>CM062923.1:17502500-20002500 GCA_031878705.1 Tapirus indicus | reverse complement strand
TAAGGAGTTAATGAGTCAGGGCCATTATATATAACAAGAACATGTTTCTGTAAGGAGTCAAGTCTTCTAGTTTATTGATATACAATTTTGAGCGTAGACTCAACTGTAGAACTAAGGTTTATAATCACTTGCATGGTGTAGAAGTATACACAGGACACGTGAGGACCGAGGCACTGGCGTTTCTGTGCTATGGAAGTCTGGATGTTGCTGCTGCAACACTGCAGACCCTTGACCGGAGGCTCATTCATCAATGTCCTTGGGTGTCCACCAGTGTAAAGTACATAGAAATAGCAAAAACAAATAAGACTGAAATGAGAAAACAATGATGTAGGAGTAAATAGAAAAGAATAAAGTGAGAAAATAAAAAGAGATACTGAGGAAAAGATATTTGCCCACTGGATGCAACTATAAATAAACTAGTGAAATAAAGATTTGTATATACTTAAGAGTGTAAATCAATGAACTGGACTGAGTATCATGTAAAAACTGTGAGGCAAGTGGTGGTGATGAAAGAAAACTTGCTCACTTTTCCTGAGAAAAAGCTCTAGGTAATCACCCTTTGTAAAATAAATTATAATATATGCGCAAAAACAGAATTTGCTATTTGAAGGACTCCTATGATAGCTCCTCATCTAAAGTAGAGTTGTCTTCATAAAGCAAATGATCACTGCCATATGTTAAATGGGTGAATTGGTTAATTGCACAATTTACCATTTTGACAGAACTTTAGTGTCCTCTCTTAGGACTCATTAGGTCAAAACAAGGATATATGTTGAAGCTGAAGCTCAGCTAGAGACAACCCATTTTCTACCTTCTTTCCAAAGTACATCTTCTTGAATAGTTCCTTGGAGATTCCTTGCAAAAGTAACCACACAGTGAATGACTGAAGGAGCGGGCCCCAGACTCAGGGCCATCCTACCAGTATGGTCTGGTGCAAAAAGGTGAGCTAGGCAAGCCCAACTCCCTCTCATAGGTTTTAGGACTAAGAAACACAGCAGTGGTGGCTGAAATTGAAAGGATGCCAAATTGCCAACCAAAGTTGAAGAGGCAAGAAACAATGAGAAAGCAGAGGAAGCTGTCAGCATTCAGAGGAAAATGGATGTGCAGAGAGAAGCAGAGAAGCCACAAGCCAAAAAGATGTATTTCATGCAAGGAAGACAGCCTTCCAATTTCAGTTTGAGTGTGGACATCCTTACCATAATGTACATTTTCCCAGAGATAATAGCTGATAATAGCTTCCACTTACTAAGTACTTACTAGGTTCCAGGTCCTTTGTTACCCGCATTATTTCTTTCCATTCTCACCATCTCTCTGTGAAGGAGGCCATATGATCACCTCCAAAGGCTAAAAGAGGCAGAAACTTGCTCAAACTCATATGCGACTAGGGAGTGGCAGAGTATAGACTCCAACCCAAGTTCGCCTGACACTAAAATCTATGCTCTTAACACTACATTGTGCCCCACTCCATCTCCACCCCCACCCCCAGTAATTAAAGTAGACTGAGCAGTTGTCCCTATTCAGAGGCTATAAGGCAGTCCCCTCCTCCTCCCACCAGTTTGAACTGTTGAAATGAATCTTATTGGTTTACACCAGAAAAATCACAATATCAGACTGGATTAAAAAAACCATGCTTGCATAATTGCATGATGGACAGAGTAGGTGACATACCTGCTCTGGGCTCTTGCCTTTTGGAGAAGGAAAGGATGGAAGGAATACAGGAGCTATGAGATCAGGAAATAGGAGAAAAGATTAGAAAGTCACTCTTAGAAAAGGATTAACTTAAGAAGTAGATTAAGAGGAAGGCCAGCAAGAGAGACCAGCTGCAGGAGATGTGGATGAGTGGGAGGTCAGGAGAGTACCACTGCTTGGGATTTCAAGAGGCTGAGTGAAATGTGACCCATCCTGTGTGGGAGGGTGAGGCCTCAAGTATGTAGGGAAAATGGGACTTCACTTCTTTGTGAGCCAGGTGAGCTAAGAACCAGACCTTCATTTAGAATGGGAGGTAAAAGTTACCTGATAAAAAATCACAAGTTAAAGTTAATTAATGGATTAATTATGTATCTATTAATAATCAATTTATTAAGCTCTTAATAGGTTGTTAGATAAGTTAAAGTTTAAACAATGAAACCATGTCTCTACAATTTACCAGCTTCATATGGTGTTTAATGTAGGATTTCCACATTCTGCAGCAAACTGGTTTTGTGCTCTCACTTATTATCTGTATAAATTGGGTAAAAAGAAAAGTATTGTAACAGAGACCCTGGAGAGAAGAAAAGAGAAGCAAGTCTGCAATCTCGAGAACATGGTCAACTTCTTTAAAAAATGCCTCTTTTTGGGGAAAACTTAAAAATCTCACCCTCTCCCAACTTTCTGACACTATTACCCGAATGAAGTGTTTTGCAAACTGTGGATCATGAAATCAATTTAGTTGGTCAAGACCAGCATCAAAAGAAAAAACAGTAAGCACTGTTTGAAAATTTTTTTGTTTTAATTATACACATACACACACACACACACACACACAAACGTGTACTGAATTAAGATGTAAAATGTATTTCTTACTGCAGTTCACTACAAAAAAAGATGGAAAAACACTGCCC
Source organism: Tapirus indicus (assembly GCA_031878705.1). Classification (NCBI taxonomy): domain Eukaryota; kingdom Metazoa; phylum Chordata; class Mammalia; order Perissodactyla; family Tapiridae; genus Tapirus; species Tapirus indicus. The sequence continues at coordinate 19,999,900 of CM062923.1, read as the reverse complement.
TCTTCCTGGCCTCCCTATTGAGATTATTTTGCTTTCTACATATGTCCATCTTTACTTTCTTTAGTTTGCATAATGAAAAAAAAGGCTTTTTATTTATTGTTCAAACGTAAAAGTATATTCTAATATTGAATGTGTTTTTTCAAACAATCGCTTCCCCTGCACCTGGAGATTCCTGCTCCAAGGGTCAAGGGCACCCTGGCTGGGAATCACTGGACGAAGGCACAGGGAGCTAGAGTCTCCTGAGTGGTAGTAGCAGCATCAGTCCCCAGCAAGGGATGCCTGTAAACCTGTTTGGGATGTTTGCTGTTTCCGGAAAGAATGTAGAGGTCAGTGGGCCACCAAGAGTCTCATAAACTGACATTTAGGATCAGTGAGTTCTCAAGCTGATTAAAGTTAAAAGGTGTCATTCTCAGTGTGCCTCTATTCCAGAAATGTTAATATTTTAGCCAGGGTGATCTTTAAAATATTAAACAGCTGGTCAGCATGGCTACCAGACAATCTTAATGAATGTTGACCATAAACAACCAGTAGGTGCATTCCACCTGAAGGTCATCCTGCATTTAGCAATGGAGGAAAAGTATGATTAAATCCCTGGCCCTCCCCCAAACAACAGTTGTGGATTGTAAGATGATACCTCAGAGCAAGAGCTAGAATTGGTCAATGTCAAAAGATAACTGTAAGGTTTAAACTTTTTTTTAACACTGAAGCTAGGAATTATCATATATGATGTGGGAGAGCACAATACACAGGAGTGAAATGATGAAAGGTCTTCAAGAAACAAGGACATCTGGAAACAAGAAGGAGGTAAAGTAAGTTTTAGAAATAAAAGTCTATAAGGGAGAGATGGAAGAGAAAAGCAAGAAGGAAGGCTCAGAGGATGCAAAATAATGGAATGAAGATCATATCTTAAATGATTAGCCCAAGTCTGGAAAAATAAGGTGGGAGTAAGAAGACTATATCCAGGATGCTTTTAATGGAAAGAATATGTATTAAAGGACAGAGACTGGAATATGCCTGAGCTTTCCTCCTAGACAAGCAAGTACCTAAGGAATCATACTTGCTCTAGGGATCAGGGATCCAGGACTAGGCTCAGAGATGAGGCAAGACTGGCCCATGGGCTGTAACTGGTGGAGCCAAGGGAAAGATAGCATCCATGGGCAAAGCTGGGAGCATGCCAAAGAGAGAGTCCCACTGAAGTGTCGGGCCAAAGGATCTGGGCAAAGAGGCAGAAACAACCAGGTGCTGGGCAAAGGAACAGGAACTGAGATCCCAGGACAAGGCAAGCAGTTTAGAATGACAGGTGGGAGGCAGAGCCTGGGGGTTTCCTAGGGCACCGGAGTATCATCACAGAGGATTTTTATGGGGCTGTTCAGGTTGCTAAGCTGGTTTTACATAAACGTAATGGGGCCAAGCCCTTACCCTCAGCAAGAAATAATAGCCAGAACAAACACAAAAATAACAGTAACTACTCTTTATACCCATAATGGGCCTTGGTTTGAGTCTTGGTTCCACCACTCACTGGTGGCAGAATGGGTATATTTGACATGTTACTTAACCTCCCCCAGCTTCAGTTCCTCTTCTTTTAAAATGCAGATAATAATAATTTTACACTCTCTCCCTGGTTGATTACATCCTTCCCACAGCATTCAGTATCTATGTATTGATGACTCTGAATTCATTTCTCCAATCCAAACCTCTTCTCTGAATTTCAGACTCCTGCATCCAAACACAACTCAAACTAACAAAGGCAAAATGAAATTCTTTAGATTCTCTTTCAGGGCCAAGGACCCTGATCCTTATCTAAAATTCTTCACTTCCATAAATGACACCATCAATTGATTCCTTGATTGCTCCTTCTCCCTCACTCTTAACATTCAATCCAATGACTCCTGGGATAAAATCCAAAATCCTTTCCATAGCCATTGCCCCTCCTTAAGTCCTTCTATCCTTGCCTTAAAATGAATCTGGCATGGCCACGAATATGCATGAAACCCCTCAATGGCCTCAGTCTCCTGAGTCCCCCCTGGCCCCTTCCTCTTCTCTGCTCCCAGCTGCTACCTTTCCAGGTTTTCCAAGCTCTGTTTGGTTATGGTCTCTCCCAATTTTCTCTAGATCTCCTGGCATTTATAACCTGTTTAGGATGTACTTTTCTGGCTCCACCTCAGCCCTCTTCCTCAGAAATGGTTCTTTTATTTTTCCACCAACCCCATGCCCAAAGACCTTCGGTAAGAAATACTGTCAAATTCACCTAAGCTCCAGTAAAATTTAATTGTGCACAGAACTGCATGAGGTGGATCAGAGTGGGGAGCAGAGAAAACAAAGCACTTCAAGAGAGAGTGTGTGTGTTAGAAACACTCAAACTGAAAGGTATAGCTTTTTATGGAAAAGTCTTCCCTCTTTCGTGCTGTGGCAGGTTGGAAGGATTCAAGATCATCCAGAAGATAAGGAGCGGCACCATCCTGGGCGGCGGCTCCGTGTACTTCTCCCTCCCTCTGACACTGCAGCTGCCTCATCCTGCTCTCTTTCCCTTCCGATCGCTCTCAATAAAACCACAAGATGCAGCCAGACAGCTGGGTTATCAGCCAGTGGTGCACTTCCATGAAGTAGTTCAGTCCACAAAAGGCAGAATGATAAAGGATTTATATGCAAGCATTTTAGCCCTGATCCATCTAATGTGTGGTTCATATTGAAACCTCAGAAATATTCAGGATGCTGAGAAATATTATATGTGATGAGGATGAATAGGGAATGGGGACTGTTGCCCCACTGTTAGGGCAGGTTAAGAATAATAGAACTCTCCTTTCCTCCTTGAAAAAGGTACAAGATAGAAAATTAGCAAGTAGTCTTTCATGGAGGATAACGGCTGGAATTGCATTTCAAATGCAGCTTCCAGGTAGAAATCCTTGCATGACTACTCTTTTTCTAGGCCCTCTAGGATGGCCAGACTCTGTACATTTTGTTCATTTTAGAATCCCCACCAACCAACACAGTACCTGGCATGTGTAAATGTAACGGGCACCCAAATGCCCTAATTTCTCCATGCTTTTGCTTTTTATAATTTTTTTTTTGTTTTTAAATAACTATTTCAATCCTCAGAACACACTTGGTTCACTCAAAATAACGCGGGCAGCCTGGCAACACAGGGGCTCAGAGGTCTCAAATGACGAGCACAGAATATCAGAAAATGTACATAGTGCTTATCATTCTTCAGACTCACATTCCACTCCATGTCCACGCCTCTGAACGAGGAACACTGGAGTAGGCACATCTGTCTTCCTAGCGTATAGAGGAAACTGAGGCCCAGAGAGGATGAGTAACCGGCCAAGGTTCTCTCAGTTTTAGAGCGGATGGGCCAGAACTCTCGAAATTTGGGGAAGAGCCTGAGCTTCAGACTAGGGCTCTGCCACTTAGAAGCAACCTGGGTAATATCTGCAATCTCTCTCTCTCTTTTTTTTTTTTTGGTGGGGAAGACCAGCCCTGAGCTAACATCCGTCGCCAATCCTCCCCTTTTTGCTGAGGAAGACTGGCCCTGGGCTAACATCGTGCCCATCTTCCTCTACTTTATATGGGACGCCGCCACGGCATGGCTGACAGGCAGTGCATCGGCGGGTGCCCGGGATCCGAACCTGCGAACCCCAGGCTGCCAAGCGCGGACTAAACCGCTGCACCACCGGGCCGGCCCCCTAACTGCAATCTCTTTGGGCCTCATCTTCTTCTTCTAACAAGGAATAATAATGTACACCTCATAGGATTATTCTATTCCAAAGACTGAATTAAAATAGGTAATGAAAATAGAGTGATATAGGAAAGTGTGTACAAATTAGATACACAAAAATAATAGTTTCTTTCTTCTACCCCCAGAGTGGAAACAATTTTGTGAAGATAATAAAACTTTCTGTCGGTTATTTAAAAAAATATATTTTTGTTTGAAAATAAAGATTACATGCATAATAAATCAGTAACTTATAGTAACTTAATTAAAAAGGCATTTCAACAGTGTTAATTCTTGTATCTGGCATATATATTATCTGATACACATGTACACACGTGCACACAATGCGCACACACACACTTCTCTGCTTCCTCAATAGCCGGCTTGAACCGTCAGGCCTCAGAGAGGCAGCAGACAGGCACCCAGGAAGCAAGGGTGAAGAAGCTCCCGCTTCAGATGGGTTCTGAGACAATTTTCCCTTCCCTCAGGCTGAGATATTCTGCCATCTGTTTTGATTAAACCTTTCAAAATTCAACTTGTGTTTTTCCTTCCATTCCTTTGAAATCTCCTTTAATTCAACAGTCTTTAGGCTTTTTTCTTTCCCTAAACCACCATCTGGTGCTTCTATTAAAAAAAAAGAGAGAGAAAGAAAGAAAAGAAAACACATACAACAAACACTTTGAGTTCCTTGGAAGGAAGGTATAATGATGAGGATAATTTATTCCCATAGTGAGGCCCATTACTATTTCCATGGCAACAGACTGTGATGTTCTGAACATGAGACTTTGTGATCATCACAAGAACAGGATGGCAAAAGGCCCTGTTCAAACTCTTTGTCCTTATAGATTCTTTGGGTAGCCACTGTTGGTGGCTCCCAATTGTCTGCAGAATTAAGTCCAAAGGCCTTAGCATGGCATTCAAGGCCTTCTCAGTCTGGTCCAATCTTTTCAGTCTCATTGTCTACTAATTCTAGGGCACCTGGTATCCTGGCCATTCTCTACAGCTCACTGTGTCCTGGACACATCACATTCTTGCACGCCTCCATGCATTTGCCCCTGTCATTTCTTTTCCTTACAATGCCCTCCCTTCACCCCTCCCCCCCCTTTTTTAACCTAATGAAATCCTCCTTATTCTAAAGTGTTAGCTCAAATGTCACCTTCTAGATGGACTCTTCCATGGCTAACCTAAGCAACAGAAATAGCTCTCTTTTCTGGGCTCCCAGCATTTTGCTCAAACACGTATAATGACATCTAACTTTTTTTTAAAATCATACTTATGTTTAAATCTCCTTTATTTGAATTTGGATTATTTGCTGTTGGAATATGTGCCTATTTCATTTTTGTAGACCACCCCAATTATGTCGCATGACTTCTCAAAACATCCTAAGGGGTAGATTGGCAGGCATTTTATCTCCATTTTACTGTTAAGAACACCAAGGTTCAGGGGCTGGCTGGTGGCATAGCGGTTAAGTTCACACGCCCATCTTCTGGCGGCCCAGGGTTCGCAGGTTCAGATCCCAGGCGCTGACCAATGCACTGCTTGTCGAGCTATGATGTGGCGGCATCCCATATAGAGTAGAGGAAGATGGACACAGATGTTAGCCCAGGGCCAATCTTCCTCAGCAAAAAGAGGAGGATTGGCAACAGATGTTACCTCAGGGCTGATCTTCTTCACACACACACACAAAAGAACACCAAGGTTTAGAAAATGTGACTTTGATAGTGGCAAAGCTAGAATTCCACTGATAGAATGGAAAGAATGTGGACTTTGGAGTTAGGCATATTTGGGCTCAACATAACCTCCCATTCCACTCTAACCTTCCATTTCTTCACCCATAAAATGAAGATTAAATGAAATCATGTATGGAAAGGTGCTTGGCACATAATTGATATTCAAGTCATGTTAGTTTTCTTCCTTTCCCTTCAAAGTCTACTTTCTAGTAGCATCTAGAAGCAAAATAAAATTTTTCTTTCATTTTTGTTTCCCAAATTTTTATATAGTGCTGAAATTCAGATGAACCAGCAAACAAATGTCTTCAGCATCTTCCAGAGAAAATTTTTGCCTAATTCCTTTACCTGTAATCTGTTTAATAAGAAAAGCTACCTAACAGAGTTGTAAAAATTAAATGAAGCAATGTTTGGATGCATGAAGCTCTTAGTACAGTGTTTGGTATGTAGCAAGTACTCAGGATGTTTGCAACTGCATTATTATTATTATCTCATCATCATCATTATTATCATTAATTTTTGCATGGCAGAACAACAAGCCCTGTGAGAATTACAAAAATTAATGAGACGGTCTCATGACTGTCTTCGTGCTTTTCTTACCACAGCCTGCCTTTTTACTATAGTCATCTGTGGAGTCATTTCCTTGTATAAGATTGTAGGTTTTTGATAGGGCTTCTGTGCCTTATCTATAATTCTTTCTGTTGGGTGGACCTAAAACAAAGCCTTACAGAGGAGAAGCTTTCAGTCAAATTTGGTCAAAAGAATGCTGAATGATATTTCTCCAAAATGAGCACTAATACTCACATAAGACTCAAAAGCCTCTGGGTCTCTCATCATCATTAAGATGTTGATTTTCAGTGGTGGCGTGTTGACTGGGAGAACCATTTTTGTGAAGATTGTGCATGTCTGTAGATTACTAGACAGAGCTTTTTGAAACTTTAGATACTTAAACTTGTAGCTTTTCTACATAATCTTTCCTCACAGGACATAGACAATTCCCAGATTAGGAGACAGACAGTTCCTGATCTCTGAGGGATATGGGAGAGAGGGGGTCTAAAGAAATTGTGTCCTGGAAAACATGTCCACCAGGTGTCAAGCACAGCCCCAACTGGATGATCTAGTGGTAGTATTGCTTAGATATTCATTCAGCAAATATATTCTTCAGTACCTCCTTCATTTTAGGCACAGCGTTGAGCTAAGCAATACCATGAAACCCTATTTAGCAACCTGCAACCTCCCCCTACCCCACACATCACCTAACCAACCACCTAACGAGAAAGGATATTACTACCTTCAGAAAAGGGAAATGGGGCTCAGAGGGTTTAAGTGACTTGCCCCAATGTCACACACATAAGTGACAGAGGAAAGATTTGAATGTAAGCCCAAGTCTCTGAGACCCAGAGCTCACAGGCTTCCCCTGATGTCTCTCCCTGGCTTCCAGGATCAGTTGCAGATTACCTAAGATTCACGGCTGGTGATCACACCCCCGTGGCAGGTGCTGGCCAGTCTGTCCCCATTTTTGCTGTCCATCACGCTAGGGTTAGGATTAGGGTAATTTTTGCTGGCTCTCTCTCTCTGGCCATCACTTGGATTGTGGCCTTTTGTCTGTGCCTCCTGAGGAACAGGCAAGGCCCACAACACTCAGGGTGCAAAGGGTCACAGGGAGGAAGTTTATGGTGTGTCCTTTAATACCTTCCCTTTTAGAACTCCCCCCTCCCCTTTTTTTTCCCTTCAGCTGGGGTGGGGGGGCACTGATTCTGACTCACCACACACTTTGAGAGCTTCTGACTCATCTCAGTTCTGGTGTTCTTCCAGCTCTGCTCAGAACACTGTGGGTGCCCTTCCCCAGCTGCCCAGGAGCAGCCAGACCCGTTCAGATGTGCTTGGTTCAGCCCTAAATGACACCAAGTTCATTAGTAAATTAGACACACACACAAGAATCAAAGACTCCCCAGCAACCAGCAGGGCTTAAGCAAGTTTTAGACTGTGTTGAAGCCAAGATTAATGTCCAATACCATTAGAATTAATTAACTGCTTTGCATTCAAGCATATAGTTTACATTTACATTGGTAGTATTATTGATAGTTAAAAATTTACTTTTAAGCTTAAAAATTTATAAAAGATAACTATAAATATCAAGTATTAATAGTTAAAAGTTAACCATAATTTTTTTAAAGTTAACTATAAGTTAAAAGAAAAAAATTCTCTTTATTCATTATTTTATATAGCTGTATAATAAAATATCCTTCTCAACTTTGGGAATTTGTAAGAGATCACATTCATCAAAAGTTTAAGAAACAAACTTTAATTAACTGCTTAAAGAATTATCCTTTTGGCTGTTCCCGTTAGTAAATGGCAGGTGTTTCTTCAACTACATGAAGAGCTCCAGGTTCATTTAATTATTCCTGATTACTATATTTTAATCACTATGCAGTAATTCCATTTCAAAGAAGAATTTTGCATTTGGTAGAATTTTGGCATTACACTGTCCTTTCTTTCCATGAGCCTGTTCTGGTTCACTTTCCAGCAGAGCTCTTCCCTGTTTATTTATTATCGAGAGTGCTTTGTCCCACCCTCTGTTACGTTTCCTTACTCTAACTGTAAAACTTCAATTTCCAACATTTATCATCTTCTGTGAGGTGGTTTTAATATTAGTATCAAAAACGGTCTCATCCTATAGTGAGTATCCTGTATAATTTGTTCATTTGCAATGAACAAATTCCTTTGGGGGAAAGTTGGCTTTATCTCTATTTTTAAGAACAGATGTTTGTATGTTTTGATGAACCCCCACCCAGAATCTCTTCTGGCTTGATTTCTTTCAAACAAAGCTTCTTGCTTTTCACCTGATCTGACACCTTATACTTTACTTCCTGTACCTATGAAATGCTTATTTGCAAAGATATGGTTATAGGCTGGTTCTAGTATTTTTGTTACCTCCCTTAGCCACATTTTTTAAGTGTTTCCTGGTAATTTGTGTTCTGCAAGAAATGAAAGTGAGCCATGGTTCTGCAGAAACTTGATAATATCCTCCCTGGAGGGTTCCTCATTGCTCAGCGTCCTGGGGACCGGCCACTGTGATCTTCCCTCTGGTGTGGGCCCTCAGCACGTATATTTTAGATGTATTTGGAACCAGGGAGTTTGGTAGGACAAAGGATGTTTTAAAGATTTAAAGAGAAAAGGAGCCGCCTACACTGAACTCGATCCCGTGCCGCAGTTACTGCTGTCCCTGCCTCTGACACCGCGTGTGTTCTGGCTTTTAGCAGGATTGTTCCCCCAGCTTTGCTCTGAAATGTAAAGCCCCATTGCCCACTGCAAGTCTTAATGAAAAGCAGCTCATAAGCAAGTTACGTAACCTAATTGTAATCCAGGGATCAGCTTGGTTATATTATTTAAAGAAATAGCATCCATTTTCCGTGACCTGATTTAGAAAAGAAACCCAGGGAAGAAAAAAAAAACCCAGTTCAGCACTTGGCTCTCTGTGCTCAATCTAATGAGAATGCTTGTAAATAATTCAAAAACAATGACTTTTAAGAACATTAAACCCAACTTAGCTCAGGGTTATATCTCAAAGCAGCTTTAGCTGCTTAGAGCAAATTATAAATGATCATGAAATATAGAGCTTATTTTTGCAGACAATTTAGTCACTTAGTAAGTTTAATTTCCTCATCAATTCAACACATGTGGAACACTGACTACAAGCAAATATTAAAGAATGCTAAGATGCATGAGCTCTGCTCTCAGGAAGCTTAAAATCTGGTTAGGGTTAATAATAAGGTATCAACATTGGTTCAGTAATTGGAACAAATGTACCTTACTAATGTAAGATGTTAACAGTAGGGAAAACAGAGTAGGGAGGAGGGAGTTACAGTATCTCTGTACTATCTTTGCAACTTTTCTATAAATCTAAAACTATTCTAAGATTAAATGTTTATTTTTAAAAACCTGGATAGGGAAACAGTCGGATACACAAATAGAAACACACCCATCCTTGTTGCCTGGTTTATAGAAATAAAACCAGGCCTGCCTAATGGGCAGCTTCATAAGTTGGTAAGGTTGTTTTATGAACTTCAGAAGCACAAAACTGGACTAATCATAGTCCTGATTCATGTTAATGGTGTGTCATGAATCAAGGACTATGACTGGTTCTTTGGTCCTGACGTAAACCTCATTTAACTGACTTATACTGTATGTATTATAATAATACAATAAGCCACTCATGGATCCACCTCTCAACCCTCCATGACTTACATTGACTGATGTGCTCCTCTCCTATCCCATCCCCCAACTTCCCCTCGGTAGCAACCACTCCCTTAAATTTTTCTTTTATCAGACCCTTGCTTTTCTTTGTTTTATTACACATATGTGTGGGCCTAAACAATATGCTAGATTTGTTTTTCAACTTATCATATTATGTGTTGTCTTCTGGGACTTGTTCTTTTGGCTCAACATTATGTTCCTAAGATTTATCAGTAATGTCATGGTTATAGTGAATTCATTCTCACTTTGTATAATATTCAATAGCAGGAATGTACTACAATTTATTTAACCATTTTCATCAGTGGTTTCTAAATATTTGCTATTACACATGGATTCTGCCATGAACACTCTTTTATGTATGTTCTGGTAAACATGTGCTCATCTTTCCATTGAACTAGAGCTTTATGAGATTGAACAATCTTAAAACTGCATAAGAATCAAAGCTCAGCAGTTCACTTACAGAAATCATGTTATATGTGTCCAGGAAGAGCATATAATACAAATACTTCACCTTTGAGGAAAGAAAAATAAGAATTATATACTAATTCCATGTCAGTTAGAATTTGATTTGACTGTACCGTAAAATCCAAATTAACGGTGGCTTAAACATGTTGCTCTCATGGAAAACACCCAGAGATGAGAAGCTTAGGACTGGTATGGTAAGGTCCACAAAGTCACGGATCCAGGCTTCTTCCAGCTTGCTAGTTTGCTATCCCTAGGGCGTGACCTTTATCTTCATGGTCCAAAAGAGCTGCTTAACTTCTAGCCATTATATTTGCTTCTCAGTCAGTAAGAAAGAGAAAGAAAGGGAGGGGAGTGTGCATCTTCGAAAGGGAGGAGAGTGTGCATCTTCCATTCAAGGACCCTTCCCCAAAATCGCACACGACATTTCTAATTACATCCCACTAACCGGAAGGTAGACACAAGACTCCATCTAGTTTCAAGGGAGATTGGAAAATGTAGTCTTTATTCTGGGCGTCCCTGTATTTAGCTAAAAATTAAAGGTTCTATTACTAAAAAAGAATGGGAATAAGGATTTTGAAGACAGTCTCTGAGAGAATTGTCACAGCTAATGTGATAGTAGAAAGGAAACCAACCCAACAAGGATTTATGCTGAAAAGTATAAAGAAAAAATAAACACTGATAATATCACCACCCAGTGATTACCACTGTTAACTTTTTGAGATATATTCTTCCAGACTTTTCCATTAATATATACAACCAGATATATATCTCCAGTATATCCATAACTATACCTATATTTATATAAATATATCCATACATTATTTTCAAAGGGGCCATTTAAATTATTGCAGCACGTCAAAGGGAAAGATGGCTAGGTTGTTTTCCCCTCTTAAATTCTTAATAAATTTCATGAGAAACCTTGCATTGGGGTAACTAAAGGAGAGAAGAGAATGTGTTCTGTAATTGAATCTTTATATTTTTCCAAGTTGCCAAACGCAAAATAATTTTAGCAGAATACAGGATACTCTGGAATAAGAATTTAAAAGAAAAATGATTAGCCATCCCAGAAAAAGTGCAGGCACATCTGCAATAGAGAAGGTGACCAGAAAAATTAAGGGACACAAGAACTTTGGGGAAATCCAGATCAATACAGTTTCCCAGGCCATAGGTAGAGAGAGGTACAAGTGTCAATAAGTAGAGTATTTACTCCTAAACATGCCCTACCAGATGAGCACAAGATGGGCTCTTTGGGGATCTGCTCTCTTTAAAAGAGTCTCCTAGATAATGAACCAACATGGCATATGACCTCTGGTCAAGAAAAAGGTCTATTACACAGAACTGAAAATTCACTCAACAAACTTACTAAGACTTACTATGTGTCAGGTGCTTGAGCATAAAAAAGAATAAAACATGGTCCCTGTCTTCATGGATACCATGGTACAGTAGGGGAGACAGAGAGGTGCCTGTAAAAATGAGCTGACATTTGCTAAGTGCCAGACACTGTCCTAAGCACTTGACATGCATTATCTAATTTAGCATTTATAACAATCTATTCTTATCCCCATTGACAGATGAAAAAATGAAACTTAGGTAACTTGAATGAGGTCAAATCTAGCGAGTGGCCAACTTGAGTGGCCCTGGTCTGTCTGACTTTAGAGCCCCTACTCTGAGCCACTGACAACCCAAGTGGTCAATGCTATAATAGAAGTTTGTACAAAATTCTGAGGAAACACAGAAAAAGCATCAAATATCAGCCAGGGGAAAACTTGCCAAGTAGTATAAAGATGAGAAAGAGTGAAGTATGAATATAATGTCACTAAGTATTGAAATAAAAATCAATGTGAGCATGACAAAATAATGGAAAAGGCAAGATTTCTGCCTCAGAGCCTATTAAACCTGGATTTTACAAGTTGCCTTCTTTTTGTTATTGGCTACATAACCCAATCCCGTATCATTTAGTATCTTTACCCTTATTTTAGCAGTTAATCGTATATTGACACTCTTGCTTCTTATCAAGCTATTTTCTCTCTGTGATTTGCCTCCATATATAGATTAGCAGCTCATAGAAAGCAAAATACGACGTTTGATTCTTTTTTGTTTTTTGTATCTCTGACTGAAGTACATACTAGCATACTATTACATACTTACCACATTCTTGAGTTGAAGTGATATCCATTTATTTAAAGTTGATTCAGAGTGGTAAACATAGGAAACAAGCATAGAAGATCCAACAAATGGACAACTGAAAGTCCATGAAGAATAAAAACAAAGCATTAAAACAGAACTAATATTTAAAATTATAATCCAAGAAAAATATCTAGAAATTAGAGAAGATCTGAATCCACATATTGAAAGGAACATACAGAGATGAGCCTGGAGACTAGGCAGGAGCCAGACCATGTTGGTCCTTGTAGGCCGCTATACGGAATTTAAACTTTATTCAAAATGCAGTAGGAATCCTTTGGAAGACTTTAATCAGAAGCACCATCAGTTACAAAAAATGAAGAAGTAAAAATGTGTGTGGGCCCAAAGAAAAAATGAAATGTGAGATTTAAAAAATGGTTTTACTCTACAATGTAAGACCTTTCTGCTTCCACTTCAGTTGTGGCAATTCTCTCATATTCCCTCCTGTATGGAAACGCCTTTCTTTCCATTTCTCAAAATTCTACCCATGAGGAGATTAACTTTACACCAACCTTTTTGGCATGATAGGCATGGGAAGTGGTTGGGTAGTCAGAATCCAGTTGCCAAGGTAAATTGATATCTAAAATTGTAGCTCAGGGTTGGGGATGGAAGGATATGAGGAGAAGTATTCAGAAAACCAAGCACAGAACATGGCCTAGAACTCTTTACATTCAACATACCCTGGAATATCAAGAAGAGTCTATTAATGGGGCCAGCTCCATGGCATACTGGTTAAGTTCGGCACCCTCCGCTTCAGTGGCCCAGATTCATGGGTTCGGATCTCAGGCACAGACCTACACCACTCATCAGCCATATTGAGGTGGTGACTCACATACAAAATAGATGAAGATTGGCACAGATGTTATCTCAGGGCTAATCTACCTCAATCAAAAAAAAAAGAGGAAGATTGGCAACAGATGTTAGCTCAGGGTGACTCTTACTCACTGAAAAAAAAAAGAGTCTATTAAATGGAAGGCTGGTAGAAATGGGATCAGAGAGAGAAACAATCAGAAAGATTGAAAAAAAATCATGCTTTCCATCAAAATCTATACCTTAGTGGGTGAAGAAATATAAGGGGCTTCCCTATCAAACTTTTGTCATTTTAATATCACTGTTTATCTTTTCTCTTCTTTGGATTTTTTTCATTCTTAAGTTTTCATTCTCTACATCTCAAATCATATGTAATTTTCTGCAACATGAAATTCTTATGTGGAGTGTTTTTGTTCCGACAACATAGGATATTAAGCTACTGTGGACCAATTCTCAATACAAATATATTAAAATGCTGTATAAAATAATATGAAGATTTAGTTAGTAATCAAGATTGAGAGAAAGAAAGGAAGAAAGAAAAAAAAGAAAGGGAAACCACGGATGTCAAGAACAAAAGGTGAACTCAAAATCAGAGCAGCAAACTCCAGTTGTCCTGTAGTGACCTGGAAAAGTGGGATACTGGACCCAGACATAATGGCTTAGGGCTAGAGGCCGGGGATTGAACATCAACACAGAGGAAAATGCATGACTCTGGACTTGAGAAAAGCAGGGAGTTGGAACTGGGACCTCACCAGAATGGTCTGTTAAATTCATGAAGAGGGGACTAAAAAAAGTTTTGGAACTGGGACCTCGCCAGAATGGTCTGTTAAATTCATGACAAGGGCACTAAAAAAAGTTATCTCAATGGTCCACAGAAGTTGCAAAGAAGCTCTGTCCCTAATACGAGATGGATTAAATCTCCACTGGGGGAATAAAAACTCTAGACTACCCAAATGAAGATGTGGAATCCGTATTTTTCGTGCCCCTAAGGTACAGAAATTCCCAAGTTGGTCCAGAACTCATAAAATTTCTCAAGCCCTGGCAAGAGAAAATGTAAAACATCAAAGTAGAGTGACTCCTACAGTTGAAGGAACTAAGATGAGGAAAAAAAATGTCCTATATACCCCCAAAACAAACTCATAAAATTCAAGAGAGAAGAAATGATCCAGCATGAGGTAGAGCTCATACACACAATAATGGGAAGAATTTGTGTGCTAAGAACTAGATATTACAGCAAATCAGAAAGAAACTACTGGATTTCATAGTTAAAATGATTAAGGAGTTGATACCAAAAACATGATTCTTAAAAGGAAAAATTGATAAATTGGACTGTATTAAAATTTAAAACTTCTGCTCTGCAATAGACCCTGTGAAGACAATGAAACCACAGATGAAGACAACGAAACTAACTACAAACTGGGAGAAGTATTTGCAAACCACATATTCAACCAAGGACCTGTATCTAGAATATATAGGATCTCTCAAAACTGAGCAGTAAAAAAAAAAAAAAAAATCCAATTGGAAAATTGGCAAAAGATGTGAACAGATATTTCACCAAAGAAGATCTACAGATGACAAGCACGTGAAAAGATGCTAAACATCACTAGCCACTAGGGAAATGCAAAGCATAACAACAATGAGATATCACTACACACCTATGAGAATGCTGGTGAGGATATGAAGAAACTGGGTTATTCATACAATGCTCAGAATATTAAATGATATAGCCACTCTAAAATACAGTTTGGCTATTTCTTTTGAAACTAAATATGCAATTACCATATGACCCAGCAACTGAACTCTTGGGCATTTATTCCAGAGAAATGAAAACTTATGTTCATATAAAAACTGTACATGAATATTCCTAACAGTTTTATTTATATTAGCCCCAAACTGAAAATAACTCAGATGTCCTTCAACTGGTGAATGGTTAAACAACTATGGTGTATCAATACCACAGAATACCATAGAACAACAAAAAGAAGTAAACTATTAATATACATACAACTTGGATGGATCTCAAGGGAATTATGCTGAGTGAAATAAACTATCTCAAAGGTTACATACTGAATTATTCCATTTATATAACATTCTTGAAATAACAAAATTATAGAAATGGAGAACAGATTTGTGGTTGCCAGGGGTTAAGAAGAGGGTGGGAGTCTGAGGGAAGTGGGTGTGGCTCTAAAGAGCAGCATCAGCCTGGTAGTGATGGAACAGTTCTGTATCTTCATTGTAGTGGTGCTTACACAAAGCTATACACGTGATAAGATTGCACAAAACTACATACCCACACATACACACATGCGCACATGCTTATAAAACTGGTGAAATCTGAATTAAACAAATCATTAAAGGTATACAAGAAAGAAAAGAAGCCACGATGAAGAAAACCTAGGTAGATTTTTAAAATACAAATAAATCTTTTAGAAATAAAATATTTTCACTGAGGGGGCCAGCCCAGTGGCATAGTGGTTAAGTTTGCATGTTCTGCTTTGGCGGCCTGGGGTTCACTGGTTCAGATCCTGGGCGTGGACCTTCTCACTGCTCATCAAGCCATGCTGAGGTGGCATCCCATATAAAAGAGCTACAATTCTACATCTATGATACACAACTATATACTGGGGCTTTGGGGAGGAAAAAAAATATTGTCACTGAAATAAAAAGCTTAAAACGCAAGTTAAACAGCATATTAGACATAGCTGAAGAGAGAATCTGTTGCCTAGAAAATAGACTTGAATAAATCACACAGAATGCAGTACAAGGGGATTAAAGAGAGAGAAAACGCGTGAGAGAAGTTGAGAGATACAGAGGATACAATGAGAAGACACTATCTACCTCTAAGAGGAGTTGCTGAAGGAGGAAATAGGGGGAGAGGCAATGTTCAAGATAATAGGCCAAAATTTTCCATACTTAAAGGAAGACATAAGTCCTCATGTTGAAGGACCAGGCAGAAAAAAATTCCACACACAGACAAATGATGGGGAAACTACAGAATACCAGAGATAAAGAGAACGTCTCAAAAGCAACTAGAGGAAAAGGACATATTACCACAAAAGAATAGTTATTAGACTGATGGCAGATCTCTCATCAGCAACAATAGTGTCTTAAAGAGTAGATTAATATCTTAAAAAAAACTCTGAGAAAATAACTGTTTAACTTAAAATTGTGCACATAACTAATGTATCTTTTAAAATAAAGTCCTTTTCAGACAAACAGAGAAAAAGTTTATGACTCACAGGCTATCACTGGAAGATCTGTGATAGTTATTTCTTCCTGGAGAAACAGAAGAAAGAAACAGAAACCAAAAAGAAGAAATGAGATGCAAAAAAAAAGAGTTGATAGATAAACCCGTAACCGTGTAGATTAAATCTACACAAATATTAACTGTAAAAACAACATTAATAATATTAAAAGCTAATTGAGGGGTAGAGACAAAGTGTAAATAAAATATCAGTCAAGAATAACATAACATGTCAAATGGGAGGTGGAGTGACCAAATTTAAAGAATTTAAGGCCTTTGTGTTGTTTGGGAAGAGGATAGATATAAGAGTATCTATATTAAAAAGTATCTATATTAAAAGTATAGATATATAATATATAACTTCCCAACCAGCAGAGGGAAAAAGAGGACTTAAAAAAATCAAGACAATAGATGGCAGGAAAAAAGAAACAAAGAAAGAGCAGGGTAAACAGAAAATACAAAATAACTTGCTAAAATTAATATCAAACATATCACTGATCAAAATAAAAGGAATTCTCTGTCTCCATTAAAAGTCAGCAATTCTCAGACTGGATTTAAAAAACAACAAAGTCCTGCCATATGCTGATGAAAACAAAAGGATGAAAAAAATATATCAGGAAAACATACATTTTTAAAAAGCTGGTACGCTCACATTATTATTATACAGAGTAAATGTTAAAGCAAAAAATTATTATTAGTGATAAAGAGTATCATTACTTAATAATAAAAGGAATAATTCTCTCTGTTTTATTTGATGCTCTTTTTTCACTGTCTTGAACAATGCCTGGCACATGGCAGGTGCTCAGGAAATGAATGGTTGAACTAATTAAGTCATGAGAAAGATACAGACCTAACAGCATAGCCTTAAAGTATGGAGAGAGCAGAACTTGACAAAATTCTAAGGAAAACTGAGAAATCTGTACTAACACTGGTAGATTTTTAACATTTCTCACACAGAAAATAATAAGATCAAACAGACAAATTTAGTTAAAGATACAGATGATTTGTATAACTGACTTAACAAATTCAGTCTAATGGACATATAGAGGGCCCTATATCCAACAATTATAGAATATATAATTTTTCAAGATCATTTATAAAACTATATAGGAAACATTTACAAATATTAACTATGTATCAGAACATAAAGGAAATCGTAAAAAATACTGAAGAATTTATATACAGATCATTTTTCTGAGCACAATGTGATGAAGTTAGAAATAAAGAGCAAAAATATTTTTTATCAATTTAGTCTTCAAAGAAGACATAATTATGAATATGAAATACATGGAAAATGAATGGCAATGAAAATATTTCATGGTACAAACAGCACAAAAGGAAAATTTATTGTTTTAACACACACACACACACACACACACACACACATATATATATATATGTATTTTTTTTGGCAAGGAAGATTGGCCCTAAGCTAACACCTGTTTCCAATCTTCCTCTTTTTGCTTGAGGAAGAGTGGCCCTGAGCTAACATCTGTGCCCATCTTCCTCTATTTTGTATGTGGGATGCCACCACAGCATGGCTTGATGAGTGGTGTAGGTCCACACCCAGGCCCCAAACCTGCGAACCCAGGCTGCTGAAGAGGAGTGCGTGAACTTAACCACTACGCCACCAGGCCGGCCCGTACACGTATATGTTTTTTAAAAAGAATGAAAATTAATGAGTTAAGTTTCTAAATCCAGATGTTAGAAAATGTATAATGGAGTAAGAAAGGAAGCAGAAGGAAGGAAACAATAAAGATAACAGCAGATATTCATGAAATTAAAAACAAACACTATAACAATACTAGTCCTTTGAAGAGGTTAAGAAGGTAACATTTTATTTTCTTTTAGACACTTTTTTCACATTTTAACATCTCAAACATTTTACAATTGATGATATCTAAGATTCAATAAAATACAGTAAACAAACTCAGGTAAGTTTGATCAATGAAAAAAGAAAAGGCAAAAATGAACAATACAGGAAATTATATAAAGATATAACTATGATTACAATAAAAAATTCTTTGGCCAAATTAGTGCCAATAAATTTGAAAATAAATGACTCAAATTTTTAAGATAAATTGTTAAATTTAACTTGAGAAGAAATAGAAAATATTATTAGACCTATAATCATAAAAGAAATATAATAGTAGTTAAATCTACCACAAAGAAAACATGAGGTTCATATTATTTTACAGGAGGGTTCATTTCCAGAAAAAGAACTCAAAAATGGAAAGTTCATTTTAGGAGGCTAGTATATCCTTGATACCAAAACCAGACAAGAAAGGAAAACATAGGTTAATCTCAGCTGTGAACGCAAACGTAAAAAATCCTAGACAAAATAATGGCAATCCAAATCTAAGAATGTAGTTTTTTAAAAATTGTGAACATTTGGGTTTATTAAACAAATACAATGATGAATTACCATAAGAAAAAAATCTGTTATTTCGTTTCAACACATTAATAAATTAAAAAAGGAAAACCACATGGTCATCTCGGAGGATACAGGAAAAGCATTCAATAAAATTCAACATCCACTCATGATTTATAAAAACCCCACAAAACTCTTAGCTAATTAGAAATAGGAGACTTCCTAACCTAAAAAGGAGTATTGACCAGAGGCCTACAGCAAACATTATAGTCAATAGTGAAATGTTAGAAGCATTTTTAAATTCAGGAAAAAAAGACAAGGATGACCATTATCATCATTTCTATTTAACATTGTCCTGGAGGTCCTGTGCAAGGAGCATATAAAACATGTAAGAATTAGAATCACAGAAACAAAACCATCATAGCATATTAATCATAGTTGTTTCAAATTCTTGGCCCGATATTTCCAACATCTCTGCCATATCTGAGCTTGGTTCTGATGCTCGCTCTGTCTCTTCAAACTGTGTTTTTTGGCTTTTAGTATGCCTTGTAATTTTTTGTTGCAAGTCAGACATAGTAGATGGATAAAAGGAACTGAGGTGAACGGGTCTTTAGTGTGAGGTTTTATATTTATATTTATACTATGGCTGTGGTTAGGCTGTGTTTACAGTTTGCTGTGGCTGTAGGTGTCAGAAGCTAAAATTTCCTGTGGTGTCTTTGTTTCTGTCTTCCCTGTTGTCTTTGTTTTTCTCTGGAGACTTCTTAAATAATGTCTGACACATACAATTCTTTTGCCTGTGTTCCCCTGCTATTACAAGAGGCTTTATTGATGTGGTGGTCGTGTGGGGGGATGGGAAGTATTCTATAGTCCTATGTGTAGGTCTCAGAATTAGTGACCCTATGCGCCCATGCTGTGACCCTCACCAGTGCTTCTCAGTTTCGTACCGCACCCCACCCCGTGCCCCTGGTAGATGACACAGGAAGGTTAGAGGGGGCTGGAATTGAATATATCTCTTCCCCCATGTGGAAGGCTAGAGAGGGCTGTGGTTGCATGTTTCCCTTCCTTCAGGTTGGTTAGTCTCTGGTAAAACCCCAGTCAGTTAGGCTTTGGTAGACTAGTTTGTCTTGAGGGCAGGCCTCATTAAGAACAGAATGCTCTGGGTATATTTCAAAACAGAATTTAAAATGTTCATACAAAGACACCAAAATCACAGTTAAAAGACAAGTTCCATGTTGGCCAGGTTGTGGAGAAATAGGAACCGTCATACACTGCTGACAAATGTCTAAAAGAGCACAACCTCTTTGAAGAGCAATTTAGTGTTAGCTGGTAGACTTGAACACACACTGCACCCATCCTATGCCCCAGAAATTCCACTCTTAGACCTACCTTCTGTACTATTTGCCTTTTTCAATGTGTTTTTATTTGCACTGATGATACAAAAGCAATTGTGGGTAAAACTGCTGGTGATTTAGCACAAGTCAAGGCTGTGGTACCAAATTGTTCTGGTTGTCAGTGAATTCTTTACTGTCAGGCATTTGAAGTGAAATTATCATCATCATCATCTGGTTTTACTTAATAATTTTATTGAAGCATTAAAAATTATTAATAAATTTTATTAAATCTCAACTCTTGAGTACATATCTTATTAATATTCTGTGTAATGAAGTGAGAAATATGCATAAAGCATTTCTGCACACCAAGACATGATGGTTCTCTCCGGGAAAAACACTTGTGCATTTTTTTGAGCTATGAGCTGAACTAGCTGCTTTTTTCATGAACACCGTTTCTACTTGAAAGAAAGACTGACAAACTACAGTTATTCAGACTCGGGATTTTGGCAGGCATTCTCTCACAAATGAACGAAGTGAGCGCCTGTCACTTCAAGGAAAGCAGCTGACGGCATCTGTTGCCAATGGTAAATTTTGAGCTTTCAAGAAAAAGTTAGAATTTTGGGCAACTTGTGTCCACTACCATGACCTCGGCAGTTTCCTAATTTTTAAAAGCTTTTATGATTAAATCGGTGTTGATAAAAACAAGTGTGTTTTTTTGACATTGTGTACTGAAATCTCTCAACATTTGTAAGATGTATAATTCAGTGAACCAATGCTTTCCAAATGATCAATGGGTGTTAGCATAAGAGTATGAGAAGTTCATTGATATGATTTCAGATTCCACTTTGCAACTAACCTTTAAGAAACTATTACTTGTTGATTTTTGGTTAGTATCTTTCATGAAGAGTATCCAAAATTATCTAAGAAGATTATTAAAATACTCTTCCCTTTTCCAACTACATATCTGTGGGAGGCCTGTTTCTCTTCATATATGAAGAGACAACATATTGCAACAGATTGAATGCAGAAGCAGATTTTCATATCTGACTTCTATTAAGCCAGACATTAAAGAGATTTGCAAAAATGCAAAATTATGACCTTCTCCTTAATTTTTTTCTTTGGTAAAATATAGTTATTTTTCATTAAAAACATTTTATTTATGTTAAAATGTAATGGGCTTATTATTTCTTTAATGAATTAGTAAATAAATATTTTAAAAATTTCTCAGTTTTAATTTTGAACACCATAAATATCTACAGACACAATCCACAGAAACAAAAGCTACTTGGGGTCCTTACTAATTTTAACAGTGTAAAAGGATCCTGAGAGCAAACCTTTGAGAACCACTGCCCTAGAGAAAAAAATCTCCCTATGTTCCCCAAGAGACCCGTACAAGGCTATTCATTGCAGCAATGTTTGTGATTCAAAAAAATTGTTATTTAACGTCTGTCAACAAGGGAATGGATAAATACATTTTGATACAGTCAGATAATAAAATATCTCTCTAAAGTTAAAATGAATGAGCTAGGTTTACACAGTATTAATGTGGATGATTCTGAAACATGTTGAGAGAAGTAAAAACATGTTGCAAAAAGAGAGGTACAAAATGATAACCACTTACACACATTTCAAAAACAGAGAGAAGGATATTATTGCTTATGGACACTGCCATATGTAGTAAGCATATACACTCTTGGATCTGGATACACAGGAAGATACATACCAATCTCAGGATACTAGTGAGGAGTGGGAAGTGGGGCCAGGGAAATCAGGGGAAGGTTCAAATATATATGTAAATTATGTAGAAAAAGATGTGAAAGAAATATAGCACAATGTTGGAGGCCAGCCTGGCGGCGTAGTGGTTAAGTTTGCATGCTCCGCTTTAGCGATCTGGGGTTCACGGGCCTGGATCCCGGGTGTGGACATATGCATCTCTTATCAAGCCATGCTGTGCAGGCATCCCACATATAAAGTAGAGGAAGATGGGCACGGATGTTAGCCCAGGGCCAATCTTCCTCAACGGATGTTAGCTCAGGGCTAATCTTCCTCACCAAAAAAGTATATATAGGCACAAAGTTAATGTTTACTTATCTGGGGCCATAGGTATTGTTCTGTACATTTCTATTCATTTGAAACATTCCAATATTAAAATATACTTATTTTTAAATGCCTCTGAGCATTCACTCTCAGTTGGTAAAGAAAAATTCAACTGGCTAGTTCCCAGTGGAATATATTTTCTCCAACCAGGGCCGGACAGCCAGCTGTCCTGCTTTTTGCCGGCTGCTTGTTGACCCTAATAGATGACTTGGGATATTTGAAGGGTAATGTCTTTTCTGTCTGCAAAGCTCTTGATCCTGGGTTCTCAGTCACGGCTGCAAAGGAAATTCTCCCTCGGATTTCTTACAGAACTCCTGCAGCTGTCAGGCGGGGCAAGAAGCCAGCATACCCAGAAAACAACTCGGGCAGCCATCAGCATAGTTCCCGCTGGGGCAGGACTCCCAACACAAAGTATCCTGTTTCTTTTCCTTTTCCTTCTGAAGCCACAGAGCAAGCCTTTGATTCATGTGGTGATGGTATCATGTCGCCTGCTGGGTGTAGATGGGCTCTGGGTGTGCATGGGAGGCACCTAATTCCCCCAGTACTCCCTGGAGCCTCCTGAGCCCCTGCTGGATAATTTCATGGTGGAGTTCAGATGATATTGTTACCTTTAAATTCAAACATTCAGCCCAGAAGCCACTCGGCTTCCCAGAATTTTTATTAAGAATTCCCTCAGCAATAATTTTCAGACTTCATAGCCTCCTATAAGGAGGAAAAGCTTGATATTCTGGTTTGTTTCTGTTTGAAGAGCATATCCCCAAAGGAATTGTATGTGTCCCAGATTCAACACAGCTGTTAATTAGAGCTGAGAACTCTTGGTTGACCCCTGTGTGGCTAATTGCTAGAATTGAGAAGCATCTCTAAGGGCCTCATATGATAACAACTGAAAATTGTACTGAGCATCACCTAACGCTTCTGGAACCAGTTCAGGACGGGAAGCAATAGGCTCCCTGCAGTTCCTGGCACGGGAGAGGCAGCTATGTGCTGAAGAAGCAGTATTAAGGATTCTCTTCAGTGATTAAAACACCCACATTTCACTTTGGATGTGTGACTTGAGGCAGTGTGCTCAGAAGTGCTTATCAGAGAGCTCAGAACTGTGCGGCATAGCATATGTGGCCTACTTCCAGGGGCTACAGCTCCTCTGATGTCTCACCCTGGTGCCAGTGCCACCACCACCACCTCCAGGCCAGTTCTGTGGGACAGGGTGTGAGACGACTCCCATCAGGACCCTCGACCAGCTTCTGAGGGGCAGCCTGCTGCAATCGTTCTGATTCTGCATCTTAAAATGACAACAGTGTCTAGTTCTTATGATGAGAAAAATATATGGAAATCACTTAGTTCCCCGCCTGGTGCACAAGAGTGGCGATCACCTCCCAGCCCCCTGTTTGCTCTGTGGGCAGAGAAGACAGTGGAAATAACCAGAGAGAGAAAGGTAGGCTAACTGATCAAGAGGGTGAGATCTGGGCCTGGGTGGGAAAGAAGAGGAGATAATAGAGGGGAGAAAATTTAAGCTGAAAGTCAGAAAGACAGCCAGAGGGACAGTGGCGGGGGGAGAGGAGAACCAGGAGGTGGCATGGGGAGAGGAGGAGGCGTGAAGGGTGGGAGAGGAATGTAGGAGAGGAAAGGAAGAGACGGGCCAAATAGAGCTGTAAATAGAGCCAGAAGAGAGTGGCTCTTCCTCCTTTCTCCCCAGGTCCTAGGAGAGATTGGAGATCAGCACAGCTGACCATGAGTGTTTTGGCCTTCTCAGCCAAGAGGCCCAGAGCATACCCCAGATAGTTTAGTGCTCTGGCCAACTCCACTCCCACAGCCTGGCCCAAGGAAGGTCGCCTGGAGCCAGCAATATAAGGAGACACTCATGATCCCTTTTCCAGAAGAGGTCCAAACCGTGGGTCCAATTCCAGGATGTGACAGCAGCAGAAAGCAAGCCAGAGTCAGCCTTGCCCAGAGCCAGGGAGAGGAAAGACCCAAATGGAGCTGGAGGAAAAGGGATCAATTTCATTTTCTTCTAGACCCAGATTGGCTGTTGAGGGCACCCTGTTCCAGAGACAGCTGGGGATCCCACATATCTTGAGTCCCTAACATGTAACTTGAGTTCCTCCTTCTAACAAACATCTCTCACGGGCCTTCCTACATGGAGGATAACAAACATATATGGAGGATTCCCTGTGTGTTCAGCCTATGTTTGGCAAAAGTGGGGGAAACAGGGACAGCAAGCATGGCTGCTGTCTGCATGCAAGGTACTGGAGAAGAAAATCTAACGCACAAGGAATCACAATGGGCAACACCCACGAGTACCAAATGATTAGCTTAACAGGGCAGTGCAGGCTCAGGGTCTGTAGGACCCGGAAATGATGGCAACAAGGACTAGAGTGGTCAGGGAGGCGTCACGGAGGAGCTGGGCTCGAGGACAAGTGGAGACTTTGAGGGTAAATACAGAGGCAGAGTGCCTTACCTGGATAAATTGACAGGGCCGATCTCACTTGATTGGAAGGTCCACATTAGAGAATGAGAACGCATGGTTCTTTGTTGCCTTAAATTTTCACGGAGCTTTAAATTTTGAGACTTATATAAATTTTCATAATTGCTCCTCACAAGGCTTTTAAGAAATAATTTTTATTTTCAGAATTGGAAAATACCTTGGATTTTATATACAGCAGTCCTCTGTTATCCATGGTTTCACGTCCCAGGGTTTCAGTTACTGTGGTTAACCATGGTCCAAAAATAATACATGGAAAATTCCAGAAATAAACAATCCATAAGTTTTAAATCGTGCACCATTCTGAGTAGCATGATGAAATCTCGCTCCATCCTGTGCCGTCCCGGCCAGGACATTAATCATCCCTTTGTCCAGCGTATCCACCTGCTCGTTAGTCACTTAGTAGCCATCTTGGTTATCAGAACTACTGTCACAGTATCACAGTCCTTGTATTCAAGTAACCCTTTATTTTACTTAATAATGCCCCTGAAGTGTAAGAGTAGTGATGCTGGCAGTTCGGATATGCCAAAGAGAAGCTGTAAAGTGTTTAAGTGAAAAAGTGACAGTTCCTGACTTAATAAGGAAAGGAAAAAAATGGTATGCTGAGGTTGCTAAGATCTACGGTAACTTTTATTACAGCATATTGTTATAATTGCTCTATTTTATTATTAGTTCTTGTTGTTAATCTCTTACTGTGCCTAATTTATAAGTTAAACGTTATCATAGGTAAATATAGGAAAAAATATAGTATACAGTTATGTGCTGCATAACAATGTTTCAGTCAGTGATGGACCTCATATGTGATGGGGATTCCATGAGATTAGTACCATTTAGCCTAGATGTGTGTAGACTATACCCTCTAGGTTTGTGTAAGTATGTTCTGCGATGTTCGCACAATGACAAAATTGCCTAATTACACATTTCTCAGAATGTATCCTCGGCGTTAAGTGATGCATGACTGTATATAGGGTTCGGTACTATCCGTGGTTTCAAGCCTCCACTGGGAGTATTGGAATGTATCCCCCACAGATAAAGGGGGGCCTACTGTAGTCCAGGCTCCACACATTACATGTGACGAAATGATTCCTAAAGAGGTCAGGTGACTAACTCAAGGTTATACTCTTAAGTAACTCCAGGACTGTAACGCAGGTCTTACTCTACTCCAAAGGACTTAATAAAAACTGCAATTTTGTTTTCTTTTATATAGACTTATTTCCTATAATAGAGACCTATACTGAAAAGGATACTTTTATATGTTTTATTTCCTTACAGTAAAAGAAATATATGATTATCATAGAAAATATAGGTAAGTCAAAAAATTAAAAGCATCCATAATCACAGCATCCAGTTCATAGACTCTTTTTTTGTTGAGGAAGATTGGCCCTGAGCTAACATCTGTTGCTAATCTTCCTCATTTCGCTTGAGGAAGATTGTCTCTGAGCTAACATCTGTGCCCATCTTCCTCTATTTTGTAAGTGGGATGCTGCTACAGCATGGCTTGATGAGCAGTGTGTAGGTCTGTGCCTGGGATCCAAACCTATGAACCCCAGGCTGCCAAGTAGAGCGTGCAAACTTAACCACTATGCCACCAGGCCAGCCCCCATAGACTTTTTAAAATCACTAAGAACACATTATTTCCATTTGACTCTTACATATAGGTAGCTTTATTTCAGGAGCAAATGTTTCTGGTCCTCTTTAAGGAAAAGCACGTTAGGCAGGATAATGTGGTAGAAAAGGCATAAGATTTGAAGGCCTAAGATCTAGGTTCAAGCTCTGGACAGTCATTACTAGCTGTGTGATCTTCCATGAGTCAATCAACTTTCCTGCACGTTGGTTTCTCATCTGCAAAATGATAGGGTTTCAGTGATCCACTTCTTAGCTTGCTAAAATGTCTTTCCTGGGACTTCAAAATCAAGCATTGTAAGCTTAGAACAGTTAATTAAAACAAAACAAAACAGTATCTGACATTTTTAAAGGAATACAACAGCATGTTAAAATAGACCTCTTCCTTTCTCAGGGTTTTGGCTGAGGCTCCAAAGCTGAGAACAATAGGTTTAAGTCTCCCCCCACTCACACACATCCTAAGTGAGATACAAGACTGCCTAGGCAGGACTTGCAAAGAGAGTGGCCTAGAGCTGGTTCTGTCATGATTAGACCTTCACACACCAACAGGCTTTGCAAAAAAAGGCTAAGAGAAGGGACCTAGAGTCTGCCTTTGGATTCTACTGGAAAAAGTCTTTAGTAAAAGCCTGCTAGGCAATAGAGCAAAGCCAGTGGGTCCCAGAGGGAACAAGCTGCACTTACAGAAACAATAGGGAAGTTTGTTTCATGAGAACATGAGGAAGAGAGTTGGACTTGAGTTATCTTATAGACTCTAAGAGGCCCTTCTAGATGATTCCAACATGGGGAACACTGTGTGGGGCAGTCTGCTGGAATCCAGGTGATAAGGGGGAAATTTTAAGAGCCTAGCTGAAGTGGGTATTGTCCAAGCAACACTTTAGTAAGTAGGATATCCCAGGGAGGAAGAGTCTCTAAACAAATTCTCAATAGCACCCACTAGAGAAACACCCTTTAGACCTGCCACTCACAGAGGGCTCTGTGGTTACACCTGTAAGAGCCACTGAAGACCCTGCCTCTTTCTCTCTGATCCCCTGTCTCTCCTGGGCCCAGTTTGTGCAAGAGGAGGTAAAGCAGAGAAGAGAAATCCCCTCTCACCATACGTTTTCAAGTCTGGTTGTGACCCACACTAGTGGAAGGGAGAACTTTAATTTCAATAGGAAAGTGAAGTTTTGATATTAGATTGGACTGAACTTTTCAATACCTGAAAGCAACCAGAAAACCATGAGTGGGGAAGAAAGATGGGAGAGAACAGTTTCAAAGGGTCAGTCATAAGACAGAACAAAGTTGCTTTCTGCTTGAATCCTCCCAAATCCAGCTTTTTTTTTTTTTTTTTTTTTTTTTATTGTGAGGAAGACCAGCACTGAACTAACATCCATTGCTAATCTTCCTCTTTTTGCTGAGGAAGACTGGCCCTGGGCTAACATCCGTGCCCATCTTCCTCCACTTTATATGGGACACCGCCACGGCATGGCTGACAGGCAGTGCGTAGGCGGGCGCCAGGGATCTGAACTCACGAACCCGGGCTGCCAAGCACAAACTAAACCGCTGCGCCACTGGGCAGCCCCCAAATCCAGCTTTTTAAATACACTAGTTACAGGAGGATAAATTTGGTGACTTGAGGGAGGATTGATTGCAAAGGGGAGGGACACTGGTGGCCAGATCCCAAATAAGAGACTGTTATCTAGAAATTAGGCAATAAGACAATGAGGGCTGAGGATATTTCTGAGGTAAATCTGGCAGGAATTAATGACTACTTAGATGTGGAAGAGAAGTAAGATGGATGTCTCATATAAGCTTCTAAAGTTTCTGGCCTGAGAGCCTGGAAGGTGGTGACTTGATGGACAGCAATACCACTTCTACAGCTAAATATGTGTTCTAGAGAGATCTCACACTTAGGTCAACAATGCTGCATTTTTGGAACTCTTCGGCTGAGTTCCTCCTGAGCCAATGGCTTCTGAGCCAATTTACGAGTCACATAAAAAATCAATTGGAGTCATATAAGAAATCAAGTTGCATCATATAAAAAAATCAATCAAAATTTATCCATTTTTCATTTAATCCATCATTTAACAAACTTTAGTTGTGTTCTCTATGTGTTACACACTGTGCTAGTCACCGCAGAGAAAAATCAGCAGGACACAGGGTCAGTCCTCAAGTTGCTCACAGTCTATCTGCTCTACCTATTCCAGTTAAATATTGGGGTAATCCTGGCTTTTGTGGCCTTACCCCCCTTTAACTCCCTTCTGCCATTGTTTTTATGTAGAAAAGAGCAGAGTATTGTATAAATTGGGTATGTACCATCTTAAGTACATGACCTTATTTCCATTTGTCCATTTTGTTTTATGTCCTACAGAATTTAGGCTGTTATGACAACATGGTCCAGAAATTTGATCTCTGTCCAAATTTGCACTTTCTAAATGTAAGCAGATACTCAAAATCAGTCTAAAAATCACTGGCACAAAATGTACCCAAACAGGCCCGTACAATTGTGTTCTCTCTCTGTGTCTCTCTCACACTCTCTCTCTAACACACACATACACACACACACCTGTTCATACTATTCAGATTCAGTTCAATCTGATAACAATATACATCTAGTACTCAGAATATCAAAGTTTGGTGCTAAGTCCTCGAAGGAAATAAAAATTAGCAACATAGTGCATTCTTTTCAGAGGCCCACAACTTAGTAGAAGTAGACACATCTATAAATAGACATATGTGACACAAAGTAAAGTGTGAAGTGATAAAAGAATAAACAATAAATTATAATAAGTTAATAAGAGAGAAAGAATCTACAATAACCCCTTGTATTTATGTTGCCTATTTTTTGGACCTCAAGTATAGACATCTGAGTTAATCATACTCTTCAATTTATTTAACAAACATTCTTTGAGCACCTGCTATGTGGCAGGCACCTTTCCAGGTATTGAAGATATGCAACTTTCATTCAAGTTAGGGATGTAGTCAATAAGTAAACAAATACCTGACAGTACTGGCAATGGAAAGAATTAAAGCAGAGTGGTAGGAGAGCAAGTTTTTAGATGTCTCTAGTTGGGTAATTAGAGAGAGCTTCTCTGAGGATGTAGCATTTAAGCAAGACCTGACTGGCAAGAAGAAACCTACTCTGGGAGGAAGATAAGAAGGATAAGCATCTCAGACAAAGGGAACAGCTATTGCAAAGGCCCCAAGCAAGAATGAGTTTCATGTGCTGCACAGACTAAAAGAAAGCGCGTGTGCCTGGAAGACTGTGGGCAAGGTGGGAAGATTGTCACGAGGTGAGGTTGGAGAGGTGCAGTGACCAGAAAACTAAGGCTAGATTTTTTTTTTTTTTTTTGGCGAGGAAGACCAGCCCTGAGCTAACATCCATTGCTAATCCTCCTCTTTTTGCTGAGGAAGACTGGCCCTGGGCTAACATCTGTGCCCATCTTCCTCCACTTTATATGGGACGCCGCCACAGCATGGCTGACAGGCAGTGCGTCGGCGGGCACCCGGGATCCGAACCGGCGAACCCCGGGCTGCCAAGCGCGGACCGCTACGCCACCGGGCGGCCCCCTAAGGCTAGATTTTAAAATAACATAAAGTTTAGCTGATGCTTCAATGCACACGTGCACATACACACACACAACATTCCAAAAATGTTTCAAGCATTGGCAGAACTGCTGGAATCTGTGACTACTTTGGAAGGAATAACATTCATTTGGATCAAGTTTAAAAACTCATTACTTTATATTCACAGCTAATACTTAATTTGACTAGGAAAAACCTAAGGAACAAAAGGATATTTGCAAGCTGTACATGAAGTTTAAGCATTATCAATGGGATCACTGAACAGAGTATAGGAAAAGCCATGAGTTTCTAAGGAACAACTTGAAAAAAAGAAATCCCATGATGGGAAGCAGGGGAGTGGAACAATTCCACTGTGGGGGTAAAGAATGGCAGTTTGCACTATGTTTCTCATTAGACTGGAGATGATTAAGCCATGTTCTCATCATTGATTTCAGATAAGGCCCCTCTCTTATTTTATATTGTTAATTTTCCCAATCCCCACTCCATGGGTATCCTTTCTAATATGTTCATAACATGTCCTTAGATGGGTATGTATCTTTGATAAACATATGAGTTGTTTTCTCTGAATGTGATTTTAATTAGCCAACATGGAATTGTTCTCTGATATTGTTCTGTCTTATTTATTTACTCAAGACTATTTTTAAAGGTCTATCCTTGTTACTCTGTATATCTCTAATTGATCACTTCCAATAGCTGCTGAGTATTTTGTGATAAGGATCCTTCATATTTCACTCACCCATTCCCCTAGAGATGGATACTAGGTTGCTGCACACTCTTTGTATGCAACAAACATCCTCCTAAAGGTGCCCTTATGGGCTGAGGTGAGCTTCTCTGGGGGTTACAGGGCCATAAGGATTACTCTCACTCATCTTCTCTTGGTAAGACTGGATTGCTTTCCCGAATGAATGCACTCGTCTACATGCCAATCATATTTTCAAAAATGATTTACATGGAACACACTGAGTCTCAGAGACACATGGTGATATATCACGGTCAAACAGATAGTACATTTCAGGATCAAGATCCATGTCTTTCAATTCATTTCTGAGGCTTTTTCCATTGAGAAAATGCCTTTCTGAGGAAGCCTACCCTTACCCATATGGATGTGCACTAGCACAGATGCAGAGTTTAGCTGAATTACCCCTTGCGGGGTATAATTATCCTTCATTGCCCCTCATTCAACAACTACTTATTGAATGGCAGCTACAGAAGACACTGCTTTTCTTCTTCATGAGATCAAGGTTTTATTTCCTTTCATCATCAAAGCAACGGTACCAAGCAGGGGTGCACTAGGGATAAGCTCCTTCCTTTCCTTGAGGGAACTTACAGTCTAATTTCTTCTCATAACCACAGTCAACATTAATACAGGTAACAGATTTTCAAAAACTTTCTGTGGTTCTGTTTTCTTGCATCTGCATTTCATGGCCTCAGAATCCCTCAAAATTGATCATTTTATCTGGTCCCTGTTCTCCATTTCCAGAGACTACAAATTCCCTCAAACTTCAGGTCTCAAATCTCTGAGTCATTCCAGAAGACAGTTACAAGGCTAGTGGCCAGTACCCGGTGTGTAGCACATTGACTTTGTTGGGAGTACAATGCTTTATGAGCAAGTATGGCAGAACCATAAACTGGATCCATTTTAGCTGTGGTCGATTATGTCCTTGGGTTTGAAATAATTACTTTCCTAGACATGTGGTTCCCAGATGAAATTCATGCTATGATTTGATTTTTTAAATGAAAAAAAAAATCTCTAGCAGAAATTCATCACCAATATGTTAAGGAATTTGATGACTAAAAGTAATCTCGTAGAGTGCATGAACATGGTGTGCAGACTTGGAAAGGAAGAACACACCAGCGAGTCTGTGTGAAAGGGAATGAAATCAACAATGAACAGGGGCGCCCACCTTTTGACTTGACTAATATCAAAAGGCTGCTCACATGTCAAAAAAAATTTGAATCTATTAAATAAGAAATGATTTCAAATGCTTACCATGGACACTAGCCTTCAAATCATATTAATTCCCTAAAGGCAAGTTACAGGTCAGGAAGAGTCCAGCACAAAGTATTCTTAATATCTCCCCTTTGAGTCTGAGATGGAATCTGCCCTTGATACGTTTACTCTGTACACAGTTAGGTGGAGCCCACGCATCCCCCTCAGAAAATGGTTCTCCTCTTTCCCAGGGAAAGAAACTACTCAGCTGCTTCAAGAGGAGAAAAGCATTGAAGCTGGGATTTATCCTGGGACAGGCGGGCGGCAGTGGGTAATGTAAGATGAATGCCAAGAGCTCTGACACATTTATACTGAGCATCTAAACCCAAGGACATTATTAAGCCTCTGGGGCCAAATTTAATCTGCAAACTTGAGACACAGGAGTGGAAGCCAACTAGGGGCTGGCCTAGGGAGGGAGCCACGCAGCTCTCTGGGGGAAGAGCATTCTGTGTCAGGGAAGACGTTTCTGCAGTTAGAGGCAGCAGCTCCTGGTTTTGAGGAAGCACCTCCTTGGGTGTGGCTGAGGCTGGCAGTGGCAGCAGCTGTCTCACCAGGCCAGTTCTGCAGTGTGGTTCTGAGAGTTGTTACAAGAAGCTTAGCCTATAGCCTATTCTTCTAGCCTTTCCAATGCTTATATGAGCTGCCTAACACATTCTTTTCTGTCTAAACTAGTTTGTATGGATTTTGTTGTTGAAACTAAGATCCTGACCCAATTTTAGTTAATTATAGTATCAGTGTTAGGGTTTGCTTTTGTACTGTTCAGTGTGTTATACCTCTTCATCTGATTTATCAGCTTTAAGTGAAATCTTTTGACCTCCCCTGACTACAAAAGATTAGGAAATCAGCATATTTATCCTTCTCAATTTTTATTATACAACCTCCCACTGGTGCCAAAGTTCCCAAGTTTTGGGCAGCTGCTTTCCTAGGTAATTCCTGTAACTAGTCATAATCCTAAATACCAAATCTAGACTTCTTGGTGCCCAGTAGTCTGATTATTCCCACTCACCTCCCCTGACAAGACTGTTTCTATGCCTGCCCTATAAGAAGGAACAGCAATGAGGGAGGATGTGGGATCCTTCCACTGACACCCAAACCCACCCTGTGTTCAGCCAATCACCCAGACCCTGCTATGTCTCTCCATGGAATGATGAGAAGATAGAGGACTACTCACCTTTTCTTGCTGACCCTTGGCTTGTAGGTTTCTCCAATAAAATCTGAACCTGAAGCCTTACTGCATGATGTTGAGGGATCCATTCTGAGCCCTGTTTCACCATAGATGGTAACCACGAAGAGACCCACCTTGTATTACAGTGAAGATCATTTCCCAAGATGTAAAAAGCCCAGAAGTCATCAAAGAAGAGATCTATAACTGCAACTTCATGAACAACAACAGAAACCAATAGAGCAATTATTACCATAGGCAAAATCAAAAGACAATGACAAACTGGGAAAAATATTTGTACCTCATATCACAAAGGGCTTATATCCTTAATATAAAGAGTTCCTGAAAATCAATAAGACCAACACCCAATAGGAAAATGGGCCAACAATATGGATAGACAGTTTACAGAAGGAGGTACAAAGGAAACGCTAAGACAAATGACTCTTAAACATATGAAAAGAGAAAAATGTTATTTCAAAATATACCAAAACTCCATTTTTCACCTCTTAGAATGGCATAAACCAAAATGGTGTTGACAAGGATCTGGGGAAATGGGCATGCTTACTGATGAAAGTATAAATTGGTACAACTTTTAGGAAGGGCAATCTGGAAATATCTGTTCAAATGATAATGCACATACCCTTTTAACCAGTATTCTAATCTTAGGGATTTGTTCTACAGATACACTTGCATATATACAAACTGAGTTATGTAAAATTGCAACATTGTTTTTGAGAACAAACTATTTTAAATCACCTGAAAACAACAAGGAGAATAAGAAACTTTATCTCTGATGAAATGGCTAAGCTGCTTTTACTCTGAACCTTAACACATATGAAGGAAGGCTGTTTTCTATGGTGATAATTCAACTGGAGTAAGAAAGGAGGTCCAGGCAGAGAGACTGCATATTGCAGGGCTGGCAAAACTCAGAATTGACAATATAAATGTAACAGATAAATATTGTCAAACATGCCAAAAGTCAGGGAATATAGTTCCTTCTGGAAGAAAGTACTACAGGATGACCTTTAGCCAACCCAGAGACGATGGAGAATTTGGAGAGCTGCATTCATTAGATAGGAGCATAACACAAAGGACAAAGGGGAAGGCTACTGCCCCAGCAACTTAAGACTCTGGACAAAAGCTGTCAGGGAAGCTTGTCAGAGGGGATCACCAAAGTAGGAAGACCAGGGCTCTGCATCCAGAGAATACAGAGCAAACTGCCTGGACTGGGCTAACCTGGAGAAGCAGCCAGACTTCAGATTGGTTCTAGGGCCAGTAGGAACCACAGGGAAGGTGAATGGCCCAGGAAGTAGCATGAGGCCCACTTAGCAGAGAGAACCAGGTCCCAAGTCACAGACTCTGGACTTCATGCTGTGAAAACCATGAGGCCAAGAGCACCCAGGATCCTTGAGATCAGCAGATACCAGCAGCATATCTGAAGCGCAAGGCAAGGGAGTTCCTTTCCCCAACACCACAGGGGAGAAACAATAGCTCTCCTCCCTTTATAATTGAGATCCAGCCTAGGAACAGCAAGAGAGCACACAGCACCTTTATCCAGGAAGAATAAACCTAATGTATATTAAGTGCTTTGTGTGTGTTAAGCATGGTTATAAGCTCTTTACGTGTATTAATTCATTTAATCTTTACAACTCTGAGGTAAATATTATTTTGACTCCCATTTTAGAGATGCAGAAACTGAGGCACAGAGAGGTTAAGTAGCATGCCTCAATCCACACAGCAAGTAAGTGGTCGAGCTGAAACATAAATACAGATGGTCTGGTTCCACAGCCCATGCTCAAACCATTATGTAAATGGATTATTTAAATCAGCCAACAAAGATAAACCTGAATCTTTATAAATATGGAACTAGTGAAGTAAATTCTGTTACACCCACTTGAGGAAATTTAATACAGCTGTTACAAAGAAAGAGGCAGCTTTATATGTGCTGATATGGAATGATCTCCAAGATATATTAAGTGAAAAAAGCAGGGTACAGAAAAGTGCAGTATATGCTACCTTCATAAACAAAAGGTTTCATAAACACATATGCTTGTATCTGCATTGACACTTATGGAAATATACTCCAAAACTCACAGGAGCTGTTACCTTTGGAGGGAGGAACCAGGAATCCCAGTGATAAGGATTGAGGAGAAACCTGCTTTTCATTCTATTCCCTTTTGTGCCTTTTGAATTTTGTACTCTGTGCATATGTTACCTAATCAAAAACATGTGATTAAACAAACAGATATAAAGAAAGTGGAGGGGCCTCCCAGGGACAGGGGATGATAAAGGCCATCTCACCGATCTGAGTGAGGCTCTCTGGCAAAGGGAAAGTTTCGCTAGAGATAACTCCCTGAGTTAAAGGAATTTCCTCCAGAGGAGAAAGAGAAAACAAACATGACAGGATGTTTAATTGGGAGGTTTTGACTGATGCACCAAGTTTCGATAGATTTCAGATTCCAGAACGAGGTGTGAGGCCACGTGGAAATTTCAGAGCAGGTGCCAAGAACAGGTTAGACAACTGACCCACATCAAGGCCCTAACGTGTTGAGAGAGGAGAGTAGGGGGATTTTGTGAGAGGATTTCTCTGGAGGGAGCTATGAATCCTTCCCCTCAAAGGTAGGGCGGCTTCTGCAGGCCCCTGGAGACTGGCTATGCCCTCCTTGCACGGTCAGTTCTAGGGGCCCATGACTGAGAAAGCTGAGGGGCGAGGTCCCAGAGAAGAGGGAAACAGATGCCACCTCCCACAAAAGCAAGCAGCAGGACCTCCGCTGTTGTCCAGAGGTCATTTTAAATGGATCCTGCCCATGAGGGCAGCGTGCTGGGGCGACAGGACATAAATAAAAAGAATACCAGCAGGCGCAGATGCAGAGAGGAAAGCAGGTGCACCAACGGAAAGAACAGGCACGTCTCAGGTTAGGGGCTTTGTCGGTGAAGGCCCAGGAGCAGCACCTATGAAGAACCCAGGAAACTGCCCACGGGTGTGTTTCAAACACTGGTAGGCCCAGAGAGGAGGAGCCAGCCAGTACCAGCGAGTGGGTACTTTCTTGCCCCTCATTTCTTCTCTCCCACCTACCACGCCAGTTTGTCCTGCTCCTGGCTCCTGGCGGAGCTCCTCACAGACAGGAGTAGCTGAGGGGAGGCGCAGTGAGCAAAGAGAAGCTGTTTCCCCTCCTACTTTCCTGAGTCACAGACTCTCACTTGCAACAGGCCCAGCTGAAGGAAGGGAGAAGCTTTAATTACAAGGGTGAGGTTACGTTGGTGACTTAAAGCCACCAGAAGGATTTCTATTACCTGAGAGTGACCAGAAATGTCATGGAAGTGCTTGAGTTTTCATCCACAGGGGAACGCAAGACCTTCCCCCCACGAAGAGCTTTAAAAGGAGAGTAAAAGATAAAAACAAAGTTGCTTCCATGACCGCAAAGCACAAGTCCTGCTTGTTCAATGAGCCAGTTACACAAAAGGATTAGTTAAGAGTAAATTCAAAGACCCTAATTTAGTATGTGAATTTTTCCTTATTTTTCATCCTAATTATGAATGATTAGATATCATGAGTGATTTGAGAGATCTATTAATATACATTCAATGTAGACATTGATCAAGATATGTGTAGTCATCAAGAGAAAGAACAAAAAGGCTAGAAATATGTATGACTTCTATCAATTATCCACGCGTGAAGAAAGTCTTATAATGACAGAGTATACAAGATGTTTAATATCGACATGCAAATTAAAATCAAAGCCAGTGACCACGGCTCACCTGGTTCAAGTTCATAATGGATGACTTAATTATACCCTGTGTCCATTATTCCACATGTAAGAAGGGGTACTGAGTCACTCTTCTCTCTTTCCACAACCCTCCTCCCAGGGTTTCTCTCTTAAACATTCTATACATTTATTTATCCAAATAAAATTTTCTGTGCCCCCATTTTTAGTTCACAAGTTGTCTTCTGTTATATTTGGGATCAAACATTTTATTTGTCCAGGTCATATGAAAATATGATAATTTTTAATTTTCATATATCCCACCTCTTCTCCATTACATCTCTGTTGAACATTATGTGTGCAGTTTGGAGCTAGATCACCAAAACTGTGAATTTATTCTTCATTTCAATATGATGTAACAATCGTAGAAAGATATGGCAGGAGCATCTAGAGGTGACTTTTCATCATTCCATGTGCCTGAAATGAACTGGTGGACATCCACATGTATTAATCAGAAAGACCCCGGTCAGCTATATGATATATAATAAAACATTAACTTGTAATCCTTGTAGGTTATTCAAAGACAATATAGTCAATCGCACAGACATGTACGTTTTGTTTTTGTTTCAGAACAATATACATCTGATTCTTCTGCAAAGCATGACAATCTTCTAAGCCCAAACCTTGTTTTGGAAGTTTAGTTCTCCTGAAGTGGAACTTTGTATATGCAATATTCTCCCAATGGTTGAGAAAGGTTTATGCATTTCTTGTGGAGGGGGTGCGGTTCTTATTTGATGTTTCTATGAACATCAAGTTTCCTAAACTTTTGCAATTTATAAACCAGACAAGGGCTAATTACCTAAAAATCAAGAGTCCCTACAAATGAATAAGAAGACCAATCCACAATAGAAAAATGGGCCCCCCAAAATAGTATGGGGTATTTCCCAGAAAAGAAATCTAAATGTATTTTATACAAATGAAAAAATGCTCAGCTTCATCATCATAAGAGAAATGAAATTTTAAATGATAATGCAATACCATTTTCACATACGGGTTGGTAAAGATCAAAAAGTTTGATGACACATCCGAATTGACAAGGCTGTAGAAAAGCAGGTACGTGTCCCTATACAATTTTCTCAAGAGGGCTATTTGGCAACATCTAGCAATATTACAAAGGGAAGTATGTGTTTGTCAAAACTCGCAGAACTGTATACTAAAAAGGGTAAATTTTGCTGTATATAAATTATACCTTAAATTTTAAAAAATGAAAAAAGTTGATATTTGTCTCCTCACAATAAATTTTATATTGCCTATATAAAGAATGAGATTGATCTATACTGACTGTTAGGCAATAAATTCTAAAATATTTTAAGTGAAAAAAGCAGGGTGCAGAATGGTGTGTGTGATATATTCCTTTCAAGTAAAGACAAATGACATCTACTTATTCACATGTATATGTCTGCATGTGCACATAATCTCTAGAAGTGCTCACACAAACAGTGGCTACCCCTGGTGGGGGGGCCTGGAAGCCACGGGGTGAGAGGAGATCTATTTTAGTTTTTTTGGTGAGGAAGATTGGCCCTGAGCTAACGTCTGTTGCCAATCTTCCTCTTTTTGCTTGAGGAAGATTGTCCCTGAGCTAACAACATCTGTGCCAATCTTCCTCTATTTTGTATGTGGGATGCTGCCACAGCATGGCCTGATGAGCGGTGTGTAGGTCCGCGCCCCAGATCTGAACCCGCAAACCCCCAGCCGCTGAAGCAGACAGCACGAACTTAACCACGACGCCACTGGGCGGGCCCCTTTTTCACTGTATGTACCTCATACTGCTTGTTGTTTTTCACGGGGTTTTTTTCCATGTGTATTACTTTTTCAAGTATAAAACCTTAAAAAGTGGGAAAAAATACAAACATACCTGCCCTCGACCCAAAAACTTCACTTCTAGAAATTTATTCCCCAGATGTGCTCCCCCGAGTACAGACTGATGTGTGTTCAAGTTGTTCCCTGTAGCAGTGCTTGTAAGAGCCAAAGACTGGAAATAACCTAAATGTTTACCAATGGGACATGGTGAAATCATGGTATTATGAAATTGTGGACTACTTGGAGGCTATAAAAAAAAAGAATGAGGAAGCTCCTTTTGTACCAAAATGGAAGTAGATCCAAGATATCTCAAGTGAAAAAAGCAAAGTGCAGAGTAGCACATAGATCATCGTTGAGATAATAGGGGGAAGATAATATTTACATGCATTTGCTTATATATGCATAAAATCACCCCAAGAAGATACGTCAAAAGAATAAAATGGATTGCCCCTGGGAGGGGAACTGGGCCTCTGGGGAACAGGAGTGGGAAGGAAAATTTTCACAAATATTTGTTTATACTCTGAATTCTGAGCCACATGAAAGAATTACCTATTAACAAAAACTCTAGGTTTCCCTGGCGTAGTATTACCAGCATAGCTGCGTGATATATGACACAGGTACTCACAATGAAGATAACCTTCTTTTGCATAATTATGCATCCTTTACCTCTATAAAGAAGCAGAATCTGCCTCACTGTTTCATTTGTGCATGAAAACGAACTGGGTCTGTTTCTAGGGAATGCTCCAGGTAGTCCAGCTGTTTGGCCACTTGTCTTAACAATAACATCATCACAGCCAATTACAAAAGGTTTCTCACCCTTTGACAAGAATGCAGACACCTGGGGTGGACAGTGCCAAGGTCGCCATGGGGAAGGCTAGAGGCACTGACTTAGGAATGAAGCTTTTCTGAAGTGAACAGTTTCTCCATAGTGATCTCCATCTCCAGGCACAAACGGTTCTCAGCTAGGCATAGGGACTGTGGTCACTGTCATTCCTGTTTCCCAGGATAGTGCTGTTTGAGCAAAAGAAATAGCCAGAGAAACTCAAGCATCACAGTATAAGACCTCCACTTTTATAATTATAGGCTTATGTGTACCAATACTTTATCAATATTTCTAAATATCTTTAAGACTATTTTAGTCCATGATAATGGAAATAATTTAGATTCAAGAAGGAAACAAATGTTTATGATTAGACTTGAGGAAACTGTCCCCAGAGCACATGGCCATAATAATGATTAGAGTACATTCAGTATATAATATTGAGAATACTAATTTAAGCTGTTTTCTATACTGTATTATATGATGAGTAGACATTATTCTTTGAAGAAAAGACAGTAAAAATATTGGACATAAGTTTCAAGTGTGTTTATTTCCTAAGTATTTTCCACGTTAATTTGTATTACACCCTCAGTATCTGAGAAGATTTTTTGGTCTAAGAGATTCTGGACCTATGTAGAAGTTAGAACTCTTTGGGTAGCAAGTGAGAGGAAATCTGATCCAAAAACTGGCTTAAACAAAACAGGAACTTACTCGATTATGTAACTGAACAGTCCAGGAATAGGGCTTGCTGCTATGCTGCTATCTTGAATTGAAGGCTGAAATGTATTACCAGGATCTGCCTCTCTCTCTTGCTCTTTCACAGCTCCATTCTCTGACAGGTTCCCACTCAAGATATCAAGATGGCTGCAGCAACTCTAGGCCTCACTTTAAAGGTAAAAATCGGGCAGGACAGAGAAAGAATCTCTCTCCCAGAAATTCCAGCAAAAGTATCATTACTTCTCATTGATTCTGAATGAGGAGTCTATTAAGCAATCAGTCTAGATAGAGAATGCAATACTTGGATTGATTTAGGTCACAAGCTCCGTGTCTGAACCGGGGTGAAGCCCCAGCCAAAGCAACCACACTAGGGAGGCGGGGATTTCCACAATGGGAACTGGGGTACAGTTACCAGCAGAGGGGTGGCTGCATGGTGGGCAGTGAAGAGAACAGCTGTCAGTAAACAGCTGTAGCCTGAGATAATTGGTGTGCGATGAAAATCCAACAGGAATGAGGATCTACCAAGAACAAGAAAGGTACACTGACAGAAAGAGGGTGGAAAATAGGAGATGCTTACATCCGTCACTTGACATTAACATTTTAAATCAGAGTCAATGTTTCTGGACTTGATGTGCAATTTCAAAAAAAAAGAATAATCGCTTTATTCTTCAAAACTTAAAAAACCCTTCATAAAATAAGCTTTAAGAAGAAAATTTTATCCTGAAAGTTATTGCACATATAAGATTACGCTCATCTAAAAGCATGTCAGAAATAAAAGACAGTGCTGGGAATCAGCTACTGTCAGTTGTCGATGGAATGTCTAATTTGAAAACGATTTATTCTCTTCCATGTAAAGCTTCTAAAATATGTAAATTGGAGGTAATTGGTACAACTCCTGTACTGGTAAGATAAGATCTAGAGTAAGAAGTTTGGGTTAGAAGCAGAGTGACTTTTAAAAATAGTTTTACAGTCAGTTTCAATATTCATCAAGCATTTAATGGCAAGAAATTTAGTCCAAGAATTTTTCTAAATCACTGCAGAGAATTAATAATTATCAGAGGAAGAAAAACATTTTACCAGTTCTGAAGAGGCATTGTCCTGCCCTTGGCACAGGGCCCGGTGGATTTAGCGTGTATAATTTCTCCTGAGCTTCTCTAGCAGGGGCTATTGGTAGCCTACCCAACAGCTATTCCTCACTTCTGTTTTTCTTAAAAAAATAAACACTTAAATAAAGCGCTATTTTGATTGGGCAATGATGTGCCCAGCTTTAGGGTCTAAGTAAATAATGCCACTCTCGTTTCCCTTTTGTCAGTCTAGCGATGGGCATGTGGTCAAGTTCTGGCCCAAGACGTCTGCTGGGAGCTTCAATGTTTCTTCCTGCTTAGGGGGACTTAAAAGAAGAGAAAGAGAAAGGCCGTTTTGCTCGGGTCCTTCCTTCCTACTTGGGACTCGGCGCTCTGAGGATATGATGTTTAGAGCAGCTGCGCCATCTGCTGGCCAGAAGGGGAAGGCCACGAGAACACCCAACCGTGCTCAGACATCATCCAGCTGAGGAACACCCCAGACATCACCGGCTTCCACACATCTAAAGTGGCATATTATGGTCACGTGGCTTGAGCACTTTTAGTTGGATATTCTGTTGCTTTCAGCCAAAGTCACTTCTAAATGATATTGCCGTACTAAATACCACATGGCTA
Source organism: Tapirus indicus (assembly GCA_031878705.1). NCBI lineage: Eukaryota > Metazoa > Chordata > Mammalia > Perissodactyla > Tapiridae > Tapirus > Tapirus indicus. The sequence goes on along the minus strand of CM062923.1, from coordinate 19,958,086 downwards.
AATTTGGAGGTTATATATTTGCCTCACGAAGCCTAAACAAGGGACTAACTTTCAAAAATTCAATCTTGAAGAACAACTATTTATTAAACTGTCCTATTCATTTAATTTTGACCCAGTATCCCCCCTCCAAGAAAAAAAAATTCAAGCCAGACCCTTTTTGCCATTTCCTTTGGAAGGCCATTAAATAAATTTAGTAGTAAGATGACATTCCCTCACAGCTGACACCTGTCCTCCTGTTTCAAATATGACAATCAATAAATTTGGGGAGGAAAGTTCTGAGCTCATCATAAGGAAGGACCTTCACTTAAAGCCATGCAAAGACACAGCAGGCTGCTCCCAATCTGGTGCAGACCTCACTACAGAAGAGCTTAAGTATAAACAGAATGGCAGGACTTCATAAAGGAAATTTAAGCATCAGATGGAATTCGACTCGATGATCTTTAAGGTTCCTCTCAACTCTAATATTCAAGGATTGTATGTTCTTGGATCTCAAATCTTAAAACTGAAAAATGTCTTTTTCGTTTGATTCTGCAGAACCATTTTTATTACCATTTTCTCTCCCTAAATATTTGATATATACCAATTTTTGCTTTCTGCTTTCATCCTTAATATCATGTAACCCAAATTCTATACCCCATCTCTGTACTAAAAGTATTCTTAGTTCACTAATGACTTTGAAGATTCAAACCAAATCCAACACATTTTTCTTAATCTTTTTAAAATTAGATAATTTTTTTATTAGATAATTAATTTATGCAAATCTTACAAAGGATCTACATGTATTTTTAGAATCCTCATTCTTGTATATATGCCTATAATATCAAAATCTGTTAGAGTTGCTTACTATCATTGCTATACTTGTTGCCCATATCTTTCCTGTTAATTTTCACACATGCCTTGCATTATTTTTTCCACCTATATTGACGTATTATTGACATAACATATGTAAGTTTAAGTTGTACAACATGATGATTTGATACATATGTATATTGTGAAATGTTTACCATAATAAGGTTAGTTAACGCCTCCATCCCTTCACATGATTACCTTTGTATGTGTGCTGAGAACATTTAAGATCTACTCTCTTAACAGCTTTCAAGTATATAATACAGTGCTGTTAATTATAGTCACCAAGCTGTACAGTAGCTCCCCAGAACTTATTCATCTTAGAGCTGAAAGTTTGTACCCTTCTTAATCTTTTTATCCTTCCTGGATTGTCTGCTGCATCTGAGCCTGTTTTTCAACCTTCCATGACATTCCAGACACTTGAGTTTTTTCTTTGTAGTCCTTATCAAAATATAACTGCATCATCTGCTGAAACTTTTTAAAATTACTCACATCCAAGCTCTAGTCCAAGAATTCTCATTCAGTAGGTCAAGTGTGGGGTGGGGTGCATTTGGCCAAACACCATCTGTTTTTAGGGTATACATTTCCCCTACTCCTTTCTCCTATCAATTCTGTTTTGTAAGCAGGGAAGAAGTGGGAAATGGCTGTTGGTTGGGCTACCAAGTTCTGTTCAGTATTACACAGTTCAAAGTGGATTTTAAACTAATGAGGAAAAAGGCTTGGCATGTGTTGTTAAAAAGTGACCAAATGGAATTTCTTCTCAAACAGGAAAAAAATCCACTAATCCTAAGGAAAAGAATGATAAATAAAGCTATGATAAAATTAATAACTTCTATTCATCAGAAGACACCATTAAGAGAGTGGAAAGGTAAGCCACAGAATGGAGGATTATATTTGTACCACATATTATTGAAAAGAGACTTGTATATAGAATGTATAAAGAACTCTTACAAAACAATAAGAACAATATGGACAATTCAATGGATATTCATGAAGAATTCTGGAAATTGCCCAGGAGAGAGCCAGTTTCAAACATTTACTAGCCCTAGAGAAGGTGAAGCCATCTTACAAAAATGTCAGCCCAGTAAGAACCCTCTTACTCCTCATCTTGCTTTCTGACCTCACTCCTATTCTAGCTTCTATCTTGGCTCCTTGGAGAGTTACTGACAAAGAGCACAGGGCTTAGAGGTCGGAGAGGAGGTGAGTGAGAAAACAGTACACACGGATTTGTACTTGCAGCAGATACCAAAGGGGGAAAGACAATTACTGGACTGAGGCTATTTTCACACAGTGTTTCAATATTTTCACTGGGTATATAATGCTAGGTTGGCGGCTATTTACTTCAGCACATTAAAGGTATCATTGCTTAATCTTTTGGCTTCTGTAATTGCTGCTGAGAATTCAGCCGACAAACTATTGCTCCTTTGAAGATAAACTGTCTTTTTGCCTCTGGCTGCTCTTAGTAGGTTCTTTTTGCCTTTGGTTTTCTTTGTCTCCTTATGATGTGTCTATGTTTGGCTTTCTTTTTATGATTCTTATGATTCATTGAGCTTCTTGAATTTGCAGGATGATGTCTAGAGCTGAAAGATTCCCAATTATCATCTCATTAAATGTTGCTTCTGTCCCATTCCCTTATACTTCTAAGATTCCAACTGAATATGTTAGACATTTTCATTCTATTCTGTCCCTTTAATTTTTTCCATTCTTTTTTCTCTTTGTGCTTCATTCTGAATGGTTTCTTCTGACTTGTCTTCATGTATACTAATTCTTTCTTAATTGTGTCTAATTTGTTTTTAAATTCATTTATTGATTTAATTTAGGTTACTCTGTTTTTTATTATTAGAATTTCTATTTGGTTCTTTTCAATTCTGCTATGTCATTTTTTTATACTTTATTATTCTCTGCTAAAATATTCAAACTTCACCTTTATCTACTTGAACTTGATAAGCAGAGTTGCTTTACAATCTGTATCTGGAATCCTTGAGTGTCCATTTCTGTAGTCTGTTATATTTTATTTTTCTTGTTCATAGTGCTTTATCATCTTGTATATATGGTTATATTTTACTGTGTAAAAATACAATTGTATTTTTAATTATTTGTAAAAAAAAAAAAAAAAAAAAAATCTGAGACCCCCCCCATCATGTTCTCTTTCTCCAAAGAGAATTTTTGGAGAATTGCTTCTGCCAGGCAGTTGGAGGCACCAACAATCCAAGATTACTCTAATCCAGGTTCACGGCTTGAGATTTTCTGAGCTACCCAGAGAACTCATAAACAGACTGCAGTGCATGCCAGGACTGGTTTACTTTCAATTCACTCTTATTTCTAGTGTCTGTCCTTTTGGTCCCAACTCAAGGTACAGGGCACTTACCCCTTGCTATATTGTGATTTATAAGAAATATATATATTTGGTCATTCAGATGACAGAAATATATTTCTCAGATATATTTGGTCTTCATCCACAGTTCCTGGCTCACAGCTTCCAAAACGCTTGGAATTTCCTGACTGATAAGAGCAATGGGAGCATCTTTTGTATAATATTCGGTGTCTTGTCCTCAGTTTCTGAAAAGACTTCAAGGCCATAAAGGTGAAATGGGTGTCTTGTTTATGTTAATGGAGGTGACTTTTGGACCCCACTCAAGGGTGGGGGCTAGTTGCTAGGAGAACCAGCCACATGATCAGAGGATTGGAACTTTCAGTCCCACCCCCGATTTCCGGGTGGGGGGAGGGGCTTGAAGTTGAATCAGTGGCCAATGACTAAGTAATGAAGTCTCCATAAAAACCCAAAAGGACAGTTCATTGGCCTTTTTCAGAGAACTTCCACGTTGGGGAACCAGAACACTTCCACATGCCATCATGCCAGTCCCCAAGCTCCACGAGGACACAAGCTCCTTTGTCTGAGACCTCATTCTTTGTAAATCTTCAACTGGCTGCTGATCTGTATCCTTTAATATTCTTTGTAGTAAATGGGTAATCTAGTGAGTAAATGGGTTTTCTTAAGTTCTGTGAGCTGTTCTAGCAAATTAATCGAACCTGCGTTGGAGGGGGGTCATTGGAACCTCCAGTTTATAGCCGGTTGGTCAGAAGCACACGTAACAACTTGGGCTTTTGACTGGCATCTGAGTGGAAGGCGGTCTTGTGGGACTGAGCCCTTTACCTGAGTAATCTGATTCTGTCTTCAGGTTGATAGTGTCAGAATTGAGTTGAATTCTCTGACACCCTGCAGGCACCTAAGAACTGCTTGTTCCTGTGGGGAAGGCTCCACACACACCTGTTAGAATTGGGTCCAGGACTCCTACCTTTGTCTCCCTGCCCCAAAGGCACTGTTAAGCCTCTCAACTACCTGTTCTGGATTACTATATATCCTTATGACAAAATGGTACCGCTATCATACTCATCTTTGTATTTTCATCTTCTCCAGGACCTTAGCCTAGTAATTTCTCACTATTTGTTAGTCTGCTGTTTCTAGAAAGATGGTTTTATATATTTTTTCAGCATTTTAGTTGCCTTCAATGGGAAGATTTGTCTAAATTACTTAACTCGGAGGAGTGACGTCAGGATCATGGCGGAGTGAGATTCCCTCTTTGAATCTCTGCCCCCTACGACACAACGAAAACATCATTCACATTCCAACAGAGCTCAATCAAACACTACGAAGGACTTCTGAGAAACCCCTGCTGCCATACATCGGACGGTGGAGGCGCGGGAAGCCCAGGAGGACGGGAGGAGAGGTAGGAGGTTGTACTCCCCCTCCCCTATCGATCGGCAAAAACACTGCGGTTCGCGGACAGAGGGGGGAGGGGCGGCCCACAGCGGGGAAGACTATCGCCATCCAGGTGCTCTCACAGACTGTCGCGAGATCCCCACTGGGAAGCGACGACGGACTGCTTAGGGGGTGTAGCAAACACCCTAAGAGAGCCAGAAAGGAAACCCCCGGGTCAAGCAGGAGAAAGAGAGGACCTCTCCCCCCACACACCCGGCGTTTCAGCATAATCCCTCCGGGGGCTGCAGCCGCCTCAGAGCAAACCGCTCGCAATCTCCATCTAGTGGCAGCAGAGGGAAACTGCAGGACTAACTTTAATCATGAGGGGTAAAAATAAAGCCGTCCCCGTCGGATCCTTGCGAAAATATGTCAGGGCTACAGACCAAAAGGAAAATGACAAACACCCAGAAACCAACACTGAAGGCACAGAATTTGATAACCTGAATGAGAGAGAATTCAAAATAGCTATCATAAACAAGCTCAATGAAATACAAGAGAACACACAGAAACAAATCAACGAATTCAGGGATTATGTCACAAAAGAGATTGAAACCCTAAAGAAAAACCAATCAGAATTATTGGAGATGAAAAACAAAATCAACGAGATAGTGGAAAAAATGGAGTCTTTAAAGAGCAGAACTGACAATATGGAGGAACGAATTAGCACTATTGAGGATAGCCACGCAGAAATGCTCCTGGTAGAGGAGGAGAGAGAGCTAAGACTAAAAAGAAATGAAGAAATTCTTCGAGAAATATCAGACTCAATGAGAAAAAGCAACATAAGGATAATAGGTATTCCAGAAGGAGAAGAAAGAGAAAAAGGAGCAGAGAGTTTGTTCAAAGAAATAATAGCTGAGAACTTCCCCAACCTAGGGAACGAGAGGGAAATAACAGTGAATGAAATCAATAGATCACCTAAATATATAAACAGGAATAAAAAATCATCTCGCCACATAGTAGCAAACTTGAAGAATACCCGTGACAAGGAAATAATATTGAAGGCAGCTAAACAAAAAACCAAAATAACATACAAAGGAAACCCCATCAGGCTCTCAGCTGATTTCTCGACAGAAACTCTACAGGCTAGGAGAGACTGGAATGATATATTCAAAATCATGAAAGACAAAAACCTTCAGCCGAGAATACTTTATCCAGCAAAAATATCCTTCAAATACGATGGAGAAATAATAACTCTCCCTGATAAACAAAAGCTAAGAGAGTTCGTCACCACAAGACCCCCACTACAAGAAATGCTCAAGAAGGCCCTTAGGCCTGAAAAAAAACAAATGAGAAAGGGGATACAAAGATTTCAGCAAGGAGAAAAGCAAGGAGACTAAACCAGAACAAAATACAGTTGGAAAACATCAAAAATTAATTCAAGCTCATCACTGGAAACACACATTCATGACACAGTCTGGAATAAAGAGATAACAAATAAGGAGGGGAAGAGGTAAGGGATTGAACTGACCCAGCCTCAGGAAAAAGGAGGCATCTGAAAATGTACTTTCTTATCCAGGAGATCACTTATATAAACCGCACGGTAACCACTAAACAAACAACCAGAAGAGAACCACACATGACAAAGAAAGAGAAAACCAAGAGAATGAGCATGCAGAAATACCAAATTGAATTTGCAGTCCGAAACACAAGGGACAAGAAACGAAGGAAATGCAAAAGAACCAGAAGATGAACAATAAAATAGCAACATTAAACCCTCATATATCAATAATCACTCTAAATGTAAATGGATTGAATTCTCCAATCAAAAGACACAGAGTGGCAGGATGGATTAAAAACCAAGATCCAACAATCTGCTGCCTCCAGGAAACACATCTCAGCTCTAAAGACAAACACAGACTCAAAATAAAAGGATGGAAAACAATACTCCAAGCTAATGGCAAACAAAAGAAAGCAGGAGTAGACATACTTATATCAGACAAAGTAGACTTCAAGATAAAAAAGGTAATGAGAGACAAAGAAGGGCAATATATAATGATAAAAGGGACACTTCACCAAGAAGACATAACACTTATAAATATCTATGCACCCAACACAGGAGCACCAAAGTACATAAAACAACTGCTAAAAAACCTTAAAGGAGATATTAACAATAACACAATAATAGTAGGGGATCTTAACACCCCCCTTACATCAATGGATAGATCATCCAGACAAAAAGTCAATAAGGAAATAATGGACTTAAACGAAAAACTAGATGCAATGGACTTAATAGATATATACAGAGCACTCCACCCAAAAAAAGCAGAGTACACATTCTTCTCAAGTGCACATGGAACATTCTCAAGGATAGACCATATATTAGGAAACAAGGCAAACCTCTATAAATTTAAGAAGATTGAAATCATTACGAGCATCTTTTCTGATCATAATGCTGTGAAACTAGAAATCAACTGCAAGGAAAAAACTAGGAAAGGGACAAAGATGTGGAGACTAAACAACATGCTACTGAACAACCAATGGGTCGTTGATGAAATTAAAGGAGAAATCAAAAGCTATCTGGAGACAAATGAAAAGGAAAATACACCATACCAACTCATATGGGATGCAGCAAAAGCAGTCCTGAGAGGGAAATTCATAGCAATACAAGCTCACCTTAACAAACAAGAAAAATCCCAAATAAATAACCTTAAATTGCACCTAACAGAGTTGGAAAAAGAAGAACAGACAAAGCCCCGAATCAGTAGAAGGAGGGAAATAATAAAAATCAGAGCAGAAATAAATGAAATTGAAACCAAAAAAACAGTAGAAAGGATCAATGAAACAAAGAGCTGGTTCTTTGAGAAGATAAATAAAATTGACAAACCCTTAGCAAGACTCACTAAGAAAAAAAGGGAGAAGACTCAAATAAATAAAATTAGAAATGAAAGAGGAGAAATTACAACAGACACCACAGAAATACAAGGGATTATTAGGGAATACTATGAAAAACTTTACGCCAACAAATTGGACAACCTAGAGGAAATGGACAAATTCTTGGACGCGTACAACCTCCCAAAACTGAATCAAGAAGAGATAGAGAATCTGAACAGACCAATCACAAGTAAAGAGATTGAAACAGTAATCAAAAACCTCCCAAAAAATAAAAGCCCAGGACCAGATGGCTTCCCTGGAGAATTTTATCAAACGTTCAAAGAAGATTTAGCACCTATCCTTCTCAAACTATTCCAAAAAATAGAGGAAGATGGAATACTTCCCAACACATTCTATGAGGCCGACATCATGCTGATACCAAAGCCAGACAAGGACAATACAAAGAAGGAAAACTACAGGCCAACATCACTGATGAACATAGACGCAAAAATCCTCAACAAAATATTGGCAAACCGAATATAGCAATACATCAAAAAGATCATACACCACGATCAAGTGGGATTTATACCAGGGACACAGGGATTGTTCAACATCCGCAAATCAATCAACGTGATACACCACATTAACAAAATGAAGAATAAAAACCACATGATCATCTCAATCGATGCAGAGAAGGCATTCGACAAGATCCAGCATCCATTTATGATAAAAACTCTCAACAAAATGGGTATAGAAGGAAAGTACCTCAACATAATAAGGGCCATATATGACAAACCTACAGCAAACATCCTACTCAACGGGGAAAAACTGAAAGCCATTCCTTTGAGGACAGGAACAAGACAAGGGTGCCCACTCTCACCGCTCTTATTCAACATAGTACTGGAAGTTCTGGCCAGAGCAATTAGGCAAGAAAAAGGAATAAAAGGACTCCAAATAGGCAATGAAGAAGTGAAACTCTCACTATTTGCAGACGACATGATCCTATACATAGAAAACCCCAAAAATTCCATCGGAAAGCTACTAGAAACAATCAACAACTACAGTAAAGTGGCAGGGTATAAAATCAACTTACAAAAATCAATTGCATTTCTATACACTAACGATGAAAAAACAGAAAGAGAACTCAAAAATACAATCCCATTTACAATTGCAACAAAGAGAATAAAATATCTGGGAATAAATTTAACCAAGGAGGTCAAAGACCTATACAATGAAAACTATAAGACACTATTGAAAGAAATCGAGGAGGACATAAAGAAATGGAAAAATATTCCATGCACATGGATTGGAAGAATAAATATAGTTAAAATGTCCATTCTACCTAAAGCAATCTACAGATTCAATGCAATCCCAATCAGAATCCCAATGTCATTCTTCACGGTAATAGAACAAAAACTACTGAAATTCGTATGGGGCAACAAAAGAGCCCGAATAGCTAAAGCAATTCTGAAAAAAAAGAACAAAGCTGGAGGCATCACAATCCCTGATTTCAAAATATACTATAAAGCTACAGTAATCAAAACAGCATGGTACTGGTACAAGAATAGACACACAGATCAATGGAACAGAATTGAAAGCCCAGAAATAAAACCACACACCTATGGACAGCTAATCTTCGACAAAGGTGCAAAGAACATACAATGGAGAGAGGGAAGTCTCTTCAATAAATGGTGCTGGGAAAATTGGACAGCAACATGCAAAAGAATGAAAGTAGACCATCTCCTATCGCCATATACAAAAATCAATTCAAAATGGATCAAAGACCTGAAAGTGAGACCTGAAACTATAAAACTCCTGGAAGAAAATATAGGCAGTACACTAATTGAGATTGGACATAAAGGGATCCTTTCAGATTCCATGTCTACCCAGACAAGGGAAACAAAAGAAAAAATAAACAAGTGGGACCTCATCAGACTAAAGAGCTTCTACAAGGCAAATGAAACCAGGATCAAAATGAACAAACAACCCACCAGCTGGGAGAAAATATTTGCAAATCGTTTGTCTGACAAGGGATTAATCTCAGTAATATACAAAGATCTCATACAACTGAGCAACAAAAAAACAAACAACCCGATCAAAAAATGGGCAGAGGATATGAACAGACATTTTTCCAAGGAAGAGATCCAGATGGCCAATAGACACATGAAAAGATGTTCAACATCACTAATCATCAGGGAAATGCAAATCAAAACTACACTGAGATATCACCTTACACCGGTTAGAATGGCTATAATCACAAAGACAAATAACAACAAATGCTGGAGAGGTTGTGGAGAAACGGGGACCCTCATTCACTGCTGGTGGGAATGCAAACTGGTGCAGCCTCTATGGAAAACAGTATGGAGAATCCTCAAAAAATTAAAAATAGAAATACCGTATGATCCAGCAATACCACTCTTGGGCATCTACCCAATGGACATGAAATCAACCATCACAAGAGGCGTATGCACCCCTATGTTCATTGCAGCATTATTCACTATAGCCAAGAAGTGGAAGCAACCCAAGTGTCCCTCAACTGAAGATTGGTTAAAGAAGATGTGGTATATACATACAATGGAATACTACTCAGCCATAAGAAAAGACACAATTGTCCCATTTGCAACAACATGGAGGGACCTAGAGGGCATTATGTTAAGTGAAATAAGCCAGAGAGAGAAGGACAGACACTGCATGAACTCACTCATATATGGAATATAAGTGAACACACGGACAGAGAGAACTGATTGGTGGTTACCAAGGGGAAGGGGGGGTGGGGGGGCACAAGGGGTGAAGGGTTACATCCACAAGGTGACGGACAAACAAAAATGTACAACTAAAACCCCACAGTGTTATAAACTAAGACATCAATAATAAAAAAATTTAAAAAAATAAAAATAAATAAATAAATAAATAAATAAATTACTTAACTCATAATTCCTGGAAGTGGAAGTCCAACCTCAACTTTTTCATCTCCTCCTACAGGATGGTAATCCTGTAACTTTTGAGGAAGTATAGACATAGTAGAAACAATGAGAGTTGGGGTTTTGGTATTGATTCTCCATTAATTTGTTATATGCCTTAGAGCAAATTACCTAACTTTTGACTGTCAATTTTGTGGAAACAAATTAAAATTTGTTTTAACCCCTCCATCTCTTTAAAGAAGTTAAAGGAGAATGTTAAAGGAAAAATATATCACTTAGTCCTGAAAGAACTTTTGTGCTATCCTCCAAAATGGTTTAATCTGTGCTGATACAGATAGCAAATTGACGACCTTATAAACTAAACCAAAAAAATTTTTTGGTTAGCTAATTATTCAGATTTAATCAAGATCTTAAATAAGGGGCTGTCCCAGTGGCATAGCAGTTAAGTTTGCGTGTTCCACTTCGGCAGCCCGGGGTTCACCGGTTCAGATCCTGGACGTGGATTTACTCACTACTCATCAAGCCATGCTGAGGCAGCATCCCACATAGAAGAGCTGCAACTCTACAACTATGATACACAACTATGCCCAGGGGCTTTGGGGAGAAAAAAAGAAAAAAAGAGGGAGATTGACAAAAGATGTTAGCACAGGACCAATCTTCCTAAAAAATTTTTAAAAAGATCTTAAATAAGATTAAATTTGACCAAGTTTTGTATCAATCATAGGTGATGTGTTTTTCTATTGTGCTCTCTTCTCACTCAACATGAAAAAATAAGAATTCTATTATGGTCAAGTTGTTTTTTGATAAGAGATGTTTTACCCATAGAAATATTAAGCTTTCAAGTCTGTATGAATGTCAAAGATTATAAATTATGTTTTAGATAATTAGGGCAAGTTTAAAACCTGGCTAGTGTAAGATAGTATTATTAACATGTTAACCAGGATAGACTAGGTTATCCTGCAGAAATAAACAATCCCAAACTTTTATTGGTTTAACCCATTAAAGTTTATTTTTCACTCACATGAAGTTGGCTGTAGGTACTGTGGCTCTTCTGGACAGCTCGCTTCCCAGCACGCCTGACATCCAGGCTATTTCCATCTTTCGGTTACACCATCTCAACATTTGGCCTCTGCTGTGGTTGTGGCAGGAGAAGAGAAAGACATCAAGAACTAACAAGTGCTCTTCTCTCTATGCTTTGTCCCAGAAGTGACACATGTCACTTCCACTCACAGCTCGTTTGTCATAACTAGTCACATAGACCCACCTAACTGCGAGGGAGCTGGGAAACGTATAGGAGCACATGGATATTCAGTGACTAATAAATTATAATAAATTATATCATTTCAGGATGTAACAGGAAAACATGAAATAACAGGAAAACCATGGCATGGTTTCCAATATTTGAAGAAGATCCTCTGCTGTCTCCCCCCTATAGTGGTTAATTTTTTTAAGAGGTTCTGACAGCTTTAAAACATAAAACACAGCATGGAACTTCAATTATTCTTGGATAGTTGCCTTATTTTTAAAAGGCAGGAATTGGATTGAATGATCTCTAATGTCACTTAAGGGCCCCTGAAATTATTAACTACCAAAAATAATTATTTTTTATTTTAACTTGGAATAATTTTTTTTAATTTCAACTTGGAATAATTTTTTTCAGAATTCTCATTTTTTAACCAAAACTTTAACTATGCACTAGAAGTTCCAGTCCCTTGAAAGAAACCATTTGATAAGTGAACTAGAGATATAAGTAAATCTTATACATCTGGTTTGTGTCACACCGATTTCTATCCAAGGATCTTACTTTTTTTATGAAGGCATTTTGTTAGGCAAAATAAGTTAAAATATGGAAACACCATTCCTTGGTGCAGTGCCAAGGGATGAGATCAGTTTATTCAAAAAGTTAACATGAGCTTACATCATTAAAGCTTTGCTCTCCATCTTTAACTTATTGTGTCTGAGTTTTAGTGAGAGAATTCTTTAGTAAGAGAATTTTGCTAAATTTGTTAATAATGTTTCCTATGTTTTGTTTATTGGTAAGAGATTAGAGACTATTGGTAATAGTCTCTAAACTTGTGGTTGCAAAATCAGATTCTATAGGGTCTAAACAGGTAACATAAATGATGAAGCAGATACATGGGAGCTGTAGAGACAGTCAAGAATAGGATGGAGCGGGGCTGGCCCCATGGCCTAGTGGTTAAGTTTGATGCACTCCACTTTGGTGGCCTGGGTTCAGTTCCTGGGTGTCAGTGGCCATGCTGTGGCGGTGACCCACATACAAAAAAGAGGAAGATTGGCAACAGATGTTAGCTCAGGATGAATCTGGATCTTCTTCAGCAAAAAAATAAAAAAGAAAAGAACAGGACGGAGCTTGTTTAAGTGGGGACCCAGTATCAGCATATTGTTGTTATGTAAGAATTTGGGACCAGTGTTGCCAGATCTTAGGAATGAAGGAAAGAGAGAAGTTAAGAAGGGAAAGAGGATGACTTAGATGGAAGAGGTGGGGAAAGAGAAAGGCTAGAACTTTCTTCCTACTCTTTCCTTCCCTCTCTCAGTCAAACAATTTCTTCCTTATGCTGGATGAAAGAGAGAGGGAAAGTGGGAAAGCAAAGGCTGTTGGAGAGATGAAAATAAAAATAAAAATAGCAACAAGGCCCTCTTAGAAGTCAAGGGCTGAAAATAAAAGGGGCAAAGGTGAATAACCATAGTAATAGCGATAGTAGTAACTAACAGTGACTGAGCACTTACCATGTGCCAGGCAATATTCTAAGAGCTTTACATGTACTGACTCATTTAATCCTCATAATCACTGTGTGGTAAAGAATTTGGCCTCCAAAAAGAGGTCTGGCCTTTGTCCTAGCTCTGGGAAGTAACCTCTACACTCTTGGAATTTTCCAAGTGACAGGAGGGTCTTTGTTATTCGTGGTGGACTGCTTGCACCACACCTGATGGTTATGCTAGCAGGCTGACTCATGGTGGGCCCCTAGGCAGTTTATGCTAACAAGAAGATTCAAGGTGGTCAAGGCAGACAGGCCAACCATTAACTAGAAGGCTGAAGCTTTGGGCCACGTGATATCAGCTTAACTTCCAGGGAGGGGAGAGAGATTGGCAATTGAATTCAACCACGTGGGCAATAATTCTCTGGACACCAAAGCTCAGGTGAGCTTCTCTGGTTGAGTATTGTCACACTTCAATGCCAGGAGGTAACACATCCTGAGGATAATGGAAGCTTCGCATCTGGAACTCTCCCAAACTTAGCTCCGTGTCTCATCCTTTGGCTGGTTCTAATTTGTATCCTTTGCCTGTAATAAGTGTAACTGTGAGTATAATAGCTTTCAGAGTTCTGTGAGTCTTTCTAGAAAATTATCAAACCTGAGGGTGGTTGTGCAAACCTCTGAATTTGTAGCCATCTGGTCTGAAGTGGGGGTGGCTTTGAGGATCTCCACACTTTCGGCTGGTGTCTGAAGTGAGGGCAGTCTTGTGGAGACGGTTCTCTCTGAAAGTGCAGTAGGCTAAACTCCTTCGCAAGTGAAGGGGAGAAAGAGCATTCTCCACCCACTCTGGGTCCTTTCTGGCTGGGCTACTAGTTAAATTGACATGAGGCCAAATAGCAGGAGAAAATCAAACAAAGCTTTATAACATGTATACGTGGGAGAGACTCAGGGAAACTGAGTATCTTTCTCAGAATGGCGGAGGTTCTCCTCTTATATAGACAAAGGAAGATTTTGGGGGGTTGGGGGTGTTAGCCATGAGGGATTACAAGAAAAGGCACAGTAAACAAGAGTATGCAGATCGAAGTCCTCACCTTCCACAATGATAAGTTCCTAGAGATAAAGTCATCCCCCCCTTCTTCCTGGTACAGAGAGGGAGATACCTTTACAAATGGAGATTTCCCTTACAAATGTAAATGCCTGGTAAACAGAACTTTGCTAAGAATGGGCCCAGCAAAGACCCTCCCAGCCTATCAATACCCAGAGTTATCCATGGTGATGGCTTGTCCCAGGGACAGACCTTCCATCCCAAATCCTTCAGACAGTTAGTGGGGGCAGGGAAGGTCAGAGCCTCCTTCAGTGCTTGAGGTAGCCAATTCTGGTCCCCACACAAGCACCCTAAGAAATTCTTACAATGAGAGAATAGACACAAAGAGGGTAAGCAATTTGCCTAAGGTCATACAGGTAGTAAGGGGAAAAGCCAGGATTCAGACGTGGGCATTGCAGTCACCACATGATACTGCTGCTGGGTCACCTCAAGCAGTAAGAAAGAACACCTAATAGCACCTGAGAATAGGTTTGCTTAGGACAGTTTTTCATATGTACTGTGATCCACAGAAAGAAATCCTGTATTTTATATGACCACTCATTACACACACACACACACACCTGAAACAAAATGTGATATAGTCTATTTTCTATTTTCAGTTATTTGTATTTCCTAAATGCTAGAAACCTACCAAATTGATTTCCTATCCACTTAAGAATTTTGCACCAGCAGTGTAAAAAACACTGGTTTAGAAAGTTGCTTTAAAATAGTACTTTCTATTTCTGGGTTTGAATTGGAATAACCAAAGCTCAAGCTCCACCTCCAGATTTTGACTCAGATAGTCTAGGATGGGGGTAGGGCATCAACATTTTATGTTTCTAAAGTCTCTGGGTACCTCCAGTGTCTAGCCAGGAGTTGAGAACCACTATTCAAAAATATTATCTACTTTGACATTTCAACAAATGTTTTAAGGAATAAACATATTCTTTTATTGTAAATTGAAAATGGATGAAGAAAATGCATGGCTTAATCTGGCAACCTGAATCCCCTGTAGCTCACTTTCATGACTATGGCAGCATTATACCTAAACTGCAAGGGCAACTTTTTGAGCAGTTAAAAATAAATATGAGAACTGACTCTGTGACTCTAAAGACATGTAGTCACATTTTGGTGTGACATTAGTTTTTAAAGGCTTGTCAACAAATTCTAAAGTAAGGTGATTTACTTGATTTTTTTCTGTTTGCCTTATCCTATTTTTAAGTGCTTGTCAATTCTATTATACTTCACTATAAAAACACAAATATTTCTGTTTTCATTGTTTTAGGGAAAAGAGAGAACAGCAACTCTAGATCTGAGCCTGATATTCTTTGTGCTCTGGTAAGAGGGTGCCCAGAGACGGCAATTGTAATCTGTCAGATAAAGGTGAGATAAACCAGATGAGCTGGCTCAGGTGGAGAGAGTAGCTGTCTGGCCTCCCACAGTGAGCTGACTGCCAAGGCAATGACCTTGAAGTTTGGAAGGTCTGATTCTGCTGAATCCGCAGAACCTCAAGACAGGAGAATGTGATGTTCCCAGCGGCAAAAACCCCCTGCTCTGCCTGGTTTTCCAGGATCCTAGGAACCAGGGTCATCTTATTCCCACTTTGTCCAGGGATACTTCTAAATACAATGGATACCTTAGATTTATCACAGGCTAGACTAATACTAATTAGACTGTTTTTTGAAATAAAGATAAAAATTAGTAGATGAGTTAGGTTCAAAAGGCCCTAGTCTTTAAGCCCTGAAGAAGGCAGGGAAAAAATCCTAAGAATGCTGGGTCAGGATTTCAAAACCCAGAAATTCCTCCTATATAAGGGGAATCTGTATCACATGTAGTGATCACCAGTAGTGGGTTGTAGTCTGTAAATCCCAAGAAGTATTAAGAATTTTGGAGGTGAAAGGATAAGGAGAAAAAAAGAGCAATAAGCATGACCTATAAAGTTTTGTCTATCAAAGAAAGAGATCAGAAATAAAAATTAGAGTTGTGTATCAACTCTAATTTTTAAAATTTACAAAATAATGTAACATTTAATAATGTTTTCTGCAAAAAATGATCTTTAAAGACAGATTGTACATTAATGTACAAATAATAGGAATAAATATGAAAATGCTAATCCCTTAAAAGTTGCAATACATATAATTATTATCAGACAAAATAGATTTTAAGGTAAAACCATTATTAAGGATAAAGAGGGTAACTTCATAATGATAAAGGATTTTATTCACCAGGGAGATATAACAGTTTTAAATTTATATGCACTTTGTAACACAGCCTGGAAATATATAAAACAAAAATAGACAGAACCAAAAGGAGAAACAGACAAACCAAAAATCATTGTGATGGATTTTAATGTAGATTAATTCCAGGTAGATTATAGATCGAATTGTAAAGGCAAAACTATAAAGCTTTTAGAAGATAATTTAGGACAATTTCATGAAACAATTTTCTTTAAAAAGATGCAAATATTTTCTACAAAGACATAGAAACAACACACTGACCATAAAGGAGAAAAAATTTGATAAATCTGACCAAATTAAAATAAAGAGCTTTTGTTTATCAAAAGACACCATAAAAATGCGAGGAAGAAAACAAGCTACAAAATAGAAGATATTTGCAATACATAAAACTAACAAAAGGTTTATACTGATAATGTATTTAAAAACTCCTAGGGGGCTGGTCCAGTGGTGCAGCGGTTTAGTTCACGCTTGGCAGTCCGGGGTTTGTGAGTTTGGATCCCTAGTGCCCGCCGACACACTGCTTGTCAGCCATGCCGTGGCAGCGTCCCATATAAAATGGAGGAGTATGGGCACGATGTTAGCCCAGGGCCAGTCTTCCTCAACAAAAAGAAGAGGATTGGCAACGAATGTTAGCTCAGGGCTGGTCTTCCTCATACACACACACAAAAAAACTCCTATAAGTCAATAAGAAAAGACAAAGGCCCAATAGGAAAATGGTCAAACACTTGAAAATCTCTTCAAAAACAAGAAACCTAAATGGTCAATAAACATATGAAAAGATGTTAAACTTGATTAGTAATCAGGAAAATGTAAATTAAAACCACCATGAGATACTATTGCACATCTACTAGATTGCCAAAACTTTAAAATCTGACAATACCAAATGTTGGTGAGGACATGGAGCAACAGGAATGCTTAGAGTTTGGTATTTATATTACCAAATTTTAAAACACATCCCCTAGGACCCAGCAATTCTACTCTATATTACATTCCCTAGAGGAATTCACGTGCATGTGCACCAAGACATATGATTAAGAATGTGAATAATAGCATTGCTTGTGATAGCAATGGGAATAACCCAACTGTCCATCAACAGTTGAATGGATCAATAAATTGTGGTATAGGTATACAATGGAATATTACTCAGCAATATAAGGAAATAAACTACAGTGACCACTAGAATGTGGAGGAAACTCACAACCATGCAAGGGATAAAGCAGCAAAAATACATATTTTCTGCTTCCAATAGTATAAAGAGAGATCTGAAACACTAATGAGGTAAGGATCCAATTTAAGATGTTAGAACTGCAGAACAAAAGCACAGAGTAGAAAGAAATAATAAAATAAGAAATACATATTTATATATTACATATAAATATAACATTGCATATATAATAGAAAATACACATGTATATTTATATATAAATAAAGTTTTTATAATGCACATATATACATTATATGCATTATATACATATTATATATAATATACGTATATATGTATATATATTAATTATAATTAATGTGTTATATATAATGTATACATATAATACATTATATATAATTAAATAGAAAATAGAGGAGCATCAAAGCCAAAAGTTTAGTTATTGAAAAGACAAACCTCTTTAAAGACCAATCAAGGCAAAAAAAAGAAGGTACAGATAATATTAGAAATAAAAAACAGGCTATAATTACAGATGCTGAAGAGATTGAAAAGATAGGAAGATATTTTTGAATAGCTTTTTAAAAGAAATAGTTTGGACAACTTTTTTTTTTTTTCTTTTTTTTTTTTATTGATGTCTTAGTTTATAACACTGTGGGGTTTTAGTTGTACATTTTTGTTTGTCCGTCACCTTGTGGATGTAACCCTTCACCCCTTGTGCCCCTCCCCCACCCCCCTTCCCCTTGGTAACCACCAATCAGTTCTCTCTGTCCGTGTGTTCACTTATATTCCATATATGAGTGAGTTCGTGCAGTGTCTGTCCTCTCTCTGGCTTATTTCACTTAAAATAATACCCTCTAGGTCCTTCCATGTTGTTGCAAATGGGACAATTGTGTCTTTTCTTATGGCTGAGTAGTATTCCATTGTATGTATATACCACATCTTCTTTAACCAATCATCAGTTGAGGGACACTTGGGTTGCTTCCACTTCTTGGCTATAGTGAATAATGCTGCAATGAACATAGGGGTGCATACGCCTCTTGTGATGGTTGATTTCACGTCCATTGGGTAGATGCCCAAGAGTGGGATTGCTGGATCATACGGTATTTCTATTTTTAATTTTTTGAGGACTCTCCATACTGTTTTCCATAGAGGCTGCACCAGTTTGCATTCCCACCAGCAGTGAATGAGGGTCCCCGTTTCTCCACAACCTCTCCAGCATTTGTTGTTATTTGTCTTTGTGATTATAGCCATTCTAACCGGTGTAAGGTGATATCTCAGTGTAGTTTTGATTTGCATTTCCCTGATGATTAGTGATGTTGAACATCTTTTCATGTGTCTATTGGCCATCTGGATCTCTTCCTTGGAAAAATGTCTGTTCATATCCTCTGCCCATTTTTTGATCGGGTTGTTTGTTTTTTTGTTGCTCAGTTGTATGAGATCTTTGTATATTACTGAGATTAATCCCTTGTCAGACAAACAATTTGCAAATATTTTCTCCCAGCTGGTGGGTTGTTTGTTCATTTTGATCCTGGTTTCATTTGCCTTGTAGAAGCTCTTTAGTCTGATGAGGTCCCACTTGTTTATTTTTTCTTTTGTTTCCCTTGTCTGGGTAGACATGGAATCTGAAAGGATCCCTTTATGTCCAATCTCAATTAGTGTACTGCCTATATTTTCTTCCAGGAGTTTTATAGTTTCAGGTCTCACTTTCAGGTCTTTGATCCATTTTGAATTGATTTTTGTATATGGCGATAGGAGATGGTCTACTTTCATTCTTTTGCATGTTGCTGAGTTTGGACAACTTTTTGCCAATGAATTTGAAATAGAAAAATACAGCTTTCTAAAACTGACTCAGGAAAAAAACAGAAAATCTGCAGGATTTTATAACAAAGAAGCTGAATCGGTTTAAACTATTTCCACAAACAATAGACTCAGACAATTTTAGGAGTGAGTTCTCTCAATAATTCAAGAAACAAATAATTTCAGCCTTACACAAACCATTCCAGAGACTTAAAAAAGACAAAACACACCCAACTCACTTTTTGAGGCTAATTTTACTTCAACATCAAAAACTTAATAAGGAGAGTACATAATAGGAAAATTGCGAACCAAACTCATTCAAACACAGAGGCAAATATCCTAAACAAAATGTTAGGAAGAGGAATCTAGCAATATATGAAATGATAATATGCCATGTCCAAGTTGGGTTTAACTCAAGAATGCAAGATGGGTGTATCATTTACCTACGCTGCATTCAAAACAAAACATCAAAATCAAAATGACAACACTCAAAAACAGTCTTGAAACCACAATTTATTATTGTTCACAATGCTATGGGTGGGTTGGGCTGGTCTTGCCGGAGTCACTTGCTTGGCTGCAGTCAGCTGGGAGCTCAGTTGAGGGTGGTTGGCCTAAGATGACTTCACTCGTATATCTGGGATCTCATTTGGGATGTCTGGAATGGCTGAGATTCTGGGCCTCTCTCTCCATGAGGTCTATCATCCTGGACTTTTTCCACATTGAGAGAAGCATTCTAAGAGGGAGAGAGCAAAAGAACAAAGCCTCTTGAGGCTTTGCCTCAGAACTGTCTCAGTGTCTCTTCTGCCACATTCTAATAAAATAGCAAGTCCATAGCAGATTCAAGGGGAAGTACACTCCACCTCTTGAGGGGATAAACGGCAAAGTCACATGACAAAGAGGTATAAAGGATGGGAGGAATCGTTATAGCCATCTTTGCAAGCAATCTACCACATTGGTTTAATATTAGAAAATCAATTGTAATACACCATGTTAAGAGCTGAAAAGCAAAAAAACCCCTATCTTTTCAATATATGCAAAAAAAGGCATTTAATAAAATGTAATACCTATTCAAGATTTAAACAAAAACAACACAGTAAGAAAACTAGGAAAAGAAATTGCTTAACTTGATAACATGTATCTACAAAAAAAAAACAAAACCAAACCTACTCCAAAAGTTACACTTAATAGTGTAACATTGAAAATATTTCCTTTAAGACCAGGAAAAAAACAACGGTGTCTATTAGAAATCGCCATTTCTAATTTACCTTATTGTTCTGGAGTTCTTAGCCAACAGAATACTGTAAAGTAAATAAACAAATAAGGATTGGAAAAGTAGAAACAAAATCTTCATTGTTAGCAGATGATAAAACATTAGAATTAATGAGAGTTTAGCAAGTTTACATGAAATCAAATCAACATTAAAAATCAGTTGCATTTATATTCATCAGCAATAATAATTAGAAAATGTAAATACACTCTTTTGTATCAAAAACTGACAAGTTTCTGTTTTCAGGTAAGAAGGAGTAAGCATATTCCACCCTCTCTTTTCCACTGAATGCAGCTATAAAGCCTGGACAGAATGCATGGAGCAGCTCTTTGATGAGTCTAAACATAAAAAGGAAAAGATTCTCAACATCATTAGCCATCAAGGAAATGCAAATCAAAACCACAATGAGCTATCACTTCAGATCCACTAGGATGGTGATAATCAAAAAGACAGACACTAACAAGGGTTGGCAAGGATGTGGAGAAATTGGAACACTTATACAGTGCTGGTAGGAATGTAAAATGATACAGTCACATATTGAAAAGAAACCCAAGAGAACTGAAACTTGTCCACACAAAAACTTGTACACAAACGTTCATAGAAGCATTATTTGTAACAAAGGTGGGAACAACCCAAATGTCCATCAACTAATGAGTGGATAAAATGTGGTATATTCATAAAATACAATATTGTTCAGCCATAAAAGGAATGAAGAATGGATTCATGCTAGATGGGTGAACCTTGAAAACATTATGCTAAACAAAAAAGCCAGACAGAATGGGCACATATTGTACATGTTCAAATTCTGTATTAGTCAGGGTTCTCCAGAGAAGGAATTGGCTCACACGATTGTGAGGGCTGGCAAGTTCAAAATCGGCCAGCAGGCTGGAGATCTAGGGAAGAGTGGATGTTGTAGCTTGAGTCCAAAGGCGGTCTGGAGGCAGGATTCCCTCTTCCTCCAGGAACCTCAGGCTTTTTTTCTTAAGGCCTCCAGTTGATTGGATGGGTGACTTCTAATGGGTATCACACCCTTTTTGAGGTGATAAAAATATTCTGGAATTAGATAGTGATGATGGTTACACAACTCCGTGAACGTATAAAAAGCCACTGAATTGTGCATTTTAAAAGGATGAATTTTGGGGGCCAGCCCTGCGGCGTAGTGGTTAAGTTCACGCGCTCTGCTTCAGCAGCCCAGAGTTCATGGGTTTGGATCCCGTGTGTGGGCCTACACCACTCAAGCCATACTGTGGAGGCATCCCACATACAAAATAGAGTAAGACCAGCACAGATGTTAGCTCAGGGACAATCTTCCTCACCAATAAAAATAATAATAATAAAAGGGTGAATTTTAAGTGTGTGAATTATATCTCAATATAGGTGTTATTTTAAAAATTCTAGCAGGAGTTTTTATGAATATAGACAAGCTGATTCTAAAGTTTATTGGAAAGGCAAAGGAACTAAAATGGCTAAAACAATTTTGAAATAGAAGAATAAAGCTGAAGGAATCACACTATCCAATCTTAAGTCTTAGTATAAAGCTACAGTAATCAAGATAGCTACCATAAATTCAGTCCTGAGTCCTAAGATAAAGAGATTTTAATAAAAGGAAAAGTTTTCTTAAAGCTAAAAAATTTTATTATTTATTTAATTATTTATATATTCCCCCATTCCAAAAAAAAAGGATTTGAGTCACCTTACCAAACAAAATACAGCATTGAATGAATGAATGAGTGACTAAAAGACAAGTGAAAACATAAGGATAAAACGAAGTCCAAAAGTCACTTAAAAGTAATACACAAACATACAAATGATAAGACCCTCTTAACCCTCCAGAATTACAAGCAGATTTAGCTGAGTTTTCTAGGAGCTAGCCCAAAGAAAGGAGAAAAGTCAGTTGCATGTCCACAGTGTTCATGAGATAAAAGATAAAAGCAGGGTCGGCCCAGTGGTGTAGTGGTTAAGTTCAGCATGCTCTATTTAGGTAGCCCAGGTTCGCCAGTTCAGATCCCAGGCACAGACCTACACCACTCGTCAAGCCATGCTATGGCGGCGACCCACATGTAAAATAGAGGAAGACTGGCCCAGATGTTAACTCAGGGACAACCTTCCTCAAGCAAAAAGAGGAAGAATGGCAACAGATGTTAGCTTATGGCCAATCTTCTTCACCAAAAAATATCATTTCCTAATTCTGTGAATTGAGAGAAATTTCTCCCATTTAGGAAAACACAACTGTGTGGGGGCCATGAGGATGTGAAACATCAACAGCTTTGGAGCCAGCAGCTTCAACAGTGGCAAGAAGTAGCATTGGTGGCACAAAAATCAACAATTTGACACCAGGTATTGGTAGCCCGGGAACAGAGATTAGAGAGAGTCGGCAGCCAGCAGTGGTGTGGCCTTTAGTTGGCCTCTGAAGAGAGAAGAGCAAGAACAGGTACACTTCAAGGCAGTTGAGAGAACAATTCACAGAATACTTGTGAGTTACCACATACAGATTCCAAGAACTCTTTAGGAGGAGATGGAGGAGTTCCTAGAATAGGAGGGGAAGAGAGAAATATTGCTATGTGACTATTATTCGGGACCTCAGACCACACATATGATATGTTTTTCTTGTAATTTTCTTTTTTTTTGTCAAACCAATACATATCTATCTTTCTTTTAAAAAAATTAAATAGAATGTTAGCTTACAGTGGAAAATAGCATAATTTTGCCTGTTTGATCTTCAGCCCCAAATTCCCATTTCTATTAAGTAAATTCTTTAAACTTTTTTGGCTGTTTCTTCTGGCTTTATTTCCACGTATCTACATTATGTGCTTATATTGCCATTTCTTGATTTTTTTTTTTTACTTTAGCTATTACCTATTGACCTGCTATTATTGAAGACGAAGATTTGGCTCTTTTTTTTTTTTTTTGTGGGGAAGACCAGCCCTGAGCTAACATCCGTTGCCAATCCTCCCCTTTTTGCTGAGGAAGACTGGCCCTGGGCTAACATCCGTGCCCATCTTCCTCTACTTTATATGGGACGTCGCCACAGCATGGCTGACAAGCAGTGCATTGGCGGGCGCCAGGTATCCGAACTGGCGAACCCCAGGCTGCCAAAGCGCCAACCAAACCGCTGTGCCACCTGGCCGGCCCCCCCTTTGAATTCTTGTTATGTCTTTTTTGTTGGTTTGTGCAGTTAGTGTTGGTTGTCTTTGTTTCTCCTGTTTAAGTCTTTTTCAAATATCCAGTGATCTTTTGTTGTCCATTCATATCTTAAATTAAGGCAGTAAAACATTGAGGGGAAGATTTGAATATGTGTGCTGGACTTTCAACTGGTGAGCTTCACTGTGGAATGACTGAGGATACATATTCAAAATTTCTTTAGGGCTGTTCGCTTTCTCCAGAGAAGAGAGCTTGAACCTTCTGATTCGTGTGTGCATGGGGGTAGAGCTATCAACAAGCTGGCTTTCAGCTTGCTTGGCACTAAGAAACTCAAAAGAGAGAGTGGAAGGTCATCCTTCACTATATGGACTTTGTCTTAATCTCACTCTTTATAGAATGGTGCTTCTGCTTTGCCTACCACTGAATTGGGACCTGTCCCTGAATTGGGACCTGCCTTTTCAATTTATCCATAGATTAAACCTCCAGTCTTCTGTTTTGGGCATGGGAGAGAAATTAGTATGTTATATCAAAGAAAATAGAGCCAGATACTTCTGCATAGGAAAAGATATTGGAAAAAGGGTATTTGACAGTTAAAACATGGCAGATTGAACATATGGCACTTATTTCTGTTGCCTCTAGAAACTCTGCTAAAATGAGAATAAAATTTTTGAAGTGAATAAACACAGAAAAGGGAGAACATGAACAGTGATATAGCAGTCAGAGTTCTGGCAGGAACAGATTGGCACACTCAAAGGAGAATTGAATAGAATTTAATGAGGAAACTATTTACAGAGGTGTGGGCAGGATAAAGAGAACCAATAAGTGATGGTGAGGTACATGGGGGCTGACAACACTCGGAAGCTATCACGATCCCTAGGCCTAAAGGGGCAAGTGGAAAGGATGATTACTGGAACCTGGTGAGAGCCCTAGGATAGGAGAGAACCACTCCATAGGAGCCGTGGAACTAGGTAGAAAAATTCTGGCACTCCCAAAATTTTGCCTTCTAGGGAGGAAGTATGTGGAGGGAGGGCAGCAATGGCAACAAATACTCTTACATCTACAATTCCATCTCCTCCCACTCTTCAGTCTTCTGCCAGTACCTCCAATTAGCTGAATCCAACTGGAAGCCAAAGTCAAGGAAATCCAAGTCCATAAAAGTTATCTTCTCAGGACACAGAGTGGTGCAGAAAAGATGGAGAGTGGATTTGGAGGAGCAAAACAGAGAAATAACACAAGTGCAGACAAGGGATGTCAACACATTTTTGGAAGATGAAAACTGGATAAGGGAGTTACTAGAATTGTGAAAGCTTAATATCAGAGGGGTATGCCAATGAGAAGAAAGCTGGTATCACCAGAGCATCTTGGAAATGCCCAGAATTTGGAAGCACCAGGTACCTCTAAAGGTAGAAATTCATAGTACAGCTGAAGAGAGGAGGACTGGCTGAAAAACTTTAAATGGCTTGCACAGCCCCCTAGAACTCCATTCTGCAGAGACAGATGGAACCTCTTCCCCACTCCAACAGAAGACTGGGTGTCTAGAAACTTCCAGCATCTAGACATAGAGATACCAGACACAGGTGAAGGCAAGGATAATTATTTGAATAGTAATCAGAGAGGTATCGCAATTCTATTGGAGAGTTTAAGGTTTAAGTAGTAATTATTACATAGAAAATTACTACAACAACACACAAGGCAATTATTAATTCGAATATGGGTAAAAAGTTATCTAATCAGTAGTATGCTACTTGGACAAATATTGATTTAAACGAAAAATGTGATATAGGTATGTTGGGAGGATGAAGGGAAGGAAGTGGGTATTAAGTGTGCTAAATCCTATTATTCCAATAATAGGAACTCAATAGATAACATATAAATAACAATATAAGAATATTTTTAGAAATAGAGAATTAAAAAACAGAAGAAAGAGCTAAAATAATTAAAAGTTTTACTTCTGGGGAACAAATTTCAGGAGTGAGAATGGTGGTTCAGGGTTCTACTGTTGTCCTTATAAGCCTTGTCATGGTATTGGACTTTTTCACATATATGGTCCACTTTGATAAAAAATAAAATAGCTTTTAAACAAAGGAAGAAAGGATATATGTGTTGCCATTAAAGTGGTGAGGTTTATTCAAGGCCTGGGGAATAAAGACAAAGCTGAGGAAATGCCCAAGGGGAGGGGCACGTGGTGGAGGATGTATTAGTTCTCATCAGACCCCTGAGAATTCAGAATTAAGTACTAACAGAAGTTGTCATTAACTTGTGAAGACAACAGAATTGTGTTTTAGACACGGAAAAGCATATCCTAAGAACTATGTACACTTCCAGAAAACACTCTTCAGAGAAGAATTCCAACCAAATGAGAGACTAATCAATTATAAATGTAAGGTAATGGCGGAGAACTACCAAATCAACCTTCCAATGAATAATAAGTATAAATTCTGAGAAGAAAAATGTAAAAAACAATAATCTGAAAGCACTGGAGAAAACCAAATGCAGACAAAAAGTAAAGCAGGTGGAGGGGGGGTAGTTTACATTTGAGAAAAGGAAATGGCACTGAATAAGTTATAAACATATGCACCTAATGACAGACTATCAATATATGAAGCAAAAACTGCTTCATATAAAATCAAAGGGAAAAAAATTAAAGGGAAAAAGGGACAATTCAACAATAATAGTTGGAGACTTCAATACCCCACTCTCAATAATGGAGAGAATAACCAGACAGAGGATAAGTAAGGAGATAGAGGACTTAGCACAATAAACCAACTAAATCTAAGACATATACAGAACACTCTACCCAACAACAGCATACACATTCTTCTCAAGTGCACGTGAGACATTTTCTAGGATAGACCATATGTTGCATCACAAATTAAGTCTCAACAGATTTTAAAAGAGTGATATTATACAAAGTATCTTCTCTGACCACAACAGGATTATCAGAAGTAAAACTGGAAAATTCACAAATTTGTGGAGATTAAACAACATACCCTTAAATAACAAGGAATCAGAGAAGAAATCAAAAGGGAAATTAGAAAATACTTAGGATGCTTGATAAAATGCAGATTCCTGGCTCCAAACAAGATCTACCTAACCAGAAGTTTTTGGAGTGAAGCCTGTGAATTTGCACTTTAAACATGCTTCCAAAGAGAAATTATGCTTAGATTTTAGGCAATCGTATTTATGCACAGTATGTTGGATTTTCTACATTTGGTGAGAAGGGCCTGTTCCTGATGGCTCCCTGAAACTTTGGAAAGATGGAACACTTGAGAGACTTGGGCTGAATTAACCCAACTCTAGAGAGGCTAAAGGAGTAAATAAGACCCCTCTATTTAGATTGACAGAATGAGATAGAACAAGGAAAAGGAAAGCATTTTCTATATATCTGAGGATTTTGATTCAAAGGATGGAATAAGAAAGAGTGTTTGCTGTGTTCTGTTTTCAGGGTGAAAGACTGGCATGCTATATTATTATATTGTGCTCATTTTGTGTAAGTAACTCTGTCTGACAAGTTTGATTTCAGCATCGTACAGCACAATTTTAAATGAGATACAGAATGGAAAAATGCCTTCTCAAGTAGTGGATAGCAGTGGTTTTCAAACCTTAATGTGCATAAGAATTGCCTCAACCCCAGAAATTCTGATTTGGAAGGTTTGGGGTGGGACCCAGAAATCTTCACTTTAATAAACACTCTAGAATATTCTTATGCAGGTGGTCCACAGAACACAGTTGGAAAAACACTTGGGTTGCACTTGAGAGAATGTCCTGACCTAGTTCTCTGGCTCCCTGGGTAGAACATCAAAGCAACACTTGTGAAAGGGCTGAACTACCCATTTCATTAGTCCCAAGTGGAGAACTAGCAAGGATTGAAGAATCAGCTGCTCGAAGGTGCAGACAGGACATTTCCGACACTCCGCTAAGCTCCCTGGAGAGGGAAAACAACATCCTAGTTTTCATGACTTTTATAAAACAGCAACAGCAAAAACCACCCCCACACAATTTGCCAGTCAGTGTTGTATGCACGCTCTAACCACTAGGAGGCACCCAAGGAGTTCCACACACAAACTCCATTCCTGCGCTGGAGGAAATCTGATACAGGTCAAGGACATTTTGGGGCTCTAAGGATAGAATGAAGAAAGGAAGGAGATAAAATGTTAAAGGCATTTGCTTACACATGGAACGTCCTTTCCTTCTGGTTCCTATTTAAACCTTTGCATTTTAAAAACTGGTCCTCTGCGGCAGCCTGGGCTGGATTTGCAAGGGTTGTTAAAGAAAAACTATTCTAACAATTCTGTATTGTATACTTCAAAGTTGCTAAGAGAGTAAATCTTAAAAGTTCTCACCACACCAAAAAAAAAAAAAGTGTGAGGAGAGGGATATATTAACTAACCATATTGTGGTAATCATTTCACAACACATATGTGTAACAAATCATCACATTGTACACCTTAAACCTACATAATGTTCTATGTCAATTATGTCTCAATAAAGCTGGAAAAAATATTCTGACACTTGTTAAAATGGTAAGGAAGACTTTATTCAAGACTGTCGTAATAGGTGTCAAGACTGTTGAAACAAGGAGAGAGATCAGATTCAACTCTGAATACAATAAGGCCAAGCGGGGATTGTTAGCCAATGAGCAGAGTGAGGGGGTCAATGGGATAAAAATTACTAAGAGAAGATGTCAAGGGTAGTGGGATTCTTGCTAAACCTACTTAACAGGATTCTTGCTGAAGGCAGGCCAAGGGCTTAGACATCAAAGGTGGGGGATGAAGAACTAGATCAGATATCCAGGGTGGGGGATTCTCTCTAAACTGATTTAGCAGTATTCTTGCTAAAACTGAGCTATGCGGGGCTGGCAAGTGGTGGGGGTCGGGGGTGGGGGAGTGGGGAGGCCAAGGTTGAGGCGTAGCTGAGAAGAAGGCTCAGGGTAGCCTGACTAAAATTTGGTCAAGGAGAAAGTCTTTGTCAGGATTTATGGAGAAAGGGCTCTTTTTCTCTTGGTTTCCTTTTCCATTCTCTTTTTCACCCTTCCCAGGATAAGATCAAAGTGTGGCCCTGAGGGCAAAGGACCTCACAGGCCTGCTTTTTACCTAGGACTGGATCTTGAAGTCCTGCCTGGCTTAGCAGATTAGAATGGAAATTGGGCCAAATTCCTAGCCTGCAAAAGAGTAAATAAAGTCCTTATCCTCCATTCATATATTTTTCTACGAGATCCAGTGGGATGTACATCTAGGTGGTTGATGGAGTATTTGGGGATACAGGATCTAAAATCTCTCTTTTATACACACAACTAACCTTGATGAGATATAACTAAAATATAGTGAATGCACACACACACACATTCTGATTTGGAAAGTATGTATCTAAATACTAAAACCCCTTTATTGTTCCAGACTTGGAAAATAGATTGACTAATATGCCCAAATTTAATCTAACACTCCCTAGAACGTGTCATAAGAAACAAAAATTGAATGACCTACAGAGTAATCCAACATTAAAACCGTCCTGTGTGTGCTTTCCCACTCAATGGACAAGTAGAAAAGGCCTAGGATGTGCCAGAGACGATGCTTGTTATCTCATTACTTGAAATAAACTTAAAAAGGAGACTGTATGCCCCCTTTAAAGAGGAGAAAAAGACTCATAAAGGCTAGGTAACTTGCCCAAGGTAAAGCTGCTGGAAAGGTAGAACCAGTTTAATTAAAGTCTGAGTTTAGAATCTTATTAAAAGTTATTTCTATCATTTTAAAGTAATGTATTTTAAACTCAAATGGGATCATAATACGTTTTGTAGCCTATTTTTTCCAAATGATATGTCATGAATATTCTGCTACCTCATAGCTTTCACATTCACTTTGTTTTTTTGTGTTTGTTTGTTTTGTTTTGTTTTTTTGTGAGGGAGATTAGCCTTGCCCTAACATCTGTTGCCAATCCTCCTCTTTTTGCTGAGGAAGACTGGCCCTGAGCTAACATCTGTGCCCATCTTCCTCTACTCTATATGGGACCCCACCACAGCATGGCTTGACAAGCGGTGTGTCTGTCTGCACCCGGGATCAGAACCTGTGAAGCCCAGGCCGCTGAAATGGAGTGCGCAAACTTAACCACTACGCCACCGGGCTGACCCCATTGGGTTTTTTTTTAATAAAACTTTTTGTACTTCTAGGAAAAGATGGTAGCTTGAAAAGAAATGATTGATTCCTTTCCCTCCCAATTCCAAAAGAAAATGACCAAAGAAATGTAAAGTAAGGAAAAATCTGTATCAGCACTGAAGATAGAGAAGAGAAGCATCCAAATAGACACTTTGAGGAATTTTACTAGATTTAAGACAGATGGTATTAGATTAAAGAAGGATATGCAGGAAGGGTTGGCAGATTTAGTAAATAAAAATATAGGATGCCTAGTTAAACTTGAATTTCAGATAAATAATAAATAATTTTATAGTATAAATAACTTTTAGTATAAAAATTTAGTGTAAAAATTATTTATACTATTGACTCATGCAATATTTGTTGCTTATCTAACATTCAAATTTAACTGGGCATCCTATATTTTATCTGGCAGTCATACCCCAGAGCCCATTCACAGCTTCCTTGATGGAATTTCAAACCAAGGATGGAAGGAAGGAAGGAAGGAAGAGAAGGAGGGAGGAAGGGAGGAGATGCTGGAGCTCAGGTTTGGAGGGATAAGGGCTGGGACTAGAGGAGCATGGGGAGGATGACCGGAAAAGTTGCATCTGGAGTTCCAATTAGTTATTAAGGGTCCTGTGGGTTGTAGTGACCCTAAGCTCCAGGGATGTCAAGTGATATTAAGTTGTAGAAAGAGTAAGGTGGGAAAATGGGCCCTCTCCAACACTGCTAGTTGATGAATAAATTAATACAATTTTTCTAGAGGACAATTTGGCCATATGTCAAAAGCTTTAAAACATGTATACATGTCAACTTAGCAATATCTCTTCTAGGAATTTATTTTAAAGAAATAATAAATGTCTTCTTTAAAGTGTTGTTTATAATAACAAAGAAATGGACACGATTTAAATGAACAATAGGAGAAAGTTTAAGTTATAGTATATCCATATATTAAGAAATAGTAGTCATTAAAAGTGCTTCCATAGATTATTTATTGACATAGAAAGATTTTTCACCATATAGTTTAAGAAAAAGAAAAAAAAGGAAAAGCTACGAAACTGCATTATGGTAAGAGTCCATTTTTGGAAGAATATATATAATATGTATATGCATTTTATGCATAAAAAATGTCTGAAAGGGTATATACCAAAATGTTAACAATGGTTTTCTCTAAGTAACTGAAATACGGATGGTTTTCTTTTCTTTCTACTCGTATATATTTTATAATTTTTCTTAAAACTGTATATTACCTGGGTAAATTTTTTTAAGTTTTCTTAAAATCTCTGATTGGTGATCATGTACTTTTGAGTAATTATAAAATGAAATTGCAATTATAAAATGGGCTTTAATATTAAGGAATATCTAGTCCAGATAAATGAGCACTGAGTTTCTACTAGGTGCCAGGCCCGGTGCTGCAAACTGGGGATAGAGATGAATTGGACACACTCTCTGCCCCCCAAGAATCTAAAGGCCACATTCCTTGGTGAGGTTCCTTGGCTTTCGGCCTTGCTGGCTCCAAAACCTCATATGTCAGCCCATTCGAGATCATCTCTCACATTAATCAAATTCACACAGGCTGCTGAACAAATTAGGACAATGTATTAATTTGTGCTGAGAATTATCATAGTAACATAGGCCAGTACTCCAAGCATGACCAGCACATTTTTTCCCTGTGGGGTGAACTACACAGGGGACCAAGTTATGATTAGAATGTTACTTGCTGAGCCTGGAACCATATGAGAGGCAGGTAGTAACTCAAAAGTTTAACGAGATCTGGCTAACTTAGGCACGTAGTATCCATCTCCTCAATAAACAAGGCCTTGCTAATGGAACCATAAATACCACAAGACTGAGATTTTGTTTTTGTTTTGTAGTTGCTGGATGGGCAATGCCAAAATTTATCTCAGAGATTCTCCTTTTATAAAAATTTTCCCAGGCTAATAAACCTCCATTTCCTTCAGATTACACTCTTATTATCCACAGTCACAATTTGCTCAGATCTGGAGCCATTCCATTCCTTTTACGTAATTTTTGCCTACTTTTCCTCTGCAATTTTGTATTTGGGTAGTTTAACTCTGAAGATTCTTATTTCCTTAATTTCTCTTTCTTAAAGGGCATCTTAGTATGCACTCACATACAATCAACTTCTAAATACTAGATGCATTATTTTTAAAAATTGGAAAAAAATATTCCAAAGCTCGGGGAAAATAATGGAAAGGGGTTTTGGTGAAGAAGTTAGGAACCATCACACGGGGCTTCTATAGTTGCTATCTTGCTCCTCAATCAGGATCACACTTGGGCAAAATTCTTACGCTCAAATATGCAGCTGAGCCCCTGCCACATCAAGTAGAAAACACCATCACAGCTCTCTCTTTCTTGAGGTGGTCATAAGGGAGTTGCCCCTTGTTGTAGCTTCTGTTGTTGCCAACTTGCCTACCCAAATTTTCTGTAATTGGAACCAAAGTCCACACAATCTACTCAAATTCTGAGTTCTGAAGAACACGGTGTACCCACTGTGGATTATCCAAAAGGCAAACTAAGCACATTCTGAGGGTACTGGCAGCAATGGCACACCTTAAGCACACATATCTGCATACATGTGAGCATGCATGCATGCACACACACACACAATTATTTGGAAATACGTCATTATTTGAGAGTTAAAAAAAGGCAGTGAAATAGTCATCCTGCAAAAATTACAAAACAAACAAACAAATCATAGAACTTATTGGGCTTCCTGATACTTATTTCAAGGTTTAATGTATTTTGGTGTTTTGTCTTTTTTTGTTTGTTTAATTTCACACGTGGATGCTTTAGTGTTTAGGGCCTCTAACCTCTTAAATCAACCTTGGTGATATTAATTCTAGTATAAATGTTTTTATAAACTTTTAACATTAAAACCACCTGATGGTCACATTCACCAGGCAATTCCATTTATGTATTCTGAATTTCAACATGTCTCTGCCATTGGACACACTCTTGACTCCATCTAAGTAGCCATGAAAAGTTTTTCACATCTTACTTTCATCATACACCAAAATAGCTCTTAATTATACTTGGAGTTCGGGTTTTGTGCCAAACACCCAATACCTAGCCATTAATTATTATTTCTAAGTATTGAGAGTGCAGTACAAGCTGTAAAGTACATGTCAAAACCTGGTCCCTGCCCCAGGGCTTACCATATAAATTACAAAAACAAATCAATTCAGACTACACACTACATCAAATTAAAAGCAAGGCTAAACTTGTAAGACACAAAGTTCAGGAACCTTTTTATAAATCCCTAAGAAGTTACCATAATTCTAACCAGAATTTGTTGGTTTGAGGGTAAAATTTTGTTTTAATCTTCTAACAATACCTCTGTCATTGTTCCAGGAAAGAACATTTAGCTCAAGAAGAGAACTCTGGAGTTGTAACACCACATCAGTTATGCTCTCTTGTCCCAAAGGAAAAAATTAAACAGCAACAGAAAACCCTTTGATATCACCTAGGTTCTCCTTAAAGCATCTGAGTGAACTAAAACATATCAAGCCATTGAAACAAGAGTCTCAAAGATAGTAGCATACTGCAAAGAGATTTTAATATTTATTTTTTCTTTCATTAAAAAAATAGCCATCAGTACCAATATGTCTGCCTGATGAAAGACATCTTTTGTGGTGTCTGTCCAGTTCATATTGCTCCTCCTTTCCCCTTGGCCTCCAGACAGTACAACTCCAAGATCATAAGAGTGGGGTCCAGTCAGACTTGTTCATACAGCTTGTCTCCACCCCCTGTTGCAGTTGTTTGGGCCAGCAGTGGGCACCTGACCCAAGCTAGACCAATCAGAGTCTCATCCGAAGAAATCTGGAATTAGAACCAAGGGATTCAACTTCTCTTTAGGTGGCTAGACCTAGAACATGGAAGTGGGGGTGAGGTGGGAGTGAGGTGAGGGCATCTTCCACCATCCTTCTCCAGGATGGGAAGGATGGGAAGCCAGCCTATAGAAAGAAAATGAAGCACAAGTACAGAGATGAAAGAGAGAGGGTGCCGGGATAGTGTTCAGTTCCTGATTCCACTTGCTGGCTCCATTCCTGCCTTTGGCAACATTGACACCCTCCTATAAAGTTATATAGAATACTCCTTTTTTTGCTTAAGCCCCTTGAGTTGATTCCTGTTATTTCCAACCAAACATCTTAACTCAACCTGGTCACTCTGACACGGAATTGAGAGTTTTATGTTTCCCTATACAAAGACATAAGCAAAGCACTTGCCTAAATTATTGAAATGGGGAGGTGGAGCTAACTCCTGAAACACACGAAAAAAAATCTCATCATGGTGAACCTTTGGGAAAGGAAGCTTCCATCAGTAGACTTCATCAAAGGAGCTATTCTCTGCAAGAATTTGATAAATATACTTGCCCAGCATAACTTTATTTTCAATTTATCAAAAGTCTTAGAAAACACTGACCTTAAAATTGTAAAAGTAAAGATTTTTATTACGTTTTAAAGTTCGACTGCATAGTGTATTATACAGTGAAAACAAACTGGGCCTCTTCTAGGATACCACCACCAGCTTGGGTTCAAACAGGTCATACAAAGTAGTACAAGAGACCTTCTACAAAGTAGTGCTATTAGTACGATATATCTCAGAAAAAAAAAAACTAGACAGAACTTGGAAAAGAACCACCTGACTATTCTGAGCAGGTAGAAGAATCTTAGAAACCTCCTCAAAGATTCCAGAGAATTATTAACAATAGATTACCTTGCTGAAATGTAGATGACATTATCTTCTGTCATAATATTTCTTTTTTTCAGCATCCAGTGACATTTATTGAACATCTAACATGGGCAGGCACCGTGTCATCTTGTTTACTGCTGCATCCTCTCCACTTAGCACAGTCCTGGCATATAAAAGGCATACAATAAACATTTTTAGATGAGTAAATAAATATTAAAAGATAAATAAGAATCAATCCATGTTATCTGATAAGTAGAGAATAAAATAATCTGTCCAGTGAGACAATGACTAAATGATGATTTTATAACAACCTCTTTTGTATATATTACATAAAGAAGTCATATGAATTGGTAAAATAGGAATACCATGTGATATAAATGGATAGAGAATGTGAATAGTTTACAGAAGAAAAAAATTAATTTTATTAATAAAAAGTAATAAAAATGTTGATCATCAGTAACAATCTAAGAAAAACAAGTTGTAAATTTATTTTGCCTAGTAATTAAAAATTTTAAATGTAGATGAAATACACTTTTTAGGAGGGTAAAATGGAAGTGGTATACTACTACACTGCTATGGCAGACTAAATTAATATATTTTTATAGCAACTATCAATAATTATTTTCATGCAGTAATTAAAGTTCTGAGAGCTAATTCTAAGGATGGACACAAAGAGAAGGAAAAATAATATTTATTGTGTTCATTTATTTGTTTATTGTGAAATTTTTTTAATAAGTTTAGGTGTTTAGAAATGAAATGTTATTTATCATAAAAAAACATTAAAATCAGCCAATAACAGGAGAATCATTAAGTAAATTATGGTACTTCATTCAATAGATAGTATGCAGTTTTTTAAGAAGATAAATATAGAAAATATACTATTATGGAAAAATATTTATGACATAACATCAAATGAAAAAAAGCTGAAAATAAAATTATCTTACACCATGACTACAGTCAAATAATAAATGTATATCCATATACAAATCCTAGAAGTAAAATGAAAGAGTTTGATTTGTTGGAATGGTGAAACTGCAGTATTTAGGATCTAGATGTAATTGTAAATTTATTTAGAATTATTGATATAATGTTGTTTGGGTAATAAAAACAAAAAGAAAAACAACTCCTGTTTTCTGAAGAAAAAAATGAATTTTAGGAAAAAGAACATTGTAGAGAGTTAAGGCTTGCCGGCTATAGGGAGTTTCATTAACAACTTTCTCAAGTGTCAAAACAATGCAGGCATTTTCCAGAACATAGAATTGAAAATTCCTAGTGTAGCAATAGAAAGAACTTGAAATTATTTTCTTGAGCAAAGTAAGGGATGGACAGGTAACATTACACAAAGGTTTTCATTAAGTCCTTCTTGATGAAAATAACAATAATAGGCAATCTCTTAAAAATGACTTAGTCTCGGGGGCCGCCCGGTGGCGCAGCGGTTTAGTTCATGCTTGGCAGCCCGGGGTTCATGAGTTTGGATCCCAGCTGCCTGCCGATGCACTGCCTGTCAGCCATACCGTGGTGGCGTCCCATATAAAGTGGAGGAAGATGGGCACGGATGTTAGCCCAGGGCCAGTCTTCCTCAGCAAAAAGGGGAGGATTGGCAACAGATGTTAGCTCAGGGCTGGTCTTCCCCACAAAAAAAAAAAAAAATGACTTAGTCTCAAATCTTTTTTCTTTCTTTTTTTGGTGAGGAAGATTGTCCCTGAGCTAACATCTGTGCCAGTCTTCCTCTATTTTGTATGTGGGACACCGCCACAGCGTGGCATGATGAGTGCCGTGCAGGTCCATGCCCAGGATCCAAACCCATGAACCCCAGGCAGCCAAAGCGGAGCGTGCAAACCTAACTACTACGCCACGGGGCCGGCCCCCCTGAAATCTTTTTAATTTCTCTTCCCACAAATGAGTCAATTCTAGGAAGACTATTTCCAAGTGTGTAAAAATTCTTTTGCTTCACTGTCTACAACATTGAGCAAAAGAAGCTAGACACAGATGGGTGCATTTCGTATGACTTTACTTATATAAAATCTAGGAGCTGGCAAATTTATGATGTGTGTACTTTACCGCCTGCAAGTTATACCTCAATAAAGAAGAAAAATATGGTCTGTAATCAGATAAGATCATTTCACAGAATTGAAAATCAGACAGACATTAAGAAGATTTTATTTTCCTTAAATTGCCTATTAGGAATGTAATGAAGCTTTTCTAAGTATTTTGAGTAATCTGACCTTACTAAATTACCGTGGGTCAATGTGGGTGGTCATGAATGGCAAGATGTTCATTTAGTTAGTTATTATGGCTCACACTGGCCAGACTGAGTGTACATCTTTAAGGCCATTGCTGCCATGACTCTTCAAATGATCAGGTGGATTCTCTTATCTAAAGAGTTATGTTATTTACATGGCAGACTCTTAAAGGAACTAAGAAATAAGACCATGTAAGTCACACCCTGGAAATCTGTGGCCAACACAGAGAATGGGGGTGCACTGTGAAGTGAAGCCCTGGCTGCAGAGGGAGGAATCACAAGCATCACACAGCGTGTCTGACTGTAAAGTGGAACTTGACCTACTGTTTGCATCTTCATATTTTGGGTAACTGTTCTTCCAAGACAAATTATTTTGGAAGTTCTCATTCACATATATTTAATACAAAAACAGAGAAATTATTGATGCTGTAATATAGTGAGAGGAAGCATTGTAGAGTAGAAAAAGCATGGACTTGATAGTCATAAAAATCAGGAGTCAAATTCTAGCTCTTCCCATTCCTAAATATGTCTGTGGAAAAATGATCCAATTTCTCTAAACTTGAGTTTCTTTGCCTGTGAAATGAGGTCTATAATATCTGCCATACATTGTTATCTTAAGAATTAGAGACTAGGGGCCGGCCCGGTGGCGCAGCGGTTTAGTCCGCGCTTGGCAGCCCGGGGTTCGCCGGTTCGGATCCCGGGCGCCCGCCGACGCATCTGCCTGTCAGCCATGCCGTGGCGGCGTCCCCGTGTAAAGTGGAGGAAGATGGGCACGATGTTAGCCCAGGGCCAGTCTCCCTCAGCAAAAAGGGGAAGATTGGCGACGGATGTTAGCTCAGGGCTGGTCTTCCCCACAAAAAAAAAAAAAAAAAAGAATTAGAGACTATATATGAATTAGAGACTGTGTGTGTGTGTGTGTGTGTGTGTGTGTGTGTGTGTGTGTGTGTCTGGCACACTCAGCAAACAATGATGGTGGGGATTGTTAAATGTTCGAACCGGATACTAGCCATTCTCAGCACTTATGGCCGAATGGCTTTGTTCAAGTGCTGTAGTTCTTTTGACACTCAAGTTTTTCATTTACAAAAAAAGCCAAAAATATCCACCTATTGAGGAATGGCTTCTGAGGTTAAATTAATTTGCAAGCAGTCTATTTTTGTTCCTTCTTGCCCTCCTATGTAATTCTACTGAATTAAGCACTTTTAAACTATAGGTACCAGAAGAGGGGGGAAAAAGGCCTATTTATTGGATCCATGCAACACAAAAGGAAAAAACAGAAAAAGCAAATAGCACCAAACACCCAATCCTAATGTCCATCTGAGTCCCAAGGCAAAAACTTCTGGTCTAGTCATTCCTCTCTAGGGTAGATGAGGATAGCAACTGATTTGAGGCATTTGGGGCAGTGATTTCATTGCTCTAATTTTTAGATGTTCATCGTGTTTATGAGGGCAGTCAAGACAGGGCACATTTCAAGCATATCATTTAAACAAGCAAATGTGGCCTCCCATTTGCCTGGGGTCTACCCTCCTATAGTGCTCTGGTGCTAGAGCAGGGATGGCTACTCCATCTCTCTCTCCCAAGAGTTGGGTGGAGACCAGGCTAGGGGCAGTTATCTTTCTTATACTTCATTGGCTCAAGATATTATCTTACTTAGGGAGAAGAAAATGGCAATACTAGAAATAAAAATGTTTGTTTGGCCAGACTGGGCCAAGCAGTACAAAATGATCCAGTCCATTGTATATTTTAAACTAGAACATTGTTGCTATCGGAATCCAGAATAGCATGGCCTGTGTTTCTCTATTTAAGAGGGGAAAAGAAAATCACAACTTGGCATGGGAAAATTCCCAGCAAGTGGCTGACATCTGATTTTACCTCTTTTTCTTCATACCCACCAATGCTAGATGATCACAAAAAGAACTTTACCCTGCTTCCCAGGATTGTTGTGAGGATTAAATGAAATAACAAAAGTACTCTGTCAAGTTCAAAATGCTACATAAATATAGTTAGGTTTTACAAGAAGGGAACTGGTATCACTCGTTTGTGCCGGAGACAGCAACAATGAACTAAGCAGACAGCTGGGCAAATCTGCCAGACAGGAAGCATGTCTGACTCTTGAATACAGGCTGGATTCCCTTTCGCTGAGCTACACCTGCCAGACTGGAAGCCCCTGGTGCTTCAGTCATGAATGGGCACGTCCTGTCCAGGGCCTTACCCCAGTCTGGCCTTTGGCTCCACCCTACAGTGCTGGCACAGGGCCAAGTCTGGGCTAACTTTCCCCTCTGCTTGCTTGGTACTGCCTTTCCGGTACCATTAGGCTTTAACCAGAGTCTCAAGTTTTGCATGACACAAGTGGCCCAATAATGAGAACACTCCTCCTCCATGCTAGGGAATTTCCCTTTCCTCCTCTTTCCCTTAAGTCACTCCTATTTCCACTTCTCTTTATTCCTCATAGAGATTCCTCATCTTCCCCAGGGCTCCAGAATAGGGTGTGGGAGGTAAAGAAGCTGAGAAAAGAGCAAAGGAACAAATGTGTTCCATTGACCATTCATCTGAATTGACTCTCAGCTGCTCCCCACTAGTGCTAATTCCTTGCTAACTCCTTGTTTCTAGTAGCTGGAACATAGTAGGTTCTTAATAACTATTTACTGAATGAAATATCAAATTAATGAATTGGAAAATACAAGTCAAATGAAGCCCTAGGACTTTTCCTGGACCCTGACCTCCCCAATCCCTGGCCTGCTTTTCATCTGCTCTTATGGTCAAAATACTAGGGCAACCTCAGCTTGGTTTTCCAGATTGACTTTGACTTTAGTTTTTTATGCACAAAGGACCACTGTCAGCACACCTATTCTTTCATGTGAGTTTTGAGAGGAAAAAGAAACAGAAAAAGGAACAAACCTCACCTTCC
Source organism: Tapirus indicus (assembly GCA_031878705.1). Taxonomy (NCBI): domain Eukaryota; kingdom Metazoa; phylum Chordata; class Mammalia; order Perissodactyla; family Tapiridae; genus Tapirus; species Tapirus indicus. Next base: position 19,918,358 of record CM062923.1, on the reverse strand, counting down.
ATCTGTTTCTCAGAAGGGACAGAATCAATGTGACAGTATACATATGCATGTGTGTGTTTAGGAGGGTTATGGAGAGATTGTGAGGTTGTGTTATCTTCTACAGGATGGTAGACTAGAAGAGACACCCTGGCTAGAAAGCATAGCTGCTGACGGTAGAGGCAGATGAACTCCTATCAAAGACAGAAGATAAAGGGGGCACAGCTTTAGATTCCCATTACTCCCTACTCCTATCTCCAGATGCCCTGAGGATCAGGAGGGTAGAGCCAGGTTTTTCTGGTGTTCAGTGGTGGAACACTATACACTGGTGGAACACATCTAATATGAATGCGATGATATCAAACAGTCAAATATACATGCAATTGGAATGCCAGAGGAGATGAGAAAATGGGGCAGAAAAAAGTATTTAAAGAAATAATGGCTAAGATTTTTCTCAATTTGATGAAAGACAGAAATTTGTAGATACAAGATTGTAAACGAACTCCAAGCAGAATAAACACAAAAAAGTCCATGCTCATGCACACCATAGTCAAATTATGAAAGTCACAGATAAAGAGCAAATCTTGAAAGCAGCAAGAGAAAATGACATATTACATAGAGGAGAAAATGATCTGATCAACAGCGGACTTTCAACAGAAACCATAGAGGCCAGAAGAGAATGCAAAAACACCTTTAAAATGCTGAAAAGAAAAAGAAAAAAAACACTGTCAACCCAGAATTCTGTACTCAGCGGGTATATCATTCAAATATAAAAGCAAAATGACAATATTTTCAGATAAAATAAAACTAAAAGGATTTGTAGCCAACAGATCTGCACTACAAAAAACACTAAAGGAAGTTCTTCAGGTTGAAAGGAAACATCAGATGGAAACTCGGATCATCAGGAAAGAATGAAAGGCACAAGAAATGATAAATATCTGGGTAAATTTTGTTGTTGTTGTTGCCCCTTTCCTCTTAATTTCTTTATAAATTATTTGTTTATAGCATTGTCTTGGGACATTCATTACTAACACAGGTATTATGTAAAATATGAGCTCCAAGTTCTCACAGCCTTCCTACTCTGTAAGATAATGTATTTAATTTATGAGATGCTTAGAGTCTGAAATTACTTCTGTCCTCTCTTCTAGCCTCTTCCCACCACTGTGGGTTTGTTTTGAGGGTAGACTGGGGTGAAAGATGGAATCCTTGAAAACTAACAGAAAGGGAAATTGATAGAACATAGGATATATATGTTTGGGGATGGGGAGGATCAGTGCAGGGAAAGAAAACAGATTGAGACTAAATGCTCTCATGGTAAAAGCTAGGGGACAGGGCTAAGAATCTATCCTAAATTGTGGCAGACCTAGGGTAAGAGAAATGTAACATAACTAGTTCCCTCCCTGACCTCTCAACCTTATCACCCCACAATAATTCCTAATCTTTTTTAGGCTTGACAGGTATACGTCTTAAGTAGGACTTCGCTCCTATAGGTATCTGATCTCCAGTTGGTGCTGAAGGTGAACAAGAGGTGATGGAATTTGGGAAATACTAAGGAGAGAAATTACAAGCATGTCCTAACAGAAAAAGAGGAAGTCAAAGAACTGGGATGGTGGATGTATCACCTATGGGAATCATAAATACTGAGAGTAGGATGGACAAACTGTCCCCAAAGTGTTAACCAATTTCACCTCATTCCGGTGGGACTCTAACCTACATTCGGAGCATGTTAGGCTTGTTCTGAGCAGGGTTGTGGTTAATGTCTTATGGAGTCAGTGGGCCAGGTAACAAAAGTTCTGTATTGGACCCTGGGATATAGTTGTTTTAGTGCCTGGGCTACTGTAGGCTCCCAGTTGTATAAAGGATCCCAGTTTCCATCAGAGGTTGTTAGCTTTTGGGTTTATTTTAGGGAGACTTTTAAAATATTTTTTTCTTTATTCTTTTATAAATTCCTTTCTACAAACTTCATTTTCGTCCTGCCAAGGATTTGGCTCCTCTTTCAGAAAGAAAGAGGATTCAGGGTGAATTACACCAGGTCCAGAACCCAGAAACACACATGACATTGATCAAATGATGGGAGGGATATGGAGACTGGCCATCTGCCTACAGGAATGAAAAATAGGTTTCACCTTACAGGCCAACTCTCTGGAGCACTACGTTGAGAAGGATTCCGAGGCTTAGGCTCTGAAAGGGAGAACCACAATTAATTGGTGATGTCTGCTGTGGGAACGATACCGTGTGCTAAAGAGTGTTGCTCTCCCTAGCTTGGGTGGTTTGTTTGCACGTTGACTGGTCCCCAGTAGATAAGGGACCTTTGGGACTAATACGAAGGAGTCAGGCCTTTCAGTGTCACTGAAGCTCAGGACCTGTCAGGTCCTAATCGAAGAGTTAGGAAAAATACTGAGTGTGAGAGCGGGAAAAGCCTGTTTATCACCATTGATGTTTGCTCAGTTCCTCACATAAGTTGGCTGGCATGTTCAGATAGGGCCTGGGCTTTGCAGCCGTCCCTCAAGCAAGCCTTGCTACCTTCACCTGCCCCAACAGGTAAGGAACGATTTGATCTGCATGCATTTCTCCTTTACCAACACAAGTCACAGGGTTGTGAGTTTTGTACACGGGACCAGGCCCCACTCTGCCTCCAAATCCAACAGAATACTTGGGTCTTGGAAGCCCATTTTGTTATGCCCATAGGAACCACTGACTCCCAGCTCCAACTAACAGAAAGCCTTCTTGCAGGAGTGCTGTGTCAAGGGCAAAGCTCTCGGTATACGGTGGTGACCCGAGTTGAAATCTGGTCTTTTGTGAGGAGACCAGGAGCTGAAAGGGGACAAAAAAGATACCGAGTTTGAGCTTCATCTGTGAGGCGGCTATGGGGTGGGGAAGAATGTTCAGCTCTCAGGTAGTGGAGTTCAGGGAGAGATGGTCGTCTTCCCACTGCTCTGTGAGAGTATATGTGGGAGCTGCTCTCGTGTGTGGATGGGGTTAGGAAGGCCCCTATCTTGCTGGCCTTTTTTGTTATGGATGACGGTTGGGTATGGTTAGCCCTTCGAGGGTACCTGAGGAGTGTCTGAGAGGCCTGTAACAGACCTGAGAGCAAGGGTGGAAACAACATCCTTCTCCGGCCCTACTCTCCCAAACCCGGGGAACCCGTGCTCCCAGATCAGCGAAGAGGCCTTAGTGAGGGAGAATGTTCCAGAGAAAGCCCCAAACCCGTGGGGTCTGCCGTGGCAGGAAACGCACCACCCAACCTCAGCATGTCACCTCGAGGAGGAGGAGCCAGGTGGGTCGTCGCAGCTCCAGGAAGGGCTGCCAGGTCCGGGGCTTCGGGGCCTCCCCGAGGGGAGAGCGGAGCACTGGGGCCAGGCCCGTGGGGTCCGGTGTCCCGGGGCTTTGGGGGTGAGGAGCCGCGTCCGGGCCCATTTCGGGTTCCCGAGGGTGGGGCAGTCGGTGCCCGGCAGCGGGCGGGCGGGTCGTCAGCTGCCCGGCGCGTCGCCTACCTCCCCGCCCCCCGGCTTCCTGCGGAGGCCGCGGCCGCCATGTTGTTGTGGGGCTGAGGCGGCGCCGCGGAGCCCGAGCGGCCGTGACAGGCTGCGCAACAGGTCCGCTGTCGGCGGCGCGGCGACGACCCGGACGGCGGCGGCCGAGCAGGGTCTCCCGGCGTGCGTCCGCGTCCGCGCTGCTGGTGCCGAGGGGCGCGGGGGCGCGCCGTGACGTGCGGGAGGCGCAGCGGGGGCGCCAGGTGGGTGAAGCCGCTCGCCGGGGCCGCGGGGCAGGTGCGGGAGGCTCCGCGGGCCGGGCCGGGAGGCGGCTGCGCGCCCCGGACGATGCGGACGCGTCCTGGGGAGCCCGGGCGGCCCCCAAGCTAGGCCCCTGGCACGCTGGGCGGCGCCGGGCGGAAACCTGCGGCCCCGGGTTCCTGCCCCCGCGGCGGGGACGGGGCGGGCGCCGAGGGGCGTGGGCCGGGATGCCCCTTCCCTGCGGCCGAGCTCGGGCCCCCGGCTTCTTCTGGCAGGTGCGGACGCCGCCGAGGTCCGGGGGCGGCGTGGCTCCCTCGCTTTCGGGGTACCGGCAGAAGAGAGCCCCAAGGGGCCTCCGCACACCTCCTCGGGGACCTATTTTATTTCCGCGGAGTTGGTTTTCCTTCTCGGTAATGGTTGGCGGGGAATGTCAGGTGAGCCTCATCCCTGTGCGTCAAAGTAGCCAGAGTCACGAGAGGCCGGTGGGCGGATGCTCCGCGTCCACCGCTCGCGTTAAACCGAAGTTGGGAAATGTTACAGTTTGACTTGAGCATTATTGACTTCTAGGGTATACAGGAAGCACGGAGAGATGTAATCTCTTTGGCCAGAGTAAAGTTTATTGCTTATTACATTTTCTTTTTTAAGACGCCTGCATGTGCGTAGGGATTGGGTAAACCGAGGCTGAAACTGCAGATGGCTTTGCGTTCTGTAAAAAGGTGCTGTATTTGGACTTAATAATCGTGTGCTTTATCGTTGAATGATTGCTGATGGCAAGTATGCTTCATTTGAGACTTGGATGAATTAGGAATTAGGAATATTTTTGATAGAGCTAGCCAATTTATGATAGGAATTAAGGTTAACACAGAAATGATTGTTTTACTAAATGCTCTAGTTTGTTTTTACTAATGTTTACTTGCTTACCCAGAAATAGGCGAGGTGTGACTTGAAATTTTGTGTTGTTTTAGTCAGCTTAATTTAGGTAGCATGGACTCTGTACGTTAAGCTTCCCAAGCCTCTCAAGAAATTAATTGCCTCTCCCCCAGTGCTGGTTTGCTATATTGTTAATCAGTGATGAAACCTAAACGCAATTTAGAAACATCACGTAAAACCTTTACATAAATTAATAATATCATCTTTCAAATTAAAGATAGTAGCAACTCTGATGTGCACACCCTTAGGTTTCTTTGGCTGTGCCAAGGATTCCCTTGGGATTTCTTTTTTTCCCCCAGCGTTATTGAGATATGATTGACATATATCCCTTGTAATTGCAAAAGTATGTAAGGTGGAAGTTTTTAAAAGCTTAATTTACGAACAGACAGAATTGCTTGTTTTTGAAGGACATGGAAAAAATGTACATTGCTACTGTTTTCATGTATATTAATGAGCAGCTGAAAAGTTTGCATATTTTGCCCTTTAATGCGTATAATTATTCCCTTTGCTCCCCTTCATAATGAAAGGTAGAACTGTCTGAGAAAACTTGACCTGTACTGAATTATTGAGCAGGGAGGTACTATTGTTAGTTCAACATATCTCAAGGTTAAAATCCTGATCTCTCGTGCATATGAAGAAATGTGTTAGGTGTGTTCTGGGATTGGAATTAGAGTTTTTAAGAATTTATATTTTGACGGAAATAGAATTGTGTGAGGAACCTCTATATACCCATCACCCAAACTCAGCAGCTTTCAAGATTTTCTTTATCCATCTCTTTTTTCTTTCTTATCTGTATTTTTTAGTCATTTCACCCTATATACTTAATATATCTTTTTTTAAAAAGTCGAAAATTTCTTACATAACCTTAGGATTTTTATTTTTAATGTATCTTTAATATAGAGTTTCACAAATTTCCATCTTGCTAGTAAGACAAAAAGAACGTTTATTGGCCATCTCCTTCAACTACTTTCTGCAGTATTAAAATATATTTACTGTGGTTGTCATTTATTGAGCACTTACTGCATGCTAGGCCCTGTGCTGTTTTACATAATCATTTAAAGCTCACAGAGACCTTATGAGTAGTTATTTTCTTCCCATCAAATAATAAGTGAAATGTTAACCTGGAGGTTAACTGACTACTTTAGGTCTCTGAGTTAGTGAGTACAAGAGCCAGGTTTCAAACCAAGATCCTTCTAACTTCAGCACCTGTGCCCTTATGTGGTACACTTATCTTGCTTCAGAAATTAAAAACAAAAAATAGTCTTTTGGGCATTCAGTAAATATTTGTTGAGTAAATGAATGAAAGTATGTATTAGTCCATTGATAAGTCACTAGCATTTTTATATACTATATTTACTTGTAAAGCATTTATATTAAGTTCCAGAAGTGATTCAGAATAAACTAATTACATTACTAAGACTGTGATATATTTATTACCATCTAACAGTGCATTTGTTTGTTTTTCTTTTTTTTGTGTTCTGGTCTTTTCAATACCTTATTTATGGAAAAATTTGTTGAGTAACTTTTTGAAGAAAGGCTAAAAAAAGGCAGACCTTTTTTTGATGTGCTAATTGTTAAAGGCAAGATTCCAAGTGTGAAGAAGAAAAATAAGAATGTCTAGTTAATTCTGTAAATGAATAGCTCTGAAGATGAAGATGCATCAGAAACACTGTACTTTTTACTTGAGTTCATTTTTGACTTTGCACCACCTATAATCACAGAGCACAACAACTGATGTTAGAGTCCTGTTGGGTGGAGTGTGCATATAGGTGTTCTTGAGAAGGAGGAACTGAACTGGACTTAAAGGATCTGAAGGCAGAGAGGAAGTGGGGGAGGAGGGGAGGAAACTGAGCAGAAATAGGACAGTGAATACATCAAGAAATAATGTATTTTTACAACTCTAAGATGGCAGCATATTTCATTTGCAAATGTATAGCATTTTGAGAGATTCAGTTAAAAATAATTTCGCAGCTATATCAAGACACGGAATGATTTATTTACTTGAGGAGCTGTCAGCAGTGGTTATGGTAGACATTTAGGGATCTATTACCAGACAGACATTTAACTTGTTTTATTTAAGCAGCTGTTTTGTTTTCTAGATAATTTTCTTTGCTAATCCATATTCATTTTAGAAACAGTATATGTGGTTAAATAAAAATTTCATTTAATTTCGTCATAACTATAGTAGATAAGAGGACAGGCTTTCAAGTTAAACCTCCTACTCCCAGCTCCAACACCAAATAGCTGTATGACCTTGGGCAAGTTATTTAACTCTCTAAGCTTCTGTTTCCTCATCTGTAAAATGAGGATAAAAATAATACCTATCTCATAGTGTTGTATGTAATATAAGGTGCTTAGCACAGTGACTACAGTTTTATATAAGTGCTTAATAAATACATTAACAAATGTTATCTGTTGTTATTCCAACTTGCTTCAATGAGAAATTTCAAACTAAACTAGCTTAGTCTTTTTTCTTTTGTCTTTTTACCCAGTGACTGAAAAAGAAATTAGCTTTTTTGACCTTTATTTTTAATCTTAACATCAAAATAATCCACATAAGAAGGCTGGAAAATAGAGTACATGGAAGACCTGACCCACGGTTGCATATCCCAACAAAGAATCTGCCCTTTTAGTCCCTTAATTTGGGGAAAAAACCCCACAAACATAGCCTAAAGGAAGAAAATATTCTATATCTGCAAAGGAAACTGCTGTTTTGGATGATCACTTCAAAGTCTTTGAATCCAAGTGCTTAAATAACCTCTTTTCAGAGTGAGGAGTGCTTGAATAGTGTGAGCTTGATAATCGGAAAGAATGGTCTGTTGTGTCAAACTGTGGGGTCCGCAGAGATACGAGGCGGCGGGGTTTGTTCTGACAGTCAGGAGTACACTGATAACTGTTGCTTTATCATATCGTTTTTGCTTAAACACATTGGCATAGATATTTGGACATTCTACTCACCACCCTACCACTCTTCCTTCACACTTAAGAATGACTGCATAAATAGAAGAACTAAGTAGGTCAAGTTAATAAATTTCACAACTTATGTAACATTTGGTGACTTTACTTTTTAGTGAGTGTGAAATACTTTTTGGTGAATATTAGTGAGAACTTCAAGATTAATGAAATTTCCCGAGAATGATGGGGACTGGGAATGCATATGTAGCATTCCTTCTCTAACTTTGAATTTAGTCCTGAAAACCAGAATACTAGAAGAGAAGGCATGGTTAAGACTTGAGATTTAATTTCCATTTACCTTCTCACTAGAAGCATTTTAGGCTTTCTTTCTGCTAAAATTTCAGTGAAATGCTTATAAATTGATCCTTTGTGTGTGTGAGAAATATTAGCCCTGAGTTGACATCCATTGCCAATCCTTCTCTTTTTGCTGAGGAAGATTGGCCCTGGGCTAACATCCATGCCCATCTTCCTCTACTTTACATGGGACACCGTCACAGCATGGCTTGACGAGCGGCGTGTCGGTCTGTGCTCGGGATCCGAACCTGCGAACCCTGGGCCACTGAAGTAGAGCGTGCGAACTTAACCGCTATGCCACCTGGCCGGCCCCTAAATTCATTTTGTTTTGCTTCAGAGACAACCTGTATTGGAAGGCTTTCCCTGCCCATCTCTCCTTCCTTCTGGCGCCTGGTCCTCATTCCATGATTCTGAATTGGAGTTTTTGCCTTTTCCTTCCACCATGCTAGTTCTTACATCCAGGATGCAGGGTTCCACTAGGTCCCAGAGAGCTGAGTCACTTGGATGATTGAGATGGAGAGAGCCATTTAGATTAGATACAGATAACCCAAAACTTTTTCTGAACACTGCTCTCTGTAAACCTGAGTTTACAGTCTTTATAGCATAGTGGCAATCCCATTTTGAAAAAGCACATGCTGCAGCTCCCGCTTAAATACGTCTTTGCTGTTGCTTTCCTCACTAGGTTGACTACCTCATCTTTGTCTTTCTAGGGGCGTCAGTGGAAAAAAAGTCCCTTTTTTCTCTCCTTTTCTGCCATCTGCTTTAACTTTCTTTTCTTTATTCTCAACCACCATCTTTCTGCTTAAAAAGTTAAACCCAACAGAAGTTACTCATAATTCATGGTATTGAAGTCATTATTTCATTTAACAAACGTTGAGTGCCTACATGCCAGGCACTGGTCCAAGCAGTGAGCGTATAAGCAGTGAAGAGAATTCACAAAACCCCTGCCCGTGTGCTGCTTATATTCAAGAAGGGGGAAGAGAGACAATAAAATGTCTAGAAATTAGAATTTGCTAAGTGCTGTGGAGAAAAGTAAGACAGGAAATGGGGGTAGGGAATGTGTGGGTAAGTGGGTGGGGGGTAATTGAGAGAAGTAAATTAGCCTTATTCAAAATTATTTCTAAGGAATTCAAGATTGGGGAAGGATTATTGTGCACATTTTATGAGTAGACTTAGTATTTCAGGTCATTGTATTTAATGTAAATGTTTATTATTTTAGTATTACTATTGGTTTGCACCCAGCAGATCTCTGAATATTTCTATTTCCTAGTAACTTAAGCCAGAAAAAGAAGTCTCAGGCATAATATGAGCCTAGAGCAGAGATTTGTCATATGGTTTACAATAGATACCTTAATTTGATTTTTCCTGAAAGTACTATATTGTGTTTATTTTTAAATTCTATAGACTTTTTGTTTATACTATTTTTATTGTGATGAGTAGTGTATGTTTCTTGTGGGAAATTGGAAAGCTGGAGGGAAATTTAAAGAAGACAGTTATAGTCACTAATAATCATATTACCTGGAGAAATGTTCAGTGTTAATATTTGGGTAGATCTAGAAATTTTTCTTTGCAAAAAATGGAATTATATACTCCACTGTGTAACCTGCTTTTTAGATTACTAGCATTTATAAAAAACATGGTTCTATTTTATTATATATTTACCTATAACTTTTATTGGCTAAATAATATCTCCTTGCTACTACTGAATGTTAATAATGTCTAATATTTATTAGCATTTACTATATCCTAGTTACTTTTGAGACACACTGTGTATTTTTACTCATTTAGTCTTCAGCTTCTCTATAACACTGTTCTATTATTAATTTTACTGTTGAGAAAATTAAGCAAGGACAGGTTTAATAATTTTCCCAAGATCCCATAGCTAATAAGTGGTAGACATAGGATATGAACTTAGCCTGACTCTACATCCTGTGCTCTTATCATCTCATATTGTTCTGTAGCATTAAGGTAGTTTATAAATTTTGTTATTTTAAATTTGCCACAGTTAACATGCTTGTAACCATTATCTGTGTTCACATCTAAGACTATTTCCTTAGAATGAATTTCTAGCAGTTTTGGTAATGCTGGATCAAAAGATGTAGACATTTCCTAAGGCCCATGGAAATTTATTGCCAAGTTGTCTTCTAGGAAAACTTGTCAGTACCAAAGTGTTCTCCTACCAAGTGAAACCAGCCCTATTCCCCACATCCTCAGAAACACTGGCGCTTTTTTTTTGGGGGGTGAGGAAGATTGGCCCTGAGCTAACATCTGTGCCAATCTTCCTCTGTTTTATACATGGGATGCCCCCACAGCATGGCTTGGTGAGTGGTGCATAGGTCTGCGCCCGGGATCCAAACCCGCAAACCCCAGGCTGTCAAAGTGGAGCACGTGAACTTAACCACTACACCATTGGGCTGGGCCCTGGCTTTTTTTTTTTAATCTGCTAATTTGATAAAGACTACCTTGTTTCAATTTTTCTTTCTCTGAATATTAAGAAAGTTTTTTCTCTTCTTTGAGAAATATTTGTCTCTACCTTTTTCTCACTTGGTTGGCATGTTCATCTCATTTATTTCTAAGAATTTATATATTAAGAATAGTGGGGCCGCCCAGTGGCGCAGCAGTTTAGTTCGCGCTTGGCAGCCCGGGGTTTGCGAGTTTGGATCCCGGGTGCCCGCCGACGCACTGCCTGTCAGCCACGCCGTGGCGGCGTCCCATATAAAGTGGAGGAAGATGGGCACGGATGTTAGCCCAGGGCCAGTCTTCCTCAGCAAAAAGGGGAGGATTGGCAACAGATGTTAGCTCAGGGCTGGTCTTCCCCACCAAAAAAAAAAAAAAAGAATAGTAACTTTGCCATGTAGATGTAAGTTTTTTTCCAAATTTGTTTCTTAGTTTTGTTTATGGATTTTTTAAATGGTAATGATAATAACTAACATTTACATAGTACCTCCCATGTATAGCACTATTCTAATTCATTATATTTAGTTGAAATTTTTTTTTTCTGAGGAAGACCAACCCTGAGCTAACATTCGTTGTTAATCCTCCTCTTTTTGCTGAGGAAGACTGGCCCTGGGCTAACATCTGTGCCCATCTTCCTCTACTTTATATGGGACGCCACCACACCATGGCTGACAAGCAGTGGGTTGGTGGGCACCCGGGATCCGAACCAGCGAACCCCGGCTGCCAAGCGCGAACTAAACTGCTGCGCCATCGGGATGGCCCCATAATTCATTATATTTATTAACTCAGTTTTTACGGCATCCCTATGATGTAGGTGCTATTATTAGCCCTAATTACAAAGTCCTCTAATGTTGTCATTTTAATTCTCGAACTGCTTTTTCCTCTGTGTCTCTGCACGTTTCTGTTCCCAATTCCTAAAAATCTCTTTTTTCCTCCTAGCCTACTGGGTGATACCTATTGTTTGTTTCTTCACTACTCAGTTTAGGAGTCATTTCCTCTGGGATTGCTCATCTAACAACTTTCTAGTTCCCTGGGGCAAAGTTAGGTGCCCATCTTCTGTCCTTTCTGTATACCTATAGCAGTTAAATGGAATTCTAAGTTTTGGTCTTATTCTTCTGTATTCCCTGCTCTTATGCATCTTATATAGGTCTTATACATCTGATGACTTGGTAAATATTTGTTGATTTGAATTAAGGGTGCTCAGGGTGGTGTTGGTGATATCAAGAAGGGAATCAACCTTCCAAAAATATAAAAGAGAGAAACTTCTGCGGAGGAAGTAACATTGCAATTGAGCTTTGAAGGCCAGCGGGGAAGGAGGAAGAAAGGGAGGGGCCCGGAGACTAAAACTGGGTTAAAACAGACATGGAAATTTCCCATTTTGGGAACAGCAGGTTGTTTAGAGTGGTTTTGAAGATTATCAACCTTGGCTGTGGGAAAACCTGATAAAATAAATCCCTCTTTCACCCCAGTATATCTTATCTAGTGTTCAGAGTATTTGACTCTTCCTTCTAGATCTCTTCTGTAAAAGAGGATTCAATTTCTCCTCTAACTTTCCCCTTTTTCCAATGTAATGGGGGAAGTTAGAGGGTCCTGATGTACTCTTAATGGGATTCTGAAATACCTAGGGAAGTTTGATGAATTGGTGGGGTAGGCCCACGGCGGCCTTGGCCAGAAGTGAGAGCCTTGGGGGAGAGAGCAAACCCTGAGCCTTTGTCTTTGGTTCCCTTCACACCTTTCCCTGGCTGTGAACACATCTGGTTAGTTTAGACTTTAGCTCCTTTTCTCTCCAGCCTTCCTTTCTGTTCTTCTAGCTTTGATCAGAGACATTCTTCTCTTAATTTACTAGTTTAATTTTGAGGTATCCTGACTGATGGTCTTGAAGAATGAGTGAGCACTTTATATATTAATATAATTTATTTGTCATTTAATGTAAATATTTTCCAAATCCTTTCCCTCCTTAAATTTAACTTTATTTCTCATTATGTAACTTAATTTTTTTTTCATTATGAGACTAATACATGCCAATGGAAGAAAATTTGTAAAATAGAAAAAAAAAAGTAGAAGAAGTAGGAGAAAAAAGTCATTCGAACTCCACCAGCCAATGACAACCACATTTTGGTGTTTCCTACCCATCCTGTCTTGTCTTTTGTTTGTTTTTACGTATATAAATTGGTGTACATGTTTTACAATACATTGTTGTAGTTAGGAACATGGCTTTTGCTGTGTGATTGGGATTTTTAGTTCCAGCTTAGCCTTTTATTAGCTTTGTGAGTGTAACAATCTCGCTAAGTCTCAGTTTTCTCCTCTTTAAGAAGTGGAGGTTTCATAAATTTATCCATACGGTTATGAGGATGAAGAGATAAGGTACATTGAGAGTTACCATTCCATAATCAATTCTCTGTAAGTGTAACAACAAGTCTTCAGGCCTGTCTTTGGTTGGGTTAGCTAGGGCTGCTGCTCTGGGCTGTGCTTGGAAGGAGGGAGTGGGTCAGGGTTACTGTACCTTTCTTTTCTGAAATAATTAAAATTCAGTTTGAAAAAAATGTTATTAACATTCTCAAGGGGGCTATGAAAATTTTTACAGTGAGGCCTCCTTTAATGTGTTATTTATCTTGGGACAGCCCGAAGGTTGATGAGTGGCCTTGGCCTCAGACCCTTCTAGGATGGCCCTGATAATGATGATATTGGATGATAATATGATAACATGTGAAAACTTGAGTATAGGTTTTGGCATTTGGTAAATATTCAGTGATTGTTGGCTGATATTAGTTTCATAATGATAAATGCACATTTATATTATATCATAAATTTTAAATTATAGGAACATAACTAGTTTCCATGTTGTTATACAGTCTACCTGAACTTGCTCTTTTTAAAAAATAGGTTTATTGAGATATAATGCACATATCATTATGAATTTGATTTAAGTGGCAGCATAATGCTTGGCTCAGTGCATGCTCCCATCATTGGACACATTATTTCCAATTCTTTTCTATAATAACTAATAAATGCAGCAAATATGTTTATAAATGAGGCATTTCCCACATTTATCATTATTATTATTTCCTTATGACAGATTCCCAGAAGTGAAATTATTGGCTTATAGGATATGCACATTGGTAGGATTCTTGCTGTATATTTTCAGATTGCCTTCTGAGGAGCTGTACCGGTTTGCGCTCCCTTGAGCTATGTGTCTGCAGCACTTACTTCCCTCTCACTTTTGCTAGCCCTGAGTATTAGCCAGCGTTTGTTTTTTTTTTTAAATAAGCTTGTAAGGAGAAACAGAACAAAACTTCATTTGCATTTTCTTGATTATTAGCGATATTAACATTTATTAGCCAGTTTAATTTCTTCTTTGGAAAATTATCTGAGGTCTTAGTATTTTCATTATTTTAATAGCTCTCTGTACGTTAAAAATATTGACTATTTATCATGTTTGTTGTGATTTTTTTCCCCATTTGTTTACCTTTTAATTTTGTTTTCAACAAAAAATTTAAAATATTTGTACAGATGAATCTGTTTTTGTTTTCTTAAATGGCTTCAAAACTTAGAAACTTATCTTTGTTTCAAAGAGGTGATATTTTACTTGAAGGTGAAGCATCTATACGAATTTTTCTCCTCTTCTTATTCAAGTCAAGAAAATAGTTTTGCTTTAATATTTAGTCCTGATATGAGACAAAAGAGAATAGGCCAAATAGCCAGCTCCCCCCACCTTCCCCTCACAGCAATGCAGACTGAGTCACAAGCTATTCTTAGATTTTTTTTTCCCCTTTGTGTAGGTGAATTGTCTTGTTCTGGGTTGTTGACTAATTCTTCTAAAACTGGTTTAATTTAAATCTTCAGTATAATTGGAGTACTAACTACATCAGTATTAGTTTACCATTCCTGTTCTTTTATGCCCTCTCGGGTTATTGGTTGATTCTTTCTAGGCTAAAGTTAACATTTATAAAAGTCTACACTTAAAATTTATATTTAAACATCTTAAACTGAAGATACTAAGTAGCAGAACAAGAGCTAAGAACTAAGTTTGTATAGAAAAGTTTTGTTTTTTGACGCTTTTAAGTCTCCACCTGCTTTGTGTATTTGTCTCTAGGTAGAAATAATAGTAACCTTTTTATCAAATATTGGTTAAAGTGAGAAAAACATCTTCTTTTATTAGTAATTGGTATAACTGTAGTTTGTTGTACCAGTTCAGTGAAATCAAGTTAATTATTGTAGGTGAAAATAATGTTGAAATAACAGTAGTAATAGCCATCATTTACGAGCACCTTCTATGTGCCAGGTGCTTTACAGACGTGATATCTAAGCCTTAAAATAACTTGGCATTTAGGTACAATTATCCACATTTGTAAGTTAGGAAATTGAAGCCATGTCACATGGAAGTCTGCAGAGCTAACGAGTAACTGCCCTGGGATTCGAACTCAAGTTGCTTGATCTGTTTTCAAAATTCAAGTTCCAGTCTATCAGCCTGCTTGTCCTCAGTGCAATTGAAAGAATGCTAATCTCTTAGTCAAAGGGTTTGTATTTTTTAAGGGATATTTTAGTCCCTGGCTGACTGGGCACTAGGTATATGAAGATGGAGAGACATTCACAGGAGCTCGCAGTCTAATAGAGGTGGGCAGGCACGAACACAAAAGTTACGATACTAGGTGGTTATATAGTTTGATGGAGATATATACAAGATGAAATGGGAATCCTGCGGCAAAGGAAGTTTCTGTAGGTGGAAATGTCACTGAGAAGGTAGGTTCAGATAGGGGGGCATGGGAATAAGATGGGGTGGAGGTGGAGAGGGAAAATATGTCAATGCTGGAAAAGTAGGCAAAGGATAGACCCTAAAACATCTTGTATGCCGTATGAAGGAGATTAGATTTTTTGCATAACAGCTTTATTGAGATGTAATTCATACACTAGAAAATTCAACCTTTTAAAGTTTACAGTTTTGTGGGTTTTAGTGTATTCACAGAATTGTGCATCATCACTATCGAACTTTAAAACATTTTTTTTATTCCAGAAAGAACCCCCATACCCATTGGCAGTCACTCTCCATTTCCCCCCAACAACACCAGCTCTAGGCAACCACTCATCTACTTTCTGTCTCTGAATTTGCCTATTCCGGACATTTCATGAATATGAGAACATACAATATGTGGTCTTTGTGACTGACTTCTTTCACTTACCATAATGTTTTTAAGGTGCATCCATGTTGTAGCATGTATCAGTAATTCGTTCCTTTTTATGGCCAAATTATATTGTACTATATGGATATAACACATTTTGTTTATCCATTCATTAACTGATAGGATATTGGGGTTGTTTCCACTTTTTCACTGTTATGAATAATGTTGCTATGAGCATTTGTGTACAAGTTTTTGTGTGGGCATAGGTTTTTGTTTTCACTTCTCTTGGATTCATACCTAGGGGTGGAACTGCTGAGTTATATTGTAACCTATGTTTAACATTTTGAGGAACTGCCAAATTGTTTTCCAAAACAGCTAAACCATTTTACATTCCCATCAGCAATGTATCAGGAGTCCAATTTAGGAGATTAGGTTGGTGAGCTATTACACAGAATCACAGTGGAAAATGGTTGAAAATTATTGGGTTGGATTGCTGCTTCCCCAGTATGGTTCAAGACACATGCTAGGTCAGGAGGCTTTTCCTGATGAATGAAAGCAAAATACAAGTCATTTCCTCAATTCTTAGGGGCTATTGCTATTCCATTCCCACAGTCTTTGATTTTTATGTATTAGTATGGGTTACTTACCAATAATCTGAATCATTAAGCATTACTAAAATTTAGTGTTCATAGACTAAAATTAGACAATTTCTAGATCTTACTGAGGGATCTAATTTAGTTTTCTTCTAAGAAACCAGTTAGCTATATAATGCTTTGGCAGCATTTAAAAATTCCTACTATCCATGCCCACACTCAGATGGATACTATTTTCAGTGCATTTTTTTCTTTGGATTTTGATGTGGTTCCAATTGCTGCTATTCTTGAATTAATGTTAGATTTAATTTTGTTGACCATTTTGCTCTTGTGTAATTGTTGCATTGCTATAGTTATTTAAAAAAATATTTTTCCCAGTAATTTTATTGAAATCGTAATGGTTTATAATATTGTGTAATTTCAGGTGTACATTATTATTTATCAATTTCTGAATAGACTTCATCGTGCTCACCACCAGTAGTCTAATTTTTGTCCGTCACTGTACATATGTGCCCCTTTACCCCTTTCGCCCACCCTCCAACCC
The DNA here is from genome assembly GCA_031878705.1 of Tapirus indicus. Taxonomy (NCBI): domain Eukaryota; kingdom Metazoa; phylum Chordata; class Mammalia; order Perissodactyla; family Tapiridae; genus Tapirus; species Tapirus indicus. Next base: position 19,901,758 of record CM062923.1, on the reverse strand, counting down.
CCTTCCCCTCTGGTAACCACTAGTCTGTTCTCTTTGTCTGTGTGTTTGTTATCTCCCGCATATGAGTGAAATCATGCAGTATTTGTCTTTCTCTGTCTGACTTATTTCGCTTAACATCATACCCTCAAGGTCCATCCATGTTGTTGCAAATGGGACGACTTTGTCTTTTTTTATGACTGAGTAGTAGTCCATTGTGTGTGTGTGTGTATATATATACACCACATCTTCTTCATCCATTCTTCCATTGCTTCCACGTCTTGGCTATTGTGAATAATGCTGCAATGAACATAGGGGTGCATAAGTCTCTTTGGATCATTGATTTCAAGTTCTTTGGATAAATACCCAGTAGTGGGATAGCTGGATCATATGGTATTTCTATTTTTAATATTTTGAGAAATCTCCATACTGTTTTCCATAGTGACTGCACCAGTTTGCATTCCCACCAGCATTGCATGAGGGTTCCCTTTTCTCCACAGTCTCTCCAACATTTGTTGTTTTTTGTCTTGGTAATTATAGCTATTCTGACCAGTGTAAGTTGATATCTCCTTGTAGTTTTGATTTGCATTTCCCTAATAAGTAGTGATGTTCAACTTCGTTTCATGTGTCTGTTGGCCATCTGTATATCTTCTTTGGAAAAATGTCTGTTCATATCCTCTGCCCATTTTTTGATTGGGTTGTTTGTGAAGTATAGTTGACATACATTGCTGTAATTCTTCATCATGGAGTTATTTTTCTGCTGAAAAATGGGAGCAGATAGGTAGGTTGAATCTCTTGTCTCACTTAGGTGGGCTATGGTTAGAATAGTTTGAGAAGAAATGGATTACATAATTGGAAAGATTCTTTTCCCCTCTAATGTCTTATACATTTTTAAATCTCAATTTAAAGAATTTCATTAAATCTCAAAGTTAGAGAATTCAGATTGGTGAAGAGAATTTGTAAATTTGTGACTTGAGATGTTCGGGGGAAGTGAGACCTTGTTTTGGTTAAGTGTTGCTGTTCAGTGACAGATATTTTCTGGATACACTGTTGATTTTAATGTGACTAGTTTCATGTCAGAATATCTCTATTTTATTCTTTCCTGGTAATTTTTCTCCCTGTCAGAACTTGGAGTTTGCTTTTAAAATCCTCATTCCACATTTATTATTTTATATTCACTTTCTCAGATGATTGGGGTGTTCTATTTGAGAGCATTATTTTTTGCTGCAGTGTTAGAATGTTTTACTTACAGTAGTCAATGGATGAATGCTTTTCTATCCATTGGCTACTAATTTGATTTTCTTTCCTCTGCACTGTTGTTCTGTTCATGTTTTGGTTGAGATGGGAAACTGCCAGTCAACAGATGGAAGCTAGTCCCTTGCACGCCCCACTGGGGTGTGGCATCAGTTTGGATGCCAGTCTCTTTAGGCCTCTGTGGGAGGGTGTGTGTGGAGGAGTGTATTTTTCCTCTGTGGTTTTTTAGTACTGGATATAGCGTGTCTGGATTTGAGATGAGATTGGTAATCTCAGTTTAATATTTTTGGTAAAGCAGATTTGTTATTGAGTATTGTTCATAATAGACTAAAAAATAGACAAGGGCAAGGCTCTGGGTGATATTGACTGTTGGGTTAAAAGCTGGCATATTATACTGTTGACCTGAAACAGATAGCCAGTTTTTTCTCCAGCAAAAATGGGTTTATTCAGGATCAGCAAAGAATTGCCAATTCTGGGTTTGCAGCCATGGTGAACTGTGTGCAAGGCCCCAACAGCAACAGAGGAGAAACTCTTTTATAGAGGGAAAGAGGAAGTTGGGAGGGCTATTGTGAACAGGGAGTCCATTGGAGAAATTGAGAGTTGGATGTGTAGTGGCTTTTCATTGGCTGAGTTGTGATAGTCTCACATTGGCTGAGCTTCTTGCCATTCAAGAAGAGGAAATCTTCCTTTTGGGCTATACTAGCAACATAGGGCATGAGAGCTCCCTCTTTTGGCCTCCCAACTCCAACTTAATGAGGTTTCTGTTTATTAATTTGACAATACAGAAATATATTTGGTCTTTGTCCCTGGTTCCTGGCACAGAGTTCCTAAAACCTTGGAATTTCCTGAGTAATAGAAGTGTCTTGTTATTCATAATGAGCCCTTTTCTACCACACCTGAGTTTATGCTAATGAGGTGATTTAGTGTGCTAATGAGGTGATTTAGTGTGGTATCCCTAGATAGCCTCAGGAGAGGCTGGACAACCAGAAAGACCAAGAGATTAGAGGGTTGGAACTTTCAGCTCTACCCACCTGCCTCCAGGAAGGGGTGGTGGGGGCTGGAGAATTGAGCTCCATAAAAACTCTAGAATGGTGAGATTCAGAGAGCTTCCAGATTGGTGAATTCATTAAGGTGCTGGGTGAGTGACACATCTGGAGCGGGCATTAAAGCTGCACTTCTTGCCCCCCCCATACTGTGCCCTATGCATCTCTCCCATTTGGCTTTTGCTGAGTTGTATCCTTTATAGTAAATCAGTAAATGTAAGTAAACTGTTTTCCTGAGTTCTGTGAGCTTTTCTAGCAAATTATCAAACTTGAGGAGGGGGTCATGGGAACCCTCAGTTTATAGCCAGTTGGTCAGAAGATGTCCCAGGACTTGTGACCAGTGTCTGAAGTGGGGGCAGTCTTGTGGGACTGAGGCTTTAACCTATGGGGACACTGATAACTCAAGGTAGTTAGTGTCCGAATTGAATTGAATTGTTGGATACCCACTTCATGTTGGAGAATTGGAGAACTGGTTGATGTCAGAGACAGTACCCCAGAGATGGCATTCCTGGTTTTTGAAAAGCAAGTTGTAAGTGTACTGTAGACTTCTGTTTATTGAATTACTAAGGTCTGAATATCTGTCTGTTTTTAATTGCTTGACATTTTGGTATATGTGGTTCATATGAGATTTAAAAAAAAAAAAAAAGCCCAAATGGCAGCAATAACAACAAAACTTGGAAAATAAAGAGAAAAAAAATTCACTTATAGTCTTTCCACCCAAGTCAACTACTTTTAGCATATTGATGCTTTTAATCAGATACATATATATATATATATATATATGTATATATATAGCATTTTCACGGAGTTGTAATCATAGTGTAGATTTTTGTCTACTCATTGCATGGAAGATTTTTTTTTCTGTGTTGCTTCATAATTTTCATAAGTTTAATGACTGTATTTTATTTAGTAGGTAGACTGTGATTTATTAACGACATTCTTGTTTTCAGATGTTTAGGTTGTTTTAAGTTTTTTGCTATTATACATAAAACTGTGATGAATATTGTTATTCAGCAAATGCATATTGAACATTTACTCTGCCAAAATCGATTAGGTGCTGGATTCACAAAGATAAATTTCTTCCCCTCAGGAGGTTTGCTTCTAATCCTTGACCTGTGCATATGTAACTTTGAATATTTGTGTTGAATATTTGCATCAAATATTTACATTGTATTTTTTAAAATTTACATTATATCATAAACATTACCTATTTACTATAGCCTTGAAATTATCATTTGTAATAGATACATAGTATTCTGAGTGAATATAACTTTATTTTTTTGTTCTTTTCTCTATTGGATAAATTATTTGTATTTTTTCTAATATTGATGACACTATGATATGCATCTTTTGCATTCTATTTTCCTTCATTGGATTATTTATTAAGACAAATTCCTATAAATGGACGACCAAATGGGTATTTTGTTTGGATGAATGTTGCCAAATTTAGAGGCACATGTTTTACCTTTACTCTGCCTTCAATCTTCTACTTCTGTGGTATTTGCCTTTTAAAAAAAATTCATACACTTTTTGTTGTTGTTGAGGAAGATTCACCCTGAATATCTGTCGCCAATCTTCCTCTTTTTGCTTGAGGAAAATTAGGCCTGAGCTAATATCTGTTGCCAGTCTTCCTCTATTTTGTATGTGGGTCACCACCACAACATGGCCACTGACAAGTGGTGTAGGTCTGCGCCCAGGAACTGAACCTGAGCCACCAAAGAAGAGCGCACCAAACTTAACCACTAGGCCATGGGGCCAGCCCCTGATATACTTTATTTTTTTGAACAGTTTTAAATTTACAGAAAAATTGAGCAGATAGTACAGAGTCTCCCATATACCCCTCCACACAGTTTCCCCTATTATTAACATCTTATGTTAGTATGGTACATTTGTTACAATTAATGAACCAATATCATGCATTATTATTAACTGAAGTTGTGCTTTATTCAGTTTTTCTTAGTTTTTACCTAATGACCTTTTTCTCTTCCAGGATTTTATCTAGAATGCCACGTTACATTTAGTTGTCCTGGCTCCTTAGACTCCTCTTGGTTGTCACAGTTACTCAGACTTTCCTTGTTTTTGATGACTGACAGTTTTGAGTGGTGCTGGTTAGGTATATTGTAGGATGCTCCTCTATGGGAATTTGTGTGATGTTTTTCTTGTGCGACAAACAGCCATGGACTGGGCAGGCAAATTAACCAAACATGTCCATTACAATATAAATTTACCAAAATGAATGGGTTTCTTATATACCAAAAATATATAAAATTAATATGTCATTTTAACTATAACGTACCTAGAAATAAATGAGACAGGAGCAGGACTCTACTGAAGAATGCAAAAAGAATAATTGAATAAATGTTCTTTCTTTCTTTTTTTTTTGCTGAGGAAGATTAGCCCTGAGCTTACATCTGTGCCAATCTTCCTATATTTTATATGTGGGTCACTGGCATAGCATGGCTCACAAGTGGTGTAGGTCCACACCTGGGATCCGAACCTGTGAACCTGGGCCAGTGAAGCAGAGTGTGCCGAACTTAACCACTAGGCCATGGGGCTGGCCTGAATAAATGTTCTTGAATAAGAAAAGCCAATATTGTACAAATGTTAATTCTATTTAAACTGTTCCATTAATACAATACTATTCCACACAAAATTCAACAATAATTCTTCTGAAATTTAGTAAATGATTCTTAAGATTAGTGGAAAAATAAGCATCTAAGAATACATACGAAAATTCTGAAAAAAATATCATAATGGGAGAGAGTGATTTGCATATTCTAACATATGGTAATTAGGACTCTTAAGACAAGAGTACACAGGAAGACCCACAGAACAGAAATAAATGTAGGCTTATGTGTAAACTTAGTGTATAAGAAAAGAGATGCATTTTACATCAGTAGGGAAAAGCTGAATTGTTCCATAATTGGTCTCAGAGAAACTGGTACGCTTTGTAAGTGGTGATGGTGGTGGAAGAGTGGAGAAAACAATTTAGACTCATATCTATCCATTCCAAAATAAAAATCGAGATAGATCAAATATATATTAGAAAAAACACTTACATAGGTGCTAGAAGAAAATAGGACAGTTTTCTGATATGAGACCTAGTATGAGACCAGCCTTTCTTTTTTTTCTTTGCATTAATCTTTTTTTTTTTTTTCATTTTTATTGGTGTCTTAATAGTTTATAACATTGTGGGGTTTTACTTGTACATTATTATTTGTCCCTCACCATATGGATGCATCCCTTCACCCCCTGTTCGCCACCCCCTTCCCCTTGGTAACCACCAACTAGTTCTCTCTGTCCGTGTGTTCATTTATATTCCACATATGAGTGAAATCATGTGGTGTTTGTCCTCTCTCTGGCTAATTTCACTTAACATAATACCCTCTAGGTCCGTCCATGTTGTTGCAAATAGGACACTTCTATCTTTTTTATGGCTGAGTAGTATTCCATTGTATATATATACCACATCTTCTTTATCCAATCATCAGTTGAGGGACACTTGGGTTGCTTCCACTTCTTGGCTATAGTGAATAATGCTGCAATGAACATAGGGTGCATAAGCCTCTTGGGATGGTTGATTTCATGTCTGTTGGGTAGATGCCCAAGAGTGGGATTGCTGGATCATAAGGTATTTCTATTTTTAATTTTTTGAGGACTCTCCATACTCTTTTCCATAGAGGCTGCACCAGTTTGCATTCCCACCAGCAGTGAATGAGACCAGGCTTTCTTAGTGTGATAGGATACTCAACAGTCATAAAGGAAAAGATTGACAAGTTCTGGTATAAAAATGAAAAAGTTGGTATAATAAAAGGTGTCTTAAAATTGAAAGGCAATAATCTGGATGAAAAGCATTTACAGCATATGTTACAAGTCTGGGAGATTGAAAGAGAGAAGTGTAAAATGGTCATCTAGGGGAGTGGGAGAGCAAATGGATTAGGGGAACATGGACTTGTCAGGCAGTGCTTAGGGTCCACCTGAGTTAGTGGTCAAGATTGTAAAAGTGAGACCAGTCGACAACTTCATTTATATAGTCATGGAATAAGAAGAGAGTTGAATTTAGTCAAGATTGGCATTTTGCCAGATGGAGAGAGGAGAGTGAAGTTGAGGGTGTATGCAAGAATTACTTATAATGGTGGAATGTGATATTTAATTTGGGCAAGAAGGGATATTAGGACATAAGGAAGGGGATGTGAGGATATAAGGAAGAATGAGGGACAGTGAAAGTTGATAAAACCAATAGTTTGTTTGTAAGTCCTGGTAGAGTTGAAAAATTGTTGGAGTCAGTGAACTAGAGTGGACTGTTGAGATAGGAGCTGGTGGAGGGAGAGTGGGAGGCTTGAAATGGTTTACAGGGGAGTACAGTTATTGGTGATAATAAGGCCTAGGGTATGACCTGGAAGTGGATGGCTAACATAAGATGGAGGATAAGATTTTTGGAACCTGGGAGGTTAAAGACTTAGAGGCCAGGATATGGGCAGGATCATTTATGTGGATATTAATATCACCAAGAATCATTATGGGAATAATGTTGGAGAGGGGATAGTGAGCCAAGTGTTAATGCAGGCAAGGAATTACTCTGATTGTAGGGGACAACACTGAAGGAGGAGACACAGTGGTCAAGTCAGATGTGTGAACATCAAAGCTAGTTTTCTTTTTCAACTTTTATTATGAAAAACATCAAACATATGCAAAAGTTGAAAGTACAGTGATCACTTATTTTCTATTTGCCTTCATTTACCCATCTACTTTCTAATTTAATTTAAGGTCTTTGTATTTTTGTGGGAGCTTTAATTCTTTTTGGAATAAGGCAGGCTGTAAATAAGTACATTTCCAAATTCCTTTCCAGAAAGGTTGTTGTGCTAATTTACATTTGTATGAGCTGGATATTAATATAATACTTACTTTTACAGCTATTGTTACAGTTCCTTGCATTGTTATTAGCTTCTCACTATTTCATGTGAATAAGCTGCCACCTATTTTCCCAGACCACACTGTTTACTCTGCTTTTTGCATGTACTATTTCCTCTGCCTAGAGTGTTTTTTCCCACATTCGTTCAAGAAATGTTTTGATGTGTAAGGCATAAATTAATTTGAACACAAGCTGCAATGCACAGGTCTGGTTGATTCATGGGAACTGATTTGCGTGTGACCTTCTCTTTTTTGGCTTGAAGAGGAGAGAAATTTGTGCTTAAGACACCTGGGGCCCAGGAGATCTAAGAGTCTGTTTTCAGCCCTGCGCTTTGGACTGTTGTCTGGACCCCCCAAGAAAAGAGAGACAGAAGGGTTGCAAAGAAAAGCTGTACTTTCTCAACTCCTTTTTCTTCTGCTTCCAAGCTTATGTATATCTTTCTTCATCTTTACTGCCTTTCCTGTCCTTTATTCCCAGAGCCAGAAATGTCTGTTCCAGGTTCTAACTTTATACTCCAGAGCTGTCTCTTTGCACTTTATCTGTACCCTGACTTTCATTAGATAACCTCCTTTCCTTCTCCCTTTTGGAAATTAAATCTCTCCCTCTTTCTCTAAAATTAGTTTTGTTCTCTATCTAAAAAGTAAAGCCTTATAACCTTGCCTCTTTCCTAAAGCCTCTTATCTCTCCCTTCACCCTTTCTTCCCCTTCCCTTAACAACATACTTCTTGAGTCACCTACACTTCACCTCCCATTTACTGCCTAATATACTTCAGTTTGACTTTTACAGCCAGTTCACTGTGCTGGAACTGCACTCACAACAGACTGCCAGAACTGATGGCTTAGTCTTGACTTCTATGACATTTGGCAGTTATGACCATCCATCTCCTTGAAACTCTTTTCTTAACTCTATATCCTGATTTCCTTCCTTTTTCTCAACCTCTCTTCTGATGGCTGTTGTTTCCTTTGCATACTTTCCATGGATAACGTCAATGTCATCTGCTGACGTGATTACAACTATTCTCAGTCTCTGACGACTACCAAATCTGAGTCTTTAGCTTGAACAGAATTCTTGCTATCTCTTGGCCATCTCCACGTGGATGTTTTTGTAGATATGCTCAAAATTGAACATTTTGTTGCTCACCCCCCAGATCTACTATCTGTGTCCCTACTTTCTTAGAGCTTCTGTCTTGGTTAATATTACCATTCTAAAGTTATTTAAGATAGAAACTCATCTGTGATGCTTTTCTTTCATCTTCCACATTTAGCTAGTCAGGAAATCCTGTCCATTCTACCTCCGAAATGCCTCTTCTCCATTGCTCAAGTTCAAATTCTCACCACCTGGATTATGTGTCACTTCATAACTGGTGTCCCTGTGTCTCAAGACACATAAATCCAGTTCATTTCCTATACTGTTTGTCAGAATTCTCTTCTTCTGCCCTTAAAAGACCAGGTTCTTTTCTTGTTTCGTATATATGCTTTCCCTGGACAGTGTCATTCATTGACATGATGGCAACTATTCCCAATCCCTGGTGATTACCAAATCTGGTCTCTAGCTGGAACATGTACTGTGTTTTAAATGCTGGCTCTTCAAAATCAATAGCATGACATACTTTGTTCCTTAAATTGTGTGATCTTGGCAAGTTACTTCATCTCTCTGGTTTCTCTTTAATTGTTTCTAAAATGGAGATGGAATTCAGTATGTTGTTTAACTCTTTTTAAAAAAATCATCAGATAAAATATTATAGAGAAGCCTCAATATGAAAACAAAAACAGCTACTTTCATTGAAGTTAGTATCCTCTCCCAGCCCTCCATTCCTCCTCTCTATTCCACCTCCATTGTATCTCCTTGAAATTTCTAGAACTCCAAGGAGCACAATTTGAAACTACTGGTTTTTTCAAGTTCTTTTTTAACACTTAAGATTAAGTGAGTTCTTTTAAATCACATCACTCTCAAATCACACTGTCTTTGAATAGGAAAGACTCTACAGTTACACTGACTGTCATACATTCCTTCTTTTGACCAGTCCTTCTCTTAGGTTCGAATACTTTTCCTTTCTTTGTAACAATGCGTACCCCATACCTGTACAATGTCCTTCACTCCAAGGCCACGTGGAATCCACTTACTTTGCCACTGACCTCATGTTAAGATAATTCTTACACAAATATTACCACCTTTGTGATATGTACCATCCTTAGATTTACTTCCTAAGTAGTGTTAGTTCTGTCTTCTGGGTTCTCATAGTGATCTTCAAATCCCTTTATTATAATTAGTATTCATGTTTGATGACTAAATAAATGAATGAATGAAAGAATGAATGGATAGATGGGGAACAGGTGTGGAGAATACATGTGCTCTGTAAATTTCATCTTACTGCAGAAACTATAAAGAAGTAGGTAATTTTGCTCCAATCATTCTCTCATGGAACTGACCTTGATCTCCTTGGGAATCAGATGAGGAAGGAATGTTTTTCCCAACTAATCAGCAAGTTTGGAGAGTCGGCTCTGTGTAGGGAGGACGAGGAGTGAAGGAGGCACTGAAGAAAGTTTTATAACATGCCTTTGGGAACTTGATTATCTTGCTTTTGAATGTCAGACTTTCAGTCAAATTTATTTAAACTAACCAACATTTAACCAAAATGATTCAAAGTATAATTGAAAAACTCAAGCTGTCCTCATCCTGGTATAAAGCCTTCAGAATATAACGGGAAATAAACCTTTATCTCTAAAAGTATACTTAAAAGGAAAAAAAAGTTACAGAAGGACCATGTTGCAAGTTATAACTTGGTCTAAAATTCACAGCTCTGGTGTCTGCAGGGTTTCAAGGAAGAAGTTTGGGGCCTGCTCTGCTGTCTTACCAGTTTCTTTTCTATGTATTCAATTCAACATTGCCTCTCTCCATGCTTCCCTTGCTTTGCTTCCTTTTTTGTCTTTTTAATATCTCAACCATATTATTCATTTACCCAACTCATTTGTTCAGCAAACATTTATTGAGCATTTTCTTTGGGAGATCTGGTTTAGGCACTAGACATACAGAGGTATATAAAAATGGTCTCTGCCCAGAACAAATGAAACAGGCAAATGTGAAATTGAAGTACAGTGTGATAAATGAAGTTGTTGTAGCATGAACAGGTGTTATGGACATACCTGGGAGATAGTGATTGACTACCTGGGGAAAAGAAGTGTTTCAAAGAAGAGGTGACATTTGAGTTGGGAGTTAAAGAATGAGAAGAAAGTGGTTTGCGTGACAGAGGAAACAGTTCTTTACAAAGGAATAGAGGTGTGAAAAAAGTATTACTGTTTGAAGAAAAGGTTGGTGAGCTTAATACATCTGAATCAAGGGGAGATGTCTAGAAGTGAGATTGGGGTGAGATTCTGAAGGGTGCCCTATTTCATACTAAGAAGTTTGGGCTTTAATTTGTAATCTGTGGAGGAGTTTAAGCTGGAGAGGGGCATTAGTGGATGTTTTGGAAACAACTAGTAGCTCTGTGGAAGGATCTCAAGGCAGGAAGACCATTTTAGGAGGTTCATGCCCTAATTCACGTAGTGACCTACTGGCTGAGTCACGATGTCCTGGTGGGGCCTGGGAATCTGTAGAATTAGAAATATCCCAGGTGATGTGATCAGGCAAGTTGGGAAACAGAAACAGAGCATTGGACTAAGAGATGTGGTTTCTAGAACCAGTGTTGCTACTGACTAGTTAGATGAGCTTGTACAAGTCTCTTGGTTTTCCCATCTTGAAAACTGAGGATTTTGGACTAAATAATTACTGTAATTGTTTCCTTCTGTAATTCTGTATGTATTTCTAAACAAACAAAAAATCCAACCTTAACTGAGCTACTTTTTACTTATAATGGCTACGGTTTTTTTCCTTCTGGGTCTTATTGGCCCTTTGTAGAAGAAGGATTTCCTACTCCTATTCAGGCATTTCTACTTTTCTCTTCCTTAGTATGAATTTATTTCCCACATTCTCCAAATTGCATTTGGATTATATTAAATTGAAGCAGTCTTCTTTGTTTTATGCCTGCTTTCTACCACACATATTTTCTTGGTTTCTAAAAAGATAACAATGCGAGTTCTCCATTAATTTGTAATGAGCAGGAAAATCTCCACATAAATATTCTAAAACCATAGGTAATTAATACAGTGTTCAAATTATATGATAACTGCAAATTGCCAAGATTGCCCATCGTTACATATTACCCCCTCCAAGGAGTAGAGAGAGGTGTTTGCAGATGCTGACTTCAATCACACATCCCTGAAAGAGGCATCAGGCATGTAACTGAAGAGATGCTGATTACCTTTTCCTTCCTCTCAAAGGGTTATACCAAGAGGTAAGAAATAATTGTTAGTGCTGTCAAGTCTATTCCGACTCCTAGTGACCCTGTGTACAGCAGAGCAGAACCCTACCTGGTCTTATTGTTTTTTTGGCGCCATCATCTCACCTTCCAGTGCTGTATCAGACAGTGCTCTGCTGCTATTCTTAGCATTTTCATGGCCAGTTTTTTCGGAAGTGGGTGGCCAGGTCCTTCTTCCTAGTCTGGAAGCTCTGCTGAAACCTGTCCAGCATGGGTGACCCTGCTGGTATTTGAAATCCCAGTAGCGTAGCTTTCAGCATCACCGCAACACGCAGCCACCACTGTAGGACAGCTGACGGATGGTGTGGTTCCCTGACTGGGAAACAAACCCAAGCTGCCGCGGTGAGAGAGAGAACCCAAATCTTAACTGCTGGACCACCAGGTCTGGCAAAAAATAATTAGCACTTCCTAGTTTATGTATATTGATTGATGTAGACTTGTGTGTTGGAGGGTGTCTATGGTTTGTTTTTCTTCTCCCCTACAAAAGTACTAACATAAAGTTGACCTGCTGCTTGCAGGAACCTGTGACCCACTCATCATTAATTATTATCCCCATTTAAGAGAGGAAGAAGCAGATAAAGCCTGTGGGAAGTTCATGGGCTTTAGAATTAGACAGATTTGGAATTGCATCCTGACTTCATCACTTACTGAATTTAGGCAAGTAGTTTAACCTTTTAGTTCTTCATCCATGAAATGAGTACGATATCATCTGCCTTGCAGGGATAGTGTGAGGATTATCAGTATCATCGAAAGTGTCTAGCAGTATCTAGCACCTAGTAGACTAGTCTGCAAGCTCCTCTGTGTCTGAAGCTCCTTGTACAGAACCTGGAACACATTAGATTCTCAGTGAATATTGAGCATGACATAGTAGATGATTTCTAGACGTGTACTGTGTTAATAGTAAGCACTTAGTAAATGGTAACTGTTATTATATGAAGTAAAACAGTTGGTTTTTTTAAATGTAAAATGTATCTGTTGCATTTTTCAAAATTTCGATTTGTTATTTCTCTGCAAGTACTACTCTGCAAGTAGACTAGTAGAATTGTTAAGCATGAGGTAACTAGTCTACAATAGGGCAGAGAGAATTGATATAAATGTAACAGATAGGAAATATTATGCTTTAAAAGCTTACTGGTTCCAACAAATTATGCTACCATATTCAGATGTTACCACAGTCAATCAGATGTACATACATACATACATGTTATAGTATGTACCTGCATGCATGGGTGGCTAAATCCCATGTACCAGGTGAAGAAGGTTCTATAATACCAGTACCTTCGGCTTCACTGAAAGGATTTGCCCTCCCTGCTCATTATGTTGATTTGTTCTTTGCTTTTATTTCAGTATTATACTGTGATTACTGAGCATCTATTATGTGACATTCTGTTGTATCCACAGAATAACATGACGACTAGCCAGAGGTCCTAGAAAGATGATCTGTAAGTTTTAGACCTAGATCTAACTGATTAAGACTTTGTGGCTGTGGGATCCTATTCCTTACTTGTCTTTTGTAAGTCCGTGCTTTTTCTTCAAACCATCTTTGGTGACTCACATGCTTTTATGCAGTTATATATGCATTGTAGGTAATGCTTTTTGAGGATTTTCTCCCACAGTTTAGAATTAATCTCTCTCAATTAGAGAGACCTAATAAAATAGGGGCCCTTGCTACTGCATATCTGTAAGTAAATAGTTTCTTTGCAGGCATATACCTTATTTTGGTTTAACATTACTTGTGATAATTTAAAATGGGGGAAGTAAAACTGTTATACTTGTTTGTAGAATTTCTATATTTGAGGAAGTTGTAGTCATAACTTGATTTATGAGACTTCCTTCTGTGTTCACTTTTTTTAGCTGGTGACACCACTATTCACCCAGTCTCACAAATTGTAATTCTGGAAGTCATCTTTAATTCCTTTTACTCCCTAATCTCTCATATCTAAAGAGACCCTGAGTTCTACCTGTTTTATCCCCTTCATTGTTTCTCCACTTCATCCCATTTCTCTGTTTCTGCTGCCACTGTTCTAGGTCAGGTACCAGATACTGTTCCCCTCTATTCCCTAACTGATCTCCCTATTTCAGGCTTGGCCTTTTCTTCACAGTTGATTGTTTTGTCTTAAACGAAATCTGACTATGTCCCTCTCCTTAAAACCTTTTAAAACTCCTTGTCAGCTACAGGTTCAAGTCTGAGGTTCTTAACATTACAATTATAACTAATTCTTACTCACCCTTTAAAGCTCAACACAATACCTCCTTTCGGAGTTCTTGACCACCCCACCATGGTTTACGTATTATTTTTCTGTATAGTCAACAACTCCAGTATCTGGCATTTATATTACCTTTTGAGAAAGGAGTGAAGAAAACCAACGTGTCCATGGATGAAATTTCCTCCTACCTAGGAGGAGTGTGGTGACAGGTGAAGTCTAAGTGTGATGGCAGGTTTAAAGCTCCATTGCAGTATAACTTATTAACATCAAAAGAAAGAATGTACACACTGAGAGTGAGGTTGGTATATAGTGGTAACATACAGAAAAAGCTGGGGGTCAGAAGGGGAGAATTGGCAGTGCCATTCAAAGCATTGTTGGGGGTTTGCCCATCTCTGTTGCCCTATTGCCTATCCCTGTTGTGTAGATAAATGTATCAGACTGTCGAGGCCTGATACCATTAAGCATTCTAATCACAATTAACTCCCTTTGCTCACCACACAATGATCTGGTGAAAATTTAGTAAAGGATAGTTTGCTTTATAGGAGGAAAAGCTGCAGTTTATTCTCTTGGCTGTTAAATTTCTTGTTGTAAATTAATAAATTGGATTTATATACCAATTTTTTGTTAGTGTGACTCACTTTTGGTGGTTAGACTGGTACAGTCATTTTTCTCCTTGAGCACACTGAATTCACTAAGATAGCTTACCTTGTAACACTTCTTGGCAGCTAGTCAGCCAGCTTCTCTGGTGACACCTTCTGCCACAATGTGCAGTATTCTTTATGCCTTCTTTGTTTAAATGACTTTGCAACCATTTTTCCTTAGGCTTCTAAAAATATTAATATTTAAATTATTTGGGTAAATTAGATGAGCTACTGAGTGGTCTTTTACTATATTAGTATTTTCCTTCAATATTATAACCTATGGTTTTAATTACTAAGTACATTACTATAAATTTGCTAGGTCTTCACTCTGCCTAACTGGTCCTACTCTCAAGATTCATGGAACAAATTTTGAATTTTGAATTTATTCATAGTAAAATAATGAATTCAGTCAAAATTGTATTGCACTCTCCCTTCCTGGACACCCAGGAAGCCAATTACCCACTATATGTCAGGCAGTGTACTGGATTATGTTTAATACTTTAAAAACTACTCCTGCAAAGTATTTTTACAGATGAGGAATCTGAGACTCAAAAAGGTTAAATAACTCTTTCATGGTCACAGCTAGGAGAATAGCAGAGTTGGGATTTGAACTCAGAGCTGTTAATTTCCAAATTCCCTTCTCTTTCTAGTGCAGAGTACTTGCCCAATACATTTAGTTATGTTTACATAAACATATATGTTTTAATAATTTTAAACCATTTTTATAAACCTGTAGACCTTGATTAAACAGCTGTGCTACATTTATTTTGGATATTTTTCTTGTTAGGGGATGTTTTTAAAAAAAGAAGAGTATTCTGGATTTCCATGTTATTGTACACTGAATTTATACAGTTGATTTCTCTGAAATAAATTCTTGCCTAGTTGTAACAACTTTCCTCTTTCCCAAATTAATTTCTACAAAATTGATTCATGCCAAGCGTTTCTTAATTATTTGCTGTTAAATGTGTGACTGTTTCTTTTAAATGGTTCTGTTTTAAAGGCAGTACCGTTACCCAACAAAATCTCCAACCCTTCCCCAAATGTAAATTTTGCCTCTTCAGCAGCAGCAGAAGCCCTGCATTGTTTTCTGTTGGAAGTGTGAGCTGAAGGGGACAGACATTCCACTGCTTAGGGGGTGCACTACGCTATGATCTGCCCTTGTATTATTAACGGCACAATGTTTTCATGTTGCAGATGGCTGAGAGCTAGCAAGGAAAATTCAGGACCATGATGGCTCAGTTTCCCACAGTTATGAATGGTAAGTTGCTGTGTGCTTGTGGCAAGATATAGAGGTTATGAAATTTTTTTTGGTAGAGGTTATAAAATATTCATTTTTCCTTAAGCTTATAAATGCAAAACTTAAAGTATTCTTGTTGAAAATATTTGGATAGTTTATTTCAGAATAATGCCTATATCCTCTAGTAGAATATTATGCAGTAAATCCCACAATTCAGTAAACGCATGTTCTGCAGTATCATCTGGAATGTGTGCTTGCCTTTGAGCAGTTAAGAATAACCTAGAGGTATATTGTGTTTGATGCATAGAACTGGAGGACAAAAAACAGACTGCTGTAAGGTGAAGAGTATTAAAGGTGTTTTTGGTAGCCTGGGATGATTGTGAACTGATTAAGCCAATAAAGATTCATTTAGTAATATATATATATAATTGGTTTGTTTTCCTTTTATAAAGGATTATGTATGCCTCCACACATAATTGTTTACTAGGAAACATTTTAAAGAAAATGTTTAGGTGATTTCAATAATAAAAACTTTTTAAAGCCTTTTTTTTGATTCTAGTTCTAATTCATTTTCCAAGTACAAATTAACCACCCTTAATAAGTATTAGATTACTGTGTGTCATTTAGAATTAATTGAGAAAATGTGTTATATTTTTAAATCGCTAAAGAAATCTAAGATGCTGAGTTCTTAATTTTGAGGTAAATTTTGTTAGATAATTATAAATATAAGGAAACAGAGTCCAGTCAATAATTTTTTAACATTTAAATTGAAAACAGTAATATTACAGAACATTAAAAAAAAAAAGGAGGGAAGAATCACCAATAATTCCACCACCTTCACAAAGCGATTCTGTTTTAATATTACCACCTAGTATTTGATCGGTTACATCTTTTTTTAAACATGTTCTCAGTCATAGGGCCAAATCAGCACATAGTTAATAAAAAAAACTGCATGTTGTATATTTCAAGTTTTAAGACTCAGGGTTGACCTTGTGAGATTTAGAAAAGTTTTGGAAAAATCAATTATTTGCATAAAAAGTAAAAATAAATTCTAATGTGTGGTAGAATTCTGTCATTTAAGGATGGGCTTGAGATAAGGGTTTTGTGGTTGTTTTGTTTTTTGCCTTTTCAGAAGCTCTTATTTAAGGATTAATGTGAGCATTGCTCCTATTGTGGAAATGGTGTGGGGTTATGAAGATTATTTGATGCCATAGACAGTTTTAATAAATCAAATAATTTTTTTTCCATAATGAGTGATAAACATTAGTTTAGAATCAGGGTAATAATTTTAGTAGTAGTGTGCTCTACCCAAATTAGAGGATTTCTCTGTCCCATACAAAAGAATTTGCATTAAACACGTAGTTTAGTTATAAACTTCAACCAACGTGTGAAGCAGGTTTATAAACAAAATGAATATAGAAGAAAGCAGTGCAGGCCCAGTCTTTCTTAATTTTGTTTCTTCCATTTCCTGAATATTTTTGTATCACTGTGTAGCCTGTTGCAGTATATATAAAAGAATAATATTGGAAATAAATGTTCAATAACCAAAAAATGATTACTTAAGTAGTTG
Source organism: Tapirus indicus (assembly GCA_031878705.1). Lineage (NCBI taxonomy): Eukaryota > Metazoa > Chordata > Mammalia > Perissodactyla > Tapiridae > Tapirus > Tapirus indicus. The sequence continues at coordinate 19,884,563 of CM062923.1, read as the reverse complement.
TCCAAAATGTTGGACAATTAATTTAGGAATAGTATATAGGAATAGAGGTAGTAATTTTTTAAACTTCTAAAGAATTGATAGCAAATGTAGAATGTGGTACCCTCCCACTTAGTTTATAAAGTAGCTGAAGATTGAAGAAAATCTTGTATAGATCTAATTTAAGTCCAATTCAGGGTTTAAGATCTTATTAAAAAACATCCATATATAGCACAAAACCTTCAAAAGCAGTGTTTGCTCCTCTAGTAAATCCTGTTATAGGTTGTATTTAATTTTTTCAATGTCTAGTACTGTTGGAACTTGTCTCTAAGTGCCCTAGACCAAACTTTTTGTCTGAATCCTTCTGACATATTCTTTTGCCGTGTCTACTTCATCATCTTGAGACTAACCACAGACTCTTTAGACTTTGGTTCTGCACTGTCTAATATAGTAGCCGTTAGCTACATGTTGGCTATTTCAATTTAAATTAATAAAAATTAAATAAAATAAAAAATTCATTTCCTCAGTCATACAGCTCAAAGCCACACATGGCTACTGTATTGAACAATGCAGATAAAGAACATTTATATCCTCTCAGAAAGTTCTATTGAACAGATATTCTTTTCTTAGTCTCTTTGATGCTTCACTTCTCATCTCCTTAACAGAACTAAAAAAGATCAGTGCCTTCTGTTTTTACCACTTGTGACTCTGCTTCTGGTGTCTTCTGCACCAGCAGAATCATCCTAGCCAAAGGCTTCTTTCATCATGGTAGGTTTCCTTTCTGCTTTTCAAAAATTTAATGAAATTGTAAAAAGAGGAAGCCTGATATTAGAGCCATTAGGTGATAGGCAGGAGGCTACTTCAGATACATGTTGCTACCAGTTGATATTGTAGTATAAGGTAGCTTGTTTCAGCCTCAAAACTGTGGAGGTACTGAAGACGGGTTAAATGAGTAAGAAGTTCTGAAGCCCATGACAGTGGCTGTGTTCAAAATCTGAAAGAGGAAAGGATGAGGGAAAGAACTGGAACAGCTCTTGGCTTTAGGAGGAAAAGAATGCCATTTTATTTTTAGAGCTTTATTACTTTTTTAGAATTTTAGAGCTCATTACTCTTTTTAACAGAGTAATTAAGAAATTTTTGTTAAACATTGGACCTGTAGAATCAGATGTGGTGTGTACTGCATTATAACAACCTAAGCATTTATTATTCAGGCCCTCAAGCTTTAGGAAATAGAAAAGGCACCATCAGTGTGCCAGAAACTTTGAAGAGTTTCTAGAAATTATGAATCAGATTAGATTGGATTCACCATAGGCGTAGGAAGGTCGTGTCTGGTGAGTAAATGCACTGATGTTCTCAGTAGAGCTCTAGAGTAAAGAGGGGGGGACATGGAACTAATGGCAAATGGAAGGATTTGCATGTCTCCGCAATGCAGTTGGAGCAGTTTTCCACAGAATTCAATCTCAGACCTTACGGATGCAAACAGTGCTCTAAGTCAAGTGGGAGATTTGTTACAGAAATCAGTTAAAATTTTAATGAACTATCAAAAGACAAGTGAGGGCTAGCATGTCAGTCTGAAATAACTGGAGGTCATAGACACAAGGGGAGTTTATACTTACTCACAAGCTGTTTCCTATGGGCATCAACTGGATGCTCCCCAGAAAGACTGGGGACTGTGCAAGAGACCTGAATGAGTCCCTACCTCAGTGTTGCAGGCAACTGTAGGGGGACAGGCACAAAATACCTTGCATTTCCCTACATCCTTTTTTCCTGTTAAGCAAAAACCTTAAGCCAGTGGGAGGGGGTCAGCAAAGACTCCCCCAAGGACACAGGCAGAGACACATGCTGCTGGGGAAAGGGTGGAAGAAAAACCTGTCTATACAGAGGGAGGGGAAGGAAACCTTCTTGCACCTAAGATTCTACTACTACTGGGGGAGCAACGGGAAGGTCCTTCCTGAGACCAACTACAGACACAAGGAGGAGTCTGGATGCGACAGGGTGGAAGGGCAGGAACACAGAGAAATCCACACCCCTGGGGCCCAGATGCACAAGGCCTGCCTAAGTCTGAGTGTGGATCAGGATCAAATGGAAGTCAAAATCAGCTGGTGGGGGATGGCAGACTCAGCAGTCAGTTAAATTTAAGGTGCTTCCAGCAGTTTAGGAGAGCCATATCAGGGCATTTTCCTTGGGGAAGAAGATTCTAGTGGTAGTTCTGAATGGGAAAAGGTCATTAATGCTTTTCCTGCTCCCATACCTCTCGGGGTCTAAGGTATTTCCTCCTCAGATTCCTGATTGTTGCTCTCTACCACCACAAAATTTAGGTGTCCCATTTAGCTATAACTTCACTGTTTTCTAGTGATCCTGAAGGATTAGGTGCAAGAGAGACAAGGACATTTTTGTACACCCTAACCAGAATTAACTTTGAGTTCTCTAGGTCCCTTTTTAGCTGAGCTGCCACCTGGAGGGTGTACCAACCAGGCCTGCCCACAGTTGCTCTTACGGGAAAAAAAGATGCATCATGTCCAAGAATTGTTGGGGTAGAATTCTGAGTTTTTACAATAGGTCTGTATGTCCCCTGTGACCTCCCCACCCCTTTAGTCCTAATTATTAGCCAGGAAACAACTAAGAGGCGATGATGATCTCTTTCTGTAGACAACACATTCAGTGGCCAAACTCCTACCTTAGGGAATGTGGACCAGGAGGAGGTGATGAAAGTGGTCAGACATCACTGCATTGTTGAGCAGCTTTTGTAAGAAAAATGATACATCAATGTCATAGTGCAAATAGTTTTCAGAAAGCTGAAAACATGACACAGATTAGTTTCAAGGGCACAATAGTGTGGATGTAGTGGGCTGAATGGTAACCTGAAAAAGTGTCCAGGGTTTGAGGCACCACCAGTAGCCTGAGAGAGGGCTCAAAGGTCTGATGTAGTCAATCTGCCAAGAACCAAAGTGGAAGTTGATCTGTGCAATGAGACCTCCTCAATCAAACACACACACACACACACACACACACAGGAATCACAAGTGTGGCATGCAGTGGTATCCTCTGCATCAGAAACGTAGAGTCAGACTTAATCAGCAGCTTGATTTCAGTATAAATCAGAGAATAGGCCCTTACCATGGGCTACATAAGTGACCCAGACTATTCAATTAGCAATTAAAATTTGTTTTCAGTTTGTAACCCCAAAGAGGATGTTTTCAATCTGTCAGTTGTAATTTTCCAAGTGGCAAACCAAACAGCTGGGCCGTTGGCAACAGCCCAAGAACCTGAGTTCTGCCCACTGAACAGATTGACCATGTCAAATTTTGGTTCTGCGTAGCTCTGAGGCTGAACAGTCACTGCAGCCCAGTGGACACCATCAGCTTCAGCTTCTCTGAACCATTAGTGAACCAGGTCCAGGCGTTTCGGGGGACCTCAAGGATCCAGTAGCTTTGCTTCAGGCAGTGGAGTAGGAATCAAGTTTCCTCTCAGAGAGAGAGTTGCCACTTTTCATGTAAGGCCAGGGTGCCATTGGGTCCAGGCTGTCTCTGTCCTTAAGTATATCATTTCCATTTTACAAGCAAGGCTTTAGGGGTTCTCACCTGTTAGTTCTGGAATTCAAGTTGACCTACCCCAAATGGAACTATCAGGCCGGGGAGTCACTAGGCCTCCGTGGGTCAAGCATTCAGACCTGCAGGGTGCCTCCAGCTGGAGGCTACTTCCCTGTGCCAGAGGCTTCAACTGGCAGAATCTTCAGTCACAAGGATTTCTACTATCTCCAATGCCCAGAGTCCAGTTTTGTTAGGGTCTACCAGCTAGCTCTGCTAGTGGAGATATTTAGTTTAGCTAGTAGTAGGATGCCAGTGTTAATTTATTTGTTTTGACAGATGTACTATGGTTATGTAAATTGTTAACATAGTGGAAATTGGGTGAAGGATATACAGGAACTTTGTAGTATCTTTGCAACTTTTCTGTAAATCTAAAATTATTCCAAATTAAGAAGGTTATTTTAAAAAGTACTAGATGGCTCTCCATAACTTCCAGGATAAAGATCAGACTCTTAAAGATGGTATATAAGACCCTTTACAATTAATTCCTCCTACCTATTTCTTACCCTTTCTCACAGTGACAAGGTGCTTTAGCTATTAGTCTACTCTGTGAGCTTACAGCATTTTGCACGTGTCTTGACTTCTCAAGCTATGCCCTTTTAGTGTAAAATGCCGTTATCCTACCTCTTCACGTGGCAAAATTCAAGCCAAGTTTCAAGACTCTGCCTCAGTCTTATCTTTGCTGTTATCTCATCCTTGATGCTTCTCACTCAGTGTTAGCACAGCTTTTTGTATATATTTCTGCTTGGGATGCTTCACAGGTTAACACTGTGAATGCTGATAGTTTTCTAGAATGAGACTTCCTTGAGGATGGGAATAATATTTTATTCATCTTTTTATTTTCGGTATTTATTTTGTTGCTGATTTCTAGTGAGTGGTATACAGTAATTGTTAATTGAGTGAATGAGTGAAAAGCCTTCGGTCTGTGCTCTATGGTATCTTTGTGTCACTCAGATATTAAGTACTGTCATTAAATGGACATTTGTGATTCATATTTACGTTTCAGAATTGTTTTAAGTGTTGTCATATATATACTATAATTTCTTTGTCTTTCATTTATGTTTCAGGAGGGCCAAATATGTGGGCTATTACCTCTGAAGAACGGACTAAGCATGACAAGCAGTTTGATAACCTCAAACCCTCAGGAGGTTACATAACAGGTTATGTTTATATTTTATTTGTGAATTATGCTCTTTTTAATGTAATACCTTAGGATTAGTTTTAATTTGACTGCCATCAGATTTGTATTTTAAGTGATAAAATTCGTATCAATCAGAATTCTAGAATTTTTAAATATGTGGCTTTCTTATTTTACCTGGAACCATCTTAATTTATTGTTTTGGATTTGGCATATGCAAGATCTTTTCCAGATCCTAAATGTTAGTCAAGAATTTCAGTCTTAATTGTCCAGTTTCACATTGTAACATTATATCTAGAAAATTTTCAATTTATTTCTTAAGGTAATTGAGACTTTTTTCCAAGCAAATTTAGTAATGTACTCCTAATATGTTGTGCCAATTACTAGTATAACAATCAGTATTACTATAATCTAGTAGAAATATATATTAGATCCATTTGCTTGAAAATAATCTGGAATTTTTTTTCTAGAATCCATTCATAACATTTAGCTCTCTGTCTTTGAGAGGCTATACCAAACATTGATTGTTGATGCTGGCCCTTGTTTTGCAAAAAGACCTCCAAAACCAAAAGAGGATTAATTTAGGTGTATCTTTTAAATTTTTTTCTATAAATGAAAGGTTTTTTTCTATACCAAAGCACCTTAGTGCTTTATTTACAGTAATAGTAAGTATAATGACTGATATTTACCAAATCTGTACTGTATTTCAGATACTATACTAAATGCATTATCTCATTTAACCTTCACAACAACCCTGTGAGGTAGCTACTGTTATTTATATTTACAGATGGTGAAACTGAGACTTAGAGATGTTCTGTAACTTGCCTAAGGTCACAGAGATGGTTAGTGTTGATCTGGGCTTTGAAACCTTTCAGTCTGACTTTGGAATTCATCTTCTTAACCATTATAGTTTAAGGTTATTTGCACTTCTATAATAGTAATTACCTTCCCTGGGATCAGGGTTGGGATTTGATTACCCTACTTACAAGTTAATAACTTAGTCTGTTACTGTCTCCTGAATGCTGACAGAAGACCCAAGATTCCTGAGTTAGAAACAAAGGACTTGATTACTAATGGCACAGCTAGCAGCATGAGCATTGGCATGTTTTGGCTTCCCTTGTCCCCTGCGTCACACTGTGTTGCAGGAGAGGAACACCGAGCTTGAGGGAACCCACCATTTTTTAGCAAGCAGTAAGCAAGCTTGTTCTTTGTCCCATAGGGAAACATTACCTCCTCCCTCAAGACTGATTATTGCAGACCCAATTCTGTGAAATGACCCAGGTAGAGAGCAATTGCGATCTTGCATTCTTGGCATACACAGCAGGACATATAGGACTGTGAGAGACCCATGGAGGACTCTGTCCCAACACCTGGTACTTTTTATTTAGAACTTTTCTAGGGAATAGTGTTTTTAACTATAAATTTTATTAAATAGGAATATTATTAAATAAGACCCCAATGATTGTGGAAAAACTTGAGACAAATAACGTAATCTTTCATCACTGATTGGTGCATATAACTTCAGTTGTGACTTTTGTTTTAAAACATGTAAGTCTTAGTAATATAAATTTGTATGTGTATTTGTTTAATTTTTCCTTTAATGATAGGAATTAAAATTATAATAAATGAATAACATTATTATCATTGCCCGTTATTATTATTCAGAGGCATTGGAGTAATTCTGTTTCCTAATATGCTGCTTGATTTTTGTCTTTATTGCCTTTAGGTGATCAAGCACGTTCCTTTTTCTTACAGTCAGGCCTATCAGCTCCTGTTTTAGCTGAAATATGGTAAATTATTTTTTTTGTAAATAAACTTAAATTTCTGATAGTCTAGTTTGGTTTGTTTTTAATATAGTGTTAACATAAAGTTGTTTTTACTTGTAGTCTGTTGTTAAAGAGTATTTCTTCAGCTTTTTAGAAAATAAATTTTATTGAACAAATGACTGGAAATTAATTGAGGTTTTGTTCTATAGGACAAGTTTCTAATTTCCTTAGAACTTCGAAGGAATCAAGATGTATACATTTCCATGAAAAAATACTTCTTTATAATTTGACGGAGTCTCGAAATCTTCTTTCTGTTATTTTGTAGTTGTTTCATTTATTTCATCATCTATAAACCAGAAATTAGCCCTGCCTTCCATTCCTATCTTAAATTGTTCTTTATAATATCTAAGGTTTTGTTTTTAATGTATTTACAGTAAATACCAACCCTTACCCCATCTTTCTTTCCATTTGAAATACTCCCATGCCTGGCAGAGTGCCAGGCACATAGCAGGCATTCAATAGACGCTTGAATAAATGAATAAATTAAGTTTAGGATGATTATACTCAAATAATTTTTTCCGTCGGCATTGGTGGAATTCATTCCAAAGGTTTCTAGATTCTATATAGACTAGTAGTATATTATTAGATGCTATCTCTAGTCAGTATTTCTTAATGTGCAGGTTTTGGCTTTTTGTTTTTTATATATACACACACACACATATTTAATTAAGTGACGATCTGTGTGTGAATGCTATGTCATTCTTTTTATTTTGTCATCATCCTTAAAAGTAATGTTGACCCTTCATACCAATCTACCCTCCTCATGGTCCTTTTAGGGCTTTATCAGACCTGAACAAGGATGGGAAGATGGATCAACAAGAGTTCTCCATAGCTATGAAACTCATCAAACTAAAGCTTCAAGGCCAACAGTTGCCCGTGGTTCTCCCTCCTATTATGAAACAACCTCCTATGTTCTCTCCATTAATTTCTGCTCGTTTTGGTATGTATTTATTAATTTAATTAGCTGCAATTTGGTAAACTTGATTCCTAGACATAGTATTTGATGATTAGAAAAGTATTTGTTAGCATAAAATGACAATCCCCAGACTCCAAGTTATTTTCATGTCTGAGATAAGAAATATTAAATTTGCTATCACAGCTAGGGTGTCCATGTGTCCCAGTTTTCCAGGAACAGTTCTGATTTATGCCTGTTGTCCTGATATCTAGTGCAGTTAGTGTTCCCTTTCATAATTCCCGGTTGGATGATAGATTATATGATCTCCCTAGTTATAGCTGATCCTAAATACTATTCTTAGTTTCTTCTGTATTCTGTATGAGTAACAGAAAAAGTGTAAACAATTTTAAGCTCACTTGAAATGGTTTAATTTTGGAGATAATTTAAAATTATACATAAATAGAAATTTCTTTAAAGGTTGATTAGCCAGCTACATTTAGGGCTAAAAGTTGCAGACTTTGTGCCAGTTAATTTACATATTTATCAGAGATAACCAGTTTTCCATTAATTTCGATTAGCCAATTTCTTATTAATTATATGTGAGAAGCACTCATTGGAATGGAACATTCAATTAGATATCTCTATGTATCTGAAACATGTTCCTTCACTCCAGATGTTAGATCTTAAAATACTAAATTCTTTCACTATTGCAGTGAACTCTAGAAATAAATACGAAATCATTGTGTGACCATATTTATATAGTGTACTTAGTATTCTGCAGTTAGTAAATGAATGAGTCATCACTTTGTTCCTTTTAAAGAATTGTCCTTGGATCCATAGGTGTATTACTTATAAGAAAAGTGAAATATGTGGCATGCTTTCTTCTTGCAAATAATGCATGTGCATAAATGGATCTTCTAAAGTATCTAGTAATTAGAACATCTTTTTGCAGGGCGGGTGAGGAGTGTGTGTGTGTGTGTTTTAACTCAGCAGCACTGTATTTGTTATCCTTACACAGAAACCCACATTTGGTCAGGTAATACATTCTCTCTTTCAGGATACTAATATTTCATTGGAAAAGGCTGCTTAGTTTTATTCATGATGCCAGAAGAGAATATTTAACTCCTTGGTAGCCACTTCCTTAGTTCACACAGGTCAGAATATTGATATTGAAAGCAGTAGGTTACCTCCTTCACTGCTGGGTCAAAGCTGCTTTATTGAATTTTTAAAGACTAGTTTGCCCATAGTGTTTCTGTAAACATAGGGTCTGCTCACTGTATTGTAAACTTGTTTTCTGGCATGTGTTTTATAATTGATTTACAGCACTGGGAAATGTGTTCTGTTTTGTCTTTAGGAATGGGAAGCATGCCCAATCTGTCCATTCCTCAGTCATTGCCTCCGGTCACACCTATAGCAACACCCTTGTCCTCTGCGACTTCAGGGACCACCCTTCCTCCCCTAATGATGCCTCCTCCCCTAGTGCCTTCTGTTAGCACTTCATCATTACCAAATGGAACCGCCAGTCTCATTCAGCCTTTATCCATTCCTTATTCTTCTTCAAGTAAGTACTTTATGTCTATGAGTCAGTATTTCATATGAAGAAAGAAACTGCTGTATTTGTGTCCTTAATAGATACAAATTTCCTTCATGATTTGTGATATTGTTTAGTGTGAACCTTCTTTTCTTTTTTAGCATTACCTCATACGTCATCTTACAGTCTGATGATGGGAGGATTTGGTGGTGCTAATATACAGAAAGCCCAGTCTCTAATTGATTTAGGATCTAGTAGGTATGAATACTTAAAACTTGTAACTTTCTATGCTTTCAAAAGGATTGTTTAACAAATGACTTTTTTAAAGCTCTGAGCTTATCCAGGTTTTACTTTATAATGGCCAAATGTAAATACTTAAGGTAAATTTACTATTTATAACTCACATAAAATAAATTGTTTTTATTTTTAGAATTACTAAAGGTCTATTTTACTTTTGAAAAAAATCTTTCATGTAAACTAAAAATATTCTGTATATTTTCAGTCAATTTTTTGCCCAAAGCTACATATTTTTTCTTTAAAAAATGTATATATTTCTCAAAACGTCTCATAATCATGGCACATTATTAATTTCTTTCTTGAGCAAATTCTGCTGATTGAGTATCTTTTAAATTTCAAAAAGCACAAGAGCATCAATGTTCATTCATCACCCCTCATATAAATCACAATGATACTCTTTAAACCAGTGACCCAAAAGAACAATGTTTGTATCCTAGCTTAAACACTCACTGATTATGTGACCTTGTTTTTTCTTAACGTCACTGAGCCATAGTTTGCCCATGTCAAAGGTGGGGACAGTAATACCTTTTAAGTTTGTCATGAGGATTAGAATAATATTTGTAAAGGCTCTATCTAGCATAACACAGGGCCTGGCACATACAGGTTCTTGATATACAGTAGTTCTATACTTCATATGGTATTTGCTTTCCTAAGAACAAGGATAATTGCTTAAATATTTTTTAATATCAAATGCAAAGCAATTACTGTTGTATTATAGAAGGTATGATTCTTAATGTCTCTGCCTTATAAAGTTTATCTAAGTGTATTTTATTTAGTAACGTAAAAACTTTTAATAAATTTTGTTATAGCTCAACTTCCTCAACTGCTTCACTCTCAGGGAACTCGCCCAAGACTGGGACCTCAGAGTGGGCAGTTCCTCAGCCTTCAAGATTAAAATATCGGCAAAAATTTAATAGTCTCGATAAAAGCATGAGTGGATACCTCTCAGGTAAGCGCCGTGCAGTGCTTAAGAATGTGAGAGAGTTACAGTTTTTTATATGGACTTCTTTTGAAGGACTTATTTGAATTTATACTTTGTAGCTCATCTAAAATTTTAACATCCCCAAAATTTAGCAGGCCTTTGATAAATATCAATAATGTAAATTGTGTAAGAGTTCAAAGATGGATGCAGCTTGATTACTTTCTTAAAATTGAGTTGGACACACAGATATACACCCAGCTTTTTGGAAATAAGACCTCTCCCTGGAGGAGATCAAATCTCATCCTCCAGTGCAGTGAATGAAGAACCTCATGTGACAAGGGAGACTTTGTGAGACTTAGCCTCAGCTTGCTTTCCCTCAGAGTCCTCTTCCTCAATGGGTCTTTCTCTGCTTGCCCTTCATAAAACCTCACATGAGCATTGCTCACCCTTGACTGCTCCAACCCAAATGTACCCATAAAACTTGACCTTAGATCCCCATAGAACATTTGAGTCCATGCTAGAACAAACATTCAAACTATACTAATTAAGAATAGTGAAGGGGATATAAACAGAGGGTAATAGGCAAGTAGAGTTCCCACCCTCTAACTTTCCCCTTTCTCTTTATCAGCAACTATTACAGTTTAGACAGAGTAAAATAAGTGTTTTAAAATAATAGAGCTTTAAAGTGCTAGGGAACGTAGAATGGGAGATATTAATACTGAAGAGATCAGATAAAACATCTTATGGGAAGGGAGCATTTAAGCTCTCTCATGAGAGAAAGAGTTAGGATTTGGACAGGTCGAGGTTGAAGGTGAGGACATTTGAGGGTGACAGAGAAGAAATCCTCAGAGCAAAAAGTACATGACATGTTTGGAGAATGAAAAGTGTGGGATCTCTAGTTGTGCAGTGGGGCAAGGGAGCAATAAGTCTTTTGAAATTGATTGGACAAGCAAAAATATTCAATATTTTCTTAAAAGATACATACCTATGAGATGCAAACTTTTTTTTTTAAGCAAGGGAATTATGCACACAAAATTCAGGATAGCAGTTACCTCTTCTTGGGGAGGCATGGAGATAAATCAGGGAACACAGATAGCTTCAAAGCATTTAGTAATGATCTAGTTCTTAAGTTAGGTGGTAGGTTCATGGGTGACTTTTGTTATCATACTTCATAACCTACAAATACACTATATTTTATATGTATCAACTATACATAATAACTAAAGTTTTCTGTAGTTTTATCAAATTATGTGAAACAGGGTCTACTATATTTTTGTCACCCTTTTTTTTTTTTACATTTTAACATCTCTGAAATTGGGATATGTGTTACCATCAGTGGTGTCTTACTACTCTGTCATGGTTTTATTGGCAGTGTTTTATTCTTTCTTAGTGTTACATAAGATAATAGTGCGTCTTATAATCAATGGCATCCTAGATTCTGTGAAATATGGTATTCAAACATACTTGAGATTAATGTAAAGTCACGACTCCCATTCTTTGAAAAAATGAACTTCTTTAGGCCCTACATTTTGCATTAAAGAAGTTTCTTTTTTCAAATTAACAAAAGTGGACTAAAAAGACATTGTGTGAAGGTTGTGTACAGTCATGTGTCACTTAATGACGGATACGTTCTGAGAAATGTGTCATTAGACAATTATGTCATTGTGCAAACATCATAGACTGTACTTACACAGACCTAGGTGGTATAGCCTACTACACACCTAGGCTATATGGTACTAATCTTATGGGACCATTGTCCTATACATGGTCTATTGTTGACTGACACGTCGTTATGGGGCACACGACTGTATTGTATTGTTTTCAGAGAATGTTATTATTCTTAGACCTACTAGAGTAAAGCTGTATATCTGTTGTTAAGGGAAGGATTGATTTTCTTTGAAAAGAGAAGTTGTTTCTTATATCCTGAAACTGAGCATGAGCCCCAGGTGTATGAGGATGGGGCTGACTTAGACTTCCATGTTATGCTTTGTTCAATAAATGTCGCAGTTGGTGGTCTAATTTTTCCCTTTTGTTCTTCCTCTTCTCTTACCCTGAACTCTCAATCATGATTTATTTAGATTAATTCATTGACTCCAGTATTTCCTGAGTCACATATCTTCCAGGTGCTCTGTGAAGCACTAGAATGCAGACAGGAGGAAGACATGGCCCATATCTTTGAAGAGCCCATAGTATAGGTCACATAATCACGGTATTTGATTAGTGGTTTAAAAGTGCTGTAATGAGTATGGATGAGAAAGTGGTGAACTCTGAGGATGTAAGAGAGTTCACAGAAGAGATGACATTTGAGCTGGATCTTAGATGATAAATAGACTACCAGGTAGAAAATTGTAGACTGGGCGCAGGATATAGGATATCCAAAGGATTGGCAGACCAACAGTGTATGTGTTCCAGTGAACTTTTCTTAGTAACTGTACTCTGCTGGCTCTGTAGCTCTTTGTATTATTCAGGCTTTGCCTGCACACAGTTAAGCCTTCCACCTGTGTGCTTTCAACCATTTGCATTCCCTTTCTTCCTCCTGTTTGCTCTGTTGCCTAATGCTAAGGGATCTACTTTATCTTTGACCAAGAGCTGAAACATCAGTTATTGAGCCTTTTTTTTGGTTTTGAAGTAGCCTTCCATTTCTCTTTATTGGAAGAATCTTCCTTTTAACACAAAACCTCCTCAAATGTCACTTCCTATGTGAAATCTACTGTGGAGTCATTAGTTGGGTGAGGCTGTGAGCTATTTCCAGTCTTTTTTCCTTGTATGATTGCTATTAAATGGCCAGATTAAAAAAAAAGAATAAAAAAGATTTTAAAGTTATATAACATAAACATTCAGTTGCATGTTATAATATGTGGTCTATTTGTGTTTGTTCCATGTAGTATAGGTTGGTTTGATCATCCAGACGTCTATGTTCAAAGCTCAGTGGAACAATGGTTTTAGCGGCATTTGTGCTGGCTTCATAGTGGGAGCTGTTGCTGAGGAAGAGTTGGCAGATGTACTCTCTTCTGTGCAGAGTTGTTTGGATGGGCCTTGACTTAGGCTGAACCCAGAGTAGGGGCTGACTCTTCTGGTGCTCATGGCTCAGTCATCTGAGAGTGAGAGGTACAGCACTTGCTGTACTGACTAGGAGACCTTCCCTAGAGAAGCCACGTGATTTCATCTATGGTCAGAAAGCCACAGACTAGCTCACCAGGAGTGAATCTCCTCTGAAACAGACAGAGATTTTCTGTTCTGGAATATATTCACTGAAGATCAGGAAGCCTGTTACAGAAACATATTTTTGTTTTCTCTCACTGAGGGAGAGAAAAGAAGTTGAACAGTTTACCATATATAGTAAGCATTCAATGAGTATTAGCTATTATTATTATCAGATGCTATCACATAAGTCCCCATTGCACCTTAGGTAGAGGAGAACTTTGGATTACAGCTTTATTCAGTACTTTAGCAAATATTTATTGAGCATCTGTGTACCAGGCATGGGGTATACATTAGTGAATAAAGCAGTCAACGTTTTTGTCTTTGTAGAACTTCGCATAAACAGACAAACAAGTAAACAAGCAAATGTTACATTACAAATTGTGATATGAGATATGAAGGAAATAAGCAGGAAGTATATTGGATGATAGGGTGGACAGAGAAGGCCTTTCTGAGAAGGTGCCATTCAATTGGGACTTTAAGGGGTAAGAAGGACCCAGACATGCAGTGATGTAGAACTGTAGAACTGGATGTTGGATATGGGTGTACAGGAGAGGAAGGGATCAAGGGTGACTTTCTGATTTCTGCCTTGAGCCATGGGATGGACACTGATGCCATTCATAGAGAAGGGAATAATGAGGCAGCATGGTTTGAGTGAAGATTAGGAAGAGGGGTGTGGATGAGGATTGAGAGAATAATTTTATACATATTTGGTTTGAGATGCTTGTGAAATACATAAGTAGATTTTTTTCAGTTGGATATAGAAGTCTAAACTTAGAGGAGAGGTTTGGACTGGGAACGTACATTTGGGAATCATCAACCTCTAGGTGCTATTTAAAGTCATAGAAATGGATGTGCACACACACAGAGAAAAGAGTGCCCGAGACAGATCCTTGGAGAATGCCAACATTTACAAATCATTTAAAAGAGGAAGAGTAGAGACAAAGGAATGATCAGAGAGACAAGAGAAAATATGGAAATGCTAAGCTGTGCTTCGAGTTGCACTGGGAGTACAAGAAAGCCTGAGAAGTTGGCCTCTAATACTCTCTGTGCCAGTGGCCTGGTCCTTCGTGTCAGTCACTTTTGTGTACTGTTATCTTCTGAAAGGACACGGGGGAGCACTTGATTCCACTAATTCTAGATTTTAAACACCTTGGGGGCAGGGAATCTGTTTTGATTACTACTGAATGCTCAGTGCCTGGCACATGGTAAAAACTGTTTGGTGTTAAAAGTTCCCAGGATAGCAGCAGTTTTTTTTTTTTACAGGTACAGCTATTTAGGTTTGCATGAATTTAAAGAGGCTAAAGGATTTTCTTTTTTTTTATGATTTTCCCACTCAATCAGGTTTTCAAGCTAGAAATGCCCTTCTTCAGTCAAATCTTTCTCAAACTCAGCTAGCTACTATTTGGTGAGTTTGTCCATTAATTATGATTTTTAACTCTACATCCTCTATTAAAAGAAAGATGTTTCTGTAAAAGTTTGTGACTCAAAGATGTTCCATAAAAACAGCTATTTGAAAGTTAATGCAACCTCGAAAGTAAATGAAATTGTGCAAAATGTTATTCTTGAGAATTTGGCATTTAATTATTTTACAAGGAGAACTAGTTTGCTTTTATATAATGACTTCTATAGAGAATTAGAGAATATCTCATTTTTATTGTAGAGCTAAATGTGATTTGATACGTGAATTAACCACATAACAAGACAAGACACCTTTTCAGGAGGAATATTTCCCTTTTTATTTCAAAGTTTCTTTCCTCTCTTTTGTGATATGAAAATTAAGGGTAGAAATTAGCTCACTCTTCTCTATTTACATTTCACTAAAATATGTTAACCCAGATGTTGTACTATCATTATTCTTTTTTTTTTTTTTTTTTTTTTTTTGTGGGGAAGACCAGCCCTGAGCTAACATCTGTTGCCAATCCTCCCCTTTTTGCTGAGGAAGACTGGCCCTGGGCTAACATCCGTGCCCATCTTCCTCTACTTTATATGGGACACCGCCACGGCATGGCTGACAGGCAGTGTGTCGGCGGGCTCCTGGGATCCGAACTCGCGAACCCCTGGCTGCCAAGCGCAAACTAAACCACTGCGCCACCGGGCGGCCCCGTACTATCATTATTCTTGTTTTAAAAATATAAAATTAGACTTTTCTGAAACTATTTTACTCCAAATAGACTTTCTTTCTAAGTTGTGAATTTTCACGTTTTCTTTAGGACTCTGGCTGACATTGATGGTGATGGACAGCTAAAAGCTGAAGAGTTTATCCTTGCGATGCACCTCACTGACATGGCCAAAGCTGGACAGCCATTGCCACTGACTTTACCTCCTGAGCTTGTCCCTCCATCTTTCAGGTGAGACCTCTGGAGGTGAAGAGGTGTGGCTTTGGTCACTTGGAAGACATTATTATTACTTTAGGATTTCCTGAGGCCTCTGCTCTAATTTAGTGGGGAGTTAAACATTTACACTGCTATTTGATTTTGATATTTAATGAGTTACACCAGGAAGGAATAGATAATAGAAGTAGGTGTGTTTTCACCATATTATAGGTAAGGAAACTGCTGACTAAAGAGATTAAGAATAAACTTATCCAAGAAGAGCAATAGGCTGAACCGTGATTTGAATCCAGATCTCTCTGGTTTGACAATCCATATACTGCTGTACATTGTAACTACAGACCATACTGTGTTTTAAATATCTTTAACACTATATTCTAAATATTAAATTGCTATAGTCATTGGTAATCTATATAGTCTAGTCTAAAAATTCCCAGACTGCATAATGCTAAATTTATTGTTTGCTTTCTTAGAGGAGGAAAGCAAGTTGATTCCATTAATGGAACTCTGCCTTCATATCAGAAAATGCAAGAAGAGGAACCTCAGAAAAAATTACCAGGTAGCATTGAGTGTCTAAGTTGTATATTTATAGTGAATGCTCTTAAAATTTACCTTGAAATATAAATGAATATTTAGAATTTTTACATTCTTAATATTTTATATGCTATACGAGAAACTATTTGATGAATGGGATGTATTTTGACATCAATAAAATTAACATGATAAAAACTAAGAAGAGTATGTAAAAAGAAGGGCAGTGTGTGCACTGGCAAGAGTGTGTATTAGCCATCCCAGTTAAAGTGTTTCTTCCACTTTAGGAAAATCATTAGAGAAAGCTTTGTGATGAAATCTTTAGCTTTAAAAAAAAGGTTCAAATATTGGTTGAAAAAGTACATGTGTAGATATTTTAAAATATTAAAAAGTTAATGACGTATATCAAATAAAACAAATAGATAGCCACACAGCTTTGGTTGTCCGTGAAGAAAATTCTGAGAATAAAGTTGAAAAGTATTTTCATCGGAAGAAATAGTAAAATTATTTTCTCTCTTGAATGGATTCAAACTTAGAAATTTGTTTTTCTAAAAATGAATATTCTTAGAAGAAAGTAAATATTTTACTATTTATGTTTGTGTTAAAATTATCCTTAGGAGAATTATCCAAAGAGTAATAGTACACAAATGATCACAAGGCATGAGCATGTTGAAACTAGATTACAGGTTCTGTAGGCTCTTCATATGCGAGAATGCTTATAATATACCTTGTTTAGTTACTTTTGAGGACAAGCGGAAAGCCAACTACGAGCGAGGGAACGTGGAACTGGAGAAGCGACGCCAAGCCATGATGGAGCAGCAACAGAGGGAGGCAGAACGTAAAGCCCAGAAAGAAAAGGAAGAGTGGGAACGAAAACAGAGAGAATTACAAGAACAAGAATGGAAGAAACAACTTGAATTAGAAAAACGCTTGGAGAAGCAGAGAGAATTGGAGAGACAACGGGAGGAAGAAAGGAGAAAAGAGATAGAAAGACGAGAGGTTATTTTTAAGTTATCTTATTTCCTAAGAAAATCGTTACATTTAATAAGTGACTACATTACATTTGATAAAAATGGTTATTTTTGTTAGGCCTTTTCCTCTGCATCATTCATTCTTACTTATCCTATGCAAATCTAAATCTTCCTTCCCTTGGGGAGGGAGAGTCCTTGCTTGTGAGGGGTTTACAGGGCTGGTAACTGGTAGAGAAAGCAGGTCTGCAGATGATGTCTCAATCAGAGGAGGATTGATTGCAAAGCTGAGTTGAGTGAGGAGCTAAGGCTAGTGAGCCAGAGGAAGGAGTCAATTTGATCAGGTCATTAAATGAAAGTAAGAGGCTAAGGAATTTGAGGCAGAAAGATGAGAGTGGGGAGTCAAAGGTGTAAAGAGGAATTGAGAGGGTGGCTTGTATAGGTCTTGGGGATAAACAGTGTTGTGTGGGGTCTCTTGGAGGACTGACTGTGTTTTAAAGGTGTGGGGATGGAGGACAGTAAATTGTAGTGGCACTGAAGTAATGTCAATGTCAAGAAGTTTTGTTCTTCCCTGATAGCAGCATAAAGGTACAGTTATTCCCATTAACATTTATATTTATGAAATCATCCTTTTGTGTATGAAGGGAAAAGTAACTGCAGCAAAAGGATGCTCCTGTTGAAGCAATCCAGAAGTCTGGTGGATGAAGTCTTTTTTGTGGAAGTCTTTGGTTTGGGCCCGTTGATAGGTTTGCTTGGTTACCCTTTAGGCACTCAAGCCCACTAAGTGCTAGATGCTGCCTCATCTTTGTCATCCCATCAGTTTTTGAATGATGCAAAATTGTTAATTAAAAAATTAACTTTAATTCATTATTTTCAGGCAGCAAAACAGGAACTTGAAAGACAACGTCGTTTAGAATGGGAGAGAATTCGTAGACAAGAACTTCTCAATCAAAGGAATAGAGAACAGGAGGAAATTGTCAGGTTAAACTCTAAAAAAAAGAGTCTTCATCTCGAGTTGGAAGCACTGGTATGGCTAAAGTTTGTGACATTTATCTGAATGATGCAAGAGTTACCTGGTGAAAAATGTCATTTTTGAAAACTCTACCTCATGAATACATTATGTTTTAATGTAATGAAATAGTCATATTTTTATATATGCTTTTTAACAATCTGGACAATATAGTTTACTAAAAAAGGATAGCAACTCAAAATTATGTGATGGTCTCAGTTCAGATTCTGATAAACTGTGTACTCTTGGACAAGACATTTCCCTTCTCTGTGCCTCCTCACTTTGCCCATCTATAAAATGAAAAGTTGTGCTAATTCGGTAATTTTCAATTTCCACGTTGGTCTCTGGAAGATGGCCTACGGAGGGGTAACCAGAAGCGAGAGAAGCCAAGGCGGTAGGATGGTGCTCTCTTCTCCAGTCCTTCCCACACTTCACAACACAGAAGCGCCATGTTTGTCTGCTTTACTTTTCTTGGAGTTTTATCAAAGATTTGCTTGGAAAAAAAGATTCTACTGCTAAAAAGAAAAAATGATATGAAACTGTTGACCTAAATGATCTCTTAACAATTCCTTCCAGTTCTGCAGGACTATGGTTCTTAGCAAATATTGGCCACTATGCTTTTACAAATTTTTACACATTGGATGTCAGAGGGTCAAGTTGTTAAAAGACTTTGTTTGAAATGTGAGATGAGAAGGTAGATATAAAAGGTCTGGGTAAGGCATACAACCATAGAATCCCATAAGCCTGATCTGGTGAAGTAGCAGGGTTTTGCAAAAATGCATGTGTAGCCATGTGGTAGAGCCAAATTTAGATCTTATTTAATTGTAGTCCAACATTTTATTGGGTTGATGACTTGAATTACATTTAAAAAAATTATCACAATATCTTTAGTCAGAAAGGTACTATTATTCTATGCCTTCGAATGGATAGGAAAACACCACAATTATTAATCATGCCATGATACTACAAAACAGGCCTAAAAAACTTTAACTCCTTTGTGTAGATACTTGGATATCTGTCTGAGCCATTATCTTGACTATATATTTTTCCTTAAAAATATAATGGGAGGAGATCTGAAGATTGATTGTTTTTCCCTCAATAACTGGAGTAACGCACCAAGCAGTAACAGATTATTGTGCAGAGTCTGGAAAGGTCCAGAACCTATGCCTACACATGCTGAAGATAATAACATGAGCTCTAGGATGGACATAGCGTATTCCATTTAGCATGTATTTCTCAGATATGAAATTTTCATTATCAGTGTTTTTTGGTTTATTTTTTGGTGAGGAAGATTAGCCCTGAGCGAACGTCTATTGCCAATCCTCCTCTTTTTGCTGAGGAAAATTGGCCCTTGGCTAACATCCATGCCCATCTTCCTCTACTTTCTATGGGACGCCACCACAGCATGGCTTGAAAAGCAGTGTGTAGGTCTGCACCCAGGATCCAAACCTGCGAACCCTAGGCCGCTGAAGCAGAGTGTGTGAATTTAACCACTACACCGTGGGGCTGGCCCCTCGTTATCAGTGATTTTTAACCAGGGGTCTTATTTCTCCTCACCTCACTGTATTAGTTTGCTAAGGCTGCCGTAAAATACCATTCACCAGGTAGCTTAAGCAACACAAATTAATTTTCTCACAGTTCTGGAGCCTGGAAGTCCAAGAGCAAGGTGTCAACAGGTTTTGTTTCTTTTGAAGCCTCTGTCCTTGGCTTGCAGATGGCTGCTTTCTTGCTGTAGCCTCACATGGTCTTTCTTCTACCTGTGCATGTCTGGTGTCTCTTTTGTGTCCAAATTTTCTCTTTTTATAAGGACACCAGTCAGATTGGATTAGAGCCCACTCATATGACCTCATTTAACCCTTAATTACCTCTTTAAAGGCACTTTCTCCAAATGCAGTCACACTTTAGGATTTCAACATATGAATTTCCAGGGGTAACACAATTCAGCCCAAAACACCTCACCCTTCTTCTCATCTCCATTGAGAATCTCTGCTCTCTGTTGTTTTTTTTCTCCCCCGCTACTTCTCAGAAGAAGGGAAAAGGAGTATTGGTATAGGAGAAGAGAATTGTGGCCAAAAAGGCTCTCCTGGACACTGTTTAATTAGAGGAAACTAGGTGACAATGGGGAGGGTAGAAATAGAAGCTCAGAGAAGTTAATGCTAAACGCCACATGCAAACATTTATTCCTCCTCATTATTCTTTGAGATTCTCTATTTTAATATTATAAATTGCCTCAATGCTGAATTCAAAAAAAAATTCAGTGTCTTATATTTGTGCTTTCTTATCTTGATATATGGGTTCTTGCACTCTGAGAATGGTGCGTTTCCTGCTGATTACTTTCGAATTAACAGATAACTCTAAACCGTATTCCACTTGGTTTTAGACATTTATTTCAGACTGAGTATAAATGACATGTAAAAATTTAAATAAAAATACTGTTCTCCTGATAATATTTTCTATTAGCATTTTATGTTACCATGTGTTTATATGCTCTTCCTATAGAATGGCAAACATCAGCAGATCTCAGGCAGACTTCAAGATGTCCGACTCAGAAAGCAAACTCAAAAGACTGAGCTGGAAGTTCTGGATAAGCAGTGTGACCTGGAAATTATGGAAATCAAGCAACTCCAACAAGAACTTCAGGTAAGTCCTTTGCTGCTGAAGTGTCCATAAAATGAGCAGTTATTAATAATTCTTCCTAACAGAGTGATTTTTGTTTTTGAGGTAATGAACCCCTTTGAATCTCTGATAGACCACCTTCCTAGGAGGATGTGAATATATGCAATCTTGTATATAATATCAGGAAGCTCATAGACCCCCTAAAATTCTGCCAGACATCTGGTTAAGTTCTGCTTAATATTCATACATAAACAGATGTTTATCACTTTGTGTTTTAAGTTTTTAATAAATAAATACATACACGTGCACATCTTAAACTGAGGTTTTTGCTACTACTTTTAGGAAATATTGACTTAATGTTCTTCTTTTCAGAGATGTAGTGAGAATGTTGAAAATATCCCTAGGGACCTGGTAATTCTGTTCTTTACTTATGCAGTAGGGCCTAGTTCAGTTATTGTAGTCTGCAGAATAGGGACTCCAGAGGCATTCTGCATCTCTGGAGTCCTCATACCAAATTGCACTTTCTGTGTAGATTGGCAATTAATCAGTTTTTTCACTTTATCACAGCAGATGTAGACAAAGGCCAAATAACATTTTCTGTCTGATTTAAACCTGCTTCCTTAGTTATCCCTGAGTTTTTAGTCCCTCTTTGATGTACATGTATTCATGCTGGAGTGTGAAGGCTTGCTTACACATACCATCGGCACAGATGCCAAAGGCACTTCTTGGCCTGGGCACACTGTCACCCATCAGTACGCTGAAAATTATAAGGCTTCTAGATACACCCCTTTAACAAAGGCTTTCTTCACCACCTTTTAATTTCAGCCAGTCATTTGTAAATGGATTTGTGTTTAAATATTTGTATGTTAAATCGTGTACTTCCATTCTGTTTTATTCATGAGTTGTAAGCAGTTTACAACTATGTATTATTCTTGTACTAAGTTTCAAGAGTGATTAAATCATGTTTTTAAGTTCTCAAAAAATTCTTAGACAACACTGCAGAGTTTTAATCAAGCACCACTTTTTCTTTCTATAAGGAATATCAAAATAAGCTCATCTATTTGGTACCTGAGAAGCAATTATTAAATGAAAGAATTAAAAACATGCTGCTCGGTAACACACCTGGTAAGTCTCTAAGGTTTGTTTTGCTTCTTTTATTCTTTTCTGAATGACTGCATTAGTCATATTCTGTTACTTTTTAAAATAACATTATTCTGTTATAAGTAACATTTTTTGTCTATAGTTAAAAATTTCAAATTAATGAGAACAATATCACAGATGTTAGAGCATTTTTAATAATAAAAAGTAAATAAAAATAAAAAGTAATTTGTGGTATGCCTTCTATGTTGTTAACATTTTTATTTATATGTTTCAAATATCAGTCAAATAAATTTGTTAGACTACAATTAAATAAGATGCAGGTTTGGCTCTGACATGAGATTGTATGTGCATTTTGGCAAAATCCTGCACTAATTGTAAAGAACTGTTTGGAAGGAGACTTTACTATGGGGCCAAACCTGTGGGATTCGAGGGTGATAGTGTAGAGTAGTTGATAGGCTTAAGCGGAATGGTATGCCTTTCCCAGACCTTTTATATCATCTAACTCTGTGATTCATATAAATAATTTTACCACTGTGGCCCCTCTGACACCTGTGGAACAAAATATTCTAAGATAATTTGTGGGAATGTAACATTTTTCTTGATTCAAGTCCTAACCAGAAAACTGAAAACAAAAACAAAAACAAAAAACTCTATGTGGATAGTGTGCCAATAACAATGTAGCAGAAAAAAAGTTTATCTAATGAAAAGTAACTCTGCAAGTGTTGTATTAGAGCTAGCTGAAGTATCCTAAATGTCTCCCATTGAGTGTCTGTCAACCTTTCCATTCCAGGATTCTTTATTATACTTTTGGCTGTTTAGGAGGTCCAGTTAATAGCGCCCTTCTTCTTTACCCAAGTTTTAAATAAATTGAGAAATAAGGCAAAGGAACAAGACATATAAGAGACCAAACTATCACCTCATTATTGATAAAGCTGATATTGGATAGCATGGCTTATCTGTGAGTGGTACAGCTGCACCTGTAAAACACTGGGTGTGTGAACAAAGCAGAATGCAGATTTCCCGTGGGCAGTTCAATCTCAAGAAAGCGAGGCATAGGAAGGGTCTAGGCTGTGTGGGCCCAAGTCATTATCTTGAGCTCACCAGAGTGAAGGGGTGGAAAGAAGCTGGGAATGTTGTGCTAGTAAAGGGCCCTTGATGTGAAAGAAACACCAGAAATAGAGAAGTTCACTCTTGTGAACTACTCTTGTTATGTCTCCCACCTTCCACTGATAAGGCCTGTCCATGTCTCTTCTCAGACAGTCTTCCTTGCGTGTGATTCTTTTCTTGGACGTTAGAGTATATCAGCTCCCACCTCACCCCTCTGCAGGCATTCCAGAGGCAAGATGAGCCAGCCCTCCTGATACATTCAGTGGCAAAAAGGATATCGTCATCCTCATCGTTGTTAGTATTTTGGTTGTAAATGGAATGTAGACTGTGTCTTACTGGGGACCTGGTAGTGCTAGTCTTTCTATGTGGAATGTGATTCGATTTTGTTTTTGCTGTAGTCCAGTTCAAAATAGGAAGCTTTTGTTTGGAATTTGCAAAGTCCCTGTATCCCTTAGATTCCTCTCTCTGTAACTGTTAACATTTAAGATTACCCAGCACGTGCCAAGCATTGTGCTAGGCAGTTTTCATGTTATTTCCTTTAATCTTTACAACAGCCCTGTGAAGTAGTTGTTGTTATTCCCATTATGCAGCTCAGGAAGATGGAGGCTCAGACAGATTAAGTAGTTGCCCAAGATGGTGCAATAGTAGTTCTCACATTCTTGTCTGTCTGACTCTGAAGCCCACTGTACTACCTTGTGGCCTGTCTTTGTTACCTAACACAGTGCTCATAGATATGATATAATCAAATTCACTATTACAACATCCATTATTAGTAATGCCCATTTTGAAGGGTACAAAGAATGTTTATTAACTTATTTTTCCATACTGCTTGCCTTCCAACTTAACTAGACTCTGAACTACTTGAGGATAGCACCCCTGCCTTATCCTTTTCTACTTGCCTACAGTGGATGTATAATTTAATGATTAAATATTTGTTGAAATACTGGAAAACTATTAGAATTGTAAGAGAATTTAGCAAAGTGCCTGGATAAAAAATCGGCATATAAAAATCAGTAACTTCTCTATTTATCAAAAGTATTTGATTAGAAAAATATCATGAAACAAGGTCTTATTCACGTTAGCATTTTCATTGTTATTGAATAAAGAAGAAATGTACAGCTATAAAATTTTACTGATAGACATAAAGATTCCTGGATGAGTTAGATACATATTATGTTCCTGAATGAATTAGCTCAGTAATATAAATATGTCAGTTCTCTACTTATTCATCCATATATTCAGTTCTGTTCAGTTTTCTTTAAATGAAACTTGGCAAGATAATTCACAAATTTACGTAGAAGAGAAAATGTGCAAGATTAGGCAAGACTTGAAAAACATTGGTGGGCAGAAGAGACTAGCTCTACCGGATATTAAAACATGTTATGAAAGTTATAGTACCAAATTAATGTCTTATTGATCAGAAATAGAAACATAGAACAATGGAACTGAACAGAGAGAGTGTCTAGAAACAGGCCAATGTATATATGGCAATTTAGGCTAAGATAAACTTAGCATTTCACATAAGTGGGGAAAGGATGGGATTTCAAAAATTATCATCACTTGAATAAGTGATTTGTGGGACAGTTAATTATCTGAAAAGGGGAGTGGGGAAGCTCTTTACCTTACTCTATGTACAGAAGTAAGTTCCAGATAAAATAGGAGGCTAAACATAAAAAATAACTAGAAAAATATTATAAACAGGAAAACATTTTTATAATCTTGGTGTCAGGTAAATCTCTTCAAACAATACATAGAGCTGTGAAGGAAAATATTTACAGATTTGATGACATAAAAGTGAAGAACTTTTTCATGATGAAAGATGTCATAAACAGTAAAAAATTTGAAATACATATACTACACCAAGAATGTAGAGCTTCTACAAATCAGAAATTAAGAGAACCTAATAGGAAAAAAAATGGGCCAAGCATGAGATGAAGCAATTCAAGGTGATGGCCAATAAATATATAAATAGATGTTTATTTGATTTCAATAGTTATCAAGAAAATACAAATTAAAATAACAAGATTTATTTTTTTGCCAATTAGCAATAATGAGAAAAGATTGATAATAGCCAGTGTTGGTGAGGGTATGTAGAAACAGGTACTTCTTGGTACAACTTTTTGTAAGGGTAGTTTGGCAGTTTCCAAATACAAAAGTGTTCAAATCCTTTTACATGGTGATTCTTTCACCTCCTAGCATTATAAAATACTTTCACATGTGCATTAAAATGTGTGTACAAGGATATTTATTGCAACATTTTTACGTAGTAGTAGAAAATTAGAAACAACCTAAATTCCAGTCAAAAAGGGAATATGTACATAAATTATGGACTAACGATAATGTAGATTAACATGGAGCAATTTTAAATAATGAGCTAGGTCTATATGTCTTGATTGATAATATGTGTTATTAAATTAAAAACAAGTTGCTGAGCAATGTAGGCAATATGATCTCATTAAAACCACCTGGAAGTAAATGTTGAATATGCATATATCTAAATGTAAATGCCTAGGAGAGGAATAAGCTGGGGGTTGAGATGAAGGGGACTTTTTTACTTTTTATTCTATGTGCCTCATTTTATTTAAATTTTATACTAGATTTCTGTTCTTTTAAAAATGCAATAAAGTTTTAAAATATGTATTTAAACAGTAAGATTGCTATTTTAATTTACTGTAATGTAATCTGTATCATATATTTCCATTTAGTTTCTCCATCCCTACCTTTATAAGAAAAGATAATATAAAACGAAGCTTTCTCCGTACTTGCCTCCTAAAATAATATTAGTAAATAATCCAGTTACTAGTATTTATTGAGTCCTTGCTGTGAATATTCTTCTCTTCTTGGGAGCACTAAGAATAAATAGGAAGCTAGTAGCTGCTATTAATTGAGTATTTACTATAGGCTAGACTAATGGCTTTATATCCATCACCTCATAAATGAGGTAGGTGATGTGATGCCCATTGTACAGAGGGAGGGCTTGAGGATCAGATTGGTGAAGCGCTTACCCAAAGTGGAGTGTCACTTCAAGTCCTGGTACTTTTGAGTACGGAACCAATGCTTATAACATGATCTTCCGATGATATGATCTGAGAAAGGGGAAATGACCACCGAGTTTTTTCTCTTCGGCTGATCCACATTATGCATGAACATCCTTTGTTTTTCTCTAGTTACACCAATTTGACCAGACGGTAAATGTCAATTACTGGTAATGACATAGGAATTTCTACCAAGTGTAAACTGTCTGATGTTTGTATTTCAGATTTAGGGATCAGTTTACTTCATAAAAAGTCATTAGAAAAGGAAGAATTATGCCAAAGACTTAAAGAACAATTAGATGCTCTTGAAAAAGAAACTGCATCTAAGCTATCCGAAATGGATTCATTTAACAATCAACTAAAGGTATTTATCTTCTATTCATTTTTAGTTATCTACCTTCTTACCTTTCCTATTTTGATTTAATAGAATGAATAACTGAAGCTATTATTGTTAATGTAATACATTTTCATAATTTATAATTTGAGCTATACCAGGATTGCAAGATTGTTTTTAATGTTCTCTGTAGATATTATAAATGTTGTGTCATGTAACTAAACATATCGTTTACCATAGTTTCCAGTTTTTGATGACTGTTTTTAGTGACATCTATACACTTTAATTGCCTTTGTCAGTATTAGAAAAGTGATCTCAGCCAGCATGATCTTAGACAAAATTCTAAAATGGGAAATATGAAAAATTTAAGATAGTCCTAGTGGTAGAGGCTCTTTTAACACACTAAATCCTGTTTTCCTTTGTCACAATTTAATTTAATTAACCTTTGTGAAATGATGCAGTAATCGCTGAAATCCAGAGCATAGTCTGGCACCATAAACTTTGCATGAGAAGTAAGTTCGTGATTCATTGTTTGCTGCAGTGGCAGAACAGATGTCCAAAACATGCACCTTATGCTTATTCTGTGCAGTATCAGTTGTATACTGAAGCCATACCTATGAAAGATGATATTAAAAGCTAAAAACCAGACAAATGGCACATCATTCAAATTTGAGAATAATCTCAGTTATTTCTTTGCTGGGCATAAAGTATTACATAGCTTTTCAGGCAATTCTCTGTTTCTTCATGTGATTTTATCTTGCTGACTTATTTAAAATAATATCAGACCAACTGGAGATTGAACAGTGTGATCATGAAAAGAGACCGTGGTGGCTTCAGTTAAGGAGGGGAAATTTGAGGTGAATGATGTTAATAATAGATTTTACACAAGCATGTATTCTATAGAAAAAAATTTTCAAGAAAACCAAATAATTTGTCATTGATGGACAGACAAGCCAGCCAAGTTATCTTCCCTACATTATTTTTTTTTAATCTGTACATAGTTTAATTGGCTTTTTATCTGCCTTATCTTACAGTGTGGGAATATGGATGACTCTGTTCTTCAGTGCCTTTTGTCTCTGCTAAGCTGTCTCAACAACCTCTTCCTCTTACTTAAGGTTATTTTCTAATATCTAGCTCCTTTTCTTTGAGTTACTTTACTGTTTTCTTTTTTAAAAAACTAGACTATTCTTTGCATTTACCTGATTATCTTTGTTTGAAATAACATACAATATTGACCTTTTTTATTTCTGCTTGCTTGAATATCCTTCTGCTGTCTAACTGCCTGTTTGAGTCTAATGCCAGAAATTAGTAGAGTTGTCCAGAGTAACCTTTCTCCTGAGGAGCCCAGGACACTTAGAAACTTTACCTGTTCCTATACTACATCCCTGTGAATTGGGTTAACTGATGGGCTGATTACTGATTCAGTTAAAAGGAAAGCTAAAAGAGTATGAGATTAAATCATTTACCCATATCACTGAAAATCGTTGTTTAAAATAAAACTTATACTGGATCTAGGGCAAGGTTATATCATGTATATATTAGGCTGCTTCCTAATACTGTTATAAGGAAAAATTTTAAAGAACCAATAATGCAGGGGAAGCTTTTGTTATGTCTAGTTACCAGGCCTCATGTTTAGACATGCTTGCACTTCGGATAAAAAGGTTTAAATCATATGTACAAATAAATAGTTCAATTTGTCATGTATAGTGCACAGAGTATTTAAAATACTCAATGAATTTCTTTTTAATATAGTTTAAAGAAAGGTGCTTTGTAGTTACCACTTGCTGACCCTAGTAGATTTTGACTGTGCATTCTACTCAGTACTCCAATAGATGGCAACAGGGCAGTTGCTTATGTACACACAGTGAAGACAGGAACGTGGTAAGTAGAGCTCATTTGTTACCTAAGCAAAGGTAGGGCAAATCGGAAAGATGGTATCAGCCTTTCCTTTGTGGTTATAGCATGAACTACCAGATTATCTGGTATTAGAATTTTTGCTACAGATCGCACAGAAATTTAAACCTAAGTTTCTTCATCTGTAAAATGAAGTTTGATGATGATTTGTGAACTGTACTCACACAATAAGTCTGATTCTTTTAGTTAGCATTTGATTCTTCACAGGCCAGCAGATTGTTCTTGTTTCTTGTTTTACTTTCTTCCTTCTGCTTCCTGCCTTCTAGCCTTTCACTGCTTGTTGATACTTTCATCAGAGGCAATTTAGGAAGCTAAAAGGGGATGAGACCTATACTGTCAGAGTGGTCAGGAGGCTGACTACGTTGTCACAGAAAAAAGAAAAGAGGCATTCTGTAATCATCTTTGTAAAGTGATACAGAGCAGTCAGTTAACATAGTCCTGAAAAATATCTATTGAGTTGTCAACAAGGAGGCCTTTGAAGACCTTTCTAAAAGTGCCATTTCAGTTGAATGATCAGCAGAAGCTGGATTGCAGCAGATCAGGAATGAATGGGAGTTAAATGAGTATGAACAACTCTTTCGGAGGAGAGTGAAGAGAGACCATGAGGTTGAAGGAAAACTTTTTTTTTTTTAGTTTAGGAAAGACTTGAAGGACAAAGGATACAAAGTTTTGTTATGTAAGATGAATAAGTTCCAGGATCTAGTGTACGGCATGGTGACTACAGTTAACAATACTGCATTGTATACTTGAAATTCGCTAAGAGGATAGATCTTAAACATTCTCACCACAGGGGGGATAAAAGACAGAAAATGGTAACTATGTGAGGAGGTAGATATGTTAATTAGCTTGATTGTGGTGGTCATTTCATAGTGTATACATATACTGAAACATCAAGTTGTACACCTTCAATATATACAATTTTTATTTGTCAGTTATACCTCAATAAAGTTGAAAAAAAACCCCGAATAATTGGGACCACCCTTGGAGGTGGTATCAGCTTTCTGTGAGGCATATGGCTACATGAGGAAGGGATAGTTTCTGTTAGGACAGAAGAATGGAAATGGATAAAATTGAGCTGGTTAGGTAAATAACCATATTCATTTCAGTGTCTTAATGATCATTGCCTGGTTTAAGCCAAATATTTCATTGCTGAATTCCCAGTACCTAGAACAGCATATGGAACATAGTGGGTGGCAATAAATACTTGTTGAATGGATGAATGATTTTGAATGTTCTGAG
Organism: Tapirus indicus; assembly: GCA_031878705.1. Lineage (NCBI taxonomy): Eukaryota > Metazoa > Chordata > Mammalia > Perissodactyla > Tapiridae > Tapirus > Tapirus indicus. The sequence goes on along the minus strand of CM062923.1, from coordinate 19,855,003 downwards.
TCAGAAAATATGCAGCATTTAGGGTTATTAGTATATATAGTTTATGAGAAAAAAGTAGAAAGAAATTAGTCAGAAAACAGAGAACCATGTATCTCAGGTTTTAGGTATTCTTCTGACTCTTTGTAATTTATTCTTTTAAGTAAAGGCTATTTTTTAAATACAAAAGAAAAGACAGGCTTGAAGGAGACAGTAAAGAGAGAAGAGAGGGAGGAGGAAAGAGAGAGATTGAGATTGAATATATAAGGTGGTGGTCATTGATAGAGCGAAGTCCCTAGGGAAGCAGATTAAGATATAATGTAGAGCATAGATTGAAGGATTAGATATAAAGAGTACTTCCAGTGTAACATATGGGGATAAGATAGGTGTGAATGTAGTTAAATTTGTTGGTGGAGAGTAGGAAGTTGAGAGCTACAAAACTTAAAATAGGAAATCAGTTGGACCATTACAAGGAATCTTCCTGGGTAGTTGAGGACATGGAATAACTCACACTAGATTAGAAGAAGATGAGTGCAGATGCAGGAAGTTTTGTTGATTTTGAGACAGAAGGATGAAGGAGTTCCAGTCTGGCTTAATAAGGCAGGATTATGAGCTGGTGGTGAGGAGAACAGATGAAAAATTAGGAAGTTTCAGGAGAGAGAAGTAGACGTGAAATAGATCTCTCAGTGCGGGTGGAGGGTGCATGCTTAGTAGAGGAGAACAGTAGGTGTGCTCAGCAATGTTAAATGCCTATTTGAAGTTGGAGGTCATGAATATAAATTGAAAACAACTTGCCTAATTGTATGATTTTTCTTCACCAAAGTTCATCTGCTAAGGTGTAAGCACAGATAAGGCTGATGAAATAGGTTAATAGGTTCATACAGGTTTGGGGTCTTAATAGACAGGGCAAAGAGGGAGGGACAAGGGAGTTACAGATCTTGACACAATAATTATGACAAAGATGAACTCTGGAATAGGACTAGACATGAAGGGATGTGAGGAGAGGAAGCAATGCTGATGAAAAAAGAGAACAATGGGGTCAACAGAATGGAGGTTTCAGTGAGGTTGGAAAACTGTTGAAATGGATGTACCAGGTATAAGGAAAGCTTGAAGGATAAGAACTTATGTTGGAAGAGTTGGGTATTTGATCAATGGTAGTTCTGTTTCTGATGATGACAAGATTCAGGGTATAGTAATGCAAATGATGGATTAAATGGAGTAAAAAAGTATCATTGTTGAGGAGATCAACCTGAGAGTTGCAGTTTTGATTGAGTCATCTATGTGGATGTCAAAGACTTGGAGAATAGTGAAGATGAATGAATGAGGATCTGTTGACCTTCAGGTGATCAGTAGCTGACAATAAAGAGGAAGGGAGGGGCCAGCCTGGTGGCATAGTGGTTGAGTTCGTGTGCTCTGCTTGGGCAGCCCTGGGTTGACAGGTTCGGATCCTGAATGCAGATCTACGCACCACTCATCAACCCATGCTGTGGTATGTGTCCCACATATAAAGTAGAGGAAGATGGGCACAGATGTTAGCTCAGGGCCAGTCTTCCTCCCCCCAAAAAAGGGAAGGAATGGTGGTACTGCTGGTTGGTATGAGCCTCAGAAAAGCATGGAGTTTGTAAGAATGAGGAGAAATAATGGTCTGGAAATGGCAATGGAGAGCAAGGAAAATACTAAAGTTATCCCCTGACCCTGATGTAAATAGAATATGTGATAATGAACTGAGGGAGAAATAGAGGAAAAGCAGTGTCCTCAGAGATTGGCCAAAAAGGCCCAAGAGGTAGGGGAATTTCCGTTCAGAGGATGTGGGAGTTCCCCCCCACCCCAACCACAAAGAGGAAGTTCCAGGCCAGTGGAGGGGTTTGAGGAGAGGAAGGGTGGGGGATTGAGTCAGATCAAGGGATAAACAGCATCACAGAGATGAGAATTCAGGTAGTAAAGATGACAAGAAAGGCTGGGTCAATTGACAGGTGAGATGAAATTGGTCCCAATGGTCTTGAGGGAAGACAGTTCTAATTATATGGTCCTCTGGGACAGTAGAGATTCTGGAGTGATCACTCCTTTAGGCTACTTGTGGTGAAACAGGTATAATATTTAAAATTATTTATGTTAGGAAATTATGTTAATTGGACTCTATAATAGGCATGTACAGAATCAGTAAGAAAAATAACAAAGCCAGTGGGTTCAAAGATGAGATATTTGACAGGCCATTATTCTGTTAAGGAGATTCACACGATATCCTATCCTGAGCAGTGAGGTACAATGAAAAAAGTACTGGCCTAGGAATCTGAAGAAATGGGTTCTAGTTCTATCCATGCCACTTGCTAGTTGTGTAACTGTCATTTAACCTCAAAATTTTGCTTTCTCCATTTACAAAATGAAGCTGACGATACCTCCTCTGCCTTCTTTGCAGTCTTATGATGATTAAATGAGAGCATATATTTGGAAGTGCTTTGTGAACTGTTATATGCTATACAAATATTTTTATTGTTCTTATTAGGGAAGAGATTATCCTGAATCTCCAAAATACCTTTAATGCAGTGGAAAGTCACCACTGTTGACTTTGGATAATGATTAGGGAAATACTTCTCCTTAGAGGGAAAATAGAATCTGTCTACACCAGAACTGTGGTTTACTCCAGTGGGTTAGGTTCTTCTTAACCTGTGCTCCCAAGGATCTGCAATAACCTACATTAATGGCAAGGTGAGATTTAGTTTTATACAGGTGACAATAAGGCTCACTAATTTGGGGATCAGGAACACTAGTCCTTTGGATTGTAAATACAAACTTGAATGAGCTATGGACTAGATGTTAGAGAAAACATTTCCCAAACCTATAATAAAAGGGTTGAGGAAGTGTTCTCTACCTCCCTTCAGAGAATTTGAGGTCTCCCTTGGGAACCTCTTTGCTCCAAGGTGGGGTATAATAGTAGGTGTTGTGGGCCTAAAGAGCTGCTGGGAGACATAGGTTATAAATATTTGTTTTTAAAGCAGAGATTCTTTTTTTTCTTTTCTTTTCTTTTGTGAGGAAGACCAGCCCTGAGCTAACATCCATTGCTAATCTTCCTCTTTTTGCTGAGGAAGACTGGCCCTGGGCTAACCTCCGTGCCCGTCTTCCTCTACTTTATATGGGACACCGCCACAGCATGGCTGACAAGCAGTGCGTCGACAGGCGCTTGGGATCTGAACTGGCAAACCCTGGGCTGCCAAGCTCGAACTAAACCGCTGCGCCACTGGGCCGGCCCCTAAAGCAGAGATTCTTAACCCTTTTTGTGCCACGGACTCTTCAGGTTTGGTGAAGTCTCTGGACTCCTTCTCAGAATAATTTTTTTAAATGTATAGAATTACAAAGAAAATCAATTGTAAGAGTCACAAAATATTTTTTAAAAGCAAATTTGTAATACAGTAATATATATGCTTCTATATTAATAAATTAAATAACAACATCTAGTGACAGATATAACAATATCATAATTTTGAAGTCAAGATGTATTTGATGTACATATCAAGTTATGTGAAAATATCTTATTTCTGTTGGTGAAAAATGTTGCAAGTATAGCTAATATTACTGTGGTTTGTTGTTTATGTTTGGAATTGAAGCAAATGCTATATTTCAGATAGATGTAGTGAAAGTAAAGATTAATTTTGTTCCTGTCCAAATTCTTGGACTCCTGAATTCTATTTAAAACACCACCACCAACAAAATCCTTGGAAGGTCTGTGGCCCTCTTGTTAAGAACCCCTGCTTCAGAGCGAAGACAAAGTGATTTGATTCGCTGATTTTCTTGTCTGCTTATTCTATCAGTTACAGAGATTGGTTTGATAAAATATTCCACTTTAATTATGAATTTGTCTTTTCCTCTTTTGGTTTTGTTATGTTTTTCTTTATAGATTTTGAAGCTATGTTACTGGGTGCATACTAATTTAGAATTGTGATAGCTGCCTGCTGGATAGACCCTTTTATCATTATGAGATGTTCCTCTAGAAATGTTTCTTGCTTTAAAGTCTGCTCTTTCTGATATTAGTTTAACTACACCAACTTTCTTTTGGTTAGAGTTAGCATGGTATCTCTTTTACTTTTATCCTTTTACTTTTAACCTGTTTGTATATTTAAGTTGTGTCTTTTAAATAGCATATAGTTGGAGTCTTTAAAATCCAGTCTTTGTATCTTAATTGGACATTTAGTCTGTTTACTTTTAATGTAATTACTGACAAATTTGGATTTAAATTTACCGTTTTTTTCTTTGTTGTCTATTTGTCTCACCCCTTTTGTGTTCCTTTTTTTCTCCTTGCTTGCCCTCTTTTTGACCAAGTTTTCTTTTTAAATTTTTATTGATGTCTTAATGATTTCTAACATTGTGGGGTTTTTGTCTACATTATAGTATTTGTCCATCACCATATGGATGCATCCCTTCACCACTTGTGCCCACCCACACCCCCCTTCCCCCTGGTAAGCACCAACCAGTTCTCTCTGTCCGTGTGTTCGTTTATATTCCACATATGAGTGAAATCATGTGGTATTTGTCCTTCTCTCTCTGGCTTATTTCACTTAAAATAATACCCTCTAGGTCCGTCCATGTTGTTGCAAATGGGATAATTCTGTCTTTTTATGACTGAGTAGTATTCCATTGTATATATATATACCACATCTTCTTTATCCAGTCATCAGTCAAGGGACACTTGGGTTGCTTCCACTTCTTGGCTATAGTGAATAATGCTGCAATGAACATAGGGGTGCATAAGCCTCTTGGGATGGTTGATTTCATGTCTGTTGGGTAGATGCCCAGTGTGGGATTGCTGGATCATAAGATATTTCTATTTTTAATTTTTTGAGGACTCTCCATACTGTTTTCCATAGAGGCTGCACCAGTTTGCATTCCCACCAGCAGTGAATTAGGGTTCCCATTTCTCCACAACCTCTCCAACATTTGTTGTTTTTTTGTCTTGGTGATTATAGCCATTCTAACAGGTATAAGGTGATATCTTAGTGTAGTGTTGATTTGCATTTCCCTGATGATTAGTGATGTTGAACATCTTTTCATGTGTCTGTTGGCCATCTGTATATCTTCTTTGGAGAAATGTCTGTTCATATCCTCTGCCCATTTTTCGATTGGGTTGTTTGTGTTTTTGTTGTTCAATTGTGTGAGTTCTTTATATTCAGAAAATGCCTTTATAACCCTTAAATTTTGAAGAATATTGTCAGTGGGTATAGAATTCTAGGAGAGTTTTCTTTCAGTACCTTGAAGATGTCATTGCATTTTCTTGTGGCTGTCATATTTTTGCATTATGAAATTAGATATCAACTTTAAGGTAATATATCTCTTTTCCCTCTACTTTTAAGCAATTTTTTGTCTTTGGTTTTTAGTAGTTTTATTATGTTGCATCATAATAAACATCAGATTTTATTATGATGTATGGTGTTCTTTGGGGCTCGTGGTCTATTTTGAATCTGTAGCTTGATGTCATTTGTCATTTGTGAAAGTTTTTGTCCAGTATGGATTTAAACATTGCTTCTCATTTCTTTCTGTTTTCTCCTTCTTGGACTCTAAATACACACATGTTAGACCTTTTACTCTGTTCAGTATGCCTCTTGTTTTCTGCACTTTTCTCTGTTTTCTAGTCTTTCTCTGTGCTTCAGTCTAGATATTTTCTTTTCACCTATCTTATCATTCAATATTCCTCTGTTTAGCTTTGTTAAACACTTCTGTTGAGTTCTCAATTTCCATTATGTTTTTCAGCTATAGAGTTTTCTTTTTTTTTTGTAATTTCCAGTTCTTTGCTAAAATTCTCTACTTGTCATCTGATTTCTTGAACATATTAATCACTTTCGTTTTTAAGTTCTTATCTGATAACTCCAATATGTATACATCTGTTTCTATTGTATGTTTTTCTCTTAGTTCTTGGCTGTATGGTTTTAACTCCTGATATACCTGGTAATTTTTAAATTAAATACCAGACTTTTTGAATAAAAAGTTATAGAGGTAATTTGAAACTCCAAATGAGGTTATCTTCTTTCAGAGAGAATTTTCTTTTGCTTTTAGCAGGCAGGTTGGGGCAGATCACCTTAATCCAAGCATTGATGAACTGATTCCAAGCTGGGCTGGTTTGCTTCTTGGTCATCCTCTAAACCTTGCGATCCACAACCAAAAGCCAAAAGTATACTGAGACTCTTCCTCTTGAATTCCAGTTTTTGTTCCCCAGCCCTTTAAGCCAGCTGGAAGCTTTGATCAGCTTCATAGCCATCACTTTCTCCTCAGCTTCTCAGCATCTCAGCGGTGATTTACCAATGCGCAAATGCCTAGAAGCTAGCCCTGATGGTCTAGTGGTTAAGATTTAGTGCTTTCACCACAACAGCCCAGGTTCATTTCCGGTCAGGGAACCACACCACCTGTCTGTCTGTTGTTATCCTGTGGCGACTGCATGTTGCTGTGATGCTGAAAGCTATGCCACCGGTATTTCAAATACTAGCAGGATCACCCATGCTGGACAGGTTTCAGCAGAGCTTCCAGACTAAGACAGACTAGGCAGAAGGACCTGGCCACCCACTTGCGAAAAAATTGAAAACCCTATGAATAGCCCCAGAACGTTGTCTGAAATAGCATCAGGTGAGAGGATGGCACAGCAAGATGGGGCAGGTTTCCACTTTGCTGTACACAGGGTCACTGGGAGTTGGAATCTACTCAAAGGCACTAACAAACTAATGCCTAGAGGGAGAAGTGGTACTAAATGTCACCCTCACCTCTCTTGAACTTCCCTTTTCTCCAGGCTCTTGGCTTCTCTAGTTTTCACTGCCTTGATAGTTTTCTAATAACTATAAACAAGTAGTTTTTATATTTTGTTCAACTTTTCTAGTTCTTGGCAGGAGGGTTTTTCTGCAGAAATTAATCTACCATTACGAGAAGCAGAAATCACAGTTATTAGATTTGTACTGTCCTGTGTCTGCTCAGTGAAGAAGCCACGTTTCAAAGAGTCAGGGCTTCCAATAAAACTTCCTAAGAAAATTATTGAAAATGTGAATTATGGTTTGAATTCAGGCTCAGCAAGAGACTTTATAGGATTCTTTCCTGATTATCTCAGCTTATATTTGTTTTTCCTTTTTCTGTTACTGAACATGGGGAAATAATCTCATGGAGAATCCTGTCCTAAACCTTTCCATTGAGACGTCATCATTCTGGCCTTACCTTCTGGTCCTCAGTTACTCTGGGCATTCCTTATAAAATTGAGTTTTACATACGCCCGTCAGATTGAGGATGCAAGCAGGCGATCCCTCTTGTCATTGAATAGGCTCAGAGAGAATGGGCCCGCTGGGCTTGGTTCATGGTCATCACTGAGACTGATGTTGCCTCCTCTTATTCCAAATGCTGCTTTTGTGTTTCTTGCCTCACAGTCACCTCGTTTTAAAATGGATATGAAATATGTTTGTTTCAAATTCCTTTAAATCATTTAATCTTAAAAATTTTTCCTTGTTACTAAAGATATTTTAGTAATTTAGCTATTTAATCTAACTTAAGTGAAAATAAGTGTAGAATCCATGATACGTGAAAGAGATTGAATGGGGTAATTGAGATAGTTCAAAACTACATGACCTCAGGCAAGTCACTGAATCTTCTGAGCCTCAAATGGTCACGATGGTTTTCTATTTTACAAGAATGTTATCAAGATCTTTGAGGAACTAATTTGCTTTCTGCTGTGGGTTTTTTTTTATGACTGATAAGAAATTTTTGTTCTGATTATAATTGCATTATTCAGCTGAGTTGTATTTTGTCAGTTGAATCTCTTTTAAGTCTTTGCCTTCGGAAAGAACATCACATGTTTTCTTTAAGCAAAATCAGAATATAAGATTACTTCTCACTGAAGGAGTGTTTCAGAATTGTTGGTTAAAGTTCAGCAAGTTATATTTTCCATTTCTATCAGGATGGTAGAGTTAGGTACCCTGAGCAACCCTCCCACTGAAAACAATAAAAGTAAATGCTGGATTTAAAAATTTTTGTGAATGCTTTGTTGAGCTATGCTGAGGTACACTGAGGCTGAAAACTAAGGAAACCAACCTTAACCAAGTGGTCAAATTTAACATTACCAAAATGGCACAAACCAACATTATGTGTCTCCTGATGTGATGCACTGAGAAAGACACAACATCACTTCTATACTATTTTTGCCAAAAATATTTCATCTGAGTCTAAGTGTAAGGAAATAATTAGACAAACTCAAATTGTGGTCTAGTCTATAAAACAGCTGACTAACCCACACTCTAAAAACGTGAATCTTATAAAAGATGGAAGAAATCTTCTAGATTAAAGGAGATAGAGAGCCATGACAGTGAAATGTAGTATATGACCTTTGATTGGATCATGGATCCAAAAAAAAAAGTTATCATTGGGGCCAGCCCGGTGGTGTAGTGGTTAGGTTTGCACACTCAGCTTCGGCGGCCCGGGGTTCGCAGGTTCAGATCCAGGTGCAGACTGATGCACTGCTCGTCAGCCACGCCGTGGCAGCGTCCCATGTAAAGTAGAGGAAGATGGGCACGGATGTTAGCCCAGGGCCAGTCTTCCTCAGCAAAAAAGAGGAGGATTGGCAATGGAGGTTAGCTCAGGGCTAGTCTTCCTCACCAAAAAAAAAAACAAAAAAAGCTACCATTGAGGACAATATTTACACTCTTGGGGAAATATTTTAATATGAGCTCTGTATCAAGTAATATTCTTATGTCAGTGTTAAATTTCTTTAGTTTGGTACTGGCATTGGCATTGTAGTTATGTAGAATGATGATGAAAGCATCAGTATCTGCAACTTAGTCAACTTTTCTATAATTTTGAAAGTTTTCAGAATAAAAAGTTAGAAAAATTGGGTTGCAAAATGTTGTCAACTGTTTGTGCAAAATGAAATAGTAAGATTAAGTATATTTTAAAGTTATAAATGTCATAAGTAAATTAACCAGAGGTAAATAGCAACATTGGGAAATGGAGAGGCAATAGGGGGATAGTGTAAATGAGCAGATTCCTCATCCTCCATATCAGGAGTCAATAGCTATTTTCTAATTCATAAATCAACCTATACTAATAATAACTAGGATTTTTTATCTATTTATTTGAAGTATAGTTGACATACAATATTTTATTAGTTTCAGGTGTACAACATAGTGATTCGACATTATTTACATTACAAAATAATCACCCTGGTGAGACTAGTTACCATTTCTCATCATACAAAGTTATTGCAATATTCTTGACTATGTAATAGCTAGGATTTATTAAAGGCTTTCTCTGTGACTGGCACTGTTCTAAGTGTTTTACTTATATTAACTTATTTAATCCTTACATTAACCCTATGATGTAGGTACTGTTATTATTCATATTTCCATAGGAGTAAATTAAAACACAGAGAAGTTGCCCAAGATCACACAGCTAGAAAGTGAAAGAGCAGGAATTCAACCCGGGTAGTCAGGATTTGACTTTTAATGGTTGTATTAGGAGAAACAAGATGAAAATTTACAAGCCAAGTGTTCTACTTAAGAAGCTAGAAAAAGACTAGCATAATAAAGCAAAAAAAGTAGAAGGAAATGAATGAAACAAGACAGACATTTAATACAGAGAATCAAGAAAGCCAAAATTTAACTCTTCTAAAGATTAATAAAATTAACAAACCTTTGGCAAGACTGATTTTAAAAAGAAAGTAGAAATAAAGAAAATTAGGAGTGAAAAGGAGATATAACTAAACATGTTGCAAACATGAAAAGAGAGGAGGATATTATGACAAATTTTTGCACATAAATATAAAAACATAGATAAAATGAATAAATTACAATTCGCCAAAACTGACTCAAGAAAAATAAAATATCTAGGTAGCTCTTTAGTCATGAAATATTTTAAATCTGTAGTTTAAGATCTTCCCTAAAAGAGAATCCAGACCCAGAGTTTTTACTGAAGGAACAAGTAATTCCAATCTTATACAGCTGTTTCAAAATGTACAAAAAAGAGGGAATAATCTCAATTTATCATGTGAAGTTGTCATAAACATAGCAAAATCTAATAAGAACAGTATGAGAAAGGATAATTATTGGCCAGTTTAACAGAGGCCAAAATTCTAAACAGTATTAAAAAGTTAAACGCAGAAATTTAAAAAAAGGATAATCCATTATGACCAAGTTGTATTTATTGTTAGCAATGCGAAGATGATTTGACATATAAAAAAGTTTACTGTAATTTGGCATATAAACACAGTAAAGGGGAAAAATAGTATGCTCATCTCATTAGATGCAGAAAATGTATTTGATAAAATTTAACGTTCATTCGTGATTGAAATATGAAAAACTTATTAGCATATTAGGAATAGAAGAGAACTTCCTTAGCCTGAGAAAGATGATCTGTTACTCTGTTAAGACTGAGAACAGTTCTGTTTCATAACTGCTGTTTGGTTTACTTGTTCTCAGTTAACTGATATATTTAACCAGACCTCCTGGAAGCAGTGACTTAACCCAGAGGAATCTGATGATAAGAATTTCTAGGATCACTGTAATCAGGCAGAGGAAATGTTTTGGGCAAGCCTTGTTGTGCTCTTCAAATCTTGTTAATATGCATAGACTATTTATGCATTTTCATTCATCCAGTAAATACTAATTAAATATCTAGGCTGTACCAGGCTCTCTCTTGGGTGGGCATACCATGATGAAAGACAGTGCTGTTATCAAGAAGCTCGCTCCCAGTGGAGGAGGCAATCATACAGTTACAAGATGCTGACTATGATAGAGGAAGGCACAGAATGCCCTGGGGAGCACAAGGACGCTCATTAACTCAGACACTGGAGGAATGGGGCTAATAAAGGAAGAATTGGAGCAGTATTTCAAAGGACAAGTTGAAGAGCTAACCTTGCAGCCGTGTTAAGATCAGACAATTTGGCTCCTCTTTCCTTTCAAACTTATAATTCTCATTTTATGCCTTCAGCCAGTAATAATAGCTGATATTTATTTTGAGAACCTAACTTCGTGCCCTACACTATTGTAAGCACTTTACGTGTATTCACCCATTCAGTCCTCACAACAGTGCTGTGAGACATGTACTGTAATTAACCCCATTCTGCAGATGAGGAGACTGTAAAGTAACTTTCCTAAGGTTATTCAGTCACTGACAGCCTGATTCAGACCTTGGCGGTCTTAGTCCAGACCCATACTCCCTGCTTCTCCATAGATTGTAACCACTATATTCTTCTGCTTTTCAATAGAATTTAGAGAAAGGTGGAACAAAGAGAACTATAGAAGCTGGGATCTGTGGAAACTTTGCTATAAATGCAGTATTTATATTATTATTGGCTTAAGCTGTGTCGACGCAAATAATCCATAGCCAATCTATAAATCAAAATTGGGGTGAGTTTATTATGAGCCAAATTTGAGGACCATATAGCCCAGGGCCTTCCTTCCCCAAGGAAGGAAGGGCACCAAAGAAGTGGGGTGTACAGAGTGGTTATATACTGTCGAAGAGCATATATCACATATGACTGCAATGTCCTTTTTACAATAGTCATGAGATTGCTCTGTCAGCACGGTGATTGATGGGCACAGCAGGTAGGTAGCAGGTCTGTTGTCTTGAGTTGGGTGGTCACAGGATGAGCGCAGCAATCAAATCCTAGCCTAGGGAGAAATGCTTATCCTTAAGGAAATACCAATGTGGGGGAAGTTACATCCTTATCTTAAGAGCATTTGTTCTTGTCTCTGGGACATGGTAAATGCTCAAAGCAGATATACAATGCATGTTCAAAGGGCGGTCAGGCCCTTTTGGAAAAACAAGGTTGGGCCAAATTGGTTTTACACCAAATGGCCTCCTCATATACTCCAATATATCCTATTGCTTGCCATTTTATTTATCAGCTGCAAGTACTGATCTCAGACATTTTGGGCATAGTTTCTAGATACCACACTGTACTCAGATCAGATCTACCATTTTAATCATGTTAAAAGGGTTCACCTATAAAATATTTTATTTCTGAAAACAAATAGGGTTTGAGTTGTTTGGGGTTTTTTTGGTTTGTAGTTTTGCTAGTTTTGTGTGTGTGTGTGTGTGTAAGATTGGCCCTTGGCTAACATCTGCTGCCGATCCCCCTCTTTTTGCTGAGGAAGACTGGCCCTGGGCAAACATCCGTGCCCATCTTCCTCTACTTTATGTGGGACTCCTGCCACAGCATGGGTTGATAAGCGGTGCGGAGGTCGCGCCCAGGATCTGAACCTGTGAACCACAGGCCGCCGCAGTGGAGTGCGCGAACTCAACCACTGCGCCATCAGGCCAGCGCTCAAAAACATTTTTTAGCAAAACATTCTATCCAAATACTGTCTAAGTTCCCACCTTCTTTTGATCACTTTAGGTTTTTGTGGGGTTTTTTCCTCTTCTTTACTCCAACGTTTTTCTACTCTGTTATTCAGGGTTCTGTGGATTCCAAGTAGAAGAAACTCAGTTCAAAATAGTTAAGGTAAAGAGAGTTATTGGAATTGTACTAGGACCACTAACTGAATCAATGTAAGGGACCGTTCTAGACACAGGAATGAAACTCGAGATTCGGGTCTCCAGTACTCCCTCTCTCCACCTCTATCTCTAATCTTTGCTTCTCTCTTTCCTGTGTTGACTTCATTTCTACCCCTGATGGCCTCACTTGGTAGTGGGGCAGCTCCAGGTTTACCTTATCCCAGTTTAATGAGCTTAGAGAATGAAAGACTTCTTTCTCCACTCTTCGATATATCTTAACCCCAGGAAAGGATTCTGGCCCAGCTTGGATCATGTGCCTGTCCTTTGGACCAATCATTCTGGGCCAGAGAGGTAAGGTGCTATGATTGGTTAGGCCTAGATTAAATGACCATACCTGGAATTTGACAGACTCGTCAAAGCCACATGGAAAGGATGGGGGGAAGGGGCATCAAGTTTCCCAAAAGGAAGAAGGGTGCTGTTAGAAGGAGGGAAGGAAAATACTGAAGAGATGATCACGCGTTTCTGCTTAGGCGCTTACGTATATCCCATATTTTGGCACTTTTCTCTGCTTTGAGATTGTGAACTCTTTGAAGGCAAAGACTGTAGACTTGGGAGTCAGATGGCCTTGGACTGGATCCCGTGAATCTTCATAGCACTTTACACAGAACTAAATGCTCAATAAACAATTGTTTATTTTCAATTCCTGTTAGGAATACCTTTCATTATTTTGGCTTATTCTAGTCATGGTTTTAGGTAGACATTATCTTTTCCATTTTTAGTTTTTAACTAAATTATTTGATAATTGGTTCTGTGTTTAGTTCAAGATTTTATTGGATAAAAGTTATATGTAACTTGGTTAAACTACTATGTCAAAAATATGACTGAACAAAATTTCTCTTAAGGTGTTATAACAAGCAAATTGTTTCCCCATAATTTTTGATGGATTACCTTTTTTATTGAAAATGAAGTACCAAGTCTAAGAATTAGCTTGTGAAAGATTCTGTGTTTCTTAGAAATGAATAAATACAAAAGTAGATGACTTTAAGGTGTATTTGTCCTCAGTGGCTATGTGGCTTAAATACTGTACTTAAGGTTTTTTTATTCACCTAGATTTTTTTAAAAAACTTTTAATCTTTTTATTTAACTTCTTTAGGATTTTTGTATTTAATGCAAATGCCACATTTTACATGAGACAAAAATATTTAAATCAATAGCATATTGACTTGTTTTCATTTTTTCCTTAGGAACTGAGAGAAAGCTACAATACACAGCAGTTAGCCCTTGAACAACTTCATAAGATCAAACGTGACGAGTTGAAGGAAATTGAAAGAAAAAGGTCAGAGCTAATACAGAAAAAGAAACTAGAAGATGAGGCTGTAAGGTAATATAGTTGATACGTTTATTATCCTATATTACTATTAGAATTCTAGTTTTATTGCCCATATCTTTAGTTTGACCATGGAAATTTAAGGCAGATAAAAGGATTATCTTAGGATGTTAATTAGATTCTAAATTTTAGAAATTCAATTCTTCTTTTAGGGACTGAGCTTACATTAACCAATTTTATGTTCCAGTAGTGAAAAATTTGGACTATGGAGTCAGACCTGGATTAGAATTCTTGATCTACCACTTACTTTCTGGGTGATCATAGTGAAGTCACTTTACCTTTCTGAACCTCAGCTTCTCCATCTGAATAATAGAGATATTCATACATACCTCATAAGTAACTGAGAATTAAGTAAAATAATGTAGCTAAAGAACCAGTATAATGTCTTGCACCTAGTAAGCACTCATTATTTCCATCTCTCTGTAGTAAATCTATTACTGTTTCCTGAAAGATCATAAAAACCAAATACTTAGTTTTATGGTGTGATAAGACTGAGTGTAGAATGCCGTGTTGACGCAGTTCTCTTCGTAGCACTGAGATTTATCAGTTGCCTCCATTTATAGCAAGGAGAAGTAAGACAGTTGTGGTGTCTGAAGCATAGAACCATTCATTTAGAGACTTTGCATAATTTTTTTCTGTCAGTAAGATCCTGTTTCTGATATGTTCCTCTGTTTCTCTCAAGTTCTCTAGTGTCAGAAATTAGTATAATTAGTTAACAAATATCAATGAGCCAACAATCCTTTGCCTTGGAGAAGTGTAGACAAGTAGTGTCCATGAAAGAGCTAATAGTTACTGAGGAGGTAAGAAAGAGACATTATATAGCAGACCTCCTTTCTTAATGGCTTCAGAATAGCCACTTTCAACACATTTTTAATGAGTGGCCACTGTTCTCTGTGATGCAGGTAGACTCTGGGTTACTCCTTGCTCCTAGATTCCACATAATTCTAGCAGGAGATTCAGACGGCTAAACAAATAGCTATAATACTCTCTACTCCAAGACCCCTACTTTTGTGATCTCTAACAAGAAATACTAGAATACTATAGCAATAGAGACAAAGGCTTTTATTTGCCACCTAACTTGTGCCACTTAACACTGCACAAGGAAACTGTGCAGTGGCGACACAGCTAGTGTCAGAATTTTCTGTTGACAAATGCAAATATTTTGATGTTTCCTCATTACTGCTCACAATTCCTTTCAGGCCAACAGACCATATTAGTAATACACACTTTCATTTCATTCATCATCCTCACACATTATGCTACCGTAGTAAAGGGAAGAAATCAGAACAGAAGCACATGTAGGATCAGTCCAGAGCTGGATCTTAGTACTGCATCTTGATTTCTTGGCCATTTGCCCGGGTACGTTCTCTTCTTGTCCCATGCTATTGGTAATAGTCAGGTTTTCACATTGTAGATGTGGCCTCTTTGCCCTCTGTCCATCTTCTGAGGCATCTACTGGCCCTAGACTGGTTTCTCATCCATTAACTCATACTTAAGAAACTTTACCAGGGGCTGGCCCAGTGATGTAGCGGTTACGTTCACGCATTCCACTTCAGCAGCCCGGGATTCACCGGTTCGGATCCTGGGCACGGACCTACTCACCGCTCATCAGGCCATGCTGAGGTGGCTTCCCATATAGAAGAGCTACAACTCTACAACTGTGATACACAACTATGTACTGGGGCTTTGGGGAGAAAAAAGAAAAGAGGAAGATTGGCAACAGATGTTAGCACAGGGCCAATCTCCCTCAAAAAAACCCAGAAGCATCAGAAAGGAATTCTTTCAGCTTCTTAAATTAAAAAAAAAAAAAGAAACTTTACCAAAATTTAATTTTATATTCTCTTAACTCTTTAGTCCAAAGTTTTTATGCCAGTAAGTATGTGATAAGTACCCTGATAGTGGTGTTTATAATGCTATGGGAATTTAAATAAAGGCTAGATTGGGTCATCTTGGCATGGGAGAGTGTCAGGGAAAGTTATTGAGGAACTGGGAAAGGGAATATTGGTTGGAATTAAGTAAGGACTGTGAGAGAAGCATGCCCCTCAAAGGAGATCTGGATGTCAGTACGGAAAGTGCTAGAGGAAGCACTCTGTGAAGTGATAGAGGGTGTAGGAGGATTTGCAGAGTTGAGAGGAAGCTAGTCATGGGATAATGAACCAGGAGTATGAAATATTAGACAGTTTAGGGATGAGGAGGAAGGTTTGATGACTAAGTGGGTCTATAGTTTTTGGAATCATCTAGGATTTCCAAATTCTTCCAGGAATTAGGAACAGAGGCATGGAATTAAGCCAAGACTTGACCTTGGTGGGGCATAAATGCCCCAAATCCCAGGGTTGTATCCAGCCACAGCCTCCGCTGTCCCTGATAGTATGTGCTGAGGCTTGGAGAAGGCGCTAAATTTAGTGGTGACAGCTCTGCCTCTGAGTAAGATCATAAAAAATATATGCAAAGAAGAACTATGGTGAGCATTAGTTCTAATACTAAAATAACGAAGTCTAATCATAGATCGTCTTGACCAGCTAGAAACCAAGCTACAGCTACATCAGACGTTATAGAAACATGTACAGGAGCATGGGCCTATAAAGGAAAAATGCTCTGTTATCTAAGAAATGAAAAAGACTTTGAAGTGATAATATAAGAAGTAGCTAATCTGTCCAGAAGCATTTCCTGTTTCCACAGCAATGACTGAGTCCTGAAAACAAGGATTAGCTAGATATTAGACAGTGGGAATAAGAGCTGGAAGACAGTCCTTGTGAAGAATCTGGAGAGAAGGGAAGGAAATTTAGATTTGATTTTTAGATTTGTTTTCTGAATAGTTCCACATCCATTTTTCCACCCTTTTTTTTTCTTGGGTTTGGGCGGTTGGCTGGCAGAAAGGAATTTGAGAGTGTGAGAAATTGTCAGTCATACTCCCCAGTTCATCTGTCCAAGACTCCTCTCTTGATTAATTGATGGATTAATTGATATTCCTCTTCATTCCTGATTCCCACTGTTTCTCCACACCCCATACTAATATCTCTTTGCTATATAATTAATATATAATTGTGAAAGATTATATATAAATATATATGAAATACATAATATTTCAGTTTGTCAGAAACAAAACCTATTATATTTTTGTTTTGTGTAAAAAAAAATTAGGACATTATGCAAACTCTTTTTCTTTTATGTAAAGGAAAGCAAAGCAAGGAAAAGAAAACTTATGGAGAGAAAGTCTAAGAAAGGAGGAAGAAGAAAAACAAAAGCGACTCCAGGAAGAAAAAACAAAAGAAAAAGTTCAAGAAGAGGAGCAGAAAGCTGAGGAGAAACAATGTAAGGATAAGGATAAAAAGAATAGATTTGATTTTTCTGAGACACAGCAACAAAAGAAACAAAAAAATAAAGATTCTGATGAGAGGCAAAAAAAAAAAATTGAAACAGATGCTGATCTTAGAGTCAGAAAAATCTTTTTCTAAATTAAACTTGGATGAGAAGTGTGTAGGCTTATTGAAACAGACCGAGAGTAGAAATCTTAAAACAACGTGGAGAAATGAAAATAGCCATCACTAACTACAAGGAGACCTTGACATGGTTTTTATAATTGAAGTAAATAGTTTTAAATATCTTATTCAACCACTGTGTAACATTTATTTTCATGAAACAACAGTAAAATTTTAAGTCTTTGCACATTGAAATCTTCTCAGAAGGTATACTTTACTTTTGATACACTTTCTAAAATAAGTCCATTCCTAAAATACATTAAATATTATCATATCTGTCTTGTATGCATAAACCTTTGAATTCTTATTAATGATGCAATGTGTTGAAAATTTTATAAGCTAAAGCATTTATTCTACAAATGAACAAAGTAAAATATTTTTGATCTTCTCAAATCTAGTGTATTTGTGAATTCTTCTGTTTTTCTTTCAGAACCATACTGATAAATCTATAGATCTTTCTTCCGTCAGCTCTGTTCACTTGCTAATCTTCTCATTTGTGACCTCCCCTTTTGTGCTTTTCTTTCCTGTTGTGTTCTGACTGCCACAGATCAAACCTAGCCTCTTGCTGCTTAGTCTCCTTCCAGTTTGCACAGCTCAGCCTGCCACCACTCCCACACCTTCCCTTAGATCCATGTGCATGGCACACCCTGCCAGTCATCTCTTTGTTTTATTGCCTCTTACTTAAGATGAACATCCTTGTTTGCTTTTATGATTTTTAAGATGTTTAAATCCTAACAAGCTTGTATCAAATGGACTTTCATTATACTGTTTGATGCTCAATTTTCTCTTTTTGATTTTAAGAACTCTTCATTGAGTCATAGCAAAGATGTGTGTACATGCAAGTAGCAAATAATGACAATTATCTTCTGTTTAGGTGAGCCAGCTAGTGCTTTGGTGAATTATAGAGCATTATACCGCTTTGAAGCGAGGAACCATGATGAGATGAGTTTTAATTCTGGAGATATAATACAGGTAGGAAACGAAGTCTTTTTTCTCATGAATAAGCTGAATACAATGTAATATATTACTTTCTATAATAGTAATATTGACTATAATTTTATATAGTGATTTACCATTTTAAAAATATATCTTAAACATGGCCTCATTTGGCCCTCACAACATACTGCAGAGGTGCATAGGACAGTTATTATTACTGCCGTATTCTAAGTAAGGAAGCTTAGACTCACATGTATTGTAACTGCCAGCAGCACAGCACCAGAGTGGGGTGCACGTGCGTGTCTTTTGATTTCCAAGTCCAGTGTTCTTTCCACTAAACCATACTGCTTCACGTCCTAAAAGGTGATTCTGATTATTGTTATTTATTTTGTAATTTATTAATTACCAATGAAATTTGAGGGAGCTGGTTATTTTCTGGCAACTGTTAAAGGAGTTAGGTTTGCAGCCCTCACTAGACGCAGGCCCTTGTTCCTGGGAACAAAGATCTTTACTGTATAATCACAAACCATGTAAAATGGATGAATAAGAGAAGATGCAAGGAATAGCATTTGACAGCACTGTTGTGATATAATGGAAAGCGCACAGGCTTTAGAAGCACACAAACTTGGATTTTAGTCTCTGTTTCAGTTTTCTTCTTAGAAAATTAACGTAATTTTACCAAGAGTACCTAGCCAGTGTCTGTGTTCTTTCTTCCCTGCACTGTTGCCAATTTGGTGTATTTTATCAGGTAGCAAATGTTTAATGGTATTGGGATAGGGTTTACCAGAATCATCTGTTTAAATGCCCAAGACAATCCCCAGCTACACATCTCTTCTGTTGCCATTGCCACCACTGACAGTGCATAGCTGCTCCCAAGCTGAGGAGGAGGTCTGCTTTACAGGCAGCCTGAGTCTAGTCTGCTGTCCCCACTGTTCCTCCTCTCTTTTTGGTGATGACAAGGTAGTGTTCAAGAAGAAGAGATGCAGTCTATCTCTGGTCATGTTTGGTCAAGAGCCTACTTATATTTTTGGTTATATCTTTTATTTATTCCTTCAACAAATATTTGTTGAGGGCTGACTGTGTTAAGCTAGGGATATAGTGAACAAGGCACAGTCTCTTCCCTGAATGAGATGGTCTAATGAGAAAGACAGACAATTAAAGCAGTAGAGAAAGGAAGTAGGGGAAGAAAGGGTGTGGACTGCTACCAGCTTTAAAACAGAGCTCTATAGTCAGAGAACCAGTCTCGTGGCAGTGACAACAGGAACATGAAGTTAACTGGAGTCTCTCGAGTGCTTGTGTTCTCTCCTGAATCATTGATACAAAGAATGAGCCATGAGTTACTACCAGATACCTAATTGGACAACTTGGTTGATGATAGTGTCATTTACTAAGAGAGGAAGATTAGAAGGAGGAAACTTAAGTGGGAATTATAATGAGTTCAGTTTTGGAAGAGTTTCAGATTTCTAGGCAGCAGTTGGATATCCAGAGATATTTAGAGAAATCTCAGGCAGAGATCTAGGCTGAGGAGGCCAATTTGGATGTCATCAGTGTGTTGAGATGGTAATTGAAGACATGAGTGTAGCTGGAGCTCATCCAGAGGAGCAGTAAAGTAAGAGAGAATATGGTTGAAGGTGCAATTCCTGAGAAACATGGACACTGACAGGATTATTAGAGGAAGGGGAACCTTAAAAGGAATGACTAGAGGTAGGAAAAAACCAGGAGAGTTTAGTGTCAGGGAACTTTGAGAAGAGTGGTCTGCATGTGAAATAAAACAAGGACTAAAAAAAAAATCTGTTAGATTAGTAACAGCACAGTTGTTGTTAACCCTGAGGAGAACAGTATTAGTTCAATGGAGTGGTGGGGGAAGAAGCCAGATTTCAGTGAGTTGAGGAACAAATTGAAGGGAGGAAGAGGACACAGCGAGTATATAAAACTTTTTTAAGGGGCTTGGCTTTTGAAAGGGAGAAGGGAAAGAAGATGGTAAATAATGAGGAATGTGGGTTGAGGGAAGTGGGTTTGCTTTTTTTGTTTGTTTTAACTTGGCTGAAGCTTGAGCAAGCTTAAGTGATGATAGAAAGAATCTGCAAAGAGAGAAAGAGTTAATGATTCTGGAAAGAGTAAATCACTATTAGAGGGAGATTGTTTTTTCTAATTAAAGTATAATTTACATTTAGTGAAATGCAAACCGTAAGTGTACAGCTCAAATAATTTGTAAACATGTATACATCTCTGAAACTACACTCGGATCAACATACAGAACACAGAGCACTTAGGAAGGCACCTCTTGCCTCCCTGTCAGACCTCCTTGTTCTGACCAATGGATGGAGACCAGGAAGATTCTTGATAAGGCTGGAGTGCTTAGAATCTAGAGCACAGGAAGAGAGAGTAGTGGAAGGACTAGATACCGCTTCCTTTGTGATTAGAGGGCTGGAGGAAAGGATGGATGGGATTATAAATAAATTTTACTGAGCTAGAAGGTGAGGTTAGATCTAAGGGCTTCTGTATTCTTGCTAAGATAGGAGGCAAGGTCTAAGCAACTTAATGGACAAGGGTGGCAGAGGAGGTTTGATTGAAAGTGAAAAAGATTAGAAATTCCACTAAGCCCTGACAACATTTTCCATGACAGCCTGTTTTTCTAGCCTTCTTATCCGTTAATGCCATTTTTGAAGTAGTAGTTTCCCTAGGTCTGTGAGAATTTATGTAAAATTTTTAGTTTAACTCTGTGTAAATTGACAACTAAAAATTAATTAGAACTATTGATGACAGATATGAAATTGTTTAAAATTGGCCCCTTACAAAGTGAACTTGGTTTAACTCCAAAGAATAAATGAATAGACGTTTTCTTCTTGATTAGGTTGAAAATATTAGGAAAAAGTGTTAAAGAAATCTTGCTTTTAAAAGTTTGTAGCAAAAGGAGGAAGTTAATGTTTGAATGCCAGTACTCATACCTTTCAGTGACCTTGCCTTGAGACCAAACATTTAAATCATGTATATTGCTGGACATTCTGCTTTAGGTTGCATAATGCCTCAGGGTTTATTGTGTTCTTGTCTTCATTTTTATTGCTCTGGCTTAACTATTTTAAACTAGTCTTAAACTAGATCTACAGGATAATATTTCATCAGTGGTTCCTTCTGTTCTATTTCAGAACACCATTTTATGGTAGTTACATAGCTATGATACTATCTCCCTGTGTGGTTTAACCACAACAGCTCTGGTTGAGGGATTTTCTGAATATCTCATTTATGATGTAATAAATAGCCAGACATATCACATTAAAATGAGAATAATTTACCAGAAACATAAATGAAGTTGCCCTGATAATAAATCCGTTTGTTATTAATTAAGGTTTGAATCTATTGTTTATCTAATTTAGAATAGTCCATTTAAGTTAACATTTGTTGAATTTCTAACCATGTGTCTGCTGAGGATATATAAAAATGAATAAGGAAACCAAAATCTAAAAAGAAAACAGAAATATGTATAACTGTACAACATATAACATGATAAGTTTAGATGAACAATTTAGAGAAATGAAGTGCTATGGGAACTCAGAGGATTAAGCAGTAACACAACCAAATAGAATTGGGAACATTTTCCCTAAGGATAGGATGGAGGAAGGCCTCAAAGTATTATGCTTTATGCTTGTTTAGTGCTTTACAGTTTACTAAGCACTTTTATAAATATTCTCAATTTTGTCCTCAAAATAACCTGGAGAAAGTTAGGACAGGTATTTTTCCCCCAAATTTATGGATGAGCAAACTGAGACTGTAAGATAATAAATATTATCAAAAGAGGATAACCAGCCAGGTGGCATTGCTAAAACTGAAATATGGTTCTTTTAATTCCCAAGTCTGTGTTCTTTCTTCTAAACCACATAACAATCTGGGCAGGAAGAATAGCTTGAACAAAAACACTGAGGCATGTGAGTGTGTATAAAAGATGTCACGTAACTGTTTGCCTAGAATATGGGACAAATGTTAGGAGGTGAAGCTAGGAAGATAAGTTGGAACTTGATAAAGAAACCATAATTTCAGAGGCCTTGAATTCTACACTAAGAAGTTTGAACTCTGAAGAGCTTTAAACTAGAGAGACAGAATCTGCTAGGATAAAAATCATAACGGGATCTGGAGTGACTTACCACAGAGAAAAAGACATCAAGATTGGAAAGGGAAAAGTAGGATTTTATTTGCAGAAGACATTGATTGTCTAGGTAGAAAATCCCATAGAATGTATGAAAAAGCTACTAGAAACTAGAATGAGTTTAGCAAGATTGCAGGATATAAGATGAATATACAAAAATCAATTGTATTTCTGTATACAATCAATGAGTATTTAGAAGTTGAAATAAAAAATAACATTTACAATAGCATCAGAAGTATAAAATGCTTAGAGATAAAACTGACAAAAGTTGTGCAAGACCTGCTTATTGAAAATTACAAAGTATTGTTGACAAAAATTGAGAACCTAAATAAATGAAAGATATACCATGTTCATGGATTCGAAGACTCAGTATTGATAAGATCTCCTCAAATTGTTTTATAGATTCAAGGCAATTTCAGTCAAAATCCCAGTAAGCTTTTTTGTAGAAATTGACAAGCTGACTCAAAACCAAAACAACTGGGAAAAAGAACAGAGTTGGAGGTTTTATGCTACCTGAATTTAAGGCTTATTATAAGTTACAGCAATCAAGATGGTGTTGTATTAGTATCCAGATAGGAAAATAGATCAATGAAACAGAATAATAAGTACACACACCCACATATATATATTGATTTTTGGACAGAGGCACAAAGGCAACTCAGTGGAGAAAGGATAATCTTTTCAGCAAGTGGTGTTAACACGAACAATTGGATATCTATATGAACAAAAATGAATTTCAATTTATTCCTTGTGCAACATATATAAAAATTAGCTCAAAATAGATCAAATCTAAAACATAAAACTGTAAAAGTTCTAGAAGAAAGCATTGGAGGAAATCTTTATGAGTTTGGCTTGCTCAAAGATTTCTTAGATTCTTAGGTACAACAGAACAGGGTTTGTTTTTGAGGGAGAATTTTCTATAGTTGACTGTGCTAATGGTTACATAATGGAATATACTAAAATCCATTGAGTTGTATACTTTAAATGGGAGAATTGTATAGTGAATTATATCTCAGTAAAACTGTTATTAAAAACAAAAAAGATAAACATACACCTGCCATATGAGCCAGCCATTCCACTCCTAGATATTTACTTAAGAGGGTTGACAGCATATGTCCATACAAAGACAAATGTTCATAGCAGCTTTATTTGTAATAGCCAAAAACAAAACAACTGAAATGTCCATCAGTAGATAAATAGATAAACAAATTGTGGTATATCCATACAATGTAATAATACTCAGAAATAAAAAGGAATGAACTGTTCATACTCACAACAACATGGATAGATCTCAAAATAATTAGGCTGAATGAAAGAAGCCAGACCAAAAAGAAGGATGCACATTGTAGATTTTGTTTATATAAAGTTCTAGAAAATGCAAATTAATCTGTAATGACAGAAAGCATATCAGTGTTTTCCTGGAGGTGGGAGAGAGTCATATGGAGGAGTGGGAGGGAGGACTTTCAGTGAAGCAAAAGGAGACTTTTAGGGGTGATGGATATGTTCATTATCTTGATTGTGACTTTTCACAGGTGTATACATATGTCAAAACATCAAAGTTAGCACCTTAAACATGAAATTTATGTTATACATTTAAAAACTTCTTAAAAATCTTAATGGATATGGAGTCACTTACCATATAAATTCTACATGAAATCTGTGTCAAATCCGTGTTTTAAAAAGATCATCTGAAAAGTACAGAAAATGGAGTGGAGAACAGAGACACAGTTGGCGTATTCATCTATTCAGTGGGTTAAGCAAATATATATTACGCTGGACGATGGGTGTCAATTAAAGGACTCACAGACAAATGGAAGAGATACATGTAAATAATAACTCAGTATGATAATGCTAATTATGACAGTATATATGAGATATCTCTGGCCTAGGTTGGAGGCAGTTAACAGAATCTTGAAGGATGAGTAAAGATTACAGTGATCTAGGTGTGAAATGAAAAAAACCTGAAGTAGTTTGGGAGGGTGGGGTTGAAAATAGATTCATAACATCTTTTTAGTGCCAAAATCAAAAGAGTTTGGCTATAGAAGGATAAGAGAGGTAGGAGCCAAAGATTTTTTATTTGGAATGACTAAGTCTTTGATGGTAAGAATGACAGAGATATAAGGAATTTAGGAGAAGGAGTAGACCAGGGGAGAAAAAAAGTTCATTCTTAGACTTGAGTTGGAAATTCCCATGGGACATTCAGTTGAAGATATTTTGCAAGTAGTTGAAAGTATAGGCTTGTCCCTTTGGAAGGAAGTCAGTTCTGAGAACATAGCTATTGGATTCATTATTGTATGTAGAGAACTGATCACACCGTAGGAGTGAGTGGCCCTGTTCAGGAAGTATATAGTGTGAGGTAAGAAAGCCAGTGATGAAACTTGAAGTGTCATCAGTGTCTAAGGGACAAGGACCAAGAAGCAGAGGAAGAAGCTCTGTGAGGACAGAGGATGTCACACTGTAGGAGGGAAATGTCTGGGAAAAGAAATGAAGCTATAAATCACCTATGTGTTTTTTACCAGTTGGAAAATAGTGTTCAGAGAAGATTTTATAGTTCTCTTAGAATTCGGAAGAACTCTGTGATAGGAAGAGAGAAAACTAAGCAAAAAAAAAAAACCAAAGTAATGATTAACTATAGGAAAATAAAAGTTTACAAGAAGGGAAATGTAGTTAGAACACTGCATGACTCAGATGTGAAATATTTACATAGTCATAATAATATAAACATTGAATATAATTAGACCAAAAATTATGATATAGCAATATTGGTACAATAAGAGGATGAAGTAAAAGAAAGTTAAATCTTTATTTTCCATAGCCAAAAGCCAATAGATAATGTCTGAAATTGAAAAATTCAAGCAATAGCAGTATGAATATATTATTTAGAAATTCAGAATACAGAAGAAACAACTCAGAATGGAAAATTATCATTAGGAGTAGAAATCAGGGACATAAGGAGCCATGGGGTCTTCCATCAAAAGCCATGTCTTTGAAAACTATTTTCATGTATTCTCTGGGAAAAAATTTAAATTTTAAAAAGGCATTTTGTCAGTCATTAGAGGTAGTAGCCTATTACTTTGTATAAAATGCATTAGCTATTAAGCAGTGGAAGCAACCCAAGTGTCCCTTGACTAATGATTGGATAAAGAAGTTGTGGTACGTATATACAATGGAATACTACTCAGCCATAAAAAAGACAGAATTGTCCCATTTGCAACAACATGGATGGACCTAGAGGGTATTATGTTAAGTGAAATTAGCCAGAGAGAGAAGGACAAACACTGCATGATTTCACTCATATGTGGCATATAAAGGAACACACGGACAGAGAGAACTGGTTGGTGGTTACCAAGGGAAAGGGTGGTGGGGGTGGGCACAAGGGATGAAGGGATGCATCCACATGGTGACGGACAAATAATAACGTACAACTAAAACCCCACAATGTTATAAACTATTAAGACATCAATAAAAATGAGAAAAAATTAAAAAAATAAAATGCCTTAGCTGTTTAGTTAGACAGGCTTAATTCTGAAAATGAAGCTGCTATATGGTAGTCTGCATCTCTTTCCATTATAAATGTGTGGCTTTCTAAGCACTGTTAACCCTCCTTTTTGTTTCCATAGGTTGATGAAAAAACCATAGGAGAACCTGGTTGGCTTTATGGCAGTTTTCAAGGAAATTTTGGCTGGTTTCCATGCAATTACGTAGAAAAAATGTCATCAAATGAAAAAGCTGTGTCTCCTAAGAAGGCCTTACTTCCTCCTACAGTATCTTTATCTGCTACCTCAACTACTTCTGAGTAAGTTTTTAGCTAACAATGGAATTTACGTATCTCTGAAAATGTATAAATACCTAGTATGTATTTATGTCAACCTGCTACTTATTCATGTTATAATCTGTATCGGACTCTCCAAGAGTCCTTTAAAAAATGTTCTAAATTTAATCCTGAAATTTAGTAAATGAAAACATAGGTCAATAGTTTATTCATGAATTCTTTTTTTCCACAAGTTGTGTTTGAACACACTGTGTATTGTATACAAGTTGATAAAGTGGTAGTACTTCATTAGATTCTAAACAATTAAGTGTACTTATATCAAAGTGTTATATTTACAGATCACTTTCTTCAAATCAACCAGCATCAGTGACTGATTATCAAAATGTATCTTTTTCAAACCTAACTGTTAATACATCATGGCAGAAAAAGTCAGCTTTTACTCGCACTGTGTCCCCTGGGTCTGTATCACCTATTCATGGACAGGTATGTGTCTTTAATTTTTGTGTGCTTTATTCTTTGACTTTGCTCCTGATTCATATAAAATAAAATGAAGATTTTTGTCCAAAGGCATCATTCACTCATTTAACCAGAGTTTGTAGCATTTGGTTTCTGTTCTCATCATTCACATGTGATGTGAAGTTGAAGAAATTCTTACTTAGAGGTTTCTCAACAACAGTTTATTCCCATAGTGTCAAGTTGGTAGGAGCTAGGTTTCTAATCTCAAAACATCATTTTTACGAATCCAATTGTATTGTTCTCAATTTGTAGTTATTTTAAGAAGAGATTTGGGATTAAGGGTTTTTTTTGTTTCATTTTTGTTTTTGCTTTTTTCTTAAATAAGTCATTTGTCCAGGAACTGTGTTATATATATTTAGCATCTGACTTAGATGTAACCATTGCAAGCATTGTTACATTAACATTATTAAAAAGAAATCACATACTTCAATCAGAATAAAGTCCTACAGATTTCACCTTCACTCAAAAAAACCCTGCAATTAAGAAGTCATAATCTAAGGGAGACCGACATATAAATAAATAACTGTAAAGTATGAGAAGTATTGTAATAAAGTTATTCTACAAAGTCTTGAGGGGTATACAGAGGAGAGAATATCTCATTCAATCTGTGGGAATTGGAGCAGGCTTCACAAAGGCCAAGGTATTTGAGTAGGACCTTTGAAGACAAGCAAGATTTCACCAAACAGAGAAGGAAAGGTATTCCTGTGAAAGAACAATTTGGGGAAAGTCACTGAGGCATGTTACCACAAGGAGTTTGCAAGAAACAAGAATTGTTTATATTGTGGCTCAGATTCATGGAGCTAGGGTTAAGAAGTGAAGTTAGGGGCCGGCCTGCTGGCATAGCGGCTAAGATCACGCCCCCTGCTCTGGCGACCCAGGGTTTGCAGGTTCAGATCCCGCTCACAGACCAACTCACTGCTCATAAGCCATGCTGTGGCAGCATCCCGTATAAAGTAGAGGAAAATGGACATGGATGTTAGCCCAGGGCCAGTCTTCCTCAGCAAAAAGAGGAGGATTGACAATAGATTTTAGCTCAGGGCTAATCTTCCTCACAAAAAAAAAAAAATTAAAAAGAAGTGAAGTTAGAGAGGATGAGGTTTATTTGTGAAATGTTTAACACCATGCTAACATATGTGGTAGTGGAAAGACCCTGAAGATTTTTAAGAGAGGAATTGAGGTGTATATTTAGAAAGATAACTAGTAGTAGTGTAGAGGCCAGATTGGTGGAAGGAAGCAAAGGAAGGAGACCAAGTAAGGGAGGATAATAAATAACTAAGTAACAAGGGGTGATGTTGTGAACCACAGTAATGAAATATATGCCACAGTAATGAAAATATATAGAAGAGGAGATGGACTTAAAAGAGTATTAGGAGTTGACATAAAATTGGCAATCCCTTGAATGTGGAGAGTGAGGAAGAAGTTGGAGTTAAAGATAACTCTTCAAAGTCTTTAGCTTGAGTAGCTGAAAGGATGGCGCTATCATTGTCTCGGTGGGCAGTGCAGGAGGAGCGGGTTTGTTCGGTTCTAAAAATGATTACATTTCAGACATGCACTTAGGTATCTGTATTAGGGACAACCTGGTGGGAAGGCCCAGGAAACAGTTTGATTTACCAGTCTGGTACTCAGGAGATAAAGTTACACTGAAAATAAAGATTTGAGAAGTTATAGGCATAAATGAGATAGTTAAGGGAAATCATGTAGAACAGGAATGGAAAGAGGCTGAACCAAAGAGGAGTCATCAGTCACCAGAGAGTGAACTTCAGGAACTACAGGGGTTTTAGTGATGTCAGCACTGTTCAGAGATCAGGGAAAATAAGGGTTTGGAAGAAGCTTTTGCCTTTGGTGTTATCAGTGACCTTGTTAAGAAGAGGTTCAGTAGTATCATGGGTGCAGAACCTAAACCAGACTGGATTGATGGGTGAAATTGGAAAGCAGGTTTAAGACTATTCTTTAAGGAATTTAGAAGTAGAAGTAAGTAGAGAAGTGGAGAGGTTGATGATTCAAGAGGACTTCACGATGTTAGTGTATTTTTAGAAAATGGGAAGGCATGATAAAAGAGTTAGAACATAGGTAAAGAGGTTAGCCTTGTCAGCAAAACAAAACCACTCCTTCCTCCAAGAGAGGAGGGAGAGAAAGAAGAATTTAAGAGACAGAAAGTGGAAAAGTGGAGGCAGGTCAAGCACAACTGCATCTCTGTTCCTGTGGAGTTAACTGAGTCCACTGCAGTGAGGAGACATTGGAAACTGAGGAGAGAACAGGTTTACAGTTACTCTTTCCCTTTTCATTTGTTCCATAATGTATACTTGATGGATTTATGAAAACATTTCTTGAATACCCACTGTTTGCCTTCCATAGCTGTGATACTTAATGCCAGGATGTTTCTTTGAAAGGTAGGTGTTCTGTCTTGAACTTAACAGAAGGCTACTCAGATGGTTGTCTATCATATATAATTTTAAGTCAGTGAGTAGGTTAAGGTATCTTAAGTCACCATTGATAACAAGTCACTACCACACCAAACGGGTCAGCTGTTTGAACAGTAAGTATATTATATACTAGGAAACAGAAATCATGGTTACTATTGTCTGTTTTTAAATTTTGTGTTTGCAGGGACAGGTTGTAGAAAACCTGAAAGCACAGGCCCTTTGTTCCTGGACTGCAAAGAAAGATAACCACTTGAACTTCTCAAAACATGATATTATTACTGTCTTGGAGCAGCAAGAAAATTGGTGGTTTGGGGAGCTACGTGGAGGAAGAGGATGGTTTCCAAAATCTTACGTCAAAATCATCCCTGGAAGTGAAGTCAAGCGAGAAGAGTAAGCATTTTTTGTGTGTTTACATGAGGTATTGATGTTGTTGTTTTTTTGTTTTTTGGTGAGGAAGATTAGCCCTGAGTTAACGTCCATTGCCAATCCTCCTCTTCTTGCTGAGAAAGATTGGCCCTGGGCTGACATCTGTGCCCATCCTCCTCTACTCTACATGTGGAACGCCTGCCACAGCGTGGCTTGATAAGCAGTGCGTGGATCCACTCCCGGCATCCAAACCCACGAACCCCGGGCTGCCGAAGCAGAGCGTGTGAACTTAACCACTATGCTACCGGGCCGGCCCCTCAGTGTTGTTGTTTTTACTAAAGAGTCAGCCATAGTATGACTGTACAAAAAATAAAAAGTTTATGCTTGCGTTTGCATATCAGAAAGGTAATTCCCAGAGTGAAAAAAGCATACTTCAGGTATTTGTACCAGTTTTAGAATAGCTTTTATTCTAGCTATTTCAGATTCCTAAAGTTTTGAAAGGGCTTAAGATTTTAGATCTGTTGCTTTCTTTGTACCATAAAATCAGTTAGAGAAGTTAACTTTCATTTCCTTTGGAGCATTTCTCCCTTGTTTACTGTAAATTGTCAATATTTAAATAAATCTTTACTGAGGGCCTCCCCTTTGCCCAAGTGGAGGATTCCCATCTCTGGGCCTCTGGAGTTCTTTGAACACCACCTCTCTTATTGCCCATAACACACTGTGTTGCAGTTATTTACTTTCTTACCCATAACGCTTATTAGATCAGAAGCTCCAGAAGGGCAGGATCCACGTCTTTTTTTTGTTTTTCAGTTTTTCTATGCCTAGTGTAGTCTTGATGCATAGTAGCTACTCAGTTATATTAGCCCAGTGAATAAGGAGAGGACAAATGAACGGTCAGATGAATGGACTTTCATTTTCCAGTCTGAGGGGAGCCAGATCATCAAACATCTTTAATACAAAGAAAGATACTCCAATATAGCTATGAGTAACTATCTCTTGTGTTTTATGTGGAACTTGATCTAAACAGAAAAACAGTCTGATTTAGTGAAAAGGGACTGGTCTTTGGAAATCAAGAGGCTTGAATTCTGATTCTGCTGTTTTTGCCAGGCTGTGTGGAATAATCTACTTATTTGCTCTTCAGTTTTCTAATTGATTGAATAAAAAGAATAAACTAAATGATCTTTAAAAATCCTTTCAATGCTGAGATTCTATTTACCAATTTTTAGTTCAAATGCAAAAATTTACTTTTCAGACTGCCTTGGAATTTTAGGTTTAGAAGTTTGTTATAATAACAGTAACAGCAATAATACATAACTGATGTGTTTTGCTAGCACTGTGCTAGGCCCTTTATAGGAATTATCTCATTTAAACTCCATAACATTTTACAAAGAAAACTTAAGCACAAAGACATTAAGTTTAAATGCTTTTTAAAGGGCATTTCTTCTAACTTTTCATTCAATTATTCATCTTTTTTAACAGATAAGACTTGTAACTTGAAAACCTACAGTAATGGAGAATTCAGCACTAAAGGCAGTCCATTCAGTTATGGCCATGAGTTGTAGCAAGGTTCCACTGTTTCCCTGAAAACTTCCTGTCTGTATAATTTACTCACTGGTCCTGGGGAGCCCTGGTGCATCCTTCAGGTGTCTAGTGCTTAAATGTGACAGTCTTCTAGATTTTTGAAAACAGTTTCTGGGGTTAAATTGGAAATTAAAGCTATACCTATTCTGAAATATAAAAATAAAGTTCTGCTATTTATATATATATTTAAATGTAGTGTGCTCTAAACAAATTATAAGATTTATATATTGCCCCTGTTTTTCTCTATACCAAGCCAAGCCCCATATGTGCTTTACCAAATAACTGCCCGTTTACCAATGCACTTGTGTCTTTTAAATTTCTTTACGGAGGCAAAATATCTCACATTTGAAGAATTATTTACAAATCATATTGAAATTACTTTAATATATTAAAAAAATTTAGAAATTTTTTATTAGATACTTCTTAATCCACCAGGATTTTGTGTATGAGACTATTTCTAGCCTGTGTACTGAAACAATATTCAGATTAATTTTAGAAAGCCCTAAAATTTTAGAAAGTCCACTGCTAAAACCTGCTGTATTCATCAAATCGCCTTTCTTGTTTTTTGCATTGATGTCTTTTTTTGTTTCATTATTGTTTTTTACCTTTTTGTGTGTTTATTTGGCAGACCAGAACCTTTGTATGCAGCTGTAAACAAGAAACCTACCTCCACAGCCTATACAGTTGGAGAAGGTGAGCTTTAGGCAATTTGTAAATTAGATGGGAGTCAGTTTGGCTACTAATTATCTTCCTTCCTACAGTTGTTAAGTTGTTATTCTTCCTGCTTCTGTGTCTTCAGTGTTAAAGTGAAGTTAGGAAAACCTGCCCCTTGTCTATTTCACATGAATATTGAGGATTCAGAAAAAAATATGGCTGAAAATACTTGGCACTTTTAGGAAATCTGTACTATAAAAATTCAGCATAGACTGCCTCAATAAATAAGGTCATAAATAAAAAGTGTTGCAGTGAGATAGCACAAAGTTTTTGTTTTCCTGTTATTATATATCTAGATTATAGAAAGGATGTAAGGAAATTTCAGTACATTTAGTGGTTTACATATTGCATTTTAACTACTGTATACCATATAAATCATTAAGTAGGATTTGAAATCAAGATACACTTTATCATAAATATTACAAAGAAAAAATTTTTGTAGCCCTTTGGGTTGTTTGACTAATTATTTCAATTTTGTTAATGTGCTGAAATATGAAAGATTGTCTACCCTCATTTCAGACATTTTTATTTAACAGTTACATAAGTTTATAAATTAATTGTACATGTCCATTGTAAAATTAGTTGAATAGTTGAAGTACATTTTACGTACTAAAGAAAATCATTTTAATGATAAATTAAACAGTTTATTCAATATCTACAATATTAGAGATTCTATGCTAAAGCCTGAAAGATACAAGGATGAATAAAACACGGTATCCCAAGTGCTCACAGTAGAGTGGAAAGGATAGGCATACAATTGTAGTAAATTCTATAATGAGTGAACAAAACTTAATTTTGAGTAGGACCTGTGAAACCACAGAGGTGGCAGTGTTGAATCACCTTAAGCAATGAGTAGAATCTTGCATAGTGACAAAGAGAAAACTCTTGTGGACAGAGGAAATGGCATGAGGCAAGGCACAGCTGTGAAAGGGTAAGGAACTTCAGGTCACCAGTGAGGCTGGAACTGTAGGTTTACTGTGGAGTGACTGCTGTGGGTGAGCCTAGGAAGACAGCGAGAGCATTCTGGAAAGGACCTTGCATATATCTAAACCTTGCGATCAGTTTTTGTTTTGTGAAATCAGCTAAATTGAGTAATACTGGGATTGTGAATAGTCAGTAGGTTGTGGATGGTGTTTCTGGTCCTCTCCAGTTTATGATATACAGGTCAAATTCCATGTTGACAAATATAAATAAAACTAGAAAAGAAAGAAAAAGATTTCTAAAACCTGGTTATTGACTATTTTTTCTAAGTAGTAGTAACCACAGAAACAAAAACCAAAGCCAATATAAAACTTAGACATTCTCCTTAAGGTCATTCATTAACAAATATTTATCAAGCATCTGCTCCATGCCAAGCACTATGCTAGGAGCTGGGTCACTGTGATGGAACTTGGCCTCTCCTACTGATGTTGGCTGAATGTTGGGCATTTCTATAACTGTGTAGATAAAAGAAATAGAAAAGAATTTAGCAGATTAAAATATATTTTGTGTAAGAAGCTTAAAAAAATCTTTTCATATCTTGACTCTCTGTAAAGATATTGATATCTGTTTGTAGGTTTTGGGTTATTCTCTTTGATATTATGATGATAATAATACAATTTTGGGGGAAAAAAAAAAAGAAACCCCATGGTAAAGCTTTCAGTTAAATGATCTTTTTCTAAGAGTTAAATAATTGCTTGATTTCTTTTTCTCCCTTAAGATCTTTTTATATTTACACAGTATCTTGGAGATTAACATAAATTTTTTTTTTACTTTTGTAATCTTACAACCGAAATTAGTTTCTTTTTGCTTTGTTCTCTACAGAGTATATTGCACTTTATTCATATTCAAGTGTAGAACCCGGAGATTTGACTTTCACTGAAGGTGAAGAAATATTGGTTACCCAGAAAGATGGAGAATGGTGGACAGGAAATATTGGAGATAGAACTGGAATTTTTCCATCAAATTATGTCAAAGCAAAGGATCAAGAGGTAGAGTTATTTTGGTATAGAAACAGAATCATTCCATTCGTGTTGATCAAGATTCGTACTTAAAACAGATACTCAGGTATATGGTTTTGGTCGGGCTGCTTTGGTTACAGGGAAACCACTTAAGGCAGCTCCAGAAAACTAGAGTTTATTATAGAGATTCTGTTAGAGAGATAAGTGAGAAAGGATTTCATGAAATTCTCAGAACAAGAGCCATAGGTAGGGCTGGGCCTCATGATACCCGAAGCTAGGGAATGGTTTCAGATTCAGGGAGGCTTAAAAGGGAGCACCTTGAAGAAGTCTGTAAATCTTTACTTTAAGGCTCTGACATTAATGTGACTCAGCTTACACTCTTGAGTTCTTGCTTCTTTTCTTTCCACCATTAGTATGGATGGTATGGTGCAGCAGTTCTCAAACTTTTTGGTTCCAGGAAGTTTTTACCTTCTTAAAAATTATTGAGGACTCCAAAGAGTTTTTAAAAATATATGGGTTATATCCAATGATTTTTCTATATTGGAAATTAAAACTGAAATTTTAAAAATGTTTATCAATTTATTCTAAAATAAAATAAACCCATTACATGGTAACGTAACTTGCTTTTTATGGGAAACAGCTATATATTTTCCAAAAAAAAGTTTAGTGAAAAGAGTGGCATTATTTTATATTTTTGCTAACATCTTTCATTAAAGTCTGGATTAATTGAAGACAGCTAGATTCTCATATCTGTTTCTGTGTTCAGTCTGTTGTGATATGTTCTTTTGGTTGAAGTATATGAAGAAAATTCAACCTCACACAGATGTGGGAGAAAACAGAGAATTATTTTAATAACATTTTCAGATATCTTCTCTGGGTAGTCTTCTTTGATAGTATTACAGCAAAACTTGACAAGTGTTAAATTGTTGTAGGTTAATTACAATATGGAATCTGAAGCCATATCAGTGAATATTTCTTACTATTACTATTAGAATTCACCAGTCTATTTTGCATTTTGAATGGATCTTTTACCCATGTGTGATGTGGCAACATTCATGGATCATTTGGAAAATACTGAATCACTGAGTTATGCAAATATTCCCTGTTATACAATATCAAAAAGTCACATCTGTTAATATCCCACTGATCTCATAGAAATGTCCTAAGTGCTTTGAAACTGTCAAGCTCATGATGGTAGATACGAGTTTTCCGAAATTTTAATTTT
Source organism: Tapirus indicus (assembly GCA_031878705.1). Classification (NCBI taxonomy): domain Eukaryota; kingdom Metazoa; phylum Chordata; class Mammalia; order Perissodactyla; family Tapiridae; genus Tapirus; species Tapirus indicus. The sequence goes on along the minus strand of CM062923.1, from coordinate 19,820,100 downwards.
CTCTTAAAAGCTTGAATTTTACCATTGGCAACAAATCCTGTCAGCTGTTTTCCTTGAAGTGACGGGCTTACTTCATTTTTCTTTGAGAAAAATGTCTGCTAAATCCCAAGTCTAAGTAGTCTGTCATTTCAGTCATTCTTTCAAGTGAAAATGTTGTTCCATTGAAAACTTAGTTCAGCTTACATTTTAATCACACAAGTGCTTTTCCTTGAGACCACCGTTGTACTTCAGTATGCAGCAGAAATGCTTTAGGAACACTTCCGTTTAGACACACAGAATTTTTAAAAGATGTGTACCTGAGGATTAAGATTTAGTAAAAATTTTTACTGCTTGATTAAGGACATTCTTATGTGGAACTGGCTTTGTTTTACTGTGAGCATGTGGCTGCAAAGAACACTGTGATGAGTGGTATAATTCGACACCACTGCCATGGTTCGTGCTAAGGCAGCAGCAGTTTTACCCACCATTGTAAATGTCAACACAGTGATAGAGGCAAATAATGTCTTAGTATTGTTATGGAAGTAGTTTTTAATCTTCAGGACCCCTGAAAGGAGCTTAAGGACTGCCCCGGGGATCCATAAACCACACTCTGAGAACCACTGAGACAACCTGGGTTGACTTCTGGCTCTACCACTCAGAGGCTAGGTGACCTTGGACAAGATCCTTTACCTTTCTGTACCTCAGTTTCCTTCTCTGTAAAATGGAGATAATCATAATTACTTAATAGTGTTATTGTGAAAATTAAATGTTTGAATATATATAAAATTTCTAGAACAGTGCATGTTACACACTAGGCACTCAAAATATGTTAGCTCTTGGCTGCTCTTAACTCTGCTTCAGTACTTTTACTACAGCTGTGTCCACTAACACAAAAAAATTTTAACTCTGTCTCTTGTTCAAGTTCCTGAAAAGAGGTACCGTGGTTGACCAGACTTATCCTGTAAAGTCAAACAGAGGTGGCTACCCAGGATATGGATTTTTTTGTTCTTCGGTTAGGTTCAGAAGGAACATGGCAAAAAAATTGCCTCCTCTGCAGCAGGAGGAGCAAAACTCACCTATGCCTTAACGTATCCAGGGCACATGCGTTGTATGTGGTGGGCATGGATGCTAACCTGATAAATGGGATGCATTTGGCCTGGATGCTCACATTTAATATTCAGGAAAGATTCAGAAAACTAGCTGTTAATGTTGAGTCAGTGGATGCCAACATCAGCCACTTGTATATAATGTATTATCTTAGCAGATCAGATCTCCCCCTAAGTGTTGGATTCTTAACTTATTTGGTTAATATAAGGTTAATTTTCATTTTGATCTTCATTTAAAGAAACAAGAATCCTGGGGCCGGCCCAGTGACGTAGTGATTAAGTTCGTGCACCCTGCTTTGGCGGCCCAGGGTTTGTGGGTTCGGATCCCAGGGGTGGACCTGCACACCGTTCAGCAAGCCATGCTGTGGAGGCATCCCACATACAAAATAGAGGATGACTGGCACAGATATTAGCTCAGCGACAACCTTCCTCAAGCAAAAAGAGGAAGATTGGCAGCAGATGTTAGCTCAGGGCCAATCTTCCTCACCAAAAAATAAATGAATAAAATGATAAATTAAAGGAAAAAAACAGGAATCCTGGTAAATTAGAAATCTCTAATTCCTAAAACCTTTGTACTTTTACATCTAGATTGTAGGAAAATGATAAAACACTATATCTTTTCCTTACAGAGTTTTGGGAGTGCTAGCAAATCTGGAACATCAAACAAGAAACCTGGTATGTATAATGATGAAGTTAAAAAATTACAGTGTTTTAGTAGGCTTGAATTCATAGTTTCTTATTTTTCTTCTTTTCAGAGATTGCTCAAGTAACTTCAGCATATGTGGCTTCTGGTTCTGAACAACTTAGCCTTGCACCAGGACAGTTAATATTAATTCTAAAGAAAAATACAAGTGGGTGGTGGCAAGGGGAGTTACAGGTAATAATCTCTAAATAACATTTATCAATTTTATTATCAAAGTAATGCATGCTCGTTAAATAATAATGTTAATAAAAATATTATATCACCTATAATCATACCACTTAGAAGTAATCAATATTAACATTTTAGTGTACTATGTTTCTCTCCAGTCTTTTCCCTGTTTATTTTTAGCAGAGTTGAGTTGATGTTATAAGTAACAATATGAAAAAGAATTTTCTCTAAAGACGAAATTGTTTTCCAACAATACCTGCTTTAATAAACCACAGGTCACTTTCTTTAGCATCATCTTTGCCTAGGATAACCCCAGGCTTGCAGTATAGCTTCTAGAGAAAAAACATGATCCAGGCTGTGTACTGAGACAATAGTACCTATTGGAGTGTGTCCATCCCCTCCCCGCCCCACCTGGTCTTATGTTTTTTGAAACAGCAGTGCAAGAAAGGAAGTACAGGAATAAATGAGTGTGTTTTTTCCCTAAAATGTTAACAGAGACAGTTAATTGCATTTTTACTGGTACAGAAGGAGAGTTCTTTCCTCACTCCTAGAATTTCCTTACTAGTTAAAACTAAAAAGCATTTTAGGATTAAAGGATGGTGAAATATAATAGCTGTATTTTTACGTAAGAATGACCTATGATTGTAATATGGAAGATAAACATAGCTTCATTCTTGCAAATCAGTCTTATAATTCCTAAAGAACAGTGGGGGGTTAAAATTCAATATCTTCTTAAATAAGCCCCTGAAATTCCACTTTCTGATTTGCTTTGAAAATTGACCCCAACTATGTGAGAAACATGGCTCTCCACAAATTTTATTTATGATCTCCTGATTAATTATTAACAAAGCCCCAAGATGTATTTACTGTGGGCTGTTCCATTTTAAGTGTTGACTTGAACTTATTAGGAGAACTCTAGAAAAGTCTTTTTAGTTTATAAATACTATTTGTGTGAAAAATGCAGAGAATTGTAAGCCCAAAAGGCCTCCAAATAGACTTCTACAGGTAGCGTTTTCAGCAGCACTTTGAGATGCATGTTGAGTCTTCCAGTTGTTTCATATTGACCTGGAAGGACAACACAGAATTCAGGGGTCCCCAAGACCACCCTCACTTCTAACACCAATTGTAAGTTTGGAGGTCCCCCAGACTACTCTCAAGTTCAATAATTCACTAGATGGACTCACAGTACTCACTGAAAGCTGTTGACCCAATGTTATGGTTTATTACAGCAAAAGGATTTAGATTAAAATTAGCCAAGGGAAGAAATATATGGGGCAGAGATCAGGAGGGTTTCAAACACAGCTTCCAGTTGTCCTCTCCCAGTGGAGTCATAGACGGCATTAACTCCTCCTGGCAACAGTACACTTGGAGAATTGCCAAGCAAAAGAAGCTCACTCAGGTCTTTTTGTCCAGAGGTTTTATTGGGGCTCCCTCACATACACATGGTTGACCACTGAACTCAGTCTCCAGTCCCTCTAGAGGTGGAGTTCATATTAATGTGACCCAGAGCACCCACCATAAATCACACTGTTAAACTATGTGGCTTGGTCAAGCTCCCCAGGTAAACTAAGACACTCTTATCAATCAGGCCATTCCAAAGGTTTAGAGCTTTACCTCCCAGGAGCCAAAGGCAAAGGCCAGACCTCTCTTTGGGCAAGGTTAAATTTTTTACTACACAGCCAGGGTTTTAGTTTATGTCTTGATAATTGTTTTTAATCTTATCTTTCATATTCCTTTTGCTAATTTCACAGGCCAGAGGAAAAAAGCGACAGAAAGGATGGTTTCCTGCCAGCCATGTTAAACTTTTGGGTCCAAGTAGTGAAAGAAATACACCTGCCTTTCATCCTGGTATGGAAGCAGATTAACTTGTATTTCATCTTAGAGAAGTTTTGTTAAAACTCAGCAATTTTTCGATTAGCTAACTCTTTGAAAAATATTAAAATTTTGTCCTGTCCTTATCTCTGACTAAAAGTAATGTTACAGTGAGAACTTCCATTCTAAAAAGTTCTGTGAGGAAACAGCCAGCTGGTCAGTGATACTTGAACTGCTTCACTCCTTGAAATTTTTCAAAATAGAATTGCTGTACCATCATACTTAAGGCGAGGCAGTTCACTTGGATTTTTAATTCTTGGTTTTTATACAGGCAGTCGGGGAAGGAAGGTGGGAGAAAGCAGCTTAAGGGAAATTTTAGCCTAATTTTAACACTTAATATTAGAGTAATTAAAATCCTAGGGTAATTTTAACTTGTGATCCTTGTAGGAATAATTAATTTGTTTATTTTGTTGTTCTCCTTCTGGTAGTGTGTCAGGTGATTGCTATGTATGACTACGTAGCAAATAATGAGGATGAGCTAAATTTCTCCAAGGGACAACTTATTAATGTTTTGAACAAAGATGATCCTGACTGGTGGCAAGGAGAAATCAGCGGGGTGACTGGTCTCTTTCCTTCAAACTATGTTAAGATGACGACAGACTCAGATCCAAGTCAACAGTGTGAGTAATATCAAGCTCGTTACCTTTGAACTAGTACAAAAGCTTTAACATGCGGCACTGTAACGTTCCGCGGATCAGATCTTAACCTCAGCACTCTTAGCAAATGTATATTAATGTTTCAAGTAAGAAAATACAAAAGGAAACTTTTCAGAAGATCAGCGGTTATGCTGCTTTATTTTAAATATTTTTTTCCTAGCTTCACACCTTACTATTAGACTTTATCTGAAAAAATTTGTAATTCTTTTTTGGGTTCTTTGGTATGACAGCAGTCAATACCGCAACTTCCCTTTACCACCATCCTTTTTCAGCATCCAGTGATCTTTTTCAGCTTAATAGAGTAGCTAGTAGTTACCCTATTCACCTATTGAAAAGTACCCTTTTAGTGTACAGGTGCTATTAATTTTGCAATCTTCTCATTTATTTCTCACATATTTACACATCATCCAGGTTAGAAGAAAATTAAAAACCTCTTTAAACTGTTTGTTTGCAAAACTCTCATTAGGTGATTTTTTTAGATAGATATCTCTTGCCACAAGATATATATGAATCAAGATGTATGTTACTGTTTTTAGAACAAGGGTCCAGATCTCCAAGTATGAAATTTGGTATTACATAAAATTATGGTAGTTACCTAGCCTTTCTTATATTTGACCATAAACATGCATTAATAATATATTAGAGGATAAACAGTACTTGGAAATACTTTTTACGTTTATAAAATGGATGTCACTTTTCCCCACCCTTTTGATTTTTTTGTTGTTACAAAATATATCATGATTTACATTTTTATCTTTCTTGTGAAATTATCTAAAAGTTTTAACCTTTCTTTTTAATTTAGTTTCTGGTAAGTAACCAAATCAAAGCTCAGATATGCTTATGCTTCAGTGCAAGTATTACAAATTTATTTTATACTGTATAATTTTGAAATATTAGTGTATTATTTTCACTTTAGAGCTTGTAAAGAGTTCTGATCCTGGGAGAAGAATTTCCTTTAGATAAAGCAACTAAATTTTTCAGTCTGGAGGTGGGAGGAGTCCAGTTTTTGATGGTTTGAATATTCCCAAAAATATTTCAGGGTTTCAGGAGCAGTGGTAAAGAAAATTAGAACAACTCGGGTTACCTAAATGAATGACCATTTGTAAGCTCTGCTGATGGTTTGGCAGTTTTTGGTGCTTGCCAGTTTATCTGATTAGTTAGAAATACCTGGGATGCTTTTCCTGTACCTGAAAGAGGAAGATGCTTTTCAGACTTGCTGAGTCTGGAAGATCTTTGGCTAGTGATCCCTGGAGACATTCCAGTATGTCGGTACATTTAGCTTTTATAGAGCCTGTAATATAAAGTGGTGGTTTTCCAAATGTTTTGTTGTTGTTTATCTTGTTTACCAGTGGTGAAATACTTTTTTCCAATTAAGTCTTATATAATAAAGAACACATAAGAGCTGTTCTAAAGAAACAACAGCCAGGATAGCCGGTTAAATTTTAGATTACCATTGTGTTTCTTGGGCTCTTATAAGTATTATTTTCATTTTTTTTTTTTTTGGTTGTTTTTTTGTGGGGAAGACCAGCCCTGAGCTAACATCTGTTGCCAATCCTCCCCTTTTTGCTGAGGAAGACTGGCCCTGGGCTAACATCCGTGCCCATCTTCCTCCACTTTATATGGGACGCCACCACAGCCTGGCTGACAGGCAGTGCGTCGGCAGGCGCCCGGGATCCAAACTCGCAAACCCCGGGCTGCCAAGCGCGGACTAAACCGCTGCGCCACCGGGCGGCCCCATCATTTTATTATGTAATTAGGATATTTTTTAAAGTTGAGAATTTTAGTAGTTCAGATTTGTTTAGTTGATGTTGCATGTTATTAGTTGAATTTTTCTCACCCACTTAATTTGCTTTATGTTCATTTTATTCCTCATTTTTCTTTTTATAGGACCCAATGTTGTCTTCCAGTGTGAAAGCACCCCAGAGACCCACTATCCAAGTTTGACTCTAGCGTGGAGGCAGGGCAGGCAGCCCTGATCAAATATCTCCTACACAATTCATTAACTTCGTTCGAATGTTAGAGCCACTTGTGATTATTTCTTTGTGTTTCTAATTTACAGTTAAAATTTATTTGTAACAAGTTAAAGGATAGTGGGTCTTTGTGTGGCTTTCCCTGCTGTTCACTCTGGCATCCTTTAGCGTTTTTCTTCTTTTTTAATTTGGTAATTGTAGGTCATTAGCATGCATACTGAGTTTATCCTTACATGGTGGGAGTTCCAACACACAAAGACCCACTATTTGCACAGACTATTCTTGCTGATTTGGAATGGGCTGCTATGCTTTTCTAATGTTACTGCAACATGTATATTCATTATAGAATTCAGATTTGTTTGCTTCTGTTTTGCTATTATGTTTGATCTAATCCTAATCACAGTGAGCTCTTAATTGATTCAATGTGTGATTTGCCCCCAAATATGTACTGTATACTCTATTAGTTTTTCTAATATGCCACAATGAGAAGGAGTATTTAAATTTATTTAAAGGCCAAGAACTGGAAATAACCATTTCTCTATATTTTGTGTATTTCGGAGTGGGAGCAATAACACTTTGGGGGAGCTTGTCTTATCTCACAGAAGAGGAAAGTGATGCCCCAGCAGTATGCGCAGAGTGGGATATGTTTCACCTGTTTCAGCTGCCCAGGAGTGAGCACTGTACTGTGGTGGTTCCCTTAGCATTTGTGTGCTCTGGGCTAAGGAAGAGACTGCATCAGGGGCTGCAGCAGTTTGTTGTTGCTTCTTTATTGATGACCTGAAAATGGATTATTTCCGAGGAATGAAAGGCTCCTATCGTTGACCATGAGATATGAAACCTTCCCTAGCTTAGAGCATTTATATCTATACATTTTAAAGTCAGAATTCATGTTACCTATTTTAATCAGGTGACTACATGTCCCAGGTCACAAAAGGACACCAGTTGACATTCTTTTGAATCTGGTTAGTAAAGATCATAAGGAATCCTTGAAGAGTTTACGTGCCCCTGATTCAGGCATACAGGCTCTGTCTAGTCAAGAATGAGTTCGAGAGAGCTATGTGAGAACTGGCATTCCTCCGTGTCCCTGAGGCTAGAAGATTGAGTTTACCATCCATAATTCTCTGGCTAATAGCCCTTCTTCAACCACATTGGCTACTTTGGCATAGGATTTTACTTCTTTTCCTTGAATGGAAAATATTTTAAAGATAATAAACAGTATTATAAACTAATATATGTGAGAGTACTTGGCTGAGACAAAAAGGAGTTTTGGTAGACAGTATTAAACTATATTTGAAAATCAGTGAGAAGTTTATGCAATTTAAAATGTTTACAAACTGCAGTGCAGTCTACTGTTCATGAATGTCAAAGTATTATCAGGAAAAGCGTACATACAATCACAGGGTCTTATTTCCTCAGAAAGTTCTTTAAGAAGAGGGAAATGTGTTTCTCTATCTGTGAGTTTAAGTTAGAGGCATATTTTGTGCAATATTTATGTTAATGTGCCTATACATTATAAATGAATGATATCAGTTATACATTGCCTAAATCAAAACTTTACGACACTTGAGAAGGAATCAGCAGTTTAGTTAGAATTTCACAAAGTTCAGATGTCTGTGTTCCAGAATAGTTCACATTATTGGGATGTGTGGTGATGTGTATGTGTGCTCCCTGGGGCGAGGATTTCTAGTTTTAGACCACCTCAATTTTTAGCATTTGGCATCATCATGATACTTTTATACAATATAATATTTATAGGAAAGCAATAATATCACTTTACAAGTGGAATAACAGATTTGCCTGCAGTCTCTAAAGGAGACAGTGCAAAGATTGAGTCCTTGTGAATTCAGCCAACCTTCCAAATTGCACGGATTACTTGGTCTTGCCTTTTATCTTCCGAACTTTCTACTTTTGCACCATTGAGTTGAGTTCAGATTAAGGACAGTTACTTTAAATCCATTTTAAACCTTTAGATTAGAAATCCGACCACTGCTCATTAGCCATATGATGTGGTATAACATTTTCTCTTTATAATTTTTGATTTGGGCTTATCTAATACACTGATAAATTATTTCAAAGGTATTTTTATAGCTCAAATCACTTCACTTTTACACTGATAAATATAGATTATTAAGAATGACATGCAGGTAGAGCTTAGCATCTGTAATCAACTTGAAAATAATTACTCATCGGGTACCTATGGACTGAATCGTATAATGGCATATTTAAGCAGAATGTCAGTCTGAAAAGTAAATTTACCGTATTTACTGCAACACCACCCTTTGTGTAGGTATTTTGTCATATATTTGAGAGAAAGATAAAAGTAAAGTATGACTTATAATACTAAACTAAGTCCTTCTTAAAAGTGCATGCAGTCCTTTGCAATACCTCATATTCAGCCACGTACTCACTCTCTTCCTCATTCAGTATAAGAGGCAGCTTTCAGTTTGCTTAGAAAGCAACATTAGAAGGAAAGAGTTTATCAGGAACATAAAATTTTAAAATGGGAGCACAGCTGAATAAATCTGAACCCTGTAGGAGGTAAAGAATCAAAATACCTGTTTCTTTAAAGATTGCAATATGTGATAATCATTTTAAATTATGTGATTAAACCTGATGGGTGTTCCAGCATTGAAAAAATCAGTTCTAAAACCAAAGCTGATTTTTAAGAAAATTTGACAATTTAAATCAACCCTACCCATTGTATAGTTTCCTCTAAAACTTTATCTTAAAGAGTCATTTTAAAATAATACAACTATTTAAAAAATGTTAACTGCTATTTTGGTGTTTTAAAATACAATATGAATACTGATAGTGTAAAATAAACAGGGGGAGGGAAAAGTAGAGAAAGAAATGCCAATTCCAGTCCAAAGCTTTATTTGCCAAGTTTTCTTAGAATAAATTTTACCAACTTATAAATTCTTGTAAATAGAATCTATAATGGGAATACTGAGACTTGCCGAAAGTGGCATTATTGGATGCTGCTGTGATGCTACTGTAATGTAATAAATTATTAAATTGTTGCAAAGTGCTGTTTTTGCCTTAAATTTTTGTGTGTCTTGAAAACTATAGTGTTAAAGGTGTTGAGATTGTGCAAATGCTGGGCACGCTTGGCATGAGGTAATCTGTTTTTATTTTTACAAACCTGTACTATAACTATGCAAGTGTGTTTATTAAAAGGACACAAATTACATTACTTGTATTGTGTATTTCTTTTGAAGCATCCTTTAAAACTTATTTCTCATTGTTTATGTGTAGTCGTGACTTAATCTCTTTGGAATTTCTCTTTTTCCTTAATGTAGTCGCTGGGTACAGGCCAGCGAATTGTTTTATATCACAGGAGGCAAAAGAAATTTTTAAGTGGTCAAGATTGAGATAGTTGGATCTGAGATAATCATATGTATCTCAAAAGCAAAAGAAATTTTGATTTGAAAGTAAAAGAAAATATAATACAGGATAATAATGGACTACTACGTTAGTTACAATTTTTATTCCAACTTTTTTTCTAAAAGGATTGGAAGGAACTTATAAGTTAATTCTCATTGCAAATGTAGAATAAGACATTTTTAGTACAAAATAAGAGTCTGTATGAAAGAAACTGCAGTGAATGCTTCAGGGCACCAGAGTTAAGCAGACTGTTACGTTAAGTATTAAGTAGTCAAGTTGATGGTTCCACCTTGAGTGGAAAAAATGTAGATCAAAATCCAACCCATCCATCAGCTAACATATATTGAGCATTTGCATAAGGCCAAGCAGGGTACTAGGTGCTGAGAATATGAAAATGAATGTCAGATGATCCTTAGCCTCAGGTCGTACCTGGCTGGCTCTTTGAGGAGATCAGGCACATAAGCAGATACTTATTAAACAGCATGCTAAGCACAGTGGTAGATATTTACTGGGCACCAAGAGACTACAGAGGAGGAATACATAATTCAACCATAGACTGGTGAATTAGAGAAGACTTCCTGGAGGAGGCAACTACCCGATCTGTAAGATAAGTAGGAGTAAGCCAGATTGGGGGGTAGGATGGTGGAGAACATGATAAAGACAAGAAACAGCATGGGTGGAGGAGGGGAGGTGTGACTATAAGTGGTTCATTATTGCTAGAGTGGCAGTACAAAGCCAGGAACAGTGAAAGTTGAGGCTTAGAGGCAGACCAAGGGCTAAATCAGAGAGTCTCTATCTTGGCTGCTCATTGGAATCACCTGGGAAGCTTTAAAAACTACTGATGCCCGAGTCCTGATTTAAATGGCCCTAGAGTGTGGCTGGGGCATGGAGAGTTTTCAGAACTCCCCAGATGATTCTGATATGATGCCAAGGTGGAGAAAAAGTGATGAAACAGAGTTAAGGATTGTTCCTGAGGGAAAATTGGCAGGAGTTGGGGATTGATGGGGCTATGTGGGCAGGTGGAAGAGTCAGTTTGATTCCCAGGTTTGTATCTTGTTGACAGGGTAAAATAATGGTGCCACCAGCTGCAGTAAAGAATCAGAGTTGGGGGGAAAAGATGAGTTTGGTTTTGATTACAAAGTACCTGTGGGATATCCAGATAGAATTGTCCAGCAAGTAGTCAGATAACGATGAAGATATACAGCATCAGATGTACATCAGCTGGTGGAATGAATATTGATAGTTGTTGAGTCAGTAAAAGTAAATGAGATTACCTGGACAGAAAATCAGACCTTTGAGGGTACCAGCAGTTAAGGGTTGGATAGTGAAAGGAACCCATGGAGACAGGAACCAGAGAATCTAGGAGAATAAAGAGATTGTTGTGCTAATATTGCCACCATTTTTATAAAATAATTGACATTCTGACTGTGCAACCATCACTCATATCAATAGAAAGAATAAAAGTGCTCTTTATTGAGCACTTATTAGTCGAGGTTCTTTTCTAAGGTCCTCAAATGTATTACCTCATTCTTTTCTTCCCCCCACCCCGCAAAGCCCCAGTACATAGTTGTATATAATAGTTGTAAGTCGTTCTAGTTCTTCTATGTGAGCCACTGCCACAGCATGGCAACTGACAGATGGGTGGTGTGGTTCCATGTCCTGTGGGAAGAGAACCCAGGCCGCCGAAGTGGTGAGCACAAGCACTTAAATAACTTGTCCAAGGTTACACAGCTAGTAAGTTGCAGAACTGGGTTCAAACCCAAGTGGTCTGGTTCTAGAGTCCACACGCTTAACCTCTACACTAATGTGCTAATATTGCCACCATTTTTATAATAATGAAGTTCCTGCAGTACATCCATCACTTGAACCAATGAAAAGAGGAAAAATCAGTCTGCACAGTGTTTCCTCTATGTAAAAAGTACACACAGAGACAAGGAGGCAAGGACTAAATATAATAAACAAGGACAAGAATCAATAGGGATAAAGCTGAACATAATCACTTTTTTTGGTAACAGCTTTATTAAGATAAAATTTATGTACCATATAATTCCCCCAAGTATACAATTCAATGGTTTTTCATATATTCAAAGAGTTGTGCAGCCATTTCTGCAATCAATTATAGGATATTTTTATCATCTCAAAAAGAAATCCTGTACTCTTTAGCTATCACCCTACTATCTTCCTATGCACCCCCTAGCCCTAGGCAACCACTAATCTATGTTCTGTCTGCATATGTTGGCTTGTTCTAGACATACATAAATGGAATAAAATATGTGTGGGGGTTTTGTGATTGGCTTATTTCACTTAGCATAATGTTTTCAAGGTACATCATACTGTAGCATGTATTAGTACTTCATTGCTGTTTATGGCCAAATAATATTCCATTGTATGGATATACCACCTTTTGTTTATCCATTAGTTGATGGATATTTGAGTTGTTTCTACTTTGGCTATTTTGAATAATGCTGCTGTAAACATTTATGTACGAGTTTTTGTGTGGACATATGTCTTCTTTTCTCTTGGGTATATAACATAGGAAAGAAATTGCCAGGTGAAATGGTAATTCTATGTTTAACTTTTTGAGGAACTGCCAGACTGTTTTCCAAAGTGGCTGCACTCTTTTATATTTTCACCAGCAGTGTACAAGGGTCTCTGTTTCTGCACGTTCTCACCAACACTTGTTATTATCTGACTTTTTATTATAGCTATACTTGTGGGTGTGAAGTGACATCTCATTGTGGTTTTTATTTGTGTCTCCTTGATGAGTAATGCTGTTGAGCATCTTTTCATTTGCTTGTTGGCCATTTGTATATCTTCGGAGAAATGTGTATTCAGGTCCTTTGCCCATTTTTTAATTGAGTAATTTGTCTTCATCGCCATTTTTAAAACTTTGTTTTAAACAAGAACAACAGATTATGAAAGCTGTGCTTAAGAGAGACGTTTTAATGCTGTAAAAGGCAAAATCCCTTGGTCAAAGAGAGTGATCAAATGAGTGTAGTGGGAGGGTTGCTTTGAGTCCTGGCTGTACCAGCTCACCCCTCTGAGCCTCAGCCTCGTCAGTACGTGAGGATAGTAATGCCTACATTGCAGATAAGACTGAAGGGATTTATAAAGCACAAGTTCAGTGTCTAACACAGAGGTGCTAGAAATAACAGCTAATATTTACTAAGCATTTGCTGTGTACCGAGCGGGGGTGTGTCAGGTTAGGAAGTGTTGGAGTTAGAACTTGAATCCAGATCTGACTCCAAAGCTCATGCTCTTATCCAACCCCCATACTGTTTTCCATTAACTGGGAGCTGCTCTTATTCCAAATGAGGAAAACAGAACAATCATCAGTTAATTCCAAGATACAGGTGAGAAGAGGATAAAGAAAATTAACTGTTTTCAATGAATCCAGGCTAGTCAAGTTGCATTTCAGGTGGGAGGACCTGCAGCTGGGATTCTGTGTCACCAGTGGTCATCTGTTAACCACCATGAAATCTGAGTCAGGCAGTGCTGTAGAATTAGTGTGTCCTAAACTCAGCAGTTTGGGGCAAAGTCTCCAATTATGTAGGATAAACATGTTGAAAATATGGGCTGTATGATCATACCATTGGGGAAAATTAGGGGTGTAGCAGTCTGTTTTGTAATCGAAGAAAAAAATATACATGTGGATGAAACCCCTGTTGCTCTAGGGCAGTACTATAGTTGTAGGTGCATGATACAGAGTGCAGAAGTATTTGGAACAGTCTATTTGAAATTAGCTATTAGATACAAGCTACTAATTGCATGCACAATAGAGTAGACGGGTATGTAAGGGACCAATCATGTGGCTTAGACACAAAAAAGAGTTAAAGGACAGTAAGAGCCCTGTTGGCTTTTTCACTGCCTCTGGACTATTTGGCATTAGAATATCTATTCCTAAACTCTTTTTCCCTCTGGACTTCAACAAGCATAAGACCAGGTCCAGTTTATACATTGCTATCATCAACATTTACCTTGAATAGGACTGCAGTGGAAGCACCATTTAAAATGGCCTGGAATTTCAAAGTGTAAGACTTGAATCAAGAGACCTGGATTTAGGGATTTGGTAGCTCTAAATTCTATGGTAAGTCACTTCACCACCAACCTTCAGATTCCCCATGTATTTATCCAGTAGGGGTCAAAGTTGTATCTGTTATTCAGAGGGTTGATCAGCGGTTGTAAATTGTGATACACATGTTGGCAACAGTTATTTTTATTGTTAGAATTGAAAGTTCTGTGTTGGGTGAACATGAAGAAACTACTGTTTCGTGACATCTCTTCATAATCTATATTCTGAATAGCACATTAATTCCCTCAGTTGAGTCAGTGATATAAATCTGGCAGACTAGAAGGTGATGCAAATATTAGCCTGAACTACCTACCTTCTGAGGCCAAGGTCTGCACTTTTGTCTGCCATTTGGAGTCTTTACTGTCTTTTAGGCTTATGATGTTTTACAGTAGATTCAAAAATAAAAATAAAACCAATAAAATTTTTCTTTATTCCCTTACATTTATCAATTTGCTTTTGGAAGTTCTAGAATACAGTCATGCACTGCATAATGATCTTTCAACAATGGACTGCATATACGACAGTGGTCCCATAAGATTAGTACCATATACTGTCTAGGTTTGTGTAAGTGCTTTAGGGATGGAGGAAATTTTCCTTTGAAGGGTCTCCTAGCTGGTCTAAGGAATTAACATGAGACAGATTAACAGGAGAAAAACAAAAAGTTTAATAACATGTATACATGGGAGAAACCAGGAAAACAGAGTAACTCACCAAAATGGCTGAAGCCCTCACCTTGAATACCATCCTCAGCTAAAGACAAAAGATGATCTTGGGGGTGGGGAGAGTCAGGGACTTCAAAAGGAAGAAAGGTAATTCACAAGTAGGTGAAAAGGAGCACATTTGGAAAACAAGTGTATGTTTGCCACACAGAAACAGAAGAACACAGAGGGGAGCCCAACAAACAGGCTTTTCTAGGTTCCTCCCTGTCCACCACCTAGATCATGTTATGCTAAGGTGATAGCTCGCTTCCTGTGACAGGTTTTTTAATTCTTGTAGGCAGTTAAAGGGGAGGTAACAAGAAAAACTTTCTGAGTCTTTTGTTTCTTAAAAATAATAGGCCTAAAATAACCCTCATGTTAAAGAGACACATTTTGGGGTGGCAAATTTTGTTCCCCTTCAGTGCACTCTGTGATGTTCACACAACAACAAAATCGCCTTATGGCGCATTTCTCAGAACATATCCCCGTTGTTAAGTGATGCATGACTGTACTTCTATTGTCTGATAGCCAGATATTATGCTTTCTGATGGTCTGCAGCATTAGAATACAGTATGAACTTCCCTTTTGTGCTTAAACAAGCAACCTAACACCTGATGACATAGAACTTGACAGGCATCAAAATGACACGAGTTTTAAAATTGTTTGAAAATTATTTAAATTTCCAAAAACAAAAATTACAAATATCTGTGGCTTCAAGGTGGGAGCATGCTACCTGGTACATAGTTTGTATTCAGTAAATATTTGCCAAGTGAATGAAATGCTATTCTTTTACAAAATAAGATATCCAGTAATTTTCTAGTGCCCTGATAAAACTTCAGTATTAAAGGCAGCCTTCAGATCATGTCCACAATTTAGTCATCTGGATCTACTGTTAAAATCTTGTCTTTTCGCTGAGCTTAAACAGTGAGACTGAAAACCATTATGTGATACTCTGGCTGCTTAATTTGGGTGCACACAGAATAGCATTGTTCAGCGGCATTGCTCTCCTCAGAATGGGCAAGGACTTTTCTGGGACTTGATGACATAATCTGAACAAGCTCTCTTTGTAGTAGTCATCACAGATTGTCTTTTGTCCTTCATCTTTGGAATCTTCACAGATCTCTCTCCTGTCCTTTCTGAAGCATCTCTCATTTGCTTCTTGTTCTTGCTTGCTCTGTAATTTAGAACAGTGGCTCCCAACTATGGTGAGATGTGGAGTTTTCATAATCATTATTCATTCTTTACAATTTGTCTGTCAGTCCCATATCCTCACACAAGTATGGGGGGTCTTGTGGCCCAGCCCACCACTCATTATTCCTCTGGAACTTTGAACTGATAGTGACCATGATCTCTCATTTTTTGTACTTTCCCATTCTTCCCGTCTACTAGGAAGAATTTACCAGGAAGTTTTCTTCATTCTCTCTGACTGCCTATGGTTAAGATCAATGTACTCTGCAGCTCAGAGTTCATCTTCATATCACATTCTATAAATACTTGTTGAAGACCTACCATGTGTCAGAGACTGGGAATATAGCAGATTACAAAATAGACAAAAATTGCTGCTCTCTTAGAGCTGACATTTGAGTAGGATAAGACAGAAAAGAAACAAAATGAAGATACATGTAGTGTCTTAGAAAACTAAAGCAGGTTAGGGGAAAGGGAGTGCTGGGAATGGGGGGTGTCGATCTAGAGGGATTTCAGTTTTAAACAGCCTACTCACATAAATCCTCTCTGAAATGGTGAGATGTGAACAAAGACTTGAAGGACATGAAGGATATCTGGAGGAAGCCATGTGAATATCTGGAAGATCATTCTAGGCAGAGGGAATAGCACATGCAAAGGACTTGAAGCAGGAGCATGCCTGGAATGCTTGAGGAACAGTATGGAGACCAGTGTGGCTGGAACAGAGGGAGGAGCAACAGGAAGAAACAAGGACAGGGGTAACCAGGGAGTTGGAGGAGACTGTTTAGGTTCTTGTGGGCTGTTTATAAGAACTTTGACTTTTGCTCAGAGTGAGAAGAGCCCACTGAAGGGTTTTAATCAAAGGAGTGACATGATCTGACATGTTTTAACAGGATAGCTCTGGCTCACTAGAGTAAAGCGGGAGGTGGGAGTGAGGAAGGGGTCAGAAGCAAGGAGACCTGTTAGGAGGCTAGTTCAGTAATCCAGGTGAAAGATGGTGGTGGCTTGGATCAGAATGATGGTGGTGGACATGGTGAGAAGTGGTCAGATTATGGGTATATTTTGAAGATAGAGCCAACAGTTGGATTGGATGTGGGATGTGAGAAGAGGAAAAGTATCAAGGATGTCTCCAAAGATCTCAGCCTGAGCAGCTGGAGAGATGGAATTGCCATTAACTGAGGTGGAACATAGTGAGGGAGGAACAGGTTGGGGGAAAATGATTAGGAGTTTGGTTTTGGATATGTTACCTTCACTCACCTCTTAGATATCCAAGTGGAGACACTGAGCAGTCAGCAGAACATGTGGTGGAGTTCAGAGGAGATATTCGGGCTGGAGTATAAATTGGGATTAAATCAGCACATAGATTATATTTAAAGCCATGAGACTGGATGGGATCACCAAGGCTGTGAGTATGAGGACTGAGCCTTAGGTTCCAACATTAAGTCTGGGGAGTTGAGGAGGAACCAGGAAAAGAGACTGAGATGGACTGGCCAGTGAGATCAGAGGATATAAGGCGAGGTGGTGACCTAGAAGCCAAGTGAAGAAGAATTTTAAAGAGGAATGAGTGATCGGCTGTCACAAATGCTAGTGTTAGGTCAAGTAAAACCAAGTACCTTTTGCTAAAGGAGGAAGCTACCTGGGGCTTTTAGGAAGCTCTTCTTTAAACTAAAACATTTGAAATAATGTTAAATATATAATTTTCCAGCTATATTTAGTAAATGTTTTTACACAGTAATATAGACTCTTCGGTATTTGTTGAAATTAATTCTATGGATGCGTGAAAAGAATGTGTATTCTCTTGTATGTGTGTTCATTATATTAAGCCTGTTAATAGTGTAGAATCTTTCATAATTCTTATTAATTTTCATTGAGAGAGGTATATAAAAATCCACCACTGTAGTTAATAGATTTTTCAGTTTTTTCTTTTTTTCTGTTCTGTTCTTTCTTTCTTTGGGGGGGTAATTCTGTTGGTTTTTTATTTTACACTTGAGACTCTCTTGTTAGTTGCAAATAAAATCAGAATTAGTATATCTTCCTGAATTGTTTATGATATCATCTTATATGGATCCTTGAAAACCTGTTTTGTCTGTTGCTAATAAGGCCTCCCCAGCTGCTTTTTTATATTTTGTATTTGTGTTGCTTTTTCCAGTCCTTTACTTCTCACATTTCTATGACTTTATGTATTGCTCAAACTTTGCCTGAAATTGTCTTTTTGCCCCACCTATGAATGAATGACAGTATCATTAGAATTCTAGTTCGACAGTTGTTTTTTTCTCAACACCCTCTCTTGTTGTGTTGAGTTGCGTGTAGTCAGTCTGATTGCTGTTCCTATGTAGTTATTTTGCTTTTTTCTCTGTTTTAATGATATTCCCCCCCTTGATGTTTTGCAGTCTAGGTATGGATTTTTTTTTTTCCCCCTAATCAGGAGTCATTGTTCCTCCTGAATCTGCAGAGTTACATCTTTCATCAATTCTAGAAAATTCCCAACATTATAATATTACCTCTTCCCATTCTTTCTATTCTCTTCTTATGAGAGGAGAATATACTCCCATTTGATGTATGCTGGGCCTTGTCATTCTGTCCTCCATGTCTCAACCTCCATTTTATGTTTTCTATCTTTTATCTTTCTGGGCTGCTTTCTAAGTAACTTCAGATCTGTTTTCAGGTTTACTAATTCTTTCCTCAGATGTGTTTATCTGCTGTGTGATCTATTAATTTATTATTTCCACGATAATATTTTCCATTTTTATTCATTTCTTTTTCAAATCTGCCTATTCTTTTTTAAAGACTCTTAGGATTTCAGGTCCTTCATATGTGTCTTGAATTATTTTAAACATATATACTTTACATCTCCTTTTGTTCTATTATCTTATGTTCTTGGGATTCTAATCCTCACTTTTTAATTTATGGTGGGTCATTCCTTGTTTGTTGTAATTTTTTACTTCAAACTCATTTTTAGTGAGACTTGGTTTTTCTGTGGAAATCCTGTGGAACCACGGTTGTAAGAGTGATCCTCCAGAGTAGTTATACATTTTCTTTGGCCAAGCCCTCTAGGTACCACCAGCCAGAGAACAATTTTTGTGTTAACTCGTTAGTTCGGGAATTCTTTATTCCAAATTTATGTGAGATACAAGCCCAGCATTTCTATTCTTTTCCCAGCAGAAACTAAAAGCTTTCTTTCATCTCATTGTTCTGGCAGGAGGATTTTTTTTCCTAGTCTACCTGTAGTCTTCATTCTCCTGCCAGTGCCTCCTCTCATGGGCCAAACTCAGGCAGAATCAACTAAAATAGGAGCTTTCAAAAGCAGCCTGTGGGTTGGCCTCCTTGTAGTATGGAGCAGAGCAGGCGAAAGGTGAGAAATGGATCTGGGGACAACAAGTAGTCTACCATTTGATGAATACTTCCTACCTCCATAGTCAGAACACTGTACTGTTTCATTTTATAGAACTGTGTTCGACACGGTCCCTAATCTTAAGTGGGAGAGACAGACATATACAGATGAACTACATATACAATTACATTATGTGAAGTATCAAAATACAGATGCAAACCAGTACCCTGGAAACACAAAAGAGAGGCAGTGTGGGGGTAAGTGGAACAGGGCGTGGGAAACGTTTCCCTAAAGTAGGATCACGTGAGCCACACCTTGAAGGGTGAGTGAGAGGCTCTTTGTGAAGAAGAGGGCCGTGGACAGTGTGTGCAGCACATGATGAGGAGCCATTGGATATTCCATTAGGGAAAAAATGTAATAAAAAATGTAGTGGCTGGCTTGAGCTGTTCAACAGAAATAGAATGTAAGTCACAAATGCAGCCCCATATGTAATTTAAATTTTTCCAGGAGCCACATTAAAAAAAGTAAAAAGAAACAGATGAAATTAATTTAAATAATTTTTTACTTAACCTAGTATTATCCAAAATATTGTCATTTCAATATGTAATCAATATAAGAGTTATTAATGTGTTATTTTACATTCTGGGTTTTTTTGTACGAGGTCTTTGAAATCCAGTGTGTATTTTACACTTACAGCACTTCTCTGTTTGGACAGATAGTTCCCCTGTCACTAGGCATAAGGCAAAAGCCCTCAGCTTCTTGCTGAATGATTCTGGAATTATGTCACACTTCACAGTTTGACATTTAGTTCAGCTCCAGTGTGCCTATAAATTGATCCAAAGTGAATGCAGTACCTTGCATCCTGATGCAACATACTTGGGACTTCCCACAAAGCCACTTATGGCTGTGGTGTATCCCAGACCAGGAGTTCTTTGTTCTAGTGGGCTATGGCATGGTCTTGTTGGGAACTGCTGGGTCCTGGGAACTTTAGATTTCCTAACCTTAGCACTTCACTCTGAGAAATCTGGACAAATGTTTCTCAAACATTTTTTAAACAGTAGCTCCCAGTAAGAAATACATTTTGGAGCTGCCTGGTGGTGTAGTGGTTAAGTTTGCGTGCTCCGCTTCAGCGGCCTGGCATTCACAGGTTCCAATCCCGGGTGTGGACCCACACATCACTCATCAAGCCATGCTGAGATGGCATCCCACATAGAAAATAGAGGAAGATTGGCACAGATGTCAGCTCAGGGACAATCTTCCTCAAGCAAAAAGAAGAGATTGGCAACAGATGTTAGCTCAGGGCCAATCTTCCTCACCAAAAAAAAAAATCAAAACATATTTTACTTCCTGAAATACATACCTAACTAAAAATTTGCATGGAACAACACTTAGCAATGCTGCACACATGGTAGTTCCTACTCATTTGTTTATTTACTGCTGAGCCTAACCAGCATTTGAAAGAACTAAATTGATATCATGACCCACTGATCACTCACGACCTGCAGTTTGGAAAACACTGGTCTCAAGTATTTGATTCATTTAATCATTACAATAACTTTGAAAATGTCTTGAGATGGTGAGAAGAGCATAGGTTCTTCACAAGCTCAGCACGGTTCTGATCTCTTTGAGGCCATTTCTAAAAATCCTTAATTCTATTACTACTAAGAAAAGAAATTAAGGCCACAGTGAAATGTTACAGGTGTGGCTAATTTACTGCTCTCAAGCGTCAAGTGACAGGTCATGAAGCCCTTCTCCACGGGTGTGCCCTGCTCCGTGGAAGTTCCCACGCTCCTTGGAAAGCTGTGGAGTTCTTTCAAGGCAGCGTTTGTAAACCCAGGGCATCTGCTGATAAATGTCTGTTTTCTGCAAAGAAGACTAAAATAATATTTTGAAACTCTCCACTGTTCTTCCATAGGGTGTGCTGATCTCCAAACCCTGGACACCATGCAGCCAATCGAGAGGAAAAGGCAGGGCTATCTTCACGAGCTGATTCAGACAGAGGAGCGGTACGTGGATGATCTCCAGCTCGTCGTGGAGGTGAGGGGGCCCTGCTGACTAGCGCGAGGAGCATCTGCTGTCTCCTGTAGGGGATGGCAGGCCTCAGTCCCAAGGCGAGGTGACACCTTTGACGTGTGAATTCACAAGGAGTGACAGGCGCTCTTACACCCTCGAAACTCTCTCTCTGCCCAGTGGAGAGTGCTTAAAGCTCTCAGTCAAGTCTTTCCCCGAGATGAGGTAATTCAGAGTGAAGAGAGAACACAGGGCACTCAGATACCTCAGGCGGATGTGGCAGAGGCCCCATCAGGAAGGACAAAGGTATAGAGGAGGCGGGAAGGCACTGAAGGAAAATTATCTACCTCAACTCTTTGCCTAACTATATTTACACTGCTGTTTCGACACCTGACATTTTCATAAACTTTAACATTTCCAGAGGAATTGTGAGGCAGTGGGAATGTTCACCTAATGTTTTTATCAGTTTGGAAAACCAAATAGGAACTTATTGTAAAATATTGCCCAAATATCATATATTTACTGTTTTATGTTTGTGCCTATTAATGTTTCCAGTGACCTCTAAGCTGATGACAGTTGTTAGAGTGGCATTTTAAAATGATTTGTGTCTGAGTAAGCAAAATAACACTTGATAGTTCTATTATACTTTTGTTTCCGTGGCTTTTAGTTCCCACTCAATGTGTCAAGGCCCTCAGATGAGAAGACCAGTCAAATAAACAAAACATCTGAGGGCAACAGGTGTCCCCACACAGGCCCAACAGGTGCAACATCTGCCATGACCTGGACAGCAGCATGGACCAGAGGCTGCATCCTTTGCATCTGCCCCCAGTAAGGCCTGCCCTTGATCCACTCTCCACCCTAAATGCAGGCTGGGATCTCCAGACGGGGCATACCTGTCCCTCCCACGTGTTCACTGTGCTATACTTCTTGGTTGATAAATGTCTACCTTTCCCCCAAGGCTGTGAGCTCCTGAGACTGTGTATCCTTCATCCTGCATCCCCAAAACTTAGCCTGGCCCTTTGCAGGCCTTCCCATCTGTACTGAATAAAGTAGGTGTGTTTATGTCTGCACCTCTCTGACCAGGGCAGATGGCCTACAAGAAAAGCCCATCTTTTTTATTGGCCCCTGCAAGTGTCAACCCTGCTGCTGGTCAGATTATAGTCCTAAGGGATTGTAAATGGGTACAGAAGTACCTCTCTGACACTAGCACAGGTGAACGGGGACCAGGTGCTTGCCCCACCTCAGACCACTCAGTTAACCACTTGGGCCTCGGTTATTGCCACTCCACCCACCTCACCAGATGCTCTGAGGGGTGAGGAGTCATGTGCACTGTTGACAGGCAAGGTCTTCTGATAACTGTTCCAATGGAGGTTCCCAGAGGGCTTGGCCACCTTATCCTCCTCTGCTTACCTCACTGAGGCTGGCACAAAGCAGGTAAGTAGAATAAATACACAAAGCAACATAAATTAATCAGTGAATGAAGAACAATCTCTGTCCTTCAGGAGCACCCTCAGAGCAGATTGACCCTCTTTCCGGGGCTCGCCCTCCTGGGAGTGTCCTGACATCGGCAGTCTGGTTGTGGAACTGAAGAGGCTTAGAGAGGCCCAGTTCATAGCACTTTCATCTGACTTCTTTGAATCCACGTTCAACTCAACCCAGTAAACATTAATTGGAAACCTACTATATGCAAAGCACTGCGCTAGAGAATAGAGACAAAAGAGAAACTTCCTACCCTCGAGGAGTTCACAGTCATGTGGAGAGACAGACAGTTACAGAGCAGTGCGGTGAAGGCTGGGAGAGGGGTGACTTGGGTGCTTTGGGAGCCGAGAGGAGGGGCCCTCCCCAGGCCCCGAGGAAAGGTCAGGAAGGACTTTCCCAATTAGGCTTTGGCCAAGACCTGAAGGACAAAGATGAGTTTTCTATGCCAGAAAGAGGAAATAGAAGTGGGAAGGCATGTGCTGAGGGAGTTAGGGTCCAGTGTGGCTGGAGCGTCAAGTACTTGAGGGCCAGGATGGTGAGGTCGGTGCGGGGCAGACCACACAGGCCTCGTGAATCTCGAGAAGGAGTTTGCATCTTATCCCGCAGCCAATGAAAGATTTTAATAGAGTAACATATCGTGTGTATTTTGGAAAGATCACACTTGATAAGAGTCATCTCAGATAACATCACTATTTCCTTAAGGCTTTTAAAGTCATTCCCCAGGAATCCTAGTTGTTTAATGGAAACTTGGACTTAGAATCAAAAGGAATTGAGTTTAGTTCTAGCTCCTCTGTATTCTCATTTTGTGACCTTGAGCAAATCACTCTCTCAGGCTTTATTTCTTCATGAGTCAATTGTGAATAATAATACCTGACTCTGCTTGACCTACATCATCTATGACGTTAATTGAGAAAACTCCCACGCACGTACACACACGCAGGTGTACACGCGCACACACAAACATATGCATGTGCGTACATATTGGGGCATTGTAGATCCTTAAGTGTTCTGGAATACTGATTGAGAGGATTATTATTTCGTTTATAGTCAGCCAACCTCTGAAGTCCACACCTGCTGGGTGGTCAGTCGTGGGGGTGGTATAAGTCTTCACTGTTTTACAAACTGCTTCCAGAACTCTGAGGTGCTCGACCTGACAGCAGTCATGCTTCCTCAATTCTGTGCGCTCTTATAGCATGTAGGTGCTTTATGCCTGTGGTTTTATTTAACCTTCATAACATCCATAGGAGATAGGTATGAGAATCTCCTCTCGTTGATGAGACTACTGGATTCAGTACTTAGAATCAGCCTTGATAGGAGCCCAGATAGCAAAAAGTAGGGAAATCATGCAATTTAAAATTTAACAAACATAAATATGTTTATTTAAAAATACCATTATCTTAGTTTCAGTGTATGAAGATATTGTTTCACTTAGACCACATAGGCTGTGTATTCACACTGAGGCTAACTTATTATTTCTTTTGTGTTTCAAATTTAGGTTTTTCAGAAACCAATGATGGAGTCAGGCTTTCTCACTGAAGGAGAGATGGCCTTGATCTTTGTTAACTGGAAGGAGCTCATCATGTCCAACACAAAGCTCCTGAAGTGAGTTGTGAGCATCTCCTGTCATTGCAGCAGACACCCCAGCCCCCAGGACTGAGGCTTCACGCGGAACTCTGCGGGGGCTACTTAGCAAAGGAACTTTCAACTATTTTCTGCTCCTTCAGGCTTTTCATTTTATTATCAGTTTATGAAATACCATATAACTATAAAATTCATAATTATTGACATAAAGAAATACAACAAAAAATACTTTGATTAAACAAAGAAAAATTAAATAGTTAAACAAACAATATGTTAACATATGATTTCAAAATATACTTGACTCTGTATCGGGTAGTTAGAGTCAGGAGAGAAGCTGCAGCTCATGGCCCAGACGGAACTGGCTAGTTTGGCAGTCTCTAGGTCCCATGTGAAATTCCATTCCTTGGGGTGATTTTCCATCCCGTATGCCCGTGAGGACAGGCTCCTGGGAGGGGGCATCACAGTGCCAGCTCTTGCTGCCTCTCCACCCTCCTTGGGGCTCAGCAGCTCTCCTGAAGACGATGCTCACCTCCACCTCCATGCCTGGCCTCTAGGCTCCTGTTCCCTTTTCCCCTACAGAGTGTGGAAAATTTCTTTCTTCTTGATACAGCAGAGAACAAGTTAGGATTTTTTCAAAAGAAACTTTGCAAAGAAACTAAGGTGAAACCAGAACAATTCCAAAGGCCTAGAAACACCCAAGTGTCTGGACTTCATTTTCTTAATCTTCTTTGCTAACATTTCACCCAGGTTGGCTTGGCCAGCAGAGCTTTATGACCAAGCTGCCTCCTCCTCCTTCTGACTTTTCCCTCACAGTGCCAGAGGTTTTTAGGTAACTCAGTGGTTATCCTTACTATTAATCTCCCATGACATTCATCCTTCATTTACCAAAGACGATCACTTAGAAAGTGAGACAATGTGTTGGTTGCAGGGCCTTGCGGGTACGGAAGAAGACCGGGGGTGAGAAGATGCCCGTGCAGATGATTGGGGACATCCTGGCAGCTGAGCTGTCCCACATGCAGGCTTACATCCGGTTCTGCAGCTGTCAGCTTAATGGAGCAGCTCTGTTACAGCAGAAGACAGATGAAGACACGGACTTCAAAGAATCTTTAAAGGTAACTCCATTCTGGGATCTTAGGCGGGCCAGCTCCATTCTGAGCCTGGAGGCAGAGGGTACAGCGGCACAGTCAGAAATCTCAGCAATGGAGAAGGGTATTCCCATCAGGTTCCAAAGGAAATACAAATATGGCAAAGAATTTTCTGATTGCTTTGTGTTGCCTTTCATGTTGAATTGATTTTTCTTGGCACTGGGACCATGATTTTGCCCACCTTAAATAGCAGAGTGTTTTTAAGCCTCCTTACATAAATCAGCTACTGTGTACTACGAAAAAAAAAAAACCATCCAGACTGTCACTTTCTTATTTTTGTAGATTGTATTTATTTTATACTCATCTTATTCCAGAAAGAATATAAAATGGCTTACTTAAATGTGTAAAATACAAGATAAAGTAAAATTTAAAATAAGTGGATGAATAAAATGGGACAAAAGGAAATGAAAGTAGGAAGAAAATGGTGACACCAGGAATTAGGATAATACATACAATGATTTCTGTCATCCTATACATGTGCTACAAGTGCACACAGATGTCATCAGACCTTCCAGAAATCAAGGAGAAGAGGAAATGATTGCTTCCGTGATGCCATGGTCATAATTAAAGATAGGCAGTTGGTAAGGAGAAGTAAAGCTAGAACTTAGAAAGACAACAGCAACACTTATATGATGCGGTCATGTGTCACTTTATGACAGGGATTCATTCTGAGAAATGTGTCATTAGGTGATTTCGTCATTGTGTGAACATCGTAGAGTGTACTTACACGAACCTGGATGGTATAGCCTGAATAAAATTAAGCAGTACATGAAAAGAAGAGTCTATCATAACCAAATAGGATCATCCCAGGAGGCAGCATAATATGCTTCGAACAAGCCAGGCTTCAGAATTGGACTGCTCGGGTTGGAATCCCAGCCCATCATTGTCCAGTTGTGTGACTAGGACAAGTTACTTAACATTTGGTGCCTTCATTCCTCTTCCCTGTAAGCCGGAGATGATCAGATAATACTTTTAAAGTACTTCAGCACAGAGACTGGCACATGGTAAGCATTCAGTAAATGTTATTTACATTTATCTTCCTTGTGATGATCTCAGGGATGCAAAATGGTTCAATATAAGAAGGCACTGAGGACAGAACCCTTCAATTGGTGATAAGGGTGGGAGGCAAGGGGTTGCCTGGAAATGAACCAGAGGAGACATAGAAAGAAACCAAGATCCTAGAAATAAACATTGATCAGCATAATTAGATAAATGTAGATTAGTGAGTGCATGTGAATGTTTTAAAATAATCAATAGCAGAATTAAAAATAGGACATTTACCTTCTAAAGCGTAGTAAAAGATTTTTAAAAACTTTTTTCTAAATAGTAATAACAATGTAAATAGGATGTCAGTATCATCATAATTGTAACAATAGTAAAAACAAATAAAAAGTTTATAGTCTGATAATGAAAGGCATAGTGTTGATTACATTAAAAGCAAATCTAATAATAAGCTGTGTTCTGAAATGTTACTTTTAAAAAGACTCAGAAAATATAGAAACAAAAAGCTTGGAAGATGCTTGTTATAGCAACATGTACAGATATATCCAAAAACAAAAGGAGGGGGAAATTTTGATATCCCATGGTGGGAAAGGACTAGATAAATTTTAGTAAATGTATTTTTCAATCATTAAAAATGATCATCCTAGAGTACTAGCTACTCTATTCAGGTACTGTACTAGGACTAGGAGTAGAAGCAAATAAGATATGGTCCTTGGCTTCCTGGAGTTAACAGTCTGGTGGGGCATAGAGACACCTGTATGACCCAGTTTAGATGTGGCATTATGATACAGGCAGCCACGGGTTATTATGAGGGCTCAAGAAGGATCACTGAAAGGGTGGAAAGATATCAAGGAAGGTGGGGAGAGCCTGGATAAGAGGAGGCATAATCTGAGTCTTCAGAGGTGATTATGAATTGCCAAGTGAAGAAAGAGCAGAAGGGACAGTACAAATAAAGGCTAACACATCCATTGCCTGGCACACAGTAGGTGCTTAATAAATGGTAGCGATTGTTACTAATAAAGTAGGGACAGTGGGCAGGCGGAGGCAGGGGAAATCTAGAGCTATTTACAAGACAGAGAGATTGGCGTCAATGGTGACTCTTAGGTGCGTGTGTGGGAAGGTGGGTGGGTACAGAATGGTGCCACCAACTCAGATCAGGATAGAGGTAGAAGAGAAGGCTCTTATGAGGGAAGATGAGGACTTCATTTCTGGGTATGTTGAAGTATTGAGGTGCCTTTGGGACATCCAGGGAAGAAAGAGAGTACATAGAGCTCCAGAGAGGGTCTGGGTTACACTCTGCAACTCAACTGCAGGGGATCTTGAGCAGCTGCTATAGTTAAGAGTGGGTAGAGGAGAAGAAAGAAGCGAAGAAGACTGAGAAGGTCAGCACACTGGGAAGAAGCCAACAGAGTGGTTCTGGAAGCAAAAGAAGGAATGATCACATGGGCTGTCAAATGCACATAAGAAAGAATGAAAGCATCCTCTGGTTTTGGCACATGAAGTGAGATATTCCTACTGTTGATCTGATACGTATCATTTTGGATCCCGAGTTTTTAGAAGAAAGTAGAAATCTAAAAGGTGGTCAAAGTCAGGAATATAGCCAGTGTTTCCTTGTTTTTTTTATTGAGGCTATGATTTTCTCAAGAGCCTCTCAATTATTTTGCAGAAGCTGGCATCTGACCCTCGATGTAAAGGAATGCCCCTTTCCAGTTTCCTGCTGAAGCCCATGCAGAGGATCACCCGCTACCCTCTCCTCATCAGAAGTGTGAGTGCCCCAGCTGGGACAGAGAAGCAGGACCCTTTGAGGTTCACAGAGGCTGATAGTCAGGGAGCCTCCAAATATGCCAGCCACCCCTGTCACACGGTCTGGCTCCACCGTCTGATGGACCAGGCACTGAGTGTGCACATGAGTGTGTGTATGCACATGGACATGCTCACACAATCTGAAGGGCTGAATCCTTGAGGTGGGCAAATAAAAGAGGCATCCACTGTCACGTGGGTAACCTGTCCTCCCCCTTCCCAGAAAACTCTCCCAGCCTCTCAGAGTCAAGAGTGTGTTTGTCTAGGCAGAGTAAAGGCCCTCTAGGTCTCCAGTTTGGAGCCAATCTTGAGCCCAGAGGGAGTCCACCATTAGTACAACCATGGGCTCCAGTCTTTCTACTGAGATCTAAATTCATTCACCAACCAAACATCTTCACCTAGATGTCTCAGGAGTCTCCAACTCAGCATGTCCTACCAGAGCTCATCATCGTCCCTCACTGTATCCCACCTCAGCTTGCTGACTACACAGTCCTAAAATTCCATGCATCTTTTTGACATAAGCAGTGTGGGCCTCTTGAGCCAATATGCCTTCTAAGGAGATGGCAGGCTTTACAAAGGATTATTCCACAAATAATCATTGATATAGTTTTAACATCTTACAAAGAAAAACAGTGGAAATAATAAGACTATTGCTTTTATCGATTATCCCTTGACCATTGGTCTGTAAGCCATGTTAACTCAATATAGACCTTATGTTACAGTTACCAAACTGACCCATTAGACACATTAATCCACAGTCCCTTACCTGAAATATTTGGGGCCAGATGTGTTTCAGAATTCAGAATGTAATTCAAATATTGTATATTATATGCACCCCACCAAAGCCTGGGCAGCACCTATAACCAAACACATTAATATTCCTACAGCGAAATATATGGATAATCACTATAAGTAGAATAAATAAATACATCTCTTCAGTTTAGGTCAGGTTTTCCCACCAAATGAGTATTGAAAAAAAACTTCAGGCTTTCAGGGCTTTTTCCCAATCTGGAATTGTAAACCCCCACGACTACAGTGAGAGTCCAAACAGGAGTTTTCTGCTGATGGGCCCGCTAATTTCCCAAGGAACCACACAAAGTTGCATTCTGGCCTCTATTCTTTTACATTTGTAATGTTAGTTTAAAGTCACTTCAGAATGAACTGCAGGGCCGACCTGGTGGTATAGTGGTTAAGTTTAGTGCTCTCCACTTTGGTGGCCCAGGTTCGCAGGTTCAAATCTTTGGCATGGACCTACATCACTTCTTAAGCCATGCTGTGGCGGTGACCCACATACAAAATAGAGGAAAGATTGGCATTGATGTTAGCTCAGGGCTAATCTTCCTCAAGCAAAAAGAGGAAGATTGGCAACAGATGTTAGCTCAGGGCCAATCTTCCTCACCAAAAAAAAAAAAAATTATCACACACTCAAAGAACTTAAAAAAAAAAAAAAGAATGAACTGAATGCCTTTTCCTACATGCTGACATGATTTTATCGTATTTTTCCTGTGGCAGGGGATTGATTGCTTTCATCAGATTTTTCAAAAGAATCAATGACCCCAAAAATGTTTTAAACCACTGCTGTTCAACAAGTTAACACACTTATCAAAGGTGCAGGCAGTTTATACTGGAGGGTTCACCCTGAAGGCACGTGGCTTAAATTACTGGGGGGAAGGAGGGAGGCACCCTTTAACATCTGGCCTATTTCTAAACCCAGCCGGAGAGCCACCAGAGACCCCCAGATTTCAGGGCACTTGATCCATGTAGCACTTGGCAACCCTCTTGTAACTGAGTCACTTTTCTCCCCAAGATCTTATGGGACTATGAGCTTCTCAAGGGCAAACGATTGTCTTACTCACCATTTTATTTCCAGTGCTCAGCACCCAGCACATATAGGCAGCCAACAGGACAGCTGGATGGGTGGGTAGAGGACACAATACATCCCATGTGACACAGCCTGCTCTTTTCCAGATTCTGGAGAACACCCCGGAGAATCACGTAGACCATTCCTCCCTAAAACTGGCCCTGGAGAGGGCAGAAGAGCTTTGCTCTCAAGTTAATGAAGGAGTTCGGGAGAAGGAAAATTCAGACCGACTGGAGTGGATCCAGGCACACGTTCAGTGTGAAGGTCTCGCAGAGGTGAGGCCTGTGGTGTGCAGCTAGACACCGCCAGGCAGGCTCGGGTGGGGAACCAGGTGCAGGCCTTCACCTGGTGCACACAGTCTGTGCCTCAGCTCAGCCCATGCGGACTCACCCTCCTGCCCCTTCTTGGTTGTCATCTTCCTTTCTTGTAAAGAGAGATTTGATATTTATGTTTTGAGTTCTTTGAATTCAGCAGGTAGAATCAGTATTCTGTGGTTATAAGTAATCATTTTCACTGGGCCAGTTTGAACTCTCAAGAAAAATAAATGTAAGGATCTGTTGTGTAAAGGTGAATGATTACAGTCACGTTCTCAACTAGGAAATCCTACCACAGTACCCTCAGGTCCAGGGCACAGGTCCAAGGGACACGGGGATGGTTTGTGCTGGGACTTAACACAGTGACACTCTCTTTCTCTTTAAGCAACTTATTTTCAACTCCCTCACCAACTGCCTGGGGCCCCGGAAGCTTCTGCACAGTGGGAAATTATATAAGACCAAGAGCAATAAAGAACTATACGGATTCCTCTTCAATGACTTCCTGCTTCTCACCTACATGGTCAAGCAGTTTGCTGTTTCCTCGGGCTCTGAGAAACTCTTCAGTTCTAAGTCCAACGCTCAATTCAAAATGTATAAAACAGTAAGTGTCGCGTTCCTGGCAGTAGCATCAGGAGCATAACAAGGTGTTTCCTTTCCCTTAAGGCCTTCCTTCCTGGCCTGACCGCTCTTGTCCTCACAGGATGCCCTTTACCTGTTGCCAGGTGGTTCACGCCTCCTTTGTCACTTCCTGGAGAAGAAGCCCCCATGGTGGCTGGGCCTTCACTGCCCTCTGACAGCCGCCAGCTGGAGTCCAGCTTTGGACTCCAGCCTCTCTGGCAAACATGACATGTGATCCCGCCTCTGTCCACATTCAGCATCGGGTCTCTGTAAAACCGAGGCTGATGCCGGATACCAGGTGTCAGTGCGTAGAGCAGAGGTGGACACTGGGAGCTCCTGTCCCCAGTCCAGTAACGTCCAATCGACCCGATATTTACTTTCACAAATAGAGGCAGTTTCTTTTCTCCTAAATAAAAGACCCTAGGACCTAGACCCCTCTCTACCTCTCAACAAGGCTCTTCAGAACAGACAGAACTCTCTGGACATAGGCGGGAGGAGTGCGCTGGTCCATTCACAGCCCGTTTTGGCCCTAATTTTTTCAGCCCATTTTCCTGAATGAAGTCTTGGTGAAACTGCCCACAGACCCTTCCAGCGATGAGCCTGTCTTCCACATTTCTCACATTGACCGGGTCTACACACTCCGAACAGACAACATTAACGAGAGGTCAGTCCTGACCACCTGTAACCTGCTTTGAAGTCTAGGAGAAAGCCTGGACAGCTCCCTCTGCCATAAACCCATCTCCTGTCCATGCTCAAGTCCTACTCATTCCGTGTCCTCTCTTAACCAGCCCGCTCCGCCCCAGTCTCACTGGTAGGGCTTGGTGTAGACGTGCTGGGTTACTGCAACTGCCTCTAACACGTTTCCCTGCTTCCAGTGTCTTCTCAAACAGGAGATCCAACACCTCACTTCCTACTAAATCCCTCAGGCGACAGTCCTGCTCCATCACCTGGTTTCCAAGGCCCTCTTTGTCCCTCCACCCCACAGGACCTGTACTGCAGCCAGAACGTCTGCCCTCCCCCAGTACCTTCTGTGTGGAATGCCTCCCTCCCTCTCTCTGCCTGGCCACCGTGCATCCTCTAGGGTGTAGCTCAGCACCTCTGTGATGGCTCCTCCTCCTCCGTGTACATTGTTCTTTGTGTAGTAGAACCTGTTGTTCTGTCACCCTGAGCTGCATCTTCTGTCTCTGTGTGCCCAGCACCTTGCAAGTGCCTGGTGTTTTGTAAGTGATCAGGAACTGTCTAGAAATTTTCAGTTTGATCTCAATTAGCAAATGAGTCTTCAGTTGAACTAATATTAGGTCTGTGATTGGAAACTTGTCAGAGCCGAGGTTAGCGAAGGAGAGGGGAACGAGTGCAGAGCTTTGGGCTCCTGGTTGAACCTGTGGAGTGTGCGGGAAAGCCGCCCAATGGTGTGCTCTGCTTCTCCTCCAGGACTGCCTGGGTCCAGAAGATCAAGGTGGCTTCTGAGCAGTACATCGACACCGAAAAGAGGAAACGGGAGAAGGCTTATCAAGGTAGTCGGTGGTGCTCTGGAGGGTTGGAACCAGCCGCCAGGGGTCCTGGGGAGGGGGTGGGTCTCGCCCTCAGGACACCAGCTGCTGCTCCTGCAGTGAGGGGTAAATGGGGACAGGAAAGACCAGGCTTGCTGCAGGATCAGACAGCAAAGCCCAGCTCAGCTGCTGCGGCCTTCCTCTCCCCGCAGCTGTTTCAAACCTCCTGGGGGCCTCCCTGAGCACCCACCACCACCACCATTACACAGACGGAGGTCATCCAGTGTGAGCTCCGAGCTCAGGGACCTCCCTTCTCTCTATGGCAAAGTATGTGTCCCTCCTTCCCCAACACTCATTCTTCACTCCTGTTTCCAGGAAGGAGGGAAACAGGAGTTGGAGTGCACAACCAACCCCACCTCTGCTTGGTCCATTTTGCTCCATGAAACTTCACTTCTATGGCCTGTTTCCCTTCAGCTCATGAACACTCTGCTCCACCTCTCCCAGCCCAGCTCTCTGCCCTATCCCTCCTCCAGACCCACCCATCCTCCCTCTCCCTTGATACCAGGTCCTGGACCTTAAGTTGCGCCCCCTCCTCCTTACTCACCAGCCTTTCATCCCACTTGCTGTCCCCATCATTCTGTGCAAATGGCTTGTTCACACACCACCAGTGACCTAATTAATGGCTTGGCTCACTTTCCCTCCCCGAGCTCCCTGCATCCAGTGGCAGGAAATTGAGGCTTCTCCCTCCTCCTGGACCCCATGATACCTCTGAGTATCTTTCATTATCTCCTTCCTAGCTCTTTTTCCTCCCGCTGTACCCTGGGAGTTCTGCCCTTACCTGAGCCTCTCCCTCATCTCATCCCAGTTTCAGTGGTCACAGCTGGGCTGCTCCCTCCCGAGCCCACACTCTTCAGACACACCTGCTTGACTTGGCCCGGGTGCCTGCTGGCCATCACAAATTGGCATCTCCAGTGGGGTTAATTAGCCTCCTTCCAGAAGTAGCACCTCCTGAGAATCCCTGTGGATAGCAGTGTTGTCCTTGACCACCCAGACTGGAACATGCTCTCTGACCCCCCCACGCCTCTCCTCTAGTTAGCTGCCGAGCCTATATGTTCTCTCTATCTTCCCTTTTCCCATTTGCTTGGTCCTTTCCTTTCCGGGCAGCACAGCCCTGTCAAGACCCTCCAGTCTCCCACCCCGAGTATAACACAAGGTCCCCCCACCATCACCCATTCCCTTCATTCCTGGAGTATTCTTTTTACAGGGCTGCTCTCAGTCTCTCCCTGCTTAAGCATCTCCCCTACTGCCTCCCAAATTAAGGACAAAGTTCTTACTCCACACTCGGGGCCCATCCCCAGTATTACCTGTTACCTGCCCCATTTCCTGCCATTTCCCTCTGCCTCCCCACATTACTGCCTAATTGAGCAGCTCACCTGTGAAACCCTGCCGCCCACCCCCGGGGCACTCCTCCCCTGTCCAGTCCTCCCACCAGGTGCCTGGCTGCTGTGGCTGCAGCTCTTTATGTGTTTTTTTATTCAGGTTTCCCTTATTTTGTTATATACTCCTGAAAGGTATGTGTAAGTTGGCTCTTGCTAATAATTGAATCTTGAATGGTACTTTAAAGGCTTGCTACTGAAAAATCAATGATTGAATCATTTGTAAAGCACATAATGATCTCTTAATTGGTCAAAGATGTGAATCTATGTTAGTTTTGCTTAACATCAATATCTGTACATGTTGTTACGCATTTTCCATGTGTTCACCTCTATAGACATTTATTGATTACTTACTCTGTGCCAGGGCTGTGCTGGCCTAACTGGGCCTGCAAAGATGAATGTGGCCCCGCCCTGCCTTCAAGGGGAACTGAGTGCCAGTGCTGTGCTGGAGCGGTGGGCACCTGAGGGGGGCTGGCCCTGCTCACAGAGAAGGTTCTACTTGCCCTGAATTTTGAAAACTCAGTAGCTCACCAAGCAGCCTTTTGGTTAGTTTTCAAACCCCTGAGGGCAAAACCTGCTTAACTTTGTATTTACCAAGATAATCTTGAGTTCACTGACTCATTTCCCTCCGTATTAAAAGCATTTTTGAGTACCTCCTTACATAGAATAAGGTCTTAAGTGAAACTGCTTTGTAAGCTGAAGTGTTTACATATAATTGGAATTATGGTGAGTAGTTAAGAAAATAGACTTTGATATCTGATGTTTAAATTTTGACCTTGCCATTTAGCAGCTATGACATGAACATGTTACAGTCCTTTCTAAGCCTCAGTTCTCATATATGGAGACGGCAGTTATAAAGAGCTAGCTGCCTTATAGGGTAACTGTGCAATTTCAATAGTATAACATGTAAAGGTCTAGCACATGCCTAACACAAAGTAAGTATCCAGTAAATGTTAGCTCCTGTAAGTGCTGAATGAACATGATGTATTCTTATTTTATTAATATTACTATTTGCCTGGCAATTGAGGGGTTAATATCTGGATGAATAAACAGTCCGTGTTCTGCAATGGCTCCTCTTGGCAGGGGAGACGGACGTGATACAGAATTCAGGCCCAGCAGGCTGTGGGATGCTCAGAAGTCAAGGATAATGGATGCACAGAGGAGGGAAGGGGTCTGGGAGGTGAGGTGTGAGATTGGACCTGTATCTTGAAGGATGAGTAGGATGCTGACAGGCAGAGATAGCAGACAAGGCATTCCTAGCATGGGACAGAGCCTGGGCAAAGGCACAGAGCAGCCAGACGCTGGTCTGCTGGGCCAAGTGCAGTCACAGGTGAGGCTGGGCAGTGTTAGGGTTGGTTAGAAAGACAGAATGTATCTACAGCTGGGCGTCATCACTGCATTCTCGGAGATGAAATTAATGTGACTTGTCTTTCTCTTTTGTAGCTCGCTCTCAAAAGACCTCAGGCATCGGGCGACTGATGGTGCATGTCATTGAAGCTACAGAATTAAAAGCCTGTAAACCGAATGGTAAATGCTTTTTCATTCAACAGACATGGTAACTGCCCCGCTTTTGCTGATGACTCTTCTGAACATTCAATAATAGGATGCTTTTAAAAAGTGTTTCCAATGCCACTAAAATGGTTATTATACTCTATTTTCTCAATAAGTACCAATGTCTCCTTCCTCAGTGCTTCAAAGCAGAGAAAGCACAAAGCAAGTTGCACTGGTACTTGTCCAGGCTCAGTGGGAGCAGCCCTGGCGTTTGAGCCTGCGTAGTTGCTCCCCAGGGTTATGATGCTGTCAGCGTTGGGAACACAGAGACCACAGGCAGATGCGGGCCCCTGCTGTGTGGTCTACAGAGAAGCATCGTTGGGATCCTGCTTTTGCTCGAGGGAGGCCCTGTTGTCACTCACTTTACCTTTACAGGCCACCTGTGTCTTTGGTTTGTTTTTGTTCAGGAAAGAGCAATCCATACTGTGAAATCAGCATGGGCTCCCAGAGCTACACCACCAGAACCCTCCAGGATACACTAAATCCCAAGTGGAATTTTAACTGCCAGTTCTTTATTAAGGACCTTTACCAAGATGTGCTGTGTCTCACCATGTTTGACAGAGACCAGTTTTCACCAGATGGTAAAGTATAATTCAGCTAGGGGATCTGAAGTATCCCCAGCACTCTAGAATCTAGGGTCTAATCCAGGGTGTTTAGCCTTATTTTTACCCCATGACACCTCAGGGCAATGACACAGGCCCATGGTCATCAGCAGCTCTCATTGGCAGCAGGTGCCTTCTCAGGGGAGGGGGCGGTCTCAGGCGTGTTCAGGTCCTTGGGCCCAGTCATTCCCTACATAGATAACAGAAACACTGTGCTCCTGGCCCATGCTGAATGGGTGAGACGGTCCCTGACCAGAGAGACTTGGGTTCCAAATAGACAGTTTCCTTCACACAAATCTCTTGTTCTGCACGCATCCATTCACAGTATCAGCCAGCCAGTAACACCAGAAGTTACTTGTTTCGGATTTGAAAGTTGTATGAATCCTGTTTCAGATACCCCTCATGGGGTGGTTTTTAACAATTTTATAAAGACTTTTGACTCTCACATGTCTATTTACCAGATTTCCTGGGTCGTACTGAAGTTCCAGTGGCAAAAATTCGAACAGAACAGGAAAGCAAAGGCCCTACAACTCGCCGACTCCTGCTGCACGAGGTTCCCACTGGGGAGGTCTGGGTCCGCTTTGACCTGCAGCTTTTTGAGCAAAAAACTGTCCTGTAGGGGCCTCAGGGATCTGCCCACTAGCCTGGGGCTGGAGAAGATGCCCGATGCTGCCCCCCGGGGCTGAAGGAGCATCACGCAGCTTCATCTATCACAAGGTCACGTGCGCTGGGGCCCTCTATTTTATTGCACACTAAATCGCTAGCAGTCTATGCAAACATGATCTTTCCTATAAATAAACCCAACGCCATAGCACAGTGCCTTGTACTAGTGTTAACAAGTTCGGCTGTGTTTAGATGCCAAGGTTTCCATTTTCAGGGCTATAAAAAGTATTATGTGGAAATGAGGCATCGGACCACCAGACGTTACCACTTGGTTGAATGTGTCCACTGTGGGTGGTTTTGGTGACGCTGTAACCATTCCACGCCATGTGACCTCTGCTGGGTCACAGCCACTCAGGACTTAAAGGATTGGGACGAAATGCTGCAGCCTCAGTGTGTGAACAGCCTGATACCGAAATAGTGTCTACTCGTGCACTGAATAAAAACCAGAAACTTGATCATTTTATTCCTGATTAGATTTTATCATTCTCTGCTGAGACAATATAGTCTGAAATCTAAGGGGGAAAGCTTGATTTACTTTAAATACTGTGAACTCTAATGATGTGGAAAATATTTTTCAACTTTAATTTTCGGAAATATAAATTATTTATGTAAATTCCTTGTTTTGCATATTTCATAGGACATGCATCTTTAAGCTTTATCATTGCCAATATGTACAGAAAGAGAATAAAAATACAAGTTTATGAATGTAACTTCTTTCAAAGCTTGCCTGATTTACTTTCTACATGAAAGGTTCTTAAAAGGTAACTTCAGAGGTTGCTTATAATGAAACCAAATTTCCTTTCTGCGACAGTGGGAAAAATCAAGGACAAGGTAGGGAGGGGGAGCCCTCAGGAGACGCCAGAGCCTTGTCCTGACTCTGCCATTGACTTGCTCTGTGACTGTTACATTTACCTAATGTTTCTTTGATGGCTAGACTGAATGACCTCTGTGGGCACTAGACCACATCCTTTGGGGTGAGTAGTTGAGTAGAAACTTCAGGGCTCACTTAGGAGTAAAGAAAATGCACAAAAGTATTAAGCATCATCAGCAGGCCCCTTAGCCTCTCCAGCTCCAGAAGTACCTGTCTCTCCCCCGTCCCCCTGTCCTGTGAGAGTCACATCCACACGTGTCAGAGTGGCTTGTTTGGTTTCTGGATTTTGAACTATGAAATTTGTTTTGAAAATTGATAAAAATAAGGCCTTGTACACTAAACCCTAGGTTAATAAGTATAACTGGGAAAAAGATCTGTCTTTTGGAAGGAATTGCTCAGGCTACAGGAGCCCTGATTTCTCAGGGAGCAGGTCTTTTCAAGGAGCTGGAGGAACAGGAAAGATTTAAATGTCCCTCCACCATAGTCCCCGTTTCCATCTAAACAAACATAATCAGTGGACAAAGAAGAGCTGGAAAACATAACTCAGAATATTCATATTTTAAAAAACCCATCACTTACTCATTTCAGGTATTGATCCTGGGCCCTGACTGGCTAAAACACAGACATGAAAGAAGTATGCATCAGTGTCAAAGGAAGAGACACCACTCAGCATCTGAAACCAAAACAACTGAATATATTGCTTAATTACAGGAAAGTCTGGCTGCTCAGGCACAGCCTCGCTGAGCAAAGAAAACTGCTGATCTTCTACAGGGTTTTGGGAAACAAATTTTGTGCTGGTTACAAGGCAGGTGCAGGTTGATGTCCAGTGAATCTGCCTCACTGGCTGACTTCCAGAGCAACAACAGGCTGTGACTGATGGGTCAGGCGGGTTTAAAACCAGCTCTGGGTCACCTGTGACCATAGCTACAGAATAATCCTTTTCCCAGGACTGTGGGGACTTGAATTCTCACTGGGATGAATGGTGGCTAGTGCCATTTCTCCATGTCTAGATATGTCGGAGTTCTTTTCAGATTTAGGACAGAGGAGCCTGCAGGAAGTTGTAGAGTCAGACAACTTCTACAAAACTAGGGAGGATATTTAATGTCAGTACTCCCAGCAACTCCAGTCACCCCCTTTACCCTAGGAACGCAGCTCTGCCCCTTAAGAAATCAAGTTCTCTCCTGATTTTCTGAAGAGCATGGGGAGGGGAGGGGAGGATATATCCTGAGAACACTTACACATCCACCGGGGAAGGACTGAGCAGATGTGCGGCATGCCCAGCAAGCCCCGTCAGTGCTCTTCGGGGTCAGGATGCTGAGGGAGGTGAGCAGGTTAACTCCATTCTCTGAAAGAGGACCCAGATTCTGAGCAGTTGGACTAACATTACAAAGTCTGAGTAGATGTGAGGAGAGTGTGCCCTGGTGAATGGACATGTGCTTTCACATGGGACTGGACTTGAATAGGACACTGCCACTTTCAAGCTATGCAACCGACCTTGAGCAAGCCACTGAACCTCTCGGAGCTTCATGTATTGGGAGATAATATGATCTTACTGTGAAGAACCTTTAAATTAATGTAAAATACCTCATGTAGTTTCTGGTTCACAACAGGAGTTCGACAAACAGTAACTATTATTATTTGGATATTTCTTGCAATGTCTTTCCACTTCTAGAGAGAGAAAACATGCTGGCAGTATTCTACCTTGTATAGACACTGCAAACTAAAGTTCCACAGAGCTTTATTACCCACGCCTCCTCACAGCTGGTGCAGTTCCCAGCTGCCTCGCTGGACCCCCAGCTGCAGGGCGGCCAGGTGCTGGGCCAGGACCTCTGCCGTCATCACTCTTCTTTCCACAGGCTGGGACCCCCTTCTCTGCTGGCCTTCCCCACCCGCCCAGGACTGGGGTCTGTGCCATCTGGTTCCTAAAACCTACCAACAGAAGAGAAGAGCTGAGTGTAGGGTGGGGAAGAGAGGCCTACAGGGACAGGGAGGAATGCCCTAGCAGATCCCACCTGACCGTGAGCCCTCCTACTGGAGCTGAGACCTTCCAGGCAGCTTCTCAAGCAGCCTGCTCCTCACCTCCCTCCCTCTATCTGGTTTCTGCAGTGCTCAGACAAGGCTTTTCATGTTTTTGGACTCCACACAGTACTAACCTTTTCATGGTATGGCAGGGATGACAAGCTGTCCACAAAATGCTTGCTC
This sequence comes from Tapirus indicus, assembly GCA_031878705.1. Classification (NCBI taxonomy): domain Eukaryota; kingdom Metazoa; phylum Chordata; class Mammalia; order Perissodactyla; family Tapiridae; genus Tapirus; species Tapirus indicus. The sequence goes on along the minus strand of CM062923.1, from coordinate 19,780,354 downwards.
TCCTTGCCACTGTGCTCAGTCCTGCCAGGGACCACTTTTCCCAGTGCCCTGCCCCCTGCAGTTAGGGACCGCCACAGGAATGACCACAGGCCACGGGCCACAGTGTGCATCCACACTGAAGGGTTGTGTGAGGCAGGCCCACCTACGTTCCCAGGGCAGAACTCCTCCATGATCTCTTCCCTTTTCAGGCTGACAGGAGTGAGCTCCCCAGGGCAACCATGGAGACCAGGTGCTGAGGATGACAAAGGTTCCATCAGCCAGGTCCTCAAAGACTACATGAAAGAGGGACAACCTGCCGACCTGCTGACCCACCCACTTCTGGGACTCGAGCAAAAAATAAGCTTCTATTGTGTGTAAACCACTCTCCTCTTTTGGGATCTCTTGGTAACAGCAGTTAGGCTACCCTGCCATAAGGGCAGAGCTGACTACATCACATGCAGATGGGCCTGAGGGGCTCCCAGTGTTCTCAGATACAATTATGTGCAAAACTGCTGAGGAAAGTGGTATGGTAACTTCCCATATAAAGAGAAGCTGTTTCTCTGGGGAGATTGGGGAGAACACTGGGATTCGGTAGGAGTTGGGTCACAAAATATCTAACAAGGTTTTCAAACTAGAGAGAAGAAATAGTCTCTCATCCTTTGTGTGGTGGAGGTGAGGGGCTGGGGTGGTTGGTGAAGGGAGAGATGCGCTCAAGACAGGTCACAGACTGGTTATCTACTCAGTGCCCCAAAGCCTTCCCTGGAAGCATCCTAACCCTCAGGCTTTAGGATACAGGGTGTGGGAGAGAGGACAGAAGGGGAAAGAAGTCGACCTGTAAGCTGTGCTGACTGGATTGTGAGCTCTGGATAAGAAATCTATGCATAGAAAATTTAAAATACCTTTTAGCCAAAGCAATCCTGGGAGAAAAGAACAAAGCTAGAGGTATCACACTCCCCGATTTCAAAATATACTACAAAGCTACAGTAATCAAAACAGCATGGTACTGGCACAAAAACAAACACACAGATTAATGGAACAGAATCAAGAGCTCAGAAATAAAGCCACACATCTACAGACAGTTAATTTTTGACAAGGGAGCCAAGAACATACAATGGAGAAAGGATAGTCTCTTCAATAAATGGAGTTGGGAAAACCCAACAGCCACATGCAAAAAAATGAAAGTAGACTATTATTTTATGCCATACACAAAAATTAACTCAAAATGGATTAAAGACCTAAATGTAAGACCTGAAACCATGAAACTCTGGAAGAAAACATAGGCAATATGCTCTTCAACATCAGTCTTAGCAGTATCTTTTTGAACATCATATCTCCTCGGGCAAGGGAAATAAAAAATAAACAACTGGGACTACATTAAACTAAAAAGCTTCTGCCCAGCAAAGGAAACCATCAACAAAACAAAAAAAACAATCTAAAATTGAGAGAAAATGTTTGCAAATCATATATCTGATAAAGGGTTAATGTCCAAAATATATAAAGAATTCATATAACTCAACAACAAAAAATCAACCCAATTAAAAAATGGGCAGAGGATCTGAACAGATATTTTTCCAAAGAGATACAGGTAGCCAACAGGTACATGAAAAGACGTTCAACATCACTAACCATTAGAGAAATGCAATTCAAACCACAATGAGATATCACCTCACACCTGTCAGAATGGCTATTATTAAAAAGACAAGAAATAACAAGTGTTGGAGAGGATGTGGAGAAAAGGGAACCCTCATACACTGCTGGTAAGAATGTAAACTGGTACAGCCACTATGGAAAACAAACAGTGTGGAGATTCCTCAAAAATTTAAGAATAGAACTACCACATTATCCAGCTATTTCACTTCTGGGTATTTATCCAAAGAACACGAAAACACTAACTCAAAAAGATATATGCACCCCAAATGTTCATTGCAGCATTATTCACAATAGCCAAGACTTGGAAACAACCTAAGCGTCCATCAATGGATAAATGGATAAAGAAGATGTGTTATATATACACAATGGAATACTACTCAGCCATAAAAAAGATGAAATCTTGCCATTTGCAACAACATGGATGGACCCTGAGGGCATTACGCTAAGCAAAATATATCAGACGGAGAAAGCCAAATATGGCATGACTTCACTCATGTGGAAGACAAAACAACAACAACAAACAAACACAAAGATATAGATATTAGATTGGTGGTTACCAGAGGGGACGGGCGGTGGAGGGAGGGCAAAAGGGGCAAAGGGGCACATGTGTAAGGTGATGGATGGCAACTAGACTTTGGGTGGCGAACACAATGTAGTCTACACAGAAATGGAAATATAATGATGTACACCTGATATGTACATAATGTTATAAACCAATGTTACCTCAATAAAAAATTAATTAAAAGTTCAAAGTAAAAGTTGGATGTTTGTTCATTCAATTTCCACATGGTGAGGGAGGAAAAATAAGAAATAAAAATAAAATACCTTTTATATATCTAAACTATAATTTTGCCCTAATTTTTTTAGTATAAATTTTATTGCAAAAGATTTTTACCTATTGTGATCGAACTAAGGAGAACAAAATTTTGGGTCGGGTTTAGATGTAATAAGTAGTAAACGGTAGAAAATGGCAGAAGAGCCAAAAGTCAGGAAAAAGAGGTGAGGAAATCTTACAGGGCAGATCCCCTCTGGCCAGGTTTTCCCTCACCTTATAAGGGCACAATTTGTCCCCCGAAAGTGGGGTCCCGAAGCTCACAATCTGCTCCTTTCCTGAGTTTCTCCACTCGAGTCTCCCCTGCCAAAGGGCGCCCCATCTGTGCTGCAGCGCTGAGCCCCGAGGCAACACCACCACTTCTGCATAAAATAAATCCTCCTTCTGCCTCCTCTTTCTCACTCCCTTCTTTGACTACTGCCTCCTCTGTGCTCCAGAGCCCATCTGAGAGGGAGGGATTTATCAATGGCTCAGATTCTGGAATCAATGCTTGCTATCGGTACGTATTGCAAAATTGTGCCATCCCAGCCCCGCTCCCCCCATGTCTACTCACCAGACCCTTCTTTTCATTCCTTTTATTCTCCTGGCTGAGCTTCGAGGAATGAAACTGCCTTTCAAAAACAGTCTGACTTAGGTCGGTAGTCTTTTTCTCTTTATCAGGCAGATATTTCTTTTCTGCACAGATAAGCTTTTCAGGACTGCAAAGAAAAATCATCTCAACTCAGTACAAACAGAATTGTACTATTCAATAATTGTCTGAAAATTAATTTAGCAAACTCAATACTCACTTTATGAAAAGGAAAGACTGATTAGACCAATCAGCCTGCCCACCCATAGCCCTGCTGGCACAGCCTTTGGTAGGCAGTGTCATTTGACCCTTCTCCGGCTGTGGCTGAGAAACCTGGTCCAGAGTCTCAGTCCCTAAAGTTGTAACTGGGACAGAGGGGCTTCCAGGCAGCCTTGGAGTACTCAATCCAGAAAGTCAGGCAGGACTGGAGCATCCATTTTCTAGCACATCAATCAGCAAGCAGAGAAAGCTGGTGTGCAGAGAGAAAGGAGGCAGATTCACAAAGAGCAGCTATGAGGAAAGCTACACAGTCCCAGAGAGGAAAGGACTGGCCTCTTCGCCCCTCAAGCGGCCTGGCTGTCTTCCTGATTGCTGTGGTCTGCATGTTTGTGTCCCCCAAAATTCATATGTTGAAACCTAACCCCCAGTGTGATAGTATGAGAAGGTGGGGACTTTGGGAGGTGATCAGGTCATGGGGGCAGAGCACTCATAAATGGGATTAGTGCCTTTACCAAAGAGACCCCAGAGAGCTCCCTCACCCCTTCCACCATGTGAGGACACAGCGAGAAGGTGCCGTGTACGAATCAGGAAGCAGGTTCTCACGAGACACTGAATCTGCTGTCACATTGATCTTGGACTTCCCAGCCTCCAGAACTGTGAGAATAAATTTCTGTTGTTTATAAGCCTCCCAGTCTCTGGTATTCCATTATAGCGAACTTAACCACTATGCCACTGGGCTGGCCCCTGACAGACTGGTGCTTTTTAACATACCTAGGCCCCCTCCCTTTTTTTTAAATTGAGAAGGAGTCTGCTTTTTGTAATCAAACTCTCTCTGACTGACATAGCCACCTTGCTCTTAAGTCCTTTTCTTACTTTATTGAACAGCCATGGGAGGCCTCTCAGAGGGTTTCCCCAGGGCTGCCCCATTCCTGCCCTGGGAAGCCCAGGCCCATCTAGGGAAATAAGCCTTCTCCTTCATTCCTCCATCCATTCATTCATTTGACAAGCATTTACACATCATCTACTACATTCCAGCTAAGTGCGGAACACCAAGATAAATAAGACACAGGCCCTGCCCTCAAGGGGCTTGCTGTGGTGGGAAAAGCAGGTGGGGGTGTAGAGGTATATCAGTATGTGATAATTCCCTCTCTCGCCTGGATTGGGATGGCCAGCAATAAACAGAAGGAGCAAAGGCATGAAACGACCTGGCAGGTCAGGGAGTTGTAAATGTGCTGATTTAACCCAGAGATTTTTGTGGTTTATTTACATTTCTTTTCTTTATGGGGAGATTTTTTAGACGAAGCCAGAAAGGGTGGCAGGACCCAAAGGCACCTTATGTGCTATGTTAAGGAGTCTGGGCTTTATTGTAAGGGTCATGGGAAGGTACTGAAGTCTTTTCAGTTGGGGAAGGCTAATCACTTCAGAGTGATTCCTTAGGCTGCGAGGTGGAGGGTCCATTGCAGGAGACCAGACTAACGGGAAGAACACTGTTTGAGGAGCTGTGACCACAGAGGCTGAGGAGCTAGAGAGGGGAGATAAAAAAATAAAATAAAGGCTTTGCCTTGCTCGGGCATAAGGAGTTATTATTGACATTTAAATTTAAATGTTTGTTAAAATTGATAAAGAAACCATAAAACCAGAAATAGAACATAAAAGTTCCAAATCACTACAGAAAACACAAAGTAACATCATTTTTTCCAGCAAAACTCAGGATGGGGGATAAAAAGGAAACAGCAAGAGAACACGACAGTACTTCTATTTTTGTGCAGGATATAAAAGTGCGCACGGCATATCTTTGGTGGAATTTTCCTCCCAGGTCTGGTTGCTGTCCTGGCAGGTGAATAGTTAACCTTGTTCTCAACATCTCCCTCCCCCTGGCGGGCAAGTCAAGCAGTGCACTGGAATAGGTTCCTCCACTGGGAGTCGAGACCCTCCAGGCCCTGAGTACGGACAGCCTTCCCCAAAACCAAATAAAATGCTAGAACCATAAAAATAAAACTATTGAAAATAAGAACTCAGTGAGTGGGTTTAACTACAGATTATTAGACACAACTGAAGAGATCATTAGTAAAATATCTAGAATCAAACATAGACAAAAAGGATGGTAAATACACGAGAAAGGGTCAGAGACAGCGAGGGTACGGTGAGAAAATCTAAAATATGTTTAACGGGAGTACCAGGAAGAGAGGAGAGAGAGAATATGGTAGAGGTAACAATCAAAAAGAAAATGACTGAGAATTTCCCAGAACTGATTAAAGACATCACTTTACAGATACAAGACCCATGAATTCCAAGTAGGATAAACAAAAAGAAACCCACATCTAGAAACATCATGTAAAACTACAGAAAATCAATGACAATAAGAAAATCTTAAAAGCATCTTTTTCTTCTAATTGAAGAAAAAGACAATTATCTTCAAAAGAACAACACTAAGACTGACAGCTGACTTCCCAACTAAAAAAGTAAGACAGTGAGTTATATGTTGAAAGAAAATAACTGCCAACCTAACATTCTTACTCCTGTGAAACATCCTTCAGGAATGAAGGTAAAATCTAGAAAAGGCTATAGACTGTGTGATTCCAACTACATGACATTCTGTAAAAGGCAAAGCTGTGGAGACAGTAAGAAGATCAGTCCGTCAGTCAGTCCATCTTCACCTGCATTTCCCATGAATCCTACTTCTCACAGGTCTCGCAGAGGCTTTGTGCCACTCTTTTGGAATCACACTGTGTAGAGTGAAAGTGAACTGGGGCAATGTGGCATACAGCCTGGCTTTCTCTGTTTCTTTAAATTCTTTTAAGGTATATCGTTTTCCTAGAGGAAGATAAAAAGGTAAATCAATACTTTTAAAGTCAACTCCAGCCACTCTTGAGATAGCAAATCATTTTACAATTAGAAGTTTCTAAAAATAAAGCCCAGTCATCACAAAGTACCTGTCTCGTATTGAAAAATAGCTCTCTTCTCTTCATCTGTCTCTTGCTGTCTTCTAAACAGAGGATCACAAAATGGTGGGACTGTAACCTACAAAAAAGATGACTCTCTGAGGATCCAAGTGCAGTATGTATTAAGCTTTTTAAATCTGTCCGAAGCATTCAGGTATGTCTTTGCTGTACACCAAAGCAGCGAGAATAAGGACCCAAGAATAATGTCAATCCATAGAGCAGAGGAGGGGTAAACGTCACCTGCCTCACATTAGGATATTTCACTGAGCCGCAAGTGGCTGAACGGAGGGAGGGCTGCCCAAATAGAAGAGACACACTTCTATTCAGAGTTCTACTTCATCACTGCATCTGTCAATAAATATCTGCTGACACTACTGCATGCATCCTGGCGAGGTCCTGTCCTCAGGGATCTCTCAGTCCAGAACAGACAAGTCATACACAATGACAATCTAGTCATGAGAGGCATCAGCTCAGGATGCTTTAGGAGCACGAGGCAGCACACCTAAGCAGCCTGGGAGGGAACGTGTCTCCTGGGGGAGCTGACAATCAGTCTTTAAGGGCCTGTGAGAACAGGAGGGCAGGTGAAGCTCAGTGTGGGTGAGTGTCAAGGGGCTGGGGTACAGAGGTTGTGGATAAAGGTGGTTTTCCCCTCCCTTTCCTAATTATAGGCTTGAGACAGAGATGTTTTCCCCTTCTTTACTTCCCCCACACACTTGACCCAATGCTGGTCCCCCAAGTACACACTCGGCAAACAGTTACTGAATCAGCGAGGCAGCATAATGACTGCTCAACACCCTACTCAGCGAGTCTCCCAGAACCAAAAGAACCTTCTTGTCTTCATAACAAAGATCTGTCTTGGTTTTCTGGGAGAAGCAAAATAAACCACTTCTCTCTTCAGAGCCACGCACATTTTTTCAAATGAATAGCAATATTAGATGGCTACTTCTACTACACAGGAGTAAAAATCTGAAACCCACATCTCAAAATTTTGACTTATATATTGGCAGGTTTAAAACATTAAGACTCATTACAAGCTTAACTAGTACCTCTCTGGGCAGCCTTTCCTGCCATCCCTCCTTCCACCTCCCACAGAACGGAGCTCTGCCTCCTGGACCCACTGCTCCCTGCACTGACTCTGTGACACACTCGTCACACTCCACTGTGCTCACTGTCCACATATCTTCCTCTCCCTTCTGGGCTTCCAGTTTGCTGAACGTGAGTGGATGAAGGAATGAATAAATGAACGAATTATCACACACACACACACACCTTGTTCACAATGTAAATTCCCCAGTAGTTGAAATTACTTTGGATTCCTATTCTAAAACTCAAGGGAAATGCTGTTGTGATTTATTTTTATGAATACAGAGTAACTACAAGACTTCTAAAATGACTAGGTTTTCCCCATCCCCAGAGCTTCTAAGAATAAATAAGTAAAAGTAAGAAACTTACTTACCTTTCCATAATTTGGGTCCTTTTTCATCATATAAAAAGGATTGTATACTTCAGGATCATGTAGGTCTCCAATCGTTTCCTTTGGTGGGGGGGGGAAGTACACCTAAGAGCAAATCATTACATACAAACGTGTTTTGCAAGATTCAAAAAAGCCTAATACTTTATTCCATTTTTATATAATATCATAGATTCAAAGGGTTAGAAAAAACCTCAGAAGTAATTTAGACAGAGGTGAGAGTTCACCACCTTCTGGGAGAAGTAGCCATCCAGCTTTAGTCTGAAGTCATCAACCAGCCTTAGTTTGAGAACTTTCTGCTCCATCAGGGGGGTTTTCTCTTGGTCAGTCTAACAACTAGGAAGTGGTCCTTAGGCTGAGTTGAAATCTGCCAGATGCAGATTCTAGTTCTCTCCCCTGAAGCAACACACAATACATCTACCCATCATCCATGTCAGCCTTCTAAATATTTAAAGGTTTCATTCCCCCTCGTGTTGTCTTGTCCTTGGGCTAAATACACCATATTTCTTTCCACTTTTCCTCCTGTGAAGTGTTGTCAAGCCTCCACTCTCTTCTAAAGGTTCTACATCTGGTGAATGTCCCCTCCACGGTGTGAACAGGAGTGATAAAATGACGACAGGATGGACAGGGTGGACTTTGACGCTTTCCATTCCAAGCACAGCCTCTCTCAGTACTGCTTAAGAGCTTGAATGTTTTCTTGGAAGCCAACTCCCATGGTTGACTCACACTGAATTTACTGTCATTTAAAATCACTCGGACTTCAACATATGGCTTTTCTAAGGCATGGCTTCCCCATCCTATACTTGTGTGATCACATTTCTAGGCACAACTGTAAGACTTTTTACTTTAGTTTCAAAGAGACCTGGATTGGACCTTGAGCTCTGCCTCTAGGGCATTTAGGAAGAAGTATTTAATGTACATATCTAGAAATCTTGCTCAGTAAATATACTTAAGTGCTCTAACATTCCAGTCAAACTCCTCTAGATCTCTAGTAAATATCTCGAAATGTAAGGGGGCCTAAACTTCAAAAGAGGGTTCTGACTTCAAAGTTAAAACAGAAAAATCTTCAAAAGCAGCAGCCAAAATTTTGTTGTTGTTTTATAAAGCCAAACTGAAGAGCAGAGAGTAGAAACTGGTGGCCCCTACACCTAATGGCTGGCTACCTCAACAGCCATGGAATCCCCTTCTCCCTTGCCTACTTCCTCCCACAGAGATAGGAAAGCCACACACTCTCTTTCCTGGCCCTGCTTCTTCCTAGGATTTGCGATATGACCCAGTTATGGCCAATGAGACCTAAGGGGCAATCTGCCAGGAGCTTCTGGGGACCTATATTGCTTCCTGATCAAAGGATCAAGTGTTAAGAAAAGGGTCCCCTGGCCCCATTCCTTATCCCTTCTTTCTGCCTTGAACACAGACCTAACATCTGGAGCTGTAAGCAACCAAATGTGCTTACAAACGTGAGGGTGACGGGGATAAACTCAAAATATTAAGGATAGCAGAAGAGAACCAACAGGAAAAGCCTGGGTGATTAATGACATTGTTATGCTGCCAGAACCTACCATGAGACCACCTACCCCTCAATTTCTTGTTAAGTAAACAATAAATGTCCTTATCGTTTAAGTCATTGTTATTCTCTTAACATTCACCTAAAAGCATTCCTGATAAATCTAGTTCCAAATGGACACTTCTATTCCTTCCACTTGAAAATCCAGGTTTAAAAATGGCAGTAGGCTGTATTACAGTTCCATGAATTCATTTTAAATACAAAAATAAGCTTGGGACTGTTACCATAACCAATGAAAATGTTGGCCCAACTCTTCAAATTATATTTTATTTAAAAAAGTATTCTTAGTACCGTTTTATTTGTGTGCTTTAAAAAATATTCAAAATTCTCGTGTTTTGTTTTTTCCAACCCTCTATATGAAATTACTTTTTCCATAATTCTGTGCTGAAGAGGCTCTGCAACATTTTCAATCCATTTTTTATGTAACATCTCTTTTCTTCTTTCCTTAAAAATATCCAGATGCTGAAAATACATATCCAATTTCTAATGAAGTGATACAAACAAGAAAAACAAATTATTAAGAAGTTTTCCACTTATTGTCATTTGAATATGAGGGAAAAATACTTGTTCCCACTCCTAAGCACTCAGCACACTCAGGTTGCAAAGTCCTAGCACAAGATAATTGAAGAACAGAATAAAGTTCAGAATGAGAACCTGAAAGCATAGAGCAGGAAGAATCAAGAAAAATTCTCAACTGTGGCTTCAGATTAAACCGCAACCGAATCATGCCTAACTGATGAAACTCCTGCTTCTTTCTAAGGATTTCAAAGAGTCCCCTGGTCACCCATTCCATTATCTCTAGCCTTCATCATAAGTAAAGTCTGTGACAAAACTGGTAGTGTAGAAAGAGCACTAGACTTGCTTCGGGACTGCTGTCTCTGAAGCTATAAATTTACAGGAGGGTAATCTCACCTACCTCTTTTGACACTCAAATGAGAATTTATGTAAACTTCCTTTATAAATTATAAATCACAATACAAATGTTAAAGTATTATTACAACACCAAATTTCAAGCCCTCTCACTGAAACTAAAACCACCTTAAGTTTATCAATGCCATAGTGACTATCAGTACTGCTTGGTCATTACTCTTAAATACTAATTCATTTCTGGTGGGTTTATATATCCCCACTTCGATGTGGGAACATATGGGAAAGAGGTAAGTTTTAGTTGGAAAGAATTTCTATTCAGTACCAGGACAAAGAGGAGGAGCAGTTAGAACAGTCTCTCAGAGCCCCTAAAGATAGATCTGAGACACTGACCTCTGAGTGATCCTGTAAGGAGGTGGCACAATCTCAGATCTATGGAGCATAAACTAGTGAATCAGAGGATGCTCATTCTCTCAGCAAAATGAATCTCTCTGACATGATAACATCCTCTTGGCCACGCTGCTCTGTATCACTCTCGCTTACCCAGAACACACTTAGAATCCACAGTCTGTAACCAACTCTTACCTTCACAACATAATTTTCTCTAAATAATATTGCATGTACAGCTTCATCAATGTCTTCTCTAGCTAATGCCTAAAATTACAGAATTGAATATTAGAACGTAAATTCTGAAAAAACAAACCAGAATGATGAAATTCAGTGTATTTTACCAACAGTTTCAGTGTAAATCTAATGTCTGTACCTCAAAGCATATTTTGTAACTTTTTATCATGGAAATTTTCAAACACAATTCTCCAAGAACCCATCACCCAGGTTCAACAATTATTGACTCAGAGTCAATCTTATTTCATCTAAATCTCTTACCTCTGTGCTTGTTCACTATATCTATTTCCCCGCAACGTGGATAACCGGGCGAATCAATGAAATAAAAGCCTAGCACCGAGGGACATGAGGGACCCAAGGCAGACAGCAACCACGCTGGCACCGAGGGACAATATTTTGATCAGCCATGCTTTCTATCTAAGGATTATTGATCAAAAGGGGAAAATGACAAGAGATTCTCACATATTGAGGTATATGGGGTAACTATTCGGGTTCAAAACTGATTCAACTTGAACTAAAAAGCCTGACTTATGGCGTATCAAACATACATTGTACATCTGCTTAACCAGTAAAGAATACACTCTCTTAAGAATGCAGACTTCCCCTTCTTTTTTTTTTTTTTTTTGTGAGGACGAGCAGCCCTGAGCTAACATCCGTTGCTAATCCTCCTCTTTTTTTTTGCTGAGGAAGACTGGCCCTGAGCTAACATCCGTGCCCGTCTTCCTCTACTTTATATGGGACACCGCCACGGCATGGCTGACAAGCAGTGTGTCGGTGGGCGCCCAGGATCCAAACCTGCGAACCCCAGGCTGCCAAGCACGGACTAAACCACTGCGCCACCGAGCAGCCCCCAGACTTCCCCTTCTACAGTCTATTGGTAACGCCCTATTGGTAACATTCTACTGGTAACGCCCGGATTAGTCCCTTTCCTGACATCACCGTCATGTTGACCTGCTAATTTGAGGCTGAGTACCTTTTGACATTTTGATGAAACTATACCCTGGGTGTGTTTAACATATGTTCTTCGTTCTAAAAAGATACAAAACTGTACTGAAAACCATGCTTCTCCAGAATGTTTTCTAAGGCCTTCCCAGGTTATAATCCTCACTTTGGCTCAAGTAAACTCACCTTATTTCTCTTATCTATAGAATGGTTATTGGTTATTTTGCATCGACACCTTGAAGTTTCCTAACTTCTGCCAGGTCTCTTTATAAGTCAAAACTACAGAAAGTTCAATTTAGTTCAACTGATCCAGAGTCACAGAGCCAGTTAGTGACAGCTCCTGGCTGAGAACCAAGATTGTCTTACATCTAGGGACTTGCCATTTCCATTATGAGTTTGGATAAATCTGATTCACTTAAATCCTCACTTTAGGGCTTTTCATTTGGATCACTATGAACTCATCTTCTAGCTTTTATTCTTATAGGACTAAGTAAGAACAAATGGAAAGGCAATAAAAATCCACTATCTGGAAGAGAAACGCTATTACGTAAAAGGATTATCTAGTGTAAAATGATACAGGTTCTTAAAATTGTGTTCTTCAATCTCTGGCGCTTCTCTGGGTTTGGCCACAGTGAGTACCTCAAAACAAACTAAACCCCAAACTCAAACACCAAATCTGTGAATAAGAGAAGTCTCAAAAAAGAGAGTTGTATTTTTACCCATATATTTAACAGCTTCACGAAATCTAAAATGATATTCCGACAGCTACTTGGTTCTCCAAAATAAAACTCTCTTGATAATATAAACAGAATCTTGCTTTAAAGCCTTCTTACACTTATTTTAAGATGGCAATTGAAAAATCATGTAAAACAAATGTTTTCCCCTGAAACTACAGTACAAATTTAGAATAAATCAATCTATTTATTTGGAGAAGTAGAAACATACACTTTGACAAATATTTTGGGAAATCACATTGTTTTAAGCCATCCTATTAACATTACTAGCAAATGTTATATATACTATTGGTCATGCGTCAGATTTTCAAACCATCTTTTTTTTTCTTTAAGGAAATAAACAGTTTTTGTCTTTGATGGCTGCTTTTTCGTGATTTTGCCAGAAAATATAAAAAGATATTAATGATTTCTAGCAGCAGTTTTGAAATCCACAGCCTTCTGTGCACACACATATAAATATTAAGCATCTCACTACTCTTACTGCCACCACAGTAAAAGTGACAAAATAAAGGAAATATCCAAGAGCTTTTCTTTACGGTGAGGCAAATTATAGAATCATATAAAATAATGAAACTTTCTTGATGAGGAGATCATTGTTTTACCAGGCTGGGATAAGTAACAGGCCAGTCCAGACTTGGCTTCTCCTGCTGTATTAACCCCTGACCCTCCAGCTGGCCACAGGGAAAACTTGGAACACTCGAACCACAACAATCTCAGCCAAATGTGATCCCCGGCCATTCCCACTCTGAAACTGAGGATGAAGGAGTTAAAATTTCCCTGGATTAGGGTGAAACTGTGCCTTGTACCCACAAGGCTAACGTGGGAAACAAAATAACCAGTGTCTGAGCTTGCCTTACAGAACAGCAGGAGGACGGCTGATAAGAGAGGAACTTGCTGACAACCCCTTGCCTGACTAAGCATCTTGCAGGAACACTGAGAAGCTAAACTGACTGATTGTAAACCTTAGACACCAGACTTAAAAATCCACCATGTGCAACACATAGAACAGTCACACCTGTGCAGAGGACTTTTAGAACTTCAGACCCCAAGGCCACATGCTCCCCCTCCCCTACCTAAAACTCCAAATGACAACCCTTGCTTGTAGCTTTTCCCAGCGTTCGGGATTCCAGCGTTAGCTGCCCCTTCTCCTTGCTCAGCGCTTTGCAATAAAATTCCTACTTTCTTCCACTACACCTAGTGTCTGATTGGCTTGCTGCGCCGTGGGTGAGCGAACTCACTTCAGGTTCGATATCATTTTGCGCGCCTCGTCTGTGCCAGGCGCTGATCTAGTTCTGGGGAACACAACTGTGATTTAAGACAAAACAGTTCCTAATCTCAAAGGATTTATGTTCCACCGACAAAACAACGCCCCAAAATGCCACGTTATTTTACCTCCATTAAAGCAACTGACTCCGGCTCCGGCCATTCTTTCAGTTTTTCTGGCCCGAAATGTTCATCACAGCGCGCCGTTTTCGCGGCGGCCCTGGGCGCCGAGCCCTGAGGGCAATCGAGCAGCCCGCGGAAGGCGTCGCGGCTGAAGAAGCAGGGCCTCCGGGCTCGGGGGGCGGCCGGAACCCTCGCTGTGCCCGTGTGCGGTCCTCGCCCCGGGCTGCCGTGAGGGCCTCGTCAGGCACGCCGCGGGGTCCGCCGGCCGGGGGCCCTGCCTCGGTCACGGTCGCCCTCCGGGGTCCGCCGGCCGGCTCCCGCCTACGACGCGGGGCCACGACCCCCGAGGCCCGCGGCCGCCTCCGCCGAGGAGCTGTCCCGGCCGGCCGCGCTGCCCACCTCAGCTCCCGGGGCGTCCCGGGCTGAGTATTCCCGGAGGGGAAGGGTGCGCCCTTTAAAAACCAATGAAAGCGCTGTTTACACCCGACCCCCTTCCCTCGACCTCCTCCCCGTTTCTCCCGCGGCCGAGGCGCGCGGTCGGGGGAGGAGAGCCCGGCTCCGCGCCCCAACCCCGTCCCTCCACCCGCGCGTGAGGCCTCCAACCGCGCAACCCGACACTGCCCTGTTTTTATTTATTTTTTCAGTAAATTGAGGGCATGTAAATTAATACTAAAGAGAATTTACCATTTATCTGTATGAGCTAGGGCTACAACTAGGAGAGAGGAAAATTTTTAGCGCCCCCTTTGCCTGAGGACAACAAAATGCTGCCCTCGTACGCTCTAGGCCCTGCCCCGTCTTCCTGGAGCCACACTCAGCAGGAGCCAGCCGGTGATATGCGAAATCGGAATCAGCAAATGGGTAATCATACTCAAAATGAACTTTTGAATTTTCTAGACTGTTGGGAAAACCTGCGGAGAATATGTAGGTGTGGATTTTAAGGGTAGCTGACCACAGGGAACACACTTTAGGGAAAGACCAAGTGAATTGAGATGGGCACTCAGTAAGGTAGCTATTATTATTTTTATTGGGTCTTACAGGCAATATTTCTTAACTTCTGGGTAAAATACATTTGCAATAACTGTCAATACGTGGTATTGTCATTTCTTAATTATCCTAGAGACACTAAACTCAAAAAATGAAGTGAAATTTATTGCAGATGCTTTTCTTAGACGCAGAACCTAATTCTTGAGTGCCTTCCTTGGTCCTCACCCTGAGTGATTCCTGCTGACAGATGGCTTCCTTGGAAGAAGGCTTCTTTCATGTCCTCTTTTACCGTCAAGGATCAGGGTGTGTGCTCCTTGGTTGCTAAAACCTTTTGAAGGTGACAGAAGAGAAGAGTTAAGTGTGATACAGGGATGAGGGGCTTAAAAGAACAGAAAGAGGGGGCCGCCCGGTGGCGCAGCGGTTTAGTCCGCGCTTGGCAGCCCGGGGTTCGCAGGTTCGGATCCCGGGCGCCCGCCGACGCACTGCCTGTCAGCCATGCCGTGGCGGCATCCCATATAAAGTAGAGGAAAGACGGGCACAGATGTTAGCCCAGGGCCAGTCTTCCTCAGCAAAAAGAGGAGGACTGGCGACGGATGTTAGCTCAGGGCTGGTCTTCCTCACAAAAAAAAAGAACAGAAAGAGTTCTGCAGCTCGGATCAGCTGATCCCCCCGAAGCCTCGTCCTCCTGCCAGAGCTGAGTGACTCATCTGAAGGCAGGGTCCCCACCAAAAGCTCCTGCCTCAGCCTCTCCTCACTCTATCTGGATTCATAAACATGCAGAGATTGGGACAGAGCCAACCCTATTATAGGTGAGGTAGATCACCGATGTGTGACATAATTTGAAAGACCCGCTGTGGTCCTGCTTTCAGATGTCAATATGTCTAGAGTGCTAATTTACACTAGGATTATTGTGATTTAGAAAATACTAGATTCCTTTCTTCCCTTCTCTTTACAAACCTCTAAATCTCTATCCTCTACCTTCACTATCAACTGATGGATCACCTTCTCACTTCACTGGGAAAATGAACTAAACAGAAGTAACCGATCTTCCTTCACAAAATTCACCAAGCAAGCTTCATCTATATCCATGATATATCCTCTGTCTTCCTTCCTCTTACAATGGATGGATTGTCCTGCCCTCCGTTTGAGTCCTGGACCCCACCTCTTCACAAGTAAAGGGAGGGTTGGGGAATGGATGAGGGGGACTATTGTAAGTAGAGAAGTCTTCTCTGAAAAGATGATATTTGTGCAGAGGTCTGAGTGAATTAAGGGATGGAGACATGGAGAGATCTGGGGAAAGAGTGTTCCAGGCAGGTGGACTAGCAGAGGCAAAAGTCTGAGATGGGAGTGAGGTTGGCGTGTTTAAAAGAATATGCCTGCTGCATGGAGAATTGGTTATACAAGGGCGAGAGCAGAAGCAGGGAGACCAATTAGGAGGCTAGTGCACTAGGCCAGGTGTGATCACCGAGGCTTGAACCGGTGGTGGGAGTGAGGAACTGAGACGTGAACAAGCTGACAGAGCTCTTTACCTGTTAGACGTGGGAAGTGAGCGAAAACAAGAAATCACAGATGACTCCTAGACCTTTGTCCTGAGGGGATTATAGTCCTACTCACTGAACTAGGGGAAATTTGGAGGGAAAGCAGGTTTGGCAGGAAGAGGGGCAGAAGTGCAGAGGTAAGTAATAATCCTGTTTGGAGCTGGTTAAATTCAAGATACACATGACCATTACAATATATAGGAGGGTTTGTAGGGTATGATTATAAAGTAACTTAAATTTTTTTTTCTTGCTGTCCATTTAAACCTGTTCTGTTAGGGTAGTTCTCCTGCCCTGCTTTACCTGTTTTATTTTCCTCACTGTACTTATTACTATTATATATTAGTTTGTTTAATGTAAGCTCCTAAAGATCAGAGATTTATCTGTTTTACTATGTCTCCAGCCCCTCAAACACTGCCTGTCTCAGAGTAGGTGCTTGTTAAAACTTTGAGGAAGAAAGCAAGCAAGCATGTGGGAGGATATTAAAACATAACAGTAAAAGGAGTTAAACCACAAAATAAAGTTTTAATATATTTTCCATGAGTAAGTGAAAAAAGCAGCTCCCTTTTCCTTTAGGGGTAGGATTGGGGAAATGAAGACAGTCAGAAAAGAAGACAGATGGAAAAATTAACTGTATACTCAGACTAACAAACCATTCCTATATTGATTTCTAACTGGGAGATGGGGAGGGTGGTCTGTGATTTCTCCTCCAAAGCCACTCCTAAAAGAAGCTACACTCCAGAGCCTTGGGATACAGGGTGTGGAGAAAAGAACTGAAGGGAGAGCTGGCACTTAGACCTGGGGGCAGTCAGCTAGGCTAGTTCAGTCAAATGGCCACCAAGTTTAACTGTAGTTACTTCAGGATGAGAAATCTGTGCTCTATGAACATCTATATTTCTATACCTTTTATATTTTAAATTTGAGGGCTTTTGCTTCTACTTTAATTTAGTACACAGTCCTTTTGAAAATTTTTTACCTGTCTTGGCTGAATTAAGGGGAACAAAATTTGGGGCCTGGCTTGGGTGTGATAACTGGTAAATGATAGAGAGATGGTAGACAGATAGAAGAAGGACAAAAACTCAGGAGAGGGAGCTAGGGAAATCCTACAGTCCACCCACCAGAGGGCAGCTCCATGTGTAGCTCCCGGGGGCAACCCTGTCCATTCCCTCTGAATAAAGGAAACACCTTTCCCCCCTCTCTCCCCCACTTTATTTGGGGGGTGGGGGGCAACCACTGCCTCCTCTCTTCCTGGAAGCCTGCCATAAACAGAAGTTTCCAGCTGCTCAGATTTGGGTATCAGCAATTGTTGCCTGTGTATTGCAAAATGGGACTACCCCAGCTCTCATCGCATCCTGCTCCTCATCCTTTTCTACCTCCTGGCTGAGGTTCAAGGAAGACAAGTGCCTTTCAGAGTTGGCTTCTTTGGGACTTGGATTCTTTCCCTCCTGATAACATAGAGGTTCTTTTTCCAGAAAGGATGACCCTTTGTTTCTGTAGGGAGGAACTGGAAAGGAAAGAATTTAATTAACTATCAACTCAATTCTAGCATTTAATATTTTATTTAAATTTGAAGCTGATGAGTTTTATAAGAATTTACACATGTTCATGAAAAAGAAACCCAAATACGTTTGTCCAACAAGAGATTAATCTCAGTAATATATAAAGATCTCATACAACTGAGCAACAAAAAAACAACCCGATCAAAAAATGGGCAGAGGATATCAACAGACATTTTTCCAAGGAAGAGATACAGATGGCCAACAGACACATGAAAAGATGTTCAACATCACCGGGGCCGCCCGGTGGCACAGCGGTTTAGTTCGCGCTTGACAGCCCGGGGTTCGTGAGTTCGGATCCCGGGCACCTGCCGACACACTGCTTGTCAGCCATGCCATGGCAGCGTCCCATATAAAATAGAGGAAGATGGGCACGGATGTTAGCCCAGGGCCAGTCTTCCTCAGCAAAAAGAGGAGGATTGGCAACGGATGTTAGCTCAGGGCTGGTCTTCCTCATAAAAAAAAAAAAAAAAAAGGTGTTCAACATCACTAATCATCAGGGAAATGCAAATCAAAACTACACTAAGATATCACCTTACACCCGTTAGAATGGCTATAATCACAAAGACAAATAACAACAAATGCTGGAGAGGATGTGGAGAAACGGGGATGCTCATTCACTGCTGGTGGGGATGCAAACTGGTGCAGCCTCTATGGAAAACAGTATGGAGAGTCCTCAAAAAATTAAAAATAGAAATACCGTATGATCCAGCAATCCCACTCTTGGGCATCTACCCAATGGACATGAAATCAACCAT
The DNA here is from genome assembly GCA_031878705.1 of Tapirus indicus. Lineage (NCBI taxonomy): Eukaryota > Metazoa > Chordata > Mammalia > Perissodactyla > Tapiridae > Tapirus > Tapirus indicus. The sequence goes on along the minus strand of CM062923.1, from coordinate 19,761,743 downwards.
CACAAGAGGCTTATGCACCCCTATGTTCATTGCAGCATTATTCACTATAGCCAAGAAGTGGAAGCAACCCACGTGTCCCTCGACTGATGATTGGTTAAAGAAGATGTGGTATATACATACAATGGAATACTACTCAGCCATAAGAAAAGACACAATTGTCCCATTTGCAACAACATGGATGGACCTAGAGGGTATTATGTTAAGTGAAATAAGCCAGAGAGAGAAGGACAGACACTGCATGAACTCACTCATATATGGATTATAAATGAACACATGGACAGAGAGAACTAATTGGTGGTTATCAAGGGGAAGGGGGGTGGGGGGCGGGCACAAGGGGTGAAGGGTTACATCCACATGGTGACGGACAAACAATAATGTACAACTAAAACCCCACAATGTTATAAACTATTAAGACATCAATTAAAAAAAAAAGAAACCCAAATAAATAGCATTACCTTGCTCTAGTAATATTTTCATCTGAAATCTCTTTGCTGCTTAATCAGACAGCTGAGTGAGGGCCTTTCAGTATAAATGACTCCTCACAGCGTTCTCCATTGTGCCTTCCCTGGGAAGGACTGTCTGCCAGAGACAAATATGCCTTCTCCACCTCTGATGCCATAATTGAGTTACCGCCCTAATTCATGGAAGAGAATAGAATCTTTCTCCTCCTTTTTCCGGGGAGGAGCTCATAAACTTAAGCCTCTAGTCTAAAATATAAGCCCCTCGGTACTCCAACAATCAACAATGCAATATTTTCCTTCATATCTAGGTCACACTCAGCTAGAAGAGTTATTTGAGGACAGAACCCCTCCTTTTATACCATATGTAGAAATTAAATAGGATTAAGATGTTTATCCTAAAACCTGACCCAAATAAGTCTGTATGAGACCATGGCAGTTAGGGATTGTAGAGGAACTTACTCTTTTGGAACCTAGTATACAAGAGTGGTTCTGAATCATTTCATCTTTTTTTTTTTTTTTGGTAAGGAAGATTGGTATTGAGCTAATATCTGTGCCTATCTACCTCTATTTTGTATATGGGATGCCGCCACAGCATGGCTTAATCAGTGGTGCATAGGTGTGCTCCCGGGATCCGAAGCTGCAAACCCCGGGCCACCGAAGCAGAGTGTGCATGAACTTAACCATTATGCCACTGGGCCACCCTTCATTCTATCTTTTAAGACCTTCTGATACCAAGTGAATAGGGCTTACTTTCAATACTTTCTATTATCTCTCAATTTCAGCTCCCATTCAAAAAGCAGCAAATTGTTAAACCACACCTCAAGGACACTGAGGAGTCCATGATGGCCAGCTCCATCTCTAACAGTCATCTGTTTCTACTTTAAATCACTAAGATCCTCATGAGGTAATTAGTTCTCTCTGCTGACCATACCAGCATCAAGCATCTCTAACAGCCCTCCAGCTTCAGCCACACTGTATTTATTCATTAAATTCTGGGCCTATTCAGAAAAAGGAAAGGGAAACTACTGCAGCTTACTTTAAGGCTTTTTAGGAACAGAGAATTGTAGGCCAACCTCCTAAATGACATCATGTGGATAAGTTCATTTATCTTCTGCCTTGCTAGGTTCTTTTAATTATTGTTAACAGCTTTACTGAGGTATAATTTACACACCGTAAAATTTACCCATTTTAATTGTACAAATCAGTGATTTTTAGTCTATTTACAGAGTTGTGCAACCATCACCATGATCTAATTTTGGAACATTTCTATCCATCCAAAAACTTCATGCTCGTTTGTAATCAGTCTCCATTCCCAACTCCAACCCTAGGCAACCAATAATCTACTTCCTGTCTCTATAGATTTGCCTTTTCTGGACATTTCATATATATAGTTATGTGCCACATAACGATGTTTCGGTCAATGATGGACCGCATATACGATGGTGGTCCCAAAAGATTAGTACCATATAGCCCAGGTGTGTAGATTTGTGTACATATACTCTGTGATGTTCAGACAATGACAAAATCGCCTAATGATGCATTTGTCAGAATGTATCCTAGTCATTAAGCAACATATGACTGTAAATATAAATAGAATCAAATTTGTGATGGTCTTCTTTCACTGAGTATAATAGTTTTGAAGTTCATCCATGCTGTAGCATGTATCAGTACTTCTTTTCCTTTTAATTGCCAAATAATATTCTGTGTATGGATGTACCAGATTTTGTTTATCCATTCACCAGTTGAGGAACATTTGCATTGTTCCTACTTTTTTGGCTATTGTGAATAATGCTACCATGAGCACTCACTCATGTACAAGTCCTTATGTGGACATATGTTTCCATTTCTCCTTGGTAGAAACCTAGGAGTTGAACTGCTGGATCCCATGATAATTTAATATTTAACATTTTGAGAAACTGCCAAACTGTTTTCCAAAGTTGTGGCACCATTTTACCCCTTCAGCAATGTCTGCATGATCTCATTACTTTTAATCAGATAGTTAACAAATTATGTAACCATGTAGAGAAATCTCTTACTTTTAATTCCGTAACTAGTTAATTGAGATGATTCCCATCTTACACACACAGTAGTACGTACCACCTCTCTGCTTACAACGTCTTTTCACTCTGGGTACAATATTGTAACAGCCACTACCTACCAAAACTAGTCCAAAATTCCATTTTTACTGCTCCAATTCAATTTAAATCGCCTAATTTTAACTTTAATATGAGTTGTTAACAATTTTTTTCTGTGTCTGTGCTTGTTATTTCTGAATGTGTCAGCTGTTTGTTCTTTAACATCAGAAGAAGCTGAGGAAAGCTGCACCCCACGCAGACGCAGTGGCAGGAGGTGCCTGATGCCACATCTGTGTGTGCCTCAGCGCCGATTTCTGCCACTGAAGAGGGTGGCAGTGGGCGGAGACCAGCCGAGCTTCTTAAATGAAAGAAGAGCAGAGCTATGAAATAATAGGCTTACTTGTAAATAACTGCTTTTTCTTCTTCCTGAGATTCCAGAAGATGAGGAGCTCTTGCCGAGGGTTTCAAATCACAACTACTATCGTTAAAATTCACTTTCACTTTTAACCTTTAACAAGATAACATGTATGAGGATGTTTTGAAAACAATACTAGCTTATATTTACATAGAAATTATTGCTGTACATTGACTGCTATGTATATTGTCCAAAATACCATTACTTCAAACTGGTGTGCATTCTTGGTGTTTAAAAGTTGCTGAGGGCCCGGCCTGGTGGCATAGTGGTTAAGTTCACTTGCTCCACTTCGGCTGCCCGGGGTTCGCAGATTTGGATCCCGGGTGCAGACCAACGCACCACTTGTCAGGCCATGTTGTGGCAGCATCCCATATAAAGTAGAGGAAGATGGGCATGGACGTTAGCCCAGGGCCAATCTTCCTCAGCAAAAAAAAAAAAAGAGGAGGATTGGCAGCGGATGTTAGCTCAGGGCTGGTCTTCCTCACAAAAAGAAAAAAAAAAAGTTGCTGAAACCATGATGGAGATTGATTTGTATTTACTGAGAACGTAAAATCAGCCAGGCAAAGTTTAAAGTACTCCCTATCCACTGGGAGCTTTTACTCTAATGTAAAAAGAAGCCATAGAGATTGTGTCGTTTACAAGCATAAATGTAAAACGCTTTTCCCAAGAGAGAACCCAAATACTCCATTTCCTAGTCTCCCTTGCCATAAGGAGGCAGATAGGTGCCTTGGATCCCTCCAGTCTTGCGCCCACTCAAGAGCTGACTGGAAGGGTGATACTGGCTCTGTGAGGAGCATCCATTTCTCTGGCACAGATTATAGCAGAGCTGGTGTGGCTCTGAGGCAAACAGCTAGAACAGCAACTTCCTGATCATAGCAAAAACAGCACATCCCTCACCAGCCAGTTCTACACCGATTTTGGGAGTTGTTCCTGAAACTCAGCCCTGTTTCTTAAGACCTCCCAATGATTCTGTGAGCAGTACAAATCCTCAATAAATAAATCCTTTTCTAGTGTGGATTCAAGAAACCAAAAGCCGTGGCCATTATCCTAACTAACATACTCAGTACACCAGCATGCACTTGGCCACACAAAGAATTAATGGAAAGGATCAGTCTGATCCTGATTTAATTAGAATGGGTTTTCCTAGAGAATGTGGATTTTGAAATATGTTTTGAGTAAAAGAAAAGAAATGGGTATGGCAAACATCTAGATTAATGTATAAAGCATTATTAATGTGAGGACAAAAGGCTTTCCTGTGTTAATACATCTGAGAAGGGCTAATGCAGTGGCTCATTTGTCTGCAAGAACTTTCTTTCGGCAAGGCTGTCTTGGGGCAGAATCTTGAGAATGAAAGTAAATAGTAAGGGGACCCAAGGATAATGAAAAGTTTGGAGGAGAAGGGTATTATCCAATGAGACTTTCTCAACTACCTCTTTTTTGCTCATAGCCAACTAAAAGTATGGGCAGTACTGTCCTTAGTCAACAAATCCAGTGGCTTCTTCTCAGTTCTCTGTACTCCAAAGCATTTGGCATAGTGCCTCATCTTTCTTGTCACTCCTTCCTTTCCTGACTCTGTGGCAAATCACTGACTGCTTCTTCTGCCTCCTTTTCTTTCTCCCATCTCCTAAATTTTATAGTACAACCTTTGGTCTCAGTCTTTTATTTTCTTTTTCCCAGTATTCTCTCCTCACCCTATCTAATCTATTCTTATGCTTTTACTCTCATTTCCAAAGTGAATAACTCTATTTCTCCAGCCTCAAAGACTCTTCTCTCTCGAGCTGTAGTCTCACTTCTCCAACAACCTGTAATATGTCTTTACATAGAGGTCAACTATTGGAAGACAGACAGGAAACTACCTTCCAAGAACAACCACAGATACAAGATAGAGTTTGGCTGCCACAGGGAGAAGGGAAAGGAACTCTAAGAAAGCCCTACTCCTGAGGCCCAAGCACATAGGGCTTGCCTAAAACTGAAGCTGGAAAGGAAAAAAGAGAACATTCCTTTGCCTCCACTATAAGACTATCAACAAGCAACAGCAGTATACCTCTGGGGATGAAGCAAGAGCATGGAGAGACCCCTCTCCACCTCTGTGATGCAGGCTTGCAGGAACAGCCAAACCTGAGGGGGAAGCAGGAACACTTGACAAAAACCCTCTGGGCATCCTAGCCCCCACCCTAAACACAAGGTGACAGCAGCCCACCACTAGAGGCATTTGAAGCCTGTGGTGCACTGAAGGTAACAATAGCAATAATAATACATAAATCCAGCTCAACTGCTGACTAGATAAGCTCAATTCTCCACACTAATGCTTGACAAGAGAAGAGGCATATCCATTTCTAGACATAAATACTCAGTCTATACTGTTCTACTTCTAGTGCCTGGCATTCCTTCAAAATTTACATGCCAAAAAAACCAAGACAAAATAACCCATTGTCAAGAGATAAAAGAAACAACAGAACCAGATTCATAAATTACCCTAATGTTGGAACTATCAGATAGGGAATTTAAAATAACTATGAGTAATATGTTAAAGAATCTACTGAAAAGGTGAACAACGTGTGAACAGATGGAAAATTTCAGGAAAAATAAAAACTATGTAAAAAAATCAAATGGAAATACTAAAAATGAAAATCATCACATGAGAGATGAAGAATTCCTCTGATGGGCTCTTCAGTATGGGACACAGCCGAGGAAAGACTCATTTGATGGGCTTAATTAGATGGAACACAGCTGAGGAAAGAGTCAGTGAACTTAAAGATAGGTCAGTAGAAACTGTCCAACTGAAATACAAATAGAAAAATAAGTTAAAACAAAAAAAAGAACAGAGTATCTAAGAGCTGTAGAGGTATGGGACAATATCAAATGATCTAACATACATATAGTTGGAGTCACAGAAGAAAACAACCCAGAAGGAATGGGGCATAAGAAATATTTGAAGTGATAATGCCATAAAATTTCACCCAAAATAATGAAAGACATCAAGCCACAGGTACAAGAATCTCTGAGAACCCTAAGTAGGATAAACAGAAAGAAAGGGAAAAAAGAGAAATCACCTAGACATCATAGTCTAGCTAATGAAAACCAAAGACAAAGAGAAAATCTTGAAAGTACCCAAGACAAAAGAAACATTACATACAGAGGAACAAAGACAAGAATTATAGTAGATTTCTCTTTGAAAAATGAAATTAAAAAAAGCATAACTATGACAAAATTTATATCACTGTCTCAAGAAAAAGTTTTCAAATTCCAAGAGGTTCCATAATTTCTATTATATTAACCATTACCTGCTCCTTTTACAAAATTCACTTTCTATGTAGCTAGTAGGCAGTTTAAGCCACTCATTTGGAGTCATAAAGTGCCTTGAAGTAGAAATTCTTGGAAATCTGGAATGCCGTTTGGCCTTCTCAACCTCTTTAAATTCTTTCATTGTATATATTTTGCCTGTAGAAAGATTAGTAACCTAAATTAGCACCCTTAAATACAACTCCCATTGCTCTTGGGTTATGAAATCGTATAACAATTAGGAACTAAGTACCAGTCTCACACTGAAGAAGAGTTCTCTTTTCGTCATCTTTGTCATATTGTGCCTTTTTCAAAGGGTCACAAAATGGTGGGATGGTAACCTACAAGAAAAGCACTTCTTTGAGCACTGTGTTGCAGGTCTTTTCAGTCTATCTTAAGCATCCATGTATGGCTCTTATGCCAGAAAAATAAGAACACAGTATCTACAAACTAATGGCAGTCTAACCACAATATATATTTATGAAGAGATGGAGGCACTGCAACACATCCCTTAGCAAGGCCCTCCAGCCATGTTTAGCTCTTGTTTTAATAGCCTTTTCAGATCACTGTGTATATTCTTCTTAGATACTATTACCCAAACTTGTTGAGTGGTAGTTTCTTAAAGGTTAGTTATGGTGTGGATGAAATCATAGCAATAAATTATTCAAACTCTGCTACATTAAAAGTCCATTGGTCTATCCTGAACATTGAATGGATCTTTTATCCATGTTATGAATTGGTTGTTTGGAAAAAATTGGATCACTGAGTTATGTGAGATCTTCCAGATGTTAACATATTTCATTATACAATAATCACATTCATTAATATCATTACCAATCTCATCAGTAAAGTCTTTGAGTATTAGAACACTGTCACATTCATGACGCTGAATATGATTTTTCCAAAATTTGAATTCTTTGCTTAAAAGCTCACATTTTTATCATTGGCAACAAATATTGTCAGTTGTTTTTCTTGAAGTCTCAGACTCACTTCATTTATTTTCCAGAAAATGTCTGCCAAATATCCAAGACTTAATAACCAACCATAGTTTGTAAGTCATTCTTTCAGGTAAAAACAGTGTTCCGTGAAAAAAATCAACCAATTCAGCTCACAATTCAAGCAATCATACTGTATTTCAGTATGCAGAAGTGCTCTTTGCATACTTCCATTTCATCACAGAATATTAAGAAGATGTATACTCAAAAAGCAAGATTTAATAAAATTAATAATTTTTACTGTTTGATCAAGGTCATTCTGAAGTGAAACTGGATTTTTTTTTTACTGTGAGTGCATGGCATGAAGAACATAATGCCTACCAGCACAATTTGGTGACACTGACTTAAGTTCTTCTAAGGCACCAGCAGTTTTACCCACCATTGCTTTTGCACCATCAGAGCAAATGTCAACACAATGAAAAAGGCAAATAATATTTGGCACTATTATGAAAAGATTTGGCCTAATGGACCCACTAAAAGGGTTTCGGGGCTCTCAAAGGTCTATGCACCTCACTTTGAGAACTGCTGCTATAACTTCACAGTGCTTAACTTACCTTAAGAGGTCACCTGTCAGCTTAGAAAGGCAGCATGGTACAAGAACAGAATGGAATTTTGGTATCAAAAAGATCTGGTTTCAAATCCCAATTCTGCCCCTTACTGGCTATGTTACTAGTTAGTATATCTAAGTCTCTAACTCTAAACTCTCAGTTTAACTCTCACCTATAAAAATAGGGAAAATAGCATATACACACATACACTCACCCCAATTTGGCAAAAAAAAAAAAAAGGATCTACTTTGCCTCAAATGCTGGCAGTTTAAAATGTCTATGACTCAAGGTTGGTCTATTACTCAAGGATATTATTTTGTTTAATAATATCCACTATTAGCAAAAGTGGGGGAAAATGGATTCTAGTGGGAGCACAAATTTATACAACCATTCTGGAGGACAGTTTGGTGATATAAATCAAAATCATGCATAACCTTTAACTTAGCAATTCTACTTCTAGCAACTTACACTAAGGGAAAAATTAAGAAATAGGTACAGGAATGGTCATCATAATGTCAAAAACAATCTAGATGTTGAAAATAGGGAATATGTAAAAAAAATGATATTATAGCAAGATACCATATATGATTAGAAACATATCTCTGCTCTGCTATTTACAGCTGTGTGACCTTGAACAAGTAACTTAACCCATCTGTGCCTCACTTGCCTTATCTGTAAATTACTTCACATGGTAGCAATGAAGATGAAATAAAATGAAAAAAAAAGTCCTAACATTTGGTTAAGCTCTTAGTGCAAGTTAGCTGCTATTAATAATAGAATACCGTGCAATGATTAAAATTATGTATTTAAATTTATTGACCAGGGAAAGAAGCAAATCATAAACTATTGAGTGAAAAAAAAGCAGATTATAAAACCTAATGTAGAGTATAATCTCATTCCTGTAAAATAAAAATGTGCATATACACCTACATATGGAAAAAAGTCTTGAAGGATAAAGAGAAAAATATTAATGAGTTCATTCTGGGTAATGGATCATGAGTGTTTTTTATATTCTTATTTAAAATCGATTTTCTCATTTATCATGAAAATGTATTACTTTTGTAACAAATTAGAAGTTTATGAAATTTTAAACATTACCTATTACCCAATTATTTATACAATATATGCAAATTTTATAGAGGTTTAATTTACTTTAGACTTTGGGTTTTTTGTTCCTTTCTAAGATATGGAAATGGGAAATATTCTTAAGATATTACTGCATTCTTAGGGAATCACTAAAGGACTACTCATATTAGGGCTGCTCAAAAAAACCAACCACATAATACCAAAGTTAAAATAAAAATCTATCCTACCTTCAGAAAATTTGGGTTCTCTTTGCTCATATAAAAAGGATCATACTCTTTTGGATCATAGTGCTCTATAAATGCATTTCCCTATAGGAAGGAAATAAAACCACACATAAGAACAAGAGGTGCGCAATTAATTTTGAGCATAACAGAACTCAAGAGTCAAACACATACTCCCATTTTTAAACTTTGAAATGGCATCAATGACAAATGCAAAAGGGAAGGGAAGACCAAATTTGAAATTAAATTTAATGTATTCAAGTAATAAATATTATAGTGAAAGAAGGAATCTACTTAAAATTTGCAAGATTTTAATAAAGAATGTTAGAACACTAAAAGATTTGGGAATTTGTTTTTAAATCCTTATTAATCAAACATCTCAGATCTCTTTAAAATGCTAGGAGAACAGAAATATTTTATAGCTTTATTAATAGAGTTCCAGAACAAAAAATATATATTCTGAACCTAAAGTCCAAAATTTTTAAATTGATATATAAAATTAATAATTACATAGGAAAAACAAAGAAAAATGATTCTAATATACACACTTAAATTCAGACTTAATCCTCCTCCTCCACCCTGTCCACATGCCCTGGATTTAAGAATAGCATATGCTATAACAGAGTGTAGAATACATATATAGAGAGTGGGGAGGGGCAGGCTGTTTGGATGGTTATAAATAAACAAAGATAACCATAGTTTTTAAACCAACTGGAAAAAGTTCCAAATGCTCTCTTAGTACCTTTTTATTTACATGTTTTAAAAAAGCATCTAATTCCTCTTGTCTTCTTTTTTCAATCTTCTTATGTGAACAAACTTTTTCTATAATTTTCTTCTGGAGAGGATCTGCCAGGTGGTCAACCCATCTTTTATATAACATCTCTTTTCTTCTTGCATTTAAGAAGTCATGATGTTGTAAATACTTATCTAGTTCCTAGTAAACAATGATAGAAAAGACATATAGATTATCTTAAAGCTTTCTTGGTCTAAAATTTAAATTTCATTTATATTCCTAACAATAACCGACAAAGTCATTCATTAATTCAGTCATTTATTTGGCTTCTACTGTGTGAAACACACTATATTGGAAACAAGGAATACATAGGTAAATTAGACAACATGCGTGCTCTCCCTGGAGGGATAGACTACAAAACAAATCTACAAAACAATGGGATGAGGGACAATATAGCAAGATATATATATATATATAAAAGAATTAAAAACAGGGACTCAAGGAGCCAGCCTGGTGGTGTAGTGGTTAAGTTTGTGTGCTCCACTTTGGCAGCCTGGGGTTCACAGGTTCAGATCCTGGGTGCAGACCTACACACTGCTTATCAAGCCAGGCTGTGGCAGGTGTCCCACATATAAAGTAGAGCAAGATGGGCATGGATGTTAGCCCAGGGCCAATATTCCTCAGCAAAAAGAGGAGGACTGGCAACAGATGTTAGCTCAGGGCTAATCTTCCTCATCAAAACACAAAAACAAAAACAGGTACTCAAACAGATGCTTGTACACCAATGTTCATGGAAGCATTATTCACAATAGCCAAAAGGGGGAAACAACCCAAGGGTCCATCAACAAATGAATGTATAAATAATATGTGGTATATACATATAATGGAATATTATACAGCTATAAAAAGAAATGAAGTTCTGACACATGCTACAACATGGATAAACCTTGAAAACAATATGCTAAGTGAAATAAGCCAGACGCAAAAGGACAAATATTGTAGGATTCCATTTATATGAAATATCTAGAATAGGCAAATTCATAGAGACAGAAGTAAGTTAGAGATTACCAGAGGCTTGGGGAGGGTGGAATGGGGAGTTATTACTTAATGAGTATAAAGTTTTGGTTGGGTGATGAAAAAGTTTTGGAAGTAGATACTGGTGATGGTTGCACAACCTGTGAATATAATTAATGTCACTGAATTGTACACTTAAAAATAATTAAAAATAGCACGTACCACAGTGGGAAAAAAATGATTAAATTTTTTAAAAAAAGATTTCCAAAATGGGAGACATTTGGCATAAGCCTTAAAGAATGAGAAGTTATCTAGGAAGAGAAGGGATAACAGAGAATGAGGAAGAAAAATATTCTATGGAGAAAAAAAAAAAAGATGAGTAAAGATGCAGAAGTGTAGCACAATCTGGTCCAAATGGCAAGAAGCCTGCAAAGAAAATGCCTAATTTAGACTATAAACTAAATCATTGTTACCAAAACTTCTCATCTACCTTTCATCTAGCAAATGAAATAATGTGATTACTAGGATCAACAACATGAAATTCACAATGAAAAAAATTAAATAATAAGAATCCTGAGAGATTCTAACTTCAGGTCATAGCACACTTCAACCATTCTTGGTGAATAGTTCCTTTTGTTTTTAAACAAATCTAAAGGAAATTCTTAAAAACAGGTTACCTATCCCAGTGTTGAGTATACTTCACATAGACATTCATTGTGTCTGATAATTATGCCCATCCTGCTACAGTTAAAGCCTTGTTCCTACCAATGTATACCTGAGTAATAACTGGTCAGTGTGTTCCAATAACAGTTCTTAAGGCTCTTGATTATACATAATGACTCCATAGAAGCCCCACTAAGATGAAGGAACAAATGAGTAGGGGGAAACTCTTATAAGTCATCTGTGAAAGAATCCCCACAAAGAACAGGAAAACAGGAAGTCAATTAAAGCAATCCTAAAGATCTCTTAAGGTTATCCTGGGGGCTAATAAGTGTTTTTAATTCTTTCTATTTTCTAAAATTTTTATAATGATGATGCATTACATCTAAAACGGAATAACAAAATTTAATTTTTAATTGAGATAAATTCTGTAGCCAATTCTTACCTTAATTATATAATTTTCTCTACATAATATTGATTGAACAGCTGCATCAATATCTTCTTTAGCTAATACCTAAAATAATAGGATGAAATTTTGAAAATCAAATCTTAAAAAAATTAAATTATTAATACTATCTGGACTTATGATATTTTATATGACAGACATATCCTGGGAAAGTTCTCTGTAAATCCAGTTTTTCTACCTCAAGTCACATCATCAATACTTTTTAAAGAGTATTTGAATCTTTCTGCTCTTGGGTACAATTCATTCTAGGGCAAAAAAATAACTCAGATCACAGACATTTTGAGCCGAGCATGGTCAGATGACTTGCCTAGAGTCATATGGAAGGTAGAACCCATCTTTTTTCACATGCTATAAAATGCTGTTAACTTTATGGGTTAAAATAGATATAATCAGGCCTCTATTTGAATTTATTTAGCCATTATAGATATCAAATATTAATAATAACTTTTTTATATACAAATCACATTTTCAGATTTTAAAGCGACACAGTCTTCAGGAAATAGTTCGTAACATTAATTTTTTCCATTTTTATAACAAATCTTACACAATTAAATATCTGCCAGAAAATACAAGAGGTTAATTTCTAGCATACATAGGAATGTAATTAATGTCACTGAATTGTACACTTAAGAATAGTTAAAAATAGCAAATTTTATGCTATATATATTTTACCACAATGAAAATGATTAAATTTTAAAAAAAGATTCCCAAAGTGGGAGACATTTGTGATAGGCCTTTGAAATCCTCTCATAATTACACAAAAATAAAATATCCTCAAATTGACTGTTATTGGAAGTAGTCTTCATTTCCACTACTCATTTCCAGACCACATAAGTAAAATCTCAAAATCTAAGAACTAACCTTCCTCATTAACACCCAAGGAAATTAAGGCTCATGGGAGTTAAGTAACAACTAGAGGCCTAGAAAATCCCACACTGAGCCAGAATTTAAACCCAAATGTGTCTGACTCCAAATTCATTTTCTTTGTTGTTTTTGCCTCACATAGTTGCTATTCCTGGCAAATCTGTTGTTCTCAAAACCAAGATGGGTACTGATTTGATAAATTCTAGACAAAAATATAAAAAACAACAATCTGAAGAACTGGAGACTGACCAAAAGCAGGGAGAAACTAGAGGGTAGACAACATCTGGAAAAAGAGAACAGCACTGGATAAGTTTTTAGTTTTTTATGGACTTTTGTCTAAGAGCAGGGCTCGGTGAGAACTAAAGGAGGGGGCTCAAACTCAGATAGGAACATGCAGTTTTACAGATTCAAGAATTAGAAGACCAAGTTCAAGGGAATTATAGGAGCTGGAAAGTGACAGAACATATACCTGAAAGGAGAAACCCATAGAGTGGACACGAATTCTGCAAATAAACTCTTACCAAATCTCCAGCAGAGCCTTGCACTATGTATACACAAGGCAGACTCCAGGCAGCCCAGGTAAAGGTAAAAAAGACTAAACAATGATTTCACCTGCTGCCAACTACAGGAAAGACAAAGTTTGGAATTTGAGTTCAGTCCAGTTAACTGCCTGCTAAAACAAAAATCTCAATATTCTTCAGAGGAACACAACAGAATCCAGAACCTTTACAATGTATCACTCATAATGTCTAAAATATTCTCTAGCATTACTAGACACACAAAGAAACAGGAAATGTGACCCATACTTATGAGAAAGGCAGTCAATAGAGACAAACTCTGAGATTGCCTATATGTTGGAATTAGCAGACAAAGATTTTAGGTCAACTATTATAGCTATGCTTAAGAAGTTAAAGGAAAACATGCTCATAATGATTGGATAGAAAATCTCAGCAGAGAAATAGAGACTATAAAAAAGAACCAAGTGGGGGCCGCCCGGTGGCGCAGCAGTTTAGTCCACGCTTGGCAGCCCGGGGTTTGCGAGTTCGGATCCCGGGTGCCCGCTGACGCACTGCCTGTCAGCCATGCCGTGGTGGCGTCCCATATAAATTGGAGGAAGATGGGCACGGATGTTAGCCCAGGGCCAGTCTTCCTCAGCAAAAAGGGGAGGATTGGCAACAAATGTTAGCTCAGGGCTGGTCTTCCCCACAAAAAAAAAAAAAAAAAAAAAATTAAAAAAAAAAAAGAACCAAGTGGAAAATACAGTTTTTAAGTTTAAAAAGCAAACAAACTTCAATGGAATTAATAGCAGATTAGAGATGACACAAAAAGAGTCAGTGAACTTGAACACAGATCATTAGAAATTATCCAATCTGAAAAACAGAGAGAAAAAAGATTGGAAAATAATAGAGCTTCAGTGACTTAAGAGACAATAGCAAAGGTTCAACAAGTGGGTAACTGGAGTCCCAGAAGTGATAAATAAAAGAATGGAGCAGAAAGAAAATGAAGAAATAATGACTGGGATGAGAACTTCCACTTCCAGACAAAATAGAGTAACAGGGAACAGATTTACCCTCCCACCTTAAAAAAAAAAAAAAACAGAGTGAAACAGTTTTCAAGACATTGGACATCAGGCAAAGAAGAACAGTGGGCCCTGAGAAACAGAAAACAAATAAGGTGAGCCCTATGATAGCTCAGTTCAGTGCCTGGAGAGAATTTTCAGACTGTGGCACAAAGAGGAGGAAATCAGATGGAAACCAGCTGTCTCCCTGAAATGAGGAAGGAGGCTGGGAGTCTGGGGAGGCCAGAGCAGCTACAGTTCATAGGGCAGAGTACCAGAGGAAGAAACATCACACAGAGAAAGATCTTTGGGTATTTGCAAAAGGTTAGATCTGTAGAGAATCCCCCTTGAGTCTTCTGCTGAATGCTCAACACTATGTGCATGTGGGGGAACTACCCAAAGAACTACTGGCAAAGAAGCACCTGGAAGGATTATGGGGAACAATCCCTAGAGGTCACACAGCCCTAGGAGTTATTCCTCTTAACATCAGCCAGAGTGAAAAACCCCATGGTTCAAAAAGCATAGAGTTGAGTACTTAGAGGGGTTTTGTATAAGTACTGGAGCAAAATTAGCCATATGCTAGGTGCCGCTATGGTCCTGCCTAGCAAAGCTTGGAGGCAAGACCTGAAAGGATCAGACTATGTCCAAGTGCACCCCAGAACAAAGCTTAAGAATATTTATGAGAAATCAAAAATATCCAGCACTCAACAGGGTCAAATTCACAATGTCTGGCATCCAATAAAAAATCACCAGCCATACAAAGAAGCAAGAAAATCTGAACAATAATGAAGAAGAAAATCAATTAAAATTGCCCCAGAAATGGCACAGGTGATATAATTATTACACTAGGACATTAAAATAGTTATTATACCTTTAGTTCTTAAGTTCAGGAAGCTAGAGGAAACAGTAGAAGTTTTGAGACAGGGAAGATATAAAAAAGACCCAAATAAAACTTATAGGGATGAAAATTACTAAGATTTTCAATACACCAGACAGGCTTATCACCAGATTCAATGTTAACAGAAGAAAAGACTAGTAAACTTAAAATCATCATAATAGAAGCTGTCCAAAATAAAATGCAGGGGGGAAAAAATCTGGAAAAAATTAACAGAGTATCAATGGGCTATGGGACAATTTCAAGAAGGCTATTATACATGTAATTGTATTTCCCAAAAGGGCAGGGGGGAATAGAAAAAATATTTGAAGAAATAATGGCTGAAAAATTTCCAAATTTTTTGGGAACTATAAGTCCACAGACACAAGAGCTGCAGTGAAATCCAAGCAGTGGAGAAATTGGAACCTTCATATATTGCTGATAAGAATGTAAATGGTACAACCACTGTGGGAAACAGGCAGTTCCTCAAATGTATGTTCAGGGGGCCAGCCTGGTGGCATAATGGTTAAGTTCATGTGCTCCAATTCCATTGCCTGGGGTTCATGGATTCAGATCCTGGGCGTGGACCTACACACTGCTCATCAAGCCATGCTGTGGTGGCATCCCACATACAAAATAGATTGGCACAGATGTTAGCTCAGGGCCAATCTTCCTCACCAAAAAAACAAACAAAAAACCCCCATATGTTCACACAAAACTTGCACACAAACGTTCATAGCAGCATTATTCATAATAGCCAAAACCCAGAAACTATTGAAATACCCATCCACTGATGAATGGATAAACAAAATGTGGTATATCCATAATGAAATATTATTTAGCCATAAAAAGGAACGAAGTACTGATACATGCTCCAACACAGATGAACCTTGAAAACAGTATGCTAAGTGAAAGAAGCCAGTCATAAAGGACTACATACTGTATGATTCTATTTGTATAAAATGTCCAGAATAGACAAATCTGAGAGAAAATACATTAGTGGTTGCCAAGGGCCAGGTGGAGAAGGGAATGAAAAGTGACTGCTAAAGGGTATGAGGTTTCTCTTGGAGGTGATGAAAACGTTCTGGAATTAGATAGTGGTGATAGTTGTGAATATGCTAAAAATCACTGAATCATACACTTTAAACTAGTGAATTTTATGGTGTGTAAATTATATTTCAAAAATAAAAGCTCAACAATAAGATAACAAACAATCCAATTTAAAAATGGGTAAAATAGATCATAGCAGAGTGAGCTTTCCCCTTTAAAATCTCTCGCCCCAAGATACAACAAAAAGATCATTTGCATACGAACAGAGGACACTCACACATCACAAAAGATGTCTAAGAGATCCACGCAGCTGTACATCTGAAGGTGGAGGCACTGGAAGCCCTGGAGGAAGTAGGGACAGGTAAGGAGAAATCCGCCCCCTCCCCATTCGATTGGCAACTCTGGGTCTGTGTGGCTTACAGAAAGAGAGGGGGGAGGAGCAGCCATCTGTGGGAAAATTATCACTCTCCAAGTTCTCTCACAGACTGTGAGAAATTCCCATAAGGAGGAGATGGAACTGTCGCAGGGGTGTGGTCAACATCCAAGCACCCCAGGAGAGCAGAAAAGTGAGGGAAGAAAGAAGCCCCCAGGATTGGGCAGGCAAAAGAGAGCGCCCCTCCCTCCACACGCCCAGCGCTTCAGCACAACTAGTCAGCCAGAGGGCCCACAGATTGCAGCAGGCTCAGAATACACAGCTCTTGACCCCATCCAGTGGGAGCAGGTGGAAACTGTGACCAGGTATCTTCATTATGAGAAACACTAAGCCAAAATCCACAGGCTCTATGCAAAAATATATTAAATCTCCAGACCAGAAGGAAAATGACAAGCACCCAGAAACCAATCCCGAAGGCACAGAAATCTATAACCTAAATGACAGAGAATTCAAAATAGCTATCATTAAAAATGCTCAGTGAATTACAAGAAAACACAGATAGACAATTCAATGAAATCAGGAATTTCTTCACAAAAGAGATAGAAACCATAAAGAAAAACCAATCAGAAACCTTGGAGATGAAAAAAACAATGGATGAGATAAAGGAAAATCTAGAATCTTTAAAGAACAGAGCTGACAATATGGAGGAAAGAATTAGTATTCTTGAGGATAGGCATGCAGAAATGCTCCAGATAGAGGAGGCGAGAGAACTAAGACTAAAAGGAAATGAAGAAATTCTCTGAGAAATATCAGGCTCAATTAGGAAATGCAATATAAGGATTATAGGTGTTCCAGAAGGAGAAGAAAAGGAAAAAGGAGCAGAGAGCTTGTTCAAAGAAATAATAGCTGAGAACTTCCCAAACCTGGGGAAGGAGCTGGAAATACCAGTGAATGAAGTCAATAGATCTCCTAAATATATAAACATGAAAAGACCATCTCCAAGGCATATAGTAGTAAAACTGGCAAAAGTGAATGACAAAGAAAAAATATTAAGGGCAGCTAGACAAAAAAAATAATGTACAAAGGAATTCCCATCAGACTTTCAGCAGATTTCTCAATAGAAACTCTACAGGCTAGGAGAGACTGCGATGATATATTCAAAATTCTGAAAGACAAAAACCTTCAGCCAAGAATACTCTACCCAGCAAAAATATCCTTCAGATATAATGGAGAAAAAGTAACTTTCCCTGATAAACAAAAGGTAAGGGAGTTCATTACCACAAGACCCCCACTACAAGAAATGTTCAAGAAGGCTCTCATGCCTGAAAAAAACAAAAAACAAAAAAACAGAAAGGGGATACAAAGCTTTGAGCAAGGAGAAAAAATAGGTAGACTAAACCAGAAAAATTGTAGCTCTCTCTCAGAATAAGTTAGCCAACACTTAATTATAAAAATCAAGATTAAGAGAAGGAAAACACCAAAAATAAATATGACCTCATCACTTTAAACACACACTCACAACACAAGATGGAATAAGTTGTGACAATAACAACTTAGAAGGGGAAGAGGAAAGGGATCAAATCAACTTAGTCTAAGGAAATAAGAGGACATCAGAAAATGGACCATCTCATCCATGAGCCTTTTAATACAAACATCATGGTAACCACTAAACAAATAATCAGAACAGAATCACATATGACAAATAAAGAGAAAACTAAAAGAATCATCATGCAGAACTATCAAACTGAATTGGTAGTCTGAAACACACGGGACAAGAAACAAAGGAAATGCAAAAGAACTGGAAAATAAGGAATAAAATAGCAACATTAAGCCTTCATATATCAATAATCACTCTAAATGTAAATGGATTGAATTCTCCAATCAAAAGACACAGAATGGTAGGATAGATTAAAAACCAAGACCCAACAATATGATGCCTCCAGGAAACATATCTCAGCTCTAAAGACAAACACAGGCTCAGAGTAAAAGGATGGAAGACAATACTCCAAGCTAATGGCAAACAAAAGAAAGCAGGGGTTGCCATACTTATATCAGACAAAGTAAACCTCAAGATAGAAAAGGTAATAAGAGACAAAGAGGGGCAATATATAATGATAAAAGGGACACTTCACCAAGAAGACATATCACTTATAAATATATATGCACCCAACACAGGAGCACCAAAGTACATAAAGCAACTATTAACAAACCTAAAAGGAGATATTAACAACCACACACTAATAGTAGGGGATCTTAACACCCCACTTACATCAATGGATTGATCATCCAGACAAAAAGTCAATATGGAAATAATGGACTTAAAAACTAGACGAGATGGACCTAATAGATATATACAGAGCACTCCACCCCAAAAACAACAGATTACGCCTTCTTCTCAAGCGTGCGTGGAACATTCTCAAGGATAGACCATATGTTAGGAAACAAGGCAAGCCTCTATAAATTTAAGAAGATTGAAATCATAACAAGCATCTTCTCCAACCATAATGCTATGAAACTAGAAGTCAAATATAAGAACAAAACTAGGAAAGTGACAAAGATGTGGACTAAACAACATGCTACTGAACAATCAATGGATCATTGATGAAATTAAAGGAGAAATCAAAAACTATCTGGAGACAAATGAAAACAAAAATAAACCATACCAACTCATATGGGATGCAGCAAAAGTGGTCCTGAGAGGGAAACTCATAGCAATACAGGCCCACCTTAACAAACAAGAAAAATCCCAAATAAGCAACGTCAAACTACACCTAACAGAACTAGAAAAAGAAGAACAAACAAAGCCCAAAGTCAGCAGAAGGAGGGAAATAATAAAAATTAGAGCAGAAATAAATGAAATTGAAACAACAACAACAAAAAACAATAGAAAGGATCAATGAAACAAACAGCTTGTTCTTTGAGAAGATAAACAAAATTGACAAACCCTTAGCCAGACCCACTAAGAAAAAAAGGGAGAAGACTCAAATAAAATTAGAAAGGAAAGAGGAGAAATTACAATGGATACCACAGAAATACAAAGGATTATAAGAGAATACTATGAAAAACTATATGCCAACAAATTGGACAACCTAGAAGAAATGGATAAATTTTTAGACTCACACAATCTCCCAAAACTGAACCAAGAAGAAATAGAGAATCTGAATAGACCAATCACAAGTAAAGAGATTGAAACAGTAATTAAAAACCTCCCAAAAAATGAAATCCAGGACCAGATGGCTTCTCTGGAGAATTTTACCAAACATTCAAAGAAGATTTAATACTGATCCTTCTCAAACTATTCCAAAAAATAGAGGAAGATGGAATACTTCCTAACACATTCTATGAGGCCAACATCACCCCGACACCAAAGCCAGACAAGGACAATACAAAGAAGGAAAACTACAGCCCAATATCACCTATGAACATAGATGCAAAAATCCTCAACAAAATATTGGCAAACCAAATACAGCAATACATCAAAAAGATTATACACCATGACCAAGTGGGTTTTATACCAGGGACACAGGGATGGTTCAACATCCGCAAATCAGTCAACGTGATACACCACATTAACAAAATGAAAAATAAAAACCACATGATTATCTCAATCAATGCAGAGAAGGCATTTGACAAGATCCAACATCCATTTATGATAAAAGCTCTCAACAAAATGGGTATAGAAGGAAAGTACCTCAACATAATAAGGGCCATATATGACAAACCTACAGCTAACATCCTACTCAACGGGGAAACACTGAAAGCCATTCCTTTGAGGACAGGAACAAGACAAGGTGCCCACTCTTATTCAACATAGTACTGGAGGTTTTTGCCAGAACAATTAGGCAAGAAAAAGGAATAAAAGGACTCCAAATAGACAACGAAGAAGTGAAACTCTCACTATTTGCAGATGACATGATTTTATATATAGAAAACCCTAAAGAATCCATTGTAAAACTATTAGAAATAATCAACAACTACAGCAAAGTTGCAGGGTATAAAATCAACTTACAAAAATCAGTTGCATTTCTATATGCTAATAACAAAAAGAGAACTCAAAGAGACAATCCCATTTACAACTGCTACAAAAAGAATAAAATATCTAGGAATAAATTTAACCAAGGAGGTGAAAGACCTATACAATTAAAACTATAAGATGCTATTGAAAGAAATCGATGATGACATAAACAAATGGAAAGATATCCCATGCACATGGATTGGAAGAATAAACATAGTTAAAATGCCCATACTACCTAAAGCAATCTACAGATTTGGTGCAATCCCAATCAGAATCCCAATGACATTCTTCACAGAAATAGAATAAAGAATACTAAAATTCAGATGGGGCAACAAAAGACCCCACATAGCTAAAGCAATCCTGAGAAAAAAGAACAAAGCTGGAGGCATCACAATCCCTGACTTCAAAATATACTGCAAAGCTATAGTAATCAAAACAGCATGGTACTGGTACAAAAACAGACACACAGATCAATGGAACAGAATTGAAAGCCCAGAAATGAAACCACACATCTACAGACAGCTAATCTTCGACAAAGAAGCTAAGAACATACAATGGAGAAAGGAAAGTCTCTTCAATAAATGGTGAGAAGAGACTTCCCCACTGCTGGGAAATTGGAGAGCCCTATGCAAAAGAATGAGAGGAGATCATCTATCGCCATATGCAAAAATTAACTCAAAATGGATCAAAGACCTGAAAGTGAGACCTGAAACTATGAAACTCCTGGAAGAAAATATAGGCAGTACACTATTTGACATCGGTCATAAAGGGATTTTTTTTCGAATTCCATGTCTACTCGGACAAGGGAAACAAAAGAAAAAATAAACAAGTGGGACTTCATCAGATTAAAGAGCTTCTATGAGGCAAATGAAACCAGGATCAAAATGAATAGACAACCCACCAGCTGGGAGAAAATATTTGCAAATCATATATCTGACAAGGGGTTAATCTCCATAATATATAAAGGAACTCACACAGGTGAGCAACAAAAAAGCAAACCCAATCAAAAAATGGGTAGAGGATATGAACAGACATTTTTCCAAGGAAGATATATACAGATGGGCAACAGACACATGAAAAGATGTTCAACATCACTAATCATCAGGGAAGTGCAAATCAAAACTACACTAACAGGGCCGCCCAGTGGCGCAAGAGGTTTAGTCCACGCTTGGCAGCCCGGGGTTCGCAGGTTCGGATCCCGGGCGCCCACCGATGCACTGCTTGTCAGCCATGCTGTGGCGGCGTCCCATATAAAGTTGAGGAAGATGGGCACGATGTTAGCCCAGGGCCAGTCTTCCTCAGCAAAAAGAGGAGGATTGGCGACGGATGTTAGCTAAGGGCTGGTCTTCCTCACAAAAAAAAAACAAAAAACTACACTAACATATCACCTTACACCCATTAGAATGGCTATAATCACCAAGACAAAAAACAACAAATGTTGGAGAAGTTGTGCAGAAACAGGAACCCTCATTCACTGCTGGTGGGAATGGGAATGCAAACTGGTGCAACCTTTATGGAAAACAGTATGGAGATTCCTCAAAAAATTAAAAATAAAAATACCTTATGATCCAGCCATCCCACTATTGGGTATCTATCCAACGAACCTGAAATCAACAATCCGAAGAGGCTTATGCACCCCTGTGTTCATTGCAGCATTATTCACTCTAGCCAAGAAGTGGAAGCAAACCAAGTGTCCCTTGACTGATGATTGGATAAAGATGTGGTGTATATATGTGTGTGTGTGTGTGTGTGTGTGTGTGTGTGTACACAATGGAATACTACTCAGCAATAAAAAAAAGACAGAGTTGTCCCATTTGTAACAACATGGATGGACCTGAAGGGTATTATGTTAAGTGAAATAAGCCAGAGAGAAAGGCAATCACTGTATGATTTCACTCATATGTGGAATACAAATGAAAACACAGACAGAGAGAACTGTTTGGAGGTTACCTGGGGCAAAGGGGATGGGAGATGGGAGCTACCTGGGGCAAAGGGAATGGGAGATGGGGGCTGGGCACAAGGGGTGAAGGGATGCATTCATATGGTGACTGACAAACAATAATGTAGAACTAAAACTTCACAATGTTATAAACTATTAAGACATCAAGAAAAAAAAGAGCAAATGTGAGAAAAATAGAAAAATTGGGTAAAATATTTGAACAAACACTTCACCAACGACTGTATGTAAAAGGCAAGTAAGACATGACAAGATGCTCAACATCATCAGTCATTAAGGAAATGCAAATTAAAATCATAATGAGATGCCACTATACATCTTTCAGAATGTCTCAAATTAAAAAGACTACACACGCATACAAAAAAAAGACTGTACCAAATGTTAGCTAGGATGTGAAACAACTGGAACTCTCATACACTGCTAGTAGAAATGTAAAATAATACAATCATTTTGGGAAACAGTTTGGCAGTTTCATAAAAAGTTAAATTCATTTACAATATGACCCAGTCATTCCACAACTAGTTATTTACCCAAGAGAAATGAAAGCATATGTCCATACAAAGACACATACGTGAATGTTCCTAATGGTTATTGGTAATAGCCAAAAACTGCAAACGACCCCAATGTCCATCAACAGGATAGACAAACTGGGGTATATAGCATTCAGCAAAAAACGAAATGAAGTATTGATACATGGAACAACACAGATGAATTGCAAAATAATCATGCTGAGTGAAAGAAGCCAGACAAAAAGAATACAGGCTGTAAGATTACACTTGCATAAAAAAATTTAAATGCAAAATAAACTATAGTGACAGAAAGCAAATCAGTGTTTGCCTTGGAGACAGGCAGGGAGGGAGGGATTACAAAGGGACACAATGAGGAAACTTTGGGAATATCGAATATGTTCATTATCTTGAGTGTAGTGACAGTTTCATGTGTGAACACATGTCAAAACTTATCAAACTGTACACTTTAAATATATGCAGTTTATTGTATACCAATTATACCTTAATAAAGCTGTTTAGAAAAAAAGAAATTACAATCTAAAAAATCCCACAAAATATATAAATTTGGGTGATGCAGCTAAAGCAGCGCTGCAAGAGAAACTTTATAACTTTGTTATATTAGAAAAAGTACATAACCAATGACCTATGATTCCACCTTAAGAAGTTAGAAAATGAAAAGCAAAGTAAACATAAAGTTAGCAGAACGAAGGGGAAAATAAAGAAAATGAAATAGAAAACATAGAAAAAATAATATATTTAGCACAAGCCACTTCTCAATGCAACCACCCAAGTATAAACTTCAAAATGCCATACTATTGTACCTCCATAAAAGAAAGTGGCTGTGGTTCCAACCATTCTTTTGAGCTCTTGAGCTTGGGAAGTTTGTTAGTTACCAGATCATCACTGTCTAAATTTTTCATTGTGGTCACAAATAACAGAGCCCCTAAAAAAAACTAAAAAATTGGCTTCTTTAGTAATGAGAATTCACAATCATCTTATTTTCGCTTCTGCTGAATTAATAATCAATACCTGTGACCATGAACAGACATGGAAGGGATTCTAAACATTAGCCACCCACGCTTTCCCTAACAACTCAAGGCCTTCACCATCGGCTTCTGCAGATGACTTCAGAGCCAGCCTCCTAGAGCACGGGAGGTTCTCTGGACCCACCCTCGTCCCCCTGGAATCCCAGGCTTGCCACATCCTCCCAAAACATAGCCCATTGAGCCGGTGTGGCAATATCAGGCTGGCCTCTAGGAGTAGCACTTGCAGTTTTCTGACTGAATCGGGAGAGTCAACTATCTGGCCACTGAAGCACACAGTCTGGGATGCTTAGAGAAGGAAGCGAGGAGCTTCTGGACAAAATTTTCTTGTCTTCAAGCTCTGAGAGGCCCAACCGCCCCGCCCCGCCCCCCACCTCCATAAGGACTGTATCTGAGGGAGATGTCATTAGGGTTTGTGCCCATTGTAGACTAGACCTACGGGACCCACGACTCTGTCCCTTCCCTCCCACCCGTCAGCAAGCTGAGTGCGGCCTCCCCCCGATTTGGCAGGGTGGTTGTAGGCCGCGACAGGCACCTCAGCTCCCCTCCCAAGGCTGGCAGGGCCTTCGGGTCCACGGCAGCACGCGGGGACCCGGCCCGAGGCCCGCAGCCCCGCAGTCGTCGGCCGCGGTGGGAGAGCGACCCCGCCCAGGCCCGCGGCCCAGTCCGCTCGGGCCGTCGCCTCAGAATGCGAGAACGTTTCGCGGGTCTCCAGACGCAGCCCCCGCGGCCCCTCCGCGGCGGACGACAACGAGTCCGCGCGGCGTGGAGGCGGGCGGAGGACTCTGAATCCCGCGGGCAGCCGGCCGCTGCGTCCCTGAGCCCGGCGCCACTGCGCTCCCGCGGCCCAGTCAGGCGGAGTAGAGAGCTGGAAGTCTGTATGGCCGCGCTGGTGGGCAGGTTGCCGTTAGCGAACGGAGCGGTAGCGCTTCTCGGTGACGGGCAGCTGTCGCAGCCAATAGCTGGGCACGTCGCCTTCCCACCCCGCCTTCCCCCGCGTCCGTTGACGGGCGGCTGCTCGGCTCGCCAGCTGTTGG
The DNA here is from genome assembly GCA_031878705.1 of Tapirus indicus. NCBI lineage: Eukaryota > Metazoa > Chordata > Mammalia > Perissodactyla > Tapiridae > Tapirus > Tapirus indicus. The sequence goes on along the minus strand of CM062923.1, from coordinate 19,736,507 downwards.
AGGAGCGCTGGGCATCTGCGCCGAGAGCTAGGTGGTCTCTGCGGGCGTCTGGCCCGTCGTTCTCCCCGAGCCCTCTGTGCCTCTTGTGCGTCTCCCCAGCAAAGGGGGCTGAACGTTAACCCCTTCCCTTGCCCCCAGTCCCACTCCGGGGAACCCCCTGTAGGCCAAACCACCGCGAAGGGAGTGGCGGGAAAGGGGCGCGGGCCCTCCGTATCTCTTGGAAGGATGAGTGTGGAGGTTGTCCTGATGAGGACGGTTCAAGACTTGGGGTCTTGTGCGGAGAATGTCGCTTTAAGTGCCTTAAAGGTGTTTTTAGTCCTCTGGGGTCTTGATCAGTGTCCATAGTTGGAGCTGATATTGGTCCGCGGGAAGGGAATGGGAGGACTCATGACCAGCATTTAGTTTTGTTTACTTGGCTCTGCCTCCATCCAGGCAGGTTTTTGGTTTTTGTTATTTAATCCCATATGATTCTGATGCAAACCATTGACATAGCTAGAAAATTATGAGCTGTGATTTTCCAGTCTCACTTCCTAACCCGCTCTGTGGAACTGTGATTTTTCTATGATTCTATTTTCTTTGAGTGTTGGTAGATACTAGACGAGGGACCACCATTTTCACTGCTCATCTTTTCAAAGTACACATGCTGATACTAAAACTGTCCCAAGTGTTTTAGAGAGATTTGTATTCACAGGGCGTTTAAAAGCTAGCCAGAGCGGATCTTTCAACTGCAGTTCCCTTTTTCATAGCTGAGGGAGCATGAGCCATTTGCACAACTTACTGCTAGATACCCTTCTGGGAACGAAGCATGTGGACAGTGCAGCCCTCATCAAACTCCAGGAGCGGAGCCTGTGTGTAGCATCACCAGGATTTAGTGTAAGAAAAAACAAGTTTGGGCATAAGAGTTTTAAACTTTTTCTGTAAAGAGCCATAGTAAATATTTTAGGTTTCCAGGCCATATGGTCTGTGTGACAACTACACAACTACTCTGCAGTTGTAATGGGAAAGCAGCCATAGACAATACATAAAAGAATTGGTGTGACTGTTCCAATAAAATTTTATTTATGAACACTGAAATTTGAATTTAATGTAATTTTTACATATCACAAAATGTTATTCATTTGATTTTTTCCAACCACTTAAAAATGTAAAAACCATTCTTATCTTGCAGACCTACAAAAACAGGGCAGTGGGCCAACTTTGGCCATCCCACCATAGTTTGCCAACTCCAAGTCTATTTAACCTCCGTAGGTAATGCCCAGTGATGTCCGAACACTTGTGAATGGATTTGCCAAGAACCCTTTGCAAGCCAGAAGAGAAGGATTGTATTTCAAGGAAAAGGACTACAAATGTGTCCGGGCAGATGACCATTCTCTTTATGCTAAGAATGTGAGTGTTCAAGATTTGAAGACAGCTGGATAAAAACCTTAAGAAAAGAATTTGACTCCAATTTTCTGTGCCCCTCCCTGCACACCCCACCCCCCATCCTATCTATAAAACAGACTAAGCCCATTACTGCAATGGCAATGTTTGAGACAGCAGTCTAGTGCCAGGAAGGCATATGTAAAAGAAAGTACTAACTGAGAGCCTGGTTTTGAGAAACGTTCATTCCAGAATCTATCAAGTGAACTTTGCCTGAACTGTCTCTCTCTACTACAGTCCATCCTTCACACTCAACATCCTCCTTTTTAAAAAAAAAAAAGTGATATCACTCTTGTGCTTAAAACCTCTCTTGGCTCTCTGTTGCCTATAAGGAATTAAGGAGATGATATTCACGTTTATTGGATGCCCTGTATTATGGATTAAGCACACTTTGTCCACATTATAAACTAAGTAGCCTCATTTTACAGACGAGGTAACTGAGGCTTAACAAGGTAAAATAACTCTTCCATAGTCATGCAGCAGAAAATGGAGGTGCTGGAATTCAAGCTCAGAGCTGTCCAATTCCAAAATGTATGACTTTTCCATTGCATCAGTTCTCACTGGGATAGGGGTATATTACAATCAATAATACAAATGCTGTTATTACAACAGTCTGAAACTTTTTGAGGAAAGACAACTAAATTAGTAGAAAAGAGTGAGTCCCAAAACAAATATATGAATATATAGAACTAAGGAAATGGCAAAAAATGTGGCTGGAGTATAACTGCTAGTCTTGTGATTGGAACCGAGAAGGGCACTCTGTTTATTCTCATCCAGGAAAACACTGGTGTGGTTGTTGTGAAGACCCATATGTATCTTCTAGTGGCAACTTACACTGAAGGCATGTATCCTAGTGTTTGTGTGGAAGCCACAGAGAAGCTGGGTAAGTTTGTCTCCCAATGCCTGTCTTTGTTCTCTATGGTAATTGAGTCTTCTGACTGCAGGTGACCCAATCAGATCAGCCAGGGCAGAAAGGAAGAATTGATTGGAAGGATACTGGGTTTACTTACATAACCTCTAGAAGGATGGAGTGCAGCTGAGCCACAGGGAAAATGGATTCCAGGGACTGGAACACTGCTAGAATTCTACTCTATTCTCTGCTTCTAAGGTTAGCTTTGTTCTGTCCCATTGCAAACTGCCTCCTTTCCTGCCTGGTATCATGGCTAAGCCTTGCATCCTACCTCTTAATTTCTTTTAGGACCCTTATTTGACAAGTCTTGGATCATGTGGTTTACCCTGATATCAGTCAGCTGTGGGGGTGGAGGAGGGAGCAGGGTAAAAAAACAGAGATGTAGCTGCTGGGGACCATCCTATATAAACAGACCTTTTATAGAAAAAGAAATTACTGTGTGCCAGGCAGCCAGCTTGTTGGTGTGTACTGCATTCCCCTTCCATGTCTATACATTTTTGAATAAAGATCTAATATAGAATTGGGAAATTATAAGAGTTGAGCTTAATAAATGATAAACTGTGTTCATGTTTGGATTTTTTAATCTAAATTTAAATTTCTAAAAAAAAAATTTTGGAGTTGCTTGAACACACCTTTGAAATAGTAGAAGCCTCTACTTCTACTAGGGAAGAAAGCAGCCTTTCCTTCATTCTTTCAACAAATGCTCAGTGATGGTCTACCATGTGCACTGCACTATCCTAAAAACTGGGAAATCAAAGCTGGTTAATAAAGAGCCTCTGCCGTCCATGACTCTATATATGTTGTCCTATCCGCCTGAAATATCTTACCTTTCTGTCCCTGCCCCTTCACATGCAGTTGGCAAATTCTTAATAATCACTAAAGACCCAGGTCACAACTTGGGCTTTTCTCCACTGTGCTATGTATTTTATGCATACCTTTATTATTACCACCATTAGATTTCTTTGTTTACCTAGATTGTGAGCCCTTAGAAGGCAAGAATTGTGTCTTAATCGTTCTCCTATCTCCTGTACCTAAGACAGCATCTAATGTCGAGTAAGCAATTAATACATGTTTGATGAACAAATAAATGAATGACCTCTGCCTATTAGAATCAGGGAAGGCTCCCGAGAACTAAATCTTAAAGGACCACTTGAGAAATTAAGTACCATCCCAGAAACTACATACACAAACACACACACACACAAATGTATATATGCACAGACCTTCCCAGTTGTCATAAATAGCTCCCTGGCATGGATTGTCATAAACTTTGCTACACAGCTGGCAATGAGGTATTCTAGGATCAAACAGAACTGAGCCTGAGCAAAACTCAACCTAGGAAGCATCTAAGAGAAGGGGTGAACTCCAACCCAGGAGGGACAGGCAATTACAACTACCAAGGACCTTTTCTGAGCAGGTGTCAGGATTTGAGATAGGTACCATTTCAGTAGGGTAGGACAGGAGCAAGAAGGCAGAACAGAGACATGTAGACCAGTGCTAATTATCTAATTAAAGATATACAGAAAACGAGCTTAGGAAAATGGGCAGTTAGGCTGTCAAGAGGCCAGACTCTATCCTATCCCTTGGGGCCTGGGGCTCATTCCCCAGGTCTCCTGTGGAGAATACCAGAGAAGTTGCCTGACCACTTAATGTAGATTCTGTGGCTAGCACTAAAGATTGGGATTCTTGCTTAGGGCCACAAAAGACTCCAAAGAATGTGTTCCAATTAGAATGAGACAGCTGACATCATGCCACTAAGACCCCACTGCTCTGGGAAGGGATAGGCTATCTTGGAAGTGGTTGGGTGCTCATGAAGGATGGCTGAGGCTGATACTCACTCAAGACCTAGTTACGTGTCTCGTTACTTACTTCTATTTCCTTCACTTGTTTTTCTTTTAATTATATTTTCCTCTATCAAAAAATTATACATGGAGGCTGGCCCTGTGGCGTAGTGGTTGGGTTTGCATGCTCTGCTTCGGCGGCCTGGGGTTTGCGGGTTTGGATCCCAGGTGCGGACCTACGCACCACTCATCAAGCCATGCCGTGGTGGCATCCCACATATGAACTGGAGAAAGATGGGCACAGATGTTAGCTCAGGGCTAATCTTCCTCAGCAAAAAGAGGAAGATTTGCAATGGATGTTGCCTTGGGGCCGATCTTCCTCACACACATAAACAAAAATTATACATGGTAATTTTGGAAAATTTGGGAAATAAAGAATTATAACTATTTACATTTTTTATTATGAAATATTCTAGGAGCATAATTGATGTTTCTATATATCTCTCTCTCCTACTAGACAATGAACTCCTTGAGGGCAGGGATTGGGTCTTAACTATCCAGTCATCCTTGTGTCTCCGGTACCTAGCACAGTGCCTAGCACATTGTAGTTACTCACCAATGTTTGTGGAATAAATAAATGAATGAATGAACCAAATTGTGGTGATAATTTGCAGCTCACAAATAATAACCATGTTCTTTTTCTTTCAGGAGACTATCTAAGAAGAAAAGGAAATTAAGTCATCAGAGGACTGTGAAAGACAGCTTTTATTATTTTAGAAGAAAACTATAGATCCTAAAGAAAAAGTAATGCCTACTTTGTGGTTGAAAAACACTAGGCAGAAGATACTGAAAAGGAAGAATGAGTTAAGGGAGCAATTTTTTCTTATTTCAAGAGATCCTCTCCTTTAATTGAAATTATTTGATCAACTTTATCTATTTTCTTTTTTAAGTGTTGGTCATTGGCATGAATGTGAGAGCACTGATAGTGTCACAGGACATATCTGTTGGAAGACTCCTCCATGAGTCTCTTGTACTCCTACACATCTGGCTGGGTATGCCAAGAATGCAGGCCCTAACCACTCTTCATCCAGGCCTTTTCTCAGGGTTATGTTGCAGGAAGCAACCTTGAAAAATGAAGTAATGTCTCCCTTCAGAACAAAGAGCAAGGTTGCTTACTGCTTGCTATAAAAGAGGTAGATTCCCTGAACTCAGTGTTCCTGTGCTGCAGTGCAGCTCACTGCATGTATGTAATGCAGCTCACTGGTCCATGTCACTCCTGTGGGACTTAGGGAGAAGGGGAACCAATGCAAAGGCCACCCAACAATGGGCCACTAGTCGCGGTATTTAATGGACATTCCACACTCCCCACCATCTTCAGGCATCTGATTTTATTGAACATTGGAAAGGCCTTTTCAGAAATTAACTCTGGTTCGGTGGCACAGCGGTTTAGTCTGCGCTTGGCAGCCCGGGGTTCGCAGGTTCGGATCCCGGGCGCCCGCTCACGCACTGCCTGTCAGCCACGCCGTAGCGGCGTCCCATATAAAGTAGAGGAGGGTGGGCACGATGTTAGCCCAGGGCCAGTCTTCCTCAAGCAAAAAAAAAAAAAAAAGAGGAAGATTAGCAACAGATGTTAGCTCAGGGCTGGTCTTCCTCACATAAAAAAAAAAAAAGACTTTTCACTCTCCCTCACTTCCTCCTAGTCCACAAAACTTAGTATGGTCAATGAATGAAACCTTCCCAGAAAGGGTTCATCTCTTCTTGGTTACTTCCTGGGTGATGATCAGGACAATGGGGTAGGGTGTTATATAACCTATTTTGAAAATTCTGGATTCTACCCTGACCATTCCTGGGCATGATGCATTTTTCTTTCCCCTAACATCAACCACAGGCCAGCTTGGTTAGTACACCCTCCAGGTGTCCCTGGGAAGGGAACACCTTAGACCACTAGCATCAAATCTTAGATCTTTTGCAGTTCTTGATGTTATCAAGCAGCAAGGTGCAGTGTTTTGAATTCCAAAAATCTGCTACCTGGGGCAAGGAGTCTTTGGTCAGCATTTATAAAATTCTCTCATTTTCAGGTTTTGTGTAACAGCCTTTCAAGGAGCTTACTTCCGACATCTTTCCTTTTCTGAGCTTGGGTGCCAAGAACTCTAGATTTGTTCTTGGTGGTCAACCTTACCACTAGTCCATTCATTCATTTATTCAGTTGCTTGAACAAGAGGTGAAAATACATTTAAAATTCACTTATTTAGCATTCATTGAGTAGCCTACTGTGTGCTAGCTACTGGTGATACAGAAGTAAATAATATATGTACTTCACCCCTGATAGGATTACAATCTACTGGGAAAGGCAAACTTGTAAATGAGTCATATCACCATGGGATAAATGCTGTAACAAATATAAAACAAAGAACCATAGAGCACAGAGCCTGCAGAGACTAACTGTGCATTCAGCAGCCTGAAAATGGTGTTGGAAGTGAACATGGAAGAATGAGTAAGTATGAAAGAGTAAGTATGGAAGTATGGAATGCAAAGAGCATTCCAGGTTGAAGGAACAGCATATGCAAAGGCACAGAGTCATGAATAGTACTGTTGTATAGAAAGAATGGTGAGAAGTTCAATGTGGCATGTGCCCAGACTTCGAGGAGTTCATGCTGTGAGACCTAAAGGTCCTATGAGGTTGTCTAAAACAAAAAAATATGTCAGCAGGGCCTGTGGTGGTTCCACGTGTGCTAAATGTGTCTGTGACATGATCAAGCATGCTTTCCTTATTAAGGAGCAGAAAATTGTTGTGAAAGTGCTGAAGGCACAAGCACAGAGTCAAAAAGCTAAATTAGAAAATGAAGCTTTTGGGGGCCGGCCCCATGGCCTAGTGGTTAAGTTCGGTGTGCTCCGGTTTGGCAGCCCGAGTTCAGTTCCCAGGTGCAGACCTATACTACTCATTGGTGGCCATGCTGTGGCGGTGGCCCACATACAAAATAGAGGAAGACTGGCACAGATGTTAGCTCAGGGCGAATCTTCCTCAAGCAAAAAGAGGAAGATTAGCAATAGACGTTAACTGAGGGAAAATCTTCCTCAGCAAAAAAAAAAAAAAAGCTTTTTTTGAGTAATAAAATTTTTTTTTAAGTAGTGTGCATGGGAGAATGATAAACAAAACTGGGAAGATGGATGGGGCCAAAGGAGAAAAGGCTACTGCCTCAGGGTCATTCAAAGGACATCAGCAGTGCTGTGGTATGAACAGTACTTTTATAAAATGATTACAATTCTGATTACAAAAGTAATATGAACTCATAAAATAACTTGAGAAAATAAGTTACTCATAATTTCACATTAAATGAAAACTACTGTTGATGGTTTTGTTATATTCTTCCAGTCGCTTTTTGATGCATATAATATATATATACATTATAACCTACTTAGATCATGAACACGTATGGCTGACATCGAACTCTGTTCACTTAGCATAATGTTATGAAACCTTGAATATCATTAAAATAGCTTAGAAAACATTTTTTAAATCATTGCATATCATATATTATTCCTCTTTGTTAGATATTTTGGTTATTTCCACTTTTTCACTTCAGAATATTGTAGTTTGTAATTTTTACATAATTCTTTGTGTCTCTAATTACTTCATTAGGTCTGGAAGTAGATTTTCAGGGTCAGAGTTTCAGCAACTTTACAGCTCTCTGGAGTTTGTTGGGGGTTTTTGGGTTTTGGTTTTTTTTTAACAAAGAAGGAGTTTTATACCATGGTTTATAAGAGGCAGTTGGAGGTTTGGCAGGGAGGGGAAGTTGTATGTAATTCAGCTCTAATTCATCAGCTTCCTATGCTTGTGGAGTTGAGTCTGAGTCAGTCTTACCAAGTGTCCCCATAAGTGAGAATGAGAGGAAATAACTGCAGTCTGTTAAACTGGCTGAGTCAGGGACTGGAGTGGCAGGTCACTCTTTGAATTCCAGGTAGTGCTAAGTAAGTCATGGTGACATTGGACAGTTGCACCAGTACAATATAGAGATACTAATGAGGTTTGCAGGACAAGCCAGGAAGCATTTGGGGACTTCTAGTCACAACTCCAAAGGAGGCCAGGCATGCCAAGACCCAGAGCTAAACAGAAGGGTGAGCTATCAATGCTTCAGGCTAACGTTACCCTATATCATCAAAACAGAATGGGCTGGAGCAGAGACATGCAGAGAATAGCGGTCGGGCCTGCAAGACTGGAACATCTGAAGGTATTGCGGTGTGTAGAAGGAATGTGTAACCATGAAAAGTAGAAGCTGGTTAGCCAGGAAAGCCCAGATGAGGAGTCACTGGAGCCAGTGCTGGTTGGGCCATTCAACTGGGAGGATCTTTGAGCAAACAATTCAAGTTGTCTGGAACTTTCCAGCAGCAATTCTCAGGCACCAACTGAGTGTCCTACAATTCAATTCCATTTTCACACTACCTGGAGTTAGTGCAGACCCCACAGGTTAAGGGGCTCAGTCCCATAAGACTACCTCCACTTCAGATGCCAGCCACAACTCCCAGATCCCTGGGCAAGCTGTACTTCTGTATAACTTGGCTACAAATTTGGAGGTTCCCTTGACCTCCTCAGGTTTGATAATTTGCTAGAATGACACAGAACTGAAGAAAGCACTATCCTTATGATTACAGTTTTATTATAAAGGATACAACTCAAGAACAGTCAAATGGAAGAGATGCTTAGAGCAGAGTATTGGAGGAGGGTGAGTGGGGGCTCAGGGCTTCCATGCCCTTTTGGGGTTCACCACCCTCCCAGTACATCGATGTGTTCACCAACCTGATAGCGCTCCAAACCTCGTTCCAGGTTTTTTAAATAGGTTTCATTAGTAGGCATGATTGACTAAATCATTGGCCAAGTGATTGAACTCAATCTCCAGTCCCTCTCCCCTCCCCAGAGGCTGAAAGTGCCAACCCTCTAATCATATGGTTGCTTCCACTGGTGACAAGCCCCATACTGAAGATATCTAGCCCCCAGTGCACTACCATGAGTCATCTCATTAGCATGAATAACAAAGATACTCCTATCACTTGGGAAATTCCAAGAGTTCTAGGAGCTCTGTGCCAGGAACTGGGGATAAAGACCAAGAATTTTTTACTTTTTGTACTTTAGAAGTATATATTTATTATACCACATCTGGTCTTAATGGCAAGGTTACACCTCGTGTAGAGGTGGATATATCTTGCTATCTTAGCCAGATTAAGTATTAAACATTCAATTCATCTAAATCATCCCATCTTGTCCTGAGTCCTGGCTCACCATTTGGCTTTCCATGTAGATCTACTTAGAGATTTTGGGGTCACTCCTCATGACAATGATTTCTCCTTATAAATTAGCACATTGAGATCTGGATTTTATAACTTAGTTATGTGGACCATATACCCACTTTCCACACGATGACAAGCTGGGATTTTGAGCCTGCAAGGCAGAAGGTCTGACCCTGGACCATAATGAAGTGCTGAAGGCCATCATGAAGCCTCTTAGCTGCTCACCAGCTGGCCAGTGTTTCCTAGACGCACATCCACTGCTCTGCTGGGTGCCTAGTGTGAGCCTTTTTCATAAACTTCTTCAAGGTAAATGCCTCACTGTCTGGAGCCCTCCTATATAGAACAGTCCAGTTGTTTCCTGTAATTCTCATTACAAAGTTCCAGTTGGGTTCAGCTACTCAGACCCACAAAAGTGACCCTTTGGTGGTAGCTACACAGTACATGTGGAAGTGCCCAAGAAGCAGGTGATCTTCTGAAACAGGAGTCTCCAAACCAGGGAAATTTGTGTCCTGGTGATTCACAAAGACTTTAGAAGGGGCACACAGGCATGAATGGTGTCAACCTACAAAAAAATAAACCATTTTAAGAGGCAAAGCGTTTATTTGGGATCAAAGAATTGCAATTCGGGGAGCACAGATTCAGGTAGAAACCCAAATAGTGTCCTGCTAGGGAGTAAAAGAGGCCTTTAAAGGCAAAGAAGGGAGGTTGTATTGTAAGTAATTTTAATGGGAATTGGAGGCAGAGAGTTAGTCTTGGTTAAACATTGACTACTGATTCCATCTTCAGAAAGTCCACAATTCTCAGTCTTTGTGATTGAGATGTCCATTCTCCTGCTGACTTCTCAAACAATTGCTTGTAAAAGGATTGCAGTTTTGGCCCAGTCCAGAGGTTTGGCCCAGGCCAAGGCTCAAGACAGCAAAGCTGTTTCTCTGGAAGGGCAGCTCCAACTCCATTTTAAAATGGCTCAACTATAGTCAACTTTGACAATGGATTTAAAGGGTTAATTTTTTTCCAGATCTTCAACTTCCTCTATGTACTTTCCTAAAATTAATCTGCTATGATTGAGGAGTCATGTCAGCTCTACTTTCCCACCTCCCTTCCCCAACTTCTCTTCTCCCAGTATACAAAAGAAAAGCATGCTCTCATCCAGCCCCAATCTTACTGTGATGCTTGGCTTGGAATGCAGGGTGCCAAAGGAAAGGAAAATTCTAAATATATTTAAATTTAATGACCTCTTCCATCCTCTATTGTCAAAAATACATCATATGAGAAGAAGAGTCCCATGAGAGTAAAGCAAAAAGAGCAAGAAATAGTGAAAATCTATGTATCATAATTCTTCTAGGAAAGGAAGACTCTGTGTCTTATCTATCTATATTTCTTAAAATTCAGAAGCAAGGTGTCTATCACAAGGACAGGTATTGACATGGTTTCTTGAGTTGAAAAATGAGAATCTTTTTCTCATGAGAAAGTAATTTGATTTGGCTGATTAGTTTAACAATGAGGACTGGCTTTGCCAATAAAAGTGTCACAGATATTTTTCATAAATGAGTTAAGTCTGGCTTTCTCTCTACCCACGATGTCACTGTGTGACCCCAGGTGTGCCATATAACTTCCAGGACTTGGGAGCGACATCAGCATCATGGTGGAGTGAGTTGTTCCCTTTGTCTCTCCTCTCTAAGTTACAACCAATTGGACATCCATTGACCAACAGAGGATTCCCTATATAGCACAACACGATGCATAAGAGGTCCATGCTTCTATATATATGAAGTGGTGGTTGGTGGAAACTGTGACCACAGGCTCCAGGAACCACAGCAGAACTGGTGGCCTAGCCCCCAGTGGCAGCACCCCTGACACCAACTCCACCAGAAGCGGAAGCTGCATACAAGTCCCTGGGTCCTCAGGTCCCTGGCAGCACATTGAGATCTGGATTTTATAACTTAGTTATGTGGACTGTGTACCTACTTTCCATACGCTGACAAGCTGGGGTTTTGAGCCTGCAAAGTAGAGGATCAATTCATCAAACACCATAAAGAACTATAGTAATATGGCAGAACAGAAAGAGAAAGACAACTCTCCAGAAACCAAACTTCATGTCACAGAAGATTACAATCTAACTGACAGAGTTCAAAATAGCTGTCATAAAGAAACTCAATGAGTTACAAGAAAACTCAGAAAGACAGTTCAATGAGCTCAGGAATAAAATTAATGACGAGAAGGAGTACTTCACCAAAGAGATTGAAACTCTAGGAAAAAAAAACAAACAGAAATTCTGGAGATGAAGAACACAATTAATGAGATGAAAAATAAAGAAGAAAACGTTAAAAAATACAGCAGACCATATGGAGGAGAGAATTAGTGAGCTCAAAGATAGAAACCTAAAAATGATTCAAGTGGAGGAGGAGAGAGAACTAAGATTTTTCAAAAATGAAGAAATTCTTTGAGAAATATCCAACTCAATTAGGAAAAGTAACATAAGGATTATAGTATCCCAGAAGAAGAAGAGAGGGATAAAGCACAGACAGCTCATTCAAAGAAATAATAGCAGAGAAGTTCCCAAACCTGGGGAAGGAACTGGACATGCAAGTACATGAAGGTAATAAGAACTCCTTGATTACCTCAATGCAAAAAGACCTTCTCCAAGGCATATAATATTAAAACTGTCAAAAGTCAGTGACAAAGAAAAAAATATTAAGGGCAGCAAGAGAGAAGAAAATAACCTATAAAGTAACCCCCATCAGCCTTTCAGCAGATTTCTCAGCAGAAACCCTACAGGCTAGGAGAGAGGGGAATGATATATTCAAAATACTGAAAGACAAAAACTATCAGCCAAGAATACGCTATGCAGCAAAATTATCCTCCAGATATGATGGAGAAATAAAAGCTTTCCCAGACAAACAAAAGCGGAGGGAGTTCATCACCACTAGACCTGCCTTACAAGAAACACGGAAAGGAGACCTCTTCCTGAAACAAAAAGGCAAAGGTGTACCAAGTTTTGAGCAAGGAGATAAATAAATAAATAGGTAAATAAAATTGAAGGAAAACCTAATTAAGTTTCCAGCTAATGGATCATTGAAAATAATTTTTGATATTAGATTATTATATGGTTTTTATCAATAGCTCAGAAGTATTCAAAGAATTGGTTGACATTCCTATAACATAATTTCTTTCCCATCTAATTTATGCAAATTAGTTTTCTCAGAGCTTGTCTATAAAAATGAAAAATAGTAAGAGAATTAATGTTGAGCCCAGTCTCATTCTATCAAGTAATATTCATCCACAGATATAATAATTATTTGGAAAAATTCAGCCCCCCAATGGTCATTAAGAGATATCTTTCCAATAATATTTTACTTTTTATGTTCAATAATTATTAATATTTAAAATAATACTTAAAATTACATTTAAAATAATTCAAAATAATGTTGTTTTGATCAATTGTGAACTAATAATATTGTAATGATAATTAAATCCAGAAGAAATTTAACACTTAGAGTCCTACGGAATCAAGAAATAATTTTTTAAATTAATGTCAGGTTACATACATATTTTTGTTGCAGCTAAGAATTATCAGTAAAGCATAAAATATAGCAGGATATAATTCTATGAGAAAAGTAGAATGAAAATATGAGTACCAGAAGAAAAATGAAATTTTAAAACTTCCAATGGTTAAAGAAGAACTTGTTTGGATATTTTTTAGTGGATGATTATAAACATCAAATTGCTCTGAAATCTGCATTCCACTTGATACATTTTAAAACCTTATGTAGAGTTTATAACATCAGTATTTTCGACCAGAAATCATATCTTTTGCACTATTTAAATTTAAGATGAAATATCTTAGATATCAACTTAAAAATGTGAGATGGGACAGACACATAGTTTTTGAAAATGCTTTTTGTCTATTTGAGAATAAAAAAGTGTGAAGACCACTGCTTGGAGTAAGAAGAAAAGGCTTAGGCCTTGAGCCATGTGGATGGGTAGCCAAACAGGCCAGCCCCAGAAGACAGGGTGGACAAATGGCCCCACTAGGCTGACTCCAAGCCCTTCCCTCTCCCAGAGCCTTCCTAAATCCCTGCTCCTGGGATTGGGCCCACCCACCTCAGGGTGGAGTGCACAAGAAGAGAGGGAAGAAAGAGCCCAGAGAAAGTCCTGTAGGCATGGAAGCTGGCATGGTACCCAGAGGTGAACTGCCCCAATTCCTCTAGGGAAAAGTGTCAGCCTTTATGCTGTTCCAGAACCGTGAGTTATCTGGCTGGCTGGCTGCCCAAGCTTGGGCTTGGTCACTAGAGAATCTGATGCCTCAAGGTGACTCAGCAGAACTGCAAAGAACCCTTTGGAGGGGCTGGGAGCCCACTGGACATCTGGGAAAGATGATCTCCCTGACCCCATTTAACTTTTAGGATGAGCAGCAGCAACTGCACCCTCAGATCAGTTAGATTTCTTGGACACGTACTTCCACCCCATTCCTAACACAGAAGATCTTGTTTGTTCTGCTAAAACATGAACCTTTAGGGGAGATCCTTTAGAGGCCAGAGATGTCGGGGGACTGTGGAATACTGCCACTGCAACCAGTCATCTGAAAATTACCACCCAATCCCAAAAGTTGGATCTTGACAGAAAGGGGATTGGAGCAGGGGATGCTTTGTTTTAAGAAAAGCAACCTGTTTTGTGGGGTTTCCAGCAGACCTATTTGCTGACCCTCTGGGAAGTCAGTGCACTCAGAGATGGAGAAAATCTGTGCAGCAGCAAGGGAAACCTCATAAGCTCCCCTACTGCTTTGGGGCAATCCCTCCTTCTCTCCCCTGCTGTGAGGCCCAGCTATTTCCACTTTCTCCTTCCTTCTCTCCACTTGTTGCCCTTTTCCCTCATCCTTCAATGAAGCCTTCAGGTGGGAGTGATGATGAGACAGCCTCTCCTGTGGAGTCTAACTCAGGAGTCCTGGGTTCCAGTGGCTGCTCTGCCATTAGCTCTGTGAGGCTAGACAAAGCATTTACCTCTCTGAGTCTCAGTTTCCCCATCTGAAAATGGATCTCCTAACCTGCCTGCCTCTTTGGGGAGGCTGTGAGGCTCAAGTGAGCACAGCCACATCCATGCATTCTGACCTGCCCCCCAGCCTGAGGAGCTCTCCCATATCGACACCCACAGCCCTTAACGGCCATGCCCGGGCTTCTGTGGGCTCCTTGTCCCTCACCTTAATCCTCCCCGCACAGGCTGTACTGCCCCTTCTCTCCCCGCCACAGGGCTGGCACAGGGCTGGATACAAGATGGTCACCCTTTCCCCCAAACGTGAGTATCTGCCCTTTAGTGTGGCAGCCAGAAGGGACAGCTGCAGTCCTTCCACCCCCCTGTGCTGGGACAGCAGCATCCAGAATTCCAGGAGCATAGGACTACCACACTATCAGCCTTTTGCACAGGGAGGAAAATGGGTCACCACAGCCTTTGTTTGGGGGGTGGAGGGAGGGTTGTTTCCCTCAAGGACCAAACTTGAGCAACATTATTAGATTGCTTTGATAATTAGATTTTTTAAATAAACAGAACAGATCCACATCACAGGCAAGGGCCCACCGATCCCTCCCGCCCAGCAGTCCTTCCCTGAGCTGGGCCTGCAACGGCAGGCTGTATCTGAGGCAGGAGTTGAGGCCCAGGCACCCCAGCTCTGACTGAGAGAGGGACCACGGTAGGACAGCTCCAGATATAGCTGCCCCTCCTCCTTGGCTTGGCCTTCCCCTGCCCTCTCCGAGCCCTGAGCCCTTGGGAAGGCAGGCTAACTCCCCAGGGACAGGGAATATTGGAGAGCCCTGCTCTGCACCAGGCCCTGTAAGGTACATTATGGAATGTTTTAGCCCCGTTCTTGCCCAAGGCTTGAATCTGGATTTCTTTCATTCCAAAGCCAGCTGCACCAGTCCCTCTTCATGAACAGAGAGGACTCGGGAAGCAGCAACAGCAGAGAATTGTCAGGGCAGCCATAGGGGCAGTGAGAACTGTGAGAGGCCAGGACTGAGACCTGGGCTGGTGGAGGCTGTGGTGTCTGGTGATCCTGACTTGGGAAAGGGAATTCCTTCCAAACCTGTCCCAGTTTTCATGCCTTTTCTCTGTCCATCTATCCCTGTCTCCTCAGATAAAATGTTAGCTGTACACTTTAACAAGCCAAAAGGACCAGAAATCCTTTACATAAAGGAGGTGCCCGGGCTGGCCCGGTGGCATAGCAGTTAAGTTTGTGCGTTCTGCTTCGGCGGCTCAGGGTTTACTGGTTCGGATCCTGGGCGCAGACCTACTCGCTGCTCATCGAGCCATGCTGAGGCAGCATCCCACATAGAAGAGCTACAACTCTACAACTATGACACACAACTATGTACTGGGGCTTTGGGGAGAAAAAAATAAAAAGAGGAAAATTGGCAAGAGATGTTAGTGCAGGGCCAATCTTCCTCAAAAAAAAAAAAAAACAGAGGTGCTCAAGCCAAGCCCGGGAGAGGGGGCAGTCCTCCTGAAGATGGCAGCCAGAGCCCTGAACCAGGCAGACTTACTCCAGGTACCCAGTCACTGTTCAGTAGGGAAGCTGCTCAAATCGGGAACTGACCCTGCAGTTATGGCTGAGGATAGCTGGGGGGAGCTGTTCAGGGATGGCTAGTCATCTGGTTTGGATTCTCAGCCTCTATATGGGATGCCAGCATCCACCATCGTGCCCTCACTGAGCTCATTACGCACCCCCGCCCCCAAGATCCCTGCTGGAGAGTCGGCGTTTGCATCAGCAAGGAGAGAAACTGTGCTTTATTGAGGACCCACTCTGTTCCTGGTACTGGCACTGTGCTAAGTGGATTCTTTTATTTAACCCTCACAAGGACCTAAGGATACTTCTGTCTCCATTTCAGTGATGAGGAGAGTCAGAATAGTAGCCCATAAGCTGCTCAAACCAGAAACCTGGAATTTTCTCCCTTCCTCTCTCCGCCCCTGCATCCATGTCATTAGCATGCGCCCTTGATTCTACCTCCACAATAGATCTTCAATTAGTCTCCTCCCCATTGCTCCTGAAGCCATCCAAGTCCAAGCCAATCTCTTACCCTGGTGCTTGCAGTCCATTCTCCACAAGACCAACGCATTTAGGGTAAAATGGAACTGCCTACCCATTATAGGGCCCTGCTGGTTTGGCATCGACAGCTCTGCAACCAGGATTGGAGCCCCCTCTCTCCTGCTCTGCACCCTGCAGCCACACTGGAATTCTTCAACCTCTTCACACTCTTTCTTCCCTTAGAGCCTTCGATTCACCTTTCCCTCCTCCTGGGCTGCTCTTCAGCCTTCTTTTTACGTCTGGCTCCTTCTCTTTCGAGTCTCAGCTTAAATGTCACCTCCTCAGAGGTTTTCTGACAACGCAGTCTAAGATAGTCCCTCCAACTAGTCTCTCTCATAGCAGCCTGCTGTTGTTCACAGAGCTTGCTCCAATTTGTAATTATATATACATTTGTTTACTTCTTTAAAGTCTGTCTTCTCCCACTAAGCTGTAAGCTCCACCAGGACAGAGGCAATCTGCTTTGCCTAGCACAGGGCTTGACACACAGTAAGCACGCAGTAAATATTTGTTGTATGACAATAAATGGCAGACAGAATTTGAACGCAGATCCATTAGGCTCCAAACTGCCAAGAGCCAACTCACAAGAAGGAGGGGATTGATCTGTGCATGAGAACAAGTGCCCTCACACCAGTGTGAGAGCAGAAGGTCACAGGTCCCTTTGTTTGGACCTTCTTCTGATCCAGGTCCTGGGTTGTGTCAGGCAGCGATGCTGTGCAACTGCCAGGCAGGGACTGAGCTCAGTCTCTACAAGCTGTGGTCTGAATTCATGCGCCCCCGAGGCAGGCAGGAGAGAATCAGAGAGCCATTGTGCATAACATTCCCCACTGTAAGATTCAGATTCAAGCCAGAGAAGACCCCACGATAGCCCACCTTCTTGTGGAAACTAAGTTCAGAGCAGGAGAAACAAAGGCTGAGATGGCAGAAGGGTCCCCTTGCCCCACTTCTCAGGGTCTCAGACCTCAGCAAGCCATGCCTCTCACCCCAACTCCTCCCGGCTCCCTGACCCCCTGCCTCCCCACAGCACTAACAGCCTGACTGAGAGTGACTGAGGAGACCTGGAGGGGCTCTCTGCGGAGCGACTATTTTAAGTGACTATCTAGGAAAAGGTCCTGTGGAGTAGCTGTTTTTGGAATGACTGTTATTTGGAGACACCATCTGCATTTTCTCCCATCCTAGAAAGCAAAAACGTAGGCTCCAAGCAAACATCCACCTCTCCCTCCAGCAACAAGGAGGGCTGACATTGGACCACTCTCCTCACATCCACTTACCTGTGTACCCCGCTCTCTGCAGAGACAAGGCCAGTATTTTCCTCCCCCAGGAGCCAGCAGCATTTTGGGACTCAAGGCATCTGGACACATAGCAGAACTGGGACCTGGCTGCCAGGGGTACTGGAAGTTTGAGGACCCAGCCATGGTTCTGCTGCCTGGCAGGGGCCAAGCTCAATATGTCACTGTCCCCAAAGGGCTTCTCACACCCATCCCGGAGGGACTGTCCCTACCCCAGGCTGCAGCCATCCCAGAGGCCTGGCTCACCACCTTCCAGCTGCTGCACTGTGTGAGTGAAGAGGCACCCCCCAAACCCTGGACAACCCCTCCTACCAGCCCTGCCCTGTCACCTGAAGCTAACTGCTGACCCCAACTCAGGCCTCCAGCTGCCCTACCCTCAACTCTGAGCCCCTCACCAATGCCCTAACCCACCCTCACCTCTAATCCCAGTGCTGACTGAAACTTGTCTCCCCAAACTTGGAGACAACTATGGACAGTTTTCATGACAAACGTGAGGTAGAACCAAGGTTCTCAGAGCAGTTCCAGCTGCTTGTCCCCACCCTCAGAAGGAGGGAAACTGTCCTTAGTTTCTTCTGCTGGGGGTCCCTCCTAGGTAGTGGAGGAAACCTCTTGTTCCATTTATCTTACATAAAAAGGAATCAGAGCAGCCCAGACATCTGTCCTGGGGACTGTCTCTGTCACAGGAGCTCCCTAGACTCTTGGCTCAGGAGCCCCCTTTAGAACAGTTCTGACACTCAACACACTCCTTGTCTGCTGGATTAATCTTGCGTGAGCCCGGCTCTGATCAAGGCTCCCTGGGCTCCAAAACCTTTGATGGCTGTTCATATTCAGTGCCCTCTGTGACCCAGGCCCTACCCGACCCTCGGCTTACCTCTAATCACACCCTCAGTGCACTAGATGGTTTCCTTCCAAAGCCAACCCTACATCTTTCCACGCTTGCACCTTTGCTGGCTCAGGGTATTCTAACTTGGATTGTTGCCACAGGAGTTGTACAAGAGTGGGAGACTGTGCTCATCCAGGCTGACACCAGCGATGTGGGCACCGCTGCCATTCAGTTGACCAAAGCCATCCCTCTGGTGACCATGAGCCCAGAGAGAAAATTGAGATGACCCAGAGGCTGAGTGCCACAGTGGGGTTTGATTATAAGCGGAGGACTTCTCTGAGGAGGCGCTGAAGACCACACAGAGTATATATGTGCATGTCTGTGTGGGGGCCTGTGCATTTGGCCAAGAAAACCCAAGCTGATCCTTACTCCCAAGTTCAACCCTTCCTCTCATCCTACTTCCTCCTCTTCCATAATTGTTTCCTCTCCCTTCCTCTCTTATATTAGTTATCTATTGCTGCATAACAAATTACTCCAAAACTTAAACTTGTGGCTTAAAAGAGCAAACATCTATTATCTCACAGTTTCTGTGAGTCAGGAACCTGGGAGCAATTTAGCAGGGTCCTCCAGCTCAGGGTCAGGGTCTTACAAGGCTACAATCAAGGTGTCAGCCAGGGCTGGAGTCATCTTGAGGCTAGAGTGGGGGACAATCTGCCTTCCAGCTCACTCTTGTGGTTGTTGGTAGACCTCAGGTCTTTGTTAACTATTACCCAGAGATATCAGTTCCTTGACATATGAGCTTCGCCATAGAGCAGCTCAAAACATGGCAGCTGGCTTCCTTCCGAGAGAGCAAGCAAGAGGGAAAGAAAGTGCCCAAGACAGAAGCCAGTCTTTTGGTAATGTGATCTTGGAAGTCACATCCCATCACTTCTGCCATGTTCTACTTGTTAGAAGTGAGTCTCTAAATCCAGCCCACAAGCAAACGGAGGGGATCACCCAAAGATGTAAATACCAAAATGTGGAGATCATTAGGGGACCATCTTAGAGGCTGCCTACCACATCTTTCTTCTCCCTCTCTATCATTTCCAACCCCCTCTTCTTTCTCCTTCCCAATCCCCTCTCTCTACTGTATCTATCACAAAGCTTGGAGATGGTCTAACCTCTCAGGATAGAAGAAAAATTAATTAGAAATAGAGGATAAAAAAGGAGGATAAAAATATGCTAATCATAAAGGTTAACACAATAACTGATCAAATATTACATATGATTCTGGGCTTTCTGGCTGCTTCAGAAAAAATACAAATGATCAAGATTGGGATTCCTATACTTTTAGAGATTTGGGGGGTCCCTTGAAGCTCCAGGGGCACCAGTGCCCAAGGGGTTTACATAGCTTTAATTATGAAAAGGAGGAAGTGTACTGACTTCTTAGAGGAGGAATAATGCCATCGTTGCTCTCTGGAGCAAGTACTCAAGGCCTGATCAGTCTATGTGGAGAACTACCATGAGACATATCTCTTGAGCTTGAGGTCTTCTGAAAGCTGAATGCCTTAGCACTTCTCCCCCAACTCTCTAGGACAACTAAGTGTACCCAGCCTTCCAAGGAGTGACTTTCCTTCCCACTTTGTTTCCTGGCCCACAGCAGATGGGGCAAGACTAGATCCAGTGGGGAGGAGTTTGGGCATCTATCTTCTCATGATAACTAAGCCATTTCTACCTACTACTGATGCTTTCTTATTCAAGATGTGGGTGTCCACGTGATCCTGGACTGCATTGGTGGCTCTTACTGGGAGAAGAACCTCCACTGTTTGGCTGCAGATGGTTAATGGGTTCTGTATGGCCTCAGGGAAGAGCAGAAGTCAATGGACCACTGCTTTCCAAGCTGTTGTGTATGGGAAGAAGTCTGCAGGCCAGTCTGCTGAGGTCCAGAGACAAGAACATAGGTGACAGACAAGGGCAGAGCTGAAAAGGTTCTGGGCACCACCTTTCTGTTATAACCTCCTGACCCTTAGTTTATACAGTTCCTGCTTAATTCCCTTTTCTGACATTGCCAAATTTCTTTCCTCTGGATGGGACTCTATGGGTCATCCTGACCCCTTCCTCCTTCAGATGACTCAGTCCCTCATTTACTTTCTCATTTGACTCTAATTTACTCCTCCCTTCTGACAGGCCCAAGATTCACATTGGGATTCCCATAATTTTAGAGATTTGGAGGATCCCTTGAAGTTCCAGGGGTTCCAGAGCTCAAGGGGATTTAGATTGACGACCTTTCCTCCTCCATGGCTCAGTCTGATCTTCCTGGACCAGGGCTACTACTAGGGCCAGCCAAGCATGGTCTGAATTTCCCCTCAGTCACCTTAGGAGCCCCTCAAAGTTGTATGATGCCAAGGGGACCTCATCTATACCTTTTTAATATGCTGTTTTCCCCTGTCTCGGTATAAGGAAGCATTGGTGAAGACTTTCACAGAGCAAGTCATCCAATTCTCTCCTGGGAGTGCTATGTGGCTGCAGCTAGTCCTGGATAAAGTCTTCACCAAGGCTGAGGTTCAGAAGGCCCAGTCTTGTATAGAGGCCAACTAGAACATGGGAAAAATTATCCTGGAGATGCCCTGACTCAAACATCATGTAGCTGATGGGAGACCCTGGTCCTATGGGAACTGGGGGGACAGGATCAGAGATATGGGAATATGGGGAGGCCTGAGGCTAAGCTGAGCTGAGTGGGGAGATAGGTTCAGGCTACCCCACAACATTTTTGAGAGAATTACCTGACCACAGAAATATGAGCACTTTGTTATCTGTAAAATACTTTGCAATGGGTGAAGTACTTTTAGACTATATGTAAACTATAAAGTATCCATATAATAGCAAGCAAATACATAATGACAGATTTTTTTGGTGTTATTTTTTTCTAGGGCCATATCCTAGGCCTGTTTGCCTATGGATTTGGGAGAAGAAACTAGGCCCATTCCATCTGGGGTTTCAGGCCAGTTCTGAAAATCAAAGAACTAGCCTGAATTAACTCCTAAACACAGAGCCTTGGCCCTAACCCCTCCTCTGAGCTCAGATACACATATCAAACTAACTTCTTGAAACTTCCCACTCAGATGTCTCAAAGGTACCCCTACTTTAATACATTCAAAATTTAACGCATAATCATCACCCAATACCTGCTCCTCTCCCAGGGCTTCCTGTCTCTGGGAATAGCACCACCATCCAGCCAGGTGCAGAATTCAGAAACCTAGGAGTTATCCTTGATACCCCTTTTCTCATACATCTTCATATCCAACAGATCACTAAGTATTCAAGTTTATATTCTAAATATCTTTTACTTTTCCCTTTCTCTCCATTTCACTACCATCTCCCCTAGTCCAAGCTACCATCACCCTTCACCTGGGCTACTGCAGTACTTTCTAAAACATTTCCCTATGTTCACTCTTTTATTTTCTAACCCACATGCTATGCTGCAATGAAAGTGATCTCTTCAAAATGCAAATTTAATCATGTCACAGCCCTGCCTAATACATTTTGGTAGTCTTCCATTCTTTCTAGAGTAATAATAAGAACCTTACTGGGCCAAGAAGACTGTGTAGACTGAGCCATGCATATCTCTACAACCTCATCTCCCACCATGCTCCTCCTCCAGCCATAGCGCCTTCAAACATATGTTCTCTATCTCAGATCTCTCTACCACAATCCAAATATCCATCAAGAGGGGACTTGTTGAATAAAGTTTGACATATTCACATAATGGATGTAGCTATAAAAAGGAACGTAAACTGCTATAGAGTAATCTCTAGCATATACTGTTCAGTAAAAAAAAGCAAAATACAGAACAAGGTATGTGGTAGGCTATGTTTTATCTTAGAAAAGGGGAATATATGAACATATTTATACATGTTTGCTTATTATTTAAAAATAGAAGAATAAACCAAAAGCTAAGATAAACCAATGTTTACATTGGGGGGGAGGAGGAAACAGGGTGGAAGGGACAGGTACGGAAGCTAGATTTCTCTGACGTGACCTTGTTTTGAAGATTTAATTTTGGTACCATGTAAATGTTTTACATAATTACAAAACAAACTTAAATAAAAAATGTAAGAAAAAGAATTTCTAGGGGCAGCCCCAGTGGCCTAGCAGTTAAGTTCATGTATTCCACATTGGCGGCCTGGGGTTCACTGGTTCAGATCCTGGGTGCGGACCTACTCACTTGCTCGTCAAGCCATGCTGAGGTGGCGTCCCACATAGAGGAACTAGAAGGACCTACAACTAGGATATGCAACTATGTACTGGGGCTTTGGGGAGGAAAAAAGAAAAAGAAGAAGATTGGCAACAGATGTTAGCTCAGGGCCAATCAAAAAAAAAAAACTTACCGAACTGTATACCTAAAGTGGGTCGATTTAAAAAAAAAAGAATCTCTAAAATGCAAAATTAAAGAAACTTAATTGGGTTTCCAGTTGGTAGATTAGCCACATAGAAAAGAATAATTTCAAGTGTCGTTAAATTTAAAACACAATAATTTGAGTGTATGTCCTTATTTGGGGATATATCCTACGAACAAAAAGAACAGCAAGGAAATTTTACGCTGTTTTCAGTAATCATGTTACTCTTAATAATAAAGGATTGTATTCTGAAGCAATTATATGAATATAATGTAGACTAAATCAAATAAACAAGTATACTAAGATCATTAAAAGCCATGATTTTCGGGGAAAAAAATATATAAACTGAAAGGAGTTAAATTAAAACCTTATAATCCTAAATCTGAAGTGGAAATATCAGTTGGAACTCCTGATGTTTTTTTCTCTTAAAAAATAAAGAGATGTCCTGGCTCTGCCGTTAATTAGAACCAGGAACAACAGCCATAGCAAGGAGGTGCCCTTTTGTACAGACTACGGGCCCTGAACGCCACTTTCCAATCACAGGGACCAGGCTCCTCTGAGAAATGACTGAGTCCAGGCTTGGGGTAGCAAATGTATGAGATGAGCCCGAAACATCTTGCCATACCAGAAAGCAAGGCCTCACTGGCCAAAAATGAGACAATTTGAGCCTCAAAAAGAATAATAACTGTAATGGGTTGACACTCATTAATTATGCTTAAGTCTATGATTTATAACGTTACTCATTTTTTTAAAAAGTCATTGGTCACCTTTGGCAGATGCTAGGCAATCAAATCATGGTTTTGAAGGTTGGTAAATACTGTTTACCATGTCTTTCTTGTACAAGCTATGATTCAGAGGAACCAAACAGTTGAGGAAAAAAGTGAAAGAAAGGAAAGCCCTAATGAAATAATCTAGGTCTTTGCTACGTCCATGTGACCATGGACGATCAGCACTGGCCTCACCTGAAAGCTTGTTAGAAATGCAGAATCTCATGCCCAATTCCAGACCTACTGAATCAGAATATTTATTTTAACAAGATCCCCAGGTGATACCTACGCACAATAAAGTTGGAGA
Source organism: Tapirus indicus (assembly GCA_031878705.1). Classification (NCBI taxonomy): domain Eukaryota; kingdom Metazoa; phylum Chordata; class Mammalia; order Perissodactyla; family Tapiridae; genus Tapirus; species Tapirus indicus. Next base: position 19,712,486 of record CM062923.1, on the reverse strand, counting down.
GGCGCTGATCTACACGATGATCATTAATGGCTATTGAAGCAATTAGGTGAAAAACCTAATGGGAGGAACTTCACAATGAAGCAAGCCAACTGACAATACCCGAACCCTAAATGTCTTAACGTCATGAAATGAGATTCAACCAGACATGCTGTATCTCCTGATGCAACGCAATAAGAATATTGGCCAGGTGTTACTTGTTGAAGTTGCATCATAGGCACACAGAGGTTCATTATACTATTCCACTTTTTTTATGTTTTTTACACTTTCTTATTTTTTTATTTTTAGTCTTTGCTGAGGAAGATTAGCCCTGAGCTAACATCTGTGCCAATCGTCCTCTATTTTGTATGTGGGTTGCCACCACAGCATGGCTTGACAAGTGGTGTAGGTCCACACCCAGGATCTGAACACACGAATCCCGGGTGGCTGAAGCAGAGAATGCTGAAGTTAACCATTATGCCATGGGGCCAGCCCCTATTTATTCTTAATTGTGGTAAAATATCCATAACGCAAAATTTACCATCTTAATGATTTCAAGTGTCCAGTTTGGTGGCATTAAGTACATTCATGTTGTTGTGCAAACATCACCACCATCTATCTCCAGAACTCTTTAGCTTGCAAAACTGAAACTCTGTACCCTTTAAACACTAACTCCATGTTCCCCTCTTCCTCCAGCCCCTCGTAACCACCATTCTACTTTCTGTCTCTATAAATTTGACTACTCTATAGGTCCTTCAAGTGGAATCATACAATATTTGTCCTTTCATGACTGGTTATTTCACTTAGTATAATATCTTCAAGGTTTATCCATGTTGTACCATGTGTCAAAATATTCCTCCTTTTTAAAGCTGAATAATATTCCATTGAATGTATGTACCATATTTTATTTATTCATTCATCTGTTAACGGACACTTGAATTGTTTCCTTTTTGGTTATTGTGAATAATGCTGCTCTGAACATTGTTATACAAATATCTGGTCAAGTCCCTGCTTTCAATTACTTTGGATATATACCCAGAAGTGGAATTGCTGGATCATATGGTAATTCTATTTTTAATTTTTTGAAGAACTACCATACTGTTTTCCATAACAGCTGCACTATTTTATATCCCCACCAGCAGTGCACAGGGGTTGCAGTTTCTTCACATCCTTGTCAATGTTTATTATTTTCTGGTTTTTGATAATTGCCATCCTAATGAGTTGTGAAGTGGTATCTCACTGTGGTTTTGATTTGCATTTCTCCAATGATTAGTGATGTTGAGCATCCTTCTGTGTGCTTATTGGCTATCTGTATATCTTCTTTGGAGAAATGTCTATTAAGTCCTTTGACCATTTTTTAAATCAGGTTGTTTGGGTTTTTTAAATCAGGTTGTTGAGGTGTAGGAGTTCTTTATATATTCTGGATATTAACCCCTTATCAGAAATATCATTTGCAAATATTTTCTCCCTTTCCTGGCTTGCCTTTTTACTCTGTCGATAGTGTTCTTTAATGCACAAAGTTTTAATTTTGATGCAGTCCAATTCACTTATTTTTTCTTTTGTTTCCTGTACTTCTGGTGTCATATCCAAGAAATCATTGCCAAATCCAAAGTCATGAAACTTTTCCTCTATGTTTTCCTCTGAGTTTTATAATTTTAGCTCTTACATTGAGGTTTTGATCCATTTTAAGTTAATTTTTGTATATAGTGTAAGGTAAGGGTCCAGCTTCATTCTTTTGCATTATATATGTTTGAATATTTCCATTTCAAAGTTTTACAAAAAGTTTCTTTTTAATTTGTTAAAAAGTGCTCTCTACCCATACAGCCCAACCTCCCATACCTCATCATTTTATCCGATCACCTAGTACAATGTTTATCCAACAATGGGCATTTAATTATTATCTGTGAATAAAAAAGATGAATATTTAAAGTAAGAAATTAGGGGCCACCCGGTGGCGCAGCGGTTTAGTCCGCGCTTGGCAGCCCGGGGTTTGCGAGTTCGGATCCCAGGTGCCCGCCGACGCACTGCCTGTCAGCCATGCCGTGGCGGCGTCCCATATAAAGTGGAGGAAGATGGGCACGGATGTTAGCCCAGGGCCAGTCTTCCTCAGCAAAAAGGGGAGGATTGGCGACAGATGTTAGCTCAGGGCTGGTCTTCCCCACAAAAAAAAAAAAAACAATAAAGTAAGAAATTAAGGAAAGAAGGAAGGGAGGAAGGAAGGAAGGGGGAGAGGAAGGAAGGGAGGAAGGAAGAGGAAGGAACAGACTGGAAATGGTGCAAGTGCTAACTGCCTAGTTCCCTGAGCAGGTCTGCCCTGAGAACAGCCCCTTACCCAGGTAGTGCCCACACCTGCATAGGCCAGACTCCATTCTCAGTAGACTGAACATCACAGAACCTCTGGAGATTTGGGAATCACTCTTGGGATCCTAAAGTAAATCATTTTGGGGTCATAGTAAAAGGGCTGGGTGAAACAGGGGCTGTTTTCCCACCTCCCTGACCTATACAAAGGTGGGGAGAATTAGAGCAGAGATGCAGCTGCTCATACTTCTTCCCCGGATTTTCTCATCTTAAAATGCTGGCATTTCCCTCGTGGCCTCTTTCAATGGCTCAAATTCTGCAATATCCCATTTAAATGTGTGATCATGCATTTGGTCAACAAACTTCAATCGAACACTTATGGGATAGGCACAAGGGTTGCTGAGATGACTAGGACACTCTAGGAATCCATAGTCTGCTGGGGAAGAAAGGCAGATAATAGAGTGTTACAAGTGTTATAAGAGAAGTATTATGGTGGACTAGAGGAGAGGGAGCCTCACTCGTCTTGAGGAGCCTTTTTGTATCAGTTATCTATTGCTGCATAACGAAACACCCCCAAATATTAGTGGCTTAAAACAACAATCAGGTTATTTGCAATCAATTTTGTAGGTCAATATTTGATCTGGAATTAGTCAGGAAGTTCTTCTGCTGATCTCACCTGGGGTCATTCATGTGGCTGCAGTCAGCTGGTAGATCATCTGGGGTTACTTGGTCCAGGAGACCTCAGTTGGGACAGCTTGTCACTGCTCCATGAAGTCTCATTCTCTGGTAGAGTCGCTCAAGCTTCTTCACATGATGGTGAACAACTTCCAGTAGCAGGAGAGGGCAAGTTCAACATGTACACACTTTTCATTGTTCCACTGGCCAAAGCAAGTCACATGGTCAAATGCAGTCAGTGTGTGAGGGGACTACACAGGGGTGTGGGTACAGGGAGATGTGCTTCATTAGGACCAGTAGTGTAGCAATCTTCCACATTTTTTTTGCGGGGAAGGATTTGCCCTGAGCTAACATCTGTTGCCAATCTTCCTCTTTTCTTTTCTTTTTTTCTCCTCAAAGCCCCAGTGCATGGTTGTATATCCTAGTTGTAAGCTATTCTAGTTCTACATGAGCTGCCGCCACAGCATGGCAACTGACAGACAAGTGGTGTGGTTCCATGACTGGGAAATGAACTGGGAGAGAGCGCTGAACTTTAACCACTAGGCCATCAGGGCTGGCTCCTCGATTTTTTATGTTTATTTAATTTCTTTTACATAGCTCCACATATAAAGTGCTTAAAAGTTATAGACTTTTCTCTCTTCTCCTTTTTTATTTTGTTCCCTACCTCCCATGACAGCACCCTCTCCCAGGTAATCTGAAAGAACTTATATAGAAAAAATAACTATATATAAAGATTCCATATGTTTTTCCATGCTCATGTAACTCATATAAGTGTGTGTGTGTGTATGTATGTGTGTGTATAGTCACATACACGTGTATAGGAATGTTTTGTCATTGTTTTACCAAAATGTTGCTCTCATTAAACAAATATTTCACAGAAATCCCTCTATGTCAACTGCTATAACTTAGATCATTTTTCAAACGGATGCATAGTATTTGTCATTTATCCAGCCATTTCCCTAGTGATAGGATGTATTTTGTTTCTAGATTTTTACTACTGTGATCAATGCTGCAATAAAATTTCTATACATACATCCTTACATATTGGTGTTTTTATTTCTATGGAACAAACACCTCAGAAGTAAGTACTATATTGTCAATGTTATCATTGTTATTATAGTGCTTTCTGACATCTGGTAATATAGGTCTTCCTTACTATTGTTTTTCATATATTTCTTGGCCATCCGGGGGGATTTACCCTTCCACATAAATGCTAACATCATTTTATCCAGTTTAAAAAGATCCTGCTGGAATTATAACTATATTTACAATGAATGTGTATATTAGTTTGTTAGATTTGACAATTTTATGTACTATCTTCTCATCCGATACCATGGTATTGTTCCATTTGTTCAGATTTTGTTTTCTGTTCTCTAATATAGTTTTATAGTCTTTTACATATAATTGCTACCTTCCCTGTTAAACTTATTCCTAAGCTTTTTACAGCTTGTGCTGCTTTTGTAAAAGGGATATTTCTCCCATTTTTATTTCTAAATACTTAGCTGGAGTAGAACAAAGCTATTGATTTTGGTGTATATATCTTGCACCCAGACAGCCTAACAAATTATCTCATTAAGGTTAGTTAGTTAGTTTTTTTTTTTTTTACCAGCATCTCTTGGGTTTTCTAAGTCTACAATCATATCAACAGCAAAAAGAGATAGTTTTATTACTTTTACAGTGTTTATATCAGTAACTTCCTTTTGTTGTGTATGTATATGTTAGTGCATTTCCTAAAACTTTCAAAGTAATGTTAAAGAATAATGTCAATAGTGGGCATCCCTACTTATTTCCTGATATTAACTGAAATAGTTTTAGTGTTTTCCATTTATAACAGTATTTTCTGTGGGTTTTTGGTAAATAGTCCACTATTCCTTTTATTTCTATTTTGCCTGGAGTTTTATAACAAATGGCTTCTGGGTTTAATCAATGCCTTTTTAGCTTCTATTGATTGGCTCATATGGTGCTTTCTCCCTTAATTTGTTGATAGATTTTGTAATGTTGATTTTGTATGTATAATAATAGTATATTATTCTTTTGATAAATTGCTAAATTCCATTTGCTAATTTTTTAAAGAAAATTTTGTCTTTATTAAACAACTTTTGCTGCAAAAATAAACTTCCTCAAAATCTTAATAGTTTACAACAACAAATGTTTGTTTCTTGCTCATTTATGGCTATGCTGGGTCCTGCTGGGCTCTCCTGGGCTTGGCCCCAGACAACAGGTTGCATTCAGGTCTGCTCTGTGTGTTTCTGGGACAAACTGAAGGAGAGCCTTCCTGTAGATGGCAGGAGGGCAGGAGGCCTGATGGAAACTGACCATGTCCTTGTCACTCATACCCACTCCTTTGGCCAAAGCAAGTCACAGGGCCAAGCCCAACATCAATGGGGTGAGGGGGAAGTACTCCTCCAATTGGCAGGAATGAGTAATTTTGCTAGAAAATCCTCCATTTTCTCTAGAGTTTTAAATTTGTTGCCATAAAATTACATGTAATTTGATTTTATTCTTTAAATCACTCCTATATCTGTAGTTAGATCTCCTTTCTCATTCCTAATCTTTCAGACTTTGTCTCTCTCTTGTTCCTTAAAACTAACTCACAGTAATAGATTTCGTCTATATTACTGGTTTTAATAAAGAAGCAGACCTTGGGTTTATTTATCTTTTCTACTTTTTTGTTTATTTGCTTTGTATTTTACTAATGTTAGCTTTTATTTTTATTGATTCTTTTTTTAGTTTATTTTGTGTTATTTTTCTAATTTCTTCAATGAGTATCTAGTTCCTTCATTTTTCATGTTTCTTCTTTAACAGTGAACATATTTAAAGTTATTCTCCTTTTGTCTATTTCTACATAGTTTGTAATTCTCCCTCCTTTCCTTTTAATTTCCCTTTTAAAATCCACTTTGATCCAAGGGTTATCTCAGAATGTGTTTCTTCTAAGTAGTTAAGGGATTTTTTGGGAGGTCAAGGGATCCTCTTTTTATTATTATTATTTTTTTTTGGTGAGGGAGATTAGCCCTGAGCTAACACCTGTGCCAATCTTTTCTCTAGTTTGTCTGTGGGTCACCACCGTAGCACAGCTTGACAAGTGGTGTAGGTCTGCACCTGGGATCCGAACCCATGAACCTGGGCCACCAGAGCAGAGCATGCCGAACTTAACCACTCCGCCACCAGGCCAGCCCCTTATTATTTATTTCTCATTTTATTGACATGTGACTGAGAAAATATGGGCTGTAAAATTCTTGCTTTTTAAAATTTGTTAAGGTTTTTCTTTGGTGAGAGGTACTCGTTTAATTTTGTAAATGCTCCATGGACCTAAAATGTATATGGCTCTATTTGCAAAGTTTATTAAGTCAAGTTTGATTGCATTATTCAATTTTTCTGTGTCTTCATTAACTTTTTTTCTATTATATCACTCAAATTCTGAGAGAGATGTACTGATGTCTTGCACTATGACTACATTTTTATCCATTTGTCCTTGAATTTCTAATTTAGCTTTGTTGTTTTATGCATTCAGGCTCATAATTGTTATATCTTCTTCACAGATCCTGCCTTTTAAAAGTCATCTGGCAATCTCTGACTTTTAATAGGAGAATTTATCTGTTTAAATTTATTATAATAATTGATATGCTTGATTTTATTCTTCCACTTTATTAGTAAACTTTTTATTTTCTCTTTTTCCTTTTTATTTCCTTTGCTGGCTTAATTCAGTGGTTATCATTTCCGTTTTTTTCCCCTTGTTAATCTGGAAGTTCTCTTGTCCATTTTGTGACTTTCATAACTATTTCTACATGAATGTACTACATTAGTACATTTCTACTAAATATAATCTATTTCCCCATATAATCCCTCCTCCCTTGGATGTTTTCCTCATGAAGGCACTCACCAATAAGATAAGATCTTTAGCACCTTCAACTCTTAGTTTTGCAAAGATAGCTTAGCACATTTAGTGCTTGGTTATTATTTAGAATTTCCCTCAAAATAATTTCTTACATTTTAAAAGTTCTTATTTAGCACTTACATTACACATTCCCATCTATCTTTATCCATTCAGATTGTTTTTTATTCAATCAGTTTAATTCTATACATTTTGCAAAGTTTGTTGTTTACAACTGTTTCCTCTCCATCTATTTATTCTAGGACATTTGTTATTTGGTTAGAGCCTTTACTCAAGTAATGGCAGATCGGTATCTGAGTGATGTGTCTCTGAATTCTTGCATATCCTCAAAAAATTTTTTTGCCCTGACAAATGCAAAAAACTATCTTAGCTGGGTGTAAGATTATTGGGTTGCAGTTTTTTCTTCTAGTCAATAGATGCTAGCTTACTCTCTTCTAGCTTCCAGATTGCAGATAGAAACCTGATACCATTTTGGTTTTTTAACGTTTTGTAGCTGTTATTCTTTCCACCTGGAAATTTGTAGAACTAGGAACTTTACCAAATATAGGTGTGTGTTTTTTTCTCATCAACCCATCTTTTAACTTAGTGAACGATTTCAATTTGTAGAATCTGATCCAGTTTAGAAAAATTTTATTCTATTACTTCTTTCACTATTGAGTTTTCTTCATCCATCCCTCTTCTTCCTTCTAAAACTCCTATTATTTTCATGGCAGGGTCTCCTGAATTTATTCTCCAAGTCTCTTTTCTTTTTATGAATTTTCATCTCTTTAGCCTTTTACTCTGTTGCATGAGATATTTCTTGACCCTAATCTTCAAAGCCACTAATTCAGATCTCAACAATAAACATCTCCTTCAAAGCATCTAGTGAAATGTTTAATTGGGAAATCTTTTTTTTTTTAAATTCTAGAAATATTTTTGTAGTACTCTTGAATTTTCTCAACTGCATTTTTTTATTCAAGTTTTCATCTGTTTCCTCTAGTGGCTCTATTTTGCTGGGCATATATTCCATTCCTTCTGACAGAGCTTGAGTCTGGCTGCTGGCTCCCATTAGATAAGTTATTTTCTGATTGTTGGAATACCCTAAATTCCTACGGCAGGCCCACAGATGGTGAAAGGGGAAGTGGTCTCTACCTTTGTAGGTTGGGGGTATATAAGATGGCCCTGGGTACTCCCTGCTCTTTGGACTCCCAATACTTGCCCATTCTCAGGAGCAGCAAGGGCTCAGCCTACTCACTAAGCTCCATCTGAGCCTCTTGTGGGATAGAGACCTAGCATAATCCCATGAGATATTCACCTTCCTATAAATCTCTACAAGTCAAGCTTTTCCCCAGGGTCCATTGTTTTCCATTCCTTGTCCAGAAACTCTGATATTGTTCTTTGCTAGACCAAAGGGCTGAGGTAGGGGAGAAGATGCCCTCTGGAGAATCCTCAGAGAAGATGCATAAACAGGGCCCTGAATGAGTAGGTTTCCTTTAGAAAGCAGAGACAGAATATGATCTTAAGTGCCAGGCTACTGAGTTTAGATCTTATTCTTTACTTACCAGGGAGCTAGCAGCAGAGGTTTCCTACCCTCCCTGGGACATGGTCCCTCTGGGACACGAGTCTACCCACAAAAGTAGCAAGAAATATCCACCACACAGGTTCCAGAAAAGGCCTCACATGGACCTTCTCTCTGAATACACTGTTGGCTTCTTCTGTCCCTTTCCTTGCAATGATGGCTTTGATACAGATGGCAAGAGGAGGGACAGTGGCTGACAGGCATTTTTGTAAAACAAAAGGCATTACAAAAATATATAATATGGGTAACCTTCTTGCAAGAGGTATGTTCAGCAGAGGGTTGTAAATAAAGAGAGAAAGGGAGTTTTGTAATTGATAGGAGAGACTGTTATGCAAGGCAGTCTCCTATATAGTAGAAAGAGCCCTGGACCAGGACCCAGGAGATTCAAGTTTGATTCCTGGCTCTGACACTCACCAGCTATGTGCCCCTTGAAATCAAATTAATCTTTCTATATCTCAGTTCCTTTTTAGTAAAGTATTATGGAGATCAAATAAGAGAATGCATGTGAAAAGGTGATAAATTATAAGGCACTGCAAAAAGATGTTACCTATCTTGTTTTTGTACAGGTGCACATATGTGTGTATTCTTTTAACCCAGTGGTTTTTAACTGGGGGCAATTTTGCCCCCTAGGGGATATCTGGCAATGTCTGGAGACATTTTTTATTCTCATGACTGGATGGGGTGCTATTGGTATCTAGTGGGTGGAGACCAGGGATGCTGCCAAACATCCCAGTCTTTAAACATCCTGCAGACAGTAGGGCAGTCTTCCATAACAAAGAAGGATCTAGTCCAATGTGTCAAGAGTGCCAAAGTTGAGAAACCCTGATGTAGCCTTTTAACCAGTCAGAATTGCCTCAATGGGCAGCATCTTCCAGGGGCCTCTCATCCCCAGGAATGTTAGGAGGAAGGGTACAAGTGAGAAGGATCCCAAGACTGCTTTTTTCCTTCTCTCTTTTGTTAATGCTCCTCTCTTTTCTCTCAGCAGCACCCTGCTTGCCCACCCTACGCGAGATGCCTGCCCACGGGAAGGGGAGGAGGCCAGACCTGCAGCGTAAATGGGCTAAAAGGCTGGCCTGAGTGGGCAATGGGCTGATCGCCCGCCAAGAGTTCGGGTCTAGTTTCTTACAGAGAGGGAAGTTTTTTCTCACAGTGAGAGCTAGAACCGCATTTCAAGCCAAACCGAAAGGAAGGCTAGTTTCTAGATGCTCAAAGGAAAAGAAAAGCTGATTTGCTGTCAAGTAGCTTTGAACTTTAGAGGGGGAGGAGAAGGAAGTGGGGGAGGGTTGCTTCTGGTCAGCCCCACCCCCTGGGCTGCTCAGAGTACAGCCGTCCATTGCTGTCGCGTCCCAAGGCAGTCCCAGCACTCTGCAGTCCTGTTCCAGGGACTCTCAGGGAGCGCAGGAGCGCGCCAGGACCTGGAGCAGCGGAGAGGCCCGGCAGAGCGAGTAAGTGATTCACACGTGCGCTGGTGAACAGGGCCGGGTGGTGGATCCCAACTCAGAGGGAGTGTAATTTGCCTCATGCTGTTCAGTTTTCCTGCTCTGCTGCATCCAACCCAGTACAGCCATCCCCACTTCGCCCTGTCCCAATCTGTGTCCTTCGTATGGGGTCTGTCTGGAGGCTGCAGGGACGTCGGAAGGAGCGCGAGGTCGGGGGCAAGGGCGAGGTGGGGGGCCAGACCTCCCGGAGACTGACCGAGGAAGGCCGCTGGCCGGCAGGGGGCGCTGCGCTCCTCGAAGAACCTCATGCTCCCTCCCTTGCTCTACCCTGTGTCCTCAGGGGACATGTTAGCCGTACACTTTGACAAGCCAGGAGGACCAGAAAACCTCTACCTGAAGGAGGTGGACAAGCCCAGCCCTGGAGAGGGTGAAGTCCTCCTGAAGGTGGCGGCCAGCGCCCTGAATAGGGCGGACTTACTCCAGGTACCCAGGGGTCAGGCAGCGGCTGGGACAGGGCAGGACTCTAGGGCCTTCGGTAAACATTCACCAGACAGATGAAGGAATGACCTGGGACACTGCCAATAACACTCATCATGGACTGTGCGCAGACTGTGTGCTGAGGGGTCTAAGGCAGAACCATTTAGCCTCCTTTGTTTACACAAAATACAGGGGTATTTGCAAAGCAGAATCCACCCTGTGTTAATCCATGGTCTGCTCAGATGAGGAGAAGGGAACTACCATTTGTTGAGGGAGTGTGTGTGTTAGGCCTTGCTCTATCTCATTTACTCCTCAGGCAACCTTGTTCACCATTTTTATTCTACAGATAAAGAGACTGAGGGTCAGAGAGGTTAAGCAATACTCCAAGGCCACAATACTAGTAATCCGGGGAGCTATGACTCAAATTAAGGTCGTAGTGGCTCCAGAGTTTGCGCTTTTTCCACTCTGAGGGTCCCAGAGCTGGCAGGGGGAAGTACTCTAACAGTTTTCTTCTGTCTGCTATTTGATGCACGAAACTGGGCCAGCTGCATTGATTGGGGTAATTGAGAAATGTGCACCAAAATCACCTGGGGCACTTTTTCAAAATAAGCATGACCAGGACTCAGGTGTGTGTACAATGAAAAAGCTCCTCAAATGTTCTGATGAACACTCCCGAGTTCAGTCCCTCTGGCCTAAAGCCTCTGGTCAGAGGCTTCTGAGGACTGAGATGAGTGAGTACAGAGCCTGGCACTTGATATATGAAAACTATCATTAAGGAGTGAATGGTTTTGCTCCTAGTCCTGCTACTAACTTACTTTGAGACCTTAGACAAGGCATTTCCCTGCCCAGGTCTCAGTTTCTCCATTTGTAAAACAGAGGTTTAAATGAAGTAAATAGCTAAGAACTCTACCAATTATGACATCTACTGATTATGTGACCTACAGTCTCTTATTTGCATAAAACAAATTACCTCTCCTCTCTGTTTACCTGACTTATAAAACCTGACTTCATCCTGAATTTTGTCTGATAAAAAGAGAGGCTAAGGGGGCCGCCCGGTGGCGCAGTGGTTTAGTCCGCGCTTGGCAGCCCGGGGTTCGCAGGTTCGGATCCCGGGCGCCCGCTGACGCACTGCCTGTCAGCCATGCTGTGGCGGCGTCCCATATAAAGTGGAGGAAGATGGGCACGGATGTTAGCCCAGGGCCAGTCTTCCTCAGCAAAAAGGGGAGCATTAGCAATGGATGTTAGCTCAGGGCTGGTCTTCCTCACAAAAAAAAAAAAAAAAAGAGAAAGGCTATTGGAAGAGGCTGGGAACGGTGACACACAGATTTCTGATCATGCTCACCGCTAACTACACCCCTGTCTCTGCAGAGACAAGGCCAGTATGACCCACCCCCAGGAGCCAGCAGCATTTTGGGACTTGAGGCATCTGGACATGTGGCAGAGCTGGGTCCTGGCTGCCAGGGGCACTGGAAGATTGGGGACCCAGCCATGGCTCTGCTCCCCGGTGGGGGCCAGGCTCAATATGTCACTGTCCCCGAAGAGCTCCTCATGCCCATCCCGGCAGGACTGACCCTGCCCCAGGCTGCAGCCATCCCGGAGGCCTGGCTCACCGCCTTCCAGCTGCTGCATCTCATGGGTGAGGAGGCCCCCCCACGCTCACGCCATACAGTGTGGCTCAATTTCTTCATGACTCAGCCACCTCAAAATCCAGCAGTCCTCCAGGGCAGTTTTGGCCTGGCCCCCGAGCCACACCCAGCCCCAGCACCTCACCCTACTGTACCACCAGTAGCATCAGGTCCTCATACCATGTTGGCAATGGCTTGATGCTGAGGCTGAAAATCATGGTTAGCAGATAGAAGGGCTGGAAAGCACTAGATAGAAGGCCTGTGCACATCATCACACTGTAGTCCCCACAGTAGTCCCAGCTTCTCAGAGTCATGGTGAGCTCTCTCTGGGAGCCATAGTGCAGCAGAGGGGCCATTCGGTCAACTCTCTTATTCTTCTCCAATCCCACTGAGGCCAGCCAAGAGCTCACACGAGGGAGCCTGAGAAGACTTGGTCCCTGCCTTTAGGGAGCTCAGTGTAATTGGGAAGACAACACATACTCAAGAATTAGACAACCATAGAGTTCGGAAGGGTGGCTCTGTCTCTAACTACAGTAGAAGCTCAAGAAGGGAAAATTTGATGTGGGCAAGGGTGGTCAGAGAAGGCTTTCTGGAAGAGAAGGTGGGTAGAGTTGTGATGGACGGAAGGCTGGCCAGAGTGGCCTAAGTAAGAGTGTCAAGGGGAGATCAGCTACTCTGCTCAGAAGTGAAGGATGACAATTATCATTTGTGAAAGATGAGGCTGGGACTAGATTATGGGGGCCTTGAATGGCAGGCTGTCTGGACTTGATGCAAAAGCCAGTTGAGCATCGCTTTACATTTTGAGGAAAAAGTGACATAATGAAAGCTCCATTTTAGGAGGAGGAGCCTAGTGGCTGTGCATGGTACATGGATTAGTGAGACTAGCTAGAAGCCACTTTCAGACTGAAGGGGGACTGGTTCCAGGTGGCAACAGTGGGAATGAAGGTTATTCTTATTTATTTAGGTATAGGTCAGAGATGTATGGTTTGGTATTATTTCAGAGGTAAAACAGAGATTATGGATGTGGCTGCTAATAACTGTTTCAAAAGGCTGTTTCCCACTTTGACCAGAAACGATAAGACAAAAAAGAACTGTCAATACATTCTCTTAAGAAAGCAAGAGATTTGGCATCTGGTGGTGCCAGGGCCAGGTGATCATGGTAGACTATGCCTGTGTGGAGAATGTGTAACAGTTCAGTAAAGAGAATGGTTCCTGTACTTTCTGTCACAGGAAACGTTCAGGCTGGAGACTGTGTGCTAATCCACGCAGGATCAAGTGGTGTGGGCACAGCTGCCATCCAACTCACCCGGATGGCAGGAGCTACTCCTCTGGTCACAGCTGGCTCACAGCACAAGCTTCAGATGGCAGAAAAGCTCGGGGCAGCTGCTGGATTCAATTACAAAGAAGAAGATTTTTCTGAAGCAACGCTGAAATTCACCAAAGGTAAACAATAGCTTCTGCAGCTCAGCAGAAATTTCAGAGATGATTAAATAAAATCCTCACCAGCCTCTAGGTTGCCAGTGCTCTGGATCTGTCTGCTAAATGCACAACAGCTGCCCTGGCCAAATTCTAGTACTCTGGTGTTTGACCACTGGAGACAGGCAGGCAGTATTTAGAACTCAAATGGTTTCCATGTGTATTCTTGTAAGTAATATTATTCAGACACATCTTAGAAACTGGATAATCACAGAGTTGGCTTGGAATTACCTAGGACCTCTTCTTCCCAACCAGCCACTCTACAGTGAATTAACAGGAGGCGTGGGGTGGACACCAGTTTGGAGCTGGCCATAGTAGGGTTGGAGTAGTAGCTCCCTAAATGGGTGAGTATATGTGCATGCTTCTGTATTCCAAAGCTAAATCTGTATATTTTTGGTTCACCCCTTTCCATTTTTCCACATAAGTTGAAAAAGAGAGAGGAAACCAAAGCTAGCAAAGCTACGATTCAGACAACCCAGTGCAGACACTTCATAAGTTAGATGTGAACAACTAGCCTGCCTTGCAGCTTGCAGGGGATCTCCCCTGTTCTGTTCTCACTCATGCCTGGGTGCCAGTGGGTTCTCTACTTATGTGCGGGTCACGGGAGATACCAGATCATGGTGTTGCCCCATTTCCCTCTTTTGTGGCTAGGGATCATAAAAGATGAACTAGAGCACACATGGATGATAGAGTTCAGCTCCCTAAACTCTATTTACAACAATGTTTCCAGTTCCATCCTTAAATTTACCACTTGTACATGTATTTATTTATACCCATATATCCACAAATATACCATGGAATCTTATTTTGCACCAAGCTTTCTGTGTCTGACCTGCATTACAAATCTGTGTTTCATGTGGAAGGCACTGGAGTCAACCTTATTCTAGACTGCATAGGTGGATCCTACTGGGAGAAAAATGTCAACTGCCTGAGTCTTGATGGTCGCTGGATTCTCTATGGTCTGATGGGAGGAGCTGATATCAGTGGGCCTCTGTTTTCAAAGCTACTTTCTAAACGAGGAAGTCTGATCACCAGTCTGCTGAGATCTAGGGACAAAAAGGTGAGTGATGAGTGAAAAAAAAACGTGATTTAACTATTACCCAGGAAAGTGTGATTCATTTACATAACCAGGAGAAAGGATGATCTGTCACATCTTAAGTTACAGAGCCTATGTAGAAACCTGCCCCCTTGTGGATAAATGGGTAACCCAATTTCACAGAACTAATTAAAATTGGTCAACAGAAGCCTCGACATCTTGAAAAGAGGGTAGCTAATACTTGATATATTACTTAAACTCTCTAACAGAATGAACAAAGCATTGACCACATTAGGAAATATTTCTAATAGTTCTAAGCCTTTGTTTTCAAAGGCAGAACTCTTCTCAGTGTGCTAAGAAAGCCTCTAAGGTAAGTAAGGTTAGTAAGCCTCTACCTTCAACAGATTATATGTTCCTGAAATCTCTGTATGGCATTCTAGCAGGCACCAGCTTTGGGAATGTTTCTCAAAATAGGGTTTCACACCTGCTGGATAATAGCAGAGCTTAAGCATCCCTTTTGAACTGAGCCTGTGTAAGTCCTGTCTGTGGCTGCCTCCTGCTTGAAGCCTTTACTTAAAAACAGTCCT
Source organism: Tapirus indicus (assembly GCA_031878705.1). Taxonomy (NCBI): domain Eukaryota; kingdom Metazoa; phylum Chordata; class Mammalia; order Perissodactyla; family Tapiridae; genus Tapirus; species Tapirus indicus. The sequence continues at coordinate 19,697,447 of CM062923.1, read as the reverse complement.
TCGACTGTCATTGACACTATTTTACTGCAGGCTTCAGTCTTTATCTGGTACAGAACAGAGGTTACACATTTGGGGACATGCACATACATGCTGATAGTAAGTGGTTAGGTCCCCTGTGTGCTTTTCAGATGTGTATACGTTTCAGAGCACAAAGGCCAAGTAGGATGGGGAGTGGCAAGATAAGGCCTCTGTCCAGGCTGATGGTCTCCTTTTTCTTATCTTAGTACAAGCAAATGCTGGTGAAGGCTTTCACAGAACAAATTCTGCCTCACTTCTCCACCGAGGGCCCCCAACGTCTCCTGCCAGTTCTGGACAGAATCTACTCCGTGACTGAAATCCAAGAGGCCCATGTGTACATGGAGAATAACAAGAACGTGGGCAAAATCGTCCTGGAGCTGCCCCAGTGAAGGAGGGAGCAATACAGGACACGGCTACCTCAGGCCGTCCCAGAGCAAACTTGGAGAAAATTCACTGTACGCAGGCAGGAGACCGGGTGTTACTCCGGGCCCGCGTGTAACCCACTGGACCTCCCCTGGCCTCGTCTCAAGAACCGTGTAAAGCCGATCTAAGGAAATAAAGAGAATGGATTTGACAGGCGGCCGGCTCACTGTGGGCGGCCCCAGCGCGCGGACTCAGGCGGCGGGGGTCGCCGGGGGAGTACAGGAGAGGCCCGATCAGCTGATGCTCCACTTTAGCGGCTGCGCCAGGGCCGGGGGTTCCCGGTACGGGTGCAGCGTCGGCCACCACACAACCACCGGAACCCTGTAGGCTCCGCTTTGCGCGCTGCCAGAGGCCCAGGCCACCCACGCGTCCTCCGCACTGGCGCGCGCACCGCAGCCCCAAGTCTCACGCCAGGCCCCGCCCTCCCCCGCAACTCACCTGGGCGCCGCCCCGCCTCACCCCGCTCTCCTCAGGCCCCGCCCCCTCCGGCCGGCTTCCTCCGCTCGGGGCGCCCCGGACGGAGCGCTTCCCCTTCCTGAGCTCAGGCCCCGCCCCTTCCGGTCCGGAGCTAGGAAGCGTCTTGGACCCTCGACTTTCAACCTTCCGGCCCCATTTGTCTCTCAGGCTCGTTTTGCCCCGGAGTCTTTTCGAGAGGGAATATACGTCAGCACGTCTCGGTGTGAGACAGCCATATTCCGGCGTGTTAGAAAGCTTCCGGCGGGGCCTGGATGTTGATGTCCCGCGTCTGACGCCGTGTTGCGTTCGAAGCTGAGCGAGCTCCGGAGGCGTCCGGAGGAATTCCAGTACTTGCTGCGGTAACCTCATCAGCCCGCCAAGATGGCGATGCAAGCGGCCAAGAGGGCGAACGTGAGTATCGGAGCCTTCTGCCGAGGACGGGGAGGACTTAGCTCCTGGCCCGTCCTTACAGATGGGCTCCTTGAGCCACACTTCCGCCCCTATCCTTTTGGAGACTTCTTTAAGTCTCTTATCCTAGTGTCAGTGATAATGATAGCCCGAGCTTTTGTTGCTTGACCTGCACCTGGCGTCAGGATCTTCTCCTCGGCCTGAAAGTCAGTAGCACAGACGAGTCCCCAGTAGGTAAATTAATAGTTCACAGGCAACTTGAGCCTGGGATTCTTTTTCCTCAGATCATGGAGCTTTTTGGATCCTTCACTAATGTTTTAGTTCAACATATTTTTGAGCACCTACCATGTACCAGGCTTTCGAGATAGGAAACAATTCATCAGTTATTTTTGTTGAAAACCTATCATATGCCAGACACTAGTCGCCGTTTGGGGGATACAACAGTGAATAAAACAAGCCTTTTGCTTAAATTCTAATGTTCGAGTGGGGGTATTATGGAAACCTAAAAAAAAATTGTCTCGAGGAAGAGAGAGTGGCCAACTGTAAGACGCTGAGAGGTATAGTATGATGAAGACGCATGATTAGACATGGTGAGATGGAGAATTTGGGTAACCATAATGATAATCATTTAGGTGGATGAAAACTTGGTTGCAGTGGGGATTAAAAGAGTGTGGAAGTTGAGAAAGTTTTCATGTAAATAGAGAGTAGAGAAATTGGATGATAGTTAACTTTTTTCTTAAGATGTGTGATTTGGTGTATTTGTATGTAAGAGGTGTATTTGTCTGCCAGTGGGAATGATCCAGTAGAGTGGAGAAACTGATGATGTAGGAAAAAGATGGGTTAAGTTCAGGAGTGAAAGTACCGAGTAGGTGAAGATTGGCATAGTAATGAGAGGGAAAGTGGTGGATATAGCTGAATGTAGATTGGTGGGTTTAGTGATAGGAATATAAGGCATTTACCATTTGGTCATATTTATTTTCTTCAATAAGCAAGAGCCAAGGTCATCTCCTGGGATGGGCAGGGAAGAGGGTACAGCCCAACTTAGATGTTAGAGGGAGTGATGGTGGTAAGGTTTGAGGAGAGAAGACAAAAAGTGTAATATAGTGTCTTGCAGAGTAAGAAAGCACATTTACTAGAGACGTCTATTGTGATTGGCAATATTGATCATCTATTTGAATTTCATCTTGAACCTTAAAATCTAAAACTGTATTGTACTTGTTTACCATTTGTCACCGCTGCTAGTTTGAGGGCAGGGAATAAGTATATTATTCTTCCATTTATACAACACTTAGCTTAATGCCTGAAATAGTTGCCAGTTAAATAAGTAGTTATTAAGCAAATTAATGTCCAGTATGTAATTGAATATGTTAATAAGGAGCACAGGAGTGAAATCTGGACGAGAGATACATGTTTGAGAATCATCAATTTACTGTGGAAACCATGTGTGTGGTTCAGAGACCAAAGACAGTACAGAGTTTTGGGAAGTATACAAAGAGTCAAGAAAAGAAGTCTAAAGATAAAATGCTGTGGAAGAGCATATTTTAATTGCAAAGAAGGCTGAGAAGAATTAGCCAGAGAGTTAGGAGGAAGCCAAGGAAATAGTGTCAAGAATAGTCAAGAAGGTAGTCGTCAGCAGTGTCAGAAGCCTCAGAGAAGTTAAGTTTTGATGAGAATTGAGCACTGCAATTAAAAGGTCTTAGTGAGTAAACGCACTTGAGCGGAGTGCTGGGGTGGAAGCTAGACTGGTAGGTTGATGAGTGTCAGTGTGGAATATGAGGCAGTGAGCCTACACTTCCTCTTTCCTGATGCTCTACTGGAAAAAAAAAAAACAAGATAGGATAATAAGTCAGGAGCTGGTAAGTTCAGGGAAAGCAGACATCTTGGTTTTTTTCCTTCACTGTGGAATCCTAACACCTAGCCTGGTGTATACATAAAGAAGGTGCTCAGTAAATATTTGTTGAATGAATGAAGAAGGATCCAAATAAGTATTCGTGTGTGTGTGTGTGTGTGTGTGTGTGTGTGTGTGTGTGTGTGTGAGGATTAGCAGGACATAAGCAACTGCTCACCTGAGGAACAGAAGAAAGCCAATGGTGAGGGAAAGGCTGTCAGTTCTAGAGAGGAGATTGTTGATAGAACACGTTCCTGAGAAGACCAGAGAAGCGTCATCAATGGGAGTTTTATTGTCCAGCAAACAGGCACAGCTCTCTTCGTTCTTTCCCCACCCAAGGCACTGAGGCACTGAGGCCTTTTAAATGAGGCTGGAAGTCCTTGTTGAGCTGTAGGGACTGAAAGCCCGGGTGGTATAGGGAGCCCCCTATTAGTGCCTACTACTAGTCTTCCCTGAAACCAGTCCCCAGTTGCTTTTCCAAAGAGCATGCCGTTTTTAGTAATATCAGATTATAATTCTTATTCTTGGCCTTTTTTATTACGTATTATTATGTATCATTGAGAATTTTTTTAAAACAGTAGCACTCCTGCCACTTATTATAATGACAGTACATCTTTCTCATTTTAGATTCGACTTCCACCTGAAGTAAACCGGATTTTGTATATAAGAAATTTGCCATACAAAATCACAGCTGAAGAAATGTATGATATATTTGGAAAATATGGACCCATTCGTCAAATCAGAGTGTGAGTCTTACTGAGACTTGAAATGTCATTTAAAGAAAATGATTGCATAATCTGTAATCTCAGAAGTATAGCTAACAGTGAGGCCACCATGTGTGACTTCACAGGCTGTGCAGGGCAGCAGTCCTAACTGAGAGCCTAGAGACTAAGAGATTGAAATCAAGAGAGATGAGGATTTTTTTTGTAGGGGAAAAATACCTACTGATACCCTTGTGACCCAGCTCAGTGAGAGCCAAAAACAGTAGTTGAGAAATTATAGAGAGCATGAAGTAGTGATGAATGGGTTAAGGGGAATGGATGGGAAGAAAAGGAACTAACATTTATTGCTTACCTACTATTTGTAAAGTCAGGTACTATACTATGTTTTTTATATGTGTTAATTTGAATTTTCTCAACAATCTTCACTGTCTCCTTTACTAACTGTAGAATTTCTGGATTAAACTGAGTAAAAGGGTATAAAAGTAACTGAGAAAAATGACTTTTTTCAGTTATAGCTTTCTATTGAAGATTTTAAAGTATAGGTGGATATAATTACAATAAGAATTCATGGTTTAATTTAATCTAAACATTGGGGTTCATACCTTCAAATGATATTTATTGAACATCTACTAAATGCCATTTGTTGTGATAGGTGCTTTTATTTGCATCACCAACACTACAGCCCTGTGTGGAGGTGATACTGTGTCTATTATACAGGTGAGACTACCAAAGCCCAGAGAGTAAAAGTCCCTTTCTAGCTTCACACAGCTATTTAGTGATAAAAATCTTCTGATTCTAAATTGAATGTCTACACAGTACCACAGCTGCTGTCACTCTAACCAGTATAAATGGGCCAATTACCTAAAAGTCCATCTGAGGATTTCTAAGCTTTTTATTTTTAGTTGGAATATCTCTTTCTTAATAAATTTTCTTTTATGACCTGAGAGCTCCTTCTTGGCTTTTAGAACTGTGTGAGATCTTGAGGACTCTCCTTTTTTGAATGATCACTGTCCCTCCAGAAAGTAAACCAAGAGCTAGAAGTAGATCATCATTGGTACTCAAGTGGAGATGAAAATGAAGTGTTATAGACCAGTTGTCCTTTTTAGGAAGTCTCAATCCTTTGAGTATTTGATAAAAGCTTTGGACCTTTTCCACAGAAGAATACACACAACATTTTGTATATGATTACAGGGGGTATATGGACTCTAGGTTAAGAAACCCTGTTCTGGATTTACAAGAAAGGTGTACAGAAGATCCCCTGATGTGGAGATCAGGAGATGATTCTCCTTCAGGCCCTGTTACTAGCCATGTGACCCTAGACACATTGCCTGGCTTTTTTGGTTTTCTGTCTAGATGGACAGTACCTTGCAGCTTTTAACTTGGAAGCAGCATGATAAATTTACTGGATTGGTTATAAGACCTAGGTTCATATACTCACTGGGCACTTGACAGTCATGTGAAACTGGGCAAAATATTTAATCCCTCTGAGCTTCAATTAATCTTCCTAACTTACTGTCTTTAAAGAATTTTAATGAGGATCACATTAGATAATGCCTGTGAAAGCACTTTGTCATCAAGTATTTCCTTCCTAGTGTGCTAGCCACCCCTTCTCTATGCTCATCTGTGAACATCTCTTCTTGGTGTTAACATATGGTTTTGCTGTTGTCTATGTACTCACTTGTGTCTCCTGTCAGCCTATGAGCTCCAGGGCAGGTACCATATATTCTTTTCGCTTTGTGTTGATAACTCTTGTGCCTGATACATTTTAAGCACCCAATGTATAGAAGTAAATGAATAATATAGAAAATGCTGGTGTGGTCATGATTAATTTATCAAGGTATTACAAAATTTATTAATAGTTCACAATTAAGAGATGCCTACATCAGTGAAGTTAGAGAATGTTTCAGAAAGCCAAGACAAAAGGACAGTGATAAAGCAGTGGCATCTTTAGAAGAGTGCAGTAACTCAGGGCCTTTGTACTTCCAGTCCCTCCATCAGGAATGGTTTTCACCCAGCTCATCTCATATCTGGCTCTTCATTCTTCAGGTCTCAGCTTCAACGTCAGAGAGGCTTTCCTTGACCACCCTAATTCAAGCAGCCCCCTGTCCTCCCATTAATCTCTGTCACTGCTCTCTACTTCCTTTATAATATTTCTCATGAACTATAATTATTTTCTACTTGTTTATTTAATGTCTTTCTCCTGCTTGAATAAAGCTTCTTGAAGGGAGGAATGATGCTTGTCTTTTTCACTATTGTATTTCCAATGCCTGTCACATAGAAAGAACACGATATATATTTGTTGAAAAAATTCATAAAAGTTTGTTGTGCAAGAACTTGGGTCTAAATTATAGACTGAGAAAGAGATGTTTTCTGTTCCATAGCTGTGATCATGCTTTATGACATACTTGGCACCTAGCACTAGGGTGACCAACCTTTCCAGTTTGCCAGGACCAAGGGCTTTTCTGGGATGCAGACTTTTCAGTGCTGATACCTGAACAGTTTTGGGCAAACTGGGATGATTGATCACCTTACCTGGCATGTAGCAGACACTTGATACTTTGACCTTTTTAAAGCCTTTTCATACTTATTATTTCTTTTAATTCTTAAAACCACATGTAAAGTAGGGCAGATGATAGAGCCTGATGTCACTATTTGACACATGAAGCAACTGAAGCTCAGAGAGGTTAAGTTACATGATTAGGTTTTCTTATTCCTACTATAAGCTTTTACCACCGATCAAGAAAATAATGTTGGCTCAGTGCCTAACATATAATAAGTACCAAGTACATGCTTTTAAAAATTAAAATTACAATGTGGTTCTTAAGATATTAGGTTGATAATTAGGGACTGGGCCACTTCAGATGGAGAGTCTTTAAAATGGGGTTATTGCAAGAGGAAGAAAGAGAGGTGCTTTTGTTTTGTTTTTTCAGCTTCCTGGAGAAAGGATATGTGAGAGAATGGATAGGAGAAAGTAGATATCTACCCTTCATATGCTTATTAGCACTTGCTGTGTGCATAGCACTGTGGGAATAAAATGAAATATAAGACCATATTTGCCCTTAAGGAACGTAAAATCTTGTTATTTTTTTTTCCAAAGGAAAAATTAGGTAGAGTTTTGCTGGGGCAATATTTTTTCCTTTGGGTAGTCCCCAAATTTCACACCTAATGCATTCTTGAAAATGATTAAAAGTCAAAAGTCTGGAATTTGTTAGACTATTCCCAGAGAGTAAAGAATATTATAAAATGCGTCATCAGGCCCATGCAACCTGACAAAGTGAGAGCATTCAATGACATTGGCACCCTCCAACCACCCCAGCACCCTATACCTATCACTTCCCCTCTTATAGGAAGCCCAGGCTCTGACTGGGGTGCAAGACTGCAGTCTTGTTCTAGATCAAATCTAGGCAGGTGCCTCCCTTTCTCATGGGCCTACTGCCTTTCCTTAACCGTTTGCAGGGATTATGGCAGATGGAGTGTCAGTCTTAGGCCCCTTGCCTCCAGTGGCTGATGGTTCCAGCCAATCAGTGCAACTGTAGAATAAGGCTTATCTTTATCATACCACACCATAAGTTGAGTGGCTCCTGTGCCTGTTGTCCTTACTAACAAGCACATGGGCATCTGCTGCCTGCAATTTGTTGCTCCTCACACTTCCCTTCCTCCTCTCCTAATGGAAGCTGGTGAGGTGAGGAGAGCACATGGCAAGAAACACCTACCCGAGAAGCAGCCCCATATCTGTGAGCAAAGTCCAACTTCCACTTCCAGCTGTCTTCCAGCATTCTGCTCTGGCTTGCAGATAACCCCACCCACAAGCACACTTTCACCACAATCTCTCCAGAAGCCCAGTCCTTTTCCCCAGCCAAATGGGGCTGTGTAATGCATGAAAGTGCTGATTGTATTAAAAATGAATGTATGAAAGTAGGAAGCTAACTATATTGCATTTTAAAAAGGCAGAGAACCTAAGAAAAGTGGATGAAACTACATTGTCTCTCTTTACATTGGAAGACATCCTTTCCTCACCATAAAGGATGATGGTTGATATTTTCTTTTATATATATGTGTGTGTGTGTGTGTGTGTGTGTGTGTGTATATATATATATATAATTTATAATTTTGCCATATTCTTGGTAGGGGCCTCCCTCCCACCCCACCCCCCAAAGACACAAAATAGGTTTTATTTCTATGTATTTGATAAACCTTATTAAATATTGCCTAGAAATATTTTTTTCCTACATTGATGGAGATCGTCTCGTCTTTAAGAATTGAAACTAAAATTAGATTGAAGAAGAAAATCTAAATTTTTAGAAACAAGGGACTAGTTTCCAGGTGATAGTGTGGTAAATAATTAAAGTATTGGTTCTGTTGCATAAATGTACAGTAAGAAAAAACCCATTCTAGGGGGCCGGCCCGGTGGCGCAGCAGTTTAGTCCGCGCTTGGCAGCCCAGGGTTCGCTGGTTCGGATCCCGGGCACCCGCTGACGCACTGCCTGTCAGCCAGGCCGTGGCGGCGTCCCATATAAAGTGGAGGAAGATGGGCACGGATGTTAGCCCAGGGCCAGTCTTCCTCAGCAAAAAGAGGAGGATTAGCAACAGATGTTAGCTCAGGGCTGGTCTTCCTCACCAAAAAAAAAAGAAAAAACCCATTCTAGACATTGCTAACTAATAAGAGCCATCACTCCTAAGTACTGTTCTTTCCAGTGTGAAACTGAAGATTGGTAATTGGTATGAGAAGTAGGAAAGTAGAACAGTAAACATGAAGACTGTGGAAGTTTCAAGCTAGTTGTTTGCTGCTGTTGCTCTAGGAGCTGTATTAGTATTCTTGATATAACAATAAGTTTAACCTGTAGCTATTTTACTTAAAATAAAAACAAAAATTACCTAATTCGAGAAATTACAGGCTTATCTAGCATACCTATCCATAATGTTTATTTCCTCTAATAGGTTTCAGGTAAATGTGTATTTTAATTAAGTCTGATTCAACTCTTCAGGGGGAACACACCTGAAACTAGAGGAACAGCTTATGTGGTCTATGAAGACATCTTTGATGCCAAGAATGCATGTGATCACCTGTCAGGATTCAATGTTTGTAACAGATACCTTGTGGTTTTGTACTATAATGCCAACAGGGTAAGTATAGCCATGGTTTTGTTGCATGGGGAGCCCATGGAAGAATTAGTGTAGAACTGTACCGTTAGGGGAGATGTGTACTCTGAGTTCTTTTCTGGCTAGTGCTATTGGTGAAATTCATTTGACTCTAGATCAGTAACTGTTAACTTTGGTGCTTACCACATTTTCAGGCATTTCAGAAGATGGACACAAAGAAGAAGGAAGAACAGTTGAAGCTTCTCAAGGAGAAATATGGCATCAACACAGATCCACCAAAGTAAAAGTTTTCTGCATTTTCATTTTGTACTAAAACCCATGAATGACAACCACCACCCTTTTTTTTTTGTTTTTAATTAATACTGAATATTGTGATTTCTTATTTGAGTTTCAAAATGACCTGCTTGAAACTTTGATATATATCAAAATATATTATGTTAATAAACCTGTAGCTTTTTGTAAAACATGTCAACGTTTTCTCTTGAACTTTCCCCTCCTGTTGATACTAGAAAAAAAAAACCTGGCAGTTGAACCATATCAAGAATTGTTCAGTGGTAGGTGGTCCTAAAGACTGAGCTTCTTGAAGACAGGGACCTTTTTGTATTCTTAATGCCGCCAGTGTCCAGTCCAGTGCTTAGCCATCATAGGAACTTGTTAGAGTACTGTCATTTATTGAATATCTGTTAATAATGAAATCTTCATAACAAGTCAGTGAAGGTGGGTATCTCCATTTTGCAGATAAAGAAACCAAAGCTTATTATGTTGGTTGAATGAATAAAATGCCTACATAAAAAGTTGCTGTAACATCAACCACTTATTAACTATGTGAATATATTTGAATAATATTGCTTTACAATTAACAAAATACCTTTGTCAGTATTGGCACCCCTGTCCTTAGAACAGAGATCTGTTCTGGAAATGGCCATTCAGATGACAGCACGTTGTTAGAAATTTGAGAGCAAGCTGCTTGGGTAGTGTTTGTTGTAATGTGTCTAAGATTATATTTTTGTAGTCTTTCCCTTTAGTTAATAAGTGTCTGTGTATTTTGGACCTTAGGTCATAGTATATCTTTGCCATAAATAAAATGCTTAATGTTTATTCTTATAATTATGAGTTCCCATGGCATGGAAATAGTATGGTTATTGCCACATTCATCATAGCTTGGCAGCTTGGAGGAGATGGCTATAATTTTCTTTTTATAGTTAAGGCATGGGCCAAATGGAAAAACATGGACTGTTTTGTATATTACTATAACCCAAAATCAATTTGAAGGATACAAGCACTGAATCATTTAAATAGACAAAGACCATCTATTCTTTTAAATGCATTTAGCTTTGAAATCTATCATTACTTTAAGAAAATAGGCTATTTTATATTTTTGTATTGTCTTCTCAAAGCCTACTATTGAAAATGAAGAAGTAATTGTCTTATTTATTAATTATGTCTGAGTGTTTTTCAAAAGCACTGTGAAAGAGTAGAAATAGTCATTTCTAAGAAGGCAGACAGATGACAGAGGAGCCACAGCTGTAATTTTCTTGTTTTTATGAATTCTTTTTTAATTTTGAAATGCACAGTATGCCTTTAGGTATTTACAAATGTAAAAAGAATTTTCTAAAAGACTTTTTTTGTAAGGGGAAAACAAATTAGACTTTCTTATGTGTGATTTGTCTAAATGACAGACTGGCTTGCCTCTAGTATAGTTGTTTTAAACTAATAACAAGGGGACATTCCTTTTATTGACAGTTATGGCCAGTCCATCATTTGGATTAATATAACTCTTGAATTTCTTGACCTAAAGAGTTTAAAAAATGCTTTCTAGGGGCCACCCGGTGGCGCAGCGGTTTAGTTCGCGCTTGGCAGTCCGGGGTTCGCGAGTTCGGATCCCGGGCGCCCGCGGACGCACTGCCTGTCAGCCATGCCGTGGCGGCGTCCCATATAAAGTAGAGGAAGATGGGCACGGATGTTAGCCCAGGGCCGGTCTTCCTCAGCAAAAAGGGGATGATTGGCAACAGATGTTAGCTCAGGGCTGGTCTTCCCCACAAAAAAAAAAAAATGCTTTCTAATTGTTCAGAAATTTTGTAGCCTATCTCAGTTAAGTTACAAAAACTTTAGTTCGGTGGACAAATATTGAGCACCTACTCCTTGCCAGTCTGTTAAGATGCTGAGGACATAGGATCGGTCCTCTGCACCAGACGTGTAAAGCTCAGTTTTTCAGACTGCTTTTAAGAGTACAGGGGATGATTATGTCCACGTGCATGTATGTGCATACACGTGTGCCAGAGCTGCTTTACATTCATCTAGGTTAAATTCGAGTTTCTAAGAAAGGTTTTGTATGAATAAAGAACTCATTGACTGAAAGGCTGAAAAATGACTGATAGGAATGACATAGATCTCATCATCACTCTTCTACTTAACAACTTTCAGTGGCTCTCACAGGACAATGTCCAGATGCTTTAGCATACTGCATCATAATTTTCTGCATTATCTTTTAAGAATGCCAGTAAAGCGGGCCTGCAAAGCCTAGCATATCCTCTCCAGGTGCCAGCCAGTAGGTATTTGCTCTTTTTTTTAAGTGAGTGTCTCCTGTTACCACCTAGGCTATAAAAACTCTAGACTGAGATCTTTTATATGACTCCATAATGGGCACCTGAGATGGTCCTTGGTGCCATGTTTAATTATCCTGTTGGTGTCACAGCAGAAAACATGAATATGTCTTTCATACAGGCTGAGTTCTGAGAAATAATCATAGACGTGTGTCATCGAGGAAAGCGGGGAACCAAGACATTCTGAAGGAAATACCCCAGAAAGGAATAAGTGCTGATCTGGTCCCACAGTAGACATGAGTCCAAGGGACTGTGTGATTAACAGCAAAGCAGTCCCTTTTTCCTTTCATTTTTTCCATCTTAAAGCACTGCCTCTTCATTAACTCCTCAATCTTCATCAGGGAAGACAGCCAGGACTTGTTAAAGACAAAATGGGTAGATGAAATAGCCAAGGTGATGTGGCCCTGTATCTCATATATGACATTATGTGACCTGCATCAATGAGTCTATGAAGGAAACTAACAGCACCTGTTACCAGCCCCTCACTCCTCAATCTTGAAACAATTCCAAGTCATCACTGACAGAATAACCCTAACTATGGCTAAGAGCTTTTCTCACCTATGCCAACCAAAAGAAAAATCTGTTAGCCACATTGCCCCAGGCTCCTCTGACATACACACAACTCATACCAATAAGTAGGCTGATTTTAATACCTAACTGGGAATTCCCGTGAGTTACAGTAAATATAGATGAAAATAAGCAGTATATGTGGAAACAAGTTTAGAATCACATTCTTCTCAGAAGTAATTCCCCAATGTAGGTTAGACCAAATCTAGGTGAAACTAAGCTGTATATGCAAAAACAAGCTCAGAATCACACATTTCTTTTCAAAAGTAACTTCCAGTGTGAGTTACTGTATGGCACCAAGGCCTGACACCTTCATTTGTTCAAATGCACAAAGTGTTCTTTTCCAAGAGGGGAGCTCATCCCTCACTCTTAAGTCCATACAGAGATTGCAGGGTCGATCACATAAAGTGCTCCAATCCCTGATTTGATTGCCGGGCTATGGGAATTGAACACACTATATTCCTTTAGTTATTCAGAGGAGAGTTCTGAGCCTGTGAGATGAGTGGCAAGTAATACCTACCTTGTAGGGCTGCTTAGAGGATTGGTGGTAATTTTATTTTAAAATACATAGATCAAGGCCCAGCATGTACAATACTCACATCATAGCTATTATATTTATTATCGCTCTCCTGGCCACTTGGAAGGTTCCTTTCCACTCTTTGTTCCCCAAGGGAAACTGGCTTATGTGGTCCTTAAAGCACTTCCTACCTACAATAAGGATGGACAGGAATTTGTCAAGCACAGAGCCTTTATTTTACATATCATTTCCAAAGAGGACATTAAGTCAGCAGCCAACAGAATGTCTGAGAGAGAAAGTGACAGCAAAGGTAACTGGCTCAAGTCCCTCTGTGTACACCACATACATTTCATATCTGAGCACCTTGTATATCTGGCTTAAGTGAAGGTAAGGCAGTGTAGATTGTGCGAACAAGAAATCTGTGTTCTGTGATCAGGAATGGCTACTACATGCATCACGCAAATTGCACAACCTGAAATGTTTTGATCTGCAACCGAAGTTTCCTCAAGCAAAGATGCGCATGAACAATGACGAACACACACACAGCAACTTGGGCAGAGAGAATGGATAATGCCGTGGGGCAGTGAGGTTAGCGCACTGATCAAGAGCCCCAAGCAGAAGGAGCCGTCCCAGTGGCAGAGCAGGCTAGGAGGGTGAGCAGCAGCCATCTCCAGCCACCTTGAGTTCCTTCCTGCCTTCACTCTAAGTTGAGCAGCTCCACGTCAAAGATGAGGGTGGCATTGGGAGGGATGACACCAGGGTGGCCCGTGGCTCCGTACGCCACATCAGGGGTGCAGGTCAGCTTCGCCCTCTGCCCCAAGCTCATCTAGCAGGGATGGGGGCAGATGGGGAGAGGAGAAAGAGGACCCAGCTTGATTTAAAAGAAAAAAGTATGATAACTATGGCATTTTCCCAAACCATCCTCATAGTAGCTTTGAAGATCTGAGATGCATTTTACACGTGGCATATCGAAGTTGTGCTAAGAGTTGTAACAAATGCAGATTCTGCTTCAGACTAGCAGAGACTTGACTGTGGGACGATAACTTCCACAAAGTAGTCTCAAAGTCATTCATCCAACAAACACTGGTGGTTATTCAATTAGTGTATGGCTCAAACACTTCTATTTGTTCATAATTGTTCCCCACCCTCTTCCAAAAAGCCTAAAGAGGGTGTACAAAGAGCACATGTACATGTACACATTCAAGTAGGTGATAGGAGCAGTTCATTAGGTTTAGAGAGAAGAGGCCACAGCAAGGTGGGGCGGGCTAAGAGATCTATTCTAATGGAGCATCATATGACTTCACAGACCAAGGAATAGCTTGAACCAGGGCTCATCACAGCAGTCATCAAGACCCCCCTGGCATTAGTGGGACAATTGGTGAAATTTGAATAAATCGATTTCTAAATTTTGAATAACAGACTCAAAAATTTGAATGGATTGGTTAATAGTATTGTATCAATGTTAATGTCCTGTTTTTGATCATTAAACTATGGTTATGTAAAATGTTAACATTTGGGGAAGTTGGGTAGAGTATATGGGAACTCTGCTATTTCTGCAATATTTTTGCAAATCTGAAATTTTTTTTTTTTTAAAGTTTAAAAAAAAACACCCTTGGCCTACCCCACCCCACCTCTTCTGCTGCCTCAGTCTCTGACAGCTGGTAGCTCACAGGCCTTCTCAGCTAGTTCCAAGCAAGCCTGGGAGGATGTGCTTGGGATGAGAGCGCCCAGTGACACAAAGGAGCCCTGCTGGCAACAAAAGGGGTGGGGACACAAAGCCAGGACTGAAACTAGATGGCATTGCCATGCCCTGGCAGTAGAGTCAAAGCAGTAGTGGTTTGAGTTAGGGTGAGAGTAGAGGGCAAAGTACTGAGCCCAGACCCCCAACTCCTCAAATCCTCCTCAACGAGGAACCTCATCTTACCTGGGCTGCGCCCTCTTCAAAACCCTTGATGACTTCCTGTTTGCCAATTCTGAACTTGAAAGGTTTGTTTCTGTCTCTAGATGAATCGAATTTCTTCCCATTTTGGAGCATTCCTGTGAAAGCCACAATAGGGTGGAAAAGAGCTGTGGTTATGAATTAACTCTCAATTCAGGCTCAACATGACTAAAATAGAATTCCTATTCTGCACAAACCTGCTCCTCTTCCATTCTTCCCCATCCATCCTGTTGCCCAAGCAAGAAACCTGGACACTTCCTTCTGCCCTACCCCCACATACAGCCTATTACCAAGTCCTACATATCTTTGGAACCCACCTATTTTCTCCATTTCTATTACCACCACCCTGTGGCCTCACCAAGTCACCATATCCTGTCTCACTGATGTATAGGAACAACCTCTAAGTGGTCTTTTTGCTCCACTCTTACTCCTCCATTCCATTCTCCACACTGCACCCAGAATGATTTTTTAACACATATCTGATCATATTACTCCCTTGCTTAAAACTTTTAAGTTTCAAGTTTTTTACTTCAGTAAAAAAAAAAAAAAAAAAACACAACACTTCAGTAGCCCTCTGTGGCAGAATCCAAATGCCTACATTGCATATAGGCACTTGAGATCTGGCTATTGCCAGCCTATCGCCTTCTCTCTGCTCTCCCCTCCCTTCCCTTCCCCCCATGTCCTATTCAGGTCACACCCTTGTCAAATGCCTTTGCATTTTACAACTTTTTTTGTGCCACTTTCTCAGCCTGTAGATGATTTCCCGAGCATTTCTACCTCAGGCCGAATCCTCACCTGATTTTCCCAAGGTTCCCCCAACATGCAAAACCCGGAGGTCACATCATCCCCTACTGCAGTGAACTGTAAAGTGACCCAGTCAGTCAGTGGTGGCCTCCAGACCTTATATAAACAGGGCTGTTTGAACCCGGAACGACCCACATGCTGTCCCCAGCAGTTTGGAGCATCCCTCAGCCTCCAGCTGCAGATGCTTTGTCATCTCTGATGTACACATGTTGTCTCAGGCCAGCTGCCTATGGCCCAAGAGCTGCTTTTCTATTTTCACTTCTTACTGGTGACTGACTCGAAGATCAGACCTTCTGTAAATGATGCTATTCCACAATTCTTCCTGCAGCCCACAGACCAACCACAACAAAAGGCAATTTGGGACCAGAGAAAGACCTGGCCTGTAAATTCAGAGACTGGATTCTGACTTCACTCTGGCACCAACTCATTGTGTGAAATTAGGTAAATCACTTCCCTTCTCATGGCCTCAGATTTGCCAATGTTTAACATGGGAGGTCTGGGCCAGCTTGGTGTCTGAGCATCTATGATTCCACTTCCTCATTCCTACAACTTAAATGTATACAAGGGACAGTCTCATTTACCTACTTTCTGGGTAGAATAAATTGGGCTCTTGCCCCAGGTACTAAATCAGGCAAGAGAGAAAACCCCATGGCTACACAGATGGATACTAAGGGGATCAAATACAAACTCATGCATACACAGAGGTTGCTAAAATATTCAGATACACAGAGATACTCATGCACGCTCGTGCACTTATGTACACACACTCAGAAGAAAACAGATAGCCTGATGGCCAAACAGATGCTAAGAAAATATTTAGATATACATATCTACATACATTCACAGAGACACATACTTGGACAAATACACATATGGATATGCACACACACACACACATACAAACATTCACACACTCCATTTAAAACTAACTTTCTCAATCCCCAATTTCTTCAGGTTTCATGTGACTTAATCTACTTCAAACCATATACACTTATCTACTGCTGCAATTTCAGCCAAAACCATGCAGTCCAGAAACAGACCTACATATATATGGTTACCTGATTTGACAAAGGTGCCACTGCAATGCAATGGATAAAGAATGATTTTTTTTTTTTCTGGTGAGGAAGAGTGGCTCCGAGCTAACATCTGTTGCCAATCTCCCTCTTTTTGCTTGAGGAAGATTAGCCCTGAGCTAACACCTGTGCCAATCTTTCCTCTATTTTGTATGTGGGCTGCCACCACAGCATGGCTTGATGAATGGTGTAGGTCTGCACCTGGGATCTGAACCTGTGAACCTGGGCTGCCAGGGTAGTTAAGTGCTGAACTTAACTACTATGCCAATGGGCCAGCCCGGTGGGATGATTTTTTTGTTTAATGTTGCTAGATCAACTGTATATCCATATAGGGACAAAAATGAAACTTGACCCCTACTTCATCCACACACAAAAATCAATTCCAGATGACTCATAGACCTAAATATGAAAGATAAAATAATAAAGCTTCTACAAGATAATAAATAGAAGAATATCTTCATGACCTAGGGATAGACAAAGATTTCTAAACTGAAGGTACTAACTATAAAGGAAAAGATCAATATGTAGGACTTCATTAAAATTAAGAACTTCTGCTCAAAAAATGCCATTAAGAGAGTAAAAAGGCGCTCCTATTCAACATAGTACTGGAAGTTCTGGCCAGAGCAATTAGGCAAGAAAAAGGAATAAAAGGACTCCAAATAGGCAATGAAGAAGTGAAACTCTCACTATTTGCAGACGACATGATCCTATACATAGAAAACCCCAAAAATTCCATCGGAAAGCTACTAGAAACAATCAACAACTACAGTAAAGTGGCAGGGTATAAAATCAACTTACAAAAATCAATTGCATTTCTATACACTAACGATGAAAAAACAGAAAGAGAACTCAAAAAGACAATCCCATTTACAATTGCAACAAAGAGAATAAAATATCTGGGAATAAATTTAACCAAGGAGGTCAAAGACCTATACAATGAAAACTATAAGACACTATTGAAAGAAATCGAGGAGGACATAAAGAAATGGAAAAATATTCCATGCACATGGATTGGAAGAATAAATATAGTTAAAATGTCCATTCTACCTAAAGCAATCTACAGATTCAATGCAATCCCAATCAGAATCCCAATGTCATTCTTCACGGTAATAGAACAAAAACTACTGAAATTCGTATGGGGCAACAAAAGAGCCCGAATAGCTAAAGCAATCCTGAAAAAAAAGAACAAAGCTGGAGGCATCACAATCCCTGATTTCAAAATATACTATAAAGCTACAGTAATCAAAACAGCATGGTACTGGTACAAGAATAGACACACAGATCAATGGAACAGAATTGAAAGCCCAGAAATAAAACCACACACCTATGGACAGCTAATCTTCGACAAAGGAGCAAAGAACATACAATGGAGAGAGGGAAGTCTCTTCAATAAATGGTGCTGGGAAAATTGGACAGCAACATGCAAAAGAATGAAAGTAGACCATCTCCTATCGCCATATACAAAAATCAATTCAAAATGGATCAAAGACCTGAAAATGAGACCTGAAACTATAAAAATCCTGGAAGAAAATATAGGCAGTACACTAATTGCGATTGGACATAAAGGGATCCTGTCAGATTCCATGTCTACCCAGACAAGGGAAACAAAAGAAAAAATAAACAAGTGGGACCTCATCAGACTAAAGAGCTTCTACAAGGCAAATGAAACCAGGATCAAAATGAATAAACAACCCACCAGCTGGGAGAAAATATTTGCAAATCGTTTGTCCGACAAGGGATTAATCTCAGTAATATATAAAGATCTCATACAACTGAGCAACAAAAAAACAAACAACCCGATCAAAAAATGGGCAGAGGAGATGAACAGACATTTTTCCAAGGAAGAGATACAGATGGCCAATAGACACATGAAAAGATGTTCAACATCACTAATCATCAGGGAAATGCAAATCAAAACTACACTGAGATATCACCTTACACCGGTTAGAATGGCTATAATCACCAAGACAAATAACAACAAATGCTGGAGAGGTTGTGGAGAAACGGGGACCCTCATTCACTGCTGGTGGGAATGCAAACTGGTGCAGCCTCTATGGAAAACAGTATGGAGAGTCCTCAAAAAATTAAAAATAGAAATACCGTATGATCCAGCAATACCACTCTTGGGCATCTACCCAATGGACGTGAAATCAACCATCACAAGAGGCGTATGCACCCCTATGTTCATTGCAGCATTATTCACTATAGCCAAGAAGTGGAAGCAACCCAAGTGTCCCTCAACTGAAGATTGGTTAAAGAAGATGTGGTATATACATACAATGGAATACTACTCAGCCATAAGAAAAGACACAATTGTCCCATTTGCAACAACATGGAAGGACCTAGAGGGTATTATGTTAAGTGAAATAAGCCAGAGAGAGAAGGACAGACACTGCATGAACTCACTCATATATGGAATATAAGTGAACACACGGACAGAGAGAACTGATTGGTGGTTACCAAGGGGAAGGGGGGTGGGGGGGGCACAAGGGGTGAAGGGTTACATACACAAGGTGATGGACAAAAATGTACAACTAAAACCCCACAGTGTTATAAACTAAGACATCAATAAAAAAAACAAAACAAAACAAAAAAAAAAAAAAAAAAGAGTAAAAAGGCAAGCCATAGCACAGGAGATGTTTCGAATAAGTATAACCAACAAAGGCTCATATCCAGAATACATAAAGAATTCCTATAAATTAATAAGAAAAAGACAGACAACCTAATTTTTTGAAATGGATAAAATTTGAGCAGACTAAAGAGGATATCCAAATGACCAGTAAGCACATGAAAAGGTACTCAATTTCATTAGTCGTCAGGGAAATGCAAATCAAAACCACAGTGAGAGACCACTGGGCACCCACAAGAGTGGACCAAAAACAAAGCAAAAATCTGACAATACCAAGTGTTGATAAGGATGTAGGAGAACTGGAACTCTCATACATTGCTGGTGGCAGTGGAAATTGGCACAACTATCTTGCAAAGCTGTTTAGCAGTATCTGCTAAAGTCGAGCATAGGTATAACCCTGTGCCCCAATAATTCCACTTCTGGGTATATACCCAACTGAAATGTGCAAATATGTGCACCAAAAGATATCTATAAGACTGTTCAAAGCAACACTATTTATAATAGTCAAAAACTATCAACCACCTAAATTTTCATCAACCATAGAAAGGATAAATTGTATGATATTCATACAATGAACCGTACAGTAATAAAAAAGAACAAACCACTCTGGATAAATCTCATAGACATAATATTGAGAGAAATAAACTAAACACAAAAGTACATACTCTATGATTCCATTTATATGACATTCAAATACAGGCAAAATCAGGGGCCACCCGGTGGCGCAGCGGTTTAGTCCGCGCTTGGCAGCCCGGGGTTTGCGAGTTCGGATCCTGGGCGCCCGCGGACGCACTGCCTGTCAGCCATGCCGTGGCGGCATCCCATATAAAGTAGAGGAAGATGGGCACGGATGTTACCCCAGGGCCAGTCTTCCTCAGCAAAAAGGGGAGGATTGGCAACAGATGTTAGCTCAGGGCTGGTCTTCCCCACAAAAAAAAAAACCAAAACAACAACAACAACAACAACAAAAATACAGGCAAAATCAATCCATGGGGACAAAATCAGGCTGCTGTTACCTTTAAGGAGGTGTAATGACTGGGAGGAGGCATGAGGGAGACTCCTGGGGGTGCTGGAAATGTATACTTTGATCTGGGTGGTGATTACATAAGTGTCATCACTTTGAAAAATTTCATTGAGCTGTACATCTTAGATTTATGTTCTCTACTGTATTTATATTTAATTAAAAAGTTTACCAAAAAGTCCCATACAGTCTCCTGCTGCATTTGATGAGACAGTCCCTCCCCAAACCAGAGCCGCTCATGGCTGATGTTAGTGTTTAATGCACATTGCCTGCTCTCTGTATGTATTGTGAAAATTCTTTGCAAAAGGATGTTGTGGTTTCAGTAACTTGATAAGTACTGGTCTGTCTGCAACATGTAGAACAGATAAATCAATTACACAGGTCAGAGGCCCCAGAGGACTCATGGTAATTAGGCCACATCACTGGGAGATAAAACACAGCTCCAGCCCACTGACGTCAGTGACCGGCAACACAGCTATTGAGAAATACCCACACCGTCTGCCTAGAATTAACCTGGCACTTCACACTGGCCCAGAGAACTGCTAAAAATGGCCCCATCTGAATATGTCCTAGGAATTAAACTGGCCTTGCTGTCTGCTAAGTGGCTGTCACCAAGTTTGCCACATTGGGAAGCAGGTCACAAGGCAGAGCACTCACCCCCCGCTTGGAACAAACACCTGCTTATGATCTTCCTGCCAGCAGTCTTCAGGAACTCCACCTTGAATGTTCCTTAGCCCACCGGGCCTTCCAGTATAGATCATCCAAGAGGGGTCAGCAGAGACATGACCTCCTCTAGTTCCCACAGCCCCCCAAGACAAGCACTGCCATCACCCCACCGCATCAGAGCCTCTGGGTGACCTGTCTTCCCTCCTCTGCTCCCCGAAGCCCCAAAGAAGGTAGGAGTCCTCCCTTTTCATCTATGTGCCCCCAGTGCCCAGCACAGCATCTTGCACACAGTATGTGCTCGATAACAGTAGGCTGAATTCAATAGTCTATTTCTGAAAAAAGAAAGGAAACTCTGAGGAAGCCAACCTCCTCTTCTCTAATAATACTGTAGGATGAAAAGGGAGTCTGCAGGGAGGGTCAGGACTCTCAGAGCTTTAAGAAGGGATTTCCAACTATCAGACAGTACTAAGAGGGACAGGGCGCCACCCTGCCCACAACAGAGGGAAGGGGAATGAGAGTGCTTGGCTCAATTAGAGGCTGGCACCATGAATGGCTCTGGTATAAGTGGGGAGGGGTTAACCTTGCAAGCCCCCTTTCTCATTACCACAAGGCTGGCTGGGAGAAGTGGGGGATAGCTGATCAGAGGGAGACTTGGCTGCTTTGGACTTTGGGGCTGATCCAGGGGAGCAGATAGCTCTGGAGAGGAGTACCAGAGCAGAGACCTGCCTTGGGAGGGGCAGGTCTGGATGAGGGCTGAGGGAGCGAGGCCTACCTGTGTAGTGCACCACACACGTCTGGCCCTTCTTGGGGAATGTCCTTCCTGCAAGGAGACATGTGCAGATGAATGAATAGGGTATTGGAAAAAGTCGCCTGGGACATTCAGGTGTCCTTGTGACCAAGATTCCCCTCCACATTCCCCTCCGCACCCTGGAGATGGTCATGGCTCTAGCTCTGGCTCTGTGCCTTATATGAGCCAGACTAGTCACTTCATATCTCTGGCCTTGATTTGAACGTTATTCCCTTGGGTTCCTCAACTCCATTCTCTCCTGGTTCTTTTCCTTTCTTTGACTGCTCCTTTTACTTTCCTTCATCCATTCCACAAACATTTACTGACAGCCTACTATGTGCCAAGCTTGGACTAGATTCCAGAAACAAAGCAATCTTTGAACTCATGATGAAGGTAGGGAAACAGACACCTAAATAACAGATTATAAGGCAAGGCGATGACTGCAGTCAAGGATGAATAAACATAATCATTCATAAATATCTACTGAATACCTACTATGTGCGAGGCCTAGGTCTATTCTGGGGATACAGCAGTGAACCATACAGAGAAGATCCTTACTCTTTTGGAGTTTACATTCTAATGGAGGGAGACAAACAATACTCAAACAAGATAATTACAGATTGTGATAAGTTCTCTAAAGAAAATAAACACAATGATGAATTAAAGAGAGATACAGTGGGACAGGCCATTTTAGAAAGGGTGGTCCAGGATGGCCTCTCAGAGAAGGTGATATTTGAGTTGAAACTTGAAGGATGAGCAAAATGCTGGGAAAAGCACTGCAGGAAGAGGGAGCAGCAAGTGCACAAACCTTAAGGCAGGAAGGGATTAGTGCATTTGCAGGTAACTGGAAAGAAGGGAGGGAGGAGGAGATAAGTGGGAAAGAGCCAGATCAAGCCGGGCCTTGCAAAACTGGATTTAATTCTAAGTGCAATAGGAAGCCACTGAAGGGTTTTAAGCAAGAGAATGACATAATCTGAATTAAGATGTTATAACATCACTCTGGCTGCTGTGTGTAGGATGGACAGTTAGGCGCCACTTGCAATAATCCAGACAGGAAATCAATGATGGCGTGAATTAACGTGGTGGCAGCAGAGAAGAGAGCAAAACAGATTGGAGATATATTTTGGAAGCGGAGCTGACAGGGTATGCTAATGGAGTGGAGATGGGGTCCAGGATAAAGGGGAAAGAGAAATCAAGCACAATGCTTGGGTTTTCAGTTTGGGCAACTGGAAGGATGGTGGAGCTAATTCCCGAGATGGGGAAGAACAGATTTGTGCGGGTGGTAATCTTGAGATGCCTATTAGACATCTGAGTTTATATTGCAAGGAGGCAGATGGAGAGTCTGCACTGGAGGTATAAATTTGGGTGGAATTTAAAGCCATGGGGCTGGATAACAAAGCCTTGGGTGGGCTAACAACTGAGCCAATGTTTACAGGACTCTATGGGAGCCTGGAGGAGGGAGCAACTAACTGACTGTGGGTGTCAGGGAAAGCATCAAAGAGGAGATAATGGTTAAACTGGGTCTTAAAACATGAGTAGTTTACCAGAGGAAGTAAAGGGAGATAATCTGGGAAGAGTTAACAAGATGTTCAAAGGCCTAGAGTCGAGCAATAGAGGGAGCCCAGTCTGGTTCATTGCTGTAACTCTAGGGCCTCGCAGACAGTATATGTTCAATAAACATTTGCTGAATGACTTCTGTGTTTAACAACTTGCAGGCAGCTTACTAATGCTGGAGAAAAAGTTGGTAGTGGGGGTAGGAACTAGTAGTGAGAGAGAAGGCTCTAGTGTAGAGGGTAAGAATAGGCTATATCACCATCTGCCAGGAGAAGGAGATGGAAGATTAATTAAAACATTTTATGGTGGTGGGGGGGAACATGGTCAAATATACATTTTAAAGAATCCTCAGGCTGTGGTGTAGGAAATACGTGGCAAGGTGGGGAGGCCAAACTGAAGGCAGGGAGGTGAGACTAGAGGTGGGGAGACCAGTTTACAGGCTGTGCAGAAATCCAAGCAAGAGAGGACGGTGGCCTGAACTAGGGTAGGGGCTGAGGGGATGGAGCCTAGAGACGTTGAGCAGGAGGACTTGACAGGACTTAGTGTGGGGCCCAACCAAGACCGGAGTCCCCAGCATGGCAATATTTACGTGAATATTCCCCTCCTGGGTAACAGTAGGGAGCTTGGTCCTTTTGTACTTCCTTGACTCAAGGGTTTAGGCTGGGCTAAAAGCAGAAGGCCAAAGCTCCTTCAGGCTTTCCCTAGAAATCTAATCCTTCTCAAGAGAAAATACCCCTTGTCCCTGGCCAGAGAGGGAGGATAAGGAGAGAAAACTCTACAGGCTTCTTTGAGCCAGGGAAGGGAGAATAGGCCTCAGACCCCTGGCAGAACTCTATGGCAGTGCCCTGGGGGGTGACAAAGCCTCACAGAGACGCTTCCTGGGACCCAGCACCATGGTTCCCAGTGTAGGTCAAGAAGCCTGTACCCCAGGGGTAATCTGGGTAGGGGCTGGGAGGTCAAGGGACCACTGCCTTTCAACAAGGAGGGTGGCCTGGAACCAAGAGGCCCTCCAATTTCCTGGGGAGGGTGGGGGTTGTCAATAATGTCTGACATGAAGTTTGCCTGTCAAATCCTGCAGAAATGGGGGCTCCAGTCTGAATTAGGTTTTATTTAAGAAATAAAGAAACGGCTATTCTTTGCACACCCAGACCCTATTATACAAGGGAAGTCTGGCTTGGGAAAGGGGGTGGTGCCAGTCCTAGAGGCAGGGAACAGGGAACACAGAGGAGCGCTAGGGAGTGGGGAAGATGAGGAACGTGAGTTCTGTTTTGGACTTGCTGACTTCGAGGTATCCGTGAGACATCCAGATAGAGGTTGAGCAGCATCTGGATAAATGGACCACCGTGAACTCAGGTCGCAGGTTGGTCTGGAGGCTTAAGTTTGGAGGCCATCGGTTTGCAGACGATAATGAAAGCCACGGGAGCGAACAGGATGGCCAGGGAGACAGAGTGGGGCGGGGAGGATAAAGCAAGATGCAGAGGCGGCGGAGGGAGCGCTTCTCCCTTCCCAGACTGGCTCGGTCCCTACACCTTCTCACCGCCCAGCCCACAGGAGGCCGCCCGACCAGAGGGGTTTAGAAGAGGTTGCCCAGAGCAGCAGAGACCCCAAAGCATGACCTTTCCCCTGTTTCCAGAGCTCACCCAGCAGGGCAGGAAAAGCGGAGCTAAAACCCAGCCCGAGGAAATCAGAAGTAGCGGATAACCGAGCGGTTCCAGCCGAGGCAGCAGCAGCCCGAGGCCCCCAGGGAGGTGGCGGGCCGCAGACCCCCGCCTCCCGGCCGCCGCCTTCGTTCCCCTGGGTGAGCGGACGCGGAAAGGGATGGCGGAGGATCGTCGGCTAGACCCTCAACAATCCCGTCTGGGGTCTCCTCCCGCCGCCCCCATCCTAGGCCCGTCCCCCGCTTCGGCACCCCCAGCGCCAGCTCGGAATCAGACCCCCGCCCTCCCGGCTCCGCCCCGGGACCCTTCCTCCTCCCCCGGCTCTGCCGCCCGGTACCGTCTCCCGGGGAGATGGTCTCGATCTCCACGCCCATCGCAGTCCCACTGGCCCCGCCTCCGAGGGTCCCTGCAGCTGCTGCCCCGACCCCGGCTCGGCTCCGGCCCCGGCCCCGCTGGCGCTCAGGCTCGCCTCCCCGCCGCCACTGCAGAGCCGGAGGAGGTGCGGCTGGAGTCGGGACCTGCGCGGGGAGGGGCGACGGGGAAGGGGGCGGTGGGGCGGAGCGGCGCGGAAAGGTGGGGTCGGCCGGGGCGGGGCCCCGGGGAAGGGACCCTGAAGTGGCTGCTCCGAGCTTGGCCAGGCTATCACGATCATTAACCCACTGACTGGGGAGGATGGTGAGCAGCATGAAGAAAGTCGCGCATCCGCCCACCCATCTATCCATTCCTCCATCTGTCCATCCATCCATCTATCCATCCGTTCAAAACATATTTATCCAGCACCTACTCTTTGCTAAGCTCTGGGGAGTCAACACAGTCCCACAGACTAGGGAAAGGCCGGCAACTAAACCAACACTTGAATTAGATGCGCTCACTACCACGGAGTTCAGAACGTTATGGAAGCACCGGAGAGGTACCTACCCTAGCCAGCCGCCCGGATCTGTAGAAGCAAGATGGAGATAGGGGTGGGGTGGGGTGGGGTGGGGGGATGGGAGGGAGGAAACTAGTCTTTGCTGACCCTTCCCCAGCCACCCTAAACCCCTATTCACTATCCCGCGTAGTTCTGCCTCACGCACAGGTGAGTTCCCACCTTTCAAGGCAAAGAACTGCTCCCTGGGGATATAAATTGAATTAAGACAGAATCGCCGTCCTCAAAGAACTAAATCTGTGACGGATGGGGACACAGCAGTTACAGTGTGGAGTGATTCTTGCTGTGGGATGAATGAATGAGTTCTACCTTGAGCTCATCCTCCATGCCAGATCCTTTACCTCCACCCAAGATATCCAAGAATCTGGAAAGTTATCTTTGGAGGAGGTAACACTTGCTTGAAGAATAAATGGGACTTTAAAATTATTCCTTTTTTTCTCGTTCTTCCCTGCATTGTTCCAAAAATTGATGTGAAGGTATGATTCTGACAAGTTGAGCTAGAAGATAGGCACAGGAAGAAAAGCCTGGGCAAAGGCGTCCAGAGTGGGCCCTAGAGGAGTTCTTCCTCCATTTCCCTACCCACCACTGTCCCAGGTGGTTAGGTCAGACACTTCCGGTTATCAGCATCGCTGAAGGAGGACTGGCTATTATTCAAGAAAGATGATGGTTAACTGTACTAAGAGGGTCAGGATCTGAAATTCCCCATGGGCAGCTCCACGGCATGGCCCAGAGTCTCCCAGGAGTGTAGTTGTTCTAAAACCTACTGACGCACTAGCTCCTTGGACTACGACCATTGGGCAGGCACTTTGGAGGTAAGTGTAGAACAGGGATTTGTAACTGGGACAGGTCCATGAAGCAGCTCCAGCTGAATGCACAGTATCTTGTGTACTGATAAGAACATTTTTCTGGGGAGATTTTATATTTTAAAGAGATCCTCAACTCCTTCACATTACCCTGCCCTTTCCCCTCCCCGCCCCCCGCCACAAAAAAGGTTAAGAAACTGTGTTGACGCTAGGGGTCCTGGACTCCTTCTTGGACTAAGAGAACCGGTGAGAAGTGGGGGAAGGCGATAAATCTCCTAAGAGAGGGAGAAATTGTGGCTGGTTTACAGTGGGGGGGGGGAGGGGTTCACGAAGACTACAACTTCCAGAGATCCGCGCGGCAAAGCCCGAGCTTATTGGCCAGTGAGAAGGACCCTCTCCTAACGTGACACAAGAAAAAGCCAATAGGCAGGGGCATTGCCGAGCCTGCCCGGCCGCCGCTCACCTATCAGAGGCTTGGGAGCCGATGCTTCCGATACTCACTTAGGGCTTCGGATCCGCGTCGGTGAGCCAGGTCGGCCCTTGGGAGAGTGGTTTTCTGTGGGGCAGTGAGACCAAAGGTATTTTGTTTCCGCTGCTGCCCGGCCTCGTGTGTGTGGGGAGGCTGTGGGTTGGCGGGGAGGGAGGTGGAGGGACCAGCACTTGGGGGCAGGGAGGAAGACACCCAGGTATGCCGAGAAGGATGAGGGGCGCCCGCGTGCAAGGGGCTGGCGGATGCAGACGAGCCAGGGGTAGGTTTAACAGTGACTCGTGAGTGACACTTCAGGGAATATATGCTAAGGAAGCCCTCCAAAATGAAGAAAATGTTTTCTACATAAAGACTTTTATCACAGCATTATTTATGATAGGATAAAGTTGGCTACAACCAGGTGTCTCAGTAGTGAGGAAAAATTCTGCAGCTTCACTGAGTGAATAAGTGGCTTTGTAAAAATAATTTTTAAAACTTTTGAATAACATGGGAAAATACTAATATATAATGTTAAATGAAAAAATCGTGATACGAATTGTGCAGTTATGATTGAAAAAGTTTAACCAAAACTGCGTAGAAAAAAGTCTGGAGAAATGTCATAATTTTCTTTGGATGAATGGTTTTTTGTGAATTTACTTCCTATCGTTCTTGTGTGTTAATTTTTTTTTTAAATAAGGGTAAAGAACTTGAGATTATTTTATAGTGGAAACACAATAAACTTAGAAAAACAAGTCGAGGGGTATGTACTTCTGTAAACCTATTGGAAGTGCTCCATGTCACCTAAGCCCATCAGTTCTCACCGAGCTGTCTTTAAAGATTAAAAACAGATGAATTAAATGGTCATACACCGAGCACCCGGTCCTGGTTCTGACCACCTCTCCCCTGAAGTAATGCAGTGGGCTTTTCTCTCCCTAAAACACCCAGGGCTCCTGATTTCAGAAATCTTGTAGTTTGCGAGTTGAGAGACCAACAGGTGTACAGTTAGCTTCAGGCAAAATTTAAATATTTTAAAAGATACAAAATAATTGGGGAACTCTTGAAGGTCATTTCAACCTTTGTCTTCTTGGCTGTCTGATCTTTCGCAGCGAGTCTGTCCACTGCTTCCACTTTAGCTACCAACTCGAGGACAGTGACTCCCAAATCCTTAACCTCTGACTGCCTAAGGTACATTGCTACCCTATAGACACTTTAAATGAAGCACGTCTAATACTAACTTTATCACATACTACACACCCTTCATACTTTTGAAGCATGCTCTGCCCTCTATATCTCTGATTAATGGTTCAACAATTTCACAAGCAAAAAATTTGCCTGTTATCCTTAATTCTCCTTTCTTTCTCACCACTCATATCTTATCTGATGTCATTGTCTTTTCCATCTGCCTTAGAAATATCTCTTGAATCTGACCCTTGTTCTCTACTGAAGTAGCTACAAACTTGGCTCACTTTCTCATTGTGACATTCAAACTATTTCATGGCCCCTTACTAAACTTGTCAACTTTCTTCTTTCTCGGGTCCATTCTGCACGTTGTCACATGAATGTGTGCTGGTTCTTCCAAATTTCCCAGCAGGCCCTTTATGATTAAAGAGATAAAATTGAAAAGGTATATCAATATCAGATAGTATAAGGCCTTAATTGTCTTGCTAAGACATTTTGAAAGAACTTCTTTTATATCTGTAGACTGTGGAGACTCATTAAAAGGGCCGGCCTGGTGGTGCATCGGTTTAGTTCCCCCTTCGGCAGCTTGGGTTCGCAGGCCCGGATCCCGGACGCCAGCCGATGCACTGCTTGTCAGCCATGCTGTGGCAGCGTCCCATATAAAGTAGAGGAAGATGGGCACAGATGTTAGCCGAGGGCCAGTCTTCTTCAGCAAAAAAGAGGAGGATTGCCAACGGATGTTAGCTCAGGGCTGGTCTTCCTCACACACAAAAAGGTATTTGAGCAGAAGAGCAAAATGACCAGAGCTGTGATTTTTTTTTTTAAAGATAATTCTGTAACCACACATAGCATCCAGGCTCTGTGAGAAAGAAGAGACTGGTATCAAGAGGACCTCTCCTTGTCCTACTCTGTTAGAAGGGGGAGGTGGTCAGGACCTGGACTAGCAATGGAGTAGAAAGGATTGGTACTGCTTTTTGAAATTATTTTTAGGTTTTTGAGAAAAATATGCCAGATGTCTTCTTGTTACTAAAGATGAAAATATTAAAATTAATTCTTCTAAAAATCTCAATAACGTTATTATCATGTTTGTTTTTCCCTTCTTCACAAATCCTTACCTTGTGCTACCCCTGGCCACACATACCCTCAATAACATTAGACTGACTTGGGTGGCCTAAAACATATCATATAAATTGGCTTTGATATAATTGGCCCATTAGGAATTTTCTCTGCCCAGGAAAATGTATCATGCATTATTTATCAATAAAAGTCTTTTAAAAGTGCATAAGTAGATATTAGAGGAAAACATATATTATCTTATATAAGACCAGTGGGTTAGAGATGGCAGTTTTCTTCATTAGTAATGACAGGGGACTTATTTCTCCATTTAGCAAGCCACTGCAGAACCACTTAATCTGACATCATGTGTAGAAGCATAACAGACCGTACCTTCTTAGTAAAAGATTCTAAGAGCCAGGACAAAGCTATCAAAGAGGTATGAGAAATAATTTGGAGATTAATTAAAAGAAAATCACCAGGCAGTTTGGTAGAGAATACCTTTCTTTGGATTTGGAGTCTGTAGGTGACTTCTCAAGTCCTGTACTACTCAGTAAAACAGGGTTGAAAAATGTCCATTGGATTCAGTGACATGGATGGAAGTAGTGGCTTGGTGAGAGCTGTTTTAGAAAAGAGATGGGAAGGAGTCAATTTGGAGTGGGCTAAGAAGAGAGTGGTAGGGGCCAGCCCAGTGGCATGGTGGTTGAGTCAGGCATGCTCCACTGTGGCGGCCTGGGTTTGTGGGTTCGGATCTCAGGCACCGACCTACACCACTCATCAGCCATGCTGTGGCCGCGACCCACGTACAAAATAGAGGAAGATTGGCACAGATGTTAGCTCAGGGCTAATTTTCCTCACCAAAAATAATAATAATAATAATATTTTTAAAATTCAATGTCATTTAAAAAAAAGAGAGTGGGGAAGAAATGGACACTGCAAATTTAGACAATTCTTTGATAGCTAATAAGATTAAACATCATTCTAAATATGTTTACTGATCATCGTATTTTGTAAATTTCCTGTTGTTATTCTTTGGCCATTTTTAAATTTAGAGTGTTTGTCTTTTTAACTGGTTTATAAGAGCTCTTTATAAAGTAAGTATTTTTTACATCTAAATCTCTGTTTTCTTTCAGTTACAAAAAGACTATTTGAATACATGCTTATTATAAAAGCAATTTTTTCAAAAAATACAGAAATAAGTAAAGAGGGTCCCACCTTATCTCTTACACCACCGCACCTCATTTCGGTGTCTACCGTGAACAATTTGGTGTGTATCATTCCTGATTTTTTTCCTGCATCTTTATGTAAATATATACAACACATATATTATGGACATATAGAGGTGGATTTTTTTTTTCATAAATAGAAGCATACTAGATGTTTTATTGTCTTGTGAATTTCACTGCTCTATTTGGGGGAGACTTTTCTATATCATTACTCATGGAGCCTCCTTATTTTTTAATCAACTGTTTTCATATTGATATACATTTAGATTTTTCTATTACAAAGGATGCTGCATTGAACATTCTTATATGTATACCTGCACATGTTTGAGTATTCCTATAGTACTGTAAAAAGTCTTTTTTTGTTGTTATTGTGAAATCTCGTATATTTTTGTTTTATACATTTGGATCTTTAATCCATCTGGAATTTATTTTGTTGTAAGATATGAAGGGCAAGTTTGTTCACTTTTTGAAGCTTCAGCTTTATTATCTCTGAAATAAGAATAATAGTGCTTCCCTCACAAGACTGTTGCAAGGACTGTATTGAATCCTAAGTGACCAGCACCATGTGTGGCACACATTGGGCATGTTTAGTCCCTTGATATCCTTCTAATTTGGTCAGCAAACTCAGGTAATATCTGGGTTGTGTTTATAGAATGTGGTCTGTTTTTGCATTTTCAGTAACAATGTCCTGATTTCCTTTGTTTTGACATGTCTTACATTTCACAGAAAGGCTAACCACAAAATTTTACCATCAAAATTGACAGAAATTAGTAAGGTTCCACCATGTTTTAAATGGGTGATAAATGGGAATTTAAGTGTTGCCTTTGGCTTTCCTTTCAGTGTTAAGAATAAAGTGAAATAAAGCTCACTGGCAAGAAAGAGTCAGGTGTGAGCCATCTAAAGGAGGAATCTAGATGAAAGAAAGCTATTGAAAGCCTTAAAAATGAGATTCATTTAAAACATCTTGGGGGGCCAGCCCAGTGGCATAGTGGTTAAGTTCACGTGCTCTGCTTCAGCGGGCTGGGGTTTGCAGGTTTGGATCCTGGGCGCAGACCTATGCACTGCTTATCAAGCCATGCTGTGGCAGGAGTCTGACGTATAAAGTAGAGGAAGATGGGCACGGATATTAGCCCAGGACCAATCTTCCTCAGCAAAAAGAGGAGGATTGGCAATGGATGTTAGCTCAGGGCTAGTCTTCCTCACCAAAAAAACCCATCTTGGATCCTTAATTGCAATAAAAATTATTATTCTGTCAAATAACATGATGCGTTTTAGAATTAGATTTTGGCATTTAATTTGATAAGATTTTAATATTTATGCACACCTCAATACTATGTATAGTTGTTATATAATCTATTTACAAAAAGGATTTGAGGCAGCCATCTCCTGTATTGATCAACTTCATGATGAGTTGACTCATTTCAGGCTTAAAGTGCATCTTGCATTTGTATTTTCTGGCTCTCTCCAGTTCATCATAGCATCATAGTGGGGCTACATCCAAAAACGCTGATTACAGTAACTTAAAGAGACACAGGATTAGTAGTCAGAGTGCACGTGTTTTTTGTTTACCTCATTCCTGTGATGGTTTGAAATTTTGAACCAAGAATTGCTACCATAAGCATTGCTATTGTTTTGCCTAAAGTACTGATTTTTAGTATCCTGATTTGTGATCAGGGAAGTTTGAACTAGAGGTGCCCCAAAAATATGTTTTGGCTGCATAAATGGCCAAATGTAAAAACCAATATTCCTAAAAGGCAATTATAGAGTGAACCTGTGGAACAGAAGAAAAATCTGGAATTTCATCCCTATTATTGAAATTTTGTTATTAAAACATTTTCATCATTAGGTTTCAAAAGATTGACCTCATTCTATAGGAAAAATAATTTCCCTGCAATGCTGCCTCCTGGATTATGCATGCAGTCACCATGCTAGATGCTTTCAGTGCTACACAGCCACTTCCTTTCAGCTGGAATTGTGGAAGTGCAAGATATTTTTGGGTACCTCATTTTTATTTAACACTTTTTCCTTCATTCTATTTTTCATTATTATATCTGGACTGAGGATGATTTATCATGAATGTTGTGTATAATTTTAGAGATTTTCCACCTTGTGAAAGTTGGAGGTGACAGCTTCACTGTCTGCCTTTGATTCATTCTCACAACTTGTAAATAATTCCCAGTTAGAATGTTTACTTAAGGGGCCGCCCGGTGGCG
The DNA here is from genome assembly GCA_031878705.1 of Tapirus indicus. Taxonomy (NCBI): domain Eukaryota; kingdom Metazoa; phylum Chordata; class Mammalia; order Perissodactyla; family Tapiridae; genus Tapirus; species Tapirus indicus. The sequence goes on along the minus strand of CM062923.1, from coordinate 19,664,749 downwards.
CAGCGGTTTAGAGTTCGGATCCCGGGTGCCCGCCGACTCACTGCCTGTCAGCCACGCCGTGGCAGCGTCCCATATAAAGTGGAGGAAGATGGGCATGGATGTTAGCCCAGGGCCAGTCTTCCTCAGCAAAAAGGGGAGGATTGGCAACAGATGTTAGCTCAGGGCTGGTCTTCCCCACAAAAAAAAAAAAGAATGTTTACTTAAAAGACTCATGGCTGAATGGAATTAAAAGTTGAATATAGTTCTTAAGGATTTTTTGTTTAATGAATACTAGTATGATGAACAATTTTACCAAGATTAGAATTAATTTCTATCACTTTGCTTTATATTTTTATTTAAATTTCATAAACATCTTCTGGTCACAAAGAATAGAGTGGTTTTCTTTAAATTATCTAGCTAGTATACTCTTTGTTAATATTTATATTATCAGCTAGTCTATTTCTCAATAAGTCAAGTATGTGAAAATTCTTAATTGTTTTCATACTAAAATTAATCTTTCAATGTCATTTATAATTGCAACATTTTATTCTTACAGCCATTATTATACACTTATATATCAACTCACTGATAGAATTTTGAAATAGAATGTACCTGAGGCATTTTTTCCTTGTTAAATAAAGAGTGTGTATCATGTTTGTCTGTATTGAAAGTGAATATTCAGATTTTCTGACTTATCCAGATAATAAGTTGCATAAGTTAGAATATCCAACTTGTTCTCATTACTGCCTTATTCTCATTACTGACCTTACATATCTTAGGTATGTGTGGACACACATGTTCAGGAATGCTAGAAATGACAGAGCATTAGGCATTGGGCTGTTAAGTTTTCCAAAGGCTGAAATGCAAGCCAAATAAGTAGATTTTGGCTGAATACTGAAGCAGAGCCAACTTTTGGGGCATCCCAGCGTGAAGCTCACTAAGGCAACAATAAACCAGGTTCTGTTCATAAGATGATTCAAGGAAAGGTGTTTTTACTGTGGCACTGACATAGAGTCTATATTATGATAATCACCGGAAATAAAGATGTTGGGTTTTTTCCTTGGAACTACCCTAGGAAAAAAACTTTTGATTATTGCTAAATTCTACATTATTTTTATAAAATGTTAAAATTATATCATATAGATATATGACTTATCAATATTATTTGTCCTCATGATTTAAATGAGAATATGAGTTCTTTAAGACCTGGAAACTTGTGCTAATATGTATGGTTGCTTAACCTTTTTTAAAAAAGAAAATTATACAGGATATGAGAACTGCTACTATACAGCTACATTTGGACTATATGGATCAGTGGGGAAGGGAAATATCTGTTAGTATAGTATTCCCCATTGTTTCAGTTGTTTCTTAGGAGGCTGGATTATTTAACAGCCTTAGAAAGCATGTCCAAATATAGTCCAAAGAGGCTTTACTGACTCATTATCAGAAGACTCAGCAACGAAAATGTAATCAACACAACCCCTGGCAATACCATGACCCAACTGGAGACTCCTTATATGATGTAATGGATACAGAGCAATCCATCTGAAAATACTTGCCAGCACTTATAAAGTGTGCTAGGAACTGACAGGCAAAGAAGTTAAGTCTAGTCCCTGCTCTCAAGGACTTTGTATGATAGTTGTAGGAATGAGATATATAGTACGTGAAAAAGTAACTGCTGAGTGCTGGTAGTAAACCGAAGATGTCACATGGTGGTTTAGACTGTCAGGGCTATGGGAGTTCACAGGAGGAAAGTATCCCTTTTAGCTGGATGATTAAGGAAGGCCTCTCAGAGGAGATGGTGTTTAAACTGGGCCTTCAATTTAGCTGTCCTTTATTAAGTGTTTTGAAAGGGCCAGGCATTGTAATGATGAAGATGAATAAATAGAAATAAGACTGGAGAGAGAGCTAGGTCCAGACTGGGAAGGAGTTTGAATGCCAAACTGAGGAATTCAGACTTTATCCTATAGGCCAGTAGAACTTTCCAGCAGAACTTTCTTCAATTATGGAAATGGTCTGTTCTGTTCTGTCCAATATGATAGCCACTAGCCACATGTAATTATTGACCACCGAGGAACTGGATTTCTAAAGTAAATTTACGTAGGGCTGGCCCTGTGGCATAGTGGTTAAGTTCAGCGTGTTCTGCTTTGGCGGATCCCGGGCATGAACCTACACCACTCATCAGCCATGCTGTGGCGGCGACCCACATATGAAATAGAGGAGGATTGGCACAGATGTTAGCTCAGGGCTAATATTCCTCAAGCAGAAAAAAAAGGAAGATGGGCAACAGATGTTAGCTTAGGGTGAATCTTCCTCAGCAAAAAAAATTTTATGTAGCACATATGGCTACCAGCTACTGTATTGAACAGTGCAGCTGTAGGCAGTAGGTAACATCTGACAATTTTTAAGCTGATAAATGCTATACTTGGGCATTTTAAGCTTGGTTTTGTACAAGATGGACTGGAGAAAGGCAGACAGATTAGAGTTAGGGAGACCAATTAGGAGGAGACTATTGCAGTCATCTAGGTTTAGGAAAATAGTGATCTGATTCAGGATAGTGGTAGTGGGAATGACAAGAAGGACTGGATTCAGAAACAGTTCTGAGAGTTAATAGGACTTGGTGATTGAGAAGGCAGGAGGGAGACAGGTGAAACTGAGTCCCTAGTTTTTAGCCCGAGTGAATAAGAATGGTGACATCATTAACAGAAATGGAGGAGCTGCTGTTGAGAGCAAAAAGCTTTTTTTTTTCTTTTATACATGTCAAGTTTGAAATGAATGTGGGCAGGGCTACTATTTGCCATAATGCAAAGCCTAACATATATTTGAATAATATTGTAGCTCAGCAATGAAGCCAGGAGAAGAGGTGCAGATCTGAGAGTAATAAACATAGGAGATGATAATTGAAAACATGAGAGTGGTTGACATAAGAAGGAAGAAAAAGAAAAAAAGTGATGAGACCTGAGTACCAAAATTTTTGGCTCTATCCTCATTTAGATAAAAATTGGAAACAAGCAGAATTCCCACCTGTAGGGAGATCTTTGAATATATTATGGTACATACACACTGTGGAATACCTTGCAGCTAGTAATGCAGCTTTTTAAGAGACCGAGGCAGATCTACATTACTGACTTGGAAGGGTGCCCATGATTTAAAATAAATTAGTGAGTAATATGTAACATATGATCCCTGTTAGAATTGTTGGTCACTTTTTGAAAACCCCTTCCTAATTTGGGAGGACTCTCCCTTTGTGTGAGTCTTGGTGGGAGGCAGAGCCCCATCCCCTATTACAGAAGCCTGTGTGGAGAAACCCTCCCTCTCCCCATCCTCCTGGCTGCTAGAGCAAGGGTATGTCAGCTCAGCTCAGCCAGTGGGGGTGCCCCCCCGCCCCAATTCTGAGTCTTAGGCAACTGCCATCGAGTGAAGGGGCAGTGAAGTTAGATTCTGAGCCGCGGATGTGTCCAGAGAGGGTGGCAGCAGTGGTTTATTCTGCCTAGCCTCACTTGGTTCCTGCTTGTTTTCTGAGCCTGGTTCTTGAACCTTCTTTTTTGCTTAAGTTAGCCAGAGTGGTTTCTGTTGTTAGGACCCAGGAACTCTGATCTATACTCCATTTTTTGTTTAAAAGAAAAAGCTTAGCACATATCAAATTCTCTCTGTTTCTTTTTTTGTGGGTTTCTTTAATAGTCTCAAAGTCTACACACCAAATTGTTAACAGTGCTTTTATCGAGGATTTGAGATTGGGGGAGGGGGGGTAAAGAGGGGATGGCATGGGGTAGGATGAAACATGTAGTTTTATTTTAGACACTTCTGGTTTGTTTGAATTTCATCGCAGTAAGCGTGTACTTTTTTAGTAATTTAAATGTCTGGAAAAAAAAAACTTAAGAATGAAAAAATTGAAGATAATACTTGCCTAACCTACTTTACATTATTGTGAAGGATTGTTGCAAGGAGCAAATGCAATAGGGAATATGAAAATGTTCTGAAAATTATTAAGTGCTATTTGAATATGATGAAGTGGAATAGCAATAGTGACTTTTGAGTGTCATTTCAGTATAGAGATAAAAGCCATTTTGAAGCGAGTTGAGGAAATAAGTGCTAATATAGTCAGGGATATAATATCAGTTATTCGTTGATTTGGTAGTGAAAGGAGAATAGAAATTAGCTAGTGAAGGAGATTTTTCTCAACTTTTTAATCTGAAAATTTTCTGCCTTAAAAGTTGAAAGTACCGTGAATACCGACTTAATCTAGATTCAACAGTTATTAACATTTTGCTGCATTCATTTTACCTCTCTGCCTATCTATATAAAATTTTGGTTTTTTTTTTTTTTTTTTTTTTGCTAAACCATTTGAAAGTAAGTTGGAGACATCATGACACTTACCCCAAATACTTCAACATGTGTATTTGAACAATAAGGACATTCTCCTACGTAACCACAATACCATGTTCACATTTAAGAAAATGAATAACCCCACAATATCTTCTATTCTCCATTTCACATTCAAATTTTCCAGTTCTAAAAATACCTATCTTTTTATAGAAAATTTTATTTCCTGAATTCAGGATCCAATCAAAGTTTATACATTGCATTTGCTTGTTATGGCTCAGTCTCTTTTAATCTGCCACATTCCTCCTGTCCTTTTATGCCCCTCACAATATTGACCTGTGAAAGGTCTAAGCCACTTGTCTTATAAAATGTCCTATACTGTGGATTTGTCTGATTATATTCCCATGGTATAACTTTCCTTCTTTATTTCAGATAACCTTAATCAGGAAGGATGGAGTTGGGAAACGGAAAACTTCTCAGGACCGGGCTGAATGCATTGTATCAAGCAATACACCCGGTTCACGGCCTTGCCTGGACTGATGGGACTCAGGTAGTCCTGACTGATTTACAGCTTCACAGTGGAGAGGCCAAGTTTGGGGACTCAAAGGTCATTGGACAGTTTGAACATGTGTATGGGGTGTCCTGGGCCCCACCTGGTACAGCTGACACACCCGCTCTGCTCGCTGTCCAGCACAAGAAGCGTGTCATTGTGTGGCAGCTGTGTCCCAGCACTACGGAGACAAGCAAATGGCTGATGTCTCAGACCTGTGAGATTAGAGAATCACTCCCTGTCCTTCCCCAGGGCTGTGTGTGGCACCCAAAAACTACTGTCCTGACTGTGTTGACTGCACAGGATGTCTCCATTTTCCATAATGTTTGCTGTGACAGTTCCCGGGTAAAAGCGGACATTAACACCCAGGGCCTCATTCACTGTGCGTGTTGGACCCAGGATGGCCAGAGGCTGGTGGTGGCAGTAGGCAGCAGCCTGTATTCTTATATTTGGGACAGTGCTCAGAAGACTCTTCACAGGTGCTCCCTCTACCCAGTGTTTGATGTGGACAGCTATGTGCGCTCCATTGAAGCCACTGTGGACTCACAGCTCGCTGTAGCCACTGAACTTCCACTAGATAAGATTTGTGGCTTAAATGCATCTGAAACCTTTGACGACGTTCCGCCTAGTGGTGAAGACGCTTGTCTGTATACTTTACCACTTATTAATGAAGTGCCCCCGATGGATCAGGAGACATTCGCTTCTGAAACAAATTCTGAAACATCAGTTTCTGCCTTTTCTTCCTCTTCAGATCCTCTGGATCTAACTCATATACAGTTTAACAGCTCTAAGTCTGAGGGTAGTTCTCTTATTTGTCTAAGAAGAAAGGACTACTTGACAGGAACTGGCATGGATTCTTCACATTTGGTCCTTGTGACCTTTGAGAAAGAGGTTACCCAGACCAGAAAAGTCACTATTCCAGGCATTCTGGTTCCTGATCTAATAGCATTTAATCTTAAAGCACAGGTAGTGGCAGTGGCTTCCAATACTTGTAATATAATTTTTATCTATTCTGTCGTTCCATCATGTATGCCAAACATCCAGCAGATTCAATTAGAGAGTAATGAAAGACCAAAAGGCATATGTTTCCTGACAGAAAAATTATTATTAATTTTGGTAGGAAAACAAAAATCCACTGATTTGGCATTTCTTCCTTCTTCAAAGTCTGATCAGTATATCATTCGTTTAATTGTTAGAGAAGTAATGGTGGAAGAAGAATTTCCAGTAGCATTGGGTGAAAACAAGAGTGGCTACTCTGCTTTCAGTACTCTGTTAAATAAAACAGATGGAAAAAAGCTAATTGAAAATCTTTCCCTGGGTTTTTGTCACCAAAACAGAGGCCTCTTGTTAACAGCTAATGGCAGTAGTCAAACTGGAAGGCCTGGAAGAACCCTTATTAAAGAAATCAAAAGTCCTCCATCCAGTATCTATGATGGCTCCATAGAAACTCCAGGAGCTGAGCCTGGTAAGTGGTCAGTAACACTACCCAGACCCAGCAGCACACGAGACCACACCAGCACCCCAGAACCTCTTAATTTGCCTCAAAGAAAGAACTTACAAGAGGAAAAGGAAATTTATCAGCTATCAAAGGAACTGGAAATTTTATCTAGGAACTTGATTGAAGTGCAGCGATGTCTTTCTGAACTCACAGACTTTCTACATAATGGAAAGAAATCCTCTCCAGTGTATCCACTCTCTCAGGATCTGCCTTATGTTCACATCATTTACCAGGTAACATCTCCTTTGAGGAGCTACCACTATATATAAAAGCTCCTGCAGCGAGTGGGGGTACTGCAAGAAAAATTTATTAATGAGGAGGATGGTGTTCTAATTGAATATCACTGAACTGGGCATGTTATATTATAGGCAAGTTGTTATACCTTTCCAGGTTGGTTGCCTGCCAACCACATGGGCACACACACCAGTATACACTGATTTTATCATGTGCGCGGTGCAAAAACATGAACGATTGCACTCATTCTGGAAATTTATATTTAGGAAAAAAAATTTTTTTATTGTGCTATTCATTGTGAATTTCATTGTGAAAACTTTTTCATTATGCAATGCAGACATTATTCCATTTATAAGAAAGGTTATACTCATTACAGATTTTTAATGCATCTATTTATGCATGTGTATGCAAACATAATATTACATAAATGGGATTACATCATATGTGTTTTTATCATGAACACTTTTTTTCCCCATTGAACTTGGCCCTGCTCATCCTCCCCATAACTCACTGTAATTAGCAGCTTAATGTGGATCCTTCCATATTTTACTTCATACTTACATAGTACACAGATCTTTGTATACATAGGTGTATAGGTGCGGGGCGGGGGTAGTTGGTGGTGGTGGTTGGTTTGTCATTGTTTCACAAAAATGGGGTCATATGGTGTACTCTTCACTTCATGCTGAGAGCATGCTGTTTTTTCATCTGTTCCCTTGTTAGGGACATTCGCTTTGTTTTCAGTTCTTAGCCACTCCAAATAGTGCTGCAGTAGTGTTCTTGTATCTATCTGTTTGTATTTGTACTTTGATTTCTGTTGGGTTGGTTCCCAGAAGGGGAAGTGCAAATTTGAAGAGTGTAGGTATACGTTTCTACTTGTAATAGAGTTGCCAGATTGCCTTTCAATGATTTTTTTACTTAACAATGCATCATCACATGCCTACTACTGTCCTTTTCCTCACATCCTCACCAATCTAGGTGTGAAGTGGTATTTCAGTTTTATTAATGTATATTTCTTTTACTATTAGTGAATTTGAATATGTCTTCATGGTTTTTGGTTTTTTTTTTTTTTGGTGAGGAAGATTAGTCCTTAGCTAACATCTGTTGCCAATCCTCCTCTTTTTGCTGAGGAAGATTGGCCCTGGGCTAACATCCGTGCCCATCTTCCTCTATGTATGTGGGATGCCTGCCACAGTATGGCCCGATAAGTGCAGCGTGGGTCCACGCCCAGCATCCGGGCTTGCGAACCCCCAGCTGCCGAAGTGGAGTGCCGAACTTAACCACTCTGCCACTGGGCTGGACCCTGTCTTCATGTTTTTTTGCCAATTGAATGTGAATTGCCTAGTGCCCATTTTTTTCTATTGAGTTTTTCAGTTTATAAGAGGTTTTTGTATATTAAAGAAATTTATATATTATTTTATATATAATTTATATATTATATATGTAAGAAGTTAATATACATGTAATAGTCTAGATTTTCTTGCATTATTTTACTATATTAGTTTTAACATTTAAATTTTTAATCTTTAATTGAATTTTTGGGTATGGGCCACTTTTATCTTCTGACTGATAACCAGTTGTGCTGGCGACATTATTAAAAATCCACCTTTATCCCACTGAACTTGATCCACTGACACATTTGTCATATATAAATTTTTATATATGTAGTGGGATCTAATTCTGGATTCTCCATACTGCAACTATTGTAATTCTGATCTCTTTATCTAGAACTTTACCAATACTGTGCCTGATTACTGCAAATTTATATATGTTCGTTTTTAAAGATAATTTGCAGAAAGTTGGTATTGAAATCAATGATAAATAAAATGTAAATTACTATCTCAATAACGGTCAAGAAGAGGTATTTTAATTAGTTTTTTCTTACCACTACTACTCTTGCACCAACTCAAGGATGTAAGTTTTTAAAAGAACCAAAGAATAGTTTAAAACTAAATTAAAATTTTTTAATGAAAAATTTCAAACACATAATAGAATACATTTTTTATTATGAAAAATCGTAAACATATAGAAAGACTACATAATGAAACCCTATTTATTACTATCATCTGAATTTAATGATTGTTAGCATTTTGCTATAATCGCTTCCCTTTTTTTCTCTTTACTACAATATTTTAAGTAGAGACATTATGGTATTCACTCATAAATATTTTGAGATGCTCTTCTAAAATGTAAACACATTTTCTTTAATTACCACAATACTATTATCACACTTGATAACATGTAACAGTAATTACTTAATATCATCTAATACCTAGTCCTTATTCAGATTCCCCAAAATTGTCTCCAAAACCAGTTAAATCACAGACCTGTTAAAAATCAGTTAAATCACTGATTTTTTTTAAAAAATTTTAAAATTAATTTCACAACCACATTAGGGATCTTAGTTATATCATGTACCAAAGCTAAGTGAAATATTTTGAACAGGATTTTTGCCACATTGCCAAAACAGATATTTAAATGGTTTTATTTAATTACATGAAGTTTTCTGTAAATAGTTTTCAGTAAATAGATTTTTTATTTAAAAAATTATAGTATTTATAAATGTGCAATTTAGTTTGGATTTTTTTTCCTTCCTTGACTTTTTAAATAATTTTTTTCTTTTTCCCCTTTGTATTTCTCTTTTTGAATAGGTAAATTCATTTACTTGTTTTAAAAAGCAAAACTATTTTAATAAAAAGGTATATACTGAAAAGTCTTACTCTCACCCCATCCCTCTTCAACTTGTTCTCACTTCCTATAGGTAACCATTTTTATTTTTAGTTCTTTATGCAGATACTAGCAGATCTTACTATATATTTTTATTTCCCATTTTGTTACACAAAAGGTAAGGTACTGTATACAGGGTTCTGCATCTTTCTTTTTCCATTTAATAATATATCCTCAAGAACTCTCCATATCAGCACACAGAGCTCTTTTTCATTTTTTAATATCTGCACGGTATTATTTTTTTCCTAATTACAAAAGTAATATATGCTCATTGAAGAAAAATATTTAACCAATATAGGAATATTCAATGTTAAAAGTAAAAACTCTCCATAATCCAACCCTTAGAGAAAAATCACAGATATAGTTAGTTGTAAATACTTCCACTTTTTTTCTATGCATTTACTAAAGCCTTTGTCAGTCTAAAAGATACACTATCTAATTGTTTGATTTTATTTTTCTTAAAATAGATTATTTTATCAAACAATAATATATTTTTATTTTTAAACATTTATTATTGTGAAATTCTGTATTTTTTTAAGTAAAAAGAAATTTTTTTTTGCTTTTTCAATCCCTCAGTTTATAATGAACTAATCCAACCAAGCTGTTACAAGTAATTACCTCCGGCGGGGTGGGGGGGGGGACGATTAGGATTTGGGGGATTTTACTTTCTGCAATATAATTTCTGTTTAACTTTTTTGTATTGAGCATATAATCCTTTTGTAAAGAAAAAAAGCAAAATAATCAAAAGCAAGAAAGAGTTTCCCCTATAATTTCAGAAGCTACATTTTATAAGAGTTAAACGATCACAGTCATGTGTGGCTTCATGACAGGGATACATTCTGAGAAATGCATTGTCAGGTGATTCTGTCGTTATGCAAACATCACAGAGTGCACTGAAGGGGAACAAAATTTGCCACCCCAAAATGTGTCTCTTTAACATATGGATTATTTTAGGCTGATTATTTTTAAGAAACAAAAGACTCAGAAAGTTTTTCTTGTTACCTTCCCCTTAACTGCCTAAAAGAATTCAGATTGAAAAAACAGTCTCAGGAAGAAAGCTTAACCTTAGCACAACATGAACTAGGTGGTGGACAGGGAGGAACCTAGAAAAGCCTGTTTGTTGGGCTCCCCTCTCTGTTCTGTTTCTGTGCAGAAGAGCACACTTGTTTTCCAAATATTTGCTCCTTTTCACCTACCTGTGAATTGCCTGCCTTCCCTTTGAAGTCCCTGACTCTCCCCACCTGCCACATCTTTTGTCTTTAGCTGAAGATGGTAGTTAAGGTGAGGCCTTTGGCCATTTTGGCCAGTTACTCAGTTTTCTTGGTTTCTCCCATGTATACATGTTATTAAAGTTCTGTTTGTTTTTCTCCTATTAATCTATCTCATGTCAATTTAATTCTTAAACCAGTCAGAAGAGCCTAGAAGTATAGAGGAAAATTTCTTCCATCCCTACAGTACTTACACAAACCTAGATCATACAGCCTATTACACACCTCGGCTATATAGTACTAATCTTATGGGACCACTGTTGTATAGGCTGTCTGTAGTTGACTGAAGCGTTGTTACACGGTACATGACTATAGTTGCTTGTGGCCCTTACAGTTTATTCATGTGACTACTTTTAAAATGTTATTAGTAGACATATCTTTGAGTTGTCCATCCTACCACAAATGGAGTATGATTTATCTTGAATCATTAAAATTGTTTCTCAGCAGTCAGAAAATGAGTAGTGATAATTTTAACAAGAAAAAAAGTTGGACAACTAACTTACTTATAAGTTATAAAAGTATTTTTTAAATTCTTATATGAAGATATTGTTTCAAATAATATATAATTAGAAGTTTTTTTTTATTCCTTGTTCTATGATTGTACCTTTGGACTCTTGAAGTGTCTTAAATTAGAGCTATAATTGTTTTATATTTTCTTTCTCTCAGGATATTTGAAACCATTTTTACAGATGAGTTAATTTTTAATATGACTTTTTTTTTTTTTTGCTGAGGAAGATTAGCCCTGAGCTTACATCTGTGCCAGTCTTCCTCTACTTTATATGTGGGTCACCACCACAGCATGGCTGACAAGTGGTGTAGGTTGGTGCCTGGGATCTGAACTCGCAAACCCGGGCTACCAAAGCGGAACGCACCAAACTTAACCACTGCACCACGAGTCTCGCCCCTTAGTATGACTTTTTAAAATTTAAAAATCATTTTTATGTGCACTTTTTCTAAGCTAAGTGAATTTTGACCACAGTTTGTTTCTTTTCCTTATGCAAATCCTCTGCTACTCCACTACTTAGGGCAGTCTTTCTTGGCATTTTTTTCCCCAATAAAGAAAGCATGGGGGCCGCCCGGTGGCGCAGCGGTTTAGTCCGCGCTTGGCAGCCCGGGGTTCGCGGGTTCGGATCCCGGGCGCCTGCTGACGCACTGCTTGTCAGCCATGCCGTGGCGGCGTCCCATATAAAGTAGAGGAAGGTGGGCACGGATGTTAGCCCAGGGCCAGTCTTCCTCAGCAAAAAGGGGAGGATTGGCGACGGATGTTAGCTCAGGGTCGGTCTTCCTCACAAAAAAAAAAAAAAAGAAAGCATGAAGTTTCTCAGTTATATTTAAAACAGTCAAGCAGTCGTTCCTCACCCTCAGATTGTGTCTCTCAGGCTGCCATCCATCATCCTATAGTGTTATTAGTCAGATCCTGGGAAAGCCATTTCCTAGTGATAAAGACATAACCCTGGGGAAAGAGCAGAGCAAAAGGAAAAGTAAATTAGGAGTTGTGTTTTGTTCTGATCCTTTAGTTGTGTTAAAAAATGCAGCAAAACGCTCCTTATTTAAAACTAAGGTCTAGTTGATAGTGGTAATAGATAAGGATTTTAAAAAACTATTTACACATTCTATTCTTAAGAAATGTTAACTCCATTGCTTCTTCAATCAGTTTAACAAGTTTTATTTTTATATTTGAAGAAATTTTATTATGTAGGTCCTGTTGTTGAAAAAAGAGCTGTGCTCCTCTGCAATGGCAAACTAAGGCTCAGTACAGTTCAGCAGACTTTTGGCCTCTCTCTTATTGAAATGCTGCATGGTAGGTAAAATTCAGAAATTGACCCTACCCAACCCCCCTCCCTCTACTATCTATTTTATAACTCACTGGTAATGAAAGTGAGGTGTAGCAACCATTTAGTGATTCATTAGATAGTTAACAAGTATTATTAATTGCCTACTGTATACCCAGGCCTATCATAGGTGCCAAAACACATGGAAAATATGAGTTCTGCCCTTAAGGAACTTACAGCTGGAAAACCTAAATGCACACATGAAAAAACTAGAATAGAGTTACAAAGCAGTATATTAACAACTGCAAGGAAATGACATAAAAACCTCATATATACCTGCTGCATAAACATGAAGATCATAGCAGCATTGCAGAATATGTCTTAAAGGAGTTATCATTTTAATATGCAGCAAACACATGGACAAAGGGCACTCCTAGAAGACAGGGGACTGAGTCGTGCCCACGTTCCATCAGATGTGGAACATGGTTGTTTCCTTATGCTTTTCACGGTAGCCACTACACTGAACATAAAATTTTGTTTCATTTTTTTCCCCCTTAACATTGTAGCATCAGCATGTTTCTATTTTGACACATGCATTTATGATATCACTTCATAATTGGCATTTTTACTAGGTGGGGTTTATATATGGTAAAAAACATCATATTTTACTTTGCCGTATTTTCTTCGACACTCAGGTGGTTTCCAAATTTTCACCATCATAAGCAACACTAATAAAAATCTCTCTGTATAATTTACATGTTGTTTTTGGAAAGTGTAGATTTTCAGAAGTGAAATTACAGGATCAAAAGGTGAGACACAGTAGACTTGAAAGAACCAGAGAAGGTCCAGGCATGTACTATGCTAGTGGCCCTAGGTTACCCTGGAACAAACCATTCAGGATTATCTGGATCATTCTAGTCTAGCTCTGGTCAGCTCAGCCTCCTTGGGTGTCTAGAGGTTGGTATGGATCTAAAGAATAAAGAAGGTTCCTCCAGTGAGTAGCTATTCCTAACTTCACATAGTTTCTAGAGAAACTGCGTAACAGCATGTAGGATAAGGTAGGGACACTCCACACACAACCCGTGACCCACGTATGCGCACATGCACACACAAGCTCTTATGCATAGCACTAAGTGATAAATGCCTAGCCCGGGTGAAAATGTATGTCCCTTAGCTGTGCCTAAGTCATCAATGTCTCCTTCCTGCCGTATAACCTGACCCTAAGTACTCAGTCCTTCCGTCTCCCCATTCTCTCTCAGGTCTTGTGATGGTCAGGTTCAGTATTATCAACTACTGCATTCTTACCCTCAAAAAAATCATATTTATCATATTTTTCTTTATAGAATAAGATATTCTAAATTGACTACGTATTTTTTTTTACTTTGCAGACTCCCACTGGATCCTTCTCTGTGCTGATAGCGAAGGCTTCATCCCGTTAACTTTCACAGCCACACAAGAAATAATCATAAGAGATGGCAGCCCCAGGTCAAATGTCTTAAGAGACTCTGTCTCAGAGCCTTGTTCCTAGTCCTTCTCTTGAAGTCTTTAGAGACCTTACTGCTCCAACTGTAGATACCAGTGGCTGTTCTAACCATTTCGGCAGTATGGCCTGATATTGTCTGCAGGATATTTGCTGAGTAGCTTTTCAGATGAAGCCATTACAGACAAGATCTGTTTTCCATCGTGGACTCGCCCCTTCTCCCCCGGACTGAGGATCACTGCCCTGCAGCCGAGCTCCGTCTTTGTTCAATGGCTCAGAAAGTGAGTGTTTATGTATTCATGCCTGTGTGGTTCTGTCTAAGGGCAGAATTCCCAGAACAAAACAATATCACTGTGCCATATGGTTTGTGTTTTATGGGTTTCTCTGAGGCTTTCTGTCCCTTGCCCAAAACTGTTAAAGCTGTCTTAGAAGCACTTAAAAGGTACCTCAGCGTTGTTAGAGATCTTTTTCTTGGCTTAAAGATGAGGGTAAGGCATACTGAAGAACACATGCTCCCGCGTATCCTTTTTACCCCAAACCAGCAGTAATCGGTAGAGCTCAAAGGAAGACAAAAAACCGATGGACTTCCGCTCCCAGAGCTACTCTGAACAGGAAGTAGTTCTACTGTTGGCTGGACCTCCCGGGATTTAAAACTAACCCTCTTGCTTCCTCAGAAAATTCTGACTGACAAAGGTCCAGATACTCCTAAAAAGTGTCCCTGGGCAAATTTCAAATGAAATTTCAAGTGCCTTGACTCCGCCCCGAGTGTGTGCGGATGTCACTAGTACAATGCTGAGCGCAGGTGAGGCCTGAGGCCTGATTCTGTGCTGCTGCCACTCCTGATCTCCCTGATAGGCTTTTTTTTTTTTTCAATTTTGAGATCATAAAAGTGTCCTACTTATCTCCCACTAATCAACTTCCCTAGTTAAGTTGTCACTTTAATTTTGATATTTTTCCCCCCATTCAAGTCTTAGTTGGAAATTTCACTGAATCTGAGGTAGTTCTAAAAAGTACCAGTTTATTATAATCATGGGCCAAAGGGCCAGCTTAGTATAGTGGAAAGAGCCCTGATTCCAACTTCAGAGAGACACACCACGTCTCACTGCCTTCACACAGGATCATTAATGTCTATTACTGCAGCATAACAAAATGATCAGTGTGTGGCTAGTCAGAGCACATTGGCAGATAAATTGTTTCAACCATAGAAGCTCCATTAGCACGTATGCATCTTTTTCCCCCCTTTCCTTTGAAGTCATCTGGAAAGAAATATTTTGTACCCTTGGGGACTCCTGTCTGTCACGGTTTATGAAGATGGAGCTGGGATAGGAAGGAAGCAGGAAGGGCCCATTTTGTGGTTCAAGTGCATTAGAGAGCTGCTGGGATAATGGAAGTGGAGGCCACTTGTCTGTCATCGGTTGCCTGAGAGTGGTGGCTGAGGACAGTCTGAGGCCTGGCTCCATTTGTGAAGGAAGTGTCTGGGTGGGATGAAAGCACACTACTGTGAAGCCCACAGAAGGGGCCTGGGGGACCCTGTAGTAAGATCGGTGTGGGTGTCTCAAAGTGGATGTTATATAATCACCATTTCACTGGTCAGAATCCTGTGAATGAGTCTTCAATAAAATCACTAATGGTTGTTGCGGCTGTTGTGAATGTTTTGATGGTATTTTCTTTGTGATTAGTGCTGGTATAGAAAAATGTTCTTGACTTTACGTATGTGTATATTGTCTCTGTATTTTTTCTTCTGGTGGGTTTTCCAGAATATAAATTATTTATTTCTTTACAATAGATGTGATTCCATGACGACTCTCATACAAAAGATGTTTCCTTGGCCTCTGCTGCTATTATAGCCATTGGAACAATAGAACATAATTCAGTATTTTCTGGCTTTGGAGAGAGGGAGATAAGAGCTAAATTCTTTAAATTATTATTTAATGTTGTATTGAGAATATTTTGCATGAGGAAAGACATTATTTACAAATCCCATTTTGCACCCAAATTTTTCTAAATTTTGTATGGGTATTATTTGATACATGCAATAGATATAAAGTTTAGGAAGCCTTAATAATAAAATGAACCACCTACCACCTAATTTAAGAACCAGAACATTACTTGAAACCATTCAAGCTCCCTGTGTGTCCTTCCTAGATCCTTCTCCATAGAGGTAACTCCACCCCAGAGGTAACTAATCTCTTGATTGTTATAATTATCATTTATTCATTCCTTTCTTTTTAAAAAGGAGTTTCACCACAACCACATATATACATTGACCTCAACAATATAATGTTTATTTTCCCTTGTTTTTGAGCTTTATACAATGCTACTATATTGTATATAGTCTTCTACAACTTGCTTTTTTTCACTCAATGTTGTTTCTAAGATTCATACTTGTATGTGTATGTTGTATTACTTTCACCGTTTTATCAGAATTTATCTGTTTCCCTGCCGTGCGCATTTGGATTATTCCCCAGTTTTATTTTTGCAATTATCAACAATATTGCTTTGCATATTCTCGTTAAATGTCTCCTGATGCAGGTGTTTGAAAAGTCTCCCTAGGGTCTTTTATCTAGGTATGGAATTGCTGGAGCATAGGGTGTGAGTAAATTCAAATATCAGTCTTCACTCCCAACAGCAATGTATCAGAGCTCCAATAGTTCTGCATGCTCAAAGCTTCTTAATCTATGACACTTTAGTAGTTTTAAATGGTTTCTCATTGTGATCCAGTGAACTTGAGCATCATTCATGTGTTTATTGGCCATTCCAGTGTTCTCTTTTGCACAATGCCTGTTCATGTCTCTTTTTTTTGGTGAGGAAGATTGGCTCTAAGCTAACATCCCTGCCAATCTTCCTCTATTTTGTATATAAGACACTGCCACAGCATGGCTTGATGAGCCATGTGTAGGTCCGCACCCTGGATCCGAACCTGCAAACCCTGGGCTGCTGAAGTGGAGCACGCTAACTTAACCATTACACCGGACTGGCCCCCCCGTTCATGTCTTTTGCCCAAATTTCTGTTGGGTTGTCTATTTCTCATTGAGTTGTAGGGCCACTAGCCTAGATGTTGCTAATATATGTGGCTAATATCTTCACCCAGTTTGTGACTTGACTTTTCACTTTCTTTATGGTGTGTTTTGTTGAACAAACGTTGTTAATTTTAATCAAGTCATATTTATCAATCTTTCCATTTATGAAAGTTTTGTTTTTCACATTTGTTTCTTTAATCAGCATTCTGTTGGGTACTTGAAGGGGACCCTCTGTAGATCTCCCGAGTTTTCTCTCTGTGTAGCTCACTCCTCTCTAATATTCTGTCCTACAAACTCTGGCTTCTTTGGTCTCCCCAGACTCATCTTCTCAACTCAGGGAGTCCTCTGGGCTCCAAATGGTTCTCTTCACTGTCATCTGGAAACTCTCAAGGCCATAAGATGGAGCAGTCATAAGATTAATCTCATTTGTTTCCCATTTTACTCCTTTGTTGCCTGATGCCAGCGTCTTGAAAACTGTTGTTTCATATATTCTGTCCAGTTTTTTTGTTGTTTCAGCCAGGAGGCTAGATCTGGTCTCTACTATTCCATCATGTCCAGAAGCAGAAGTCTTTCCACATATTGTTGATTTATTCCTAGGTACTTGATATTTTTTTGTTGCTACTCTTAATATCTTTTTTTTAACTAATATTTTCTTAAATTTATTTTTTATTTCTTAATATCTTTTAAAAATTATATAACTGTTGCTAGCATACAAAAATGCAAATGTTTTTAATTTTATATCCAACTACTTTGCCGTACTCTTATTAATTCTAACAATTTATCTGTAGATTCTTTTGGGTTTTCAATGTAGGCAATCATATCATTTACAAAATGACAATTTTGTTTCTTCCTTTCTAAATATTATACTATTATCTTATTGCACTGGCTAGATCCTCTGATGAAGTGTTGAATAGAAGCAGTGATATTGGGTATCCTTGCCTTATTCCCAATTTTAAAGGGACTATTTCATCATTAAGAATGATGTTTGCTATTGGTTTTTGGTAGATATCCTTTCTCAGGTTTAAAAATTTCCTTTTCTTCTTGGTTGGCTAAGTACTTGATCATGAATGGGTATTAGATTTTTATCAAATGATGATTTCTGTATTGAGATGGTAATTTTTTTCCTCCTTTACTCTGTTAATATGGTAAATCTCATTTGATAGATTTTTCTCATGTTAAACTTTGTATTCTTGGAATAAATCCAGTATGTTCATGATGCATTTATTTATTTTAGACATGGTCAGACTCAGTTTGCCAATATTTCACTTCAGATTCTTGCTTTTATGTTAGCCTGTAAATGTCCTTTCTTTTTTACTTTGCTTGTCTGGTTTTGGTATCAAGCTTATTCGGGCCTGATACAATGAGTTGCAGGATATGCCTTTTTCTATTCCCTGGAAAAGTTTCCATAAGATAGGAATGATCCTCGATTGAAAGTTTGATAGAACATGGTAAAATCATTTGGGTCTGGTGTTTTCTTTGTGGGAATGTTTTTAAATATTTATTTCATCCCTTTAATATTTATGGTACCATTTAGGATTTGTATATATTAACACCCACATACATATACACTCAGTTCTGTTATAATGCTTGTTTTAAAAACAAATTTGTTACAACACAATTGCTATATTAGGGAACAATTAGAGCATAACATGAATTTCCTGTTGCTCATGCGCCAGTTTTGTCCTTAAGAAACACTAGGTGAACACAGAAAACTGGACCCTGCTGAACTGAGTCCTATAGGAATACGCAAGTGTGCACACATAACACATCTCAAACATCTAGCAAGCAGCTATGTCAGTTCTGTGTGTTATGAGCCACACCCATCCATATCTGCTGTTATAACTTTTGTCCACTTTCAGATAACTTCTAGCATTTGATAATAACCCACAAGCTGCAACCTTTTCTTTCCATTGCATAATCCACACTCAGTATATATGGGGATGGGGCAGTAGAGTGAATGGCGGAGAAAGGAAACTAAGAAGACACCAAGTTTTTGGTTTTGATGATGGATGTATGCTAATGTAATTTACCGAAAATGCAGGAGGCAGAACAAGTGTGGGGTGAGGCTGATGAGTTCCACTTTGGATGTATGATGTTTTAACTGCCTGAAGAACACTCAGATGGGCATCTGATCTTCAGCTCTGTGGATCTGAAGGTCAGCAGAGAGATCAGGGTTAGATATAGAGTGCTTGGTCTATGGGTGGTGATAGTGATTGAGATCACACAGCCCTGGGAAGCCCGAGATGACTATGGAGCATCAAAGGAAGAAGAAACAAAGGAAAAGACGGAAAATGAATGGTCGGAGATGGTGGAGGCGAACTGGGAGGGTTGTGTCATGCAAGCCAAGGGAGGATAGAGTTTTGAAAAGGAGTGGTCAGCATTAATGGCTACCAGTCGTTGAGGGTTTCCTTGGCCAGGTATCTCACTTAATCCTCAAAGTCATCCTGAGATGTAGGTAATAGTGTACACGTTTCTTTTAAAAAAGAAACGAAGGCTCAGATTTGTTAAATAAGTTGATGAATCACGCATGTAAAAGATGAAAGCAACATACAAACTCCTACCTCCCTTTCTCCAGTGCTGGAGTTCACCTTGCCAGGCTGCACTGCCTCCTCTACGGGGAGGAAGAGGCCAGGTTTACTGGGTTAAGGAGGGAATGGCAGGTGAGGGCGAGGAGACAGGCTATGGTGGCTGTGGGTAGGGGAGAAGAGAATGCTAAGGGGAAGAAAGGCTGTTTGTTTTAGGATGAGGGCAATAGGAACATTCACTTGTTTATTCAGCAAACATTTATTCATATTGAACATTTACTTCTGGACACTGAGGATATAGCGGTAAAAGTCAAAGTCCCTGCCCTCGTGATGTTTACACTTTAATGGGGCTGTCAAGCAATAAACAAGCCTTGATAAATATATAATTGTGTACGGAGGTAGGGACTACTAAATCCAGGCAAAGCAGGTAGAGCTCAGAGTGCTGGGGTGGGGAAGGGAGTTGTGGGTGAGCAGGGAAGCAGGAAGTGACATTGAGCAGCAACCTGATTGTGTGAGGCCTTGAGGCCATCCTAGGGACTAAGTTGGTGGGATGCGAGGGTGGGACTGACAGGGTCTTGAGCAAGTGAAGGGCATGATCTCCTGGATTTAAGTGGAGATGAAAAAGGCAGTGGAGAGGGAGGGAGATCCTTTTCCTCTGAAACAGGAGGAGGGGCTCTGCCGGTGGGTGTCAGAAGAGGGATGTGGCGTGTGGGGAGGGTTCAGTGGGCAAATGTGAAGCAAAGGTGGGAGAGTAGGAAGACCAGGAATTACAGTGGAATCAGAGCAGAGTCAGAGGCAGGGATGCTGGCGTTTGGTTTCAGAGGAGATGGGGTCCTGGTGATACCGAAGTCTGGGGATCGGCCATTCCTCCAACACACGTTTTAGCACTGGCTATTTCCACAGAGCTTTGGAGTCAGGCCGACTTGGGTGCAAGACCATGTCCATCACCAACTGACCTGAGGCAAGTTGCTTAATCTCTCTTAAGCCATTTTCCTCATCTCAAAATGAGAATAATAGTACCTGCTTCATAGGGCTGCTGAGGAAGAAATGGAATAATACCTTTTGGCCAGTCCATGGTGGCCTCCTGTCTCTGAGATCTAACCCCTGACCCCTAGAGGTGGCCCCATGCAACTGTCCTTGTACAGTATAGCTTTGCTCCTTGAGACTGCACTCCTGGGAAAGATAGGTAAACTAAAATGTGGCACAAGCTTCTGATCCTACCTGCACTGCCCAGTTTTCCAAACAAGGCATAATGTAATAACATGGTAGGAACTTTACCTTGCCTTCTGTCTTACCAGGTGCTGTCTCCACATGGCCAGTGATTTTTCCAGTGTTAAGAAACTGTTCTGTGTGTGTGTGTATATATACCCATGCACAGCAGGGGGTGAGCAGCACTTCCTGTCAGCCCCTTCCTGAATCAGTGAAGGAAAGCTGTGACCTCAAGGATCAGATACCCATGACAGTGTCACAAGGGCCAGAGAGTTCAGGCATCAGAGAGACCAGGTCACACTCTGCTCTGTCGCTCCAAGGTCAGTGTTTGTGCTACAGTGTTTGTGGAAGAAGCAAGATGCTTTAAGCTCTGAGGAGCATAGCCTGTCCGAGTGTGAGTCTCGCATCTAAGAGGCAGCTAAAGGTCTAAAGAGGAAGTGGAAGGGGGCCTAGCCCTGAGTGGTGGGCTCAGGAGAGCTGACCCCATGGAGGGGACAGAGCTGGGGGCTGGAGAGAAGTGCAGGGGGCAAGTCTGCACCTCCTCGCCCCCCCTTTAGGTGTCCGGGCTTCTCTAGGACGAGTTGCTGGAGCATCAGGGCCCCCATGGGTTCCCCAACTCCTCTGCAGGCCACAACCCACGTGAGCCACTGTGGCCTGCTGCCCTGGGCCACTCTAGAGTCTCAACTTTTTGTCTCTTCCAAAGGAAAGAAGGAACCCACCTCTCACAGGGCCTCTAGAAAACCGTGGTTCCTGCGCTTTTATAAAATACAATTTCAGAAAAATATTTCCACAAAAATAACTTTTGTTCATAACAATGATCGATCTCTGGTAGCTTGACATCAGTCTGTGTCCACTTCTAGAAATGGAGTGTCATCAGCTTATCTGAAGAAAGGGAAAGATTTGAGAAATGCCTCTCATGCCTCGCTCAGTCTTCCCATTCCCACTGCTGTCCCATTCGCTCCCTCTGAGATCTGCTGCCTCACTGCATCTGTCTGTGTCTCTCCTAACTAGACATCCCCAGCACGTCCATCTGTCCCCACTCTGCCCATTCATGTGGTGTCTGTCAGCCTCTCTCTCAGATGTCCACTGCAGCGTCAGGAGGAACAAGAGGTCTGTGTGTCTGCCCTGTCAGGTGAGCAGGTTGTTGGGCCATGTGCTCCCATGGGGAGTCTGCACGCCAGGCTGGTAGGGGCTTCCTTTTTCCAGGAATAGTTGCTGTTGGGATGCTTTCCAGGTCAAAGGTTGTCTGGAGCTGGGCACAGGCCTATCTGAGATGGTCTGTGGTCAACAGGCAAGAAATGACAGATGGGGGTCCTGGAGCCCAGGCCAGTCCCTTCAGGAGACGTCACTGAAGACTTCACATCCCAGGGGAAAAGACGGGCTATGTGTAAACTGCAAAGTAGAGGTGCTAAAGGGCTGAGAACACGCTGGCTCCTGCTGTTCCAGCTCACAGAAGTCTCAAACTTCAAGCGAGGCTGTAGCTGGGCCTCCTGTAGGAGAGGAAGAAGTCAAAGAGAAGGAAGAGCATGGTGTGGGGTCTCTGTCCTGCCACAGACCCCTATGGAAGTGTCAGTGACTGTTCCTTGTCTTCCTAGCAACTCCTCCCCTTCACAATCTGTATAAAGGCACAACCCTGTTGCTCCAGGGCCCATCAGGCACGTCCCCAGCTGTGCGTCATTCCCTGAGTGTAACATAGGAGCTCCGTGTTACTTGGCTGAAGAGTCTGAGGCCATCCACACTGAGCAGTGAGGGACCCGGGATGATGCCACTTCCTGCCTACCCTGTGTGGTTCTCTGTATGTACATGTGCTCATATCTGTAAGTGTGTGAGCATCTGCAAAAATGTGGGCACGTGCTCGTGAAAGTCTGCAGCACAAATGTTGGTACTGAAGCACCTGCTTGGCCTCAGGCTCTGTGCTGGGCTCTTGAGACACAAAAATGAATAAAACACAGTCCCTGCCCTCAAAGTCCCCCCAGTCTCCCAGGAAAGCCAATAAGCAGATCGTCCCTGTGCAGTGGGCTCGGTGCTCTGGAAGGGGGAAGGACAAGGTTCAGAGAGCTGCTCAGTGCAGCCTGTTGGGGGAAGAGTGGAAGATGACCCCCAGGTTTTGGCCCCCAGGCTGGAGGATAGTGCCATTCACTGAGAACAGGAACGGGGAGGAGCTGATCAAGGGAAGAAGATGAGTTCAATTTGTGACTCATTAAGACTGACATGCTTGGGGGCCAGCCCAGTAGCGCAGCGGTTTAGTTCGCGCTTGGCAGCCCGGGGTTCACGGGTTCGGATCCCTGGCGCCACCGACGCACTGCTTGTCAGCCATGCTGTGGCGGCATCCCATATAAAAAAGTGGAGGAAGATGGGCACGGATGTTAGCCCAGGGCCAGTCTTCCTCAGCAAAAAGAGGAGAATTAGCAACGGATGTTAGCTCAGGGCTGGTCTTCCTCACCAAAAAAAAAAGACTGACATGCTTGTGGGACATCAAGTGGAGATGTCCATATGAGAACCAGACATGTCGATCTGGAACTTGAAGGAAGTCTGGTGGGGAGGGGCAGCTTTAGGCGTCACCAGGCACAAGAGGTGCCCAAGGTCAAGCGAGTAGATGAGGAGCCTGGGGTTATGGAGAGATAAAGGAACAGGGGTCAAGAAGGGAGCCCTACCACACCACCACCCAACAGGTAACCGAAGGAAGGAGACTAGGCAGGGTTAACCAGAGTAGTAGAAGAAAATCCAGGAGAAGATGGCCTCACTGAAGCTAAGGAAAGAGTCTCCAAAGGCAGAACTGTTCAACTGTGTAAATCCCACAGGGAGACCTGCGGACTGGATAGTCAGTCCCACACCAGTGCACGTCTGTGTGCCTCCCTGGGTGTTGGTAGCCCTGCTGTGTGTACCCATGTGCAAGGGGTGCCCACCTCCGAAGGCTCAGCCGGCGAGAGGTGTCCCGGTTTGGCACCTTTAGAGTGGGGCCAACCATGAGGATGCAGAGACCAGTGAGGATCATGCAGGTGGGCACAGCACCAATGAGGACCTTGAGGGTCACCACCACCTGCTCCGCCTGCTTGCAGGCTCCTGCCTCATACCCCGCAAACCTGGAGAAACACCATCAAGCTCAGATCCTACCCAGCATGGCTTCCTGGGGGAGGGGCCCTGGTTACCCCACCCCTACACTATCCTGACACTTGGATTCATTTCCTGGCCAGATCAGCCTAACTGTGATGGAAGAAAGTGTTGAGGGAATGGGCTGGCCAGGGAGGAATTCAGAGAGACCCGAGAATGTGGGGAGCTGAGGTTTCAGAAGGGGTACAGCCCCAAGAAAGGCCCCTCTCAGTCATGTGCACAGAGAAACCTGGGGCAGGTGGTTCTGCCACACTCTCTAAAGAGCAGAGCTTGGAGCCCGGACTCATGGGTGGCCCCACGCTAGCTAGGGTGGAGGACTCTGCCCTCTTCTTCCCACCCTGCTAGTCGTTTGTGCCTCTGGTACAGCCCAGCTCTAGGACTCACTCCAGACTGAGAGTGGAGATGCCCAGGGCACCTGCGCCTGAAAGCTTGGTGAAGAAGACATAGGATGAGTAGAATATGGTCTCCAGGCCTGGGCCATGCTGGTGCTGCAGCTGGAAGTCATCCACCACATCTGGAAGCATGGACCTGGGGGTGGGGACTGCAGAATTATCCCTTTATCCCCTTGACAGCCACCACCCTGTGAGCTTTCTGAGGACAGAGAGCAAATCAGATTCATCCCTGGGCCCCTGCTGCCCAGGACCAGGACTGGCCCACATAAAGCCGGGGAATATGTGTGCTTGAATATCCCCTGCTATATACTGCTACCCACCGTTCTTGCCATCTGGCGCTCTTTTAGGAGGGCTCCAAGGATGGAGCTAGTGGCCTCCATCTCCTGAAAGTGGGAGCATCCCTCCCCAGCGCAGGCTGGGCACAAGGGGCCTGGGACAACAGGTTGACGTGAAAGAGGGCATACCCATTAGGAAGGACATGAAGCTCCCACACCCTCTCCCCCTCACCCAGCCTACCAAGGTAGCAGCAAGGATACAGCAATGCTCACGCCAGATCCAAAGGCCACGATGTATGCCACCGGTGCTGTGGGCACAGCAGCCAGCAAGATTGCAAAAGGCACCATCACCTGGGGAGACAGACACACCAGCTGCTCCCTCCACCTGCCCCCCAGCTGCTCTTTCATTCACACACTCACTGGTCTTTACCAATGACACCTCCCCACCCCTCTGTGCCTGGTCCTGTGCTAGGCACTGAAGACACAAATGAATACAGATCCAGCCCTGCCAGCCCCCAGGAGGCTCAGGCTCCAAAGTCACCTCCTTGCCCCCTGCCACCTCCGCCACGGCCAGCCCACGCCTTGCTTCCTGCTTCACTCACACAGACCCCGAAGGCTGACATCCTCTTCCCAAATCGCTGTAGAACCCACTCCCACAGTGGGGTGCTCAGCATAGCCGAGACCTGTGAGCAGACAGAATCATCACAGCCGGGCCATCTGCCAGCGCCTTCACCCAGGTTCTCAAAGCCCTGGCTTTTAGGTGGGATGCCCGACCTGGATCTTGCCCCCTGAGTTGGAACCAGTGACTATGAAACTTATGACGCTGGCCCCAGTTCCACCCTCTGCTGGAATGCAGGAGACTAAGACCACAGCAGAGTCCAGAATGTTGACCATCAGAACTCTGGCCACACATGTCATGTCCAGGACCACACATGTCCTCAACTCAGGCCCCTGAGTGACCTTGCCTCTGCCACCCCAGGTCCTCTCACCAGGATGGTTAGCACCAGGCTCTGGACGTGGTCGTGAAGCCGGGAGGCGTGTGTACAGAACAAGACCAGGTAGCTCTGCTCCACCTGAGGAGGCCAACAGGAAGTGGGCGTGTACAGGGAAAGGCAGGAACTTCGAAGTCAAGGGCAAGGCCGAGGTCTGAAGTCTGGCCTCCCCATTGGGACTTCAAATTCTGGTTGCGGCTGCCATCCTGCAGTCCCCTCCCCCACAAAGGACACTTATCCTGACACAGGTATAAACACCATCCCCAGTCCACCCTCCCCTCGCACAGCTAAGATGGGCTGGACTTTACCACCCAGACACTTCAGCTTCCTAGTGTCTAGGCCCTGACCCTCCCCGATCCCACGAGCTCTACCTAGGTTTCTCTCCTCCCAGCACCAGCCTCTCCGGGCCATGTGCCAGCCACTGGTTTCTCCCTATTAAAACTCAAGCGTTTTAGAGGAATAAAAAACTCGATAAATCACAGTGAAAAAAAAAAACTCAAGTGTAACTGTGGTGTGGTGGGGCTGAGAGACTGAACCCGAATCTATGCAGGGTCAGTATGGCTGGAGCTAAGCCAGCGGGGATTGGCCCGGCAGAGGTACCTGAACGGCTGCTGAGATGAACAGGAAAGAGATCACCAGCTTCAGGTAGGGCGGGTGCTGGACAGTGAGGGCCAGCCCAGCCAGGAAGCTCAGGGTCTGGCCAGAGGCTGGGGCAGAGTCTGCAACACAGGAAGGTGGCCTCTTGGCTTGGCAGAGTTCAACACCAAAGCCCATGCCCAAGAGGAGACCTGCCCCCAGCTTCTGCTTCCCACATTTTGACCACACCCCCATACCTGGTCGTTCCTTCACCCCCAGGTAGAGCAAACTACTGCACACAGGGTAAGTCACAGCAACCACGGCGGCTGCAATGGAGTAGAGACGAGTCTGTGGGACAGGACAGAACTGGGGTGGGGGTGATGTCTCCAACCCATGGAGGTGGGGACACCCAGCAGCAGGGCAGGAATACCTCCCAGTGGAAGCAGAGGGACCCTCAGCCCAAGCCCAAGGATGTGGGGTGCCCCTCCTCCCAATCACCCAGCAGGAGAGATTTAAGGGCCCAGAATGGTCCTTCTGTTGACCCTGTGCTTCCTGCACTCATTCATGCCATCAGGGGTCTAAGCCCTCTCTTTCTCACTTTTTTAAGCAAACATTCATTGCTGCTGACTTCTGCATGCTAGACCCTGAGGTTAGAGTGATAAATAAGTGACTCCTGCACGTCCACAAGAAGGGGCTCTGAGTGCGGGAGGAAGACAGTTCCAGGAGCAGGCAGTTACAGCACATTGCAACACATGATGGCCCAGAGAAATGTCTAAAACAGAAACAGTGCTGCCTATCATTCAAGGGAAGACACATATGTAATAAAACCCATACAAAGACATGCATGGGAGTAACAGTCACCCAGTTCAGGATAGAGGTTTCCTCTGGGGAGAGGAGGAAGAGGGAGATGGGCAGGGCTTCACTGGCATGGGTCCAGCACAGTTGCACAGGGCCCCATATTCAGAAGGGCGCCGCATTTGGAGCTTAATACTCTGCTGTCTCTGTCTTGAAATTCTTGATGATTTCATCTATGGATTTCTGTTTTGTAAGTCAAGCTGATGGGAAAACAGAGCTGGAGCCATCAAGAGGTACCTGAACATTTGGCACCTTGGCTCACACTAGGCTCTGCCTCCCAGGGATGGCTTCTCAGCCTCCTGCTCCCTGCTTCTGGGCACCCCAGATCCCTCATTCCCCAACCCAAGGCCACGACCACCGCCCATTCCACCCTCACCCAGAGCGACCCAGTAGCTTTAGGAAGGGGGCTTGTAGAGGCCTGAGTGGGGCCTGGGCATGGACGCAGGAAGGGTGGGTCCAGGAGGGCAAGGCCTAGGGGAGGCCCTAGGCCAGCAGCACACGATGGGTTCTAAGAACAACCGGGCAGGGCCTCTTACCCACCCCGATCCAAGCAATCTCTTGGTTGGGGCAGTGGGCCGTGGGAAGGGGAGATCGACTTCTCCACTCTCTCTGGGGCCCTGCATTTTCATTTTGCACCATACATAGGCAAATTCTGTAGCTGGCCCTGCAGATGGGTCTGGGGATGGATACACAAGAACTTCACTGTAATGTTTTCTTAAGTGGGTGGTGGGCCCTGGGTGTTGGTGGTATTATTCTCATACCATTGATTATGGAACCTTGGTTGGGGATAGAATCCCCTGGAGGGCTTGTTCAAATATAGATTGCTGGGCCCCATCCCCAGAATTTGTGAATCCGTAGGTCTGGGGTGGGGCCCAATAATTTGCATTCCTAATAAGTTCCCAGGTGATGCTGATGCTACTGGTCCTGGGCCCACACTTTGAGAATCACAGCTTTATACCTTTTTGTAAATCTGAAACATTTATTAATTTAGTAACTAGGAAACAAACAAGAATGCCAACACAGAAGGGTGCAGAGAACACTGAGGACAGAGTCAAATTCCAAGCCTCAGGAGGGGCAGCCTGTGCTGGTCCTGAACTCCCATTCAAGGTCACCCTGACTGCTCTGGGGGAACGCTGGAGGCAGGGACACTATGTAGGGGGCTGACGCAGTAGTTGGGGCAGCAGGAAAGATGATGGTGGCACCAGCCGGGATGTGGCCCTGGGATGCACAGCAGTGCACTGACTCCAGAAGATATTTGGCCTAAAACATGGACAGGATTTAGTAACAGGTTGGAGTGGAGGGTTGAGAGAAAGGGAGGAGTAAAAGATGACTCCTAGTGTTCTGGGGGATAGTGATGTCATTTGCTTAAGGAAAAAGGGGGGAAAATAGAAGATGAACTTGAATAAAATAGATGCATGTCCCCTAATTGCTGAAGAGGGATCTGCTTTGAGTGGAGAGAAAGGGGTGCTGCTCTGGGTTTCCCTTCTCAGTTCACACTGTGGGTGGGGCTGGGGTGGGGAGCCGCCTGTTCAGGGCTGGGTGGGACAGGTCATAGGAAGGGCTTTACCCAGAGCTCTGCAAGGACACCAAACCCTCCCGCCGCCCCTGCCTATGGCCCTTCTCCACCCCCGTTCCGTCTCTGGCGTCCGCCTCCTCCCCAGCAGATGGCCTGGGATCTGCTGTTTTCCGTTAGGTTTAGAAGGTACCCAGGCGGAGGAGCAGGGTCGACAGGAAGACGCGGGGTCCTCGAGCAGGGAAGGAATGAGAGGCGCGGTGTGCAGAGCTGCGCCAACGACGGCGAAGAGACTAGGGGAGCGGCAGCCCTAGAAGAGGGGGTCCCACCGGGCACTCACCGCGTCGGGGGAGACGGCGACTGGCCCGGGGAGCGCGGCGTCCTCGCACCTGTGCGACCCGTGGGCGCCCGACACGACGAGTCCGTGGACGGCGGCTCCCATCAGTGTTCCCGCCATCTCCATGGTCATCCCTGGGACAGAGCGGAGCAAGGTGAGGAGCTCGCGGCCCGGGCAGCATCCCGCCCGCCCCACGCCCGCACTCACGGTATGCGGTGGCCGAGTCCCGCTCCCTCGGGCTGGGGGTCAGGAGCATGGTGAGCGCAGTGTAGGGCACCTGGAAGAACTGGGGCGCCCGGGAGGAGCTTAGGATGGCCCCCTCCGCCCGGAACGCCCACCAGGGCTCTCCAGCTCCCCAGGCTAGGGCCCGCAGCTGCCCTGTTCCCACTGCCCTGTTCCCGCCTGGCCACCCCACCAGGCTGGCACACCCCTCTGATCCCCTCGAGCCCAGAGTTAGGGGCTGAGGGGCGGGAGGGGCACCCAGCCTAGAGACCAGCAGGCGAGAGGAGCTAATGGTAGATTGCCAGGCGCTGGGAAGATGGTGTGGGCAGTGGGCCCCTCTGGGACACCTACTCCTGCCACACAGGCACTTCAGAGTGGCCACTGGACAACCATGGGATTCCAGAAGTCCAGGCCCAGGGAGGGGGGCCACCTGCTTACCGTGGCCAGAGCCTGGAACAGGCAGTAGAAGGTCGTGTACCAGAGGCCTCGCAGGCTGGTGAAGGGGGGCAGGAACCACAGGAAGAAGTAGGCTAAGGTGATGAAGGGCGTGCAGCCCAGGACCCTGTGGAAGCGCAGAGGAGGTGGGGCTCCCATAGCCCCAGGGCAGGGGATGCAAAAGTGGTGCCTGGAGCAACCTCACCCCTCTGGGTATAAGCCCTCTGCCCCTGGAGAAGCCCTGGGCTGGGGCTCTCAGGGTGGGAGCCGTGGAGGGGAAGGAGTGACTGATGGGATGTGGAGGTAGCCAGGGGTTTGGGGGCCATTCACTGCAGGACTCTGGCTGAGGCCCTTGGGTGCTCAGTGGTGCCATTCCCTATATCAAGGACCCTGGAGCACAAGCAAGTCATATCTCCTCTGTGAGACCCTCTAAGGCCTCCAGCCCACCCTGGCCACACTTAGGCCCCCATTCAGGCCTAGGAGTCTCGGAGGCTTTGTCCAGCCCTGTGACATCTGGTGAGGGAGAATCTCCAAGAATGTCTCTGAACTCCTGCCTGACTCAGTCTGAGCTAGTCCAGTTTCCAGTCCCCTACTGTCCAGTCTTGTCCCCTAACCATCCACAGGGTTTTCCACTAGGAAGCAGGACTGTAACAAACACTGTGACCTCAGGCCAGGGGTGGGTGCCAGGATCCTAAGGACCGTGGGGCTGCTCACCAGGGCATGAGTCGTCCAGACCCTGTCCTCCTGCTTCTGTTGATGAAGAACCCAGCCACGGGGTCAGCAGCTGCCCCAGACACCTTCCCTCCAAACAGGACAAGTGACACCTGGGCAGCAGGGATCTGAAAGGGACAGGGAAGGGGACAGCCAAGGCCTGGCAGAGTCAGAGAGTCCAGGCTGCTCGCCCCTCAGGAGGGAGATCTGGAAACGTGGCTAGGGGCAGAGCCACTCTGTAAAGGTCTACCGGCCTCCTCCCCAGGACCCTAGTTCAGAAGGCTCTCGAGGGGAAGGGGGAGGGAGCTGACAACTGCACACTGGCACATTCTCACTGTTACTCATGCCCTGTCACTTTTGGAGAAGACTGGAAGGACCCTCACCTGGGGTGACTCAGTGCAAGAAAGATGCACCTAGGCTGACAGAGGTAGACTTTTTGTTTCACAATGAAAATGTTTTATTGATTTTTCGGATTACATAAATGATACACTCATTATGAAAACATCCAAACAGTACAGAAAAATATTGAGCAAAGCTCACATGAAATCCCATCATCCTGAGACAAGTCAGAAGCATTTTGATGATCATCCTTTCATGCATTTATGTGCATTTGCAATTTATAATTTTACATAAATGCAACCATATCAGTGTCATTTAAAAAAATCATGAATGGTTTATTAAAAATGTCTTTTTTGCTTACCCTCTATCGTCCACCATTCCCTCCTACAGCCAGCATTAACAGCCTGGTGTCTATCCTTCTGTAATTTTCTCCATGCTCATTTATAATCATGTACAGACACATACACACATATAGTCATGCACATACATATATGGAGCTTGTCTTTGTTTTGCTGAAATGGGACCATTTTATATACTCTTCTCTAAAACTAACTTTTCTCACTTGATGATAGTGCATTATGGAAATCCCTCCAAGTCAATTGGTATAGCTCTAACTCATTCTTTTGAATGGCTACATAATAGTCCATTATATGGATATAGCACAAGTTATCATCCAACTGCTTCTATATTGTTGGGCATTCACATTGTTTCCCATTTTTTCACTACAAACAGCCTGTAATAAACATCCTTGAGGAGGTTACTCTCAATACCATTTGGCTTTTTGTCAGGCTTGAGTCAGAAATGCTCTCTATCAAGGATGGCGGAGGCGGAAGGACCAGACACCAAGGAAGATGGGAATGCGGCATCCTGGGCTGCTGCCCACACTCACCTGTGCCACGTCTAGCAGGAAGAGCTGCAGGTAAAAGGCTGTGGCGCTGGAGGCCACCTGGTTGGGCACCCCGCCAATGCCATAGCACACTTTAGTACAGAATGAGAGGCGACCAGCTCTGCTGTCCTGGAGGAGACACAGGAACTAAGCCCTCACCCCCACAGATACACAACAGCTCCCCACTTCCCTGACTTCCATAAACATCCTGAGATCCCTATATCTTGAGGGCGTTTCTAGCAATCTCTCAGTCCTAATTTGCCCCAAATCATCTTAAAGGAAAAAGAGACAGAAAAAAGAAAAAAAAAAATCTAAACCATGACCTCTAAATGTTTCCAGGGGGAAGTTCTTCCTTATCTCTCCCCCTCAGTGCTTACTGCTGCAGTTTGTTATTTCCTGAGCCAGCAAGCCAGAGTGAACTAGGGGTCAGGAGACCCTTTCTTTCCTACCAACTCCCTGTGTGACCTTGAATAAATGACTTTCTCTCTCTAACCCTCATCTGTCAAATGGAATATTTCCGCCAACTCTACAGGGTTGTTTTGATGAGCAAATGAGGCAGTGGCTCTGAGAGCTGACTGTTAAATGTACAGGACTCCTGCAAGCCAGCTGTTGAACCACTGGCAGCCTGAAATCAGCCGTGGTAAGAGTATCGACACCACAGAAATCAGCAAACATTACAAATCGGAGCTTTTTTTCCCTTTTCTTTCTTCCCTAGAGAAACTGTTTACCAGACCACCACCGAAATGAACCAACGTCTATGACCCCCAAATGTATATCTATCACAAGCCCTAAGCTATTCAGCGAACTCCAAACTGGAATATTCGAGTGCCTACTCACAGCCCCACGTGGTTGCCTAACAGGCATTTCAGCTTAGCAAGGTCAAAACACAACTGCTGACTTCCATCCCACCGTCTAAACCAGCTCCTAACCCTGTTGTCCCCATTGTGTTAAATGGCCCCAATGTCCACTCAGGAGGTCAGGCCACAAACCTAGGAGTCGCCCTTGATTCCTCTTCTCCATCCCCCGTCTAATCCATCAGTGAGGCCTCCTAAGTGGCTTCCCTGCTTCTGCTCTTGTTCCCTACTAGCCACTCTCCATCCAGCAGCCAAAGTGTGTTTTCATCACATAAATCAGGTCATGTCTCCTGTCTGCTTAATACTCTCCAAGAGCTTGCCAGTACAGTTTGAATAAAACTCCAAGTTCTTACCATATAGCCTACAGAGGCCCAGACAGTTGGTCCCCACTCTCTTTTCTACCTCACTTCAGATAGCTCTTCTCAACCATGGTAGCCTCCTTCCTATTCCTCAAAATGACCATGCCTGTTGCTGCCTCAGGGCCTTTGCATTTCCTGTTCCTTCCATCTGGAAGGTTCTTCCTCCAGGTCTTTGCAAAGCTCACTCCTTGTCATTCAGGTCTAAGCCTAAATGTCATCTCCTTCCCTGAGCACCCAATCTCTCTCAATTGTGCTTACTACCTGATATGTTCTTCCTGCCTCTCTCCACCAGAATATAAGCTCTCTGAGAGCATGAGCTATAACTTTTATTCACCACTGTGTCCCCAGTACCTAGAACAATACTTGGCATAGTGTAGATGCTCAATATATATTTATTGAAGGAATAAATGCCATGAAGACACTGTGTAAAGTGCTATTTCTTCAAAAGATACTGGGAGTCCTTCTTTTTCATCCTTTCCTTGTGGGTGGGAGGAGGAGTGGAGAGGACTCTGGCTTCACCCACTTTGGTATCTTGCAGGACACCCCAAACGGGCTCTTTTGAAAGGAAGGTCTTCCTAGATAAGGGTTTATCACATCCTTAGCACACTCTTCCTGCCCACAGAAGAAAACCACACATAAGGCAGGATGTGGTCTTCTTTTCTGACATTTGTGTGAACACTACTTCAACTTCCAGAAAACTTGAACAACAGGCAGATTCCAAATGACAGCCTTTCCTCCAATCCCATAATGGGACTCTTATTTCCCCTTACACACACCTAGCAAGTTTCTGCCACACAGAAGGCACTCGAAAGATAGAAAAACAAATTCCAGCTGAAACTAGGTGCATGACACAATCTTGGAACCTTGAGGATGACAGTTTTACCTACCTGTCGACTGAGTACAAGTTTTAGAGTTAGACAAACCTGGATTCAGATTCTGTGTCTGCCATTTCTAGCTGTGCAACCCAAGGCAAGGGACTTAAGATGGCTGAGCTTCAGTTTCCTCACATATAAAATGGGGATAATACACCTCACACGGTTGTTATGAGAATGAAATGCTGGTACTTCATTGGCAATGTTAATTTTCCCTCTTGCCATTAATCTCACTCTGAATTTCTAAATTTCACTGGGAAATGAGAGTACCCAGAGAGCCTCCATATCTCAGTTTCTTTGTTGGGGGTCACAACCCTTTGCTCTGAGGTGCCTGAAAGGAAGCACTGAGCCAACATAGGGAACTGAGGTGGTCAAGTGAAGTCACAGACCACGAATGGGTTCACATGGAGCCAGGGATGGATTTTTGCATTCAGCAGAAAGCTCAGAGGCCCTAACTTCTCTCCAACACAGTCAGCCACCCTTGCCCCGTCCCCTGGGTTGCCACATGCCCTCTACCCTCAGTCCTGGCCTGGCTGCCAGGAAGGACATCTCGGGGCAGTCTCCCAAAGGAGAGCCTGGTACCTGGACAGGCCGGGCTTTGAGAGGGTGGCTAAGCCCACACCACCTGCCTGGAGATGGGGGAAGCCTCCTCACACACGACTTACAGTCCTACCTGCCCAGGGTTCAGGAGACCTCTGGGGAGACCTGGAGTGTGGTGGACAAGAGCCCTAGACTGGGAATCAGGAGACCAGACACTGGCCCTGATCCTGCCTGTTTAGGTGAATGAATCCAGCAAGTTCCTTCACTTGTCTGGGACTCAGTTTCCCATCCTATTCTCTTTGGCTCCCGAATATCCTCAGCTCCCAACCGAGGCAGTTCCAAAGCTTGACGGGTCGGGCCGAGGGCCCTGCAGCGCTGCCCCTGGCTGGATAGAGGGCTGCGATCAGAGGCCCTCCGCGCCCCTGCGGCCCCTCTGACCCGGCCCGCGCGCGGGAGCCCAGCGCCCGGTCTCTCCGCCTTGCTCAGCCCCGGCTCCCCTCGCCCCCAGCTTTGCGCTCACCGAGCCGGGCTCCAAGGTGTGCGCTTCCGGCTGGGGCGCCGGCGCCTCAGCTGTCGGGGCCGGGGTCCCTCCAGGGGACACTGCCATCGCGCACAGCAGCTCTGACTGCAGCCGCGCCGTCCAGAGTCACCGCCCGCCGGTGTCCGGGCTCCGAGAGAGGGCGGCTCCCGGGCAGGCGTGGCTTGGCGAGGGGCGGGACCGCCGGGCGCACCCGAGCCGCAGGCAACGCGCGGGAAACCGGGAAGCCGCGATGCGCGCGGTTTCGTTTGCGCAAAAGGAAAAACGCCAAGAGCCCAAACTCGCTTGGGTAGAAAGGCCAGGAAATCCTGAGGACTGTTTTCCTTGGGGCACGTCCCAGAGGGAGTGAAAGCCAGCCGCGGTTGGCGCTAAACTCTCCTGCTAAATCCTCGTGGGTAAAAGTCACTAAATAAGTTTATTTGAAAAACGAAGCGATAGGATTGACTTCAGACTAAGATTATGGCTAAATAGGTTTACAACCTGCAAAATTTGATATCAGATGCCTGAAATACACACTTCCCCGCTTCACAGAGTTGATGGGTATGGCCAGGTAACTAAGTTCTGGCCAGTGAATGAAAGCAGAGTGGGTATGCAATTTCCCAGCAAGGTCCTTAAAAGGGAAGGGTGACATCATATACAAAACTTAACTGAAAATGCATCATAGACCCAAGTGTAAAGGCTAAAACTATACAACTCTTCAAAGAAAACAGGAGCAAATTTTCATAATCTTGGGTTAGACAATTGTTCCTTAGATAGGACACCACATGCACAAGTTGCACTATAAATGAAAAACTTCGTGCAGTAAACCAACAATTGAAAAGACAACCCACAGAATGAGCAAAATATTTGCAACTCATAAAAGACTTGGAATATATAACGAACTCTTACAACTCAACAATAGAAAGACAACACAATTTAAAAATGGGCCAAGGATTTCAATAGCTATTTCTCCAAAGATAGACAAATAGACAAGCAGCACGTGAAAAGATGCTCATGTCATTAGGGAAATACAAAACCACAAGATACCACTCCACTAGGATAGCTATAATTAAGAAGATAGACAATAATAAGCATTGGGGAGGATGTGGAGAAACCAGACACTGCCTGGTGGGCAGGTAACCTGGTGCATTTGGAAATGGTTTGGAAAATGTTGGCAGTTCTTCAAAAAGTTAAATGTGGAATTAGCATATGACCCAGCAATTCCACTCCTAAGTATATACCCTAGAGAAATGAAAACATGTTCACACAAAAACTTGAAAACAAATGTTCATCGCAATATTATTTATAATAGCCAAAAAGCAGAAACAACCCAAATGTCCACCAACTGATGGCTAAATAAAATATCTTTGGTATATCCATACAATTGACTATTCTTCAACAATAAAAAGGACATGGATGAACCTTGAAAACATTAAGTGAAAAGACGCCAGTCACAAAAGACCACGTATTGTGTGATTCCATTTATATGAAATGTCCAGAATAAATGTATAGACAGATTGTAGAACTGCGGTTGTCTAGAATGACTGCTAATGGGTATGGGGCTTCTTTCAGAGGGGATGGAAATGTTTCAAAATTAGGTTGTGGCGATGGTTGCACAATCCTGGGAATATAAAACCATTGAACTGTACCCTTTAAATGGGTGAATTGTAAGGTATATGAATAACATCTCAATAAGTTTTCTGCTTTTTTAAAGGAAAGGCGTGTGCTTCTTCCTACTGGTTGAAACGCAATATGATGGCTGATGCTAGCACAGCTGTCCTCAGATCTCCAGCTAGCTCAGGCTGAGGTTGGCAGATTAACAATACAGGAGACTGATAATTTTGACATTGATCTACCAGCCCTAAACAGCTTCCTGCAAATTTTTGCATGGGAAATAAATAAAATCCTATTTGGAAGTCAGTATTATTTTGGATTTTCTGTAACAGCTAAATATAATCCTAAAGTATACACTATCCAGTCTAAAGCAAGTCATTTTCTATGCCTCAATTCTTTAAAATTGAGGTTGACAATTGATTAATGTAACTGACATTAGTTTCAGGGATACAACATAATGATTTGCTATTTGTGTATATTGTGAAATATGCCTCACTCCTTTAATCTATAAAACGGGTACCTTCTGTTTCCTTGATTGCAGCCCTATCAACAGTAGATAATTAGATAATGCATGTGCTAAATATTTAATTTCTTGGAAACTAAACATAAACTCAAGCTGAAGTTTCTTTGGATAATTTACTTTTAAATAGATCACTTTATATGCATTTTTAGTAGGTTTGGAAACACTTCATTCCCAATATCTGTACTTTGTTGCATATATTACCACAATTTTAATTTTGAAAGGAAGTGGGTAAAAAAAAAACCTCCATCTTTTTTTTTGCACAA
The DNA here is from genome assembly GCA_031878705.1 of Tapirus indicus. Lineage (NCBI taxonomy): Eukaryota > Metazoa > Chordata > Mammalia > Perissodactyla > Tapiridae > Tapirus > Tapirus indicus. The sequence goes on along the minus strand of CM062923.1, from coordinate 19,627,981 downwards.
GAATATAATTAAAAGGCATTTGTTCCTAACAGCTGTTATTCTACTTAAAGTGATGGTATGTCCCTAATGCAATTTTTAAAGACAAATAAGCTAGATTTCAATAGATAAAATAGCAGGATTACAAGAAGGCTGCCTTTTAATTAGAACAAAAGTAAAGACGGATGCACATAAAAATATCTGAAAGGATGCATACCAAAATGTTAATAGTGGTTATCTCTGAATGGTGGACTAATAGGTGATTTAAAGATCATTTTACTATATCTGCATTTTGTAATTTTCCACAGTGAATTATCTCTGCAAAAAAATACATTTAAAACAAATGACAAAGAGCCAAATATTAGTCTACTGAATAAGTCACTTCTATTTGAAGATTTAGTGTAATGACCAGTTTTTTAATTAAATCATTTATACTTAGAGAAAGAACAAAGGAGTAAACCCCACCAAGGAGTCTTCAGGTAGTTCAACTCAGGACACAAAGGATGGTTTAAAAAATAAACACAACCATTGAGTCAGTATTAAAAATATCACATTTTAACATTTCTGAGTATTAAATGAAAGTAACATTGGTTAAAGTATCTGGCAAACAGAAGGCACCTAATAAATGTTTGATTCTCAAGCTGAAAGACTTTGCCAAATAAAAATGACAAAAGCATCCATATGTAACTATTTTATAACAAACGAGTGGATAAATTATTTCACAGATCCTTTTAATGAATAGTTCTTCATCCTTAAGACAACAGTTCTTTAACCATTAGCAAAAGATTGCTTTCAAAATACTTATAAGGCACTGAAATAGATGCATACATACCATATTTTCAACACAATGAAACATAACGAAAATATTCTGAATGAGAGAAGTATACAAAATAAATAAGATCACTTTTATAAGCTGGATAAGGCATAGTAATTTAACTAATAAATTAAATCTCTAAAATTAGAAATGTACTTCTATATGTCAGCCCTAACAATGATTTTCAAGAAACTGATAAACCACAGTTTTGAAACAACTTAGGTCAAATTATATTCCACACCTAAGATGCTTGCTTCCTTTCCAGTTTGCCTTCCCTTGCCAAATTCAGTTTGTTTTCTAAAGTCAACACGTTTTGAGCATTCTACACATTTAATTAACAACTTCACAATTTTAAACTTTCAGGTAAAAAGCTTTATCGGATGATTCTCATTTTAGAAAATCTGAGAATATTATTCACATTAATGAAAGTTTTCAGTTACAAAAATGAAGGTTATTGCTAATGACAAGTCTTTCTCTATAGGAACCTCTCACTGGGGTGTATTCTACATCTACACACAAGAAAACCTCCAATGTGTCTACTGCTTAAATAATTATAAAATGGAAAATCCACAAAGGAGGCTTTTCTTTAGGTACAAGAAAATTATTTCCAAGAGGCCCCTTTATCGAAATACATGGAGAATCACTTAACTTACTCTAATTATGCAAATGAAAATTATAAAAGGCTTCATAATAGGCCTATATGAAACATTTTCTGACAGACTCTTGAAAATGTATCAACAATCATCTTACATTATTTTATATCTGAAAGAGAAGTTCACTGATTTTACCATCCTCTCAGTTTTTGTAAGAATGCCATTAATTTTGTTTCACTAGAGAGAGGACTCTACCACAGCTGTAAATATTACTGACAATATTTATTTTCTATTATATATCTGTTCATTTCTGAGGGTAAATGACAAAAGGAAAAGGCTCTGTCCTCCCTCTCTTCCTAATAAAGACAGGCCTCTGCCATGTGGAAGGCTGGGAGCTAGAAAATGAAGCATTCTTAAAATGGACCTCTAACAGAAGGTATATCTTATAAACCAGGTCATCTAGTTACGTGTATTTCTGTTATTCCTGAGTCTTTAATAAAAACCTCATTTAAATGTTCCAGCCTTGTCTCAGCTGTGCTTATAGAAGATAAAGCATAGATTTATGCCATGATAGTTCAGAGTTAAAGGGCAACAGTTTAAGAACAAACTGGGAGGGACGAGGATAAAACTTAAGGGTCTAACAGCCCCATTTCAGTGGAGTCTTTCACTGTCCAAGGTGAAGCATGCAGGTTTTATTTTCTTAGGGTGGAAGCTTAGTGCAGGATTTCCCAAAGACTGGTTCTCCTACTACCTAACTTAAAAATCACTTGAAATTAAAAATGTAGAGATCTGCGACCCGTCCCAGATACAATGAATCAGGACATGTGTGGTAGGTGGCAGGAACAGGCAGGCATTTTGAAAAGCTTCCCAAGTGATTCTTACACTAAGGCTTGAGATCATTGCGAACTATTGCTTTCTAAGAATGGTTCTTTCAGGGGGTCCACAAGGTCAAAACTATTTTCATACTCATACTAACATGTTATTTGCTTTTTTTTCATTTTCTCATAAACAGTAGCGTTTACTAGAGGCTACAAGATGTGTGATATCACAACAGATTGAATGTAGAAGCAGATATGAGATTCCATCTGTGTTCTTTAAGTTAGTCAAGATATTTGCAAAAAATGGAATACAATGCCACTTTTCTCACTAAATCTTTTTGTTTTGGAAAATAACACATTTTTCATAAAAATGTTTATATTAACATGTGTTTATTATTTTTTAATGAATAAATATTTTATGACTTCTAATTTTTATTTTTAATATAATATATATAACCCACATAAACAAAAGGTCTTGAGACCAGAAAGTTTGAGAAGTGCTCTTTCCAGCTGACATCAGTGCCCTGTAAACATCACTGCTGACAGGCACAGCTATTTAGTTCCTTGGCACACTCCATGTGTATTTCACTTTAAATATGATTCAACAGATCATTTGTAAAAAAGCTTCTTAAACTTATTTTCAGGCAAGGGAATTTAATCTGACAGTGAAACACTGAAGTCTAACCAGTTCTAGTTAAAAGTTTAAGATAACAAAGCATGTTTTCCTTGGTGACATCAGAATGTGATAAATAATCCTTTAATGTATACACAGGTTGCCTCTGATGTATGGAATAGAAAACCATACTTTACATGACACATTTTAAAAATATTAATTAGTAATGTGAAAACACAGCATCAAATTCTAAGTGAGTTGTGGCAAATGAATGGCATACTCCAAATGTTAACTAAGAAGAAATATCTAATTTTCGAAAGAAAAAATAGGGGTGGAACCGGTGTTCCTGGAGAGAAAAAAAAATTTTTTTAAGTTACACTTTTTTGAAAATGTAGAAATATGAGTAGGCAGATTAACACTGACATTATACTAAGCTACACAATTTTATTCTTAAGTGAAAATACATCTTAGATACTATTTCCAAATTAACATTTGAGTGTATCTTGCCATTAGAGAATACAAATTGAGAACACTTTGAGGTTTAGGCATAGCTGTGGTGAAAGCAATTCCTTCAGCCTTTTGATTGTATCTCAGGTATGAAATAATTACATCGATGCTTTTAACCTGCCTTATATAATTTTTAAACGTATTGCTATTTAAAAAATCTGAGACAGCTAACATTTAAATAAATCACTGTTTGGAAATGATGTTTGAATGAATGATGCTGTGAACATATTTGCTAGTTTATACCATATTAAGATTCTAAATGATATAGCTATTTAATATATCTTATGTTGAATAATTGGTATTTGAAAATTAGTAGGTTTTTCTCTCTGAGTAGCCTTTTGGAAAAAGTGCATTGAATATAGTTTCCAGTCATAGTTTACCTTCCTAACTTGTGCTTATTTAAAAACCTTCTCATCAGGAGGGCGTTAAACAGTACTCAAACCACAAGTCCAATGAATCTGACTTTTCCTTTCCCCCGTTTTGGTTTGCATGTCCACTTAAAACCATCATTTTTCTGCAAACTTTCCACTTAGTGCATCAAAAATCAATGTTATGAGAGTTCTCTAAAAGGTTCAGCAGTTTTTTGGAGTCTCTGAATGATTACAGCATTCTGTAAATCTGCTTCTTCCAATGTGAGTGTTTCATCTAGCAATCTGAGGAAAGGAAGAGCCGTTGCCAGGGAGAAGGGAGGGCTTCTTTGAGATCCTTGGTATTTTTCAATGAAGTCTTTGATGTGGCTTATCCTGCAAAATAGCACAAACTATTAACATAATTTTATGAAAATTTGAATTAGCTAATTTAAGGTAACAACTTATGAAGACATCTGGCTATGTTAATACACAGAATAGTCAAATTATGATGACAGAGTTGATCATTGGGCTATCTTTTAAAGGTTCACCCTTGATGACAATAGGGAATTACTGTCAATTATCGTAGGTGTCACAAGGATATTATGGTTACATTTTTAAGGAGTACTTATCTTTTAGAGACATACTGAAATATTTATATGCGAAACTTTATGAAGTCTGGGATTTGCTTAAAAATAGTTCAGTGGAAACTAAGTAATGGATCATATTATATCTTCTCTTTATTTTTGTATATATCTAACAGTTTCTATAATAGAAAATTTATATATCTACATATCTAGCTCTGAATGGGTCAGAAATGATCTAACCAGTAATCCTACAGACACAGGTTGTATATCTTAAATACCGGGTCATGCTGTGCTTCAAATCCAATTAGGAAAATTCTTAACTCAGTGCAGGTAGAATTTCAGTTAGTATAATGAACACTATGATGTAATATAATCATTGCAATCTCAAAGGTAGCTCAAAGTTATGTTCCCCTAAGTATGTGTGTGTGTGTATTTAGCCAGGGAGAGCACATATGTAGTTCACCAAAACTAAGATGCCATAGGGCCGGCCCGGTGGCATAGTGGTTAGGTTCATGCACTCCGCTTCGGCGGCCCAGGGTTCACAGGTTCGGATCCTGAGCGTGGACTGACGCACTGCTTGTCAAGCCATGCTGTGGTGGCGTCCCATATAAAGTAGAGGAAGATGGGCCTGGATGTTAGCCCAAGGCCAATGTTCCTCAGCAAAAAGAGGAGGATTGGCAATGATGTTAACTCAGGGCTAATCTTCCTTACAAAAAAACCCCCAAAAAACTAAGAAGCCATTGATTTTAAGACACATCATTTTATGTATTACTGAAAAAAAAACCAAAAAACTGGATCATGACAAAATATTTTCTTAACACTTAGAATTTTTACCTTATATTTACTGAAAGAACACTTTTAACTTAATTTCACATAAACATTTATCAAATCACTCATGTGCTTCCATAATATAAGTAGAATAAAATGGTTAAGTCAATCCTAATACTTGACTATTATGACTCAGATCCGTTGAATCACTTTTGATTCAGGCATTAATGTACATGTTTTCCCTCATAATACCCACCCTCTGTATCATCAGGTGTGTTGGTGATATAGAATTTCTTTATTTAAATTATTTTTATTTTTGGTGAGGAATATTCACTCTGAGCCACCATCTGCTGCCAATCTTCCCTCCCCCCCCCCTTTTTTTGCTCAAGGAAGAGTGGCCCTGAGCTAACATCTGTGCCCATCTTCCTCTATTTTGCACGTGGGTCACTGCCACAGCATGGCTTGACAAGTGGTGTAGGTCCTCGCCCAGGATTTGAACCCATGAACCTGGGCCGCCAAAGCAGAGCACACCAGACTTAACCATTAAGCCATGGGGCCAGCCCCTAGAATTTAAAAAGTGTTCCACTACTGTCTCTGGGATTGTTTTGTTCAGCTGACACTCATTCTGCATGCTTTGAGGTAGATGCTAAGGCAAAGACAATTGTGTCATGATTGCCATATGGCCAACAATGGATTATAGGATGCATCGCCATTTCAGAGATGCTAAAATGTGAAAAACGTGCAACTTGGAATTAGTGTGAAATGGCATATCAGCAAAGACAGAATTCTCCCATTTAATCAATTCACTAAAATTCACTAATTGCCACTCTATTAAACCTGTGTGGGTTACCCAAAAAGTCTACGATATAGTCCAGTGCATTTATTTGGGCACCAACAATTGTATAACTACAGGCTAACACTTATGGCAAAGAATATAAAAAGTAAGAACACAGTAAAGATGAAAGGAACTGTGCAGTCAAAATTTAAAATGTATACAGTCATCTCTATGATACCATTAAGAGAATAAAGAAATGTCAATCTAAAAAGCTTTAAGAGGATAAAAAAATAATAAATACCAACATTAGTAAGCTCAAAAGGAGGCGAGAAGGAGAAATAAAGAAGACCAAGCCATGGGGTAAAGAGAAAACAAACAGCAAGATGTTACCCTTAAACACAACTAGTTCGGAATATCACATATTACTGTAAAAAGTGGACTAAACATTCCAAGGTAAAAACAAAGCCTGATTAATCTTCACTTAATAGATACCGTTGGCCAAAGTTTTTTAAATGCTTCTTCAATCATTCAGGAAAAAAAATCCAGGTGGCCATTTGTTATTGAAAATGTCAGAAGTATTTTTCTATACAAAGAAGTTGAGATTAAAATATTTTATTTCCCTAAAAAGAAACAAACTTGAACTAGAATAACAAATCCCCTCTTCCATTTTCCGTATGTTTAGTTTGCTCTCCTTTCACCTGAAAGGAATTTGGGTCACGGAAGAACTTTTCCAGGGAACCATTTTAAACATATGCTTCTTCTATTATTATGATAATCAGCTCTATTATTTTAGCTGTCTAGGGTGGTTTTGACATTTAGAAATAATATAAGTGAAAGGCCCTGAAGAAAGCCAAACACACAGAAAGCACTCGGTAGATTCTTAAAAACAACTGTTGACTAAACTGAAAAGAATAAACTTAAACTTAGGGAAAGAAATCAGACAAATAATGAAATGGGAAGACTCACCTATGAGAAATATTAAATTTCTGGATAATCCTCTTCCCATTGGCTAACCAGATCTGTATATGAGTGATGGGCTCCAGGTTGTTTAGTGCGACAGCAGACAAAGTATTTTTATGCTCAACTGCAATACTCTTTGCTTTAGATACAATTTTTGGTGTGGCACTAAGAAAATTCAGACAACAAAGTCAGATGCATGTTTTCTCATTAAGGAGAACTTTATCATTAAACAATTACCATAAAAATTTTACATTAAGGATAGCTTTTAGAAAGATTTTAGTAAGTCAGAGCCTTCATTCCTCAGTAACAACATAAAGATATTAATATTAGTTATGCCCATCATATATGATGATTGCAGAAATGTAATGAAATTATTCATATCCAAGTAATTTGTAAGCTTGTAGAGTGCTACAGAAATATATAGTGAGTAGTATTATTTGAATAGCGCCTTACAGAATATACAATTTTATAGTGTTGATAGATCTATGGATTTTACTCTTATCTACTCTCCAGGTTAAAATTTCTAAAAGAAATTGTAAGTTCTCTATAAAGATTAGTCCTTGTGTTATAAAGGAAAAGGAAGGAAAGTATTTTCTGATCATTCTGAAAGTCACATTCAGATATTTTTATATGTGTGGATGAATATGTATTTACCTTACCAATATTGATAATTAATACATAAGAATTCATAAAAATAGGACGTCAGCATCATGGCGGAGTGAGATTCCCTCTTTGAATCTCTGCCCCCTATGACACAACGAAAACATCATTCACATTCCAACAGAGCTCAATCAAACACTACGAAGGAGGGGCCGCCCGGTGGTGCAGCGGTTTAGTCCGCGCTTGGCAGCCCGGGGTTCGCGAGTTCGGATCCCGGGCGCCCGCCGACGCACTGCCTGTCAGCCATGCCGTGGCGGCGTCCCATATAAAGTGGAGGAAGATGGGCACGGATGTTAGCCCAGGGCCAGTCTTCCTCAGCAAAAAGGGGAGGATTGGCAACAGATGCTAGCTCAGGGCTGGTCTTCCCCACAAAACAAAACAAAACAAAAAAAACACTACGAAGGACTTCTGAGAAACCCCTGCTGCCATACATCAGACGGTGGAGGCGCGGGAAGCCCAGGAGGACGGGAGGAGAGGTAGGAGGTTGTACTCCCCCACCCCAATCGATCGGCAAAAACAGCGCGGTTCACGGACAGAGGGGGGAGGGGCGGCCCACAGCGGGGAAAACTATCGCCATCCAGGTGCTCTCACAGACTGTCATGAGATTCCCCACTGAGAAGCGACGACGGACTGCTTAGGGGGTGTAGCAAACACCCTAAGAGAGCCAGAAAGGAAACCCCCGGGTCAAGCAGGAGAAAGAGAGGACCCCTCCCCCCACACACCCGGCATTTCAGCATAATCCCTCTGGGGGCTGCAGCCGCCTCAGAGCAAACCGCTCGCGATCTCCATCTAGTGGCAGCAGGGGGATACTGCAGGACTAACTTTAATCATGAGGGGTAAAAATAAAGCCGTCCCCGTCGGATCCTTGCAAAAATATGTCAGGGCTACAGACCAAAAGGAAAATGACAAACACCCAGAAACCAACACTGAAGGCACAGAATTTGATAACCTGAATGAGAGAGAATTCAAAATAGCTATCATAAACAAGCTCAACGAAATACAAGAGAACACACAGAAACAAATCAACGAATTCAGGGATTATGTCACAAAAGAGATTGAAACCCTAAAGAAAAACCAATCAGAATTATTGGAGATGAAAAACAAAATCAACGAGATAGTGGAAAAAATGGAGTCTTTAAAGAGCAGAACTGACAATATGGAGGAACGAATTAGCACTATTGAGGATAGCCACGCAGAAATGCTCCTGGTAGAGGAGGAGAGAGAGCTAAGACTAAAAAGAAATGAAGAAATTCTTCGAGAAATATCAGACTCAATGAGGAAAAGCAACATAAGGATAATAGGTATTCCAGAAGGAGAAGAAAGAGAAAAAGGAGCAGAGAGTTTGTTCAAAGAAATAATAGCTGAGAACTTCCCCAACCTAGGGAACGAGAGGGAAATAACAGTGAATGAAATCAATAGATCACCTAAATATATAAACAGGAATAAAAAATCATCTCGCCACATAGTAGCAAACTTGAAGAATACCTGTGACAAGGAAATAATATTGAAGGCAGCTAAACAAAAAACCAAAATAACATACAAAGGAAACCCCATCAGGCTCTCAGCTGATTTCTCGACAGAAACTCTACAGGCTAGGAGAGACTGGAATGATATATTCAAAATCATGAAAGACAAAAACCTTCAGCCGAGAATACTCTATCCAGCAAAAATATCCTTCAAATACGATGGAGAAATAATAACTCTCCCTGATAAACAAAAGCTAAGAGAGTTCGTCACCACAAGACCCCCACTACAAGAAATGCTCAAGAAGGCCCTTAGGCCTGAAAAAAAACAAATGAGAAAGGGGATACAAAGATTTCAACAAGGAGAAAAGCAAGGAGACTAAACCAGAACAAAATACAGTTGGAAAACATCAAAAATTAATTCAAGCTCATCACTGAAAACACACATTCATGACACAGTCTGGAATAAAGAGATAACAAATAAGGAGGGGAAGAGGTAAGGGATTGAACTGACCCAGCCTCAGGAAAAAGGAGGCATCTGAAAATGTACTTTCTTATCCAGGAGATCGCTTATATAAACCGCACGGTAACCACTAAACAAACAACCAGAAGAGAACCACACATGACAAATAAACAGAAAACCAAGAGAATGAGCATGCAGAAATACCAAATTGAATTTGCAGTCCGAAACACAAGGGACAAGAAACAAAGGAAATGCAAAAGAACCAGAAGATGAACAATAAAATAGCAACATTAAACCCTCATATATCAATAATCACTCTAAATGTAAATGGATTGAATTCTCCAATCAAAAGACACAGAGTGGCAGGATGGATTAAAAACCAAGATCCAACAATCTGCTGCCTCCAGGAAACACATCTCAGCTCTAAAGACAAACACAGACTCAAAATAAAAGGATGGAAAACAATACTCCAAGCTAATGGCAAACAAAAGAAAGCAGGAGTAGACATACTTATATCAGACAAAGTAGACTTCAAGATAAAAAAGGTAATGAGAGACAAAGAAGGGCAATATATAATGATAAAAGGGATACTTCACCAAGAAGACATAACACTCATAAATATCTATGCACCCAACACAGGAGCACCAAAGTACATAAAACAACTGCTAAAAAACCTTAAAGGAGATATTAACAATAACACAATAATAGTAGGGGATCTTAACACCCCCCTTACATCAATGGATAGATCATCCAGAGAAAAAGTCAACAAGGAAATAATGGACTTAAACGAAAAACTAGATGCAATGGACTTAATAGATATATACAGAGCACTCCACCCAAAAAAAGCAGAGTACACATTCTTCTCAAGTGCACATGGAACATTCTCAAGGATAGACCATATATTAGGAAACAAGGCAAACCTCTATAAATTTAAGAAGATTGAAATCATTACAAGCATCTTTTCTGATCATAATGCTGTGAAACTAGAAATCAACTGCAAGGAAAAAACTAGGAAAGGGACAAAGATGTGGAGACTAAACAACATGCTACTGAACAACCAATGGGTTGTTGATGAAATTAAAGGAGAAATCAAAAGCTATCTGGAGACAAATGAAAAGGAAAATACACCATACCAACTCATATGGGATGCAGCAAAAGCAGTCCTGAGAGGGAAATTCATAGCAATACAAGCTCACCTTAACAAACAAGAAAAATCCCAAATAAATAACCTTAAATTGCACCTAACAGAGTTGGAAAAAGAAGAACAGACAAAGCCCCGAATCAGTAGAAGGAGGGAAATAATAAAAATCAGAGCAGAAATAAATGAAATTGAAACCAAAAAAACAGTAGAAAGGATCAACGAAACAAAGAGCTGGTTCTTTGAGAAGATAAATAAAATTGACAAACCCTTAGCCAGACTCACTAAGAAAAAAAGGGAGAAGACTCAAATAAATAAAATTAGAAATGAAAGAGGAGAAATTACAACAGACACCACAGAAATACAAGGGATTATTAGGGAATACTATGAAAAACTTTACGCCAACAAATTGGACAACCTAGAGGAAATGGACAAATTCTTGGACATGTACAACCTCCCAAAACTGAATCAAGAAGAAATAGAGAATCTGAACAGACCAATCACAAGTAAAGAGATTGAAACAGTCATCAAAAACCTCCCAAAAAATAAAAGCCCAGGACCAGATGGCTTCCCTGGAGAATTTTATCAAACGTTCAAAGAAGATTTAGCACCTATCCTTCTCAAACTATTCCAAAAAATAGAGGAAGATGGAATACTTCCCAACACATTCTATGAGGCCGACATCATGCTGATACCAAAGCCAGACAAGGACAATACAAAGAAGGAAAACTACAGGCCAATATCGCTGATGAACATAGACGCAAAAATCCTCAACAAAATATTGGCAAACCGAATACAGCAATATATCAAAAAGATCATACACCACGATCAAGTGGGATTCATACCAGGGACACAGGGATGGTTCAACATCCGCAAATCAATCAACGTGATACACCACATTAACAAAATGAAGAATAAAAACCACATGATCATCTCAATCGATGCAGAGAAGGCATTCGACAAGATCCAGCATCCATTTATGATAAAAACTCTCAACAAATGGGTATAGAAGGAAAGTAGCTCAACATAATAAGGGCCATATATGACAAACCTACAGCAAACATCCTACTCAACGGGGAAAAACTGAAAGCCATTCCTTTGAGGACAGGAACAAGACAAGGGTGCCCACTCTCACCGCTCTTATTCAACATAGTACTGGAAGTTCTGGCCAGAGCAATTAGGCAAGAAAAAGGAATAAAAGGACTCCAAATAGGCAATGAAGAAGTGAAACTCTCACTATTTGCAGACGACATGATCCTATACATAGAAAACCCCAAAAATTCCATCGGAAAGCTACTAGAAACAATCAACAACTACAGTAAAGTGGCAGGGTATAAAATCAACTTACAAAAGTCAATTGCATTCCTATACACTAACGATGAAAAAACAGAAAGAGAACTCAAAAAGACAATCCCATTTACAATTGCAACAAAGAGAATAAAATATCTGGGAATAAATTTAACCAAGGAGGTCAAAGACCTATACAATGAAAACTATAAGACACTATTGAAAGAAATCGAGGAGGACATAAAGAAATGGAAAAATATTCCATGCACATGGATTGGAAGAATAAATATAGTTAAAATGTCCATTCTACCTAAAGTAATCTACAGATTCAATGCAATCCCAATCAGAATCCCAATGTCATTCTTCACGGTAATAGAACAAAAACTACTGAAATTCGTATGTGGCAACAAAAGAGCCCGAATAGCTAAAGCAATTCTGAAAAAAAAAAGAACAAAGCTGGAGGCATCACAATCCCTGATTTCAAAATATACTATAAAGCTACAGTAATCAAAACAGCATGGTACTGGTACAAGAATAGACACACAGATCAATGGAACAGAATTGAAAGCCCAGAAATAAAACCACACACCTATGGACAGCTAATCTTCGACAAAGGAGCAAACAACATACAATGGAGAGAGGGAAGTCTCTTCAATAAATGGTGCTGGGAAAATTGGACAGCAACATGCAAAAGAATGAAAGTAGACCATCTCCTATCGCCATATACAAAAATCAATTCAAAATGGATCAAAGACCTGAAAGTGAGACCTGAAACTATAAAACTCCTGGAAGAAAATATAGGCAGTACACTAATTGCGATTGGACATAAAGGGATCCTGTCAGATTCCATGTCTACCCAGACAAGGGAAACAAAAGAAAAAATAAACAAGTGGGACCTCATCAGACTAAAGAGCTTCTACAAGGCAAATGAAACCAGGATCAAAATGAATAAACAACCCACCAGCTGGGAGAAAATATTTGCAAATCGTTTGTCTGACAAGGGATTAATCTCAGTAATATACAAAGATCTCATACAACTGAGCAACAAAAAAACAAACAACCCGATCAAAAAATGGGCAGAGGATATGAACAGACATTTTTCCAAGGAAGAGATCCAGATGGCCAATAGACACATGAAAAGATGTTCAACATCACTAATCATCAGGGAAATGCAAATCAAAACTACACTGAGATATCACCTTACACCGGTTAGAATGGCTATAATCACCAACACAAAAAACAACAAATGCTGGAGAGGTTGTGGAGAAATGGGGACCCTCATTCACTGCTGGTGGGAATGCAAACTGGTGCAGCCTCTATGGAAAACAGTATGGAGAGTCCTCAAAAAATTAAAAATAGAAATACCGTATGATCCAGCAATCCCACTCTTGGGCATCTACCCAATGGACGTGAAATCAACCATCACAAGAGGCGTATGCACCCCTATGTTCATTGCAGCATTATTCACTATAGCCAAGAAGTGGAAGCAACCCAAGTGTCCCTCAACTGAAGATTGGTTAAAGAAGATGTGGTATATACATACAATAGAATACTACTCAGCCATAAGAAAAGACACAATTGTCCCATTTGCAACAACATGGAGGGACCTAGAGGGTATTATGTTAAGTGGAATAAGCCAGAGAGAGGACAGACACTGCATGAACTCACTCATATATGGAATATAAGTGAACACACGGACAGAGAGAACTGATTGGTGGTTACCAAGGGGAAGGGGGGTGGGGGGGCACAAGGGGTGAAGGGTTACATCCACAAGGTGACGGACAAACAAAAATGTACAACTAAAACCCCACAGTGTTATAAACTAAGACATCAATAAAAAAAAAAATTAAAAAAAAAAAAAGAATTCATAAAAATAGAAGACATCCCATATCTAACCTCTTTGCATGTTCTGTCATAATACAGAGATATGATGAAGATTGCATAATGTGAAAATAACTGAAGGCTTTGATACTAACTTTATTAGGCATTGTTTCATTTTTATTACCTCAAAATTCAGATACTGATCACAGAACACAATGTTGAGGGCACTGATAGGCATAAAATGGAACCCTACATTCAAAAGCTGGTTTGGTACTCTGTAACACTAACGGCAAAGCTCAAGTGGTGGGTGCAAGAGACAAAAAATGATTAATCCGTCCAATTTTGCCTAATGTCCTCAATAAGCCAGGCCCTTTTATTTTGCTGAGGAAGATTAGCCCTGAGCTAACATCTGTTGCCAATCTTCCTCATTTTTTGGTTGAGGAAGATTAGCCCTGAGCTAACATCTGTGCCAGTCTTCCTCCACTTTATACAGGGGTTGCTGCCACAGTGTGGCTGAAGAGTGATGTAGGTCTGCGTCTGGGATGCGAACCCATGAACCTGGGCCACCGAAGTGGAATGCACCGAACTTAACCACTATGCCACGGGGCCGGTCCCAAGCCAGGCGCTTTTGATTTGATAAAATCAAAAAAGCCTCCATGATTTCTTAGTGTAGTGACAGCATACATTAATTTACACTAAGGTAAATATGACTTGGAGTCCTCATAAAAGTTAACATGAAAAATCTCATTTCCAATGGGAGAACCGATAAACTCTCTGTATCCGGTCTACATGGTAAAATAATGACAGGCTGAATATTAGTCAAGCCTCTGCTTGCGGAAAGCACAGATCATGAGACTACTCACCTTCCCAATCTGTGACCCTGTCCTGAGAAGGGCTGGAACACAGGCTTCGTTGACATACATACTTCATTTTGCTTATCTTCAACTTTAACATCCACCTCTTCTTTATCAAAAATTCTCTGTAATTCCAGAGGCAATTCCCTTGGAAGGTAAAGAAACAAAGTGATAAGGGTCCCAATATGTCTTTTTTCTTTCTCCAAAAAACATATTCTGTATGTAAAAAGAATTGAAAAATATATAGAAATAGGCATATAATCTTCTTTACAATAAAAAATAAATGTATTTAAAATAATATAGTTAAATAATATGCATATCAAAAACCAAGAACAATGACTACAAATTCATGAACAGCTTGAGTTATTCAGCAGTACCTACAATAGTACTAAAGTCACAAAATATTTGATGACTATATCCTGCTAAATTGAAACAATTTAATCATTTTATAGGCGTCTGAATAGGACTAAAAATCTGCTAGAAAAATCAAGCTCTCATTTCAATTTTTAAATGAAAATAGATTTACTCTGGAAATGATAAATAAAATAAAATATGAAACGTTAGAATTTAAAAAAATATTTTCACATTTCATCCTCCTAACAAAGAGATTTAAAGTAACATAACTGGGACTTGGACTCAGTCTGGGGCTTTGTCTAGTATACCATAGACACCTCTCTCTGAACAAGATAAACTTCAGATGAGCAGGGCCACATCTGTTTCACTTGCAAACATATTCCAATCCCAAGAACAGTGACTGGTGCACAGCACAACTTGGACAGATATCTGTTGAATCTTATGATCTTTTAAAGGTAAGGTCTTTTCTAATGAGCACTGAAAGTTTACAATGCTATGGAATATACTTGAGATATAAGCAATGAACTTCCATGGAGAAATTTTTTTTTTTTTTTTGGTGAGGAAGATTAGCTCTGAGCTAACATCTGTTGCCAATCCTTCTCTTTCTGCTGAGGAAGATTGGCCCTGGGCTAACATCAGCGCCCATCTTCCTCTACTTTATATAGGACGCCGCCACAGCATGGCTTGATAAGCGGTGCAAACATCCACGCCCGGGATCTGAACCTGTGAACCCTGGGCAACCAAAGCAGAGCACGCGAACTTAACCACTATGCCATCAGGCCAGCCCCAATGGGGGAATTTTTAACAAAGTACAAATTTTAACAAACTTTTATAAAATAATTGATTTTTTCTGATATCTGAAATAATACAAATTCATGTCCCGTATACTTATGATTTGTGTACTTTTCTGTACATGTCATACTTTAAAATTGTTTATTTAATAAGTAATATATGCTTCTTCTAATAAATGACATAAAAAAATGTAAACACATGTCAACTTAGAAAATGATAGTCCTTAATCCCACTCTCACTTTAACAGAAAACTTTGGTTAGCATCTCCTAGATTTTCTCCATACATACAGTAAAATTCCATATAAATATTTTATTTTTTCCACAGATGGTATTAATCCATACACACTATTCTGTATTCTGCAAAATTCCTTTTTTTGTTTTTTTAGTGATATACCATAGAGATCTTCTCATGTTAGTATATGGATATATGTCATTCACTTTTACCACATGCATACTATATTCTGTTATAAAGTAGATCAAATGGTACAAACATGTAAAATATTCTTTCCATTTTTTTATTACTGATTTCTAAGAATTGTGTATCTATTCCATTCACATGATATATGTGTAACAAGTCTTTCCAGTTTGGCATTTGTCTTTTGACTGTATATAGTGTTTTTTGGTATATATGTTTTAATATTTACATATCAAATTTATTCATCTTTCTTATATTGCTTCTGGGACTCATGCCAACTATAGCTATCACGCAACAACATGAATGAATATCCCAAAGAAGTAAGCTGAGTAGACACAAAAAATAAACATATTCCATTTACATAAGGTTCACAAAACAGATAAAATGAAATTACAGTGTTTAAGGCTACATGCTTAAATGGGTAAAACTATAAAGAAAAGCAAAGAACAAATTACTATTAAAATCAGGATAAAATTACTTCTGTGATATTCCTACCAAAAATGTGTAACCCTAATCTTATTATGAGGAAAAATCAGAAAAATCTGAATTGAGAGTCATTATATATAATTCAGTCCCATCATCTTCAAGTGTCAAGGTCATAAAAAAAAACAAAGAAAACTGAGGAACCATTTCATTCTGAAGGCAACTAAAGAGACATGACATCTAAATGCAATGTGTGATTCTGAATTGGATACTTTTGCTATAAATAATAATATTAAGACCAATGGTGAAACTTAGAGTCTGAGGATTAAATTGCAGTAATATATCAATAGATGGCTGTATTGTGGCTATACAGGAAAATGTCCTTGCTTGCAGGAAATGCACACTAAAGTATTCAGGATGATGAGGCACCACTTTAGCAACTTACTCTCAAATGGTTTCAGGGAAAAAGTTCTGTGTACTTGCTCTGTAAGTATAGAGTTTTGTACTTACAAAAGCTCTGTAAGCTTGCAACTTTTGAATAAGTTTTAAAAAAGATTCAAAATTAATTATTTTATGTATTACAAAGCAATCTGAAGTCTGTATATACAATATACATACATACACACAGACATATATACATATGTATATATTGAAAATTGGTTAGATACAGAATACTATCAACCCTTCTGAAATAAAGACACCAAAATAAGTGCTTTGCACCATAAACTGATGTCACAAGTAAAAAACATGTGCTAAGGAGAGATGCCATGGGAAAGAAATTTAATGCTGTATATCTTTTTTGGAAAGCAGAAGCATGAATATGAGCATCAACAGCTGAAAGAATGTTCATGGCTTTTATTAATTTTCTTTCTAACAATCTATCCTGAAAGAGCAATCAAAGATATTGGTCAAAATTTAAATATAGTTATTAAATAAATAGGAGAAAATCTTCAAGACTTTGGATTAGGCGATGGTTTCTTAGATATGATACGAGAAGTGAAAGTGACAAAAGAAAAAAAGAGATATATCAGACCTCATCAAAATTAAAAACTTTTCTGCTTCAAAGGACATCAAGAAAATGAAAAGACAACACAAAGAATGGGAGAAAATATTTTAAAATCACATATTTGATAAGGGACTTGTATCCAGAATAAAGAACTCTTACAACTCAACAAAAAAGGCAAACAACCCAATTTAATAAATAGGCAAAGAAAACAAAATGGATGAAGGATTTGAATAGACATTTCTTCAAAGAAGATATACACGTGTGGCCAATAAATACACGAAAAGATGTTCAACATCTCTAGTCATTAGAGAAATGCAAATCAAAACCACAATGAGCTACCACTTCACATCCACTAAGATAGCCATAATTTAAAAAAAACCAGACACTAACAAGTGTTGGCTAGGATATGGAAAAATTGGAACCCCCTACATTGTTGGTGAGAATATAAAATGGTGCAGTCACTTTGGAATACAGTTTGGCAGTTATTTATAAAGTTAAACATAGAGTTAACAATTCCACTCCTAGACCTGAGAGAACTGAAAATATATGTCCACACAAAAAGTACACAAACGTTCATAGCAGTATTATTCATTAAGAGCCAAAATGTGGAAATGACCCAAATGGCTATCCACTAATAAATGGATAAACTGCATATGGTGTATCCATACAATGCAACACTATTTGGCAATAAAAAGGAATGAAGGACTGATAGAGCCACAACATGGATGAACTTCGAAAACATTATGCTGAGTCAAAGAAGTCAGATACAAAAGGATTCCATTTATATGCAATGTCCAAAATAGGCAAATCCAGACAGACATAAAGTAGATTAGTGGTTGTGTAGGTCTGTGGGGAAGGGAAAATGGAGAGTGACTATTAGTATGAGGTTTCTTTTTGGGGTGATGAAAATGTTCTGGACTTAATTGTGCTGGTGGCTGCAAAACTCTCTGAATATGCTAAAAAATACTGAAATGTGCAATTTAAAGGGATGATTTTTATGATATGTTAATTATATCTAAATAAAGCTATTATTTAAACAAATATTTAAATACAATGATAGTCACAGATAAATTTATACTGCTAAATTAAGACATAACCTAAATTGCCAACAATGACTAAGTGTATATACAAAAATTATGGGTCATCATTGTGATAAAATAATATGCAGATATATTCAAACATTTCAAGATAAATTCAAAATTGTTTTTAAAAAATAAACATATGCAGGGTCAGCCCAGTGGCCTACTGGTTAAGTTTGGCACGCTCCACTTTGGTGGCCTGGGTTCAGTTCCTTGGTGCAGACTTACACCACTCATCAGTGGCCATGCTGCAGTGGCAGCTCACATACAAAAAAAGAGGAAGATTAGCAAGAGATGTTAGCTCAGGGTGAATCTTCCTCAGCAAAAAAATAATCATATAATAATAATAATAATAATAATAATAAATATATAAATAAATGCATATGATATGTGAATCTATGCACAGAAAATGCCAGAATGAAATTCAACAAAAATGTTAATAGCAGTTACGTCTAAGTAATGAAATTATGATGATTTTCAAGTTCTTAATAATTTAAAAAACTTCTAGACCAAACATATATAACACTTAGAATCATAAATATATAATAAACATAAGAGGGCAATGGAAATCACAATCCAAAGACTATAAAGATATTTAAACATTTAAACATAAATATTAAACAACACCTAGGATGTGATAATAAGTAATACTTGGCAAAGTGAATTAGTTTAAGTCAGATTTTGGTTGATCAGAATTCAAATTCCTAAAGTTTCTTCAAAATTACAGCTGTGGCTCTCTTAAGAAAACTCATCTTATGAAAATCTGAATTTATAAAAGAAAGCATCTGTGAATGCATAGGGATGTGTGAACAACATTAAAAGGGATTTTTCTAAATGAAACATGCCTAAAATATCCTTCTATTTAAAAAAATTGCTTACCCTTTTTTGATGGAGTTCAGAAACTGCTGACTTGCACCATCAGAATAACTTCTGAAATCATCATTGACTGTGAATCCATTTTTCCATAATTTTATACTGACATCTACCTGTAAACCAGTAAGAAACAAAATGCATCATGTTAATAAGATGTACTATTAGATTAAAAGTCCTTTGAAAATTTCTTCTATCGGTATATATTTTATGTATCACTCTCTTTTTAAAATTGAGTTATAACTGACTTATAACATTGTATTAGTTTTAGGTGTACAATACAATGATTTATATATGTATATATTACAAAATGATTACAATAAGTTTAGTTAACATCCATTACCAGGCACAGCTACAAATTCTTTTTTTTATGTATCATTCTTAAGAGCAAACTTCAAATGTAAAAATCAAAACAATGTGTATACATAATATAGTTCATAATGAGTATATTTTTAAATAAATCATTAATAGTTTTCTTTAAGAGAGCTCATTTGCAGAAATATTCCGTGCCGTGTCTGTCTCAGAAGACACAAAGCTTTCTGTTCAGAAGAGACTTCTCAACTGTTAGAGGAGGACTTTGCTTGAAATGACTTTGAACATTAAGAATAACGTACAGGAGGGAAAAAAACTATGACCAATTAATGGCTATTCCTTCAAATATAAAATACCAGTGTTACACGGTTATCCTTAATATTTCATCCCTTAACATCCTGTTAATCAGCTCATAAGAACAATATTTATTCACTCATTCAATCAAAGAAGCAAGGTAAGTCACTGTAGAAACCTAGAGAAGTTCAGGAATACAGCAGAATGTAGGGATGCTTCTGGCTGAATACAGGAAGACTGATTAAAAAACTTTTTTTAAAAGATATCAGACTATTAGAGCCCCTTCCTTCTCTCTAGCATTTATTCACTCATTTATTCATTCAGTTTACTGAGTGTCTAATATGTAACAGACACTTCATTAAGAGGTTAGGATAGATGTTAATCATAATAATGATAGCATATATTATTTGTCTATCTACCTATCAGTATGTACTAGACACTGTTTAAAGCACTTTTCCTACATAAACTTATTTAGTCCTTTCAAAATCTACACAAGGTTGGTATTATTATCCTTTTTACAGAGGGGGAACAGAAACACAGAAGATTAGTTAAATTGCCCAAGGTCACACAGTCAGTAAGGGGTGGAGCTGGGGCTTGAATCCATACTCTTAACCACTACACAACATTGCCCCCCCTCTTTTTTTGTGAGGAAGACTAGCCCCGAGCTAACACCTGTTGCCAATCCTTCTCTTTCTGCTGAGGAAGACTGGCCCTGAGCTAACGTCTGTGCTCATCTTCCTGTTTTATATGTGGGACACCTGCCACAGCATAGCTTGATAAGTGGCACGTAGGTCCACACCAGAGATCCGAACCTGCGAACCCTGGGCCACCAAAGTGGAGTGCGCAAACTTAACCACTG
This sequence comes from Tapirus indicus, assembly GCA_031878705.1. Taxonomy (NCBI): domain Eukaryota; kingdom Metazoa; phylum Chordata; class Mammalia; order Perissodactyla; family Tapiridae; genus Tapirus; species Tapirus indicus. Next base: position 19,607,133 of record CM062923.1, on the reverse strand, counting down.
TGCCATCGGGTTGGCCCCAACACTGCCCCTTGTATACTCATAACCAAACTGCCATGGTACTCAGGTAAAAGAATGAGAATAAAACAAATAGGAAAGAAGCACATAAAGACATTGAGGAAAACAGAAGAAACTAAAAGACAAAAATCCAAAAATGATCATTAATATACTCATGTAAGAGAAGATGATGTTTGAAATGGAGTAGGGAGGGAATAATCAGGGAACAAAAGAGCTCTCAGATACTGAAAATGGAAATGGAATAAAAATGAATATAAGGTTGAAGAAATATCCCAATTAGAACAAAACAACAATGAGGTGGAAAATGGGAAAAATAATAAAAAATTAAGAGGCTCAGTCTAAGTGGTCCAATATTTAAGTAAAGCATTCTGGAGAGACTGGCAACAGAGGGGAGCAAAATATCAAAGACGCAACATAAGAAAATATCCTAGAATGGCAAAACAGGAGTTTCTGGATAGAATGAATGAAAAAGGACCCACATCAAGGCCCAGCAGAACACAGGGTTAAAGAGAAGCTTCTAATAGCAGGCAGGGAGCGAAAACATGCCACATATAAAGGCTCAGATACCAGAACGGCATTCTATCACCAAGTGTGAAGGGAGAATAAAGGCAAATGCAGGCTTGCAAGGTTTTAAGCCATCCATTTCCCATGCACTCTTTTCACACACACTTTTTTCATCAAGCTACCTCAAGACTGGCTTCATAAAAACGGAAACATAAAGGGCAGGAGTTGGGACAGGCACAGAATTGAGTAATCAGGACAGAGGGGAGAGAGACAGAGAATGCTCAGGATCACAGACTCCAGGGCAGAGCAGTATAGGCCCCTGAGAGGGAAACCAGTCCACTGGAGAAGGGAGGAGCGCTTCACCACAGCTGTCCCTCAGAAAAAGCTAAACTGGTAAGATTATCTAATGTGTTCAAACATACTGGAAAAAGACATAGCCTTCTATCAGAGAGTTTGGGGATGAATTAACAATAGGCACAAAGAAAACAAAAGTCTATGTGGGAGGAAAAAAATTATTATTTCTAATGAAAATTTAAAAAGCAGTCAGGGAGGGGCTGGCCTGGCGGCATAGCGGTTAAGTTCGTGCATTCCGCTTCGGCGGCCCAGGGTTCACCGGTTCAGATCCTGGGTGCAGACCTATTCACCACTCATCAAGCCATGCTGAGGTGGCGTCCCACATAGAAGAACTAGAAGGACCTACAACTAGGATATACAACTATGTACTGGGGGCTTTGGGGAGAAAAAAGAAAAAAAGAGGAAGATTGGCAACAGATGTTAGCTCAGGGCCAATCTTCCTCAAAAAAAAAAAAGCAGTCAGGAAAAGTAATATCATAATACACTACACGACTCAGTTATGTTGTATAGTATTTACAAAGTCATAAAGATATAAACAATTATAGTTATTTTAATCCCAAATTATAACTATGTTAGATGAATAAGAGGAGGTGGTTTGGGGAGGAGTGAAAGGTAGAATAAGAGAGCTAAATCCTCATTTTCTGTAATAAAAAGTCAGTGTATAATTTGAAAAACTGAAAAATCAAGAACTTTCATTATTAGCATATTATTAGAAACACAGACTTTATACCAGAAGAAATAGCTAAGAGTTATAAATTGTTATCTCTGCGAAGTAGATATCACGGCCAAGGAGGAATTGGACCGCTATTTTTTAAGAGAAATCTTTCAGAACTATTAGACTTTAAATTTTCAGAACTTAAACTCTGAAAAAAATTTAAAATTTAAAAGATAAATTAGAGTGAAGGGATTTTTCAAAAATTCCTTTAATGTCTGACTTCAAAAAGTCAGCTGGATTCTCATAATTGCTACTGCTTCTAGTCTGCTGTGACATGTTGTTTTGATTGAAATATCTAAAAAAAAAAATCAAGCCTCATGTAGATAAGTAGCTGCAAAAAAGAAGTATTTTAGTAGCCTTTCCAGGATATTCTTCTTTGACTCTATATCAAATTTAATAAGTGGTAGTATCTCAAAAGTTAGTTGAGAATCTGAATGTGGAATCTGAAATTTAATGATCTTTTCATACACCTGTTACACTAAAAGCCATTAGTGACACTTTGGCTATTGTACCCATGCATTATTTTATAACATAACAATCATTTGGAAAATACTGGGTCTCTGAGTTATGCAAATCTTCCAAATGTTGATATATTTCATTATACAATATATAAAAAAAGGTATATTCATTAATATGACAATGATCTCATCAGAAAAATCTTTAAGTCTGGGAAGCTGTCAAGTGCATGGTGGCAGTTTACCAAAATTCTTATTTTCACTACAAAAAGTCAATAAAATCAAATCTTATCATTTGCAACAAATACTGTAAGTTATTTTCCTTGAAGTGCCAGACTCACTTCACACATTTTGAGAAAATGACTGTCGAATATTCCAGTCTGAATACCAATAGTTGTCTGCAGACCATTCGTTCATATAAAAACAGGAGACCATGAGAAAACAGACAGATCAGCTTGTATCTCAAGCCATTGTATTTTTCCTTAAGATACTTCTGTATATTGCAGAAATGCTTTATGTGTACTTCATACTTTGCCATACAGATTAATAAAATGTGTATTGAAGGATTGGGATTTAATAAAATTTATAAGTTTTACTACTTCATCAAGGACATTCTTTTTTTTTTGTGAGGAAGACCAGCCCTGAGCTAACATCCACTGCCGATCCTCCTCTTTTTGCTGAGGAAGACTGGCCCTGGGCTAACATCCGTGCCCATCTTCCTCTCCTTTATATGGGACGCTGCCACGGCAGGGTTGACGAGCAGTGCATCGGCAGGTGCCTGGGATCCGAACCCGTGAACCCCGGGCTGCCAAGCGTGAACTTAACCGCTGCGCCACCGGGCAGCCCTCATCAAGGACATTCTTAATTGAAATTGGCATTTTTCCCCCTGCAAGTACAAGCAAAGAATACAGTAATTACTAGCAAGGTTTGGTGCCACCGCCTTGATTCCTCCTAAGGCGTCAGCAGTTTTACCCATCATTGCTTTTGGAGAATCAGTGCAAAGTCAACCCAGTGAAAAAGGTGAATCTTACTATTATCATGAAAACAGTTTCAACCTAATGGACCCTCTAAAAGGTCCATATTTTGAGAAACACTGGAAAGGATAAAAGTTAGGGACATTTACCTGTTTCTTCTGTTCAGTGGGAGACAAGCATTTGGCACCGACCTTCTGAGCTTCCTCAAAAAGGCTGTCAACAAAATATTCACAATTTGTTTGTCGATTATCACTAAGAGGTTGGCTGTCAGATCCTGTTTCACAAACCCTACACAAAAAAAGAAAAATAAGCACTATTACTCCTAATTCTCTAAAAGTTTCCATAAATTGTTCTAGTTAGGGGATTCTGAACTGAGATGCTACCTCCATGTCCACAGTTTAGACTCTCTTCTAAGTTAAGAGAGTAGATATGTGACCTTGGGAAGTCAGTACCCTTTTGGTCCAGAGCAGGGTTTTTCTCAACTTCAGTCTATTGACATTTGGGAAGGGATCATTCTTTGTCGGAAGGCCTGTCCTGTGCATTGTAGGATGTTAAGCAGCATCCGCGGCCTTTGCCCACTAGATGCCAGAAGCAATGCATATATAATGTTATAACCAATGTTATGACAACCAAAAACATCTCTAGACATTGCCAGACATCCTCTGGGGGGCAAAATCTCATCAGGCTGAAAACCACTGGTCCAGAGTTAAAAAATGTGTTCTTTGTAAAGGGCTCAAATGGCTTTAAAAAGGGTTACTATGTACTTTTTGGTAACAGAAAGCACTCTTGAAAACTAAAGGTGATAATGTGTCAGGAATATCATACTTTTTGTTCCTTTGCACACTTCAGAATGAGACTTCCCACTAAAGACTTTCAGTTGTAATGGTTTAATACTCTACTGGGTCCCCCACCTCTTTTTATTGAGGTAGACTGACATACAACATTATATTAGTTTCAAGTGTACAACATGATGACTCGATATTTGCATATACTGCAAAATGATCACCACAGTAAGTCCAGTTAACATCCATCACCATACATAGTTATATCATTTTTTTCTTGTGATGAGAACTTTTAACATTTACTCTCTTAGTAACTTTCAAATATGCAATACAGTATTAACTATAGTCACCATGCTGTACATTACATCCCCATGACTTACTTATTTTGTAACTGGAAGTTTGTACCTTTTGACAGCCTTCACCCATTTTACCCACCCACTACGACTTGTTTTTATTCTGTATTTATATTTTGTCATTTAAGAAATATTAACTAAGATTTTGTTTGATAGAAAAGATGGTTTCTGGCTGATCTTTTTTGAAGTTATATAAAAAATTCATAAATGTACTGAGATATAACTTCTCAGATTCTATAAATAATCATCAACACTTTTATAGCTCTTACACTGTGCCAGGAACTATAAAGTAGATACTGGTATCCAAATTTTATATATAAGGAAAATGAGTCACAGAGAGGTTAAGTTACATGTCTGAGGTTACACAGCTAATAAGGCAGAGACAGAATTCAAAACTTGGGTTTTTTTGGTTTTTTTTTTTTAATTTGCACTTCCTTATTATTGGCATTTAAATTTTATCTTCTGTATATTAGCTCTTTTTTTTAAAGCAATGTTTGCATTTTAATTTGACTTTGTTTTTTTTAGGTGTACATCATTATACTTCTATTTCTGCATAGATTACATCATGTTCACCACCCAAATACTAAATGCAATCCATCACCACACATAAGTGCCTAATCATCCCTTTCCCCCTCCTCACTCCCCTTCTCCCCTCTGGTAACCACCAATCCAATCTCTGTCTCTGTGTGCTTGTCTGTTGTTTTTATCTTCTACTCATGAGTGAGATCATACAGTTTTTGACCTTCTCCCTCTGACTTATTTCACTTAGCATAATACCCTCAATGTCCATCCATGTTGTCACAAATGGCTGGATTTCATCGTTTCTTATGGCTGAGTATCATTCCATTGTGTATATATACCACACCTTCTTTATCCATTTGTCCCTTCATGGGCACTGAGGTTGCTTCCAAGTCTTGGCTATTGTGAATAATGCTGCAATGAACACAGGGTCTTCCAAGTCTATGTTCCTAACCATGATATACTATAAAGCCTCTCAATGTTTAACATTTATTGAGCATTTATTTATTTTTGCTGAGGAAGATTCACCCTGAGCTAACATCTGTTGCCAATCTTCCTCTAGTTTTTTTGTATGTGAGCCGCCACCACAGCATGGCCACTGATAGATGAATGGTGTAGGTCCATGCCCAGAACCAAACATGGGCTGCAGAAGCAGAGCACGCCAAACTTAACCACCAGGCCACTGGGGCTGTCCCACATTGAGCATTTATTAATACACATTAGGAACTATTCTAAGTACATGCGTTAACTCATTCAATCCTCACAATGACCTAAAAGGCAAGTACTGCTTTTATCCCCATTTAATAGATAAGGAAACACCTTGCGCAATTTGCACAAGATCAACAAAGCTATTGAAAGGCAGGGCTGGAAATTGAACCCAGGCTTCCAATGCCTGCACTCACTGCACTAGACTGTCTCTTAAAATAGCCATTACTATATCGTCATTAAAATGCTGATACTCAGGGCAATGTTTTAATTTAGGTATACTCTTCTTACTCTTCTAGGTAATTCTCTCTGCATACATTCTTAAGACATTCCATATTATCACAAAGTATTAATTATGCCTTTTCCAAAGCAATGACGTGATACTTCTTACACAAAAATAATCATGCTCTAACATGATTTCTCACAATACTAACGATTTTCCCCTTTCTTTAACCAGTATAGCTGTGCAGCAGTAGAGGATATTATCTAAAAGTTCAGGCTTTGGTATTTGTGTTTAGGTACCTTCACTATGTCACATTGACTTTGGGCAAGAAACTTAGCCTCTCTGTGATTTGGTTTCCTCATCTGTAAAATGTGGATAGTACCACCTATCTCACACGGTTATTGTCCAGATTACTGGCACACAGTAAGTTCTCAAATATTAGATGATAATATCATTACAACCACTTTATGCTTTCTGGTATTTAATTGTTTCTTCTGTTCAAAAAGCAGTTTATACTTAATTATTAAGTACAAAGCCAATAAAGCTGAGCATCCAGAGTAATTGAAGCTTTACTCGTTTATCTTATCATTTGGTATATAAATTCTACTAAATTTCATTATGTTAATTCAAGTCATTCCAACACTTATTGAGTACCTACTATATGCAAGGTGGTAGGTAGATACAAAGAGAAGTAAGAAATACTCTAGGCTTTTAAGAGGTTCAGAGTACAGTGCATGGAGATGCATTATAAACGGCTCTATACCCACAAATTTGATAACTTAGATGGAATGGACCAATTCCTCGAAAGGCACAACCTACCAAAACTCACAGGAGGAACAGATAATATAAATAGGCCCACATCTATTAAAGAAATTGAATCAATAATTAATAATCTTCCAAAACAGAAAGCAGCAGGCATGGATAATTTCACTGGTGAATTCTATCAAATATTTAAGGAAGAAATGATACCAATTCTCTACTATCTCTTCTGGAAAACAAAAGCAGAAGGGAACACTTCTAACTCATTCTGTGAAGACTTCATTACCCTAATACTAAAACCAAAAACAAGAAAGGAAAACCACAGACAATCTCTCTCATGAACATAGATGCAAAAATCCTCAAAAAAAATTAGCATTTCGAATTCAACAATATGTAAAAAGAATTACATACCAAAACCGAGTAGGATTTATTCCAGGAATGCAGGGCTGGTTCAACATTAGAAAATCAATTAATGTAATCCATCACATCAATACACTAAAGAAGAAAAACCATACAATCGTATCAACAGATGCAGAAAAAGCACCTGACAATATCCAACACCCATTCATGATAAAAACTCTCAGCAAACTAGGAATAGAGAGGAATTCTCTCAACTTGATAAAGAACATCTACAAAAAACCCACAGCTAACATCATACTCAATGGTGAGAAACTAGATGCTTTCCCCTAAGATCAGGAACAAGACAAGGATGTCCCTTCTCATCACTCTTCTTCAATGCCATACTAGAAATTCCTAGCTAAACCAATAAGACAAGAAAAGGAAATAAAAAGTACACAGATCAGGAAGGAAGAAATAAAACTGTCTTTGTTTGCAGATGACATGACTGTTTACAAAGAAAATCTCAAAGTATCAACAACAACAAAACTCCTGAGACTAATAAGCAATTATAGCAAGGTTGCAGGACACAAGATTAATATTCAAAAGCCAAGTGCGTTCCTATATGCCAGCAAATAACAATTGGTATGTGGAATAAAAAAATACAACACTATACACATTAGCACCATTTGTCAAACTCCATAGAACTGTACAACACAAAGAATGGACCCAAATGTAAACTATAGTTAATAATAATGTAATATTGACACACTATAATTGTAATTGTAATGTATTTGCAATAAATATACCACACTAATATAAAATGTTAATAAATAGAGGAAACTGGTGTGGGGGTAGAGGGGAGAATGGGGATACGGGAACTGTGTATTTCCTGCTCAATTTTTCTGTAAACCTAAAACTACTCTTAAAAACAAAGTTTAATAATAATAATAAAAGAGCATGAAAGACATTCCTGGACAGAGAGGAAAAGAGTAGGAAAGTACATTATATTTAATTTGATATTTCTTTATAATTCAGGGAACCCCTTTATATTTTACTATATTAAGTTACAATATAGCAAAATCCTATGGGCATACTGAGGTCTGAGGACTTGCCTTAATACTAAATATATCCAGACAACTGTATTATTTCATCTTTGTTTTCTACTGTCATCCCTTTCCTTACTGGTCACTATCATTTTATGATGCAAATATCAATACTCTTCTTCATAATTTGGAATCCAGATTACCAAAGTTGTTATGGCTAAGTAAATAGTCTTGAAGTTTCAGGAGTTCCTCTATTCTGGCTACAGAAAAGCCTCCTTTGCTCCCTCTCTCATTCACCACTGTGTTCTGCATAAATAAGGTTATCACCTAAGCTGCTGTCCAAATAGGTGAAGGATTTGCATCTGTGTATGTTTTGGCAGCATAATGGTAAATATGGATCTTCACCATTTATAGTCTTTGAACAACTGACATACTTAGGAAATCAGTCTTCTATTCATTTTTTACTGGACCGCTGCTTCTAACAAAATCTCTTTTTGTTACAAAGAAAATTATAAACTCTATTACTAATATTTTTGAATAGACAACTCACTAAATTCAAAGTACTGACACATGCTACAACATGAATGAAGCTTGAAAACATGATACTAAATTCAAGAAGCCAGTTACAGAAGACCACATACTGTATGATTCCATTTATATGACATGTCCAGAATAGGGAAATCTATAAAGACAGAAAGTGGTTGTCAGGGGCAGGGTGTAGGAGAATGGGGTATGGAGTTTCTCTTTGGGTGACGTAAATGTTATAAAACTGACTGTGGTGTTGGTTGCACAACTCTGTGAATGTACTAAAAACCAGTGAACTGTATACTTTAAATGGATGAATTATATGGTATGTGAATTATGTCTAAATAAAGCTGTTTAAAAAAAGTCCTAAGTTAACTTTACTCTTTTAAATCAGTCATTCAATTTATTTCTGTGTAGAAAAGAGTTAACATAGCAGGCCTGACTGATATCCTTTGAAAGTCCTGCTTACTTTCCTTATGAAAGTCTGGAATTTTAGTACTCGACTAGCCCCCAATAAAAACTCTAGGCTTACTTCCAACGAACTTCCCTGGTAGGCAACATTTCATATGTGCTGTCGTAACTTACTGCTGAGGGAATTAAGCGCATCCTGGGTGACTCCACTGGGTGAGGACTCTTGGATGCTTGTGCCTGGTTTACCTTGGACTTCACCTCATGTGCTCTTTCCCTTTGCTGATTTTGCTTTGATTCCTTTCATTGTAATAAATCATAGTATGACTACATGCTGAATTCTGTGAATCCTCTCAGCAAATCATCAAACCTGGGAGTGGTTTTAGAGGCCCCTGACACAATCTCACAATTATACAGTTAGTATCATATATTTATAGGAAACAAATCCTCTAGTGAAAAAATAAATAATACTTATTTGGTATAGAAGTATTTACAAAGTATTTGTCAGTATGAAATAAATACTTATCTATCTCCTTAAATGGACTATGAATGACAGAAATTTACCTCAAGTATTTTAAACAGCACAATAGGAAAATAAATATTTCACCTCAAATAAGTGAGAATAAAGAATTCTATATTGATAAGAACCACAGATTTTGCATCTACCATTTACTGAGTGCCTGCTATGTGCTAATACTCAGCAAAGTGCTTTATATCGGCTAATTCTCACAAAAACCTTTCAGATACATATGTATATCCCCATTTTATAGATGAAATATTGAAGCTCAAAGAATCTACCTAAGTTGCTCAAAGGGCAGAGAGGTAGTATAAGACAGAGACAGGATTCAAACCCAGGTTTATCTGACGCTAAAGCCATTCTATTTCCACTGTGACTCCAAGACAGTACAACACAAGAGGCTAACAAGTAAAAAGCTACTTGAATATCTCACTTAAATAACAGAATATGCAAACAGAAATTTAACACATTTTTTTGTGTGTGAGGAAGACCAGCCCTGAGCTAACGTCCATTGCTAATCCTTCTCTTTTTGCTGAGGAAGACTGGCCCTGAGCTAACATCCGTGCCCATCTTCCTCCACTTTATATGGGACGCCACCACGGCATGGCTGAGAAGCAGTGCATCAGCGGGCGCCTGGGATCTGAACCCGCGAACCCCGTGGTGCCAAAGCATGAACTAAACTGCTGAGCCACCGAGCCAGCCCCCACTTTTTCATTAATAATGAAAAGACTTAGGGGCCGGGCCAGTGGCGTAGCCGTTAAGTTCGCATGCTCCGCTTCTGGCAGCTCGGGGTCCGCAGGTTTGGTTGCTGGGCGCAAACCGAAGCACTGCTCGTCAGCCATGCCGTGGTGGCGTCCCATATAAAGTAGAGGAAGATGGGCACGGATGTTAGCCCAGGGCCAGTCTTCCTCAGCAAAAAGAGAAGGATCGGCAGTGGACGTTAGCTCAGGGCTGGTCTTCCTCACATACACAAAAAATTTGCTTTAAAATATATTACTATTAGGTATTTAACTGAGATAGTCATAACGAAAACTTATTATACCAGTTAAATGCAGTAAAAATAGAGAAACATACTAACAACAGCATTAATGACAAAGAAAATTCATAGCTTGAATTAACTTACCACTCTTCTTTTATACTTTCAAAATTATCTACTTCTTTCATTCTTTTTTGCCTTACTGTAAAAGTAAAAAGAAAAAAATGTTAAAGTTCTAAATTTAGTATTTTAAATAAATAAATTCCTATGTATGCATTAATATTCAACTAAGTTAGTATGTAGCTCCAAAGTAGCACTAAAAGGGTCTTAAGAACAAGTGACCAAACCCAAAGCTGTCATTTGCGTCTATAAACTAAAGCAATAATAATAAATAATTTTTGCAGTCTGATAATCTTCTGACCAAAGAAAGATTTCTTAAAAATTAAGATTAAAAAAATTATAATGTACCCTTTGGTTTAACAGCAGCCAAAAGTAAATGAAACATTTCACCCAATTTCCAATTAAGTAACAAAATATCAAATCGATATAAACTCATTTTTATAATTCCTTGGGAAAGCGAACTGACAAGATGTATTTACATGTCATAGAAATATTCATATCTTTTGACCCTGATTTTCCACATTTCTGGGAATTTAAAAGAACAACAAAGTAAGATATATACAAAATCTGTCCACCACAGCTGTTATTTGTTTGGAAAAACTGAAAATAAACTAAATGCGCAATAGTTATGGTGTAGCTGCTTGATGGGATAATAAATATCCCTTAAAAATAATTATGAAGCAGGTGGGGGTAGAGTGAAAGGTGTAAAGGGGCACACATGTATGGTGACAGATAAAAACTAGACTATTGGTGGTGAACACAATGTAGTCCATACAGAAACTGAAATATAATAATGTACACTTGAAATTTACACAATGTTATAAGTCAATATGACCTCAATTTAAAAAAAAAAATGAAGCAATTTATATAGCCAAATGGAAAAAGATATCACAAAAGTGAAAAAAACAGGAAACAAAAATCATCCACACACCAGGAATGCAATTGAATGCATACGAAAAAATGGAGGGAGACTCAAAAGTGAATATAGTTATTGTTGGGGGTAATAAAATGATGGATTATTTTCTCTCTTTCCCAAACTTTCTAAAATACTCTTTTGCCTTTATAACCAAAATATTTTAAGAAATAGGCAAACAAATCAAATAAATAGTTTAAAATAGTCCAAGCCATCTGTCCACTGAGAGGTCCTGGAAGCAAAGACATACCAGAAACAATAAGCAAATCAAGTGCCCAGATCTTGGTTTCTAAATATAATTTTCCAAAAGAAAAGGCACCAGGCCTCCTTAGAGGAAGGGCTGATTCCAGAGCTGGGGCAGACAAAGAACAAATGAGCCTGGAGTATCTTCTTGCTCCAGAAAGAAAGTGCTCAAAGAATGATGAAGACATATCAAAAAGAACACTGAAGTCACCCTGAAGGGGTGGAGGCTGGACAAATCTGGGAAACGGAACATCAAAATAATGATACTAATGGAATATAACTCATTAAATAAAACAAAAAACCCACTAGTCCATACGATTAGATCTAAAAAATCAGGAAAAGATGGACTTTTAAATAAACTCAACAGTCAGGTGGAGCCTCTGTAACCAAGATAAATTCCAAATATATCCAAGATTTAAAATTTAAAAATTAAACTTGAGGGGCCAGCCCCACAGTGTGGTGATTAAGTTCAGCATGCTCCGCATTGGTGGCCCAGGTACCTGGCTTCGGATCCCAGGTGCAGACCTACACCACTCATCAGTCACGCTGTGGTGGCAGCCCACGTACAAAATAGAGGAAGACTGGCACAGATGCTGGCTCAGGGCTGATCTTCCTCAGGAAAAAAAAAATTTTAACTTGAGGGCAATATCAGGAAAATGATAGAATAGGTATCTCCAAGCTCCTGACTCCACAGAAAATTGAAAAACAAGCAGAAACTGTTAGAAGCAATTTAGTGACAACTCTGGAAAGTAGTCAAAAAGTTTACAGCAAACAAACAAATACTAAGAAAAATGCAACTTAAAAACAGCAGGCAAAATAAACAAACCAATTCAAAAATGGGCAAAGGACTTGAACAGACATTTCCCCAAATAAGAAATACAAATGACCAATAAGCACATGAAAAGATGTTCAACATCACTAGTCACAATGAGATGGCACTTTATACACACAGGATGGCTTTATTTAATAAAACAGAAAATAACAAGTGTTGACAAGGACGTGGAGAAGTTAGAACCCTGGTACATTGCTGGCAGGAATGTAAAATAAAATGGTGCAGTTGTTGTGGAAAAGAGTTTGGTGGTTGAGGCATCATTCACAATTGCCAAGAGGTGGAAACAATCCAAATATCCATCAAAAGATGAATGTGTAAACAAAATGTGATATATACATACAATGGAAAATTATTTAGCCAAAAGAGGGAATGAAGTTTTGATATATACAATATGGATGAACCTTGAAAACATTACGTTCAGTGAAATAAGCCTCACACAAAAGGACAAATACTGTATGATTCTACTTGCAGGAAAGATAAGGCAAATTCATAGAGACAGAAAGTAGAACAGAGGTTACTAGGGACTAGGAGGAAAGAGGAATGGGGAGTTAGTGCTTAATGGGTATAGAGTTTCTGTTCGGGAAGATGAAAAAGTCTTGGAAATGGAGAGTGGTAATAGTTGCATAACATTGTGAATGTAATTAATCCACTGAATTGTACACTTAAAAATGATTAAAATGGCAAATTTTATGTTATACACATTTTACCACAATAAAAAACTTTCAAAAAAGCAAACTCTCTAATTAGTAGAAGAAAACATGGGGGGCCAGCCAGGTGGCATAGTGGTTAAGTTCATGTGCTCCACTTCAGCAGCCCAGGGTTTGCAGGTTTGGATCCTGGGTGCTTACCTACACACCGCTCATCAAGCCATGCTACGGTGGTGTTCCACATACAAAAAACAGAGGAAGACTGGCACAGATGTTAGCTCAGGGCCAATCTTCCTCACCAAAAAAAAGGGGGGGGGGATTGTTTTATAACCTGGAAGAAAGAACAACTTTCCTATAACTCAAATCCAGAAGCAATAAGGGAAAAGACTCATACATTTAACTATATGAGAATAAAAAATTTTTAAAAACCAAACATCTACAAAGTAAAAAGACAAATGACAAACTAAGAAAAATATTTGGAACTGGCATTACAAATGAAAAACTAATACAGAGGGGCCGGCCCAGTGGCGTAGCGGTTAAGTTCACACGCTCCGCTTCGGTGGTCCGGGAGTTCGCAGGTTCAGATCCTGAGTGTGGATCTACTCACCACTTATCAAGCCATGCTGTGGCAGGCGTCCCACATATAAAGTAGAGGAAGATGGGCACAGATGTTAGCCCAGGGCTAATCTTCCTCAGCAAAAAGTGCAGGATTGGCAACAGATGTTAGCTCAGGGCTAATCTTCCTCACACACACACACAAAAATTGGGATACAAAACTATCTTAAAAAATACATACATGTCGGGGCTGCCCGGTGGCGCAGCGGTTTAGTTCGCGCTTGGCAGCCCGGGGTTCGCGAGTTCGGATCCCGGGCTCCTGCCGACACACTGCTTGTCAGCCATGCTGTGGCGGTGTCCCATATAAAGTAGAGGAAGATGGGCACGGATGTTAGCCCAGGGCCAGTCTTCCTCAGCAAAAAGGGGAGGATTGGCAATGGATGTTAGCTCAGGGCTGGTCTTCCCCACACACACACACAAAAAAAAATACATACATGTAGAGATCTATAATGCCATTTCATTAGCTTCTTAAAAGGCAGTACTTTTGCTCTATCAGAAAATTACTCAATAATCCAAGAATGGCAGTGATTCCAAAGATTTGCATCCTCAGCGAAAAATTATATACCTCTTACTCCCCAAATTACAAATCCGAACCAGTGAAAAGTACTATAAATTCATATTTAAAGTGATGAACATGAGAAGTAGATTTATCATGTACAGGATAAAGATAAATTTGTAAAAAAGACAACTAAAAGGGCTTTGTAAGACACTTGGTTGACTCATGGCTTGAAGGCAATGGAGGCACTGAGAAATTTTAGTAGTGCATACACGGACGTGCTACATGAAGTCAAACACAGACAATAGTTATGAACTGTCTAACAAAGTTATCAATTGTCAAAATTCAAGTTAGGAAAAATCAGGTCTGTTCTATCTAATCTGGAATGTCTGGCTATTTAACTGAGAAAAACACAACCAAAGTTATGGAGAGAAAGAAAAGAAAAATCAATGACTTTTTAATGCTTTAAAATTAAATAAGCTTTAAGAAATACTAGAGTGCAATACTTCACTAAACTCACATAATTAGTTTTAATTCATTTTACTACATTTAATTCATTAGTTTTAATTCAAAAACACATTAGTTTTAATTCATGACTAGACTTTTAAAAGTCACCCTAAAACCAAACTACTTCTTTTTATATGTGCTCAAAACAATATAGTTAAGAAAATGTTATTAATTAGGTCATGACATGTTGTTTATGATATCAAGGTCCCAGAGACTACGACTACTTTACAGATTTCAAACTAAAGAAAAACACTTTACCCAAAAGAAGACATAATCAAGCTGGACATTCCCACAAAGCATTAAAAATATTTCAGCTCCCAAACAGACTATATCAAATAAGAATACATTTCTTAAATTCTCTCTGGAGAGTATATATACAAAAAGCAAATACTTCCATTTAAAAATGTAAGTTTTGGGGCCGGCCTGGTGGCGCAGTGGTTTACTTCGCGCTTGGCAGCCCGGGTTTCCTGGGTTTGGATCCTGGGCACCAGCGGACATACTGCTTGTCAGCCATGCTGTGGCGGTGTCCCATATACAGTAGAGGAAGATGGGCACGGATGTTAGCCCAGGGCCAGTCTTCCTCAGCAAAAAGAGGATTGGCAACGGATGTTAGCTCAGGGCTGGTCTTCGTCACAAAAAAAAAAAGTAAGTTTTAAGCATATTTAAATGGAAGGCAGACCTGCTTAGTAATAAGCCCTGAAGATGCACCAGACCCATCTCAATGCAATAAGAACCAGAAAATAGACACTACTGCTCCCACTTAAAAGTCTCCAAAGAATCTGGAGGTGAATTTAATCTGAGTAATTGAGGATCCAGTGGAAAAAAAAAATCAAACAGTCTGAATGACCTTAGGTCCTGACTTCCATTCCAGTTTGCTGCTGCTAATGGAGCTTGGCCAATAACCACAGCCAATTTGACTGGACCACTAATTCCCACTTAGCCTGTCTTGCTATGAATTAAAATAAGACAGCAGAGTCTGCTCTGAAAAATATCCTATCTTGAAAATTGTTTTAAATACCTCTATTGTTTTCATTATGAATTGAATATACACTGATAGTGAATCTATTTCTTAGCCTTTTCATCAAAACATTGTGAGCAATGCTGAAGTACAAGCAGAAACTGAAAGGAAGGAAAAAGGAGGAAAAGCAATGGGCAGAGGAGTGAGTACCAAACATAAGTGGGGGATAGCGCCTTCAACAGCATCCCCAACAATAACTTCAGACTCTACCTTTCAGCTAGAGGGTAAGGGAGGAGTCACTAAGGCACACCATCCAGAGGACGACATCCAACAATCAGGACAAATTGGATGTCTCTATTGTCTCAAGTGTATTTTGTACTTCTGAAGACTTCTTATTCCGTCCTGTATTGTCTCCAGAATTATTCCCTAAACTTAAAAATGAAATGTAAGGCACTGGATTAGGCATTAGATTTACAAAGTAATAAACCAGATAAGTGGGAAGATATTTTTTTATAATATCAAAAATTTATAACATCTTAAATGGATTATATGATTAAATAAACTATATGCTTAAAAAATGCAGCCATTGGGGCTGGCCTGGTGGTGTAGCGGTTAAGTTCACATGCTCTGCTTCGGCGGCCCAGGGTTCGCAGGTTCAGATCCCTGGTGCAGACTTATGCACCGCTCATCAAACCATGCTATGGTGGCGTCCCACATACAAAATAGAGGAAGATGGGTACAGATGTTAGCTCAGGGACAATCTTCCTCAGCAAAAGGAGGAGGCTTGGCAACAGATGTTAGCTCAGAGCCAGTCTTCCTCACCAAAAAAAGAAAGGAAAAAAATGCAGCCATTAAAAATGATTGTTAAATATAAGATACAACATTGTCAATGTTCTTTTGAGTTTGCAAGTGCATATTACATTTATTAGATCAATATAATCATACTACTTCTGGGCCAAGGATGAACCTGAGGTCCAAAGGGGAAAAAAAATAGTGTGTATTTTCACTTACTGTATGGAAAAAATTGAGCTAAAACCTTTAAAAGAACGTAAGAAGGGAAAGGGGTAAGCATAAGACAGTTAAAACCCTTATCTATCTAACAGCAATACAAAAGGCAATGTTCAAAATTAAGAACTCAAAATATACGCATTGTTTAGAAACATGGCTGTAAATAACAGAAGAAACAGTTTGAGTTCAAAGCAGTTGTATCTAGAGAAAGGGAGTAGGAGCATTTTTCAGTCTTAAGTCTTCTAACACTATTTGCCTTTTAAACTACATGCATACATTACTTTGATAAAAAATTTAAAAACCAGAAAACAAATTAAAAATATATTCAGAACCAGAATTTCATGTTTCTCCTAAGACTCTGTTTTCTCCTAAGACTTTGTTCTTCAAATCTTATATTTCTAAGACTATTTAATTGCTTCCTTTTAAAAACCGCTTCCCTCCCAAACACATACAAAGAATAGAAAAAAATATAAACAGTCATCCCAACCATTCAGAGTTCAGAAAAGTTTACATTTGGACTCATTTGCTTCTTTTTTATTTATTTAAGAAATAAAGCTTTATAGATACAGTTGAATACTATTTCATTTAAAAATATTTATTAAATGTATGTCTTAATATGCATCTTACTGCATATTAATTATATCTAAAGTTGTTAAAATATTAAAAATGTATATTTATTCAGCACCTACTGTATACCAGGTATGAGTCTAGGTACTTGGGATATATACTGAACAAAAGAGACAAGGATCCCAGCCCTGCGGACATTACAGTCTGGTGGTGCTGTTTGCTTTTCACTCTGACAGTTTCAACACTATTTTTAACTACTCTAAAATAATCCCTTAGTTTGGATATGATCCTTATTGTCTCATAAACATATGTTCATTCCACTTCTTTGTTCACATTGCAACCATCCTTCGGGGCATTCAAATCCTAATTATCCTCCAAGTCCCAGCTCAAGATTCACTTCTACCACAAAGGTGAAATATTAAACCCTCATTAATATTCCTCTCCTAAAGCATTTAGATTTTTGGAATTTAAATCATAGTGTCTGATATTGTTTATTATTGTTTCTTTTAGCTCTCTCTACAGAATCCGAGATCCTTGAGGACAGGTACCATGCCTTACACATTTCCTGTTTCTTTCACAGTGTCTAGCAAGTACAAAGCAAAGAGTAGCTAGCCATCCTTAAAGTATTTCACTATGTTTCCATTTAATAGGTTATTGTTCTCTAGCAAATTACTAATATTTTTCATCATTTTATTGTTATAAGCTACTGATAAATTGCTTGTACTTGTTTTATGACAGCAAAAGAGAATGAAGAACAGATCTTGAATTCAAGTAGACTTGTACTGGAATACCGGCTACATCATTTTTGAGCTGGGTGCCTGCATACATGTTATTTAAGTCCCAGTTACCTAAACTGTAACATGGAGATAAGGATCTTCCTCACAAGGTTGTTTCGAGGACTAAAGGAGGTACCGAGAATACAATAATGTTGTGCTCCTTTCCCTTTTTCCACCCCTCCACCACAACCTCTGTTAAAAGGACTGGTAAGAAACATCTTCAGACTTAGTCTTAAAAGTTTTAATTTTAAGGGGGCCGGCCCGGCGGCGCAGCGGTTTAGTCCGCGCTTGGCAGCCCGGGGTTTGCTGGTTCGGATCCCGGCGCCCGCCGACGCACTGCCTGTCAGCCATGCCGTGGCGGCGTCCCATATAAAGTGGAGGAAGATGGGCACGGATGTTAGCCCAGGGCCAGTCTTCCTCAGCAAAAAGAGGAGGATTAGCAACGGATGTTAGCTCAGGGCTGGTCTTCCTCATCAAAAAAAAAAGTTTTAATTTTGACATGACTATGAAATTTTACTTTTGATTTCACTAAATAAACTTTTAAAACTTAAAACTTACTGAACCTCCCACCACTGTGTGCAAGGCAATGGTTTAGGACTAATGATAGAAGAGTCAATAGGACAAACAGTCTCTATTACAAGAAAAAAATATACTGAATTACTAATTGCAAACATAGCATAGAATTACAAAGTAAAAACTGATTCTAACATGGACATAAAGTCACCACTATTTTAGGTATTTCCTACCATAAATTAGTAATATGTAAATGAACCACGTAAAATTTATTTATATCAATTCCATGAGCTTCTAAAATCATCATAGTCATGTGACATGAATGAACCTAAGTCACATACTTTCTTATTAAGCCATCTGACAAATATCTAAATCACCAGCATGAAGTTGGGCATCAGAATGGACAGATGAACAGAATTTTCTTCAGTTTACTTCCAATTAGTACCACTACCATCTTACATTTGTATTGAATATCATAGTTTACCAAACACCTTCCCAATTATTATCCCACTTACTCCCAACTGCAGTGATAAAATCAGTCAGGAGACAGAGTAGATTGAGCTTTGGGGAACATATCCACTAAAAGGAAAATCCAATCAAAACAGAAATGCAAGAAATGTCGTCTTTTTAATGTATACATTAGAATTTGAATAGAAAAAATTTGCATAGTACCAATTTTACTTATTTTTATAAACACAATACAGGCTACACAATACAGTTTTTGTGTGTGTGAGGAAGATTAGCCCTGAGCTAACATCCATTGGCAGTCCTCCTCTTTTTGCTGAGGAAGATTGGCCCTGGTTTAAAATCCGTGCCCATCTTCCTCTACTTTATATGGGATGCTGCCACAGCATGGCTTGACAAGCTGTGTGTCAGTCCACACCCGGGATCCGAACCTGCGAACCCTGGGCTGCTGAAGCAGAGCGTGCGAATTTAACCACTACACTACCAGGCCCACCCCTGCATTTTTTTTTTTTAAGATAATGGATTTGTATCAAGACATTATACCACTGGGCATCCTAGCTTCATGTTGAAGCTTAAGTTTCTCCTTAAGGATAAAGCCATTCCTGGCATTAAACAGAAGGGAAAAGAAACCAATGAATTATCTTTCTACACAAAGTTTCTTTCACTTAGTACTTCTATGGAATGGGATTAGACCTCCAAGCCACCAAAAGCAAACTATGATAGCATAAGTCAAACACTTTAAAAGATAGTTTATTTGTATATTTTATGAATTGTAGTTTACTATTAATAAAAAATGAAATATTTTGAAACTTTCAGCTTATTTTAGCTGTAATCACAGTAATAAAGAAAATACATTTTTGTCTTCTTCTAGAAAAAATTGTTAATGAGGGAGTTATACATTCTCAAGGACCAAAGTGATAGTGACAAAAGTAATCTAAATGAGAAAATCCTAGTGGAAAGGTGAAACTTAGGCAGAGATTGTCAAGGTCAGCCATCCTTTGACACTAAGACATTCTCATTCCAGGGCTCCACACTGAAATGTTATCTACCTTGCAAAACCCATCTGGAATACAATCTCCTTTAGAAATTCTTCCACGATTCCTCCAAAAGATGTGAATACAGAATTACTAACACAGCAAGATGAGATCAGTTATGTACCTTTAGAATTTGCCCTATCTTCACAGCCACAACTCTAGTCCCAACTATCATCTCCAGCTGGTTTCCTCACATCCATTCTTGTCCCCATCCAATCCAGTTTCTATGCAGGAGTCAGGGTGCTCTTTTTGATTAAGATGCAAATTTGATTATAGGACTTCTCTGCTTAAAACCCTTCAATGACCTCCCACTGCTCTTCAAATAAGGTCTAAATCCTTCAGATATTATACAGGAGTGCATTGCAGTGTTCTCACACAACATCTGAGTGGTTTGAAAATTTCTCTACAAAAGTTAAAAAAAGGAAAAAGAAAAAAAAAAAAAAAGCTGGTCCCAAATCCTTAACATTGCTTAAAAGGCCCCAACGAGGTCTAAGCATCATCTCGCTGGCCCTAACCAAGCCCCCTTTTGCTTTCTACACTCTAATCCAACTGCTTTGACTTTTCAGTTCCCAAAATCTTCCCTAGCCTCTGTGGAACCTACTTCCTCTGCCTGGACCTTTCTTCCCTCCTTTGGGAGTCACCTTCACCTAATTCTTACTTACCCATAATATCTCAGCTCAAAGGTTACTTTCCTAGGAAAACCTTAACTGACTTCACCAGCTGGGATAAGTCCTCCTGTCACAACACTCTACCTTCTCCCTTTTTAGCTTCTATCTAGGTTTACTGGCAATTACTTGTGTGATTGTTTAATACCTGTTTCCCCCAATGATAATGTAAAGCCCTTAAAGGCAAAATCTATAATGGCACCACCGTACTGTTAGCACACAGTAGGTACTAAGAAATTTGAATGATAAATTAAGTAATTAAAGGATGCATGTAAAGTATTTACCACAGTGCAGAACTAAGAGTCAGTGCTCAATAAGTAGTAGTTTCTGTTAATACTGTATTCTGTCTTGTATCATTATTATTTGTTTGCTTGTATTTTCGCTTGAGGAAGATTCGCCCTGAGCTAACATCTGTGCCAATCTTCCTCTATTTTGTATACGGGTCGTCACCACAGCATGGCTGACAAGTGGTGTAGGTCTGTACAGGGGATCCAAACCTGCAAACCCAGGCCGCTAAAGCTGAGTGCATGGAACTTGAACCACTAAGCCACCGGGCTGGCGCTCATTATTGTGTGCTTTATCACTTCCTCCATCCCGCACACAATTCTTAACTCATTTTTGGTTTGTACCAGTGCCTAGCACTAACTTTAGTGTTAAACATAAGTGCTTAATAGTCATTGAATTTAATTGTCTTTTAAGTCAATGCGACTTAGTATATTTAGATAGAAGACACAACATCAACTTGTAAAGAGTTTTTCCCATGAAAACTAAACTATAATTTTAAAACTTATAAGCAATCCAAAAACACACCTGAGTCATGACTATGAAACAAGCTGATTTTCACGTCGTTTATACAGCCTGTCATACTTCACAGTTCCACACTGACATCAGTACAGACTGTCAGTTTCCTCTCTTTATTTTCAATTATCTCAAATTACATACCAAGGAACCGAGGCTGGACGCCACGCTAACGTTGATTACTGCTGACAAGTAACAAATGGCGAGTAAAAAGACAGACACAGAGAGAAAAGAAATCAAATATGAAAACAGTGAACATCAAGCCTACAAAATAAAAGTGAGCTGTGGGAGATTAGTGCTGAAACTAAGAAATGTCCACCCAAAACAGGCATGCTCTATATTTCAGTGCTGTGCTTTTGCAATGTCGCCTTCGGAAAGGGGGATGTTTTGAGAGCACATTAACTCGAAGTTTCTGAGGGCCTGAGAACGAGAAAACCCACCGCTGCGCTCCCACGGAGGTCCCCACGCAGGGAGCGAGTGCAGTCAGCAGGCCGAGGGCTCACCCGAGCGGGCAGGAGCCTCGGCCCGCCCGCCGCCCCACCGCGCCCCCTTCCAGGCCGCAGACGCGAGGTCCGAAACCCGGCGGACCCCGGGCTCACCGAGACAAAGACAAGCGCGGCGGCTCCGCCCGACCCAGGACCCCACCGCCCCGCCCGGGGAACGTCCGCCCACGCCCGGCGCCCGGCCGCCGCCCCGGCCCCGCACCCCGCCGAACGCGGCGCGGCCCCAGGAAACTCACCTCCGGGCGCGGCCGCTGGAGGGGGCCGCGCCGCGCTGTCGCCTCGCGGCCTCGTCCTCGATTCGCTCAGAGGCCGCGGGCGCCGCCGCCGCCGCCGCTGAGCGGGAGCCCCTCAGACGGAGAGCACCGCCGCCCCCAGACCCTCTCAAGCTCGGCAGCCGCGCCGCTGGGCCCCGGCTCGTCTCCCTCGGTCACCGCGGCCGCGCGCCGAGCGCGCGCTCACGGCGGCTCTGCGCAGACCCGAGAGCGCGCGGGGGCGGGGCCGGCCGCCTCAGGCCGCGGCGTCCCCGCAGTAATGGCGGCGGCCTCCTTCCCGCGGTCCGCGCCGCCGTTTGTGGCCTCCTCACTCCGCGCGGGAAATGCGGGGAGCCAGGTGTGGGCTCACCTGGGAACCCAGCGTCTACTCACCTCTGTGCCTCTTCAGCTCCGATTGAATCCGTGGAGAGATTTCCCTACAGTCTGACAATGTGGAGCTTTACCTGAGCCCTGTGGTTCTGGAAAGCGACGGTTAAAGAAATGCCCCTACACCTTTGTGTTCCTGAAAGGGCCTACAGCGAGGAACCACCCTTGCCCCTGTGATTTAGACGTGACTGACGCATGTCGCCTTGTTTACCTATGACAGGGTCAGACACAAACCCTCCAAATTCCCATTCTTTTTGCTTCATAAATGATTAGCTGAACTGATGTACTTACTGGACAAAATACCGGCTACCTTGACTTGACCAAGCTTTAGCTAAGCTTCTCTCTTTCCTCCAGGCCCCCAAACTTTGACCCACCCTCAGCCTGGGCCAGCCTTCAACCCCTCCTTCTCCACCACACCAGAAAATAGACTTGACCTCGGTGTGAAACTTTCTCAGATCTGCTTTGTGATCACGGCCGCCTCCACCCGTCCATCCCACTTCCCCACACCCAGTTCTTTCTAGCCTTTGTTCACTCTTCCCTATAAAAGAAAAGCCCTTTTCTGCCTGACCTTGGAGACAATTGCAGATCTCGTGGTCACAGGGTTCCACTATAGCAATAGTCGCCCCCTCACCTCCTACTCCCATTGCAATAGTTCCTTTCCCCCTTCTTGGAATAATCCCTTCCAAAAAAGGCTGTCTTCACCTAAATCCAGGGTTTTTGACAGTTGAGCATTCTCCCTATTGTAATTGTTCTCCTCCCTTATTGCAATAATCCTTTCAAATAATCCACCTCCACCCACGTTGCAATAATCCTTTCGAAGTCTCATTCAACTAAATCAGGATTTTTTTTTTGACAATTTTTAGTGCTGGGTTCAAATTGAGATTGGGCCTCACCTGTAGACCCTTGCCATCCCCACCCTGGTAAAGACACCTTGTGAGTCTTTTGAACTCCGTCTTCTGTTCAGCAATTCTAGGATCCTGTGGTAAATTCAACTTTCAGACCAGTGCTCCAGAAATCTTGTCAGTTGAAGGCCATGATAAGGAGTAACTTTGATTCCTTTGGGCAGACTTTTCTTCGGCCCTTAGGTGAGGACTCTTTTTATTTTTTTCATCCCAGCATCATTTGATAAAGAGAAGATTCTTCCCTTGTCAAAAATCAGTTGACCATAAATGTATTGGTTTATTTCTGGACTCAAAATTCTATTCTATTTATCTATAGATCTATCCTTATGCCAGTACCATGACATTTAATAAATGTCAGGTTTTAAGTCAGGTTTTAAAATCAGGAAGTTTGAGTCCTCCAACTTTGTTCTTCTTTTTAAGATTGTTTTGGTTATTCCAGGTCTCTTGCAGTTAAGATCAGCTCTTTCACTTCTGTAAAAAAGGCCACTGGGATTTTGATAGGGATTGCATTGAATCTGTTTATCAATTTGAGAAATATTGAAAATGATGTTAAATTTTTCAGTCCATGAATGTGGATGTCTTTCCATTTACTTAGGTCTTCTTTAATTTCTTTCAGCACTTTTGTAGTTTTCAGTGTGCAAGTCTTATATTCTTTTTGATGCTGTTGTAAAAGGAATTGCTTTCTCAATTTTCTATTCAGATTTTTCATCATTAATATATAGAAATACCTCTGATTTTTGTATGTTGATCTTGTATCCAGCATCTTTGCTAAATTTGTTTATTAGCTGTAATAGTTGTATGTATGTTTTTAATAGATTCTGTAGTATTTTGTACACATAAGATCATGTCATCTGTGAATAGAGATAGTTTTACTTCTTCCTTTCTGATCTGAATGCCTTTTATTTTTTCTTGTTGAATTGCTCTGGCTAGAACTTCTAGTATAATGTTGAATAGAAATGGCAAAAGCTGGCTTCCTTGTCTTGTTCCTAATCTTAAGGGGAAAGATTTTAATCTTTCATCATTGAGTATGATGTTAGTTGTCCTCTGTCATGTTGAAGAAACTCCCATCTATTCCTCGTTTGTTGAGTGTTTTTATTATGAAAAGTTGTTGGATTTTGTCAAAATGTTTTTTCCGTATCATTTGAGATGATCATGTGGTCTTTTTCCTTGATTCTGTTAATGTGGTGTATTATGCTGATTTTTTTTTAAATGCAAATACTGTTTATTGGTTTCCAGTTGATCTTTTAATTGGGGATCTGAGAAGGGGATAATAGCACATCTGTATTTAACCTTCCATCTTAACCTGTTTAACTATATTCAATGAATGACCTATTTTAATGCCTTTCCGTCTTGCCTATTAAGAAAAACAAGTTGAACCCACACATCTATAGACAGCTAATTTTCAACAAGAGAGCCAAGAACATACAATGGAGAAAGGAAAGTCTTTTCAACAAATGGTGTTGGGAAAACTGGACAGCCACATGCTAAAAAACGAAAGTAGACCATTATCTTACACCATACACAAAAATTAACTCAAAATGGATTAAAGACTTGAATGTAAGACCTGACACCGTGAAACTTCTAGAAGAAAACATAGGCAGTATGCTCTTCGACATCGGTCTTAGCAATATATTTTCAAGTACTGTGTCTGACCGGGCAAGGGAAATAATAGAAAAAAATAAACAAATGGGGCAACATCAAACTAAAAAGCTTCTGCACGGCAAAGGAAACCATCAACAAAACGAAAAGACAACCTAACAATTGGGAGAAGATATTTGCAAATCACATATCTGATAAGGGGTTTATCTCCAAAATATATAAAGAACTCATACATCTCAACAACAAAAAACTAACAACCCAATTAAAAAATGGGCAAAAGACTTGAGCAGACATTTCTCCAAAGAAGATATACAGATGGCCAACAGGCACATGAAAAGATGTTCAACATCATTAACTATCAGGGAAATGCAAATCAAAACTACAATGAGATATCACCTCATGCTCATCAGAATGGCTATAATTAACAAGACAGGAAACAACAAGTGTTGGAGAGGATGTGGAGAGAAGAGAATTCTCATACACTGCTGGTAGGAGTGCAAACTGGTGCAGCCACTATGGAAAACAGTATGGAGATTCCTCAAAAAATTAAGAATAGAACTACCATACAATCCAGCTATTCCATTGCTGGATATTTATCCAAAGAACATGAAAACACAAATACATGGAAACATGAAAAACAAAGATACATGCACCCCTGTGTTCATTGCAACATTGTTCACAATAGCCGAGACTTGGAAGCAACCTAAGTGCCCATCAAGGGACGAATGGATAAAGAAGACGTGGTACGCATACACAATGGAATACTACTCAGCCATAAGAAACAATGTAATCCAGCCATTTGTGACAACATGAATGGAATTTGAGGGTATTATGCTAAGTGAAATAAGTCAGAGGGAGAAGGTCAAAAACTGCATGATCTCACTCGTAAGTAGAAGATAAAAACAGCAACAAACACATAGAGACAGAGATTGGATTGGTGGTTACCAGAGGGGAAGGGAGGAGGGGGGAGGGTGAAAGGGATGATTAGTCACATGTGTGTGATGATGGATTATAATTAGTATTTGGGTGGTGATCATGACGTAATCTATGCAGAAATAGAAGTATAATGATGTACACCTGAAATTTATACAATGTTATAAATCAATGTTACCACAATTTAAAAAAATAAATTTTTAAAAAAAGAAAAACAAGTTGACATCTTGGACTTAGATCTAGGTATACTTATCTAGTTTAATATCTAACAGATAAAGGCCATTGTCCCAAGGCCATTTATCAAACAGTTCTTTCTTTTCCCACAGATTGTGATGCTACCGCATATACCAAATCCCCATCGATGCTGAGGACTATTTCTGGGTTCTGTGTTTTTGGGTCTGTTTTCTGTTCTGCTGATCTATTTGTTGACTTCTGCAAAAATAGCATGCTACTCCAAATACTGTAGGGTTTTTTTAAATACCATATTTAAGTGTGTAATTCAGTAAGATTAAGTGCATTCACAATATTGTGCAACCATTATAGTGGATCGCCACTATCCACTTCTAAGACTTTTTCATCACCGCAGACAGAAACTTTGTACCCATTTAAACAATAACTCCTTAATCCACTCCCCTCCTCCTCCAGCCTCTGGTAATCTCTATTCTACTTTTTATCTCTATGAAGTTGCTCTATTCTGGGTACCTCATACAAGTGGAATCATACAATATTTGCCCTTTTGTGTCTGGCTTATTTCACTCAGCATAATGTTTTCAAGATTCATCCATGTTGTAGCAGATATCAGAATTTCATTCTTTTTTATGCTGAATAATATTCCATTGTATGTATGTATCACATTTTGTTTATCCCTTCATCTGTTGATGGACATTTGGATTGTTTCCACCTTTTAGCTATTGTGAATAATGCTGCTGTGAACATTGGTGTACAAGTATCTGATTAAGTCTCTGCTTTCAATTCTTTTGGGTATATATCTAGATAAGGAATTGCTGGGTCATATGGTATTTCTATGTTTAACTTTTTGAGGATCCACCAAACTGTTGTCTACAATGAGTGCACCATTTTACATTCTCATCACAATGCACAAGGGTTCCAATTGCTTCACATCCTTGACAATACTTGTTCTTTTCCTTGTTTTTTTTTATAATAGCCACCCTAATGGGTGTGAAGTGATATCTCATTGTGGTTTTGATTTCCCTAGTGACTAGTGATGTTGAGCATCTCTTCATTTGCTTATTGACCATTTGTATATCTTCTGTGGAGAAATGTCTAGTCAAGTCCTTTGTCCATTTTTAAATAGGGTTGTTTTTTATTGTTGAGTTGTAGGAGTTTTTTAAAAATGTGTTCCAGATATTAATCCCTTATCAGATATATGATTTGCAAATATTTTCTCCTATTCTGTGGTTTGTCTTTTCACTCTGTTGATAGTGTCCTTTGATACACAAAAGTTTTTGATTTTGATGAAGTCCAGTTTACCTATTTTTTCTCTTTTTTCTGTGCTTGTGGTGTTATATCCAAGAAACCATTGCCAAATTCAATGTTATGAAGATTTTCCCCTATGTTTTCTTCTAAGCATTTTATAGTTTTAACTCTTACATTCAGTATTTGATCCATTTTGAGTTAATTTTTGTATATGGTGTAAGATAAGGGTCCAACTTCATTCTTTTGCATGTGGGTATCCAGTTTTCCCAGCACTGCTTGTTGAAAAGACTGTCCTTTCCCCATTTAATCATCTTGGGATAAATTCCACTTGGTCATGGCATAGAATCCTTTTTTTTTTTTTCTTTTTTTCATTTATGTTGTAGCATGTGTCTGAATTTCCTTCCTTTTTAAGGCTGAATGAATAATATTCCATTGTATGTATATACCACATGTTTTTTATGCATTCATCTGTTGATGGACACTTGAGTTGCTTCCACTTTTTGACACTTGTGCCTTGATTTTCTTTTCTTTTCTTTTTTTTATTGAGGTAGCCTTGGTTTATAACATTATATAAACTTCAGGTGTACATCATTAGGTGTAGAATCCTTTTACTATATTGCTGGATTTGGTAGTATTTTGTTGAGGATTTTTGCTTCATGTTCATAAAGGATATTGCTCTATAGTTCTTTCACTGTGATGTCTTGTCTAGCTTTGGCATTGAGGTAATGCTGGCCTCACAGAATGAGTTAGGAAATGATTCCTCCTCTTCTATTTTTCAGAATATTTTGAGAAGAATTGGTGTTAATTCTTCTTTAAGTGTTTGGTAGAAATGTATGGTATAACCAGTGAAGTCATCTGGTCCTGGACTTTTCTTTGTTGGGAGATTTTTGATTACTGATTCAATCTTTTGTTATAGGTCTATCCAGATTTTCTATTTCTTCTTGAGTCAGTTTTGGTAGTTTGTGTGTTTCTAGAAATTTGTCCATTTCATCTAGATTATCTAATTTGTTGTCATACAATTGTTCATAGTATTTTCATATGCTTCTTTTTATTTCTGTAAGGTTGGTAATAATGTCCCCACTTTCATTTATGATTTTAATAATTTGTGTTTTCTCTCTTTTTTTCTTGGTAAGTCTAGTTAAATGTTTGTCAGTTTTGTTACTCTTGAAAGAACCAAGCTTGTTTTAAAAATTATTTTATTGAGGTCATATTTGTTTATAACGTTGTGTAATTTCAGGTGTACATTATTATGTATCAGTTTGTGTATGGATTGCATCTTGCTCACCCCCAATAGTCTAGTTTTTATCTGTCATCATAACATATGTGCCCCTTTACCCCTTTTGCCCTCCCCCCCACCCTTTTCCCCTCTGGAATAACCACTAATCTGTGGAAGAACCAACTTTTGATTTCATTTTTCTCTCCATTGTTTTTCTATTTTCTATTTCATTTATCTCCACTGTAATCTTTATTATTTCCTTCCTTCTATTAGCTTTTGTGTTTAGTTTGCTCTTTCTCTCATTCTTTTCTCTGTTAGGTTTTTAGTTACATGTCTAAATACTCACACAGGACTGTAAACTCCTT
Organism: Tapirus indicus; assembly: GCA_031878705.1. Taxonomy (NCBI): domain Eukaryota; kingdom Metazoa; phylum Chordata; class Mammalia; order Perissodactyla; family Tapiridae; genus Tapirus; species Tapirus indicus. The sequence continues at coordinate 19,578,217 of CM062923.1, read as the reverse complement.
AAAGGTGCAGACTGAGTAATATATTTGTTTGATATTCTCCATAGCACTTTACACAGTAGCTGTTACACAGGTACATAATAGGGGTCAGTAAATGTTTCTTGAATTGACATAAAAAGATGATAGGTGACACTCAGGAATCTGCTCCTGCTCCTGACTCCCCTTGTCCAATTGGTAGCCCCTCCAACCATCCAGTTCAGGTCACAAACACAGTGATCATCTTTGAGCATTTCCCCTATCTCAAGATGAATATCTAAGCCAGAGCTGTCCAACAGAACTGTTTTTTATTTTTTTGGTGAGGAAGATTAGCCCTGAGCTAACATTCACTGCCAATCCTCCTCTTTTTGCTGAGGAAGACTGGCCCTGGGCTAACATCAGTGCCCATCTTCCTCTACTTTATATGGGATGCCGCCACAGCATGGCTGACAAGCAGTGAGTCCGCTGGCGCCTCGGATCCCAACCGCGAACCCCGGGCTGCCAAAGCGCAAACTAAATCACTGCGGCACCAGCCGGCCCCAGAATCACTTTTGAGTCAAACTTATTTAACCTAAATTATTGTCCAGAGGTTCTTCATACCTATCAGATTGCGTGAATTTAGGCTGTAAACCTGAGGACCAGTTTGTTATTTTGAATTCTCAAGGGACATATTTTTTTCCCTCTCATTCTTAGTGTAAATGTTCAGAAAGGCAGTTATTGCAGTTTCCTGGGGATTAGTAATGGGAAGGTTGATTGGTTTATTTCTAACTCACCCTTATACTTAGGTGTATTCTTTTTGTGTCAGAATTGTGCAGGGTGATTCCATTAGACTGTACCTTGTGCAGGGTCTGGGCTTTGTCTTCTGTCCTTTTTATATCCTGAAGACAGAGAAAATAGAAGATCAAGTTCACTGGGGTTGAGCAAATGCATTGAAAATGAAAGCTGTCTTGAGAGCTTTACTTGCTGGTCTGGGTTCCTGCTGTGCTTAGTATCTTGACAGCCCAGGTAGTTTTTTTTCGGTGAGGAAGCTTCACTCTGAGCTAACATCTGTTGCCAATCTTCCTCTTTTTTCACTTGAGGAAGATTAGCCCTGAGCTTAGATCTGTGGCAGTCTTCCTCTATTTCCTATGTGGGTCGCTGCCACAGCATGGCTTGATGAGTAGTCTGCTCCGGGGAATTGTGAACCCTGGCTGCAGAAGTGGAGCACTCGGGACTTAACCACTACACCACTACACTGCAGGCTGGCCCATTGTTTTTGTTTTTAAAGAAACATCCCTACCTCCTGGCTTGGCAGAGTACCTAACACTAGTTGGGTTTAGAGTAAACATTTGTTGTTACTAACGGTCTAGGTTAGAGTAACCCAATTCATAACTTGGCTTTCTCAATTAAGGACTACAAAAACAAACACAGAAACGAAACAAAGGGGGAAAAGTGCACCAATCCTCTGTAGGCGAATTTGCATATCATACACCTCCTCAGGACACTTACTATATTACTTAAAGTCGGCCTCCCTCTGCAGGAAATGAAACTATTTTGTTCAACAATCTCACAGCTAACTGACGCAAGAAAACCTAGGTCTGATTCCATCATGAGGTCTCCACACCCATGAGAGGCCGGTTTTTGGCGATGGGTGAAGTATCCTGAGGAGGGTGTGGTATGCAAATTAGTGTGAGAGGGAATTCCCTGCTTCCTGGAATCCATACTGCTTTCCAAACAGAAAAATTATCTCCATTCCTAGCGCTGTAAGCAGTTTTCGTCGAACGATTGGGAGCTTGGATGCTAGAATGCTCTAATTCTGATGTAGCTTGGAGATTTTTACAGGACTTTTCTCGAGTCTTCAATCTTAGTGTAGCAAACAGGAAGAACTTCTGCCCAATAAACAGTAGGCTCCCTATGACTACTGTACCAAGAATTTTTGAAATGGACACGTCTTCTTTACAGCAGAGCTTGTCATATCGTGTGCCTTAATCTTTTTTTTTTTTTTTTTTTGTGGGGAAGACCAGCCCTGAGCTAACATCTGTTGCCAATCTTCCCCTTTTTGCTGAGGAAGACTGGCCCTGAGCTAACATCCGTGCCCATCTTCCTCCACTTTATATGGGACGCCGCCACGGCATGGCTGACAGGCAGTGCGCGTCCGCGGGCGCCTGGGATCCGAACTCGCGAACCCCGGGCTGCCAAGCGCAGACTAAACCGCTGCGCCACCGGGCGGCCCCTTAATCTTTTTCTTTGAAAGTTAAATCACAAACTTTGTATCTTTGGGTTCAGATTTTTGTATTCTTAAATGTTGCGCTGGCGGGGGCAGCGGTGTTAAAGGAGGCTCTTGGCAGGAAGAATTCATTCTTTGTGACTCCACCTTAGAGCTGGCTAGGGTTATAGAAAACGACCCTGCCTTGCTTTGTTTAAAGACGCGGAGTTCCAGCGTTTGTTTTCTTCCTTTAGCTTACCGTGTGCCACATACCACACAGATTTATTTTATCAGTTATCATTCTCATTTTTACACCATGAAAAGTGCGACTCAAGTTTGCCGTCTTGCCTCGGGTATCTCTGGGATTCCAACTCAGGTCACCGCGCCCTTGTCACCGCCGGTCCCCCTAAACCCCCCGCCTTTGCCGGTCGTTGCTCGCTCCGTCCCGGCCGCCTGGGGTGATGGTGGGGGTTCTGGGGAGCTCGGGCCAGGCAGGGCGTGAAGGCTCCAGGAGCAACTCCAGCGCGCTAGCCCGTTCCGCGCCCTGTCTGGCTTTTCCCCTCCCCCCTCCTAGACGGCCGGCCGGCCCGGGAAACCATAGAGCTGACACAACCCAGAGCGTCCCTTCCCCGGCCGCCGAGCGCTGACGCCGCGCCGCTGGGCGGAGCCTGCTGGAGGGGCGGGCGAGGAGGGAGCAGCCGGCAGGGGAAGGGCTGGCTGGCCTTGCAGCGCCCCGCAGCGGTCACGGCCTGAAGCGGTCTCGTCGGCCCTGCGGCGCTGGAGCCCTGACGCACGGAGCTCGAGAGCGAGAACGGGAGAGAAAGGGGCAGAAATGGCGGCTCCGCTCGGCTCCCGCTGAGGAGGGCGAAGCCGGCGGAGGGTCTGAGCTGTTGTCCTGGAGCATCGCTCCCGCCTCCCGCTGCCTGCCTTCTCGCGCCGACTTCCCTTCCCTTGCCCTACTCTCGCCTGTCCTTGTCTGCGCTCCGCGGAGTCCGGGGCGGCTCGTCTCTCCCGGCCCGGCTCCACTGGCCCTGAGTGCCCGGCCGGCGGGCCGGCCTTCCTCGGCTCTCCCAGGCGCGGCGGGCGCGGCGTGGACCCCGTCCTCCTGGCTGGACCATGGTGAACACCCGGAAGAGCTCTCTGCGCCTTCTCGGGTCCAAGTCGCCCGGGCCCGGGCCTGGGGCCGGAGCGGAGCCTGGGGCGACCGGAGGCAGCAGCCATTTCATCTCCTCTCGGACCCGCTCCTCCAAGACCCGCGCTGCCAGCTGCCCCGCCGCCAAGGCCGGGGGAAGCGGTGGCGCCGGCGCCGCTCTGGAGGAGGCCCGGGTAAGAGTGCGGCGGCCCGAGTCCGGAGGCTTGCGAGTGCCGGCCCGGCCGCCGGGCTTTGTCTGGCCGGGTTGGGGCAGGAAGCCTCCAGTGGAGACTGCTCGGGCGCTGGAGACCAGGTCTGCGGGTGCGGTGGAGGATGGCACCCGGCTAGGTAGGGCCGCGGCAGCTTTGCTGGCCCGGCTCTTTTGTGTAAAGAACAAGCCTTGAGTCCAGGGGAGAGGGCTTTGGGGGTCTTTTGGGGGACGTTAGAACGTTCTGCTTTCCGTGTCCCTGTCCCGCCTTAGAGGGGAATTCTAGGGCGAAGGGCCGGAGTCCCCGGGTGGAAGGGCTGGAGAAGAGAAGTGAAAGTTTTCTGCGGTGTCAAACCCTTCTTGTTAAGTGTGTCAGCTCCCGCCGGTGTCTAACTCCAGCATACTCTCAAACTGTTTGGGGGTGGTTCAAGTTGGTGAGGAAGTGAACGGAGAGCTCCAGTTGGCAGCCAGGCAGGGATGCTGAAAAAAGTTTGTAGCTGCTCTGACACCAACTTGAAAAACAAAATCCACGCTCTCGCCTCTCCAGGCAGGAGGGCTCAAACATGATAGTATAGCTGGAGAGTCAGCCAGCTAGCCAACCAAGGGTCTGGCAGGGACCTAGTGGAGCTTTCTCGTCACAAAAGGGGCATGTCGAAAGAGACAGGTGGAATGTTTTGGATAGCAGGCACTATCATCTCCAAATTGTGTGGTTGGTTGGATGTCTACATTTTTGTTACGGGGATAGTTTGTAAAAGGTGAATTAACACCATCGTTGTCGCACTACTGCAAAAGTGACGTTTGAAGAAGGTAGGTGATGATTGTTTTTTTTAAAAAGTGATTAAAAGATCTTGAAACTTTGTTACAGTGTAAAACTTTAAGCTAGCACAGATATTTTATCACTCTAAAGGAATAATAAGTTTGTTAGATTTGTTATGAATTCACAAGAGTATTGCTTTTGTATAGAAAAAGGCTACCTTACCAAGAGTAATTTGGCTGGAAATTGGTGTTCATTTAAAATGCTCCTTTAAACCCACACCATTTTGTTATTCTTAAGGGAGGAAAGCAATATTTTACGTTCTGTAGGAGTCTACAAGATTATGGTTTGTGTGTGCATTTTCTGTATCATATTGTTCTGACGCTAATCAGAATGAACCGAAGCAAATACAACGGAAATATTTTACTATACTACTCTGAAATATATTTATTGTATCTTTGAAAATATACTTGGTTTTTATTTTGCTAAAAAATCTGGAAAACATTTTAAAAAGTGTCTAATTTAATGAACGATTTTGAGGTTTACAGATTTCTCAGGTTGAAATAAGAGAGCTAAGTCTGAAAGTCATGCAAACTATTCAGAATAATTATTCTGAAAACTAGGCTTTCTGTAGAAATTATTCCAAACATATACAAGCTTATTAACTTCCTAAAGCTAACATTTTCAAATAAAAGTAAGTTTAAGAAAGGTCTGCCCTCTACACTTAAGTACAAATAAAATATGTAGCGTGTAAGCATTTAATTGTATAATGCTATGAATGCCCAGTCTATTAGAGCAGTGTCTAATTCATCTGAAGCAATTAGCTCATCTGTCACTGATCAGTTTGTGGTCCCATTTTTGAATTCATGGATATCATGCTGTCCTTACCCCCTGAGGAATAAGGTGAGGTAATTTGTCAAGCAGCTGTTATGGAGATGTTAAAAGGCAAAGAATCAATAATCTAATGCAAAAATGAACATTTGGTAGCTTTTAAATTGCTAGAAGAATGACAGATATTAGAGCTCTTTCTGGAAGAATGCTAATGAAACTTTGTTTCAAGGATTCTTTTAACATGTTTTAAAAGACCATAAGTAACAGGCTAATGAAGTTTAATTTGAAATATTTGTTTTCCAGTTTTAAGATGATTTGTATTCTGGCTCTAGTACATGATGGAATGATCTAATTGCCTTCCTTGAGAAATTTGAGAGATTTACTAATCCTGTATTGTGATTAGTCCTTTAGAAGAGGATAAGTTATAATTCTGAATTTGTTAAGTTTTATAGACTGTATTTATGAAGCAGATTGTATATTTGCTGTTATTTCTGAAGTGGGTTGATTTGGGTCTGGTAAGCTCTTCTCAAATTGGTTTTACGTTACAAGAATTTAGCACTTGTCTTGGTTCACCCCTTCTGGTGCCCTTAAAGACATCCTCTCTCTCTGGAGTCCTAGACATTTGCTAGTGTCTGTAAAGACTTATTTGATGGCAAATGGGGTTGCTCATGCTCTTGCTTTAGGAGACCCTTATTTTTGTAGGAAGAAATGTATTCCCCCTTGTGAGATATGTAGTTGAGGAGGTTCCCCTTTTCCTACTTACGTGTTATGTTCTTCACTTTCCACTTGATGCCAGTTCTTCCTGCACCTTCCCCTCTCTTTTTGGATTATTTCATCCTCTGTATCTAGAGACCTTTCATTTGCTCTAAAAAGCCATAGGACCAGGAGCTGCGCCTGTGGTTTTGCCTTTTCCCCAAGTATGTGTGGGATGGGGAAATATACATATGATACATTCTGTAGGTTATTGGAATGATTTTCCTGTGTCCACACTTTTTTAATGTCAAGTTGACTTGTGCTATGCAGTTAGTTGTAATTACTCCTATATACTTGGCTTTTTTGTTTGTTTAGCATGTCTAAAGCTTGACCTCTTTTAGGTCAGTTAATCTGACCATCAGTATTTAGCATTTATTTGCTCCACCAAAGAGTCACTCTCAGCAAAGAAACTAATGCTGTATTCACAGAATTGGAAAGCAGTCTTTGAAAAATATTTCAACTCTTTTTCTACATCTGTTAGGCCTGTTTGCTGGTACTTTTGGCTTCATCACTAGCTTTTTGAGATGGTCATTGACTCTAAGTCCACATCTTATTTGAGAAGATCAGAATATTTTGAATAACTTTATAGGTAAACTTGCTTTATTTTATTTAAAAAAAATCTTTGGGTCCTTCTTTAATATGTTTTTTTATCACCTTGTACTTCTTTTCCAACACTCATGCATTTGTCAACATAACACAGAGTGGTTGAAGTTGAGGGTTAAACATGGAAAAGAAGTCTGAGAGGGAAATGTAATAATGTATATAACTCTCAGATGAGTAGGGAAAAATACAAGTTCCTCAGAGTAGAGCAAGTTTTTCCTTATATCAGATTCACCTGGAGAACCATATAGGCGATAGTAATGTGGCAAACAATGTCCCCTGTAACAATTTTGAACCAAAGCAGCTGTGGAGTTCATAGGATTATCTCTGGTAGCCAACTGAAAATGTAACTAGAAAGAAAGTAAGTTACTGGCCATTTCTGTAGTCCAGATATACAAACTTGCAGTTTTTTAGGTCATGGATGAAACTTACAACACTTGTGGAAATGAATGCATATTAATTCCTTAAATCATTTTCCCTGCCAAGTCTTTTTAAACCATCCTTTAATAGATCTTTGATTGCATGTCTCCTAAATACCTAATTATAGATAAACCTATAACCTCTGGAAACCAGCTAGACAGGTGGTAGGATTACCACTTATTATGGGAACTAAGGAGCCCAACCAGTGTCTGCACCTGAATGGAGAGTGAGCCTGTCTCTTCAAGGATCCACTTCTGAAAAGTGCTGTATTACTTTGAATTGTATATTTGGCATTGTGTTTTGGATGTACACAGTGAAGTTTCATTTGTATGCATTGCTGAGTTGATTTCTAGATATTTGGGTTTTTGCTCTTGTACTAGAAATATTTTATATTTCTGTTATGCCTCCCTACTGGGGGAAGATTTTGTGAAAAATGAGTTGCTGAGTAAAAAGCATTAGGGATTTTTGGATAAAGATGTTCTATGGAAGCACAAAGTTAGGGGAAAAAGCCATATGTAAAAATGTGTTAACTTGATTTAAACATAAGCTAGACATTTTTAGAGAGGTAAGTGTTGTATGTGGCTTACATCAAACAATAGAAAAGATATCTACATTAAAGTTAATAGGCTGTAATTTGTGTTAGTTTTTAGATACTTTGAGTATATGGTGTCAGATTCTAAACTTCAGATGCTTTTGAACTGTGTTTTGGTATTAGATTTTTTTTTTTCATTTTTAGATTATTATTGTAGTTTTATTTGGAAGTAGAATATATACCTTTGGTTAAAGTCTTTCTCCCCTAGACTTTTCTATTAAGTGGGCTATAAGCTCCATGAGGGCAGGCACTATATCTTATTTTCCCCCAACTGCTGTGTTCCAGGGCCTAGTGCAGCATCTGACACATAGAAGACACTTAACAAATATCTGTTAAATTAATGAATAGCATATTAAGGAGCTGATCTATTTTGTGGAAATGGTGATGATCAGACTTTGAGAATAGAGAATAAATAAAACAGTCCCTATCCTCAGGACTGTAAGTATGCACATGGTATACATATGAAAAATTCTTAAGATAAATCAGTTCAAGGTAGAGGCCAAATGAATGACAGATAGTGTGATAAGAGTTCTAATCCTTTACTCAGTGAATGTTTTGAGGAAACCCTTTGATGTTCTTTAAAGACAGAGGTTATGTTCACAGCTGTGTCCTGAGGGCCTACAACAGTGCCTTCAAGACATAGTGCGCAATTTTTTGAATGAATGAATGGAAAGTATGCCGCATTTTAAATTAGTTGCGTATTGACAGTCTTCACTTTTGCTATATTTACTTGTATTCTGCCCATTTGGTGTTAGCCTAATAAGAAGGTGAGAAGTAAGCTAAGGTTTAGTTAGCATTTCATGCCAGGTGTTTAATGCTGTCTCATTTAATCCCTGCAACAATTCTGTAAGGCAGGTGATGGTACCCCCATTTTATAGCTGAGGAAATTGAGTTGCCAAAGAGGTTATATGGCCTGTAGAAGACCAAATAGGTAATAAGTAGTAGGGGTAATATTTAAATCTAGTTCTGTCTTCTCCATTTGTATATCTCATTGTCTCATCTGTATTTATCAGTACTTTTTGATGCTGTTCAATCAGTAGTTTCCGCCAATATCTGAAAAAGTGAAGAAGGCAGCTGTCGTACAGTCGGGATACTGTACTTACTGTGTATAGACAGATTTTTACTAGACTCTCTGGACTTATGGTAACTAGGATTGTATTGGGACTGAAAGTGGGAACAGTAGCCTGTAGGGATATGAAATATAGGACGGTGATTTTCAGTAATTGCTTGCTGCCTGATTTCACGGGGTGAGTGTAGGGAGAGGAGCAGGCATATTGTGTAGAGATTATTTTTGTGATATTTTTGCTTCCCAATATTTTCAAGCTGGCTTGGGGGAAAAAAAATCCCTATAAAGAGACTAAGTCTGGGGCCTTGTGGTCTCCAATAGAGGTGTACTTGTGTTGCCATCTTTCCCTCTGCGTGGCGATACTGATTTATCAGTGTGTATATTTTCTTTTATGCTCTGGGAATCTTTTTGTCTCTGAAGTAGATAAATGTTTTCCGTTTAAAAAAAGTGTTTTATACTTTAAACCTCTTGAAAAGACATTATATGGCATATTTATATATGAAGATACATGCTAGGGAATTAAACATGTTTAGCATTATTAGTTTGTATCTGTATTCTAGGACCCAAATTAGGATATCTGAAGTGGTGGTGCTTCAGATACCTGTGATGACATGTTCTATGATCTTGCTAGATGGGAACTTGTAGGGAATTGAACCAACTTTTGGTGGCGAGGCTTGCTTATTCTTTTGTTCTTTCATTCAATCAGTAAATATTTATTAAGCAGCTACTACATTAAAATATAAGTGCCATGTGGGCAAGCATTTTTGTCTCTTTGGTTCACTGTTACAGGGCTGCCATGTAGCAGAAGTCAAGGAGGCAGCATTCACCCTATAGTCTATGTGAATGGCACCCCCTGGAGTTGTTAGTGCACTCCCTGTGTATTATATGCTGCAGTTAACATCCTCATACAATGTCCCTTGAGGATTTGGTACGGAAATTTCTTTGAGATAACCCAGGAGTGGAATAAGATCTATTCTACATGTACTTAAAATTTATCTCCAGATTTGCTGCTCTAGTCTCCACTTCTAGGAGTAATGTACAGGGGTTCCTATGTCCCCACACCCCTGCCAATGTTTGACAATATGTAGCTTGTTAATATCTTTTGCCCATTCTTCTATTTTCTACTGGAGTTACTATTTTTCTTGTTGTCTCAGAGTGTTATAAATCAGTGGCTTTTAACCTTTTTTGTCCGGGATACTGTTTAGAAAAGGAAAGGGATACTGTTTATGTTGTGATTCTGTACATACATATAGTTTTACCTTTCCTGTTTAGGTCTTTGATTTCTTTTATGAGTTCTACTAGACAACCTTTCCTTTGTAGTGCCACTTTATTATACAACAAGTTCCCTCATATGTTCTACTTTGATCTATTCTTTTTTGTTGGTCTGTTTTTTTTTTGTGGTAGTACCATACTGTTTCTGTGAGTGTGGTTTCGAGGTAATTTCTCTTAATTTCCTAAAATACGAGATCCTCCTCTTTGTTATTTTTCAAAATTGACTTAGATATTCAAGGATCTTATTTTTTTATATACATTTCCAATTAAGATTATAGAGTTCCTCAGAGATCCAACTGGAATTTTGATTGGGAATGTATTTGAATTCCTAGATTAATTTGCAGAGAATTGACACCTTCATAATAAGTTATCCAAGAGCAAGGACCGTCTCTCACATAACATAGTTCGTATTTTCTCTTGTGGAATTTGATGCTTTCTTTGCGACCTAATATATTGTCAGTTTTGGTAAATGTTCTTTGTGTTCTTGGGAGAAATGTGTATTTTCTATTAGATATAGAAAAATTCAAATATTGTACATATGGAAAACATTAAGAGATGGAAAATAATACAGTGTGAATTGATTATTCAGATACTCAAATCTCCTATTTTGTCTCATATTAAGATTCTACCTAATTTTTAAATTCAAATTATTTTTCTTATTGTTCAGAGTCTCCTGGTATATATGGTTTTTAAATAAACTTTTTATTTTAGGATAGTTTCTAATTTCCTTCTTGCTTTATTTGATTCCTTGGTTATCTAGAAGTATATTGCTTATTTTTCCAGACAGTTGGGCATTTATTTTCTAATTATCTTTTAGTTATTTACTTCTAGTTTAATATTTCTGTGTTCACAGTGAACATACTCCATATAATTTTGATCTTTTGAAATTTGTTCTGATTTATTTTTGTCACCCTGGTTATAGTTTTGGTAAATGTTCTATGTACACTTGAAAAGAATGTGAATTCTGCAGTTGGGGGATGCAGTGTTACAGATATGTCCACTAGGTTATATTTGTGCATCTTCTGCTGATTTTAAAGTTTTATATATATATATATATATATATGTTTGTGATTGCTCTTAAGACCTGAACTTCTGTTTATTCTCTTGTTTTTTTCTTAAAAAAATTTATATTCTAACTACATCCTCTTTAACATGCTCTTATGATGTTCCACCTCCCTTCCTGCTCTATGTTGTGTAGAATTTTAGTTCTGATTTTGTGTGGATATAAATACGTTTTTTTTTTTTCCTTTGGAGTTTTTTTCAGTAACAATAAATTTCACTAAGTTACCAGTTTGATTATCTTACTTTTTATATCTTGCATTATTATTCTGTGTTTGTTTCTCTTTTTGGTGAGTAGTTCCTCCAAGAATATTTTCAGTCTGGGACTTTTTGTGACAAACTTTCTGAGGCATTACATGCCTGGCAATATTTTAGTTATGCTCATTTCAATGAAAAACTGGCTGGATAATTTAAGAATATTACTTTATTGTTGTCTTGTATCCAGTGTTACTCTCGAAGTTAGTTTGATACTTTTTCTTTTGTAGGTGTTCTGTTCTTTCTCATTTGAAGTTTATGGAATTTTCTTCTTTTTTTTGTCTTCATAAATTTTACCGTATTTTAGGCATGGGTTTTTCCTTCACTCTCTTGTTTGACAATCTTAGACCTTTCAGTCTATGGTTTTTCAACTTTTTTTGATTGTGGTAAATTTATCATTATTTCTTAATAATGATAATCTAAAATTTTAATCTTTAATCTAAAATTAACATTATTTTGCGGCCGCCTGTTGACGCAGCGGTTTAGTCCGTGCTTTGACAGCCCCGGGTTCGCGGGTTCGGATCCCGGTCGCCCACCGACGCACTGCTTGTCACCCTTGCCATGGCAGCGTCCCATATAAAGTAGAGGAAGATGGGCACGGTGTTAGCCCAGGGTCAGTCTTCCTCAGCAAAAAGAGGAGGATTAGCAACGGATGTTAGCTCAGCGCTGGTCTTCCTCAAACACACACACACACACACACACACACAAATAAAATAAAATAAAATTAACATTATTTCTTCAAATACTACTTCTCTTTCTTTTTCATTCCTTCTGGAACTTATATTATTGAGATGTTGGCACCTAGAAAAAATTTGTCTGTCTACTGATAATTAAGCAAACTGTTTTTAGGCGTTTTTCATGTCATGCTGGAGAAGTTTACTGACAGTTCCTTGAGTAAGCGAGACTTGGTGTATCTTTCGCAGACCTCTGTTGACCATTTTCATGTCCATGTGTTAAGTGGCCCTCTTGTCAGGGGATACCTTGAAGTTGCTTGATGAAAGTTCATTTCCTTTACAGCTTACTAATACCCTTTAACTAGACCATACTCCGGTGCTCACACGGGTGAGTGTTGTATTTGGGTACTTGATTATGCAAGTTAAGGGAATCTACTTTTAAAAAGCAAAACCAGGGGGCCAGCCCGGTGACATAGCGGTTAAGTTTGCGTTTTTGGCTTCGGCAGCCCGAGTTTGCCGGTTCGGATCCTGGGTGCAGACCTACTAACGGCTCATCAAGCCATGCTGAGGTGGTGTCCCATATAGAAGCGCTTCAGCTCTACAACTGTGATATGCAGTGATGTATTGGGGCTTTGGAGAGAAAAAGGAAAAAAGAGGAAGATTGGCAACAGATGTTAGCACAGGGCCAATCTTCCTCAAAACAACAACAAAAAACATTAAAAAAAGCAAAACCAAACTGTTCTTGATCAATGACACATTTATAAGAAATTTAAATGTATGTATAGAAACAGTAGGAGAAGCTTCATTAAGAAATGTGCACAAACGAGAGAAACTGGCAGCACAAATTCATGAGCTGGTGGGTGGTTTCTATGTTAAAATTTTGCAAATATTTTAAATAAGTTAAAATATTAATTTAATTATCATTTTTTAGTTTTTGCTATTCTAATTCAGTTTCCAAATTTATTAGATGGGAGAATTGAGAGGAAGTGATACTTGCCTAAGGCCATACAGTTATTTATAAGCAGCAGTTCAACTGGAAATGGACGAGTCTGTCTTTAATTCTTTAATATGTTAATTGAGTAACTCTGTGTGCCAGACACTGAAGAGGAAAGAGTACGCAAGGCTCTTGACCTCAGCTCTTTGGCAAAATATTTTATTTTTATTTAAAAATTATGAAATAATTATTTCAAACGATACAGAAGTGCACAGAAAAAAATAAAGGGCCTTTCCCTGCCCCACTAATTCCTCCAGTTTATTCTTCCTAGGGATAACCACTGTTAAAGCTGGTGTACATCTTTCTAGACCACTGCACATGTATGTATGGGTTGTTTGTGTGTGTATATTTTAAACAGAAATGGAATCAAACCCTATATACTATGTATGATAGTTACTTTTCTACTTAACTATGTATCATGTACATTGTTTCCTATCTGTTCTACTTGATGGCTTTCTAATCTTTTGTTGTATCATTATACCATCACTTATTTAACCATTTCCTGTTGGTACTCAGTTAGATTGTCTCCGTGTTTTTAATATTATAAATAAAGTAGCAGAAAATAACCTTTCTCTTTTAGGTGAAGTGGAATTACTCGGTCAAAGGTATGTGTATTTTAAATTTTTATAAGTTTTGCCAAATTGTCCTATAAATAGGCTAAATCAGCATGTACCCTACTCCCCAATACTCTCAGCACTAAGTTTTTAACAGTGGGCTTTAACTTCCGTGAATGGCAGAGATGTTTTATCATCAAGTATCTTTAATATAATAGTGCTTAATAAATTTTGTTTGTGGAAGGGATGAGTCACTAAAGATAATCAATAAGCTTATGAAGTTATACTAATCCTCCAAAGCGAAACAAGTGTCCTTACTTGAGACTGTATCCACTGTCAGCTGTAGGTGTCGTATTTAATTATACTAATACTTACTTGATTCTTCTAACGGTCTTATGAGGTAAATAGTAGTTTTTGAATTACAGTGGTAGTGGTGCAGTTTAACACAGTTCTATGCAACTTTGAAGTCTGGGCCATTTTTCAGTACCCATGTTGTCTCTTTCTCATATTAAGTAATGTAATATTTTCAGATTAAAAAAATTATCTTCCAGGAAGAAAAATGCATTTTAATTTATAACAGGCTATTTTTATCTTTTTACAACTCCTCAGCTTGCTTCTATATATTTTTTTTCCCTTTCTAATTCTTTTATGATGATTGTTTAGACATATTAAGCTAGTGAGCCATTGCTCTTGGGATATTTGAGGAAAATTTAGGACATTTTGTGCGCCTGAAGTTTTAGAACTTTGTAGAGTAGTACTGGCCCTAAGTAAATAAATAGCAGGGTGAGTTTTGTTTTCCGCAGTCATGGTAACTGCTGCCCCTGTGCATTCTTTTTACAAATGAAAGAAAAAGAAATTGACTGCACTCTAACCTTTCTCATGAAAACAGGAGTGTTTCTTTTAAAAAAAAGGTGGACAAAAGTCTGTCTTATAAAGGAAATTGGAAAAGATTGATTGCACTCATATACTTTCTCATCTAGTCTTGGGGATAATGTTTCTGTTCTGTTTTCCCTCTTTGAGGATCTTTTTCTCATCAGTTGCCTCACTCTTTAAAATTTTATTTTATTCTCTTCTATGGTTCATTTTCTTCTCTGTACAAGAAATGAGGTTGTCTTATTAGAAAAAGAAGATCCTTCTCTGACTTTGTAACCTGTTGTCTTATTTCTTAATTCTGACATTTTAAAAAAAATTTAGGTCACATTGGTTTATAACATTATATCAATTTCAGGTGTACATCATTATATTTCAACTTCTGTATAGATTACATCGTGTTCACTACCAAAAGTCTAGTTTCCACTTGTCACCATACACATGTGCCCCTTTAGCTCTCCCGCCTTCCCCTCTGATAACCAGCGATCTATTCTCTGTATTTATGTGTGTGTTTGTTGTTGTTGTTTTGTCTTCCACGTATGGGTGAAATCATATGGTATTTGGCTTTTTTCTTCTGACTTATTTCGCTTAGCATAACACCCTCAAGGTCCATCCATGTTGTCGCAGATTGCAAGATTCAGCTGATCTGGCTGGCTAGATGGGTCTCCCCTTCTTCCCCCAACACTCCATGGGCGTCCCTCCCAAAGCTGGCACTTCTTATGAGTAGCTCTGTAGTCATCACTAGTGAGAAAGTTTCTCACCTGTCACTCTGTTCTTCATCTAGTGATTTCCACTCAGCATTTCGAGCAATTGCCCTATCAGAAGTTACAGTGACCTCCTAATTAACAATCCACAGGTTTATCAGCTTTCCTCCTGTTTAGTCTTTTGGAGCAAACTTCTACTCCCCCTGTTTTAGTGAGACATTGTGTTTTTCTCTAGTTTATATGAGATCCTTTCTGCTCATCCCTTTAATGTAGGCATTTTTTAGGTTTTAACTTATGCCCTCTTATTTTTACATTCTGTGTATTACCTATGATCTTTTATTACTGTTTCATATCTATTTCTAGTGGTCACCTCGGTGTTTCTCAGACCTGCATTTCCCACAGCCTGATAGACATCTCCCTAGATTTCTGGCTAGCATTCTAAACTTAACTTTCAAAATCAGAATTCAGCATTACACTTCTCCCTTCAACATCCGTCCCCAGACTCCCCCTACACCCCCTAAATAACAACAACCACTTTTTACACTTGTCCTTATTGTCTTTATTTTGAGTACTGGTATCACTGATCTCTTAGTTATTCTGCTTTCTGGAATCAGTTTCTTATTTTCTACTTTTACAATTCATCTTGAATTAATCTAGTGGTCTGCCAATTCACTTATTTCCTTGAACTTTCTCATTTTTTAATGCTATATTTGGATGCATTCTTTTGTCTTTACATTAAATCCAGGTTCTAGATTTCTGACAAATTCTGAGCTGGGCAGGAAACCTTCCCTGAAAACCAGAGCAGCATACATTCTTCTCTGCTTCATTATTCTCACATTCTTTTGTCTAATTTTATGTGATTTGTGGTAGAATATTTGTGGTAGCTGATGAGTGTGGTTTAAGAGACTCTTATGATTTGAGGAGAAAATGATTTTTGCAAATTGGAAAAATTATCTATTTCAGAAGGTTAGAGTTTAGAGAAAAAAGTCATTGAGGTGGGGATGACTGTCTTCTCATTGTACTTGTACTTTCTGTAGCATTTGACACAGTTACTAGTATACTTCTCTTGGAAGTTATCACATCCTTGAGTCATGTTCCTTTGACCATTCTGTGTACTTCGTTATTATGTTGTTACAAAATAGGGTTCACATCATCTATGATGTCTTTCTTCATCTCTACTAGGAGTTACTATTTTTTGTTTTTTTCCTTTCAGAGAATTGTGTACTTACTATATAATATGCCATATATCATCATTGTGACCATTTGTCTACTCAATACATTATGTATTAAGTTCAAGTAGGTCTTAATCTTTTTTTACCATTGTTCCTCCCATGTCTTATGTACACAGTAGGTCCTCAGTAAATGTTTGTTAAATGAATTTATTCCCTTAGTCTGAGATTCCTTTTCTAATGGGTTATAATCACTCTGACACAGATTGCTAAATGACTGTGGGTAGATTGCATAATCTCTCTTAAATATCTTTGTCCTGAAACTGGCAACACCTTCTCTCAAAGGGCTGGGTTATAATTAACTAGTAAAATGCTTTGAAGATGAAAAAGTTAAGGTTGAGCATTATGATCATCCTATTAAAGGCAAACAGTTTGTATCAGGTTTGTAGGTAAAATCTTTCCCAAAGCTTGAAGTTAATTAAATGGTGCTGAAGTAAGTATTTTGTATGTATTTACATCTTGGTTATTTGCTTTACTTAAGTCCCTATATTTCTTTGGAGGGAAGGAGCCTTTTGTAATGCTATTTATTCTGACGTGTCTTGTCACAGAGCCAAGGTGAGATTGAAACCCTTCCGTGATAAGAAAAGTACGATAGTATAGTGCTGCGGTTAGGATGATGTGCCTCATATGATACTTAAACTGTATTATATGCCAGAGGTCCTCAAACTAGTGTTTACTAAGGACCATTTGGAGGCCCTCATTAAAAATACCCCACCTCCAGTGATTCTTGTTTAGCAGGTTATGTTTCTTTAATGAGAAATCCAGGTGATTTCTGATTCAGTTAGTATGTGGACAACACTTTGAGAGACTCATCTGAATGGAACTAAAAATGCCAGTAGAATATGAGAGAATGACCAATAAATAAACATACACACTAATTTGAATTGATATTCAGAGTTATGTAATAACTCAAATTATTTAAAAAATGACTACATTTCAAATATTTTACTATTTTGTCTTTAATTCAGTAAGTACATAGTACTTATTCCCAGAATATTTGTGAAACTTCATAACCTACAGATGCTCCATGAAAAAAGAGAGCTTGATCAAATAAGTTTGTGAAATGTTATATACTATCTTCCATGCTTAGAGATTTACACTGCATATTAACATATTAAACACTCTCAGAAGTCCTGCAGCAAAAAACCTTGGGCCTCATTGTTTCTCAAATTTATTTGACCACGAGCTTTCCTTTGTTTCCCCTAATAGTCCCAATTAATAATTTATTGAACAGACTTGGGAACATTTTTCTTGTTTTTTCTTTTTTTTTGCTTGATATTGTGTGGAATTAAAAAGAAGTAGAGTATTTTTTATAATTAAAGAACTTAAAATCTTGCTGGAATCTTAAGATTTGGACATGACACTTTAAAGGTGGTAAATATATAATGCTAAGTTGAATATAATCAAGCGCCAAAATATTTAGTCGAGTTGCAGCTAGTAGAGGGAAAAGGTCAGTTTAGGTTGGATTCTTCAGATGAGATTCCACTGAAGCGATGGGTCTTGAAGGGTGAGTGGTGAGATTTGATTAGAAGGAGTAATGCTGGCCTGGACTATCTAAATTGGTAAAGTAGTTGACAGGTTTCAGTTTCTGTATGCACAAATATACCTTAGCTTAGAACATATGACATTGCTTCCCCAGTGACTACTTGTTGAATATGTTATGTAATAATGCGTTTCAAACCCTGATGTGCACAAGAATCACTTGGGGATCTTGTCAAAATGGTTTCTGATTGGATAAGTATGGGGTGGAGCACATTTGGAATGACAAATCAGAGTAATCATGTCTTGGATGAGTGGTTGAGTTGGATGACCTTTCAGGCACACTGTATGTAACCTTGGTATTTTAGAAATATCCTAGGGTAGGGTGTCTGAGGTAGTAGAAAGAGAACTATGTTAGGAATGGAAGGACCTAAATGCTAGTGTTTTTGGTCTGATTCTGTTAGTCGTTTGTTAGCCATGGGACCTTCAGTATTTACTCTCTTAAAGGGTGGGTTGGAGACGGCAAGGGCCTGGGGAGTGAAATAATACAGTTTTAAGAAACACTCATTTGTTGAGTACAGTAAGCAGGTTTATTGATAAAGTACTATTACATGATTGAATTACATCTTAAATGGTTTTTCCTCCTCTACTGAGGATAGTTTGGAAGTAGCTAACCAGTTTTTCTTGGGAACTTAAACTAAGTGGTGGTGTATGTTACACAACTAACGTGTTTATTATCCTTAATTATAGACACTGTTTTGAATTTATAATTGTTTTTTCCTTTGTGCCTTTTAGTACAAGTGTGGTCTTGTGGCTTTAAAACTAGCTCATGGTAAATTGTATTATAGCACAAAATTAGAAATTGGTCTTTCTGTGAAAAAATTTTTAGTAAGTGAATGTTAATTCTGTAGGTTATACTTGGATACCTTCAAACATATATTGCAAATATTTCTTATGTTTGTTTGCTGGTGACTACATTTTGACTAATTATTTGTGTAATACAGCTGTCTTGCTTTGGGAAAATATATAGAAATGTGCATTTATGAAATGGACAGTTTTTATATATTTTTCTTAAAAGAAATTTGTAACATAAAAGGCAGCAAAACTCATATTTATATGGTAGTGGATTGAAAAGATTATATGTACCTTTGAAATATTGATCTATAATATCAAGTGATAAAGTATTAGCGTGTGAATTAAATCTTCTTTAAAGAAAAGGTTAATCTTCCCCCCACCCACCCAGTGTCCCAGGAATTGAGTGGTGAAGAGGAGAGCTGCTGTGCAGACAGGGACCTTCCTGTAGTCTGAGGACATGCAGCTGTGGAGGGAATGATGGAAGTATGATGGATGGAGGTCTGTGATTGAGAGATTGGTTACATTAAACAAATTAATTGAAAGAGCAAATAAATAAATGTATTGAAGATAATGGAAGCAGGGTTTCTCTCTGAGAAGGGCTTACAAACATAAAAGGGGAAAGTCTAGAAAGAAACTTAAGGTGTGGAATTAGAATTAGAAGCATTGGTGTACATAAATTTGAATTTTATGTTTATTCACAGATAAATAGGTATAGATGTGTATGTTTATATATTCTTATATTTCCCAGCTCTCTCTGCTGAGAGGACTCAATAGCAGTGAAATTTCAGTAACAATAAGCACACCTAGCGTCCAGATCTTGGTTTCTAAATACTATCCTTGAGTAAAAGGAACCAAGGCTCCTTGGAGAAATGGCTAATTCTAGGGTCAGGGAGGGAAAGTACAAGATGAGCCTAGAGATTTCTTTTGTGCCAGAAAGTAAGGACTTGCTCAAAATGATGGGGATATGTCAAAAGGATACTGGAACCACTTTGAAAGGGCTCCCAATGGCCAAATCTTGTATAATTTGAGCAACAAAATAAATAGAGTAATGGGTTATAACCCATAGAATAAAATAAGAATCCACTAGTCCATACTGACATAAATAAATGAGTAAATGAATTGGCTTGGGGGGTAGGGAAAGCTCTTTAAAGTAGAATGCCAACTGAAAAATGTAGAAGGAATGATGGGATTAGATAATCACCATCATAATGGTATTGGATAAAGGCAAGAGTAGTCAATGAATGCTACAGCTGGGGGGTGGAGGTTTGATGAGGAACAGGATATGGTGAATTATCAGAATAGTTTCACATAAAATCTAATCAAATACAGAGGGGAAAAAATAGTGATTTTACAGTGGAGAAACCTGGCAGACACCAGTTTGATCAGGTGATCAATGTTATACCTAATAATGGGTAGGTATGGTGTGCACAGTATCATTTCTATATATTCTTTCCAAGAATGTACGGTCTGAATCTGGTTATGAGGAATGTCAGATAGACCCAGGTTGAGGGTCATCCTTGAGAATGAAAGGCCTGCACTCTTTACAGTCAAGGGCGTGAAAGATAGGGAAAGACTAAAGAACTGTTTGAGATTGTACCAGACAGAGGCAACCTGATAATTAAATACAATATGTGTTCCTGGATAGGATGCTGAACCAGAAAGGAAAGAGAGACGTTGTTGGGACATGTGATAAAATTTGACTGTGTCTGTGGGTTGGCCCTGTGTTATATCAATGTTGATTTCATTATTGAGAGACTTAATTGATGCTAATTAACAAAGTGCTCTTGTTTTGGGAGATACACGCTGGAGTATTTAGGATAGAAATGAAGAATCATGTCAAAAAGATATATATGCACAACTTTTCTGTAGGCTTGAAATCAACTATTTTAAAATAAAAACGAGAAACTAAACATACTTTTCTGATTGTAAATTTAATCTTTCTCTTTTTTGTTTATGTACAGATTATTGCATTTTGCTACACTTGTAGAGTGATTCATGGAGTAATTATTTTTTGGTTGAATAAATACTATACTTTATCCAAGAATTGAAGAATTCATGTGTTTTAATAGGACTAATAAATACATTTTTAACTTTATCTTTCAGAAAGCTGAAGTTGATGGTAGTTTAAGTGATAGCCACGTGTCTCCTCCAGCGAAACGCACTTTGAAACAACCTGATTCTGTTTGCAAAGACAAATCAAAATCACGAAGTACTGGTCAGCGAGAGGAATGGAACATATCAACTGGACAGGCCAGGTGAGAAGTGGGAACTCACTGATTGTTTTTTCATGAATTATTTGATGTGATTCAGGGCTGATATTAATGCTAATTTTCTTGAATTGTAAAGTCACTAGTTTCTCAATACTTATAAGTTATATTAAACTTATTTTATAATTTATGTAATTTTATTTTCTCTAAATACATCATAAAATATATTTGTTTTATAAAAACATGTAGTATGTAATAGAAAGTATTATTACTAAAACAAGTGTTTTGGTAGAAAGGTCTTGAATATGCATTGATGTTTATAGTCATGAAAATTTAAATAAAAACATATGGTTAGAATTATATTTTTTATTTGAAAATAAGATAAAATCTCCCCTTTCTAAAATTATTAAATATTCCACTTGAATTGATATACTAAAATGTAATAACATCTAAATTAATTTTTAAAGAAATCTTTTCATCTGCTTGTTTTCAGCTTAAATTTGCTTTGTGTCTAGTTCAATATGTATCAGGAAAACTTAATTTTACTCACTTACTAAAGTAAATAGTAATAATTTAATGTTGATAGGATAGGCACACGCAGAGAAGAGATTTAAACTTTGATCTCAGAATCTTTAGCTTCTCTTTTCTCCAAAGTCTTTGATGTAGAAATGCTGATGATGTTGCCGACTGCAAACAAAAGTAAAAGGGAAATCCCTTGGTTTCTTTCCTCCTTGAGGTATTTAAAAATGTTCTGATTTTATATCAAAATGGATAGTTACTCTTTAATGAAAACAATCTTCGAGATTATAGACTTTGACAGGCGGTGTACATTTACTAGTCCCTAAAGAGTCTGTACCTATTTCACTATGTTCCAGAAAAGGTACCACTTTATTTTAAATTTTTTATTTTGCATTTTCTGGGCACTGAGTAGCAAAACAGGCGAATCATAGTCTGTTGATTTTTTTCTTCTTCCTTTCCCATATTCATTCATGTGTGAAATGAAACAGATCCAGATCACTATAATGACATTACTTAAAATGAGTACTGCCCTTTAATTACACTTCTAGGTTTGATCTACTTGTTGTAATCTGTATCCTGTATTTATTAATGAGTGAGTTACACTTCTTTTTCTAGATAAATGTTTCTAAAAAATATTTTTTTAGTGTTAAAAGTTTGACCTTTAACTGTAAGATAATTTTAACGGTTTAATTCAAGTATAGGTATATACTACACCAGATTTCCCACATCTTATCCATTCAGAAGGCCTTTATGTAAATTGATCTTGATTGTATATTTCATATAAAAAGGCCTCAGAAATTTTGGGGGAAGAGAGAGAGTTTTGCTTCCATTTAGATACCTTAGAGTGTGATACTCCTTTTTAAAAAAATACTAAGTACGTTTTAAATTAAAAACTTAAGAAATAATGACCACTAATAAAACTTACTATTTCTCTTTTGGCAGAAGAATAGTGTTTAGCAATTCACACAATTTAAAAAGTTTTTTGAGTTAAACTTTCATCTGGGAATGTAAGTGATACACTGTTAGAATTAGAATCTTTAGGTGTTTTAGATGACCTGAAAAGAAAATGCTGTTTGACTGATTAGATTCAGTAGAATTGCGTTTTAAGGAAAACTTGTAGTTAAAAACATTTTAGATTTTGAGATAGTATAAATACAAAAATCAGGATTTATGTTTGTTTTTATGTCATGAGCCTGAGAATCCTGATTTATTTTTCTTTATTTTGGTAATTATGGGCATCTAAGTTAAAATTATTGAAGTTTTTTTCACAAAAATAATTTGTTACAAATATTCATTTGGAGGAAAATTGAATATAGATAAGAATGAGTAATTCTTTACTAATTACTGATACTATTAGCTATGAAAAGTAATGAATCCTAAAGGACTTTGTAAAGACTGCTAAATTATTTAGAGAAATTACTGTTGATTGGTGAAATAACTTTTCTTTTTTGGAGATACGTAATTGGATGAAGATAGAGGTAAAAGTGGAGCTAGAACTTCTAAGTCTTCCTATGATTTGAGATAGATTATGAGTTTTCTTTTGGGGAGAAATCTAGGTGTATATATTTGAAGGCCCAAGTTTATCAACATAATTATAACGATGATAATGTTTTGTAAAATGAGGAATTTTTTTCATCAAAAATCTTTACTATGTATTCTTTATATGCAGAAATTCACAAATATACATGCTAACATAGATAGATCTTGTAGCTTACAAATATTTTGAGTACAGAATCCCATTTTATTGACTTTTGTCAATTTTGACATTTATTTAGCCACTAGACATTTATTTAACTTGGAGGCTCTGTGTGAATGTGTGTGCACGCGTGCATGCGTGTGTGTTGGAGGAGGCAACCTGGAGAACATGTCATTCATTTGATGTCTCTCGAATAATAGAAAAGCATACTCTAAGATACAGACAAAATTAAATCTTTGATAAGACTAACTGTACACTTAAACGTAATATGCGTGACAATTTTGTTTTGTGGTCAGATGATGAGGGAGTAGTGAGGTTAGGCTGAAGTGTAACCACCTCTGTTCAACTGTTGAGGCACATGAGAATTGAAAAGCTGGTAGTGGTTATGGTTTTTCCAAACCGAGGCTTTTGACAAATTGAAGTTTAAAACCCTCATAAATCATTAAATGCCTTGGGTTTATATGGGAAAGGGAGAATAAGTAATGATATTTAAATCTGGTATTGCATTGGTAGTTTACTCCAGGTAAATAAAGGTGTAGAAAATTCTAATGTAATAATCATCTAATATAAAGTAATACTGTCTCCCTTAAAAAAATTTAGGAAATAGAGATACAGGGAAATATCCCCCCCCCCTTGGGGGCCGCCCGGTGGCGCAGCGGTTTAGTCCGCGCTTGGCAGCCCGGGGTTCGCGGGTTCGGATCCCAGGCGCCCGCCGACGCACTGCCTGTCAGCCATGCCGTGGCAGCGTCCCATATAAAGTGGAGGAAGATGGGCACGGATGTTAGCCCAGGGCCAGTCTTCCTCAGCAAAAAGGGGAGGATTGGAACAGATGTTAGCTCAGGGCTGGTCTTCCCCACGCACACAAAAAAAAAGGGAAATATCCCCCACCCACTCCCCTTTTGGAAAATAAACAAAGGAGACTTCGTAATCATAAAGGATTTATTGGAGGATTCATTTAAGCAATGAACCCACCTGGTTACATTTTTTTTTTTTTGTGAGGAAGACCAGCCCTGAGCTAACATCCGTTGCCAATCCTCCTCTTTTTGCTGGGGAAGACTGGCCCTGGGCTAACATCCGTGCCCATTTTCCTCTACTTTACATGGGATGCCGCCACAGCATGGCTGACAAGCAGTGTGTCAGCAGGCGACCGGGATCCGAACTGGCGAACCCTGGGCTGCCAAGCACAAACTAAACCACTGTGCCACTGGGCCAGCCCCACACCTGGTTACACTTTAAGTGATTAACTTTTGGGAGCATTGATTCAAGAGTTGTGAGCTGCATGTATTATTGTATAGGCAGGCCAACCCTTAAAATCCCAATGTTCTCTCTTTGTATACCCAAGTATTTCATAGTCTGTCTCCTTTTTATAAAGAGAAATGATAACAATAAAGTGATAACAGTAACCTATGATAGTAAGATAGTTGGATTGATTGAAGAACCCCCCTCCCCCCTTAAATCAGATCTGTCATTAGCAACGAAATACAAGCCAAGTAAGCATTGCCTTCTTCAGAGGGACGAAAGCTTGTTGTGCTTTTTTTCTAATGATGTTGCCGCTGTTTGGCAAAGTTTTAGATTTCTTTTGTAGAATGATTTTAGGGTTAGCATCTTATTCTTTTGAATAATTTAAGTATGTAAAATTTCAACCATTTGGTTTTGCATACAGCTAAAGTTCATTTGGATCCAAGACTTGTGAATAAACTGATCGAACTATGTTATGTTGGGTCCAAAGCCAAAGTATGTCTATGAAATAAAAAAATTGATTTTTCTCTGTGTTTTGAGAGAGAGTCTAGCAAATTTCACATGTATAATCTTCTAAGTTATGACCTGTTAATAGTATCAGTTTTGTTACTTTATAGTCAAACTCATATACCAGGAGAATTGTATACTTTGTATACAAAGGTGCTAAAAAAGAAATACTTTCCAAGAGGTAGTATATTAGAACAAAATGGTTTTGTTGTTTTCTCAGGGAAAGGAGGGCTGGAGTTTTTTGTTTTTGTTTTTTTGACAGTCTGAAGACATAATAGTTTGAGTTTTTGTTCCTATCCTTTAGTCATCCTAGCTCTGACCTTTATTAGGCAGAGACATTTATAATTAACCTTTATAACATAATTTAACGTGAAGAGTGCAGGAGTAACCAAAAACATTAGAATATTTTAGTTAAAAAATTTGTGCAAACCACATAGTAGAAGAGAAGACAGTTGTACATATTTACTATTTTTTGAATGTCCTTCCCATTGGGGTTTTTTTTTTGTCTTTGAAAATAATAATTGTTGGGTGTTTAAAAAATACCTTAGTAAGTTTACATTGACAGCTCTTTCTTTTTTTTTTTTTTTTGTGGGGAAGACCAGCCCTGAGCTAACATCCGTCGCCAATCCTCCCCTTTTTGCTGAGGAAGATTGGCCCTGGGCTAACATCCATGCCCATCTTTCTCCACTTTATATGGGACGCCGCCACAGCGTGGCTGACAGGCAGTGCGTCGGCGGCCGCCCGGGATCCGAACTCGCGAACCCTGGGCTGCCAAGCGCGAACCAAACCGCTGCGCCACCGGGCGGCCCCGACAGCTCTTTCTTTATGTATCAATTTAGTTTTTGTTTTTGAACTTTGTAATTTTACTAAGGCACGCTGTGACTGTTTTCTTGAGTCTTCATGTTTTGATAACTATTTAAGTATCTTCCTAGTGACTTAATATTTCTTTTCCTCCACCCAAAAGGGAGAATTGTACAATTGACTGTTTTGAGAAATCAGCTGTTTTCATTTGTCAGTTTAGAATGTGTAATAAAATGTTTTGAAGGAATTATTAGATGGTGTTGGTATCGACGTATTTTTTTCTTCTTAAATTTTAAAATTTATTGTTTGAATAAATTTATCATTGTTTGATTTTTGTCAACCAAAACCAATAGTAAATATCTGTGACCCTTGCTACCTATGGCATCAGTTAACTTCATGGTACATGTTAAGCTTGAGCCTTTTCGTTGAATTTTAATTTATAGAGTCAAAGACAGAGTAAATTCAGTTTATAATCTGCTGTTAAAGCTTTTCTTGAAGTAATGAAGTGACTCTTAGCTAGTACATTTTATTAATTGGTATATTACCAATCTTAGAGTAAAAAAAAATGTTGTCTTTACTCTTAAAAAAATATCATATTACTGACAATTTAAAGATTAAAATTATTCCACCAGTATTGCATTTCTTGCTTCTTTAAATGAATGTTAATGTGTTTGCATATTAAATATAATTGTGTTCTAGGTTAACTTCTCAGCCTGGTGCTACATTACCAAACGGACATAGTAGCTTATGTGAGTATTCTGTTATGAAACTGGTTAGTATTGAAATTCTTATAATGTTGTTAGAGTAAGCTTTAATGTGGGCTAAAATAGAGTGAAATACTAGTATGCTCAGCATACAATTGAAAATGACTGCATTTCAGTTGTAGTAAATAACATGTAATTGTTACATGTTGAGAAATCAGTATAATTGGAATAATTTGAATTATTATGACAGATTGTAAACAGTTATAGAAATTTTAGATTATTGGATATTAATGCCATTTAAGAGGTTATATTAAACTTTTTGTAGTCTTTTAAAAGTAATTCTTTGATTTTTTTTTTCCTTTTTATACTCTGTACTTTGAAATGGAAATATCTCTCTTGTTGTAGCCCTTCGAAACCATCCCCTTCGAGGGGAAAAGAAGGGAGATGGGGACCTTTCTTGTATAAATGGTGACATGGAAGTCAGAAAAAGTTGTCGTTCCAGGAAAAACAGATTTGAAAGCGTGAACCAGAGTTTGTTATTTGATCAACTAGTAAATAGGTATGAATGCTTATGCAATAAGCAGTTTCATTTAATTGATTTTTAAGCCAGCTATGTTTTAAAGCAACTTAAGCACTGACTTAGCAATAAATACAATTGTTTTAAAAATTAATTTGAATTAACAGTGATTAGAGATGATTTGTTTCTAGATTTGTGTTTCTAGATGATTGTTTTACTAGATTTAATACAGTTTATGTAATAGCTAAATTTTTCTCATCTTTTTTAAGCTCTTGTGCATAGTTAGATAATTCAAAGAGTAATTTTATTCTATCTTCACTACTATAATCCTTTAATATTTGCTCATTTAACATTTGTGTTTTTGACAATTTTTAAACGTTAAGTTCCATGATTGATATATATATTGTAAGTATAGTTTTGCTTAGTCAAGATTTTGGATCGAAGCTCTTTTGAGACTGGGTATGTGGTATGTAGCTAGTGAGTGAGACTAGCTGACTGCTCAACATCTACATGAAGTGAAACATTCTTCTTAGATAATAAATCATCTTAACTTAATCCTTGCAACGACCTGGAGAAGGGAGGTCAGTATAATCCCTATTTGACAGGAGGGGAAATTATATTCTATAGTGGTATTGTCGAATTTGAGTATTAGTTATTATTTGTTAAGTACTTAGATCAGTATCAAGACACATAGTAAGTGCTATATGTGTTTTTTAAAAGATAAAATAGAATGTACTAATGTCAGCATGTATTTTGTGGATGTCAGTGTTCTCTAATTTCTAAAAATATCTGTTCAGTTAACCTTATATTGGCTTTAAACTTTTTACACATCTTTTATCCTATACAATTCTTTTTTGATTTTTTAAGGAAGATTGGCCCTGCGCTAACATCTGTTACCAATCTTCCTCTTTTTTTTTTCTCCCCAAAGCCCCAGTCCATAGTTGTGTATCATTGTTGTAGAGTTGTAGCTCTTCTATATGGGACGCCGCCTCAGCATGACTTGATGAGCGGTGAGTAGGTCTGCACCCAGAATCCGAACCGGCAAACCCTGGGCTGCCAAAGCAGAAGGCACAAATTGAACCGCTGTGCCACCAGGCCGGCCCTCCTATACAATTCTTAACACCATCTTCAAAAAAAAAGGAGTTGGTTATTTTTTTTCAGTGCCTTTGATCTGGTAGTCAGTTTTTTGTAGTGGCATTATGGATTTAAATATTTGGAGCCTTATAAACAAGTCTTCTATTTTTTGTTTTATTCTAATGAATATATTAAGGTAGAAGATGTTCTGGTTTGATCTTTTTTTGGGGCATTATCTTCTGATGGATGCTAGTTCAGAAAGATATTTAATTGGGATGTTATGTATAGTTACATATCAGAGATGATTTCATTATGCGTTGATGAAGAGCTCTTTTACATGTATGCCACAGTGTATGGTCCCACAATTGTCTAAATCCTAGTTTTATTATGTGATTGTAGTACTGCTGAAGCTGTACTTCAGGAAATGGACAACATTAACATCAGACGGAATCGTCGATCAGGAGAAGTAGAACGACTTCGAATGTGGACAGATACAGAATTTGTGAGTATATTTAACAACCTTTACAAGTATCTTTTATTTTGATTGAGGAATTCAAAGGGAGAGTAAACAGCATTTGAATTTTCTTGAATTAACAGAATTGTTCCTTCTTCTTCATTTCCAATTTAGTTTGGGATTTTATTGCTTTCTTTCTTCTTTTATCCATACCTTACTTGCCACAACCTTCTCCAAAAGATCCTCTACAGTTTTGGCAGAAGTCTTCTTACTTTATTTTTGTCGGGCAACTCTGCTGGGACTCAACAGAAGACTCATTTTAAAGTACAGCTCTGATACTGTCACTTTTCTGATCTGAACCTTTAACGGGTATTTATTGTGTACTGAATTAATTAAAAACACTTTGACCTTCATAATCTGGTTTCAACTTTACCTTCTCACACACCATTGCCCAAATGTAAACAAATCATTCTTGTTCCCATATCTTTTATGCCTGTTAAGACTTCTGGTTAGGGGCTGATGCAATCCTACTTAAGTTTCGAGGTTCATTTCAAATGCTGCCTCCCTTTACCCGCCTTAGCAAGAGGAGGGTCATCTCTTTGAATTCTAGAGTGCTGTGTACCTTTCTTTATGGCATTTGTTTCACTTTCTTTTATAGTCACCTGTGCCTTATCTTATTCCATTCTTCTAGGCTGTAATTTGCTTAAGGGAAAAAGTATGTCTATGGCATTATAGTTTTAAATTTTCAAATATTTTATAAATTTTATTTTCCTCTTCTCCTTTACATTTATTGAAATCAGGAAACTCTATTTTCTCAAATCTTTACTTGCAAATATGTGCTCAGTAAATTTTATTGAGTGGACATGTCCCATTGGGTTAACAGTATTTATAACTGGGAATAAATTCCATGTTAATATTTGACAGATTTTTCTCTTTAAAAGGAAAACATGGATATGTATTCAAGAGTGAAAAGGCGAAGAAAGTCTTTGAGAAGAAATAGTTATGGGATACAAAATCATCATGAAGTATCTACTGAGGGTGAAGAAGAAGGTTTGTAAAGCATCTTATGAAATAAATAGTAGAAAGTTCACATGGGAGGGAAGAAAAATATATACAAGTAATATATGTGTAATATTGCTACATGGGTGATTTTTGGCTTTAGAGGTCTATATTGTATGATTTGTAATAATTTTTGTTTAATTGGCTTTCTGAGTTTTCATTTGGAAAAATACCTTTATTGTACACTGTACGTTATTATGTAATGTATCTTATTAGTCGCTATTGTTAGTCCTTAGGCGACCTAATCTGTGTGGCATTTTACTGTGGGCTGACATGCTTGGTAGGTGAGGACTCTTTTGTATTTAGGTACCTTCTAACCAAAAGCCTCTATCCATAGTCACCTTCTATCCATAGCCTCTAAATCTCTGATTGTTTGGGTCCGAAGTTTGGTTATGGACTGTGGAGTAAATAGTGAAGTTTAGAGAAAGAGGGACTGCTGATACTGCTGGAGGGGAGTGTAGTGTTCTTTTCTGTGGCCTCTCTGAGTTCTGAACTGAAGAACCCCCAGTGAATTTGTAGGCCTGGAGCTGGGAACATGATGAAAGCACATTTGCCCCAAGGATTATAAATTGTTGACCACCACATCTAGAGGATTTAATTCTGTAGGCGTTAATCTTCCTTATTGAAATGGATTTTCAGATTTGGTGTATTGTAAATATAGGGTAGTTGTATTTTACCAGGAAATCTTACTAGTTCCCACTATTTATGTAGCTTAGATGGAGAAGAATGGGTGTATTTCTCAAATTCTGTAATTAATACAGTGTTAGCAAGTTTTGAAGAGCTGATATTTCTAATGAAGGTACTTTATTGAGCAAATATTATTGTTGTTACAGCTAGAACCTCTATATTGCTTCCTTTGGAGAAAATCAGTATAGGTGAGACAGATTTATGATGTGATTTTTGCTTTTTCATTAACTGAACACGTTTGTAGAGTTTCCAAAGTAGATTTGCCGTGTATAAAATTTCTTTCCATAATAGTGCGTTATTATGCAGGCGTTTTTCAAAAAGTAATTTTTTTGAAGGTTTAAGGCAACTTATATGGTGCAAGTAATTTATAATATTAATTAGATAAGTAATATTGTATTTGCTGATTTTCTCTATAACCTAATAGTAAAAATTTTTAAAAACAGCATAAACTTTCAGATGTCACTAGTAAAACGTAGTCGTTTGCATTTTTAGTCTACTATTTAACTCAGCATTACTGGCAGTTTAAAAATTTTTTCTATATCTTAATATGATTGTGTTACATTGACAATTCTTGTGGTTAAAAAGTTAATCATAAAGTATATTGCTTTTGGGGACCATAAGCCTATAAATTTTCATCAGACTTTTATTTTAAACTGTAAATAGATGTTACATCATAGCTATAGCCAAACCACTTTTTAAAAATAAAGTTTTAGGATTTGTGTACATTGTAATTTATTTTATTTATTTATTTTTGGGGGGGAGGAAGACCAGCCCTGAGCTAACATCCATTGCCAATCCTCTTCTTTTTTGCTGAGGAAGACTGGCCCTGGGCTAACATCCGTGCCCATCTTCCTCTACTTTATATGGGATGCCGCCACAGCATGGCTGACAGGCAGTGCGTCGGCGGGCGCCCGGGATCCGAACCTGCGAACCCTGGGCTGCCAAGCGCGGACTAAACCGCTGCGCCACCGGGCGGCCCCCTGTAATTTATTTTTTAATTGTGTAGCTAGGTGAATTATCATAAGGTGATCACTCATGTCAAGAAATAAACTATTATCAACACCCTAGAAATCTGCTTCATGCCCCCTCCCAATTCCTACCTGCATTTTCCTACCAAAATGTAACTAATTCATGTTTACCTGTTGTCAAGAGGCCTAACAAACCATTATACTGCCTACAAAAATTACTCTTACTGTAACATTAGTAATTATCTGATAAGCATACTTTTTTGAACTACCAAGTGGTATTTGAATAACTAATCTTGTTCAGTAGTTAATTGGGCATTGAATGAAGTTTGCTGTAGTAAAGTTTTGAATCATCTTCTATTAATGCTTTGTTTGACCAAAGAGATTGAAAGGGTCATTAGTAAATCAAGAGATCAAATATGGTCACATTGATTTATTTAGCAGAGAACTATATTGATTATTTGTCGGAAGGGCATTTTCTTTTACATCTACCTATGTTGATTTTTGATAATATTGATTTATGCTGTATCATAAAATGTTGACACTTTTAAATAGCACCTGTGCAGAAAGAATAAAAGATAAAATGTAAATATTTGTTCAGAGTGGACCAATTCTTGTGGATTAAAACGGTGCTCTATTTCTTTTCTTTTGTGTGGGGAAAACTAGAATCTCAAGAGGAAGATGGAGATATAGAAGTTGAAGAGGCAGAAGGAGAAGAAAATGATAGACCGTATAATTTGAGACAAAGAAAAACGGTGGATCGATACCAAGCCCCTCCAATAGGTAGGAGAGTCTAAACTGCTTCCTTTTTGTAGTTGAGTAGCTTAATCTGCTCCACCCTTGTAAAAAATTAATGTTGCTGAATTTAAAAGAATGAAATCTCTTGTAGGTTGCATACATTTGTCCTATATATACTTCTGTTAACACACAACTGAAAGAAAGTTGACGTACGTAGTTGCAATATAGGATCGCATAGAACGTGTACATTTTATTTAAAGAACCTTAAATTTAATAAATGATGCTCATACTTTTGCATTACTTTATAGTTTATTGAGCCACTTTCATTTACAGCAGTTCTTAGGGTAAGTATGTCTATGTTCCAAGTGGTTAAGTAGTTTAGCCAAAGTTACAAAAGTGGTACAAGGCTGCAGCTTGGCCAATAGTCTAGGTTTTTTTTTTTTTTTGAGAAGGAAAAAGTTTATCTTAATGCTGTTAAGTCTAATGACAAGTAATCATTTCCACAAGTGCTGTTTTGTTGACTTTTTTTCAGCTCTTGGGAAATTTCATCGCTATTGGGCCCCTCCAATTTTTTTTTGAGATAGAATTCACATATCATGAAATTCACCATTTTCGCTGATTTTTAATCTGTACAATTTATTGATTTTTAGTATATTCGCAAGAGTGTGCAGTCATCACCACTGTCCAATTCCAGAAATTTTATAACTTCTCTACTCCCATCCCCCCAGCCCTTGACAATCACTAATGTACTTTCTGTCTCTATAGATTTGCCTATATGTTACCTTTTGGGTCTGGCTTCTTTCACTTAGCATAATATTTTCAAGGAAGAACTTAGATCTTTTTAGTCAAACTCTTAGGCTCTAAAACAATGATTGATTCTCTGGAAGGGGTGTATCAGAGTTATCTCACTGGAAGCTTGCCCAAGTATGCATACATTCTTCTACTCCAATTAGGAGTCACTATCACAGATAGCCCTGTTAAAAATGGGGGAAGTCTGTTAGTTCAGAAAAAAAGATTGTGAACCATTTTTCTAGATTTTTTTTTTAAAAAAGCTTTATTGAGGTATAATTGAAATACAGTCCATTGCCATTGCACATATTGCACATTGTACATTGCACATGTACAATTTGGCAAGTTTGAAATACCTTAGGTATACGGTTGGCCCTTTGTATCCACGGGTTCTGTATCTTGGGATTCAACCAGTTGGATTGAAAGGTCTGTGATGGTTGCATCTGTACTGAACATATATAAACTTTTTTTTGTCATTATTCTCTAGGCAATACAATATAACGACTATTTACATAGCATTTACATTGTATTAGGTATTATAAGTAATCTAGAGATGATTTAAAGTATATGGGAGGGTGTGTTTAGGTTACACGCAAATACTAAGCCATTTTATATAAGAGACTCGAGCATCCATGGATTTTGGTATCTGTAGGGGTCCTGGAACCAGTCCTCTGCAGATACCAAGGGATGACTGTATGCATATGAAACTGTCACCACAATCAAGACAATGAATGTGTTTGTCAACCCCCAAAATTTCATACTGACTGTAATCTGGTCCTAACCCACTCCCAATCCTCAGGCAGCCACCGATCTAATCTGCTTTCTGTCACCATAGATTAGTTTACATTTTCTTGGATTTTATGTGTAGTGTATACTTTTTTTCTCTGACTTCTTTTACTTGGCATAATTGTTTTAAGACTCATCCATGATGTTGAATATAACAATAGTATGTTCCGGGGCCGCCCGGTGGCGCAGCGGTTTAGTTCGCGCTTGGCAGCCCGGGGTTCGCCGGTTCGGATCCCGGGCGCCCGCCGACGCACTGCCTGTCAGCCACGCTGTGGCGGCGTCCCATATAAAGTAGAGGAAGATGGGCACGGATGTTAGCCCAGGGCCAGTCTTCCTCGGCAAAAAGAGGAGGATTAGCAACGGATGTTAGCTCAGGGCTGGTCTTCCTCACCAAAAAAAAAAAAAAAACAAAAACCAAAACAATAGTATGTTCCTTTTTGTTGCTGAGTAGCGTTACACTGTATGGATATATCACAATTTGTTTATCCATTCATTAGTTGATGGACATTTAGACTTGACTTTTCTAGTGTTTGGATGTTATAAATAAAGTTGTTAGGAATGTTCATGTGCAAGTCTTTGGACATATGTTTTCATTTTTCTTATAAACACTAGAAGTGGAGTGACTGAATTTTATGATTAGGTGTAAGTTAATTTCTAAGAAATTGCAAAACTGTTTTCCAAAGTGGTTGTACCCCTTACATTCTCACTAAGACTGTATGAGGGTTGCAGTTGCTCCATATTCTTGCCAACACCTGCTCAGTTTTTTAAGTTAATATTGATACGTGTTTATTGTAGTTTTAGTTTACATTTCCCCAATGATTAATGATGTTGAGCATCTTTTTATGTGCTGATTTGCTTGTGTCATCTCTGGTGAAGTGTCTGTTCAAATCTCTTGCCCATTTTTTTCAACTGAGTTGTTTATTTTCTTATCATTAAGTTTTGCGAGTTCTTCATGTTATCTGGATGTCAGTCCTTCATCAGATATGTGATTTGCAAATATTTTCTCAGTCTGTAGCTTGTCTTTTTATTCTCATAATAGTGTCTTTCAGAGAGCAGAATTTGTAATTTTGATGAACTCCAATTTATCGGTATTTTTAATGCATTGTGCTTTTGGTGTTGTATCTAAGAAATCTTCGTTTAACTGAAAGTCACAAAGATTTAATTTAACATCTCTTTAGAATGTTTATTTGCAACTTACAGTTTTATCACAAAGTTTTAATTTTTGTTGTACTTCTATTCAGCACTTGGAACTTGAAGAGCTATGACTAGCTTCTATTCAGAAAGTTAACAGAAGTAATTTCTGTTCCTTTAATGTATCAGTTTATCAATTTATTATTAGTTATCCTTTTGTTTTTCCTTTAAGTACCAGCTCATCAAAAAAAGAGGGAAAACACACTGTTTGATATTCACAGATCTCCAGCAAGAAGAAGCCATATCAGGTATGTTTTGTTGGTTTTTGAAAGGAGGAAATCTTTACAGCTGCCATTTAGATATATTCTTTAAATAATATGTAATAATTACATTATAATTAAAATATAGCTATTGATGGTGTTAATGATAGTGCCAATGAGGGACCATATAGCATCTTTCTTTAGTTAGTGACTCATAATTGTTATCCTATTTGTGATTATTATCTTCCTGGTTCAGTTTGCCTGGAATGGTTATTGTTTTAACAATTATGTTCCCTAAAGCTACACAGCTTTCTGGTCTCTTAGTAGGGTTGAATCTAGGCAACTCACATTGCTTTCATTTGAACTATTAGCTCAATTAGTCTTTATTACTTCTTTTTCCCTTTTGCCCTTTCTTTTACGTGTAGGTATAAAGGAGATTTTTGTTTTTGAAACTTTATCTCATCTGTTATGTTTTCTGAAAAAGTAATATATTCCCCATGGCTCAAAAATAAAAATTAAAAAATGAACATAAAAAGCTTTTTTCTACCCTCAGTAATCTCTCACTTTCCCATAGTAACACTGTTGTTAGTTTGTATATCCTTAGAGAACATGTTCATATATGTATG
Source organism: Tapirus indicus (assembly GCA_031878705.1). Lineage (NCBI taxonomy): Eukaryota > Metazoa > Chordata > Mammalia > Perissodactyla > Tapiridae > Tapirus > Tapirus indicus. Next base: position 19,542,999 of record CM062923.1, on the reverse strand, counting down.
TGTAAATGTGCAATATATACATGTGTGTATATATGTGCAAACACATGTATCAATTGTTACCCTTTCTTTTTTATTTATTTATTTGTTGTTGTTGTTTTTTTTTTTTTTTTTTTTGTGGGGAGGACCAGCCCTGAGCTAACATCTGTTGCCAATCCTCCCCTTTTTGCTGAGGAAGACTGGCCCTGGGCTAACATCGTGCCCATCTTCCTCCACTTTATATGGGACGCCGCCACGGCATGGCTGACAGGCAGTGCGTCGGCGGGCGCCGGGATCCGAACTCGCGAACCCTGGGCTACCAAGCGCGGACAAAACCGCTGCGCCACCGGGCGGCCCCTGTTACCCTTTCTTTTTACATAAAATGTACTGTGCACATTGTTCTCCACCTTGTTTTTTTCACTTAATTAATTTTAACTGTCTTTTCATTTAGTTATAATGAAATTTCACATTTGGGTTTATAGTTGCATAATGTTACATTCATAGATAAACTGTAATTTTTAAGCTAGTCTTTTGAGAGTCAGGTTGTTTTCAGTCTTTTGTTATTACAAAATACGATATAATGAATACCCTTGCATAATCATCATTTTACATGTGTACAAGTATATTTGTAGGATAAATTCACAGAAGTGGAATCTCTGAGTTAAAAGGAATATGAGTTTGTAATTTTGATTACTTTCAGTAGTGTTGAATCAGTTTGCAACTTACCAAACAAGGTATGAAAGTGCCTATTTTCTCATATTTCTGCCAACAAAATGTTGTTCTCAAATTTTTGTTTTTTTGCCAGTCTGAGAGTTGAAAATGAGATCTTGGTTTATTGTAATTTCTATATCTCTTAGGAGAGTATTTTTTCATATGTTTAAAAGCCATTTGTTTTTCCTTTTTTTCTGAAATGTTTGTTTATAAAGTTTGTCTATTTTTCTAATAGGTTGTTGCTTCTTTTATCTATTTTTATTTTTTATTTTATTTTTTTTTTTGTGAGGAAGATTTGCCCTGAGCTAACATCTGTTGCCAGTCTTCTTCTATTTTGTATGTGGGTCGCGGCCACAGAATGGCTTGATGAGCTGTGTAGGTCTGCACCTGGGATCCAAACCTGCGAACTCCGGCTGCTGAAGCGGATCATGCCAAACTTAACCACTATGCCATGGGGCCAGTCCCCTTTTTATCTATTTTTAATAGTTCTTTATACAAGAGAGAGACTAGTCCTTTGTCATAAATTGCCAGTCTTTTTCCTCAGTTCATGATTTGTCTTTTGACTTTGCTTTTGTCTTCTTTACCAGGTTTTAATTTTTTTTAATATTTTTTTGTGAGGAAGATTAGCCTTGGGCTAATGTCTGTTGCCAATCCTCCTCTTTTTGCTGAGGAAGATTGGCCCAGGGCTAACATCTGTGCCCATCTTTCTCTACTTTGTATGTGGGATGCCCAGCACAGCATGGCTTGATAAGCAGTGCATAGATCTGTGCCTGGGATCTGAACCCATGAACCCTGGGCCGCCAAAGTAGAGTGTGCAAACTTAACCACTATGCCACTGGGCCAGCCCCAGGTTTTAATTTTTATTTTGTTTTTTTATCGATGTCTTACTAGTTTATAACATTGTGGGGTTTTAGTTGTACATTATTATTTGTCTGTCACCATATGGATGCATCCCTTCACCCCTTGTGCCCATCCTCCATCCCTCTTCCCCTTGGTAACCACCAACCAGTTCTCTCTGTCTGTGTGTTAGTTTATATTCCACATATGAGTGAAATCATGCAGTGTTTGTCCTTCTCTCTCTGGCTTATTTCACTTAACATAATACCCTCTAGGTCTGTCCATGTTGTTGCAAATGGGACAATTCTGTCTTTTTTTATGGCTGAGTAGTATTCCATTGTGTCTATGTATGTATGTGTGTATATGTGTATATATATATATGTATATGTATATATACACATATACACACCACATCTTCTTTATCCAGTTATCAGTGAAGGGACACTTGGGTTGCTTCCACTTCTTGGCTAATAGTGAATAATGCTGTAGTGAACATAGGGGTGCATAAGCCTCTTGGGTTGGTTGATTTCATGTCCGTTGGGTAGATGCCCAATAGTGGGATTGCTGGATCATAAGGTACTTCTATTTTTAGTTTTTTGAGGAATCTCCATACTGTTTTCTGTAGAGGCTGCACCAATTTGCACTCCCACCAGCAGTGAATTAGGGTTCCCATTTCTCCACAACCTGTCCAACATTTGTTGTTTTTTGTCTTGGTGGTTATAGCCATTCTAACGGGTGTAAGGTGATATTTGATGTGCATTTCCCTGATGATTAGTGATGTTGAACATCTTTTCATGTGTCTGTTGGCCATCTGTACATTTTCCTTGGAAAAATGTCTGTTTCATAGCCTCTGCCCATTTTTTGATTGGGTTGTTTGTTTTTTTGTTGTTCATTTGTGTGAGTTCTTTATATATTATGGAGATTAACCCCTTGTCGGATATGTGATTTGTGAATATTTTCTCCCAGCTGGTGGGTTGTCTATTCATTTTGATCCTGGTTTCATTTGCCTTGTAGAAGCTCTGTAGTCTAATGAAGTCCCACTTGTTTATTTTTTCTTTTGTTTCCCTTGTCCAAGTAGACATGGAATATGAAAGGGATCCCTTTATGACCATGTCAATTAGTGTACTGCCTATATTTTCTTCCAGGAGTTTTATAGTTTCAGGTCTCACTTTCAGGTCCTTGGTTTTTATTTTTATACAGTCAAATTTATCAGTCTATTCTTTTAAGGCTTATAGATTTTGAATCATAGTTAGAAAGCCTTCCCAAATCCAAAATTTTAAAAGTGTTCACCTTTGTTTGTTTCTATGGTTTCATTTTTTACTCCTAAATTTTGGTCCATTTTAAGTTTATCCTGGTGTAAGATTTGTAGTATGGATCCAACTCTTTTTCCCAGATAGAAAATGAGTTGTCTCAGCCTCATTTATTGAATGAGTCTATGATTTCTCCATTGATTCTGTGTTTGTTGCATTCATCTTCTGAGTACTTTTTAAGTCATTGAGGCTGTTTAATATGTTGTAGTATTTGTAGTCCCCTTAAATTTTCGTTTGAATATGATTTTCCATTGTTTAAGGTCTTTTTATTTTTAATATTATTCAGTTGTGTTTTAAAGTTCTTTTTGTGGTTCTTGCACATTTATTGTTAATTTTTTTCTTAAAAAAATTTTTTATTATTATTTTTTAATTGATGTCTTAGTAGTTTATAACACTGTGGGGTTTTAGTTGTACATTTTTGTTTGTCCGTCACCATGTGGATGTAACCCTTCACCCCTTGTGCCCACCCCCCACCCCCCTTCCCCTTGGTAACCACCAATCAGTTCTCTCTGTCCGTGTGTTCATTTATATTCCATATATGAGTGAGTTCATGCAGTGTCTGGCCTTCTCTCTCTGGCTTATTTCACTTAACACAATACCCTCTAGGTCCATCCATGTTGTTGCAAACGGGACAATTGTGTCTTTTCTTATGGCTGAGTAGTATTCCATTGTATGTATATACCACATCTTCTTTAACCAATCATCAGTCGAGGGGCACTTGGGTTGCTTCCACTTCTTGGCTATCGTGAATAATGCTGCAGTGAACATAGGGGTGCATACGCCTCTTGTGATGGTTGATTTCATGTCCATTGGGTAGATGCCCAAGAGTGGGATTGCTGGATCACATGGTATTTCTATTTTTAATTTTTTGAGGACTCTCCATACTGTTTTCCATAGAGAGGCTGCACCAGTTTGCATTCCCACCAGCAGTGAATGCGGGTCCCCATTTCTCCACAACCTTTCCAGCATTTGTTGTTATTTGTCTTTGTGATATAGCCATTCTAACTGGTGTAAGGTGATATCTTAGTGTAGTTTTGATTTGCATTTCCCTGATGATTAGTGATGTTGAACATCTTTTCATGTGTCTATTGGCCATCTGTATCTCTTCCTTGGAAAAATGTCTGTTCATATCCTCTGCCCATTTTTTGATCAGGTTGTTTGTTTTTTTGTTGCTCAGTTGTATGAGATCTTTATATATTACTGAGATTAATCCCTTGTCGGACAAACGATTTGCGAATATTTTCTCCCAGCTGGTGGGTTGTTTATTCATTTTGATCCTGGTTTCATTTGCCTTGTAGAAGCTCTTTAGTCTGATGAGGTCCCACTTGTTTATTTTTTCTTTTGTTTCCCTTGTCCGAGTAGACATGGAATCTGAAAGGATCCTTTTATGTCCAGTCTCAATTAGTGTACTGCCTATGTTTTCTTCCAGGAGTTTTATAGTTTCAGGTCTCACTTTCAGGTCCTTGATCCATTTTGAGCTGATTTTTGTATATGGCGATAGGAGATGGTCTACTTTCGTTCTTTTTTTTTTTTTGTGTGGGGAAGACCAGCCCTGAGCTAACATCCGTTGCCAATCCTCCCCTTTTTGCTGAGGAAGACTGGCCCTGGGCTAACATCCGTGCTCATCTTCCTCCACTTTATATGGGACGCCGCCACGGCATGGCTGACAGGCAGTGCCGTCGGCGGGCGCCCGGGATCCGAACTCGCGAACCCCGGGCTGCCAAGCACGGACTAAACTGCTGCGCCACAGGGCGGCCCTCTAAAAGTGAATTTTTAATTTTAAATTAGTTTTAAATTCACAGAAAAATTGTGAAGCTAGTACAGAGAGTTTCCATATAGCCCATATGCAGTCTCCCCTTTCATTAATATCTAACTTTAATAAGATGCATTCATTATAACTAATGAACTAATATTGATATTTTAATATGTACTAAAGTCCATATTTTATTCAGATTTCCTTAGTGTTTACCTAATGTCCTTTTTCCTTCCAGGATTCCATCTAGAATATCACATTACATTTAGTAGTCATGTCTTGTTAGGCTCCTCTTGTGTTTTTTTAATCAACTTCATTGAAGCATAATTTATTATAAAGTAGAATGTATCCATTTAAAGCGTTCAGTTAGGTAAGTTTTGACGGATGTATGCTGTTGTGACATCACTGCTGCAGTCAAGGTATAGAACATTTCCATTACCCTCAAAAGTTTCCTTGTGTCCCTCTTCGTTCTGTCCCTCGAAGCCCTTGGCCCTATGCAACCACTATTATTCTTTTTGTTACTGTAGATTAGTTTGCATTTTCTAGAATTTATATGAAGGTAGTCAGTCATACAGTTCATACTCTTCTATTTCTGCTTCTTTCACTCAGTATAATGGTTTTTGAGATTCATCCATGTTATGTGTATCAGTAGATTTTTCCTTTTTATTGGTGAAGAGTATTCTGTTGTATGGGTATACCAAATTTGTCACCTCTTGATGGAAATTTGGGTTGTTTCTTGTTTTTGACTATTGTGAATAAAGCAACTGTGAGCATGCATGTATAAATCTTTGTGTGGAAATATATTTTGATTCTCTTGGGTAAATACCTATTAGTGGAATGTGTAGGTCTTTTGATAGGTGATATTTAACTTTTTAAGAAACTACCAGTGTTCAAAATTGTTGTAACCATTTTGCATTTCACTAGCAGTGTTTTTGAGTTCCATTTGCCTCACATCCTAGTCAACACTTGGTGTGGTCGGTCTTTTTAATTTTAGCCATTCTGATGAATATATAGTAGTGTCTCATTGTGGTTGTACTCTGCTTGTTCCTGATGTCTTTAATCATGTTAAGCATTGTTTTATTTGCTTGTTGGCCATTCTTATACCTCCTTTATAAAGTGTCTGTTTACATGTTTTTGCTCATCTTAAGATCAAGTTGTTTGCCTTCTTATTATTGTTTTAAGAGTTTTAAAATATATTTTAGATACAAATCCATTGTTAGGTATATGTGTTGCAAGTGTTTCTTCTGTTCTGTGACTTACCATTTGTTCTCATAATGATGTCTTTTGAAGAGCAGATGTTTAAAAATTTTTTTCAATGAACTTTTTATTTTGGAATAATTTTAGCTTTGCAGAAAAGTTGCAAAGATAGTATAGAGAGTTCCATTATACCTCTCACCCAGTTTCTGCCATTGTTAATATATTATTGTGGTACATTTGTTAAAACTAAGAACTGACATTGGTACATTACTACTTACCAACCACCAAAGTTTATTTAGGTTTTATGAGCTTTTCTGTTAATGTTCTTTTTCTGCTGCAGAATCCAATTCAGTGTATCACATTGTATTTAGTTGTAATGCTTCCCCAGTCTCCTCTGGTCTGTGACAGTCTTGAGGAATCCTATCTCTGTATCTTGTAGAATGCCCCCCAATCTGTCCAGTCATGTTTTTCTCATGATTAGACCGGGGTTAGGGATTTTTGGAAAGATTACCAAGGAGGTGAAGAGTCCTTGTTCCTATATCATATCAGGGGGAAAATGATATCCACATGATATCACTAATAATGTTAAGTTAACCTTCATCACTTGGTTAAGAGTAGTGTTTGCCAGGTCTCCACTGTAAAGGTACTGTTTTTCCATTTTCATAGTCTACTTTTTGTAAATGAGTCACTAAGTTTAGCACACCTTCAAGGGAGGGTAGTTGTTTGGGAATTAAGCTCCATCTCCTGGAGTGGGGAGTATCTACATATATTACTTGAAATTCTTTTGTAAGGGAATTGCCCCCCCCCCATTAAAAATTTTATTCAGTCATTTATATCAGTATTTTATACTTAGGTTATAATGCAACACTGTGTATTTTGTTGCTCAGATTGTTCCTGCTTTGGTCATTGGAAACTTTTTCAGGTTGTCTCTTGTGTTCCTTTTGCATACCTCCATCCTTTTGTTTTTTGAGTGCTTCTTGACTTTCTGTCATTACAACATGCTTCAGGTTCATTTTGTATATTTCATGCCCCAGCTCTAGGATAAGCCATCTCTCTAAGGACCCTTAGTTGCTTTTATGAGAATGATATTTTGAAACCAGTATCTAGATGCTGCGTATGTTTATTGCTACTGGGGCATCATTACTTCTAGGTCCTCTCAGCAGATAGTTAGGTAATATATGTGTGTATATATAACCCATGTATACAGATACATTTATAATTGTTTCTGTACCCATCTGTATCTATATTAAGCTAAACATGGGTTCTTAATGATGTCTGCTACTCTAATCCAGTATCACAAGGTTTATGCTGTCTTGACTTGTTTATCTATAACTTTTAGACATTGAAAACCTGACTGCCAGTATCTACTTACTTTCCATTTACTTACTGGTTGTTTCAAATTTTTATGAAGGTCAGAATATCCATTTTTTTCTTTTACAGTTTGTGCTTTTTGAATCTTTTGTCTGCCACAAGGTCACAAAGATTTTTATCCCATGTATTTTACTAGAAGTTTTATAGTTTTAGCTTTTTGTGTGTTATGTGAGGTAAAAGTTGTAGTTATTTTTTTGTACATGAATATCCAAGCTTTCAAGCATCATTTTTTGAAAAGACTCTTTCCTTATTGAGTTGGCTTAGTACTTTTGTCAAAAATCTATTTCGTATATATGTGTAGGTCTAGTTATGGATTCTGTTCTACTTATCAAGTATTGCCCCACTCTCTTGATTACTATAGTTTTATAATACATCCTGAAATCAGGTACTGCAAGTCTTCCAGCTTTAGTCTTCTTTTTTAAGATTACTTTGGATGTTCTAGGTCCTCTGCATTTTCATTTAAATTTTAGAATCAGCTTATTAGTTGCTACAATAAAAGCTTTTCTTTGGGATTGTGTCAAAGCTATTGGTCAATGTGGGGAGCATTGATATTATAATAATATTTAGTCTGCCAATCCATGAACATGATATATCATTTCATTTATTTAAGTCTTTTGAAATTTCTCTCAGCAATGATTTGTAGTTTACAGTGTAGAGGTTGAAAAATGAAAAAATTTTATTCATAAGTATTTTATGTTTTATGCTTCTGTGGAATTGTTTTTAAAAACTTTTTTCCCAATTGTTTTGTAGATTAACTTTGTTTCCTGTGACCTTGCCAAATTCTGTTATTCTAGTAATTGTTTTGTAGATTCCTGGGCATTTTCTGCATAAACAATATCATCTGCAAATAGAGACAGTTTTGATCAGTATGAGTTTTATTGTTTTTTCTTTCTTTATTGTAATGGCCAGGATCCCTGGTACAGTGGTGAACAGAAGTTGTGAGAGTGGGTATCTTTGTATCATACCTAATGTTTGGGGGAAAAGGTTCACGATTTCTCCAGTAAGTGGAGGATTAGCTGAAGATTTTTTTTTTGAAGATGTCCTTTTCTAATTGAATGAGTTTCCTCTGTAGTTTATTGAGAGTTTTTATTATAAAAGAATGTTGAATTTTGGTAAATGATTTTTGTTCCTCAATTAAACTGATCATAATTTTTCTCTTTTATTGTTAATGTGGTGAATTGCGGTGATTGCATTCCTTGGATCAACTCTTTTTGGTCATGATGTATATCATTTTTATTGTTTGCAGGATGTAATTTGTTAATGTTTTCTTGAGGTTTTTTTGGTGTCTGTGTTCATGAGGGAGATTGGCTTGTAATTTTCTTTTTTTATAATGTTTTTCTCAGGTTTTGGTGTTAGAGTTATGCTCATCTTATAAACAGAGTTGGGAAGTATTTCCCTCTTCTGCTTTCTGAAAGAGTTTGTGTAAGATTGGTGTTATTTTCTTCCTTAAATGTTTGATAGAATTCAGCACTGGGGAAGTATCTTGGGGAAGACACTTTGAGACAATGCAAATATCTGTTTCTCTTTTCATCCATTAATTTTAGTGAATCTTGCCATGTGGGAAGGTTTTTGATAATAAATTCAAAAAGTATTTCCCTATGTGCTTCTTTTTTGTTGTGTTTGTTTTTTATTTATTTTTATACCTACTTATTGTGGGTTTTTTTTTCTTTAGGAAGGAGTGCATTTTATAGTGGTTTTTACTTTATACCTATAAGTTTTTAAAATGGCCTTGCTTTTTTGTTAGTAATTATTAGTTTCTTCTCTGAGCGTGGTCTTAGCCTGAACATTCTTTTCTGTCTATTCTCCCATGTTTTCTACTACCCATTTTCAGTTTTACTCTTTCTTTTTAGTGTTTACTATTGTCCTTTTAAGTAAACATGTATATATCTTCATTAGCTAAAGTTTGCCCTGTAGCAGTGTCTATGCTTCATGTTTTCAATATTCCTTGAATTCTTTCATGTTCTAAACTGTTTATCTGTATTCTTCATACTTGAAGGATAGTGTGGCTTGGTATAAATATTTTGGCTTATATATACTTTTCTTGAGTATCTTGAAGGTATTTCTCCACTGCGTTATGGCATTGAATGCTGCTATGTTGAAATCTGAGGATAATTTTTTTTTCCTTTATGAGTCTCTTGGTCTTTTAGGGTGGCTACCCAAGGTTTCTTTCTTCATCTTAAAGACCAGTAACTTAATTAGTAGTATGTGTCTTGGAGTTGACCATTCTGAGTCACTTTACCCTGTTACACATTGTATCCTTTCAAGTGAATAATCATATCTTTTATTTCAGTACAGTTTTCTTGAATTATATTTAAATGTTTGCTCTTTTTTATTATTCTGGATTTCTTATATGGGGATTCCAGTTATTCCCATGTTGAATTTTCTTTGGCTCTTACATCCATCATTTTCTCTGTTACTTTTTTAAATTTTTTATTTCATTTTGTTGGCTGTTTTCATTTCTGTCCTCTAGGTCCCTTTAGATGTTTTCTAGTTTTTGTATGCCTAATGTTTCATTGTTTATCTTCATTTCTTTGTTGAGTTTTTTCCCTATGTGATTTGGGGTTTCAGTAGCTTAGATTTTTGTCTCTTGTTTTCTCACCATGTCTTCCTTGAGTTCTTACATTTTTCCTCTATAGTTTTTCTTCATGGAAACTGTTGCTTGTTTACATTTTAAAAGTTCATGGTGGGGGCCGGCGTAGAGGTGTAGTGGTTAACTTTGCGTGCTCCACTTTGATGGCCTGGGGTTCATGGGTTTGGATCCTGGGTGTGGATCAACATACCACTCATCAAGCCATGCTGTGGCAGCATCCTGTATACAAAATAGAGAAAGATGGGCACAGATGTTAGCTCATGGCTAATCTTCCTCAGCAAAAAGAGGAAGATTGACAGAGGTTAGCTCAGGGCCAATCTTCCTCAAAAAAAAAAAGTTCATGGTGAACTCTGTAGTTTTCATCTCTGTGGCATCATTGTTCTGATGAGTGTTTTTCAACTATTTCTAAGTTTTGCTGCTCGCTTTAAAAAAAAGAAAATATCTTTTTCTTAGAGTAGTTTTGTTTTAACACTGTGCCATTCTTTCTTTTTCCTTTCCTTTTTTATTCCTTGTCATTAAATGAGTGGGATTTTCCTAGACCAAGGTCAGAAAAGTTTTTCCTAAAAGGCTAGATATTTTAGGCTTGTGGGCCATACAATCTCTTTTGTAATTGCTCACCTCCGTGGCTGTAGGTTTAAAAGATCCATAAATGATACATAAATGAATGAGCATGGCTGTGTTCAAATAAAATTTTAGGTTCATACTGAAGTACTCATCTCTTATGCTTGATTTCAGTTTTTCTATTTCAGTCTTGCTGTGTGGAAACCTTTTGGGATATTTTTATAAGTGAGTAACCCAGGATAGAGGGAATTTTTATTCTTTAATTACATACTGTGCTCCAGCCTTGGTATCAAAGCTTTGTATAATGCATCCATTTATTCTTTACAATACCATTGTGAGGGATGCCTTTATTATTAATTTACAGCATAAAGTTGAAGTTTAGAAAGATTAAGTACCTTGCCCAAGATCTCACAGCTGTTAAGTGAGTGGACTGGAAATTGAACTTAGGTATTTTTTCCCCAAAACTCATGTTGTTTTACTATACTGCCTTTTAGTCTGTAAAGATTTGTGGTAATGGCATTATATCTTTGAAGGTGCATGGTTGTTAATAATCTTGCCATTAAGCTTATAGGATTTTTGTTTTGATTAAGGATGTTGCACCTCAGCCAGCTTTTGGACTATTTTCACTTCAGTCTTTAATCTTAGCTTCTGAGGGACTTTTTTCATACTTAATTTTTCTTATTAATTAAAGTAATACATACACATGGTTAAAATAGCAAATAGAACAGGTATAATAAAAATAATATTCCCCCAACCCACTTTTCCTCACCTCCAGTGCTACTATCAGTTAGCAATCACTTTTAACATTTCTACTTTTGGTTATTTTGAAAGCTACTTCCCTACATATAAATGACATTCTGTTTCTTGATTTATCAGCTTTAAACATTGTCTTCTGATTTCCTCCTCACCCTCATATAATTACAGCACTAATCTCAATTCTTCTTTGGTCATTTGCAATTTGATCATTATACTTGAATACCCATTTTTGTTTCATCAGCTGTAGACAGTCTCTTTTGACTCCTCATTTTTAATATTAGGACATTAACATCCACTTCCCTCTACTCCGCTCCTTCTACCTTTTTATATTGCCAAGACTGATAACATTTTTTTGTTTTTTGTTCTGTGACAGTTATTAAATCTTATTGGATTTATTTCAGGGTTAATTCTAAAAGTTGAAAACTGATTAATAGTTTTTACAGTTTTAGAATAATGACAGTGTTTTTCACTCTAGAGCTAAGTAGGGTCCTAGGATTAAATTCTCTCCTCCATGGATCTTTTATCACTGCCTCTAGGCACTCAATGGGAAATGCTCCTGGAATTAAATTTATTCGTTCAGTCAACAAATATATGTTGCATACCTTCTATATGCACCAAATATCATTCAAAGCTTTGGACATGCAGAAGTTAAAAATATAAAAATCCCTGTTCTCCTGGAACTTACATTCTCATAGAGGGAGATAAACTAATGGATATATAAAATACATAGTATGTCAGATTGTGACAGATGCTTGGAAGAAAATAGAGCAGTGAAGGGGAACAGAGAGTTCAAAGGGTTAGGAATGGGGGAGATTGTATTCCTTTCTGCATAGCCTGACAGGAATGTATGTGTGGCTTCTTGTAGTGATTCATGTAAATGAAGAAGAAAGGACCCAATGAGATTATCTGCTGATAGTCTCAGTAATGATTTCAAGAGTTTTCCTTTTTTTTTTTTTGTGGGGAAGACCAGCCCTGAGCTAACATCTATTGCCAATCTTCCCCTTTTTGCTGAGGAAGACTGGCCCTGGGCTAACATCATGCCCATCTTCCTCTACTTTATATGGGACGCCGCCACAGCATGGCTGACAAGCAGTGCGTCGGCGGGCACCCGGGATCCGAACTCGCAAACCCCGGGCTGCCAAGCGCGGACTAAACCGCTGCGCCACCGGGCGGCCCCAAGAGTTTTCCTTTTTTTAACATTCAAGTAGTCTCAAGTTTTTCCAAGCTTCTGATCATACTGAAACGTTCATATTCTTGTGTGTTTTTTTGGTGAGGAAGATTGGCCTTGCGCGAACGTCTGTGCCAGTCTTCCTCTATTTCGTATGTGGGTTGCCGCCGCAGCATGGCTTGATGAGTGGTGTGTAGGGCTGTGCCCGGGATCCAGATCTGTGGACTGTGGGCCACTGAAGCAGAGTGCATGAACTTAACCCCACTATGCCACCAGGCTGGCCCCAAACATTGATATTCTTTTTGTCAGATGACCTCTCTCCTAGTGTCATCTTCCTGTTTCACTTTGGGGGGATGATTTTCTAGGCCTGCTGCAAAGTGAGTGCTCTAGGACTTTGCTTTCATGGCTTGTATCCACTGTTTACTGGATCCCATGTCTTTTTCTTTTTTGCTTTACTGTTTCATTTTTGCAAGAATATAATCTCAAGTAATTTACTAAGAAAGAATGTGTGGAAGGTAAATTTTGCATCATTGCATATTTGAAAGTGTCTTTTATTTTCTTGTTGAACAATAGTTTTGTGAGTTAAGAATTATAAATCTGTATTGTTTCCTTTAAACCTTTAAAGTTCTTGCTTCACTGTCTTCTGTGGTATACTGTTATTGATGAGAAGTCAGTCTGGTTTAATTTCTGTTTCTTTGTAGATGCACATAAATATATATATGTATATGTATATATATATATATTTTTTTTCCATTCTTTTTTTTGAGCCTCTTGATAGGCCCTGTTGGTTTGGGGGATTTTTTCTTTTTTCAGCTCTGGGTACTTTTCTTGTATTATTTTTTTTGCTAGATTTCTTCTCTTCATTTTTTTCTCATTTATTTCAATAACTACTATTAGTCCAACGTTGGACCACCCAATGGTCCTCTATGGCACTTACCTTTTCTCTCATTTTTCATTACTCTTTGTCTTTTTTACTCTCCCTTTTTTTCTGAGAGATTTCATTCTTTTTATCTTACATTCTTGCAGTTTTATTTAGACAAACAAGTTTTTTATTTTGAATAGCTTTCTTGTTCTCTGGCTGTTTCTTTACGTAGCATTGTGTTTTTATTTCATATCATCTTGAATGTCTTTCAGGATATTTTTTGTAAACATTTGTTGTGAATAAACATAATGAAATAAAAAATGTAATTAGCTTGCAAGTAGTTATATATCCAAAGAACAGTTTCTTATCCAGTAAGAGTTATGCTCTAGCCACAAAGGGCTGAAACAGCATCACTGATGTCTCACCTAGTTTTTTTTTAAAACAGCTTTATTAGGATACACATACCATACCGTAATTCAGTGGTTTTTTTGTATATTCACAAATATTGGAACTGTTGCTGCAGACAATCTTAAACCATATTCATCTCCTTAGGAAGAAACCTGACTCGTTTTTTTTTGCCTCCCCAAAGCCCCAGTACATAGTTGTGTATCATAGTTGTAGAGTTGTAGCTCTTCTATGTGGGACACCACCTTAGCATGGCTTGATGAGTGGTGAGTAGGTCCGTGCCTAGGAACCGAACCAGTGAACGCTGGGCTGCTGAAGTGGAACACACAAACTTAACCACTATGCCACCAGGCCGGCCCCAGAAACCTGACTCTTTAACCTCCCTACCACTTCTCCCATCCTCTAAGTCCTAAGCAGCCACTAATCTACTTTTTTTCTTCATAGGTTTGCCTATTCTGGACATCTGATAAAAATGAGATCATAAAATATGTGGTCTTTTGTGACTGGTTTCTTTCAGTTTGCATAATGTTTTCTAGGTTCATACATGTTGAAGCATGTATCACGACTTCATTCCTTTTTTATGGTCAAATAATGTTTCATTTTAGGGATATACCACATTTTGTTTATCTGCTTGTCAGTTGGTGGACATTTGGGTTGTTTCCAGCTTTTGGCTTTTATGAATAATCTATAAAAATTCATGTGCAAGTTTAATGTAGACATATGTTTTCATTTCTCTTGAGTATATGTACCTAGGAGTGGAGTTACTGGGTCATATGGTAACTCTATGCTTAATCATTTAGGAACTGCCTGACTGTTTTTCTACAGTAGCTACACCATTTTACATTCCCACCAGCAGTGTATGAGGGTTCCAGTTTCTCACATCCTCCCCAACATTTATTATTGTCTGACTTTTTGATTCTAGCCATCCTATTGCATATAAAGTAAATTTTGTGGTTTTGATTATCAGCATTTCCCTGATAACTAATGATATCAAGCATCTTTTCATGTGCTTATTGGCCATTTTTCTATCTTTCTTTGAGAAATGTCTCTTCATGTCCTGTGCCTATTTTAAAATTGGGTTATTTGTCTTTTTTATCATTGACTTCTAAGAGTTCTTCATATAGTCTAGATTCAAATTCCTTATCAGTTATGTGATTTACAAATATTTTATCCTATTTCGTGAGTTGTCTTGTCACTTCCTTGATAGTGTCTTTTAAAGCACAAAAGATTTTAATTTTGGTGAAGTTCATCTTATCCATTTTTTCTTTTGTTGCTTGTGCTTTTAATGTCCTAAGAATCCATTGCCAAATCTGAGGTCATGAAGATTTACTCCTATGTTTCTTTCTGCGAGTTTTATATTTTTAGCTCTCTGTTTATGTCTTCGATTCATTTTGAGTTAATTTTTTGAGTATCCACTTTGAGTATATGGTGTGATCTCTTCCCTTTTAAAGGACTGTTCTAGGAAATTGCATACCTCACTCTGCTTTTTGTGGTGTTATTGTTAAAACATATTACATCTATAAATTTTACAAACCTACCAATACATTGTTAGAATTATTTATATAATTTTTTTGTGTTTTAAAAAAGCTGAGAGAAGAAAGGCAAGTATATGTTTATGGTTCTTGTTATATTAACCTTTTTGTTGATCATTTTTGGTCCTCTTCATTTGTTTTCGTGCATTTGAGTTACCATCTGGAGTCATTTCCTTAGCCCAATACACCTTTGCTTCCACAAACCTTGTTTGTGCTGCTCTTGGCAGATATATTACTTTTCTATATGTTAGACAAAACATACACACAAACACAGAGTAAATAAGAAACTTGGAAATGGGCATTTTCCTGATGAAGAGAAAGAAGTGGGAGAGAGGATAAATATCAAAATTACAAAGATTGAGTAGGTAATTATTGCAACAATCTTCCTGAAAGTGTTGGGAGGCGTTAAAAACTGATGCAGGATGAAATGAGAGGGTTTATATTAATCAGGAGAAGGAATATTAGATGGGTTAAGGATCTTAATGAGAGTTGTGGAAAATCTGAGTTTGCTATTGAGGTTAGTTGGAATTGCAGTAGAGTAGGGATGCGGAGGCTGTGGAACATCCTTGAGGCCAGTTTTGAGTTTGAAGTAAATTAATTTACAATGATTCCAGCTTGTGTGATTGCTGTATTTTTTAGCTATCTTAGAGATGTCATTAATATATTAATAATGTAGCATTCATTAAGTATTATTTCTCTTTGAGGATGAATTTAGCTTGATAATATTATCTCATCATTCCATAGTAGTTCTGATTATAAGCTGTTTCTTTGTTTTTTCTTCAAAAATACTTTATGCATTTTACAAGAATTTCAAACAGGGTGTAAGTTTAAGTGGGAAATAAAAGCCCTTGTCTCCCTGTAAACCAGTGTATTATTTTCTTTAGTGTTGGGACTGTTTCTGATTATTTGCGAAAAGGAAAATAAGAGAAAAAGACAAGCTTTCTTTTTAATAAGATTCTAATGTTATTTATAAATCAGTGATAGATACTCCCTAAATTTGGATGCAGATTAAAGTTGTTGATTGACTGCTTTCCTGAACTACTGTATTTAAAAAATTGTAGGCTTCCTATATTCCTCCTTTTTTTCTTTTTGTCTGTAGAACTTACAATGTTGATACTGTATGTAAACTGCATGAGTGCAAGGATCTTAATAAATATTTGCTCAATGAATGAATGAATGTATGTATTTTCTACTGAGCTAATTGTAGATATGATGCCTATAATGTGTTTTTAAAAGCCATTTACTGCTGTAATGGTTTTAAAGATTTTACTCTCTTAAAATAGGAGAAAGAAGCATGCCATTCATAGTAGTGACACAACTTCTTCTGATGAAGAACGCTTTGAAAGAAGGAAATCAAAGAGCATGGCAAGAGCAAGAAATAGGTCAGTAAACTTTTTCTTGTTATTTCCATGGTAGAAAAAAGGAAGAACAGTTTTTATTTTTTGAATAGGATTATCTGTACTAGCATTTTGCTAATAACACTGATATTCAACATATGTTTTAGACTAGAGTAATGCACTGACTTGGTTTTTATTTAGTAATTCTTAGAGTAGAAGTCTAACCTTGTGAAACTTCCTGTAAATTACTTACCATGTAAGTACTCAATAAAATAATGTGTGAGAAGGTAAAGGAAGAACAGTGAAGGGAAGAGACCAAGCTCTATGGCAGTCCTTTCCTCCACACCTCTCCTCTAATCCAAATCTATTTAAAGAGGCTAATTTTAGATGCTTAAAATAATTACAGCACTTAGGCTAAGATTTGGTTTCTAATAGAATTATGTCAGGAGACCTTGGATTTTTATTGGAAAATTTGGTTTTTTAAAATTTTGGTTGAATGAATGCCTCTTGTGGTCTTTGCCTAACTAGGGTAAATGACTCTGATTACTCCATGGGTCGCTAAAATCTCAAGAGGTTTCACTGGGGGAGAGAATCAGTATTTTGTCTAGTGAGTAATTAAAGCGTCAAATTATAATTTATTCCTTAAAATTTAAGTTAATTTTCTAGCTTATATTTATAATACTAAAGATAACTTGTATTTAGAAAATTTACATTTAGCAAAGCATTTCTATAATTTGGCTTTATATATCTATTGTGGAAATACCAAGTTTTCAGTTAGCAGGTCTTGGAAACATGTTTCAATTGGTGTAGATTGTATGCTGAAAAGAATTCCTAATGTGGATGATGGAAAGGAAATGTAAGGGAAAAATCTAAGTTTAAATAAAAGAATTTAATGCCTGTTTAATCTGAACTGTTCTGATACCCGCTTTGGAAATATATTTTTAAAGTAAGGATTCAGAAATGTCAGTGAAAGTACATTCACTATAGAAGCTACGCTTTTTTGAGGCTGTTTATGTCATCTTTTGATGTTTACCCAAGGTTAAAAGGGAAAGTAGATTATATTTTCTAAGGGGTAATAAAATTAAATAATGTAGTTTAGGATTTTAGGTAGCTAAAGATCTGTTTTAAGGTAGTTACACAAAAAGATAAAGCTTAGTTCCCAAAATGTGATCTACAAGTGGTTTCCTTTGAAAAAAAGGGAAATAAATTTCTTCAGTCATGTAAACTGAGTAGACATACCCATGTAATATCTGAGGATAAATTTAAGTATTATGATAAAGCTTGAGTTCACTTAATGCCATGTATTATAATACATATAGTGGATCTATTTTTATTTTATACTTGTATAACATGGAATATCAGGTATGTTATGTTTTCTAAGCTGGAATAGGTCAGGCTCTTTGGACAAATAGATTAATGATCTTGTTTGCTTTATCTAGTGAATAAATTTATTTATTTATTTATTTTTGTGAGGAAGATTAGCCCTGAGCTAACATCTGTCACCAATCCTCCTCTTTTTGCTGAGGAAGATTGGCCCTGGGCTAACATCCGTGCCCATCTTTCTCTACTTTATATGTGGGACGCCTGCCACAGCATTGCTTGATAAGCGGGCATAGGTCCACGCCCAGGATCCAAACCTGTGAACCCCAGGCCACCAAAGCAGAGTGTGCAAACTTAACCATTGTGCCACCAGGCCGGCCCCAGTGAACAAATTTATTTCTGGTCTGTTGAAAAGAATTTAGGAAAAGTAGATTAAAAATAGGAAATCTTTTGATGTTATTTTCTGGGTTATGGAAAAAAGAGAAAGATGAAAATATGTCAAAGATTTAAACTTGTTTTGACATTAAAAATGTGTAACTCTTAATGCTATATACTTGAATTTTTATAGATGTTTGCCTATGAATTTAAGAGCAGAAGATTTAGCTAGTGGTATTCTCAGAGAACGTGTCAAAGTGGGTGCAAGCTTGGCTGATGTTGATCCAATGAACATTGATAAATCAGTAAGTTTTGTAAATGTTTTTCTAGAAATAGCTTTTTCTTTTAAAAAAGATTATTCCTTGTTTCTAAAGCAACACACAATAAAAGTAGAAAATCCAGATATCACCATTATTAGGATTTTGATGTATGTATCTTGGAGCCTAGCACTCTGGTCACATGTGATGCTTACTCAACTTTTTCGTTTTTTTTCCATTTCAGTGTTACTGGAATATATAATGAAAAATGGGTAGGAAATGAAGCTGACAAATATGGCAAGGCCTCATTTACCACAATAAGCAATGGGGTATTGTTGAAGCTGCTTAGATTTCGTGATCAGATTTGCATTTTAGATAGGTCACTCTGTCTAATGTAGTTAAGGAATTTGAGGGAAGCAAGGCTGGCATTAGGGAGACTGGTTTGGACATAGAAAGTAATCTAGTAATCTGGAGTAATGGTCATTGTAGAAAGTAGGTTAACGATGGAAAGACGTAGTAGATGGATCTGACAAAATTCAGATATGACAGAATTTGGTGAATTAATTGCTTTTGGAGAATGAGGGAGAGAAACAAGTTGAACGTATTACCCATGTTTCTGGCTTCAGTGACTGGGTACAATAATGGATGGCTCTACTCTGAGGAAGGGAACCTAAGACTAGGAATATGTGTTTGAGATGTAAAGATGATTTAGTTAGTTGTAGACATTTTAGGTATCTGTGGCACATCACAAGTGGAAGTAACTTGTAGGAAATTGGTTATTTAGGTTTGGCATTAAGGAGAAATATCAGATATGGGTCACTAATATAAAGATAGTTGAGGTTACTATGGAAAATGGATACTAATACCCAGGGAACGGATGTAGCATGAGAGGAGAGACAAGATTTAGAGGACATGGTAGATTCTTACTATTAATAGAATTTTCTTTGAGGGATGTACTTTGGAATAAGGTTATTGCATAACCAAGAACACGTTTGGCATTTTTTTCGTTGTTCCCATAAACCTTTCTATACAGCATAATTTAACTGATTCCTGTATGGGAGACTGAAGTTATCAAATGGAGTTGTGTGTATATTTGAAAATGAAATGTTAGCTACTTCCAATCTGAATTCATAGAAGAAAATACTCATTTTATTAATGGGGACCTAAGGAAATTCCAGGATATCGAATTCAGAATCTCATGTCAAATAGGTTCACATTCTCAAAGGACCTTACTTAATGATCTTTTCTTGTTTGGTTTACCAGCACTTTACTCTTCTTGAATCTAGTTAACTTTAGACATCCCTACCAATCAGAGTAGCTTACTTCTTTAAAATTTGATAACACATACATGAAAATTTAGCTTCTCTTAGAATGTTTTATTATTTAAACTCTGTATTTATTTTTCTAGATTACTTAAGTTTTTTTCCTATCATAGTAATATATTCCTTGTAAAACCATCATGTAAAATTCCTATCATGTAATATATTCATTTTAAAGTACCATAAAAGAATAAAGAAGCAGGGAAAGAAATTTCCCATAACACAATAGTTACAGTCAATGACTTAAAATTTTGGAAGTATTTCCTTCAAGCACTTTCTTCTATACAATTTTTTACTTTATAAAGCTTTTTAGATATTTAAACTGTTATGGGTGGCTAAGATTTTTTCAACTTACTTCTGAACCAATTTTTGCCCCCTTGGGGACAATATTGCCCCTACTGAGAATGCATGGGATAGATGATATTTTGAAAGACATTTAAATTATTAGAGTGTGAATACAATATGACTTCTCATAGGTACCCATTAAAGTGTTAGATTGGGTGTTAATATTGGTCCTTAGTTACTAGGAGACTAAAGAATGGTAGGTTTGTTTGGCTGAACTGAAATGTAGACTTGAATTTTACTACAGACTTTTTTCCATACTTATTTCAAAAGT
The DNA here is from genome assembly GCA_031878705.1 of Tapirus indicus. Lineage (NCBI taxonomy): Eukaryota > Metazoa > Chordata > Mammalia > Perissodactyla > Tapiridae > Tapirus > Tapirus indicus. The sequence goes on along the minus strand of CM062923.1, from coordinate 19,522,746 downwards.
GTAATTTTTTGAACTTTATGTTCAGCAGTTCCTGCTGAAGGCATGTATTTCTGAATCATAAGACTGCTCATAAATTTTCAAAAAAATCTAAAAACAGTTAAAATTATTTTGTATTAAACTTTTCCCTTCTTTCCAAGGTGCGGTTTGATAGCATAGGTGGATTGAGCCATCATATTCATGCACTAAAGGAAATGGTAGTATTCCCACTTTTATATCCAGAAATTTTTGAAAAATTTAAAATTCAGCCTCCAAGGTAAGTAGTCCTAGATGTCTATTATTGTTATTACTGTTAATTATCAAATTTCAATTAGTAAATGATTATAAATATAAATATTTTATATGTAATTATTTGATGTGTTCTAGCAATGAGAATTAGGAATGAAATTTTATTTAGGGCTCAAAGGCTGTGGTACTAAGTGTGTTCTTGAAGTTTACATTTCAGCTTTTAAAAGTCAGGCACAAGATGAGATTTTTTATGCAGGCCTGGAATATAAAGTGGATTGCCCAAATGGATTTTCCTTAATTTGGCGTCCTAAAAGCATTGAATTTAATGCTATATGTAGTTTAGTCTTTGGAAGCACAATTTCAATGAGGTGTTTTCTTTGACTTGGTCATAGGGTATTTTTGAAATGGTAAGCTTGATAATTTATCTTTATGATCAGATTAATTTGTGTTTGATCAGAAAAGGCAAAGAAATTATGTTAAAGCAAATTGGGCAGAGTAAAATATTATGAAGATGTACATATATATAGACTGTTAGATTTAAACTGCTATATGTCTCTTTTCATTTACGAGGTACTTTTTATTCAAATTTGGTTCTAATTTATTTTCTATGTGTTTAAAGATGTAGAAAATTTTATTAAAGAGTCATTTTCTATTTGAGTGGATCAAAAAGTTGGCCTCAAATTCTACAGTGGCTTTTAAAAGTCATAATGGTGATTTATTTGTTTTTTATATGATATAACTTTAATTGTAAAAATAATTAATTTTTCAAAGGCATTAAAGTAGTATAGCCTTGGGAGAAACTTAAACAAAATAGATAGTTATAAGTAGAAAGTAATCCTATTCTTTAGGGATGAACAATTTTGTATATTTTTTACACATATATGCTTATATGTAGTTTATATTTTGCCTATATTATGCAATACAAACATTTAATATAAATGAGATTATTCAGTAATACCCTTATATAACTTTTTGTTTTTCACTCTATGATAAATTCTAGACACCTTCCCATATCAGTATTGTGCAATTATTCTTTTTTTGACATCATACTAGTGCTTTATTTGATATATTTAACAGTTTATTTATCTGTCCCTTATTAATAGATAGCATTTAGATTTTTTTTCACAATGAGAAATGATGCTCTATTGAACATCCATTTAAAATCTATCTTTAAACATTCTTTTGAGTATTTCTATATATGCATTCTAAGATGTGAAATTTCTGGGTCACAGGGAAAACACATTTAAAATTTTGATATGTTTTGCCAAATTACTCTCTACTCTGATTTAACTGTTTCTTGCCTACCAAAGCTTGATGCTTTGAGAACATCCTTGAGGACTCTCAGCAAAGTGAAACTTTTGTCTGTATACTGCGAAAAGCTTTATCAATGTCTAATATACATCAATACAAAATTATATGGGAGGTGCATCCTTTTATATTGGTTATTAGTGGTGATGATAACATTAACTTTTATTGATTCTTTATTCCTCTAGGGGCTGTTTGTTTTATGGCCCTCCCGGCACAGGTAAAACCTTGGTTGCCAGAGCCTTAGCTAATGAGTGCAGTCAAGGAGACAAAAAGGTGGCTTTTTTTATGCGAAAAGGAGCAGATTGTTTGAGCAAGTGGGTTGGTGAATCTGAACGGCAACTTAGGCTTCTTTTTGATCAGGTAAGTGAAGTCAGCTAATAGGAGAATAGATGTACTTTAGAATATTTAACTGGTTTAGTCTATAAATACAAACTCTTCATGATGAGGCATATTTTCCAATCAGTGTGTTAAATTTAGGATACTTTTAAAAGGCAGAGTAAGGTGAGTGAATATCATGTAGGCTATCTTTACTATTTATGTATAACAGTAACTTTAGAAATATTATTTCCTAATACTTATAAAAATTAGTCCTGATATAAATTCACTTTTTGTTGTTTGATCTAGTGAAGGAAGTCATTCATATTTGGCAATGCAACTTATGTTTCATGATGTCTAAGGAAATTCATGTGAAATAAAAAAAATGCTTTCATCAGGCATTTGTTGAGCACATATTACTGAGTTGATGTGTATTAAAATCCTTTGTAACTGGTAAAGCACTTCAAATATTGTTTTTAGTTATAATTAATATTAAAAACTACTGTGTTCTAGATAATGGATCTAGCAAGACGAATAAGGTAAAATTCCTACCTTCAAGGTGCTCAGTGTCTGTTGGGAAGTCAAACATAGGTAGTCTGCGTGCTTCAAGAGAATTTAATAATAAATGAAAAATATAAATATAAAATAACATTGGTGAATGAAGAAAGAATTAACTTGGGAATGCTGGCATATTGTTCAATGACTTAATTTTAAATTTTTGACAGAGTTATACTTTTTAGCCACTTCATGCTAGGAGTAGGAATGTTTCTTGGTTTCATTCAAAACCATAGCATAAATCATGCTGCTTTTTACATCTAAATTTACTTTATTTCTGTTTCATAGTTTTCTTTGTGGGTAAGAGTAGTTGAAATGTTTGCTTTCTTTTTAAAAATATGCTGATAGTCGTTATTGTCTTTTTAAATGAAAGAGTTTACATTCTTATGTTAAGGACATGATCTATGCACTAAATGAAATGAAAGAGGTATAATATATTGGCTAAGTGATGGGCATTTGGTGTCAGGAAAATGTTAGTTTATATCTGACTTTACTATTAAGTATATAACTTCAAGGAAACGAAAGCATCTGATCCTTAGTTGCCTCTTGTATAAAATGGGGGAAATAATACCTATTTTGCTGGACTACTGTGAGATTTCACTGAAAGGAAGTATATAAAGTGCTTATCACAGTGACTGGCATATAATATACTGCACTTCTTTTTGCAATTCTGTGAGCTTATAGTTCTTAAAAAGAGCTGTGTGTTTTATGTATATAAAAGTAGTAATTATCAAATCTTGACTCTTTTTCTGTTAGTACGTAATTCTAGTCTTATAAAGTTTTTTTCTGAATCTTAAGTTTTGTGGTTGAATTGTTCTTCATTTCAAATTATTAGAGAAAACTGAAAGTTTAATGCATATCGTATCAGTCAGGGAGAAGTGAAAAATTTGTATCCATTCTTTAGTAAGCTGACCTTCCTGTGAACTAAGGATTTGCTGTAAGTAATATTGAAACATAAATAAACTATACTAATTTGAGTAAATTATATAATAAAAACTTTTCATTTGTAATCTAATATTCATTTCCTTAAGTCAAATCCAGTTCCTGCTAGAGCTAAGATTTAAGTGAGAAAAATGACATTGTGAAAGTACTGGAAGAAAATGCAGGAGAATTTTGTTTCAAATCTCAGAGCATGGAGAATCTAACTATGGAAGAAAAGATCCACTATATACAATTTTTTTTAAGATTCTGGGTGGAACAAAATATCATAAGCAAAACCAAAATATGTGATACCCTTTGTAGAAGAATATTTGCATTTCCTTTCACAGAGAGAGGTCTAATTTTTTTTTCCTATTGCTTGTCATTTATTTATCATTTTCCCCCTTTTTAAAAATTTTTCATTTTTATTGATGTCTTAATAGTTTATAACATTGTGGGGTTTTAGCTGTACACTATTATTTGTCTGTCGCCATGTGGATGTAACCCTTCACCCCTTGTGCTCACCCCCCACCCCCCTTCCCCTTGGTAACCACCAATTCATTCTCTCTGTCCGTGTGTTCATTTATATTCCATATATAAGTGAATTCATGCAGTGTCTGTCCTCTCTCTGGCTTATTTCCCTTAACATAATACCCTCTAGGTCCCTCCATGTTGTTGCAAATGGGACAATTCTGTTTTTTCTTATGGTTGAGTAGTATTCCATTGTATGTATATACCACATCTTCTTTAACCAATCATCAGTCGAGGGATACTTGGGTTGCTTCCACTTCTTGGCTATAGTGAATAATGCTGCAATGAACATAGGGATGCATAAGCCTCTTGTGATGGTTGATTTCATGTCCATTGGGTAGATGCCCAAGAGTGGGATTGCTGGATCATAAGATATTTCTGTTTTTAATTTCTTGAGGACTCTCCATACTGTTTTCCATAGAGGCTGCAGAGAGGTCTAATTTTTAAAATAAATAGCTCCTAAAGATCAGTAAGCAAAAGACCAATGATCCAGTAGAAAAACTGGCAAAGGATATGAACAGAACTTTCATAGAAAAAGCAGTATTAATGGCTTTTAAAGACATGAAAAGTGCTCATCTTCATTGATAATAGAAATAAAAATTAGAATGAAAATGAGATAACATTTTTTATCCTAAAAAATTAGTCAAGATCAAGAAGTTTGATAATACATTGTTGGTGATCTTAAATATTGCTGATGAGGGAGAAAATTGGTACAGCAGTGGAAGGCAGTTTGCAAATATATAACTAAATTAGAAATGACACATGCCTTTTGAACCAGTAGTTCCACTTTTAGAATTTATTATATTGATAACTTTTACACTCATATGGAATGTTAAATGTACACAAATATTTATCCAAGCACTGTTGATAATAGGAAAAGATTGAAAACAGCCTAAATGTCCATGAGTAGGGGACTAGTTTAATTATGCCCACATCCATATGGGGCATTTATAGCAGTTAAAAAAGAATGAGGCAGATCTTTATGTACTTATATGGAAGCTAATTAAAATATATTGTTACTTAAAATAGGCTGTGTTATATGATAAAAGCAATGTGTATAGTGTTTTTAAAATGCATTAAATAAAAATAGTGTACTTAAAAATACATTTTTGTGTATGTATATAAATGACGTATATGGAAGAATAAACTGAAAACATTAGTTGCCTATAGGGAGAAGACCTTGTGGTTGGAGACGGGTGGTAAGGAGATTTCCTTTTTATTATATAATCTTTCTTATCTGCTGCATGTACTATTTATGTATATTACCCATTAAGAAAACACAATAATTAAAAAAATGAAAACTAATACAATAAATATTTTTTCCTTTTTATACCAGGCATATTTGATGAGACCTTCTATAATATTTTTTGATGAAATAGATGGATTAGCTCCAGTTCGCTCCAGCAGACAAGATCAGATCCACAGGTAATTTTTCCTAATTTGATTATGTTGGATTCTTTTCACTTGTTGACATAATATTTAGTCTTAGCCCTTGGATAAGTGCTGTGAGGCTTATAAAACGTGATCTGTGTCCTTGAGGAAGACTTCTTTCATTTAGCACAGGTATCAGCAAACCACAACCCCTGGGCCAAATCCAGCCTTCTGCCTGTTTTTATAGATGAATTTATTGGAACATAGCCATGTTCTTTCCTTTTCACATTATATATGGCTGCTTTTGCGCTCCAAGAGCAGAGTTGAGTGAGTGGAGGTGAGAGAAAGATTGTATGGCTTGCAAAGCCTAAAAAATTTACTTTTTGACATTACAGAAAAAATTGTCTAATCTTGATGCAGCATAGTGTTTTTGAAATTTATCCATGTCAGGTATACTAATATTTTGTTTCTTTTCACTTTTGAATATTCCTTTGGAGAGTATGTGTGTATACCACTGCTTATTTGTTAATCTGCCTGATGGAGATTTGGTTTATTTTTGGCTATTATGATGATGCTAGCTACTAAGAACATTTGCACACAGGCATATCTCGTTTGATTGAGCTTCTCAGATTTTGTGTTTTTTAAAATTGAAGGTTTGTGGCAATCCTGCGTTGAGCAAGTCTGTCCATTTTTCCAGCAGCATTTGCTCACTTTGTATCTGTGTTACATTTTGGTTAATTCTTGCAATATTACAAAATTTTCATCATTATATTTGTTATGGTAATCTGTGATCAGTGATCTTTGATGTTACTATTGTAATTGTTTTGAGGAGCCATGAACTGCACCTATATAAGATGGTAAACTTAATTGATAAATGTTGTGTATGTTCTGACTGCTCTGTCGACCAGCCATTCCTCTGCCTCTCTCCCTCTCCTCTGGCTTCTCTATTCCCTGAGATGCAACACTATTGAAATTAGGCCAATTAATAGTCCTACAATGGCCACTAAGTGTTTCAAGTGAAAGGAAGGCTTGCATATCTCTCAGTTTAAATCAAAAGCTAGAAATGATTAAGCTTAGTGAGGAAGGTATGTCAAAAGCTAGGCCTCTTGCACCAGACAGCCAAGTTGTAAAAGCAAAGAAAAAGTTTTTGAAGGAAGTTAAAAGTGCTACTCCAGTGAACACACTAATGGTAAGAAAGTAAGAAAGCCTTATTGATTGATATGGAGAAAGTTTTAGTGGTCTGGATGGAAAACCAAACCAGCCATAATATACCTTTAAGCCAAAGCCTAATCTAGAGCAAGGCCCTAACTTGAGAAGGCTGAGAGAGGCTAAGAAGCTGCAGAAGAATAGTCTGAAGCTAGCAGAGATTGATTCATGAGGTTTAAGGAAAGAAGCCATCTCTATAACATAAAAGCACAAGGTGAAGCAGCAAGTGCTGATGTAGAAGCCACAGCAAGTTATTCAGAAGATCTAGCTAAGATAAGTAATGAAAGTGGCTACACTAAACAACCGATTTTCAGTGTAGACGAAATAGCCTTGTATGGGAAGAAGATGCCATTCAGGACTTTCATAGTTAGGAGGAGTGAGTGCCTGGCTTCAAAGCATCAAAGGACAGGCTGACTCCCTTGTTAGGGGCCTATGCAGCTGGTGACTTTAAGTTGAAGCCAATGCTCATTTAGCATTCTGAAAATCCTAGGGCTTTTATGAATTATTCTGCAAAAATCTACCTTGCCTGTGCTCTGTAAATGGAACAACAAACCGTAGAGGACAGCACATCTGTTACAACATGGTTTACTGAATATTTTAAGCCCACTGCTGAGACCTATTGCTCAGAAAAAAAAAATTCTTTTCAAAATATTACTGCTCATTGACAATGTACTTGGTTACCCAAGAGCTCTGATGGAGATGTACAACAAGATTAATGTTATTTTCATGCCTGCTTACACAACATCCATTCTGCAGTTTATGGATGAAGGAGTAATTTCGACTTTCAAGTCTTATTATTTAAGAAATACATCTCATAAGGCTATGGCTGCCATAGATAGTGATTCCTCTGATGGATCTGGACAAAGTCAGTTGAAAACCTTCTGGAAAGAATTCACCATTCTAGATGCCGTTAAGAACATTTGTGATTCATGGGAAGAAGTCAAAATATCAATTTGAACAGGAGTTTGGAAGAAGTTGATTTCAACCCTCATGGATGACTTGGAGGGGTTCAAGACTTTAGTGGAGGAAGTAGCTACAAATGTGGTGGAAATAGCAAGAGAACTAGAATTAGAAGTGGAGCCTGAAGATGTGACTGATTGCTGCAATCTCATGATAAAACTTGAACAGATGAGGAGTTGCTTCTTATGGATGAGCAAAGAAAGTAGTTTCTTGAGATGGAATCTACTCCTGGTTGAAGATGCTGTGAAGACTGTTGAAATGACAACAAAGGATTTAGAATATTACATAAACTTAGTTGATAAAGCAACAGCAGGGTTTGAGAGGATTAACCCCAGTTTTGAAAGAAGTTCTACTGTGGGTAAAATGCTCTCAGATAGCATTGCATGCTACAGGGAAATCGTTTGTGAAAGAAAGAGTCAAATCGATGTGGCAAACTTCATTTTTTCTTTTTTTGTTGAGGAAGATTCGCCCTGAGCTAACATCTGTTGCCAATCTTCCTGTTTTTTTGCTTGAGGGAGATTAGCCCTGAGCTAACATCTGTGCCAATCTTCCTCTGTTTTGTATGTGGGTTGCCACCAGAACATGGCTGACAAGTAGTGTAGGTCCGCGTCCTGGATCTGAACCTGTGAACCCGGGCTGCCGAAGCAAAACATGCCGAACCTAACCACTATGCCATGGGGCTGGCCTGCGGCAAACTTCATTTTTGTCTTATTTTAAGAAATTGTCACAGCCACTTGAATCTTCAGCAACCACCACCCTGATCAGTCAGCAGCCATCAACATCGAGGCAAGTCCCTCCACCAGCAAAAAGATTACGACTTGCTGAAGACTCAGATGATGGTTAGCATTTTTTAGCAATAAAGTATTTCTAAATTAAGATATGTACATTGTATTTTTAGACATAATGCTGTTGCATGCTTAACAGACTACAATATAGTGTAAACATAACTTTTATGTGCACTTGGAAACCAAAAAATTCATGTGACTTGCTTTATTGCGATATTCGCTTTAGTGTGGTGGTCTAGAACAAAACTCACAATATCTCTGAGGTATGCCTGTATTTGTATTTTTATCTCTAGAAGTTCTATTTGGGTCTGTTTTGCATCTTCCATATAAAGATATAAGGAACTTTTCAACATATGGAGTGGGTTGTAATAACTAATGTTCTCTGCTAAATCTAATATCTTAGTCAGTTCTAGATTGGTTTTATTTGGTTGATTTTTCTCATTATGGACTGTATTTTCCTGCTTTTTTGTGTACCTGGCAGTTTTTATTAGATGCCAGACAATATAAATTTTGCCTTGTTGAGTGCTCAATATGATATTATAAATATTCTTGTGTTTTTTTTTTCTGGGATGCATTTAACTTGCTTGAAAACAGCTTGATTCTTTTGGGTCTTGCTGTTAGGATTTGTTATCTGGATCTGGAGTAGTCTTCAGCATAGGGCTGATTGTTTCCCACCAACGAAGAAGGGTCCTTTTGTGTATTCTACACAAGGACCCATGAATCACGAGGTTTACCAGTCTGGCTTGTAGGAATGTAGCAATATTCCTGGCTCTCTGTGAGTGCAAAATTTTGGTACTTCTAGTTCTTCTGAGTGTTTTTTCCCTAAGCCTTGAGTAATTTCTGATCAATATTTATCTGAAGTCTTGAGGGGCCCTAGGAGTATTTCCTGAGTTCTCTCTGTGTGTGGTGATCTCCTCTATGGTACTCTTTCCTGTGAACTCTGGTCATCTTGGTCTCTGTGGAATCTCAGTTATGTCTCTTCTGCTTAGAGAGTCAGCTGATCTCTGCCAGGATTCCATCTCCCCTACTTTGCAGCCTAGAAGTGGAAAGCCGTTAATTGGATCATTGTTCCCATGCTTTATAATATGTGGTTTTTCTCTTGCTGCTTTCAGTATTTGCTCTATTGGTTTATTTTTTAACAGGTTAGCTATGATATGCCTTAGGGTGGACTTTGTGTTTATTCTGTTTGGTGTTCTTCATGTATCTGCATATTTGTCTTTTTTCAGCCTTTTTCTCTCTTCACCTTAGATAATTTTTATTGATCTATCTTCAGTCTTCACTTAAACTTTTTTCTTTGTCATGTCCATTTTGCTGTTATGTCCAGCCAACACATTTTTTAATTTTAGAATTTATATTTTTCAGTTTTAGAACTTACCTTTGATTCTTTATCATTGTTTATATTTTTCCACTGTGATTTCGTGCATTTAAACATACTTCTACTTCATCGAGGTTAGTTAATAATAGTTGCTTTAATGTCCTCTTGTGTTAGCTTCAACATCTGGTTCGTCTCACTGTTAGGCCTTCTTGATTCTCTTTTCTCTGGAAAATATGTTCTTTGGTTTGTTTCTTCAGTTTTTGGCAATTTTAGATTGCATCCTGAACATTATTAATGTTAGTTTGTAGAGTCTCTGGATTCTATCATTATTATTATTTTTTTTATGAGTAGTATTTCCTATGCTTTACAAGGTAATTTTCTGGGTTAGGCTTGAAATGCAGATTGTTTTTTGGCTGGCAGGTTTGGTCTTCTTTCAAATCTTTTGTCTTTAGCTGGGTCCTTTGAGTGCTCTCTGCTTAGAGATCCTTCAGAGATATGGGTAGATTGAGTTTGGGGGTGTCTTCACTGGCTCTTGCTCTTGCAGGTTTCCCCCACATTCTTTAGTGTTAATGGTTTTCCACCTGGTGTTTTCTGAACACTCGGACTGGAAACTTAAGGGGTTTCTGCACATAATCTTCCTCTCCAGCTTCACTGTACCTAGCCCCAACGCTAAAAGCCAGAGAGAGGAGAACTTACTTTCTCTATGTCTCTTTCTCCAAGTGACTGTGAACTTTCATCAGAATCTGTCTGTCTCCAGTGAGTTTACTCACTACTTCCTTCAGGTGTATACTTATGTATTATTATGTGTAGGTTTTATAGTTATTTTCTGAAGGAGAGCAAGGTGTTTTCTGTCATTGTCTTCATCTATCATACCTGGAAGGGGATCCTTTGAGTACCAGGTATGCAGGTTTTACTTTCTAGAGTAATCACTAATAAAATAGAAACATATTGTGTAATTTTTAAACTGTTAGTGGAGGGAAACAGAATAATTAAAAAAAAATCAATCCAAAAGGAAAAGAAGGGGAGGGGAATCATACAAGCAATGAGAGAAAGAGCACAAAATACGATTGTAGATTTAAACCCAAATATATCATGAATTACATGAAATGTAAAGGGACTCAATGTTCTTTTTGAATGACAAAGATTGTCAGACTGGGGAAAATCAAAATACAATGATGTTTCATTTACAAGAGACACATGTACATATAAGAATACAGAAAGGTTCCAAGTAAAATGGTAGAAAAAAAAGCATGCAAAAATTTAGTCACGAATGTTCATAGCAGTGTTATTCATAACAGCCAAAACATAGAAATAACCCAAATATCCGCCAGCTGATGAATGGATAAATAAATGTGATATATCCATACAGTGGGATATCATTCAGCCTTAAAAAGGAGTGAAATTCTGCACATGGAACATGAACGTAGGAGTGTTCCTTATACATGTACATGTAACATGGAAGAACCTTGAAGACTTTATGCTAAGTGAAATAAGCCAGGCACAAAAGGTCACATATTGTACTATTTTATTTATGTAAAATGTCCAGAATAGTCAAATTCATAAAATGGTTTAAAAATATATCACGTAAATACTAACAGAAAGCTGCTGTAGCTATATTAATATTAGACAAAATAGACTGTAAGGCAGAAAGCATTATTATGCATATAAAGAAAATCAATTTATAATGATAAAAGCTTCAATTATTAGAAGATGTAACAGTTTAAAAATTGTAATTCCCTGAAAACTACGTTTCAAACTATATAAAACAAAAATTGACAGAACTGCAAAGTAAGAGTCAAATGGATAATCATTGTGAGAGGGATCATCTACCTCTCAGGAATTGATAGACCAGACAAGTAAAAAAGTAAGTTAATTCTTTATAGATTATTTGAACAACCATATTTTATGAATCTGATCTAGTTGGCATACTTATGTAAGGCAAATATAGAATGAATGCTATTTTCAAACATAGCATTTACAAAAATTGATTATATATTGTGCCTTAAATCACAACTAATTTTCAAAGTTTAGTAATATACAAAATACAAGAAACAACAAAAAGATAAGCAGCAAATTTTGTGTTTGTTATTAAAAACTGTTTCTTTAATTCTAAATAACCTATGTTACTAGTAAAACAAAAAATTATAGCAAACAATATATGAACTGCAAAGAGATGTACAGAAATCAAGAAATCTAAAAGTTGCATCTTTGAAAAAACTAATAAAATTGACAAACCTCTGGCATGTGGTCATGATAAAAAGACACTGATAAGCAATATTAGAAATGCAAAATGTGATATTTCAGATTCTGTAAACATTAAGGGTTAAGAGGATGAAGGCCTAAACTTAAGAGGTGTGAAAGTGTAACACTTTTAGGAGAAAACCTTTGAGGAAATCTTCATGACTTGTATTTGAATATTCATAGCTTTTTTTGGTAATACCAAAAACTGGAAACAATCCAAATGGCTATCAACATGTGAATTGATAAACAAATTGTGGTATATCCATATAATGGAATATAGCTTAGCAATAAAAAGGAATAAAGTATTATAAAACCAACAACATGGTGAATCTCAAAATAATTATGCCGAGTGAAAGAACCTAGAAGAAGAGTACTTACTGTATGATCCCATGTATATAAAATTTTAGGTAATGCGAGCTAACCTATAGTGGCAGAACACAGATGAGTGGTTGCCTGGGGACTGGGTAGAGGTCAAGGAGGAGTAGGGATGGATTATCAAGGGGCATGAGGAAGAGTAGGATGGATTTGTTACTTATTTTGATTGTAGTGATAGTTTCACAGGTGAATACACACTTCAAAACTTATCAAATTGTATGCTTTAAATATGTTCAGTGTATTGTATGTCAATTATATCTTCAAAGGATTTTTTTTAAAAAAAAAACCCTTTGAGAGTAAGAGAAAGCTAATTGGATCCCCGTTTCACTTGTGAACGTGGATGTAAAAATCCATTTTATAAACATTTAAGACTGATTAGTATAAGCAGCAATTTTTATAATTTTTTTCTTTTTTAAATTTGTCTGAAAATTTTGTTACAGCTCTATAGTGTCGACCCTCCTTGCTCTTATGGATGGATTGGACAACAGGGGCGAAATTGTTGTTATTGGTGCTACCAACAGACTTGATTCTATAGATCCTGCCCTTAGGAGACCTGGTCGTTTTGACAGAGAATTCCTTTTCAACCTGCCTGATCAAAAGGTAAGAGTTTCTGTTTTCTATATATTAATATTTGTTTGTGATTTGATTATGAAGCATATATATACACTTTGAGAGTGGTATTTTATGAATTTTCATTTTTAAAATTTTGTGCTTATGAGATATCTTAGTTAATACTTAAAAACACCTAGTAATTATTGAATAATTTAGTCTTTTTATTACCAATTATCAGAAAATTTATGATTGTTAGGAAAAGGAAAAGCTTTGATTGGGTTACTATAGATGCTTATTTACTCTTTTCTTTACTTATCCAGATTGTAGTAATTATCCTGTATGGCGGGTTATATGTCTCTAGTTAGCCAAAGTGGCTTTGTTCTCATAAAAATAATGATTTTGGTGTATTGGTTGTTTATGAACAAGAGCCCAATATGGAAATTTTCATAGAAATGATCATAACATTATATTTAATTAAAAGCAGCAAATGTTATTCATTATAATGTAGTTTTTAAAAGAATATATAATTAAAACAGCAATATATAGTCATTGAGTATGTAAAATTTGTTTAATATATTATACAAAGCTCTTTTTTCCTAATTCTAATTAGGAAACTTGAGATTTTTATTATTAGTCTTGGTTTGACCAGTTTAATCACTGACTCTCTTCACTAGGAACTCATGTTTGAGAGGGAGAGATGCAGAGAACATGCTATATTTGACAATGCTTCTCATGTATTTTAACATATCAAATAATCCTAATTAGAACGTTTATAACATATCCCCATACAAATATAACCTAAAGAAAGCAGAGAAATTATATGTGAATATATAATATATGTATACACACTTGTTATATGGCTTTAATTTTAGATCTCTATGTAAAATGCCTGATACATACATAGATGTGAAAGGCTTAGTAATTAGGACAGTATAGAAGACTGGGGAAATGAAGGCAGTGGCTTCACCGTGTAGAGCAGTTAATACCTCAGTTTGAGCTCAGTGTGTACAGACACTAGTCGTTGTCTCAATTTTGGATTGACAGTTCAACTTACAGGCTTTAATTTGGCACTAGCTTTGTCAGGATAGGAGACATAGCATATAGAGCATCATTTTCATTACCAAAGTGCAGCTTCCAGGACTCTACCAATGCATAGAGGTGTGCTTAGTTGTAGGAGACAAGGCTGAAGGGGGTGCAGTCAGCATGGGGAAGCATCAACTGTCTTGTTTGGGACATCTTATAGTAGTCCAAGCACATCTTTTAGGCTCTACCAGTACATGAGGAATGTGCTTAGTTCTAAGAGAGATAGCCAGTGTTCATTTCAGCACAGGAAAGCCATTACCTTGATTTCCTAATTATCTTCCATGTTGTCCTAGTCATGTAGGCCTCAGAGTATGTATGTCAGTCATAGTCCTCACCATTGAGGTAGAGTCCGCACAAATCAGAGATTTAACATTAAATAAGATTTAGAACAGCACTGTCCAGTGAAATTTTTTGTGATAATGGAAGTGTTCTATATTTGCATTGTCCATTGAGCAATGTTCAGTATGGTAGCCACTAGCCACATGGGGCTTTTGAGCACTTGAAATGTAACTAGTGTGACTAAGGAACAGAATTTTAAATTTTATTTAAAAAATTAAATTGCGTTATGTGGCTAATGGCTTACTGTGTTGTACACCATGAATCTGGAACATAGTTTTCCACGTTAATTTCAACTTTCTATGTTTCAAGGAAACTGTGCTGTGAGACCTAAATCTAAGGTCATTTTTTTGGCCAGGGTCTGTGGAAAAGGCCTGAACTGGCCATTCACCTTTTTTCCTTAGATAATATTTAAGATCATGAGACTAGAAGAGATTACCAAGTCCTGTGTCTTAAAGAGCAGTCAGTAAGGTAAGAGGAAAACTCAGAGACTGAGATTCTGGAAGCCAAGTGAAGAAAGTGTATCAATGAGGAGGGTGTGGTTAACTGTGTCACATGTTGCTAAATTAAATCAGATGACAGCAGAAAATTGGCCATTGTATTTAGCATTATGTAGGTCACCATTGAACCCAATGGGAGCAGTTTCAATTACTGGTGGGTACAAAAAAGCTTGACTGGAATATGGTTAGTTTAAGAGAGACTAGAAGGGGAGGAATTGGAGAGAGTGAATGAAGGTAAGTTGTTCAAAGAATTGTGTTGTAAAAGGAAGTAAAGAGTTGAGGCGATAGATGTTGAGGGAATTAGGGACAAAGAAAGGTGTTTTGTTACTTTTAAGATAGGAGAAATATCCAGTAGAGAAGGAAATTTTGGTAATGAAATTGAGAAAAGAAAATTATCAGAGTGTGTCCTTAATAGGCAAGAGGGGGATAGGATTTAGTCTATGAGTGGTGAGAATGACTTTAGATAGGAATTGGATGGTTCATCTGTGATAATAGGGAGTAGAAAGAATATTGTGAGTACATATGCTGAGAGAGAGACAGATTTGTTGGGGGGTGTCTTTGGAAGTTTTCTTCTGATTGCTTAAGTGTACGAGTGGCACCTGTGCTGCTAATGAAGTCTATATAGATTCTTAATGTCATCTTCTAGAATATATAAGCTCTCAGGATGATATTTCTTTAGGACCTTGATTTTATACTTTTTTAGTATCTGTTCAGGCACGTATTTCAAGTTGGAAGAAAATAAGTGTCGCATCATTGCTTTATTTTTGGTAGCTGGACGCCTAACTTAGAACTTGGAACTGAAGCAATGGCTGTTGAGTCCAGATTTTGTCAACTTTTTGAGCAAAATTTATCTTGACTACTTCGAAGTTGTTCTTTTAGTTTTGGTGCTAGACCCCAAATTCCTCATCAGGCCAGTAAGATTATCATCTTGGTTTATAATATGCTTTTTATAGTCTCAAGAAGCTGAAATAGTAGTGTTAAGGCAACAGGTATATTCAAGTTTTAGAAAGAGTTGTTTTTCCCCCTGGAAAGAAATCAAATGTGAAAAAAAATTTCAGATCTGACTCTTCATGGTGATAGTATCAGCTGATTATGGATTCTTATACTTCAGTGTTTCTTTTTTACTGTGAGAGAAAAAGAATTTTGTTTAATTTGGAACCAAGATGTTAAAATTTTGATTGTGTTATACAGTCAGATTTAGGGAGAGATACTATTTTGAAAAAAAAATCAAGGTAAAATTGTTTAAACCTTTAATTGAATTCATTGAAAAAAATCAATATTTACTGAAATTACCTTGTTATATATTAAATACCAAAACATCAACTAACTTACAAGATAATTATATTCATTGTATTTCTTTATTTACTTGAAAACTTATTCAACTTAAAACTTTTTTCAAGTTTTAAATTAGTTGTCATTTAGCTCTGTCAGTCAGAACACCTTATGTATATGATAGAACCAAAAGTTCTGTGAAATCTAAATATAAAGTTAAAGTTTCTTGTTCATTTATTTTCAAATGGTAAAAATGATGTGGAAAAGTGAAATTTTGTTTTGAATTCCAGTCCTAGATCAGTCACTTAGTCATAGGTGCTGCTAGTCAAGTTCCTTCACCTTTCAGAATATTAAATGTCTTAGTTTGTGTGAAACAGAGACAAGATCTCTACTACATATCTCACAGAGTTATTATGGGAATCAGAGTTGATGTGGATGCCAAGGTGTTTGAATTTCTTTTAAAATAAACAGTTGCTTTTCTGGGATGTGGTTAGTCCATAAATTTGTTCTAGCTAATACATTTGAGGGGTTAATGATATTTTAATTATTTGTATTTTTCTTCTTAGACGACATTTTATTTATCTGTCTTTTTCTTCTTAGGCAAGAAAACACATTTTACAGATCCATACCAGGGACTGGAATCCAAAATTGTCAGATGCTTTTTTAGGTGAATTGGCTGAAAAATGTGTTGGTAAGTGCTATTATTTGAATTCTTTGATTGTCATTGTTTGTTCTGCTCAGCCTCCCTTTCCCCTATGTTTGAAATGTGAATGAGTATAGTTATGTCTTTGTGCAATAGATGGCTCTGCCTTTGAATGTAAAAATTATTTTAAACACTTCACATGAAGTTGGAACATGTCTAAATTAGAATTTTAGCTGCCACTAGGTGTTTGATTAACAAAGCTCAGTAGTAATATGCCTTTCATTGAGTGCTGGATTTCCATAATATTACTACATTGTCTCCTTTTGGGAATTGTCCCCTCTCAGAAATTTTACTAAGAAATGTAAGCTTAAACTTGAGAGATGAAGGTCCATGTCAAAGGCAGGACTGTAGCCTCTTACTTTCCAGATTACATAATGGGCTTATCTTCAGGCCTGTGGTCTAGAAAGAAGTTGAGTGAGAGATGTCTTCAAAGAAAATACTTAATGGCATCGGCTAGTATTTCCCAAAATATAAAACTTACCAATTTAGTGTTAAATTATTCACAGAGTGGAAGATCTCCCCACAGAGTGAATGAATACTACTGTCCTAAAAGGATGTAGTGAAAATATTTTATGTACATACATGATCATACATAGGAGATGGAATTCAGGGTTTTGGCTCTAATTAGGTCTGAAATAAAAATGAGTACAGTATTCATTCAGTTCATTCAATAAGCAATTGAATATACACACAGGTATTTTTCCTTCATTCTTTTTCCATCTTTTGTCTATTTTCCTCTCATTCTATCAAAAATATAAATTAAAAAAATCTCTCTCCATGAACTTTTTAAGCATTATAAAGAAATCCCCAAAATAAGTCCTCTAACAATCAATAGTCTACTTGGGAAAACTTTAAAGTTACCAAAACCAAAAAGAACTTAGTTTAAAAATCATTGTGATCCACCATCAAATAATTAAAACTTAAATAGAACATTAGTCCATTCAGTTAGCTACATCCGAATTATCCTCTTCATCCACAGGGACCTCCATCTCCGAAGCAGCATCCCTCAGCTTTTGAACCACAAAGACCTCGACATCTTCTGGTGAGGAGAAAACGTAAATCTCTCCAGCACTACTCCAGTTTAAGCTTTGCCTGGTATAAGAGAGCATGCGCCAAACCCATTATATGTAAATTTGGCTTGACCTTTGCAAAGCCTTGTGCTGCTTTATGGGAGAGGGTGGTATTTGGTACAAAATCCAGTCTTTTCCCTTTTTGAAATTTGACCCCTTTTATTTCCTGCTACTTTTATGATATTATTGTATTAGAGAATAGATCAGACTGGGAAATCTTTGTAGATTCTTCTGTGAATTTGTCACAGAATGATCCTTAACCGAAATAAGCAGAAGTCTTCAAATAATTTTGGAAATTCCCTAAAAGATAGTTATTTTAAAATTACTTTCTATTACCCTATCTACCATCTGAAAAATTATACTCTAATTTAATTCTTCATCCTAAATATTAGAATCTTAATTTCCTTTTTCATTTCCAAAAGCTACTACTTCTCATTTTTCCAAGTGATTTATTTTAGCTTTTAGTCAGTTTCTTAAGTTAAAAAAATTTTAAAACATAATTTCTTATAGGATTGAAAAACTTCTCTTGCTTTTTTGGGGGAGGTGGTTGTGGTGGTTTGGAATCTGCTTATATATACACCATTTTCTTCCTGGAGAGTGACATAAAAATCCATTATAATTAAATGACTTCTGTTTTTGATTGTGACATTTATTTCATTTAAGAAACCAGTTCACACTTAAAAAATTCAAATATAGGTCTTCAAACAGGAATGAATAGTACTAAATTTTAAATTCATTATGGACTTATCACTTTACGTACTCCAAACATGTTTTTAACATGTATGGGTTCAGTTCAGTGAAATTTATGCCTCACCAGCGTATGGAGTCTTGAACAACTGCAAAGGTAGCAGACCTCTTGTTAGAGGTTATGAATTTGGTAACTTTTACCTTGAAATAAATTCCCTAGTACAGGGAGGTGTTTGCATGCATAATAGGTGTGATTTTTTTAAGTAGTCTTCAAATAATTTTGATATCTAGAACATGTGTACAAGTAGTAAGAGCTTAAGGTTAATGAGGAGCTCAAATCTAATTATATTTCTCTATTCATTTTCACTAAGAGGGCCAAAACAATGAAAGTGTATCGGTGAGACATCTATCTTGTGGGTCTTTGTTATGTTTACTGTTTGATTTAAAAAGTAACTTCGTAAAATTTTATTATTATCTTTTTCTAGTCTATAACCTCTTTGAATAGCTTGTATTATCAGTCTTTCAGACAAATTTTCGTCTTAATAACAGTATTCAAGAATGCTTTTTTTGGGTATCTAGATATTTGTGTTCATCAGAGTATTAGAATTGTAATGGTAGAATTAGTATGGTTATGGAATTCTTATGAGAGTTGATATTTTCTTTAATATCAACTTCTAACTTTCAAAAGGCTGTTGTATATTTTCAGTATTTCTAGAATGATCATATCAATTTTTCTAAACCAGGACCCTTTTGAGAGTGAGAAAATATGCTATTAATTATGACAAAACAAGAGGCCTAAACCAAGACATGTGGTCACCCTAATTATAACCTATTTAGCCAAGGTTATGATGTACTTTAAATTCTGTTTTGGAGTCTAGTAAAGGAAGTATATTATTAATTCAGTAGTTCTCAATTTTTTTATATATCAGAATCACTTGCAAAGCTTTTTCAAAATATACATTTATGATATTAAACCATCAGAGATTCTGACTCACTAAGTTTGTTGGGAATCTATTTTTTTTTCAGTTTCACTGTTTATTCAGATGAGTAGTCAAAGTTGAGAGCCATAGATATAAACCAGTAATTCTTATTTACAAGTAAATGTAAAGGAGATAAATCCTATCCTTTATAGTCTATTGGTTATGATAATCCATGTGAAAATTTGCTTCTTTAAATGGGATCTATTATTGTTGATAAACTTAAATTATCTTTAATAAATTAAGAAAAAATAAGCAGTACATTGCTTTTATGTATATTATTAACATGTTATGTCAAAAATAAATGTTATGGGCAACATTTACTACATATAATACCTTATACCTTTTTTCTGATTTGCATCGTTTCTGAGCTTTTTTTCTTTTTTAACTTAGGCTTTTGCACTTAAAAATAGGACCACAGAGTATGTTCACGAATTGTATCTATACTTTTAAAGAAGAAAAAGAAATGTGGTTGTTTATATTGTTTGAGGAGGGTAGTTTATTCTTTACTTCCTCTGAAATGGATTATTTCATTACCTGTTTATAACTGAGCTAGTGTCCTACAGTTATGTTGTTGAAATAATATAACAGATATGTATGGCACAGGAAAAGATACTTTTTTTTTTCAGATTTATTCATTGAGAAATAGAAAATAAAATGAAAGACTAATGATAAATTTGGTTATTCTGAAGAATTATTTGGGAGATTGCTGTCATGGGACAGTGTTTATGCTTAATATGCTTATAGTTTTCTAAATTAAATTCTCACAGGTCATATTAAGTTTTCACCTACCTCTGAATAAATGTTTAAGAATTTCAATACTTTTCTATGTTTTTTCATTGAAAGTTTTACTCACAATGAGTAAGTTGGTTTAATAATGAAAGAATTTATATTTCTTAGAAAAAAATGGAAAAGTTCAGTATACATATTTCATCCACTTTTTTTAATAGTACATAGTAACCTAACTGCTTTACCTTCCCAAACTATAAGTTTGGAGTTGCTCTTTTCTCTTTTCATTCACTCTTTCACTCAAGAAATACTTATTGGATATCTACTCAATACCAGGCCAGGCATTGTTCTTGGTATTTGAGATACATTAGTGAACAGAACAGACAATATGCCTGCTTGCACAGCACTCACATTCTAGTTGGGGAAGGCAGCCAATAAACATAATAGGTAAATGATCAGGTGGTAAGTGCTATGGAAAAAAGACAGCAGGGTTAGGAGGATTTTTCTGTTATTTGTAGGACTTGATTAACAGGATCATTTGTCCTACGAATAATAGGAGTATAGTTCATTACAGATGTTTGAGTCATTTACAGTTTGATTTATATGTTTTTGTCCCTTAATGTTCTTTTTCTGCCAGTTAGGGGCTGTTTCGTCTCTGCTCATAGTTTTCCTGTCTAACCACCATTTTTATTTCAGTATTTAAGTGTTCCACAAACTCATTGTGAGGTTAAAAGTATAAATAAACCTGATACAACTCTTGAAGAGTTTAGGGACTAATGTTCTATAACTAGTTCCAGTGGTTCCCCCTGCTGGCGTAACTGATAAAGGTGGCCAAATGCAAGTTCAGTTGCTGATATTGAAAAACAACGAGGCTAGTTTGAGTTTTTCTTCCTTCTTGTGGTGAAGACCTAACAGTTCATGTGTTTTTGTATGTATTTGTTGCTCAAATGGATGAAATTACTTAAAAGCACTGGGGCATGATCTATTGTTGAACTACATACTTAGTTAAATATGGGTAATGGATAATACTGTGTGTCGGTGTAGCCCTTAGAACTAGATCATTAGTCATTTTAAGCTAAAAATATACACAGAAAGGAAGTTAATGTGGAGAATTAATGGATTCTTATTCCCCTTAGTACCTTTGAAACTATCAGAGATGATCACAACTTTAAAGTATAATTTTGGGGGTAATTAGATACTAACTTTGTTATGGGTTGTACTCAGAACTGGTAGTAGAATAGCTCTGTTTTTGAAGTTTCTGCTTATATACTACTTTGTATTACTTTATTATACCTGTTTGGAAGTTAGTAATGTTAGAAAAATGTGTGGGTAAGTGTAATGCCATGAGGACTAAACTAATGATTGGGAATATTGATGAAGGATTGAGATGAAACTATTGTTCTTTTAAAACCTTTCCTGAAGAAAGCTGCACATTATAATCAGTGGTTTTGGCACAAAATACATGACTTGTTTTGTTTTAGTATCATTAGTTCGTGTGTTTAATTAAAATGTTTAAAACATTTTTAGTTTTGTAAACAGTTTTATTAGGTGATTTTAAATGGTCAGTTTTCATTTTGCAGATAAGATTGCATGTAATTATTGATTTAGTATTGATTATTTCCTTAGATAAAGATGTGTATATTTGCAAAACATAGCTGGTACTTGGAAGAATGAACTTACCTTTGTTATCCTTTTCCTTTTGTGCATTAGGCTATTGTGGAGCTGATATCAAGGCCCTGTGCACTGAAGCTGCCCTCATTGCCCTGCGGAGGCGTTACCCTCAGATCTATGCTAGCAGTCATAAACTGCAGCTAGATGTTTCCTCAATAGTGCTCAACGCCCAGGATTTTTACCATGCAATGCAGAATATTGTGCCTGCTTCCCAACGTGCTGTCATGTCTTCGGGGCATGCATTGTCCCCCATCATAAGGCCACTGCTGGAAAGAAGCTTCAACAACATCCTAGCAGTCTTGCAAAAAGTGTTTCCTCATGCTGAAATTAGCCAGAGTGACAAGAAAGAAGGTACTGTAAATTAATTTTTCATATTGTTAAAATGAAACAAGTACAGGTACAAATAAATAAATTCTTAGTTTCCTCATAAGGTTATTTATGTGTTACTCTTTTATATTTACCATGAATATAGAAAATGTATCTATTTCACTCACCACTGTATATTCTAGGCCTGGCATATTGCCCAGCACGCGGTAGTTGCCTGGTGAATGTTTATAAAACAAATGAATGTTCGTTCTGTTTGCTCTTGGGACATTCTGACTATCTTAATGTAGGAGTGTTACTGTCTTTAGAAAAGTTGACTGTAACAATATGGCTTACATGTATTTTATTATTATAAAGCCTTCACATAAATTGTGATTTATTAATCCTCATAACAATCATGTGAGGTGGGTGCTCTTATTCTATAAAGGAAGAGACTGGAGACGTAGGAAAATACTCATTTATATGGGGTCACTCAGTAAGTTCTGGGGCCTACTCTATCCCAGGGAGCCTGCCTCCATAGCCCATGCTCTTAACTGTGTTGCTATAATGCCCCTCTGGATGCAACTCGTCAAATATATTTTGTTGTTTTTGGCAAGGCACTCTGCAGTGTGCTGTGCTAATTGGATTGTAAATCATTAGTAAGGGAGTAAATTAGAACCTGGTTGTAGATGGTCTTGAATTCTAGCCTCAAGATTGTGGTTTGGACCTGGGATAAAAACAGAAAGCTAGGGGCCAGCCCGGTGGCATAGTGGTTAAGTTCTTGTGCTCTGCTTTGGCAGCCCAGAGTTCGCAGGTTCAAATCCCGACTGTGGACCTACGCACCACTCATCAAGCCGTGCTGTGGTGGCATCCCATACGCAAAATAGAGGAAGATGGGCACAGATGTTAGCTCAGGGCTAATCTTCCTCAGCAAAAAGAGGAAGATCAGCAATGGATGTTAGCTCAGGGCCGATCTTCCTCACTAAAAAAACCAAAAAAACCAGAAAGCTACCTTTTAAAACGTTACTCACTTACAGGAAAACTGTAGGTGCATATGCTAATCAGAGTAAGGCCCATGGACTTCAAAGAGAAAGTAATGTGTTTTAATTATCTTAATTTCCCCAGTTATCTTGTTTGGCTTGTAGTCTGCACCAAGTAGAAAATTGCTCAATGGTTTATACTAACATTAAAAATATTATATATATAGTAAAAATCATCAATATTCAATGAAGTTTGCTGTCATTATGAATATATTTTTCAGATACTTTATTTTTTAGGGATAGATTCTCATGAAATATCATGTGGATTACCTGATTTCTTAAATTTGTCAAATAGGGAGGGGAACAAATATTTTATTATTTATAAGCCAGGTACTATGTCATGAACTGTACATTTCTTATCTCTGATTTTCATAACTGAGGATATTTATCTTTTCCCCCAATTTTTAAAATTTTAAAACATTTATATCACCTTTAGGAAATCATAAAACTCTTACCTTCCCTTCTGAGATGATAAATGCTCCTTTATTTCCATTTGAGAATTTTTTATGGCATTATCATCTGTGTTTCCTTATAATTGTTTTCATAATTATGAAGTGTGCTTTGCTTCCAGTTTTTCTTCATGTACCAGAGGAGAAGAGAAACCAAATTTTATTTGATTGTTTTTTTAGTTATTTAGATATATTCTGGTTTGCTTTGGTCTTTAATATTTTTCTTAGACAAGTATCCTTTCCCTGTGTATGAAATTATCACTCAAAAGGTACTCAATTATTTTTCAGATTAACTTTTACAGTATTAGCTGTACTAAATATTTAGCTTTAAAAAAATCACTGAGATCTATACCTGCCAGCACTATTTAGTGTCTCATTTTAGAAAGTATACCTCTTTTTTTCCTTTATTTTTTGAGGGGTAGAGTATGATTTCTGTCCATCTTAATTCTCTCCCATATCTCCTATATGTGTAGCATTGCTTTTTAGTAAATGAATTAACACTTTTGTTAGGTATGCGTGAAGTATAGCTTTAATTCTTCAGGTTGTAGTCCAGGTAAATTTTAAAGTATTATACTCGCAGTAGGGATTTTAGTTCCAGTTAGTCCTTTGAGCAGTAACTTAAGACCCATATAGAGACTTATGTTACTTGAATGAGTGCATTTTTAAGACTGGCTTTGTTTCCACTGAATTCCAGACCTCCCATCTTAACTAGAGTAGGTTTTCCTTGAAAAGACATATGTGTGTATATGTCTTGTGAAAAAATGAGGGTCAGTTTGTTCCTTGTTGCTTTTGTAAGAACTAGTTGTAACTCAAGTTACCCTATTAATTATCCCAAATAACTTACTTTAAAATTTATTTTATTGGGGTCATAGTGGCTTACAACATTGTGTAAATTTCAGGTGTACATAACTATATGTCAGTTTTTGTAGAAACGATATCTTATATGAAATGTACTGGTTTTGGTGAAAAATTAACTTAGAGATTTTTAGTAGGTAGGTGGGTATTTTATGACACCTATTTACAACACTTATAACACTTAAGTAGTCTGTCAAGATGAAAGAATTAAACTAATTCCTCTTATAAATTATTCAAAATACTGTAGTTGGTCAATTTGCCTGGCCAGTCTGTGTTATTTGGTAGATAACTTAGTTAATGTCACTTGGTTTTTAAACCAATTTTCCTTAGCTTTGGTAGGACACTAATATTAAATGATTTTGTAAACCTCATAATCTTTGTAATTTTTTTTCTGAACAGATATAGAAACTCTAATTTTAGATGATAGTGAAGATGAGAATGCTTTATCAATTTTTGAGACCAGTTGTCACTCAGGATCACCAAAGAAACAGTCATCAGCTGCTGCTGTACATAAACCCTACCTTCATTTTACAATGTGAGTAATTTATATCAAATTCCTTTCAACTTAGAGTGATTTTTTTTTACTACTTTATGGTTAGTATTTTGGTATATTTTTACTTATGGTTGTAACCTTGAGGGCTTTGTTTTTCTGTTGTGTGGACACAATTCTGCAAAACTTTTACTGTGTATACTTTTTATGTGGTAATAAATTGGTTTGTTTGTCAACTAAAGGTTTTATTCCAAACTGATTGTGTGATTTTTTTGTTTGCTTTTTAAACCAGGGTGGAAGGAAGGGTTACATATAGGAAGTCAGCTTGTGTCTCAGTTTTATTGCTTTTTTTTGAACTTTTTAAAAAGGACAGAAATGAACTATTTACCATGTTTTAGAATATTTAGTTTGTAATAAGTTTCAGATGATAATTTAGGGACTCCAAGTGTACTAAGGAGATTTTGGATTAGAAATTGCTCACTAATTAAACAAATAACTTTTTGATTCTCTGAAACCTCAGTTTATGCTTTCCTAATTTATATTTTATGATTTTTCTGTCTACTTTTACCTTGATCTGTATTAAAGCAGCTTTTGCTATGCACTTTAACGGGTAAACAATTTTCGTGCTAATGTAATTTTAAATTAAGAGACCAAATAATTTTCAAATACTAACAGCATCATCACTTACATTTACGTAATTAGCATGATAAAGGACCATAATGCTCCAGTCAGGTGGGTCTAATAGTACTTTTATTAGAGGAGGCTGGATTGTATGTACTTTTTTTGTGTGTGTGAGGAAGACCAGCCCTGAGCTAACTTCCGTTGCTAATCCTCCTCTTTTTGCTGAGGAAGACTGGCCCTGGGCTAACATCCGTGCCCATCTTCCTCTATATGGGACGCCACCACAGCATGGCTGACAAGCAGTGCGTCGGCAGGCGCCCGGGATCCAAACCCGCGAACCCAGGGCTGCCAAGCGCGGACTAAACTGCTGCGCCACCGGGCCGACCCCTGTTATGTACTTTTAAGTAATTTTTTTTTTGGAGATATTTTGAACAAATTTAAGTCTTCAGGTTGGGTTGAAGTTTCTTCCATGTAGATTTTAGTAAAATGTTAATTTGATTATTTGCATTGATAACCTTTTCTTGTTTTTCATTTTTTAAAACGAGACTGAATTACTTTCATTTACCCTTTTTCCCTTTTTGTGTTCTTTAATAGCAAGCTTTTCTATTAGAAACTTTTTTCTTCTACTCCAGGTCCTTTCTTTTATGCTCTTAGGGAAGTTTTCTTAGACTATTTCAGTAATTTTACAGATCTGTTTTATTGATGACTAAGGCAAACCAAATAATCATTTTTTTCTGACTTTCACTTGGCTAGCCTGTGTGTGTGTGTATTTGTTTTGACAATTTTAGTTATTTGGATTTGAAATGTATAGTAGCAGGAGCTAAGAAACTATCAAAAGATGTATGTTCCAATTTTATAAAATAGCTCTGTTGTCAGTAAAGTGATACAGAAATAGATTTTGATATTAGAAAACTTCAAGTGCAGTTTTGAGTCTGACTTTTTATTAAGAATATTCTCTGCCACTGATTTAATGTGTATCACAGGTATGGCTCATTTTGTTTACTTTAGCCTTTCTGAAAGAATTGCCTTAATTTTTGCTTCTTTTACATAAGCTTTTCTAGTTCATTGATTTGTCTTTGATTTAACAGTGAGACAGCTATATCCTGGAATAGGTTTTTTTTGTTTTAGATGTTTAGATAAATTCCATTCATTTATTTCTTTATTCTCCCACCCATTCTGTTAATGGTTAGTTATGTGTTTACTCTATGCCAGGCACTGTACTAGGTGCTGAAAACATAAGCATGAATAAGATATGAATAAGATAAATAAGATGTAAGTAGTTCTTACTCTGGAGAAGTTCTTGTTATTGGCGGTGACAAACATTGCAATATGGCTGAAGTGCTATGAAAGCAGAACTAAGAAGCTTCCATTGGGAAGTCCAGGGAGGCTTCACAGAAGAGATGGTGACGTTTGCCGTCTTTTGAGTTAGGAGTTAGTGTCTGATGCTCATTACAAACTAGACATGTGGTAGTTATATAAAGTTTGGGGCTTTGTATATAGCAATACATACGGGCCTCTCAACAATCTTAGCAATTGTGGTATCATCATTTTAATTTGGAGTTCTTTTAATGTAGATATTTTGCCTAATATTTCATATTGATCTTCAGAGTGTACAGTTTTGAAATGACTATTGTGTCTCACATGTATTGCAGGTCACCATATCATCAGCCCACCTCTTACAGGCCAAGACTATTACTGTCTGGAGAAAGAGGCTCAGGTCAAACTTCTCACCTTGCTCCAGCTCTTTTGCACACTCTAGAAAAATTCTCTGTGCACAGACTAGATCTCCCAGCACTTTATTCAGTTAGTGCCAAAACACCTGAAGAATCATGTGCACAGGTAGGTTTGTACCATATCAGAGTACTTCCAACTTTCTTATTGTTTATATCTCAGTAGTGTTTATAGATAAAATTTTTTTCAAGAAACAATAATATGAGTATTAACTTTTTGTTGGTTATTCATTAACATTCTACTATTAAGGCAAAAGATCCTTGTGACGTGTAACATTTTTTTTTTTTTTTTTACGTGTAACATTTTTTTAAAGTGAGCTCATTGTTTCTCCCATGATACTTCATTCTTTTCTGAAATTTTAGTATCCTGTTTCTTGTATTAAAGTTTCATTAAACAGTGTAGTAAGGGAGTTTCTTTTGCCTTTTTCTGACCCTGTTTTCAAAGCTGTGGTTTCAGAGCCTTTCTAGACTTTTATCTGTACTTAAAGTATTATCATAAGAAGGGAAATTATATCCAATTTGAGATGCCAGGATTTAAAATTAATATAGAAAAGTGATAGCAGTTTTAAAATTACATATATTTGTATCAGTAGTCAAGTGTATATGATTTTCAACTGCTTTATATTTGCTGGTTTGTGAAGCAAAGTTCTACTGGGCCTGTTTATATTTCTTGAGGTTTTAATATATAACCATGAATTTACTATAAGTGTGTCATGTTGGAACTAGGGGTCAGGGGAATAAGTTTTTTCAGCCAAGGGACCATATTTCCACCATTTCTGTGTCTCTGACACAGTGCCCAGCTCATAGTAAGTACTCATTAAATTTTGAGTAATGTTTCTTATAAATAAATTACATGGAGGAATGTCTCTTTCTACTTTGATATTTACCCTACTTTTAGAGATTAGATGACTGGAGTAGTAATACTTAAGAGCATTGCATACAATTTTATGTTTTTTCAGTGACATTTTATAAATGTTTAATACATATGCTATCTAATTGAAAACGCTTTTGTAACTTGTAGCAGGAAATACGTATTTTTTAAACAGTTCATAGTGTCAATATCATTTGTCTTTTACTTACAGTTCTCTGGGTATGAACATCCTAGCAGCATTTTACTACTTATAAAGCCCTATTTAAAGGTTTTTTTCTAAACCTATGGCCTGAATGAAAAGCTGTATACCAGTAATTTGCTGCAAGTGTTATACATGTAACTCATCCTGGCTGTGAATATTTTCCAGTAATATTGATTAATATGTTTGCTCATATTTTTCCTTTTTAGTGAGACAAAATTATTGCAGTCTGTATTCAACTAAGAGAATTACTCAGTACCATTTAAAATAAATACAAGTGATTTACTAGGAAAATATAAATTAACAAAATTGACCCCAGAGAATCTCAACAGACACTAGCTGTGGAAGAAGAAATTGAGTGTCAAAAAAAAAAATCACTAAATCCAGACAGTGTCACAGGTGAATTCTTTTCATTTTAAAGGATAAGATAATTCTGATGCTAGTTAAACTGTCCAAAGCATAAAAAAAAGAAGGAAGGCCGTGAAATCAACAAAAACAGTGATGATAAACTTTTGAAAAAAAAATGAAGAAAACTATAGACTAATCTCATTTAGACAATGGTTATGAAGTAAATATTACAAATGGAATCTAGTAGTGCATCAAAAGGGTAATATACCATTATTAAGGCATTATTGTTATAACTGATTCAGTTAGACACTGAGAGATATAAGTATTGGAATGGACACACTGAAGTTATAAATATTTGCCTGTCATATGATTGTATATTTGGAAAACTTACAGTATCAACTGAAAAACTAGTATGAGCAGTAAGAGAAATCTGTAAGGTGGACACTTTCAAAGTTAATGTTATAAAATCAATAGTTTTCTTTTATACAAATGGTAACAAGTTAGAAATATAATGAAATAAGAGGCCTCATTTAAAATAGCAACTAAGTTTACCTAAGAATTAATTTGAATAATTAACTTGCAGGGCCTAAAAGAAGAAAACTAAAAATTCAGCTGAGGAGGACAGTTGAATAGATGAAAGACACACCTTGTTTTTAATTACTGTATTACAATTCAAAGTGTAGACTCAAGGCAAATTGCACAGATTAAAATCTCAGTTGCTTTGGACAAGTTGCTTAATCTCTTTGAGCCTTAATTCTCTCATCTTTGAAATGAAGATAATGATACCACATAAGGTTGTTTTGATTATTAAAATAAGCTCATCCAGTAGGCTTGGCACACAGTGCCCAACAAATATTAGCTATCATTGTGTTTATCACTGCTGTTGCAGTTCCTTTCATAACTAATGGGTGGTAAGACACAAAATTGGGAACTGTGAGTTCTTTCCTAAATTAATGTATAAATTCAGTGCAATCTCAATTATAATCCCTCCAAGTTTAAGAGAAGTTTAAAAAAAGGACTATGTGTTTTCTCTAGAAAATAAATATGAACACAGCAAAGAAAATTCTAGAGGAAAATGTGTAATGAGGGAGCCCTACCAGATTTTTAAAGATGTAATGTAACTACAGTAATAAAGAATTTGTACCTGTGCAGGGATAGGCTAAGTAGTAGAAGAAAAGAGAGAATTCATACTTAGGCCAGTGTAGAAATGAGAATTTAGTATCTGATGATGATGACGATGGTGGTGATGATGACATTTGATAATCACAGTAGATAGAGTAGGTGGATTATTTAATAAGTGGTCTTGGAAAACTGGCTGGCTCTATGAGGGGAAAAAGAAAAACAAAACAAAATTGAATTTCCTACCTTTGTCAGTAGCCCCAAAATAAATTCTAGATCATCAGTGGAACTATAAAAGTGTTAGAAGCATTCACAAGGTCAGTATATTTATTATCTTGGATATGAGAAAGTAATTTCTAAGCAATGAACAAAAGTCAGAAAATATGAAGATATGAACAAATTTGACTTTATAAAATTTTATATAACACCTGGCAAAAAACATTCTCTAAATATAATTAATAGGCATGACCTCGTAAAAAGTACATTTGTAACATACATGTCATGGACAAGTTTCCTAAACATACAAAAATATGTTAAAATCAGTAAGAAGAAAGAATAACAACCTAATATAAATATTGGCAAAATATGAGCATGCCAATTTATAGGGAGAAAAAAATGGAAAATGCATCCAATAAAAATTTGAAAAGATTCTTGCCTTAGATCATCCAGACAAAAAGTCAATAGGGAAATAGTGGGCTTAAACGAGAAACTAGATGAGATGGACTTAATAGATATATACAGAGCACTCCACCCAAAAACAGCAGGTTACATGTTCTTCTCAAGTGTGCATGGAACATTCTCAAGGATAGACCATATGTTAGGAAACAAGGCAGGCCTCTATAAATTTAAGAAGATTGAAATCGTACCAGGCATCTTTTCTGACCATAATGCTATGAAACTAGAAAACAACTACAGTAGTAAAGAATTACTTCACAAGTAATTCAAAGAACACAAGAAGAAAACTGGGAAAGTAACAAAGATCTGGAGACTATACAAATTGCCACTGAACAACCAATGGATCATTGATGAAATTAAAGGAGAAATAAAAAAATATCTGGAGACAA
This sequence comes from Tapirus indicus, assembly GCA_031878705.1. Lineage (NCBI taxonomy): Eukaryota > Metazoa > Chordata > Mammalia > Perissodactyla > Tapiridae > Tapirus > Tapirus indicus. Next base: position 19,491,972 of record CM062923.1, on the reverse strand, counting down.
ATGAAAATGAAAATATAGCATACCAACTCATAGGGGATGTAGCAAAAGCGGTCCTGAGAGGGAAATTCATAGCAATACAAGCCCACCTTAACAAACAAGAAAAATCCCAAATAAGCAACCTTAAACTACACCTAACAGAACTAGAAAAAGAACAACAAACAAAGCCCAAAGTCGGCAGAAGGAGGGAAATAATACAAATTAGAGCAGAAATAAATGAAATTGAAACAAAAAAAACAGTAGAAAGGATCAATGAAACAAAGAGCTGGTTCTTTGAGAAGATAAATAAAATTGACAAACCCTTAGCCAAACTCACTAAGGAAAAAAGAGGGAAGACTCAAATAAATAAAATTAGAAAAGAAAGAGGACAAATTACAACAGATACTACAGAAATACAAAAGATTATAAGAGAATATTATGAAAAACTGTATGCCAACAAATTGGACAACCTATAAGAAATGGATAAATTCTTAGACTCATACAACCTTCCAAAACTGAATCAAGAAGAAATAGAGAATCTGAATAGACCAATCACAAGTACACAAGTAAGTAGATTGAAACAATAATCAAAAACCTCCCCCAAAGGGAGCTGGCCCAGTGGTGCAGCAGTTTAGTTCGCACTTGGCAGCCCGGGGTTCGCAGGTTCGGATCCCGGGCACCTGCCGATGCACTGCTTGTCAGCTGTGCCGTGGTGGCGTCCCATATAAAGTAGAGGAAGATGGGCACGGATGTTAGCCCAGGGCCAGTCTTCCTCAAGCAAAAAGAGGAAGATTAGCAACAGATGTTAGCTCAGGGCTGGTCTTCCTCACAAAAAAAAAAAACCAAAAAAAACAATCCTCCCCCAAAATAAAAGTCCAGGACCAGATGGCTTCTCTGGAGAATTTTACCAAACATTCAAAGAAGATTTGACACCTATTCTTCTCAAACTCTTCCAAAAAATAGAGGAAGATGGAACACTTCCTAACACATTCTATGAGGCCAACATCACCCTGATACCAAAGCCAGACAAGGACAGTACAAAGAAGGAAAACTACAGGCCAATATTGCTGATGGACGTAGATGCAAAAATCCTCAACAAAATATTGGCAAACGAATACAGCAATATGTTAAAAAGATCATACACCATGATCAAGTGGGATTTATACCAGGGACACAGGGATAGTTTAACATCCATAAATGAATCAATTTGATACACCACATTAACAAAGCGAGGAATGAAAACCACATGATCATCTCCATTGATGCAGAGAAAGCATTTGACAAGATCCAAATTCCATTTATGATAAAAACCCTCAACAAAATGAATATAGAAGGAAAGTACCTCAACACAATAAAGGCCATATATGACACACCCACAGCCAACATCATACACAACGGGGAAGAGCTGAAAGCTATTCCTCTGAGAACAAGAATAAGACAAGAGTGCCCACTCTCACCCCTTGTATTCAGCATAGTACTGGAGGTTTTGGCCAGAGCAATTAGGCAAGAAAAAGGAATAAAATGACTCCAAACAGGCAACGAAGAAGTGAAACTCTCACTATTTGCAGATAACACGATTTTATGTATAGAAAACCCTAAAGAATCCATTGGAAGACTATTAGAAATAATCAACAACTACAGCAAAGTTGCAGGGTACAAAATAAACTTACAAAAATCAGTTGCATTTCTATATGCTAATAATGAACTAACAGAAAGAGAACTCAGAAAGATAGTTCCATTTACAGTTGCAACAAAAAGAACAAAATATCTAGGAATAAATTTAACCAAGGAGGTGAAAGACCTATACAATGAAATCTATAAAACATTGATAGAAATCGACGATGACATGAAATGGAAAGATATCCCACGCGCGTGGTTTGGAAGAATAAGCGTAGTTAAAATGTCCATACTACCTAAAGCAATCTACAGATTCAGTGCAATCCCAATCAGAATCCCAATGACATTCTTCACGGAAATAGAACAAAGAATACTAAAATTCATATGGGGCAACAAATGACTCTGCATAGCTAAAGCAGTCCTGATAAAAAGGAACAAAGCTGGAGACGTCACAACCCTTGACTTTAAAATATACTACAAAGCTGTAGTAATTAAAACAGCATGGTACTGGTACAAAAATAGACACACAGATCAATGGAACAGAACTGAAAGCCCAGAAATAAAACCACACATCTACAGACAGCTAACCTTCAACAAAGGAGCTAAGACCATACAATGGAGAAAGGAAAGTCTCTTTAATAAATTGTGCTGGGAACACTGGACAGCCACTTGCAAAAGAACGAAGTAGACTGTCTTCTTTTGCCATGCACAAAAATTAACTCAAAATGGATCAAAAACCTGAAAGTGAGACCTGAAACTATAAAACTCTTGGAAGAAAATATAGGCAGTACACTATTTGCCATTGGCCATAAAGGGATCTTTTTGAATTCCATGTCTACTCGGACAAGGGAAACAAAAGAAAAATAAACAAGTGGGACTTCATCAGGTTAAAGAACTACAAGGCAAATGAAACCAGGATCAAAATGAATAGACAACCCACCAGCTGGGAGAAAATATTTGCAAATCATATATCTGACAAGGGATTAATCTCCATAATATATAAAGAACTCACACAGCTGAAGAGCAAAAAAACAGCCTGATCAAAAAATGGGCAGAAGATGTGAACAGATACTTTGCCAAGGTAGATAAGATGTTCAATGTTACTAATCAGGGAATGCAAATCATAACTATACTAAGATATCACCTTACTCCTTTTAGAATGGCTATAATCACGAAGACAAAACCACAAGTGTTGGAGAGGTTGTGGAGAAACAGCAACCTTAATTCACTGCTGGTGGGAATGCAAACTGGTGTAGCCTCTATGGAAAACAGTATGGATATTCCTCAAAAAATTAAGAATAGAAATACCTTATGACCCAGCTATCCTACTACTGGATATCTACCCAACAAACCTGAAATCAACAATCCAAAGAGGCTTATGCACCCCTATGTTCATTGCAGCATTGTTCACTATAGCCAAGAAGTGGAAGCAACTAGAAGAGGAAGAGGAAGTGTTCCTTGACTGATGATTGGATAAAGAAGATGTGCTATGTGTGTATATATATATATATATACACACACACATACACACACACACACACACACACAATGGAATACTACTCAGCCATAAAAAAAGACAAAATTTTCCCATTTGCAACAACATGGTTGGATCTGCAGGGTATTATGTTAAGCAAAATAAGCCAGAGAGAGAAAGACCAACACTGCATGATTTCACTCATATGTGGACTATAAACTAACACACGGACAGAGAGCACTGGTTGGTGGTTACCAAGGGCAAGGGGGGTGGGCATAAGGGTTGAAGGGATACATTTACACGGTGACTGACAAACAATAATGTAAACTAAAATTTCACTATGTTATAAACTATTAAGACATCAATTTAAAAAACTGGAAAATGCAACCAATGAAAATTTGAAAAGATTCTTAGCCTCACTTATAAGTGAAAAAAATGCAAAGTAAAGCAAAAAGATACCATTTTAAAACAACTGTCTGGTTTGTAAAAATATAAAGCTTGAGGGTCCGGCCCCATGGCCGAGTTGTTCAAGTTGTGCGTGCTCTGCTTTGGCGGCCCAGATTGGCAGGTGTGGATCCCGGGCGCAGACCTACTCCACTTACCAGCTGTGCTATGGGGGTGTCCCACGCATAAAGTAGAGGAAGATTGACACAGATGTTAGCTCAGGGCTAATCTTTCTTAGCAAAAAATAAAAAGCTTGAGAATGCCTACTGTTGGAGATGTGGGATACTCATATTTGGCTAATGGAAATGTAAATTTATTCAGCCATTTTGTAGTGTAGTTTGGCACTATGTTTTAAAATTTCAAGTACATGAACCTTTTTTTTAAATTGTGGTAACATTGGTTTATAACATATAACTTTCAGGTGTACATCATTTTATTTCAATTTCTGTGTAGATCACGTAGATCACATCATGTTCACCAGCCAAAGACTAATTACAATCCGTCACTGTACACATTACATATGCCTTTTGACCCAGGAATTTTACATTAAGGAATTTTTCCTAAAGATATATTAGTTATCAGTATTCACTGCTGAACATACAAGGATATTCATCACAGCATTCTGTAGAATTGTCAACAAAAAAAGACAAAAAGAAACAAACTAAATGTCCTTTAATGGTGGACTAGCTAAAATAAGTTATGGTATATACTCAAAGGATATATACAAAGGAGTGTACAATGAATACTAGGTATATGCAAGGTATATACAGAGGAATACTGTGAAGCCATTGACAGGAATGATGTAGATTTACATAGGCTCATAGGGAAAGAGGGAGATATTAGTGAAAAGAGCAAGTTGTAAATCAATCTATCTAAGATGATCTTTGTGTAAAAAAATATCTTCATGCTTATATGCAAATAGAAATTTCATCCAAGAACTGTTAATCGTCATTGCTTTGGCTTGGGGGGAGGAATTTGGAGGATTGGGGAATGGATAAACTTGGTCATTTTAGTTTATACTTTGCTGTACTGATTGGGATTTTTTTTTCCTTTTTACTTGTATATTTGACAATATCAAGCAAACTGAAGATAAAATCACTTTGAAAGAGGAACATTTTCAAAGTGAGAGGGTATTTTGACTATAGTTGTTCCTTAAGGCTAATATGTGTGTATATTCACAGACACATTACTGGCTTCATGTTAGGTGAGGAAATACTTAGGAAGCTTTGTAGTAAACTATGTTGATGTTACTGGGGTCCTAGGATTTTTTTCTGGATTCTTGGCATCATTGGGCTAAATTTGAGTTTTAACTGAATAGTCTTTGGTCTTTTTGACATTTCTTGGCTTTTACTACTTTTTTGTTATATTGGTGGGGAGAGTGGAGAGAGGTGTCATGTGGTAGTGGAAAACAACAAAACCCCACCATTTATTGTTTTGGTTGTATTGCACTACATCTAGTACGTCAAGACATCTTCTCTGCTTTTGCCTATGAGCTTCTGGCTTAGAAGTAGAGCTTATTCTTGAATGACCACCACCTGGATGTCCGATCTGCCCAGGATCTGAGTCAGAATTTTGTAGTCATGGTAGCTGAAGCCCAGATTTTCTCTGAACACTGGTCAGAGACCAGATAAACTGTCCTGGTTAATCCCTGATTATTTGTATCTTACATGCATATTTAAAATTATTTAAAATTCATAAATGTAATACTGTCTTTTCTTTAAAAAAATCTCCAGAAAGAGGCTATTATATAATGAAACTGAGAAATTTTTTCTTTGTTTGTAGAGATTGGCAAGGCTGACTGTAAGGAGGTATAAAAGTCCTAGGGAAGAGAGCACACAAATCAGGTGCTGAACTGAGAAAGTGTTCTCTCTCTGCTTCTGTTCTGTATTCCCTCTCTTTTCTTCCCTTCTGCCTTACTTCTCTTGAGAGCTAGTCCTGTAGGTAGGGTTTTCTTTAAATAGATGTGGAATATAAGGGTTCAGTCTGTGGCAAATTATTCTTCTGTGGTTTTCTCTTTTCCCCAGCCTCTAAGATCCTTAATATGAATTAAATTGAGTTATTTAATAGTGTAACATGAACATGAAAGGCAGTTTTAAAGGAAAGAAGTCTTAAATCACCTTTAAAGGGCTGTATTTATATGTGTGATAAGATGGAATAGAGGAAGAGCCCTACTTGATATTTCTTTTTACTGTGGGGATCATGTTTATTGTATGTCTGTTCTTTAAAACGTATCCACACACAAGCATATATGTGATGAAACTTCCTTTTCTCCTTCTGACTACCTCAGCTATTGATTAATATTATCAATTGGGTGAAAGATGGTAGAGGAGTTAGTGTCTACTCTAGGGTTTTCTCATTGTTTCTTAAGATTTAGTGCACATAAGAATCCCCTGGGGTGCTTATTAAAATTTCTGATTCCCTGGCTCCACACCCAGAGATTCCGATTCATTAAATTTGGGATGAGCACCAGGAATCTGCACTTTAAACAATCATCCCAGGTATTCCTATTCTAGGTCTTCAGGAGATCACACTTTGAGATATAGTACTTTAGCTGTTTACTGGACAGTACTAGTTAGACATTTATTACTGAGATAAATGCCAGAGTTCATAAAGAGAGAGAGAGAGAGTGTGTATGTGTATGTGTATGTATGTTACTCAGCATTTCATAGTCTTCTAAAGGCTTTAGAAGGAGAATGGAAAACCCTGGTGTAGCCTGGAAGATTTATTTGCTCCACTAGATTCACAAGTCATTATTGAGCCCTACAACAAAGCAGGAGATACTAGTTTCTGTAGTAAAAAAACTTATCTGTATTAACATTATTTAAAAAAAAAAAAAAAGAACTATGAGTCCCCTTTTCTGACATCTTCAAATGTATTTTTTTTGCCTCTTCTATTATGTCTATCATTGATTTAGGAAAAAAAGGATTGATGAGTGTGTTGTATTTTTTTTTTTTTTGTTAATACAGAAGTATAATTGAATTGATAAATTTATATATGGTCTGTCAAAAGCTTTGGAATTTGGGTACTATATGGTGTTATGAATAATTTCAAATGGTCAGTAAGGCTTTTTTTTTGGTGGAAATTGAAGTATTTTTGTTTCCCCAGAAAGAAATTGTGTCTGGAAATTCTCAGGGGAAATCTTTTTAAGTAGCATTAAGGGAATAATTTACTTACCTATGTGTATACTTTGGATGCTCTTGTGTTTGCGCATAGGGGTTTTTGGATTTCTCCACAGCAGTCTGTGTATGCTTTGGATGCTGTTGTGTTTGTGCACATGGGTTTCTGTGTTTTCCCACAGCAACAAATTTTTTTCTTTTTGAGTTGTAAACAAATTAAATTATCCTGGTCCAGATTGTGTCACATTTACTGAAATTCTTGAAGTTTTTAGGCAATGAAGATATCAGAAAAGGAATTCAGATGATTTAATTTTCATAAAATGTTGATTTATATTACAACCTTCATCCAGAAATTGTAGTGTAGCTATGTTTTATAACAGGCTGATTCTGTATGCTTGTAAAGAAATTGGACACCTTATTTCTTGAATCCTGAATCCTCAGATCCCAGACAGTGCCTTCTTTTCACAGAGGTGCTCAATAAATCTTAGGTAAATAGAATATAAATGGAGTAAAGTAATGTATATGGGAATAAGGTTATCAGTAATGCAGATATATTAATATTTTGTGATAGCATGGTGTAAGGAGTTACTTATTTTAATAGTGCTTTTTAGTTTTTATAAAAATTGAGAATATTTTAGCCCCCAAGATTTTTCTTTTACCTATGTTGGATAATTTTAGCATATTCATAATAGTGTAACATGACCAAGACAAATTCTGGAAGTTTATTGATGGCAAAAAGTTGTTTCCCTTTTTCTTATATAGCCCCTTTTAGGAAAGTGAAAGCTGTACTGGCTTGGAGCTTTCTGATTCATTCACATCTGCATTGAAAATTATTCTAGTTTTCGGTTTCTAAAGAGAATGGCTTGTTCTGGCTGTATATTCTTAATTTTTAAAATGTAGTAAATTTTCATGCACTGAACATTTTAATTTGGCAGCTAAAGTACTCACTTGAAAGTTTAGCTTTTTAGATGATAAGAATTCTTGTAAATATAGGTGCAATTTATATTATTAGTGCTTCCTTGTATGGATACTTCTAACTTCAATGACCTGATTTTTGCCTTTTATATCTTTAATATTCAGAGGAAGTAGTTTGTGAATTTCTTTTTAAATAAAGAAACTTAAAAAAAAATTTAGCTATATAAGGGACCATGATGTCTGGGGCAAGAAGAGGCCAGAGGAAATAGACTATATTGTTTAAAGAATCAAAATGAACAGTTCACATACACTGGTGTTTGTTCATTTTATTTGTGCAAGAGTGCTGGTCATGTCAGAGGTATTTTGAAACGGTTGGTTCAGTAATTTGGCCTACTGTCTTTTTTTCTCTATAACAGTTTTTCTGTTTTCTACTACACCTTGCACATCCACCAATCCAAGACACCCTGTAGGTGAGTATTTTTCTAGTTATCAAATGGCATCACTTGTTCCCAAGACAGTTGCCGCTTCACTAAAACTAGGCTTTATTTTTCTACTCTGAATTATCTGATTAATTGATTTCACAGAGTGTTATCTTATTCTTCAACTTTAAAAGTTAACCAGCAAACTGCTGAAGAGCTGTTTTTACATTATAGAAAAATCACAATAGGATTAAACTTTTTTTTTCTGAATTTATAAGTGCTATTCTCAGACTCTATTCTTTTTGAATTTTCATTACAGAAACTGGAGAATTAGAACAGGTTGGCTGTATATTTAAAGAAAATATGAAAGTTTATTTTAATATTCTGAGATAACATGGAGTAAGGAATTAAAAAGAAAATTTGTTTTAGTAATGCTTTTACATTTTTGTAGACATTAAGGATATTTTTACTTTAAAGGCTTAGGAGAAAAATTTCGAAAATATTCCCTGGATATTGGTATTGCATGTAGTTAGGTTAATTCCCAATTGAGTGGTTGTACATTCATGGGCCAGAAAGCCTAAGCCTTTTTATTTTTCTCTATTGTCTTAGACTTTTTCTTTTTTTCTGATTTTTTCTCCTCTAGGTTTTAAAATATAATTTAAAAAATTCTGTTAATAAAGATATTTTTCCTAAGTGTTTGGAAATAAAAAGTTCAATAGAATATCATGTTTAATTTATTAGTTTTGTGGGGATTGTATGAAAAGAGGAAAGAAATAGGAAAAGACCCTCCACTCTTTTTAAAGTTGGTGATGCTTATATATCTAGTTCAGCCTTGCAAATAAGTTTAAAACACCTGTAGTCCTGCATTCTTTAACTTTTGGCTCTGTTAAGTTTTTATTATCACTTAACCTTCTGTTGCTTTGCCCATACTCTTTGATACTTGTTAGCAGCTAGATGTTCTCAACACATATTCCTAGAAAACCTAACCTACAAGTACTAGAATGAAAGGCAAAATTTCACTTTTTTAAAGGCATGTTTTCTCATTTCTCCCTGGGCATGTGGTAACTTGCATGGCTGAATTAGATGGATAGTTTTGTGAGGTTTCTCAGTAAGCTATATAGCTTGTTAGTCTTTTTCATATAATCATCTTTCTCTCCTTGCTGACTCTCCCTAGTTTTACCAGCACAGAGTGGGAGTTGGAAAGCGACAAAAGGCGCCGGTCACTGTCTTCCACATACTATGCCTGATTTGGGTGGCATGTAATAATTTTTTTTTGGAATCAAATGCCTCACTTGCCTTTGTGCTCCTGTGTGGTTCCTTCCTTTTGCCAATATTTATGCTTATTTTTCTCTTATGAATCTTCTACAAGAACTTTGGAAAACAATAATCCTTGGATTTTCAAGATCCAGGATAAGAGGGTGCGTGTTTGCAGAAAAGGTCAAAATTTGAGAATCCTGAAGGAGTTGTACTGTACAACTGTTCTGGATTGGTGGATATGCAAATATTAAAGGGAAGGAGCAAATATTACTTTTGATGTGAGTGATCATAACATCTACATTTCCAATTTTGGGGAAAAATTTTATTTGCACATCTTTGATCTGGTTTATTATTAAATTGGCAATATGTTTTATTTTACACAGGAGGTTTAAAGCTGTATAAAATGCAGTATTTGAAAAATTCATGCAAGTGGTAGGCTTACTCCTTAAAGAAAAAGAATTCTTTTGATTCTTAGGAGCATTGTGATAATCCTAATCATTTTAAATATTAGATTCTTAATTCCGTGTCTTGCACGTTACACAGGTTAATTGAAATGTGTTTATAATAAGGGAAAATAGAGAATTTTAGAAATAGAATTCCCAAGTTAAGTTGAAGAAGGATAGTCATATTTTTACACCTATTCCTACACTTGTTAAAAGTATTGAAGAGATGTCATATTAACCTGTGAGAATTTGTTGATGGCCTTTTGAGCTATTGTTGACGTATATGTAAAGGGCATTAGTTCTGCTTGGCAGCTCACTAATAGCCGACCTGGTCCTTATCGGTGTGTGTCGGCAGTGTGACTGACGTTATGGTTAGGACTTTTTTAACACCGGAGGAAACTTTATTTTGTATTTTCTGACAATGGGAGTGTCTCATAGCTTTTTGCTAATTTATTTATTGGTTTTTAGAGATGTAAGGGTATTTTGTGACTATTTTATGGAAGATTGATTTAAGGTAATGGGAGGTAAACAAGTGGTGCAACAGGTAGTTCATTATTTTTAAGCTCTAGAGTGGTACATCTTGATTAAAATATTTATTAATCCATATGTTGAGTGATTTTAGGCAATGTGCACAAAAATGTAAACTATGTCTTTTCTTCTTTGTGCTTACTGATATCACTCTGATATGGGTGACATACGGGTGCATGTTTATCTCTTTATTTGCAGCAATTTTATAGTGATGTTTTGCTTTATTATCTTTATATGATAGATAAGTGGAGCAATTTGATACCTTTATACTAATATATACTGAATAGGAATAATAAAATGGCAAAAAAGATTCTTTTTTTAGGTGGGGCAAGGGTAGATAGAAGCTGTATATAAGGCTTATGCATCATATCTTGAATAACTTAATATTTGGGCTGAAAATAATTACAGTAACAGGCCTGACACATTTCATATATTTGGGGGTTACTGGGTAGACTTTAGAATAATATCAATTTGGATTTTTAATGCCAGTTCTTTCTTTGATTAGATTTTTCGTGAAGCTCGAAGAACAGTACCTAGTATTGTTTACATGCCTCACATTGGTGATTGGTGGGAAGCTGTCAGTGAAACTGTGAGAGCAACTTTTCTGACATTGCTACAAGATATACCATCATTTTCACCTATATTTTTATTGTCTACCTCTGAAACCATGTACAGTGAACTGCCTGAAGAGGTAAGAACTGATTAAATATGTATCTTTCCTTGTTATATTGTTTTAAAATAGTTGACCTTGTAAATTTGACACATTTTATTTACTATTAATACTGTCAAGGTTCATGCCTTGGTTGTACCACTTATTAATTGTATGACTTAATAAAGTTAATTAATCTTTTAAGCTTCAGTTTCTTTTTTGGTATAATAGTGATATATTCCTCAGTGTTGTTGTGAAGATTGAGATAACTCATGCTTAGACCAGAACCCGACATATATATAACACCTACTAAGAAGGTTGTAACTGTATCATTGTTAATTACATTTTAATCATCCTTCTCATCTGTTAGATTATTTGGTGGGATTTGACCTTTCAGTTCTTTCATTGTTAGCATCATGTTAAGTTGAATACTGTTACTACTGTGAGTATTTTTCAAATCTGATATTTAGTTTTTGAGTTCAAATCCAACTCATATTTAATATATTAGAATCAAAGGTAAAATCACAGTTGTTTCAGGAAAAAATAGTAGATCAACTCATGTGAGTGAAATTGATTTTTAAAAAATTGTTTTAGTACCCTGAGCTTAGTAGGACTTGAAATAATCTTTTAGAAATATTTTGCCCAGGCAACATAGTTCATGTAAAAGATTTACGTATTTTAAATTTTATAATATAAATCTTGATTATGTAGAATTTTATGATTAAGATATTTGTTTACTGAGTTCTTTGTTCTGTATTAGCGCTTGTTAGCTATCTTGCTAAGGTGGGTTTGTGCAATTTACTGCTCTTGCAAGAAACGTATGTTAAATGTAGAATAATTCATTTTTGGTTAATCAGAATGTAATATTATTTGAAGACCATTAATCAGAATGTTTTTTATATCATGGGGGCAATAAGGTTTAGTAGAATGCTGTGTTAATTAGTAGTTAAAATATTAAAAATTTACTAGCATTGAATTCTGAAATTTCAGCTCCTTTTTCTTCTTTGCCTTTATTAACCAAGTAGCTACTAAAAGTATCTTGGATATTCACATTTGTGGGGTGAAGATTATGGAAATTCTCTCAGACTACTGATTGCATAACATGTTTTATACTAATTGTTCTTAGGAAATCCTCCTCTGCCCCCAAGCCTTTTGTTTTAATTTCAGCTTTGTCATTAGAATGCTTGCTTTGTTTAGGTCACAAACTCAGGTAATAGTGAATAATATTTAGCACATATTGATAAATATTTGGTGAATGAATGGAAAGCATAGAAAGTTGCAAATGAAGTAACTATAGGTTAGCAAGGTGCCAGATCTATGGAAGAAATGAAGAGGACAGTGGGCAGCAAAAAAAACCAAGTGATTCTGAAAGAAAGAAATGGCCAGTTACTACAGTGTCTTTAAGAAAATACGATGGATAAGTTAAAATAAAAGTAAGATACATATTTTAACCTATCAAATAGGCAAATGTGAAAAATAGTTGAAGAAACTGTCTCCAGGGAAATCCATGGTATTAGATTTAAATATGTATATATATTTTAGCTGAGCATTTATAGGTAATTATCCAAAGAGTTTTTCATGGACAAATATAAAGATATGCAGCACAAAGGACACAAAAAGTACAAGAGTATTTATCCTAGCCTTTCTTCATAGAATAGAAACTGTCTAGATGTCCTCTTGTAGGGGATTGGTTAAGTTACAGTAGATTCATTCCGTGAAACACGAGATGATTAAAAATATTGATGTACAAAATATTGTCATGAAAAGATGTTTGAATATGTTGTTAAAAAATGCAGGTAAAAAATCAGCATGATGATGTTATTCCAGTTTATATAGAAATAACTATATATTAGTTATATAGATATATATACAGCTATATATCTATATATATATCTATATATATTTATATATACATATATATATATATAAAAACTATTGACAGAAATGTTAATTGTAATTATTAACTTGGGGTATTAAGATTATAGTAATTTTCATTTTCTTATGTATATTTTCTAAATCTTCTGTAGTAAATGCTGTGGTTCTTATCAGAAAATAAACTCAGAAATGAAAGAAAAGGTTCTCTACTCAGTTTTTAAAAATAGAACAGAACCAAAAAAGAATTAGTTACCATGGGACTAATGTTTTATTAGGAATATAAAACTGCTTTCTTTCTTCTAGAGCCCTTTTAACATTCTCTTGTAAATATTTCTTTGTATATATCTCTCTGCTAATCCAGTAGTCCCCAAAGTAAGTTTATACTCAAGACAATGCATTGGGATATTGAGAAAAACATTAGAACGTCTATTCATTTTTATTTTTCATATTATCTTAAATATTTTGTGTGTATATGTTTTATAATAGAAATAATATTTGTAGAATAGTATATTTAAATAAATATGCATATACTGGAGGAAATATTTTCAAATTTTTTAGTGAAGAGGTGTTAGATCAAAAAAGTTTGGACATCATTTGTTGTAGACCAGCTGTTTTCAACATGTGGGGCCTGTGGGCTCTACAAGACTTTCAGGGATTTGTCACATTCCTCTTTTTTCCAGCTATCTATCTACTTGAATACAGTTTTTTTTTTATGTACTTCAGTGAGAACAACGTATTGTACAGATTGAATGCAGAAGCAGAAATGAGAATCCAGTTGTGTTTCATTAAGCCAGACATTAAAGAGATTTGAAGAAATGTAAAACAATGCCACTTTTCTCTCTAAATTTTATTTATATATATTATATTTTGGAAAATACATTTTACAAAAGAATGTGTTTTTTTTTTTTTTCTTTTTTTGTGAGGAAGACCAGCCCTGAGCTAACATCTGTAGCTAATCCTCCTCTTTTTGCTGAGGAAGACTGGCCCTGGGCTAACATCCGTGCCCATCTTCCTCCACTTTATATGGGACGCCGCCACGGCATGGCTGACAAGCAGTGCGTCGGCGGGTGCCCGGGATCCGAACCCGCGAACCCCGGGCTGCCAAGCGCGAACTAAGCCGCTGCGCCACTGGGCTGGCCCAAGAATGTGTTTTTTAATGTTAACAGTAATGGGTTTTTAATGAATATATAATTTGGAATGTTCTTAGTTTTAATTTTTTTTTTTTTTGCTGAGGAAGATTTACCTTAAGCAAACATCTGTTGCTAGTCTTCCTCTTTTTTGCTTAAGGAAGATTTGCCCTGAGCTAACATCTGTGCCAGTCTTCCTCTGGTTTGTATGTGGGTCACTGCCACAGCATGGCTGCAGACGAGGGGCGTAGGTCTGTGCCCCGGAACCGAACCCGGGCTGCTGAAGTGGAATGTGCCGAACTTAACCACAAGGCCACAGGGGCTGCCCCAGTTTTAATTTTTAGTACATAAATATTGACAGATATAACTCACATAAACAAAAGCTTTTTTGGGTTCCTCAGTAATCTTTTTTTTTGGTAAGGAAGACTTGCCCTGAGCTAACATCTGTTGCTAATGCTCCTCTTTTTTTGCTTGAGGAAGATTCGCCCTGTGGTAACATCTGTGCCAGTCTTCCTCTCTTTTGTTTGCAAAATGCTTCCACAGCATGGCTGATGAGTGGAGTAGGTCTGCATCCGGCATCTCAACCCACAAACCTTGGGCCGCCTAAGCAGAGCGCACAGAACTTGAACCACTCAGCCATGGGTCTGGCCCCTAGGTTCCTCAGTAATCTTCAAGAATTTAATAAGGTCTCAAGACAAAAAGGTTTGAGAACCTCTGACAAAACATTTGAGAACCTCTGACCTAGATCATGAACTCTTTGAAAGGAGGGGACTGTCTTACTGGCCTTCACTTCTTCACATCCTGACACATTGGAATTGCTTAGTAAATGTTTGTTGCATGAAAAAAGGAATTAACCATTGAATCACCACATAGGCTTTAAGTAACTCCTGCCCAGCCTAATTCCTTTTTTTGCATCTAGTATAAGTGAACTTACTTCTCTGGGCCCTGTAGACCCTTTCTGAGAATAGGTGGAGAATTTTTGTTGAGATATATGAGAATTGCAAGTTATTTCTCTTCAGGAGAATTAGATAAAGAATTGAGGGTTAAGCATGGAAAAGAAACTTAAAAAGGAAGCAGATAGAAGTAGAAATATTTACAGGAAGGAAAGCAAACTTTGGTCAGAAAGAATTGCACTTAAATTTCTGAAGAGATTTGTAATATGCACTTTGGTATTAAGTTATTTTGGCAGGCTCAAGATGATGTAATGTAGTATATTGGAAATGAATTTTAAAAGAAATACCTCCTCAGCCACACTGATGAAAGTAAAGATTACATAGAGGATTTTGTAATCTCAGTAATTCATGTCATTTTGTGTCTCTCAGTTCATAGTGAGACCTGGGAGGTAAACATAAATAACAAGTAGAAAAATCAAGTAGGGGCATTGAAAACTCAGATGAATGATCCTATATACAAGAGAAATATCTTAGTATTAATTTTTTGGTTAAAACAATTATATGATTCTTAAAATTTGAGAGGAAGGAGATCCTTGCAAGTTTTTTTTTAATTAATAAAGGGATAGTAAATGAACATTAATTATTACTATTTTAAGGCATGTAAAACATTAATGTTTATTTTTATTTAATGGATTGTTTACCTATTTTGCTTTGAGGAAAGCAAATTTATTTATGAAAGCTATGTTAGGTTCATTTCTGACCTTGTTTTCCACACCTTTTCTTTTTGAGATCTTGAGTTCTTAAACCATTAATTTCCCCTATTACAGAAGTTGTGTGAACTCTACCTTCAAAACTGGGGACTAACAACTCTAACATTTTGATAAATGAGGTAAAACAAAAAGATTTTGCTAACAAAAAAATTGCTGCCATTTATGCAGCTATGTGCCATGTACTATATAAGCCAGTTATAATATTATCTAACATAAGTTTTTTAACTGTCCAATACGAAAAGTATTATTATTTTCCTGTTTGACACACGAAGAAATTGAGGCCAACAGGGATAAAGTAACTTGCTTAGGATCTCACGGCTAGTATGGCAGAGCAAGGATTTAAACCCAGGTTTGTCAGATTTCAAAGATCATGCACTTATAAAGCCCTATACTCTCTAAGACTGCGGAGAGACAGTTTCTGGATATTGTGATGTTTAGGCTGATGAGTGGTCAGGGAAATGGAGTTGTTTTTTTTTTTTTTTTTGCCTGTTTGTCATTACTTTATTTTTTTTTATTGATGTCTTAATAGTTTATAACATTGTGGGGTTTTAGTTGTACATTATTATTTGTCCGTCACCATGTGGATGCATCCCTTCACCCCTTGTGCCCACCCCCCACCCCCCTTCCCCTTGGTAAACACCAGTCGGTTCTCTCTGTCCGTGTGTTCATTTATATTCCACATATGAGTGAATTCATGCACTGTCTCTCCTTCTCTCTCTGGCTTATTTCACTTAACAATACCCTCTAGGTCTGTCCATGTTGTTGCAAATGGGACAATTCTGTCTTTTCTTATGGCTGAGTAGTAGTCCATTGTATATATGTACACCACATGTTCTTTAACCAATCATCAGTCGAGGGACACTTGGGTTGCTTCCACTTCTTGGCTATAGTGAATAATGCTGCAATGAACATACGGGTGCATAAGCCTCTTGTGATGGTTGATTTCATGTCCATTGGGTAGATGCCCAAGAGTGGGATTGCTGAATCATAAGGTATTCCTATTTTTAATTTTTTGAGGACTCTCCATACTGTTTTCTATAGAGGCTGCACCAGTTTGCATTCCCACCAGCAGTGAATGAGGATTCCTGTTTCTCCACAACCTCTCCAGCATTTGTTGTTTTTTGTCTTGGTGATTATAGCCATTCTAACGGGTGTCAGGTGATATCTTAGTGTAGTTTTGATTTGCATTTCCCTGATGATTAGTGATGTCTAATATCTTTTCATGTGTCTATTGGCCATCTGTATCTCTTCCTTGGAAAAATGTTTGTTCATATCCTCTGCCCATTTTTTGATCAGGTTGTTTGTTTTTTTGTTGCTCAGTTGTATGAGTTCTTTATATATTACAGAGATTAATCCCTTGTCAGATATATGATTTGCAAATATTTTCTCCCAGCTGGTGGGTTGTCTTTTCATTTTGATCCTGGTTTCATTTGCCTTGTAGAAGCTCTGTAGTCTGATGAGGTCCTACTTGTTTATTTTTTCTTTTGTTTCCCTTGTCCGAGTAGACATGGAATCTAAAAGGATCCCTTTATGACCAGTGTCAATTAGTGTACTGCCTATATTTTCTTCCAGGAGTTTTATAGTTTCAGGTCTCACTTTCAGGTCCTTAATCCATTTTGAATTGATTTTTGTATATGGCGATAGGAGATGGTCTACTTTCATTCTTTTGCATGTTGCTGTCCAATTTTCCCAGCACCATTTATTGAAGAGACTTCCCTTTCTCCATTGTATGTTCTTTGCTCCTTTGTCGAAGATTAGCTGTCCATAGGTGTGTGGTTTTATTTCTGGGCTTTCAATTCTGTTCCATTGATCTGTGTGTCTGTTTTTGTACCAGTACCATGCTGTTTTGATTACTATAGCTCTATAGTATATTTTGAAATCAGGGATTGTGATGCCTCCAGCTTTGTTCTTTTTTTTCAGGATTGCTTTAGCTATTTGGGGTCTTTTGTTGCCCCATACGAATTTCAGTAGTTTTTGTTCTATTTCTGTGAAGAATGACATTGGGATTCTGATTGGGATTGCATTGAATCTGTAGATTGCTTTAGGTAGAATGGACGTTTTAACTATATTTATTCTTCTAATCCATGTGCATGGAATATTTTTCCATTTCTTTATGTCTTCCTCGATTTCTTTCAATAGTGTCTGATAGGTTTCATTGTATAGGTCTTTGACCTCCTTGGTTAAATTTATTCCCAGATATTTTATTCTTTTTGTTGCAATTGTAAATGGGATTGTCTTTTTGAGTTCTCTTTCTGTTAGTTCATTATTAGTGTATAGAAATGCAACTGATTTTTTGTAAGTTGATTTTATACCCTGCCACTTTACTGTAGTTGTTGATTATTTCTAGTAGTTTTCCAGTGGAATTTTTTGGGTTTTCTATGTATAAGATCATGTTGTCTGCAAATAGTAAGAGTTCCACTTCTTCATTGCCTATTTGGAGTCCTTTTATTCCTTTTTCTTGCCTAATTGCTCTGGCCAGAACTTCCAGTACTATGTTGAATAAGAGCAGTGAGAGTGGGCACCCTTGTCTTGTTCCTGTCCTCAAAGGGATGGCTTTCAGTTTTTCCCCGTTGAGTCGGATGTTAGCTGTAGGTTTGTCATATATGGTCCTTATTATGTTGAGGTACTTTCCTTCTCTACCCATTTTGTTGAGAGTTTTTATCATAAATGGATGTTGGATTTTGTCGAATGACTTCTCTGCATTGATTGAGATGATCATGTGGTTTTAATTCTTCATTTTGTTAATGTGGTGTATCATGTTGATTTATTTGCAGATGTTGAACCATCCCTGTGTCCCTGGTATAAATCCCACTTGATCATGGTGTATGATCTTTTTGATGTATTGCTGTATTCATTTTGCCAATATTTTGTTGAGGATTTTTGCATCTGTGTTCATCAGCGATATTGGCCTGTAGTTTTCCTTCTTTGTGTTCTCCTTGTCTGGCTTTGGTATCAGGATGATTTTGGCCTCATAGAATGTGTTAGGAAGTATTCCATCTTCCTCTGTTTTTTGGAATAGTTTGAGAAGGATCAGTATTCAATCTTCTTTGAATGTTTGGTAAAATTCTCCAGAGAAGCCATCTGGTCCTGGATTTCATTTTTTGGGAGTTTTTTGATTACTGTTTCAATCTCTTTACTTGTGGTTGGTCTATTCAGATTCTCTATTTCTTCTTGATTCAGTTTTGGGAGGTTGTATGTGTCTGAGAACTTGTCCATTTCCTTTAGGTTGTCCAATTTGTTGGTGTAGAGTTTTTCATAGTATTCCCTAATAATCCCTTGTGTTTCAGTGGTATCTGTTGTAATTTCTCCTCTTTCATTTCTAATTTTATTTATTTGAGTCTTCTCCATTTTTTTCTTAGTGAGTCTGGCTAAGGGTTTGTCAATTTTATTTATCTTCTCAAAGAACCAGCTCTTTGTTTCATTGATCCTTTCTACTGTTTTTTTGGTTTCAATTTCATTTATTTCTGCTCTGATTTTTATTATTTCCCTCCTTCTGCTGATTCGGGGCTTTGTCTGTTCTTCTTTTTCTAATTCTGTTAGGTGCAATTTAAGGTTATTTATTTGGGATTTTTCTTGTTTGTTAAGGTGGGCTTGTATTGCTATGAATTTCCCTCTCAGGACCACTTTTGCTGTGTCCCATATGAGTTGGTATGGTGTATTTTTTTTCATTTGTCTCCAGATAGCTTTTGATTTCTCCTTTAATTTCATCAACAACCCATTGGTTGTTCAGTAGCATGTTGTTTAGTCTCCACATCTTTGTCCCTTTCCCAGTTTTTTCCTTGCAGTTGATTTCTAGTTTCACAGCATTATGATCAGAAAAGATGCTTGTAATGATTTCAATCTTCTTAAATTTATAGAGGTTTGCCTTGTTTCCTAATATATGGTCTATCCTTGAGAATGTTCCATGCGCACTTGAGAAGAATGTGTACTCTGCTATTTTTGGGTGGAGTGCTCTGTATATATCTATTAAGTCCATCACGTCTAGTTTTTCGTTTAAGTTCATTATTTCCTTATTGACTTTTTGTCTGGAGGATCTATCCATTGATGTAAGGGGGGTGTTAAGATCCCCTACTATTATTGTGTTATTGTTATTATCGCCTTTTAAGTTTTTTAGCAGTTGTTTTGGTGCTCCTGTGTTGAGTGCATAGATATTTATAATTGTTATGTCTTCTTGGTGAAGTGTCCCTTTTATCATTATATATTGCCCTTCTTTGTCTCTCATTACCTTTTTTATCTTGAAGTCTCTTCTGTCTGATATAAGTATGGCAACTCCTGCTTTCTTTTGTTAGCCATTAGCTTGGAGTATCGTTTTTCCATCCTTTTATTTTGAGTCTGTGTTTATCTTTAGAGCTGAGTTGTATTTCCTGGAGGCAGCAAATTGTTGGATCTTGGTTTTTTTTTTCTTTTTTTGCGAGGAAGACCAGCTCTGAACTAACATCCACTGCCGAACCTCCTCTTTTTGCTGAGGAAGACTGGCCCTGGGCTAACATCTGTGCCCATCTTCCTCCACTTTATATGGGACACCGCCACGGCATGGCTGACAGGCAGTGACGTCGGCAGGAGCCCAGGATCCGAACAAGCGAACCCCGGGCTGCCAAGCGCGAACTTAACCGCTGCGCCACCGGGCGGCCCATCTTTTTTTTTTGTGGGGAGGACCAGCCCTGAGCTAACATCTGTTGCCAATCCTCCCCTTTTTGCTGAGGAAGACTGGCCCTGGGCTACATCCGTGCCCATCTTCCTCCACTTTATATGGGACGCCACCACGGCAATGGCTGACAGGCAGTGCGTCGGTGGGCGCCCGGGATCCGAACTCGCAAACCCCGGGCTGCCAAGCGCGGACTAAACCGCTGCGACACCGGGCGGCCCCTGGATCTTGGTTTTTAATCCATCCCGCCACTCTGTTTCTTTTGATTGGAGAATTCAATCCATTTACATTTAGAGTGATTATTGATATATGAGGGTTTAATGTTGCTATTTTATTGTTCATTTTCTGGTTCTCTTGCAAGTCCTTCGTTTCTTGTCGCATGTGTTTCGGACTGCAAATTCAGTTTGGTATTTCTGCATGGTGATTCTCTTAGTTTTCTTTTTATTTGTCATGTGTGGTTCTCTTCTGGTTATTTGTTTAGTGGTTATCGTGAGGTTTATATAAAAGATCTCCTGGATAAGATAGTACATTTTCAGATGCCTCCTGTTTCCTTTGGCTGCGTCGATTCAATCCCTTTCCTCTTCCCCTCCTTATTTGTTGTTGCCACTACTTATTCCATCTTGTGTCGTGAGTGTGTGTTTCCAGTGATGAGCTTGAATTAATTTTTGATGTTATCCAACTGTAGTTTGTTCTGGTTTAGTCTCCTTGCTTTTGTCCTTGCTGAAATCTTTGTATCCCCTTTCTCATTTGCTTTTTTTTTTTCAGGCCTAAGGGCCTTCTTGAGCATTTCTTCTAGTGGGGGTCTTGTGGTGAGGAACTCTCTTAGCTTTTGTTTATCAGGGAGAGTTATTATTTCTCCTTCATATTTGAAGGATAGTTTTGCTGGATAAAGTATTCTTGGCTGGAGGTTTTTGTCTTACATGATTTTGAATATATTATTCCAGTCTCTCCTAGCCTGCAGAGTTTCTGTCGAGAAATCAGCTGAGACCCTGATGGGGTTTCCTTTGTGTGTTATTTTGTTTTTTTGTTTAGCTGCCCGTAATATTGTTTCCTTATCACTGAGTCTTGTCAACTTAGCTACTATGTGGCGTGACGATTGTTTATTCCTGTTTGTATATTTAGGTGATCTATTGATTTCATTCACTGTTATTTCCACCCATTCCCTAGGTTTGGGAAGTTCTCAGCTATTATATCTTGGAACAAACTCTCTGCTCCTTTTTCTCTTTCTTCTCCTTCTGAAATACCTATTATCCTTATGTTGCTTTTCCCCATTGAGTCTGATATTTCTCAAAGAATGTCTTCATTTCTTTTTAGTCTTAGCTCTCTCTCCTCCTCTATCTGGAGCGTTTCTGCATGGCTATCCTCGATAATGCTAATTCGTTCCTCCATATTGTCAGTTCTGCTCTTTAAAGACTCCATTTTTTTCCATTATCTCGTTCATTTTGCTTTTCATCTCCAATAATTCTGATTGGTTTTTCTTTATGGTTTCAATTTCTTTTGTGACGAAATCCCTGAATTCGTTGATTTGTTTCTGTGTGTTCTCGTATATTTCGTTGAGTTTGTTTATGATAGCTATTTTGAATTCTCTGTCATTTAGGTTATAGATTTTTGTGTCTTCAGGGTTGGTTTCTGGGTGTTTGTCATTTTCCTTTTGGTCTGTAGACATAATAAATCGTTGCATAGATCCTACAGCTTTACCTTTTCTTTTCATCTTGAAGTTGGTCCTGCAGTTTCCACCTGCTGCCACTAGATGGAGATCGCGAGCGGTGTTCTCTGAGCCCGCTGCAGTCCTTAGAGGGATTAAGCTGAAGCTCAGGGCATGTGGGGGGAGGGGTTCTCTCTTTCTCTTGCTCGACCCGGGGGTTTCCTTTCTGGCTCTCTTGGGGCGTTTGCCACACCCCTGAAACAGTCTGCCGTAACTTCCCAGTGGGGATTTCTCGACAGTCTGTGAGAGCACCTGGAGGGTGATAGTTTTCCCTGTAGAGGGCCGCCCCTCCCCACTGTCTGCGAGTCATGCTGTGTGTCTGTGCTGATCGATTGGCAAGGGAGAGTAAAACTCCTTACTTCTCCTCACGTCCTTTGGGACTGTCTGATGTATGGCAGCAGGGGGTTCTTAGAAGTCCTTTGTAGTGTTTGATTGACCTCTGTTGGTATGCGAATGATGTTTTCATGGTGTCTTAGGGGGCAGTGATTCAAAGAGGGAATCTCACTCCACCATGATGCTGACGTCACTCAGGGAAATGGAGTTTTATATTCATTAAATGAAGACCATTGTTCATTCATCAAAAATTTGTTAAGTGCCTATTCTCTGCAATGCAGTGGACATCTGAGTTTGGGTACAGCAGATCAATGTCTGTTTTCTTTACTCTTCAATTCACAATGTCTAAATGCCTAACACAGTTTTTATATGTATACATACAATACTCATACATAGATACATATATGCACATACATATTTCTAGTGCAGTAAATCTTTGCTGAATGGATGAAGGAATAAAATAGGTGTAAAACAAAAAGATAGCCACTGTTCTTCAAGAATTTAAAGTTTAGAAGGAAGAGAGACCTGGAAAAAATAATACACTATGAGAAATGCTATAATAGTATAATATATATAAAAGCATGATCCGGGGCTGGCTCCGTGGCCTAGTGGTTAAGTTTGGTGTGCCCTGCTTCAGCAGCCTAGGTTCAGTTCCTGGGCACAGACCTACACCACTCGTCAGCAGCCAGCTGTGGAGGTGACCCACATACAAAACAGGAGGATTGGCGTGGATGTTAGCTCAGGCAAATTTTCCTCAAGCAAAAAGGAAGATTGGCAACAGATGTAAGCTCAGGGTGAATCTTCCTCAGCAAAACAAAACAAAACAAGAAACATGATCCATAAAAGAAAAGATTGATAAAGTGAACTTTACTCTTTAAAAGACATCATTAAGAAAATGAAAAAACAGGGGTGCTGTGTGGTGGTGCAGCTGTTTAGTTCACGCTTGGCAGCCCAGGGTTCGCGGGTTCAGATCCCGGGCGCCCACCTACGCACTGCTTGTCAGCTATGCAGTGGCGGCGTCCCATATAAAGTAGAGGAAGATCGGCACGGATGTTAGCTCAGGGCCAGTCTTCCTCAGCAAAAAGGGGAGGATTTGCAACGGATGTTAGCTCAGGGCTGGTCTTCCTCACAAAAACAAAAAGAAAATGAAAAAACAACTAGACGGGGAAAAATATTTAAAATATATCAAATTACATATCTGATAAGACATATACCCAGAATGTATTAAGAACTCTTTTAACATAATAATAAGACTACGTCAAATGATTTTCAACACGATTGTAAAGACCGTTCATTGGGGAAAGGATAATCTTTTCAACAAATGGTGTTGGGAAAACTGGATATCTACATATAAAAAAATTGAAGTTGGATCCTTATCTTATACCATGTGCAAAAATTAACTCAAAGTGGATCAAAGAACTAAACATAAGACTTAAAACCGTAAAACCCTTAGAAGAAAACATAGGGGAAAAGCTCTGTAACATTGGATTTGGCAATGATTTCTTGGATATGACACCAAAAGTACAGGCAGCAAAAGAAAAATAGATAAATTGGACTTCATCAAAATTAAAAACTTTTGTGCATAAAACGGCGCTATCAACAGAGTGAAAAGGCAGTCCACAGAATGGGAGAAAAAATTTGCAAAGCATTTATCTGATAAGGGATTTATATCCAGAGTATATGAAGAACTCCTACAACTCAACAACAACAACAACAAAATAAATAGCCCAATTCAAAAATGGACAAGGTACTTGAATAGACTTTTCTCCAAAGAAGATACTCAAATGGCCAATAAGCACGTGAAAAGATGCTGAACGTCACTTATCATTAGAGAAATGGAAATCAAAACCACAATGAGATATGAGTTCGTACCAATTAGGGTGGCTGTTATCATAAAAACAGAAAATAACAGGTGTTGGTCAGGATGTGAAGAAATTGGAACCCTTCTGTGTTGCTGGTGGGAATGAAAAATTGTGCAGCCTCTGTCAAAAATAAGTGGTGTGGTGATTCCTTAAAAAATTAAACAGAATTACCATACAATCCAGCAATTCCATTTCTGAGTCTGTATCCAAATGAAGTGAAAGCAGGATTCAAACAGATATGTGTATGTTCATAGCAGCATTATTCACAATAGCTAAAAGGTAGAAACAACACAAGTGTCCCTCAACAGATGAATGGATAAATAAAATGTGGCATATACATACAGTGTAACATTATTTAGCTTTAAAAAGGAAGGAAATTTTGACAAATGCTACAACATGGATGAACCTTGAAGACTGTATGCTAAGTGAAATAAGCCGGTTACAAAAGGACAAATAGTTTATGATTCCTCTTATATGAGGTCCCTAGAATAGTCAGATTCATAGAGGTAGAAAGTAGAATGGTGGTTGCCAGGGCTGGGGAAAGGGACAATGTGGGGAGTTTGTGCTTAATGGGTACAGAGTTTCAGTTGGGAAGGAAGAAAAAGTTCTGGAGATAGATGGTAGTGATGGTTACATGTCTCGCATGGTAGTTGGCACATAATGGGGGTTCAGTGGTAAATCAGCTTGCCAGAATTTTTGAAGAAGGGCCAGCGAAGCGTAGATCAAAGGGTTGGAGGGAATTGTACATAAAGGTGGTTTACTAAAAAAATAAGGACTCAAGGTGAAATTTTATAAACTCTTAAAGGATTTGGCTTTGAGGGGAGGTAAATAATTCCCCATCCAAATTTTGAGTTCTGATGTCTACTTTTCATTGATTGTTTCTTCTCTTAGAATTTTAGAGCTGGAAAAGATCTTTAGAGATTATATAATAGAGTCTTCTCTATATATTCACTTTGTGACCTTAAACCAATTACTTAAACCTTTCCATGCCCAAGTTTCCTTACCTGTAAAATGAGGGACTCCTACATACTTCATTGTTATAAATATTGACTGAAATGATAAATTCATAGTCTTCAATTCAGTAAGTAGTTAGACATGACAAACTGAATGGATTACCCAAAGTTTCCCACAAATGTGTGGCTAAATTTGGGCTAGAAATCTGATATCTTGAATTTTAATCCAGTATTTCCACACTGTCATGGTTGGTACTTCTTTCCATATTAGTGACCTTTTCCCTTTTTTATTTGCAGTTTCCATTTGATGTGGGCTGGGGAACAAAATCACAAGCTTTACTCATTCAGTACATGCTTATTAAGCATTACTATGTACCAGGCACGGTGGTAGGTATAGGAGAACAAATTAATGAGAAATGGTCTCTAATCTCAGGGATTTTGGTATGTAGAAGTGGAAAGGAGAACTTCTAGAAAAACATAAAGTGTGTAGACAAATGTGGATGGTGTAAAAAGGATTTAAACAGCATATCTTGCAAGGGGGACATCTGGGGTCAAAGTCTTTATAGAGCAGGTGAACAAAGGAGAAGGTAGGTAATCACCAGCTGGAAGGAACTGAGCAATATAAGGATGACTGGCTTAATTTTGCTTGGGAGTTTTGCATGGAAGGTGGTGTCATTGTGGAGCATTCTGTGAAGAGACTGAAGGTATAGTTTATCTGCAGTGAGACCAGGCTTCCAGAGGATACAGTAGAATAGACTTGGTATGGAAATATCCCAGGAAGGGAAGTCAGCAGAGAGGAGGTACACAGAAGCAGCATAAGAGAAAGCAGTGTTGTCAGCATCCTTCCAGTTCTCATTTGTAGATTCTAGGTAATTACTTTTCAGCTTTTATGCAAAAGCCCTTTGTGATCGTTGCTTCTGACTATTACAATCAACTGTCCTTTTGTTATTATCTGCTGACTCTCCCAGACATAGTATAGTTTATTAATGCCTTGGGCAACTGGATCATTCTTCCATTCTTGTTTAGTCCATGAAGTTGAACCTCTCAACAGCATAGCCTAAGGGTTAACCCCTTGTCCCACATGAATGAACATTGAAAATGGTACTGGAAGTTGAAGAAATTGTAATTTGGTATAAATGTAAGCTTTTAATTCTCTATATGTTTAATGTCTTTGTATGTATGTGTGTGTGTGTGTGTGTGTGTGTAGGTTAAATGTATCTTTAGAATACAGTACGAAGAGGTCTTATACATTCAAAGGCCTATTGAAGAAGACAGAAGAAAATTTTTCCAAGAATTGATTCTCAATCAGGCATCAATGGCTCCACCACGAAGGAAACACACTGGTAAAGTTCCCAAAGCATTTAGGAAAATGGGGGGCAGAAGGGGTTAAGAAACGCCCTTTCTTGGAGTCTTTTTTTTTTTTGTGGAAGTGAAGACAGTTTTTCAGGTTCTTTTTATCTTTAGATGGACACGTGGAAGTGACCATTGTGTTCACCTGACTTGAGGAGATTGGGAAGTACAGCCTCATTGTTAAAGCTTTTACTAATAGGTGACTGTTAATGAAGTATTCTTATCACTTCAATTCAAATGCTCTGGTAGATTTCACATTCTGAGGCTCAAAAAGTCAAAGAAAAAAAGTCTTCTTTTTTGGTCACTTTAATTACTGAGAACTTGAACTGTCAGGTGTTGTGCTGATTACTTTGTGGGCTGGGCCGGGTGGGTTTGATGGGCCAAAAGCTGATTAGAACATTTGCTTTTCTGGTTTATTTATTTACTGATTAATTTTTCAAATATTTATTGAGCACCTATTATGTTAGATATCTTATGCTAGACACTTGGAAATCTATCATGGCTTTGTTTTATGCATTAGAGTTTTCTTGGATTTAGGCACATAGCATTAAGAGGAGCCTCAAAAGTTGTCAGATTTCAATCCCCTGACTTAAGTAAGGACTGCATTTCTAAGTCATTCAAAACAGTTTCTTTTCCTAATCTTAAATATTCATAGAAGATCCCCTTGCTTAATCTTTAAGCCTTTTCTAGAAAATAGCAATCCTGTTTGTTAAAAAATTTTAAGCCTCTTTCTCCTTGTTTTATCTTTTATGTTTCTTGTAGCTGTTCTTTTTTTTTTTTAAATTTTGTGTCTGTGTATATGAGAGGAAGATTAGCCCTGAGCTAACATCCATTGCCAATCCTCCTCTTTTTGCTGATGAAGATTGGCTCTGGGCTAACATCCATGCCCATCTTCCTCTGCTTTATATGGCACGCCACCACAGCATGGCTTGATAAGCGGTGCATAGGTCTGCGCCTGGGATCTGAACCCATGAATCCTGGGCTGCCAAAGTGGAGCACGCAAACTTAACCACTATGCCACTGGGCCGGCCCCAGATTTTTATTTTTATATAGTCAAATTTATCAGTCTATTCTTTTAAGGTTTTTAGATTTGGGATCATAGTTGGAAAAGCCTTCCCAAATCCAAAATTTTAAAGGAGTTCACCTCTTATAGCTGTTCTTGTTGGATGTTATATACATTTCCCATCCCTGCCAAGTCCTTGTTTTTCCATATTCATTCTACTTCTTTGTTTTTCACTGGTTATATTATCCAACACTTTAGTAATTTTATTGTCCTTTAGTGACTCCTTTCCACATTTTCTCAGTTTTCTAAAAATGAAAACCTATCAGATGGCTATAGTTGTGGGTTTTTTCCCCCCAGAAACCTTGGGAAATTTAATATGGAAGTTATACCTTCTGATTATTGATTGTTGCCTGATGTTAATCTAAATAACAGTATTTACAATATTTCATTATTAAAATGATTCATTTTAATAAGATATCTTGCATGTTCCTAGATATATTTTAGTCCCATAGATCTGAATTTTCTATGTTAGGGATTAATGTAATTCTTTTTCTTTTTGAGTTGCATCTGTTGACTTTCATTTTTCATCTTAGGGGCTATTTAGAAATCAGCAAGAATCCTTAGAATTTTAATCCTGAGCTTCAGTGTGATACCGGGAAAATCTTTTAATGAATTAGAGAACATTATGATTAGGAAACTTAATACTTTACCTTTTAAGAAGATTTTTTGTTTGTTTTAGGGTAGATAATGAATACCATAGATTTTGTATATAACAATTTCGACAGGGATTTTCATGTCTTTGGGATTCCTTTTTAAGTTCCTACTTTTTTTTCCCTCCCTGCAAGTGCCATTCACTATCCCTACTGTGTTGTACTAAGACTGTGAGGGTAAGAGACTTCCAAAATCAGAATTCTTTTGGAAATGGGAAGGATCAAAAAATTATTACTTGCCCATTTCACTTTCATTTATATAAGGCAACTGTTTTGAGAAGCAGTTTTTAAACAAGGTTGACTTAAGCAAATCAGTACACACTGCTTTGCCTGAAGATATTTATGTTGATTTGAAACATTTCTCATGTTGTATGTAAATAATGTTTCAAACTCAGATTATTTAAAATCATATCATTTTCCCTTTAAAGGAGTCCTATTTTGAATTATTTTATAGCTATTCTCTAACGTACTTTTGGTTTCCATTCAAATTTTTACTTGCTGGATTTGTGTGGTTCACATATATTTGGAGTCTCCTTTTCTTAAAAGAACATTTTGAGAGAATGCCAGAAAAGTAATTGAGATGCTGGCCCTGCCATGCTGGAATCTTAACATTTTCTTCTATTTTCTTTAGGTCTTTGTGCTATGGAAGTGCTTCCTCTTGCACTACCTTCTCCACCTCGTCAATTATCAGAATCAGAAAAAATCCGAATGGAGGACCAGGAGGAAAACACTTTAAGAGAGTTGCGATTGTTTCTCAGGGATGTAACCAAGAGGCTGGCCACAGATAAACGCTTTCACATCTTCAGCAAACCGGTGGATATTGAAGAGGTCTTGTTTCAGTAGTGTGCAAACAGTGAAGTTGAACTGGCTAAAAGAAAAAAATATTGACATCTTTTTTTGGAAGGAAAAAAAGCAAAGGCATGGATGAATATTACCCCTAGCCTGTAAAATTTTAATCCATGTGATAACTGCCAATGTCATCGGCAAACATCTGATGAATTTTGGATGAAATTAGTGACCAATTTGTATATGTCCTCTTAAGTAGTATTGATCTTTGTGATCGCTTACTCTTCAGTTTAAGAAGAGGATTAAAAGTTACGTTAATGAAATGTCCATACTAGACTATTTTTATTCCAGGATAAAACCTGCTCTCAAAAAGTATATTGGTATTAACCAATCAATCAATATCAATTAATATTTGCTTTTTGCAAATTATGTATACCTTATTGAAAGAGGTGACTAAGCAACCTGAAATTTGTCTTTCATATTTTGGGAATGCCTATGACTGCGATGCTGTTTGAAGTTAAGCACATTCTATGCAGCTAAAATTATTTTTCTTTTCAAGGATTTTCTTTGCTCCCAGTGGAAAATTTCTCACTTTCTGTGTGTATTGTTTTGTGTCCTTGGGGGAGCATGGTTTGTGATGATGAGAAAAGAAATTTTCCATTTGGAATCTACTATAATACTGTAGATTAAATTTTTTTTTTTTTTTTTTTTTTTTATCCTGGGATAATATAGTGTGTGGATGAACACAATGCCATCTTTCTGGCTGCTGCCTTATAGTTCAGACTCCATGTTTGAACAGCTTTGGTGTTTTTAGTTTTAATTTTTTTCTTCATATTTTTTTAAAATTTGAATTATGAAAAGACTCAGAGTTTAATGTTGCATCCTCATTGTGATATCTGTACTTTTGGACCTGAGCAGATTCCTTTGGAACCATTACCTCATCTATGACTGGGAAGAATGAGCTAGCATTACGGTTTTTTCCCTGGGCAAGTCTGAAAATATCTATTTCCCCCTTTTTTGGAAGAAAGGGACTATCTCTACTTTTATTTTTATCCACAATACATAGTTTTATCTGTTTGATCCTTCTAACAACCTTGCAAGGTCATTATTCTTCTTCTTATGTTGCGGCTGAGGAAACAGATGCTCGTTGGCAAGTGACATAGCCAAGACTCAAAAGTTTTTTAAAATTCAAAGCCCACAGTGTTTTTTATCACAACTACCTTATGTCCTTTCCCATTGGAATGACAGGACTTGCCTAATTTGCTTTTGCAGTCAATATATATCATTTTATATTTGTGGAGCATTTTTTTCCCTCATAGTATTTTCAGATAATCTTGAAACTATCAGTCCTACTTTAAAGATTGTTTTAAATGTTTATTTCAAATTGGGTATGGGACTCTGACAATTCATAAGGGCTTGCCCCCAAGTCAGCCTCCCATGCTGGAAGTAAACCAGTTGTGCCTTTTTCTGGGAAAACTCTTTTTCTTTCTAACCAGAAGAGATTGTCAGGTTTCAAATGCTGTCTGTGATAAGAGTAAAAGTTTTATAAATGATGGTAAGGCAGTAGAAGTGGATAGAAAATGTTGGTCAGATAAAACTTTTTTTTTTGGTGAGGAAGATTAGCCCTGAGCTAACATCTGTTGCCAATCCTCCTCTTTTTGCTGAGAAACATTGGCCCTGGGCTAACATCCGTGCCCATTTTCCTCTACTTTGTATGTGTGACACCTGCCGCAGCATGGCTCCATAAGCAGTGTGTAGGTCCCTGCCCGGGATCTGAACCTGTGAACCCTGGGCCGCCGAAGCAGAAAGCGTAAACCCAGCCACTACGCCACTGGGCTGGCCTGCCAGATAAAACTGTTATTTAAGGGTTATGTTTTCTCTTGTTTCCTCTTTTGTTCCTTCTTCTCAGGTTCATTCTGCTACTGGTTCTTTATCTGCTCTTAAAGCTGAAAACATAGGGATCTCTGGGAAGGATAGAGAGGGGAAAACAAGATAACATTTAGATAACCTAAGACACAGGAATTTATATACTAATAATGAATTTGAAATGACTAAAACCTGTATCAAATTCCAAAGCAGACTGCAAAGAAAACAAAACTTGAGAAAATAAATGCTGAATTTAAAATTAAGTACAGGTGCTAAAGTTTTATAGTCTTTAGTAATATAAATTTTTATAGTGCTTCACAGTTTATAAAACCTTTTCCATATGTACACAAGGCGTGCCAAGTGCCAGAGCCAAGAATCCAACTGATACCTTCTGAACTATTGCTTGTTCAATATAGCTCCGCTGTCTCCCCATAAGGAGTAGACTGGCTTTTCAGCTCCTAGAGGTTGAAAAATAAATTAAAACATGCACACACACCTACCTAAAATTTTAAAAACATATATAAAAAATATATATGCATTTATATATGTAAATTAAAAAATATCAAAGCGTCAGTGCCATTAGCAGTGGAGAAAACTACCTTTTAGTTTCACAGAGCAAAAATTACCTTATCCCCAGAATTTGGTCCTGGACTAATTAGACGTTTCTAAGATGTGCTTTTATATCAGACCTAATTATTTGATTCGAGATTCACATGGGGAAAGCAATAGATATATAGGTTGGTAGAGCTTTCTTATTGGTCAAGCAGTATAAAACATATGATTTATTGGGCAAATCATGACTTCATATCTCCTATTTTGGGCTGTCTCCCAGAAAATCAGCATATAGAGCAAAATGTATTTTTTGCTTATAGATTTATTTAGGGACAAGTCCAGCAAATCTTTTACTAGTCATGAAAGCAGTACTTATTTTTATCTAATTGACTCAAAATGTTTGTAATGACTCCAAAGGAGCAGAAAATACTTTCCATGAAACAATTCACTCTATAAAAGTGAAAAAGAAAGAAAAATTTTTTGTTTAAAGATTTTAAAGAGATTTACCAGAGAACTTCTCTAGTAATATGAAAAATCTGTTTTTTAAAAAAAATATTCCTTTAAAAAAATCTTCTTCAGGTAACATTTATTGATGCTAATTGGGTGTTTTTACCCATACATTCTCTTCTTAGGTATGTCTAAAGGATTAAAAAAAAAAGCGACACAATTGGTTTCATATTTCAAGATGAGAAACATTTCAGAATTGATTTAGATATGACTTGAAACTGAAGCTCTTCATGGAAAGTATGACATGTAACTTTAGTAGGATAAATTGCTCTATAATTTTATCCTTGTCTGTAATTATTTCTTAGATATTTAGATTTAATTTTGAAATAACTGTATGGTTTCATTTTGTGTTTTTATGAGTAGATCATATGAAATACAAGAAGTAATTTTCATTAAAATATCCTGTTTGTTTTAGGTTTCAGATTATCTTGAAGTAATCAAGGAACCAATGGATTTATCAACTGTAATAACTAAAATTGATAAGCATAGTTACCTGACTGCTAAGGATTTCCTGAAAGATATTGACCTCATCTGTAGCAATGCTTTAGAGTACAATCCAGATAAGGACCCAGGAGGTAAGGACGCACTGGACAGGTTCACTTTGGTGACCAGTGAGAAGGTAGTTTAAAGTTTAAATACTAAAGCATGCCCATGTTTCAGATAGACAAGTTAATTTTAATGACATATTATTGTATAGAGAAACTTCTCGGTGAGGGACTAATAATATACTTAAATATTAAATATAATTATTAAATTAATTTGTTAAACTGCTTAAATTAGAGAATTTTATTATCCTAGGTATCATGTTCAGGGTTTAGTTTCTTTATTTACCTTTCACTTTTTATACTTAAATTCTTATTTTGTTCAGGTAAGATGGAAAACTCAGTAATTGAGTATTTAATTTAAAATTTATTTATTTAGTCAATATCACTAGTGCTGCTGAACACTGGGAATTTCAGTGGGAACTCGTTATAGGATAAGTTGACTTATCAAAAGAACCCCTTAGGTAGACGTTATCTGTTCTCTACATTGTAGGTATTTTTATGTAATTTTAATTTTTTTTATTTCTAATCCCACCCTGTACTCAAGTCTGTAGTCCCAACTTGTTCAGTGCCCTCCAGGGAAGACTGCCAGGAACATATCTGTAGTTAAACAAGATGCATTTATTGATTCATTGTAACAAGGGAGAGTATATCTTCTGGGGGAGGAAGAAATTTTCCTTTACCCTCCTAGGTTCTTCTGGCTGGTCTAAGAATAAAATTGACATGAGACAGAGTAACAGGAAAAAATCAAATTTAATTGCATATGTACAGGAACCCCATATACATGAGAGAGTCAGAGACCCCACGTAAATGAGAGGGTCAGAGACAAAAATGTGCAATCAGTTGTATATACCATCTTGAGCTGAGGAATGGGATAGGGCCTGAGGTGTCAGAGAGGAGAAGGGTAATTCACAGAATGATAAGAAGAGCAGATATTCAGTAATTAGAGGTTTGCCCTACCATACAGAGAAATCATAAAAATTTATTTCCGTTTATAACTGGTATTATGGACAAGGCCCCAAATTTAAATTTTTTAAAGGAGAGGTAAAAGTTTTCTTGAGCCCACAGGGTCTTGATTGCCTTCAGCTCCAAATATTCGTACTGCAAAAGTGGCACATCCTGGGAGGCCTGTTCTAAACCTCTTCAGTATCATGGGGAACCATATAGGATTTGAGCTTGTGTTAAGTGATTTTGGGGAGGATTTAAGGAAGTAGGGCTTTGTAGTAGATTGGATGCTCTTAGGAAGTGGGAATAATTTTGTGATTAGGTATTTTAAGAACATGGAAGGCAAGAAGAATAGAGCAAAGCTAAAGCTGTGATTGTTAAAGCAGCAGCAGTCATTCTTCTTATCCAGGATAGGATTATATTTGGTTATTTTTGTGGTTAGGACAATGTTCATGCTTTTGTCTGTGTTCAGAGATGATTACAGAGCAGTTGTTTTTATTTTGATTCATCATGGTCACAGAGTAGCCTTTTCTGATGTTGGTGTTCTGTAAAATTATTGGTGTTTAACATGAGTACACCAAAGCCCAGCTAATAGTGCCAGGCCAGTTCCCAGCTGACAGGGGCCATTATTCTCTTTGTCACTCTATTGAGAATTCTGTTTCTTCAACAGGTGATATACAAGTAAGATGCTTTTAATTTTTAAAAAATTCATTTAAGTTTCAGTTATCTAAAGATGTTGAGAATACAGTTTCTGCTTTGTGTCTATGTTTATGGGCAGTGGTTTTCAACTCAGGCCACATGTTAGAATGATCAGGATTTCTCATTTCCACACACAATTAGGTATTTCTTGTCTAGATTTAGACCAAAGTAAATCACATATCCTAATTCCAAGTTAAGAGACAGAATGCAATTTTATGTCACTGCACTTGGTATCTAACAGTTCTTAAGCTTTGTATTAGGACATTTGCCTCTTGTAGTTTTTGTTGTTTGTTTAGCTTCTTTTTGACTTTTTATTATGGTTCATAGAGAAAAATTTATGAAGATAAAAATGAAGAAAATTAAAGTAACCTATAATCCCATTACCTAGTGTTCTCTCTCTCTCACACTCACACACACACACACAGATGTATTATATATGAAATATGTACATTCATAATATTTTTTCTAAAATGAAAATATAATTTTTATGAACTTTATAATTCATGTAGTATTTTGTGAAAAGGTTATGAGTTAATATATTTCTACTACATTATTTTAATCATATAGATGTACTATAATAGCTAATACCCTATTGTTGGACATATTAGATTTTTTAGTTTTTTCCTCTATTAGAACACTGATGAATATCTTTATAGCATAAATTTTATGTACATCCTTAATTATTTTCTTAGAATACATTCCATAAAGTGAAATTTTTAGATCAAAGAAAATATCTCTCTTTTAAGGCTTTCAATGCCCCAGCATCAGGGCCGCTATTAGATAATATAGCAATGGTATGTGAGTGAGAGAATCTCCTTCTTCAGTGTAGAAGGCATCCTGCTCCAGGGCCACAGTTTGGGTAGTGAAGAATGGGTTGGCTTTCAGCCTCATTTGATTCCGTTGCTGGTCCTTGGTGAGGGTATAACCTGCACAAATGTCTGTATAGTGGCCTTGAGCAATGTATGAGAGTACTTGAGTACCTACACCCTCATCCTGTTAGTTTTTCAAGACACAGAGGTTGCTGAAACTGTAGTAAGTAATGAGAGTTTAGGCTGTGGATTTACACCTAGGCTTTAGTCCCACTTCTACTATTTCCTAGTTCTTTAACTTGATCAAGTTAAGTCCTCTAAATCTTAGTTTTCCTATCTGCAAAATAGGGGTAATTACAGTACTATTCTCACTGAGGGGGTTGTAGGGATTAAATGAGAAAATGTATTAGATTTAACCTTATGAAATCACCATTTTCATGTGGTTCAACCTAAACAGGTTAAGCCCTTAACATAGTGCCTGGGATGTGATAAGCATTCCATAAAGGTAGTTCATATTTTTTTCTCGTTATCATTATTATTTAAATTGTGCTTTAATTTTTCATAAATCGGTTCCTTAGTGGACACCTGCATATTTGCTTTAGAATGACTCTTTATACTTTGTGCCTATTACATTCCCTGGACCACATTTAAAATTTAATCTTATTTTGGAACAAATCTAGGGATTGATAGTGAAAACTGAATTTGAGTGGTTAGAGAAAGCCAGTTGAGAAGATCAATCCAGATTTTTCCCCCTTTGTAACTTAATTAAAACCACATTGAAATATTACTTTTAAGAAAGAAGCAATGGGGGCTGGCCCCATGGCGTAGTGGTTAAGTTCATCGTGCTCCGCTTTGGCAGCCCAGGTTCACAGGTTCGGATTCCAAGCGCAGACCTACGCCACTCGTCAGCCATGCTGTGGTGGCAACCCACATAAAATAGAAGATTGTCACAGATGTTAGCTCAGGATGAATCTTCCTCAGCAAAGAAAGAAAGAAAGAAGCAATGTTTTTTGGTGCATAGTAACCTTTTACTACAGGATGCAGTTGTATAATAAAAAATATGGCTCTGTCTCACAGAGTTGATATGGTACACTTGTAACTTTCCTCCTTCACTGTTGTAGATGCAAAAACTGTTGTATAATTTAAAAGCATGATTTTGGCTCTGTTCAGATTATTTCATATCTTTAGTCAAGAGGCCTATTTTTTTCTTAGCAACATAACCACTTTTTATGTATTAGAAAAACAACCTCAGGGTCTGGTGTGTAGCAAGTGGAAATTACATGAATGTTGTATTACTTTTACAAGCTCCCATGAGTATTTGAAGGCTTACTGTGTTCTGTTTTGCCGAACACTTGGCCATTTGGGGAAAACCTAGCATATACATGGAAGATAAAAGCCAACAATTTGAAAGCTATACATGTTGCCTAAGTGTTTACCCAGATTCTCTCCCCTTGAGGATGATGTGGACAGAAATTAAATATGTTAGCCAGAAGAATTTTAACTTGTAGGTTCTAAATGTGATCAGTATCAGATATTTGACCCTAATTATTATCTTATATATATATGTGATAAATTATGTTTAACTTTTCCCTATTCTTTGTCTTCTAGTGCATTCCTTCTCTAGCCCTTCAGCGCATTCATATACTTACCATAATTTAGCTAATTTTGCTGAAATTTCAGCCCTAATCTCATAGTCTTCTCAAAATCTTCTGTTTTGTACCAATTGCTTAGGAATAAAGCTCACAGATTCACCTTAGCTTTTGGAGCCCTCTGTGGGCTATGCTTCAGCCAAACTCAGTCATATTTTCTATTAACGAGTACCATGTGCTAGTAACTGAGCTGGGTGCTTAGAATACAAAGATGACTATGACAGTCTTTGCCTCTTGCGATAGAGATATTCAGATCAGTAATGCATATTGAATAATTACTATGTGGCAGACATTATGCTGTGGTATTTGTTAGCTATGGCTTCCATAACAAAATACCACACACTGGGTAGCTTAAACAACAAATTTATTTTCTCACAGTTCTGGAGGCTAAAGGTCCAAAATCAAGGTGTTGACAGGTTTGGTTTCTCCAGAGGCCTCTCTCCTTGGCTTGTAGATGTCTGCCTTCTTGCATGTCCTCACATGGTCTTTGTGTGCATGTACCCCTCATGTCTCTTGATGTGTCCCAATTTCCTCATCTTATAAGGACACAAGTCAGATTGGATTAGTGCCTACTCATATGACCTTACTTTTCCTTAATTACCTCTTTAAAGGCTCTACTCCAAATACAGTCACATTCTGAGGTACTAGAGGTTAGAACTTCAACATATGAATTTTGTGTGTAGGGGGGGAAGCACACAATTCAGCCCATAACAGTTATTATATATACAGAGATAAGCCACAGTCCCTACTATCTAGAAACTCACTGTTTTATAGGAATGACAAATATCTAATTATTGGTAATTATAATAGATTATTAAGGTGTAGAGATAGCATGGAGATGGCAATTAGGAATTTTGTCTTGAGGTGGCAGCAGATGATTATAATACAGTTTCATAAGGTCTGTATTAGAAATATATACACAAGTGTGAGTTGAGCACAGAGGAGAAGACACTACCTGGAGATGAATAAGATTTGGAAGGGCATTCATTCTAGACTGAGAGAAGTAGTGTACAAAGGTATAAAAAGAGAATATGGCTGGAGAATAGAGTGCCTGTGGAGGAGTGTTGGAAAATTCATCTACTTCCCTACTCACTGAATCTCCATTTACCAAGCATCCATTTATGAAATATTCTCTATGTATAAATTGTGTTCAGTGCTGGAGATATACAGCTGTGGCCTCTAAGATGCCTAAAGCCTACTTAGTGGAGAGTCCTGAAGATAAATAAATGTCATAGCAAGTCCCCTATCTTCTTTTGATCTTGTGTAAGGACTTCAGAGTTAATTCTCTAGATGATAAGGAGCCATTGGATGGTTTTGAGACAGGAAGTGATATGATTTGATTTGCATTTAAGAGTATAGTGTTATCAGTTTTGGGATAGAGGTCAGTTTTGGGATAGAGGTCAAGGGAGTGGTGAGACGGTGATTGGAAGACCAATTGAGATTCAATTGCAGTGGCGGCAGAGATTGAACATAGAGGGCTTAGTGACCAACCAGTAGATATGACTGACAGAAGTCTAGAATGACTCCTGAGTTTTTGGTCTGGGTGTTAATTTTGGACGTGTTAGTGTGAGTTACCTTTGGTACACCCAGATAAAATGCAGACATTGTAGAGTAGTAGTTGTTTATGTGGTTCTAGAGATTAGGAGATGTTTGGGTAAGAGACGTGGTTGGAGTCATCAGTGTATGGGAGTGAATGAGATCACATAGGCAGTATATAGAATGAGAAGAGAGGGGAGACTAGGAGGAAACTTCCTCTAGGAAATATAGGTCCCAATTCTCATTTTAGGTCCCAGGCTTACTGTTGGTACTTATAGTACCTTTGTTAAATGTATTGCCTCTACCGGGAGTGTGCTCACTTTTTTCTTTTTAAATCAGTTTTATTGAGGTATAAGTTATATACAAGAAAACTTTTCAAAGTGCATTGTTTTTAAAACCACATGTATCTTTTAAAATCCCATTTATCCTTCAAGGAATGTTAAATGTTATGATCATGAAAAGTGTTTTTGATTTCCTTCCAGCTATAAGTAATCCCTTCATCTTGAAATCATAGCACTATCCAACTTTCCTGAGACACTTACTACTTTTTTTTTTCCTGAAGTAGTTACTTATCTACATATCTTTATACCTTGTTTTAGACTCTAAGCTAATTGAGAACGGGATCTGTATAGACATCTTGTATGGAACATGTTCATAATATTGAGAGATTATTTGGTTAAATATTAATTAAATAATATTAAATATTGCATCTAAATATTACTCACTGGAAGGCCAGTGAGTAAATTTATCAATTTGTTCTCGTTAGGTGCTAACTGTGAAGGTGTCTCAGATTAGATAGAAATTATAGAATGGAGACATAATAACATAATGCAGATATAAGCCAGTAAATACAATAAAATTTATTATTTGTGAAATAATTTGAGAAGGAAAAAAATCATCCCATAAGAATGTTTTTCTTAAAATATTAATTTTTCTTAAAAATTTTATTGAAGAAAAGAGCTAAAAAACTTCCATTCACCAAAATACAAAAGAAACATTGACACATTGAAACATTTGTTACTTTCATAAAACTAGTGATTCTATTAATTTTACAAATACTCATCAATTTGTCCTAATAGCCATTACTTTTTACTAAAGGCAAATGTAGGTGGTAATATCTTTATTTTGTAGATATAAGGAGATTGGGGCTCAGAAGAGGTTATGTAATTTGTGTACAAACCCACAAATGTTCTGTGGCACAACTGAGTGGATTGAGACTGTCTTAACTTCAAAGCCAATTTGTGTGGTTTTTTGCTGTGCTTAATGTTACTTTCAAATTTCATGAATTTGGAGAATCTTAAGATCTTAAAGTATGAGACAAAAGAAAATAACTGGTAAATATGTAGCTTTTATTCATGCATGATTTTAAGTGTCCATGAGAGAGTCTCTGAACAACCACATCCAAAACTGCATGCCTGTGTACTTTCCTCTTTCATCACATGCTTGGAAGGATCCAAGGTGACTCTCTTACCCCTCACAAAAAATGAAGATCCACGACATGGATATCTCTTATACTTTTAATATTCTGTAAACTTATGATTCTGTGCTGTATATAAACTTAGACACTGTACTAAGCAAAGAATGATTAAAAAGAATTGTAATGATAGGCACATGAAAAAGCGTTGGTTACTCATCAGATGCAGATGTTCTTTAGAATAAATTCCTTGTCCTTCAGATAAGTGGAAAATTTTTATGGAATTCTTTTTTCATTCATTCATTCATTCTTCCCCTTTAATTGGGGATGGAATATGGGTGGGAGACATGCATTTCAAAAAGCAGAGAGAAAGACCATTGAATTATTTTAGAGTGAAATGTGCCAGATACATGGCTTTATATTTAATCTTACCTGTTTTTTAGCTTTTTTCAAGCTGAGGTGGAAAACCAGTGGCAGAAAGTTGTGGTATTGCATAGACTACAAACATTGTATTATCAGCTTAAAAATATAGCTGCTTCTAAGGATGTTCATTGTATTTTTTTTTGTTTGTGGTAGCTGAAATTTGAAGCAACTTAAAACTTCCAACAATAGAGAGATAATTTTGAAAAATTACTTTGGATTGTTACACAGCCATTAAAGTTGGGTTTTCGAAGAACATTTATAAGTTATGGGGAGATTTCTGATTTTGGCCAAGATGGAGTAAAAGGGACTGAATTTACCCTCCTACCTGAAAAAAATGAAAAAAAAAACCAACTGAACAAAATGTATGAAAAAACAATTTTCAAGACATTGGCTATTAGAAAAGGAAGGAAAGTGATTCTCAGAAGATGAATAACGAACAGGTTGAGCACTGTAGTTGCCTGGAGAGTTTTCAGACTATGATGCAGGAAGGAAGAACCCAGGCAGATCCTGGACATCTCCTTGAGTTTGAAGAGACAGAGCTGAGAATATAAAGAGGCCAAAGTGGGTAGAGTTCTTAGGCAGAGTATCAGAAAGAAGAAAGCTGCATGGAGAGAACACTCTGGAGATATGCAGAAGATCCTCCTCCAGTGTTCAGCTGAACACTGATCAGCATATACGTGAGAGAAAACTACTGGAGGCCAAAGAAAGAGAGGGAATATTCTGTGAAGCTCTCACAGGGCTAGCAATAGTGCAGCAAATAGTATAAACCAACAAGAAGACAAAATGGAATCATAAAGTACACAATCCATACAAAAACTTGTTCATGAATATTTGTAATGACATTGTTTATAGTAGCTAAAACTTAGAACCATCCCTAATGTCCATCAACATGTGAATGGTTAAACAAATTGTGTTATATTCAGTAGTGGAATACTACTCAGCAATAAAAAGGAATGAAGTGTCAATACATGCAACAATAGGTATGAATCTCAAAATAATTATGCAGAGTGAAAGAATCCAAACAGAAAAGAATACATTCTTTATAGTTCCATTTATGTATATATATATATTTATAAATATATTAGAATTATATGTATACCGTGTATATATAGAATATATGATTCTATATATAATATATATACTTTTAGAAAATATGAACTAATCTGTAGTAACAGAAAGCAGATCTGTAGTTGCCTGAGAATGGAGGGTTGTGGGAAAGGGTGAAGGGAGGGATACAGAGGAGCATAAGGAAAATTTTGGTGACAGTGGATATATTTATTATCTTGATTATAGTGATAATGATATGGATATGTACTTATGTCAAAGTATCAAAATGTATGCTTTAAATATGTGCAGTTTATTACATGTCTAATTGTAATAGATCTGTTTTTTAAGACTTAGGGAAGTGCAGTATGTTAAATAATAAATGCAGATTACACAGTCGTGGTTTTTGGTCATAAATTGTTGAGACCTATATGCATTTGTCTACATGATATCTCCATTTGGGTATTTTTTAGGCATATCAAACTCTAAACTAATACTAATCGCTAACTTCTTTTCCTCCTTTTCTCTCTATTTATTGTCTAGCTTTTTGCATCTTTATAAGTGGTGCTTCCATCCCCCCTTTTTTCATGCAAGAAGCTAGGGAATCATCCTTGATACTTATCTCACCCCCTACTTCGTCACCAAGTTGTGTCATTGAGAACACATTTCAGATCTGTATTCTTCTCGTCCTTCACCACCACCACCTCCACATTACCCTGGTTCAATTTGCTATGCTCTCTCACTAAAAAGAGCCTTCTGATTATGCTCCTTAGTTTTATTCTTGACCATCTCAATCCAGTCTCCAGATAACAGCCAGGAGTGATCTTTTAAAATCTTGTTACTTCCCTGCTGAAATCTTTTCAACGACTTTTCATTGCTCTTGGGATAAAATCCAAAATTCTTTAAATATGGTCAGATTCCCGTTTGCCTCTTGCTTATTGTGTTCTAACCACACAGGCTACCTTTCAGTTTCTTGAAATCTCCAAGATCTTTTTACTCCAGAACTTTCTCACATGGTATTTTCAGAACCTGCACTGGTTTTTCCCTACTCCTTCAGTGGCTACTCCAATGCATGCTTCAAGTCTCAGCTTCAATGCCACTTCTTCAGAGAGGATTTTCCTGATTTGCCCAATCTAAATTGGCACCCACACCAATGCCCTGTAGGTTTTCATCATACCTGTTATTCAGAGGTTTTTGGGGATGGGGGATGGGAGGGGGAGGTATTAAATGTTGTATGAGGGATTATTTGGTTAATATCTCTTTCCTATAGTAGTCCAAAAAGCTCCTTGAAGTGGATACCTGTCTGTTTTGTTCACTACTGTGTAGCTGTCACCTGGCTCAGCTCCTGGTACAGTTGACAATATTTACCTAATGAACGTTTAGTGAAAATGGTATTGGAAGGAAATATATCAGTGGTTGCCTTTTAAGTGCTACATATTTGTTTTTGTAAGATTTCCACAGTGAACTGTTGTGACTTTCTAATAAAAGTTATAAATAAAATGTCTTGATCTATACTTTTTGCCTTTACTAGAGATGAAAAAGCAGATGTTACTTTGAGACTTTGGGTTCTAGTTCGTGATATTGTTACAAAATAAGTGACCTTGATATATTTACTTGGCTTTTACCATCTCAGAGTTGCACTGCTCTATGGGACACTGTTTATATTTTATTATTTATGAATGAGGACTTCTGGATTAGTGTAAAGCAGAAACTCTTCTTTTAGTACTAATTTTAGGTATAGTTTGCCTTGAAGGATGTCTGTACTTCTCTCCTGGATCTACCTATAATTTATATACCGTCTTGCATTCTTTAGCTTAGAATGTCTTGCTGTGTTTGTCTGTTTTTGTCATAGTTTTTTAATAGTTCACTTTTACTTAGGATATATATTCTTAACCGCAGTTTTGACCTCTTTTCACTTTTGGAGAAAATTACGTAGGAGTTTCTCAATTCTCAGTGTCCATCTATGGCAAGTCTGGTGCTGAGTGTATGGTGAATATCCTCTAAATCTTTTTTTTTGTTTTTCTGGGGAAGACCAGCCCTGAGCTAACATCTGTTGCCAATCCTCCCCTTTTTGCTGAGGAAGACTGGCCCTGGGCTAACATCCATGC
Source organism: Tapirus indicus (assembly GCA_031878705.1). Classification (NCBI taxonomy): domain Eukaryota; kingdom Metazoa; phylum Chordata; class Mammalia; order Perissodactyla; family Tapiridae; genus Tapirus; species Tapirus indicus. The sequence continues at coordinate 19,449,028 of CM062923.1, read as the reverse complement.
CCATCTTCCTCTACTTTATATGGGACACCGCCACAGCATGGCTGACAGGCAGTGCGTCGGCGGGCGCCTGGGATCCGAACTCACGAACCCCGGGCTGCCAAGCGCAAACTAAACCTCTGCGCCACCAGGCGGCCCCCCTCTAAATCTTTTTAAAAATTTTTATTAAAAGCCATACATTTTTGTTTTCAAAAATATAAAGTAAAGCCTTATACTTTTGAGGTAATGATTTTTTACATAAGCTCAGTACTTCGAAATTCTAAAAGCACAGTTCTCAGAATTATCAACTTGATTAAGTAGCTTACTATATTTATTTTTTACTCATCATTTAAGTGAACTTGTTTATCACCTAGAAATGCTATTACAACTTTATTTAAATGTTTGTATTCTTTTACTTCTCTTTTTAAGATGCCCTTTGTTAATGTTACTTCATTAGTATGTATAATAAATGATACCCACTTTTTAACAGATAAAATAATTAGGCACCGGGCGTGTACTCTGAAGGATACTGCACATGCCATCATTGCAGCAGAGTTGGATCCAGAATTTAATAAACTCTGTGAAGAAATTAAGGAAGCAAGAATAAAAAGAGGTAAGTTGTAGAAATGAACTTGCTGGTGAAGACCAAGAGTCATTGAATGTTATTGAATGATGTGTCTTTAGGATTGCTGGTATTATGAAAAGAATGTATTTTGAGGCACAGCCTTTACTTAATTTCTGATACTAGTATGTGTCATGTAAATTCTCAAAGATGCTTTAAGACTTTCTGTGAAAGTTTTGGTGCAATAGTGCAAATTACACAAAGTGCTTAGTGAAATTTCTTTTGCAGGAGTGTATTTTTTTTGTTAATTAATGATTTCTGCTCTTAAAGGATTTAAATAGACTTTCATATCTGAAGAGGGTTTATTTTTCATCAGTTTACATCCAATACTGGTACTTTATAAAAGTTTTTAGGAATACTGGGTTTTTTTTCCCCTATTGAAGTTTATGTGCAATTTCATTAATATAAACACAATTAGCAAATGTGGTTTGTTCATTCAATATATATCCTGTCCTCGAGGAACTCACACTTTAGTAGGAGAGAGAGAATGTAAAACAAATCAAGCAGTGTGGTATGCGCACTGGTTGAAGCTTGTTTATAGCACAGAGAGACCTCCTGGTAGTGAACCCAGCATTTTGATCCGAGTTTGGGGAATGAATTATAGGAGTGTTGTCTCTAGTGGAGTATGGGAGGGGAGGCAGTAACAGAGGAGGAGGAGATATTTGTAAGCACAGCAAACAATGGCATGTATTGGCAGAGAGATGTGAAATAACGTGGTATATTAGAAGAACTGCAGACTGTTTGGTATTGCTGAAGATGTGCAGAATGGTGGGAAATAGAGCTCAAGAGGTGAGCTGGGTCCAGGACATTGAAACTATGAAGAAGCTTTTCTTCTACTTCCTTAGAGAGGCCTTCCCTAGCCACCTAATCTAATGTAGGCTCTGCTTACCATAGCACTTGGCATTTTGTGGGTTTTTTGTTCTCTCTCTCTTCCTTATTTAGAATATAAGTGCTGTGAATGTCTTGTTCATAGCTCTACTGCAGTCCCTAGAACTGTGTCTAGTATACAACAGGTTTTCTATAAATATTTGAATGAATTGAATCCATGCTAAGGAGCTTGGACTTTATCCTGTAAGTCAGTGTTTTTCAAAATGTGTGTGCCTATTAGCCATATCAACTTACACCTAGTGAATTAGATTCTCTGAGAGTAGTAAGGAAGACCTGGAAATCTGCACTTTGACAATCTCTTCAAGTGGTTTTTACATACACTAAAGTTTTAAGAACCATTGCCATACTCAGTGGATGTCATTGAAGTATTTTAAGCAGTGGGATGAATTGGTAAAGTGCTTTGGCAGCAGGAAATAGCAAAGTCTCAATGTGGCATGGTAGGAAGATGAGAGACCAGTTAAAAGACTGTTGGGAGCCAGTTTGGAAAACAGCTTGGCAGTTTCTAAAAAGTTAAACATAACATGTACCATGTGACCCAGTGATTCTACTCCAAGAAATCTACCCAAGAAAAATGAAAACATATGCCCATATAAAGACTTGTACATGAATATTCATAGCAGCATTATTCATAATAACTAAACAACTAAACTGGAAACAATGCAAGTGTCCCGTCAACTGGTGAATGGGTAAGCATAACAGGGTATATTGTACAATGGCATACTGCTTAGCCATGAAAAGGAACAAAGTACTGATCATGACACAACGTGGACGAACTTCAGGAACATTATGCTAAGTGAAAGAATCCAGTCACAAAAGATCACATATTGTACAGTTCCATTTATATTAACTGCTCACAAAAGGCAAGTCTATAGAGACAAAAAGTAGATTAGTGGTTGCCTGGGATAGTTACCTAAAATTGGATTGCTGTGATGATTGCATAGCTCTGTAAATGTACTGAAAATCATTTAATTGTATGCTTAAAATGAGTGATTTTTATGTTATGTAGATTGTACCTCAGTAAAGCTGTAGGGGGAAAAAAAGCTGTTGGAGTAATCCAGAGTTTTAATTAGAGAAGTGGGAATGGAGATAGGGTTAGTATAAGAGAGGTGTGGCTACAGGGGTGTAGGGCATTGTGAAAGGAAGGGTCAAAATTGGCTGCCACATTACTGGTTTAATGACTTAGCAGTTGCTAATTCCACCAGTAGAGAGAGGGAATTTATAAGGACGAACAGATTTTTTTGTGGGAAAAGGTAAACTACTTATCTTTAATTTGACCTATCTTTAGGATATCCAGTTGGAGATATCAAATAGGTAGTTGGATATATGGGTCAGAAGCTCAAGGGATCTTTGGGCTAAAGATGTAGATTTGAGAATTATATAATGGCAGAAGAAGCTGAAGGCATGAATGATACTTTGCGGTAGAAGGTGTAGATTAAAGTAAAAAGAAAAGGGGTTCCTGAGACAACCCTGGGAAACATCAACATTGAAGGACTACATAGAAGAAACATTCTAGTGAGGAAGATTGAGATGGAATGGTTACTCTTATGAAGATCAGTGCAGGAGTACCAAACTTACTGCTGTGTGGTGTGAGAGGCAGCTAATATCAGATGGAAATAGTTCATGTGAATGGGATTTAGTGGCCCAGTAAACACTTGTACATTCTAAGATGGCAGAAACCATGACTTTTAGACAATATATAATCTTATTGTCCCATAGTCAAAAAATGTAAAATGTGTCCCTTTGCAAATTAAAATGAGTAAACATCGGGCCTCTTTGGGAGTTAAGTGTAAGCATGGCATGCTGGGTTATTTTATTTTTATGATTTTATGTCTAGTTTCTTTCCCAACTTAAAACAAAAGATACTATTTTCATTCCAAATTACAAACTGTCCAAGTATAATTAATGACTTTAAAACTCAGTTCTGTATTTCAGACTTTTTTTTAAACCTTGCTGGTTTATGTAGCTGGGAATATTTAAGTAGATATTACTTCTGCTTGCAGGCTTATCGGCAACAGCAGAACAAATAAATCCTCACAGTATTGGAGCTCGGAAGACGGAAACTAGAGTTGAAGAGGCATTTCGGCACAAACAAAGAAATCCAATGGATGTCTGGCACAATTCTGCAAATAAATGTGCGTGTGAGTATTTGAGATCCTGTTATCCAGTAGTGGGAACAACTGAGAATGATGCAGATTTGTTAGGAATTGGGTACACAAACCAGAGTGCTGCTGTTTTCCCACAGCTCTTTTAATCTTCTCTGTTTTCAGAGGTGAAGAGCTTGTGGGGTAAGAAGCTGAATCAGAAATGTATTTCTTTAACCTTGTTTGCTCTTTTTGATCCGCATTCAGTACTTACTGTTATAATTGAACTAAGTTTGAATATTTTTGGTTTTTGGATAGAGGTGTGGAGCCAGTAGACTTTAATCCACCCCGCCTCCAGCCCCAACCCCTTGTTGTGTGCTACGCAGGATGTCCTCTTTGTGGTGGGAATGGAAACTCCGACTTAAGAGAGTGGCTGATTTGACAGTGGGAAGTTGATTTTTCTGACAGAATATTTTGTGCTCAGGAAAAATCTGTATAGGCTTCTTGATCTAGTTTTGCTTAAGTGAGAGGTATTTAGAGAGGGAAAATTCAGTGTTCTAGATTTTCTTCATTTTTCCTCATTCATGGTGATCTATAACATTTCTAAAAAGACAAATGTTAATAAACGTAGCATCTTTGTAATGTAGTTCTTATGTTTCACTGAAGATAGCCCTCCTTACAAGATATGTGCTGCTGTTCTGTTATAAAGGTGATAATACTGCTCTAACTGTCAATAAAGCTGGCCATAATATGTTGTTTCACCAAGGCATTGAATTTGAATGAACCATACTCATTGTTTTAGCTTTTCCTCTTTGTGATAAGTGGCATTCATATGTGAGAAAATCTGAAGGACTTAATGGTGCATTTAGTTCCATGAAACTGATTAAAGTTATTTGGCCTAGTTGTACCTCAGATCCTGACCTGGATTATGTAACACAGCACTCTCATTTAAACCTTGAAATCCTTTACATTCTCTGCACCTGATACAAATATTTACTAACTAAAACACATTGAATATGGACTTTAAGCAGTTTTCCTTTAAATATTAAAATGTTACTTTAATCTACAAGTGTGAGTTTTGTTTTCTCTTACCAGTAGATGGCATATGTGACTCATCTGTCTGTTTTACATGAACTTACTTAAATCATAAATCTAAATGCCCCTAAGGGAGAGTTGCTTTCCTAAAGTCTTAGTTTTGGAAAAAGCTCAGAGATGCTATAAAAATTGGCTCTAAAGATTGTGCTTCTAAATGGACTTTTCAGACAAAGCACCCCTGAAAAAGGAAGTGGTATATTAAAGATTAGTTCCATAAATATATACTCTACCACATGCCAGCGGCTGTGGAGATACAGCAGTGACTAAAACAAAAATCCCTATTCTGGTGGAGTTTATATGATCAATTTCTCTTATTTTACCAAAATTGTACTAACCATTAGAAATAATTATATAAGGGTGGGGGGGAATATCTGTAGTTTGACCTCCCCCAAAATAAGAACATTTTCTCTATTCTTAGCCAGGAGGAAGGTATTAGAAGTAAACTTGCTTCAGTGGGGCTCCTAGCCTTTGCTTAGTGTGCTACATATCAAGTAATTGAGCTTGTCCTTGATTGAGCAGAGTTCAGCTTCTTCTTGCTCTCGAGTTCCATGGCTTAGAGAGGAAAAAAAAGGGTAACCTCTTGTATTTTTGGTTACATGATTGGAGAATAAGCGAGGTTACAATGTCAGGAGTGACTTGTCAGGTAGTAAAAACCTAACAGCTCCACCTTTTAGAGAAAGAGCAAGCTGAATTTTTTTTTTCCGTTTTGATGTGGACTGGATTAATTTTTCATGTAGTTAATGGAATGCTTACGAATGTCCATCACTTTAGCCTGTGTATAGCTTTTAACAGTGAACTAATACAGAAATTTCTTCTCCAATTACCATGTAACTATAAATTGTAAAAATTGAAATTATAGGGGAAAAAGGAATGGAGAAATGATTCTAGTGATTTCCAGTTTTGAAGGTAAAATATATTTTGAGCCAAGTAACTAAATAACTTGAATTTTGGAAATGATTCCAGAAATCTATAATAGATTTATTCATAGAAAGAAGAGTAATATTTATAACAAAATTTGTCCATTTCTTGTGAATACCTTGGTGTCTTTACAGAGACCCAGTAAGAATTAAAGATGAAAGAATGAAAAAGTATATAAACATGCCATATGCTGTTGATGGATCACAAGTTTATATCAAGTGGTGGAATATAAGAAACAAGACTATATTACCTTCTGTTTGTCTTTGAAATGCAATTTTTAAACTGTGGATTAAGCAGTCTACACTTAGTGATCTCATATTTGTATTTTCTTTTTAAAATGTCTTTGCCCAGGAAGCTTTTCAACTTTGAGATATTAAAAATATATATTGTGTTTTTTTAAATTAAGCCAGACTTGACATTACTTTTATAGCCTCTGAAAAAATGAATCATTTTTTGCTCCGATGGCTTTCAGCAAACTAATATATAGAATTTGGTATTAGATACCAGAAATGATAGGTCTCTAGTTTAACTTGTTTGCTTTAATAACTTTTGTATTTTAATTCCTTTATGCAAATTGCAAAATAAAGCTTTTTGATTATTTAAGGGACAGTGCGGGGGGGTAGATCTGCATGACCAACTACCTTTGATACATGTGTGGGAAATTAAAGATTCCTGGGTCCATCATTACCTGCAAGTACCAGCTGTCTACTCATAAAGCTCATGATAGTTTCAAGCATCTAAGAGTACAGTCCCTACAACTTTTGTAGGTCTCCCTTTTCACATAACTGACCAAATATTTATCTTAAATGTTTTGTTAATGTTGTTGTTGCCACCTTGATAGCAGAGGGCTTAATTTTTCTACATATTTTCAAATAGCACCTTTCCAAGAAATTGATCCTGCTAGCTGAACTGTTTGTGGTAAAGGAGGCTAACAGTTGGCTAACCAAATTGTCCATATAACCTTCATAGGGCTTCTGTCCATGACCATACTTACATTACTATGGGTGATTCCTTCTTCTGGAAGGGGCGGCAGTGGAGATTACTTTGTGGGGATTCTTGATATAATGGATCATGCCTTTCTTTTCATGGTTTAGGCGCTTTTGGGTGATCTTGGTGGCAAAGCACTCACCTTTCAGGTGGAAATCCAGGGCTGTCACCCTAAACCTTCCAGGCAGCCTGGTAATTTGGTCATTCCCTAAATGTGTATGCTTGGCCCCTGGATGTTAGGATTTAGGAACAGCTACAAAGTAGAATCTAGGGTAATAGAAAAAAATTAATGCTGAGTAAACTCATACACGAAATAGATTTAAAAAAATTTCATTCTTCAGAGTTCATCTCTGATTTCATATCCATTCCACTTGTAGGTTGTGAGGATTAGTCAGCGTGGATGTCAAGAGCTAGGTAGTTTCTGTTTGTGTGTTACAGTGGTATGGGTTTACTTTCTTTTGGGTCTCATTTAATAAACATTTGTAAAACAAGTATTGCACTCCAAGTTCTACATATCTTTTTTCCTTCCTTGTAAAATAGTTCGAGTTCGGAGAAAATCGAGGCGGCGATCACAGTGGGGTAAAGGAATTATTAAGAAAAGGAAAGTCAATAATTTAAAAAAAGATGAAGAGGACACCAAATTTGCAGACTATGAGAACCATACGGAGGACAGGAAATTGCTAGAGAATGGAGAGTTTGAGGTAAGCACTGACTGCCATGAAGAAAATGGAGAAGAGACTGGAGACTTATCTATGACCAATGATGAATCATCGTGTGACATCATGGACATGGATCAGGCTCGAAGGCTTAACAGTGGAGCGGGCACAAAAGAGAACTTTGCATCCACCGAAGAGGAAAGTTCAAATGAGTCTCTACTCGTCAACAGCAGCAGTTCTCTAAATCCAGAACAGACATCTAGGAAAGAGCCTTTCCTTAAAGGAAGCTGTCTAAATGGTGAGGCCTCTACTGACAGTTTTGAAGGAATACCAGTTCTGGAGTGTCAGAATGGTAAAGCTGAAGTAGTTTCTTTCTGTGGTAGTGGAGACAAATGTAGTTCTGAACAAAAGATTCTTCTGGAGGACCAGTCAAAAGAAAAATCAGAAACTTCCAATGAAAATCATGGAGATGATCCTGAGAAACTAGAGGCACTGGAATGTAGCAATAATGAGAAGTTAGAACCTGGCCCTGATGTGGAGGTTAAAGATGCAGAACTGGATAAAGAAGGTAGAGCTTATATTTAAAAAAAATCTTCTGAAAGTTTATAAACTCCAGAGTTAATTAATTGTGTATTTTGTCTGGTCCCCAGTAGCAATAGTTGATAAGTGATGATACCCCCTTGAGAATCTGTTGAAGTTTTCATCCCTTTCCCTAGGGAAGTATACACATACGTACTAAATTTTGTTGAAAGTTTCAGAGGATTTATGGTCCAGAATGCGTTGCTTTCCTGGCTGCTTACTCTTCTGCCTCCCACATGATTATCATCCCTGTCCTAATGGATTTATGACTAAAAGCTGAGTACATCCACGGGTGTTAAGAAGATGGAATTCTAACAGAAGAATGATTGGGGTGGGGTGGGGAAGGGCTGCGAAGACTTGAATACTATAGCAGTATGGTATAAAAGAATCATATAGACCCACATTAAATTACCACTCCTGTTCATTATAATCATGTGACTTGGAGCTAGTTACTTACGTTCTCCAACTCTATTTTTCATCTTCTAAGTTAAACTTAAGAATGGTGTCACTGCAGGGATGAAATAAATCATGTATATCAATAGTCTCTCCTGGTACCCGGCACATACTGAGGTATATTCATTCCAGGCAATCACTGTTAGTTGAATCTGAGGGATGTGTAGTCTAAGAGACTCCATTGCTTTGCAAGGCCGGTGGTGGAGGAAAGCAGCAGAACTCTCACTGTCAAATTTGCCTCGTTCTCATAGAATCAGAGCACTCTGCCAGCTCCTGACTTCCTGTTGCTGGCTATGTGATTCTCTTAAGAGAAGCAGATAGGGGGAATTGAGGGTTTCCAGTTGTGCTTTGTTTATCATTGTTCTTTAACCCATAGTGGGATGGAGTGAGTTAGAGATCTACCCTCTATCTTGAAATTGTTTCGTGCTCTCTCTATTGTGTGGTATATGTAGCTTTAGCCTGGGGTTTGGGCTAGGTGGGAAAAGTCTTTTGCTGCCAGTTTTTTGAGCCCTCTAGCAGAGTTAGGAAGTAGCAAGGTATTATTCAAAATCTTAGATTTCTTTTAATGGATAAAGAGAGATGTACTATTCTTAAATGCCATCTGTTGAGAATTTTATTTCTTCAGTATTTAGTAGTTTTAAGAGCAGTATTTATTTTGGGTTATCATGTAGATAGAACTTTAAAAATGTGTTAAAGCTAGGGTTAAGTAATGAGTGGGACAGAGTGGGAAAAAGGGAGAGATCTGTGTTATGAGACAGAATGGGTACAGGGAGAGGAGTCCTTTTTACTCCCCTTTATTATGAGATTTTTAGTAAGCTTGCAGAAAGAGTTTAAGTTAATATAATGTTCAGTTGGTGATCTAAAAGCTTTAAAGATATTTGTTGTGTAAAAGCTTGACCTGAAGTTTTCATTTGTAACTGTCAAGGCAGTGTTACCTAGTGCAGTGGTTCCTAATCCAAGTTCTCAGGTCTCTAAAAGTCCATGGATGTAGTAATGAGGATCATATGGCCTTTTTTTTTGCTGAGGAAGATTTGCTCTGAGCCGATCTTACTCTTTTTTTTTTTTTTTAAACTAAAGGAAGATTTGTCCTGAGCTAACATCTGTGCCTATCTTCCTTTATTTTGTATGTGGGCCACTGCCACATCATGGCTGCCGAAGAGTGGTGTAGGTCTGTGCCTGGAAACTGAACCCAGGCTGCCAAAGCAGAGCAGGCCAAATTTAACCACTAGGCCACGGGGCCAGTTCCTCATATGGTCTTAACAAAATTCCTAGCATATGTTAATTGAACTATAAATAAAGGCTTTCACTGTAAAGGCTGTCTGAAATATAAAATTTCTCTGATATGTCATGGTATATGTTTTTGAAGGCAACAGTTAGGTTCATTTGCTGTTTATCTGTATAGCAGGCATTGATGAGAAAGAATTGTTTAAAGACTTGGGAATACAGGACTAATGCAGGAGGGAGGAGGAAGGTTCTCCTTAATGTCCCTGACATGGGCCAGATCCTGTGTAAAGTTCTGAAACCGTCCGAGTTTGTCTTTGTGTTCCTTCCCTGTGGCTTCCTCTTAGAGTGCTTCTACCTGGGGGGCATATGCTCCCCGGTTTGCCTACCCACTCTGCTCTTCAAAGTGCCTGCTGCTGTCAAGTTATGCTCAGCCACCTCAAAATTTCTGGTTTTTCAGTGTGGCTCGTCTCAGCATGATGTTGAGAGGAAAGTAATTAGATTATACTAATCACTCTAAGGTAGGAAAGATCACTCCCCCTATTACCCTTTTAATGGGTTTATATTAAAAAAAAAAAATTAACCCAGATCGATTTCTAATAGAATTCTAGGCAGTATAAGAGAAAAATGAGAAATTTCAGTCATTGTTGAGGAAAATGTTTTACGTTGGGAGGCAAATATGTACACAGATTAGCCTCACTTTGTGTTAGTATCTACTTTTCTAGGTTGCTTCCCTTCTTCCAGTTTTGAGAGCTCCAGATTTTAAAATGATTGCTGTCGTAAAGAGAGGGAAGGCTGTTTATAAATTAGTGCTTAGAGATGAAGCTTGCATTTATCTTCCTTTTAGTGGATATGTTTATTAGATGATACATATTCTAGTATGACTTGGCTTTCATAGTTGTGGTTTAGTTCTCTTTAATTTGGGTTACTTATTCTTACCAAAAAAATTATTTATCATTTAAAGAATACATCCTTATTCCAAAAAGGATTTGTGGTGGGTAAAAGAATTTATAGTTGTTTAAGCCTGATTTTTGTTAACTTTTACTTGCTGCAGTGCGTTTTTTTCCTCTCAATTGTAGGTGCTTCTAAAGTAAAGAAATATCGTAAGTTAATTTTAGAGCAGGCAAAAACAACCAGCCTGGAACTGGTTCCAGAAGAGCCGTCTGAGCCTGTGCCACCTCTTATAGTTGATCGTGAGAGATTGAAGGTAAGTTTAGCTATTCCCAGTCAGTTTTAAATGAATGGAAAGAGATTTGCGTATGTTTGTAGGCAGTTGAATAAAACTAGTTTTGATAATTTCTTGCTTTAACCTAGGAATATAAGTGCTTTAGAGATTCTAGTAAAAAAGAACTATGTGTATTTTGAGGGGTTTAGAAATATGCGAATGCTCTTGGTAATAAACTAAACCCTAGAATCTTCTAAATTCAGGTGTCACTGTTACAGCATAGCCTATGGTGTCTGTTGCCTAGCCATTTGAATACAACTGATTCAGTTTGAACAATGAACTCAAACTTCATTTTATTCTCTTTTCTTCTAATTTTTCTTAGAAATTGCTTGATTTGTTGGTAGATAAAAGCAACAATCTGGCAGTTGATCAGCTTGAGAGATTATATTCTCTCCTTAGTCAGTGCATCTATCGTCATCGTAAAGATTATGACAAATCACAACTTGTAGAGGTAAGTGCTTAGTTCATCTTTGGAATAAACAAATATGTACTTTTGTTCCAAAGAAAAGAAAAAAGCTTTTAGTTGGTATCTTCTACCAAGTAAATGAAGAATGTTTTGAAGATTTAAGATTAGAAAAATCATTGGCAGTTATAGTTTGAAGAATAAAGCCTCTCTCTACCATTTGGTCTCAGGACAGACATAATCTGGGATTCTTTGTTTATCAAAATACTGAAATTCATGATTCTGGGTTGGCAAATACACAGAATAGCATGTCACAGTTTTCCCCTCCCTTCTTACTACTGACATCCTTGACCAAGCACATCACTTGGGCCTACTGAATGACTTCACAGTTCTTGCCACCACTCTCTAGGCAGCCACTGCTAATTAAAAGGAGTTGGCATGGGCGATGAGACCTAGTTGCCACCCTATTAATGGTTGGAAGAGAACTTATTTCATCAGACCTAGTCCTATAAAATAGCCATGTGAAGGAGTGGTTGTCTTTTTGCTTAGACACTTTAGAGGTGAACCACTCCCTTCCTAAACAACTCTGGGCCATGAGAAAGTTCTTTCTTATAAATATGAGCTTATATCTCTGTTCATATAATTTACATCATTAAGCCACACTTCTGCTTTTTGAGGTCATCTAAGCAAATGGAATCCCTCATCTACCCACTAAATGGCTACTTGACTTCATAAGATTCCCTTTGCTTATTTGTCTGTCAGTTCATTTATCTGGTGGTCTAGTTATTAAATGTTTATTGAGTACCTACAGTTTCAGATACTGTGCAAGGTGTTTGGGATGCAAAAAATGAGTAAGACAAAATCTCTGCTCTCAAGGAGCATTTTTGGTATATTAAAGATTTATATGTAGAGGGTGTGATTTCTCGTGTGTATTAAGGAATATTGGACTTGAAATCAAAGCAAAAGAACATTTAAAAGTTATTTTGTAATCACATTTTTACGAATCTATATTGTCATTATACAATATATAGAAATAACAGAAAAGCACAAATGAGAAAAGAAAAACATCACCCATATCCCACCATCTAGAGGAAACTAGTCAGTGCTAATCTTTTGGAATATGGTCCATCCTTAAAAAATGTCTAAATGTACATAACGTGTAAGTGTGTGAATATATATTTAAAAATTGGGATCATATTGTATATTCCGTTTCATAACCTGAGTTTTTCCTACTCACTAATATATGATGAAGCATTTAGCAGGAGTGATTTTGATCATACATAAGATGATCAGATGATAATATGTTAATATTGCCTATTAGTTCTGCAGAGATGTAGAATATAATTTCTTTGGAGGTGTGTAAAGGGGGAAAGGAAAATGAAGTGTCTTAGAGGTATTTGATATTTGCCCATCTGAATGAATGTGTGGGGTAGAGTTCTTGTTTTTTATTCTAGAATTTGTTCACACGGTTGACATTTGATTAGCTTGAATGGACTGAATACTCTTCAGCAGTGAAACATCTTTCAGTATGGGACTTGGAACCCTGTAATCTAAGGGCCTCGTTCAGGGAGGGAAGGGATCTATAGTAGAATCCCCAGTGAGTAGCATTCCTGGTGATGGTGGTGATGGCAGCACCTCCTTCTGGCTTTTTTTTTTTTCCTTCTTCTTTCTTTTTTCTTTCAGCTCTAATTGGAGTGAATAGCAGTGGGAACAGTGTGCATTCTACTTTTGGTGCAAGTTTTACTATACTGAATACATTCCTTTTGCTTTGGGAGTTAGTTGAATATAATGAGTAAGGAAGGGCTCTGGCTTTGCAGTGAGGCTGTTCAAATCCTGACTCTGCTATTTATTAGCAGGCAAATTATTTACCTAAGTTTTGTAGTACAACATCTGGCATAATAAATACTCATTGAGGGGCTGGCCCGGTGGCATAGTGGTTAAGTTCACGTGCTCCACTTTGGCATCCCTGGGGTTCGTGGGTTCAGACCCTGGATGCAGACCCACGCGTCGCTCATCAAGCTATTCTGTGGCTGCATCTTCTGTCTGCCGCAAGACATGCCAATAGTCAAGAGACAAAGTGGTAGGAAAGAAAGGACTTTTTATTACAGCTTGCCAGCAAGAGAGAAGATGGCCGACTCATGTCTGAAAGAATTGTCTCAAGTGGGGCACAGCAACTTGGAAGTAGTTATATAGACCAGTGGATTATAGGGGAGGTGGTTAGGAATGTTGACCCTCTGGTATTACAGGCTGGGAGTCGCCACAGCAGATCTTTCAGTTTTCATTGATGATGGCTCTCAGCATAGACTCTGCCCAGGGGGGTCATCATATTTCTAAGGAACTCAAAAGAACAAAGTTACCAACTTATAGCAGCTGAGAGGGGCCGTAAAATCTACAGAGCATGTCTGGGTTAGTTAATCAGAGGTCATTGAAAGTTACAGTAGGGTTTCTTTTCTACAATGTGGCTTCCCTCATGTCAACCTTGCACCATGTGCAAAATGGAGGAAGATTGGCAAAGGATGTCAGCTCAGGGCCCATCTTCCTCACTTAAAAAAAACAACAACTTATTGAGTGTTACTAGCATCATCCTCATTAGCCTAAATATAAAATAGGAGCCATTTGGAAGTGTCTAGGGCAGATAGTCTTATACAGTAGCTATGGTATTATAATCAGGAAAATATTTAAAGCTTAACTTATATGTAAAATTCTTTCTCTAAAAAGTTATTTAAAATGAATTTTCCCATAATACTTTTGTCTTTCCTTTAATAGATAACATGCACTTTTTTTTTTCCCTTACAGGAGATGGAAAGAACAGTTCATATGTTTGAGACATTCCTATGAACTTTTCAAGCTGAGTGGTTTATCCTCTCCAATCTGCTCCTGACAGAGCAGTCTTCTGAGCCATTCAATTTCAAATTGCACCAATTATGTGCAGAGCCTTGGTGTAAAGTGCTCTCTCACTCATTTCTCTCTGTTGAATTTGGTGCTATTGTCTCAGGTACCTGAAACCAGCCAGCCTACAAGAACCAAACAGAACTTCAGAAACATGTATTTTTCCGCAAATAAAAAATACAACCCCACAGATTGGAGATTTTGGTGCTACAGAAACTGCTCTCACTTCTGCTCCTCTTTTTGTGCACTCTCTTTTGGAGACTTTTCTCTTAGGGAGCAGACCAGCAAACACAAGGAAACTGGATGGGGCAGTTCTAACTGTGTTGAATTGTTTAAACTAAGTGGACAACCTGTTATTTTTTTTTTTCTCCTTTCTACCCCTTTTATCATATTTGCTTTTATTTTTTTCCTCTGGGTAATGGACTGAAACCTGTTTTAGAGTTGGCTATGGTATATTCTGGTGGGAAACTGAAGAAACTGGATGAAATTAGATTAGGCTCTTTAGAACTGCCTTTAATGTGCCTTTTTATTCATTTGAGAAAGATAAGGCTAAACAAAAGGATGGGCTTGTTTGTAGCAAATGAATTAGAATGTTTTCATTGGTCACAACCTTGAAAATAAGTTTTGATACTCTGTGTCATTAGGAGGCAACCAGTGTTTTGGTATAAACTGCCTATCTTGTTTTCAAAACTCAACCAAGACACTCGTTAAGCCACATAATATACTAAAATGGTAAGTTTTCCTGTATGGTCTGTTTCTGTTTAAGAAACATGTAGTAAAAGAACAACAAGAAATGATGATACACAGTCCACCAAAAACACCACACACTTTTCGGTATTGCTGACAGTGATGACCAGAAAATAAATAGAGAGCAGCATTCTTTTCTTTTGTCAGTGGCAATTTAATGGTTATTCACGTTTGACTTCCCAGAGAAGAATGATTTTCATGTATAGTGAATATTACTGTTTTGTTTTAAAGCCAGGACTTGCCAAATGGACAGAAAAGAGAGAAATTAGTCAGAAGCTCCATAAAATTCATTTTCTATATGCATAGTTGCAGGTGAGCTCTGGTATGGTCCTTGAATTAACAGTATTAATGTTTAAATCCCTTACCATAAGGTTACTTTCACAACTATTCATTTTGATTGGAACCCATTTTGGATCTTGTTGAGTGATTTCTGTGAATTGTACTTATCTACAATTAATTATGGGTTACTAGTTTTACAATAACTTTCTACAAATTTGGAGACACAGTCTAGGCAGTTGCAAAGAGGCAAAGGGAGTGCAGTGACATTTTTTTATCAGATGATTTTTAAACAAAAAAGTAGAGAATTTTGACAACTTGGCTTGATATCTTTATTCATTATAGCCGTTAGCTGCAGGTGTGTCTTTCCAATATATGCAACACATGTAGTTTGGGTTTAATTAGAGCAAATGGTCTTGGACTACTGCAGAGATATTGAGCTACCTCAGCTTTTTGTATTTTAGTTACCAACAGTGTTTACAGAGTCCTGTAATCACTTTGCCACCGTTTACACGCTGAAGCTAAGGTACTTGTCTCCTCGTCTCTAGCTGTTGTAGTGTGCTGGATGCCGGCGCAGAAAACACACTTTGGCCATAGGCTGCTGCAGTAATCCTAAGTGCTTCTTTGCATTTATATTAACATTTTACGCCTTCTAATTCTAGCTTAAATTTTTTTTTAATGCCACTTGTTTTCTTTATACCTACTCTATGAAGTTTTCATAATATTTAGTTAGTCATGTAATTCAAGATGCTACCCATGTAGACACACTGTATTTTTAAGGTGGGCAAGTGCGATTAACAATGAACCATTTTAAAGGGGAGGTTATTTGAAACCTCTAATTTGATTATTGGGAGGATTTTCATGCTTTCTTTAGTATTTATTACCGTCATACCAGTTCAGACTATTTTACTGTCTAATACATTAGCATTTTGTATTTTGATGGAAATTGTTACAGAATTTAAAGATTTGATGAAAATAAGATGTAGCAGATTTTTTGTAGCAAGTTTCTGGTAAAAGGGTTTTTTGCAAGTCTCAGGTTCTTGCTGCACTATTTTTTTTTAAATATTTATTCCAGTTACTCTAATTCAGAAGCATTCTGTTCAAGTAACAGCAGCACTTGTGAAAGGAAAAAAAAAAAACGCACATGTTCTTAGTAGGTTACTAAATTTGTACAAGTTAATTAAGATTTTAGCCATCAGTGAGTTTGACAAGGGAAATTTATTTATGTTTAGCATTAAAATGCTTCCAAAAGATCAAGTTTTTTGATTTTAACCTTGATATAAATGGAGAAATAGGACGCAACCTCAGTATGATAGGAACTGCCACTTTGAACAGTTTAGGTCTTAAAGAGAAAGCCAATCTAATGCTAATGGGAGAAAAATGAGCTGAAATTGTACCAACTCCTCCGGCCTCCTTTCTCCCCAAAGAGAAACACACTATACCAGTTTTGCTTATTTTCCAGATTTCTGATGGTTCTATAGTTTTCAGCTTGTGAAATTATCCAAGTGGACTCAATTTTGTTTACCTTTCTGTAAGTTCTTAATTTTTGCTGTATAGCATTGGCAAAAATATGTACAAATTGACCTCTGTTCTTATTTCCTATTGTGAGCATTATGAATGATAAGCTCCTGTGTAAAACCTTGCTCTCAGATCAGTGAAATATGTATCACAGCACAGCCCAACAGTAGTTAATGCTCAACTGTGGGGAACGTGGGAGCTTTTTGAAGATGATGGAACCGCACTAAGGTTGAAACTGATGGCTGTGGAGTTAATTGTGTTTTTGAGCTTGAATCTCACCTGTGATTAATTTTTTTGTTTTGTTTTATGTCCTTTCATGACTTGATTTTTCTCATATGCCAATGTATTTGTAGGTTTACTGGATTTTATTTTTAGGGAGTGGGGTGGTAATATCTTATCTTCCCATTTTTTGATTAAGTTGGTTCAGCTATGGTGCTATTCAGTAGGTATCTTCAGTGTCAGGTCCCATAGCTGAATGCCATTGTTATTATAATTATTATTTGTAATCACATTGTAAGCTTGAATTTGGGCTTGTACCTGCATCTTTTGTATTTTGTACATTCGGTTATTTAGACTTTGGGAGTCTTCTTTGGTTTCAGTCGTGTATGTCTACTTTGTAGATTAAGTAGACTTCATCAGCTATGGTCTATTTTGGGTTTGTAGCTTAATTTAGAATCGTGTTAAATTGATGTTTTGCATTTGACTTCATTTTACATTAGTTTGAAGTAAATTATTTAATTTTTGAATTCTGGAATTTTGAACATTTACTGTAATTTGTAATATAACTGCTGTGAAATACTTGAATAAAGATGACAAGAAAAAACATGTCTTTCTTTAGCTTGATTATGAATATTGTTGGCTGCAAATGCAATGCTACTTTTTTAGCTGAATTTCTCTCTTTTGCAGCTAGGACATATTGATGTTTATTAAGTACCAAAAAAATCTTATGTGATTCTTTTAGATTTTAGTAGCCCTCAGTATTTTTTTTTTTTTTTTGGTGAGGAAGACCAGCCCTGAGCTAACATCCGTTGCTAGTCCTCCTCTTTTTGCTGAGGAAGACTGGTCCTGGGCTAACATCCGTGCCCATCGTCCTCTACTTTATATGGGACGCCGCCACGGCATGGCTGAGAGGCAGTGCGTCGGCCGGCTCCCGGGATCGAACCCGCCAACCCCGGGCTGCCAAAGCGCGGACTAAACCGCTGCGCCACCGTGCGGCCCCTCCTTCAGTATTTTTTAGCCAGAAGTTTTTCTGTTGAGAAATTGTGGTTTTAATTTCGTTTGGAGATTGTCTAAAGTATGTCGTGTAGAAGCAAATGGATTAGTTATCCAGTTGGAAGACTATGCTACAGTAGATGATCAGGTAGTATGGTTCACTTATTTTATAGTGTTTTCTCTTTGAACAGGTAGCTATCAGCATACTTTGAACAGTACATAGAATTTAAATATGGAGAGAGATTTCATACTAGAATTTTGAGGGGCTTGTTGCTTCAAGTGAATAGAATATTCTTAGCTTTAGATTGCCCATTTTTCTGCTGTCTGCCATGAGACACCTTGTCATGTCCCAAGATGAGTATACTAATCTTCCTCAGTTTTCTTGGTGTTCTTTTTTTTTTGAATCACAGTAAAAAGGAAATAGTTGAATTTGAGTAAGACTTTGTTTTTGTTTTTCTTGATTTTACAGATTATGTAATTTTTACTTTTGATTGTATATATCAAAACACTGGTACTGATAAACCTGGGAAACAGATTTTAAAAAATTTTATCTGAATGTTTAGATAAGGAGTTTATAATTGCATTTGAGTCTCAGTCAAGTTTTTAGGACTCTGGAGATGAAGTTCGGTTTATTTATCCAGTTTTAGTTTCCAATGGACTCAAGACTGCAGTAAAGCAAGAGACTAATCTTTAAATATCTACTTCATTTTATCTCTATGCCCCAACCCCTGCAAAGTTATCTACTGGCTATTTTTTAAAATATAAATTCCCTCTCCTACCCACAAAATCATATGTCTGTTTCATCCTAGGCACTATGCTAGGTGTATGTGATACCCAGATGACATATTCTCTGTCCTTAAATAGCCTATAGTCTGCTAGGGGAGGTTAGTGCATATACCAGTAGTCATGATGCAGTGGGATAGGGCTGTAACAGAAGGAACACAGTAGTGTTCAGAGTTCTAAGAAGGGAGCCAATTAATTCTGTTTAGGAATGGGGAACATGAGAAAGGGCTTCAGCGAGAGTTGGCATTTTATTGGCCCTTCGCCTCCATCTGCCTCTTCTGGAGTCTAGTCCCAAAACTTTTTCTTAGTTTCTTGTGACCTTACATATTACATCATATCACTTTATTCATGCCTGTCACCCTGGAGTATCTTTATCTTTGCTTGTTGAAATCTTGCGCATCTTTCAGGGCTGGGCTTAGATTCTACACCAACAAATCTCCCTTACTGTATCTTTCCTCCTCAGAACTTAGCTGTATTTTGTACTGTGTAACATAATAAGTTGTGTTATGTGTAACATAATAATAATGTTATGCAAACAGTAATTTATTCATGTGGGAAAGGGGATTCCCTGTAGGAATTTAAAACAATGCTGGACACATAGTAGATGCTTATTTAATTCTTTTTGGCTTAGTTGACATAGAAAGCTGAAATTTACCTAAATCATCCTTCCATTGGTTCAACAAATATATAGTGAGTGCCTACTATGTGCCAGGCACTGTTGCAGGTGCTGGAAATAAAGTGGCAAACAAAGCAGAAAAAGTCCTTGTCTTCATGGAGCTTAAATTCTTTTAGATGTAATGTGCCAGATTTTTGTCATGGTTGATCAGGGTTCACGTTATTTTTTTAAAGTGTTCTCTCTTGATGCATTGAATGAAGCATTTTGTTGTTAAAACTGTCAAGAACTCTTTTTCCTTTTGCTTTTCTTGTATTCCCCATCTTATTGAATAGATCCATATCCATCAAGTATCCAAATCCTGTCATCCTAAATTTTATCTTCTTTATGGTGCATCTCATTCTAATCATGCAGCATGTTCTGTTGATTTTTTTCCCTCCAAACATGTTTCATATCCATCACCCCTTCTCCATCTTTATTGCAGCTGGCTTAGTTTGGGCACTAATCCTTTTGTTTGGACTAGTGTAATAGTCATCAGTTTGGAGGGTTGTAAACATGGGTGAGACATCATGTCTCTCTTCAATAAAATTTTTGTAATGTAATTTAACATACTTATATCACATTTACTAGGTGCTAGAGACTGTTCTGAGTGCTTTATAAATACAAATATAAACTCTTTTAATCCTATGAGAACCTTATGAGATAGGTGTTATTATCCCCATTTTATAGGCCAGGAAACTGAGACATAAAGTAATTGACCCAAGGTCTTATAGCCAGGATTCAAATGCAGGCAATCTGGCTTGAGTTGATGCTCTTAATCACTATGCTTGACTGCTTCTTGTGGGGGTAGATAGGCACACAAACATCATTTCTGTATAATATCATAATAAATGACATGGTGTATCATTTCAGATAGTTCAGTGTTATGTGTGAGTTATGCATAAGGCACTATAGCTGTACAGAGGAGGAGCATGTAGCTCAACCTCAAGGAAGCCTTCCTGGGAAACCTGATGCCTGAGTTGAGCCATCAAGATGGGAAAGGCCTTTCAGGCAGAACAGCAGAAGCGTAGACTGAGAAGTGAAGTAGCATGACAGCTGCAGGGGGAAGTACAAATAGTTCCATATCTCCACAGGTAAACATTTCACGAATTTATTTGAGCTGCTGCCACTTGCCAAGCAGAGTTCTTGGCATTAGAGTTATAGCCAAGGACAGGACAGCAACGTCCTGATTCTCTTGGAGCTTATAGTCTAGTGGACAAAGAGTAAACAAGATGTTATCCAATAGTGGCCAATGCTTGGATGACAATAAGTACAGTAGTAGGAATAATCGCAGCAAACATCTGAGTACTAGGTACTAGTTTAAGAATTAACCATTTAATTATCACAGCATCTATATGAGGTAAGTACTGTTGTTGGTTCCACTTGACAGAAAAGGAATCTGAAATACAGACTTGGTTAAGCAACTTGCCCAAGGTTACACAATTAATGAGTGTTAGCTGGGATTCTATCTTATGTGGCTTCAGAGCTTGGATTCTTTTTTTTTTTTTTTTTTTTTTTTTGGTGAGGAAGATTGGCCCTGAGCTAACATCTGTTGGCAATCTTCCCCTTTTTGCTTGAGGACAATTGGCCCTGAGCTAACATCTGTGCCAGTCTTCCTCTATTTTGTATGTGGGATGCCACCACAGCATGGCTTGATGAGTGGTGTGTAGGTCCACGCCCAGGATCCGAACCCACGATCCCTGGGCTGCAAAAGCAAAGTGCACGAACTTAACCACTACCCCCAGAGCTTGGATTCTTAACCTGTCTACCATGCAGGTGAGTGATAAATTCACTTGCCCTTATTCAGGTCTTTCTCCCCTATTAATAAACATTTGTTAAACGATGGAATACTACAGAAAATAATCAAATGTGCATATTCCCACCATGCAGAATTAAATGTTAACAGTTTGTCATAATTATTTTAGTTCTCTTTCTAAAGAAAAAAAAAATTCTGGATAGGGTTGAAGTTCCCTTTCCATCCCTCTGCAGTCCCATTTCTTTTCTTTTCTTCCCCAGAGGGAGGCACTTTCATGACTTTGATGAACATCTTTCCTGTCTGTGTTTTTGATTCGTTACTTGAGGACATAGCAGTATGGCTGCTGAAGCCAGACCGACTGAGTTTGAATCCTAGTTGTGTCCCTTCTTGGCTGTGTGACATGCAGCAAGTTCACCTCTGACATCAGTGTATCTGTTAGATGGGGTTGATGACAGCACCAAGCCCACGGCAGTTGCTGTGAGGATTGTCTTGAGTCAACATGTGTCAAGCACTTAGAACAGGACCAGGCACAGATTAAGTGTTCAGTAAGTTCTAATCATTACTACTCTAATTCTTGGAACTATTATATTTGTATGTAGCCATAAAAATGATTTGGGTGTTTTTTAAGATCCATAAATGGAATTATTTTACATCTTGCTTTAAAACATATATATTTATAAATTGGAAAGCATGTATGTGGTTTAAAGAATAAAGTAGTTCTAGAAGGCATCTTATAAAACCCAGTAATCCCTTGATTTCCCCTCCTCCCCCCCAAAAGAAACATTCTCCCCAAAGCCAATTGTTATCAACACCTGTAACTAATTATTTTGGTATGTGTCTCTGTATTTCTAAGTAATATTCTTATATGGCTACTTTTTTATTTTCCAGTTTTTGCCATTATCTTTTGATTTCCACTGTAGAAGGGAATAGTCACACTTCTCCCCAACACACACCCACACTTTTTGTTTTCTCATCCTCCCAGTGGGTTATAATTTTCGTTAGATCGTTATTCAGTATTTGCATTATTATGACTATGTAAAGACTATTGACAGCTGAGCTATTTAGTATACTGTGAGTAGTTTTCCTTTCCCGTACACTTTTTTGTTAATAATAGTCTTTGTTGTTATTTGCCTAGTTTTCTATGTATTAATTGCTAGTTTGTCCCTAAATTCATCCCCAGTAGTCCAACTCTCTTTTTCTAGTATCTTTAAAAATATAAAGTATTCTAGCATTTCATCTTGTTAAGAAAATTTCTCCTGGAGCATTCTAACCTTTTCCAATTTTGCATTGGTGTGTACTAAGGTCTTAGCCATTTTCTTGGGACCTCCCTTCACTACCATCCTTCACCTTTCTCTTATTGTCATTTATATGCTGTGTTGCTGTTGAGAAGTCCAGTGCTATTCTGATTTTTGACCCATTTTCCTGGTTTTGTTTTCCTTTCATAAAGCTTTTAGAACTTCACTTTTTCTCTGATATTCTGGAATTTGAACTGACATGTTTGGGGTGGGTGTCTATACTAGACTCTGTGGGCTTCCTCACCTTAGAAACTCATGTCCTTCAGTTCTGAGAAGTTTTCCTGAGTTATTTCTTTATGATGTGCTCATGTTTGTTTTCTTCATTCTCCGTTTCTAGAACCACTGTTACTCAGATATTAGCCCTCCTAGACTGTTCTCTAAATTCTATTTCCTTCCCAATTTTTATTTCTATATTTAATTTTTTAAGAGATGATTTTGTTCTCTTGATTTTTTAAGTATCATTTTGTTCTTATTTTCTGGATGCAAAATCAGCTCATCTCTCTGTGGACATTAATAATTATTTTTTCTTTCTTAGTTTTTCTTCTCCCTGCATAGACTTTCCTCCAAGTTGCTGTTCATTTTGGCCCCTGTTCAGTATTACAGCTTTTTCTCAAATGTTTGGTAATTCCTTGCTATCTGCTCATATTTAAGAGTGGGAGACTTAAAAGCTGCTTTCAGAACATAGGGTAAGAAT
The DNA here is from genome assembly GCA_031878705.1 of Tapirus indicus. Lineage (NCBI taxonomy): Eukaryota > Metazoa > Chordata > Mammalia > Perissodactyla > Tapiridae > Tapirus > Tapirus indicus. The sequence continues at coordinate 19,426,102 of CM062923.1, read as the reverse complement.
CTCCAGATAGAAGAGTGTTAGAACCTTCTCTGGGAAATAACATCAGCCTAACAGGAAAAAGGCTAAAGATAATAACATTGGGGGTTCCCTTATGAAACCGTCCAGCCAGATCACCCAACAGAGTTGTATAGAATAGAAATAATAAATACAGAGTTGAATGAATGTTGGCTACCTTAATATCATTCTCTATTCTCTTAAGAACTGACCCTGAAACTTTGTAATTTGGTTGGTTATTCCAATAGAAGTCTCTTAGCCAGAATGCCTTTTTTTTTTTAGATTATTTTTACAAATGATTTTGAAATTTTTGAATATTTACCTGTACTCCTTTTGTTTGCTTCCACGTTTGCCCTCCTAACCTCATTTTCCTTTCATTAGGCTGGTATGTTAGATGCAAGATCTCAGAGGGAATTAAAGTGTTCTTTGGAAGATTTTGTACTGATGGCTTTCCCCCACTTTAGGAGCATCAGTTATCTTCAGAGTGCTTGGAGGTGATGGAGTCAAGCTTTCTCCTTTTCATTGGCTTCTGTTAAAGCCAACTGTTTTCCTGACAACATCTCTTATTCCAGAAACAGCAACGATTGGTCTGTGTAGGACCACTTTAGTTAACGGTCCTATCATTAATGGCTAATGTGGCAGGTCCAAAAGGCCGCGTACCAAAGATCATAAGACACCCCAATTTTCTTACTGGAATTTCTATTTCTTTCTGGAGTCCTGGCTGCCTGGAACTTTTTCAGGTTAGTGTTTTGATTAACAGAAGAAGCATACCTTCAGGGGAAGAAGTCCTATACTAGCTAATCCTTTCTTCCTCCTTCATCCCTGATGAGCTTCAGGCAAGAAAGATGAAGGAAGGCTGGACTGGAGGAAAAAAGGTGAGTAAAGCAGAAAAAAGTTCAGTGTTTTTTTGCATCTGTGATGTCTTTATAAGTTAAAAAGTTATCTTGGCCTTTCCCCTACTACTCATCTACTGGAGATATGGAAGTTAGGAAAGTGATCATTCCATTCAAGCGTCCGTTACAACAATGTTTTAAATATCGTACAGCGTTATGGATTAATTGCTAGTGAGTTGCTAAGTACTGAATTTAAAAGGCCAACATTTTAATGGGTTCTAATGGTTTTAGGAGGTAGGGATCAAAAAAGTTTGTTTGGAAGACTGTGAGTAGACTAGCTTAGAATTAAAGATACATAATAAGGAAGTATGGTGGAAGATAAAGCTGTATAGGTATTTTGGGGTCTTGTTATGGAGGACCAGGCTAAAGATATCTGTACTTTATCATGTGACAATCCTTGAATGTTTTTAAATAGCACCATGACATAAATGGAATTTTAGAAATATTAATTTGATAAGAATATGCAAAATGGAAAATACTTCCTTTCAACAAGATATGTTGACTACCTACCATATGCCAAGTCTGTGTTAGGCACTGGAGTTACAAAGCTGAGTAAAACAGTCCCTGTCCTTAGAGATAACTATTCAATAGAAGACATATTAAGAGAAAAAAAATTTAATTAGGTAAGTACAATGATAATGGTTTAGCTGAGGTGTTATTGGAGTATAGAGAAAGGGAACATAACCCACCTGGGAATTCATGAAAGGTTATTTTTTGGTGGATATGATATCTTAACAGCATTTCAAAAAATGAAGGAATGCAGTAAAAAATTGGGGAAGAACATTCCAGGCAGAGGGAACAGTATAACAAAGGCATAGAAGCAAAGACAAACATGTTAATTTCAGGCTTCTATGGGCACTTCTAGTTTGCTTTATTCGGAAGCAAAGTAAAGAAGAAAGTAGTGTTAGAGGTTAACAATATGCCTTTCTTGTATTCCAAGTGAGAGATGCTCCAGGCCTGAGCTAGGGAAGTTGTGGTAAGGATGATGAGAAAAGGACAGTTTCTAGAAAATGTAGAGGTGAAATCATTAGGACTAAGTGATTGGATTTTGGGGATAAGAGTAAAGGAGGAGCCTGGAATTGCTCTTAGGTTTCTGCCTGGGTAATCCGGTAGATTAGTAGTGCCATTAACTGAGAATGAACAGGAAACAGTAGCAAATCTGGTGTGAATGCAGTATTGGACATTTTGGCATCCAGGTCCAGCAGACATTTAGATAAACATATCTAAAGCTTGGGAGAGTTTAGAGTTGGAGACTTTTGGGGTTAGCTGTCGTAGATGTTGTTCAAACCAGGAGTGTGAATCAGACCACTTAGGCTGTACTTTGAAGCAGCATGAAAATGGTACATAGAGGAACAGTAATGTTTAAGCAGCAGTAGAGGACATCTTACAAAGGAGACTGATCATACCTTCTCAAAAGCAGGATAGCCAAAAGAGTGGTGTCACAGAACTCGAGGAGAAAATTTTATGTTCAAAGTGGACAACAGTATCAAATGCTCCAGTGGAGGCCAATGAAATATGTACTAAAACATCGCTAGTAGATAAGACAATTTGGTGATCTTTGTTATTTGCAGGAAAAAAGGAAGGAGTGAGAGCATAACTAGAGAGGTACACAGGATTAAGGAAAGGATTTTGATGCAAGTGAAAAGGCTGAGCATGTTTATATACTGAAGGAATGGAGATGGTGGTAGTGGTGGCAAAGGTGGTGATAGCAGCTAACGTTTATTGAAAGTGTGCTGGACTCCAGGCCCTCTTCCAAGGGCTTACATGTGTTAACTCATTTACTCTTCACAACAACCCTATGAAGTAGATATGGTTTTCCTCGTTTTACTAATGAGGAGGGTTAATCACTGAGACATTGTTACATGGCTGACAACTAGTGAAAAGCAGAACCAGAATTGGAACCCTAGGATTCTGACACAATAACCCAGCTATTTACCACTATCCTATATTGCTTCAATAGAAAGGTGGAGGTTGAAGACATGAGAAAGAAAGGTGATCAAGGTTCCAGAAAAGATTGGAGGGGATAAAATCAGGAACATAGGTGGGAGTGTTCGTCTTGAACAAGAGGAAGGATATTTTATTCTTGAATAAAGTACCCTCCAGACTGGGGGGTACAGATGGAGGTTGTAGGTTTGGGGATAGGATGGGGTATTGTGAAGTTTAGGAATTTAATACCTGATCACGTCAAATTTTTCCATCAAATATTTATTTATTGAATTTATACCTTTTTATTGTAAAATGTAACACAGATATGGAAAACTGCTTAAAACAAGTGTATAGCTTATCATGAACTATTATTATAAGATATAACCTCCACCCAGATAAAGAAAATAACACTTTGTCAGCCAACCCAGAGGCTCTCAATGTGTTCCATTCCAATTAAAACCCTCTTTTTCTCCCCAAATGTAACCACTATCCTAACATTTATGGTAATGATGTTTTTGCTTTTCTTATAATTTTATCACCTATGTGTATTTCTAAGCACTATATTTAAGTTTTTCCTGCCTTTTTTCTCTTTTGTCTTTTAAGTCTCTTAGTCTGCAGATTCTTCCTCAATCTTTTTCTTTTTCCTTGCCATTAATTTGTTGAAGATGCCAGGTTTTGAACTACTGAATTTCCCAGAGTCTGGATTTTGCTGATTCAGTCCCTGTGGTGAGGCTAACATGTTCATTTGTCCTCTGTATTTCTCATAAATTGGTACTTGGATGGATCTGGAGCTGTGCTGTCCAATATGGTAGCCACTAGCCACATGTGGCTATTGAGCACTTGAAAGGTGACTAGTCCAAATTGAGATATGCTATAAGTAAAATGCACACTATTTTAAAGATTTATTACAAAGATGGTGTGAAATACCTCATTAATAGTGTTTATATTGATTGTGTATTGAAATGAATATTTTGGATATATTGGGTTAAATTAAATTTATTAAAACATAATTTCCACTTAGTTCTTTTTACTTTTTGTAATGTGGTTACTAGAAAACTTAAATACTTACGTGGCTTGCACTATGTTTCTATTGTACAGCACTGATCTGGAGGCTTAATCAGATTCTGGTTTTATTTTATTATTATTTTCTGCAAAACTACTTCATAAGTGAGAGTGTGTGCTTCTGTTAGGAGGCTCTGTTAGGAGGCGCATAGTGTCTGGTTATTTTTCTTTTTTGTGATGTCAGCAGTGATTGATACTCAATGCCTAGATATCTTAATTCGTTAGAGTTTGCAAAATGGTGAGTTCTAACGAAATCACTCCTTATTTATTTATTGCTTTGTCTGTTATCTGGTCATCCAGTAGTGCAAGTCATATAGGAAAGGTAGGATTAATCCTTGATTCTTTACCTTTATTAACCGGTTTTAGAAATGAATGATCTCCCTCTCCAAAGACAATGAATTAGTTTTCTTGGTATCATTATGAATTCGTGGATTTAAACATATTTAATATATTTCAGTGCATTGCTATTATTATGCTTATTATTGCTGCTAAAATGATCCCATCTCTGCCCAGTGGGAATCTTTTCGAGTTAGTTCCTGAGTCTTTTTGACACAACCCTACTAGTCTTTGTTAGCTTTTAATCTCTGTTGTGTCTGTAGTGATATCCCCTCTTTTGTTCCTGATATTGGCAATTTGTGTCTTCTCTTTTTTTTCTTTCTTGGTCAGTCAGTCTGTTTTTATTCATATTTTCAAAAAACTAGTTTTTGGTTTTATGGATTTTTTTCCTATTTTTTCTGTTTTTCTGATTTCTGCTAAGTTTATTTCCTTTCTTCTGCTTGTTTTCTGCTTAGTTTTTTAAACTGAAAAATTAGATTATTGGCTTGAGACGTTTTTCCTTTCTAATATAAACATTTAATGTTCAAATTTATAAGCACTGCTTTAGCTGCATCTCGCACATTTTGATGTGCTTGTATTTTCCTTTCAAAATATTTTCTACTTTACCTTGAAACTCTCTGACTCCTGGATTATTTAAATGTTGTTTTATATTAATTAAATGTGTTGTTTAATTTTCAAATATTTGGAATTTCCCAGATTTCGTATTATTGATTTCTCATTTAATTTTTTGTGTCAAAGAACATGCTCTGTATTATTTTAATTCTTTTAAATTTATTCTGGTTTGTTTTGTTACCTAGCATATGATCTATCTTAGTTAATGTTTTATGTCAACCTGAAAAAATTGTGCATTCTGCTGTCATTGGGTGGAGGGTTCTATAAACGTCAGTTAGGTCACATTGGTTGCTCATGTTGTTGAAGTCTTCTATATCCTTGCTGATTTTCTGTCTACTTGTATCAATTACTAAGAAGGAAGTGTTGAACTCCTCAACCATAACTGTGGATTTGTCTATTTCTCCTTTCAGTTCTGTCAGTTTTTGCTCCCTATATCTTGAAGCTCTATTGTTAGTTGCATATACATGTAAGATTGTTATGTCTCCATGGTGAATTGAACCGTTTATCATTATGTAAGATTCCTCTTTATCCCTGATAATTGTCCTTGTTCAGAGTCTTCTTTGTCTGTTATTAATATACCTACTTTAGTGTTTTTTTTTAAATTAGTGTTTGCATGGTATGTCTTTTCCCATCATTTTACTTTCTTTTGCCCTACCCTTTCATCTTTCCATACACATAACCATCTCCAAAAAGAAATATGGCTCCCATTATCCTGAATATATTTATTTTCTAAATCCTTAATTACATAAAAAGTAGTTAAATAAGAGTTAACCCATACCATTGGAAAAAACAAACCTACTAAATAGAGTTCAAAATCTGTTTATAGTGCTTTTTGTCTTTAGTCTGAGGGCATATAGTCTAAATACTGTGTTCAAAAGTTAGTGGGTTAATCTCCTTCTCCTCTACCCCCATTTACTCTAGTTATGTTATTCTTCGAATTAAAATATAGTTAGGTTGTTTTGTTTGTTTGTGTTCAGTTTTAAGGTCCCTCTCATCTTTGTTTGTTTGTTTTAGTATACAAAAACATTAACATATTTACAAAAGTCATAACTATGCAAAATAGACCCAGAGAAGTGTCATTGCCCCCATCCCTTCCATCATGGAAAGTAATCAGTTTTATTTATTTCTCTTTATCTCTCTGGTGTTTCTTTTGCTCAAATAAATAGTTACATGTATATTTTCCCCCTTTATTCTTACACAAAAGAGAGTTATTATAGATACTCTTTTGTACATTGCTATTTTTTAAATTAATAGACTTTTTTTTTTGCAGTTTTAGGTTTACAGAAAAATTGAATATAAAGTACAGAGTTCCTTTAAATCTCCTTACCTGTGTCCCCCTGCCAGTTTCCCCTATTATTAACATCTTACATTACTGTTTGTTATAATTTATGAGCAAATATTGATACAGAACTAAAGTCCATAGCTTACATTAGGGCTCACTGTTCCTATTGTACATTCTATGGGTTTTGACAAATGTATAATGACATGTATCTATCATTGCAGTATCATTAAGAATAATTTTCACTGCCCAAAAAATCTCTTGTACTCTATTCATTCCTTGCTCCCTCCCCTGGCAACCACTGATCTTTTTACTGTCTGCATAATTTTCCCTTTTCCAGAATGTCATAGAGTTAGAATCATCTATATGTAGCCTTTTCAGATTGGCATCTTTCACTTAGCAAAATGCATTTAAAGTTCTTTATGTCTTTTTGTGGCTTGATAGCTCATTTCTTTTTAACACTGAATAATATTCCAGTGTATGGATATGACAGAGTCTGTTATCCATTTGCCTATTGAAGGACATCTTGGTTGTTTGCAAGTTTTGGCAATTATAAATAAAGCTGCTCTAAATATTACATGTGCAGGATTTTGTGTGAACTTAAGTTTTCAACTCATTAGATAAATACCAAGTATTGTGATTGCTGGATTATGTGGAAAGGGTATGTTTAGTTTGGTAAGAAACTGCCAACCTGTCTTCCAAAATGGCTGTACCATTTTACATTTACATCAGCAGCAAGTAAGAGTTCGCTTTGCTCCATATCCTTACTAGAAATGTGCTCTGTATCCATACTGGAATTTGATGTTGTTAGTGTTTTGGATTTTGGCCTAATAGGCATGTAGTGGTATCTCATTGTTGTTTTAATTTGCAATTCCCTAATGACATATGGTGTTGAGCATCTTTTCATATGCTTATGTGCCATCTGTATGTGGGGAGATGTTTGTTTAAATCTTTTGTCTATTTTTTTGTGTGTGTGTGTGAGGAAGACCAGCCCTGAGCTAACATCCGTTGCTAATCCTCCTCTTTTTGCTGAGGAAGACTGGCCCTGGGCTAACATCCGTGCCCATCTTCCTCTACTTTATATGGGACGCCGCCACAGCATAGCTGACAAGCAGTGCGTCGGCGGGCGCCCGGGATCCAAACCGGTGAACCCTGGGCTGCCAAGCGCAGACGAAACTGCTACGCCACTGGGCGGCCCCCTCTTTTGTCTATTTTTTAATTGGGTTGTTTGTTTTCTTATTGTTGAGTTTTAAGAATTCTTTGTATACTTTGGATACCAGTTCTTTATCAAATAGGTGTTTGCAAATATTTTCTCTCAGTCTGTGGCTTGTCTTCATCTCTTAACTGTGTCTCTATCGCTTTACTTTTAATTTCTCAATATTATTATATTTCAAGTAGGTTTCTTTTAGGAAAAAAATCTGGATCTTTTTAGTTTTTTAAAAAAATCTAACAATCTCTGTTTTTTAATTGGGGTATTTAGATTATTTACATTTAATGTAATTTTTAAAAATTGTGATAAAATGCACATAACATAAAATTCTCCATCTTAACCATTTTAAGTTTACAGTTCAGTGGTATTAAGTACATTCACATTGTTGTGCAACCATCACCACTGTCCATCTCCAGAACTCTTTTTATCTTGCAAAACTGAAACTCTGTACTTAATAAAGAACGACTCCCCCATATTCCCCGCAGCTTCTGGCAACCACCATTCTACTCTCTGTCTCAATGAATTTGACTACTCTAGGTACCTCATATTAGTGGAATCATATTGTATTTGTCCTTTTGTGACTGGTTATTTCACTTAGCATGATGTGCTCAAGATTCATTCATGATATACCATGTGCCAGAATTTCCTTCCTTTTTGAGGTTGAATACTATTCCACTGAATGTGTATACCATATTTTTTTAATCCATTAATGGGCACTTGGGTTGCTTTCACCTATTGTGAAAATGCTGTGAACGTGGGTGTACAAATATCTCCTTGAGTCCCTACTTGCAATTCTTTTTGTATATATCCAGAAGTGGAATTGCTGGTTCATATGCTAATTTTATTTTTAATTTTTTGAGGAACTGCCATACGGTTTTCCATCATGGTTGTGCCATTTTACATTTTACAAACCAACAGTGCACAAAGGTTCTAATTTCTCCCCATCCTCACCAACACTTATTTTCTGTTTTCTTTTTGATAGCAGCCATCCTAATGGGTATGAGGTGGTTTACATTTAATGTAATTATTGATGTGTTTGAATTTAACTCTTTCACTTTATTACATGTTTTCTATTTGTCTCCTCTGTTTTTTATTCCTCTATTTCCCCTTAATTGGAGTCTTTTGGATTATTTAAAATATGTTTTAGTTTTCCATTTTAATATATCTATGGGTAAAGGGACTTTGCAGATATGATTAAGGATTATGAGATGAGGAGATTATCCTGGATTATCTGAGTTGGCCCAATGTAATCATAAGGGTGATTATAAGAGGGAGGCAGGACGATTAAAGTCAGGAAAAGGAGATGTGATGACAGAAGCAGAGGTTGGAGTGATGTGCTTTGAAGATGGAGGAAGGGGCCATGAGCCAAGGAATGCAGGCAGCCTCTAGAAGCTGGAAAAGGCAAGGAAAAAAGAGTGTTCCTTAGAGTTCCAGGAAGGAACACAGTCTGTTGACACCTTGATTTTAGCTCATATGACCCGTGTTAGACTTCTGACCTCCAGAACCAGAAGATAATGCATTTGTATTGTCCTAATCCACAAAGTTTGCAGTAATTTTTTACAGCAGCAATAGGAAACTAATACAGCTCCCCGTGTGCCCCACCCAGGTCCAGTCTAGTAGGACATGGGGGTGGTCTACGTCATAGTTTGGATCTCACAGCCTTTGCTCTGTTGATCCTGGTCAGTTCCACATTTGCAACTCAGGGTTTCATACAGTAATTTAAAGGGCCTCATTCTCCAGCTCCTTACTCTCTGTGATCTTCTCCTATGCTCTCGGGTTCCCAAGAGCACCCTTTCCTGGTTATTTGGCTAGAAAGAGAGAAAGGAATCTTCAGGGATACACCTGTTATCACTGTCACTGCTGCCGTGAGGAGGCTGGTTCATTCTGGGGCTCACCTGGGTTTGGGTCTGGAGAGTCTAAAGAGAGCATTTTTCTTCTGGCTGCCCTGGAATGTAAGCTGGGGGACATAGGAGATAAAAGGCAAACCAGAGAACTCACCACCGTGTGAGTCACTGTTGGAGTTTTGAGTTTCCTACCCAGTTCACCTAGTCTATTTATTTTTCAGAGCCCTTAGATAATTGCGTTGTCTTCTGTCCAGGACTTTTAGTTGTAATCAGTGGGAGAGAGAGGGGAGAGTATGCTTACTCAGTCTCTACCAGAACCAGAGGTTTCTTCATTTCTTGGTTACTTTAAAAAATTTCCTGCCTCAGGCCAGCCTGGTGGCGTAGCAGTTAAGTTTGCGCTCTCTGGTTCACAGTTTCGGACCCCAGGTGCGGACCTGCGCACCACTTGTCAAGCCATGCTGTGGCAGCGTCCCATATAAAGTAGAGGAAGATGGGCACGGATGTTAGCCCAGGGCTAATCTTTCTCAGGGAAAAAAGAAACAAAAAACGAGGATTGGCAACAGATGTTAGCTCAGGCCTAATCTTCCTCACCAAAAAAAAAAAAAAAAGAGAAATTTCCTGCCTTTTTTCCCTTCTGTCTTAAGGCATTATCTGTTTTTTATTAACTTCTATGTTCTTTCTACTTTAGTGTACATTTCTAACATGATTTTTTTTCTAATTCTTTCTGCGTTATTTCACCTCCTTTGTGAGTTTTTGTAATTGTGGTTTATATTATTCTTTCATTCTTCTATTACTGTTTTGTGTCTTTTGCTTGTTTTGAAATAGGTTATAGTTTTCACGTACTTTGTAGGCATGTCTTTCTAGAGGGCTTTTATTGCCTGCAGGAGTAGCCTTCTCCTTTTAAAGTTTTTTCTTGTAATATATTTATATGGGATAGTCCTTTAATCTTTTTGTTGGTCATTTTTATATGAAATTACTTTTCTTGAACTTTTAGAAGGAAGCCTGAATTTCGTGGCTCTAGAGCTCTCTCTTTGTTATTTTTGCAAAGTGTTTAAATGTATGACTGCTTACTTTCTGCAATCTCCTGACTTTGTTCATTCCCCAGCTTTTATCTGGATCTCTCTGTTGTCTATGTGCTGTTCAGTTTAGATTCTATCCCTAGTAGTTTTGTGTTGCTGTGGGTCTGGGTCCTGAAAGGGGGCTTTGGCCGATCAGTTTTGAGAATTCACAAGGCTCATACTTACCGCAGAACCCTTGCCCTCCCCTGAGAACTGGAGTGTGTCTGACTCCTCTCAGTGTTGGGTGCTCTTCTCAGCCCAGCCCTGAGCTTTCCAGTGAGGACCTGTGAGTATTCTTGGTTCCATTAATGCCAGTGTCATTCCTCTCCTTTTGTCCTCACACAGGTACCACAGTCTCATAGGTGTTAGTGGTTTGATCCTATCCACTTGGGGTCTGGAGTCTGGAGATGCCTTATTACTTAGTTTTGTTGTAGACGTTATCCATGAGTCTTTGAATTTTTCATCCTGGTTTCTCTGTCCATTTTTTTTTAAGAGCTTAGAAGTAATTAATTGAAGAATAGAGATTTTTTTTTTCTTTTTGAGGAAGATTGGCCCTGTGCTAACATCTGTTGCCAATCTTCCTCTTTTTCTTTTTTCTCCTCAAAGCCCCAGTACATAGCTGTGTATCATAGTTGTAGAGTTGTAGCTCTTCCATGTGGGACGCTGCCTCAGCATGGCTTGATGAGCGGTGAGTAGGTCCACGCCCAGGATCTGAACTGTGAACCCCAGGCCACCGAAGCGGAGAGCATGAACTTAACCGCTATGCTACTGGGCCGGCCCCTCTCTGTCCTTTTTTTTTTTTTTTTTTTTTGTGAGGAAGACCAGCCCTGAGCTAACATCCGTTGCTAATCCTCCTCTTTTTGCTGAGGAAGACTGGCCCTGGGCTAACATCGTGCCCATCTTCCTCCACTTTATATGGGACGCCGCCACGGCATGGCTGACGAGCGGTGCGTCCGCGGGCGCCCGGGATCCGAACACGCGAACCCCGGGCTGCCAAGCGCGAACTAAACCGCTGCGCCACCGGGCGGCCCCTCTCTGTCCATTTTTAATGGGCAACTCAGGAAGATTAGAAAAACCATACTGCCACTGCCACCATCCTCCACCTTGGTTATTTTGATGAAAAGGTATGGTCTTCTGCTAAGAGTGAGGGGTTCTAAATAGGAAATTTAAGCAGAAGTGAAAGTTTAGAGTAGACACTGATGGAAATAGGAAAGGAGCTCTCCAGGAACAGATGAGAATAAGGTCAGGGCGCAGTGAGGGTGGGAACCATGTACTAGTAGTGGTGCTGCCTATGTGCATGTGGGCTTTTTCCCCCTTGCAGGGATCACCCCAAATGAAGCCTCTGAGGAGGCTGGTAGTTGGATTAGGATTACAATTAGGGTTGTAGTTTTGCCTTATTGTTCTGACTGAAGGACCAGAATGTTAGGTGGTTGAGGTAACTTCTGGGAGAGGAATTCTCTTCCTGGGTGCAAATGGAGGTGAAACCAAGGGTGAGGCTGCTAAGTTGGGAGATAGTGGAAAGGATCTAGGAACTGAATGTCTGTACTGAAACTAAAGAGCAAATACAATGGGAGGAGTCATGTGAATGTACTAGATGGAGACTTTTGTCAGAGCAGAGTTTAAGATTTCTTAGGTAGCACAGATTGAGGTTAAAAAAAAAAAGTCCAATGTCAGGTACAATTTAATATATTTGATCCCTATAAGTTATTAAATGCTCTGGAATTTCACATTTCTCAACAAATGATAAATCAGTAAGCATTACTCGTATATTGTCACAGGAGCTTAAGAGCCACAAGTAAAACCATAGGTTTAAGAAACTTTGGAACTATTAATAAAAAACACATGAATAGCGTGAGTCATGCATCTGTGGCTATCTGCACAGAGCACAGAGCTTTTCTAACATTCTCACTGTGGCAACAAACAAAATTAATTTTGATATGAGATAGCATTATATCTAAACATTGTGTATAGTCACTTTGCTTATAGCTTAAAGTTCCTTGAGAAAGTGTTGGAAGTTAATTACAAATTTCTGCTTTAGCATTTTAATGAGTGCAAAGTATTTTAATAAGACTTTGCAAACAGAATGTCCTTTTTAAAAGAAATGTGACAATCCACAAGTAACATTATACTTAATATGTTACTGAAATAAAGGTTATTTGTGGTGGGAAGTCTCAAATTACTTCACGTATTTTAAAGGAACCATCAGTAAGCTGTCAGTTCTGTAGTTTACCATAGTTTAATAAAGAAATTTCTTTAATAAGATTATGTTTAAAATGGAGTTTGTAGCAAGAAAGGAGTAATTGCCTATCACACTGTAAAAAATCAGTTTCACATCTTTAGAATGTTTCTTTACACTAATTTCCACATTGTTTGAACTTAGATACATATCCACAGAAACAAAAAAGCAAAGGAACATCAAAAAGCTCTTTTCTCCACATGCTCAAGATTTTATAGTTGGAATTGGATGAAACTTTGTCTCACTATTAACACAAATGTTAATCTAATCTAAATCTAAAACTAAATCTAAATTTAGTAAAATACTAAATAGAATATTTTTATGTTTTAATATATTTTGAAGAGAATGCTGGCATTAATGTGAAAGTTTTGAATTTTAAATATTGATGGGACAAGTGACTGATTTCTCTGTTCTCTGCTGCAGCCGATTTGTTGAGAAGATTGTCATGTCATTCAAAATTAATAAAGTACAAAATGTCCAAGAGTCTTTTCCAGAAATTGTCAGGTCACACTTTTGCAACTATCATTGGATATGTGGGTTGGGTATTTTAGTTGTGTAGAGTGGTTATTGTACGATTGTTTATTTCAATTTTTTTATATTACAGTATAAGAGATGCCAGTCTTTTTAGAACTTAGAAAATTGCAGTCAAACATTTTGCCATATTCAGAAAAAGGATTTTGTTGACTTCAAAGAATACCTATCTTATTTCTTCTATCATATAAAAATATATCAATTTTTCTTAAGAAATATTTTGAATTTTTTTTTTAGGAAGATTGGCCCTGCACTAGCAACTGTTGCTAATCTTCTTCTTTTTTCTTTTTTCTCCCCATGCCACAGTACATAGTTGTGTATCATAGGTGTAGAGTTGTAGCTCTTCTATATGGGACGCTGCCTCAGCATGGCTTGATGAGTGGTGAGTAGGTCCGCACCCAGGATCCCAACTGGATTCCAACTTCGGAATGTGTGAACTTAACCGCTATGCCACTGGGCTGGCCCCTCACAATTTTTAAATTAGAATATGCTTCTGAATCTTTCACAATATTACCTTTACGTTCTGTTGTGCTTCTTTCAAAGATGAGCAGAATGTATTGACCCCAGAATCTTTTCTGACTATTTGAGCTTGTATCATAATTCTAGAAGAGAAGAAAAGTTTTCTAGATTTGGGGAGGGGGAGCAATTTGTGGCCAAATAAGTTTGGAAAACACTGCCTTGTGCATCCACTTTAGTAAAATTGGAATGAATGTTAGTCTGTTTTTGTTTGTTTGGTTTTTTTTTTTGGTGAGGAAGATTAGCCTTGAGCTAACATCTGTTGCCAATCCTCTTCTTTTTGCTGAGGAAGATTGGCCCTGGGCTAACATCCATGCCCATCCTCCTCTGCTTTATATGTGGGATGCCACCACAGCATGGTTTGATAATCAGTGCGTAAGTCTGTGCCCAGGATCTGAACCTGCAAACCCCGGGCTGCCAAAGTGGAGTGCGTGAACTTAACCACTACGCCACTGGGCTGGCTCTGTTAGTCTGTTTTTTGACTTTAAGAAGTTCTATGGTAAAGAAATTGGTTTAACCTTGTTAAACCCAGCATTTCCCAAATTTATTTAATCTCAAAACCTTGTATATGAATGTTTATAGCAGCATTTTTCTTAGTGGTTAAAATGTGGAAGGAACCTAAATGTCCATCAACTGATGAATGGATAAACAAAATATATCCATTTACATATATATATTCATTTAATACATCTGTTCAGTGGAATATTATTTGGCCATAAAAAGGAATGAAGTACTGATACATACTACAACATGGGTGAATCTTGAGAACGCTATGTTAAGTGAAAAACACCAGAAACAAAAGACCACATATTATATGATTCTATTTATAGGAAATGTTCATAATAGACAAATCCATAGAAACAGAAAGTAGATTAGTGGTTGCCACGCACTGGGAGTGGGGGAAATGGAGAGTGACTGCTAATGGGTACCGATTTCTTTTTGAAATGATGAAAACATTCTGTAATTAGATAGTGGTGATGGTTGCTCAACTCTGAATATACTAAAAATTACTGAATTGTATAATTTAAAGGAGTGAATTTTATCATATGTGAATTATCTGTTAATAAAGCTGTTATTTAAAAAATAACTGTAAAAAAGAGGCTATAGCAATAACTAAGGTGAGAAGTGATAAGGGCTTAAAATAAGGCAGTGGCAGTAGAGAGATACTAGAGAATGTAGGGGTGAAGTAAAGAGCCTCAAAGTTCCCAGGGCCAAAACCCTAAGGAGATAGGCTGATGGCCCCTGTGGTGCACAGGGTTGCACCAGCAGTGTCTATTCACCAAGAATGAAGGAATTCTGCACACACGGCAAATAAAAACTCTAACAAAAACGATTGCTTCCTTCGTCATCTGTAGACAACAGGGAAGGCTAAAGCAGTGCACAAAATTGTGGCCTTGTCATTATTCTTTTCCTAACTCAAAACATTTTTCATGGTGCCCATAGAATTTGACTAATCTGGCTGTCACTGCTCATCAGACGAGGTGCCCTGTGGGGGAAACTAAGAGGACACGGCCCTTGCCTGGAGAAAACGTAGTCTTATTGACTTAGTATGATCCACTCAAAGGCTGTCCTCACCTTTCCTGAGGACACCCTAGTGACCTGCCAAATGTTACATAAAGGGCAACAGAGCACATGGATTATCAATTTGGGAAGGTGAACACAGATTTTTGGATTGTCTAATTTTTGCTATCACGTGGATAGGGCAGACTTTTTGGAGTTGGGTCTTCATTTTAGTTAGCTCCTTGACCCAGGTGGGAAAACACTTTAACCTTCCACCTCTTCAGGTGACAAGGTCGATATGCCCTCTGGGGCGGAAGATGGTGCAGCCAGTGCTAATGCTGTTCCCCTTTCCTTTACTCTCCCAGGCGGGGAGTTGTGGTTGGCAAGAATGTCAGGAACTCCTTAAGAGTTCATTGCAGAGTGAAGGCTCACAGGAAGAGTTGCAAATGAGGCAGCATGGATGGTCTGTTATCTTACCTCAGTGGACTCCTTCTTTGCCCCGGACCCAAGTGTCCTGTGTAAAGCCAAAGCCCTCAGCGGAGGACGCCAGTGTGCTGCTGAGACTCTTACCAGGCATTTCACAATTGCTTCTAAGGAACTGTGTCTAACACAGAGCTGAATGTCTATCATATTCACAGAATTCTCTGTTTTAGTACAGATTTTGAGATAGCTTGGGGAAGAGGAAGGAGCCTTACTCTTGGAGTCACAAGAAGTATGCAACTCCAGGCAGCCTTGGAGAGGCAGTGCGATGTCACAGGCTCTCTGGAGTCTCACTGGGCTGGGTTTGAACTGACGTGTCTTAGACTTCCTCTCTGCTTCATGTCTGGAACCTCTGGTCTCACCTGTGCAGCAGGGATGACCATCCTCTGCAGGACTGTTACGAGGATTCGATGCGATAATGTATGGAGAACACCTGGGGCATAACTACTACAGCACAAGTCACTTTTCTAAGATTGTTTTCTCTTAGAGAGTGAGGATGATGCCCTATGCCTTTTAGGGTAGTTGAGGGGATAAAATGAGATAATGTGTGCAATTATGTTATACAAATATATTATTGAGGTTTAATTAGAGACGACCTTCACAAGGATCTTGGTAACCCACTGCAGAGTTTTAGCACTAATACATGTATCCTCATGTTGAACTAAAAATTTTCCTTCTTTATTGTCCTTTTCATCTTGCTTGCCTTCCAAGAACATAGTGAAGTGTTGATGTTCATTTGTTTCATGAAAATCTTCATGCACTGAAAGATATAATCCATTCACCCCTAGCCTTTAGGTTTTAAAAAAGCAATCTTGATTATTACTGGCAATCTATTTTCTCATTTGTAATTCTTTGTTACTTTATTCTGAACCCTTTCTAACTTCTCCATTGCTTATGGTGCCCAAAATAGGAAATGATCTTTGAGAATTTCTCAGGTTAAAATATAGGGGAAAGAGTACTTTCTGTCCTTCATTCCCCATTTAATATATATATATATATATATAATAAAAGTAATGTCATTACTTTATATACATTTTGGAGAAGAGAGAAGGAAAATTTTCCGCAATTCCATCAGTACAATTAATAGTTTTATGAATGCACATCTGGTCATTTTTATATATGTATTTACATATCTTTATATATATAGCTTATATATCATTATATATGTATCTTACATAACGACAATCATATACAAATATGAATCTTGCTTTTTTCCCCTCTTACAATGTTTTCTATATCACCGCGTGTCTTTAGTACCCATCTTGTAGAATTGTGAGGATTCGATGCTTTAAGTGCTTAGCATGGTGTCCGGCATATAGTTAGTGTCAATAAATGGGAGCTAGTTGTTGTAATGTGACTTTTTCCATAGTTTGCATTATTTCCTGATGGATGCCCAGAAGTGGATTTACTGGGTCAGGTGCCCTTTAGGCTCTTGATACATGGCACCTGCCGCATTGCTTTCTAAAAGCCGTTTCAGTTTACAAAGCCCTTGGCACTACTCAAGAGTTTCACTGCTCCTCATCGGCACTTGAAGTCCCCCTCTTTCCCCCTTTATTTTTAGGTTTGGCAAGCTGATTTAGTAGGTAAAAGATGCTACCTCATAAAAGTTTCATTATTTAATAACTATCAATGTTGAACTTTTTGGTTGTATGTTTACTAGCAATGTTTCCTCTTTGTAGGGTCTGTTTATGACCTATTTAACAGTTGGAATCATTTCACATTTTCGTATTGAATTATGTGGGCTCTTAAATAAAGATATTAATCCTTTGTCATACATACTGCAAATATTTTCCTGTTTTCCTTTTATTTGTGCTATGAGATTTTGTTTTTTTTTAATTAATACACACACACACATTATGATCCATCTCCTGTTTATGGCTGTCACAATGAACTTTCTCACCATCCATGCCAGGTCTGATGGTAACGAGAGACTCCCCCGATGGTTACATGTGTTCCTAATATAGTGGGTGCACATTCTTTTATGGTAAAGTGTAATTTGTTTACCACCCCAGAGTTATGTCTAAAGTACACAAGACTCCTCTTAGACCCAGAGAACATGTTTCTCTGACAGGGAAGGAGCTAACAAACAACATATTGCTTGGTTTTTATAACAGTTTATGACTTCAGCTCTTCATGATTGTAATCTTCTAGACATTCTCCATCCTTTCCTCTAGGGGACTGGTGTTTCTGGAGATATCATTGCAGATATTTATTTGGCAAGTGTGTGGTCCGCTCATCATAAGGCCTCAGCTGAGTTCTCTGAAGAGCTCCCACTCCCACCTGCCCCGACCCACCTTCTTCAGATTTTTTTCTTGCAAGGAGACACTAGGTCTTGGTGAGATTTGGGGATTAAGGGTTGTGGGGCTCTTCACATGGATGAAATGCTGGTAAATCTACCTTCTCCTACTAATCTGTTAAATCTTAACTTCTTTCCCTGCCAGAGAGGGGGTGACCCTATCTGATGTTCTATACTTTCATCCTGGGAAGCCTTGCGTGGGTATCATTAGCAGAGCAGTTGGTCTATATGACAGGTTAGAGAACAGCCTCGGATGTGACTAAAGAAGATAGGAGGCCACCCTACCTGGATTTTAGGATAGTAATCACACCTTGTTGTTCTTCCTGGAGGAAGTGTGTTGTGTCTCTTCTCAGGCTGATAACTTGGAGTTGCCATGTGGCTTTGGCACAGTCCCTAAACATGGGTCCTAGGCACAGGACTCAGACCAGTGGGAAGCTAACTCTGAAGCTGTCAATTGCACAAGTGTAAGAAGAGCACTTACCACTGAAGGAAGATCCTCAGAGTCAATTCCGGAGTGTTGCAAGTCTCTTTCAACTTTGACCTTTAATTGCCCTTTATTCTTGGTTTCTTTTTCAGCTCTATAGCTCCCTTGCTAAGGAGTCCTACCCTTTCTAATCATCGAGATCTGCATTCAACTCTACGATAGAGCCCAGTTAGCTGATGTGTGGGAGAAAAAGCAGGCCTACACTGGAGTTTCTCATTGCTGTGGCAGGGGCAACATTGGTGGCACGCAAAGACATTCCATTTGCTTCTGAGTCTAGATCTATAAATATATTTATTATAATATAACAAGAACTTAACAATAAACATATACTATGTACAATACCATTACAGAGAACCCTGTTTTATATCATTCACAGAAATAGCCAGTTTTGCTCCAGTGTGATAGATGAGGAGAGAAACGGAATTTCAATGTCATCTGTGTTGAGTCTTGCTGACCACTAACACCTCCTTTGGAGGCAGACGCACACCAACGCTAACATTAGCCCTGCCCCAGGCAGTTAGAAATTTGTGCTCCAGTCCTTGGGTTCACACTTGCACCCTGTTTGACATAAATACTTTAAATGACATACAATGTATGTAGTTTTGTGCTTATTATTTTTTAAAAGAATAAATAATATTAAAAACTGCATAACGAAGCTCGGTATCTTGTCCAAGTGGGAGCCACACTTCTAGTGCTAGAAGTTGATGCCCGACATGAGAATTGGAATTTTGTGTCATCAAATACTGAAAGATGGAAAGCGGGTCCTGTCCTTTTCTCCTTGTAGATGGTTTTTCTCATGAAATGATGGCAAGTTGACTTCCCAGATATAAAAATGGTAAATGTGTATTTGGTACCAACTTCAACTAAACAGCGCAGCGGCGGCGGCATTCTTCTTGCCCTGGAATGGAAACTGATCACCGCGTGAGGTTTGAGGGTCTGAGGACTAGCAGGAAGGCCTTTCCCTTTTGAGCCACGATGTGACCTCCCTCCTGGCTTCCCGTTCTCAGGTTAATATGCTACAAGAAGAGTGATTCTGCTCACGCCCCTCAGGCCTTGGCTGTCATGGCTCGTCTAAGAAGGCTGTCCCCATCCTGAGAGCTCTTGTGGCAGGTGCCTGAATATATAGCTATAAATATCAAAAATAGTCTCCTGTGCTTTGTAGACATTTATTCTCTCTCCCTCCCTCCTTCCCTTCCCACCGGCCTGGGTCCTCAGCTTTACCTCATGGAGGGAGCCGGACTGGTGTCATGAGCCAGAAGTGGTTTCCTTCTAGAACAGCCTTTCTTTGACAATGCCTCCATGAGGCACAGCTTTTATGGGGCTGCCTGGGAGTGACTTTTCTAAAAATAAAACGGGGGTATTTACCCCGCCAGGAGACATCCTCTGTTCTGCACATAGAAAAATTAGAGCAAATGCCCCACTCTGGCACTACCTACAAAGAGCTTTGGGAGTTCCTGCATTATTTCTCTCATGGCCTCCTCCTCCCAGTACTTAAAAATAGCCTTTTGTTTATCAAGAAAATGCCTTGGAAATCTAAATAATTCATATTGGATGAGAGAAAGCTAGCACAATCACCTCGTCCTTCTCTAGCAAAAACCTGGTAGAAAAACCTGTGAAGGACAGACGGCTCTCCCAGCCGTGCTCTGCTGTCCCCGCAGCACCGCTCCAGCCACATCTGGCTCTGCACGGGTGGCTGGACTTCTCTTCGGCCCCGTGGGGACCGGCAGCCTCCTAGGCCTCGTGCCTCACAGTACTGTCCCTCGTTTTCTCTTGGCCACTGAAAGTGTAGATTGGTTAAAAACAAAAGTAGGAATCAAAGTGATAAGGACACTTTGATCTTATTCCAAGAGAGCCTGATGCCTAATATTGTCCTAGGATAACTGATCTATGGTGTTTAGGGATCAAGCTTGCTCTGCAGGAAGGAAAAAACAGCTTCTCTTTCCCAGCTGAAAAATATGTGAAACTCTATTGCACCGGGCAGAGTGAGCGCTTCCGTTCAGAGCAAGAGCAGGAGCCCAAGACCCAGCTCGCCCGGGTGGTCGTGGTTCCTGCGGCTCGGAGCGCCTGCCCCCCTTTCCCCCAGAGACGAGGATGACTTCTACATTCAATGTAGAGAGTGTTCAAAATGTTTAGCGCAGTGAGTTCCTTGATTGTGTTTGTCGGCCTCTCATTGGCGTTACTGAAAATCGATCATTGTGAGTAGAGTTTGCCTCACCAGACTTGTCCACAGTCTCGTCGTGGGCTTTCCGCCGATGTCAGCCGCTTTGAATATATTTCTTTATCACGACGCAGCCGTGTCTGAACACAGGGCAGGGCATGTGGGGTAGGAGGGTCCATGCGTTGGTTCCGGGCTCATAGGCTTCCATGTTGCCCAGAGCAGGTCCCTCACTGCTAACAACGCCTCCGGTTGCGTAAATCTTGCCATCGAGCACCACGGCACTGTCAGAGAGAGCGGGAAGAGAATTAGCCCTTTAACTTCCGCCTTGGACCTGGGATAGAGTCTCAATACCCGGTCTTGTTGCAGGCTGCCTCTTCCCTTTTGCAAAAGTTGTATAGGATCTCACTGCTCTTCTTTGCCCTCTGCTCCAAGCTGGTATAAGAGAAACGCCTTTCCTCTGGGGCCAATCAGGACGCCATGCTACACTACTCTCCAAGCTGCAGGTGGCACTCACATACACTGGGCGTCCCAGGACCTGCCGGACTGACTAAAGATGGCTGGGAGATGAGCAGCCTCTGTGTACAGGTGCTCGGCTCAGTTCAGAGTCTCTACTGAGCATCTTTTTGGTGTTGCCCATGCAGAGCCTTCCTACTGCTCAAATCAAGTTAGGAACACAACTCATTAGAATGGTAGCAGACAGGATGAGAAGGAGCTAACTGAGCATCGGCCACTTAACTGGGAGTTTCACCCTTACCAAGATGCTTTGAGTCAGATTTCCTGCTGCGATTCCTTAACACATGTGACCTGGTGCTACTGCCCGCCCATGACTGCAAGGGCCTGGCTTGCTCTCTGCAGGGTTACCACAGCAGCCCCAGGACGCCTTCCCTGTGTGACACCATTGCTTGGTCCTGTGGTCTCAGTGTGCTCTTCCTGTCCTGAGAACTCCCCATCCTGCTCCTGTCTGCACTTACTCCCTCACCACATTTCAGCTCCCCCACCACACAGACCAGACGCTAGATCCATGTTTCTAGTCCTGATTTCTCCCTCATTTCAGCTAATGGCCATTTCTTCTTGGCTATCCCCTGAAATTGAACAGATACCTTTTCAAAGGCTCCACCATTTCTGAAATTCTGAACCTCAAGCACAACATGTCAGTCTAGACTTCTCACCAGACATTGAAGGTTCCAGCCTTCTCTCTTATAGCCATCTCAGCCCCTCACATTTCTCCCTTTGTGGCATATCGTCCCCCTGCTTCTCTCGCAAGACCCAGCTTAAATCTCCCCTCAGGCGTAAGTCTTTCCATACCCACTAGTCTCAGGTGAGGCGTGGGAGTCCTCCCCACAGCGGTGTTCAACCTCCAGTTGTCATCTTTATCAGTGGACAGTAGTCAGAGTTGCCCTGCACAGTGCCACCATTTAGAGTGTGTGACATGAAAGTAAAGCTTGAGAAGTGTGGAATCTTTTTGCCAACAGGAAGTTAGTTTCTAGTCCCACTGTCTGTTTCACAGAAAGAACTTCCCTAGAAAGGGGAAGTTATTTGCCCAAGGTCACATGACAGGTTAGTAGTAGGTTACGGCTTTTCTAGCTACGCCACACAAACAGTGGGTACTCAATAAGTACTTCATGCTATTCACATACTAAGGATTCTGTGATTACCTCTGCATTGGCAGGAAATGCTGAAAAGGGGGTTCCAGGGCTCCTTTTTATTCCTTGTTTCTCTCAGTCGGGGAAAGGATGGGGCTGGAAGAGCAGGGTCTGTGCCTCACTGCCCAGGGTCGTTAATTTTTCTGGGCCACAGGGCCAGGCAGACTGGGAACCAGGCCACACTCTGACTTCTACCTCTCTCTTCCTGTGAGGGCTGGTCCATGTGTCTCTGCCCAGTTAGCTTTGAGACTCCAGGGCAGTTGTGCTTGTGCCACTGGTGGGGTCCAGCTCCTCAGGGCCATCGGAGCATTCCCTGAGAAGCCACTTGTCCCATGTAGGGTAGTGCACAGCGCTGGCCTGGCACTGTCTCACGTCTGTGATGGAGCAGGTGGTCCAGGGGGAGAGCTGACCTCACAGCACCACCCTCACCTCTCCCTGAGAGAAGGTGTGGCCTCGAAGGACCTGAGGCTGGTGCCTGTAGGAAGCCCTTCATTTCTGGTTTTGAGATGGGTCAGCTGGAGCCACAGGCTGGGCTTCTGGGTCAGGGGCCGCCCTTGGGCGCTTCCCATTCTGCCCTGGCACTAACACCCATACCTGCATGGAGGGGGCAGGGGGTGCACGCTGCTCTGGGCCTGGGAATTGCTTTGGTCATCAAATGGGAATCAATCATTGTCCTCAAACCCCTGCTGTTGTCCTGTCCTTCCCTCCTGCAGCCCCCTCACCTGCAGAACTGGCGAGAGTGATTCATGTTTGGGCCCGCCTTGATGTTCCCTTTTTCAGGGTCGTAGATGGTAGTGGCTCTGGCATAAGCGCCACCCAGGATGAAAACGAAGCCGTTGAGGGTGACAGCGGGAGCATACTTGTTGTCTGTGGGGAGAGTAGGGCAGGCAGGTCAGGGCATCTCTTCTCGGCCTTCCCTCCTTCAAGAGGAAGGGAGCTGGAAGGACCTTCAACGTCACTGGTTTGCCTGAGGACAAGGCCCAGGGCCAGGAGGCACCTGGAGCACAGACCAGCTTGCCCTTTGTTCAGAAGTGGGATCTGCAGCTGCACCTGGGCTGGGGGTTCACCTCCCCCTCCCGCCTCCCTGGACTTGGGTCTGCAGAACCACCAGGCTTAGCCAGCCCTCTGGGCTTAGGAGGACAGAATAAAACAATGAGGTGGGGATGCTGCACTGGCCCTGGGCTGAGGAGACAGCTGGTTCTCACCAATCATTGGGGACTCGATGAAGCTCCACGTGTTGGTCTGTGGCACGTAAGACTGGAGGACGCCCGCAGCTCGGCCAGCCTCATTCACGCCACCAAACACATAGATCTTGCCGCCGCACACCGTGGCTGCTGCGGAGTGCACTGCCTTGGGCAGAGGGGCCACTGCCTCCCATTGGTTGGTGATGGTGTCGTACCTGTTGAGAGAGGAGGAAAGGAGCCCAGGGTCAAAGATGGGCCTTGTGCGGGGCAGGGGCCTCAACCAAGGCAGCAGACATTGGGGGAGCACCACCATCTGTTTCTGCCCTTGGCAGCCAGGGATCACACAGCTGGGGACTTGGGATGCCTCACTCATGGCCACCTAGGATCTGGCCCAAAGTAGTCCTTTCAGCCTTCCTCCTGAACCTTAGTGGGGCTCTTTTCTGCCTGTCATGACCTCTGTGCAGATTCTTGTCTCCACTTCTTTGCTCACACAGAGCTCCTCAGCTTCTGGGCCCTCTCTATTCCAGCTCAACCTTACCCTTTCATTCAGCAGTCCTGCACTGAGCATCTCCTATATACCCAGGCTCTGGGCTGGAAACTGGGGAAATAGTGGTTTGGACCAAGGACAAGAGTATGAGGAAGTGGGAACAGAATGAGAGGTGAACTGATGGAGTTCAGTCATTAATTGAAGTTGCGGTTCAGGGAAATAGAGTTGCCGACGATGACTCAGGGTCTCTGGCTTGGGAAACTGGATGGAGGGGGCACTACTCATGAGACAGGGAATTGAGGTTGGGGGAGTCTGGGGGAGGATGACGACTTCAGTTTCATTCATGGGGCATTTAAAGTATCTGTGGGTAACAGTTGGGGATGTGCAGCAGGCAGTTGAATATATGGGTCTGGATCCAACACCTTTGGGATCACTGGCACCTAGATGGAAACTGAAGGTGAGGGGTTCACAAGGGAGAGTGGGTGGCCGAGAATGAGGCTGAGGACACTCCCTGGGGGAAATGCTGGCCCATTTAAGAGAGGAGCTGAGGGGAGTCCTTAGAGGAGTGGTGATGCTGCGGAAGGCAAAGCTCCAAGCGTGGAGATGTTACGAGAGGTCAAGCAGTCTCAAACAGGTCACTGGTGGTCTCGTCAAGGGCACTGTACGTGGAATGGGAGGGGCAGAGCTGTTTGTGTGTCAGGGAGTGAATGGGAAGCTAGGCAGTGGAGATGGCTCGTGGAGACTTCTCTTGAACAAAACTTGGCTGGGAAGAGAGGCAGAGAAGGTGGGACCTAGAAAGGACTATGGATCTAAGAGAGGGTTTTTTTCAGTGGTATGCTGAAAAATGTTTAAAAACCAGCTCTCCAGGAGGAAAAGTCCTGGTATGTAGCATTTGCTGATTTCTGTGATGTAAATCATCTCACCATGGCTGATTTCAAGCTACCAAGGGGACATCACTGAACACGGAGTTGGGAAGAGATGCACAGCAGCACACCGTTATACAGAATCTCCACCATATCCAGGTAAGTAGACATATATCACCTCCAGAGCATAGACAGCAGTAAAACATAGTAAAAAATTAGGTAGTGATAAGTTTTGAGTATGGATTACCTTTGTCTTTACTATAATTTAATTCTAAATTTATATGATTTAATTTTTAAAAATACCTGTAGCTAATGACTGGCTTGCAGGTTCCTGAAAATTTAACAATTGGCTCTCACAAGCCAGTATGAACCACCTCCAACACAGCAGGGGTTTTGTTCTAATTTTAGGGGAAAAGTTTAATTGTGTTTACACACTCATAGGAAGGAGTCCAACTGGGTAAGGAAAGATTAAATATATATGAAAGAAAGGGGAGAGCTTATGACGGGAGGCTCCTGGTAGGTGGGTGCAAACTGAATCCAGAGTGGAGAGGGAAGCAGTGTCCATCTGGCCGTGAGAGAGGAAGGCAAGGATGGCATGAGTGTAAGTACCTACGCAGGAGTGATGGCAGGAGGATTAGAGGGGTTTTGATTGATGGCTCCATTTTCTCTGTGAAGCAGGAGTCAGAGTTGGCACAAGTATTAGTGTTTATGGGGTGAGAGCCTTGAGGACAGAAGTGAAGATGAGAAACATGTGCTCTTGAGAGTGGGCGAAATTGCTGAGAAGGGAAACACAGAAAGATGCCCTGTAGCGTTAAGGATCCAGTGGAGGTTGGAGAAGTTAATTTGTAGTGGGGCCATCTACAAGATGGTGGGATTTTTCTCCACCAGCATTCAGCCCCCAGGGGTAGGCGTGGAGAAAATAAAGAGTTGAACAGGACTGAACTGGTCTGCCAGATATGTGGTACAGGACCAAGTGGTAAAGTAAGAGGATGGAGAAGTGACGGAACAGGAGTTCCAGACAAGACAGGGAAGAAAGTGAGAACAGGAAGTGGCTGACGAGAAGAGAATTGGGATGAAGCAGACTGGCTGAGGAACTGGGATCTTTGTGGTCTTTCTTCCGGGGGCAACTTGGATCTCAGGTCTCAGCATCTCTGTCAATTGTCCCTGGAGGGCTGCCCTCACAAGCACTCACGTTGGACCTTCCATCTGGTGGCCCATCTACTGCTCACCACATGGTTCACTGCTCTGTCGTGTGTTCTGGACCCAGGTGGGGCCGCTGCTGTGGGCTTGCTGCACCACCACACCTTTCCTGGGAAGCACACAGGGCCCACTTTTTCCCATGAGCCTGCTTGGGGCACGAGCCATAAGTCACAGCTCAGTGACCCAGGACGATGGCGTGCCCCTGACGGAGATGGGGATGAGGGGACGGCTGTGAGACATCCAGCTCTGTGCTTGCGAAGACTCAGGATTTGAGAAGAGACTGAAGTACCTTAAAGAGCAGCACGGGCTGATTCAATTAAGCCCCAGACGAATGATATGTGGCTAATAGGCAATGGAGTTAGTGTCTTTTTGGACAGTGTCAGAAGTTCAGATATCTGTTTTTTAAGCCAATATGGCAGAGATCCAAAGAGCTCCTGCAGAAGGAGGTGGGAGACAGTGGAAGATTATGTGGCTGTTAATCTTCAGGCTTTCGATATAATGGCACATTCCACCAAATGCGAATTTCCCGAGAGCTTGTTATTCCAGGTGGCTGATTGCCAAGCCACAAGCCCTCAGTCAGCTCAATCTGTCAGCTTCCTGCTTGAGAAGGATATGCTAATGAAATGCAAATGACCCCGCAGAGTGAGGCGCTCCGCTATCATTTATCCAGTAACCACAGCTACTGCAATATATTGCTATAAAGTATTAGACCCAGTTATTTATATAATGATATAATACAGGTTTGTCTATTGCAGTGTTGTTTTAATCTATAATTATATAATCTTGCTCTATTCCTGTAATACAGTAATGTAATATAATTATAATGTACCATATATCTCATTCATTATCGATATAAGAGCAATTTGTACCATTGCTTGCTGGGGAATAAAGCACCCTCATGTTTGTCCCCATTACCCTGACCTTCCTGTCACCCTGAATTCTCATCATTGCCACCATGACTTGCCCAGCTCCAGCTACATTCCTTGGGAAGCAGTGGGCATCCTTTCCTCCTGTACCTTCCACGCCACTTGCATGTACACTACCCAGGGGTCTTCAAGTCTGCGTCCTGTCCCTACAAGGACCGCTGACAGATGCCAGAGGGCCGAGGAAGGGTTCAGAGCACCCTGTTGTCCTCCATCTGTTGGGGTTCCCAGGGTGGTCTTGCTCACACTGTGCCTGAGTTGATGTTTCACAGTGGAACGAAGGCCTATCCCCCAGGGAAGGCCAGTACAGGCTACTCCTGGGCCTTGGAGAACTGCTCCCAGGCCCAAGGGGAGCAGAGCTTGTCCCCCCTCTTGGTGCATTTGATCCTCGAACAAATCCCCGTATTTATCAACAAGTGTAGGTTTGCAAAATGAGTAATCAGCATCTTAGGAGATTAAAAATAGCTGACAAAAGCAAGACAGGTGACAGATCTAGCTCACTTTACTCCTACATGGAAAATGTCTCTTTTTCATGTGTTTATTATTGGATGACAAACGACTGGAAGCTGGTGCTTCTGGAAGGCTTGGGGTGTGATGGCCGTGCAGTGGGTCCCACTGAAGGCTGTCAGCATCGGGGCTGACCCAGGTTCAACAGCAGTATTAAGACCCTCATAATCACATGGGATTCCCCATTATCTTCAAATCAATATGACAATTAAACGTTGTTACTGAGCCATCTCTGGGCTCCACGTGGGGGAGTTAAAAGCCCACAGTGAACATCCAGAGCCTTTCTCACTCTGAAACCATCTCCGCTGTAACATTTGTCAAGTGTCCAATTAGCCACCAAGGGAAAAATACAAATTGAGGGCTACGTGTGGCTCTACAGGCAAGAAGTTGTCACAAGGGAAGATGTACTTTCCATGACAGCTGATGACATGGGCAGGGTGGTGGGCCAGGGTGCGGGAGGAACGTGGGACAAGGGCTCTGGGGATCTTAGCTGTGACCTCCTGGGTTGGAACTTTGGGCTAGCTCAGCCTAACGTGTCACTCTCTGGGGCCCCAGTTTCTCCAAAAGCAGGACTGCACCGAAGCCTCTCCCATTCTGCTGCTGACTCAGGAAGCTTCCTGAGCTCTTTCTCCAGCTCTTCCCCTATGTCTGTTCTGTGCAAGAACCATCTCCTTGGCTCAAAGACAGTATTTCCACGCAGAAAAGTGCCCACTCCAGCCTATGCCCTACTTGCCTACGCCTGAGCCCTACACTACATGCAGCCAGCTTTAAAGGGCCTCAGTGTGGAAGCCAGCCTGGGACTTCCAGCAGAGGGCAGGCTTACACTCATGGTTCTCAGGCCCACTGGCTTATAGTCTCTTCTGGAGAATTCTAGAGAGTTGGCCAGACCTGTGTGCAGTGACCCTTCCCTGTGTTACAAGCAGATTTCCCGGGACGTGTGGGATGGAGGGAGGAAGGGAGTTCCCTGCTGTGTAACCCTCGCTGGGCAGGGACATGGAGGCACAGCCACCTGTAAGGCACACATTTGGGCCACTGGTTCCAGCTTTGCCCTGCATCCCAGCAAGTCTGTGGGCTGGTGCTTCCAGTCCCATCAAGTTCCCCCACTGCCTGGTCAGGCCAGCCAAGCCCATCCTGTGCCCTTCCATGATTGGGTCTTTTGCCTCCGGCTTGTCTGAGTCCTGAATGGGACAAGAGTGCCCCATTGCAGTGACTGGACGGCTGTCATCCTTCCTGCTTCTACCTCACCATTCTCAGTCCTCCCCCTTTGCTGTGTTTGAAGAGCCTGGGACTTTCACCTTATGAATATCCAGTCTCTAGTCGGTCTCAACTGGGTTGGTGTTGGGGAGGAGGAGCGATGCGATTTTAGCTTTTGGTGGCTGTCAGAGGATGCCCCTGTCGTGACTGTGCCCTCGTTACCTCTCCACGTGGTCCACGTTGCCTGCCACGCCAAGTCCCCCGAGGGTGTAAATCTTCCCATCGTAGACAAGGCTATTGTGCCGACAGCGGGGGACCGTCATTCTGGAGACGAGGTTCCAGTTATCCAGCAGGGACATGTAGCACCAGACATCGGCCAGAGTCACCCCTGATTCCATCCCACCTGTGGGCAGTATGGGAGGTCCAGAGAGCAGGCAGGGAGTGAGAAAGGGCCCAAGCCGGGCAGGCCCAGCCCCAGGGTCAGGAGGAGAAGCCTTCATCTGCAAAGTAGACACTCTGGGCCTTGGTCTTCCTTAGCCCTGGGGTGGGAGAAGCCCCCTTGGGAAGTCCATGCCCCATCCCCAACCCAACCCTGAGGGTCTCACCTGAGAGGTAGATGTTGTCCCCGGCACTCACTACGCTGAAGAACTCTCGGTCGTAGAAAGGCAGTGAGGCCAGGGGGTACCACTTGTTGTTCTGCGGGTTCCAGCAGGTGACAGCCACCAGCGAGCGCTGGGTCATCCCCACCATCTGACGGCCCCCAACCAAAACAATGACCTCAGCCACACCTGCAGGGACATGGATGGGCACCCATGGGACACACCCCGACACTGTCAGCCTCTGTGCCTGGTGCCTCTCTGAGGGACCACCCAGCGTCAGGCTGACCCCACAGCACCTGCATTCGGGGGGTTCAGGGCATGTCCCTCTATACCTGCTGAGAGGCGGGGCCGGGTTCGGGGCGTCTGCATCTCCTGGCGGGCATGAGGCAGCATGTGGTAGCGTTTGGCCTCGTTGACCAGGTCCCGACATGCTTCCGACGACTTGATCAGCTCCTCGTTGTCCACCACGTTGAGCAGGTAGCTGGGATGGATGAAGGGGAGGCGCACCACCGCCAGGAGCTCTGCTGCATGCTGCAGGATCGAGGAGACAAGAAACCTTCTTAGTTATACAGATGCAGCCACCTCTTGTGAGTCGTACTGAGAAGAAAGGAGAGGTGTGGTACTGCACAAAATGGCTAATTCCAGTCTGTATTTGGCTTGGGGGTGTAGACACTCTGCTCACCCCAGCCTAGACAGAGGTATGGGAGACTCCATCAGCTAGAGGTGAGGAGAGGAAGGAAGGGGGAGGTCTGGCACGCTGCAGCCGTTCCTGGGGTGGACCATCCATTCGTCTCTTCAGCACCTCGTTCCTGCCTCCACCCACGTCAGGGGCCTCTGTTTCACTGCAGGCTGCAGGGGGACTGTAATGAGGATCCTGACCCTTGAAGAGGTATGCCTGGGGCAGGAACTCAGGAGCAGGTGGGAGGGCTCAGGAAAGCTGAAGGTGATCATCAAGCTTGCAAGTCACAATCGTCAGAACCTGTGTCTCCCCAGTGCCAACAAACCCATTTAGTGGTGTCCCTTGCCTTGAAGTGGCACCTGGACCCTCTCATCTCCATTGAAGGCTTTTTGTGGGCTGACTTGAGTCCCTCCTCCTGTCTGGGAAACTCTTGCTCATCCCTCTAGTTTCAGCCAACGAATAACTGGTGACTTCTGTGTGCTATGCAGTAAGCTCATTATTGAGGGTGCAAAGACCAGTGAGACCCAGTGTCTGACTTCCAGGTGCACCAGTTTAATGGTGGGGGGTGTGGAGGATGTGTTACATAAAAGGCACTAGTGGGCCCCAAGGGAGGAGTCTAGGTAGAGGTTGTGGGGGCTGCAGGATAGGAGGCTCCCAGAGTAGATGACATCTGAGCTGGGTGTGGAAGGATGGCAGACTTCTCCAGGCCTGAGGTGGAGAGGAGGGAGGATGTTCAAAGCACATGCAGAGGCATCGAAGTGTGAAAGAGAACGGTGCATTTGGGGGACTTCTATGGAGTTTATTCTTGGGGGATGTGGCAGATGGGGAGAAATGCGACTGGAGAGGTTAGTGGAGGCCAGGGCCTGACTGGCCACATGTCTTGCTCGCCAAGAATTGTGCAGGTTTTTCTGCAGAGCAGATGGGGGCCTCAGGAGGGGTTTTACACAGAGAAATGATGCAATCAAATGTGCTCTTTAGGAAGACAACTCAGGCTGCAGGGTGGGAGTGAACTTGGAGGGAGGAAGACTGAAGGCAGGGAACCACTCAGGAGATGACTGCAGCAATCCTGGTGAGGTTAGGGGGACCCGAGCGGGGAGAGAGAGAAGCCGACCCTCTTAGGAGGGAGTAAGGAGGCAGAAGTGACAGCAGTGCAAATGGCGGGGGGAAGTATGGGAAGAATCTAGACTTCTGTCTTGGGTGATGGGCAGAACTGAAGTAAGGAACACAAGAAGAAGTATAGATTTGGGGTTTATGAAATAGAGGGGCGTGCAGTACATCTGGCTGGAGGTGTCCAGTAGACAATCAAAGATAGAGGTCTGGACTGGAGACACAGATTTGGGAGTTGGAGTGGAGTGTCTTCCCTCCTCTGAAAATAAATCTTGCCCCTCCCCACCAGATCAATCAGAGGGGGTTCAGTTGCTGGGTCAGGGCGGGGAGCCATCCCTGCATCCTGGATCCACCACTGGATCCACCATCAATGCTATTGATCTCAGCACCTGGCCCATCCCTCCTTCCCTTGCCCCTCTTCTTGCTCCACATGAGGAGGAGGAGGAGGAGGACAAAGTAGCCCTTGTCATCTGTCACTCAGCTGCCTCAGCTCGGTTTGGCCTCTGGCCTCCCTGACCTTGCTGCTCCCACTGCTGCTCTCTGGGAGGACTCGGAGGTCTCCCGAGAGCTGCCTGTGCAGCTGCGCTAACTCCAGGGGGCTCCTCACACATTAGAACCAAGGCAATTCCGTTCTGAGTGGGGCCTCCAGCCAGTGCTCTCTGGCCCGGAGATCCCACTGGGGCATGCTTGGTATCCTGTGACTCAGGTGACCCAACTGGGGACCCTGCCCTCCTTTCCTTCTGCCCTGGATTCTGGCTCTGATTTCTCCAGCTGTCCCCTCGAGGGACTCGCCCTCCCTCCTGTCAGTGCAGTGTGTACAGCCATTTCCCATCTCCAGCATGGCTTCCATTTGGTCCAGGTGCTCTCCACCCTCTCCATAACCAGAGCATGGGTGGGGTGCTCCTGCTGGGTCTGAGCATACCTGAGCCCCAGGGCACCCTGCCCCAGGCACACACTTCTCCCTGCAGGGTCCTGGTGCTGCCCACCAGGCCCTGTAGCCTCTGGGTCAGCGTGGGTCTCCTTCAGGTGGAATGCCAGCCCTTGAGAATCCTCTGGTGGCTGATTTCTCATCTCTCATCCCTCCCTTCACCTCTCTGCTGCCCACGGGAGAAGTTCCAGCCTCCCTGTGCCCGGGCCTACTGGCTCCCATACACTCCCACTGCTGGTCAGACCAGGCAGTCCTGCCTTCTCTCCCTTCCCTCATCCTTGCTCCATACGCCGTCCCTGCACTGTGCCCCCGACACTGGGAGAAGTGGTGGGGTGGGGGGCAGGCCCTACCTGAGCACGAGACGCGGGGTCCTTCTTGATCCACTTGATGACGGTCTCATACACTAGCTCCTCGGCCTTGGTGTTGAGGCTGTCATTGGAGATGTAGGCAATGAAGTCATCCTTAGAGATGCTGAGGATCTCTTCCTGGGCTGCCACCTCGGGGAAGATCTGCAGCGCGAAGGCCTTGGCCATGTGGTAGAGCTCACTGCACTGCATGGCCTCAGCCATGGCCAGCACCCCCAGGCAGTTGCTGGCGGTCAGCTGCTTCTCTGGAAGCAATAGCACAGGACCACTGACCGAAGGGCCCTGGAAGGGGTCGCCATCCATTGCCATCACCTGTCACTTTGGATCCCTTCCTGAGCCCATGTCCTTGTGACCTGGCTCCGGCATCCAGAGAGCCCACAAGCCCATTTCCTGCAACCCTGGAGCTGTAGATCCATTTCCTGGTTGTCCTCTGCCCTGTCTCATGCTGCCTCTCCCAGGGCCTCCCTCCTCTCCTGCGGGTCCCAGCAGAAGGCCCAAGGCTGCTGGATATGGAGTATCAGCACCAGGCTTGGAGCTTCCTCATCGCCTGTGAGTGGAGGAGGCCTGGGGGCAGGGGTCACGCTGTAGCTGAGGTCAAGGGTCACATTAAGGCTTATGGTACCTTCCCGAGTTGTGACAGGCTTATCTGGGGTCACGGACTCCTACTTTAGAGTCATTTGAGCAGTAATATCCCTCACACTCTCCCATCACCTCCCATGGGCCTCAGCCTCACCCAACCTGACTTCTAGACCTGGGGTCAGTCTGGCCAGGTCTTCTGAGATCCCATTCATGGTATTCTAGCCTAGACATGTCTGGGTCCCAGGAAGCCCATACTGTTGTGAGCCTAACTCTGGAGTTGTGGTTCCTGACCCTTCTAGATTGCTCAGTTTCCCCAGGTCTCATCTCAGACCCCTGGCAGTCCCCACCTGACCTGCTGCCATCCCCAGACTCAGCCTCAAGCTCTCTCTCTCTGCACTCTAAACCCAGGCCACGGGGTCTTTGTGACTCTCGTCTTTGCCCCTCTCTCTCTCTGCTCTCACCCAAGCTGGGAGGCTCCTAACTATAAAGTAAACGTGTTCTCTGGGTTGGGGGCCTGCTGGAAGCCCCCGACACTCAGATCCCCATGCTGGGCAGCAGGTCTGGGTATCCAAGAGACTGTTCACATGTCTAGACCTGCGTGGACATCTGGTGTGGCCCAGGATTATTATATAAGTTAAAGGGAAACAAAGTTGATGGCCCCTTTGTTCAACGTTTAGAGAACAGGTCTGGGAGGCCAGGGCACAGGCTCCCCATGAACGGATAACGAACACAGCTCTCCCAGCCCCACTTGTCCTCGCAAAGCTGCCAGTGTCACAGTGTAGCCTCCCTTGCCCACAGAGAAGCGATGCAGAGGTCCCCTCTGTCCATGCTGGTTAGCAAAAGCCTTTGCATGAAGTTATCCAAATTAGCATCTTAAAACTGCTTTGTGAAATCAGCTCCACCCCGAGGTGGTCTGGGGGTGCATACACAGCCGTCTCAACCTGTTTCCAAATTTTTCGCACATCTGCACTATTCCCTCCAGGTGACACATGTGCTCCGGGGACTCACCGAGAAAGGACACACAGACTTTGCAGAAGGTGTGGAACTGGAACTTGCTGGCCGCCTCCAGCAGGGTCTTGGCGTTGGCAGAGTCAATGACCAGGGAGCCCGTGTAGACAAACTCCAGCAACAGCTCGAGGACATCGGCCTGCAGGTTGGACAGGACGAGCTCCAGCTTCTCCCGGCTGCACTGGCTGCCGTCTTGCACTGACCTAGGCACAGAGACCAGGGTGTCCTTACCTGCCACCCCACAGCCACAGCACCGCCTCCTCAGAGGGCTAGGTCTCCCTGCACGCCTCGGTCACGCCCTTCCTTTTAGGATTCAAGGGACACAGCAATGACACACCTGAACCTAACCACCTTACATGGGATCTGAAAGAGAAGAGTCTGACCAGAGACGCCCAAAAGAACCGAAAACCCTGCTTATCACTACTTGGCATGTCCATGCAAAAAAAGATGCAAATCAAAAAGCATGAGCCGTGGATGGGGACGAGGACCAGGACTGGCCTCAAAGGGAAACAATATGGTTCAGCCCCCAAGCTGGCCCTGGCGTCTCTGCCAAACAAGGCCGGCAGGTCCCGGGCTCCAGGGCCTGTCTGCTTCTGATGAGAGAGTCTCCAGCAGGACTGAGCCTCCCAACCGGCTTTGATCACAGCCAATCTGGAGACTTCCATTGATTGCCTCAAAGACCGAGGGCCCCATGCTGTCCTGGAACCCCGACCAACCCCACTTCTTTCCAAAAACATATTGTTTCCTTTTAGGCATGGAAAGGAAGCCCTTCATGACATTGCTTTGAAACTGAGGACGAGACGAGATAGACGGACAGAATGGTTAGAGCTGGGAGGAGGGGAAGGGGAACAACCAAGGACTTCCGCCACAGACAGCCAGCAGCCATGACCTGGGACCTGGCCTGGGGCGGGGCCCTCCTGCCACATGGAACACGGGCTCAGAGGTCAGAGTGGCCTGCGTGTAGAGTGTGCATCGGGCTTGTGAACTGGGGGGAGCAGGGGAGGGACACAAATATATAAATATGTTTATATCTGGTGTCTACAGAAATACAAAACCATTGCAAAGGCTCCTAGGGCCTGGCAGCTGCGCCCTAAAGCTGCACCTGGAAGGAAACAGACAAGAGGAAGCAAAAATAACACCAGTACAGAAGTGACCAGGAGGAAAGACACCCAGAACGTTAAGAGTCAGGAGGCAGGTTTCTCAGAGGCGATCAGCTTGGCACCCTGTCTTGGCCAACCTGACCAGTCCTGCTTCCCACACTGAGCCTGGTCCTGACCAGGGCTGAGTTCAGCCACGTGGCTGGGAAATGACCTCTGCATTCCCCCTACTCCTGAGGAGCCCTGTGGCCAAGACCCTCATGACTGGTCCCTTGGGTGCACCTGTGGCTGGCCGGGGGGGTGGGGGTGTAGAGGTGTCCTGTAAGTGAGCAGGCTAGCCCCAGAGAAAGAGTGACTCCTGTGTGGGCAGGGAGCCAGGGGACCTGAGTGCCCCGGCTCTGCCACTGACAGGCAGGCAGCCTTGACCTCTCTGGCCCTCAGGCTCCTCTTCTGCAAAACAAGAGGATTGATCCGGATGAGGTCTGAAGTCCCATGGAGAGTTTATGTAACAGATACTGGAAAATGCCCTTCCCAGGAGACTCTGCCCTATACGACAGTACCTGAAATGCCACCATTAGAGCAAAATTCTGTCAGGTTAGGCACTGGCCTCCCAGGGCCTTTAAAACACAAATATGACGAGGCAGAGAACAGGAGAAGCTGCGATCCTGCTGCCTGAGCAAGCGTGTAGGGCTCCCCTCCCGGGGTGCTGTGCTGGGCCCTCCCCACAGAACGGCTCATCCGACCAGGGTTCCAAAGGGGTATTCTGCCTCCAAGCCCTTGGCAGGCCCAGAAAGCTGAGAGGGAAAGGTGCTGGCTAAACAGAGAGTCAGAGCTGAGCCTCGCCAACCCACAGACATATACAGTGTGTGTGACTTTTA
This sequence comes from Tapirus indicus, assembly GCA_031878705.1. NCBI lineage: Eukaryota > Metazoa > Chordata > Mammalia > Perissodactyla > Tapiridae > Tapirus > Tapirus indicus. The sequence goes on along the minus strand of CM062923.1, from coordinate 19,390,446 downwards.
ACATAACACACCTAGTCCTCTGCTGTCAGGATGGATTTCCATGCTTGGGTGACTTTGTTACTAATAAAAATAGTTTATTATGTGATCACTTGAAATCACAGAGGTTCTGAACACCCCAGGCCTCAGGGGCCATCTGGTCAACCTCTTACTCCATGCCTGTGCTGCCTCTGCCTTCATTCCTACGTGTCACTGTCTGGCCTTTCCTCCTCACGTCCTTCGTGCTCTGTGGAGGTCACGCTGGGCCTGGGCAGAGCTCATGGGGCCAAAGGAGGGCTGCTTACTGTCTCCCAAGGCCCTCAGTCACTGCCACCTCCCCTCTGGCCAGCCCTCCTGAATACACGAGTCCTCAACAGAGGAGCTCAAACTCAGTCAAGAGCTGAGGTGGGACTTCAGGATGCACACACACGCAAACACATGTACACACGCATGCACACACTGAAATGCATGTGACGTGTGACCCTGGGAACCATGGCATCACCCAGTGAGGAGGGGTGTTGGGCAGATGGAAAGCCATTGGAGGCCATGGCCCTGAGTGGTGGGTCTGATGGGACCAGCGTGGCTGCACTTGTGGAGAGATGCTTGTCTTGTTCAGAGTCTGAGCCAGGGAGCGGGTCCTGGGGACAAGGTGGTGCCCACATGGCTGAGGAGCGCAGGGATTGCATGGAAGCACACATGATGTCAACTGTTGCAGGTGCTGTCCCTATGATGCATGGCAGTGGCTCTGTTCCTCCAGGCCCCCTGTGGGGGTCACCTGTGGAGAGGAGGGGGCCATTGGCAAAGGATCGTCAAGGAGTGGCTGGAGGCCCCTGGGGCCAGATGCCAGATGCTGTGAGCTGAACAACCACTCCACTCAGCTAGAGAGGAAGCTCAGGAACACGATGGAGGCTTCATCAGGCAGCTGAGTTCAAGAACTGGAGGAGGCGAGGCCCGACAGTGAGGCCTTGTGCAGCTCACCTGCATGTGTGTTTCTCGTCCACACAGGTGTTCGTGTGGGGCCGTGGGGGCTGAGGGAGGCCGGTGGTCACACTCCATCTCTGACCATCAGACTGCCTTGGGACTGGACCTCAGTGCTCCTTAGGCCTCTTCCCTCTGAGCAGGGATCCCCTGGGAGGGATCACCCCTGATGGGTGGCCCTGGCCACTGATGGGGAGCTGTGGCCTCCACAGATGACCATTCTATCCTTGTCCTAAGCTGGCTCTTGGGATCCGAGCGTCCTGTTCCACTCAGCCCTGTGGAGTATGTGGGGAGTTGCTGGGCAATCAAGGTCATGACATGACCTTGGAGGACGGTGGAGCAGGGCAGGAAGTGGCAGCAATAACCTTGTCAGGTTGGGGCTATGAACGTGACACTTGGGGGTGGGACTATGGGAGTGAGGGGCAGGCTGGTGCTGCCCAGCCCACACGGGGGCCACAGGTTCTGTCAGAAGACTAACACTTCCTGGGGTCACCTTCTCCCAACATAGGGTGTGGCCTGGGGAGAGCCCAGGGTAGGGGACATAGCCTCTGCTTGGCAGGCTTGGGTCTGTGATGTACCAGGAATGCTGAGTCCCCAATCTTAGAATGTCTGGGATCCCACCACTAGCAATCCACTCACCTAGGATAAGACTTGCCCTCTCCAGACTTCAGGACAGAGTCCCTCATCTACCCTTCATATGCCTCAGTGATCACATTTTCACTTTGCAAGTTGGATCTGGAATAATGGTAGGGAACTGGTGGGTTCAGGACAGTGAGAGAGCAGGTGGTGAACTGGCTGGTACCCTACTCTGCTCAGGAGGATGGCCCTGCCCTTCTGATGTGATTCCCACCCTGCCCCATGCATAGGAGCTTGGGCCTGTCATCAGCTCAGGGGCACAAACACGGGCAGGCACGGGTCTCATTGGGTCCTGGGGACTTTCGCAGCTCAGGCGGGTCCTGACCCATCCATGGTGACGTGGTGATGGGTCTGGCTCACCTCATTCTGCCAGCATCCGAGATGTGTGAATCTCTCCTTTTGTCATCGGATCTTCTAGCCACCCCCGTCCATTCTACCAGGAAAGGAGAAGACTGCCACCCACAAATGCCCAGCGTCACAGGGAAGGAAGAGAAAGTCGTACGGCTTGACTATTAAAGTCTATATGGCTCCCTTCCATCCAGGACCCGTGCCGCTCAGTTAGGTAGGTCCTTTTATCTTCCCCTGGAGAGGGAGATGGGTGAGAAGCCTAGGGCCTATACATGGGGCTTGTGAAAATCAACTTGGACCAACCAATTTGTCCATCTATTTTCATTCAATCTGAAAAGAGAATATAGTTTCTGTGTGTCGTTGGCTCCAACAAGCTTCATGAGATGAGGGTTTCAGCTGGAAGGTGGAATGCCACGTCTCTGTCCCATGTGGTAGGATGAGGGGCAGCTCTCCTCTGGGGCTGGGCATTTTCTTCCACACCCTGACTGGGGAGTTTGTTCGGAAGTGCTGACAGCACCTCTGCTCTCTCTAAAGAAGAACGGTCAGTCTCCTGTCCTCTCCAGTGGGGCCTGCAGCCCACCTGGCCAGTGAGTGCAGCCAACGCCCCCTGTGGCATCAACCATCCCTGAAAGAGCCTTAGCCCCAGGGGGATAAGTGAGGGGACTTCTCTATGGGCCCAAAAAGACAGTCCAGGGCAGATCCAGGTCCTGCTCACCGGGGTTGAGGAGTGACTCTGGACTTGGGAGGCTGCACCCCCAGGAGCCCACTAGGTCTAGTCTGCTCCACATGTCCTCCTTCCTTCCTGAAGCCTGGGGCTCAGTCCACTGTCCTCTCCTCCACTCAGTCCTGCTGGGCTTCCCTGCTGGGCCTGGATGCAGGCGAGGCGTGGTAGTCATGCAGCACTACCTTTCCCATTATCCAAAGACAAAGCCACGGCTCCTTCTCCTACAGGTTTCCACCCCTGATTGTCACAAGGACTCAGAGCAGGAGCAGAGGGATGATGCAGTAGGTGTAGTGTTCTTAGTGCAGTCTCTGCTCTGAGCTTCCCAAGAGCCTCCTGTGCTCTTCTCCAAGGCCTCCATGGCTCCAGACCTCACCCTAGAGGACACGGCCTCCTCCCAGGTGTGCAGGTGAGTGACTGTGGTTTAGGTACCTGTCTCAGGTGGGGATTACATCTTCCTTGGGCAGACCCTGTGGCCAGTTTACAAGTGTTTCTAACAGATACACACATGCACACACACGTGCACACACACACACTGCATCCATTTCCCATGTATACCTGTCCACACTGTTGGCCCTGAGGTCTCACTTTCCTTCCTTACAGACTTTGTGTGCAAATAAAAACTACACTTTTGTTCTTCTCTGCATTAGTGAATGGATGGTAAGTGCATGTGCTTTGGACTCAGACCTCTAGTCGAATCCCAGATCTACTGGTTACTCGAACTTCTTGGGGCCTCAGTTTCTTCATCTGTAAAATGGGGATACTAATGGTACCTGCTTCTTGGGGTTGGTGGGAGGATTTCCAGGATGACATCAGACATCTCTACAAGTCTCCTTGTGAGCTGGGTCTTGCCCTCGTCCAAGGAAGAAGACAAGAGCTTGAAACTAAATCAGGGATGATGAAGGGAAAGAAGGGGCTGCAGCCTCACCAAAAGTATGAACATGCATGAAGGAAGAACATGTGGACAAGGTGGGGGGCGGCCTGGAGCCCAGAGCTGGAGAATGGGGGCTCCGGGCAGGACATCTGCGTGGCCACGGGGCTGACGGGTGGCTGAGTGAAGGGGAATCAGGCTGCCGGTCAGGAGAGGATGCTCTGAGATCCAGCTCTCCCACTCATGTTCTGATTGTCATCTGTATGAGACACAAATCTGACCATGACCCCCAGGCTTAACGGAAAGCCCTGTGATCCGGCTCCTGCCTCATGGCCCCATCTGTACCTTGCCTAGGCGCTGCAGCAACACCAAGCCACCTGCAGTGCCCTCACCCCTGCTGACCTGCGGCCCCGCACGTGCTCTCCTCCATCTGCAGTGCTTTCCCACCTGTCTGCCTGGCCAATTCCCATTCTTCCTTCAAAACCCATGCTAGGTGCCACCTCTTCAAAGGGCCACCCCTGAATGCCCCTGCCCCCACTCTGACTCTCCATTCCACACTCGGCCTGCTTTGCCATCCATACCACTTGACAGCTTCTCCCCCAGCCTGTGGGTGATGTGAGGGCAGAGACCCATCATCTCATCCAGCATTTCGTGTGGGACCTGGCACCCAGGAGGGCCTCCTGCTTGTTTGCTGAGCAAAGAGGAGTGAATGACTTGGTTTTCCTATGTCTGTCCTGTGCCTCGAGCTGAGGGGCCCACACTGGGGTTGGGCCTGGGTGCTGGGACAGTGTCCCCACTGGGGCTGGAGCGGTGAACATGTCACCCGCCCCAGGCAGGAAGTGGAAAGGAACCCAGTCTGAGTGTCCAGGCCTGCAGGTCCTGGGATGGGGATGGGAGAGAGTGGGTCACCTGCCCCTGACAGTGCTCACCCAGGCCCGCATGAAGGTAAGGACCAGGACACCATGTCCCACACATGGTCCCTACTACCTCTGCCTATGTTAGCGCAGCTGCCCAAGGGGGAAGGCCCCGCTCTGGGTTCAGTGGACAGGGCCACACCTCTCCCGCTGGGCCATTCCGGCTGCCGCATTCTAAGCCTCCAGGGTCCAGGAGACTGGAATGACTGGATAACAACATTAGCTCCTCCCTGACCACCAGGAATGTGAAATTCTTGAGGATTTTACATGGCCAGAAAGGAAAGTATCTTCCTGTAGAGATTCTGCTTTTCTCTCCACAGAAGGAATCTGTTTGCTATTATTGGCAGAAATGGTGATGTGTGCCTGTGGTTAGGACGAGGGAAGTAAGATTTAAAATGGCTGCAAATTAGTATTGTGATCTTCAACCCCAGGGTGCCTCTGGGCTCTGTTTGGCTTGCCCTCTTCCCTGTGTGATGCTCCTGCAGCTGAAGACCCAGCCCTGTCTCCCCAGACCTCAGGCCTCTCTGGGTTCAGATCCATCCATCTGGCTGCCTTCCGGGCGTCTCTACTTGAGGGTCCTTCAGGCTGCTAAAACTCGACATGCCAAACGCTCAATTCATCCTCTTCCCCCAGCTCTTCCCTGACACTGGTCTGAGAATCTGCCTTCCTCCCTGTGACCTCACTCTTCTCATGTTCTGCTGCTTGCACTTGGGAAGCCTCTCCAGGGCTGGCCCTTACTGTCACCCTGGGATGTCAGAGCTGGAAGGAAACCTGGACATCATGTGAACCAACCTCCTGTTTTACAGATGAGAAAACCTGAGCCCTGAGAGAGAGGACGGGACTTGCCTGGGGTCATAGGACAAGTGGCAGAGTCAGGTGTAGAACCCAGATCTCCTAGCTCCCAAGGGAGTACCTTCTCTCCTTCAGTGACTGCCTCTTAGCCCCAGCACCCATCCTTTCTGGCTAGGGTCACTGAGGCACATCCTACAGTTCTCCCACCTTCAGATGGGCATCCCCTCCCCACTACTCCTGACGGCTCCCCACCCCCCTCAAGACCAAGCCTAGGGCCTTAGCCCAGGGGTCAGGGCCTGCCTGCCCATCCAATGTCACCTCACACTCATCTCTGGGAAGGCCATCTCCCCCTCTTCACTGCTTATGACTGCCTCTGTTCCCAATTTTTCATTCCAGGCAACCCATCCCTTCCTTGGAACATTCCAGAACATTCCTTGCATTCCAGGTAACCTATCCCTTGCCTGGAATGTTCTTCCTCCCTCTTTTTGGCCTGTCCAAGAAGGCTTCACTACTTTGGGTTCCCACCTAGGGATGTCCTCTTTTCTGTTGTGTGCAAGAGTTTGGCTTTACATGTAAGGTCTCTGAAGACAGTTAAAAGGCTTCTGTGCTTCTCTTGCCCACATCTTTCTATCCCAGGGCTGGGCCATCGCTCAGTACCAACCTGCCCCTGCATCCTGCCCCTTCTGTGCTCTCCAGCTGGTCTGGAGCAGGGACCAAGGCCACATCTGCAATCCAGCAGCCAGATTCTGGTCCCTGCCAGTTCCAGAATTTTGCCAAGAGTGGCAGCACAAAGACCTCCCTTGGCCCGAAGAAGCCACGGGACGTGCCCCTTCACCCCAGAGCTCATGCCCCGACCCCTGTGCTTGGACAGAGAGAACCCAAGCACCGGGGGTGGGAGGCCCGAGCTGTCCATGAGCCTGGAGGTCACAAAGAGCCTGCCCCTTCCTGCATGGCTGGGGCCAGCACGGCTGGGCGGGGCTCGCACGCCGGGCGGCTCAGCTCTAAGTGAAAGGACACGACGGATTGGAAAGGAGATGCCAGCCAGTGTGCCATCCTGAAACAAAACACAGTCACTCTGGGGTTAGTTGGCAAGTCCAAACACAGCATTGGGAAGCAAGCAGAGGTCCTGTCCTCCCACTCTGAGCACAGTCCCGGCTCAGCGTCCGCCCCGGAGAGGCTGCAAGGCAAAAGGAGCAGCGGCATTAATCTGCTGATGGGTGAGAGAAACAGGAGTGTTACCCTGGGCTGGTCCCCTCGGCTGCTCTCCCTCACTAAGGAGCTAGAAGGTGGCCCTGACTTCTTTGCAAGGGTATGAAGCAGACAAATTAAAAAAATCAACATAATGGAAAAAAAAAAGATGCTCATGCACCATTAAGACTCATTCAGGTAGAAATAGCCGGGGAGGAGGGCAGACGGGGAGGGGAGCAAAGGCTGAGAGAGACCGTGTTTAGGACACACCTGGTCTGTGCTCAGACAACGCTGGCTGAGGTTCAGTGTACAGGAATCAAGACATGCAGCGTGCATGAGGCTCGGCCTACAAGTCTCTTCTCCCCGATTCGGGCTGGGGAAAAGTGGCCCCTTGGGTGCCTTGTGTTTCTCAGCAGGGGATGGTCTGGTCGATGTGCTTTCCTGGCATTAAGTTCACCATCGACATCAGTGACGATGGTGCTGCGGACCCTGTGCTGGCAGTGGTCCCTTAAAGTGGAGTCTACGGTCCTCTTAATCTCGGGGGGGGGGGTTGTGAGCCACTGACAATGCGGGATCCTCGGGATGGGGCAGGGGTATTGTCTACTGCTGGCAGAGGCCCCTGGTGACCAGCAAAGCTGTGTGGGGCGGGGTGGGGGCCGTGGCTGCTCTGAGGCTGTGTGTGAGAGGGCACTTGCGGGGAGGAGGAGGAGGAGAGATGGCTACTGGCTCTGTGACAGGGAGTCACGCTTCAGGAACCTGCAAGAGAGGGGAGGAGAAAAGCGACACAAAAGCGTCCTACAAAGGAACAGACCCGACCACAGCTGGAAGGAAGGCAAACCTTTGAATCAGGTCCTTGAAATACAAGCTGCAGGAAGCTAGAACATTTTGGTGGACTTCAAACTCTCTGCCTTCAACAACAATTTTCAGGTCTGTAAACGCTTTCGCTCTGCGCTGCTGGTTCAATTCCTTCAACATTTCTGCAGAACAGAGAAGACAGACAGGGCCAGGTTCCCATTAAGAGTTTTTTTTTTTAATTAAATTTTTTTCAAGAAGTAGAGAAATAGGAAAATACTTGATACTGTTTCTTGGCAAGACTGGCTCAACACTGACAGTCAAAAGAAGTCACAAACAATGCGTAACAAGCAGCAACTGGGAGGGGCTACATAACCAAAGGAATAACAACTTTCCAAAGCAAAAAAACAAATACGATAAAAAAAAAAATCAAACCCAGAAACTGAAAGGCTGGGGGGAAAAGATTCCCATACTGACTGACGATTGGAAACAGAGAATACATTATCACAGACAACTAAAAACCGTCATATAACTACAGAACAAGTTCTCCAAATGCCAATGAGTGCCGATGTATTGGATACCAAGTAAAGCATGGCATTGTGATGTAAGATGGGCTGGATATGGTCCAAAGGAATAAAAACCATAAAACCTGCAAAAACAGCGTCCCTTCTGTTAGACACAGTCATGGCATGGGGGGAGCTTCTTGGGGAGGGCCCGAGAAAGGAGGGGTGGAGTGGGGGCCTGGCGAGCGCTTCCTCCATCTCACACCTCCATGGATAGGAGAGCAAGCAAGGGAGGGACCGTGGGCACCTCCTCACCCGCCTGCTCATTCTCTCAGGACTCCGGCCCTCGCCTGGGGCTTCAGCATGGGAGAGCCTGGCTTGCAGCCCCAGCAGTTTCCAGGAAGTGGCCTCTGGGACCTTTCCACCCTGATGCATACCTACCTTTGCCTCGTGTCTTGGCCATCTGGGGCTGGCACAGAGTGTGTGTGCCCCAGGCCTTTAGGCTCCGAACCTGGGGATGTCAGAAGCTTCGCCCAGACCCACTTCAAGGCTCAGAGGAGGGAAGGAGGAGAGCCTGCCAGCTACTCTACTTAGTTTATATAAACTCTTTCATTTGCAAAAGTTAGGGCCTTCAGACGACCAAGGCTTCCATGAGCCTCACCTGCCCCCTGGACTCCCTAGAGGTAGCCTGCCCTTAGCATTGCTGGTAGCTGGACATCAGAGGCCCAGATCCTTGGGCTGGATGACCTAGACTGTTGTCAGGCAGAGTTATATCCTTTGGCAGTTGAATGGGAGAGCTCCGCCCTCCAAGCCCCTCACCATCACCCCGAGCCCTCCCGATCTATGTTGAACCCTGGCTGGTGTTTAGAATTACCCTCCAGTGTGCCCTGGTCCAGCTTGACCAGTCATCTCTGTCCACAAGAACCCAGCATGGCATCGACTGCCTGCAAAGATGCCCTCCGGAGCCCAGCTCTGCCTCTGACAACTATATGTTTGTGGACAAGCCCCTGCGCTCCCCAAGCCTCTGTTTCCACATCTGTAAAATGGCGATGGAGGCTCTCGCTCTATTCCCAGAGTGTGGTGAAGATCAGATGCTCAGGCTCAGGGATGGGCAAGGGCTCATGGGCTTTGAGGTCAGGCAGGTCCTTCTTTTCGAGGACACACTGGGCTCTGGCTCTGCGATGGTGAGAAGGGGGGTCCTGGAGAACATCCCACGTGTGGGGACTGAGGTGTGCAGGCCCTACCCTCTGGGAGCTGTGGGCAATGCCAAATCTCTGGCCCCACCAAGCCCACATCAGGCTAAGCTGCAGCTGCAGCAGGGCACCTGCAGGGTTGTTTGTGTGTGTGGTGCTGGCTGGAGCCTCCAGAAGGCTCCCCGCAGTGTACTTGCAGCAAGGGAGACCAGCAGGGCACAAAGTGCCAGGTGGAGGGCCTGGAGGGCACATGTGGGGCGGATGCAGAGAAACAAGGGTCGGGAAAGCCCACTGGGGTGCGATGGGTAGGCAGGCAGAGCCAGGTCTCAAAAGCTTTGTGAGGGAGCTCAAGCTTAATTCTGTAGGCACCAGGGAGCCACCAGGGATTCTGTGCAGGGGAGGGAAGAGGTTAGATCTGGATTTCAGACAAATCACTCTGGCAGCCACATTAGAGGCAGGATGAGCAGTGACTGGCAGAGGTCAGAGGCCAGATGGGAGGCAGGAAAGCACCTGCAGAGAACTGGGCATCAGAGTCAGACCAGAGGGGGAAGCTGAACTCTGCCTCCTCTCAGCTGTGTGACCTTGGGAGCGTTAATCAACGTCCCCCAAGCGCTGGCTTCCTCCTTTGTTGAAGGTTAAACAAGCTAGCCCATGGTAGACCGTTAGCCGTGCCTGGCACATGGTAAGCCCTCAGCAGATGGTAGGCTCCATGTTACTGTCGATGGTGGTGATCACTCCAGAATCCAAGTGAGAACTGACAGAGGCCTGAGCTACAACGGTCACAGGAAGATAGAGAAGGACAAGCATTTAGGCTGTGGATGCTACGGCCCTCAGTATTGGAGGGAACATGGAGCTGGGGGGAGGCATGAGGACCACTTCTGGGTTCTGGAGGGACATGGGAAAGCGAGAGGATGAGGAGTTTAGTTCTGGAGTTAGGGCTAGGGCCTGTGGGACACCCAGGGGCGAGGTGCAGGAGGCAAGGCAGGGGGAGGTGCAGCATGAGCACATGGCTGGGCGTGGACAGGAGTCAGGGAGAGCCTGCAGGGTCGGGCTGGGTTAAGGCTGAACTACTGTCACACATCAGCTCCAAAAAGAGCCACCAGCTGAATTCATTCCCAAACCATGAGCCAGGTGGAGTGAAGTCATGTGGGGGGAAAAGAGTTCTGGGCTGGAATTCCAAAGACCTGGGTCCTCCTTCTCGTTCCAGCTTTGCCACTAATTGGCTGTGTGACCCTGGGCAAGCCGCCCAGCTTTCTGCGCTCAATTCCCTCCAGCACTGAGGGCACCTGCTCTCTTGCCCCCTGGCTGTCACGCTGCAGCGATGACGGATGTGGCACCACACTCCTACTGAGTTAACCACGCTCAGGGGGCCGGGAAAACACAGTGGTGTACAAAATGCTGCTCCTTCTGGGCCCAAAGTGGTCTGATTGTTTTGGAAGATTTTACTTCAAACCAAGGTCCCAGCAATGATTACATCCGCAGCCCCAGCCCCGGGGCAATGCCTGCTGCCCTGGGAATTCTGGCCGTATCTGGGAGGTGGTTGGAGATCCAGGGCATCAGCGTAACTGTAGGCGCTTTCTACTCTCACTTTCTGGAAATCTGGATTTAATAGCTGGGCAGGATTACTCAGTTGCAGAAGAATTTTTCAATTTATGAAAGTGCTCACCAGGGGATTCCTTTTCACAACAGGGCCCCAAGTGCATTCAAAGTATTGATCAGTCGGTATGTGCTCAGGGCTGCCAGCTGAGTGCCCAGCAGGAGGGGCAGCATTTCTGGAAGTCACGACCCGGGTCCATGACAGGAAGCCAGCATAAGCTGCCCTCCTGCCCATCCTGTCTTGGCAAAGGACAACCCCTTAATGTCTGAGGGGCTTGGAGGACTGTGGATCCCTGGGGAAGTCTTCCAACCAGCAGCGCAGGTGCCCAGGCAGGCCTCTGGGCAGAGCTTGGCTGGGCTGGTGGACTCGGGCAGCACCCCAGCACCCTGCAGAATTTGGCTGCCTCAGGCTTGTGTAGGAGGGGATGACCTGGAGACTCTCTGGCCTCTCCAGGGAGAGGCACCGTGGGGCCTGGTGAGTCACAGGTCTGCCAGCCTGAGCCTCCGAGGGGCTGGGCTCCATCCCACAAAGTGGGAGCAAAGCCTTAACCTCTTTGCCTCCTGGCAGGTCCCTCCCTGTTGGCGGGCACCAGGGAATTGTTTTCTGGTCTTTGAGTGGGATGCCCCACCTGTGCCTGTGTGACACCACACCCTTGCCTGACCCACAGGGCTGGCCTTTTCCCCCGGCCTTGCCCCTCGGGGGAACTCCCCCCTGCTGACACCTGGCAGAAAGCACATGCCCACCTGTCCACTAGGCCTCCTCCCTGACTCCTCCCCTACCCTCCCTGCACCAAGTCCCGCCTCTTTTACTGCCTAGAATCTCTGCATCCTTTCTCTTCTGGCCTCATTCGCACCGGTGCCCCATCCTCTTTCACCTGTCACTGCAGCAGCCTCCAAGGATGTCTCCCTGTTGCCGGCCTGTCGCCCTTCAAGCCACCTCCATGCAGCAACCCAGCCATCAGCCCCTGCCTAACTAAATCCTGAGAGTCTGATGCCCCTCCCCCCACCGCCCAGCTCCTCCACTCCCGGGTGGGCCCTTCAGTCCCCATGGAAGCCTCACCGCACCCCAGGCAGGTTCCCCTCCCAGCCTTCACTCATCTCTCTGCCCCTCTGCCCTGATCTTTCTGCCTCCTTTCTTCTTCTGGCTAATTACCATTTTATCCTGCAACAGTTAAGATGTTATTTCGTCCCCGACCTCTTTGCCCTCTTCCACTCACATCCCCCTGCCCTTCACCCTCCTCAACATGCTCCCATAGCATCCTGTGCCTACTTCTTTAGAGCATACTATGTGTTGTAATTATTTATTTACATTCTATCTCCTGCACTAGACTCTGTTTTATCTATATTTTTATCTTCAGCACTTAGCACAGGGCCTGACATGTAGATAGCCGGTGTGGTAGAGTGCAAAAATCCTTTGCAGCCCCTCTCATCAGGGGGAGGAGTTCATTTTTCCACCCTCTGAATCTTGACTGCCCTGTGACTTGTGATGGACCATAGCATGTGGTCAAAAGGACATAGTGCGAGTGTGAGCCACGGCCTCCAGAAACTTTGCTTGCTTTTGCTCATTCTCTTGGGACCCCTGCCACTACCACCATATGAACAAGCCTGGGCTGGTCTATCAGTGGATGAGAGATCACATGGGGCAGAGATAAGCCATCCCAGATGAGGCATTTAAACCAGCCATCCCCTGCCAATATCAGCTGAGCCTGACCCAGATCAGCTGAGTCCAACCCAAATTACAAACCAGAATCATAATCTAAATAAGTGGTTGTTGTTTTAAGCCACTAAATCTTAGAATTGTTCATTATGTAGCAAGAGCCAAGTGATATGGAAGGCATGAATAAATGATGGACTCAAGTGCTCAGAGCACTTTGTGTCAGTTTCTCCTGTCATGGTGCAGTTTGAAGCTAATTCTTTTCTTCTTTTAATTGTGGTAAAATTTACCATCTTAACCATTTTTAAGTGTTCAGTAGTGTTAAGTAATTTACACTGTTGTGCAATCAGTCTCTAGAACTCTTCATCTTGCAAAACTGAAACTCTATACCCATTAAACAACAACTTCGCATTCCCCTCTCCCCCCAGCTCCTGGCAACCACCATTCTACTTTCTGTCTTTATGAATTTGACTACTCTAGGTATCATATAAGTGCAGTCATACTATTTGTCTTTTTGTGACTGGCTTATTTCACTCAGCATAATGTCCTCAAGGTTCATCCATGTTGTAGCGTGCATCAGAATTTCCTTCCTTTTTAAGGCTGAATATTATTCCATTGCATGTAGGTACCATATTTTGTTTATCCATTCATTCGTCAGCGGACACTTGGGTTGCTTCCACTTTTCAGCTGTTGTGAATAATGCTGCTATGAGGCTAATAGTTAATACCCAGTTATGGACATCTCTAAATACCATCTCAAACTCCATTACAGGTGGTCAGGGTAACCTGGTTCTGTTGACCCAGCAGCAAGTGGCATCAGAGGGAAAGGGGACACTGTGGGGGGACTGCCTGGGGCTGGAGGATTTGTTTAGAGGACAGTGAGGCCACAAACAGAACCAAGATTGTAGATGAAGTTGCAGCCAAACTTCTGCATATTTTTCACCAAACGACACAAGTTATTTGTCAGAGACTAATGGGCTCGTTCCAGCTGGACTGAAAGGGCTGTCTGAGGAGGTAATAAAGAGGAAGCGATGTCAAATATTAAAAGGCAACGAATTTCAGTGGCTTTGCAGCAGAGAAGTCCATTAAATCAGAGCCCCGAGAAAGGTTGTGCAGCCAAATAATTTTTTTCAGAGCTCAACTAGGAACCCAGCTAGGTGATAAATGCTCCTGATTCCATTGGTATTTATGACACATATTTGATAAAGGACCTGAAAAAATTATAAACTCAGAGCAGTTGTGAAATATACTGAGAAAGCCCAGCGAAGACGGTGTCACGCACGCCCAAAGGATAATTCATCCAGGAGCAGAGAAGCCCGACATGTGCAGACACTGAGGGGACAAATGGTGGCTTTACACAAACAGAGCCTCCTGCTGCTGCTGTTCAGCTGGGCCACAGTGGTCAGGGAGCTCTCCGAGCGGACAGATGGTCTCCCACACTGAATGCTGCCCTTCCTCCTCCCTCACTCCTCGACTAATCAGATATACACATCTCCCCCTTCTCCTTTTCCAAAGAAGACCGGGGCTCAGAATTGGCCTTGAGCCCAGCTGGGCTTCAGCTTCCTGGTAAGACAGAATCAAGCCACCTGTGGACCGCAAGCCCAGCCTAAGTCAGAGGGGCGGGCCCTCTACTGGGAAGTCAGCCCAGGCCCAGCCCCACAGCCCCACAGCCAGGAAACGGACTCCTCTAGAGAAGGGAAGCGGGAAAGACTCTGACTTCTTGCCTGACTTGGAGTTTTAGTGAGGAGACCTGGTCTGTTGTCCAAATGGAAATTCCTGCCATTTATCTGAAAGGGAAAAGAAGCCTTAAGAACAGCCACCACCTCTCACCAGCCTGCTTTTTCCAAGTAGTCCAAAGCCGAGTGAGAAGACCTATTTCTTAAGCTGTGAAATTTGGCACCAAAGGTCCTTTCTGACCCAGGGCTGTGCACTAGTGGGTGCTTGATATGCATTTGCTGAGCAGAACCAAAGATTAGCTTCCAGTTGGAACATTCTCATGCCCTCTAAGATGATATGAAAGTCATTTAAATTTTTCTCCTTAAAAAACTTTGAAACCCTCCTAAAACCAACAGAAACATTCCTCCTCTTCCTCTGGGTTTGTGCTCCTGGTCCAAGGATTGACAGAGGCAGCTGCCAGCCTGGGCTTGTGGGCAGCATGCCTGGGAGACCTAGATCAAGCCACAGAATCACCACGCCTCCCCTGTGACCTGTAAGGGCTCTTTCCTCATCCAGAGGCCTACCCAGTCAAGGAATGCCTGATCGCTTATTTCTAAACCTCTCAACAGTGGCCCTCAGAGGCTTCTCTGACCTATTCTTACCTTTGCTCATAGCTTCATCTTCTACTCATCCACTCAACCCTCTCTCTAAGTCATGCCCAGTATGTCTTGTTCCTTCACTTTGGTTGTTTCTCTTCCTGCCCCTTTGAGCAAGTCTTCCCAACACTTGTTTCTTAGGGTCCCATCCATCCCTTAGGTCTCAGCTTAAACTCCATCCTATAAGAATTCTTACCAGGTCCCCCAGTCACAGACTTCTCCTGTGGTCCCATGAGACTTTGTTGGTGCCTCAACTGCAGCAGAGATCCCTGGTTGCCTAATTCCAGAGGAATATCTGTCTGTCCATCTGCTTTCTAGGCTGTGATCTCCTGGAGGGCTTGTCTCTCTGGCCCCCTGGGCACCTGGCGCCATGTTTTGCACAAAAAGTTCCTTTCTGACTGGAATTCAGGGTGGGTTATAGACCAGATGCAGGCATGTTCTTGGTGGTAAAAATGACTTCCCCAAAACAGGATCCAAAAGAACCATTTGAAATGTCACAGTTGTGTGTAATTGGACAGGAAGAATGCAAAAATCAAGCCCCTTCTAACTTCAGGAGACACCAGTGTTAATAACAATGGTGATGACCCCACAATTTGTATGGCAATCTGTGGCTGCTAAAGCATGGTTACATTCACTGTCTAGGTCCTCCTCAGGGAGGGATTTATCTATTCTGTTCAGCTCAATGGCTCTGAAGAGCCCCAAATGGCCCTCCTAGAAAAGAATGACCACCCTAACAGCTCTGCTGAGCAGCCTGGAGCCCTCCAGGAAACTCTGCAGACAGGGGCCTTCACATGCAGTGGCCAGAGAGAGGTGGTCCTCTCAACTCTCCAGGTTCCCAAATGCCTGAATGGTAAGATCTGCCCCCACACAAGCCAGTAACTGGTCACCTCCATTGATAGCTCTTGCCTTGTGGCCTCAGAGTAGGCATCAAAGGGAATGGTCTTTTGTTTGTGAAGAGATGGGGGATGGTAGAGGGCAGAATATTAGGACCCCAGCACCAGCCCAAGGAGCCTGACCAGAGGGTGGTCACTGCTGAGGTGGAGGCAGACACCTGGCTGAGTAGGGAAGGCCATTGGGCAAACCTCGAGGCTGCAGTTGGAGAGAAGTGCCCTGGTTAGGTCGACATTAGCAGTTGTTAGTCCTTCTTGTCCCCAGTAAAGAAGCCTCCACCTTGCTTGTTCCCCTACGTTGAGGATGGAGGCCAAGGGGGTGATGGGAATGCTCTGAGCAGGAGAGGACAAAAATGTCATGGGGAGTCAGGGTAGAGACCTCTGGAGAAGGCCAGGGCTTAGGAGAGCTGGGTGAGAAATGAAGTCAAGACCAGTGTGCAGAGAGTTCTGCAGGGAGCCGGACTCTAGGGTGACGTGTGGAGCCGGGGAGGGCCAATGTGCAGTGAATTGAGCATCCAGGTGAGTCAAGTCAGGACACTGAGGAGCTCTGTGGGGACCAGAAGTCTGAAGTTGGGGTTCACAATGGCCTGCTGGGAAGCAAAGGCAGATGGGCTGGAAGCAGCCAGGGGGTCAGGGGTTTTGCAGGGAAGGTGGCCCTCCAGACCCTCTGTGAGGCAGAAGCCTTCTTCAGGGGCTAGAACTTAGCACCAGTGAGGTGGGTGCCCTGAGGTGCCTTGGTCATCTGGATCAGGGGAGGATGAGACTGGTGTTTAGCCCCAGGGACAGAGTTGAATCTGATGTCTGAGGTGGGGGTAGGGAGCTTGCTCCTCCCTCTGTGCTTTCATAATGCTCTGTGGCTCTGTGAAACTGTGTTCTGCCATAGCATATTTGGGGACACTGCTTCTTTTCCATTAGAGGGTAGAAAAGGTAGGGGGTGGTTCTTGGCTAGAGGGGTTAGAGTCAAGAGGCCAGGACAGATAGTTGGGGCCAAGTGAGAGAACCAGTTCAGCACCTTGGAGAGCTCTAAGTGCCCAAGGGTCAGGGCAGAAAGTGGGGAGGGCTCTAGAGAGGTCAAGGGGTGCCTGGAGCAGGCGACTGAGTCCACAGCTGAATGAGCTGAGGCGTGGACATCCTCTTTCAGAGGCAGACTCTGGGAAATTCAGACTTTAGTGTCTGTTGGCCCACTTGTTTATTCATTAAACAGATGTTGTTTGTCTCCTGTGTGCTGGGTACTGGGTGGGGTCCCAGGGACACATGTGAATGGACATGTTTGCAGACCTGGGGAGCCCACAGTTTAGCAGGGGATGCACTAAGTAACTGTGGCATTGAGTGAGAAGAATTTTAGTGGGGCAAGCATTTGGCAGAGGAGGTGCAGAGGAGGGACAGCTGCCTCTCGGGGGAGCGCAGGGAGGCTTCCACGGGTTGGGTGGGGGGTGGCGGTTAAGTAAACACTGGAAAGATAAGTGGGAACTCACCAGGTGGGCTGAGGGGCAAGGTGTGAACCACATGGATATGTGTACGTGTGTGTGTGAGTGTGGGGTGTGTCTAAGTTTGTGGGCATGAACGTACGGTGTGTGAGCATGTGATGTGTGTATGAGCATGTATGAATGCATGTATGCATGTGTACGAGCATATGTGTGTGTGTAGGTGCGTACCTGAGCATGTGGTGTGAGAGGCAGGCCCATATCAGATTGTGAAAGAAACAAATCCACCCATGGTCTTTATCTCATGGGGCAGGGGGTGGGCCCTCGGTGGATTTTATGAGAGAGAGTGAGAGAGTCAGGTTTGTCTCTTACATTCAAAAAGGCTGCTCAGAATCCAGCTTGAGCAGTGTCACTCCAAGCATATGGGCCCACCCCCCTCATGCTACTCCCTTTTCACACACCATCAGGCACTCCATTCTTCCGAATTGCCCCTCTGCTATTCCAGGTACACAGTCAAGGCGCCCACAGTGAGAAGCTGGAAAAGAGCTAAATAAACGGTCAGTGGTGATGCTAAAGGCCTTCTGAAGAGGGGAAGATGGGTGGCCTGGGAGGGAGGGGCTTGGATAAGATGATCACGAAGTGCAGGGGGTGTTGGGTGACTATATCATCAGTGGAGAACCAAATGCACATGAGGAGGGGTATTATTCTTAATCTAACTCATAGTCTAATACACACTTACTGAGGACCTACTATGTGCTGGGCCCTAGACTATCAGGATGAAATCAATTTCCATCCTCAAGGAGCTCACAGTCTGATGAGGGAGGTAGACACTGCAGTGGACATAGGTCGGTTTGGTTACTTGATGTTGGAACCCCCTTTCTATTGGAGAGAACTCCAAGATGGGCAGGGAACTGGGCCCTGTCACTGTGGGAGTGGAGCAGAGGTGGCTCCCTGGTAGCTGGCATGTAGCCGGGAGACCTGGGCTCAACCAGTCCGATGCTCATGCCCTGGACTTTGAAGTTGCAGGGAGGAGTGAGAGCCAGTTGGCAGTGGCTACGGTGGCGGCAGTGAACTGGTGGAGCTGATGGCTCACTGGCGCTTGAGCACCCAGGGGAGACGGTGCCAGTGTAGGATCCCAAGCAGACCGTCCCTGTGGTGGATCTGCCTGCACTGCCTCTGTTCCTGCCCCAATTCCCAGCCCAATTCCTCACCTCAAATAAATACCTGTTCTGCTTAACTCTGTCAGAGCTATGGTCTGCAGGTGGCATCCCAGGACCCTGAGTGGCACAGACACATGAAAGCATCCGTGTTACACTGTGTCATATGCAGCACAATAAATGCTCCTTGTAGCAAGCCCACCTGGGGTGCTGGGGGAGCATGGGGTGTAAGAGGATGAGGGAAGGCCCCCAGGGCTGAGGGACTTAGCTTGGTCTTGGGAGGTGAGTGGGACCTAAAGTAGACAGGAGGCCATTTTTGTTAGCCGTATGCTTGTGCAAAGGCCTGGAGCCTCACATTAGCACACTGCAGGGGCAGTGGGCAGTTGAGTAGGGCTGGGGGGGTTGGGGGCAGGCAGGACTGAGGCTGGAGTGCAGGCAAGGGTCCCCATGATACGCATGATAAGCTGTGTTAGGAACCTATAGGTTGCAGGCCTGGGAGGGAAATTTAGAAAAGTCACCCAGGTCACCTGGGGTACAGAGGGGTGGGAGGGATGGAGGGAAAAGTCTGAAGACAGTGAGACCCTGCCCCAAGGGGCTGCTGCTGTTACACAGGTGAGTGGTGAGGACAAGGCCCGGCCTAGAGCTCGGAGGACGGTGGAAGGGGCTCTGAGCTCTGATGGGGAAGCAGAACCACAAGACTTAGAGAGTCCATGTAGGGCTGGGGCCGAAAGGAGGACATTCTGAGTACTGTCCCTGTCTTTGGCACCCCACTGTTACCCACCTCTGGGCTTGTTCCTGGGGTGTGGCAATCAGAAACCAGGCAGGTTGTTGCCTCTCTTCCCCTCACCTTCGCTGGTTGTGTCCCTCAAACTGATGGGTCCCCGGGCCTTGCCTCTCAGGCTGCAAGTACAGGGCCCTCCTGTGATGAGGAGCCACCAGCCTGCACTCTATCCTTGGCTCTGCTATCATTTTACAGTTTTCTATTTTACCATTCGTTATTTTAGGGGCAAGACATCAGACTTCCAAATACACATGAGAACCTGTAGCTGGTCCCTGCCAGAGAACTTGAATAAAGATGTAGGCTGAATGGAGCAGTACCGCACATGCCCCCAGATAGGTATAAACTCTGGACATCTTCACACCAGGAAGAGAGCTCAGCTAAGGCAGATGGGGAGCTGACAGCAGCCACCACACACTCCAACACAGCCCAGCCCCCAGGTGGAGAAGATGGGGCTCCAGAGGCCGAGCCTGAAAATGCATCGTCATGCACATCTGGTTTCTTCATCTGGGGAGAAAGTGGAGAGTGCTCACAAGCCCCCATTCCTGGCCAGCGGGCAGCTGGGGGCTGGGGAGGCCCACGGGGAGCCCTGCTTCCCTCCTTCACTGCCCTGGATTCCAGAGGGGCTAGGCTTTTCACACTCGACTGGCCACCATGATCATCCCTGTCCTCTTTCCACCCAGAGGCTCCAGCTGACCTGCCTTCCACCCGGGGTCCTGGGAAGCCTGGGTGAGACAGCTGTTTGTGTGGGTACAGGAAGGGGCAGGCTGGACAGGAGGCCGAGTGAGGGGCCCCAGGGCTTCTGCACCCAACACTGCAGACCCAAGAGGATGGTATGCTTTGGAAATAGAAGAACAACAAGGACCAGATGAGGAAATGATATCTCAAATAAGGGACGAAGAGCCCAACAAGCAGATATAATCCCAAAGCCTAAATTCTCCTGTGCTGTCTCAAAGAGCCTTCCCTTGTTGCAAACTTCCCGGAGACTTAATCCCTCAAAGGTCCAGCCAGCTAGGGTTTTTGGAAAGTCAGCCACCTGCCCCAGGAAGGGACAAACTGGCCCAGAGAGGGGGTGGGAGGAGGTGCCAGGGAGGAGGGGGAGACAGGCAGGAGAGAGATATAAGGAGGGGGAAACATAGCCCCCCCAACCTGCTTTAGCAAAAGCCAGTATTTTCCAAGAATTCTGAAAGCCACAATGCCAGTAAATAAATCAATAGTTTTAAAGGATTTGCAAGAATTAGTGAACCAGAGCTAGGAGTACAATCAGTTCAGTTACCCAGGTAAAGAGTGAAATGAATTGGAAACCCCAGATGCCAGAGCTAATGGCGGCTCAGAGCAGCGCGAACCACATTGCAGAAGAGAATTCACAGCCCGAGAGGACTTGGGGTGAGGAGGCAGAGGAGGAGCGGCCCATCGTGTGTGTCCCTGCTTGTGTTTGGGGGCGTTGGGGACATCTCTCTGCCCACGTGTGCCCTCTACTGTCTCTGGAAGGGGGTGTCTCTCCTTGGCCATCTGCCCCTGGGTCTCTGTGCCCACCCCTCCAGCCAGGGGTCAGGTCTGGGGCAACACATGGCCTCCTGTCATTTCAGGGGAGGTGAAAGCCCGAGAGTCATTTCAGTTTTTCATGTTGCTAATGGTCTTTAATGATCATGCAAGTGATCCCTACAATTGTTCGAGGAAAATTAGAAAATAAGCAAAAAAGAAGAAAGTGAGATTGTGCACTCTGGGGATCAGGCACCAGCTGCAGGTTCTGGCAGAGTCAGAAGGTCGGGTCTGACTTAAAGTGCCTGGGTCGGCCCAGGCGTCACACCCCAGGAGAAATCACAGCCACCGGGGAGGAGCCAGCCCCTGGCCCTGCCGCGGGTGGGCCCATTCTTTTTTTTTTTTTTTTTGTGAGGAAGACCAGCCCTGAGCTAACATCCGTCGCCAATCCTCCTCTTTTTGCTGAGGAAGACTGGCCCTGGGCTGACATCCGTGCCCATCTTCCTCTACTTTATATGGGACGCCGCCACGGCGTGGCTGACAAGCAGTGCATCGGTGGGCACCCGGGATCCGAACCCGCGAACCCCGGGCTGCCAAGCGTGGACTAAACCGCTGCGCCACCGGGCGGCCCCTGGCCCATTCTTGGTGCCCTGTCTACCAGTCATGGTGTCCTGCACACCTGCCCTGCCCATCACACTGGCTGGTGGGGTGCTGGGGGCACACCAGCCTGTGGAGGAGGCACCCCAGGCCTGGTCCCAGGAGGTCCCCGGAAGGGTCAACAGGTGGGCTCTCCTGACATCCTCCCTTCCCATCCCCCTTTGACTCCGCCTCTTGTCTGCAAGGTGAGGCCTCTCCCCTGCCAATTCCTCCCGCCTCGGTATGTGATCTCTGCCTGCTGAATTCTGTGTCTGGTGGGGTAAAGATGCAGCCTTGCATTCCCCAAATTCCCAGAGCGAGGCACAGCCTCTGGTACCCATGGGAGTGGGTCCTGGCGTGGCCCACAGGTGCTGGGCTCTGAGTGATGACACAGGCATCCAAGACTCGAATGCAGGAAGGACAGGCCTTTTTGGGCACAGAAGCCCGTGCCCCTTGACCTTCTGGATTGATTTCCCTGACACCGAACTTTTCACACTGTTCCCATTATTTCAGCTGAGCTGCCGGCTTTAATGACACCCCTCTCTGCCCAGTCACTTCCCCACAGGTATTTAGCCTGACAGTCAATTTTTCTTGAGAAGCTGAACCTATTAGACTCTATAATAAAGCCAGGGTACTGTTTTTACAAACTCTTATTGGAAGTAATTACCCTCGAGGTGCTGTCCTGCCTGGGCAGGGCCGGGCCTGTGTCTCAGCTGCAGCCCTGGGTTCTGGAGACCCTCCCCTCTGGGCAGGCTGGACGTGGGGGCTGGCACCCCCGGCACCTGCCACTGTGCTCAGAGGCTGACTGAGGGTGGTAGACACAAAAGCTGAGAAACCGAGCCCCACCTGTCTCCCCCACAGGCTGTGTCCAGCACGGACCACCCCACACGAACAGAGCACTGCTGTGAGCAGCTGGGGAGGAGAGTAAAGAGACCCAGCCGTCCACTTTCTGCCCTCGCGAGCTTTCTTGGCATGATGTGCAATTAGACTCTCACTGGGCAGTGATGACTGTGGAGGGACGTGAAGAGTGTGGTGAGAATGTGGAGGGACAACTCCCCGGCTGCTTTTTGCACAGGCTGTTCCCTTTGTCTGGAATACCCTTCTCTTCCTCATCCAGAAAACGTCTACCCATCTTGTAAGTTCAGGTTCAAATGCCACCCTCTGAACTGGGCTCACCACTCTTCCAAGGTTATTTTCTCACCTGTCAGGCCCTTGGGCTGTGGGTTGCTCAACAGCAGGGACCCCCAGCATAGTGGAGCACCAGGAGCGGGCAGGGAGGGGTTTGCTGATTGAATGAATGGCTTTGACCAAAAGGGAAAAGAAAGCAGAGTCTCTCCTGTACTTGAGGGTGTTGAGATACTGCAGCCTGACCACTTGGGGGTTCCTGACCAGCTGGATCTGCAGTCCCCTGTGAAGACACATAATCTGATGGAGAGTCCTCCTTAACTCCAGCCACAGCCTCCAGTCCGGGCCCAGGGATGGGGGAAGGCAGTGCCGGGCCTGACTCGGGAGCTGTTCCTGCCACCTGTAGGCTGCCCTTCCTGCCCAGCTCTGCCTGGGTGGTGAATAATGGTGTCCACTTGGTGCCTCAGCTCCTTTTAGGAACAGAAGCCATCCCCAGGCTCCCTGGAGCTTCTCCAACTCTACTGCAGTGGCCCAGGCTGGCTCCCTCTTGGGGTGAGTGTTGCCTCTGGTGGGTGGAGGTGAGGGGGCCTCAGTGGGATGGGAGGGTCTGGGTGAGTAGCAACAGACCCAACCCCAGGGGGCTGCAACCAGGCCCTGGGGCAGACTGGGGAGAAGGCTGTCCCCAGCACAGTTTACCTGGGCTTGGGAGGGTCTGCAAACCAAGCCATGGGGCTCCCTGAGGCCCCGGGAATAACCCTATGTATCCCAGCAAAGGTGGATCCAGGAGAGGAGTGGGCTGGGCTGCCCTGGCTGCCATCGGAAACTGTCCCCTCAGTCTCTATCTGCTCCCCTCTGCCTCCTGGAGGTTCTGAAACCAGCACTTCCTTCCTTCCTCAACCTCTGCAGGCCAAGGTCCGGCTGTGCCTGTCTCCTGTTAGCAGGGCCTGTATCCCTGCCCTGAGCAGCGCTGATTAATGTGGTACATCTGCACAGCAGGAGGAGACAGGAGCTTTCCATGTCTCTGGTAGGGGCTGGGGAGGGAACATAATGGACTTTCATCACTGCTCAGAAAAGCTCTCAAAAGCAGAGCCTAGATCTGACTGATGTCTGTGACCCAGTGCCTGGCATAGCTTCTGGCCCTGAACGGGTCTCAGGTGAGGTTTGAAGGAGTGATGGAGGGAATGAATAGTAGCTGCTGGATTGGAGAAGGTGTGGAGTAGGAGGCAGTGAGCTGGGTCTTGAAGGACAGGATTTGCGCTGACAGCCGTGGAGGAAGGGCTGCCCCCACAGAGCACGACACAATCACAGGCACAGAAGCAGGAATGCACACGGAGGGACCAGGGACTCTAGAGTCTGGGGCAGTGGGCCGGGTGGACGGTGAAGTGGAGGCATCAAGCAGGGAGAGTGAGAGGCTGCAGAGGGGCAGAACCCTGGGAAACAACCACACTGAGGGTCTTAGGCACCTCCAGCTCTCCAGCACCTTCTTCCCCAGGCAGCGCCCACCAGGAAGGAGAAAGCCTGCAAGCCCCAGCACGTGGCTCTCCCCCAGCCTGCAGGGAGGAACGGAGGGAGGTGGCAGGGCTGGGTGGGCCACTCGGGGACACATGGTCTCCCCTCACAGGTGCACACTTCCGGGCATCTGGGCAGTCATGGAGTTGTCAGTCTGGAAGTCATCTCAAAGGAGAAAGGCCCATGCGCCTCGGCCACGGCAGACCCCGGGCCTGCCCTGGAGCACTCACTGCTCCTAGGGCCGACTGGAGTCTGGGGAGACCTGGGTGGCAGGGCCAGGAGGAGCAGCCAGGTCTCCAGATGCTTTACTTGTGCATGGGATGACACCGTACAGTGATGGTGACGATGAGGAAGGGCACAGTGACCTTCTACTGAGAGCCCACTGTGTGCTGGTGTGGCCCTGGCGCTTCACACACCTCACCGCACTGAAGCTTTGAGTGTCTTGTACATACAAGGGTTCAGAGAGGCGAGCTGAGGTGCCCGGGCTGGAGGCCAAGGCTGGTTTGATCCGATGTGGGCCTGCCCTGTCTAAGGCACCAGTTCTCAACCTTGCCTGTGCACCAGACTCACCTGGAAGCTTCAAAAAAATACTGATACCCGGACCCCATCCTCAGAGTTTCTGATTCAACAGTATGGGGGGTGATTTGGCACCGGGATTTCTAAAAGCTCCCCAGGAAATTTTAATGTGCAGCAAAGTTTGAGAATCTCTGGTCCTATGCCCCAGCACTGTTGTTGTTTTTGCCTTTTTGTTCTCATTCCCAAAGTGTCTGCACTCAGAGCTCAAAGAAATTTACTGAAAAAAAAAATAAAATTAAGGAACAACAGCTCAAAGAGCCAGCAATTTATGCAAATGAATGCAAATAAACACACACTTCCATACATATGTTTATGCAAATATTCTTGTGGTCCTTGCAAATCACTCACCCGCCTGCAAGCAGTTGCCTAGGATTTCTTGGTGAGAAACCCGGGCAGAGTGCCCAGGTTAATGACAGGTGGTATCACGACCTCCCAGAACAGACATCTCTATTAGCAAACTCATCCCAGAAGTCCCCCATCCCCCGTTTTCCCGCCCAAACCAACCGCTAAGCCCAGCACTGTGCATGCAACCCCCTCCCCTACTTGCTCAGGCCTCAGGGCTCACTCAAGGCCACAGGTCAGGGAGGGATCAGGAGCAGCTGCCTAGTGGGTGCTCCAAGGCCACCAGGGCTGTGAGCAGAGAGTAGGGGCCTGGCAACTGCCGGGGGGCCTGAGAGCTGCTGGAGGACAGGTCTGATTGCCAAGGACCAAACTGCCTTTAACTCTGTGCCAATCTGGCTGGGCTGGCACGTGACTGGGCATTGACTGCTCAGACAGGGTGCCCCATGTGTGCTATCTGACTGACCAGATCCTACAGCTCTTTACATAAACCCAGTGGGAGCCACTGGACTTGAGAAGAAAACTTGCCCAGTCAAGATGAGAGATTGACACCCCCCACCCACATTCCCTTAATGGATGCTAACTGTGGCTCCAGCATTGGTTTGCAACCCCTTCTCCCAGGTCTTGTCGAATAGTCATGGCGTCCATAACTTCGAGACACCCTTGCTTTGTTGCCTCAAAGATGAAGAAGTTCTGCAACCCGCTGACCCCTGGCTCTGCTCCCCGAGAAGGACTGAGAGGACTGAAACCTCACTGCCCCCTTTCTGCAGGCTCAGTGCTCACCAGGGGTCCTCCCCGAGCTGGAGACACTTCCCCTGTGGCTGCCTGGGGTGGAGGGAGTCCTCCAAGGGGGGCTGGGATGTGACTCTAAACATCCCCCTGGGAACTGGGCCCTGGTATTTTGGGATCCTAGCTCAGCCTGCCTTGGACAGTCCTGGAAAGATCACACTCAATGTATTATTTCTCTAGTTGCCACATCTAGGAGGTGGAGGCCATAACCATTTGGGAGGCTCTGGGGAGCCAGATGTGAGCTCTGTGAGGGTAGAGAGTTCTGTTCGTTATATCTTGGTTGGCTGATGGAATGAATGAGCATTTCCTCCACAACACCATGCCTCACTGTCCCCAGCTGTCCTTGTGACTTAGTGCACAACTTGGGGTGAGGGAGGCGTGGCCTATCCCCATGAGGTGCTCACCTTTGGGAAGGAACCTGTAGACAGTGTCCCCATGGAACAGTGCACAGTCCATGTTGGGAAAAGCTTCCCTAAGGAAAATCCCAATTCACCTAAGCACAGTGCTCACTTTGCAGGGTGCTAGTGGTGGCGAGGTGGCAGAGGAGTTTCAATCCTTTCAGGCCATGGTGGAAACCCAGTAACTAGTATTCTAGTCGGGTGCTGGAAGTCAGTTTAGGTATGATTCTGTCTCAAAAAAAGACCTATTATAGCAACCTCTCCATCAAGCACAAAAATCTGAGCCCCTGGTGACAACCCACCCATCCAAGCCCTCAGGTATCCTGGGATTCCAGTCTAGTGGAGGAAAGTCCGCCATGCTGTGTTGGGAGACAGAGCTGGACCTCACTGCCCATCTGTCCTCCACTCACTGCCCTCAGGGGTCACTGTCAGTTCTTCTTGGCCCAACTTTCCAGGAGGAAAAAGAGCTTTCACACTCAGAAAAATCTCCCCAAGAGTACCAGCTCCCAGCTCAGCTCCTGGCCTCCTGAGTTGCCCCCAGGCACGTGGGAGAGGCGTAGGACCCTGAGGGCACTATCTCCTTGCTGCCTGCTTCCCTTTTGCTGGCCTGCAGGGAGCTTCTAAAGGGTGATTTATTCCTTAAAGATTTCAGGCTGACCCTTCCCCTTCTCAGCTTTTCTGGGCTGTTTGGGAGATTCCCTGTGGCTCCAGTCACTCAGCGGCTGTGTGATAAGGGACAAGGGAGATAAAGACATCTCCTTTGGAGGGGAAGGGGAAGTGATTAGCCCCAGAGCCTCCATGGCTGGGTGGCTGTGGGCCTAGCCAATGAGTCTGGGGTCTGTTCCCTGACAGGCTGTCGTCTTGAGGTAGCAGCCCTCACCCACACGCTGACCCTGTGGCAGGCCAGTGTGGGCATTCCGAATGCTTCTCTCCGCTTTGTCAGAAACTGGCTGGAATGGTGAGAGGTGAAGAGAGGGCACACAGGAAATACTTCTGTGGTCAAGGGGATCCACCCAGCTGACAGCAAATGAACCCAGGACTGTGAGGAAACATCCACCCCAGTGTTCCCGGCCCTGTGTGCAGATGGAAAGTGGGGCCATCTCACTCAAGACCCAGGGACCCAGGGTGGCTCATCCGGAGTCTAGAGTTGAGAGCCCAGAACCAGTCCAGAGCTCAAAACCTAGAGACGACATGAAACTCAGAATGTACATCTAGAGCCCAGAGAGGAAAATTTAAAACCTAAAGACCCAGCCAGAGCCTAATGTTTGACATACAGGTTAGATTCCTGATTTAAAACCTGGAGCTCAGACAACTGGACCGAGTCCTGAGAACCCTCCCTGCCCCCGTGTGCTAGAACACTCCCATTGCTGCCTCCAGCCCTCTGATTGGCACCTGACAGTGTGCGGAGTATTAATTATGGTCAGAGCTTTTCAACATGCAATAAAAAGCCTTTTAAACCGTTCCGATGGGAGGTGATTAACTCTATTAAGTGGCATTATGGATCTTCCTATCTGTTGCTTTCATAAACATAGTTGTAGGCGGAATGTTTTATTATGGGCATAAAAATGTCCCACATTACAATGCATAAGCACATATTGATGTTATATTTCTTTACCGTGCTGCACGCCCCAGTCCCTAACCACTCCGAAAAGAAACTACATGTCTTAATAATTTATGCTCTAAGTTTTAACCAGGATTATCAATGGCAGCTTTTGAGTTTTCTCTTTTGGCAACACAATAGATCATAGTAAGAATGCACCGACAAGCGATGTGTCCGTTTGATTTTTTCCACCTGAATCAGCAGCCCAAACTCCAGACACAGCAGTTTAGGGCAAGCAGCACGGTGAAGAATTTAAGTCTAAGCATTTAATCTGTTCTTTCCATAAATTTCTGCTGCTTGTGCTTTATAATGATTCTACCAGAGGAAGTTTATTTATATCGCAGATTTTCAGCATCAGCACATTGAGAACACAAGGGCGATCGCTCAGTCAATAGCTTACAGCCATGTATAATATCACTCCGGAAATCAAAAGCCCATTTGAAGAAAAGAAGGTTCAGATTAAAGTCACTTTAAGACATCAATAACTTGGAACTGGCTGAAGAGAAGTTATAAATATCCAGCCTGCGCATATGCAAATAGGCGTTCGCAGACCAGCCACCGCCGCCGCGCGCCCGGGAACCTCCGGCGGCCCCTCCCCCCCGGCGGCACGTGCGGCGGCGCGCGGGGGGCGGGCCCGAGCGCACGTCACGGGGGCGGGCCCTTCCGTCTCCCGGGGACCAGTGCCCATTCCTTGCGCAGGCACCTCCGCCCCAGCCGGAGGACCCGCTAGGGCTGGGTTTTGGGCTGGGCTTTAGGGCTGCCGAGGAGTAGGAACCCAACATTAAAGCCCAATGGACAGAAGAAACAAGCGCCTCTCTGGGTTGTTGATCACGTGTCGGGGGCTGGGCCAAGGGGCACTTTAATTACCTCCGCCGCTCTCAGCCATCTTTCTGACGTCACGCCATTCATAGACGCCCAACGGCCCCTCCCCGCTGGTCCTCGGCTGGGAGGGGGGAGTGGAGGAAGGAGGAGGAAGCACCGCGCTTTGAAAAGCCCCCAGGGTGCGTGCTTCCTGCCAAGCCGCGGAGATCCACCGATTGTATTCTCTAATCGACTCTAGGACTGATCGTCCCCATTTTACAGATGAGGAAATGAGGCTCAGAGAAGAGTACCTTGGCCCTGGCCACAGAGTAGCAGAAGCAGGATTTGAATCAAGCTCTGCTTAATTCAAAGCCTTGCTTTTACAGTTAAACCGCTGTATTTCGCTGCTTTCTGCTTACCCTAGACGCCTTCCTCAGGGCAGGGCCGGCCTAGGGGCCTAGGAAGATTTAGGCGTCACTTGGGAAGGTGAGGCCCAGGGTCAAAGGAGCACCATCAGTGGTCAGGATACAGACAAAGAAGGGGGATGTAGGTGGTCGGGGCTGGGTAGAGGCGCCTCAGGAGGCAAGTCGGAGGGCTGGCTGATGAGGCAGCTGGGCGAGATCCCTGGGAGAGGGCTAGGCTAGGTGGGAGGAGCCAAGAGAAGGTCCAGGCTTTGCATTTGGAGCCAGCTGGGGGTCTGGGCACTGGACTTGTGGTCAGGGGACCTCTGGTCTTCAGGAAAGGAGGGAAAGCAGGAGGACCCCCCTGGTTGGGGCTGGTGAACTCAATGGCCAGAGACCAGAAGCTGCACTACCCCAGGCAACCCTAGAAGTTGCTAAGGCCTCAAATGGCCAAGGGCTTATATGGCCGAAGCCCCTGAGGGCACAACAGCCCCTCAGGAGAAAGAGGAACGCTGCTCACTGTCCAGGAGCATGATGTGGCCTGGCAGAGGGCAGGGATCCATCAAGAAGCAAGTTACCCCTGGTCATGGGGCCATAATAAGATAATAAGGTCAAACCCTGCAAAAGTGCCTGGACAAGAGAACGTGAGAGAGCAGAACATTAGAATTAAGTCATACAAAATCACAGAAGCTGATGACTGAAAGAAGACAACTTTCTTCAGGATGGCTTTTGCTTAAAGATGCTCTTAACTCTGGAGCCGCTTCTATGTCCTTGCGCAAGCTGTCCCATCTCCCTGGATTCCCACCCTCCCTGCTCTGAGCCCACAGCACTGTGGGGTTTATGCTTCAGTACCAAGAGTAGAATCGAGCACTTTCAGCCATAGTCATTCATTCATTCATCCACTCAGACATTCAGCAAATACTGATTGGGTATCTACCATGTGCTGGGCACTGGGGATACAGTGATGACCAAAACAGACCAAAAGCCCTGCCCTGTTGAACTCAGATTCTAGAGGACGTTGGGTGACCCCTGGGTCTCCTCCTTCTCAGGGGCAGGTGCCGTTCAGCTGGCTCAGGAGGGCCGGGCAGCACAGTCACGCAGAGCCGTCCTCAGTCATGCATTTGGCTGCAATTGGTCCCAGAGCTCCTGGCAAATGGCTTTTCGGAGCCTCCAGCCGCATGACTTATCTCTCTCTTCCCTTCTTCCTAGGAGGCCTGGGAGTTTGCTCATGAATTTTGGAGGTCCTTCCTAGGACAAGGGTCAGTGAGGGCATCTCTGCTCCCAGATGGGTAAGGCCATGTCCTTCCAGACAAATGACCTGGTTCTGGAAGGGGGATTATACACTCATGTGCCCCGCCCCAATGCCAGGAGGGCTCCCAGCCAAGCCCCAACAGAGCTTAGGAGGGCGGGGAACTGGCCTCTGATGAATGCCGAGGGGGCTGTGGGTGTGTGTGCTGGTACTGTCTGTTTGGGGCTGGGAGACAGTTGGAGCCTTCTCAGAGGGGCTCCTGGATGAATGGAACATTCAGAGCTTGGGCTTCTCTCCTTTTTTTATTGACTGAGGCAGAGGTTGGCTGGACATCTCTGATCAACCCCAACTGCTACCTGCCCCCAGGGGAGGAGCTGGATTCCCAGGGGGCTAGAGTCTCATGGGTTGGGGACTGGGGGGACAGTTACCGGAGCCCCCCTTCCCTTTATGGCTGTGAGAACCAGCTCTTGTTGGGATGGAATGTTCCACTTTCCTGGAATTCTCGGCCCTTCCCAGGCCTCTCTGAGGCACATACATAACTCTGTTTTCTACAGATCTTCAGGAGGGCCCTCTGGTTTCCTTTTGGCAACCATGAGGGGTCTGGGGATGGTGGCTGGGGAACCCTGATGAGGCCACATCTGACTTTCCCAAGGAGGACAAGCTTCCTCAGCTTGGGTGGGAGCACCTTCGGAATCAGGAGAGACGGGGGCCACTGTCAGCTGAGGGAGGAGGTGCAGGAGCTGGGGCTGACCAGAGCTGGGGTTGACCAGAGCCACACCTTGGGTGGAGTTGGATGTGACTTCAGCACATGGTCTTCCAGTCAGGGGGCTGTTCACTGCTGGGCCCCGACCTGGCTGGGCTCTGGCCCAGGCCCCGTCCTAAGGAACCTACCGTTTGGGGGAAAAATGAGTCACAGGTGAAAACAGTCATGTGAGCCCTAGGCTGGCTCTAGGGCCTTGGTGTTCCATGTAGTCTTGGGGTCTGGGAAGTTTCTCTGGAGGAGTGATAAGACTAAAGGCAGGTCTGAAGAAGGGTGGGTGTGGGGAGGGGGCATGGTGAGCAAAGTGCAGAAGCTGAAGTGAGTGTGTTGTTAGGCAGAGGCCCTAGGGGCCGTCCAGTGAGGCTGGAGGGGGCAGAAGCCTTGAGAGACAGGTGAGAAAGCTTAGTGAGAAATGAGGCCTACTGAAGGATTTTGACTAGGGCAGGGCCTGGTCAGACGGGCGCTTTAGAAAGACTGATAGACTGTGGAGTGGAGAGTGCGGTGAGGGGGCAGGCCTGGAGGCGGGAGGAGGTAGGGAGGGAGCCCTGAGGGGTTGGTGGCAGAGAAGAGGGTAGGAGGTAGAATTGAGATGACATAGAGGCTGGCTGGGTAGGAAGGAGGGACTGAACGAGGGAGGGATGTGGAGGCCTGGGAAGCTGGTCAGGTGGGCTGAGTCTAAAAGGCCCTGGTGAAGAAGAGCTGACAGGCCAAAGTTCTTGTGGGGGCTGGGGCTCCTCAGCCCTGGGCACAGCTTGGGCCCATGTGCAGGCACCTCCTCAAGTCGAGCTGTGTGGCAACCTGCAGCAGCCTTTGTGGGGACTCGGTGTCCCTGAGCCTCTGAGACTCTGTGTCCAGCTCCTCATTTTACAGATGGGGAGGCAGAGATTCGGTGGTAGGGGGACAGGGGGGAGGCTGAACTGGGCTGGACGCCAGGCCTCTTCTATGTCATTACACCAAACACACACTTGCTGGGCATCCTCATGGCAGACCCGGAACTAGGTACCAAGGATATAACAGTGCATATGGGGCTAAGGGCAAGGCTCTGGGACTGACAGTCTGGATTTCCATCCTGACTCTGTCCCTGACCAGCTGAGTAAACACGGGAGAGTTACTTCAGGTTTCTGCGTCCAGGTTTCCTCATCTGTAAAATGGAGGTCATAACTACCCACTTCAAAGGGTTGTTTTGTATTTTTTGAGGAAGATTGGCCCTGTGCTAACATCTGTTGCCAGTCTTCCTCTTTTTTTCTTTTTTCTCCCCAAAGCCCCAGTACACAGTTGTGCATCATAATTGTAGAGTTGTAGCTCTTCTATGTGGGACGCTGCCTCAGCATGGCTTGATGAGCAGTGAGTAGGTCCGCGCCCAGGATCCGAACCAGTGAATCTCGGGCCGCTGAAGCAGAACGCATGAACTTAACCGCTATGCCACCAGGCCAGCCCCCTTCAAAGGGTTGTTGTGAGAATTAAATGTATCAATACACGTAACATGTTTAGAAGAGCGTCTGGAAGGTAATACCCTCAATAAATTCCCCAGGGCCGCTGCTTACAGGCTGCTCAAGTTACACACTGCACAACTCCAGGGGGCGCCATTCACCTCACGGTCATCATAGATTTCTTTAGTTATTGTGACAACTTTCTGGTAGGTGGCAGGCAAGGGTCTTGAGAAAAGGGTATCTTTTAAAATTTCACATAAAGTTGCTAAATCAGCCAGCGGCGGGGGTGTTCTAAAGTCACTGACAGTCGAGTGTGGGGAGACAGACATGAAAATAGACCATCAAGATGCTGGCTGGTGAGCCGGGTGAGTGAAGTCTGCGCACGTCTGCTGGGGTTAGCTGAGGAGAGGATCGCATCCTCCCGCCCTCCTCTGTTCCTGGCTGAGGCTGGTGCCTCAGAGCTGACTTGCAAACTGGGCTGTTACAGACACCTCGGCCTCATAGTGGTCTGGGGGCTGAGGAGAGCCTTGCTCCCAGGCCCTCTGACTGTCCGTCCAGACTTGACTGCGTCAGGCAAGGCCACGAGGCACAGGTCCAGCTCTCGGAGGCCCAAGTCCCTTTCCTCTGCCTCGGAATGTAAATGTGGAGTTCCTCTCCCTCCGCATTCAATTCCGCTGTGGGAAAGGCAGGCGAATACAAAATAAATAACCAGGAGACCTCTGCACGCCAGGCTCCCTCGGCTCTGCGGTGACTAGCTCATAACTCACCTCCCACGTCCGACAACACGACTGGCCCACAGTTCCTGAGGCAGCCCTCCCAGCCGGCCCGCCTCCCCCTCGTCCGCTTCAGCCCAGGGAAGACCGAGCCCCTGGCCGCCGAGGAGAGGAGCGAAGGCCAGCGTCTGTACAGGGGACATGCTGGCCTGTGCTGAGCACATGGAGGGGGCTTTCGTGGGGAGCCCTAGAGTCGGGCTGCCCTCCCCCACCTCTGCTGCCTCCCCTCTAATCAGCAATTGGCAGAAGCCAGGCCCTGTCACCCCCAGACTCAGCAACCTGTGCTGATGGGGGCATCTTCCCCATCCTGGTGACCAGGGGTCGGGTGATTCCTGAAAGGAAGGGGCCTTCCTCACAGATCCTTGAAGCTCAGGCGGGGGAAGATAGAGACCCGCACCCGTGTGCTGGCCTTTGTGGGGGAGTGCAGGACCCTCAATGGGAGTGAGCAGGGTAGGGGAGAATAATGGGGGGGACCAAATGTGGAGAAGGGCCAGAGAAAGGGAGATTGTAGGCCCCAGGTTCCCAGTGCCTCTACAAACCTCCCCAGGGCTCCTCATGGGCCTTTTACCTCAGAGGACCCGTCATCCCTGAGGGCTTCTGTCAGGCGGGTGAGAGGCCAGGGAAAAAAATGCATCTTCAACCTCCCTGCTCTTGCCCCTGCCAGAGGCTCGGGAGCCTGGAAGGCTCTGGAAGCAGGACACCCAGGTGACCAACAGCCCTCTCGGAAGGCTGATCCTTCCAGGGTGGGGGCCAATTCTCTTCTCCTGAGGCCAAGCTCTCAGTGCTCCAGGGGAGGAGAAGATGCCAGCCAGGCTTCCAGCTCTGTCCTCAAGGCCTCACCGAGTCCCAAGCTCCCTCCCAGAGAGGGTCAGTGAATTCCTCCTGCTCTGCTGAGCTCCTTCAAAGATATCAGCACATGGTTAATCTTCCTTCTGTTCAGAAATGCAGAGTAATTTGCCCGAATGGGGATTTCTGCATATTTATACTAATGTCTGTGTTTAAAGCTTATGAGACAGGGAATTGCTGAGAGATGTCCATTAGCAATATATACAGACTGCAATTATTTCCTTATGCTGTGTGGTTTGACTGCAGAATATTTTATTTCAATGGAAGAAGCAGGCTTTGCCTACTGTGTTTTCTTATGTGCCCAAAGAAATCAATAAGAACAGAAAAGAAGTGAAAAGAGGCAAGAATAAAAGGAGTGTGACCTTTTAGGATCTGGGAGCCTTGAATATGCTACTCCAGGAACTGTCTTGTCCTCAGAATCTAAATGTACCCAAGGCGGGGAATTCAGGGCATTTAAGAATGTGGATGAAAACTTGTGAACCCTCCCCAGGATGGAGACAGAGCTCTCAATTCATTCCCCCCAGGATGAGCCTGTGGAGGCCTCCTGTCAGAGACAAGCAGGAAAGGGAACAAGGGGTGTCCTCAGAGGACCCCACTTCTGACCTCCAGCTCCCCTCTCCCATTTCCACCCCAGGGCACAAGCTAAGAAGAAAAGCAGGTTTTGATCTGAAACGAAATAAGCCTCAAGCCTAGAGGTTCACAGAACAAGGCTTTCTGGAATCTGCATGGATTCTGGTAGAAACCCACTTTTCCTCGGGGAGAGGGAGAGAGAAGCAGGAGGACTGTTTCAGAACCAGTGAACTGAACCGTCCAGCGCGTGAAGACGGGGAAGGAGGAGCCTTGTCGGGACTTGCAGTCAGTGGGTGCCCCACCTGGGGTAGTGTGGCCAGGAAGCCAGGGGAATTCCTCCCCTGAACGTCCCCCCCTCGTGCTCACCTCAGCTCTACCCTAAAGCCCACCCAGCTTCTCCTGGCCTCTCATGTGACTTTTCTATCTTGGTGCCAAAGAGCTTGTGGCAGACAAATCCCGAGCAGGCCTCACCGACAGATCGGACCCCTGTGCACTCTGGAAGGACGCCTCAATTACCAGGCACTGGAAGAACATCACTGAGCCCAAGTTGTCCCCAAGATGCAGAACTGTCCGAAGGGGCTTTGTGGAGAAGAAAGGCCAGACAGGCTGGGGTGGAGGAATGCAAACGGATGATACTTGACTTTGTGTAACAGCAAATGGGCGATGACAATTTTCACACCTTCTCCTGGGTGCCCCAAAGCCTCCTGGCCCTTCCTCTTCGCCTGCTCTCACATCCCTCAGTCCTCCCAGCTGGTCCTCTGCACAGCCTGAGCATCTGGGCAGTGCCATCAGGCCACATCCCACCTCCTTCCCGCCGGCGTCTGCCATCTCCTGGCCTCCACAAAGCTGGCTTTCATCTGCCGCCTCGACTTCCCCTCAGCGGGGAAGCACCATTCTTTTCCGGCCTCAAAATAGTTCCCTGAAGTCAGTGCTGACTTCTCACTGCCTTCTTGCACAGAAATCTTTTCCAAGAGGCACTGGGGTCCAGAAGAGGGACAGATGGTCCCTTTCTTTTTATAACACGGCCAGTCTTTTGAAGTGAAGAGCTATAAACACAAGTTTTGCCTTCAGCAGATGTTCTGTGGGCACAACAAGTACCACTTTGTGCTCTTCAGCAACTGTGAGTGGTGTTAACTGGGGAGGAGACTGAAATTGGGTAGAGCATCGGTGCGTATTCAGGGGGCCCAGGGGCTGTGGCGTGATGGTCCCTGTTCAGTCTGCAGCCAGACTGTGTTTCTGCTTAGCCAGTTCCAGGTCTACACTTCCTGGAAACAGTGTCTGCTCACCTTCCCCAATCCCAGGGACCACCCACCCCAGATCCACCAGTGCAGTGGCCATTTTTAAAGGGCTGGTGGTCTCACTGTGTTCTTGCGCCCCTCTCTCAAATCCTGAGGCGAGTCTAAACGCTGTGGGCTGGGGTGGATACTCTTCAAGAGATCCATGGTTCAGTTTTATCACTTTCTCTCTCGAGCTGTTTCCCATGGGTTGTCCAGTCCCCATGGCTGTACTGGCCTGATTCTGGGACTTTGCAAAGGACAAGAATGGCTGGCCAGACATGACATCTGCTGAGCTGAAGTCTGGGCTAGATGTCAGTGGAAGCCAATCCCCAGAGCTCTACCCTGGTGGCTCCTCGTCCATCGGTGACAGAGATAGGAGATATCAATAACTACTTCTAAATGAATGTGCTGCTGTTTGGTAGATTTCAAGAATTTCATTCATTTAAAAGAGCATAAGCTCAATTAATAGACCTCATTAACTTCAAAGATGTATCATCTTTGGATGGAATTGGCTCCGTCGTAGGATGACTGGCTCCATTAACTTTATTGCACTGGCACTACTTTGTATAAGGTGTGGGAGATGTAGTGACAGGAAAGAATCTCCAGGGCTGCCTGACTCCCAAGCTCCAGTGGCTTCTGTGGTGGCCAGTGCCCTGTCTTCAGCTTCCTCAAAGGGCCCAATGTCCCTCAGGGATTTGCTTTGGGAATTAAGTCCACCCACCCACTCATCCATCACACATCACCTCTGGAGATGAGGAAAAAACCCAAGAATCACCAACTTATATTGAGAAATATTGGACACATGACTCTAGGAGACATAAGACAGCCACCGTGGGACTTGCTCATCCTTAGCCCAAACATGCCTAGTGACAATACAGGCTGCAAACAGAAACTTCATGATGGGTGCGGTGGAAAGTGTTTGGGCACTGCGGGCAGGCCGTTTGGATACTGACTCCCACTCTTGCTGTACCACTGATACCTGGGTAAGCATCTTACCCAAGCCTTGGTTTCCCATCTATGAATCTGCCTCACAGGACAGCTGCAAGGATTACATAAATACAGGGAGAATATATAATGAATATAAAACATCCACTCCCCCCTCTGTGCCCTTCTGGCAGCATTGGCGCCAGCTTCCTTGGAATGGTGGTTCCTGACCCGTAGCCTGTCCCTAAGGCAGGACCAGCCTTATAGTCCAGGTTGGTGTCATTACTGCAGAGACCCACGGGGAGGCCACATGTCTACTTCTCTGGGACAAATGACATTAAATTAGGAATTCTGGAGTCACTGCCCACACCAAGAAAACCTTGCCTCATAAAACTGTTGTTTAGTTTAAGAAGGTAATAAATGTCTCCACATAGAAGAAAGATCGAAAATATAGGAATTATTTTTGGATCAATCAGAAATTCTGAAACCTGCCTGTTCAAATGGCCAGATGGACCACGAGCCTTCAGAATCACCATATGGCGGTTCCTAAACTTAGGGGCCTCCCAGGTCCTTCACAACAGGTTCTGTTTAGGGTGTGAATGGAGAGCAAGGCATCCCAGGCATGCTCACTGGGCTACTGTTTTTGTTCTTGAAGATGCTCTGGACTCTAATGGACAAGTATGGCTGACAACTAAAGGTGTTCATACTTCCAGGAAGGAGCTGGGCTCTTTAAATGGACCTCAACTTGCTAAAATAACCACAATAGAAGGGCAATTTTTGAAAGCCACAAATTAAAAGACAAAAACAAAAAACACCCAATATTTATAGAAAGCTGGAGGGCAGGACTCTGCTCAGGAGAGCACACTAAGCAGGCACTTCCAGAACAATCCCCCAAGCATGGAGAGTGATGGGGTGAGGGCCCCACAGCCAGAGTTAGAGTTTGCCCTTGTTATCTGTCCCTCTCCTTTCTGGACAGTGTCTCCGCCCCATCAAATCACACTCCCAGGGCCATTGCTGACCTTGCCCATGGGGTGCCATTTATGACTGGGCCCCCCTTTAAGAGTGTGGATGTCTTGACCCCACTCTTCCTCCCATTCATACTTGTGGAGCTGCCTGCGAGTACTCTTGCTCCTGTGGGATGTGCTGTTTGATCACAGCGGCCTGGCAGTGTGCCCCATTGTCAGGGCCTGGAGAGGCAAGGTGACCAGGTCCAGTGCAGCCCCCCAGATGCTGAGCCCTGTGTCTATGTGGTTTTCAGTCTTCTGGATGAGGCAGGCTTCTAGGATGAAGAACTCCTGGCAGCAGATGAAGTAATTATGCAGGGCACCTAGGGAGTGGGGGTGGTTTCACAGGGGATTTTCTAGAGACAGTTTCTTGGGGTAACATGATATCTTGGTGACACCTCTGAACCTCAGTTTCCCCACTTGTAAAATGAGGGGGGGTTTCTAAATGACCTTAAGGTAATATCCTACTCTGCCATTCCCTATAGTGGTGGAGGAGGGTGTGGGAGGGGTGGCAAGGAGGTGGATGGATTGTTGTTCAGGAGTAAATTCTCACTAACAGAGGGGCAGTGATGACTGGCTTAGGAGAGTACAGCTGGGGGTGGGGGTGGGTAGGCTGGGCTGAGATACACCTAACTTGCTCTAGTGGCTAAGATTTTGTAGAGTCAAAAAGGTGCAGAAATGCAGGGAGGCTCTATAAAAAGGAATGATCAACAATCATGATCCTGATGAGCAAGAGGAGGGAAAGGCCCCAAAGGAACCAGTGTAGTGGACAGTGGGCCTTTGGCAAGATTTTTTTCTTTTCTCTTAATTTGGAAGTCTGAGTGTGTGCATGTGCCTGTGTGTATATGAGTATGTGTTTTATACAAATAAGTCATGATCATTATAGAAAAGTTAGAATATCTGCACTGTGATGCTCAGGACCAAGGAGGTGACAGTCCCCTCTCTCCCTTGGGCCGCCAGCCTGTCACCTGGTGTCCGTTTAAGAGGCACTTCAATAAGGTGGAGCATGACCAGGGAGGACCTCAGCATGGTAAAAGGACCCTTCACCAGATGAAGAAGTGAGGTCACTAGAGATGTTTAGTCTGCAGAAAAGGAAATTCTGCCATCTTCAAAAATCTGAAGGGCTGTCATGTAGAACAGGGACCAGCTTTGCTCTGGATGGCCCCAGAGGGCAGGACCCTGTAAGTTACAGCAAGACAGCTCTTGACTATCTAACAGGACAAACCATCTAGCAATTGGTGGCCTCTGCTTAGTCCCCAGCGGCAGAGGGCAGATTCCTGCTTCCACTAGATGGCTTCTGAGATCCCTCCCAGCATGAATGTTCTATGGAAATAAAAATTTAACTCCAAATATGGATGATTCTTATAAAGGAAAATATAGTCAGTGCTCAGTTAACAGGGAGCAGAGTGAACAGTTTATAGGTAAACTGGTAAAAATGATACTAGTACATTTATGAAAAGGTTCAAATAACTATAAACCATGGAAGATATCCACAGTTAAGTTATGCGTTGTTTGTAACTATATAGTAAGTATGCTGTGGTACAGGGCTACCCTTTCCATCTGCCAACTAGACTGACATGTAGCCTGTTATGGACTGAACTGTGTCCCCCACAAAATTCATATGTTGAAGCCCTCACCCCCCAACCTAACTGTATCTGGAGATAGGGCCTTTAAGGAGGTAATTAAGGTTAAATGAGGGCAAAAGGGCGAGACTCTAATCCAATATGACTGGGGTCCATGTAAGAAGGGGAAGAGGCACCAGGAGCTCACGCACAGAGAAATGGCCATGGGACACAGTGAGAAGATGGCCATCTGCAAGCCAAGGGGAGGGGTCTCACCGGAAACTGCCCCTGCTGGCACCTTGATCTTGGACTTCCAGCCTCCAGAGCTGTGAGAATAAAAATTTCTGTTGGCCCCACCATGGGCCCTGGTGGACTAACACATGGCCCATGACATTGGCCTTGCGGAAGGTGGTGAAAAACTAATATGTTTTTGCCTGGGATGTGTGTAGACCTGGGTCTGAGACACGGAGCAATGACAACACTGCGGAGTCACTTGGAAGAGGGGAGGAAAAGGCAGTGAGAGACCAGTGGGCAAAGCCAGACAGTTCACAGTGCTGTGCTTGGTCATCCAAAAGGCTGCTGGGAGAGCTGGAAAGTAAAGAAAACGTTTTCTTGGTGATGCACTGAAAACACTTGGGCTTCTCTCTGAGATATATTTTTTAAAAGAGTTACACTAAGAAAACAGGCAATGACAACTATTTCAATAGATGACAACCTTTTCGCCATTCTTTTTCTTCAAGCAATTTACACAATGTTTTGTGTTCTTAACCTACTATGCTTGTATTGTTTGTACCTTTTACATTTCTAGAATAGGGACTGTGCTCCTGAATGGAATGTGATTTCAACCGAATCGTTTCTCATTAAGCCAGTGTTGTGCCACATTTTCTCAGTTTTGTTTCATGGTTTGGGGTACCATTTGCCTCCCCGTCACATGGGGACAGGCAGCAGGCATGCCACACCTTTGCTGAGCTCTCCTCCTCTCGAAACTCATTCCCAACTTCCAAAACCGAAGAACTCTAGGGTCATCCTGACAGGGCATGCCTTTCCCAGCAAAGACAGCACATGCTGGATGTTTGATAGTGATTAGGCAGCAGGAAACTCGCCATTAACTTCTGTCACAATAGGAGAGAGAACAGTTTACATAGAATTTCTGGACCTTGGATGCACACCAATTTCCCAGTCAGGGGTTAATGGCCCCCAAGTGTTTCCTACCCAGATCAAAGACCCTGAAGACCAAGGAGTCTTCACTTTGCAAGACCAGAATGTCCTCAGGGACTGAAAAAATGGACTCTTGCCC
Organism: Tapirus indicus; assembly: GCA_031878705.1. Classification (NCBI taxonomy): domain Eukaryota; kingdom Metazoa; phylum Chordata; class Mammalia; order Perissodactyla; family Tapiridae; genus Tapirus; species Tapirus indicus. Next base: position 19,350,376 of record CM062923.1, on the reverse strand, counting down.
AAGATCCTGGATCCTTACCAGCCACCACTGGCTGGGGAGGTAAAGAAGGCAGCCAGGTAGCACGAGGAAACTTCAGGAATGGACTTTGTGCGCCAGTGGTTCAGAGAACAGACTTCTTGGGCCCTTAAGCATAAATCACTAGCTGAACCTGTCTCAAATCAGGACAGGCCCTGCGAACCATTTGAGTAGAAGCGTGTGTGTGTAACTCCATGATAGATGAATCTATTGAGAAATCATAACTCTGTGTCGCTGGCACTTATCTCAAGCATTCTTCCCTAAGATCTGGCATTTTTAGAACTACTACCTTCTGCTTGCCTCCCCTCCATCATTCTGCCTGCTTTTAAAGGCCCAGTCCACCCCGACCTCTCATCTCCAGCCCCTGTGGCTCTTATTGCTGGCACCCTCTGAACTCCCCAGGTGGAGTGCAGGCTCCTCCAGGGAGACCCCCATCCCTCCCAGTGTCTGGCATGGTGTCTGGAACACCATGGGCACCACCACAGGGCCTCACGTCCAGTAGGAGTTGAGACCTGTATGGGGTGCACAACCAGCACGCTGCCTTGTTATCTTTTACCTGGCAGAAGCCAAGCATGGGTTCTGTACACAGTAGGTGCCTAATACTACACACATTAGTTGCTCAATAAATGCTTGGTGGTACAATATGGCATGACTCAAGCCCCTCTGTGACCTCTGAGTGTCAGTGATCTAGAACCTAGTGGTCATCCCTGCTGGTGTCTGCACGGGCCACCGCTCCTGAGACAGGACAGGGTTTGGGACCAGGGCAGCTGGCTTCCTGCTGTGGGTCAGCTCCATTTCCTAAAGCCCCTGGGAAGGAAATGTTCCCTCCCTTTGCTCCCATCTGAAGAGCCGTCTCATTCCCATCAGCATCGTGACTCCTCTGGGTCTACCTGTTGGACAGTTAGGCCCAGAGCAGGATTTCTGACCTTGAAGATGCTCAGCAGAGGCTGGGGGCTGGAAGTCCATATGCTGCTCCCAGCCCTGTGTACTCAGCTCAGTGAGGAGGGGCCCAGAGCGCCTCGCTCTGCCTGAGTCCTGTTGAGCAGTGGGGCCCTGAGAGGGGTGTACACAGCTGGGGTGCAAGGGTCACCTCCTGCTTCGAGGATGACACAGTCTCTGGGTGGTCTGGCTGCTTTCACAGCATCTTTCCGCTTGCCTGGTTCACTCATCGTCAAATGATCTGTTAACGAAACTGTTAAGCCCCGGACAACCCTCCAATTAATGATTAACAAACCCCTCGAGGACAGAGCCTGTGAAGGAGAGGAGGGCTTGCTGAGGCAGGGCTGGGACAGGTACTGTCCAGGCAAGGAGGAAAGACCTTGTGTAGATGGGGTTTCAAATTCCACAGACTCTGAGATGCACATTTCCCGGGGGAGGGTGTGTGTGTTGGGAGTGAGGGCTGGAAAGGGGAAGTTAGGGTAACAGAGTGGGTTTGGTTCCAGATCTGTTTGAGGGTTATGTCAATCAGACCTGGGATATTACTTTGGACAACTTTGCTTTAAGAACAATGGCAGTCCTGAGCCAAAGGTGCCCCAGACAGTATTTCTTCTCCAGGATTCTTTAGAATGTACAGTAGCAGTAATCATAGCAACATTGTGCCAGGCACTGTGTTAAGACTTTACATACGTTATTAAATTCTTAAGACATGTCTATGAGGATGGCACTATTATTATCTCCATGTTACAGATAAGGAAACTGAGGCTTAGAGACACCAGTTTCCTAGCACAAGTTCATCAAGTTAGAGGGTAGTGGAATCTGAATTCTACCCAAGCAGTCTGGTGCAGAACCTGGGCTCCTGGCCTCCTTCCATGCTGCCGGCCACATGCTCCTAACTCACTCTCTCCGCCTGCAGCCTTGGTAGGTTGGTCTGCAGGGGAGACATAATTCTATTTGTCCCATCTATGGGTATGGCCATGGAAGAGGACCCCTGCAGTGTCCTTGGCACCCTGATATCAAGCTGAATGTCACAGGATGCTGAGAGCCCCTGTGGGTAGTTAGGAGGAGCCCTCCCAAGACAAATAGCTCCTGGAGTTAGGAGGAAGGTCCCAGCAACAGGCTGGTTCTTTCTGGTTGTTATGGCAATGGTGGAGGATTGTAAAATGTTACAATGGGAGAGGGCAATTTTCTGTTCAAAGTGGCCCCTGGGAACTAGGAGCTTTGAACATCATGATGTTAACGCAATCTCCTAAGAGTCTGGAGGGCAAAGTGGTCTTGGCTTTGACACATTACCCTGGGCTCCTAAAAGGCCATGGACACTGAAAGATGGCCCTGGTACCAGTAGTGAAAATAATAAAAGCAAACATGTTTATGGTGATTATGACATTCTAGGCACTATTCTAAGGGCTTTAATCAAGTAAAATAACTCACTTCATTCTCAAGACAACTGTAAGAAGCCAGTTCTATTATTATCCCTCTTTTACAGATGAGGAAACTGAGGCAGAGTTTCAGATCCCATATGCTCTGGGGCAAGTATTTTGGTGGAGGTGCTTGGGTACAGGAGGAACTTTGAAATAGATAGACTTCCATTCCCAGAGGCATGGGACAGGTCTGGGGGTGACCAGCTATAGAATGAAGTCTTACGGGGCACTTTCCTATATGCTCGGGGCCCTCGGGTACCAACCTGCCTTCACTATGCAAAGGGAGGAGGTGGCTGGAGAGAAGTCAGAGCCTCAGTGGACAACTCCCAGCCCAATGCTTTGTGCTTTTATTCATCTAATGCTTCCTGGGCATCTTTTAGCGCAAGGCACTGGCTGGGACACTGAGGGGTGGGATGGGAATGGGATGGAGTCTTTGTCTGTCCCCACCCCAGGGGCTCACAGTCTAGTGGGAGAATGACCCACCAATGGGCAAACTGAATTGCAGGCGCTCAGCCGAGGCACAGAGCACAGCTGGATGGGAGGGAACCCAGGGCTTGGAGTGGCTACAGAGCATCCTGCAAGCAGAATGGCGAGAGATGAAGGGGGAGGCCGGCAGGAGCCAGGGCCTGAGGCACCATGTCAAGGGTTCGGCACTGTCCCGACACCAGCAGGGGTCGTTGGAGGCATTCGATGGGGAGTGACAGGACTAGACCGTGTTTGCAAAGACCACTCTGCACTGTGGATCCTGGACTGGAGGGATGCATTGAGGGCCTGCAGGCCACCAATGCAGGCCAGAGGTGATGGTGGCCTGAAAAGGGAGTGGTGGTAGGGACGAGAGAGGATGAATCCACAGGAGGCAGAATCAAAGGAGTTTTCAGACTCAGTGCATAGGGGGATAAGGGCGGGTCAAGGACCACCACAGGCTTTCACTCTGAACTCCTGGATGGATTCATGATGTCATTTTGGAGACAGAGGCACAGGAAGAGCAGGTCTGTGGGAAGACAATTTCAGTTTGGACATTTTGTGCCTCTGGGCTAACCACGTGTGGGCAAACAGCTTTATCATGCATTCCCAGCTTCTTCCAGAATATTTATTGAGGTTGCAGAGGGAGCAGTGTGCTGTGGTGTGTCACAGGCTGGGGCAGGGTGAGATGAGATCTGTGCTGGCCTCCACGGCTGCGGAGAGCAGTCCTGAATCTCCCTGCCAGGAAGGTGACGCATTCCACTCCCTTTTAGGGATGGGGACACGGCGGGTCCATTAAGCTGCCAGCCCTGTGAACAAAGGTGGGCTCCTTCCATCTCCTCTGCACTGAGGAGGGGGCCCTGGCTTTCCACTCCTTCACTAGCTTCTCTCTGCCAAACTCTCCAGACTTGGGCTAGTGTCGACAGGAACAACTGCTTTTGGTGTTAAGTGGGCACAGTGCTATGCATACTCACTTCCACGATCTCATTCATCCCCCTTTACGTCTGACGAGGGTGGTGCTGTCACCCCATTTTAAAGATGAGGAAAAGGAGGCTCAGAGAGGTTAGGAGACTTGCTCCAGTCATACAGCTGTTTACTCTGCCTCAAAGTCTCTTTAGCAGCTCCTGTCTTTGCCACTTGTGGACACTGGGGCAGCTGCTGTCCAGCAGAAGGCGGCATGAGGACAGACAGAGCTCCTTGGGGTGGAGGTCCAGGGCAAGGATGGGAAGGGAGCAGATGTGGAACCACAGGAAGGGGCTGCACACCCACCCCGGACATGGCTCCCCAGCCCTGGGGATCCTTGTGGCCCTGACCCTAGGCCTACAGAATCTAGAGTCAGAAGAGATGAGCTTCCCCACTTCAGGTCAACTTGGACTTTGCTTTTTGGTCCAGAAGCAAGCGGGAGCAGGTGCAGCCTGGCCTTCCTCTCCCCAGACATGCGGGTGAAAATATAGTCTTTCTGCAGCTCACCACTAGGTCTGGGGCTTTAAAAAGTCTCCGGCCACCCTCTTAGCCACCAAAACTCCTTTGTGGAGAAGGTAGGGGCTAGAAAGAATGACATCAATAGCCTGTACTTCTGTGACACACACAGCTGGGCTCACGTGGTGCTGATGAGGGACATTAGACATGGAGGTCTCACAGGCCTGTGGGTGGCCACCACCTCTGTCCACGGATTAGCTCGGGGTCCCAATCCAACCACAGGACAAACAGCTCAGGTATTTTATAACAGGATTCAAATGGAACTAATTCTTTTTTCCTCCCTTATCACGTTGCACACATGAAATCTATTTTAATTAGCTTTTAATACATAATCTTAAAAAAAAAAAGAAAGAAATCCTAGATTGCCCCCATCTCCAAATTGTTCTTTGAGAAAGAAAGATTTATCTTGTAAGTTTCTTAGGAAAATCTATATGTGCTCAATGCATTTAAATAACACTCATTAAAGTGAACTGCATGCAAGCTGGCTTCTCTAGTCACAGAGAAGGGACAATCGCTTGACCTATTGCAAATCGAAAGGCATTTCCACACTACCTTTATTTTGCAATTGGTTAAGTTTTAAATTAAAGTCCCAAACACCCTTTTTGGGAAGGCAGACTAACAGAGCCCCAACTGAAATTTCAGCTCAGTCGATTGGAAGATAATTACAAGAAACAGAATGTGAAATTTTAAATCAGGGCACTAATGAAATCTAAAAATACCAGTGGCCCATCCCTCCGGCTGGCAAGACCTGTTCTTCATGGAGGGGATCTCTCCATAATTACTCAACCCTGGGAGAGGCCAGGTTGTCATGTCAAAGAGTAGTAGGAAAAATTGCGGGACTTTAATGAGCTAGATCTCAGGGCGTTCTGTGGTGGATCTTATTATAATGCTGGGCAAGCTTTCAAACAGAGAACAGGAGAAAAGGAAAGTTCTTTTTTTTTTTTTTTTTCAAGTGGAGTTCTGACTTGTGTTGATACCATCACGCGGTGCCTCCTGGTACCCGCTCTGAGCCAGGTGTCTGTCATTTACGAGTATGAAATCAATTGGGCTTCGGAGATGTAAAATCCCTAGGGGCAAAATTAAAAGTGACCCAAATCCAAACCCACGTGGTCTTGTCAGGAATATGATTCTCACATGGCAAGTTTCAAAGATTTGATTTCAAAATTCGGGTTTCTTATTTTAAAAAATATGCAGTTGTTTGACATTCGATCTGACAGACAAATTATAGCTTTAGCAATAAAAGCTTTTAAGATTAGAAATGAAAGGAGAAATTACTTAAAAAAAACAACACCCGGGGGCCGCCCGGTGGCGCAGTGGTTTAGTCCGCGCTTGGCAGCCCGGGGTTCGCAGGTTCGGATCCCGGGCGCCCGCCGATGCACTGCCTGTCAGCCACGCCGTGGTGGCGTCCCATATAAAGTAGAGGAAGATGGGCATGATGTTAGCCCAGGGCCAGTCTTCCTCAGCAAAAAGAGGAGGATTGGACGGATGTTAGCTCAGGGCTGGTCTTCCTCACAAAAAAAAAAAAAAAAAAACCACCCACCCAGGCTTGAGTGGGGCATTTGTATGTGTGTGCTTCATTGTCTTTCTTCACGGGAATATAAGGGAGTAAATCAGCTGATGAGGGCTGTAAACAGAGAACTAAGTTAAATGTAATTTCTGGAGAAACAGCCAGCTCGCTGGTAACCTATGGAAGTGTGACGGATGGGTCACCGGTTGTCACTGGCTGGAGCTAGAGGGATCTCGCTGGCTCACCAGAAGGTAGGGCTATGGACACTCTCTAGGCCCACCCCATTCCTGGCCCTTCCCGAGCACTGAATGTACCCTATAGGGGCTGGAAGGACAAACCCCACTAGGGGCCCTCTCTATTCTCTCCTGTCCTTGGGCCTGGGCTCACCAAAGAGGCCAGTTCACGTCATCTGGCCCTGCACAGATGTTACAGGAATGGCTTTGCAATGGCCTGCCGACCCAGTGTGCACAGAGGCCCAGCAGGGGCCTATCTCTACCACCTGTATCTTCCTGATCTTACGGGCTCAGGTGCCCGATTGTGATCAGATATGCAAACCAGGGACTCCAATCCCATCTGGGACAGTTACCTCTTTGCACAGAACAACTCCTTTTCCTAGAGGCATGCCTGAAACTTGGCAAGTCAGCAAGACCTTCTGTCAGCCCTGGGAGGCCCCCAGGGTGGGGGGTTATGTCCCCCCATGGTGGGGACAGGGAAGCGCACCCAGTGCCTCAGGCTTTGGCACAGCCTTGGGAGCAGCTGGGACAGCCGGTGCCCAGGGTGTCAGAGTTGGCGGCATATAAACTGGGAGTATGCTTTTTTTTTTAAAGGGAGAGGGAGCTTAACCAAAATAATCCAAACAAAAAATCAATTTAGTCAATTTTTTTTTAAAAAGCTCTTAAACAAAGCAAGAGTTTACTAGAATTTAGATGTAATTTTCTATAATTTTGTCACTTAAAACTAGTGCTGATTTCCAAAACAAAGGCAGTTGGGGAGCAATCAGATTGAGAATTAAACCCCATGGAGATCTAGACATGGTTTTGTTGTTGGGATGCTTGACAAGGCCTGAAAACTGCTTGAAAGGACAAAGATAGAGATTCGTGAGAGCAGGTGGGAAAGCATGGCTAGTTGGATTCATTGCTGTGCTAAGAGGCAGGGCCCCCAGAGATGCCATCTCACGGGGTTGTAAGAGGGGAGGCTAAGTCATGCCCAGACGCCCACACTTCCTAGGACCATTTACTGTTTCCTTTCAAAGGAGGCCTGGATGCCCCAGCAGGTAGACCACCCACCATGTACCCTCCCACCTGCACCTGGGGCAGCCCTGGCTGCCTCCCCTCTCCCCGCAGCAGGAACAGCGGCCTGGCTGTCTGGAGCTCTAAGGGACAGGCAAGTTTGGGCAGACAAACCCCACCAGCCTCATGTGGGGAGCCCTGTTCCTCCCGCCCCTTCCTGCGTCCTGCTGGACAGATCCCTCAGCCGTCAGTAAGGACTATTTGCTGATGCCCTTTGCTCTACCCCTCAGGCTGGGGGCTCATCCCCCAGGATCTGTTCTCAAGGATCCGACTTGAAAACTACCCTGGGGCTGGGGGGTAGGGGTTAACTGAAGGCCAAGACTGGAGGTGCTCTTTCCCGGGGCCTTGAAACAAAACATTCAACTGGCTCAGGGTAGTCTGGGAGTGTCTCCCGGGCCTCACCTAAAGGCCCAGGAGCTGCTCTCATCCAACGCACAGCGGAGGGTGCTTTTCTGGAGAGGGACATGGACAGTCATGTTCTGACTGTCCCCATGGGTGAAAATGGAGAAGGCCCCCGAAAGGACTGTTCCATGGAGCCCTAAGAGGAGCAGATGATTCCTGCTCATTTCGCACTTGGTCTGGCCTTGGGAACAGAGGTGAGAATGGCCCAGGGCTTGGGCTGGAGGCGGAAGGACCCGGACTTTGCAGGCTCTCCCCTCCCCTCCTCTTCTTGCTCACTTACATTTCCCCACCTTCCTTGTCCTTCCTTCTTCCACCTTCCCCTCTGCCTCCTCTGTCTGACGCCGGGCTCTCTTGGGCAGAGGGAGGCCTCACTGCAGCCTCTGGGTTGAGTGAGGCCAGGGAAGGAGTTGCTGGAGAGCACAGGCCTCCAGGAACCACACTCCTGTCCGCACTTTGTCATAGTGACCACGCGGGGAGGCACAGACGTGGGCACACAGGGAGCACGTGGGCAGCAGGACTTACCTTTGGGGTGCCCGGGGTCGGTGAACTCATACTTTCCCACACCAATGGTCCGCAGCATCTGTAGCCCATGGGCCGAGTCGGTCGTGGGGGGCCCATTGGTGGCAGGGGCACCACTGGGGATGGTGGCAGACGGCTGGGCCGGTGGTGGTGGAGGCAGCAGGGGCCCTGCCATGTGGCCGTTGCCCACAGCAGTGGGTCCTGGGCGGGCCACCTGCCCCACGCCGGGCAGTGTGGACACGGCCAGGGGCTGCGGGCTGGCATACAGGGCCTGGGCAGGCATGTTGACCACCACGCTGCTCAGTGGCTGAGAGGGCGGCTGTGGGAGCGAGTAGTGGCCTGGCATCAGCGGGAGCTGGGGCCCCACATGGGGAGGCAGTGAGGGGGTCACCCCAATGATCGGGGCCTGGACGTTCACAGCTGGGCTGAAGGTGGGAGGCTGGGCCACTCCATAGGAGTGTGCAATCAGGGCAGGCTGGCTCCCGGCGGCCACCGTGGTCCCCCATGGCCCTGTGCCTGCAAGGGAGATGGAAGGGATGTCATCTGCAGAATACACATTCACTCAACAAACACCAACTGCCCCAGGCCCTGGACTAGGTATTGGGGTCACAGAGGTGGATGAGACACCTGCATCCAGGAACCCTCAGATTAAGAATCTGTGATGATGGCAGCACAGGATAAGTGCCTGTGGGGTATATGAACAGATGGCTGTGGGGGCTCAGAGGAGGCAGCACCATCTGCATGGGAGAGCTTGAGAGGCAGCAAAGCAGAGAGAAAAAAATGGAGACCTTCAAAGAGATCTGGGTTCAGATTTTGGCTCTGCCACTTACTAGCTAAGAGCCCTGGGCAAGTTGCTTTTCTCTGAGCCTCATTCTTCCCATCTGTTAAATGGAACTAGCAACACCTACCTCATCCATCTTCTGGGAAGAATAGAATGAGGAAAATGTATTTGAAAAAAACCCCCCAAAACTAGCAGTGTCTGGCATGTGTTAAATCTTCCATAAATGTTGGTGTTTTTCCTTCCTTTCTGGAGAATTGCCATCTGAAGGAAGCAAGGAGAAAGCTGGATAGTAGGTGTTTGCTGGGTAAAGCAAGAGCACTGGAGCCTGGAGCCGTGCAAGGGCCCTGTGGTGCAGGAGGTGGGGGCAGTGGGGGAAGGCCAGTAGGGGCTGCTATCCATGGCCTTGCTGGGGGCCAGGCTTTGTCCTAAGCAACCTCTCCATGGCCAGCCCTGGGGGAAACAAGAGAAGTCCATTTTGGCCCTTAAGGAAATTCTGGCTGAACAAGGGGGTCCAGACACACCTCCTGGGGCCCAATACAAGATGCAAGGCCAGCTGTGCCCAGATCAGGCAGAGCAGGGCCCAGGGCCCCCTGAACTGAGCTGACACTGAGGTGACCTAAGCAGGATTGTGAGTGAAGCCAGAAGATACTGTGACAGGGAAGGCCAGTCTGGGTCGCCTCTGACTGAATGAGTCTGGGTCTAGGTCTCCATCACCCAAATGCCAGCTTGGTTTTCTTGATGCCTCTGGAGTGGCAGTACAGACCGAGGGTGGGGAGACTGAGGAAGGAGCGTGCGGAGCAGAGGCTAGAAGTGGGGCTGGGAGTTTTCTCAGATAAATAAGATTGTGAGGCAAGGCAGGAGCCAAGAGGGCGGGTGACTATCAAACCACCGGTGGGTGCTGTCCCTGAGGAGTCATCCAAAGGGAGAGCCACCCGGCATGGTGGTGGAGAACCAGGCTCGAGTCAGACAGACAGCACTTTAGTCCTGGCTCTGCCCCTTGCCAGCTGAGTGACCTTAGGCACAAGCCTTCCCTGGGTTAGTTTCTTCATCTGCAATGGGACAATTATAACACCAACTTCATAGGTTGCTGCAGGTATCGAGGTGACACAGAACAAGACACATGATCAGTATGCAGCAAACAGTCCTGATTTTGATAATGAGAGAAGTTGGGGAAAACTAGAAACTGACCAATGGAAGCAGTGCCAGCAAGATTCTAGAATGGGCTGCCAAGGGGGATCGCCTCCAAGCTTAAAGAAGAGGAGGTGATATCAATGGGAGCCAGCCTAGTGTCTTAAGGACAAGGCAAGTCATCCTGAACTCAGCTCTCCAGGATTAGCCGGGGAGCCTGGAAAAATGCATCAGAATGTCAGATTCTGGCGAGATCTCAGACAACTCCGTGATGAAGGTACAGAGATGCTGTTCCATGGAGGTGACTGATTTATGAGACGGTGAATGGCCCAGAGGATGCTGCAGACCCAAAGGGAGATCTCTAGTGATGTGCACCAAGCCCTGCTCACCATTTCTATAAATGATTTGGATGATGATATGGGAGATGTCATCACCAACTCTGCAGGTGACATAGTATTGGGAGAGTTGGGCACAGGTCAGCAATAGAAGCAGGACTCTAAGAGATCCTGAGAGTTTTACAGGAAGATATTGACAAGGTCTTGCCCTTGGGTCCCCACACAGCTGCCTAGGCCAGATTCTGAGGAGATGGACAGGGGTCAGAGTAGCCACCATGACAGTCTTGGGATCTTACTGTTGAGGCAGCATGTGCTGTGGCTGCCGGCAGAGCAGGCGTGATCCAGGGCTGCAATGGTCAGAGTGGAGGGGCTGAAGGAAGGAGGTGCTGGTCAGACCATTTGTGGGCCCTTTGTGTTGGGTACTGGGCACTGAGGGATGCAGAGAGAGAGGAGCAAGTCCCTGGAAGGTAAAGGGACTGGAAGCCATGGGCTCTGGGGCATGGCTGAAGGACTTGGGGTGTCTATGCTGCAGGATACTTGGGAGGGTGGTGAGCGGGGTCTGCAGATAGCTGTAGGGCTGTGGTGTGGAGGGCCAAGTGTCCTGTGTATCCTAAGGGGAGGTCTGGGACCCAAGGGAGATCACAGGGAAAGCTTTTATTATGCTCAGAGCTGTCCACAGAAGGCCTGGGGTGCTGTAGGAGGTGGTGAACCCCCAGTGCACGGGGGGCAGAGCATCCCAGTTCTCATGTAACTGTTGGCAAGACAAAACCTCACCAGAAGGTGTGACTTGAGAAATTTGTGAATCAGAGTATTGAGGTTTGGGAATGACTATTCAAAATAACACAAAGCAGATTCAAAGTCACTCCCATAATGTCACTCTCACTCCCTTGCTCTCCCAAATTCTTTCCTGAGTAGCAGAGAAGGGGGTAGAGACGCAGCTACTGCTCAGAGAATTACACACAGTGTCCCCCACCCCATGCAGCCTGACGTCTGGGCTGCTGCGGGCCCATGGGTCAGGACCTGCTGAGGAGCTGGGGCACCCAGGAGGCCTCTCAATCCCTCCCAGCCCTGAGCGAAGATGTCTCTGTCTTCCAACGAAGTACACACCTGGATTGTCACTCTCCCTCATCTGTTTGGAGGGCGGCTCATCAGTGTCCCAGGGCGTGGACTGATTGATGGGCGTCTGCCCCCACCGGATGCTGGTCGTGAGTCCCTGGGACTGATTGTCCGCTTTGGAGATGCCAGGGGCCTGTGGAGAAGCAGAGCAGGAAGGTGAATGGCAGGACAGGGTGGGACAATGGCAGGATCCTTGGCAAGGGTCGCTGTCCTGGGGCCCATCTCCTGAGCCATACTCCTGCTGCCTGAGCCTTGGGGCCAGAGACAGAGACCCGGCCTTGCAGCCAGTCCCACGGGGGAACCACAGGGCATTCTGGTGCAGTGATAGCAGCTATGGCTTCTGCTAAGCTGTCACCCCCAGGAACACCCAACCCAGTGCCTCCCCAGCCACCCTTTGCAGCCGCTCACTCCACCTGAGCTATCACAAAAGAAAGAGTGCTCTGTGCTGTGAGAAGTGAAGTTCCCCTGGCCCTTGGATCATTAATAAACCGCAACAACATCCATGGGTGTGTTCTGAGCACCAACTGTGTCCTCAGCCCAGGCTCAATGCCACCATGTGCCCAGCCCTTTGACGTGTGAGAGGATGGCTTCCCAAAGCTCCACCATCAGGCCCCATCCTGCCCCCACACCAGCTTCCGAGGCCCCAAACGTCCCACTGCATGGAGGAGGTGTGTGTGTGGGGGGGGACTGAGGTCCGTGGGAGGACAGCTCAGACGGAGCACCTTTACCGGGACCCTTGGTAGGAGGTAGGAGGTAGGCTCTCTTCTCCAGGATCTCACTCTTTAATTTAGATATTTAGATTAATGAGAAAATGCACCTCAGGGTGAAAACAAACATTAACACAGCATTGGTCTCCCTGAGATAGAGCCTCACAATGGAATATTATATAGTCATTAAAAAGCATGTTTACTAAGAATTCTTAATGAGATGGCAAAATGCTTACACTATAATGTTAAATGAGAAAAGCAGGACATAAAATGACACAAATATAACCTCGCTGTGTAAAACACTATGTGCAGGAGGGAAAAAACCAAAATGTTAGCAGCAATGTTATTCTTGGGTGAGGGGATTATGGGTAACTTTGATTCTTTTGTCTACACTTTTCTGTATTTGCCAAATTTTCTATTATGGCCATTACCATTATTTACAATAAGCGGAAAAAAAAAGTCCCAAAAGCATGTTGGAGAGTCTAGGACTGGGATAAATGGGATGTGAAGGGTGTGGGTTTCAACAGAGGTGGTTTCAGGAAGATTCCACAGCTCCCAGGAGTACAGCCAGAGCCCAACCAGGTTTGGGGTGAAGGGTGAGGTGGGTGGGGAGCAGAGGTGGCTGCCCACCAGGGACAGTCACAGAGGCCAAAGGAGCCTCAGGGGGGACCGGCAGGCCTCTCTCAGGTGAGGGCGGTGATCCTGACTTCTGATGGAAGCTGACCCAGGGACCCAGCTGGTGGGGGGGGCAGCGCCCCCTACTGGGCCTCTCTGACCAGCAGGACTCTCCGGGTTCCACCCCAGGCCGACTTGGGGGGTACCGGCAGGTGGGGAGGAGGGCGGACAGCACTTATTGGGGCTTTGATGCATAATGCAGATGAAAAGCAGCGCCTGCATTCGGGCCTGCTGGGAGGAGCGGGAGCTGCATCGCATTAGGACTGCAGGCTGCACTGAGCTAATTGCATTAGGCTGCACTTTATCTCTGGCCTGCATTTCAGATGCTTCGCTTCTGTGAACAGAGCAGGAAACAAAGGAAAAGAGTGAATCTCCTGAGGAAAGCACAATTCAACAGACAAGCTTCCTTATCAGAGGCCCTCTGTGGGACGGATGAGAGTTTAGGGTGGGTGAGGGGGATTGGGGATTTAGCTACACTCACCAACAGTTTTACGGAACTTATGGAACAATACAGCGTACTCTAACTAGACAGCTTTCCCGTGTGCCCGGTCTGCAGCCCCCTCTGTAACCCCAGGTTCTCCGGGGTGCTAGCAGGCTCAGAGGCGCAGAGGTCGCTTCCTCTGTAATCCGAGGCACCCGAGGGGGAAGGAGCCTGTGCGACCCACTCAGGGCCCGTTTCCAAGTGAAGTTTGAACGCTGAGACCTGAGCCTCCTCACGAGCACCTCCTTCACTGACCAACAAACCCCCTCCTGCCATTAGGGGGCGCTGCAGCCCCTCTCTGCTGGCGGGATTCCCGGAGGCCTCCCAGGCCAGAGGCAGGTTTGGTTTTCAGGGTCCCCCTACCGTCGCCATTTGTCCCCTGCGGAATCAGCATCCGCGCCTCAGCCTGGTCCCTTGACCGAGCAAGGAAGGGCTCTGGAAACTCGGACGCCCTGGCCCTACAGTAGCCATTGCCTCAGGAGTTCCAGTTTTTGCTTTAAAATTGGGGAGTTTCTGAACTTGAAAAACTGCACACTTTTCCAACACACAGTTGCTCAGGTCCTTGGTTCCAAAACGCTCCTGCGACGTGGCTCACTTGCGCGTTTGTTGGTTAGTTGGTTTGTTCGTTCAGTAAACAAGCACGGGGCCCCTGCTCTGTGCCAGGCCCTGCCCAAGGCACTGGGGACCTAGTGACGAGACTCGGCCTGACCTCGAGCCGCTGTTCCCGGAGGAGCGGAGCCTCAGCTACGCAAAGCGTGAACTGCCTTAGACTCCAGACGGAAGCTGGAGGTGCTGGGGGGTGCAGGGGCGGGCCCGGGGGGCGATTGGTGTGGCTACAACATGTCTGCTGTCTGCTGTGTCTTTCAGGACTATTACAAGCGAGTTCTTACGCACAAGAAAGCGGTTTGGCTGTGAGAAGGAAAACAGAGTTTTTTCCTTTAGGAAAGGTAAATAAGGCCACTCATTCTCGTCGGGACTAGCAACTTCTGAAGCTACGAGCAACTGGTGGTTTAGAAAATTTTATTTCTTTTATTAAAATAATGAAATGAACATTCCTTGCTCCACTCCCTCCAGAAAAAACATGGACACGGGTTGTGCACTTCGCCGAGGCGCCCGGGCGCCCAGGAGGGTGAGGAACGGAGCAGCTGGTGCCGTGAGTCAGCTCGGCCCGGCCGGAGCCCCTCCTCCTGCAGAGGGCTCCAGGCCCAAAGTAAACACGCCGAGCCCAGGTTTTGGAGGCCTCTGGGGACCGTGGGTGGGTCCGCAGCTCGGGCTCTGAACCCAGCTCCTGCTAAGCATTTCCCCCTTGGTCCACAGTCCCCAAAGATCCACGAGTCCAGGTCCAAAGGCTCCCCAGGTCTCCCCCAGCCTGAATGCCAGGCCTCCCTGAGTTCGGCGTCTCCTCTCCAGGGGGCTGCAACACGAGAAAGCCATAAAACCAACCCGGAGAACAGCCCAGGCCTGGCGAGCAAGGCAGGGCCCAGGGAGCCTCCTGCTGCCCCCTCCCACTGCCATCATCTGGGACGTCAGTGAAGCCAAGCAGACATTTGGCCTTTCCCCAGCGTTCCTGGCTATGCTTCTGCTCTTGTGACATGATGGCACTCAGCAGAGAGAGGCAGACGAGGAGAGCCCTCCTCCTGTCCGGCGCCATGGAGTGGCCCTATCTGCCCATCATCCAGCCTGAGCAGGCTTCTCTCAGCTTCCTTTTAATGAGATGCTAATGTGATGCATCATTAACGCAGCAGCTTTTAAACCCCGAGCTCTTGTAAATTTTCAAAGGTCACATTTTTACAGCACTGACAGCATCCTGCTTCTTTCAGCAACTGAAGAACACCAGAGACCCTGATCCTCTTTGGATGAAGCTCTCTGTGAGGTGGCGGCATGGGCCGATGCACCTGCTGGTCAGGGCTGGGATCCTCCACCCTGCAACAAGCCTCTGGGGCCCCTGGGCTCTGCTCTCCCAGCTTGGGGAGAACCAGTTACACATCGCCCGCAGAGCTGCGGCGGGGGCCCTGTGCCACTCGGGAAGGTGTGTGGGGCTGCAGGTGGTGCACGGTGCAAAGATGCCTGGCAGAGGGGGTGAAGGGGCTGACACCGCGGGGGAGGCAGAGGCACTGTTCCTCCCACAGAGCACCATTTGCTCACCAGGCTGTGCACCCACGAGTCTGTGACAGCCCAGAGGGGCTGCTTCTTGATCTGTCTACAGAGGCTACTGGTGGGTGAGGGAGGAGGAGGGCAGGGAGCCGGCACGGTGCCGGGCCCAGCTGGTTCCGGCCTGGTGTCGGTGCCCAGGGAATGAATGAATGAGGGCAAGGTCTCTGAACTACAGTGTTGGCCAGCAGTAGGAGCGTTCATCACTGCTGGTTCAACGAGTGCATGAATGCATGGAGTGTGCTTCAGAGAATGAATAATGTGAAATAGCTCTGTCGCTTGGGAAACATGATGCAGTGAACTCCCTTCATTGGGGAGATGAGTTTCCAGACTGTGGGGGCCTCATGTGCTGAGACGCCCAATGCCATTGCTCCGGATGCTGCCGGAGGCTGCTCGAAGGCCTAACACCCCAATCTATCGATTGATCATGAGAACTTATCGGTCGTCCCCCTGCCCCCCTGCCCATGTACCTGAGTGTGGTGGAAGATGTGGGATGCCGAGGTTGACTCCTGCCTCTGTGGGGGTGGGGACTGCCTGGAGAAACCAGAACTCAGCTCCTTCCACTGTTTGCCCCAGGTGGTCAGGAGAGGGTGAGTCAATGGAGCCTGGAAGTCAGGGAGAGCTTTGAGAAGGGACGGGGCTGGAGCTGGGCCACAAAAGTGAGGCAGGATTCAATGAGGCAGACAGAGTTGGGCCAAGGTTGCCACCAAAGGATCCCACAGCAACTAGTGCATTTCCAGCCCGGATACATTTGACGGAGCCTGGCTCCAGAGTCCACTTCTGGGGTTCATGTGGGCCTCCTTGGCGGGGAGAGGCAGTGCCAGCACCCATGTCCCTGTCCTGCTGATGACCCTGCCTCCATAGACCAGAACCTGCAAGCCTTGACACTCTTGTCACTTGTGTGGTGCTGACAGGGCTGGCAAGGACTGCCTTCTGTGGAGCGGCACTGAGTATAGCTGGCCCCTATCCCTCCCAACAGTGAGCCCCTCTCCCCCAGAGCCCCCCCAGGCGTCACCTCGGTTTAATTGGGCAGACAGCGTTTCTGTGCTCACTCTGGGCCAGAAGCACCGCTGGACACCAAGGCATAGTGATGGTCAAGGCTTGGTTCCCACCCTTGAGGAATTTACACCCAGCGGGAAGGGATACGCCCACACCAGGGATCGGGGGGACGATACAGGCTGGGAACAGCCCCACGGTGTTGTGACAGTATGCCAGCTCTGGGCCTAGCCTTTAAGAGGACCACAGGCTCTGCCTTGGTCTCTCAGACCCTCCAGACCAGACCAGCCCTCAGATGAACACCACCGAGTGACTCTCGTCAACCCACGGAAGCGGCAGATGGTTCAACCGAGCCCTCTCAGAATTCTTATGCACAAATTTGTGAGATATTAGAAAATGTTTAAAGCCACTTAAAAAAAATGGGTACACAGTGCACTGTGTACATTGCAAAATAGCAAAAGATCAAAAAATCATTTGTGTGTTGCTCTTGACATATAAACGCAACAGTTTTATGTACATCCCTTTGTGTTCCACAGGGGATCAGGGTGGGGGGGGGAGCAGCATAAATAGAGGAGGGACTCTAATTACACAACGGCTACAACCGAGGCTAGTGTGCGCACACCCCGGCTGAGGGGGCATGGGAAGTGGCCTTGGATGAAAACTGAGAAGCCACAGGGGGGACCTCAGCAGGGTCTGAGCTTGATCTGCAGCATCATTGTTGTTTCATGACTCCCTGTAATCCCACCTACTTTGGGAAAGAATGTAGATTTCTGGACCTTACCCCCAGAGCTTCTGACTCAGTAGGTCTGGGGTGGGGGACCCCAACATGCGGCTCTTTAACAATCCTACCAGGTGATGCAGATAGTCCATGAACCTCACTTTGGGGAGCAATGACGGTCTTGATGCTCAGGTTTGCAGGCCCCCGTGCCCGAATGTGGGGAATCTAGGGGCTGAAGATACTGGGCAGGTCCTGATGGGGACAGGTTTTCAGGTCTTGCTCATGTGGCTCATGGGAGCCAGCTGCTTGGTGACACTGCCTTCATGGACTCCTGTCCCAGCCTAGGTTCTAAGGGGTCAGAAGGATGTGTTGACAGACATGAAAGCTATAAATTCATAGTCTCTGGGAAGAGCAAATGACATTTATGGGTCTCTCAGTTCTCGTGTCATGATTGCCGCTGAACTACAAAGAAGAAAATAATCGCAGTTAAATCCCCACTTGGGGCTGGGGGAGGCTTTCTGGAGACCCTCCTGCCCTCATTAATGAGGCTGCCCTCTCTGGCCCCCTGGACCCAGGCCGGCGCCCTCAGCCTCCCCTTCGGAGCAGTGCCATAATGCGCTCTGGAGCCCAGTGAAATTTCTAATAATACTAACCAATGATGTGTTAAATTGAGACACTTCTGGCTCACATGCTGAAAACCGCACGATGGTTTAAAGGACCAGTGCTTACCTTTCTCTATCAATTTGCTGCTAAATTACTGCTTTCAGAGCAACTTACAGAAAAGTAATTCTTTATTTAAATTTTAATTTCAATCTTGTCATTTTAAATATATATTCAGATTCCAATCATATTACAGAATATGATGATGTCTCTGGAGGGCAAGTGTTTCTGCCGGGAGCCTGGGTGGGGGCAGAGGATGTGATGGGGTCGGGGGTGAGGGAGCTGAGTAAGGAGGAAGTGACCCGAGGAGGCAGTTGACGAGGGCAGCCACATGCTGGGGTGGGAGATGGAACTGCAGAGGCCAGTGGCTGGCCTCTAAAGTGGCCCTGCGACCCCAGTCTTTGTGCCTGGCCCTGAGGGTCATCTGCAAATACTTTAAGTTGAATCCACCAACTGCTTCCTGTGCCCTCTCTCTCACTGGATCACCATAAGGACTCAACAAGCCCCAGCCATGAATGGATGGCAGGCACAGATGAGATGGCACTGCCTGGCCGGCTGCCATCCTAATGGCTCACATTCATTGAGCGCCTCCTACATGCCAGACACAGGCATGATGCGATTTCCTTCCGTGAGGAATTCTGGGTTCTCACCTTCATTTTACAGATGAGAGTAAGGAGGCCTGGAGAAATTCAATAATAGCTACAGTGTGCCAGACTTGGGGCTCTAACCCTGGTCTGTTCTATCCTAAGACCCTCAGAAGTGATTTCTGATGGCCAGAATGTTCCCAGGCCACCTCTCTCCAGCCGACCCCTGCTGTGGCTGACAGCCCCATAAACAGGCTGTGCCCACACTATCCTGTTGGGGTAACACTTAGAGCCCCTCCCCTGGAGCTCGCAGGAGTACCAGCCATGGCCTCCCCTTCCACCACTATGTCCAGTCCAACTGGGCCTCCTTCTCTGACCCTGAGAGCACACTGGGGCCAGGGAGCCAGATCCACTGGGCTCCCATCATCTCTCCCACTCTTTCGGACCCCCTAGACCCTAAGCCACTACTGATATGTTCCCCCAACCCCTGCCAGTGTGGTCTTGGCCTCTCCCATGGGGCCAGTTCTTCAGTCTTAGACCAGGGCGGCACAGACTGACACCTCCACCCCTCTCCAAATCTGGCAATGTGCTGCAGGGTCCACTCTTCCCGTCCCTTCTGTCTTCAGCACCCTACTCCCTCTCTCCCTCCCTCTTCATCAGCCCTTTCACCTTGGCTTTCCAACATGGGGACTGAAAAATTGTTGTGTGACCACTTCACCTGCCATTCCAGCATCCATTTGCCCTCTCTTCTTCTTTTGTGGTCATCCCCTCCATGGGATTCAGGGCCCCTGATAGTCTACTCCTGCTTCAGTGAAACTATCCCCTTTAAATGAACGGTCATCTCTGATGCCAAATCCAGTAGCAGTTCCTCATCCTCGTTCTCTCATCCCTAACACTGCTTCCTCCTTCCTCCTTCCTGAAACTCCCTTCCCTTCTGTTCCTGTAACAACGCTTCTCCTGGTTTTCTACTTAAGCCTCTTCCTGGGCTCCTTCTCTGTGCTGTTCACTGGCTTCCTCTCCTGTCAGTTCTCCAATGAGGACATGCCCCAGGGCTCATGCCAGGCCCTTCCTTTCCCTCTCTCAGGTCCATTTGGGCCCTATCTTCTTTCACGATTATTTTTCTGATATGAAACATCTGTGCAGTAGCCATTGTCTTTGATAGAACCCAGCTTCCTCTAGTATTCTGGAAAGAGGTTTGCTTTTCTCTTTTCCAACATCAAAGTCTACATCTTGGAGACATTTTTGCTGAAAGTTCAGCTCGGATGGCCTCCCCTGCAAACGTACAGCAACGATACCTGGGGCTGGTTTTCTGCACCGTGCTCTCTCGTGTGCCCTGTCCAGGCTCCCAGCCCCTTCCTCCAAATCCCCTCCCAGTGGATGGCCCTTGTGGACAAAAGAAATGATAAATCTGGCAGAACCTTACAACTCAAAGCTTTCAACTTTCCTGTAACAACTTTCAACTGAAAACTTCTTAGTCCCATTTCCAAGTAACTTTTCATCCATTACAAAACCCACAAAATTTTCAAAGGGGCTTTGAAATAAGATCGCCTAGAAAAAAAAGCCCGATACAAACGAAAGTCTTTGAAAAGAAAGAGGCCCTTTCCTGGGCTTCAGCTCCTCTCTGATATGAGTTTCCCTTTCATTCTGCTGAAAGGTGCAGGGCAGGCCTGGCCCTCAGCAGACGCCTGTGATGTGAGGGAGTGAGTGGCCCAGACAGACAGACGGGGACGAGGAGGAGAGCGAGGGGCACCTGCTCGCAGCGCTGGGATGGGCCTTTTATCGTCCCCCTTCAATGGGCCCTCACGGCTCCCCCGACAGCCGTGTTCCTTGTAACCCGCCTGGCCTGCTCAGAGGCCCGGCTGCCCTGCCTGTTCCCGCTCACCTCCGCATTGGTGAAAATGCAGCTCCCTCTGGAGCACGGGGACCCATCTTCATTCTTGTCGCCAAAGTGGGCGGGAAGGTGGGCAAGGCGAGGGCAGCCCTGCTCTGGTCTTTGATGGGACGTTTCCCAAATGCCGGCCCTGCAGGCAGTGACTCTGGGACCACCCCTTGACCTCCCAGCCTCAGAGCCTGTGACACGTCCGTCCCCCCAGGGTCAGCTCCAGACTCACAGACACACATCAGACAACAGCCATTTCCGGGGGCTTTTGTTATTTTCAGATTTGAAATCCTCAATGAATCGGGTGAAGAAAAATCCTCTGTGCAGGGCCTGAGACAACAGTGGGTGTAGGGATATGTGTGGGTCTGTTACTGAACTGTGTGCTGATCCAGCCTGGCCCTCCGAGGCCTGCACTCTGAGCGCCCAATATTAATTTTGAACCAGGAGGCCTTTCTGGAGGTGGCTCCCAACCAGGGAAAGCAGCGGGCTCTTTAGAATGGCTTGGCCAGGGGCTGGCCTGGCCCCTCTGCCCCCCAAGGCCCTCCTAGGCCCTCCCCAGAGGGCATTCTAGGATTAACTAATCCTCACCCTCCTTGCATGCAGGCCCCACCCAGAGCCGGAAAGAACCCCAAGAATGAGTACCGGCTGACTGCGACTCCCCCTGGGGTCCCTTCTTCAACAAACACTTAGACACTCCTATTAAAACCCCCAAGGTCCACCTTTGAGTCATGGGTCTTGACAGAGCATTCCTTGTTTTTTACTACAGACAAAAGCCGCCGGCGAGAAGAAGTTCCAAGTTCTGAAGCCGTCTGCCTTGTGACTCGCGCAGCCGACTCTCCGAGCGTGAAGTTGACTGAGAGCTCGACTCTCACGCCCGGCAAGACGGTCCTGACACAGACATCTTCGGCGACCTCATTAGAGGCCTAACAAGAGAGAGGATTGTGGCAGGGTCACCTCGAGGTCAGGCAGGACAAAGAAACAAACAAAGCAGCACAAATGTCGCTGCTAGGTGGCTGGCTGCTCAGACGGGGCGGCACAGCTGAAGGAGCTAAAATAGTTTTACTGCCAGGACTTCAAGACTCACTGAAGCAAGTCAGCGCCCGAGTGTGTGTTTCAGGACCGGAGCCTAGATTCTGACGCAGTGAGGGGCTGGGAGCTCAGCGGGACTGACCAGCTCTGCAATGGAATATTCCAGAAGCATGAAACAAGGGACTGAGTTTACATCTTCCCAGCCCCTTGGCCTCTCTTTGCTTTCTGCCTCGTCAGGCTCTCTGTTATGAGAGCACCTGGCAGCCAGGCGGGGTCCTGAGGGAGAGATGTGCCCTCTGGCCGCAGTCCAGCTCGGCTCTATTAGTTCAGAATTGAGGTGGTTTAAGTGACTTTTGTTTTTTAAAGGAAATGGCATCATTCAGTACTAGCCTGTCTCTTCAGGCTTTGGAAAGCTTCCTGGGCTGACAGATTCTATCTAAACTCACTGGAGGTCCAGGTGCAAGAGGGAAAGTGGTAAAATCCTTCCTTAAGAGGTGGTGGAAGGGGCGGGAGAGGCAGGGAAGCAGCCCTCTTGGGGTAGACAGACAGATTTCCAGTCCTTGGGAGTGACATCGGGGGAGGAGCAGGGCTGTGGGTGACCAGAGCAGTGTAAGGCTCTGGTGCTGCCCTGCAAGAGGACGGCGCAGCCACTGTGCCCGCTCCTGAGCAGCTGGACCTGGCTCACCATGGAGACAGCTGGGAGACAGCCTGTGGGGCGTTTCACCTGTGGCTGCTTGCCATGGATCCCTGGGTCGGGGAGAGGGGGTCCCAGACAATCGCCCTTCACTGACGCCCCTTCCTCAGCAGGGGCCCAGACTGCCTAGGCAAGGTTTCCTTCCCTTCACCTCCCTGCAGTGCCACCTGGCTGTCACAGCTCCATCTGTTCTATGCCGAGGCTCATGGGCTTCAGGTGTATCATTCGTTCATTCAACCATTCACCCCACACTTATTGAGAAGCTAACCTGTTCTGGAGACGCAACGATGATGAGTCTGTGGCCTAGGGGAGTGCACAGGCTAATGGAGGAATCATAGTCGTAATTTCAACAGCTAATGCCTACCAAACCCTTAGATGTGCCAGTTTATAACCCTTAAGGCCCGAGAATTGTTTGAGGCCAAGATCTGGGTGTCTATCTCCGTCCCCCACTGTATTACTCAGCTCCGGCTGTCATAACAAAATACCATAGACTGGGTGACATAACAACAGACATTTATTTCTCACAGTTCTGGGGGCTGGAAGGCTGAGATCAGGGTGCCAGCATGGTCGGGTTCTGGTGAGAACTCTTTCTGGCTTGCAGATGGCTGCCTTGCTGTGTCCTCACATGGCAGAGACACAGAAAGCTCGAGTCTCTTCTTTTATAAGGACACTGTCCCATCATGGGGGCCCCAGCCTCATGACCTCTTCCAAACCTAATTATCTCCCAAAGGCCCCATCTCCAAATACCATCATGAAGTGGGCTAGGGATTCAATATATGAATTTGGGGGAGGTCCACAGTTCAGTCCATTGCACCCACATGGCATGCACACAGTGGGTGGGTATTCAGAAAACGCTTGCAGAATTGAATGGAATTCTATCTGCCTGTTGTTTCTCTGCTCCACCTGGTCCACAAGACCCTGGGAGTGTTTAACGGAGTGACACCCACAGGCCTGACCAGCATATGGCTGGTCCTCCCACCAGCTCTGATTTTCTGATGGTTTGCTTTTTTCTCTCACAACATAATCTCCATGATCTCTAGTCTTTCCCAAATGCTGTTGAAAGCCTTGTTGTATTTATCTCCGGAGAATCTGCCGTGCCCCTGTGCAATTTTCCATTGTCATGGTTCATTTTAATTTCCTCTAAGGCTGTTGGCTACTCTCGTGTTCAGAAATAGCTTGTTCCACTTAATAAAAGCACTTAAATATGCAGACACGAGAAGTTTCCTTTGCTTGCTCCTAAACAACCCAGTAAGTGGAGTGAGTTGCAAGCCCTGCCTCGTGCAGTTAGGCTGAGTACACGCCAGGTGGCTTCCCAGGAAGGGGAGGCTTGAAATCAAAGGGATAAAGGCAGAAGCAGGATCCAAGAGCTTCTGGTGGAAACCCAGCCATCCTGGGTGGCCACAAATCGTGTCGTCTGGCTGACAGCACACAGGTCTCCTGAAGTTCCTCCCCTCTCCATTAATAATGACCTCTGGCCCCACGGGAGGAAGGTCTAGGTTTGAGGCCTGCTCCACTCTAACTTGCCTTGTGACCTGACACCAGTCAATTCACTTTTCAGAGCCCCTGCTTTTTCATCTATATGACCGGCATGATAATCCTCCTTCCGAAGACTGATTTCAGAGGGGAGTGGAAATCCCCTACTTTCAGGACCAAGCACAGCAGCTGGGATAAAGCAGGGGGCTCAGCACGTGGCAGCTATGATTACTTTTAGGGGACCCAAGAATGCAAGAAGGATGCCATGCCCAGGGCAGAGTCTTTCTTCAACATCAGTTTTCTCTGGGTTGCTGGGGCCAGAGGATCCCTCTTGGGCTATGGATATCAAGAAAGGACAAAGGAGAGGAGAGCAGGCTGGATCCTGATTAACACACCAGGATCTGGGAAGCTGGGCTTCCCGCAGATGTGGCAGCTAGTCTGAATCTTAAGGCAAGGTTTTAGAGCTGTGTTGGGCTTATAGACCCAGATAGCTGGGGGCAGAGTCGCAGGGCACCTCTCTTTGGCTTAAATAACAATAGGAACCAAGAGTCTAGGGGGGCTGGTGAATGGGAATAAGAACTGACTTAAAATTCTGAATAGAATGGCAACTGAGAGGCCTCCGTTTTATTGGCACAGGAAGCCAGTTCCTACTGTGTGGTGCTTGGCAGGACACTGAAGCCTGCTGGCCCTACAGAGAAACCCTGAGCTTAGCTCTGGGGTGGGGGTGGGGCCAGGCAGGGCAATACAAGCAATACAATATTCTGGGTCATAAGTGCCCGGAGAAGGGACATTCCAAGCAGCCGTGTGCATCTCATCCTTGTGAGAATCACCTCCAGGGGCTATTCTCCCTGGAATCACATCTATAAACATCCTCCAAACAAGTCCAGCCCCTCACTCATCTTCATCCAGGTTCAGCACTGATATCACAACTTACATTGCTCAGGCACGTTAATTTATATGTTCACTTGAGGCCACATATGTAAGTCCAGAGCAGAGATGGGGGACCCTCCAAACCTAGACCTTGGTCACGGCCAGCCTGCAGCTCTCTCCTACACCTGTCACCTTCTGAACACAAGACTCCAACCACCCACATTGTCTGTGCTCTACAACCCTGCCACCCGGACAACCCACGTCTGCACGTGCACACTCGTTCACATAGGTGCACAAGTGTGCACACACAGTCACTCGCCTACTTACACACCAAGCCCACACACATGCGTTCCACACTCCCACACAGCCCTGGCCCGCTTGGGCTGTGGGGGGACTCCAGCCCCCACAGGGCAGGAGATGCTGGCAGACACCCTCTGCCTGCCCCACAGAATCTATTTTTCTCCAACGGCTCTGAAACACAGAGTCCCCCATGGCTACTTTGAGCTTCCCTCCCAGACATTTTTTCCTAAATCAGCTTCCAATCTGACTCATTTCAGTTTTAAAACAAGAAAACATCAACAAACACGATGGAGGGAAACAGATGGCAACAATTACAGGAGGGAGAAAACAGAGTCGTTCCCTCTATACAGGGCGGGCGAACATATTGCCCCTAGACAGTGCATCGTCCCCTGGCCACCACTGTGTAAACCTGGGTGCAGGGAGAGGCCAGCACTGGAGGGGTGCTGAGGGCCTCCAAGCAGCACAGGGCAGGCCCGCTGGAACCTGGCAACCACCAGTTCTCCAGGGAGGGAAGGATAGATGTTCCAGCACATTCCAGGCTACCTCACTACCTCTGACGCTCTGTCTGAGGTCTGAGATGCGGGTGGGATGGCTTCCTCTCCTGCATGCGGGGCCCATGGTGACAGCAGCAGCCTGTCCCACTGCCAGACTGCAGGCTCCTGAGGGCCGGACGAGGGTTCTCCCTGTGGGTTGTGGTTAGAGCTGGACTGCCGGGTTCAAATGCAAGTCCTGCCACTTATAAGTGACAGGCAAGCTGGTGCAAGCTAGTGGACCTCTCCGTGCCCTCCTTTCCTCCCTCCTAAAATAGAGATGAGTCTAGAACCTATCCCATAGGATTATGAATTAATAACTGGAAAGAACTTAGAAGTCTGCCTAGCACACATGGGTGCTAGATGTGGATGCTCTCTTGTTATTACCCATGCAGACAGCCAACTCCTTGTCTGGCACTCAGTTAGTACTGGTAAAAGCTTAAGCTGGGCCCCGAAAGATGGGGCGTTCCAGGCAGGGGAAGCCATGCACTGAAGTTAGGGCTGAGAGGATAAGCACCCTTGCTGGGGTGGAGTGCCCGAGGGTCTAGGAGCAGACAGCAGGTCCAGTGTCCTGACCTGGCGTTTGCCTTCCTCCATCTCCTGGGACCGCATTTGTCCATCCCTGGTGGTTCCAGCAGGACAAGGGCTCTGCCCTCCAGCAGATCAGACTGGTGGAGAGACAGGCAAGGAAACAGGTGCAACTTAGAGAGATCAAGTGCTATGACAGACGGGGGCACCTACCCCAGCCGTGTGGGTCTGGGAGAGCTGCCTGGAGGAGGGGGCTGAGTCCTGAGCGACAGGAGGAGGGGTGTGGGGGTGAAAGAAGGGGCAGTGTACCGTTCTGGGTACAGGGAGCCTGATGCCTTTGGAGTCAGAATATCAGGGCATCCAGAGCAAGGCGTTTGAGTCCCTGTCCCTTCATTACCGAGTGCCCCAGGCAAGGATTTAATGTTTCTGAGCCTCAGTCTCCTCATCTGCACAATGGGAATTACAGTCCCCTTCTTCCCAGGTCTGATGGGGGTCTCAGCATGGGTGTGTATCAGAAGTCCTGGCTGACTCCTAGCACGGAGAGGTGCTCACCACAGGGGCTGCTGTGATCTGCCTCACATATTTTTTATTTTTTCTAGTTTCTGTTTTCTTTTTTTTTTCAAATTATTTCTTGAACTAGACACATACAATTCTAGGCTTTCTTTTTTTTTTTTTGAGGAGGAGGATTGGCCCTGAGCTAACATCTATTGCCAATCTTCCTCCTTTTTTCTTCCCAAAGCCCCAGTAGATAGTTGTATGTCATATTTGTACATCCTTCTAGTTGCTCTATGTGGGACAACGCCTCAGCATGGCTTGATGAGCGGTGCGTGTGTCTGCGCCCAGGATCTGAACCAGTGAACCCCGGGCCGCCGAAGCGGAGCATACAAACTTAACCGCTACGCCACTGGGACGGCCCCTCTAGTTTCTTCTTTTTTTATTGAAGTATAGTTGACAGACAATATTATATTAGTTTCAGGTGTACAACATAGTGATTCAACATTTATATATGTTACAAAATGATCACCATGACAAGCCTAGTAACTATCTGTCACCATACCAAGTTATTTCAATATTATTGGCTATATTCCCTATGCTGTACAGAACATCCCCGCGACATTTATCTTATAACGGGAAGTTTGTATCTCTTAATCTCCCTCATCTATTTTGCCCATCCTCGCATACCATCCCCTGTGGCAGCCACCAGTTTGGTGACCCTGCCTTTTAAACAGGATTTTCTCCCTCCTGCACGTGTCCTGTTCTCAGCCTCCTTTATACACACAAGCTGTCACTTGGCGTAAGCTCTCCCCAGCACACCAGCGATCACCAACGTCCTCACACGCTGCTATGGACTGAAGGTTTGTGTCCTCCCAGAATTCCTATGTTGAAATCCTAGCCCCCGTGTGAGGGCATTAGGAGGTGGGGACTTTGGAGTGATTAGGTCATGAAGGTGGGGCCCTCGTGGAAGGGATCAGTGCCCTTTGGAGAAGGAGAGAGCTTGCTTCCTCCCTCTGCTCTCTGCCATGTGAGGACACAAGGAGATCTCGGCAGCCTGCAACCCCAAATAGGGTCCGCACCGGAACCTGGTTGTGCTGGCCCCTGATCTCAGCCTTCCAGCCTCCAGAACTGTTAGGAATCATTTCTCTTGTTTGTGAGCCTCCAGGTTACGGCATTTTGTTACGGCAGCCTGAGCTATGACATGCACCCTCCCACATGCTCGCACACAAGGGTACAAAGAGACACCAGCTGGCATGCACTGATGCCCATATCCCCCCCTTTGCCCCGACACGTGCTCCCCAACTCTGCTGAGCCTCTAGCCTCTGGGGATGTGCAGTGGCTGTCCCTATTCCAGGGCCCTGGATACTGTGAGCAGCATTTAACCACCACAGAGTGACATCATTCCAGGCTCATTTTGAGCGTTGGGCAGAAGCAGGCTATGGGAGCTCCAGGATGAAGGGGAGGAGGGCACATTTCACCCCCTCCTCGCCCACTCCCAGGGCCTGTTACTCACAAATGTGGATCAGGCAGCCTGTCTGGCGAGCACTCCCCAAATGGAGAGGGCCGACTTTCTGCTGCACAGTATTTTGGCAGCTCCTTCTATTTTAAAACATATTAATGCCCCTGCTTATTCTCCTGGGGGCTCAGCATTTTCAAATTCTTTTCAGTCTGCCCACTTCCCGGCCTGGAGGAGTCTTTCCTGTTAGCCTCAGGGCCCAGCATGCTCCTCTCCTCCCAGATGCTCCGGACGTGGCCTTACCCAAGCTTCCCCAGGAGGGCAGCAGGCTGGGAGTCAGGAGGCCTGGGCTCTGAGCAACCTGGACAAGACCCTTTTCCCCTCTGGGCCTCATGTGAAAAATGGGCAGCTGGGAAACAGCGGCATGTCTTATCGTGGTCGGCCTTTTCCATTCTCTCCCCTGGGAAGCCTTCCTCGGTGGCCTGAGGTAGGGCCTGGGGCTGACAGTTGTACAGCCAGGGCCTCTGCAGCTGCTGCTGTGGGGTGAGAACTGAGAGCCATGCCCTGGATGCTTCCCAGCCCAGTCCCCTTCACAGGCAAACGCCGTTCTTCCCTGCCAGGGGACTGGGGCTTGGAGCACTCCGGTCCTCCCAAGGCTGTCCCTGCAGTGAGACTGTGTCCTCGAGCTGCTGGGCTGAGCACCATTTAAGACCACAGCCCACCAGCTCCCTGAACGCTGGTCCCATGAAAGTGACCTGGCGTCCCATGCAGGTTTGCCCACGTGGGTGGTTCTCATCGCATGTGGCCACGTTGGCCTCTGTATATCCATCTCTGTGGGTTTGGCCTCTCTCTTTAAGTGTTGCTATTTCTCAGGGTTCTACAATGTTCTTCTCATGCCTCCCTCCCCCCACCTGGATGGGATCCCGCTCATGCTTCTGGATTTATCGCCGGATTGCCAAATCTTTGCCACTTTTAAATTCCAGACCCCACATACTTAAATGTCTACTGGATGTCTCCGCTTGGATGTTCCACCCGCACCTCAAACTCAGTGTGTCCTCCACTGGATTCCCCACCTCCTCCTCCCCAGCCCAGAGCTGCTCCCTCAGTGTGTGCTCGGTCCGAGTCGGCCCCCCATGCACTGTTACCACGGGGGACAGGGACTCAGCCCTAATGGCCCGCTCGTCCCCACATGTCAGCTTTGCTGATGCTTTCCTCCATATTCCTCCAGCAGCCCTGACCACCCTGCCCCCTTCCATCCGCCTTCCACCTGATCTCCCTCTCACCTGTGGGGTCCACCCTAATCTGATCTTTGTATTGCAGTCAGGTTATTTTTCTAAAATGTGACTATAACCACATCACTCTTCCCTCTGAAACCCTCCAGTCCCATAGTCTAAGGGGTCAAGTCCAAACTCCCTGATGTGGTTCCCAAAGCCCCGCTGGCCTCCGGGTGCCATTGCTCGCCACTCCTACCCTGGCCCCTCCTTCTCCCCAGCACTCCCTTGAAGGCTGCCACTTCACGTCTCCACCCCTTGGCTCAAGGCTTCCCCTCCACGTGTCCACTGGGCTCCCCTTCACCAAGGGTCACTCCATCTTACCCTTGAAGACTCAGCTCAGGCATCATCCTCGGAGAAGCCTTCCCTGAACAGTCCTCTGCCAGCTGGGCCGCATGCATAGCCTCTGGTCTTCCAACACACCGCAGGGGGGTGGAGCCCCGTGTGTGCTGCTGGACCGGAATTCCTGTTTGCTCCTCTGTCCCCCACTAGACCATGAGTGCCCTGAAGCGAGACTGTGCCTTATCTCCAGGATCCAGTCCACACGCAGTCGGTGCTCAGTAAAGGTTTGAGGTGTGAATTAAGCCTTAATAGGGGCACTTCTTCCTGATGCTCTGAGAGGGGTGGGGCAGGCATCTGGACTTAGTGCAGCTCCTGGCTTCACTGAGGCCCCAGAAATGCCTCCATCCCTCCCTCTCTCCCTGGTACGATCCCAGGGTGAAGCAAACTTTGACTCCTTTCTAATCAAGCTGTCAATAGGGAGTCCTGACACCAGGCAGTGATTTTTCGCCAAAGGGGAGGCCGTTTCCCTCTGTGTTCTGCGTCCCAGCAGTCGGTTCATATTTTCAGACCATAATCTCTTCTGTCATCACCGACCACGGCCCACTTCTGGGCCAATGGGACCTGGTTTTCTAACATCAGCGTCGGGGCTCCTGTCACTGGGAAGCTTGGATTTCAAGGGGAGCCACAGCCGAGGCCTGCACGAGTGGACCCAATTCCCTAATCCATTTCTCCCCACCCCCCCATCACTTCGAGGCCCCAGACCCCTCTGAGAGCTCCCGCTGCCCTCAGAATATCCCACTGGCCCGGGGGGGGGACCAGGCCCTTACATTGCGGGAGGAGTGGGCCCTGGCTCTCAGGCAGCCCTGGAGATGCCCCCAGGGGGATGATTAGGCTCAGAGCCTCCCCTGCTGTGGGGACAATCAGACCCGTTATTTTAAAGCATTTCATCCACATTTTCCTTTCCCTTCAGCAGGGGTGAGCAGAGGGGCAGTCACTGAATCTGGGGACCAACGGGCAGGGGCTCGGGCTGGAACCTGCCACCTGCAGTCGAGAGGCCGCCCTTCCCTGGCTGAGGGGCCACAGCTGCTGGACGTGTGTCTGGCTGCTCTGTCTCTCTGCAGCCACGGGTTTGATCCAGGGACAGCAGCAGGCAAGAGGCTAGAAAGCAGAGACCCATGGACACAGCGGGCGTGGCCGAGCTACCGTCTATACGTGGTTGTGTGGTGCCCTTCTCTGCTCGCCTAAGCCATGTGCAAAAGTTAATGTCAACCTGGAGGGGCACCTGTGATGTTAATTTTCTGTGTCAACTTGGCTGGGCCATGGTGCCCAGACATGTGGTCATACATTATTCTGGATGTTTCAGTGAGGGTGTTTTGGGTGTGATTAACATTTAAATCAGTGGACTCTGAATAAGCAGATTGCCCTCCCTAATGTGGGTGGGCTTCATCCAATCAGTTGAAGGCCTAAATAGAACAAACCCCTGACCTCCCCTGAGCAAGAGGGAATTCTGCCAGGAGATGGCACTCGGACTTGAACTGCAACATGGACTCTTCCCTAGGTCTCCAGCCTGATGGCCCACCCTGCAGATTTTCGACTTCCCAGACTCCATAATCACATGAGCCAGTTCCTTAAAGTAAATATTCTCTCTCTCTCTCTATACTATTGGTTCTGTTTCTCTGGAGAACTCTGACTAATAAAGCACCTTTACTGAAATTGCACCTAATTGCAGAAGGACTAGTGGGCACCCTGGGAGGGAGGTCTGCCATTTGTATGGGGCATGTACTGCATCTCCAGTGAAAGCCTGGGCTGCCCTGGCCTGAAGGGTCCCAGGTCCTGGTGGGATGGGCCCCTGTGATGTTCTTACAGGGAAGAATCACTGCTACATCCCAGGTTGTCACTTTCCACGGTGGGCAGCCTAGCAGACCCTCCCAAGGTTTCAAAAAATGCAAACCTGACCATGCCACACTCCTGCTTCGAGTATTCCCAGTGTCCTCAGGACAAAGCTTGAGCCCTGCCATGCAGCCCAGGAGTCCCTCCAGGACCAGACCCCAGTCTGGTCTCCAGCCTCATGCCTCACCACGCTCCTCACACACCCTTGCATCCTCCCCACCTCTGTCCCCACCCGCTCTTTGTATTTATAATCCTCCCTGAAATGCTCTTCCACCACCCCTTTGCTTGCCTAACTGGAACTTAAACTTCAGCACAGGTATTACCTCCTACAGGAAGCCTTCCCTGACCACTCTCTATGCCCAAGTCTGGGCTGGATCTTCCTTCTCTGGGCTGTGATGGGGCTCAGGGCTGATCTTGATCTTGGGGCTCCTCCTCCAGGCTGTGAGTTCCTTGAGGGCCTGGGCTGGGACGTAGTTGGCATAATAAGTGTTTGTTGGATAAAGGAATGAGCGTACAAATGAAATAGTCACTTCATATGGATTTTCCCCAGTTAAAAGGCTCCACTGGGTCCCTCAGACTCATTTTTCACCATTTTCATGGGCGGGATGCTGTTATTTGCTGAGACTCTAAAGTCATGTGTTGTCTTGTGGGTAGCGATGTATTGGGTGAAAAGTGCTGGTGATCTAAATAGGAGAATGATAAAATTGTATTGAGCACCAACTCTACCACAAAGCACAGAGCTCAGCTCTTCACTGCAGAATTGAATCGACTCCTTGTAACAAGGTTCACAGGTGAGTCTCAGAGAGGTTCCTTAACTTGCTCAAAGCGACACAGCTAACGAAGTGGAGTTGAGACATGAAGCTGGATCTCATTAGGAAACCTGTGTGCTTAACTGCTGAATGACAAAGGCTGGGATTATTTTTATTCTTGGTAATAGTGCTGAGGTAGGCTATAGACTCTGTACTAACTGAAGCCCCACCCCATATGACTGCAAAAGTGAACCCCCCAGACCACAGCGGACCATGGGTGTGGACGCCAGGTGATGGCCAGGCTCTCCGGCAGGATCTCAGCTCCTTTCAGCTCCCACTCTTGGACCCGTACCCTGCGGCCCCTCCCTGCACCTCCCACCAGCCCCAGGGCCCCATCACCTGGGTGAAAACAGGGTTGCTGGTAAAAAGGAGTCAGGACCTCTCTGTGGCTGAGGCCACCTGGAGAGCTGCAGTCCGTGAGAGCCAGGACAGCTGCCAGAGGCTGCCAGAGGGTTTCCAGTTTTTCCACCAAAGCAGTCGTGAAGGTGTGGGAGTCTTACATGGACCTGGGTCTCAATCCCGGTAAAAGGGTGTCTACAGCACTCAGATAATGTTAGGTTTTACTTCCAGGAGCTCAGCAGGACCACGGGGCTAGGCCCACCACTGGGAGGCCCGGCCAAGCTGGCAGTGGGGGGTTGGAGCTGGGCCCGGTGTCAGGTCAACTCTGCTTGGGTCCTTTGCTCTCCGAAGGGGCACTCTGGGTGGGAGGAGCCAGTAGGTGCCAGGTAGAGAGAGGCAGGTGAGAAAGGCCAGGGCTATGCCCTTTCCCTCTCCCTCATATCCCCTCTTCTCATTTCCATTCAAGCAGTTCATGGCCTCCAATTTTCTCAGCAGAGAGGTGTGGCCGGAGAGCCTTCTGGAGCCACTGGCCTCATTCTGAACACTTTGGGGATTCAGGGACCCTTTTTTCTCATAGAGCACACAATGTATCTGGTCAGGTTATGGATTCAGGAAAGATTTTAATATTTCAGTCCCTGCTTATTAATGCCATCTGTATTAGGGTTCTCCAGAGAAACAGAACCAATAGAAGACATATATATGTATACATATATGAAAAGATTTATTATAAGGAATTGGCTCATGCAATTATGGAAGCTGAGAAGTCCTAAGATCTGCAGCTGGCAAGCTGGACACCCAGGAGAACCAATGGTGTAAGCTTTAGTCCAAAAGCTGGCAGACTTGAGGCCCAAGAAGAGCCAATGTTTCAGACTGAGTCTGAAGGCAAGAAAAAAAACCAATGTCCCAGTCTCACGTGGTCAGGCAGGAGGAGTTCCCTGGTACTGCTGGGAGGGTCAGCCTTTCTTGTCTATTTAGACCTTCAACTGATTAGACGAGGCCCACCCACATTGGGGCAGGTAATCTGCTTTACTCATTCCACTGATTCAATTGTTACTCTCATCCACAAACACCCTCAGAGATGCACCCAGAATAATATTTGGCCAGATATCTTGCTCTCCTCCACCTTTGGCCCAGTCAAGTTGACACATAAAATTAACCATCACACCATGTACTACAACTTCCACAATTCTATCACTTCTTCTTGTTATTTTTGTATGAATCTGTGCTCTGGGTAGGGAGAGTCCAGGCAAGGAAAAAAAAAAAGCCAAAACAATAGGAATTCTAAGCAGGGCTTGAGAATTCCTTCCATGACTATGGAACTTTTCCTCTGGCTCTCCCTTCCCAATAAATACTGCCCACTCCCAGGGGAGGCAGGAAGTCTGCCCCAGCAAATGAATGAAATAATGCCGCTTTCCGACCACATCTGCTCCCACATCTCAGCAGATGCTCCACCTAGTTTGCTTCCTAACTGTTCGGACTACAATGGGCAGTGTCTTCTGTGCTTCCAACACCCTTGGGTACCTCTCCCTGCCCAGCCTTCCCAAGCTGCTGCTTTATGCATTACCCACAACATCAAAAATGTTCCACTGGCGGTTTCAAGATTCCTAAAAAATAGATTCAAAACATTTTTAATACTCTCTGAAGAAGCAATATATCACAGAAGAAGCTGTAACCTTTAGTATTGCTGATACTATCCAGACTGAGGGCTGATTAGGAAGGTAACTGCAGCCAATTCTTATTCTGTGCGGCTGCCGCTGGAGGTGCACTGTAGTCTGTCCACCCACCGTTCGCGCTCCCAAGAAAGGAAGCTGCTGAATTTCCAAGTGTCTGCCTAATGAATGCCCTTTTATATAACCTGAAAAAGAGTCACCGTACTTGAAGGTGATATTTTCCAAGAAACAGCCTTCCCCTATTAACACAACACCCCTGAAAATAATACTGACCGTTTCTACAGCAATAACAAGTCCTGCATGGACTGCATTTTCCTTCCTTGTTTTCCCAGCACAGGGCCGTGAGCGCGGAGCTGCAGCTGAGCCTTGCCAAGGCCAGTCGGACAGAGGGAATGCTACACGAATTGTTACGTATGCGAGCTTCACAGTGACCAAAAACCAGCCAGAAACTCTCTTCCCCCAAAAGGACAGGGACCGGTGTGTGGTGGGCATCAGGCCCAGTGGGGCCTCCATGTCTAGTAACACCCGCGAGGGTCTGGGCAGGAGAAGCTGCCTTGCCTAAGGAGGATGCAGCCGGGAAATCAGATACTCGAATTTTTCAGGTTGTTTACCTCCGTTTCTTTCTGAAGGTTAATGTTATGGGCAATCAAAGTGAGCTGAGAGGAGGAGACGAAAGGCAGAAAAATGGAAACCCTTCAGACCAGTGAAAGGTTTCATTTACCTTTGGTAAACAAAGTGTGTTCATATTTTCACAAGGATATTTCTATTTCACAAGCTTACGGTTCAAACTGGGCTAGGCAAACACACTATGGCACGGTCTAATCCAGAGAGAAAGCTCAGAAATGGGAAACAGAAACCAAACGTAGGATCCCCCCACGGTCCTCCCTTAGCTTTGGAAGTCAGAGCCGCTTGCAGCTGTAGCTGGTGCCCAGGGAAGCTCCAGCGTGGTCTTCCAGCTGCCTGCCCTGGTCTGGGTGGGGCTCCATCGTGAGCAACCCTGGGAACAGTGCCAGAGCCACCCAGACTTAGTGCGAACCACGGAACCAGCTCTCCCGTGCTCTGTGTCCTTGGACACGTTGCTAGACTCCTCCGAACCTGTTTCCTGATCTGTAAAAAGGGGATAATCGTGGGGTGGGCAAGAAAGAGGGATGCCAGACCCACAGTCCAGGGCCTGGCACGGATTTGGCCTCTTCAAAATGATAGCTTTTATTATTCTCGTTATTCCAGAAAATGTCTTTGTGAATTGTTTGGTTGGTGATTGAAACTATGTTTCTTTTTAATAAAATCTTGATTTAAAAAAGGCCTGAAGGCACCTCTATTTTCTTTATTCAGCAGAACAGGGAGCGTGGTGAGGACAGTATTTACAGAGTCGGCAAATCTCTCACTCCAACTTTCACCGCCATATCTTATTTCTCTTCCTTTCATCTTTCCCTCTTTCCCTTAACTTAAGGAAGGTTAGTTTAGGTAAAATGAGAGTTATGAGACTCCCACAACCTCCATAGCCTTCCTGTTACGGAATTGAAGAATATGATGCACACAGGTTGGGGGTGAACTTTGTGTGGGGCTCAATACAAGAGGAGAAGCCGGGTCAGAAAAGACAGGCTGACTGCTCCCTGGAGTTGCGTGGCAGAGAGGGTCAGTGGGGGAACCGCAGTGGGACTGCAGGGGGTGTGGAACCTTGTGGACACGCTGCCACTGAGGGGCGTGGCAGGAGCAGGCCTGGCACAGTGGACAGGTGCAGAGAGGGCCACACTCTCCGCCAGAACCCACAGGCCCAGCGAGGTCATTCTCATGAGCCCCGAGGGGACTGACCCTGGGATCCCTCCAGAGCAGAAATTGGGGCCACCAGGCCTGGAAAGCCAGAGGTCACAGTGAGCTCGGTTCCCAAAAGAGAAGCAGAGGCGAGTCCTGCGGGCCCCAGAGTGGGGGTGGGAACGTTTGCTGACACGACAGAAACGAGCAGTGGCTCGTGCTGAACAAGAGGGACGGTGACGTTGTTCTGCTAAAGGCCAGTGCAACCGAACCAGACTGATGTGGCCACTTCACTTTAATCCCAAACCCTCAGTGCCAGCCTCGTCCACGCAGTGACCCCAACAGGTGTGTAATCATCTGGCTGCAAATGTGGAGCGTGCAGGTGCCTGCGGGTGTGAAGCCGCCTAGACTGGAATAATGGCTTTTCTCTGAGGACGCCGGGGAGCCGGGGTGGGAGGCCCACGCGAGGTCCGGCGTCAGCGACATTCCTCCCTGCCCAGTGTGTCGTGCAGTTGCTTGGCGGCTGCCTGGGCGCTCAGTGCACACGCCCGCCCACTGTTAGATGAAGCCTGGTTCCACAGGGTCCGGGACCTCCCCGCGGGCACCATGCCCCTTTCAACAAGGTAACTTTTAGAGCAGAATGCAGTAGAGAGAGGCCCCTGGGCATGTGGGGTCTTGGCCTTGGGCCATGAATGTGGCCTTCTCTGAGGGTGCACTGACCTCAGTGAGCTCTGCAAGGTTCTAATGGCTCCAAGATCAAAGGCAGGGTCAGGGGAAGGGGTGGGTATCTTCCCCAAGCATGGACCATCGGAATGCTGAAAACATATTAGCTGCAAACACAAAGGATCAAGAAAATACCTTGACTTTTCTGCTAATTTTACTAAGGCACAACAGGACTTCAAACCAAGTTCGACTTGGAATAAACCCAGCCAGTGTTAGAGATGTTATGCAAAGCCCACAGACTTGGAAGAGCCAGGATTGACGCTCTGGTGGCCACCCATACCCAGAGTGGTTTTCAAAGCACCAGACAACCCTCTCTGCTAGGTGCTCTGGGCTGTGGTGACAGGAGCATGCCCTGGGGGTCAGGAGACCTGGGCATGCCTCTTGCAGCTTCCCACAGGGACCCCGACTGATTATGTTTCTGAGTCTTGCTCTTTCCAACTATGAAATGGGATAATAATGCCAGACTCATTCAATCATTCATTCACCAAATATTTATTAAGCTCCTGCCACAGGCCGGCATTGTTCTAGGTACCTGGGAGAGAAAAGTGGAAAACAAACAAACCAAACCTCACAAGGACGCCATCCCACCCTCATGGGTCTAGTGGGGCTGAGAGACAAAAATAAAGCAAGACAACTTAATGCACAGTAAACTGTCAGGTAGTGACGAGTGCTCTGAAGAAAAATGAAGCAGGGTAGGGGTTTCAGAGTAATGGACACAGTGCTGGACATGATCAGTTTTGCCCATCCAGGTTCACTCCCTCTTCTTCATCCTGCTCTGTGCCCTGGGAGGGCGACCTCCGAGGAGGGCACCCCTGGGCTCCCTTGCCCCCTGGCTCCTGGGTGGGTGTGGCCAGCGGAGGGCAGGGAGGGGTTGGGGTATTGACTCTGGCTCACTCCTTTGGGCTGAGGTTGGTGGTGGCTGCATGTCTCTACTGCAGGCCCAGCTCCAGGCACGGCCCCTCCGACAGCCACGGCTCTCCCTCTGGGTTCTATAGCCACACCCTCCTCCACTGCCTCTTCAGGCCTAAAGACAGTACTGGCTTCCTGCTGTCGCTCGCCCTGGAGTGCTTTGCCATCCCTCATCTGAAGCACTTCTCTGTAAGCAGACCCTTCATAAGCAGTCTCCAATTGCCCCCTTTGCATGTACCATATGTTTCTTGCCAAGACCCTGCCAGGACAGGGAGTGACTTCAGATAGGGTGGTCAGGGGAGGCCTTCCCTGCGGAATGCCATTTGGGCTGAGCACTGGGCCTTCATCTGCCGACACTGGACTCAGGACAGTGTTCAAGTACTTGGTGCATCCTCGGCATGTGAGAAGGACAGTAAGGAAGCCAGGGAGGCTGAGGCACGATGAGCAAGACTGGGGTGATAGAGGAATGCAGAGGAGCAGCCAGGGGTCAAATCTTGTAGTCAAGGGAAGGAATCTGGATTTTTTTCTGAGTGAGATAGGGAACCAGTGGAAGGTTTTGAGCAGGATGATGACATGATCAGATTTATGTCTTAAAAGAATCACTCTGGTTGCTGTGTGGAGAACTGACTGTGGGTTTAAAGAGTAGAATCAGGAAGATCAGTTAGGAGGCAGTACCAATAGCTTAGCTAGAGAGAAGGTGGCTTGGACAAGATGGCGGCCTTGACAAGACGGCAGCTTGGACAAGGTGGCGGCAGTGGAGGAGGTGAGAAGTAGTTGGATTTAGGATCTGTATTGAAAGTAGAACCAATCAGATTTCCTGGGATGTGACTCTATGGTTTCTGGCTTGAGCGTCAGCGATGGAGAGTTCTTGTGAGGCACAGATAGAGGAATGTCAGTGAACACACTGTGAGCTATAAAATGCTGGCCGGTGCTAAGGGGTTGAAATGAAAGTATTCAACACTGGGGCTAGAACTCCACTCAACCTCAGAATCCTGAACATTACTCTTCTCTTCTACCTTGGGAGGAAGACTCTGCCATGGGAGATGGGAACAGGGGCCACCAGAGAGCCTCAGGCTGTTTAGAAAGATGAGACTCACGGGCAGCAAGAGCAGAGGTCACTAGGAAACCTTGAGTGACATATGAGAAACTGAGCAGTGTGGACCACACGTCCCCAAGGGCTGGAGCTGGCAGAGGAGGCCCCATGGGGAGGGGGAATATGAACTGGGCCTGGAGGGTTGGATGGAGAAAGGAGAGGGAACTTCTCTTGCCTTCCCTGGACTGGAGGCTGGCTGGACGCTTGTCCCCTTGGCATGACCAGGATGACGGCAAGACTTGGAGAGGAGGATCGGGCCGGGTGAGTCTGCCCTGGGAAGGGCTACAGAGGTGCCACCAGGGGCAGAAGGTGATATTGTCCAGGGGCAACTGGAAGTGTGTGTGGGAAGCTTGGAGGGTCCTGACTTGTTCTCTGGGTGGGAGGAAGAGTAGTGACCACGGGAGCTGGGTGCTCTGGAAGCGGGGCCACCAGCAGAGCCTGGTTTCAGTTCACATGGAGGGTAAAGGGAGTATCTGTGAGGAGGCTGAGTTTACAAAAGAGTGAATGTCCCAGAAGCAGTTTTCTCGTCCATCAAATGGAATAGTCATACCTATCTCCAGGCCTGTGAGGATGACAGAAAGTACCTGACAGGCCTGGCGCACTGCAGATCTGCAGCGTGTGTTCCATAAACACCAGGTTTAGTGCCTCCCCTGAAAAGATGGCTGAATGAGACATGGAGGAAGGGCTGAGCTGTGAAAGGGGGTGCAAGTTCCAGAGGTGATGGGAGACTGTGGGCTCAGCAGACATGGATAGAAGTAACCTGACGTCTTGAGTGGAATTTTGGAGGAGCCGAGTTTTGATGGAGGCAGAGCTGGCCTGGGTCTGTAAGGAGCAGCAGGCCCTGACATTCCTGGATGTCAGCAACATCCAGGGCTCAGGCACCACTCACCTGTGGGAACCGTACAGCCCACGTCTTCCCTCCCCCTGGCTGGCTCTGCTCCAGCCATGCGGGCTCCTTGCTGTTCCTGAACAGACCAGCACACACCCCCTCAGGCCCTGAGCCTGTAGTTCTTCCCTCATGTATCTGTGTCACTTATTCTCTTATCTCCCTCAGGTCTCTGCTCAAACATCACCTCAGGAGGTCTTTCCTATTATTTAAAATTGTACACCCAACACTCCTTGTTTATTTTTCTCCATTGCACTTACAAATATTATGTCTGTGATTCAAAAGAATGTGTATTGTCTAGTTTTCAGTACAATATTCTATACCTGTCCATTAAGTCATGTTTACTAATTGCATTCTTGAGTCTTCTATAACCTTACTTTTTTTTTTGATCTGCTTGTTCTATGTGTTATTTAGAGAATGTGTTAAAAATCTCCCACTGTGGGGCCAGCCCAGTGGAGTAGTGGTTAGGTTTGTGTGCCCAGGGTTCAGTGGCCCAGGGTTCACAGGTTCGAATCCTGGGGGCAGACTGATGCACCGCTCATCAAGCCATGCTGTGGCAGTGTCCCATATACAAAAATAGAGGAAGATGGGCACAGATGTTGGCTCAGGGATAATCTTCCTCAGCAAAAAAAGGAGGATTGGCAAGAGATGTTAGCTCAGGGCCAGTCTTCCTCACCAAAAAAAAAAAAAAAACAACTCCCGCTGTGGTTGTGGATGTTTTCTGTTTTTTTTCCTTGTAGTTCTATCAATTTTTGCTTTATACATTTTGAGGTTATGTTCTCAGGCATGCAACTGTTGTATCATCCTGGGGAACTGAGTTTAAAAAAATTATGAGATGCCCTTTAACTCTAGTATTGCTTTTTGTCTTAAAGTCTACTTAGTCTGATATTGATGTACTACACTGCTTTTTGCATGGTATATCTTTTTTTCCTCATCTTTTTACTTTTAATTTCTCTGTTTTTTTAATCCTTTAATGTGTTTTTTAATAAACAGTATATACCCAGAATTTCCAAATTCAATTTGAAAAGCTTTATCTTTTAGTTGAAACATATACATTTGATGTAATTATGATGTATTTAAGTTTAATTTTTCATTTTACTAAATGTTTTCTATTGGTCTCACTTTTTCTACATTCTCTTTTTTCTTCACTTCCTTTTGGATTAAGTATTTTGCATTATTTCATTGTAATATCCATAGATGTTACATCCTGCATCCTTGGCTCACTGAAGTCTAATATTAATTGGTATTTATACTCTCTTCCTTGTTAACTCAAAGGGCTTAAAATAATTTAACTCCATTACTCTCCCACCTCATTTCTATGCCATTTTTGCATCTATTTTAGCTCTCTGTCTATATTAAGCTCCATATGAGAGTATTTTTTATTGTTTTATAAGTCAATATTCATTTAGATTTTTACATTTTTTGTTGCTTTTCATTCTTTCCTGAAACTCCAACTTTTCACCTTGAATTTTCACCTTCTGCCTGAAGAACACACTTTAGTATTTCCTTAAATATGGGTTTTCTGGTGACAAATGATCTCAGCTTTTGTTTGTCTGAACTTTTTTTTTTAAATCTCACCTTGGCTCTTGAATGATCTTTTCGCTGGGTATAAAATTCTAAGCTGGCAGTTTCCTTCAACACTTTAAAGATATTCCATTGTCTTCTGACTTCCAGTGTTTCTGTTGAGAAGTCAGTTATATGTTTAATTATTGTAACTAATTATAAATCTTTGAAAGTAAACTTTTTCCCTGCTTTTTGGATTTTTCTTTGCCTTTAGTTTTTAGCAGTTTTATCATGAGTGCCTTGGTGTGGATTTCTTTTTATCTATCTTGCTTGGAGTCTGTAGTGATTCTGTGACTGGATGTTTTTTAACAGTTTAGGAATGTTATCCATTATCTCTTGAAATATTGCTTCTGACCCATTATCTCTCTCCCCTATCTCTAGAATTCCAGTTACACAGATGTCAGACCTTTTCACTGTAACTCCAATGTCTCTTGCCTTCTATTTTTGGTATTTTTTTCTCTGTCTCTCTGTACTTAATGTTGGATAGTTTTTCTAACTAATCTTTTGGTTTATGATTCTCTCTTTGGTTGCATCTGTTAAACTCATTATTTAGTTCTAAATTTTGGGTATTATTTACATTTGGTTCTTTAAAAAAATATAGTTTCTGGTTCTCCAGTGAAAACCCCAATTTTGTCTTTTAACGCCTTTGATCATCGTAAAGTATAGTTAGTTTAAAGTTTGTGTCTGATCACTCCAAAGTATGTGGAGCCCCATAGGCCTCTGTTTCTATTTTTTTGTTGTTGTTTCTATTGATGTTTGTTCATGTTGTCTCCTTGTGTCTGGTTATTTTTTTAATTGTGTGCTAGATTCTGTCTTTTTTTTTAATCAATGTGCTCTTTTTTTTTTTTGGCAGAGAAGATTCACCCTAAGCTAACATGTGTTGCCAATCTTCCTCCTTTTTTTTTAAAATTCCTTCTCCACCCCCACCTCCCCACAAAGCCCCAGTACACAGTTGTGTATAGTTGTAAGTTCTGGTTCTTTTACGTAAGCTGCCACAACAGTGTGGCTACTGACAGACAAGTGGTGTGGTTCCATGACCAGGAACCGAACCTGGGCCGCTGAAGTGGAGCACACCGAACTTTAACCACTAGGCTATCAGGGCTGGCTCTAGATTCTGTCTTTGTGCATTACTTTTAAAAAGTTTTTGAGGCCTAGGATGAGATTATCTTCCTTCTGAGATTATTTGTTTGCTTCTACTGGGCACCTGGGTGCACTAGTGATCTGAGATCACCTTAATTAAATTGGAAGAATTGAGATGATTTGAAGCTGAGAGGGCCCAGGGTGAAGCCCTTCAGAGTCCCAACCCAAAGCAAGTGGAGGGGTCACTGGCATCCACTGGCCTCTTGGCAGACTCTGGACTCCAATCCTGGTCCTCTGATTCCCCAAGACTGTCACAAGTCTTGCTCAGCTCTCAGCTATCCCTTCAGAACTGGCAAACAGTCCTGGGGAAAACTGGCCCAAGACACTAGGCTTACCCCCATGGGCCTCTGTCCTTCCCAGACCCTGATCTGGTCGTTCTTCACTATCTTGTTAACTCTTGCAAGACTTCAAGACAATAGTACTGATTGCCTGCTTTTATAGTTGTGTTCAGCAGGATTGGTTGGAATTTCCTAGTTGACCGTTCTGAACATGGACTCACTACCATTTATTACCATTGAACATATATTTTTTGTTACTTATTTTCTTATTGTATTCCTGTTCCCTAGAAGGT
Organism: Tapirus indicus; assembly: GCA_031878705.1. Lineage (NCBI taxonomy): Eukaryota > Metazoa > Chordata > Mammalia > Perissodactyla > Tapiridae > Tapirus > Tapirus indicus. The sequence continues at coordinate 19,307,862 of CM062923.1, read as the reverse complement.
GAGCTCCATGTGAGCAGCAGTAAGTTTTGTCTGCTTTGTTGACTGCTCTATCCAGAGCACCTGAACTTGTGTGTGACACACATTAGGTGCTAACACAGAGTTGGTGAATGAATGTGTGAATCTATTATCTGACTTCACAGTCACAAAGATTTACCCAGCAAGCAGGAATTTGCATTTCTATTTTTGTAGGAGCAGATGAGGTCTAGAAAGTAAGGTGACTTGGGCCAAGTTTCTGCAGAGTAGAGACAGAGTCAGGACCCTGGGCTACTTTCCTGTCCCAGGACCAAGGACAAGTCCAGAGCAGTGACAAGGAGGAATTTGCTCATCAGGTAACTGATGGAACTGAGAATTTCAGGATCAGACCCCACACAAGTCCCACAAGCCAAATGCAAACAGAGGGCCTTTGGGGAGGCAGGAAATTGAGGAGATGGCCATGTTTTTAAACTTGCCATTTCATGCAGCTCATTCTGTGCCACACCTCCAAAAGCACCAATTTATGAACTTTATTCCAGGCAGAAAATGAAGAAAATGTCCATAAAACTGCTCTATTTTGGAGAGTAGCATGTTCTCCACAAAAACTCACTGAGATGGTGACAAGATACGGAGATGGGAAATCAACTGGTTTTCTAAGCCACACCAGAACAAACACAGTGATCCACCCTGGGAGGGCAGTGAGAGTCAGGTTCGGGGCATAGGCCAGGCCACTGGCCTGGCAGGCCCAGCAAGTGCAGGGTGAGGAGGTACCCCCACTCCCACCCCACCCCAACCCCTGGCCACTAACAGCCAGTTGAAGTGCTTGTGTTTCCAAGTGTCGGGAGAATGGGCTGTGTGGGCAGGGAGAAGGCCAACCAGGGGATGAGGGCTCTCCTCTGCTTCCAGCACCACGTGAGCCCCAAGGGACTGTCTGTATTTGTCATACCAACACTCATCTGCTCAGCCCACCCTTCCAACCTGAGTGACAGACCTCCCATCTCCAAGTCACTGCACATAGTAGTTGGGAACATGGGCTCTGAAATCAAACAGGGATCTGGTTCACATTTGTCACTTAGATCAGGGGTGTGGTCTTGGGCCAATATTTTAACTTCTTTGTGTCTCAGTTTCCTCACCCTAACATGGGTATAATAAACACCACCTCATAGGTTTTGTTTAAAGATTATACCAAATAAACACATAAAGTGCTTACTATGTGGTCTGGCCCATAGCAGGAGCTCATTAAATACTGTCCTTGTTATTATCACCTGTCCCGAATTTCTCAAATCCTCCATTTCTCTTTTCCCCACTGCTGTGATCAATATCAAGGCCACCATCAACATGAATTTCTGCATCTGGCTCCACACTGGTGTCCCTGCTTCCAGTCTCATCACCCACCAACCACACAATGCAGCCCAAGTGAACATTCTGATGTGCACACTGATCACTCACCCCACAAACCCTTCAGTGGCTCCCACGGTCCTCAGAATGCGGTCCAAACTGGCCTCTCCAGCTCAGGTCTGATTGCCACCTCTCTCAGGAAAAGGACTGAGCTACTTTCAGCCCTCCAATGAACAAAGCTCTTTCTCATCACTGGCATCTTCAGGGAACTCTCTCTCCCCCACTGGCCCACTTTTACCTGGAATCTCCAACTCACCCTGTAAGTCTCAGCTTAGACAAAATACCCACAGGGAAAGCTCCCCATAGCTCACAGTACCTACCTGAGCCATTGCCGGCCATGTCACACCCTGCTGTGATGGACTTACACCTGTTTATAACCACTCCCAGACCTCGAGAGGGGGGACTGTCCTAGTTACCATCACATCCCCAGCATCTAGCATGCTGCCTGGCGTATTCAAGACACTTCAGACATACTTGTCAAATAAATGAGTGACTAAATGATTGATAGCAGAGGAACAGGTTAACAGAATCACAGACATAATAGAACCCTGTGATCCACCTCAACTCCCAGTCCAAGAATCTTCTGGACCAGCTCTCATACGAACCTCCTCGTAATTATTCTATTCCTGTTCCTAGCGCAAGGCTTGCTAAAAACCTGTAAATATTGTGTTTCCTAATTGCTTATCTGCACCTTAATCACACAGTAGTTTTATTATTATTGTTATCATTATCATTATTATTAATGGTGACAAATAAAACAGAGCATAAAAGTAGTTCCAGAAAAAAGCAATTGCATGATTTAGAATTTTTAATTAATATGAGTTGAGGTTTGTACAAGGGCTCCGTGTGAGAACGGATAATCCTCAGTGTCTCCCCCAATGGGTTTGGTATCTAAATGCTCCATATTGTCATTTACATCCTGAAGGGCCCACAGCACTTAGAAAAGCATCAGTTCTCCAGTTATCTGGTTCCTATCAGCACTGCTGCCTCCAAATGAATGCATTTCAATTAAAGGACGAGTTTACCAGCGTACATGTGAGGTGTGTATTTTGTGAAACATAGCTCTAACTTTGAATAAACACAAAACAACAAACATTTTCTGAGCTCCTATGATATTCCGGGCATTGAAGATGAGACAAAGAGGAAGACTGGGCCCTACCTCCAAGGAGACGGCCGTCTTGCTGGGGAAGAGGGAAGTACACAAAGCCAAAATGTTCCACTGCCATCCGGGGCAGTAGAGGAGAGACCTCAAAGGGTGCATAGCAGACAATAGCTATAGCTATGTTTAGGAGAAAACAAAATAAAAGACTAGAACTTCACAAGCAGATACTGCCATTTTAGTGTTTACAGACAGTTTTACCCCCTTCTGTATGTGGTAACATCTTACAAATTATTTCTGGGCGTTGTCTTTTTCTCCCTCATCATACGAGGAACAAAGATGGATATTACGTCTTCGTGTGGACACAAAGGCGACGTTTTTGGTCAACTACTGATAACCTCTAGGCTCAGCCTCACCACCCTCCCTCTCCATCCTGGACCAATTCAAGGGCCCCTAGAAAGAGAGCGGTGTTTGAGAATCTCAAGCGACTGACGGCAGTTCATTATGACACAGCCCTGCTCACAAAAGAAACACGTTCAGGGCCCTTTAAAGAACGAGGGACCAAGTCTACGTGTAATCGGATAGGGTTCGATTTCAGATACTAAATTAAAAATAATTTTCTCATTTAGTCCAAGACTAAAAACCAAAATGGATCACTGGTGGTCTCCCACGTCCTTTTCTGCATTCCCCCTGGGTTTCTCAATCATTTCTCCATCCCACCTCATCCTCTCAGTGCCCCCCGCATGGGGCAGGGGGAAGAGATTCTTCTCTGGGGTCAGAAGGACCCTCTTTCAAGTCCTCTGCCAATCTCGGACTCCCTGTGTGCTCTGGACAGCTGGCTGGCCCCCTCTGGGTCACCATATCTTGTCTGTAGGACACCAGTGGGCATCTAAGGTACTAGGAGAATGTCTGCCATCTCGTGTGGGCTTGGCAAGTCTTTGGCTCCCTCCTTCCCTCCTCAATGTGCCCACAAGTGCCCACTCCCTGGGGGCCCAGACCCCCCTACAAGGGACTCTCCTCTTCCCCTCTGCTCTTACTTTGGTTTAGCTTTGGGAGAAAACCCGATAAAACCAACTCACACCAAGCAGTGAATGATTTGTTTCCTCAGGAGGTTAAAACTGCTAATGCGTTTTATAAGAAAAGGAATTTCATAGTGAACCTTTAATTGTTAAATTGGTCAGGCTGAACACAAAATTTTGGGCAGTTCCCTTAAGATGCTCTCAGGCAGTGCCTAACGTGGTGCCTTAGATCCAGCAGCTAAATGAAAGTGAAAATCAGCTAATGGAACAGCAATGACGGAGCAAGTCACAGGAAGGGCAGTCCCACAAGAGGACCCTAAACAAAGAGGCCACAGGGACTCCTGCACCGCGCACCTCCTAGCCTTCCTGAGAACCTACTGTGTGCAAGATTTGGTTTTGCAGCTGAAGCACAGCCTCTGCCTATGTCACCTTCCTGAGTGTCTATAGAATGTTCTGGAATCAATCAATCATTCTCTTTCCTTCCTTTCACACACGCACACACACTCACAGGTTGACCCTCACCCCCATATACTCTAACTTGTCCTTCAAGAAAAGGTTTCCCAGTTCCTAAAGATTTGGTAGGATTTCACAGTGCTGAAGTACCTGAGAAGAAGGAGGGTTCTGGATAACTTTTTTGCTTTTATTATAGTTCCTCTTTATTTCAGGCCCAGAGGTTAGGATATGTGTCAGTTTACATGGGCAGTTTAATCAGTACAGATTTGCATTTTCTGAAAACATGACCAAAATTTACTGTATATCTCAACAAAAACTGAGAGAAGATGGAAGGTGAGGGCTTCCTCCATGTGTCTGTCACGAGGCAGCAGTCCCTACAGGGACCATGTTCTGTAGAGGGCTGGTCGAACCCCTTGGGGCCTCCTCCAGCAGTGACATAGTGCAGCACTGACGTCACCTGACAAGAAACAGGGCCATGTTATCCTCCCAGTGGTCAAGGACTTACTCCAGGTCTTATAGAGTAAGGAGGTCAGGTCAGGTTGGATCAGGCCTGACTCTGGCAGGCAGGGTGGGACCCTCAGCTGCCATCCTGTAGGACCTTCCTGCTTCACCATCAGAAGGGCCTGGCCCTGGGTTCTGCAAATGGCCGAGAGGACATCTGCTTCCAGGCTTTGGCTGGAGCCTTGGGTGAGGGCAGGGAGTGTGAGTCAGGATGGGGACCTCAGGCCGACAGCCAGCCAAGGAGCAGAGAGGAGGGAGGCATGGGAGAGGAGGGGAAGGAGACAGGTGTCAAGGAAGGGGGCCTCTCTAACTTCAGAGGGGTGGGGTGGGATTCACGCATATCTTAAAGTTCTCCTTTCTGTTCTCACGCCTGCTCTCACTCTTCTATCTCTATGAGATGAACTCAAATCCCAGAGTGACTTGGTCTTTCCATCTGCAGATGGGCACCCAGTGCTCCAGGGGCCTGAGTCCTCAGGGCACGTTCAGTGTCAGAATGAGAAGGAAAAGCTCTCAGTGTCCACCTTCAGGGCTCCTGCTGCTGCCTGGAAGGGACACTGTCTTCCAGGAAATCTGCCACTCTCATCATTGTCAATTCTTTCCTCCGGTGACACCTGCATCCCAATGGGACCACTTATCAGCAGGCCTTGTAGCCAGCAGCAACTGCTTCAGTTACAGAGAGGAGAAATGATCTTCCAGCTGTCCAATGGTCCTGGGTCCAGAAGCCTCATGTTGGACAGCAACAGGGTCCCTGCTGGGGCTGCCCCAGCCCCTGGGCAGTGAGGACCAGGCCCCCAAGAGGACTGTCCACCAGGCACCCAGGCCTGAGCCTGTGCAACGGACTTCATGGTGCTGAGGCCACCTCATTACAAATCCAGGCACCTCCTCTGGGCATAGACCCCAGGAGGACATAGGAACAACATTGGGTGACCAGGGGGAGTCCCACAAGACCTGTTCCTGCCCTGAGCCCAGTGATGAGCTGAGTGCAGACTCATTTTCCTTCTGGATCCTGGATACAGCTGCATCAGGGCCTCTGATAGTGAGTCTACCCAGGCTCCACGGTTGGGCGGCTGCTCCCGAGGGCCGGGCAGATGTTAGACAGGCCGGGGGAGGGGAGTGGGGAGTGGACTCAAATGTGTTCATACAGGCTTCCCTGTCTTCACCTCCTCCATCACCCTCCTGCAAAAAACCAACCAGGGGAGAGTCTTCTTCCAAATATCCCAGGGCCTTTCAGAAGGCCTGGGCCTCAGAGCCCACCTACCTGTACAATGAGGGGCTGGCGGGAAACCTCAAGGCCCCTTCAGCTCTGGAATCCCAGACTTTTGCCCTGAGACACAGAGCTCAGGGCCAGCGGAGGTCTCCCAAGACTCCAACAGCCCAGGGCCAGGCTAACTTCCTGGGGCACACACCCTGACCCGACCCTCTCCATCCCAGTCTCAATGCCAGGCCCAGGAAACTCCTTGATGGCTGGCTGGAGGTGGGGGGTCTGGCCAATCCTGAAGGGATGAACAGAGCTTGTGGGTTGAGGCCCACCTCTGGCTGCCTTTTCTGGCCCAAATTGCCTCCAGGCGTGTAGAGCAGAGTAGCAGGCACCAGAACCCCACAAGCTGGGCATCCCCATTGTTCCAGGTCCTGAGAATTCCCCCCAACTTTATGTCTAACCCTGGACCTGCTTTCCTAAGCTCTTGCTTGCCCTGGGGGTGGGGGATCACTGCTTGATCTTGACCTACCCTGAGGAGAGGCACTGTCCTGACCTGTGACCTCACCCGATTGCCACCACCGGGTGGGGAACAGGGGCCGCTCACTCCACATTCAGTGTCTCATTTGCTAATTGGCAGAGCCGTGATGCCTTTTCCTGAGAAATCAGAGAGGTCCACGAGCTGCAGAACTGCTGGCAAGTCCAAGCTGGCCTCGGCTGGGCACACCCTCTCTGCTTCCTGATCTCTCTGAGCCAATAAGGTATGGCCCCCAGGGGCCAGGCCTGGGTAGCACCTGAGATCCAGCCTCACACACTGACCCAGGAATAAGATCCTCAGGAGAGAAGATACAGAGTTTAAATAAGCTTTTCACTTAGAACAGCTGCCTGGAGCTCTCTCTTGGTTGGGAGGGACATTCACCTGCTTACCCGCCACAGCCCTGGCTTTCCTGACTCCTTTTGTGGCTTCCTTACGGTACCCCAAGGACCTCACCCAGGACTTCAGGCAGAGTGTGGAGGAGGCTTCCTGGTGGGGTGGAAAGGCTGACTCAGGGCCAGCCTTGGGGCTGACCAGGACAGAATGTCTCCAGGAGGCCTCTGTGCAGCCACCCCAGCCAGTGCCGTTACTAAGAAAAGCCCAAGGAGAAAGGGTAACATGACACACCTGCCTTGGTCCCTAGGGGTGGGGGGAGGGGGAGATGACTCAGGAGATGCTCCGGGAGACACAGGGACAATGTCAGGTCTAACTATCCTGCAGGGCTGTTCCCTTGTTTAAGGAGGCCCATGCTCTGACTATCTCCAAATTCTGCAGGGACTAGGCACAGCCTGGCAACCCTCTGGGGCCCTGAGCAGTGGACGAAAGGTGCAGAGGACCAGGGACACACTCAGGGACTCTTGCTGTTGCCCCCTGCCCCTGGGTAAGTTTCTCCAAGGCTGTGACTGCCGTGGCCACCGGACTCTGCTCCCTCCTCCCTGCCTCAGCCTGGCCATTCAGCCTCCTCTGGACCCAGGGCCCGAGAGCTTCCTTCACTGTGTGATGTTCAAGCAGCAGCTGATAACTGTGCCCACATGCCAACACTGGGGAGGGCTCGGGTGTGCATCTGGTGTGGCCTGTGCGAGGTTGGGGCATAAACAAATGACATGCTAGGATAGAGGGTGGAAATCTCCAGAGACAACATAGAGAAGTCATCAGGGAAGACCAACTCGTCCAGTGTGGTGGGCTAGCCTGAGAACCTAACCACTAAAGATGCACTGTTCAGTGGGGAGGTTGTTATGGACTGAATGTTTGTGTCCCCCCCAAATTCACATGTTGAAATCTTAACTCCTTATATGATAGTATTAAGAGGTGGGGCCTTTGGTAGGTGATTAGGTCATGAAGGTGGATCCTCACGAGTGGGATTAGTGCCCCAATAAAAGAGACCCTAGAGAGCTCTCTAGTGCTCTTGCTGCCACGTGCGGATACAACGAGAAGTCAGCATTCTGCAAGCAGGAAGAGGGCCCTCACCAGAACCCTACAGGGCTGGCACCCTGATCTCGGACTTCCAGCCCCCAGAACTGTGAGAAATAAATTTCTGTTGTTTGTAAGCCACCCAGTCTATGCTATTTTTGTTACAGCAGCCAGAACTAAGATGGTGGTGCACTCAAGTTTTTCACTGGACATCTCAGAGCTAAGAGTACATCCCCTACACTCCAGTGGGCTTGCCTAAAGGAATCTGTTCTTGTTTCAGAACTGTAGAAGCTGGAAGGAAATCACGGAGACGGGGAACACAGCTCCGCTCTCATAGACCCTGGCTTGACCCTGAACTCCCTGGGGACTGAGGTGGTCCCTAAGGAGTATGCCCTTATCTGAGGGCAGAGACCCCAGAGGGCGTCATTCACAAGCACAAGCATGGTTTAGCAAGACCCCAAAGCTGCCGGTGCTTTCTTGTGGCAAACCACGGAGCGTGGAGGCTTGAATATATAGGCCTGTTGCAGTGTGGAATTTTGCTCCCTTATAGCCACATAAATTACTCCATCTCATTTAACTGCCATTAGCAAATTATTAATATAAATTCATACACCCAGAGTGAAATCACTGAACTCAGACATTTCACTATTAAGGATGCTTTCATCCCAACCAAAGCCCATTTAAAATGTGTGTGAATTTTAGCAGCCGAGCAAATCTTGCATCCCTGCTTGCTGGGCCCTCAATCGCCCCAGAGGGTCTCTGCAAGCTCATCTCCCATATTGATGATGCTTTTTGCTTAGTTTTCGAGCGTGTGAGTGCCATGGGTTGGTACAGTGCAGTGGAGTGATCAGGAACCCAGTCTTGGGGTCATACAGATCTAAATTTAAACTCCAAACATTTTGAACATTAGCTTGTTGCAGATTAACTTCCAAAGGCCTTAGTTTTCTTTTTCTTTTTTTTGAGGAAGATTAGCCCTGAGCTAACATCTGTTGCCAATCCTCCTCTTTTTTTTTTTTTTTGCTGAGGAAGATTGGTGCTGGCTAACATCCTTACCCATCTTCCTCCACTTTATATGTGGGATGCCCGCCACAGCATGGCTTCATGAGTGGCGCGTAGGTCCACACCTGGAATCCAAACCTGTGGACCCAGGGCCACTGAAGTAGAGCATGTGAACTTAACTACTACACCACCAGGCCGGCCCCAGGCGTTAGTTTTCATATCTGTAAAATGGGAATAACAATACTTATGTCGTAGAGTTGTTGTGAGGCTTAAATGAGATGGAACAAAGTGCTCAGTGTGGTGTCAGATACACTGTAGGCATTCAATAAATGATGGCTGTTGTGGCTGGTATTCTTAGCTAAGTGGAGGTGGACAGGGTCAAAGGTGGCCTCTTCTGCTCTCTGACTCAGGGACAAGAACTTGATGAGAAGCCAAGAGCAGACTCTGGCAACGAGGGTTTGGGGCGAGCCAGGTCTTTTCCCGTCTCCCGGCCTGATGGATCCCACTCCTTCCTTGAGCTCCCTTCTTTCTGGCAGGATTCTCCCATCCAGAGAACATCCCACTGAAGAAGGGTCCCACATGTCTCATCCAGGAGTCAATAGAGGCAATTTCATCAAAAGGGCAAGACTGTACAAACAGCTGAGTTGGTGGATGAACGATACCCCTGTCACAGGAAGGACTGGGAGCCCTGCCAGATGAGTGGGACCGTTCAGCTGGGACTCCGTGGGCAAGGACACTCATTAGACCAGAGAATGCTCGGTGCCCAGGTTGGAAGACCAAGGCCTTTCTGCCTTAGTAGCTAAGCGTTTAAGCTTCTAACCCTTTCCCTCTTCCTCCACCCCATGTTTTAACAATAATGTTATTGAACATGGGCCAATCTGAATAACTTTATTCTTCCTTTAGATCTGTGCCCATAAAAGGATGTGGTGTTGTCCAGACTGCCCATAATTCATTATGCTGAATTCCCTTCCATCTGAGGCTGATACAGTTGTTGAAAAGCTGTCACTATAACCTATTGTCACTGCAACCTTTTATGAACCAGCCTACATTTTTATGTCAAAAATTTAGCTTAATGGCCTCACAGCTCTTACCTCCAATTATTTCGGTGTCACCAACCTCCAGCTCGGGCTGCGTTCCAGCTAATATGCGGGGACAAATTCTCTCTTCACTCCTATCCTAGTCCTACACTTAAAATATGAAGACACTGTGTGGTTAATGTGGCACATATATATATCCACACTGCAGAACGTGAGGGAGGGCCAGGACCTTCTGGAAGGTGGTGGAAGGAGGAAAATCCAGCAGCGGGGGTGAACCCAGAGGGGCTCTATGTAACCAACATGTGACGAAGTACAGAGAAGGAACACGGCACCCTTATTCCTTGCAAAGGGGCTGGGCTCATTTTCCCCTTGTTTTTAAATTGCAAAAAGTAATACGTCCATTCCCTGTTCACACAACAGAAAATGCTAGAGAAGAAAAAATCATGGGTACTGTTAAAAGTGAATACCAGTATCCTCATTTAGAATCCCTCTTGTTCTCACTTTTCCAAAATACATATGTGTAAGTGCCTGTGTATATTTATTTACATGTACACACACACGTGTAAATATATAAATATTTATATGTGAATACACAAATTTTCTATATTAAATGTATATAATATATAATGCATAATATATTTTAAAATATTTAAAGGTATTTTATCATTTTAGGAGTCAATGGTAGTTGAAAAGTTGGCTAAAGAGATCGACATTTCCTTCCATATCCGTTGTCCTTGTTATTACTGATGCGAACAGCCCCGGCTTCCTCACTTGGAGAGCACCTTGACATTTTCTACAACTACCCATGAGGTATTTGGGGGTATTGTATTGTCCTCACTTAAGAGACGAGAAAATGGGGACCAAGACATGCTAAGATAATTTGGCAAGGCCAGGGGCACTCCTGGGCCTTGAACCAGAGAGCTTGAAGCCACCAGCTTCAGACGGTTCTGCATGACACACTCTTCTCCTCACTGTTCTCTGACATTGAGAAACCTAACATTCTCTACTACTCTTGCCCTTGCCTGCCCCTGTGTAGCTGCTTAAGTGATAAGCACTCCTGAAATAGGAAACAATGCTGGGATAGGAATCTGGGGGTTTCCTGTGACCCTTCCCCAGGCAAGCTGGCCTGAGCAACAGCAGCTCCCGAGGGGCTCCGTGCCAGGCCTGGCTTTCCCATGTCCAACCTCCACCCCAGCCTTCTGGGTCTGAAGAAGGCAGCCCCTGTGATCTGGCAGGCGTAGGCAATGAGGTACTGGCCATTTTGAGCTATCAGGCTCCCCGTACCAATCCTGGGAAGAGGACAGCCCAGGGAGCCAGCATGATGAAGACTCCCAACCATAAGCAAAGCGCACTGCAGCCCGGGGCTCTGCTGAAGCCTTCCCCTGCTCTGCCATGGGGCTGCAAGCAGGCACCCTGGGAGTCTTCTCTGCTGCAGACCCTGCTGTGCTCGTGAGTTTGTGATCTGTCCTTGGAGAGAGACAATCAGTTCTTTCTGTGACTGTGTAGTGACAGCTCCCACGCAGCCAACCGTGGCTGCAGGGGGAGCTGTGCATCAGGGAACGTGGGTGCCACCGGGACAGGGCTGTGTGAGCCTGTGCACAGAATGTGTGTGAATGTGTGCATGTGCAAGCGATTCAATGAATGTCACCTGAATTTTCACTTTTGCTTGAGGCAAACAAGGATGTTAAACTCTTGCACCCTGTTTTGGAGTCAGATGAACCTGAGTTCAAAACCTTGGAAGGTTGCTTACTTTGCAAATGATCTCGGCAAATGAACTTCCCTAAACCTCAGCTTTTTTTTATCTTAAAATGGGGATGACAATACCTGCTCTACAGGATTCGATGTAAAATGTGTGCAAGGCACCTACTCATGACTGGCAGGCAGTAAATATTCAATAAATGCCAACCATCATCACTGTTGCTCTTATTGCCAAACTTGAGTGTGCCCAGTCTGATTATTATTGTCCCTGTGATGTGATGCTGTTTCCCCCACACCCTGCAGAGCTGCCCAGCTGACTTTCTGACATCTCCAAGTCCTGCAGAACCCAGTGGTTTCTGCATCAGAAAGGAGCCTTCCTCCTTGGGGTGGAGACCGTGCCCACTCACTGGGCCCAGAGGAGGAGCAGCCATCCCAGCGAGGGTCCAGGGCTCCACAGGCAGGGTGGAGGAAGGACCAGGATGAGGCACGTCCACGGAAGCCACTTGTCTCTTCTCTTTAGGAGAACCTACAAGGCCTCCCATGTCCTGTCCTGGATTTACAATATGTCACGGCCAGAGGAGACATTACAGATGCTCCTTTCAGAGATGGGTGAAGGGACACTCAACGAGTTTTGACACACAGCCTGGATGAGTTCCAGGGCTTTGGATCTCGATTCCAGGACTGTTCTCCTCTTGTGTGGCCTCCCGGCAGATCAAGCCCAAACTCTTGTCCAGGCAACTGAGCCCTGCTCTCCCCCTCCTCTCCCTCATGCAGCCTCATTCTCCCCATTCTCTACGGGTACCATTTGCTCCTGCCAGGCTGGAGTCTTCTGAGACATCCCTCTGCCCCTCGGCCTGCCCTTCCCAGTCTCTGCCCAGCCACACCCTTTGGGCCCCAGCCCCCTTCAGGATGGCTGCCACATCTGCTGTAGCCAGAAGCCTAATTACAAGTGGACCCATCTTGTTCCCTGACCTTCTCCTTGCCTAGTTCTGCCTCTGCAGCCAGACTGGGGGTCCCTGAGGGCAGGTGCTGGGCTGAGCAGAGGAAGCAGGATTCCCATCAGAGGCTTGGACCTGCACAGGCACTCAGCGAACAAGTTTCTGAGCACACGGAACCACCTTTCAGATTGCAGACTCAGAGGCACGTCTTTTCCCAGCTACGTGACCTCAGGCAGGTTCCTAAAACTCCAGGCTTCAATCTTCTTCTCTATAAAACATGGGAAATGGCAAACAAATGCCTAATTGCACTTTTTAAAAGGAAGTCTCCCTTGAAAATGTCCTTTAATGTGCAGGTGTGGATTTCGGGAGTGCCCACCTAACAAAAGCAGGGCCCCCTGAATAAAGTAGCAAGAGATCCGGCTCTGAAAGATATTTTATTTCCCTTTTCAGTGGGAAGAGACTTCGCCATTAGCTCTATTTGATTCTAAACACAGCCTGGAGACTTCCTGCGTCCCTAGGCACCTATCTGGATGGTACCAGTCCAGAAGTACCACTTAAATTAGTGCCACGAAAAAGAAGGAAGAAAATCTGAAAAATGGGTAAAGTATGCACCAGGAATCTCCTATTTATTTATGTCCTCCTAGGGGAGCCTGTGTCTGAGATGGAAAAAAGAATTTTGTTGTTCCAGGTAAGAGATGGCTTTGTCCCAGCATCCAAGTCTTCCTATGTCCCTCATTTAGAGGGAGATGCTCACAGGAGGTGGATTAAAGACGCGCTAAGAGGTACATTCTCGCTCAGGCAGGGGACTTACCCTAACATGCTGTGTTCCCACTATCACAATCTCATCTTCCCTTATGGAGAAGGATGACTCAGTGTGAGCTCTGTTTTCTGCTTAAATTTAAGCTACATTGTGTGCAAGGACAGTATGGCACTGCCCCTGATTAATTTCGGAGAGTGTCCGAGTGACTCAGTCCATTCTGCTCCGACATGAGCTCGGTTACGAAACAGGCTCCTTCCTCTCCCTGGGGACACAGCCACCAGGACATGAAGACCTCTGCTTAGAGACGGAGTCTCGCAGGGGCTGATTTGTAGCTCGAGCCTGGATGAGAACTCAAGAAAACCCCTGCAGAATGAAGCTGGTATCATTTAAATTTAATATGTTTTTAACCTGCTAATAGCCCGAAGGGATGGGGATGTAGCTGGCTGGCTGGATCCAAGCAGAGGGCACCGAGCGTCCAGGGAGGGCGCCACGGTGGAGGCTGCTGCGCTGCCATGCCCTGGCTGGTGGGCGAGGGCCTTCTGTTACACCTAGCACAGCTCAAACCACCAAAGGGCCCAGCTTCTCCATGGCAACCCCAAACAGCCTGTTCATTCCAGAGGCTACGCTGGCAGCAAAAGTGGACCCAGTGCCATGGAATGATGTCCACCTGACAAATGATGGGAAGTGTGACAACGGTTCCTGATTGACCATCGGCCGCCTTCTGGGAATGCTCCCAAGGCTGAAGCCAGCCCAGGCATGGCCAGGGATGGTCTCAGAGAGGCAGGGGCTAGTGATTTGCAGACAAGGGATCATAATTTACGGGGAGCTCATAATTTACTGACCTGGCTGCCTCCCTGAAAGAAATGAGGATCTAGGTGGAAACAAAAAGTGGCAGGTATGGCAGAGGCAATGGGGAGGGGATTCCATAAGATTCAGCGACTCCGGGGTGGCTGGATTGAATCTCCTGGCTGTGTGTTGGGGACACTGCTCCTAGGCATGATGGAAGGCCTCTGCCCCCAGGTAATCAGGATGCTTCTCCCCTCTCCACTTGGATACACACACTCATACCCGCAGCTCAGCCAGTGGCCGCTGTCCCCCACCATCCTGCCCGCTCCTTCCTACTCTGTTTCTGCTCCCACCCATGCTGGCTGCGGCCTCTGTAGCCTCCACCAGGTCTGAATATTGACGCCTGCCCACCTTCCCAAGCCCTGGCACAGAGATGGCTGGTAGGAGGGAGGGAAAGGGGCTGGGCCTTGGAGTCAGACATATTTGGGTCTGAACCTGTTGCCTGGCTTTGAGTGGCCTGGGGCAAGTTAGTGAACACGGAGGAACCTCAGTTTTCTTATCTGTACCGTAGAGACAAAAAAGCCAGCTTTGGAAGGGTTTTGTGGGGAACCAATGGGGTAATATATGTAAAAGCAAGTGACATCTTGCGAGAGAAGGGCTTCATCTCCCCTCCCTGCATTCCTCGCTTCCCACAGCCCACTGCCCTCTTCCCTCTGGCTCACCGGCGGGTCCCTCTGTCTGGGCACCTATGAGATGACCAAAGTCGGGAAAAGGATCCCCAAAGGAGATGCTAAGAAAGTCCACCAGGATGTTCCCCACACTCCGTCTCTGTTGTGGTAAACGATGACTTTAATTTACAAAGCAGACGAATACTAAATCTTCATGAAATTAAAAACTATATTATTTATGTGAGCGGAAATGGAAAATGTTCCGTAGCTAGCAGCCATCCGCTTTTTAGGAGGAACACTAAAATAATTAAAACCACTCGTGCTTCAGTAATAAATAATGATAATAAATAAATGTCCTGACCTTAAGCGAAAATATAAAATTAAAACCCATTTGGTATGTAAATTCATTCAGGACGCTCATGAGTCTCCCAGCCTAAGTCGGTGTGGGATGGAGGAAGCGTTCACTACATGAATTTTGAAAGGAAAATCAAAGAACAACAGAGTTGTGTGTGTATCGACTCATTATGCTACTTTAATTCCATCTAATGCTGTGTGGAGCCTTGAGGCTGGGACATTAATATCCTGCTTTTTCTGTTTCACCAATTCCTCACGGAGACCAGGGGAAAGAATTTCAATCCTGGAGGCTGAAATCAGGGGAGGCCAGAAAATTGCGGGAAAGGTGGAGAACGGAAACTTGGGAAGGGAATTTTTCACATGTTTACAGAAAAGAAGCTGGCAAAGAATGGCACTGGTGCAGGGTGAGGGTGGGTCCTCGAGGGTCTGGGGCACACATCATTCAGGGGAATGAAATGTCCCTGGTCTTGGGTCCAGGTGGGAACCATTCTGAGAAGCGGGGCAGGAAGTCTGCGGATGGCCTTTGACTTCAGGAAAATGCCAATCAGTTCCAGGTGGTGCATATCTCCCCAAACCCTGACAGCCCTGCTCCAGGCTTTGCCGCGAAACCACTGCATGGTCCATGAAGCCTGCGGCTCCCCAGGCTCCCGGAATAAGGCCAGCCCAGGAAACTACAGGGCAACGTGCCAGGCAGAAAAATCAGAAACTTTCAACCACTGCTGTATAACAAATGTATGGACGCCGTTTTCATTTCATCCCCTCCTCCGTGGGCTGCCACACCCACCTCTCATTTTTGGCTCAGAACTACCTTGTGAGGGGTGTGGGGCAGGGATGGTTATCCCAGTTTGACAGGCAGGGAAACTGAGGCACAAGAGCTCACAGTGAGTGGAAGGGAAAGCATCACGGTCCTGCGCCCAGGCTGGTGCTCTGTGTAACCAGGGACCTCAAAGCAGGGAGGGAGGAGACCAAAAGGAAAGCTTAGGATGAGGAGCACTTAATCGGCAGACCTGGCGTCAGGTGGACCCCTGACTTCTCTCTCCCCATATGTTTAAAATGAGACTCGTCCCTTAGAATCCACTGCTTCCAAGCTGCTGCAGGCTGACATATCTGAAGCAGAAGAATGGGCCTAATGGGGGCCTTTCCTAGATATAGACACTGTGTTTCAGAGTCCGGGGTTTAGGTGCCAAAGGATCAGCAGATGGGGATAGGCTTACTGGACCACTGGTCCTGACCCCCTGTCCCCTGAGGGGTCTGACCCACCACTGCCCCAAAGGAGGGAGAGTGGAAGGCCTGTGGATCTATTCGTGCAGACCCCCCATTCCCTCTTCTGATACAGCACGCCACTCTTCTAGGTGGAAAAGAAGGGAAAAATCCAACCCAAGTCCTTCAGTGTCTGAATGGCTCCAAACTATCCAGGTTTTGCAAACAAAACACTGGGATAAATGACTGATTTTTCTCCACTTTTGAATCTCAGACATCAGAACTCACTGAGCTGTCAACAAGCCACCAGACGAGGTACCCTGATAACTGAGACATTCTTTCTCCAGCTTGGTGACAACCTCCACCAAGTACTCCTGGGAGCTTGGGGAGCCCTCCCTCCCACAGGAGATCTGTGGCCCACCCCAATCCCGCTAGGGCACTCAAGATCGCCTCCCACTCCTGCTTGCTAATTTCTCCGTGGCTCCACGATGGACACAAAGAGAAAGAAAGCCACAGCACTTGAGCAGAGAAGAAAGCCCCTAACAGGACCAGGGGGAGCTGGGAAAACAGCCTTAAAAACCTACAAACCAAATGGTGGAAATTTTCTAGAAAAGGCTTCCAGGTCAGGCATAACGTTCCTGGACCAGCGTGCCAGTGGGGAGTGGGTACCAACTACCTGCAGAGAGTGAGGGAGGATCCCACACCCCTTGGGGGCTGGAAGATGGTCCCTTTCTCCCAACAGATTTGTAAAGAATACTCTCCTCTTGGCTGTCCCTGAGAAGGAGCAAGGTCACCTCAAACCCTCTATTCTTCCCTCTCTTTTGGGCAGATAAGCCACACCTCTGGCATGCCCACTCTAGAAAGGGGACTGACTATTTCTGCTAAAGTGCCTACGTGACCCTAAAAGCAGGGGGTGACCTCGGGGCAAACCTGGGCTGCAGCTGGCCTGGCAGGGGCCTGAACAGATCTCTGTGCTCCTCCAGAGGCCTCCGGCCTGCCGCCATGGGGAACCTGGGCCCCTCTCTGGGGTGGCTCCCAGGTCAGAATGTGCCTGTGCAGCTGTCCTAGGATACCACCACAGCTCTAGGAGGCTGGGTTCAGAGACAACTGGGCTCAGGTGCCAGGAATCCTGGGTCTTTGGGTCAAAGTCACCTGGAGCTGTGGATGGGCAGCATGAGGCTCAATGTGGAAATCAGTTCCCCTGGGACTAACGACACGCCCCCCCTTCCCTGACACCCCAGAGCTGCCATCAGGCAGCTAATGCCCCAGGCTTCTAACACCCTCCTGAGCTCCTGGCCGTGTCCCTTTTATGAAGCCCACCGTCGCCATGGGCCGGCTGTGACCACTGTCCCCTGATGAGGAGGGAACCCTCCCCAGGAGACTTCTCTAACTTCTCTCTTTCCACAGCAGTGAGTGAGTGCCGGCTGGCTCAAGCAGGTGCTCCAGAAACACCCACTCAGTCACCAGACATTTACCGAAAACCTGCCATGCTCCGAGCCCAGTGGGCCCAAGAACAGCTGAGAGGCTGAAGTGGACAGGTGCCAAAGGGAGTTTGGGGGAAAGTCCAGAGTCCTCATTTCTCCATTCGACACTCACCAAGGACCTGTGTGTGTCAGACTCGGGAGAGAGTAGGGAAAGATCATGCCACCTTTCAGGGGTGGGAGGGGTTGGCAGGAAAGACTTCAGGGAGGAGAGGTTTGAGAGATGAGTGGACGTTCCCCAGGTGGAAGGGGCGACGGGGGCACTTCAGGAAGAGGAAGGAGGGCAAAGGTTGAAACAAACCTGCACTGAGAATGCCACGCTGCTCCCAGGTGGTCACCCAGCAGGTGGGGGGGGGGATGAGGGACAGCAGGTGAGCCTGGGGTGCAACGAGGAGGGCAGTTCTACCCTAGCAAGGAGGGGTCTCTGGAGCGTGTGGAGGACAGGCTGCAGGGACAGGGACAGGAAGCTGGGAGACCCATTTGGAGACCTTTACAGTGATCCAGGGGAGTCCAGGCGAGGACCTTGACTGGCACCATGGCCATGGGGATGGAGAGGAGGGGACAATGACAGGGATTATTTAACAAGTAGAATTGATGGTGACTAGCCATTGGCTGTGGGGGGTAAGGGAGAGGGAGGAGTCAGGGATGACACCTGGGCTGGACGTGGGAGTCCGAGTCAGGAAACCCAGCGGGAGGGCTACATGGATGATGAAATGAGTCTGAGGTGCCCACCAGCACCGAAGGCTTTGCCCAGGAGACAGCTGGTTGTAGGGACCGGGAGCCCAGAGACAGGGCTGGCCTGGGACGGGAGGGGTTCTGAAGCCTCCAGACTGTGTCCCACCTCTGTCCTGCTCCTTTCAGTCCACTGTCCCTGGTGGCAGCCAGAGGGGTCCAGTTCAAGTGCCCTGGGGGCACCGGCCTCCCACACATTTCCCTCAGGGCCTCTGTGTTTCTTCATCCTTCTGCCTCGAATGCTCCTGCGCAGATATCCACGTGGCTGCCCCCCTTTCTTCAGGTCTTCATTCAAATGTCACCTAAACAGGCTTTTAAAATTGCAGCCACCCCTCTCCACCCTGGCACTCTCCGACTTCCTTCTCTGCTTTCTTTCTCTGGAGCACTTTTTACCAGCTGACATTTACTTCTTTTACCATCTGTCTCCATCCATTGGCATGGACGCTCCATAAAAGCAGGGATGTTTGTTTTGATTAGGCACACAGTAGGTGCTAAATAAATGTTTGTTTATTTAGTGAATGAATGAATAAACTAGTGTTCCCTGGCTGGCCCCACCTCCACCTTCACTGAATACAGGACATCTTGGTTTGCTGCTAACTTAGAGCTGTGCCCTCCTAGCCTCGCTCTGGTCTGTGCATTGAAGGCCTTAGGTCCTAGAAGGGTGACTCAGGACCCTGGGTTCCAGGCAGCCTGGACTTCGGATGCTGCTCCTGCAGTCGAGGCATTGAACTGCAGCCTCCCTGTGGGTGGTGATCTCAGCACGCGCGCGCGTGGCCACCCTCAGGCCTCACGTAGGTCTGCAGAGGAATGCAGAGCCTGGGCAGGGTGCCGGGAGCTTGGATGGAATTTATTGCTCTGAAAGCTCCCTAAGTTTTAAGGTCTTGAACATCAACCCACATACTTTGGCAGAGGCAGATGCAAAAAATAAAACCGAAAACCTACAGGAAACAATCTGGGGAGAGCTGGAGGGGGGAGTGTGAAATGGTCAAAACATATGGGCCAAAGCCTGGACAAACAGAGCAGGCAGAAGGGCCAGCCCAGCCTAGGGCCTTCGAGAAAAATCACAATTTAGAATCCTGCTTGAGAAGAGGCAGAAAACTCCAGAATGTCATCTTCCTTCAAGGCTGCATCTCTTGCTGGTACCAGGGCAGGTAAAATATAAGAGGAATTGAATAGAAAAGCTGACAAGAGGCAGGAGAGGTCTTGGAGCCAGGAGACCCAGCCATACAGTTGGCTCTGCCATAGATGCTGTGTGACCTCAGACATGTCCCTGCCCTCTGTAGGCCTGTTTTTGTCGGTAAAGCGAGAGGTTTGAACACTGGGCCTTCTGGCTCTGCTAGTTGCTCCATTTCTTGGTCTTTAGGCAGCCTCCTTCAGAACGGCCAGCTGGGCTCTCCCAGGATGCCAGCTGGATTCCCTTGCAAGTTATCACAATATGGGAGGAGACAGAATGGAAGTCCACAGTTGTTCAGTGCACAGCTTGTACGGCTGTACCTGGCAGCCTCATCTGCCCTTCACTGTAGCCACTAGCACCCCTTTTAAACACCATCAAGCCCCAGTATTTGGGAAGGTTCCTCTGAGAACTCTTCTGGGTCATGAGTGTATTTAGATTTAGCTTCTGGACTGTGTAGCATCCAGATGGCTGCTGGGTTGGCCCTGCTTTGCTCAACTCAAATTTTCCTCTGAGGCTGAAAGGAAAAGCTTGTTTCTCTGCAGGTCCCAAATGTGCCTTCTGTCTGCTGACCCTTGTGCTGCATCCAGCAGGGGTTTTAGGAGTTCTTCCTTCGCTGGTGTCCTGGGCCAAGGCTGCTCAACTTGGCTCACACTTAAAAAGCGACCTGGATTGACACTGCTGCATTTCCCATCTCTGTCTGCAGCAATGCGAGTGAAGCTGAGCTGAGGTGGGAAGGTGGGCGGGATTCCAGAGTAACCCCCCGAGACCCACAGCTCCTGGCGGCCCCACAGGCTCAGGGCCTCTCCTCTGCCTGGACACGCCCGGGCTGCCCTATTAATAGACCGGCTCGGAGAGTGCTGCCTCCCTCGGAGTTTCCATTTCACTTGCACTAGATCTGGCTGTCCCAGTGGGGACAGCTTCCTTGCAAAACAAACAGCAGAATCAATATTTCCTTCAATGGGGGAGGTGTAGGGTCTTCAGATGGCAGGCCAGGCCCTCTCTCCACTCCCGCTGGCTGGGTCCAAGGAAAGGGGCATTCAGGCAGCAAGGCCCTTTTCTGCCTCAATTCAGCGATTTGATTACATTAAATTAACAGACATTTATTGAGCACCTTCAATGTGTCAAACTCCCCTGGGTGCAAGGGAGAGAAAGATGAATAAGATGCATCCAGGGCCTGGAGGAGCATACGTGTTGCAGGAGACAGACACCCAAACGAAGAGTTATGGTGGATGTGGAAGTGGGGCACACGGGATCAGGCCAGGAGGACCAGTGGCTGAAATCACCCATCTTGGGGCACAGTCGGTGCCTGACACAAAGGTGAACTGGACCTGCACGCCCCACAGCACTCACGGCCTGGGTGTGTGGAGACCGTCTCCTGGGTCCTGGTTGAGGTGGCCCCCTCAACCTCCCCAGGCCTGACAGGAGAGCTCTGGGCCAGGTGGCTCCTCCTGGGGGCTGGAGGGGCTCCGGGCTGGGCCCAGCACAAATTCTCTCTGCCTCGTCTCCTTACCCTCCAGTCCACTTGCCGGGACAACCCCGGTCTCAACTCTCAGTGCATGAAAGTCCTGGGGAGCTTGTTAAAAATGCAAATCTAGGGCACAGCCCTAGAGATTCAGAATCAATAAACTTTGGTTGGAGCGGAGGCTGTATCTGGGAATCTGCCTGTTAGGCATCTCGGGCAGGGGTCAGGGGCATTCAACCCCCCTCGGCCCCTGCCACCCCTCCACCCTGCCCCAGGGCGCAGGAGTCAGTCCACGTTTGATGAATGAAATGTAGGATGATTCTCTCAGGGTGAGACAGTGGGGGGTGCAAAACTGACCCCAGGCCCCTGACCTCTAGGGTCGCTTCTCCACACCATAGATCTGCATATCCAGGCCTGGCTCCAGGAAGCCCTCCCTGGCCTTCCACGGAGGGGATCTTCCCCAGCTCTGCACTTACAGACCTCAACGTCAATAGAGTGTGAATGTGTGAGCGTGTGTATGAGTGTGTGTTGTGTGTGGGTTTTATCAGAATGCTGGATACAAGAAGGATCCAAATTCCACATTCCCAAAAGATCTGAATTCACCCCAATTCCCTACCACTCACCGTCCCTCAGGAATCATGAGAGATCTGAGGGGGACGGGATCCGTGACCCGCAGACCTCCCATCATCCACGTGCTCCCTTGAGGGATCTCTGGTGTCTCTGTGTGTTGTTTAACTTGCTGGCTGGCTGGCCTGTCCTGATCCCACCCCGGGCTCCACTATGGATCCACACTGGCCTCACCCCCGGGTGCCCAGTGCAGAGCCCTGCTGAGGGCCGGGCCTAGGCCAGGCACCGAACAGACCTCAGCAAACCTCTCCTGCTGACTGGTCTCCAGGCCCCAGGCTGCCCTCAGCCCAGCTGCTCTGGACCCTCCTGTGCGTGTACTGGCCTCACAAACAGTGCACCACCTGGCACGAGGTGGAGGTGTGCAAACGGGGAGCCTCTTTGAAAGGAAGCCAGTCAGGAATTTGGGATTCAGAATGTTTCTCCATTTCAGGGGGATGGAGACACTCGGTGCACACCGTCTCATTTTTGTTCCCAAGCTGGGAGTCCGTGTGGCTGCTCAGCAAAGGTTAGAGTTGCTTGCTCTGCCTCTCCTAAAAACAGCTCCATGACGACAGCCTCTGTCCCCAGAGAGCCTCCACAGGACTGGTCACAAATATCACAGGGAGTGAGAAGCACAGAGGTACCACTGTCACAGAGTAGAGAAAGAAACCACACAGAAGGGAAAACAGACTTGCCTGTTGGGGGAGCACGTCTCCAAGGCCCCGGTGCCGAGGGAGGCCCGGGAAGGCCTCGGTGTGGGTCAGGAGCACTCTTTGGACTCCGGCCTGGCAGCCAGCAGGAGGGGTGAGTTGGAGCTGGTGAGGGATGCTGAGGCCTCACGACACTGCCCCCTCGGCCTGCTCCCAAGTGGGCGGCGCCCTTTCCCACTGGGCAAAGGGGGAGGCCTGGGCCTCACGTGGCCTCTCACCAATTCAGCCTCCCTTCCGTGGCCCACTTGGTATCCAGCTTTGTGCCAAGCAAGGCAGTGGGGAGGCCAGGAGGAGCAGCAGGCCCTGCCCCTGGGTCCCCACAGAGGGGACAAGTCAAGCGCAAAGTGCATGGTGGGGATTAGGACGTCAGAGTTGTCAGAGGTTTCTATGAAGATTGACCGGAGCGGGTGGGCCACAGGTGGGATCCAGAAGACAGGTGGGGTTGGGGTGACCAGAAGGCCGGTGAGAGGGCTCTTCAGAAATAAACCACCACAGAAGAACAGGCTGGAAGACACATGAGAGAAAATGTTCCAGCGGGGCCAGCACAGGCTGTTCCTTCTCGAGCCCTTAAATTTTCAGTTAACAAAAACTAGACCGCTTTCCCTGCCCCTGTGTCAGGATTTGGTGTGGCACAAGAATGAGAAAGACCACCCAGACTTTAGACCCTGGACATGGAACAGCTTAGCCGGCATGTTTTAGGATAATAAAAGAGACTAATGGAGAAGTAGAGCTTCCTTCCCCCAGAGCTCCGATTAAACCCTGGAATATGGGTGACACGTACACTGAGGAGCACACAGCGCAGCTAGAATTCTGCCAGCAAACATTCTAAAATATTCATGAAACATGGGACCAGGCCTGACTGTTAACACTGCAACTGGTTCCCTCCAATGGAGTGACAAATGGGCACCAAACACTGTCATCTGTCCCTTTGATCTTTCCAGGTCCCGCCAGAGAGGGGCGGGGCAACTTGGGCAGCCCAGGGAGGCTGCAGAGGAGGGGGCCAGCACCAGCGCTCCGGGTGGCTCCTGTTTCCATGTAAGAGGACGAGAGAACAGCGAATTTCTTCAGACGATGAGGCAAAATAATTGATTCTCCAAGTCTTGCTCCATCAAAAGTGATTAGTGGGGGGCCCTGGGGATCCCACTGCACCACACTAACCTCCTCTGTGAAAGGAGCATTGTTAAATACACAAATCTCAACAAACGGCACAGGCAAAAAGCAAAATGTCTAAAAAAAGTAAATTGGCCTGCGAGAGAAAATAAGGAGGAAGAGAACAAAATGAACTCCTGGCTTCCCTGGTTAAGAGCTTCTTCAGAGCTTCTAGACATGCTGCGAGGGAATCACAGCACAAAATTGCTGCAATTTAACAGGGCATCTAATTAGAAGTAGCAACATGAAGGGCCTTTTCTTCCTGCTCTGGATTTTGCTTCTTTCTGTGCAGGGTTCAAAAGTATGACAACTCGAGGACAAAGAGTTATGTCCCCAAACAATAAGAAGTAGCATGTCAGCTACTGAATTACGGGTTTTTATATCCTTCTGTCCAACAAAGGTGGCCGAGGCGTGCTACGTGCCAGCTGCTATGTTAGGAGTGATGGCAACAGAAAGGAATAAGACACTGGCAGCGCCCGTGGGGGAAAGAGAGAGAGTTTAGACAACTAAAATACAGTGTGGTGTGTGCTAAGGCACTGTGGCGCACACCTCTGGAGGAGGGGCAGATAACCCAAGCACAAGGCCCCCTCCCTCCTACCCCATTGGCAAAATGGACATTCCATGCGAACGTCCTATTATCCTTACTTAAAAAAGGAACACTTTCAGGGAGCAGGGGATGGGGAGTGACTGCTGAATGAGTGAGCGTTTCCTTTTGGGGTGATGAAAATGTTCTGGAACTGGAGAGTGATGATGGGTACAAACCTTGTGGACGTACTAAATGCTGTTGAATTGTGCACTTGAAAAGGGTGAATTTTATGGTTATGTATATTTTACCGTTATTTTCTAAAAGTAACATTTCCTGAGGTCACATTCAATGTAAGCTCTGCTTACAATGTTGAGGGTTACCCCACAATCCCCGAGACGGAGGCGGGGGTGGGCGGGCATCCCTAGATAGTGAAGCCTTCCCGCAGGCTCGCCTCTCACTCTCCTCCGCATGGTCCTGGCTCCCAGCGAGGCTTTACCATCGGAGACGGAAGGAGCCCATCAGGCCGCATCACAGCCGCCCTCTGAAAGGCCACCGAGAACTGCTCCCAAAAGCATAGTCTCCAGAGCTTTGCCCGGTCTAATTTTAAACTCTCCTGTGGCAGAGCGACTGAAGTGCTTCTCCTCCTCTTGAGAAGAGTCTGCTATTGTGTAGAGGCTCATTTCTGGGAAGGTGGCTGGTGGGCTTGGCACAGTCTCCTTCCCATCACCCCTTGATGTCTCCAGACACTGCCCCCCAGTTTCCAGTTACCTATGGGTCCCTTCCTCTTGGTGAGGGAGTTCTCTAAGCCAAAGATCCGGGGAGGCTGCTGGGGTGGGGATGGTGGGTGGAGAAGAAAGGGAGGAGGTGGAAAGGGAGCTTTCCTTAGGTCTGGCAGAGACTCCAAGCCAGATCCTCCCCTTGGATTTGAACTTAGCCACTCAGCATTCAACTCATCATCTGACTCTCCCCACTTCCTGTGACTGTGCAAATATTTAGCTTTACCTTCGTGCAGCCGGCAGTCCATCTGTTAACACACTGGCCAGACCGGGGCCTGGTGGCACGGAACTGACCCAGAAGTAGGTATAATCCTCTCTTCTAAATGTACTTAATACCATCGATAATCTTGTCACATAAATCTCCTGGTTAGCAGTGAGTGGCAGCTATTGCTGCTAGACTCCAAGAATCTTTCAGTAACGGATTCCACCTCCTGTAATCTATCTCGTTTCTTATACTGATTTCAGCTGCCATGTTGCTGAGCACTTGGGAGAACTACCCTGACCTTTAAAGGCACTGTTTCTCAGGAGCAGTCTCTTGCAGACTAGGCCAGCTGAGCCAATCCATTCATTCGTTTGGCCTTCCTGAAGGCCCTTTGGTGTCCCTTCGCCCACCTGTACCCACTCTGATGGCCATTTCCTACTGTGGGGGTCCAGTAGGTACCACGGTCTGTGTCTTCCACTTCACCTCCTATTTGAGGCCAAGTGTAACTTTCTACCAAGTGGTGTGGCCCTTGACTTTCTCTGTCCCCCAATGCTCATCCCCCAGCCTCCAGGCCTGAGGACTTGCTCCAGCACTGCCAGCTTGGGGTTGCAGTGTCACCACAGGCTTAGAGGGGTTGATTAGCTCACATGGTTCCTCCACGTTCCTCCAAAGAAATTAAACCCAAGTCATTAAATCACTTCCAAGACGTAAGTTACCAGCGTGAACACCACTGGGCAGAACCAGTAATTCCCAAACATGGATTCTCTACTCCCAGAGTTTCTGCATTCTAATCCCCAGAGGGCAAATCTGGGAGGAGGGTGCCTTTTTCCAGGAGTACGGCACACAGCTCTGCTTCCAGTCCCTGAGCCATTAGAGAATAAATATCCTTTGAGCAGCACTGACGCCTGCCCCAGTATGGGCTTCGGACTGCCAGCAACAGCTGGGTAAACAATTGGGCTGCAATCTAATTTCATACCCAGACTCAAGGGAACAGCTGTGGAAAAGACACAGCACAGCCCGCTAGGCCAACTGGAGCCTGCCTGGGCATCTCTTGTAATATGAAATAGGCCCATAAGCCGCGGCTTACATTAGGGGACAGTTTGTCTAGGTGCGTGTATGGGTTTGGAGGGCCCACCTAGGATCAGGGGACCAGCACCATCTTGTAACTCTGTAAAATGACCTCCTAGAAATAACATAGTCAAAGAGCCACCTTTGAAGATGAGGAGTGGCCGAGGCCACGGCTCCGGCACATTTTTCCCCTTTCAATTACAAAGAAATAAAGAGGAACAGAGATGGCAGCAAAGAGAATTTTATTCCGAATTAAAGTCAGCGAGAAGAGGGGAGCAGTTAGTGCTTGGAGCTCATATTTGGCTCGTGCTTTTTTTGATTTAAAGAATTTCCTCGATGGCCCTCTGAGTTTGATCAAGAGCCTGCTGCCAGAGGAATAATCCACAGAGCCTGTCCATCCCCATTTTCTTACTCCAGCTAAATAAGAGACCCAACATAGGCTCCCTTTAAGCGCGTCCACAGTAGGAGTCTCACCCGCGCTCATAAATCCTTGTCTCTCTTTGTGGACACCATAACATGCAAATGATGTGCCAGGCATCTTCACATTCCAAGGGGACGCTGCTGTAGGTTGTGAGAGGGACATGGGAGGACTGGAATGTCTCGCTTTAATTGCCCTTTGAAAAATCTCCAAATTGGAGTCCATATGTTGCAGGAAGCAGGGAGGTGGTCATTAGAAAGCTTGTGGAAACAGTTTTTGACATCGAGAAAGAAGGTGTAATGGTGTTCCACTTCAATTCTGCAGAGAGGAGGTCAGCCGGCTGTCCTGCTCCTGGATTAAACTCAGAGCATCAAAAGCATCCTTCCCAGAAGACCAGCCCCCCTCAGGTGGGCCTTCTTTAAGGAGATCCCAGGAAGAGATGCTTCACGGACAGCAGGAGTTTCCGAGGATGGCCGCAACAAATTTCCACAAACTGGGTGGCTTCAATGACAGAAATTCATTCTCTCTCAGTTCTTGGGGCCGGAAGTCCAAAATCAAGGTGTCAGTAGGCCACACTCTCTCTGCAGGCTCTAGGAGAGAATCTCTTTTTTTAAATCTCCAGCTTCCGGTGGCTCCTGGCATTCCTTGTTTGTGGCAACATCACACCCATCTCTGCCTCTGTCTTCACATGGCCACCTTCTCTGTGTGTCGTCTCCCTCACCTTTCTCTTAAAAGGAGACTCGTCAATGGATTTAGAACCCACTCTGATCTAGGAGGATCTCCTCTTGAGAACCTTATCCTGATTTCACCTTCAAGTACCCTATTTGCAAACAAGGTCACATTCAGAGGTTTTGGGTGGACGTATATTTTAGGGGGTCCGCTATTCAACCAGTTCCACAGAGAATGCCCTGAAAGTAACATCCTGCTATTGAACCCTGCTTTCTCATTGATTCAAATGTTTTCAAGAAGAGACGGGTTTCTTTGGAGGAGGCTCATCCTAAAATATAGCTCAAATCCCGACCTGGGTGGGCTGGGGGGAGGGGGGTGGGAAATCTTAGCAAGTTTACAATGAACATAGGACAGGGTTGGGGCACAAAGCCTAGACCCCCCGATTGTGTTCTCCTCCCACAAAGCAGATGGCTGACGGGCATCCTGAGAAGTTCCCTGGGGGCAGGGCCATCTCAGGTGGCGGAGAGAGCAACTGCCAGTCCTCGGGAAGCCCCAAGGCCACCACCCCGAGTGGTAGGCACCTCTAGGTCCTCTCGCTCTCCACCCTCCACCACCACTCCCGGCTCAGTCTTGGCGCTTAGAAATGTTAAATAACAATAATAATAATAACACATCTGAGTGTGACGCTTTAATAGCCAATCTGTCATTTTCCTACTTTATTTCTGAGATTTTAAGAACTGTGCCCTTCCTGCACAAAACATCAGGGTGTATTTATATTAAAAAATGAAACTAATTAAAATGTTTGAAAACCATAAACCACACCACCATAAAACAGCAGCAGCCCTATTTTTCCAGTCTAAAAAGATTTTTCTTCCTTGTTTTGCGGCCCGCCCTGATGAGCAAACTGCTGGGGTTGGGAGGCACTGGAGGTAGGAGGCTGCAGTAGCGGTGCTTCCTCTGAAGGAGGCCTCTGGTTCCCCGACTCTGGAGTGGTATCTGAGGAAAGGGAGGCCAGGGCAGTAGTCAGAGGATTGGACTCGGATGGGGAAGGCTGTAGGACAAGCTACCCTTAGGGTCATCAGAACTCAACCTGCTTAATGAGTGACTGTATCTTGGGAGAGTTTTTCAAAGGCTGAACACGTACAGTGAACACCCGTGCTTAGGCACACAGTGATTCTGTCCCCCCACAGCGCTGAGCTGGGTGCGTGTGGCTGCAGCCCACCGCGGATCGGCTGTCACTGCCTGTGACTCGGCATATCCTTCATCACAACGGGATGCCCTGGCGGGGGAGGGCACTGGGGTTATTCTCCAATCAGGAAGCTGCCCACACAGAAGTCCATGCCAAACCCGCTGGGCCACGAGAACGTTCTCAGTAAACAAAGTGTGCACATTTGCTGCATGAATAATGAGGGAGAATCCACGCAATGTGCAAAATGCTGGGAAGGAAGCCAGTGGGTGGTGGAGAGCAGAAGGAGAGGACCAACCACGTACATGAAAAGGCCAGAGTTTTCCTCAAGCTGTGCCGCAAGGCAAGAGGTGTCTGACTCCCTCCGGAGAACACGGGAGGAACCAGCAAGACATCATTGTTTAAGTGCTCATACCTTGTATTTTCCCAGATGAGAGTCCGTTTCTTTAAAAAATCAGCCCCCAGGAATCTATCTTTAAAACAAAACTCCTATTTCACATACTGTCACCTCCATCTCCGGCATTTAACGAGCACTTATGTTTGCCCAGTGATGGACTGGATTTCTTACCTGGAATTTCCCTGATTCGGATACAACTCTTATAAAGTAGAATTGCTGTCATCCCCATTTTACAGATGAGGAGCATGAGGCTGAAGAATGGTTAAGCAACTTACTAATGACATAAGCTAAGGCTGCCAGTCTTTAAGGCCTGTGTCTTTCCAGTTCATGCTCTGTCTTGCACGGAACCACGGGCTCACATGCATGCTCCAGCCGGACTCACCTGCATCAGAGTTGGGACTTGTAGCTGACATTTGGCTGATCTGTGGGACACGAGGGGGTGGAGGTACAGAGGTAAGAGATGAGGCTTGGTGAGGTGAGTGGAGGTGGGGTCAGAAGGGCCTTAAGCCAGTTTATCTTCAGGGCAAGTCTGGAATAATTGCACCTTTTTTTTTGGTGAGGAAGATTGGCCCTGAGCTAACATCTGTGCCCACCTTCCTCTATTTTCTATGTGGGACACTGCCACAGTATGGCCTGACGAGTGGTGTGTAGGTCTGTGCCCAGGATCTGAACCTGTGAACCCCGGGCTGCTGAAGTGGAGTGCATGAACTTAACTACTACGCCACTGGGCTGCACTACCCCCGCCCTTGTTTTTTTTTAAGGCAGAAGTGTTACAAGATCAGGTTTGCAGTGGTGGGGAGAATGGATGGGAGGGAGCTGGGTGGGGAGGCTATCTCTGTTCCCTAGGTGGAAGCGGAAATGGAGGGACATAGATGGACCTGAAAAACGTCCGAAGATGGACGTGATGGCAGTGATGGGGATGGTGATGGAGAGGGGAGTCCTGGTGGCTTACACAGCTGGGTGGACCCGGCCCTGAGCCAGGCGTGCTGGGGGGAGGAGGTTTGAGGCTGAGGATGTGGAGTTTAATTCTGGGCATTTTATATCTGAGGCTCCTGGTAGATATCTAAGGGCAGACATGCAGGGAAAACAATTGGGAGTTAGAGGCCTGGGCTTTGAAGGAAAGAAGGTCTGAGTTCAAATCCCACTTCTCAGAGCTGGAGCGCTGAGCAAGGTCCCCAGGCTTTCCAAAGCTCCGTTTCCTCCTGTGTAAAATGGAGATCACTGTAGACTTACCACAGGGGGGTGTTGTAAGAATTGAGATGAAATGCAAAGCTCTTGGCACGGCACCTCGACCTCCATAAATGGTTTAAAAAACAAAACAAAGGAACAACAGCAACAACAAAAACACAGCTAATCATCACAACCACCAACCAACAGAACGTGGTTGGAGCCCAGACTGTTCAGGGCACGGGGTCTGCATTAGAGATCATCAAACACAGGAGACGGTTTTTCATTTCATGGAAGCCCAGTAATTGCTTTGCAAAATGCCTGATTTTGGGGATCCCCTGAATCAGTGAGGAGCTACATGCATTTCAAATACAGATTTAATTTACTTGTGGGCTATTGACTACTATCACCGAGATGCCACAGGAAGAACAAGAAAGAGTCACAGAGCTTCTCTGAAAAGAGAACACAGAACCATGGAAAAGTGGAATACGATTTTCAGAAGTGCACAGCTATCTTTTTTAGTAAAGCTGGTGAATTTCCACGACTACACCTTCTTCTACCCACAATTCAACTAGATAATTCGACATGTCATTTTCTGAGCACAGAGCAGGCAGGTGTGAGATGCTAGCAATGTAACACCTAAGACACCTAAGTCTTAAGGCCCCATGTTCTAGAGGGAGAGAGAAACAGGCAAAGGCCACACAGTGAAGGCCTGGTAATAATAATAACAGATCAAAGTGTGTACTGGACACTAGATACTGGTGTAGACATCAGACACTTGCAGTATTAACCCATTTAATCTCCCCTACGACCCAATGAAATAGATGGTATTGTTATCATCCCATTTTATAGAAGAGGAAACCAGGCTCTGAGAGGGTAAGTAACTTGCTAAAAGTCACACAGCTAGAAAGTAGAAGAGTCAGGATTTGAACTCTGGTAGTTGAAATCTGGAATCTAGGCTCCTAATCCCATTACTGTGCTGGCAAAGAAGTGTGTTAAGTGCTTATATATCTGGTGTGCTTATATATTGGGTGCCCAACTAGGATGATTAATGTGGTTGGCTAACCAACTGACCATTTCACCCTCCATGTAACACACCTTTTGGCCCTGACTGCCTCTCAACCCACAGCCCTTCCTCTTCTCTCTAGTCACCCCTGGGCATGCCATCCACCAGAGGTCAAATTTGAAATCCGGGAACAACACCTCTAATGACAAAGGGGAATCACTCATTTACCACTGACCACCTGCTTCAGAACTGCCCACAGAGTTGACAATGGTCACAGGAGAATTTCTTCAGCCTCCAGAGTCCCTAGATGGGGCAGGCTCAGCTACAGAGGGGCTTCTGAGTGGTCAAGGCCAGAGCCACGGGATGAGTGTCCACCTGATCTGCCCAGCTCTGCACGTGGGCAAAGGTTCGGTGCTTCCTTCCGCTTTCAGACTTTCCTTGGGGGCAGCCACCCCTCTGCTACGAGCCAGGTTCTTGGCTTTGATGACAAAAGACGGAACCTGGCCCCAGCCAGGAAGTCCCATTTATCTTTCACAGGGCCATGTGGAGACACCAGGGATCTGGGCTAAGGGGAGGCACAGCCAGCAAGTGATGGATCCTTCAGGATGGCAGAGCAGGACCGAGAACCCCCTGGAGATGGGTGTTGGCTGGCCAGGGCTCATTCCACCAGGGCTGAAGCTGCTGATGCTCAACCAGCCGCCTCACCAAGGATGTGTGGCTCAGGTCTTGGCCACCGAGAGAGCCACAGGTGGGCGTGAGTGGAGGTGGAAAGGCTGCTGCTGACTCAGTGATGCCACCAGAGCCCAACTGGGGCCCGGCTGCGAAGCCAGAGTTTCAGGGACTGGAGGCAAGTGACATAGAATATCTGGATTTGGGAAGATTTGCTAGAAAAACTCAGAGTCTAGTGTTGGATGTGGCAGCTGCTAATTTCAGCTGGGAGGAAGAGTCTTTTTGGAAGTGTGATGCTCATTTTATGGAGCCTCTGGATCTGCCAGGTGCAGACTTTCCCCGTAGCTGTGTGAGCTGTCAGATCAATGGGGCCCCATCAGCCTGGTGAGGGAACTGCTGGGATCTCAAAAATAGATAATCCCAACTTCTGAGCACCAGTTTCTTCCTCAGCTATGTACAAGGAACACGATGTGGTGCAATGGAGTCTAATTCATAACGCCTTTTTAATGCCTTTATAACACAATATTCACAATATTCCCTTCTAATCTCAGCAGATGACAAGTTGCCACTATTGAATTCCCATTAATATGAATTATGGGCACAATATATTTGCCCAATATCCTCTCCTCAGCTTAATATTGTCGGGGAATAAAAATCATACCCTCAGCATATTCCTGACACACGAGGCGATGGCAGCGCGGAGTCTGTCCGCTCGCGGCTGGGCTGGAGGCTCCTGCGCGGGGCAGGGGGTGCACAAGGCCTGGAGCTCAGTTGGGTGAGCGGTGGACGAGTCTTTCCTCCTCCACGGCTCTCTCCTCAGGACCACAGGCCCCACCAGAGCGCGGGCTGTTCCCGCCCCACGTTACACGGCGTGTGGAACCTCCGCACCAGGGCGGCGCCGCGAGGAGGCGGAAAGCCGGCGGCCCGTGCTGGCAGTGTGAGCGCCGACATGGCATCGGCTCGCTGAGGGTGCAGAGTGAGGATGACCGCGGGCCTGCCTCATGCAACCGTGTGGGAGGCAGTGGGTTAACGGGGAAAACCTTTGCTAGAACCCTGGCCGGCTCATAGTGAGCACTCCATGAGCTTTAGCGACGGTGACGATGACGGTGGCGGCGGCGGTCCCAAGGACAAATCTAGGGCACCAGCCGGCCGGCAGTCCTGAGGTGCTTCCTAGGATGGCTTCTGAGTGCACGGGGTTAAAGAGCACACTTGTGCCGGCGAGGTCCACGTCTCTAGCTGGGAGGGGACCCTTGCTGCTGGCGAGATTTATAGCCACTGCTGAACACAGCACAGCTGGGGCTCCCCCGCAGCCCCAGCTCTTGGGGGTGCTAGAGAGGACGACCGCAGGTACGCCCTCCAACGGCTCCAGCACCCCCAGGACCCTCCTCTCCATGGCCTGGCCTTCCCACTCGCTGGCAGGAACCTCGCTGCCCAGCAGTCCCAGAGCCTCAGGGGTGGGAGAGGGTGAGGGCGGGAGCTGAGCGTCTTCCCAAGGCCGTCAGGCTACCTGGTGAGTCACGGCGGGGGTTCCTCATTGACCTCAACCCCACAGCCACCCCGCAGCGCTCCTGCGGGCTGGGCCGCCTCCCGAGGGTTCCTCGGTTCCTCCCCACATGTCAATCAAGCCCACATGCGTCTGCGTTAAGGGCCGTCACTTGACTGGCCTCAGTTCTAGCCACTGTGACTGGCACTCCCATTTCTCTTAATACAGGAAACTATTTGGTGTGTCAACTCTCCCTGAGTTTACATAGATATTTCCTCTCTCCTGAGGGAGGGGCATTTATTATTTTTCATTGTGGTAAAATACATACGACATAAAATCTACTTTCACCATTTTTAAAGGTACAATTCAGTGGCATTCATTACATTCACAGTGTTGCACAACCATCACCACTGTCTATTTTAAAAACTTTTTCTTCACCCCAAACAGAAACTGTACCCATTAAATTATAACTGCCCCATCTCCACCCCTCCACTCCAGCCTCTGGTAACCGCGAATCCACTTTCTGTGTCTATGAATTAGGGCATTTAGATTTTGTGTGTGTGTGTGTGTGTGTGAGGAAGATCAGCCTCAGCTGAGCTAACATCCGTTGCCAATCGTCCTCTTTCTGCTGAGGAAGACTGGCCCTGGGCTAACGTCCGTGCCCACCTTCCTCTACTTTATATGGGACACCGCCACAGCATGGCTTAATAAGCAGTGTATAGGTCTGTGCCTGGGATCGGAACCTCTGGACCCTGGGCTGCTGAAGTGGAGCATGCAAACTTTACCATTACGCCACCGACCCAGCTCCTAGGGCATTTAGTTTTATAAAGTGCTTTTGCCTTGCTATTTCACGTAGTCCTCATAACAACCCAGTGAAGCGGGCATTGTGGTACCTAGTTTATAGTCCTGCCTTGAGGTCGCTCAGCCAGTGAAGTATGGATATGAACCGTGAACACCGTCTCCTGACCTCAGCCTAGGGCTTTTCCCCATCCCAGGCAGTCTCCTCAAATATGGCCTTTCTGGAGGACTGCCCCCTAGTAGGGAGGGGGCTAAAGGCAAAATCCATGACACATAGCAACCTTTCCTTCTTCTCTTTGTTCCCCCAGAGCAGAGCTGAGCTTACAGAGAAGGCAGCGGCAAGTCATGGCTGCTCCAATCCTGTCCCATGTTAAGGGCCAGCCCACGATTCTGTGGCATTTCCACTCCCCAGCCCAGGTTTACATCCACAGGAATGACTGAGAGACCAACAGGAGGGAGCCACCCCCTTGAGTTTGGGTATTGCTCCAAGCTGACCCCGGCAATACCTGTGGGCAGTTTTGATGGCCTAGACTGCCCTTCTGGGATGGAACAAATCAAAGCAGTCTGAAAGCAGCCACTAAAGCGGACACCAGCCACCACTACATCTTGGACCAAAACAAGAGACCCTGAGAAAGAGAGAGAGGCTGTGGCCTTGAAGGCTCAATGGTCCCCAAGATCCTGCATCTGAGCAGAGTTTACACCACCCACATGGCTTGGCTGTTAAGGAAAAAAGGCTGGCAGATCAGAGAGAAGTGAACAGAACTGCAGTTGGGCAGCTAGGAGATGTGGGGCTGGACCAGGGAATCCTCCACGTGCTTTGGTCCTGACAGTCGTGGCTGTTTCAAACCACCAATGAGCAAAACTGCTTCAGTGGGGAGCCAGCAGCTGTCTCTTGAAGAGGTGCCACTAGCACTGGGGAAAGACGTTAATGGAAAGGTGTTCAGCTCAGTTGCTCATTCAACGAATTTCACCGAGGATCATCCTGGGCAGGGCCTATTCAGGACCAGATGCTGGCTCTGGAGCTAGACGGCCTAGGGATGAATCCTGTCCTGCTGAGTGACTGTGGGCAAGTCACCTCGTCTCTCTCACCTCTAAGGTGGTGGTGATAACAATGATCTCAGAGGGCTACGATGAGGATTTTAAAAGTTAATGTTGGGAAAGTGCTTAGAACAGAGCCTGGAACAAAGTAACTACTACACGAGTGCCTGAAATGAAGCAACCAAATGCAAAAGGCTGCAAGGATTACAGGCAAACAGGAGAAAAATCCCAAGGAAACACTAATATTTGAGAGAAAAGATTGTGATCCCGTGAATCCAAATGCTTTGGGAGAAATGGGAGGGAGTCGGGACCTAAGGCCAAGGCCTTGATATGTAAAATCCACACCGTCTTCCTGGCTTTGCGATCTGGACACAGGGCCCATCAGTAAGCCCACGAAGGCTCCACTCCAGCTCACCACGCGAGTCCTGCCTTCGTCATCCTCATCGTGCACAGCCACAGAAATTGCCCATTTTTTAAAGGCTGATCCACTATGTAGGTAGAGACGATGTCAAAGGCATTCGTCCTCCCTACTCCTACAATAGGGGCTAAATAAATGTATAAATATTCCTATGCATAAATTCATTCATCCTGTCCCCTAACACTTATTGAGAACCTCTAATGCTGGACACCACATGGAGCTTATTCCTGTGTAGTTCACTGCCTAGTAAGGAGATGAACAAATAAATGGATAAGTACCATATATTATAGGTGTTATATAGGGATGTAAACAAAAGTGTTACGGAACAAGAGAAATAATAGTGATTTTTTTTTTCCCATCACAGAAGCGATCACACTTAGGCTGTCAGTTGCAGGATGAATAGGAGTATTTCTGGGCAGGAAAGATAGGGAATGAAGATTCCAGCAGGAGGGAGTGGTAAGTGCAAAGGCCCTGGGGCCTGAAAACTCCTCTCATGTTTGGGGAATTGTGGCTGAAGTGGGTGGTAGGGGTGAAGCTCTCAAATGACTCCATGGCTCAGGCACCCAGTGTGTTGGTGGATTTTCCTCAGCCAGAAACATGGCCCCACAAGAGTGTGATGTTAGTAAGCCATGCTCTGATGTTGGCATTCAGGGAAGCAACAGATAGCACAATCCCTGTACATAGCAGCGAGTGCTGAAATAATGAATAATAGGCAGAGGGTACTCACAAAGGTCATTGCAGCTGTTTTTAGCAAACCAGTGTGCCAGGTGAGGTCTGGGAGATGGAAGGCGGCATCCACGTTGTCGCTAGGGAGCCATCCATGCAATTGAGACAGTTGTTTTTTGTTTACCTTTTTACACAACCAGGAAATGTATTAGCTCACGTAACAAGAAGCCCAGAGGCAGGCAGGGATGCAGCATTAGGGCTCTGGTTCCTTATTTCTAGAATTCTCTCTTTTTTTTTCTTCTATTTCTCATGTTAGCTTCATCCTCAGGCTTGTAGCATGGTGGTTATAGCAGTTCAAGGCATCATGTCCAGACATGACAATGTCCAGAGGAAGAAGGAATACTATTTTCTTGCAATGCTTCCTTAGGAGGAAAAAAAAAAAAAAAACCTTTCCCAAAAGCCCCTAGACAGGATTACACTCATGTCCCAATGGCCAGAACTGGGTGACATGACCCTTCCTACACCAACGACGGGTGAAGGGAAGGGGATTATCATGCCTGGTTTAGAATCATCATAATCCCAGCAGGGGCTGGGGTTCACTTTCTCCAAAGCTTGGGATCCCTGGACAGAACTGAGATTCTGTCAGGAAGGAAGAGGGAGGGAAAATGGACATTGTATAGACAGCCAGCAACACCCACTACAGACCTCGAAGGTTGCTTTGTCTGGCCCAGCATGGTTCTCCAGCTTCTGCATCCCCACAGAGGGAGCTGCCTGACTCCCCTGAAGGCTTGGCCATTCCACCTCCCTATTCCTACCTCCCCCCACCCCACCAGCTTAGGGTCACTTCTAACCTGAAAAAGGAATTGCTTAAGTAGTAGGTCAAGAATCTGGATCATGTTCGATGCCAGTCTGGTGCTGAGTTGGTTTCTTTTAATGTGGAAAAAGGCCACTCTGTGCTCAGAGGGTCTCTGTCCTGCCAGAGAAGCTTCCCCAGGGTAACCTCAAGGCAGATGCTGTTCTGGAATCCCAAAGATGATCATAGAGGAGTCAGAGGTGTGGCCTAGGGCTGGCCAGTGTACTGGTAGAGTCAGGTAAATCCACT
This sequence comes from Tapirus indicus, assembly GCA_031878705.1. Lineage (NCBI taxonomy): Eukaryota > Metazoa > Chordata > Mammalia > Perissodactyla > Tapiridae > Tapirus > Tapirus indicus. The sequence continues at coordinate 19,270,936 of CM062923.1, read as the reverse complement.
ATCAACTAGAGAGAAGCCTCCAGAGTAGAAGGCCCTGGCTCACACTTTACAGCCAACGGGAAACAGAACCGACTTGGGATGCTCCTGATGGACCTGGCCATCCATGAAGCTGGGCTTGTGGGTTTGTCCTTTCTGCCCCAGGTCACTCTCAGTCTTTCAAATCCATGTTTTTAAAATAAAGAAGTCAAATCTGAAAGCATGAGTAATTGGGATCCTCCCAACTTGCCCCCTCCCCACCTCTTAGCCAAGGGGAGTAAGGTGGGTGTTTATTCCCCATCTCCAGGTGTGAACAAAACCGAAGGATGTGGAATGTGAGTGACTCCCTCTACCACCCACAGCTCCTCTGGGCAGGGCAAGGAGTGTCACTTCCTCCAGTCCAGGAGCAGTGGGAGTAGGGGGTTAGGGGAGCGGGAAGCAACAGCAAGCTTAATCAAGTAACCCGGGCCTCAGAAGCAGGTCCGGCGAGGAAGGGCCCTGTGTGGGGACAGAAGAGTCTTTTCTTTAAGGGACTGTGGCAGCTGGCAATTTAAGTCAAGGGTGGGAGGTGCTGATGACTGGCCTTCTGTGATCGGGCATGTACCTTGCTCCATCGCTAGCTTCAAGGACTCCTTTCATGGTGCCAGAGGGTCCAAAGAATTTACCCATCTCCTCCATGAAGCAGGAGGGGGAGGCTGGAAGGCAGGATCCTCCCCCATCAATAGGAAGGACGTGAAGCAGCAGTCTCTGAGTGCATCCTGATGCTCGGCTGAGTTCTCAGGGCTCTGTATTTACCAGAGGAAAATGAGGTTTCTTGCCTACGGGTTCCAGAGAGGCAAATTCACAATGCAAATGAATACGCCACGGCTAGCTGAGACCGCAGCCGGAGCAGCACACAGAGCTCTCCTAAGCCTTCATGTTAGGGCAGCGAATGGAGTGTTGAAATTGATTGATAATCTGATAGATTACATCAGCTGAGCTCTGCAGGGACCCCACAATGACTCTTCTCAGCGATATTATGCTTTGGGAGGACTCAAGCCAATTTGGTCGCCTGTGTCGTGAAAGTGAGTAAAACGGGCAGAGGCAGTCTGGGTTGGGAGGAAATTCTCCTCCCTGAAATTAAACTAAATCGGTAAGTGCTGATGGTGAACAAATGATACTGAGGGGCATTAAATGCTCCTTTTTATGTTTATTTCCCCGAGTTATTTTTAGCATTTCAGACAGTTCCCAGTTAACAAATGGGTTGGGTTCTGAAAGTTCACTTGTAATTTGGCTGTTTAGATTTTGGAACATACTTTCCCTATAAAAAACAATGTTATAAATGGTGATGAGATTCCCAGGCTAGTTCTCCAAAACCTATTCAACCCATAATGTAGCTAAAATACTGTCCTTTTGCAATGAAAAAAATTGTTTAATTGCAACATGAGTAATTAAATGAAACAGGGAAATCATTAAAAGTGAATAAGAAGTAGATTTATGTTCATCTTGAATGATGCTGTTTGCAGAAAACCTAATTTAATTTAAGAAGAGGCCTTTCCAAGGGCTTTTTGGGAACTACACGGGATTTAGCTTATCAGGGAGAAAGAGCCATCAGCCTGTCCAATCTGGGGCTACCGAGCATTTGCATCACATAACTGGCTCCTTTCCTGATTTCAGGCTCAGCAGAAAGTCTCCCAGTCAGAATCTGTTTTCCCATTTGGATTCTCACAGGGAGAAATTCACTAGTCAAAATCCATGAAGGTGGTCTCCTTGTGGGGGATTTTTAAAATTCTGAATCAGCAGGTTAGCATCTGTCCTTGTGAATGTCCTGGGAAGAGCAGCGTCCCAGTCCTACCAGTTCTGGGGCAGTGAGAGGATCAACTGTTGGAGCCTTCAGGATGGAGGTCCAAGTCCTGGCCGTTGGTGGATCCTCAAGGTAAATGTCCCCTGTGAGGTTCCCTGGGGGCCAGCTTCACCGCCTTCTCCCCAGCAACGCAATCCTTGCTGGATGCCTTCTTTCAGGCCTCACTAGGCAACTCTTGGTATGGATAGGATGTGTGTAACCCAGGGGTGTCTAGGTTATGCGTGTCCAATATTGATTCCCCACACCAGGCCATGTAGAGGGGAGTAACAGAATGATCCTATCCTTTCCACCTGAGGCATGCAAGCCCCGGCCGGAAGCTTGAGGGTGAGTTACTGTGTTTAAGCAAGTGTGCTGGAAACACGGGGGTATACAGTCACGCGTCGCCTAATGACAGGGATACGTTCTGAGAATCGCTTCGTTAGGTGATTGTATCATTGTGTGAACATCACAGAGTATACGTACACACACCTAGATGGTATAGCCTCCTATACCCCTAGCCTGTATGGTATTAATCTTATGGGACCACCGTTGTATAAGCAGTCTATCGTTGACCGACACGTTGTTATGTGGTGCACGACTGTATTACAAAAATGACCACAAATAAATGCTTCCCATCCTTCCATGCCTGCCCCTTTGCAATGTGGTGGCCTAGACCCTTCCAGCAGGAAGCAGGGTCTCTTTGCCCACTCCTTTAGTCTGGCTTGGCCAAGTAACTGCTTTGGCTAATAGGATTTTAACAAATGCGCCTCAAGCAGAGGTTAGAAAAGCACTTGTGCGTTGAGCCTTGCTCTCTTGCAAGCCTGAGGCCAACACATGAACGAGCCTGAGCTAGCTGGATGGAGGATGACAGGCCACACTGAGAAGAACGGAGACACCTTGGCTGACTGTTTGCTAGCACAGACGTGTGAATGAGGTCATCCTGGAGCAGCCACCAGTCACCAGCCACTAGCCAACCCACTGCTGACCACAGACCAACAAGAGACCCCAGCAGAGATCAGCGGAGCCAGCCCAGACCAGAACTGACAGCCAACCCACAGAACTGTGATGGTTTTAAACCACTGCATTTTGGGATGATTGTTATGCAGCAAAAGCTAACTCATACACACATCTGGCTCCAGTCAACAATGCCTTCTGACTACTTTCCTTTGGAATCTAGACGATGGCTCATCCCTTGCAAACGTGGGAAAATACACAATCTTCTCCCCTCTTTTTGTCCCCTTAATCAGAAATTTAAGTTCGAGCCACTCAGGTCTGCCCTCCCCAAACTGTAGGTTTTGAAATGGGTGCTTTGGAAATCATGACATTTTTCAGTTTTGTACCAACTTCATGAATGACAGATGGGTTTTAAGTCAATGAAGATACAACCCAAAATGTAGCCGCAACTTCAAGTGCAGACAAAACCCATTAGCTCAATATGAACATGCACAAGTTGCCTCACAATGCATGATCAGTGCTGCATAATTTATCACAAGGGAAATCACAAATTCTCATTCATGGAGCAAGAAACAGTCTTCCGGATAAAATCATGCACAGTCTGGAAATTCACCACAAAAGGGGCTTGAGTGATTCTCCCAGCCGAGCCCACTCAGCAGCCTTTGATTTTCATTGTGAATATAAGAGGAAAGGGAGGTCTGCTTCCCATTCTGTAACTGTGCAAAAGCATCCTTTATCCATTCACGGACCCCCAGACGCACATGAGAGGAGGCGCCCGCCACACGGGGCCTCGCAGTCATTCACATGATTCCCCATAGAAGTCCCCGGTCATCTCCCCGAAGAGGAGCATTTCTCCAGAGAATGTAGGGTGCATGAGGAAGACACCATCTCTGGGGTCATCTCTCTGATGACAAATATTCACCCTGAAAGCCCCAAATGCTCATAAGTGTCAAAAACCTGGGTGTCTGGTGCTCTGAGGATGCAGTCTGCAGATTTCATGGCCCCTTTTGGTTTTCCTTGGGCCTCTGACACTGGTAAGTTTCTCTCTCCCCAGCCCAGATTTATTTTCAAGGGCTTAGTTCCGAGGAACGATGGGAATGTTTCAGCCTGAGTGCTCCTGACCACAAGGAAAAAAGCCCCGAATACATTTCACAGACATCAGCGAGGATTCTGCAAAGTCCATTCTTTCAAGAACAAAATTGCATTTTATGAAGCCGTCCCTTTTCTGTTTCATCTGTCAAGCGGGTTTGCTGAGAATAATTTAAATTTCATGCAGCAGCAACTGCAGGGCCGCGGTGCTTCCTTTCCATCCCACAAACAGGCCTGGTCGCTGAGTTCCTGCTTCTCAACCACCCTCCCCAGGGCTTTGAGTGCCTGGAGCCCAGACTGCCAGCGGTGGGCCAGTGGCACCACCGGCTGCTGTCCCAGCTCCCAGCTTCACTTTGTGCCACATCAGTCAGGGGAAGGGACAGTCCAGAGGGCTTCCCTTTAGCACACCAGCACCAACCCTCAAGAGGACTGGTTTCTCACCAAATGTACGGATACTTGGTCTGACTCAATCTCTGATTTAACTTTTATCGAGTGCTTAACAAGTGGCAGGTACTGTTCTAAGCTTTTCCGTACATATTAATTTAACCAACCCTCACAACGGCTCTAAGAGGAAGACACTATTGTTATTCCCATTTGATAGACAAGGAAACTGAGGCTCAGAGACGTACACAGCGCCTAAGTGGCAGAGGTAGGATACAAACCCAGTTCTTCGAGAGCTTGAAGCTCTCACCAGCTGTGCAACGTAGAGTCGATGTAATCTTTGGCCTGAATTTTCCCACCTATAACACACAAGGTAAATATGCCCATTGAAATTCGGTGTTTGCTGTCCGGTAGGTGGATGAGAGGATGGGAAAAGTTACCGGAACAATGCTGCAATAATGGTTACCATGGTGAATGCAATATGCCAGGCAGCCTGGGCGGAAAGGAGCCAGCCCAGACCGGGTCTGTTTCTCACTCACTAGGTGACCTCAGCCAGTCTTATTTCCTCTGAGTTTCACTCTTCTGACCTGCAAAATAGAAGGGCTGCAGCACGGTCACTCTGCTCCTCATGGGCTCCGGGGCCTTGTGTCTCAGACGTTCAAGAGCTGATCCAGGCCCCAGGGAAGCAGTTTATTGGTCTTAGCAGTATGTGTGTGTGTGTGTGTATGTGTGAGATCTGGCCAGGCCCTCCTCGTGCCTCAGTGACCCAGGAATCTGTGTTTGTCCAATTGGCCTTTCATCAAAAACCTGCAAGAAATCCTCAGGCCACAGAAAAATGAAGAAACAGAAAAATCAACTCAGGCCTGAAGGCATCAGTGGCAGAAATAATTGTCATCACCTCACTAACCAGCCACTGGCAGCATAGCCAGCCTTCCCCACCCCAGAGAGCTGGGACCGTCCCCCATGGGTTGGCAGAAGCAGCCCCAGCACTGGGAATGAGCTGGCGACCAGGCCCATGGGGCAGGGGGGAGGCTGGGTGAAGGGGCAGGCCGCCTCTACATTGGTGGTGATGGCCTGGGATGCCCGTGGTTGCCCACATACCCAGAGCATGTGACACTCACCCTGCTCCATGCCCAGCCCAGGGGGGATGCCAAGGTCTGGCAGTGCTGACACTTATCCCCAAGAGTCACCTTCTTGGGGACCTTTTCCTGAGTCCTCAGGGGTGGCTCTGGCCCACACATGGCACTAGACCCTTCACCAATGGAGCAAACCAATACATCGAAGCAGCCTTTACCACATTCGGGGGCAGCAGGAACACACATGGAGAGGAATACACAGCTCTGCCCCTGGCTTCTATGTAGCGCCCTCCCCCCACCCCTTCCACCAGTGTGGGGTCTTGGCCCTATTTACAAATGGGCTTTCCTTTGAGGAAAGGGCCCCATGGCTGCAAAAAGCTATAAAATGCCTTCACTCAATCATCTGGCTTACCTGGTGGTGCTGACTCAGTTTTGGTTTGGGGTCCACTAGATGCCCTCTTCCCTCTAGTCTCTCTTGCTGCCATGTCACCTTGGTCATGTTATGTCTCCATGTCACAAGGTCAACTTGAGCCCCAACCACTCAGAAACACAATTTCCTTTCCCCGCCTGCTCTTGTTTTTTCATCTGAAGACCTACCTCTTTCTCTTGTTGAGGCTAGAAATGGTCACTTTTCCTTATAGGGGCATGGCCTTGTCCCATAGGCCTCACCTGGGTGATGGTGACAGCACTTATACAGGACTTACCATGTGCCAGGCTCGGCTCTGTTCTGAGCATTTCACACGTGTTTTAACTCATCTGATTCTCACAATAACTCTGACAGGCAGCTACCACTACCTATTCCCATTTTACAGAAGTGAGGCCCAGAGAGGTTAGATAACTTGTCCAGGGTCACTTAGCAAGCAAGAGAAAGAGCAGAATTCAAATCCAGGCAGTCTGGCTCCATGTCTGTCTTTATCCATTCCATTAAGCTGTCTCCACGAGAGACACATTCTTGGGTCATTTGGTCACACGGTCCAGGCCACAGATTGGTTACATCCTGGCCCGTGGGTTCCCTGAGGGCCAGAGCCAGCCCTGGCTGCTTGGTAAAGACGCAGTTTGTTGACCAGGGAAACCACAGATGCCTCAGTTCGGGCCTGCCTGTCAATTGATGTGGTATTGGCGTGGGGTTAGACAAACAGGCTGGGGGACAGGCGTCTGGGGGGCAGCCACTAGGGCAGGATGGCAGAAAGGCACCACAGCCCGAATTCAGTGATAGAACCCTGGAAGGAAGCCACTGTAGCTGCTCTCACCCCTCTCCCCTGCACACCCGGTTCTCCTGAGCACCCCAAAGATTCCAGGGCGTAATCAGGCACCTTTGTTTGTGCTGACAAGCCCCTGCAGGTATGATACTGGGCTGGAGGTGGTAATGGAGGGAGCTGTGCCAAGGAGCTGGCTGTCCTCACAGGCATGAACTTTCGCCTCTCTACCCTGCAGCCGCCCAGTGCAGTCCTTGCCCAGATGTTGTTTTCCGTCTGAGGCTGGGTTCCTTTCCTCCCATGTGCTGTGGTTTGGGGCCCGGCCAGTCAGGGATGGTGAATATTGAGCTGCTTGGGAGCAAAGAAAGAGCTGTGTGGGCAGGGCAGGGCAGTCCCGTGGGAGGGGCCCTCACCTCCCAGTCCCCTCAGCTTTCCTTGCCTGGTAGAGCCCAAACCCCTGCCCCAGGCACAGCCTGACACCGTCCCTAAAAAGGCCTCTATCCTTGAGAGGGAGGAAACCATCAGGTGGGCTCCCAGGTCCAGCTTCTCTCTCCAACCTGGAGCCCCCAGCAGTCAGCTCTAGAAGCTGCCATTCTCCAGATGGCCAACAGCTGGGCTTGCCAAGTGCCTGCCAGATGTGGCCGGCGGGGCAGCCGGCAGGCTCCACCAGGCAGAGGTCACTGCATCGGAGCAGTCCTGGGGGCTGGCCCCCAGGGGAGGAATGTGTTTGGCTGGTCTGGGGGCGTCGTGTCCAAATACTCCTCCTCTCCTCTCTCCCGTCCAACATTCCTTCCCTCCCCACCCCAGTGGGGTGGTGTTTTCATAACAGGAAAATAAAATCAATAATGCACTGCAGCAAGATGTCAGCGCGCTCAGCGCTGGCCTCCAGTAGCTCCATTGTCTCGGCCTCCACCGGGCCCTGCGCCCACGGCGCTCAGTTATTAACGGGAAGCAGGGCTGAAAGGGGGTTTTGAAAACCACGGAGACAAAGGCGTGGCACACCTGGAGCGCGGCTTTCCAATGCCACAGCCACCTCACAATGGCTGGGGCCGGGCTCCCCCGCCTTGAACTTCTCCGGCAACTTTTCTGAAAGCAGGAAAGAAAAGACTGGATGCGCACGCACACACGTCGGCTTGTGAGCTCCGGGCAGGCGACTCTGAACGGCTGGCAGAGGAGACGGCAGTTGCGGGGCCCCTGCCCGTTGAAGGGAACAGAATGGCAATGAATAGGCTTCCTGCCACCGGCCACCGCCACGTCCATCAAGAGCTCTGGTTGCCTAAGGGGCTCTGAGCAGCTTGAGGGGGACCAGCTCAGCCTGGAGCCAGGCAAGAGTCTTGGTGACATTTTCATTCCACATCTCCATTAGTAACGCAGCCCGGTTGCTGCTGTCCTTCAGGAGGCTGGAGCTGCCATCTCCCGGAGAGAGGGAATGACCCCGAGCTAATGCCCTGAGGCCAACTGCTGGGCCCCAGGCCTGGATTCCGGAGGAAGGTCCAACCGTGGTCCAGCTCTCAGACTCCGTGTGCCTCAGTATCCCCAACTGTAAGGCGGAAGTACTGATCTCACAAGGTTGTCTGAGGCTTGGAGGGGACAATGGATGTGGGAACTCGCAGCACAGTGGTTAAGTAGTAGATTTATGACCATTGATTTAGGACTGACTGCTGGTCAGTATCTTCTTGCAAATCCAAGTCACTGGTGTCCCCAGGGGGACTTGCATGGTCTAGATTCACCTATTTAGGGAACCTGTATGGCCAACTGGGACTCGCACTGTTATTCTACTCATTAAATAGCATCTAATCAACATGGCAGAGGACAATGAGCGGCCTCAGCACCTGCTTGTCTTCCTACAAGTTAGTCACAGAGAGAGACTCTATGGAAAATAAAACCACGTTAACTTTAACTTAAACAGTTGCCTGGACCAGCTCCAGGGATGCCAAGAGAATGCAGTGTTCCACGCACAGGCTATAAAACTGCAGAGCTGGCCTGGCCTGCAGGGGGCGCCCCCTCTGCCCGGCTCCCGCTCGGACAGGATGCTAGGTCTTACCTTGGTGGTGACGGCGGAGGCAGAGCTGGCCACGAGGCTGGTGATGGCCTCGCCGCTGCCGGTGGTGCAAGGAGCGGGGGCCGTGGCAGGTGTGGGCAGCCGGGAGGGTACCACAGGCAGGGGCAGGAGGCCGGGCCGGGCGCTGAGGCTGCTGGCTGTGCCGCCACCAGCCCCGGTGGTGGCACTGCAGATGCTGGTGGTCCCATGCGTCCCATTGGCACTCCACTCGCGGCGGTCCCAGCCCACCCGGTAATCTCTTTCAAAGCGGCTGTGGTGCCGGGACATCTCGGTGGGACGCGGCTGCTCCTCACAGGGAAACAGAGGCCGGACCTGCTGGCACAGAGCAGAGAGGAGGGCGGTTTAGACCAACAGCCCTGCTAGGATGCGACGAGGGCAGCAACAACTGCCGGCATCTATTAAGCACCTTCTCTGTGTGCAATAAAGGGCTTTCGAAAGATATAGCTCATTTCATATTCACAGCAAGCCCACAAAGCATGGGTCATTAGCCCCACGTCACAGACGAAGAATAAGTGATTTGTCCAGGATCACATGGCAAAACTGTAGTAGACAGGATTTGAACCCAGTCAGTTTAAAGTAATGCTTTTTGTTCTGCAGCATTCCACTGCCCTGAACGACATGGATGTGCACATTTTAATTTTGCTTGAGATTTTATCCCACCGGCCCCACTGTACAAACAAGATCCTGTGGACTCCTCAGGCCACGTTTTCCTCAACCCTATGATGGGGGGATAGCAGCCACATCTGTACACTCACTTTATAGTGGACAAGGCCCTTCACATAAGTCTCATTTGATCTTGACAGTGGCCCGTGAGTTGGCAGGGTGTGGATCATCCCCAATTTATGGACAAGGGAGCTTATTGAGAATAAGCGATTCCCTTGAGGTCAGAGAACTAGAACTTGAGAAAGTGGCTAAGATCTCCAGCCTTCAGACTGTAGCTCAACGTAGAACTCAAGTCTGAAAAGGTGCTGCACCTCCAAGAGTTAAGAGTTGTCCTTCATAGACCTATGATTCAATTGCTGCCACCGGAGACCCCCGTGCTCCCTGGCCTCTATTAACCAGACCCTCTCCCAAGCGACTTTCCTGAATATCCGAATGTAAGGCCCTCAGTGTTGTCATGGAGACCTAGTTACAGCAGGATGCTCTGAGGGGCCTTCTGCATCATCGAAGATTGCATTCTGCTCAGCATTACGATGACTTGCCTGCCTCCCTGCCCAGCTGGGCCCGATGTCACCCTCAGTCAGGAAGGATGTAAAGACACAGGAGAAGTTGTCTCCGTCAGAGAGGACACAGTGAGGCAGAGGCAGGGGGGAGAGGGTACGACAGTGCCAGGGCACAGACAGGTGAGTTGGAAAGGGATCTGCCCTGCACATCACATCTCCAGCCCTGGGAACAGCTCAGGCACGACTTGGTTCTCTTTGACCCCTTTCCATTCTCCAACCATTTCCTGTCTGGGGTGTGAACTCCTGGAGGGCAGGGATGGCTCCTGGCTCATTGTCCTAGCTCACCAGTCCAGTTCAATCCCAGTGGGGGGCTCTGAAATTGTTGGCTAGTGGATGGACAGGCCACTTTATTTTTAAAATTTCTATCAAGCCCGATCCTACCTGGTCTTTGTACACACACACCTGGTTTCCAACTTCTAGTGCCACAGAGCCAGAGTCTGGGCCCAACCCCCGCCACCAGTTTCCCGTTTCCTACCTGTGGGATTGGCCTTGCCCTGGCAGTCATGTCCCCTCCCTTGGCACTGTCCCCTCTGCTAGGCCCAGGGAGCAGACCTGAGCTTGACCTGCAGCCTGGGCTAAGCCTGCGGGCCCACCTGAAGCAGAGCTGAACCTCTTAAATTGGACGGTGGGTTCACTGTTTATGTCATCATTATGCTTCAGAGCTTACCCAATGCCACAAAAATTATTTTTTTATCTGTTTAATATTACAAAATAAAAAAATAAAAATCAATTCCCCCTTTGATCACCCCTCATAAACTTTTGCAACCGAGGTTCTTGAAAGAGTTGTCTAAACTTAGCTCTCGTCACGCCTGCTCACGATGCAGCATGCTCCCACGCAGCTTTTGCTCCGGCCACTCCTTGGGCGTGGTTGTCACTGAGGTCAAGAATGACCTGCTTGTTCAATCCAGTGGGATATCTACGCCCTCGTCTTTCCTGACTTCTCTCACATTTGGTGTGGTTGGTCTCTCTCTCTCTCTCTTTCCGGAAACCTCTCTCTGTGGTTTCTGTGACAGCATCCTAGTTTTTCTCCTCCCTCTCTGCTACTCCTTCTTAGTCTTCTTTGCAGGCTCTTCTTTCTCGGCTCACCCTTGAGGGCCCAAATTTCTCCCTCTTCTTTTCTCACCCTACACTTTTGCTGGATGATCTCATTCAACTATCACCTCTTTAGGGACGACCCCCAAGGCTCCATTCTCAGCTCCCTCCCTTTCCAAGTACCACACCCGCCATCCCACTGCCCGCAGTACCTGTCCCTGCTGTCCCACAGGGACCTAACGACCATATGCCCCTGCCACCTTATTGTTCTTTGGCCCTCTCATTCTCAGGAACTCCCTCTCTCAGAGAAAGCCACTCCCGTCTCCCCATCTCTAGCCCCACATTCAACAGCAAGCTCTTTGATTCTAAGCCCCAGTTGCTTCTCACATCTGCCCTCCTCTCCACCTGCACATCCATCACCCCAATTCATTGTCTCCCACACAGACTATCTCACTAGTCTTCCTGCCCCCAATCTCGCCCTTCTCATCCATTCTCCACCCTACTGCCCTAATGACTTTTTTGAAACACAAATCTGATCTTTATGATACTTTACTCTCCTGCTTTAAATCCTATCCTTCAGAATAGAGTCCAGACTCTTCAGGGGGGCCCGGAAGATACTTGCAGATCTGGGCTGGCTCACTTTTCTAGCATCACCATTCACTCTTCCCACCCAGAGGCGATGCCTGGCCATTCCAAACACCTTAGAGTTTCTGAAGGCATCATGCCCTCTCTCAGGTAGGGGTCCAAGCCCACGCTGTTCCTTTGCCAGGAATGACTTCCCACCCTCCCCCTGGCTAAGTTCTGCGTGTCTGTTATGACTCAGCTCGGGCACCAACTCCTCTTGGAGGTTGCACTGGCTCCCTCCCTCCCGGTCAGGTGAGACGCCTCTCTGTCCCCCTGATCACCCGGCACCCACCACCATCCCAGCATGGATGGCTTTTGTATATTTGCTGTGTTGAGAACAGGCTCCAGGCTGGTTGTCTCTGTAACCCCAGCACCTAGCACAGTGTCTGCCATAGAAGGGTGCTCAGTATATGTTTGCTGAAGAATAAGCAAATGTTTATTTCTTAATTGCTAAATGTTTCCAGAAGGGACAAACACATTTGTGGGAAGCGAAAAGCTCAGACACAAAAATCTTGAGTCTTCCCATCGGAAATTCCATGGAGGCATTGGAGTAAGGAAATGTCCTCCCTTCCTAGTAAGTCAGACCTGGAGCCTCCAAGGCCGGCTCTGAAAGGAGAATCTCTGCATGTCCAGGGTCAGCTGGACCCCGTAGCTTAGACTCTTGTCTCCCAGGATTCACCTGCTAAGGCAGGGCTCTTGCTAATTGTCAAGGCCGCAGGGGCCACTGCTTCCCTAGGTTGGATTCTAAGTAGGGCAGAAATGACGTTATAAGTTCGCCACACTGCATCCTCTCTCTGACCACCCAGGAAGACCTCTCCCAGCTCCCTGGCAATTAGGTTGGGATCATACATCTGCATTCAGGCAGGTAGAATGAGTGGGGGAGATGAAGACCACTTCCAAACTTGGCCGTCTAAAAACATCTTATATGACCCTGCGGTTCCCTTCACCTGCTGTGGCAACCTTGGAGGCCACATCTCCCAGCTGGGGCAGCTATCCCATGGAAGAGGGTTGCTCCACCATCATTGGACTTGGCGTGATCAAGATATAAATCTTTCTAGTGTTAACGCATTGAGGTTGGCAGTTTACTTGTTACCTAAGTCTAGCCTAGCCTGACTGATACGCTAAATCAGCCCCTACACTCCTACAAAACAACACAACCTCACATAGTGTCAAGGAAATCATCTCCTTCCAGCTGGTGAGGATGGAGAGGAGGATGGGGAGGAGGTGACCAGCAACTGTGCACTCCTGAGAGTGCCCAAAGCCTGCAGAGCTTGGGATCAGGTCAGAGGGGCCTCCTTAGCCCCATAGAAACCTCTGATGCCAATGAAACCTCTCAGCTCGCTGCCTGGGGGACTGCCTGCTGGACTACGCTGTGACTCCATCTTACTCACAGTCCCACGGCATGAAAGAAAAGCCGTTCCAGCAGCCCTTCCCTCCCGCCGTCCCCATGCCACTGCTCATCTCCTCATGTCTCCTTAAAATGCTGGAGAGGAGACAGAGACTCAGGCAGCTGGAGGCCCCACAGTCTGGTTTCAGCATCATTAAGGGTATTCAACACAAAGGTGAACTACTTGCATGCCAAGTTTGGGTCAGACTTCATCCCTCAATTTAATTTCCCCTTTCAGAAGGAATGAAAGAAATGTGTTGCATAGTTTACCCTGGGTGAGATGGCACAGTGCCAGCTCCAGAGGTGGCAACTTAAGTATTTCCTGCTGGGCCGGAGCCAGCACGTCAAAAATGTCTCACGTGCCCACACATGTGTCCAGGGTGGTTGTGGGGGAGGCAATAGGAAGGGCTTATGGGGGCGGGAGGAGGCCCCCAATGAACGAGGTGTCTCAGAGGAGACTGGTCAAGCAGTTACAGACAAAGCACATAAGAATGCTCCCTTGTCAAGGTGGGCACCGTCTCCTGGCAGGCTGCTGTGACCTGACGGAGCCTGGCACGGGGCCCTCGTCATGAGAGAGGGAGGGTGTGGGCCGAAGCCGGTCCCCTGAATGTGGGGGTCTGTTTATAGAGAAACCAGGGCTCGCACCTGGCTGGGGTTAGTGTGTTGCCGGCACCTTATAAATTACATGCACATGTGTGAAGAAAAAGCCCTAAGGTCTAGAAAATCTTATATTTGTGGTAGAGGCAGGTCACGCCGAGGTCCAAAGGAGAGACGTTTTGGTGCAGGGCCCGGGTTAAATCTGAAAAGTCTCCCAGCGGTGGCTGTTTTATGTGCGAAACTTGGCTCTGGCCTCTCGGATCCACGTGGCAAAGCTGTTTCTCCACCACAAGAGCTGTCCTTTGCACCATCCCAGGGACGTGGCTGGCAGAGAGGAGGCAAGGGGGCTGGGCCCTTCCCCGGGGAGGGCAGAAGCCTATTTTTGCTTGCCTGGAATCGCACACTTGCACAGAACCTCCCAGTTCACAGAATGCACGCGCCTCCGTGCTCTCACACGACGGCCCCGCGTGCAGACGTCCGGTTTCCACTTTCAGAGCCAGGCCCGGATGCAGAGAGGCTGGAGCCTGGGCCCAGCACACCACTGCCTTCTGGTTCCCAGTTCCATTCTCTTTGTACACACCTCCTCTCCCCCGGGAGCACTGGGGGGACCTCCTTACAGGATTAGAGCAAATGTGCAGAATGGGGTGAACACGTCACGAGGACACTCCCGATGAGCCAAAGTGCTCCTGTGAAGGTGCAGCCATTGGTCCTGCTGCCCTCCCGCCCCCGGCCTCCCCATTCAAAGCCACACGTGCCGGTGCCTCAGTACACACAGGCACACCCCAAAACCTAAGGACAGAGTCCCCCAGCACCCCAGAAACGCAGCAAGGCCACACTGACCAGCTCTGGGGGAAAACCACAGCCATCAAGTTCAACTCAGCCTCATGCCTGAGATGACCCTTCCGAAGTGTTGTAGTGGCCACCGGGGGTGTGCCCATAGCACCCTCGTTCCCCTGTGGACAGGTCTTTCTTTTCCAGGGCTCGTCTCTGAGAGGTTGAGGGTCTACTCCTGTGGTCTCCCCCACTCCTGAGGACGAGGTGCAGGCTCCCATAATGCTCACCTGCTCACGAGCGGGTCCCGGGACCTCCACACACAAGCTTCACCCTTGGGCTCCCCATTCAGCAGGAGTGAAGAGAAGTCGGCTTCCCTGCCTGCTGGCCCCTGGGCCCAGTCCCCCATCTGGCAAGCAGCCCCAGAGCACGAGAGCCTGCAGGAATGAAGGAGGGACCACCTGCCTCCAGGAGCTTTGGAGGAGACAGCTGGGCTGCTAACTAGATAAAAATCAAAGGAGGAGGGTGCCTCAGCCCCTGACTTCTAGCTCCTCTCCCAACCTTTGCCCACTGCCTGTCCCTAGAACCCTCCTGTTCTCTGCTCTCTCCTTTCTCTCTGCTGACACCGACATACAAAACAGGCGGGGGACTCCACTCTGTACCCCGACCTCCTTTCCTCAGTGTTGCTGCAGCCTCTGGAAAGGAGCAATCCCCTGCTTAGAACCTGTCTGGAATTTGATCCAAAGTTTTAGCTATTGTTCATTTTGTTTTTACATTTTCTGTCATGGGTTAGGGTACCTCTATAATGCTAGAAAAGTTAATGTGAAATAAAAATATTCATTTTCTCTACTTTGGAGTCGTGTAAGAAATAGTCTGGTTCTATTGAGCTTACCCTCTGTGTCCTTCCCCACCAGGAAATATGGGCTCCATCCCAGTAAGTGCCTGGTCTAAGGCCCCGTTCAGGCTCTGGAAACCCCCCACAGATCTGGGCCCTTTCACGTTCAACGCTGCAGTCAAATCCGGAAACCTGGGCAGGCTCCAGCTATTTGGGTACCTCTCTGGCCCTGCTGCTCAGGGTGGCCACTGAGTTGTTGGGTTCCAGGGCCTCTCTGCAAAGGGGCCCACGCTCCCTTCCCTGTTTGGTGAAGCCACACCCAACTGGCTGCCAGAGTCTGAGTACAGGGCCTGTCCCCTCTGCTGTTGATGCCCACTCCAGGACTCAGACTTGAGCCCCTGTGCAGTGGAAAGAGAGCCGGGTGGGGAGTTAAGAGGGCTGAGTTTGAACCCCAGGACCACCCCTTACTAGCTCTGGGAACTTGGGGATGATTATTCATCTGGAAAACAGGGATAGACAGCTCCACCTGCCCCCAGGACAGACAAGAAGTTCTGTGAGCCCGCTGCACACGGTGAAGAGCCCTATCACTGGGTAATGATCAGATCCTAAAGTCATAGGGCAGAAAAGGACAGGCCTGCCACTCCAGCACCAAGAGGAACCGGGCAGGTTTCTGGGATGAGGACAAAGGAGACTGTCAACTATGAAGCTGTGTGTAGTTTGGTGTCTGAAACACACAGCCAAAGCCTCCCTGAGACCCCCTGTGCTTGGTGGACCAGACCATGTGGGGTGCTCTGTCACCCAGGACCACTGAGAATGAATGGAGGAAGGTCATCCTCAGCTGAACACCCATGACCTAGGGGATCTTGTATCAGGAACCCCAGGGCCTGCCGTGTCAGATGGGCTTCTCCCTGCAGCTCCGGGTGCCATAAGGGGCCCAGGCTTATGAAAGGGCTGGAGGAGGGGAATCAGCTGACACCAGGCTCAGCCCTGGTGCTTGAGCTGCATCTCTGTAAATTGGTCTCTTGGACACTTGCTGGATACCAGCTCAGCTGCCCTGCCGCACAGATTCGCCTCAACACGAATAATTCATGAGTGTAAATAATTGAGTTTCGCATGTCGTAGTCATTTGTGTTGTCCATGTGGGGCTGGGGCACGGGGCCCACTGTCCAGGAGCCCATGGCACCGGCCCCTGAGAGTTCCACGCTCATGGACCGGCATGGTGTGCACATCCCAACGCACCACAGGATGGTGGCTCTGTGTCTGGGGACACGCTCAGTGTGCTCTGGAGGCCGGTCATGTCCTGCACATATTGACATGCCTTGTGTGCACACGCTGTGCCTAGGATCACAGGTGGCTAATGACCCTTCCCTCCTTCTTGTCATTAAGGCACAGGCAGGAGTGGGCGCCGGCTGTGAGGGCCCCGCAGGCGTGATTTATCCACAGGCAGGTAGGGGAGCCGCGCTGCCTCCAGACAGGGAGCTGAGGAATGAGCTGCATCCCCGTCCGGCCCGATTGGAAAATGTATGATCGCCTCATTTGGGGGAGACGTGCTGCCAAGTCGGTTGGAACAGTCCGTGCCCATCTTTCTTATTTTCATTTCCCTCTCTGCATCTTTTAGCCTTTCTTCTGCAGCAAAATAATAAACAGCAGCCGGAACACCATCTTGGCAAATGCAACACAAAGGAATTCTGCGAGTGCTTCTGGAGAAGCTGCCTTGGCCATGACTTGGCACAGATGTAGCAGGGGCTGGGGATGCCCCTTGGAAATGCCTGGGGCTTCCTGGGGCTTCTTCAGCTCCCACTGACCCCTATCCCCGCCAAGCCCCACAAACTCGCAAGACTTTGCTTCTGGATGAGGCTGGGGGGCAGACCTGCTCCAGCCCCCTCCTGCAGCAGGACTTCTCTGACTAGTAGCTCACAGAGGCAAGCCTATGACCCAGTGCTGGACCAGTATGTGCTGCCCCCCACGTGAGTGCTGCTCCTGCAAGGGTGCGCTCCCTAAGACAGGACCCCTCTCTCCCTCTCTTTCCTCCACGTAGCTGACTGGGCACAGGCTGGGCAGCCGGGGGCAGGGCTTAGGAAGTGCCCAGATCAAAGTGGCAAGCCCTTTCCAGCTCAGAAAGGGTGGGGACTTGGCATGGCGAGGAAGGTGCCTAGAGGGAAAAATGCAAGGAGGCCTCCCCCTCAGGGTCCGCCCTGCACTTGCACAGCCCTGAGAGCGAGGCCTGGTACATTTTGCCTCATCTGCCTCACCCCAGTCCTGGCCCTGCTCCTAAGGGTGAGGTACTCCTCAAGAGGCTGCAGATGCTCCCGGTGGATATGAATGTGCAGGTAGTAGGGGCCACGTGAAGGTGCCAGCCTGGCCCATCCCTTGGATCAACTCACAACCCAAGGAAGTTCTGGAATATTACAGGCTAATGCCAGCCTCCCCCCTTCCCTCTGTAGGATGAGTGACCTAAGGTGTGGCTTTATTGTTAGATCCCTTCCTTAAAATACCAAAAAGCCCAGTGAGCTGAACACAGTCACTATTGTCACATTTCACCTCTGCTCTGGAAGGGCCTTTCCCTTCCACCTCACCTCGCCCAGCCACACGAGGGACCACGGTCCTTGTGTGAACACCCCTCTCCTAGCCATCACTGGTCACTCACTCAGCAGGGCAAGTGTGGAGACTGTCCGCCCAGGTGCCAGGCTGTAATGGCTCATCCCAGCCCTGCTGCTTAGCTGTGAGCAGGTTCCACCAAGACTGGCTCCAGGGTCTGGACCTCCTCCTCCAGGGTCCAGACCCAACCAAGCAGCCTCCACCAGGCCCTCCAGGCTGGGGGGAGAGGGGAGTCAGGGATGTGACAACTCAAATTAGAAGCCAGAGCAGTGACCTTTGACCTCTGCTTCCACTCCCCAGGTGGCATCAATCCGTAACAGAGAGTTTTAGGGCATCATCTTTAAAAGAAGATAGGAAACCTGCTTTCTCCACCGCCAGCTAAACCTGCGTGTATTTCCCAGATCTCGGCCCGTCCAAGCTTTGGGGGAGACACAATCCAGCAGACCCTAGAGCAGTAGGTGACTGGCCTCAGGGGAGGGCAGGGAGGGAGCCCCTGAATTAAAGGCCCAGCAGTGGTCACGACAGCCACAGTATGACCTCATAGGGCCACAGTCTGACCCTTCACAAGGTTCTTTGAAAGCCATCACATCATTTGCTTCTCACAACATCCCAATGGTGTAGGCAGGATGTGTTGACATTCGCTTTTGTAAGTGAGGAAAATGAAGAGAAGAGGATGAGGATGAGGGCTGGGATAGTGGCCTAAGTGCCTCCCACCCGAAGTGCAGCCTGCGGGTCTGCAGCATCAGCATCACCTGAGTGTTAGAAATGCAGACTCTCAGGCCCTGCCCTAGAACTGCTGAAACAGAATCTGTACTCTTCACAAGATCCCTGGGGGAGGAAGGGGGGGACTCCAATGCAGCTTGGGGCCTGAGACACGCCAGCCTGAGATCCACCGGCCTGTTAGCAGGACGGGAGTCGGCCCTAGGACGGCGGCATTCCGACGCTCGGGCAGCACTCACCCCTGCACTGTGGTCCTCAGATGGCCCTGGGGGGCAGAGGTATTTTGGGGAAAAGCCATATTCCATAATTACAGGGCTTAATACATGACCTAAAAAGACAAATGTTTCAAAACGTTTTTCTGATGATAGGTTTCGGGGAAAATGCCACTGATTCCTTTTCCAGGCACAATTTCTCGCACAAAAAGCAATCTCCCTGCCTCAGGAATGTGGTATCTAGTGCCCGTTTTAGATGAACAGTATTAAAAGAACAAGCCTCCCATTTCCCTCCCCATGTGCACCTTTGCTTTGAGAAGCTCTGGCTGTGAGTTTTGATGTAGTGATTTTTTTTTCACGAAGGCACACAGGATTCAGAGACTTCTCTCATGGGACTAATTGACTAGGCATTTGTGCTATTGCGATGGGTGTAAATCATTATAATGGTGATAATGAAAAATAAAAAAGATATTGGAAATGACAGTTGGCAACATAATATCAGCATAAACTGAGGGAAGAAGGGAGGCGTGTATAAATTAGGGGCTCGTAAACATCAGGATCGATGAGGCAGCTATGGCTGGTGGGTATGGCTTGATTGCTTAGAGGAGAATTAACCAGAGTTATCATTACGAGTAACCATCTTTGCTCCTTCTGACTTTTGTTCTTGGGGCTCCATGGAGAATGGAAACACTGAAATCTGGAGCATGCTTTCCCACAGTCCTGCAAACACACGATTGCAGTATTGGGAGCTAGACTGCGGTTACCTTGCTTCTCCAAGTGGGCCTCCCGCTCTCTCGCCTCGCGGGCATGCCTGATTATTCCGAATCTTGCAGAATTGACTAACTCAATGAGATCTCCCTTCATAGCAAATGGCATTCGTCAGTGACCCAAGCTGATGAATGAATCCTACTCGGTGCCTGGAGCCAGACCCAGCAGCAAGAGTTGCAAAGAAGAAAGAGTGATTCGGGCTCTCTATTTGGCTGCCCAAAGTGCTCTTGCAATTTGCTTTCTTCTAGAGAAGAGTCTATTCAAAAGTCTATTTGGAAACATTAGGGAACTGCCGTCACATGGCCGGCAGATCATACTGCCTGTGACAGGACATTATCTTCCTTGGGAGAGACTCGACTGCTCTTTTATTTCACCAAGTAAGTAGCATCTGGGCTGATGGCTGCAGAATTGCTCCAAGGGCTGAGGACATTAAAATCCCTGTCCAGAGTGAATGCGGAACTGACAGCCACTTCAGCATGCAGGATTTGTGGAACCTTCACCGGCGTTGGTACGAGCATGCTGCTTTCTCATCTCCCTCTCTGGTGGGACCTGGGGGGCTGCTGTTTATCTGGAATCCCTCCTGGGGAAACCACGAAGTAGTCGACTCCCTCTTCTGGGGCTCCACTTCCACAAGTCAGGACTCTGTGACCCCCTTTCCCTCCTAAGCAAACCCCCAGACATGCCCTTGGGTTAATACATGTTCTGCCCTTTGCTCGTCAAATCATATCAAGTTCACTTGCCACCTCTTACCCCCTTATGCCCAGCTCTGTGTGAGATTCTGAAAACAGGCAAGGACCAGGCAAGGCTCCTGCCTTCAGGGAAAGCAGGATTGTTCAGAGGAGAGCACACAGTCAGAAAAGAGAAAATCATGAGCAGGCCGGGCCTCAGGGAAGAGAGCAGCTAGTCTGACTGGAGCAGGCAGGGTGGGTCAGGGTGGCCCTGGAGCCCTGGGTATCCCAGCTTCAGGGGGCTCCATTCATTTCAGAGAACAGACGGTACTTGATCTAGGACACTGCGAGAGCAGGCACGTGGGCGATGACATAAATGCGGCGTGGCCAAGGATGGCAATCCCAGCTTTGCCTGCCATGCGTCGGCCCACGAGCTCACCCAGACGTGGGCTGTAACACACCTCTCCCCAACGGAGGCCAACAAAACGGCCTTCGCTTTGGCCTGGGGGACCGAAGGCCCAAACTGCTCACTGGGGTTTACTCCGGGATCAGCAGGGGAGGAGAGAAGTGATTTGGGCCACTTGGGAGAGACTTTCATCCCCTTGTCCTGGCCACTGACCCCACGTTTCGGCCACTCTCCTGCCGACCTCTCTCCTGAGAGCCAGGCGTGGCACAGACCTCAGAGCCTACTCAGCCTTCATTCGGGAGGTGCTGCCTCAACCTGATGTACCTGCAGCAGATTTTCACTGTCCTCATTCTGTGCCCATGTTTTAAATTTAATTAAATCAAAAAAAAACGACGACAAAAACCCACCCAGACCAGAGGGCAGCCTGTTGCGAGGCTGCGTGTTGTATCACCACCCAAGCATGCAAACGAGGCAGCCCTGTCGAGGAGTTCACGTCTCCAGTGCAGGGCTGGCTGTTTGAACAGCTTGTGTGCAGTAATTGAAACATAGATTTTTGTTGCCTTTCTGTTTATTTTTAGATTAACCAAGCAGGGATACTTGGCTTCCAGGCTGCCACTTCCACCCCCGTCGGGCAGCCTGGGACAGCTGGCCCCATGCCCACCAGCAGCAAAGACCACCATGTTCCCTCTGGGGTCTCGGGTCCTGGGTTTGTCCTGCACTTGACTCTGGGTTTGACCTTCATCGTGACCATCAGGGCCCAAGGCAGGGATGCTGATGAACGCAGGATGCCCACTGGCTATTCCCAAACTCCCAGGTCCCTGATGACTGTCCCATCCCCACCGTGCTGGACTCTCAGGGCAGCTTGGGGTCAGCCATCCGCTTTGACAATGGTGGTAATGGAGGCACAGAGGGTCAGGGCAGAGACGGAACTAGACGCCCGACCTGCCATTCCCAGGGCAAGGGGCTCCGACAAAGGAAGGGCCACATGGCTCAGAGGAGATTCTCTCAGGGTCAGTTTTCCATTTGGGCCACTTTAAAAATTATGGTGGCATCAACCTGGACAGGTGAGTTATGCTACGATGATAAACGGCCCCGACCTTAGTGGCTTAAACTACAGTGCGTGCTTTTCACTCATGCCACATGTTCCCCACTGGTCAGCTGGGGGCCCTGCCAGCTCATCCTTGCCCAGGACCCACACTGAGGGAGTGAGCCTCACTCAGGCTCGGCTGGCCACTGTGGCAAAGGGAAAGAGGGTTTGGGGAATCACACACTGGCTCTTATTGCTTTCCCTTGGAGGGACATGCATCCTTGCTGCTCTCATGTCATTGCCCAAAGTGAGGCCCATGGCCACGTCTAACTTCATGCAGGAGGGGAAGTGCAGCCCTATCGTGTGCCCAGAAAGAGAAATGGTTTTGGGGAAGACAGCGAGGGACAGGTGTGTGTGTGTGTATAGAGTGCCTGGGCTGGGCTGACTGAACCCTGCAGCATCCCTGAATCCCTCCATCTCAGCATCAACCACATTTGCTTGATGTTTTGATCTTTGTCCTTCTATCCCACAAGGCTGGCAGCTCCCTGAAGGCAGAGCCTGCCTTCTCCTCAACTCGTTGTCCCAGGGCCCAACCCAGGCTGGGCAGATTGCAGGAGCTCCACTGATGTTTACTGTTCCGTGGGTGGGGTTGTGAGCGAGAAGGACCTGCTGCTCACAAAAGTCCTCAGACCACTTTCTTCTCCCATGGAGTAGCCCCACCTCTGCATCGCTTGAGGCCTTACTCTGTACCAGCTCTTCCTGGAAGCCTTCCTGGACCACCCAGACGGCAGGGATAGCCGCTTGCGCCTCCTCTGCCATCCAGCACTGCTCTCTTCTCATTATTAATCCTATGAAATGGGAGTCGTGTAATGGGTTTGTTAAACAGGCTGAACTCAGTGGGATATCAGCAGCAAACAGATTTCTTTTTCTCCTACTTCTTTCCTTCAAACCTACTCTGTCAGAACCAAACAGCTTTTTTTTTGGCCTCTTTTGGGTACCACTTCTATTCCTATTACTGCTGCTGCTCCTCCTTCCCCTACCGAGAGCCGACCCTTCCTGAGTGTTACGTGTGTCTGGCACCGTGTGAGGGCCATCCTCGCATCAGCTCTTTTACTCCTCGGAACAAACCTATGAGGACAGTACTTTTATTAACCCAAAGCACGAGGAAGCTTAAGTAACTTATAGGTTCAAGTAACCTATGTGGCCACACAGCTAGTAATTGTCAAAGTCAACTCTAAAAACAATCTCATCCTTGGCTTCTCTGCAGCCAAGTCCAATCTTTTATTGGACTTTGATCTCATATCTGATTCGAAGCTCCTCCCTGCCCTCAGCCCCCACTGACCCAGGCTCAGAATCCTGTAATGGGACGGGAGGCAGGGTGACACTCTCCAGGTCCTGCCTCCTTCCCACTCACTAACTGCTCTCCTGGCTTCCTCAGAGTGGCCAGGAGGGAGGCTGAGAGGACGAGGGAAGGTGTAACCGGAGCACTGCAAACCTGTGGAGGTGGCTTTGTGTGGCAGAGCCCCAGGACTGGCTCTTCTGCCTGTGGGCACTGCTGTGGGCTCTTTGTCGGAGCTGCTGGAATGGTCTGGTTGTGCTGAGGGTGCTCCCCGCAGAGCTCTGATGGCTCATATCCTGGTAGGCTGTCCTCTCGGGTGGGGTTTTCCAAGATGGTCAAGTCTGGCTCCCTTGTGCCGTGTCCACTCTGGAAGCATGATCATGACTTTACCTTGACCAATTATGGTCAAGGCCAACTCTGGTCCTGCAGAGTCACGCACAGTCTCGGTGTCCCCAGCTCCAGGGAACACAAGTCGCATCTTCCCAAGGGTCAGTCTCAGGGTGGCACCAGGTCCCACAGGATTGGCTTGAGCTGATGGCGGGTGGGGGCACCTCCCCAGGAGCGGTGGGGGGGGGGGGGAGAAGCCTCCATGCTCCCTCCTAGGACAGCTTTCTTCTCAGGAATGACATGCCCTGTAGTCGTCTCAAGACTTTCCTAACTTATGGGCTGGGGGAGGTAGGGAGAGGGTCTTGGGGCTACCTTTTTAATGCCGGAGTACTGAGCACCTTTCATGCTCAGCCTTGGGCCTCATCCGGGACTCCAAGACAATGGGAATAGCCTAATTTAACATCCTGCTATAGATGATTCAATCCTTCTCCAGTTCAGCTCTCACTTCTCATCACCTTCCTGATGAAGCCATGTGACTCTGCCCCCTCACCCTTTGGCTCCACTCCCTTCTAACCCTTGCTCTGCAGGGTCCCATGTGCCTAATCACGTACTAAGCTCTGAAAACACACAGCATTGGCCACTCCCCACAGGTAGCCTGGGTGGAAACCCTAGTTACACCCAACAGTCACATCCTTTGCCCACAGTCACATTTGTGCAGACCCCAGCTGCACAGAGCTAGGTTCCAGGGTCTACTGAGGGGAAGGGAGTGGGCACCCTGAGGACAATTGGGGATGACAGGGTCAGGGCCACTGAATGGGTGCTGGAGAGCTGTCTACAGGCCGGATCTCAGCTGCAGCAGCCCCAGGAGAGGGAGGGAGATGACCATCTGCTCTTGGCTCAGCCCAGCTCAGCCTGCAGGCACAGGCAGTCCTTTTACAGAGGGCTGATCTGCAGCAGCCACCCAGAGCAGAGCTGACACCCCACTGTCTGGGCTCAACAAAGAAGGCTGCGGACGTCTGGGCTTGGATGGGGAGGGGCGGGGAGGAAGGGAAACCCTGCCCGAGGCTGGGGGACTCTGGTGTCAGATACTAGCCTGACACCATCAGGATGGACTTCTGGGGCCAGAATAAAGGGAGCTCAGTATTGCTCATGCCAGAGAAGAGGACTGGCCTGGCACCCATTCCCTGGCTGCCCAGGAAATGACCCGTTCCCAGGAGCAGTGTGCAGGGCGTGCTCACCCGGCAGCCTCCAGGGCCGCCCACCTCCGGGAAGAGCCGGTGAACTCACTGCGAAGTCAGAGCCAGAGATGCCAACACCCCCTTTGCTTGCACGAGCTTGAGATGGTGCCGTATCACGCTCCACACTGCTGAGCCTTTGCTCACGTCGGCCCCATGACCTGGGGACCCCTCTCTGTTGTGCTGGGCCTTCCTCGCCCAGCTGCAAGGAGACAGAGGGGAGGAGAGGCAAGGAGCATTTACTGAGCATGCCTGTCACTCTGAAAGTCACTTACACTGTGTGAGTCATAGCACTGCCTCCATTTTATAGAGGGGAAACTGAGGCTCAGCGATTAGGTGCTTGCTCAGGGTCACAGAGGGAGGAAGTGGTGGTGCTGGGAGGAAGGCTTTTGCATTTGGTTTGAAGCCGTGCTCTTTCCACTTCCCCTTCAGCCTCACAGCAGGACTCAAACTCCCGGATGGCCCCAACCCTGCAGATCCTTGCCTGAAACACAGGCTTCTTATGGGTCCAGCCCCTTGACTGACAGCTGTGAGTTACCTCCTGACTTCAGCCACTTCTCGCCATCTCCATCCTGGCCACCCTGGCCTGAGCCTCTGTCATCTCTGACCTGGGTCTCTGCTGGAGCCTCCTGATCGTCTCCCTCCTTCTTCTTGCCCTCGTTCAGTGTATTCTCCATGCAGCAGTCAGAGAGATTCTGATAAAATGCAAGTCAGACCACTCACTCTTCTGCTCAAGTCCCTGCAGTGGCCCCCATCTCACCCTGAGAAAGAGCCAAACCCTCACAAAGTTCATGAGGCCTGGGGGCCCACTCCACTCTCTTGCTTTATCTTCCCCACAACAACTTTGCTCTAGCACACTGGCCTCCTTGCAGCAATTTCAGCATCTTAGGCCCCCTCCTACCCCAGGACCTTTGCACGTGCTATTCTCACTGCTGCCCCACTCTTCCCCAGTTACCCATATGGCTAATGCTCTCATTTTCTTCAGGTCTCTTCTTAAATGTTACCTTCTCAGTGAGACTTTCTCTGACCATCTTATTTTAAAACAGCAAGCTCTTTCCCTGCTTTATTTGTTGACAGCTCTTACTGCCTTCTTTTAGATTACATAATTTACTTAGATTTCTCTATCTCCCCCACACTGGAATGTAAGTTCTAGAAAGGTAGTGCTTTATCAGTATTGATTCATTTAATCTACATAGCAATCAGCTATTATGACGGCTCTCTCCATTTTCCAGATGAGGAAACTGAGACTCAGAAATGTCAAACAACTCGCCCAAAGTCACCCAGCAAGGAAGTGGCAGAACCAGGATTCAAACCTGGGTGATGTGGCTCTCAGCCACTGCGCTCTCCCACTGCCGGTTCTGTTCACTGCTGTATCTTGGCCCAGACAGGGCCTGGCCCCTTGTAGGCACTCAGTAAATAATAAATAAAGAATGAATGAATGAATGAATGCTGCAGTCCCACCTCAATGTCGTTTCCACGCCGTTTTCTCTCCCCACAGACAGAGAGATCCTGGATCAAGGACTCCTGCTGTCCCCTCTACGCTGCCCGACTCGCCAGGCCGCCCATACCTGATGGGGGCAATGTTGGTCAAAGTATGTGAAGGGAATGAATCTGCCCTGAGTCTTAAAGTGGTTCCTTCTGCCAGTGGCCACAGGGAAGGGACAGTCCAGGCTGGTTGGACAAAACATTTCCCTCGGAACTGTGGTCAAGACCCACACGTGGCACAGCCAGGCTCCCACCCCTCTCTCCCTGCCCAGTACCCCCCACAGAGCCTGGACAGTCTGTTGGGGAGTCTGGGGGGCAACCTTGTGAACACAGGGTGGGCTCCTACACCCCCAATGCACCAGCCCCAGCAGCACTCGGAGGGAACAGCCAGCGCCTCCAGGAGCAGACACATCCACAATGCAATTCCTTGGAGGAAAATTACTCAGGCAGCCATTTATTAAAACACAACTGCTCCCTGGGAGGCCTTTGGGCAGTGGAAATACCAAATAGCTTTGAAGTTCCAGCCGTCCCTGAACCGATGCAGCAGCTTTCTAGGCACCGTCTGACTTAAAATCTGCCTGCTCTTTCCCCATCTGGAAGGTCTAATGAAACGTTACACTGCCAGGAAACAAGGAAATAAGCGGCTTCGTTGGTGAGGGACATCTATTTGATTTCTTGCCTTGGTCTGCTATGAACCTCAAGGGAATAACTGGTAGGAGAAAGAGAAGAAAAATAACATCTACTGTCCATGGATCAGGCACTGTGCTTGAAGAATGCTGTATGTTACACTCAACCCTCATGGGCAGGCTGGGGAGGGATGCTTTATTCCTGCCTCTGTGGCAGAGGCCACTGGTGCTCCCCATGTCTGCGTCCCTCTCTCAGGAACCACGGCAGGACAACATTCCCCAGCCCTGCTTGATTCTAGCTGGGGTCACGTGACTAGTTCTCACCAGTGTGTGCAAAATGTGTGTGCAAATGATTTGGGCCTCCCAAGCCTGTATGGCTATAGGCAGAGCCGCCTTCTTCACCCTCTCTCTTTCCTGGTGCACGGCAGGGGAGGACGAGGCCCAGATGTCAAAGACTCACTGTGGAAGGAGCCTTGGCTCCTGTTGGGTCACAGAGCAGAGCTCCTTCCCAAACTGTGACCCCAGAAGGAAATAAGCTTCTATTGGATGAAGCCACTACGATTTTGGGGTTGTTTCAGCAGTTGACCTGCCCTGATTAATGCAATCTTAACTTTCCAGGGGAGGAAATGGAGGCCCAGAGAGTTGAAAGGGACTTGCCCGTGGTCACCAAGAGCCCGGATCCAGCCAAGCAGGAGCCCTGCGAATGTTAACTAGACCGGGTTCCTTCTCTCAGGTGTCCCGGGGGAGAGGCCTGGGCAGCTGTTCTGAGTCATCTTCCAGATTCAACCCCAATTCTGAGGCTGAATCCCTGAGGATCCAGGCAGGAGACTGTCCCTGGGGGACGGTCCCAACCCTGCTTCCTCGCTGGGGAAAGAAGGCAGGAGGGACAGAGGCTCGATGCTGGCTTCCCGGGGACTGTCTTCTTCCAAATGCCCGACAAGCCCTGTAGACGGCACGGGCTTTGCAGAAAAGGTCAAGCGCAGAAAGTGGGAGACTCAGCAAATCCCCAAATAGCCAAACCCTGAGAGCAGCCCCCACCAGAGAGCACGTGCCATATGGAGACAGCACAAGGGTCAGACCAGTGGAGCGGCAGCGCCTCCCTCACAGACCCGGTTACAGCCAACGGGCTAGTCCCCCTGCAGACGGGCCCTCTCATGTGCAGGAGCGGCCCCGCTTGTGCACGCTTCCAGACGGGCGACTCTCCTGAGGCTGAAATAGGTCCTCTAGATGCCTAGTGAGTTTTTGTTACTTAACAATCATGTGCACAGAAGAAGATGCGATAGAAGAAAGACAGGAAAAGGACTAACTTACCAGGGAAGAAATATGATTGCCAAATTCTGAGAGGCTATTTTAAACAAGAGCTTAAAGGGACGGAAATGAAAACAACAAAACAAAACACTGCACCACCCTGGTTGCCTGACTGATCCCTTCAGGCTCGTTAACACGACGACCACACGGCCCACACCCGCTGCTCCAGGAGGGCTAATTACTTCCCAGGATTAATCCCTCAGTTTACTAGACAGTTCCAGCGGCCGAGCCACCACGGCCAGCGCCAGAAACAAGAGCTTCTGGATGGAAGACACACCTACTGTTTCCCGGGAGCTGGACTTGGGGCCAAAACCCACACATCCTCTTGCACAAGAAGAAGGTACTGGCTCTGCTGCCGTCCACTGGGAGCACCAATTATGTGGATTTTTTGGCTTGGACTTTTTTAAAAAACATGTTTTCAATTGAGAGGGGCTTGAGTAACAGCAGTGAATGTGCTGCATCTGAGACCAGGAATCCAGGGAGACTTGCTGCCTCAGATACCCGGAATAGCCCCGCTTGGCTGATCAGCTCCTGCCCTAGTGTCCCTCTAAAACAAAGAGATGCACAGAGCTGCTGCCAGACTGACAGCCCAGCAGGCAGCCCTGGCTGGCATTCAGCCCTGTGCTAGGGACTGTGAGGGTGGCAGAAATCAGTTTGTCAGAGGGCTGCCCTCAGAAGTCACCTGTCTGGCAAGGCTGGACCAATCCTCAGGGGATTTAGATCATCAGACAGTCAGTGGTGCATCTGCTGAGTGTGAGTGTGAGCTCCGTGAGTTCTGGGAGCTGGTTCTCTTCTCCTGCCTTCCCCACAGCACCCCACAGTGTCAGCAAGGCATGTGCATACTCATCCTTCCATCCAGCCGTTCATCCCTCCACATCTCCAGCCACTGACTTATTTATTTACCCATTAATGCATCAACTATTTGTTGAGCATCTGCTCAGGTACTTTGCCAGGCATGCAGAAGCTTACTGGCAAATGAAGAGGGTGAGAAAAGTTCCGAGCAGAATTCAATAGTGAGATCTGTATTGTCTGTTGCATATCCATTCCCCCTTCACCAGATAATAGAATTGTTCTTTCCCACGTGCTGCCATTTGATATGGTTTGGATGTTCTAACCCACAATCAGGGTGAGCCCATGACCAGGCCAAGCAAATCAGTGTGTTCTCTCCCCCTGGTCATAATGATGGATTCAGGGTTCATGGCCCTAACAGACCCAAATCCCTTAGATCTGCTATATGAACTCAGAAAACAAGGGTCTCTCTTCCCTCGGGATCATGAATATGACGGATGTTGTAAGCTGGAACTGCTTCTGGCCATCTTCCCTGGTTATGGGGAGGAAGTAATCTACAGGACAGAGAATGAAGCCAGCCACAGAGAGAAGCAGAGATGAGAGCCTGACAAGGGTTCTGATATTTGATGAACCCCTGGGTCTAGCTCTGGCAGAAGCTGTTGCTGAACCTTTCAGTTATAAGAGCTAACACATTCTCACTTTTGCTAAAATTAGTTTGAGTTGGGTGCCTGTCTGCTGTAATCAAAAGAGTTCTAATATGTTCTAATACACTGTCAGAAGAAGTTCTATGCTGCTTAAGATGAGGAGGTTTGGGATGTAAGGAAACTTCTTTGTGACTCTGGGAAAGAGGGAGGATTCAGAGAGAGGGAGAGGGAAAGAAAGATGCTCAAGATGAAAGAACAGTGTGGACCAGCACTGTTCTATAATTGGTGCTATCCAATGTGGTAGCCACTGGCCATATCTGACTACTGAGCACTCGAAAATTGGCTAATATGATTGAGGAACTGAATTTTAATTTAACTTCTTTTAACAGTACATCTTGCTAGTGGCTACTGTATTGGACAGTGTGGGTGAGGACAAAGGTTCCTGGGGAGAAGGTGTGAGAAAGAAGGAGCATTTTTGAGGGACTGGGGCAGACATGAGGGAGGATGGATTAGAGGATGGACAACTGGAAACAGGGAGATCATTTGGGACACTGATGCAGATAGCCCAGGGGAGGATTGATGAGGGTCTGAGCTGTGGCAGAGGAGACGGCGAGGAGGCAGAAATGAGAAGTCGCAAAGAGGGAAGACACGGGAGCCCACTCACAGGGCTGGGGGATGGGGAGACCATTCCCTGCAATGAGGGAGGCAGAAGAGGATGCAGGTTTGCAAAGGAAGTGGAGGATTTTGTTTTTGGATATATGGACTCTGAGGTGGGAGGACTTCAGGATGAAGGTGTTTTAATAGGACGCTGGAAGCTGGAGACACAAGTTTTTGGAGTCATCAGGGTTTAGGGAGTAATTGGTCAAACTATAAAAAGATAAAAAGAATAGCAAGGCTAGAACTGTGGAGAATATTCCTGGAAAAAGCGGGAACAAGGAAAAGAGACACATGAAGTGACCAGGAGGAGGTGGAATAAGGACAGCAGAGCTTCATTCAAGTCAGCTGGGACTATGAGTGACAGTCTCATTTTTCTTACATGCGGACATATTTTTAAGATAACTGAAATTGATTTCTCTAAATGTCCAACCTTAAACAAGAACAAAACATTTTAGTCACTTTAAAGACAAAATCATCAGAAATACACTGCATACTTCCCACCAGGCTGAACAGAATTTAATGTAACAGAGACACCAGGCTGTTATACAGCATCAAGCTTAGATAGAAGGAGCCCCAGGGGACCCGGTGTCCCCGCCCTGACTGGCCCCAGGCTGTGGGGCCTCCTAAGTGTGCACGGCCAGTTCTAGAGTTTTGCAGTTGCTTCACCTGCAATTAGCTTCTAGCAAACGTTTCTTGCTTCTGTGATCTTTCCAAGCCCTCTTCTCTTCTTGCCAAAGTGGGAGTTTGCAAAATTTGCTTTGAATTTAGAATCCAGGTAATCAACCTTATAGTCAATTTGTACTTTTTTTAAAGAACTATTCTGAATTAAAGCCCAAGGGACTGATGATGAAGAAAGAAGATTTTGGGTACACACAATTGGTGATGTCTATTTGTTATGTCAGCTCCTCACAGCTGCTTTCTGGTCTTTTCTCAGTCTAGGCTTTGGGTAGGAGAGATTTCTAGACAAGAGAGAATTGGTAGAAAAAGCAGAGGCCTTGACAATCTTGCCACTGAGGACCTCTTATTCTGAGAGAGATCAGAGGCACACATTGTCACATCGTCACAAATGTGGAGGACAGACACTGTACACCAGAGTTAGTCAAGCTGCAGCCCAGACAACTCAGAGTGACATACTCCACAAAGTCCCTCTCCACAACCAGAGATCATTTCTCATGCCCACAAGGCCACAGGCACACTCCTCCCTGTTTCTGGAATGCCCTTTTCAGGCCTGATTCCAGCTTCCTGAATGCCAGGGAGCATTGGGGATCTGGGTAGCAGGGAGCTGACAAAGGGTGACAGATAACCTCCTTGTTGGGGGTCTAGGCCAAAAGCTTCTAGATATCTTGGTAAAAATAAAACAGAATGTGAATGAAGCCAAGTGGATACGATGGAGAATTAGGAATTCCAGCTTCACACCAAAACCATCTGGCCTCCTTGCCAACGAAGCTGACCTCAGGCATCTCCTAGGACCAGCAGCACCAGCATCACTTGAGAGCTTGTTAGAAATGCAGAATCCCAGGCCCCACCCCAGCCCACTGAATTGGAATCTGCATTTTAACAAATCCTCCGTGAACTGGGTGCACACTGGGAAGCACTGCCTTACCCGGTTCATAATCCACTCAGGTGGTGGAAGGACCCTGTCCTGGGAGTCGGGAGAAACCTGGGTTCCAGTCCTAGTTCTGCCACTTATTGGATGAGTGCTTTTTCCTTTTTGGCTTCTGCTTTCCCAAATGCTAATTGGGGTCCTGCTCAATGGGCTCAACGATGCACCTGATTCTAACCCTCGACGCGAGATCTGTAGGGACACTCAGTGCCACCAGAGCCACTTTCCTTTACAGACCAGAGCCTCCTTTTTCCTCAGGGATAAGTCATCCTAGGATTTTGGAAGTGTCTTCTACTCTCATGAAGGCTGTGGCATGGATGCTGACATCCTCTGGACACGTTCCAAAGACTCCTGCAGCCCATAACATGAAACCAAGAGAGTGTCATTAGAATCCAATCCCTCCATCCCCGATTTGGTATGTATGGAGAGGCTGGGCTGGCCTGAGATCTGCCTCTCCAGCTCCCCCTCAACACGCAGCTTCTTGGAGATGGCTAAGGCCCAAATGCCCAGAATCTCTGCAAAGAGCCCATGGACCATCCCTTCCCAGACACCCAGAGGGGGCCTCCTGCTTCCTTCAGTCCCTGTAGTTCTGTGCTCTAAATTCTGTCAACAGATGAATCCTATTATATTTTATAGCTAAAACAACTCTGTATTCCAAGCACTAATGCAGCTGACATAATATTGGCCATGAGTGGTTAAACAGGATGCCTCCTCTTGATCTGCTGGAGGTGTGTGTGTGTGTGTGTGTGTGTGTGTGTGTGTGTGTGTCTGGAGGTGTGTGTGTGTGTGTGTGTGGAGTGTTTTGTTTCTCACTATTCATTAGGTAGGAGGAGAAACTAGAAGTTTGTCTTAGAATGTCCCTGTCCTTGCTTACAATGTGCGGTTAAGTATTTATTGATATGGACCCTTGGGGAAACAGTATATAGTTTGTTTCCACAGCGTGGGCTCAGGCACTTCCCACAGATTCTCTCTTTGTTCCCCTCAAGGCCTGAATGCAACAGACCTTTATGGAGAGAGATCGGGACTCGACATTCCGGCTTTGTTTTGCAAACACAAAGGTCAGCAGCCCCTTGCAGAAAGCTGCTGTGCCAAGACATTCTCTCCCCTAAGTGTGCAAAGTGTTAGCATGAGTTTGAGGTGGTGACGGATGTAGCGTGATGACATTCAAGGGACAAATCCAATCTGGTCCCTGAGGCAGAGGTGGGCGAGTTGGCCTCCTTGAGTCCTCAGCCATGTGCCTGTCTGGGAGCTTGGCTCCCTGCTGTGACAAGTGCTGGGTGTCACTCCGCATTACAGGCCAAGAACCAACCCGCCCTGACAGCCAGGCCCCTTCTACAGAGTGTGTTCTAATTTCTGCAGCTTGGGGCCCCTTGGGTCTCGAGGACGGGGTCATCCCAATTATGATGCTGGGAGTTTCTGGAGTGATAAAGGGAAATTCACCCCTTGGCTGTCAGGTTGAGGCTGCATGTTGCCCAAGAAAGTCAACACGAGAAAATCAAGTTAAGCCAGTGGTGTGACTGTGTCTGTCTTGACAAAAGGACCCTGGCATTCAGGAAGGACACCTGTCACTCTGAAGGGCTGCTCTCTGATTTGAAGGAAGGGGGGCAGAGATGGTTTGTGTTTTCTACACCTTTGTTTTCAGTACAGAAATCAAATCCTCAGCCAAGCATCACCTCTGAAATACGAGATGTCAAAATTCATGGGGGCCAGGAGGCAGGCTGAGGAGGATTTGTTGTTGTTGTTGTCCTTTTTCTTAAAAAATTTTTTTTATTGTGGTATGATTTATAAAATATAAAATTGACCATCTTAACCATTTTAAGTATATCCTTTGATAGAATTAAGTACGTTTACAATGTCGTGTGTAACTATCGCCACTATCCATCTCCAGAACTTTTTCATCTTCTCCAGCTGAAACTCTGTACTCGTGAAACAGTAACTCCCCAGTCCTCCCTCCCAGTGAGCCCCTGGTAACCACCCTTTTAACTTTCTGTCACTATGAATTTGATTACTCTAGGTACCTAATATAAGTGGAATCCTACAATATTTGTCCTTTTGTGTCTGGCTTATTTAGCCTGTCTTCAAGGTTCACCTGTGTTGCAGCATATGTCCATGAATGAAGTAGTTCCCTCCTTTTTAAGGCTGAATAATATTCCACTGTATTTATATACCACATTATGTTTATCCATTCATCCGTTGATGGACACCTGGCCTGTCTTTGGCTATGGTGAATAACACTGCTACGAACATGGGTGTGCAAATATCCGTTGGAGGGGCCTTGGAAATTACATTAATGTTAACCCCCTGCCCTCGGGTGAGAGGTGGACTCCTGCTTGTGGACGAGCGAGGCAGCTAGCTCTTGTCAGTTCTTCAGCAGCAGACTAGGGTGAGATCTCGGGGGGAGAGGATGGGGAGGCATCTGTGCACCGAGGCTGAGCTCAGGATTGAAAGGATTAAATTTCACAAACGCAGAGGGTGCTCTGTCCCCCTCCTCCCAGAGCAATCCTGTGACATGCTGGCTTTGGCCACACTTCTCAGTGTCACCTCACTCACCGTGCAAGGAGAAGACACAAAGACCAGGACAGGCCCCTCCGCCTGGCCCATCTGGTCAGGCTGTTTTTTTTTTTTTAATTAACTAATTTTATGCAGGGATAATTTCCATAAAGTAACTGCTCAGATCTTAAGTGTACAGTTTGACAAGTTCTGACAAATGTACGCACCCATATAACCACCACCCCAAGCGAGATAGAGACCATTTCCATCAGCCCAGAAAGTTCCTTTGTGCCAGATTGCATTTCGCAGCTTCTTTTAGAGCCAGTCGATATTGCTGCAGCTTCAACAGGCTTAGGGGACTTCTAAAAAGCCTGTTGGGGATTCTAGGCTGTGAAACCCAAGGTGTCCTCAGCTCTGAGCCACCACAAAAGGCACTTTAATTTTTCTTTCTAATTTTGCAGTTGAGTAGCCCCCCCCCCCCCCAGTAGTCTGGCAAGGGAAGTTTCGAGCCACCAGAACACAAAACAGACTGTGAGACCTCAGTGTCGCGTAACAGTTCAAAACCATTCACTCTGCAAGCATGTTTGGAGCACCCCCTCTGTGCCAGGCATGGGGCTGGGTGCTGCCATGGCAGGTAAAGGGTACGAATGGTTCTGACATGCAAGAAGCTCTGTGCAGTTGGGGAGACACTGAGCGGAATGGAAGGGGGAATGACATCTGGGCTGGAATAAGTTTGCATCTTGTGATGCTGCAAAGGCAGACCTCATTCTGGCTCAGGCCATGAAGGAAGGCTTTCTGGAGGCAGGGGCATTCAAGCTGGCCCTTTTAAGGATGGGCAGGATTTCAACAGAGGGCAAGAAAGAGAAGAAAACTCCAGGCTGGGAGGACATTGTGTGTCAACAAAGGCATTGAGACATAACAAGAACTACCATTTATTGAATGCCTATTCTGTAATAGGCATTGGGCTGGGTGTTTCATATTCATGATTCAAACAAATATAAAACGATAATGATGATGAGTACCCTACAAGGTAAATCATTCTAGGGACAATGTGGCCAAGCGACTCCATTCTGCTTTGTGAAAAGCACTGCCCCCGGACTCAACCGAAGGTCTGGATGTTTCCGAAGCTCACGTTCTGCTGTTTACCGTGCTGTGGGAAGAAATGTATGTGGGCAGAAAGGCACTGAGACTGAATCATCGGCCCGCCACACAGAGCGGAAGTGGGAGAGGGACGGAGGCTGCTCTGAGTGGCATTCCTAAGACGGGGGACTTTCAGCTCCTGGTGGTCCCTCACTTGGTTCAGAAGTCAATGAAAATGGCAGGAGTGATGTTACAGTCACAGAAAGAGCCCTGAGAGCCCTGTTAACTCTGTGCTATGCAGCCATATCTCTCTGTGTTTTTTTAATGCCATAGGAAAATCTCACTTACTGAAAATAATGGGGGCTCATTAGTAGCATTATTTTTTCTAAAAGCAGTCTTATTTACACAAAATGGCCCAAAGCAGGCTCACACAGGTTGGAAGCACACTTGGCCTGTCATTAGCATGACTGTCCAGGAGTGGATCTTCTAGAGAGTGTGCTGGCACGAGGAAATTCTGCCCTCTTTGTTACCGTAGATGCCCCTGTTCTTGTTTACACTGTTAGTCCCTAGAGAGAGGGAGGGTCTTCAAACTATTACAAGTGTCATCTCCCTTCCCTATACCCCATACGCCCCACCCCATCCTGAGCTGCCGGGGGAGGAGCTTTCCGGGAGCTCCGGGGTCTGCTGGCTTCAACTGCTAGCCAGGGTCAAGTCCCCGGGGGGGCAACACAGATGCTGCATCCACAGCCTGGAGCTCTTTGCGTTGTGTCAGCTGCTTAACTGCTGGGAGAGGCTCATGTATTCTGACACCAAATGCCACGGGTCCTGATGAGCCAGGAGCTTCCAGGGTCCTCAGCCCCCAGCCCAGCCCATCCCAGCCTCCTCCGCAACATGGGCAGAACCGCAGCCTGGAGGGAGGGAGGGGGGGAGGGTTGGCTCTCAGGCCCCTTCAGAGAGTCTCATTTCCCTACTGCACTGAAGGGCGCGCCCAGAAAGAGAGGAGTCCCTGGATCCAGAGTCCACATTAAACCCGCAGCCCCAGGAACGGCCAGCGTGCAGCTACATCACAAGACACAGCTTACTTTTACACACACAGATCTGCACACCTGCACACACACACTCCCCGTGACTCTCTCACACACTCGCCCTGTACACACAGTTTCTTCACTGCCTTTGGACATCCAGGCCTATCATATGTGTATACCACCCCTTTTCCTCCCCAAATGTCTCCAAACTGCTTTATATGAGCAGAAAGACCCAGAGCTTCCTCTCAAACATAAAAGCAACTGGTTGGTAGAAAACCTCTTCCACTCCCAGAGACCAGGCCACACAGTCCCTCATACTCCTCAGCTTGGGGTCTCTGAGTTGCAGAGACATGGAGGGAGCTTTCCCTGGGGCCCCCAGGACTTCTCACTGCTGGCCGAACTCCTCCTCTCCGCCCACGTGCACACACAGCTGCTGGGCTGTCTCCTTTCTCAACAAAAGTTCATCTCTCTCCAGTTGGTGGTCTGGAGCCAGGCCAACATCCCCCTTCCCCTGGAATGCTGCTCCATTTGCAGAGGCCTGCAGCGAAAGACCAGCATTCTCTCTGCCCTGACCCTTCTCCCCATGCAAAGGGTGGAGTGGGTGACGCTGGGATACACGTGCTGACCCACAAACCACAGGCCTCCAGTGTGGATGAGCTCCTCACCCCCCGGACCTCAGCCGCACCTTGTAAGCTCATCACTCCCATGGTTCAGTCTTGAAGGAAGTGTTTTAGCCTCAGGAGAAAGTGGAATTTAAATTTTAACATAGGAGCCAAAGTCTAGCCTTGGAGATGTGCATCCTGCCATGGCCCACTTGCAGGGGCCTGCTCTTGCCCCAGGAACAGGAAGCAGTGCACGGCGCAGCGGGAGTGTGGGCCCCGCACCTTTCACCAGCTCCCACCCATCTCTATTCTGCTGCAAGCGAACCACACTGCAAACGAGAGTCTTTATTCTCATTGCCAGTGAGCTGTTGCTGTCTGTGTGCTCCAGGAGGAGGCCATTACAGGGAGTTAATAGAGTTTTAAATTTGTTTTTAAATTTTATAATGCAATTCATCAAATTCAGCATCTGAGCACAGCATTCATGTTCAGACCAGGCAGCATATGTCAAACTGGCCCCAGCCTTCCCCGATTCCTGCTCTTCCAAATGAGGAAGATGAACCCTTTAGGGTAACTGCCAGGCATTCCCCAACTGGACCGAGAAGAAGGGCAGCAGGGTGGGTTCTGATCTGAGGGTCGTTCTGGAATCAGCCTAATGGAAATGCTGGTGACTTATTCGAGATGCTCTGGGCACCTTTCATGGTCAAGGGTGACAGAGGCTGATCTAGGTCTTGGCCACCTGGGAGTCACTGTGACTTGGCTCTTTCAGACACAAATCTGTTATGGTCCCAGGTGTCGATAAGAATGAGAAAATACCCAGGGCGGAGATGTGGAAAGCAAACGGTGCAGTCTGCTGCTCAGGGACAGATGTGAGCTCATTTCTGCTATTTTTCACCCAGAAGGATTTCCTTTAAGGACGCGTTCGGCTGAACTCAGGATCATTATTGTAACTTGGGATCAGTTGCTGCTGGATTGGAAATAAGTGAGATTTATGGGGCCAGGGTTTTGTGAAGAACATCTTGGGTATCAGGACTTGCAGCAGATCTTCTGTATTACTAACTGCAGTCAATCTTGCCTTTTATTAAGCTTTAATAAGTGACTTTGGTTAGGGAAAGTTCCGGAATAGACATTGCTGGCAAGTGAAACCCTGTTGGTCCCAGAGCAGGCTGCAATAAAACAGCTTCCTTCTGGGGCCCTGACAGCAGGGCCTGCAGCTCACAGAGGCCACAGAGCCCCAGGAGGGGGTGAGGGTCCCCTTGCCCAGCACGACCTGGCCATGGGTGGGTGGTGGGAGTGTAACTAACAAAGCACAATTACCAGCTCTCCTCCCGGCACCAGAGAGGCCCGATCTCATCCTGGTCTGCTCCTGAAACATGCCTGTTTTCAGTTAACAGAACCTGCAGGGCGGCTGCACCCGGGCCCCAGCTCTCCAGGCACAGGTCAGGGAGTGGCCACCAGGTGGCAATGACTTTTGGTCACTACTGATTGGCGGCATTGTCTGTGCTGGTGACAAAGAGGAGAGGGTTTTCAGGCAGGCTTCTGCTGAGCCCCAGAAACAGTCCATCTCCACCTCGCTGAGCATCCAGGTGTTGACGCAAGCTTTGCACTTCTTAAAAGGAACAGACTGCAAATGGGAAGTTAACCCTTCCTTGAAGCCACACACCCAATTAAACATCCTTTACTACTTCTCAACTCTTGGGGGACTTTTGTCCAATGTCTTGTGCAATGACAGATGGAGCTCAGTGCTGTCACTCTTCACAGCTTCAGACCTCCTGCTTCTCACTTCACATGAATAAAAATGCTAAGGTGGGGTGGGGCAAGAGCCCTGCGTGGCCTCGGCTCTCCTGAGCAGACTCAGAAACAGATGCTGAGGACCGGGCACAGGTGGGATGTGGGAGCTGGGGTGCGGCTGCGCTTGGCAGCCGTCAGGGACAGGGGCTGGGCTGGGATGGAGGGAAGAGCATCTTGAGGTGAGGGAAGTCTTTTTGCATTCAAGGGCTTGTCGGCTTCCCACTCGCTACTTATTGCATTGAAAAATATTCCACACGATTGAAGAACTATTTTCCAAAACAAAATGCTGATATTCATCAGGAGGCACGGGTTGTGCAGTGTGAACAATTCACTTTCGTTAAGTACCATATGGCCGCTGGTAGGAAAACGCTAACATGTTTCAACAGTACAGCTGGGGTAGGGCTCCTTTATTCACCGTGCAGATGGCTCTAATTGACATCTCTCCTAAAACAGGTCTCCAGCATTTCTGCAGGATCATTAGAGTAATTAGTTATTAAATACCATCACCACTTTTAGAGAGGGGTCTGATCCCTGGCAACATTCCACCGCGATGGAACTGACAGGTCCCAGTGGAGGACAAGCCTCGGGAGGGCCACTGGAAAGGGTGTGATAGCTCCTCCTGCTCAGTGGCAAGGCGAAGGAAGGACAAAGTCTTAGCTAATTCCAGAACAGCCCCCTGGAGAGAATTTGGGCAACCAAAGAGCTCTGGGCCAGGATTCTAGAGCCAGGCTCGTCTCTTCTTTAGCTATGTGACCACACAAGGGTCTCAATCATCCAGCCTCAGTTTGCTCATCCCTTAAATGGGGGTAATAACTACTGCCCTCCCTGCTCTGCAGGGCTGGATTATACAGTGATGAGCAAATGGAAAGAGCTGGAAGGACTAACGTGCTGTAGTTGAACTGGTCTTCGTGGTTGTGTTTGAGGTCCAGCTTGGCCTACGCCTCTTTGGTGAGTGACAAGCTGTGGCCTCTCAGGACTTGGCCACGCCTGAGATTGGTCCTTGACACTGTGACAAGTGAGCCCTTGTCATATCGTGACTGGAGCCCGGTCTGCGTTGCTGGCCACCCAGGTTGTCTCAGGAGGCTGTCCTGACTGACAGGCCAGAAGGTCAGCTCAGGGGGCGGGAGGTTCAGCCCAGTCTCACAGGTGGAGGATAGTCCAAGTTGGAGACTGTGTTTCTAGACAAGACCGATATTCCACCCCCCAAACCGACCCTTGAAATTGATCAGCATATATCAGAAAACAGCCTCTATGTCTACCCCCCATTTCCAAGTATGTTCACTGCCTTGAATCAGCCAGGTCTATATTGAGCCTATGCTTGGGGGTGGGGAACATGGGGGCTGAGGTCAGGGAGAGGGGAGGAGAATGGGAAGGACCACTGCTGTCTCCCATGGGGTTGAACACAAAGGGCTCAGCAAACCCCACACTGATGTGTGCATGGTGGTGGTGTGCACGCTGAATTCATGTGAGACTTTTATAACAAGCTCTCCAGCCAGCGCTATGCTCTTGGGCCTCTGATCTGGTTAGGGGGTGGCCTGGCATTAATCCCAAAGAGGAGTTTCTAGTCACAAGGGGCAGCTGAGGGTGGGCAGGACCCGTGGGATCACACATGCAGCAGAACCTCTGAGGGCTGACCCCTCAGCCACTCAAGGTCCAAGGGGCTGCCCTACCCCAACCGCCTCGCAGCCTCGGCCTTCCCTGACCTGTCTCCCACGGCACACATGCAGCCAGCACCACAGTGAAAATCACACTGTGTTTTTGGCAAAGAGAGAGTTCTGAGGCGTGCATGTGCTCCTAGGAGTTCTTCCAAAAAGTAAATACATGTATCCAAAGGGTAATATGGATTTAGGAAATAGCCTTCATTTTGAGCTCTTTCCCCATTGATCGAGGGTTAATAGCGTGACATTATTAGTTTAATTTCACAGTCTAATCAGTTTCCTGCTTTATTGATCGAAGGACTTGGGGCAATTGTAATTTTGTGAGGCTGAAAAGCAAAACTCTTGGCTAGGGGAGTGAAGCCAGGTGGCTCTCGAGCTCCGGGGCCATGTGAGGGAGCCTCTGGCCTCGTCCACACAGCTCACCCAATGGGCCAGGCAATCCAGAGGTCAACTGAGCAGTCACATCTCTTTCCTCCCACTGGAAACCACACAGAGGGCACAGTATGTCCAGACCCCATAGGGACTACTAGCTAGCATCAGAAATGGCGACCAGCCTTGGAAAAAGCCCCTCACCCCGACGATGCTGGAGCCCAGATCCACCTTGGATGCCATTCTGAGCCCCAAACCGGCCCGGGGCTTCATTGTTAAACACCCTCCGTCAGCAGGGCCCCATCTGTGCAATGGAATTTTTTTTGGTCACTTTTTCAAATCAGAATAGAAACAATTTTTAGTCTATAATTATCATTTCTTTTCTCAACAGACAAATGTTTCCTTTTCAATTGTAGGGCGGAAAAAGCAAAGAACAACATTTTAACCAAAAAGAAAGACTAAAATTAATTTCCTCTTTACAGAAAAATACAACAACTCTAAGAAGCCAGGTTTTTCTTTTCTCCAAAGAGCGATGAAGGCAACAGTGTGTTCATCGCCAGCACTAATGCCCATTTTTAAGAGGCCAGTCCTTGAGGGATGGTGATGATGGGGTTTGCAGACCTGTCTCTGGAGTCAGGCCTTGTACCCTGACCTGGAGGAGGTTAGGCTGCTCCTGATGTCTGAGTTCACTTGGGATGAAGGATCTGCAGCCCTCCGTTCAGGGAAGCAGCTCAGGATGTAGGGTCCCACAGTCAGGGTCAAGGCCCGGGGTCTACCAGTTGGCCCTCAGTTTCCTCATCTCTACAATGGGAGGACTACTCATCTCACAAGGGTGTTGGGAGGAGAAGTGCTTTGTGACTCTAGAGCATTGAACAAGTCCTGCTGCTTTCACCATGTTGTCAAGACTAACCAGACTCACCGTTAAGAAAGCAAGCTCTGCTTAGATGCTTTCTCTGCCGGCAAGCTCCTCGATCCACCCCAGAAAAGGCAGTCCCTCTCCATCCCCACTTGCACGCTCTGCTAGCAGGTGGGCAGGCATCTACTGAGCCCACCCTAAGTACCAGGCACGGGGCCTGGGGTTTCAGAGCCCAAGACTGGCCAGGGCTAAGTGAAACCCCACGATGGGTGAGCTGAGGGGGATGCTGAGGGAAGGATGGCAGATGCCACAGAGGAGGAGAAGCAGGGCATTCAGGGAGCTGAAAGTGGTTCATTATGGCCGGGGCAGAGCCTGCTCAGGCGAGGAAGCAGAAACGTAGGAAGTCGTGTTTCCTCTGCGTGAGGAGTGTCAGAGGTATTGTGTTCCATGTTAAGGAGTTTGGTTTCAGGATCAGCCAATGAATGGCCGAGAGTGCTCAACTCTCCTGGCAGAGGCTGTCCCCACCCCACCCTCCAGTCTCCTCAACGGGGAAGGGGGCATGACACGTGTCCACAAACACACTCGACCAGTTCACTGTGGCCACTGCTGATCCGACTCTTATTCCCTTCAGGGTCCCGCCACCTCCCAGTACTGTGCTGGTAAATGTTTGACAGCTGGCTCTGGTGGTGGGGGGGGACAAAACAAACAAACAAACAAACCCAGCTAGACCCTGATTTATAGCGTTTGCCAGTCTCTGTTGTATAACTACTCCTGCTTCGATTTCAAGCTACCAACAGGATGTCACTGAACATGGAGCTGGGAGGAGATGTCAACAACGGGCTTTGGGGAGCTGCCAAGCCAGCCCCAGCTCACCACACTCTTGAGACTTGAGAACATAGTGTGGAGGGTGGGGCCACGAAGACACTGACCCAAAACTACTGCTGCTGCTCTGAGATGGAAGACCCCACGTCACCCTGGCAGCAGGGACCAGAGCTGGCCACCACACTGCCACGCTCCTCTGTCTCTCCTTGCTCTGACCCTCAATGGCTTTGATCCACTAGACCATGTCCAAATGCCTCACCTGGCATTCAAGACTTTTCACACCTGGTGCCACCTTGCGCTCTCCCCAGGCTTTTCTCCCACTGTCCCTGTCCCTCTGCACCAGTCTCACTGTCTCCTCAAGGTTCCTAGTCACACCTCAGGCTATCCTGCTTCCAGCCTATGAGGTTCCCTCTGCCTGTGACACCTCCTCTCCCCCATTCCCGGACCAAACCCTGCCTGTCCTTCAAGGCTGAGCTCACCCAGAACCTCCTCTGTGATGCTTCCTCTGAACTCCCACAGCTCCCTGCATCTGCTGGTAGTGAACTCCATTGGTGCACATGGGCATGCTCTTGCTCGACCGCACATGCTGTGCACTTTCCTGGTAGAACAGACTCTGGGACCTTCTGCTCAATGAATCAACACTCCTCATGGTGGGCTTCCAATTTAAGATTCTTCCTGACCTGACTTTACTTTCTGACCTCTGAAAACTCCTTAAGGAAGCAGAGGAAGGCAAGTATTAGTGTCCAACATCCATGCTTCCAAGGACAAAATGACCATGGGCTCAAGGATCTCAGTGACTCACTTGCCATGGCCAGGCAAGGCCAGAGAGATAGCTGGGTTACACTGGGAGGGAGCTTAGTGGCTCTCCGGGCCCCAGAGAGACTCTTACAGCAGAATAGGCAGGGCCTGTGGCAGAGACACAAGATCCCTATAATGACCCCAAAGAGGTGGAAAAAAGCAACTGGGTGTCCTGCGCACCTGATAGCTTTCTAAAAATAGCTGGTGGGCCCTGGCTCTGCAGGCTCCCCTCTGGGTAGGGGCAGGGGCCGAGGCTCATGGCTGTTTGATCACCAAGTTTCAGAGGAGCGAGGCAAGTCACAGCTGGCTCTGTACCTTTCGCTTCCTGGATGGGGTTGAAGCTGAGCCTCAGCCAGACACCGGGGTCCTGGGCCTGGCCTGCACCGTCTCGCTTAGCTCTGCCTGGCTGCCTGGGGGAAGGAACTGTTCCTGGTCTACTGGGCATGTGGGAGGGGAAGGGA
The DNA here is from genome assembly GCA_031878705.1 of Tapirus indicus. NCBI lineage: Eukaryota > Metazoa > Chordata > Mammalia > Perissodactyla > Tapiridae > Tapirus > Tapirus indicus. The sequence goes on along the minus strand of CM062923.1, from coordinate 19,227,550 downwards.
GACAGGGCCAAAGCAGGTGCCAGCAGGCTCCGGGCACCATTTCTTCTTGGCCAAGGGATCTGGGTACACAGGCATTCTCCACAAACCAAGGCACTGACAGCATTGAACAGAAATGTCATGATCTGAAGCCACGTGGCATGGGAGGAAGCAAGAGAAGAAATAAGGAATTCTCCAGGCCAAGCCCCAGAAGTCTCCTCTGCCCTCCTGCAAGGCCAGGCTGAGGGACAAGCAGTGGGCAGCGGAACATGGAACAAAGGGAGAGTTCTTTTCTTTCAGGCACAGGCCCAGCTGTCAGAGCCCCAGTCTCCTCTGGTTTCCTCCTCCCTCCTCCGTGTCTAGACGGGAATACTTAGCCCCGGCACCCTTAAGCTGTGCGTGCGGCCTCCCTTCCCCAGGACCGGCGCTGCGGCTGCACCTGGGTGCTCAGCCGGCTCAGGGGGATCTTTCAGAAACAAATCTCACTCATTAAAAGTAACCGTGTGTATTCTTATGGGTCAGAATGTCGGCACATTTTGGAGATTGCTGAGAACCCAAGTCTGAGAGGGTTTGAGTAAACCATTACAGGGAACAGAATTACTTCCAAGTAAGACCCTGAGCAAATATGAATTGCCTCCCTCCCCACTTGGAAAACGCCTTTCCAATTCTTTCGCTGAGAGGCAAGGAAACTAGGAGGCTTTCGTTTTCCTGGAATGTTTTCATACCAAATGTGCTCCTCTCACCGTGAAGTCCTTCAGAAACTCTGACTTTCAAACACGGTTTTCTTATTGGGTCTTAGGGGGGACACACAGCACTGCTTATTCTGAGGAAGCTGGCAAGGCCAGCAAAGAAATGGAAGACAGAACCCGAGATTCCCGAGACGCCCGGGCCCTCCTCCCCAGCCCCTCTCCGGCTTGAAGACCACAAACAGCCGCGGGTACATTTCCCCTCACGTGCCGTGCCGAGGTCATGTTGCTGAAATGTGACGCTTGGCCGGCTTGCTGGCCTGCCAGCACGCGCTGCCACCCTGGCACAAGTGCGTGTGACAGCCACCCACCCGTTAGCCGCGAACATCTATCACCGTGATTCGCCAGCCGCGGCCCCGCTTCTCCCCTCCGCACCTCTTATGAGTCCCGGTGGCGCAGCATCTCCCGGCCCGCCTTCCTCGGGCCCTCTGTGCACGAGCTTCTGCACGGAGCCCAGGCAGGCCCCGCAGGCACCTGTTCACTGCAGTCGCTTCTGCCCTCCCACCTGCTCGGGGTTTGGTGTACTGGAAAGAGATGCAGATGAGGAGCTGGGCACTGGTTTGGGCGGGCTCTGCCACTCCCCAGCAGAGCACTGAGCAAGTCATCTCAGCTCTCTGCCATCAGCTTCCTTCCCTGGGAAATGGGAATACTCAAGTCAACTCTTCCTACCCCGCAGAGGTGTCACGGGGAGAAAAAGAAACCCCAGACCGGGAAGGGAGCTGGAGGAGTAGAGCACGCTAGTAAAGAAGTTCATTTTCATTACAGAACAGGCTGAGGGTGTGCAGGCGAGCCCCGGAAAGAGGCACAAGCCTCCTTCCAAGAATCAAGTACTTACTTCAAGGTGCCTGCTTCCTCTTTGCTAACGGGAATTGTAGAATCGTTGCCAAGTCCAAGCGGTACAAACAGCAAATAATCACTTGGACGAGAAGCCTGTTGAAACAAGTCTGTGCTGGGGACAGGTCTGCTGGCAGCTTGGCCTATAAATCAGAGCTCTCTCCTCAGCTCATTGGCTCTTGCGAGGAGATGAACTCAGCTAGACTCTGACATTTCCCAGCTCCGACTACTGGACCCTGCACACAGTAGGGATTCAGACCATGTCCGGGGAACTGGATAACTGCAGGGGCAAAGCCCTGTCCTCTCACAGTGGAGATTCACTCCGTCATGCCAAGCGAGGGGACAAATCCTGAATCAGACAGGACTCCAGTCTGGAGCAGGAGCGCAGATCACTCTGCGGCCTTCGCTGAAGGGGATTTCAAGGGGCGGGGAGCAGAGGGAGGCTGGAATTAACGTACTTACTGTATTATGTTGCAGCAGTGAGAAGACCCAAATTTTAGGATTTTCTTAATGAGACTTCTGCATTCACTGGTTTTCCTTATCAGCACGGGCAAGAGCCACAGTTAGCATTTATGTCCTTTGCTTTAGAATGGAGGAAGGATCATAAGAGGGATTGGAACACTTGCTCTGGAGAATACCCATGCACCCTCTTTGCTCCCCCCATGGACACGGGCCCTCTGGCCCCAGCCTGCCGCAGATGCTGCACTGTCACCACTGCCATCCAGGTGGCAGGCTTTCCCACTTTCGAGTTTGCTGAGCAAAAACGCACACTGGGGCTGGGAGAGGAACCAGGGGAGGTCCAAATGCCTCTGCCCTCCCTCTCCTGCCCCAGGCTTTGGAAACCATCCCCCTCCTCTCCGAATGCCCACGACCACCGGAGGGGCAGGGGCACGGGTTCTACCACATGGCTCTACAGAGGCAGCTCTAACACCCGCCATGGGTCAGCTTTTCGGGGGCTGCAACCAGGGCGACAACAGTCCAGCCCGTACAACAAGCTCTCTTGTCTGCATGGCCTTGCTGCCTCTGCAGGGCAGAGTTCACTCTGTGCAGACTCTAGGGGGGCTGTCACACACCCATTTTATGGATGTGCAGCCTGGCCCGTAGAGCTGGTAGATGACTTGGCACCATCTAGAGAGAGCTGACGCTGGAGTCAGGAATAAAAGCAGGGGGTCTGGATTTAGGGCTGGGTTGAAGGAGACCAAACCTCCTCCCCATGGCCTGGGCCTTGGTTTCTCCTCTCGCATTCCAGGATCTTGGTCCCTTTGGGGGCAACCAGCCTGCTCTGTGGGAGGAGAACCTGAAAGGCCTGCCTCACCTTCCTACCCCACTTGCACAACTATCCAACCTTGCAAAGAGACTTTTTTTTTTTTTCTGATTAGATTTCAAAAAGGTAAAAGGTCTCCAATCTGCCCAGAAATAAGGAAGAGCCATCCCTCCTTTATCCGTAACACAGCCAGAAGTCAAGAAGCAATCAAACAGGGCCTTAAATAAGCAAACCGACGGCATCATAGTGCAGAAGCTCTTTGTCCACAGGAAATCCCCAGCATCCTTGTTTGTCGCCTATGAACACTTCCTTTGCACACAATTCTAACAAGCAGGTCCACAGCAGGAGAAGGAGGTGCTTTTGCTTCTGGCAAGAACAATAACATAGTAAGTTGAATAGATGAGAATGAGGGGAGATGCAGAAAAACTGAAAAGCAGGAGCACAACCTCAGCAAGCACAGCAACCTTTGGTCATTTAGTTCAGGGCCAATCATCCTAACTACCTCCATGGACCCCTGAGCATTAACACATCATGGCATAATAAACGATACTCTGAAGGCCGCAGACTAGTTAAGAGCGCAGGCTTTGGAATTCAACAGAGCCGTGTGTTCTGGCTCTGATATTTATCATATGTCTCCTTGTATCATCTGTATCCTTGAGCAATTGGCTTGAACTCTGAGCCTCTGTTTCCTCCAGGAAATGGGGACACAAGTAGTTTCCAGCTATGGGGAGGAGGCTGCCCGTAAAGTATTTAGTGGACAGTGCCTGGGTCATGCAGAGAATGTTCCCTTACATCCAACATCCCATGGAAGAGAGGAGTGGGCAAGGAATCCCTGCAGAAGGATTTACCCAACGTGGTTAAAATAAAAGAAAGTTAGGGCTTTACTGGGGGTAAAAGCGACAGAGAGAAGACACAGAGGAGAAGCTAGAGGAAGTGTGGGTGGGAATGAGGGCAGGCACAGCTCCCCCATCACCTACAGAACAGCTATGGGTGCCAGGCACTGGATCTCATGCCATTCTTCCAACTTGGTTGTAATAAAACTCCATTTTACAGATGAAGGGTCTTATCCAGGAGTGAAGACACTTTCCTAGGATTACACAGCTCATAAGTGGGGTTCGGATACAGATTCATCTGACTCCAAAGCCTGTTTCTTAACCCTTACATCACATAGGGAGGAAGTGAGGGAGGGGCTTTGCAGAGAGTCCATGGGGAGATATCTGTAGATGCCAGTGAGGAGGTGGCGAGCAGCTGGTGGGCCTGAGCAAGGCAGAGGAGCTCAACCGGCCCCGATGCCTGATGCCAGTAAATGGGCCTACAGGACAGGCTGCTCCTACAGCTGTAGTGCACCAGGGAGAAGGCCCTTGACCCTGAAACTCCCTTGTGGAGTCCGAGCATCAGTCCTGCCAGTTTGTGACATGGTTGAGGGGGAAGAAGTCTACCTGGAAACTTCCAATACACGAACCTTACCTCCAAGGTGCCGAGTAGGAGCCCCCAGAAGCCCCTTTCCTTTCCTCCTGCACATAGGGCCCAGTGGAGGGCTCTCGCCCAGGGCCTTCTCCAGGGATCCTTCTGGGTTGCCAGAAGGAGGGTCCTCTGGGCCTCCTCACACATTAGCCCCTACACATACTCCCACCTCAGGGTCCTTGCCCCGGATGGCCAATAGGGAAGAGGGACAGGAGGACCCAGGAACCCTCCATCATAAGCCCTCTTAATTCTCATCACCCAGACTGTATATCCAGCAAAGAAGAATGCCTACAAAGAAAACAAGAGAGTGAGGGAGAGGGGTCTTTGTAAAATGTGGGCAGTAATCAGAATTTGTAATCCAGACAAAAATGACAATTGTTAAAACCCTCTATGCAGCCTGAACTCTGGTTTATGATAATGTAACATTTCCAGCAATAACATTCTGGGAGGAAAGAGAGATGAAAATGACTGAACTTTATTTGGGGATCTCATTACTACGAGTATGATCCCTTTTCCTAAAACACAAAAATATCTATAATGAGGATTTTTGTTGTCCAAAGAAAAAATATATGAAAAAGTGACCTAAAAGCATGGGAAAAGTTTTATATGCTGTAACACAGAGGTTTGTTTCCCTTTAAAGAGTTGGGGTATATAAATAGTCCACTGAACGAAACGATGTGTGTAATTCATCACTGGCATCCACCCTTCCCAGTGTGGTCTGGTGGTCTCACGGCCTCAGGACCCAGGGAACAGGAGTCAGGGCAGTGGCCTGGCCTTGGCCTCCAGCGAGGCGGCGGGGAATCCTAGTGAGTCCACTCCTTGGATTCCAACAGGAGCAAACAAGGCATACTTTATTCTCCCTCTCCCCATCGCCCCACTCCAAGGCTTTGTTTTGTGTTAAGTAGTCAATGAACCACAGAAGTCCAGACAGAAAGGCCCCTGCAGGCTCCTCTCCCTCCAGCCCTCCCATTTCACAGATTAGGAAACTGAGGTCCTGGGAGGTGTAGGCACTTGTGCTGGATCCCATGAAACGACAGAGGCCAAGCCCAACAAAATTAACACAGTGACACCCCCAGTACCCCATTTCCAGGGGGATTTGGCCCTCCCTGAGCCTGTTGGAATCTGTTGGACCGAGGCTTCACCTCCCCTGGAGTGGCCACTGATCCCCTTCAATGAGACAGGGAGGCCTGCTCTCCCTGCATTTTCCTTTCCTGGCTTCTCTCCTGGGCAGACAATACTCACAGGTGGCTTATGCTAATACCCCCTCTGCTGACAGCCCCCAGGCAGGGCCCAAGCCTTGTCCTGCCATGGGACTGGCCTGGGCTGGCCAGGTGCCGCAGCAGCTGTCCAGAGGCCATGGCGCACTGGCCAGCAGGGAGTTAACGGATACTGTAGAAGGCATATTCTGGGGCTGACCTAGCAAGTGAGAATGCCCAGGAGGAGGGGGAGGGAGGGAGGAGGAGGGGGAGGAGGAGGGGAAGAGGAGGGAGAGGAGGAGGAGGAAGGGGAGGGGGGGCCAGGGCCCTGAGGATCTCAGGGCATTGTGTGCAGTACTCCGGGAGACCAGCTCTTCTCCACATGCTGTCTGGCAGCAGCGGCACTCACTAGGCTCACAGGTCCTTTGCCTGCACCCCAGGGGAGTCACTAATAAAAAGAAAGTATTGCTCTGAGGGCTTTAAGGGGATGGGACACCTTGGCTGCTTCCTGACTGGTCTGGGAGTCAGCTCCACATACCCTCCAGAGACACTCTTTTGGGGAACAGTCACCAGATTCATGATATGGGGTTAGGAGAAGGGAGGGGAACAGCTGTGGGCTGGGTCAGAGCTGGAAGTGACTGTGGAGGGCAGGTGACAGCCCGGTGACAGGGGTTGGGTGGGCAGCTCTGGGAAGGGCCCAGTGGGGAGTGAGAGCTGAGCACAGACAGTGCCTAGTGGGGGCTAAGAGATGTCCCAGGCACTGGTACAGGCCAGAGAGTGCTAAGGTGTGGGACACGGCACCCCAGGAGGAGCTGCCCTGGGGACTGGGTGGGGGGCAGCCCGCACCAGGATGGAGGAGACACATGGAGGCTTCCTGGAGGAGATAGGTTGACCTGGGCCTTGGCAGGACTTCTGGGATTGGCTTTCCAGGCCAAAGAGCAGAAGCACAAGCCCAAGTCAGGAAAGCGGGGGTCAGCAGCAGAGGGAAAAGTCAGGGCCTGAGAGCACATGGAGCATCTCCGGGAGGAAGGGAAGTGCCTCCTTGATCTGATCCTGATCCCGATCCCGTGGCCCAGAGGCTCACCCCCGCCCCATGAAGACCACCTTACTCTCTCACGAGTCAACCGAGGCAACTGGGTGGACCCCAACTCTTTCATCTTTACTTCTAAGTAAGAAAAACATGTCACAGTGAAAAACCCTGAGCTTTATGCAAATCTTAAAGGGTCAGAGTGACATGAGAAAAGGTTCCCTGGGCCACCTCGCATGTCTCCACCATTCTAGACCCCCACTGAGTGGCTGGTTGAAGGGAGTGTCTGGCCTGAAGATGGAGCCTGATGAGGTAATAGAATGCTCCTGAATGCTATAGCTATGCAGGGAAAGTGAGTTCCAGCCCGTGGGACCTGTCTACTTTCTAATAATAATAATAATAATAACAGTTTTACTATAATTACTGCTTCTATCCTACCCTTTACTGAGTATTTATTGTGAGCCACATATTATCTCATTTAATCCTCTCAATAACCCTCCGAGACAGGTATTTATCATGCCCACGATGAGAAAACTGGAAAGAAACTTGCACATGTAGTAGTTGATGGAGTTAAGATTCGAACCCAAACAGTTTGCGGGAAACAGAGACACCTGTTTTACTCTTCCATATCATTAACCTCACAAGGCCCAAAGAATGGAAAGCCAAGTATATTTGAGAAAAGAAGATGTGGCAGTAAAGTGCTTTCATAAGGGCGGGAGCTGGTGAGCACACTCAGTCCCGGGAACAAGGCCCCTGGAGTAGCCGTCTGGGCCCCCCAGTGTGGACTCTCGACATGCAGAGACACGGAGTGGAATCCCACTGGGAGACAGATGGAAACCTCGAGAGTCTTGTAACCACTCTGTGTCTGCAGGTTGAAAATATGGGAGAAGAATTTGGAAAGGCCAATAATTTCAAATTTTATATTATTTGGGTTCTATTTAAAAACGTCTGTCAAATTGCTTATATGTCTGAGTTTAAAGAAAAAAGAAGTCCATAGATGGCAGGCCCCTGTGCCAGAAGAGAGCAGCCAAGAAGGACACTATTTGGCCCTGTCCTTGGACATGGGGATGGGAAAGCACACCCGGCACACCGCCCTGGGCACATCCATCCTGTGGACACTGTGGCCTCAGCTCCACGAGGCAGCTGACTAAAGGGCCAGCCCACACTCTCTGTGACAGGCAGTGGCACACTAGTCACCAGCCCGCCCCAGCCCACTCTGCCCCCCCTTCCCTAAAGCCCCATGGTCCTCCATCCCCAGAGCCATCAGCGTGGACGCACACGGCTGGGGGAGACTTGGTTCTGCCTCCAGGGCACCACTGCTGCACCCCAGACCAGACCGTGAGGGCTTTGGAAGCAGGGGTTCTACGCACTAATTCCTCCTTGGCCTCTCCAGGGCCCAGACCAGACCCAGACCAGGCGGATTTGCTGATTGGCCAGCTGGCCCAAGGGTCCACTTCCCAGGCCCTTGCTTGTGAGCAGCTCGAATTCCAAAAAGTCTGCCAGGAAGTCAGCTGTTTGTCACTCAAATTGTACTTCCCTGTAGAGACAAAGCTATCAATGGTCACGGGGCTGCCCGGCTTGAATGGTCACGGGGCTGCCCGGCTCGACCAAGGAGGCTGATATCATCATCTAGCTTGCTAAACCGTGACACAAAAGCCCAAAGGATGTGCATTGCCCCTGGGGGTTCTGCAGGGTGCGGGGGAGGAGGAAAAGAAGGGAAATGGTCCACTCTGTTTCTTGGTGCTGGCAGTGAGTTTGGCCAGTTCAGCATTCTCATGTGTGTGTGTATGTGTGTGTGTGTGTGTGTGTGTGTGTGTGTGTGAATTAAGGGGAGGCTTGTTGAAATCAACAAATTTGGAAACTGTGACACTCGGCCTTGAGAGTGTAACTGCTGGGCTACGTGCAGAGTGCCGTCTGACCAGCTGCTCCCAGCCAGCCCGGTAGGTGCCCACAGCCCCAGAAGCGAGGGTCTTCTGGAAGTCGAGCCCTGCCTTGGCTTCTCTCCCTACTTCCTTGACTGCCTTGATGGCCAGGTGGGGCAGGGCAGGAGGGATCCATATGCCGTCCTGAAGCTCCAATCCAGGAGTCTCAGGGAGCCCTTCTAAGCACTAGGGGGCACAGGAGACCCTGTCGTCCAGCTGCGTGTCTATTAAGGCAGGGCTTGGGCAATCAGACCAGCACTCACAGCCTGAGAATCACAACTGATCATTTACCTCTTCAGTAAAGCATGCTTGACCAGTTCCGTCCCTTGTGGGGGATGAGTATCAATCACCTGCGAGGCCAGGCTTCTCCTGTACTCGCCCTCTCGCTCATGGAGCTTCCAGTGAGGAACATCTGCTCTGTATTCGGAGACCATCGGGCCTGGCACTCCTCAGGCCGAGTCCTTGTCCCGAGTGAGTGCTCAGGCTCTCAGGGGAGACAGGATGGACTGGCGCCTGACCCATGGCCTGTGTGTGATTTGTCACGAGGTGTGGTTTTGTTGGCGAGCTGTTTATGAACTTGCTCTGACACACAATCGAGTGTAATTGCCAACAAGCAATCGTGTACAATTCGGAGCTTACGTGAACTCTGCCTCCATGTGCTCTTTGAGCTTTAGTGCTGGTTGGATGTAGATCTGTGTTTACGGAACACCTAAGGGCCAGGCGTTGTGCTGGGTGCTGGGGATGTTAAGACAGATAACACTGTGTTCCTGCCTTTAAGGGGAGAAATGCATAGTTTATTATAATTGTGATAAGGGTTATCACAGAGGAAAACACTGTGGGAGCTGTGGGAGCAGAGACGGGCCCCCAAGGCCCACAGGTTGGAAAAGGCTTCCTAGAGGAGTTGGTGCCTGAGCCATCTCCAAAGGAGGGAAGCCCAGTGAAGGAGGGGAGAAGAACACTGTGGGCAGAGAAAACAGCCTTAGTAATGAGAACAGAGGCAGGAAGCTGTATGGTGCACTCAGGAACTGAGAGGTGCTTGGGGCGATTGGAGCAAAAAAGGATGGGGGGGTGGTGGGGGAATATGAGGCTGTGGGAGCAGAGACCAAGACACAGCCCTGAACTCCACCCAGGTCTCAGAGTGCCAGGGGTCTGGCAGGGGTTCCTGTTGGGAATAGCTAAGGGCCATCCTAGAGCAGTGACGGTAGAGATGGGGGAGAGGGACAATGTGGAGAAATAGTCAGGAGGCAAGTCTGGTAAGACTGGCAGTTGATGGCTGTTGTGTTCATTAATGAGCGCCTTCTGTGTGTGGAGACAGTGCTCACTCGTGGAGGGACGGAGAGGTGTCTAGGATGAATCCCAGGTTTTAGGCTTGAGAGACTGCGGAGATGGTAGAGAATTCTACTGAGATTGAGAAAACTGGAGGAGGAACATAACTCCATGGAAGGGGAGGAACATGAAGGCTGGGTGGGTTCTGCCCAGGTGAAGTCGGCAGGAAGCAGCCTTCCAGGTCATGGAGCCAACAGAAGCAGAAGCAATGAGGACACACGGAGTGTGGTCTATTTCAATGAGAAGAAAGTCAACCTTCCCTGAGTCCAGATGTTTGAGTTATGAGAACAGAGCTCACCAGGCCCCAGACTCGGCCCCTCTTTCCCACAACAGCGCCTCAAAGAAATAAAGTGACGTCAGCGGTTCACTGACTGATGACGGCTGCGCACCTTATGTGTCACATCCAGGCTCCGTGGCCAAGTAGCTGCTTCTCCAGTTTTGCAGATAGAGGCACCAGGAATCCTGCCACAGGCTGTCCTTGGGCCCCTGCTGTCAGCCTCCCCAACAAGGCTGAGTGGGCACTTGTCAGGATGGGCGAGACTCAGGGAAGGAACTGCAGGGGTGTCCAAGGCAATGTCCAGGGAAAACCATCTGCCCAGCTTCCTGCGGGGCTGCAGCCACCTGTCCACCCCACGCTCCACTCCTGGAGGCCACTTAAGGGCTCTCTGGTCTGGGACACCGTGGTTCCAGGCCATTCCTATTTGTCTGCCTCTGTCCAGATCTCCGAAGGAGGCTGGGGGGTTCCAAGAACTGGAAGAGTGGGAAGCCCAAAGCACAGCTCCTCACATGAAAACCAGGCTATTGCATTTCCTGCCCCTCGGAGGCTTCCCAACCCCACTCCCTGGCAGCATAATTACAGATGCCTCCCTCCTTACAAACCCTTCCTACGCGCTGCATAAAGGAATACAATTTCTGGCTGTCCAAATTACAAGAGACCATAATGCACAAAAGCAATAAACACAGGTTCTAACAGCAATCAGATACCACTTATCGTAAACAATGGTTTTTGTGATTTATTGCGTTGGAAGCAGGTTCAGCATTACTCCTTAGAAGATTTGGTTATTCTTGTTTTCAAGCAGAGTTGCCGGCAGCCAGCTGACGTCAGAAAAAATTGCTCAAGTGCAGCAGATTTTAAACATAGGGCCAATGTGGTGTTAAAATAATAATAGAAAAATTGGGGTGGCCGCAGGCTGATGTGCAAGTCTCAAGACAGAGCCATTTGGGGTTTGTAGGTGCCAGTCGAAGCCCATGCATCCTCAGTTGTTCATCCTCACTCACTTCCTGATGCCCAGCACTTCCGATCCCTCCCACTGTCCTCTTGTCCCCTGAGTGAGGTGGGAGGGAGGAGGAGACTCATAACCAGAGTGGGCCAGGCGACAGTGTGGATTAACACATCAAGCTGTTCAGCTTCCCGGCTCGGGCCTCACTTAGCGCCGGTCGTCATACTGGGGGAGTGCAGAAAAGTCAAGTTCAAACAGCGCATTTGAGCCAAGAGGTCTGCAGTGATTATCCAAAAGGAAACCTAGCCAGTTCTGGCAGGAGGGGTCCCTTCCCTCCTGGACCCAGTCCCGTCCACTCTGCAGGGAAGGTGCTGCAAACACTGTCAGGAACAGAGGCCAGCAGCAGAGGACACGCATAGAAAGCAAGGAGCGTGCCCAGATTGAAGCGGGAGATTTCCAGCTGGGTTTGGAGACATCTTAGGACTCCACGTGGGAATTTCAGAGGCTCCTGAAGGAGGGCACCCTTGCTTCAACCAGGGAGCTCTGCTTTTATTAATCATCTCTAGTGGGTTTCTGTAAGATTATTTGCAAAACAAAGTTGGATTAGAGAATTAATCCCCAAATAGGAGTCAGTGAGTTCTGCCTCTTTGACCTTTATCCCCCCTCCTCAAATTCAACATTTCACCATGATTTTAAGGCCCAGGAAAGAACTCATTCCAAGACAGTGTGACAGTGAGGACCTTTGAGAAGAAGCATGCTCCCAGGAGGGCAGATGCATTGTCCTCTGCCCTCCTGGGGCCCATCACACGTGGAGCCCTCCAGAGGTAAGCGACGATGGACTGCACCAAGCCATCATGGCCACACCCCATGGCCTGTGCACAGGGACTTGGTTCTCAGGGAAACTGAGCCAGAGAGAATAGTGTGCATCAGGGTCTCTGCCTCACATGAAGCAGAGCCCCCACTGCACGGACAGAAAAGTCACCCGAGCAGACTGTTCATTCCTGGAGTCTCCAGGATCTGGAAGAGACACCCTTTAGCCAATATGCAGCCCCGTTGGGATTGAAGGAGTGTGTGCATACATGTGTATACACACACGTGTGCGCACACACACGCACACACGGCCCACAGCCCTGTCCCTTGCAGGAAGGCCGAGAATGTGCACTGGCTGATGCTTCATTTCAGTCTGGGGTGAGGGGGTGAAGCTCTCTTGCCTTAGCTTGGAGCAGAAAGCAGAAAAATCACTGAGCTACACAGATCATGATAAGAAAAATGGATTTGTTAGTGACTGCCCAGTCCCCAGAGAACAGCCATGATATCTTGTTTGAAGTAAATTCTCAGAACATCACTCACCCAGGTGGAAAAAATACATTGATCGCTAACATTTATTGCATACTTATATTCCAGGCACTATTCTAAACTCCTTTCATAATTGACTTATTTAAAGTTCACCACTAACCTATGCCATAGGCATTATCATTCTCCCTATCGGTGAGGAAACTGAGGCACAGGGGAGGGTAACTTGCCGAGGTCACCCAGCCAGTAAGTGTGCACACAGTTCCAGAGCCCACAGGCCTCACTGCAGTTCCTGCCACGTTCTTTCCCACTGAGAGGCCAGACATATTTCTCTCCGTGTGGTTTCCTGTCAAGTCTTCGTTGGCTGGGATCAACATATGTATAGGAAGATAGGCGGGATGAATGTCACTTAAAACAACACCAACACTCACCTGCTGGAGTCAGAAGTCACCAGTGGCACCCAAACCCATCCTGTCTGATGTCTTCACCCTCACAGCCACATACCTCCCTCCTAAGAGATAAAGCCACCACAGCCACAAACCACACAGAACTTCCAAAACCTTGAAGTCAGCGGACCTTTGCTGAGTACCGATGTGTCAGGTACCGATATCAGCAAACAGGAATTCCAGAAAAAACAAAATTTTCTTTTTGAAGAAGACAAAGGTGATATACTGCTCAAAGATACTCTTAACACTGAGATAAGGTCCTGTATAGATCCTCACATCTTCCAGCATCCCTGTCCTTAGATATTGCTAATCCTCAGCCTTGAATTGCTTCTGTGCAGAGGAAGATGAGAGAAACATCGCCCTGCAGGACTGATTCCCCACACTCCACTTCCTGGTAACCTCCCTCCTTCTCTGTGTCACCATGACACTTTGTTCTGTGCTGTTCAATTGGCCACTCGATTATATTCTGTTATATTTTCTCTATTTGTCTCATACAGGTCTTGTTTCCTCAAATAGGGAGATCCTTGAAGGTGGAGCTGTCATCCCCATGGCCACCGCCCCACCCAACACACACAGCAGAACCTCAGAGGGGACCATAAGCATCTGGGGAGCTTATTTAGTTTATTTCAATGCTGGATCCTGAGCTGCACCGAGAGATTTTGATTCGGTGGATCTGGCGTGTGGCTGAGGGATTCACACTTTTATCAAATGCCCTAGATGCTTCTGATATTGGCAGTCTCAGGTCACCACTCACTTGCCTCTGCAGGATAGCATCTGTATTGGCTGAATTGTGTCCCTCCAAATCTATACGTTGAAGTCCTAACTCCTAGAACCTCAGAATGTAACCCTGTTTGGAGACAGGGTCTTTACAAAGGTAATTAAATTAAAATCAGGTCACTAGGGTGGAGCCTAATCTAATATGAAGAGGAAATCCAGACACAGACAGGCACAGAGGGAAGATGATGTGAAGGCACAGGGAGAAGACAGCCATCTACAAGCCAAGGAGCGAGGCCTGGAACAGATCCTTCCCTTACAGCCCTCAAAGAAAACCAACTCTGCTGAGACCTTGATCTTGGACTTCTAGCCTCCAGAACTGTGGGAAAATAAGGTTCCGTTGTTTAAGCCTCCCAGTCTGTGCTGCTTTCTTACAGCAGCCTTAGCAAATGGATACAGCATCCATAGCAGATATTTTGCAAATGTATCTTTTGTCCAAACTTATCTTTGTAAAACTTTTTAACTGCCCTGAATTCTTCACTGGATATTCCCGCCCCAGGCCAGCGACATGCTATCTCCTGGCAGTCTGCCAGACCCCACTCGGCAGCCTGGCGTCAGGGCAGAAGATGGCTTGAGAAGGCATCTCTCACCAGCTCCACACCTGCCAGGCCTTGGGACTCAGCCACAGCACTTCCCCTGAGGGCGGGAGCCACTCTCTCCCTGGAGATCCAACCTCTTGTCACTGTCACCAGCCACTCATTAAGTTCTGCTCTCTGGGGCCAGATGCCACCCAGCATATGCCACCTCCTCTGAGAGGGTGTGAGTGCCCTCCCCACCTTTCAGATATACCAGGCTTTATCATCTGAAAGGCCTGGCTGATGACAAACAGGGCCCCTGTGGGCAGACCCTTGGGAAGGTGGCATCTCTGCTTGTACCTGCCTCTGGGAGAATGGCAGATCCACAACAAAGCCTGTTGGAGCTCTGCTTCTGGTGACAGCCCACTGTCATCTCCTACCCACCATGCCTGTGGTGGCCCCACACAGCAGGCCATATAAAGCTCAGGTGCTCACAGCCAGGGCCCAGTTAGGGAGTGGCTCCTGGGACACCAGTCCCAGAAATGACAGTAAACTCTGCGTGCCAGACGAGGGGGTGGCTCGCCACCAAACCTCAGCAGCCACAGTGGCCACCGGCCACGCTTCTTGGTAAGGATCCCTCCACCTTCTGGACACATTGTGTCCTTCCTCAATTTATCCCTTGCCACGACAACTAGAAATAAGCCTTTCTGCTGGCAAGATTTAAGCGAGCTCTCCTGTCCCCGAGCACATGGCCTCACACTGAATAAAAGGACTTGAGAATGTTCTCAGCTCCACCTTCTTCTCATTTCCTTCTCTCCTTGATCCTGTTTTCTCCCTGGGGTATGGGTGACTGTGCAGCCAGTGTGATTAACTCAGCCGGGACTATAATCTCAGGAAGGAATGGAATGGAAATCATTTTTGGAATATGAATCAAATAGGATTTCAGTTGAAGTTATTTAAAAGAAATTAATTGACTTGTACTCGCCACAATACACTGATAAGAGTTCATTGCCAGGCCCATCAGGAGTAATGAAAAAACAGTTAATAAAATTCAGCTGTCAAAAGCAGCCCGAGCCGTGGCTCTTGGGGGACGTCCCACAGCCCCTAGGTCGCAGGGGGTGGAGCACACCGGTTTGCAGGGGCCACGCTCAGGCTTTGCTGTATTTTCTCTTGTGTGGGATTACTTGAGTTTTAATGCTATAAGATTCTTAGGGCTGAGACTTTTTCCCAAGCTGCTTTGTATTTCTATATAGTACCGCACACATATTAAATCACAACGAAGGAAGGATGTTTAGATAAGAACGTTTTTCCGTTCAGTAGTTCATTTTTTTCATTTGAAAGGTCTTCTAAAGAGATATTTCTCCTTCCCCTTATTGACTGTAAATGACCTTAAGGAGGAGGGAGTGGCATTATTTAATTAAAGACATCTTCGACTCCCCTCTCTCACTCTCCCAAATCCTGGGATGAGAACTTAAAAAAACCACACACACACAAAGACGAGGGAAGGCGAAATCTCCACACTGCGGTCTGATGCAAGACCCTGGACATGGTGGTCAGCCTGTCGCCCCACACAGCACTTCTCATGTGGCTGTAATCTGCATCCCCATCAAAGATGAGAGTCCTTGCAATGCAGAGGCAGAACTTACCCCATGTCCCTGGGACTCCACCAGCCACAGTCCCCCGATCCCTGCCCTGGGCTCTTCTCTCTATCTTTACAATTTGTTTTTATAGTGGTTACCATAGGCCAAGCACCATTCTAGGCACACCCCAAACAGTAACTCATCTGATCCTCATGGAAGCCCAACAAGGAGGTGCTATGCACAGAACTGGGTTCCCCTCCAAATTCACATGTTGAAGCCCAACCCCCAATGTGACGATATTTGGAGACAAGGCCTTTGGGAGGTAATTAGGTTTAGATGAGGTCAGGAGGGTGGAGCCTCATGGGATGAGATGATGGGATTAGTGTCCTTATAAGAAGAGACACCAAAGAGCTATGTGAGGCTGGCATGTGAGGACGCAGTGAGAAGGTGGCCATCTGCAAGCTACGAAGAGAGCTCTTACCAGAAGTTGACCAGGCTGGCACCTTGATCTCAGACTTCCAGCTTCCACAATGTGAGAAAATAAATTTCTGCTGTTTAAGCCACCCCATCTATGGTATTTTGTTATGGCAGCCTGAGCTGACTAATGCAGGAGGTACCATTTTTATCATCCCTATTTTATAGATAAGGGAACAGAGGCACAGAGAGTTTAAGTAACTTGCTCAAGGTCACACAGCAAGTGGCAGAGCCAGCCCTGGAACCGGCAGTCTAGATTGAGTCTCTGCTTTCACTGTTACGTGAAGCTGCCTTTTGCTGTGCTAGACTGGGCTTTATGTTAATGTCCCCACAAAAAGTCATCATCACTGGGAACTGATTTACCCAATTGCTTGTAATGAGTCCATGCATGGGCCATGGGAACCCAGGGTGGGAATCCCAAATGTGGTCAGACCTGGGGAATCTGCTCAGAACAGATTCGGGAGGCACCATGTCAAGGCTTTGGGTTTTTATTTGCAAGATGGAGGCCCCTGCAGCAGGAAAGCTATGGCAGACTATAATCTTAGGCTCTTCTAGAACCTTGCCCCTCCTCCATCAAGAGGTGAGCCTAATTTCCCTCCTCTTGAATCCAGGTGGACTTGTGATTTGCTTGTAACCAACAGAATGAAGCAGGAGTGTCTTCTGAGGCTAAGTCATCAAAAGCTATGCAGCTTCCACTTGTTAGTTGGGACCCCCCTCCACCCCAGCCCTGAGCTTCCATGTAAGAAATGCATCCCCCTTGAGGCCACCGTCCCACCCAGGCCTCGAGGAGATGATGTGCGCAGGTGTATTAGTGGACAGCCCAGCAGAGGTCCCATCAGCAGCCAGTGTCCACGTCAGCCATGACAAAAGATGCCTCTGGGTGATCCCAGGGCCTGTAGCTGGTGAGTGTCCCCAGCCGAGGTTCTAGACATTGTAGAGACAGGCTCCCCGCACTGTGCCCTGTCTGAAGTCCTGACCCAGAGACTCTGCCCACGACCAGACGGTTGTTCACACCCCGAGGTTTGGGGTGGGTGGTTACACGGCCACAGTGACCGGAACAGATGCCAGGTCACACTGTCTCCCTGGTGCCTGCTATCTGCCACTCCCTCCCAGTACTCGGCATCAGGCCGCGGGAAGGATGTTTACACAAGAACTCTCGGTGTCGGCTGAGAGTAGGGCCTGATGGACTAGCGGACAGACAGACAGACAGTACCGCAGGAGCGAGTGTGCTGCTCTGGGTGAATTTCCAAAGACCAGGCCCGAGCGAGGCTGGCCTCTCCTGACAGCCCACAGAGAGGCACCTCCCGGGTCCTCAGCCTGGGCTGCTTGAGTCAAGAGATGGGTGAAGTCGTACGTGAGAGCAGACACGAAAAATTTAGACTTAAGAATGTTACCTCTTCCCAGAGGCTCTAAAAGTCAGGAGGCTGAGTCCCTGGTGAAATTGGATCCCCAAAGTGAGGTGTTGCTGTTGCTCTTGTGACCACGGTTAAGGACGTGGAGCAGGAGGAGAAAGACGGATGTCCCACTGTGACACAGCTCAGACTGGGGCTGGCACCAAGCCAGTTTGTGGTGGAGATAAGGGAAGTGTAATCCTATTATCCAGCGGGTCAGAATATACAAACAGGCCTCTGCAGTGGGCACTTCTCCCTCATGGTGATTTCTTCCTCTCCTTAACTGTTCTGTAAGTCTTTGCTATTTTCCTGCCCCTCATGTTACAGGATCCTGATGCTCATGGTGCTCACAGGCGTGGATCCTCAAACCAAGAAAGCTGGGCCCACGTGCACAGGAGCGCTCTGTGTGTGCAGACAGCTGGGCACACCCATGCAGCCCACACAGGGAGGTCACCTTCACGACTTGGCTCGGAACTCCAGGGTCAGCCCCATTCCGGCCTTGGTCACGGCTTTTCTGCGTTGTATAAAAAGAATCTAAAGGATTCAAGGGTGGAAGTTTCTCTGGCATAAAGTCAGCATCCTCCCTCCCCCAGATCCCAGTTTGGGGCTCCTGTGCAGCTCTGGAAGAGAGGGTTCTGCCCCTCCGCAGGCACCAGGGGTACAGTGCACAGTGTACTCAGGGCCGTTGCAGAAGGTGGGCCTCGAGGGAGCCCTGCTTCCGTCCCGCCTGCTCCCATGGGTCCTTCGAAGAGTCGGGCTGTTCAGGTTTGAGCTTTTGGGTGCTGTGGTGGGCACCATCACACCACCACTCGACTGGAGCCAGGCAAGGAGGAGCTGGTGGTTCCTGGAGGAGAGGCAGGTGCTGGGAGCTGGATGGTCCAACTATAATACTCTGCGTCTTGCTCTCCTACAGCCCAGGGTGAAGCCCCTTAAATGTCCTAGTGTGATCTCAGTGGCCTCAGAGAAGAAGGCAATGGCTCTACGTACCCGCACTCAGGCCAGAGAGTGGGTGGAGTCCTCGTCCTTGACAAGAGGGTGGAGCGACAAACATTAATCAGAGAAGTCCACAGGAGAGGTGACTCTCAGGGATGAGGGCAGGTTGAAGGGTCCTATTGTGTATCCCATGCAGACACTCTTTCCACTCAGGTTGGAGGGTTAGTGTTTATCTTACCGAGGAAGGCAGAACTTCATGACGAAGGCACGCAGGGCGATGCGTCTACATTAAACATGTGGCTGATGGGTCCAGCGTGGACCCTCCCCTTCCTTCAACTGCATGGGGATGAGCAGCTCCGTTTTCTAATGAATGACCTGTTAACAGACCAGCTGCCCAGCCTGCTGGGAAACGAACCACCAGAGGCAGGAAAGGACTCCCAATCACGCCCATCTGGAATACGTCTGCACAGTGCCCACCACTCCCGGGGAAGTCTGCCTGTTTTCTCATCATTTTCTTAAAAGAGAAGATGAAAGGATTCCAGGGATTCACTGCACAAAGTGCTCTGGTTGCTGCAGAGGCTGGCACGAGGCTGAGCAACGGAGCCGTTTCTCATACCTGAGCGCAGCCCCGGGGTCAGCACCCGGCTGCCTGAGGAGGGGGCAGCTGACCTGATTAGCTTGCAGGAGCTGCCTGGCTTTGGCAGTGACAGAGGGAACGTCCTCTTCTGAGACCTCCAGGGCTGGGAAGTTGTTCCCAAACTGGGTCAGGTGTCCTCTGAAGCCCAACCTCCAGGGAGAGGCTGGGAAGGTGTCTATGACACCAGCCCAGCAGCACAGACCAGTGCAAGTCTCTCGTCCTTCTCTGGCCTCTCTGCCAAGCAACAGACAGTCCCTCACTCACAAGTGGGCATCTAGGAGGGCTTATGCGCCACCCTTGAGAATACTCCTTCCGGTTACCCAGGTTGGCCAAGCAGGAGCTTCTGTCTGTCCTCTAGACCTGCCTGGAGATGGTTCTAGAGGGATATTTGGGGGAATGCTCATCCTGGATGATGGGGCCTGGGTAACAGACCTGCACTGGGGTTTTGAGAGCCTTTTCGGGGTGCAGGACAGGCAAGGTGGCACCAAAGCCGGTGTGCAGCATCTCAAGAGTCACCCAGACAACCCAACTGAAGTGTCCACTGTAAGAGGCAAAGGGAGGAAACCAAGTGTGGACAAAGGCTGGCCTCTGAATGGAGGAGAGAAGAGCATAACCCCCAGCTGCAGCCTTCCCTGTGGGAACCTTGTCCCATCCATCCGAGGGGGAGCTTCCCCAGCACATAGCACACACCCCAGGAGAAGACAACCCCACGTGTGGGGGAAGCAGTCACTGCGGCCAGGGGACACTCAGGCACTGACCTGCTAGGACAAGCTAGTGTCCTCTGACACTCTGAATCATGGGGCTCTCAACCCCAACTCTCCCCTCAATGCCTGGGCCTCACTTTCTCCACTTGCAAAGAAAGTGAGGGACAATGGTGAATACTTACACTTCGAAGTGTGAGAAATTTTCAAGTATAGTGTATAAAAGGCCAACACGACAGAAGACCAAACATTCTAGCAGAAGGGAGAGGACAAATTAAGGGTGTTGCTCCCTGTGGGAAGACTAAAGGCAGAAGGACCTTCTGGAAATGACCTCCTTTTGGGGGCAGGTCAACAGATCAAAGTGCCCAGTGACCACCCGTGGAGGACTGAGCTGGCTGACCAGGAGGAGACGAGGTCACCGAGACCATTAGTGGAGGCCGAGGGGTTGAGGGGGAGGCCGGGGGCATGCCCAATGGCCAGGGCTTCAGACCACAGACTGGGAGCTTCAGGGACCCAGCTGCCCAGCCGTGGCTCCCAGCTTTGTGCCCAGCACATGCTGGCCCGAGGGCAGGCCTCCTCAGGGAGCTCCAGAACTACAGAGTGGACCTGTGTCGCCCTGCACTAGAACCAGATGAAATCCACAGCCCAGACGCTTCTTCTGGCCCAACTGGTGCCTGTCTGCCTCTAGTTCCAGCTACAACAGGAGTCACGACTCCCTTTCAGGGAATTCTGAAGGGAAACCTCTGCCCCAAGCCCCCTCCTCCCCACCCCTAGTCCTCCTAGAAGGAAACCCTAGGAACTTCCCCCAGGACTCCAGAGGGCATGGCTGGCCAGGCTCGCCTTTGCTGCCCAGCAGACCACACCGAGTTGAGTTCCTGCCTGTAGTCACAGGCCTCTCCCTGCTGGGGCTGGGACAAGGACTGAAGCAGGACCACCCCCAGTGTGCAGTGGGAGCACCACTGTAGACGTCCCCATGCCTGCTGTTTCACTCACTAGCAGCTCCTGTCAGTGCCTCCGAGGCCCGTGCTCTGGAAAGCTCAGGCTGGTGGGCTGTCAAAGCACTCACTCTCGGCTTGAACTCCTTCCAAATGAGGGAATTTTCCAGGGAACTGACATTTGTTACTTTAAGCACCAAATATTAATTAAAAAAAAAAAGATTTTTTTTGGATGAAAAACACTTCTGAAATATATTATAAATTTGTTCCGGCCCTGAATAGAGTATATGGAACATGACATTCTCTTCCTTCTATGACCTGGAGTTCTTCTCAAGAAGACCCATCACTGGCCTGAGCTGTCCCCCGGTGAAGCTCCCGGGGTCTCTGGAGGGCCCCTCTGGCCCTAAGGCCCTAAGAGAGCATCCAGAAGAATAGTTTGGCCTCTGCTCCTGGGGACCTCACTGGCTGGTTCAGTGAGTGTTTTTCTGAGCCGTTCCCAGCCCAGTGGACTTCTTCGGTCCCGAATAAGAGGCTCCCAGCAGAGGAGGGGGAGGGATGTGGGCACACAGAAGTGTTTTATAATTTATATGGCTTCGTGGGCTAGCCCCTTCTTTTAAACAAAGAAAGCAATATGTGAGGACCGTGTGTGAGGACTAAAGGCTGCGGTGCTGTGCTCCGAGGTCTCCTGCCTGCTTCTTCTTTCTCCCTTGTGGGCAGCTGCTGCCTCTCGGGCTCAGGGCCCTCACTTCTCACCTGGGTCTTATTTTATTCCTAGGGGTCTGGGTGGAGCCTGTGCATGGATGGGGCAGCTCCTATAAAACAAAGTGAAGGGGCCACCTGGCCAAGGGCCTCCGAAGCCCCTTTTGCTGCTTCCATTGTGGACATCCAAGGCCACGCTGTCTGAGCTTGGCTAGAGGGCCACTGGGCCATGGTGGTGACATACAAGGAGTCTGCAGGAACCATGAGCCATTGATGGGGTGGCGCTAACTTCCATGCCATCTCTGTATTTTCCAGTCTGAGTCTCTAAAACCTACTAACCTTCACCAGCCTAACTGGCAGTCACCAGGACAAACATATAGGTGACCAGTGATGTCAAGGGAATCATGGAGCCACAGAGGGTCACGCTGGAAGTGACCTTTTAGTCCAACCCTCACTCGAATGGGACACCTAAGGAACAGGCCAGGGAATGACCTGTCAACAGTCAGAGTGACAATAGAGGTAGAGTGAGCACCAGGTCGGAGCCCTTCATCCCAGTCCAGGGCTGTGCCCTGCGGTCCCCTCATGGGGAGCACACTGGCTCAGATCTGCACCCCCTGCTGCAGTCCCACACATCTTAATCATTTTCATCCTTAAGTCTCCTGCCTTTGGGTAATTTTATAAAGAGCACGACTACGACATTCAAGCAAAGCACATACATTCTCAGGTTATTTTTCCTGATTTAAACCCTTGTGATTAAAGAGGAAAATACAATTATACATAAGAGAAGAAAAAACAAAAGAAAGAAAGAAAGAAAGAATTTTCTCAAGCTTGGCCACCCCAAACAGACCTGAATCCTGATGGGGTTTTAGTGATCAGTCCGATGGAGTCAACCGCAGAGGGCCACAGGGGACAGGCTTGACCTGGAAGGGGCTTGGACCACCCCTCAGCCTGGCTGTGGTTCACTTTAGCCTTGCAGGGGCAGCCTGGCTGCTTCTCTCTGGAAGTGTCCATGGTGCCAGCACAGCTTGCTGATGACTCACAGAAGAGCAACAGAGGAGGGGTGAGGTTGGAACCCAGCACAGCCCCGAAAGAACATGGGGTGGCTGTCAGCATCACAGGAATAAGAAGCACACTGCATTTAAAGAGACAAGCAAAGTGGCCAAACTAGTGGTCTGGGTGCCCGCTGACCACCTGAGGCTAGTGGCCCGAAAAGCTGAACACAGGTGTGGACCACCCGGCAGACGGGTGGGTTTGCAGGAATTTTGTTTCGTGGGGGTGAGAGGGATGAAGGGGCAGAGAAGCTAGAGCCATCTCTGCCCTCTGCTGGGTCCCATGTGAGCAGCTCCCTCCTTAGGAGCCAGAAAGTCTAGGGCAAAAAAAAGGGGGGGAGTGGTGGGCGTCGGGGAAACTGCTGAAAAATGCGACTCTCTCCCCGGAGAACCGCCCACCAGCGAGGCTCCGAGCCGCACAGCAGCGTCTCAGGAACACACTGTTCTCTTTGTTGGGGCAGAAATATGTTCGATGCTGATTATGCAGGCTGATGAGCAGGCCTCTCTCTCTCTCTCTCTCCCTCTAATCTGGAGTCCTCCTGCTCGGCAGGCACAATTGCACGCAAGCGATCCTGGAAAAAGCACAGAATGAATTTTCTTGCCATCCATTGTTCTCCAGGTATTGCGAATGTCTGAAATTCCAGGTGTGGAGTTGTGTAGCTGACGAGATTTCAGACAACCTCCAAGTCTGAGCCAGGGGGCACCGCAAACTCTCAAGAATGTCCAGCTGGCCTGGCTACGACAGGGGCACCCAGTGTGCCGGGGAGCCAGCAGTGGACCCTGCTCAGAGGAAGGAGTCCTTTTCAGTTTCAAAATCCAAGTGATGTTTTACATTAAAACATCGAATTGAAATCCATGTTAAAAACAAACCATTCCGTGGCTGCTTCTGGAGTAGGGGGCTTGACTGAGAAGGGGCACGAGGAACTTTCTGATGGAAATGTTCGTTTTCTTGCTAGGGACGTGGGTTACACAGACATCTCTACTTGTCAGTGCATAACTGAACTGCACACCTAAGATCTAGGTATTTTACTGGATAGAAGTTACATTAAACACATTATTTAGAGAGGAGCTTCACAGTGGTTGGTGGTAAGGAATTCTGGATCAATGAGTGTCCCAGATAAAAACAGTTAACAGTTTAAAAATAAAAATTATTTTAGTTTCACTGTTTTGAAAGAAAACTAAAATAGCGCAACATTCTAAAACTTAGAAAACAAAACCCACCAAATTATTTAAACTCTTTGCTGACATAGGCCCTTCAACCTGAACATTAACGACTGGGCTGAGTGATAATGGAATTAAGTGTTTTGACCCAAAGCTACTCTCCGTGTCCGGCAGTGCTGTTTCCACTGCTGTCTCCATTCTCCACCCTCAGAGAATCTGCCTGTGCCAGTGCCACCTCTTTCCCCATACCCAGCAGTCACCACGGTGCATCTCAATAAGGCTGAGTTCAACTTGGATCAGCTTCTACTCCTGCCCTGGAGAAGCTCACAGTCTAGCAAGGAATGGAGCCCAAGATCCCAACCTGGACCAGAAGGGAAGCTGGTTTATGTGTCCACTCTGGGAAGACTTGAGTCTGGACTGTCAGCCACTCTGAGTCTCACAGCAGCTCTGCGTCCCCATCCCTGAGATGACCCAGTTCATCACAGCACCGATGCCCCCAAACTACCGCAGGAAGCAATTTCAGCTAATCAAGACTCTCATCAGCTCTCCAGACTGGGCCACAACTTTTCCAGACAGCACACACAGGCCGGGAGGCGCTCCGCGGCAGACGAGCAGATGCTATTTCCACTTTTGTTCTCATTAAACAGGAGCATAATCATGATTTATAAAAATATTCAAATCTTGAAAAGCATGTCAAAGTGCAACCTCGTCAACTGAACTTGAAAAAGCTACTCACTCTGTGCGCATGATTTGAAATCTGATTTTTTTTTTTTAATGGCCTCAAGGAGATGTGGAGTTGGGGAAAGCAACTAGGTTTTAAAACTCTTTTCTAGGAAATAGTTAATTATATTTTCAAACTCAAAATAGATCTGTTTTTTATAAACCTCGAAATCAACTTTCAAAGCTTCAAACAGATTTTTAAATCAGAGAAAATGTGTTAAAAGTGGCTTCTGGGTCACAGTTGATTGACCATCACATAGAAATCACATCACCAATATTAGAAACTTGCCTATTTCTTTACCTTTCTGGCCTGGGGGGACGTGGGTGAGGGCCGGGGGGCCTATCTAGATGGTGAGGGCAGACTTTTTCCCTAACGTTGGTCCTGATTGCTAGAACTGCAAAACAGGATCTAACAAAATGATATCAAGGTGGGCTGCAAATTCATCAAGTTTAAACATAGCAAGTATATACCCCCAAATTGGAAATTATAATAGTAAAATTTTCTCCATGGCTTCCTATCACTTACCTCTTTCTTTTTCCCACCTCTGCATCTTCGCTCCGACTATTGGAGAGCTCCTTGCACTCTTTCCAGACATCAGAAGTCTGCTACTCATCTCAAGGCCCAGCTCAAGTTTCCCCCTCTTCCATGAAGCCCTCTGGACTTGCTGCCTTCTGCACACGTATCTGACAGGACCACACTGCCCTGCCTTTTTCCTTGTGAACACTGTCTGAATATCTTGCCCCTTCCTCCCAGACCATGCTGGGAAGAGTCTCTCTTTTGGCGCAGAGATGACCTCATTCACTGTTCCTTTGCTGGGGGACAGCATAGGGCCTGCCATACAGTTAGCACCAATACATATTGGTGGGTTTAAGGGGAGTCCCATACAAATTAATTACTCTCACAATGATAAAACCAAAGCAAATGCACCTAAATAAACCATTAAGCCTTCTACCCTAGGAAAAGCAAACACCTCCTCCTCATCCGTTCCCTCTCTTCTCAGCCAGTGCACAAGCGCTCTATTTCTGGAGAATGAGACTCAAAGATTAAGGTTTTAGAATCCTAAGCAGTCCAGAGACAAAGATCTATCATAAATACAATGAGATTGCTCACCCCTCCATTATTTCCTAAGACACCACACCAGGGTCTGGAGGATTCTGGAAGATTCTTCAAGTCCTAATCCACTCACCAGCACCCCCCCCCCCCACAAGATTTACTTCCTTGGGCGCTGTTGGGGGCAGGACAGACCAGACGCTGCCTCCACCTTCCCAAAGGGTTGAAGATCTCTTTCTCCTCATCCCCAGTTCTGACTTGCTCCCACTGGCCCTTTTCTCTTGGTATCTTCGCCCAACTCCAAGAAGTGAGATTGCTGAAATCAGGCAGGATTCGGATTAGTCTATCAGTTACCCCAGAGCCAGGGCACTCACCAACCCACTGAAAATCCAGCCACTGCGTGGGCCTGACAGTTCTGGAGCAAGAAAATAAGTATCTATCTGGGCATTCCTAACTTACATCCGAAGAAGTCAGGCATTTTCAGTGGAATGTTTATTAAACTGCCCCCATCTGCTCATTTCCTATAAGTGGTGGCAGCCAGCCCCCTGATTCCCTCTCCAATTACCCCAAAGAAGGGAGGGATGGGGGCAAGTCTGAACCACACCACTGTCTGGTCTACGGAAAACCCCACCACCCTGGGCGGGAGTGAGCCTCAAGCAGCCAGAAATCAAATGGAAAGTGGGAACCCAGGTATGACTTTAGTGCACATACCCCCAAATCCAAAAATAATAAAGCCTTGCAAACCCATTTCCTCAGACAGCCGGAGCAGAGGAAACTTCATGCAGCAAGAGAGAAAAGGGCTTTGAGCAAGCCTGGCGGGATCTTCTCCGGGGCCTGACGCAATCTTCTGACCTGAAGGAAACGTGCTCGGTCGCGGGGACTCGGTAAGCGCTCAGTCCATTCCGATTTTCAGGATAATTTCTCTCTGAGAGCTGTTTGCTCTGCCACTTTGAGCCACAGAAAGGGCAAAAACGAAAGATCTTCTGGAGTCTTGGGAGGTATGTGCAGCCTCATCCAGGCTCTGCTTTGGGACTCCCAGGGTCACGCTGCTAATACTGTGGCTACCAGCTCATGTGGCTATTTCAATTAAAATTAATTTAACTTGAATAGAATTAAAACTTCATGCAAACCACATTCTAAGTGCTCATCAGCACTTGACAGCATCGTATAGAACAGCTCCATGACTGCAGAAAGTTCTGGGCTGTGGACGGTGCTGTTTTAAGAAGTCCCTGACCTTTCTGAATTTCCTAATGGAGGCGTCAAGAAAGCAGCGGTGTGGCTGGGTCTTGGCTAAAGCAGGTCCAAGTTCTTGTAGTCTGCTCACTCTCCTTCTCCACCCCTTCCTGACTCCAGCGAGAGGGGCTTCCCTCTGCCAAAGGCCTGGGCTCCATGCTTGGCAGACCAGGGTGAGGGCCCAGGTGGCAGGCTCCTGCTTGGCTGGGCATCTGTTCTGATTTGCCACATCCACCTGGGTGTCAGGGCACCTTGCTGGCACCCCAGACCCAGCCCACTCGGCATGAGGCCAAGGTAGAGATGCAAGAATGGCGTCTACACGGGAATTTCAGAGAAAGGCGATTTGCTGCTGCCCAAATCCCAGACTTCCTGATTGTCAGGAAATCCTTGCCTGCCTTCTGGACAATGACTTTAACATAAAAAAACAATCTATCATGTCCAGTATTTGAGTTTGAGAGCTCATAGGATCTTGCTTTCACTGCCAGTATAGAGCATCCTAGGATCCTGGCCTGAAATCCTGAGTCAACCCTTCCTGCAGCCCGAGACCAATCTTTGTCCCCCTGAACATTCTCTACTCAGTGCTCACGTGACACAGGTTTATTCTTCAGAACGGCATCCATGTGGCTGGTTTCCCTGGACTTCAGTGCTGAGGCCCCACTCCTGACCACAGTCATGCTCTCAGCTCAGTGCCTGCCTCACATCACATGCACACACACCAGTCTCGGTCCAACCTCCTCTCTCTCCCCACTTGGCATTTTCACTCTTCTCCATAGATCTCAAGCCTACATTGCATAGGGTCCAGAGGAAACGTTCCCCGACTCCTGCAGCCCTTTCTTTCCCTTCTCTGAGATCCCTCCAGTACCTTCCGGCCTGGATCTATCTCTCTGATACAAGGTGAGCTCGGGTCTATTTCTGCCACCTCTGCTCATCCTGGCTGAGTGACTGTCGCACTGTCCCCCCGACAGGCCTGTGTAACTAAAATGTTTCTGAGGGTGGGGAGAGGATATGGGGAGCCTGTGCACTGCCCAAGGTGCTGAACACCACTCTACTCCAGGAAAACCATCAGCCTCCCGGCGTGGTCCTCTGGTTCAGAAATTCTGAACCAAGTGAGAGAAAGAGTAATGGAGAAAAAAAGAGGAAGGAGAGAGAATCAAATGGACAGCAGCCGCTGGAGAGACAAAACCATGGAGACATTGCCAGGGAGGAAAAACGAGTGATTCACTTCCATCCCGTTTTCAAGTAAATTGCGATTGCCAAGAAAGAAACCAACCTGCCCAGAATATGTATGGGCTGAAGGGAGTCAGAAATTTCGTACCATGAGAAACAGCACGGCCGCGCAGCGGTGGCTATGACTGGA
The DNA here is from genome assembly GCA_031878705.1 of Tapirus indicus. Classification (NCBI taxonomy): domain Eukaryota; kingdom Metazoa; phylum Chordata; class Mammalia; order Perissodactyla; family Tapiridae; genus Tapirus; species Tapirus indicus. The sequence continues at coordinate 19,199,626 of CM062923.1, read as the reverse complement.
CATTAAGTCATTCTAAAAGGGCTCATAGTTCTGTTTTGTTTTGTTTCCTACCCTATGAGAAACTCGAGATTCTTATACCGTGGCAGAACAAATATAACCGTGACTTATGTTTCCCAATTTACAGAGCTGATTTCACGTGCTTTCGACAGGAATATGATATTTCTGACAATCACAATTCTTCTTGACGCTGGAGTGTTTGGAGGGCAAGTGTCCCATATGCCACACTCCCTGATTTGTTTTTAGGGCCTTCCAGGTATGTGAGAAACTCTCATACAAATGCAAATTGATGGCATCTAAGGATGCAGAAGTCTGAGCTCCTGTGTCTGCATGCTGTAAATAACCTTCCCCCAAGCACTGCCATGCAAGTCATGGGAAGAAGGAGAGATGCCAGAGAAATTCACAAAGCAGAGCCATCTCCTGTCTTGTCACCCTCCCTGGACTCCAGGGGAGCTCTGGCCACTCCTGCTGGGCTGGAGGCCATTGAGGCCTTGCTTCCTGGCCAGGCCCCCGCTGAAGGGTGGAGATGGAGCTGCTGCTGCAACCTGGAGATCCCCTGGGGGGTCCTTATCCTCCAGATGGCGGCCAGGTGGGGGCAGGAGGAGAGAGGGGCCAAGGCCAGTGCTCTTCCTGCAGACCTCTTTCCAAATGTAAGGGGTGTTGGAAAGAAGTGAGCAAGCAAACAGTAATTTCCATAGTCTGGCACGATGCTAGTTCTTCAGTTCAGAGATCACGCGTGTTCATTTTATTGTTAAGTTATAAAACTTATCTAGATGTTACATGTATTATTTTGAATGTGTCTTATTACATCAAAAATTGTATGTGGTATCTGGGATGTCTGATGTCTCTGGATGCAAAATTAAATTTCTAAGATCAGTCTGGTTCTAGGAACTGCTGCTGTCAAACTGTCTCAGCAGGTAAGCCGAAGGCCTTTGGAATCGAGTGTGGCCCTTGCCAGCCCTCTGGGACTGGGCAGTGCCGCCCAGGTGGTGTGAGGGACACAGGCAGCCTGGTGGAAAGATGACTCACCTGAGGTCATGCCATAGGTGACCGGCCGCAGCTCAGGCTGAGGGAGGAGCGGGGCCAGCCGATGTGGCAGCAGCTCCAGGCTTTGGTTTATAAGTAAAAACAAGCAGTAGGGGAAGAACAGCTGGTGTTGAGTCTGGTGCTAGGATTAGTCTGCAACGCTAATCACAAGAAGTGGAAAAAATTAAGAGGTCCTGCCTGCCAAGGAGGTTTTCAAACACATGTGTGTGCTGCAGCCGCGGCGCGACTAGAATCTCCCAGCGCCAGTGAGGCAGGCGCCCACAGCCATGAGCCAGAGCCTGGGTGTCACATCCACAGCCTGGCTCTGACGGGACTCCAGAAGGGCCGGGACCCTCACTGGGGCTGTGGGCACAGAGTGGATGCTGTGTGGTGCAGGCCAGCCCTCCAAAGCTCCTCAGGCAGTGGAGAAAGAATGTTCCTGATTCCAGTGGACACAGCAGAGTTGAATGCCACACTTGCTGCCACCTGGGGCAGAAGATAAGGAGCGTCCTACAGGTTGAAGTGAGATGATGATGTTCAGGATATACACAAACACCAGCGGAAAGCCCAGATATCAGGAGTCACTGCCTGCAAACACCTCTGCAGAGACATCATCACGTGCCCAGGGCTGGGTGGTGCAATGATCCCAATCCAAGCCACCATGGAGGTGACTGGGGGGTGCCCTGTGACGACCCTGTCACCTCCTCCACTGCCTGCAGGGCTTCCTACCACCTCCCAGAATGCCACCACAGGGATGCTTCCAGCAGCCCCTCACGTGTTGGTGGAGTTTCCTTGAAAAATGGGTTTTCCTTCAAGCAGAGGAGCTGAGGTGGCACTGAAGCCCTGGGTACTTGGTGGGCGGGGAGGAGAGATGAGCCAGCAAGACGAGATGAGGACTTAAGACTTCTATGGACTGAACCGTGTCCTCCCAGAATTCCCATGTTGAAGGGCTCACCCTGAAAGTGACTGCATTTGGAGACAGAGCCTTTATGGAAGTAATTAAGGTTAAACGAGGTCAGAAGGGTGAGGCCCCGATCCAGCAGGATTAGTGTCCTTATAAGAAGAGACACTCTCTTCTTCAGAGAAAGCTCTCTCCCCTTCTCTATCTCTGCCATGTGAAGGCACAGCCAGAAAGTGGCTGTCTGCAAGCCAGGAAGAGAGCCCTCACCAGAACCCGACTACACTGGCACTCTGATCTTGGGCTTCTGTCCTCCAGAACTGTGGGAAACAGAGTGTCTGTGTTTAAGCCACCCAGCTGTGGTATTTCGCTCTGGCAGCCCAAGCAGACTAATACAAAAACTAACTAGACATGAAGCCAGGCCTGCGTGAGATGCAGGACAGACACCCTGAGGCAATGGCGTGTGGAAAGAAGGCAGAAGGAACACAGGTAGTGGACAAAGGACCAAAAGGGGATGAGAAAAATAGGTGACAGGTCACCAGAATCCATTCTGGACTAGATGGATGCTGAGGGAGACTGCAGTGGTCCTCAGCTTCAGAGCCATGGTGAGGGGTCACTCACGCCACTGCCAGGCCAGGAGGGTCACTCATACCACTGCCAACCAGGAGGAGGGGTCACTCACACCACTGCCAGGCCAGGAGGAGGGGTCACTCACACCACTGCCAGGCCAGGAGGAGGGGCCGCTCACGCCACTGCCAGGCCAGGCAGAGGGGTCACTCATGCCACTGCCAGCCAGGAGGAGGGGTCACTCAAACATTGCCAGGCCAGGATGAGGGGTCACTCACGCCATTGCCAGGCCAGGATGAGGGGTCACTCACACCATTGCCAGGCCAGGATGACTGGTCATTCACGCCATTGAAGGTCAGGATGAGGGGTCACTCACGCCAATGCCGGGCCAGGATGACTGGTCATTCACGCCACTGCCAGGCCAGGATGAGAGGTCATTCACACCATTGCCAGGCCAGGATGACTGGTCATTCATGTCATTGCCAGGCCAAGGTGAGGGGTCACTCATGCCACTGCCAGGCCAAGGTGAGGGGTCAGTCACACCATCTTCCAGGCCAGGATGAGGGGTCATTCACACCATTGCCAGGCCCTCAGGCTGAAACAAACCCTGTTCTCAGAACTTTCTGGAGAAGACTCAGCAGCCGGCACGAAGGTCCCTCCAGTCCTATATCTTGGAAGCGTGCCCCATGGATATTCGTGACAAAGCACGTGCCTTTACAGCAGCCTGGATTGGTTTCATTTCAATTTGGACTGCGTGAGCTGAAAAAGATGCTCGGGCCTGTGGCGTGCCTCTTCCCAAGAAGCTTTCTGTTAAGGTCACAGGAAAGCATTTCCGTGGAGGAGCAGCTGGTGCAGATGCTCCCCAACGTCCTTCCTGCCTCCCCCAGCTCCCCCAAACCCTCATTTTGGTGTTGCTATTTGCTTCTACAAAATGTGGAGCTTTTCAAAAGACATTCAATTTCCTTTGTTGCTATTCAGTTGCCATAGTCAATTAAAATCTATCAATGCCCCTGAATAAATTTGTGCTAGGTGAAGAAAGAACCTCAGTGCAATCTCTCGACATGATCTCTATTACCTTATGTTACTTTAATAGCTAGAGTAATAGTTTGTTATTAATGGAATTAAGCAATTTAGTTCAAGCTTCCCAGAGGTCTTATAAGACAACTATTATAATTTGTATTCTCAGATTTTCCATTGAGTAGATGCCATGTGTTTTACATTACTTGCTAATGTTTCGAGAGATAGCAGTAGTATATTTAATATCTGGCTTTGTTTAATGATTCTAAGCCTCTTTCAACGTAGGTAAGTGCTGCTGGAATTTTGAGCAGCTTAAAAGTCTACATTGTACAAATAATTATCTCAAATATTATTCAGTCCAATTTCAATTTGTACTTTCACTTTGCCATCCATCCACCCTAAAGATTTGATCCAAACGTGTTTTCCACTTTTCTCACTGGAAACAGTCTCCTGTCCCTATGGAGAAGACCAGAAAACAATGGATGTGCTTCAAGTGACCACACAGACAGACACACAAATGTGTGCACACACACACACACACATACGCCACTCACAGGAATTTAGCATATTTGAATAGAGTCATATTGGATCAAAGATTTCAAAAACTTTTTTTGATGGTTGCAAAACCTGTTTTTAGAAGAAATAAATGTATTCACTGCATTATGAAACAGCTTGAGAAAACAAGATCTTACAATGTACACCATCTCTGTATTTAAATAGTTTCATTTCTATTCATGAGCTCCCTGATTAGATACATGGAAAATATCATCAGTAAAATATGAATAATTCTGACAAATTAATAGCCAATTTTTTTAAAAGAATGAAAATATGTGTAAGCATCTCATCCTCATTAGATAAAGCTGCTATCAGGGGGGCATGAAAATCGTGGCCCGCCTGGCCACAGCACAAATCCTTCTTAAAGAGCAAGCGATGAAAGAAAAGGCCCTGGCGAGGGGGCCTCTGGGGAGCTGTGCTGAGCCAACACGGCGAGTGGGAAAGGGCAGTGCTATTTGCAAGAACATGTTGGGGCAGACACCCAGCTGGCCAGGCGTATGGCATGTTCTACTTTACGTCATTCCTGTGAGGTGGGCAGGGCAGAGATGAGACAGCTGTGAGATTTTAGAAGTAAAGGACCTCAGAAATCATCTCGTCCAACTGCCCATTACATCCTGGACTGTTTCCATTGTTGCCAATGTGGGAGAGATTAAAGTGATCTGCCCGAGGTCATACAACTATAATGGAGAGAGGCAAGACCCGAATTTTGGCATTTGGGTTCAGAGTCCAGTGCTTTCTCCCCAGGCTGCATGGAAATTAAATTATAACCATCAGACACTTGATGCCTGCATCTTGCCAGAGCCCGTGGTGGGCAGTGGGGGCACAATGGTGAACAAGACGCAGCCACTGTCTTTGAGGAGCTTAGAGCCCCAGGTGGGAGACGAGGGACAGTGAACACGGCCAGTGGGATGCAACATGGAGGCAGCAAGTGTTGAGGAAGGGGTGCTGGCAGTAAGTGAGAAAGGCTGACCCGCATCTCGGCTCTATCGCTTCCTCGCCCTTGAACTCAAGCGTGGTAGCTAATATTGGTGAACCTCAATCGACTCATCTGTAAAAACGGCAATAATAATTTCTACTTGGCAGGATTACTGCAAGGTACTCAAAAGTAGTTATTCTAGTTAGGGTTCTTTGGTTTCACTAAAGAGCACCCACCCACACCAGCTCATGGTGAAGGAGGAACATGGAGACTATGGGAAGGTTTCAGGAGAAGCCAGCAGATGCGCAGAAACAAGAAGAGCTTCAGGGACCAGCGCAATGAGCTCTGTCTCTTGCTCAAGGTTCTCTTTCTCCCGGGACATCATCTCCCTTTTCCTTTCCTTCCCAATCGCTGCCTTGAGACTTGACCTTGTTTAGCACAGAGCCCCAGAATAATTGCTCTTGTCTTGCACCTGTATTACCATATGGCTAAAGTGCCCCACCCCAGATGGAACTGTCTCTGGTTCCCTTAGTTTCCATTTCAGAGGAGAGAGATCCTATGGTCTAAGTAATATTTTAAAGTCAGGAGCAATCAGTCCTACGTTGCTGGCCAGCCAACGGAAGGGCATCCTTGAAGTCAGGAATCTGCCCGCAGTCCAGGAAACTGAGGCTGCAGGGGTGGGGGTCACATGACCTGCCATCAGCAGCAGGGGTTGTGGGTGGCAGAGATGTTTCCAGCAGGTGGTGTGGGCAAGGCAGGCAGCCCCAAACATGTCTGGTAAAGAGGGCCCTCAAAGGTTCATTTCCTTTCCTGCACTAAAGGTATGAACAGCATGTCTTGGGAGCACAAAGGAGGTAATGGCTGATGCTGCCTTGAGAGGAGGCCTAGGTGTGCAAGTCCAGAGAGGGTGATGGGAACGGCATTCCAGGTGGAGGAAACAGCATGGAAAGGGCACTGTGGTATAAAGTATCCGAGTGTGGCCAGGGGTGGTGCTTTCAGTATAGGGGGATGCTAATATCTGGACTTTATCCTACAGGGACTGGGGGGACGGGCAGTGTGATGTGCATCTGAAAGAGATCACTGTGGAGGCCACTGTGCACAGTGAATTTTACAGAAAGGGGGAAAGAGGGAGGCAGGGAGGTCTTTCGGGTTAGAACTGGTAAGGATCTGCTGAACCAAGTCAGCAGCAGTGGAGATGGAGGAGAAGGATGGTGGGAGAGAGGTTAGGAGACAGAACTGAGAGCCTGGGGTGTGGAGGGGAGAGTGATGGAGGAGAAGATGGGGGCACTCCCCTGTTTCGGACTTGGGGACTTGGAAGATTCTGTGGCCATTCCCCAAGGTGGGGAGCACAGAAAGAGGAGCAAGCTGGAGGAAAGATGAGAGCCCTGTGAGGTCTTGTGCACCTGAGGGGCATCCTGGGGAGGGGAAGGGACCCATGCTGTGTAGACCCCGGGGACAGGTCTGGGAGTTGCCAGTCTACAGCTGAGGGACAGGAGATCAGTATCATCTCAAGGGCTGGGAGACAGTGATAAGGGTTTCAAACTGCCTGGACGGGGGTGAAGGAGGCAGCTACCTGAGAATGAGAGGATTAGGAGCGGAGCTGATAGCCCCGCTGGGTGGGACCCCGGCACCCGTGGGAGCTAGCAGCACCATGAGGGTTGACATCCCCCCCACCAGTCTTTCTAAGAAGAGCCTGAGGCCACTTAGGGTCTGGCCACCACTTCTTTGGAGGATCCAGGCCTCACCTCCAACTTTGGCAGGAGTAAAGAGTCACTGGAGAAACTCTTTCTGAAAGCCCTAGCCCACACGTCCCTGCGTGAAAGGTCCGTCCATCTGAGCTGTGGGCCGTGAGAAGAGCTGAGCTGGAGGCGGCAGTCGGTCCAGACACCCGCTCACCTGCCGAGGGGCTTGGAGCATGCCCATAGAGGGGTGGGGGCTCTCAAGGCGTGCAGGGAGAGGGAGAGACTTTCTGGGCCATCAGGGGTCCTTGGTCCTATTAGAGGCAGTGGGCTTCCACAGAGCAGAGGTGAAAGCTACTGGTTTGCCCAGGGGCTGGAGCACCCGCAGCCTCTCAACAAAAAAAAAATTTTCACACTAGCATCCAATGTGAAGGAAGGAGGGGTAGGGGGCACCCTGGTATCCTGGACTGGCACAGCTGGTAACTGACCTCCCCACTCTCCAGAGGCCCCCGTGACCCAGTCGCTGGCATGGAGCGGGGGGTTTAGGCTGGGAGCCCACCCATTTCACCAGTCCTGAGGAGGGGGGTGCATAAACCAGCATAAATATTGAATGACTGTCACTCTGTTTACTTTAACAAGCCCCAACTTCCCATAAATCCAAGTCAGAATCAATCATCTTTTATGGAAGATATTAATGGCAATTCCATTATTTAAATTCAATCAATGCATTTTTTTTTGTCCCTTTGTATTGAAGCCAAGTAGTTTAGAGGGGGCTTTTGACCAAGCAATGGAAAAAAAAAGTCAATGACCTTGCTCACATCTCAGTATTGCAGTTAGATAACTGCTTCGGAAAAAGGGATTCAGTTTCTCTCCATTTATCATACAGAGTAGGAAGGTTTTAATTCCACTGGCCTAGGAAAAATAAAAATTCTCTTGCATTCACTGTGCTCTGCCTGAGTGCTGTCAGGGACACTGAGCATCATTGCTTTTTAAATTCAGAACTTAGCTGCGATCTACTGCTTTCCAATCAAATTTTTAATTTAATTTTTTTTTCTTTAACCATGAACCCAACTCTTCCAGGAACTGGTTTCAATGGCCTACAAAATAGCTAATGTTAGCAGAAACAAGCGGGGTTATTTGTTCTCAGAAGTAAAAAGGCACAAAAGCAAGATAGAAGCCTAGTGGTCCAGGAGATCAAGAGGCCAACAGAACCCCCCCAGAATAGATGTGCTGCATATATGCCCTGGCCCCTGGCAGCCTCCCCCCAATTATATAAGGAAGTGAAGGACCGTGTGAGGATGTAGACCTCCTAATTCACCATTAGCTGAGGCAGGCCGGAGAAACTTCCGTAAGCAATGGAGTAAAGGGGACTATAACTAAGGGAACTATTTCTTCAAACCCAAACATGGGACCTGGAGTGGTGGAGAATCCACCTGGTATCGCCTGAAAGCCTGTCCTTTTTTCCCCCAGGCCGACTCCCTCCTTCCTTCCCCAGGCCGACTCCCTCCTTCCTTCAGGACTGAACGTGGGAGTCACCTCCTGCAGGAAGCTCCCCCAGCTCCCTGGCCAGATTTCATCCTCGCACTTCTCACTGTGTGGTGCCCATCCATTCACACCCCTATCTCCCCCCAGAAGGGGCCAAACCCCATTCACCTTGGCGTCCTCAGGGGCCACCTCAGTGTTGCGCCTGCAGGAGGGGCTCTGCCACCACCAAGGCCCCTGGGATGGAGCCTTGTTGAGTGCGTTAATGTGAAAGCTGTTCTCTCGGAGGCTTTGGACAGAGGGATGCAACAGGGCAGGTTCTGAGTGCTTCAGCGTGGCAGGGGGTATGAAGGACTTCTGACTCACCCTGCTTCCTAAAGGCAGGCAGCTGGGGACTAGCTGTTCTCCATTTCCACTTACAACAAAACGAGGGAAAATGGGCTTAAATTGCAGCAAGGGAGATTTAGGTCAGATAGAAGAAAAGCCTGCAGGAGCCACCAGAGTGGGGACTCTGGGAGCTGATGGAATTTCCTTCCCTGGAGATCTCTGGGCGCAGGCTTTAGTGTCAGGGTTGATCCATCCCCAGGGCTTACTGCAGGAGGAGGACAATGGCTTAGCAGGTCCCTGGTTCCTCCTCTGCAGCACACCACTTAGCAGCCCCGCAGCACCCCTCACCGAGAACAGGAGGACAAATCACACGCGAACACATGCGTAATAGAGCATCGTTTCTTGGGGGCTGTCGGAAGGTTGTACTTTCTATCTGTTATAGCCCACGGAAATGCCATGCTCTCTGCCTTGGGACAAAAGCCGATTTCTCTCTCTCCTTTGACTGCCCGGGCTGAAAACTCTCTGCCCCTTCCCTAAATGATAGTTTTGTTTTCTGTCAATCTATCCACAACCAGGCGTGGGAAGTCCCGTCCTAAGGGCTGGAGGAGCCGGCCTGGAAGCAGGAGCTTCCCCACCTCTCTGGAGCAGCTTGGAGCTGCCAGAGTGACAGGATGTGTGAGCCCTGAACACAGGGGTATATGCCCCCCTCTTTTGGGGCAATCAAGAGGTGGATTGTCTTCCATTAAATAGCAGAAGCCCCAGGCAATTCCAATGGGAGGCCAAGGTCAGAAGCTCTGCCAAGCCTGGAGGCAAGTCTGTGACCCACCTGTAGCAAACGTATGGGGCTTTCTAGATGGGGCTTCCTGGAGGCAGCAGCCCCTGTGCCAGTTCCTGCTGCACACTTGTGTGTCTCTTTCCTGCTTCTGACTTATGTTCTAAGTCACCTTCAATCCTTTCTGGAACTCGGTGAGGTGAAAACAAACTGAACAGAAACACTCCTGCTTTTCTCTGACTGGGCCCTGGGCACACCTCTCTCCCTGTCACGCCTCCGAGGAGAGATGGTTGGAGACCCCCTTCCCCACCCCCAGGAGCTCCCTCAGTTCTGGTAATCCCACAGTGGAAACTGCAGCCAGTTCTGCCAAGAGCTCTCCAAGGCCCATGAAGAAGGCTGGGTCAGTTCACAGCATCAGTGTGCTGAAACGGGACTGGGGTAAAGCTGGGGACTGACAGGGGTGGCATCACTGTGCCCAGGGCTACCGCTGTGCCACCCTTGTCCACCCTCCTTATCTGCTTGACTCCATCCCATGCTGAACAACACACTGAGATCATCGGCCAAAGGCAGGAGATGCCCTAGGGGGGCAATCTTTCCCCATTTCTGGAAGCAAAGGAGTTCGGGAAGGGGCCAGGGGATGTGTGTCAGTGAGGGAGCCTGACAAATAGGACAGGACCACAGCCTCACGTAAGGCAGTGCTGTTCAAAGGAGATGGGAAGTTTCCGGCTGTTTCAAGCCGTTCTAGAATGCAGTAAGGTGACCCCTTCTTCTGGCCTTTGTGTCTGCCAGTCCTGACCACCCTGCTGTCTGCAGGAGGACAGGTCAGAAGGCTAAAAGGGGCCTCTCCCCAGGCTGGTGACCGCAGTTATTGAGAAATGAGCAGGCACGGGAACCACTGTGGCTTCCTCCACCACATAGCCTGACCACAGAGGTCTATGCAACATTCCAGATGTGTGACAATAATGAGGCCTAGCGTCCAGCAACTTCACCCTGTTCCCTGATGCTCCCAACTCAGGGTGACTCTGGTTGCCCAAGAAGTGTAGCGGAGACGTTCATGACTCCACGCCTCGGGTAGGCTGGTTGTGGAGGTGCTGATGATGGCCCCATGGGCCTCTGCCCGGGAGAAGCCAAGAATGGAGCCTCTCGGCAGTGAGAGAGAGGCCCCTGGGGCCCTTCCCAGACTGGGGGCCTCTGGGCAGGTGTTTAAAATGGTTCTGCAGACACAGGGTGGGCTGCTGGCCTTGCTGGAGGAGTGACAGTGTGGGCAGGAGAGGAGCAGCTCTCGGAAGAGCTAACCCAGTCCTAAAGGCCAACCCACACAGCCGGGTTCATGCCATCTGGGCAAAGAGCGCCTGCCCGAGGATGGAGTTCTCCACGGGAGCTTGGCCAGAAGGCTGCAGCGTCTCCCCTGATGAGGAGAGCACCAGGCCTGTGAGAAGACAGGCAGTTCAGTTACAGAGTCCCAAAGACACACCCTCCTGCCCCCTCCCCAGTGCCCTTGGTTTGGCCTCCAAATACCACTAAGAAGCCTAACTCTACCGCTAATGAGCCAGCCACCCGGGGAGGCTGTGGTCTGCAGCCTCTATGACAGACCCTGGGGCGCCACCCTTGGTGAGGGAGGCTAGAGGGGAACACAGGCCTCCAGGGCTCCCAGGTTAGCTGGGAATGCACAGGTCACATGGACAGAGGCCAGACAGGGGAGAGGTTAAAGCTCATGGTAGCGGGGAGTGAAACTCTCACGTCACACGACCTGAATCCCGGTTCCAAAGCTTTCTGGCCTTGGGCCACACCTTGGGTAAGTGAATTAGTCTCTGAACCTCAGTTCACTTCTCTGTAAGGGGGATAACAACAGTGTCCACATCCACAGGGTTGTTGGGAGGACTGGATGAGGAAGTGCATGTGAATCGCTTAGCACAGCCCTTGGTGCTCGGTCAGCACTCAGTACCTGCTGTCGTTATTCCAGAGACTAAGTCCGGCCTGAGCCCAGGGGAGGGAGTGCTGCCTTGGGTCCGGGGAGGGGCGGGAGGGCTTCAGTGAGGCTGGCCTGAGCAGGGCTCTGAGTGTGGGCCGCGCCGACACCAGAGGCGAGGAGGGGGCTGCATCATCGCGGCTGCCCTCGCCCTCGCCGAGCCGCGTTCTAAATGGATTATTGTTTATTGGCGGCTTATCCCATCTCTCGGGTTATGAATTATTTACCAGATAATGACTTCATAATTGTTAATGACAGATGCCCCAAGGACATGCTGACATACCTCTGAAGCCACAGTGCTAATTGTGGTGGAGTCTCCGGAGCCCCCATGTGTCCACATCCAGCGTGTCAGTTCTAGGGACAGAGCCTGACAGGCCCTTGGGGATCAATTATGAATCTACCCCCTCATGATGCAGATAAAGAAACCGAGATCCACTGGGGGCAGGGACATGCTTCCAGGTCCCAAAGCTAGCCAGTGGCAGCCCTGGGTGGGACAAGCCCCAGCATCCCTGATGGCTATTCGTCTGCTGTCTGCATCTGGGCTGCTGGGGCAGCTGTGGGCTGAGCAGGAGTTCAGGTCCTCTTCAGAGGGTGAGGGTGAGTAGGGGAAAATGAAATGGGGCTGTGATGGGTGCTGGAAGATCCCCCCCGGAAGTGAGTAGGAGGGGCCCCAGGATCCTCTGCCCTTGTCCCTGGAGAATCAGGATGCAGCTCAGTGGCTGTTTGGGATCCCTGTGTGCCAAGGCGGACTGCCTCCCTGGGAGCAGAAGTCCCCTGCTGACGGAATGCATTCAGCAACCAAAGCCTGCAAGATGACTGACACGGTGGAGGGCAGGGGGTGGCCACACCCACACATTCCTTGAAGGTGCATGCAGTCCTGAGCAGACTATGAATGAAGTCCATGGCTCGGCTGGGGTCCCAGCCCCTTAGAATAATAACCCTTGTATAGGACTATGTCTCATGCACCATTCTAGATGGTGAATTATGTTAACTTATTTAGTCCTTACAACCACCATATGAAGTAGGTATGATTATAATCCCTATTTTGCAGATGAAGAAACTGAGGCACGGGGAGGTTCAATAATGTGCTGGAAGTTGCACAGCTGGCAGGGGGCAGGGCTGGGATTAGGACCCAGGCAGTCTGGCTCCACCATCCGTGCTCTTATTCACTACACTATGCTGCTTACTATAAATGTTTCCTGAATGAATGAATGAATGAATGAATGAGTAAATGAATGCTGTGAGGTCCCTTTGAATATGGGACACACCTTTCTAAAAGTGCCTTGAATGTGAAGTTTGGCATATTGAGACCCTGCATTCCAGCAGGGGCCAGGGAGGCCTATTTTCCTCCTGGACTGTGGACTGTGCCTGGAACAGCAGAAAGGAGAGCTCTGGCCTGGGGTGCGTGGTGACCCCAGGGGGCGGTGGCCTTCGAAGGGAAGGGTCAGTACTGCCCTCACTGCTCTAAGGTGGGTGGCTGTGAGCTGCTCTGATGGGTGTGGCTGACCCCCGAGCATGTTATATGAGAGGCTTCTGAGAGAAGCACAATGCCATTGAGTCGCCCCATAAACGTTCAAGAGCCCTCTTTGTGCCCGGCTTTGGGGAGGGATCCAGTGACTGAGACACAGCCACTGCCCTCATGAGATTCCCAGCTATCTCCCAAGTCAGACAAGAAAACAGCCAGGTGCCACGTGGGAGGTCCTGTGGTAGAAGGGAAGCACAGAGGCTGGGCGACCCAGGAGCCTAGGAGCACAGCTAGAGGCCACGTGAGTTGACTTTTTGTTTTACCAGTTCCTTTTCAGTGGTTATTATGTGCTCAGCTCCTCGGAGAGCTCTCCCGCCCCCAGAGAGCTCATAGTGGTTGAGGATGAGCCTTGAGCACACTGGGCAGTGAAAGGACCACACTTGACCCAAGAAGACCCAAATGAGTGCTGGGGAGTGTAACAGCCTCAGGAAACCAGAGGAGAGAAAATTCTCACTGAGGGGGATGGCCTGGGAGCACTCTCCCAGGAGACAGGTAGGGGTGGGAGAGGCTATTCCCAGAGACTGGGCTCAGCAGACAAGTGCCTGGAGGTGCAACACAAATGTGCAGGGTAAGCTAGGAGCACAAGGGTCTGTCTGTCTGGATGGGAGCAGAGGCTGTGAGTGTGTGTGCACATATGTGTGTGCATGTATGTGTGTGTCCTTATGTGTGTGTGTTGGCGTGGGGGCCATGGGGGGCAAGTTTGGCTAGCTGGTAAGGGGTCACATTTACTTTACCCAATTCACAAAGCCGACAGCGCAGCTCAGTGCACACCTGTGCAAGATGGCAGAGCACTCTGAGTGCATTTTAGAACGCCTTGAACTGGTGCTAAATAAATAATCACACTGTTTATTCTGGGATGGAGAGGCAGGATGCCTCCTCTATGCGCTAATGGAGGGCGAGGCTCTCTGGCTGGCTGGCAGGGGCTGCCTCCTGCACATCTGTGAGTGCTGATCTGAGAAGGGATCCTGGGTAGACCCTCTGTGTCCTGACTTTCACTTCCTACGTTCAGCACCTGCCTTGTGTACCCGGAGAAAGGGGGCCGGGTTAATTGTTACCTGCTGCGCTGTTACCAGGTTACTTTGTAAAAGCAGAAATATGCTTTTAATGATTTTTTTGTTGTTGCTACCTTATGAACCAGATGCTTTTATCTAAATGAGTTGCTACAAATCAAAAGACGGGCCCCTGAGAGTTGCTAGGCTGTGTCTGCCTTACACAGGCGAGCTCTGGCTCTGTGAATGAGGCTTAAGTCTCCCCCATTCTTTTAGCATCAAGCTCACTTACAAGTAAGACAAAAAATACATATTGGCAGCTGTAATCAATGAGCCTCTGAGTGACCTGGATGAGAGGACTCAGTGAGTGAGTGGAGTGGTCTCCAGTCTGTGATGGTGATTCTCTTCCCTGTTCAACTTGGCGCAGGTGGGTGACAACTTGGGTCTGCCTGACGTGTGGTCCTTAGGCCTCTTGGGTCATGGCCGGTGGGAAGGACAACCCAGGTGTGACTCTTTCAGTTTCCTTCCTGGGTGGGGGCTGGGATGACACTGAGGCCCAGAGAATGGTCACTCAGTGTTGGGTAGATGCTCAATGAATGTTTGTGGAAGACAGGCAGGCACATGGCTGACACTTGCTCAGAGCTCTTTAGGCTTCAATATAAGGAGTGGCAGTTGACATAGGGGCAGGTGGGGGGAGGGCCTCTGGATTAGGAACCAGGAGACAAGGACTCTAGTTCCCACTCTGACTTGATTGGCTCTGTGACCTTGGGCAAGACACTGACCCTCTCTGAGCCTCAGCCTGCTGCTTGGTATAATAAACAGCAACAATAATCCCTTTCTGTCCACTTCCTAGGGTCCCCCTCGTGACCAAGTAGAGGGAATTATGTGAAAACACTTTGCAAACTAAATGCACTAGGTCATGGAGGAGGTAAAATAAGTCATACTACCTTAGGCTTGGATGTTCTAACAAAATGGGGTTGGGGCAGTGGCTGCCCAGAGCATGAGGCTGCCAAAGAGTCTCTGTTTGGGGGTCAGGGAGTGCAGGGGAGCTTGGCTGAGAGAATGGTCTCTGGCCAGTGCTCTGTGAGCCTTCAGCTATGTCTCCATTATCTGAGAGAAGGACTTGGGAGGCTTAGCATGGCATTCAGTGCCCATGATGGCCGAGATCCAGTTGCCTTTCCAGCCACATCTCTCAACTCTTAGGTCTCCCTTAGCAGGTATACCCTGAGCTCGCCTGTCTTGTGACATCTCCAGGCCTTTACACAAGCTGTTCCTGTAGACTGGAATGTTCCTTGCACACACACGCACACACAGACTTCAATTTCCAGCTTAAAGTCACCTCATCTTGGAAGCCTGTGGTTTTGACCAAACTAAGTTGCTGAGCACTGTCATGTGTGAGGGTGCCCGCAAATGTGAGCTCTGGGTCAGGGATTTGGTCTTGCATGGTCACTGCTCTATCCCCGGGGCCCAGAACAATGCCTGGCATATAGTAAGTGCTCAAGAAATATTTGCTGAGTGAATGAGTTGTTCTTCCATAGCACTCTGTATAAATTCCTATCGCTGCATTTATCACATCTCATTATAAGAATGTATTTACTTGCTGGTCTCCCCACTGGACTGCCAGCTCCTTGAGGACAAGGCTTGTGTCTGACTTCTCTGGATCCTGGACCTAGAACAATGTACAGTGTGGCTGCCAGTAAGTGCTTGAATGAATGAATGAGTGTTGAAACACTCTTTTGTTTTACCATATGCTGGGTATTCCTCCTACAGCTCCTGGCACTGTCATGTTGAGACAGAGAGAGAGAGAGAGAGACAGAGAATTTATGATTAGAAGACAAAAGCTCAAAAGTCCTTTTGAATGACCTGTGGATATATGAGACCATCAATAAGGGACAGAAGCCCACAAATTTAGGATCATCCTCACATGGTCAGTGGACAAATGTATGCACAGCGCTTTCCCTGAGCAGAACTCTGCAGGGCCACCACTAGTGTATTCGGCATTTTTGTGCAAATTAGAAAGAGGCACCCTCCCTCTGAGCACTCACGGCCCACAGCAAAGCCTGCAGAGCGCAGGCTGGGTGTCAGCCCCCACATCCCCAATGGGCCAGGTGCCGTCCTGTAAGGCACAAACTCACAACTATTCCTGGCAGCCCTGGCCGCTGGGGCAGGTGCGAGGTAAGGAAGGAGACAGGTCACTTGGAAAATCAAAGTTCGCCCAAAAATAACCTCTGAGGTTTGCAGATAAGCTATTTCTAGCCCAGGTGCCAAAGGAGGTTTTGCAGCTAGAGTGAACTGCTGCGTGCACCCCACCGCAGCCCCACTAGCTAAGGGGAACTGCCCCGTGTGTGCTGTTCCCGAACAACTTTGCATCCAGGACTGGGGAAGGATTCCACTCCCAGGCATCTCCCGCCTTTGGCCGACGATCTCAGCGTGTTGTTCAGCATGGGGCGGAGTCGTGGAGGGTGGACAACAGTGGCACAGCTGCTGTCCTGGGCACAGTGATGTTCTGGTGGGCCACCCCGTCAGTCCCCAGCTTTACCCCAGTCCTGTCTCAGCACACTGATGCTGTGAACTGACCCAGTCTCCTTCATGGGCCGTGGAGAGCTCTTGGCAGAACTGGCTGCAATTTCCACTGTGGGATTACCAAAACTGAGGGTGCTGACCCCGCTCCTGGGGGTGGGGAAGGGGGTCCCCAACCCTCTCTCCTTAGAGGCCTGCTGGGGAGAGAGCTGTGCCCAGGACCCAGCCAGAGAAAAGCAGGAAGCTTTCTACTCTGTTTGTTTTCACCTCACCGAGTTCCACAGAGGATTGAAGGTGACTTGGAAAGATACAACTAAGACAACAGAAGTCAGAAGCAGGAGAGAGACGAACAAGTGAGCAGTAGGAACTGGAGTAGGGGCTGCTGCCTCCATGAAGCTCCATCTAGAAAGTCTCTTACATTTGCTACAGGTGGGTCACAGACTTGCCTCCAGGCTTGGCAGAGCTTCTGACCTTGGCCTCCCACTGGAATTGCCTGGGGAGCTTCACAAAAATACCAAGGCCTGGGTCCCATCCCGAGGGATTTTGATCTAACTGATCTCTTGTGCAGCCTGGATATCAGAACTTTAAAAATTTTCTTAGGTGATTTTAACATGTAGCCAAGGTTGAGAGCCACCTTTAGACCTGGAAGAGGCAAACAAGAAGCTGACGTGTTATAACGTGATTCAACATGAGACACATGACAATGGCGTGGGAGAACACTATGTCCGTGGGCACCCAAATGTGGGCACACTGATGCGATCTACAGGAAAAAAGGTTTTCTAACAGCCTGTAGGGTTCACATAAAAGCATTTTGGGGTGGGGTGAGATGAACAGGGTTGACCGTGACATAGCCAAGGTACCCAGCTTTCAGATGGCTTGATCAAGGGCGTAGATTTTACAATATCTGAAAGAGTAGATAAATTACATATCATCCAGGAATCTTGTTTTGCAAAATCTCCGTAACTTGCGTTTTAATTCCTTATGGCTTAGAATCCAGGAATTTAGTAACATGTGAGAGTTGAGAGTAGTGGTTAAGCCTTTAAAATACACTGATGCCCATCCTCTCGAGAACAACTAAATTAGAGGATCTGGGGGTGAAAACCCAGGCATCTGTATTTTTAAAGCTCTCCAGGTGACTCCAATGTGTACTGTGGGCTGAGCACTGCTGGCCCAGGTGGGGCTGTCATCCCTCTGAACCTGTCAATCTTCTCCTGGGAGCTGGGAAGGTCAGGGGTTATCTTCAATTTAAAGCTGAGGAGACGGAGGCTCAGAAAGCTGTATGGGGCTTGCACAGAGTTAGTGGTGGATTTGGGACTAAAGCCCAGTGGCCTGCCTCCCGGTCCAGCGTCCCACCTCCCGGTCCAGCGTCCCATCCACCACACTGCCTGTGAGGTCACTCCGTCCTGTGGTCCTGTGATCTCTGAACTGAACAAGCTCATCTGACCTCATGATGTGGAGATAAGAGAACGGTCCCTGCCCTCAAGGAGCTCTGTGGTCTGGGAAGAAAGATGAGAAGCTCAAGGCAAAGGAGACAAGAGATTTACAGCCAAGGGAGGGGCCAGGGTTGAGGCTTCTTTTAGCAGGCTTTGTTGTGGCCAGGCTGAGTCTGAGATGCTAACAAGACTGGTCAGTAACTCCTTCTCAGGACTCTGGAGAGGCAGTCGGGGCGTTAGGACAGAGGTGCCACCTGAGAATCAAGCCCCGGGGACAGCTGAAGCAGAGAAAGTAGAGGGATCGCTGTGGGATAGGAAAGCTGAGGAAAACCTTGTAGCACAAATGCCCTCGTTCACAGGCAGAAGGAGGAAGGATGCTGGGGTGGCCAGAAAGGCAGAGGCACACAGCCCACCAAGCCAGGAGAGGCTCAGTTTCTCCATGAAACGAGCGGGAAGGTCATTCGGTGATCCTGAGGTGGACAGGGCAGGCTGGAGGTCTTGAGGACAATGGGAAAGGTGGGGACAGCTGCGGGGACTGGGCAGGGAATGGACCTGTGACGCACGAATAAGGCCTGGGCAGGGCTGAGGGTTTGGCTAAGGCTCTGATGAGCAACTGTGCCCGGGCCAGTTGGTGTGGTTACTTGGCCTCCTCAGGGGTCCAACCAGATGCCCAGTGGAGGTAGGGGCTCCCGAGGTTCCCAGGGTGGGGCCAGGACAAAGGACAAGTGGGTGACAGAATGTGTGTGTTGGTGACAGCGGCACTGAAATGTCTGCCCACAGGTCCGTCCTTGGGGTGGAAGCCACGGAAGCCAGACGGGGATGGATAAGGAAGAACAGGAGGGAGGAGGGACTGGGGATCGCAGTGAAGTCAGGCTGTCTGGGGCCAGGGCGTGAAGGAAGCTAGAGGACAGGGGAGTGTGGTCAGCAAGGGCACCTTTGGGACGGCTCTGGCGGGTGAAGCTGCTGCGAGTGCGGAAGGAGCCCAGGGCATAGCACACGGTGTTCTCTGATGCAACAGTCCAAATCCCACCAGCTCTGGAGACACTGGCAACGTCCTCTTAGAATGCAGGGCACACAGCGGGACAAGGGGCCTGGATGGGCAGTACTGAGACAGTCCCGAGGATGGAGGCTGGGAATGCCGTGCAGGGGTGCTCCTCAGCACTGATGGCATCAGCACTGGCCCTTCGTCACCTCCAAAGCCTAGGTGTTTGTTAATGCCATTTTGGCTCAGCCTTCGGTTTGCCACAAACTGGGTCGTCAGCTTTACCTCCCCTCAGCCCCACCCGTGCCAGGGTCACACACTGCAGTGCACATATCAGATTTCACTCCTGCAAGCTGGTTCTGGCACTATGCTCTTGGTTACACGGGGGATTTTCATCAAACCACTGACAAGCAGAGAGCAGCCCTCCACAATTTGCATCCAAGCAGGATACACAGAGCCCAGGGATCTGGCCCAGTTTCCACAGGAAAGTGATAGCTTCTCCCACTGGTCACCAGGGGCCATAATGGGCTGTTGAACCTTCCTACCTTCTTGGGAATCAATGGGAGCCCTGCACGTGAGGGAAAGTACAAGCCAGCACCAGGCCACATGCTGTGGTGCTCCCAGGAACAGTTGTGCTGTGTGTTCAGTGATGTATTTATTGAAAACCCCGGCAGGTGCTGGGTGGGAGTGGTGGGAGGGAATACAGAGATGACTCAGATGTGATTCCCATCCTCCAGGAACTGGCCAGGTGGGAGGGAAGACCGACATGCATTCACAGTGGGGACACCAGTCTGGTGGGTACAGAGATTTGAAGCCCACAAGAGGTGTATCCTATCAGGTATGTCTGGTGAGATCACCTCCAAGCTCCCTCCATATCCTAAAACACATGCTTCTCAAAGGTTAGGATGAGTAAGACCCCTGTGCCCCCTCATGTCAGTGGCAGGTAAGAGAAGACCCCAAAATAAGGGTTATCAAACCCATTGCCCCTGGGTCTCTCTATCCCCTTTACCCCCTGCCATACTCTCAGTGTCTAAAACTCGAAGGAGTATCCTAGGAAAGCTGACTTCTGTGAAGAGCATCTCCTGAATCTTTTCTCAGACACTTAACTCCACCTCTGTCCCCTCTAGGAGCTGGAACGCCATGGTCACCAAATCCAAGCCTAACTGTCTATTTTTCCAACTCCCCTCTTCTGACCTGACAGTCACAGAAGCAAAGCATACCCTAGCACCTGGGAACGACTAACCAGGACAGCCGTCTGGCTGGTCAGTGGTGCCATTAGGTGTGTGCCAACAGCCCACCAGCTCTCAAGGTCAGGAACCCATCTGCCCCCACTGGCCACCCACTGGGCTGCTGGATGGCAGCAGGCTGGATACACAGTGGACATTTCTTCCATTTCAGCAGCTGATCCAGGCCCAGCCTGGAGCCCCCTCCCGCTTCCTGCTGACAACCACGGCTGACCCGAAACTCGGGATCCCAGAGCTGCATTTTCTTCTCTCTGTGCAAGGGCTCTGGGAGTGGAGGGCCATCCCCAACCCCACTGTCTCTAAGTCCAAAGAGAAAGCTCTCTGACCAGCAAGAACCTGGGCATGGCAAGAAACTTGTTGGTCTGCTGCTCTGGCCCCTGCTGTGGAAAGAAGCTGGAGTTCAGGCCACTAGCTGGCCCTAGGCAGAGGCCACAAGGCTCCTGGTCAGAGGGCACCAGGACATGATGCTGGGGCTGCTATGGCCTGTGCTTGCCCAGCAACGGGCCCCATGTTATGCAGAGGTGGCTTGGCTCATGGACTTCTAAAGGCTCAAGGGCCACCAGGACATGCTAGGTTGGGCCAGCTCAGCCTCAACTGTCCTGAATCCCAGTGCCCATGCCCCTAGCCTCCAACCTTCATTCTAGGCCCAGCCCCCTGCCCCTTGAGCAATAGTTAATTGAGTGAGTATTGGCCACCCCAGCTCCAGGCTCCACTGCTTCTGCAGGCATGTTCCTGGCCTGCTGGGTAGGTGTTAAAGCAATCTTGCAGGTTCTTTTCATCAGATTTCTGCCCTCACATGGTAGGCCATGTTCCCCCCAACTCTCCTGGCTACCTGGTCTTCATAATCTAGGTTTGAGAATCCTGAACCAAAATTTTAGGCCAGACCTCTAAATTTAATCCAAGGAAATAATCATATGACTATGCAAAGATATATATGCAAAAACATTTGTTGTGGTATTATTTGTAGGAGAGAAATATTAAAAATACACTAAGTGTCCATCATTAGGGTACTGGTTAAGTAAATTTGTAGGTTATTATATCCATATGACACGAAGCCTTTAAAATGCTACAGATTTGTATTTACTGACATGAAAAAGGTACCTGTGACATATTGTGAAGTCAAAATAATATGTCATGGAGCAGTACCTACAGTGTGATCCCATTTGTGTGTGCATGTGCATGTATGCATGCACACTTGATGTATGTGCAAAAGAAAAAAGCCTGGAAAGAGACACTGAAATGGTTATTTCTTGGGATTATGATTATAAATAATTTAGATAATTTCAGGTGCTGTCTTTTAAAATATTTTTACAAGGAACAAATACTATTTTAATGATATTTAATAATACTATTTTAATAACAAGAAAAGTTAAATTACAAAAGAAGCATTACAGTTTTCGAGGAGCTTAAAGGTCATCTAGCTGCTGGCCGCCCCCAGATCCAACTTCCTGGGAAACCCAAAACCCAGGTAGATGAGAAGAGGGACAGCAATACTTGTAGGTTGATTCCAGGAGGATTGGGGCCCAGATGGCTTAGCTAGGCTCTGGGCACCAGTTAATCCCACATCTATGGTAAAAATCTCACGAACCAACAGGATGAGAGGACCAGCTACACTTTCCACACTTTCCCCAGAAAATCAGTGTTAGAGAAGACAGCTGGCTGTGCCCAGGTCTAACGCCTTTCTTATTTCCCGGTGAGCTGAGCAGAGACCTACCTTGCGCTGTCCGTCTCTGGCAAGCTCAGGATTCGTCCCCAGGATGCAAAAACCTCGAAAGCCACCAACACTTAGCACAGTGTGAGCATCACCGGGAGGCCAGACAGTCTAGAAAGAGATGGGAAAAGATCATTTTTTTGCAAAAAGATCTCATTGGAATCCCAGTATCTTAGATGGTCCCCATCCTAAGTGGAAGTTTGTCCTTGTTTTGGATTTTCGAGTGTGAACCATCTCACACAGGGTGTGCCCAAACTCTGCCACGGCACTCCCGGAAAAGGGGGGCCAAGTGGGCAGCAGAGAGCCCCAAGGGGCAGACACGAGATAGCCCTCTTCCATCCCCCAAACACACAAAGCCCTAATCTGCACTGTGGAGCCTTTAACATTGAACAAGAGAGAGAATAATGGCATCTCCTTCCATATGATCCAAACCAAGACCCTCCAGAGATGGGGAAAAATAAGAAATTTAAGTCTTTAATCTAATGCTGAAAAGAGAACAGGACACAAACTCTAGAATTACAAAAACAAATCATTACTTCTTTTTAGACAATGGGCAAGAAGACCTTGAGGAGGCAAAGGATGGGTTCCCTGGAGAGATTTAAAAAAATAGGTATCTACAGATTTAATACCTAGTAGAAAGAGGCTATCTATCATGGGGAGGCAGGGCTATTCCTAGTTCCCTCTTTCAAATGTAATATATGTGAAAGCCATCTTCACGACAGGAAATGGCATCTTCCGCTGCAAAAACGCACGCCTGTCATTACCTGAGAATCAATATATTTTTCTAAACAGAATATATCATTATCAATTGATTTCCCTTTTTCCTCTTAGCACTCCAGAGTCCCGGAGAGCAGGGGAAAGCTTTAATGTGATATGAAAGATTTGGACAGGTAAATAAATTATTGTAAACTAATTCCACCTTATAAGGAGCTTCTCTCCAACAACACGAGTCTTTCTCAGAGCCTCTCAACCCATGCTTTTCCAGTTGCCTCTGACAGAGATGCACGTGAGCCATATCAAATAGCCATTTTAAAGCTGAAGGTGGCAAAAATATGATTTTTCCCAAGGATAGAGTGTTGCCTTTACGATTAAGAAATAACCTCTGTGGGGAAGCAAAATCAGCCAAGGTCACCATTTAATTTTGACACAGAGCCAAAGTCGTGAGTACATTTCCTCTACCAAGCCGGATTGATTCCTTTGGCCACAAAGTATCGACAGTACTGGTGATAATCAATGTATTTCTGGGAAAGATCCTTGGCAGATATGTGCTGGTGAAGACAGAGGTCTGGGAGGCAGCGGTCAGACCATTTTTAGATCCTTGAGAATCTCATTCATTCATTTATCCATGCATTCGTTAACCATGTTTTGGGTGCCGGCTACGTGTCAGGTAGTGTTCTGGGTGCTGGGAATACATAAGTGAACAAAACAGGGAAAAAAAGTTCCTGCCCTCATGGAGCTCATCTTCTTGTGGGTGGAAACAGAGAATAAACAATAAACTTAGGAAATAAGTACAAACTGGATAGTATATTAGAAGGTAGTTAGTGCTACTTATTAGAGAAGAAATAGAGCAGAAGATGGGTGTTGGAGGACTGTGGTGCAGTTTAAGGAGAGTGGTCGGGGTATGCCTCCCGAGAAGAGGACATCTGAGCACACATGAAGGTGATGTGGGAGTGGGCTGTGCAGGATCTGGGGGAGAGCATTTGAGGCAGAGGGAGGAGCCGGTGCAAATATCCCAGGGGGAGCATGACTGTTGTGTCCCTGGATCAGCAAGGAGCCCACTGTGGCTGGACAAGGAAGATTCTAGTAGGACATTAGGCTAGAGAGGTGAGCATCCAGACCCTGTAGGGCCTTGTAGGCCACTATAAAGGCTACTAACTGAGAGCCAAAGATCCTGGCCACCAAGCTTTAGAAGGAGCTCTCATTCTCCTGGGACAAATCGGTCAGAGGCCAATGCCAGGTTAATCTGCTTCCCTTCTCTTCAACCCAGATGGCTCAACTCTCCAGGCTGCGCCAGACAAATATGGCACAAGCCAGGCAGGAGCTTGGAGGAGTAGTGGAGTGAGGTGAGCCCCAGGGCTGTCTAACTTGTTCTGATGACAATGGCCTCATCCTTCCTTCTTTGTGGTCCCCCGAGGCCACTTCTAGAGGTGGTAACAGAAACAAACTTGTGAACAAAAATAAACCACATGCAAAGCCGAGTTCTTGGGACTTGCCCCTAATGTGCTTATGAAAAGATCCTAATGTGAGCTGACGCGTTAGACATCACAGGCTGTGCTGGATATTTTCTGTTTCCTCCTCCAGCTCTGCTTTCTACCATATTCTGTGCCCCGGGAGGCTCACCTGATCTGCGTGGAGGGCATCACTTAAGCTCTGAAACCCTGTGACTTCTCGTTAGGTTCAGTCAATGCAGACACCAGCAGGAGATCCGGGATGGAGTGGGGTTGGGTGTTTACTCCCCTCCTTCCCTTCCTCCTTGCAGTGTCTTAATGGGCTGGCTGTGACCCTCAGCTGAGGTCATGGCTCTGGCTGGCATGGGGGGAAGTCTCCACATAGCTCTCTCTCTGCGTTCCAGGAACAGCTCCCTCCCCTTGGCCCCTTAGGCTTAGAGGCGGTAATTACTCCACCCCCATCATGAGCCCTGGAGTATGTTGTGATCTCCTCCTACTGTGCCTACACCTTTATGAATAGTCTTTTCATTTAACTCTCTTCAAATTACACATTGTGAATATATCTATTTCCTGTCAAGACTCTAATGGAACATTCTCAGAGAGGGTTAAAAGCAGGACTTTGGAATCAGACATCATCTGAACTAGAATTCTAACACTGCCCCTTAGTTTTGTGACACTGGCTAAGTTATTTAATTCCTATGAACCTTCATTTCCCATTCTTTTTGTTTTTTTTTGAGGAAGATTGGCCCTGAGCTAACATCTGTTGCCAATCTTCCTCCTTTTCTCCCTTTTTCTCCCCAAAGCCCTACTAGAGAGTTGTATGTCATAGTTGTACATCCTTCTAGTTGCTCTATGTGGGACCCTGCTTCAGCATGGCTTGATGAGCAGTGTGTAGGTCTGAGCCCAGGATCTGAACTAGCGAACCCCAGGCCACAGAAGCGGTGCATGTGAACTTAATCACTATGCCACTGGGCCGACCCCATGTCCCATTCTTAAAACTAGAGAAGCTGGTACGTAATTATCATCCTTATTGTCAGCCTCAGCATCACCATCCCAGTATTGCTATCACCCACTCACAGTCCCAGAGCAGGCAGCACCTTCTTCATGACATCTGTGTCCACTCCAACCAGAAACTCCTCCCTTGAGGGGTTTCTAACTGTTCTCAGCTCATATTTGCCATTAGTTTTTATCTCAGTAATTTCATTTGTTTCCTCTTCTTTCTTCCACCCAACCTCTACCTTTTACAGTCAAATCCTGGGCATCCTGAGAACAGACATTATCTTAATATTTGAATCTCTGGTCCACAGCACCTATCACACGGTGGTGTATAATCGACCCTTCATTCATTATCTTTCCATCTTAGGAGGCCTATAAACTACTTCCATGCACCTAAACACATTCTACTCTAATGAGATGCATGGTATTTAAAGTGATTTTAAAATAAATGACTAGAAACTGATTTCTAGTAATAATTTTGTTCACAAGTTAAATTATAAAACTTTAGATTTCCAAACATCATGACCTGGGAAAATGAATCTCGAGAATGAACCCAGGAAATCACAGGGAGACAGGTATTGTTTTCCATTTCTAGGTGAGATGAAGGCACTTCCTCAGGACTTGACTTTTGACATCTCAGTCAAAGCGACCCTTTCTCTTCCACTAATTTTATCATCAAAAGGCAGCTTCCAGGCTTAAGGAAAATAAAATTAAAAAGCCAAAGGATGAGGGACTTTTGACTTTAGTTTTAAAAACACAGTAGATGAGAAGTCAATGCTTGTGAAAGGGGTCTTAAGTCCTTCACCTCAAGGCACTTAAGAGATGCTAATTGAGTTTGATAGGGCGTAAAGGCCAAGAGAAAGCAAGACCCTGGAATGGGCCCTTTGGGTTAAATAACTGCCTAAATGCTGGGAGATCTTCAAAATTAAACTCAAAGAAATTTTTGAGACTCATTCTAACTCTAAGTCTATAAATAAAGATGGTTCCTGACATGAACCAAATTGATAGCCAAGAGAATTATAAACAAGGGCCCCAGGATTTTTTACTTCCCTATAAAAGATACCAGGTTTTTGGAGAGAAACTGCCTTAAGAGAGGAGAAGCCAATTAGGGAGCCTCCATCTGATGCAGGATCAGAGGTCTTGACCACACTACCCAATTATGGCTCTAGCACCCAGACGGCTCACCCACCCCTCAGCCAGCCGGGAAACGAGGATTCTTTCTTCCTTGGAAGAAAAAAGCCAGAGGAACTGGAGGCTGTAAACTGTAGTGAGAAAACCAGCCCCCACACCCACCCTCCAGTCTGCCCAGGGGCAAGACCCTGTCACGGGGTGTGGGTGTCTGCTCTCAATGTGGCCTGCAAGGGGAACTCTTCATTCACATTCCCTTTCTTTCAAGAAGAGAGAAAAACAGGCCATCTATTAATAATGGGTTATTATAACCATGGGTTCACCAAAGCCTGCAGGCATCTTGCCAGCCCCAAAATAAACACTCGGCGGCTTCATCCATCAGGTTCACAACAGTTCATGGGCCGAGAGGTCCAGAAGGCACTGCTTCTAAAAGGGGAGATTGAAGACGCAAAGATGGCGTACATTAGGAGAGCCCACCCAGCACCGTGCAGAGGTTTCCTCTTTCCATGAAGGAGCCAGCATTGGCTGCTGATGAGATTCCTTACTTATTCTCAACGCCAGGGATGCACCACCTGGCAAGCTTGTGTGTGGGCACCTGTTCTTCAGAGAAAGATAGGATCTTCAGAGGCCGTGACTCCTGAAGAGGGGTGATATCAAAGTTTTCATAATGCTCAAAGCTTACAAAGCCTAGCTCATTCATATTTTCTCATTTACCTTTTCTAACAAGTTTATGAGTTGATTACTATTATTATCCCCATTCTATAGCTGAACAAACTGAGGCTCATGGAAAATAAGAATTGCCCAAAGTCACTTGGCAAGTAAATGAGGGAGCCAGAACTCTCGATTTTGTGCCTCCCATCCCACACCTTTGTTCTGAATTATCCAGCTCCTTGTTCCTAGGGCCCTAGTCGATGAGGAGACCAGAGCTGTCTTGTGTTCACTCCGCAGTCGCCACCCCCCGGCTGACTAAAATACAGGTGTCGGGGGACATCCTCACTCCAGTCAGTTCCTGGTGAGCCCAAACCAACCCTATGACCTGACTGGCTGCTGCCCCCACGCCCATCGCCCGCTTCTCGGCAGCCCCTAGATGCTCCTTGGTGGTCAGGTTCCCAGGTGATCCCTTACCCTGTGCAGACCCTCCCACGACAGAGATGCCATGGACTGCCCGCCCTGCCAAACCTCTGTCAGTAGTAAGGCAGCTCACCAGGATTCTCCATTACTATTAACTCAGTGCTTCTCCACCGTTTTTAGTATCATCCACCCCCTAGGAGAAAAATTAAATTAATTCTCTCTAACGAGAGAAATTCAATTCTAAGGAGTAAGATTTTGTTGGGTAGGGTGGAGCTTTGGAGGGTCATAAACCAGTGTACTATCTAAGGGGTTTGCACCCTCCCCACTCCAAGAATCAATTTACTGCCCCCTCATGTTGGGACTGCATGCTTTAATTGATTGACTTTCCTCCAAATCTGCTACTTCGGGGCCCGTATCTCAGGGCACTGCCCCCTCCCTGTCCTTAAAACCCCAGTTCCTCCTTCTCCCTCTCGCCCCGCCACACAGCATTGTTCACAATAGTGTGCACCTTGCCTGTTCTCTCTAACCTCCGGGACTGCTGCCTGGGGCTAGGCCTCCTGCCTCTCACCTGGATCACAGGGACAGCCGCCCACGTGGCCCCGCTGCTGCCAGACGGATTGTGCTCAACCTCGGAACGGGTCGGGGCATTCTGCGCCCTAAATCCCTCCAAGGCAGGGGTCCCGGAGAATCCAGGAAGTCCAGACTTTTCCCAGTGTCCTACACTGTCCAGCCTCCCCTGCCCGGGCCTCCTGCCCCCCAGACGCTCCCAGCTCCCCTACGCTGCCTTGACCAGAGAGGTACCCGTTCCCCGCCCGGGCATCCTCCCACCTGCCTTCACCCTTCTCTTCCTGAAAACTCCCCTCCAGAAGTTTTTCTGCACTCTCCGGAGTATAGTCACTCTCGAGGCAAATCGCTGGGGAACACAGAGATAAGGGCACGCGTGTCACCAAGGAGGCATCTTGATGGCTCATCTCCGGGTCCCTCTCAGTTGGTTTGTGCAGATAAGGACAATGGGGTGCCTGCAGCCTGACTGGATCCTAAGTTATGTCATGACAGGGCTCTGCCAGAAACCCAGACTGAACCATTTCAGAAAAATAAATTGCAAATCAACTCTCGCCTCGCTTCCCTCCCCCACCCCAAACATTTTCTTGTTACACAGCAGACCCCCCAGGAATTAAATTAACTGGGACTCACCCAACTCAGCCCCACCAGTCAGTGCCAGCACATGTACCCCCAGCCCCAGGTAACACAGACTTGCCTGTCACTGGAATCAGAACTGGGATGGCCCTTGCATCTTCTGAAGACTACTAGGTGAGGAGGAGGGCCGAGGGGCCAGTGGACCTACTCCACTGACGCCCCACAGTGGCCTTTAAGATGTCACAGAGCATGCAGCACCTGGCACGTAGTAGATGCTCAGTAAGCTCTGTTGAAGGAAGAAAAATGCCTACGAGACTCATTTGCTACAATTTTGCTTTGAACATCTGAAAGTTCACACCACAGTTTCATGATTGGAATACAAACCAGTTAAAAAAAATCAGACACTGCCTTCTTATGAACAGGCCTGCAGCCTCCCTTTAAATTGCAATAATTCCTTCCCAGATGTTGCTTCTGCTTCAGACCCATAAATTGAAGCTTTTCATGATGATGCTTCACATTTGCCTGGTGCTGTGGGCTCTTTGGAGTGCTTCTGCATCTTTTCTCCCTCATTAGATGGCCCCGCAGACCCCAAGAGAGGCAGGACAGGCACTGATGTCCCTAATTCACTGACAGGAAGGCCAGATGCCAACACTACCAAGCTGAACTGTGGTGGGTATGGATTTCCCTCTCCTTCCCGGTGTTGAGAGACACACAGAACTCTCCTCTCCAGCACCTTCCAGGTCTCCATGTGGGGTGGGGCATCTGTGGAGGCTCCATCTCCACCACCATGTTGGCCTCAGGGGCGCTGCCTGCTTAAAACTCTGATTCCAATGTGAACAAATCTCTTCCCTTGGTTCTCTCTGACACTCCTGGGGCCAGGCTGTAACATTTAAGTAAGACTTGTCTAGTCCTGGGGAATAAGAGAACAATAGTGGAAAGAGGAAGTAGTGCTCAGCTAGACAAGTTGGCTCCCCAGCCGTTCTCCAGGAGTGCCCATCCCAGCTCTGTGGGGCGGCCCCCATCTTAGCATCAACCACAGAGGAATTCACACCCAGGCAAGAGCCCACCTCAAGTCTGGACCCCACAAGCAGAGCCCAGAGAGAGTAGGACTTCGCTCTTCCAGTCTCCCTTCCCCATCCCGGTTTCTTGTCTGAGGCCAGTCTCTCTCCTGTGACTGACCCGGGGGCTATTTGACCTATACCCCAAGCACTCAAGTAGCCAAGGCTGCACATGTCAGGGGGTGCGAGACAGTCGCGAGGACAGGATAGGCAGCTATCAAACAAGTTCACTGGATCCAGCATCCACTCACTCCCAGGGTCTGGAATGAGCCAGATGTGGTTGACACCTGGGCTGCTAGTGCTCAGGGTCCCTTAGCATCCTCTGCCCCTTGAGCCTTGGCCTCTTGACAGCTTCAGAGAGAGGTGGTGGGGAAAAAGTGACGTCACTGAGTAAAACAAGGTGGGCTTTTAGACTTGGTGAGGTTTGGGTCCCCTCATGGAGATGCAGAGAGGTCTGGGAACCCCTTCTCCCAAGTCTGAATCCTGTAGCCTCGCTCATGGCCCACACAGCACAATCAGAACTTCATTTTAGATTTACATCTTAGTCCCTGACACACCTGGTTCAGGGGTCGGCTCAACCCGTGTAGCGGTCAAGAGCATGGAAGATTTGTAATCTGAGAGACCTAGGTCTAAATCTCACCTCCGCCATTTAATGGCAGAGTGATCACACTGGGCAACTCCACTCCCACCCCTGCCTCAACTTCTTCATCTGTACAATGGGGATGATGTTGCTAAATGTCCATGGTTGTTCTGAGAGTTAAATGTGTGAGTGTAAGAAAGGCACTTAGCATAGCCCATATAACAGGTGGCTATAACCATTATTATCACCAAGTCTGCCAATCGAAGCACAGAATAGATGTCCCTAAAATACTTATGGTGCCATGGGGAGGGCTGGGAATCACACTAGATGATGCCTTCTCTCCCACCACCCTCCACAGAAGTGAGCATGAGGGGACAAATGAATGGGGAGGGATCTTTGTTGGGAAGTAGTTGAGCCAACGGGCTAACCCTGTCTACAGGAGTCCTGAGTCAGCTACCACTCTCCACTCTCTCCAGCTCTCTCCCTGAATTTCCTCTGAGAGGATAGTTTCAGTATTTACCAGCCCGCCCTTCTTCCCCCTCTCCCCAACAATTGGTAAACCACACTCCAGGCCTGAGGGCAGATGCTGTTATGGCTTCTAGTCCCTCATTCCACCTCTCCTCTGAACTCAGGTCTTTAGGGCCATGGCTGAAAACCCCTTCTCGGCCCCAAGTGGGTCTGAGAGGCACTGCTTCCTCCCCCAGTAAAATGCTAATATTTTTGAATAGATCTGGGGCTGTTTCTATACTCTCAAAGAAAAAAATATTGTGAAAGAAAAGCCTTCGGAGATTACAGTACTTTTTACCCGGATATGATGAGTTATCCATTTAAAAATAAACCACAGACAGGCATGTTTCTCCGTACCCAGGCAGAAAGCAGTCACTACCAGGAATTTCTGTAAGTTCTCTGCTTTTCTCGGCCAATACAGAAACAGCCTAGGAACTGAAAACAGAATTAGAAGCTAATTCTGTTTTCCTGATCTCCACCAATGTGTGCAGGCAAGTGGCCCCATCATACCATGGCTTCATGTTCTATCCGAAAAAACACAGAACCGGGGCCCACCAACCCCACGGCACTTCTGCAAACCAACCCAGCAACCCAGGAGTTGGGCCAGAACCCAGAGCAGTCAATATGAATGCACCGAATCACTGAGCCACAGCCTGGCATGGCTTGGTGTCCAGATACAGGCACAGGTGAGTGACAAGCTCCAGGTCACACAGCTGATCAGCAGGAGAGCTGCGACAACGATGCTGGCTTCCTAACTCCCGCCCGCTGTCCTCTCTTTCCCACAGTCATCTCTCTACAGTTTAACTGTAACTGAAGATTCCAGGAAAGTCCCCTAGAAAGGTTAAACAACTGCTCACAACCCAGTCTTCCTTCCTGCAGAAAGTCCCCGTCTTCCTCTCTCCTCTCCAGCGAGCAGTAAATCAAAGATTCCTTGCTGCATTACTTTTCAAGCTCGATGTTTCTAAATCCAAAGACATCTATAAATAATACATACTCATTTATATGTACATTTAAAAGATTAAAAAAAAAAGCCATAACAAAGATACCTGTCGATTCTTCGGAATACTAATGGCCTACTTAAAACCCAGTGGAAGCAAATGGCTAACGGACAGAGGTAACCACATATATGAATTTCCCTCCATACCCAGGAGTGGGGAGCCTCCATTCTGAACTCACTCCATTCACTGCTTCTCTCCCACGGTCACATTTAGCCATCTGCTTCTTCTTTTTTATGTAGGACTGTGTATTTTTTTCCTCTTCAGTTTTATACGAAACATTTAGCAATGAAGCAGCAAATAAAAATACTACATATCATCTAGAATTCATATAAAATTGTAGCTGGCTTTAACGCATCTAAAGGTTGATAAAAAGAAACACATAGATGCTTCTTAAAGGCTTACTTATATTTCATTACACATTACACACATCTCACTCCATTGAGAAAATTTAGAAGTTGATGTGGTTCTCTCTGTCACAAGCTGCTGTGGCGAAGATTACAGTGACGAGAGAACACTTTTCCTTGGAACACAATGCACTCGCCTTGCAATTACCCCAGCAGACAGAAATGGCACAAATAATCCATCAGCACTCACGGTAGTCTTTGGAAGGAGGGGTTTCTGTTGTTTTTTTTCCCCAAAGGGTGCACTTTTGGCATTGTCTAGTTAGCTACTCCATCCTCCACTCTGCTGGGCGTCTCTGGCCTTCATTCCAAATTGAGGATGTGGCTGGAAGCATCATCACCTCTCAAACAGACGTTCAGGTCAGCTAGAAGCTGGCAGACTTGGCATCTACCCCATCACACACTCATATGCAGAAACAGGGGATCTCACAAGGCTGCAGATGGTGAGGGCTATTAGCTATGTTAGGGGGACTGAAAGAGGCAAGGTCTTAGTTTGGGTTCCCTCCAAAGCAGACCTGAAAACATGGAGTTGGGTGCAAGTGGTTTCTTTGGGAGCTGATCCAAAGAAGCACTGTGAAGGAGCAGGGATGTGAGACAGGACAGGAGAAAAGCCAATCAGGGAAGCACTTACGAGTGGGTTACTTCCGCTGGGAACCCTCTGAGAGGCTGTGTGAGCGTATCTAAGTTGTCACACCAACGGACGAGGAAGGAAGCTGGAGTATTCATTCATCACTTCTCCCCTCTCATTGGTTTTGGGCTATCAATCCCCCACACCTCCAGCCTGACCTGTGGATGGGCTGAGCACCCTCACACAGAAAGGCAGGAAGCAGGAACTGTCAGCAGGTGATTCCCTGGGAAATGGGTGGGGCACTGACATCCTCTTACAGCAGGTGAGCAGGGCCCTCATCCACACCTGAATGCTGCCAGGGACTGCAGCCTCAGCACCAGTTCAGTTGCCTTGGTCTCTGGGACCCCACCCTTCTGAGCGAGAGGGAGACACACTGCTTGTCACACCAGGAGACCTCGACTTTGCACATCCCCACAGTACATGCCGTGTCAAATGTGTTTGTAATGTGATCATCTGCTATCTGTCGGCTATGCAGCAACCATGTATGAAAAATAACATTGAGGACCAAATTAAGTGATCTGTCTGCAAGCAGCCTGTTTCAATGAGGAAGGGCTGCTGTTGACAAATCTATTAAAATTATACATAAATTATCTAAGAGCACATAGACACAGGTTCAAAACAAGGACATTGATTATGGGTATTTTAAATAAATCCCGGATTAAATCATCTTGTCTCCTCTAAATGAGGTCACAATAATCAAGAGAAGAGGTGGGAGAAATAAATTACACCCATCCTGACCAAAAAAAATTTAGAATTTTCATTTTTCAGGATGATGGTGCCTTAAAACACCAAGTCTTCTGGGCACAGCCAAGAATCCTCCATAAATGGGTTATAGCACAGCGGGATCCAGAGAGGCCCCCGGCTGCCTTCAAAATGGGAAGAGGAGAGCTGGGGGGCCAAGTGTGCCTCTCTTGGGAAGCAGAACCTGGACAAGGTTTTGAGGCAAGTGGTTTATCTGGAGAGTGCTCTCAGAAAGCTCAGGGAGATGAGTGGGGAAGAGAGACAAGTCAGTGGAGGAAGCCAACACAGATTGCTGTAAATGAGCAGGTCACCACAGTGGGCACCCGAGCCAATCCCACTGGCGACCCTGGGGGACAGGGAGAGGCATGTCGCAGAGTGGTCCCACCCAAGCTGCGAGGAAGCCGGAGTGTTTGCTGCAACTCCCGTTTCTCATTGGCTGAGAGCTGCTGACTGGAAATCAACTCCTTGGCACTTCAGGTCTGCCCCAAACGGTCAGCAAAGGCTCTGGGGGCGCTGGTCTGGGGAGGACTCTGGGAAATGAGCCTCCAACATGTGCAAACACACTGTGCTGGAAACTCATAACCTCTGATTACTTGGATGGAATTCAATTTGCCACTTTCAAAAGTCTAACAAAAACAGACTACCCCCCACCCCCATGTAATCACTGAATAATATTATAATCATTTTGCATGAAAATTGCATTATTTCCCTGATGGAAGCATAGGCTTTGAACCTCTCAGGGCTTTGCGTGCTACATTACTTTTCAAAGTATGAAGTAGCAGGTTTCAATTATCGGAAAAAAATTTAAAACAGTAATAGCACAATACATAGTGTGATCCAGACGAAGAGAATACACATTTTCCAGGACAGGCACCTTGATTAGTGACTGTGACTGTTAAACACATTTCAGGTAATATAGTGATAATGGACATTAATAGTAGCAATAGTGCTGAAGTGCTGGGATATAATCATTCCTGATTATATTACTATTTCCTTTTGTGGAGCACACTGCATATTTCCAAATGACTCCGGGCTCATTAAACTACACAAAACCCCAGCGGCAGGTCAGCAGAAAGGTGGCCAGAAGGGACTTGCAACTCCTGACGTTTGGAAAGTGGAGAAGGATGGTGGCCGGAGTTCTTGGGGGGCCCAGCAGACCCAGGATCATTCTCTGTGATCTGGCCACCATCAGAGACCTCTGCCTATATTCATAGACATTGGCTGCTGAACAGCCGTAAAGAAATGTTCGTATGTGCAATGTAACCAGCTGACGGGTTTTAAAGGAGAATTTGGTAAATTAAAAATTTTTGTCTATGCTCAAATACATGGTCATCTTTCTCCCTCATCTCCCATTATCCCTCAGAAAAAAAGAGTATTGCCTTGTTTTCAATATATCCCATATATCAAGTGACAGATTCTATATCAATAAAAAGACTCATCTTACGGTACGCTCTCCCACCTAACTTAACACAGATGCAGTAATTATTCTTGGAATTATGACTTCATAATTTTAGTGTTTGGATGTTGTTATCAACATAAGACTTTTAAAGGCCACTTAAACCCGACCCCCCAATAATGGTTAATTGCTGCAAGAGATCATGAATACTCACCTATAATGCAAATGGAAAAAAAACCACAACTGACTCAGCTTATGGGAATTGGGACCTGTGGCCTGGGATAAAATTTTAAAGGAAGGTGTAATCCGCAGATTTAAAAAGTGCTATTTCTTGAAAACTTGGATGGGAGTGAGGATCCTGGTCTCTGAAAAATCATCAGTGGACTCAAAAAGCCACTCTAGTGATAAAATACATTGGGAAAAAAGTACACACTAGAGTTGAAACTGCACATGATAGGTTTGAAGAAGGACTCATGGAATACAAGTGAGAAAAAGTAGTATTTTAAAATTAACATTTTATATATTTTGTAATTTTAAAGATGTGAAACTAAAGTACTGAATTAAATATTATAAGTAAACAGTCTATATTGCAAAAAAATTATATATTCAGGCTGGCTACAACAATTTTTTTGGATTCCTTTTCTTTGGGAAAGTGGGGAACTGTCTTATATTTGGGTGTAAAGTTAGTTTTCTTAGCGCTGTAGATGTGCAGTGGCCATCCTGGCAAAGGCCTAATTTAATCTACATGTCAAGGCCATCGGGGCACTTAGAAGGTCTTTGGTTCAACATAACAATCCCTTCGTTGTGCAGATGGGAAGTCTGAAGCCCAGAGAAGTCTCTGTCCTACCACGGAATCCTTATAGGAAGAAGTGAAAAGCTGAAGAAAGCCTAGAAATCCAAACAGGGCTTCTCCCAGGACACCCCATGTGACAGTGGCCAAGCCTAGGGCTCTTCATCTGTCAGGTGGGGATAATTTGGGGCTGTGAACTCACCAGTCATAAACCAACTCCAAAGAATCCACCTGTAGCAGGTTATTCTAGCCCACTACCTGTAGTGGGTTATTCTGGTGGTTATACTTTGACACCTGCCTTCTCTTCCAGCGGGCTCTCCCTCTGGATCACAGACGAGTTTGCATTTCCTAAGCCCTGCCAGAACCCTGCCACTGCTTAAAAAATGAAGACACATTTATTTAAAAGCCACCATAAATATGAAGACGCTTCTCTGATCTTCTTTCCAAAAGGGAGGAGCAGTGCTGAAATGTGCCAGAAAGGAGTCCTCTGCTGGCCCCCCACTCCGTCAATCACCCTTGGCCTCCCTGAGCAGCAAAAATCTCTTCTCCCCTCTGGCCCATGCAGTCCCTTCCACCCGCGAGCCCCAGGCCCCTGCTCTTTATGCTGTCAGTTCTGGGCCAGGGGCTGTCACATTCCACCATCCCTCCTAATGGGTGGAGCCGCTGTAATTAAAACCCTGGAAAGCAGATCTGCGCTGGCTAATGATATAGCTTTGGGCCCGAGATCGACTTTAAATTTTATTAGTCATGCAAATCCACCTTTTCCCCCCAGCAAAGATAGAGGAAAAAGGGTACATTTGATAGTAGGGTAGGGTGTCCTGATGCAGGAGTTTCATGAGGTTACTGGGATCCACTTAACAGTTTCAGGCAGCAAAGAGCAAATTTGATTTCCCAGAAGCACACTTCCCTCAAGTGTTTCTCTTTCAATGGGGCATTTCAGCACAAAGTGCCTAAAAAATGAACGGCTACATGAGTACTCCTCATCAGGAAGAATTAAACTGGCTACCTCAAGGCCACACTCCTCAAAGCTGCAGACTTGGAATTTCTGGAGCAGCTGCAGGAAGTGCTGGAACCTATGAATTACGAATTGAGACCCTGGGGATGCTCAAGTCTGGTTCCAGGGCCCAGACCCAAAGGGGAGACAGAAAAAACCACAGGTTATCTCATGCTTGTTTATGAGCCCAGTCTCAGTCAAGTCCTGGCTCCCTCATTTACAAGCTTCTTGACCCCTCTGCCTCAGTCTCCTCAGCTGTATAATGGGAATAACAAGAGCATTTCCCCAAGGGTTGCTGGGAGTTAAATGAGCTAATTCCGTAAAGTACTCAGAAAAGTGCCTGACATAGAGCAGGTACTCAGTAAATGTTAGTGATTATTGTCGGATCTTGTCTGCCACCAGAACAATCTTCCTAAGACAGAAATCTGGTTTCCTCTCATTTGGAATCCTTTAGTGGCTTCCCATTGAAAAGACAAAATCCAAAATGCTTGGCACGGTATCTGTGGCCCCAGCTCTATCCTAGCGACTTCTGCCCTCACCGGCCATGGTGTCTCCACGCGGAACTGCTGGAAGCTCCTGAGGGTGCACCGTGCTCCCTCACTCCTCCACGTCTTTCCACAGAGGTTGTCTCCACCTGTCCTGTCTGTCCCTCATCTTCTGCTTGGCCACCTCCACCACGTGTGCCTAAATGCCCTCCTCTGAGCTCCTGCAGTTACCACATGCGTACATTGATTGAGGCACTTTTCACCCTATTCACATTTTGGACCGATCAGTCTTTGTGGTGGGGGCTGTCCTGTGCATCATAGGGTGTTTAGCAGCATTCCTGGACTCTACCCACTAGATGCCAGTAGCATCCCTTCTCCCTCCACCCTGAAGTTATGACAATCAAAAATATCTCCAGACATTGCCCAATGACCCCCTGGGGAGGGAAGGGGATAAAATTACCCCTGGTTGATAACCACTGCACTAAGCTATAAGTCCCTTGAACACACAGGCTATAACTTATTCATTTCTATATCACTGGGACCTGGTCCAGTACTTGGCAAATAATAAGTGCTCAATAAATGCCTGTTGAAAAGGAAAGAAGGAAAGGAAATGAATTTAGTGCTCATAACATAGTAAATATCTCCCCGAAGGATGAGATAAACATGTTGGATCAAATCATGAATAAATGAATGAAATACAGAAAGAGTTTGATAAGTGAATGAACACGTAGGCGTGTGGAACAAATAAGTCCCTCTCATGATTTCAGCATCTTAAAGAAAAATTTCAACCCCCATCCCCTTTCAGT
Organism: Tapirus indicus; assembly: GCA_031878705.1. NCBI lineage: Eukaryota > Metazoa > Chordata > Mammalia > Perissodactyla > Tapiridae > Tapirus > Tapirus indicus. Next base: position 19,162,133 of record CM062923.1, on the reverse strand, counting down.
TTCGCCTCTACTGTCCTACTCAGCTCCTCTGCATCCCAGTGAAACTTCTTCAAGGCTTTCCTGGGCCTCACGTCTACTTCGTTACTTTCCATTCCCTCCTCAGCCCATTGCTCATCTCAAGTTCTCTTCCTAAGGTCACCAACGATCTCCATGTTGCTAAATTCAATGGAATGTTTCCACTCTTCATCTCGTTTGCTATCCCAGCAGCCTTCAACACTGATGACCACTCCTTGAAAGCAGGGATGATAATCAGGATATTTAACAACAGGTATGGTGTGGGTACTATCCAATCACTGTGGATGCACCAGTCAGAATGGTCACTGGGCATCAACAATCTGTTCCATTGTGCTGTTTGTACAGGCTGAACAAAAGCCTTGCTTGAAACACTTTCTTCCCTTAGCTTCCATGACACAACAATCTCGGTTTTTTCCCTCCTCCCCTGGTTACTTCTCAGTCTATTTTGCAGGATCACCTTCCTCTCTCTGGCTATTAAATATCAGAGTTCCTTGAGGATTTTTCCTAGACTCTCTTCTCTCTCTCTCTCTTTTTTTGGTACTCTCTTCTCTTCCCCTAGAAGATCGAATCCATGTTCAACGCTTCAATTACCCTCCATATGCTGATGACTCCCCCAAAACATATTATCTCCAGCCCCTACCTGTGCTCTGAGCTTCAGATCTGTACATCTCACCTGCATATCTGCACCTCTAATTTGACGTCTCAAAGGCAACTCTATCTATCTTGCCCCTTCCTCTGACCCAAATAAAACAAAAATGAAGAAATAGGGACTTCCCCAGTACTTTCGGTCCCAGTAGAAAGCACAACTAAGCACCTGATTTTACAAACCTGACACCTAGGAGCCATCCTGCAGGCTCTCTCCCTCCATACGCACCCTATCAACACCCCTCCCTCCATACCCACCCTATCAACACCCCTTCGGAAAGATCTCTTATCTCTGTCTACTTCTCTTTACCTCCATTGCCACCTTCTCTTGCAATAGTCCTTTTACTTGGTCTCCCTGTATCCTCACTTGCTCTTGTCCTATCTGTTTTTATGTTGCAGCCAGAGAGACTTTTCTCAAAATGCAAATCTGATCCTGTTTCTCCCCTGCTTTAAAACTTCCTCATTAGTCTCGGGTAAGAGTGGAGCCCCAGCATGGCCCCAAGGCTGTGCATGGACTAGTTACCAGTTCCTCTCCTGCCTCGTCTTACCTCTCTCCTCTATATTCCACCATACTGGCCTTCTTTCAGTTTCTGGAATGTTCCATACTCCTGTCACAGGGCCTTCCCATGTGCTGTTTCCTCTCCCTCTTCACTGATTAACATTGATTCAGAGCCCAATTCAAGCATCAACTCTTGAGGAAAGCTTTCCTTGACCTGAGACTACATCACACTCCCATTTGTGGAGCTATGAGAATACATCGTTCCTTCAACCACCTGTGTTCATAATTATAATTTATGTTTGTGATTATATGGTTAACTTCTGTCTTCCTTGCCTAGAGCATAAGCTCCATGCAGACAGAGACTACATTCACTTTTGTTTACCTCTGTGTTTCTAGTCCAGGGGTCAGTAAACTATGGCCTGTGGGCCAAATCCAGCCCTAGGCCTGTTTTTGTCAATAAAGTTTTACCAGAAAAAAGATAAACCCATGTGTTTATGTATTATCCACGCTGCTTTTGCCCGACAAGAGTCAGGTAGTTGTAACAGAGATAATATGGCCCTCAAACTCTAAAATATTTACTCTTTAGAAAAAGTCTGTCAACCCCTGCTCTAGTCCAGAGCACCAGTGCCTGGCAGAAAGCAGACATTCAATACGGATTTGGCAAATGAATGAGTAAATGGGCAAGCTGAATAAATGTGCTCTAATAGATACCTTGGTGTCTGCTGAGTGAGCGACTCAAATAAGCCCCCTCTAGGGCAATGCTGGTGACCTGAAGACCTGCACTGGAGCCCATGGGGCAGTGATTAATGTGCTGACCCTCACTCTTTATCCCAGGAGTGGAAATCCTTGAATTTTCTTTGGATTTCTAGCCAATAGCTCACTTCAGGCAAGGAGGGGGCCTTTCATCTGACTACAGGGCCCTTGTTTTTGGTGCTTCAGAGCCTGGGAAACTCTTAGTGGCCATCCTGTATCAGCTGTACCCTGTCACAATTCTATGACAGCCCTAAAGGAAGAATAGGGAATTTCAGAGCCACTCCCACTTTGGGGATACTGGGGGGACTCCATGGGTGCAAAGAAGTCTCAACCACACAGCAGAGGAGGGTGGTCCTGGGTGGGGAAGACAGCCAGAACGACACCAAAACCCCTAAAGTGACACGACCACAGGAGACAAATGCAGGAGATGAAGGAGCGTGTAAGAACCCTGCTGTCCCTCCTCTTAGCCTAAGCCTCCAGGACCCTATAGCTCAATGCTACCACCACCCCCAGGAGAAGATTGCCTTAGCCGCTCCAGTCCCCAAAGACCTGGCCACTTCTTGTTCAGAGCCGATTTGAGTGCAGCAACATCACCCTATACTAGTTCCCGCATCTGCACAAGGGTCACTCTCCCCATACCCTGCACTATCTCAGAGCAGGGCCTGCCTTATTCGCCTCCCGCCTCTGTCAACAGCCCTTCCAGCTCCAACCCCTGGATCAGGAGGGCACAGACCGAGACACAGGAGGATCTCAGCAAACACTTGGAAAAGGCGAACGGGCCTTGGAATGCACTGATCTGAGCTGCACTGCTCCAACACCTGGGACGCCAACAGCCACCACCCAGCCCCCTTCCACCCAGGCCTGCTTCTCCTGTGGCGTGCACGACCCGCAGTGCCCCTGCCCCCTCCTCCCTCTGCTCAGCGCTGTCTCAGCTGGTCCCTGTCAGCACATTTCAAACCAGCCTGGGTGCATGCACTGTCCAGCACTGTAGTTACTGGCCTCCATGCAGGGTTCTCCTGGAGCTGCCATCCGGGGAAAATTTCAAAGTTGAGAAGTAGCAACCTCCTTTTTTTTTTGGTGGGGGAAGACTCCAGAATTTTAATACTCATAAATAAGTTGTAGAAAATTCACAAAGCAGCAAGAATGCTGCATTCAGGCTGAAGTGTTAAATGTGGCAGGAACAGAACACGCAATGCGAACATTTACACCAAAGTACAAATAGCCAGAAACCCGCAGCGTTGGCGCGGGAGCGTGTTTCCGGCTCTTCACTCGTGGGTGCTAGACGCACGCATCACATGGCTTTACTAGAGAGAGTTTCAGATTTAGTTCTCAGATGTTTTGTTAGGATCCATGGAAAAAAGAATGAACACTCCTGAGCAAAGCCCAAATCCCAGCTCCAAGGATTCTGGAACACCCTCTTCCACCTGCATCTCCCTGGGTCCTTGGCACAGCTCAATGAGCACTCAGCCACTAAGGGGACCCGCTGGGGGTTCTGTGGAGGTGGCTCCCCTCAGCCTTGTCCCTGTCCCTGTCCCTGCCCCCCTGCATCAAGGACCAGGGGTCTTCTCTGCCTTGGCTTCTCCATTTACAAAAATGGAGAGAAAGCTGGCTCCTGTCATCACACAGAAATCTGCTCAGAGGAGGAATCCTTTGAAAACAGACTTGGTGGCTGTATTCCTCTGCTCGGGCTGCCATAACAAAACACTACAGACTGAGTGGCTTAAACAACCGAAATTTATTTTCTCACAGTTCTGGAAGCTGGAAGTCCAAGATCAAGGTGTTGGCAGTTTTGGTTTCTTCTGGGGCCTCTCGCCTTGGCTTACAGATGGCTGCCTTCTCTCTGTGCCCTCACAATAGTCTTTCCCCTGTGTATATACACATCCCTGGTGTGCCTCTGTGAGTCTAAATTTCCTCTTTTTATAAGGACTCTAGTCAGAGTGGATTAGGGTCCACCCATATGACCTCACTTAACCTTAATTACATCTTTAAAGGCCCTATCTCCAACTACAGTCACATTCTGAGGTACTGGGGGTTGGGGCTTCAACATATCAGTTTGGGGGGGGACACAATTCAGTGCATAAGCGTGGCTAACAAATGAGCCAGAGAGCATGCTTTACCATGTTGTGGTAGAATTAAGGAAAGCAGGAGACCCTCCCTCTGTTGATGCTTCACTCAATGGATACACCCAGTGGCAAACTTGTCTGCACTTGGAGGAAGTTCTTGAGCAGAAAAGTGACTAAAATTCATAACCCAAAATATCTTCCATTAACTGGATTTACAATTATTTATTTGTTTTTAACAAAGGCCATCACTAAAAACAAATAGACAAATCAATGATGATAATAATAGTAATAGTAAACCAACCAACAACCATCCAAACCAAGCAAAGCTACAATATTTTTAACTTAAAACAGATTTAAGTTGACCAGCATTGTTTTAGACCTGAAATGTAACTCTGAACTACAACAGACAGCACTTATAAAATATATGTTTAGTTAGCTTTTTTACAGAGCGTTGTAAATCAGTCACAAGAGACCATGGACTATATAGAAGTGGTCCAATTTTATGGGTGAATCAAACTTTGTTACCAATTATTTAAGAGACTGAAGACAACAATTCTACCAAAAGGAGCCAGACCTGAGAAGAGACGGTTCTGGAGGCATCAAAGGGTGGTCTCACTTAATTTACAGTAAATTTGTCTCCACAGACTACAAACTGACTGAACACAGGGTGTGGATGTGAGAATAAATAAACATGCCCAGCTTCCTGTTTCTACAAGTTGTCAAACTCAGCACAAAACCCTTAGCTCTCTATAAGCAAAAGGCTCCGTGGAATGGGATGCTGAGGCAGCCTGGCTGTTCACTCCACGTTCTACACCAATAAATACTGGTTGTATGGAATTAAAAAAACATTCACTGTGGAAGAGATCTGGGCAAGGGAGAAGACTGTAGAAAAATACAAGAATGGAGGGATGGCAAAAATCGCAGAGAAACTATGAGCAGAGCTTTCTAATAATCATGAGAGATTGTGCAAATGAAATAAGTAAATCATTATTCAGTTTTCTGATATGATTATGAAAGGAAACAGAAAAAGCTGAATAAATAATTGCTTTAAAATGTGCAATCTGCATCTTTTCAAAAATAAACCCAGGATTTTGTAAAGAATGTATATCAAGGTTATATAAAACATCAAGACTATACATGTTATAGATCAATTTAAAACCTGGGGGTTTAAATAAAATCCATGCTACTAAGCATAAAAATAAATTTATTTTTAATACAATTACTACATGAAATAAAGAATACATATGCTAGCTTACTGTTTTACTAAGCTCATCCTACAATGTAATCCAGTAAATCTCCACCACTATGTGACTGGGAGGGGAGGGAAGGGTGGGGAGGCTGACACAAGAGGCTAATAAGAAAGGCTCCAGCCGGAGCATAAAGGGCCCAGGCGTGAGGTTAAGGATTTTACAATTTCTTCTCTGGCAAGGGGGAGCCAATAGGGGTTTTAAAGGAAGAAATGACTCCATCAAATTTGTATTTTCAAAAGATGACTCACCAGTTAAAAGCCCCTAATGAAAACAGTAGCCATCAGCTGAAACAAATTCAAAACAATTAGGCGCTGAACAGGACCTTCAAAGCAGACGTGTTCTCCTAATTCACTGTCTTCAATGGACATTAGACAGCCAGGCGGCCTCCGCTCCCACGTTCAGGGCTCGCTGCCCTTGTTTCAAACGCTGTAAAATCCCCACAACATAAAACTTATCCCCAGTGACGTCCTAAAACATCTTCCCTTTTAAAGAGTAAATGCAGGTCAAGTAAAATGTGCTGGAGTTTGCCTATATTGTAAGAGGGAGCCTGAATTTTCTTCGCCAAAAAAAAAAAAGACAAAATACCAAGTCCCTCTTATTTCATGATCTTGCTTTTTCTAAATATTCAAATAAGCTGACCTTTTCAAGGCATCGCCTGTAACTGAAAACATGCTGAAAATAAATCGTGTTTCTCGGGCTTAATTGAAGCAGTGTCTTCGCCATGAGTCAGGGGCTCTGTTTCCATTTCTCAGGGCGCCCAGAGAAGCAGAGCTCAGTGAGGCATCGTGGGGCTGCCAGGACCCGGCAGGGGCTCTGGTTCCAGGGGAAAGGCCCACTCCACACTCCCAGCAAGGATCAGTGTGTGTGTGAGTGTGTGTGTGTGTGTGAGTGAGCACAAGACCCTCCTCCTGCATTTCCCATCTTCGAATCCTCTCAAGTGCCTTCCTGGGAACTGTTACTAGAGGGTAACCAGGGACCAGGGACACGTTTGGCAGCCTAGTGAAGTCGGTGGACCCCTTTTCAGAATAATGCTTTCAAATGCATAAAATAAAGCACACGAATGATAAAAGAAACCAATTACGTTTAAGTATAGTTATCAAAATATGAAAAAACCAAAATGTTAATATAGCAGTAAATGTCCCTCTTTATGAATGCATTAAATAATAAAGTCTAGCGTCATATTTAAAAGTATCACAATTTCAGAGTAGTGTTGAGTGTAAATGATGTTTTGAGACATGTGCAAGAAGGATGGACATGTCTGGTTCCTACAGGTGACAACGTCCCAAGTACTGCTAACGCTGCTCCGGTTTGTTGCCTACATCCATAAATCGAAGGAATGCTAACTTTCACTTGGAAAATAAAGACACAGTTTTTCCCATTCATATCCACAGGCCTCCTGTGCTTGACCAAGTATGGGAACCAATGGTCCACAAATGTGCTCTACAATGCTGTAAGGTGGGGATGCTATTTCCCAACCCCGTTTAATCAGAGCATCTCTCTCAACCTTTCTGGGGATGCTACTGCTTGAAATCCGTGGGACTATTCTGAAGATTTAATGCGAAGTTCCTTCCCTTATTTATGAACGTTTAAGAAAGAAGCAATAAATGCAAGAGATTAGGAGTCGGTGAACCCAAGGCCTCGACCTATACCCGCGGGTGATTCGGGCCCCTGTGACATGCTCCTCGCCTCAGAGGGTGCTTATGAGACTCTGGTGAGAAAATGGGGCTGCGTGCTTTGCCCACCATGAAGCGCCGTTCAAACCAGAAGGACTACAACTTGAGAATGAGGTTGTTCTTCCGCGTTTTCACATGTGGCCGGTGTGGCTGGAATCCCAGTCCCACCATTACTAGCTGTAGGACTTTGAGGTTATGTTTCTATTCTGTGCCCCAGTTTTCTTACTGGCAAATGAGCATCTTGTCTGCAGAGATTTTTGTAAGGATGAGATGAGATAATAATACACATCATTGTTTAGAAGAGGGCCTGGCACAGAGTAAGCATTCAGTAAGTGCCAGCCACTGTAATGATTTATTACAGTCCCATTTCAGGCCATGATGATGCCTTGGTTATGACACCAATGCTTCCTCCTTCATCCCCCAAGTGTCTGAAACAAAGCAAAGTGTCTGGGTTCTTTTCCCAGAGTTCCCATATGGCGGGGAGGGAAATGTAATACCCCACACTTCTATTTTCAATAGTATTTCTGAAGAGTCTCAATATGGGAGATGCACTAAAAGCAAACAAAATCCTGAAGCTTCAGAGAGATCCTGCCTCTCATGCGACTGCTGCATTTTTCCGTCACCTTATACAGCACAGGAAGTTCTGGGACAAAAGACGCAACTGGACGGGCAAGAGGACTAAGCCATGGTTGGGTTATATTAACCGCTGACGATGGTGGGGCGGGAGAGTGTTTGCCAGACAATTTCCAGAGACACTGGACCCTCACGTCAATCAGAGAACATTGTAGGCGTAGATTAGAAACATTTAAAACATTCTACTTTTACTTAGTTTTCACGAAACACACACTCCTATAAAAGGAGACAACACAGTTCTTGTGCTTCAGAAGTAGACAGTCTCTCAGGCGAGACAAAGCCAGACATGGAAAAGACACAAAAACACACAAAGAAACCACAGTCCCAGTATCAATGGGTTTCCCTTTGAAACAAAGTTGAGTTGTCTCCCAAGGCCCCCAGTGAAGGCGGAGTCGTGGATTCCGTTGTAGCACTTCTGGTTACACAGAAGTGCAGCTCTAATGCTCCAGGGTAGGGATCTGTCTTCTCCAAGCCCACCTACACAGCCCAGCTAATCTCATGAATTTTATTTAATTCTACCTACCTGGAGATGGAAAGAAGAATGCTCCAAAAGGAAGTCAATATCTCAAGCTTGAGGGATATATTTTCCTTTTTTTTTAATCCTGTGACCTTTCTAAATGTGTTTGTATCATTTTTATAGTTAATAATATTAATACTAATGTATTACTGCAGAGAGGGAGAGTGACTCCTTTTAATGAGGGCTGTAATTACACTGACCCTCTCCCAACTTGAGAGTGAAAAGTGTGGCCGATAGCGTGAATGAACCAGATAGTCCCCCTCCGGGTGACATTCCCAGAACTATTTCGAACCTTAAAGCCCAAAGAGGGGCCCTAAGACTGCCTTGGGAAAAGGGGGTGGCATGCAGGAGGCTCCAGACTTGGGTCAACGCTTGCAAGGCACATGCAGCATTACTCAGTCCCTGAGGTACAGGTGCAGCCCCTGGGGGAAGGGTTGTGCAAACTGTAGCACGTTTGCTGAGGGCATGAACACAGAGAGGCAGGGCCCCCCCAACAGAGCTAGACAGGCCTTCAGGGAGGGTCAGGACAAGAAAGACAGTAAGAACTCACGTTTACTGAGCCCTGGGTCCCAGGCACAGCTCGAAGACTTTACATGTGTTAGCCCAGTGAACTCTGTGGGATGAGCACTGGAACTCTTCCATATTAAGATGGGGAAACTGAGGCACAGAGAGGTTAAGCCATTTGTCTAAAGCCACAAAGCCAGTTGGCTGTGGAGCCAGGATTCAAACCCAGTCATCTGCCTTCAAAGACTAAACTTTAAAAAATTTACTTAGTTTGTGCTAAGTGAAGGAATCCAGTCACAAAAGACCACATATTATATGATTCCATTTATTTGATATGTCCTGAATAAGGAAATCTATAGAGACAGAAAGTAGATTAGTGGTTGCCAGAGGCTGGGAGAAGGGGGGAATGGGGAATGATGGCTAATGGGTATGGGTTTCTTTTTGAGGTGATGAAAATATTGACCGTGGTGATGGTTGCACATGTCTGTGAATATATTAAAAACCACTGAATTATACACCTTAAATGGATGAATTGTATGGGATGTGAATTGTATCTCAATAAAACTGTTAAATTTTTTTAAACTTAGTTAACACTAATCTTTTGAGAGGCAAACCAGAGAATCCATGACTCTGCCTTCACTGGGGTCCTTGGGAGACAACTCAACTTTGTTTCAAAGGGAAATGGATCCAAATGAAAAAATGGGAGGAATATCCATTTTCTTCCAATATCTGCTAATTGAACCCTCAGGCCTGTTGTGCAGAGAAGGGGAGCTGAAGGGTCTGGCTGCACAGGGGACCTTGGCCTTCACTGTCCTTGCAGTACAGCTACCGGACAGTACTGTCAGGTTATTAAAAATGAATTACGAAAACGTAAGATCTGCCTGCCGAAATCTAAGCTACGGAAAAACAACCTGACCCTTCACATGATCCCGTGGAGTGGGTGAACCACCTCTGCCTGGCAGCGGCACGTCTTCACCCAGGAAATCTTGGGAGAGTCGTGTTCCGTCTCACTGAGAAGCCAGAGGAAAGCTCGAGTACAAGGACGGCGCCTGATTCATGATTAACTCGCCCATGTTCTCCCCACTTGTGTTCTGAATGGCAGAATTGTTTTCCCTGGTATTTGTCACATTGAGGACATGAGCCTTTTAATTGGCAAGCGAGCAGATGAGCTGCTTGAGATGTCAAAAGACTGGCTTTGTTGAGAAGCGGCTCCGTTAAGCAGAGGCCCCACAAGTTAATGGCTGTGTCCCTGAGTCAGCTGGTGAGACTGGCTGGAGCACAGAACCAAACCAGCCAAAAGAACAGATTTAGTTTATGCAGAATTTTGTTGGACAGCAGAGAATTTGGTGCTGAATTCCGCATTAGATTTGATTCTGTGGGGTTCCAGAAGGCTTGACCCTCTACGCTTCCCTTCTAAGCAGTGCTTTCTAAGGCACCCATGTGCATGGGCTTGTCTGAGGGGTAACATCGTGCCTAAGGTCTCCCAATGAGGTAGAATGCTTACACTGATGGCCCCAACTAATAGCCTCCCTGTATTCATGTCCTTTGCCCTGTAACTTTGTAGTATCCTTTCCACTGTGACCCCTGAGCAGACCATGTGACTTGGTTTGTAAAAGTACATGTGCATTTCCACTTCCTCTCTCATGTCTCAAGAACATGCTGGCCGGGCTTGCTGGAGGACGAGAGACCAGCCTACCCAGCCAGAGATCTGTCAGCCGAACCCAAGTCTGAGAGAGCCCAGCCAAGATAGCAGAGCCACCTAAGTGTCCCATAGCTGACCACAGAAGCACAAATGAACCCAGCTAATACCAGAAGAACCAGACAACCTACAGACTAGATGAGCAATACTAGATGTTTACTAAGTCACCGAGTTTTGCAGTGGCTTGTTGCGTAGCATTGTTGGGTCAATAGGTAACTGATACATGGGAGAGGGAGATCATCAATCCCAACCCCCAAAAGATTCAGAGTCTTGGTCTAAAGGGCCCTTGTCCCATACAGACACACGGACCAGCTGCAGACCTGCTGAAGCAAGAGAGAACAGAGAGGACATGTCATGGGAGGCCAGCAAGCCCAGGCATAACCTCGTGGGACGGGAGAGGCAGTAGAATTTACAGAGCTTAGATCTGGAACCAGACAGCCTGGCTTCAAATCTGGTTCTACTACTTCCTGTGTCATCTTGGGGAAGTTACTTAATGCACGAAACCATAGATTGGCTCAGTCAACATCCATTCAACCCTCCTCCTGATGTGCTTCCTGTATTTCAAAGTTGAGAAAGCTAAAATGGCATACTCCCTTGCACCTACAAGGATTTAAACGTGTTTTAGGTTCTACCAAGCAGACGTGCTTGTATATGATCTGAGAGGCCAAGGAAACGAGGTGGGGGCCCTATGGCTGCAGATTCTGCTGTTCTCCTGTCAAGCAGAGGCAAGGAGACCAGTCACTGGCTTTGTGAGTGTGTGGAAAAGCAGAGTACTCATATAGTAGATGCAACTCTGAAGCCAACAGTCACAGCGACCCCTCTGGTTCCTAGATGGCAGGTAAGGTGGGTGTTTCTGAGGTCTACAGTTACCATAGCAGGGTGCTGATTCCCAACCTTCCCATCTGTGGAAGCAGCCACCCTGGCGGTCCACCTCTGTAGTATTGTATTGGGAGTCATTTCTGGAGGCTGAGCCTAGATCCTGTCCTTTTAATGACTTTAGAAACTCCCAGATCCCTCTATTAATCTCTGCTTCAATAGCCAGAGAGGTTTCTGTTTTCTGGCATCTGAACTGTAATGGATACACTGAATCTCAATGGGCCTCAGTTTCCTCATCTGTAAAGGGATATTGATAGTTTATGCCTCAAAGGGTTGTCACAGGATTTGATTAGATAATCCATATTAGGCGACTACAGCACCTGACACATGGGAAGCATTTAACATCTTATCATCATTAGATTTCTAGAAACCTGCTGGTGTCAGAGTACCCAGAGTTGACAAATTATGGGGACTATGAGACATCCAGTTATATTCTGATTTGGAGACCTTTTTCTAGGCTTCATGCATGTCTTCTGTAATCCCTTAGTATACTGACTGGGTTTGGATATTTTCAAAGTCTTGGGAATCATACACTTTCACTCTTTGTGGCATGGGTCACTTCTTGTCATTGCATGGATCATCTTGTCAGTCGCGTGGAGTGAAATTACAGGCATCTTGAGCCTCTGGTTTTACCAGGTCCATAATCCCTTATCTCAAGTCCTTGGGACCAGCTCTGTTTTGGAATTTAGAATACAAATACCATATATCATGACAGTCTCAGGGAATCTGGTACCCTAGAATCAGACATATTAACATTTCTACAGCAAAAGGTATGAATATTCACATTTACTGGGATAAATAAGGACTATAAATGGCCTCACGTCAGTTTAGGTCAGGTTTTGCTGTCAAACGATTTCTTGTTTCCAGAGCTTTTTCTATTTCAGACTTTTGGATAAGGGATATGGGCCTTTGGGTAAGGAATAATAACATGACACGAGCTGAGACTGAGGGGAGCGTGGTCAGCTACGAAGAGTCCACTGGCTCCAAGTCAAGGCAGTCCTCACCGTTCAGAAGACACGGCAGGCCGATCTGCCAAGGGCACCTTTCTATACTTGCAAGGATGCTTGACCAAATGCAACGAATGCAGGCACCTCCCAAGCAATGACTTCAGCAAAGCTATTTTCTCTTCAAACATTTAAAAGAACAGGAGGACAAGACACCAAAGGAAGACCGTCTAGAGGTGCAGTGGGCAGTGTCATCACTTTGGGAAGAATATGATGAGTGTAACAGAGCAAAGGAGGAAGTTGCACACTTTGAACCAGCAGTTTCCAGTGTCCAGGAACCATATTAGTGGAGGAGTTTAATTCTGAGGTTTATTTTACCAACAGCTCTGGGCCTTCCCATGGAGCAGTCTCAGGACCACATTTTCCCACTCACCGTGCCCCATGCAGAGCCTGCACATAAGTGCTGGTGCCATGCCATCTTTCTCAGCATCCCTGAAGGGCAGGGTCTATGTCCTACCCATCCGTTTCCCTCCGCACAGGACTGACCACACAGGACACTCAGGGAGTGCCGTTCTAGCCCTGGGATTCTGTGCGCACACCTGCGAGAAAGGTACAAATGAATTTATGAAGCAGGAAAGCAAGGTCAATTTACTCACCTTCATACAAGCAGGGCCAAGGGGAGGGGAACCTGGAGCAGAGAGATTTAAAGAGAAGGAGGCAGCCAAGGTTTCCTAGAGGTGGTAAGGTCTATGCACAGGGTAAACAGGCGGCTGGGCCAAAAGGGAGTTACCAGGAGGTCAGGGAGACAGTGACCTGATGTGATGAATGCCAGCAGAAAGATCTGCGTTTGGTCTATGGGGCAATGCACTGTTCACTTCAGTGCAGGCCCACGATGGCAAAGGTGAGTCAGGGTGCAGATGTGTTCAATAAAGCCAAATGCGAATGCCTCAAGCTGACTTTGGTCACTAAAACACTTGTCTGAACCTGTACCAGCTTTAAAAATCCTTCTGTATTTATTCCTCTCTGATCTAAAATGATAGGATTTTAAGGATGAAAGCTGCCTGACCTGGAAGCAAAGGTGTTTTTCTATACTAGGTAAACCTGTCAAAGAGAAGTTCCTTTGAAAAGTGCAGTAGATTTAGGCTGAAATCAAGGACGGCATGTTGTTTACATATTTCAGCCGTGAAAAGCTATCTGTCCTGTGTGATTCCCTTCCTTCTCTTCTCCTTTGAAAATATATCCCCCTACTCCAAAAACAGTTTGCAAGGATGCATTAAAATTAAATTTAAAAAAAGGTACAAGTAAAATAACATCAGGAAATCAGGATAAATATAGGAAAAATAAGATCAAACCAGGAATGAGAGCATGATATAGTGAATGGTCAACACCACCCTTGAGTTTCATAGGGTTTTTTTCTTAGCACATCCCTCAATATAGGACCATGACCTGTCACTAAAGTATTGTTCATCAAAAGCAATTCCACAGGGACTCAAAATAGTATAGATTGCTGCATGGTATCTAATAGTCCAGCATGACCCAGGAAGAGCTTTTAGAGCAGCTACCTCCAAGGACTAGATGTGCTGGCTGTCCCCCAGACCTCCTCTGTAAACACTGTTGCCCTTAATGAAGCTGTTGGTATGATGTGGGTGGCAAAGAGCCTGCTATGATGTCAATTACAGTCCATATGGACCCCAGTTACAAGATGCGAGGAGAAGTGCTCAGTCACGGGCTTTCGCTCTCTGGGGTTGGGCTGACTCTGGGCTGTGGAAGGACATGACAGAGACACACTGTCCCTCCAACCAGACGTCGGTCAAGGTGATCCACACGAATCTCAGGTCTGACAGATCAGTGAACAGAAGAGAAAGTTGGTACAGAGACCCAAGCACATGTGGAAATTTGGTATATGATAAAGGTGGCAGCTCAAAGCTCTCAGGGAAAGATGCACAGCCTTTTGAAAAAACATAAAATTGAATCACCAGAATAAACTCCAAATGGATTAGATGATCTAAATGAACAATGAAATTACACATGAACTAGAAGAAAACATGGGTGAATTCCTTGACAACCTGGAAGAGGAAAAGTCTCTCTAATTATGACTCAAAATCCAGAAGTAATACAAAATTGATAAATCTGTCTTCATAAAAATAAAATAAGACAAAAGAATGGCAAAATATATATATAAATAAACTCAAAAGACAAATGACAAAACTAAGAGAGGAAAACATTTGTAACTTAGATACAAAGGTCTAATCTCTCTAATATTAGAAAAAGCTCTTAAAATTGAGAAGAAAAAGGCCAACAGCATGACAGGAAAATGAACAAAAGATGTATACAGTTCACAGAAAGAAAAAGGGAAATGACCCTTAGACCTATGAAAAAAATGCTCAACCTGACTCATAAAAAGATAAATATAAATGAAAACTAAACTGAAATGCCATCTCCTACTCATCATATTGGCAAAAATCCAAAAGTTTGACAAGCATTTTGTGGTTAAGGCTGTGGAGACCCAGCAATCTCACATATCACTGGGGGAATGCAAAATGATACAGCGCCTGGAGAGGAGAATTTAGCAATATCTGACAAAATTACATATGCTTTTATCTTTTGACCTATTAATCCCACTTGAAGATATACCTTTCCATGTATGAAAAAACATGCTAGAGATTACTTATTGCAGCATTGTTGGGAAAAGAAAAGATTGGAAACAACCCAACAGCCCATTGATAGGGATGGTTGAATCCACTCTGGTGCAGCCACATGTGGAGTGGAGTATTACATGCAAGGGGGAAGGAGGACGGCCTTGATGGGCTGATACGGAGGGTCTTCAAGGCTGTATCGAAAAGTGGACCAAGCAAGGCGAAGAAGAGCAAATACAGTTATGCATTGCTTAACGACAGGGATACATTCTGAGAAGTGCATCGTTAGGAGATTTCATCATTGTGTGAACATCATAGAGTGTACTTACACAAACCTGGACGGTATAGCCTCCTATACCCCTAGGCTATATGGTATAGCCTATTGCTCCTAGGCTACAAACCTATACAGAATGTTACTGAACCGAATAGTGTAGGTAATTGTAATACAATGGTAAGTATTTGTGTATCTCAACATAGAAAAGGCGCAGTAAAATATGGTAGAAAAGATAAAAAATGGTACACCCGTATAGGGCACTTAGCACGAATAGAGCCTGCAGGACTGGAAGCTGTTCTGGGTGAGTCAGAGTGAGTGTGAGTGAAGGTGAAGGTCTTAGACGTTACTGTCACTACTGTAGACTTATAAACACTGTACACTTACGCTACACTAAATTTATAAAAAATATTTTTCTTTCTTCAATAATAAATTAACCTTAATTTACTGTAACTTTCTTACTTCATAACCTTTTTAATTTTTTAAAACTTTTTGACTCTTGGTAATAACACTTAGCTTAAAACTCAAACACATTAGACAGCTGTACAAAAACATTTTCTTTCTTTATATCCTTATTCTATAATCTTTTTCTATTTTTAAACATTTTAATATATTTTACTTTTCAAACTTTTTTGTTAAAAAAGACACAAACACACACATTAGCCTAGGCCCACACAGGGGTCAGGATCATCAATATCACTATCTTCCACCTCCACATCTTGTCCCACTGGAAAGTCTTCAGGGACAATAACACACATGGAGCTGTCATCTCCTATGATAACAATGCCTTCTTCTGGAATACCTCCTGAAGGACCTGAAGGTTTGTTTATACCAGCATCGCCAAAAACACATGAGTAATGCACCGAGCTATGATGTTATGACAACTGTGACGTCACTAGGCGATAGGAATTTTTCAGCTCCATTATAATCTTATGGGACCACATATGTGGTCCGTCATTGTCCTGAAACATCATCATGTGGCGCATGACTATACACTAAGCTACTCCTGTCTAAGAAAGAAAGGGAAATAAGAATGAATACAAAATATGCTTATTTTTACAGAAAGATATGCTAGAAAGATAAATCAAAAGCTAACAAAACAGTTACCTATGTAGGGGATAGGGTGGAAAAGATGGTACAGAACCAAGATTCTATGGAGATTATCTTATTATATAGTTTTGACTTATAAACCACACAAATGTTTTACATTTTCCAGAAAACAAAATTAATTTAAAAAGGAGGAGGGGTAAACTTTACAATCCAAAACAAATGTCAACAAATGAACCTAACTGTTTATCAAATGGACAACATAATCACAGAAAGAATGACTTTTGAACACAGTACTCCGACCATACTTTTGTAATGGGATATACTCTAAGGTCAAAAGGAAATGCAAATAAAAACTTCATTCAATAAAACAATAGTTTTATTGTTAGTAATAATATTGTCATTGTAAGTGTGAAACTATTCTATGAGTGTATGTATATTATGTACAGATAGGTAAATATGTTAATGTATAGGAGTCAAAATTTCAGTTCGAGGAGATACAAATATAAAAAAGACAAAGAAAAAACCCTTGAGTATTAAATTTGAATTGGAAATATCAATTTGAACACATAATTTGTTAAATAAATATATTTCCTGGCTCTCTTCATAAAATAGCCTTAGAATGAGCATCCCTAGTGCCTAGATCTTGGTTTTAGATTCCGCACTAAAAAGAACCAGGATTCTTCAGGAAAATGGTTGATTCTGGGTCTGGAACAGTGAAAATACAAGGTCTGTCTGGGATATATTGTCCCTAAAAACAAAGAGGGGCTCAAAGAGAGACATGAGCTCTTCTTTAGAAAAACTTTCAGTTAAAAAATGTCAAAAGGATGATAGAATTAGAAAATTACCATTCTATACCTGAAATAACTGACTTAAGTAAGAGTTCTCAAAAGATGCAAAAACCATTAGATGAAAAGTTATTGGAAACGGCATACTTGCTCAGTGCCAAAGCGTCACCCCACAGATTACTTGCAATTACAGAGGGAAAAACCTACCTCTACAATTGTGTGATCCGATGATCATCACTTTTATCCCAGTGATTAAACTGAACTTCAGCAATAGGAGACACCTGACACTACGTGCCTCTGGATGTGACATCACATGAAGGACACGGCATCATCTATGAAGTATTCTTGACAAAAGTGTATAACCTGACTCCAATCAAGCATTTAAACCCAACTTCCAATTTACAGGAAATACAGGGGATAGAGGAACAAGTCAGACACCATTGCAAGGGAATAACTGGGCAAATCCAGGCTGTGGGACATTCTGCAAGACATCTAGCCTGGTCTTTTCAAAAAGTCAATCTTGTGAAAGAGGAAGAAACGTGTGAGGTTGTTTTAGAGTAAGAGACTAGAGAGATATTAACAACTAAACATAATGTATGAAAGAATTTTTTAAAAAGCCATAAAAATATATATTTTTTGGCCATTGGGGAAATATGAAAGTAGACCAGATATTAGATGATAGTGCAGAATTATCATTAATTTCTCAGCTGTGATAACAGCAATGTGGTAATATAGGAGAATGTCCCTATAGTTAGGACACATATGATAAAGTATTTAGGGATGAAGGGTCTTGATGTCTGAAACTTTCAAATGGTTCAGCAAAAAAAAAAAAAAAAGAAAAAAGAAAAAAATATAGATAGACAGATATGCACCTGAATATACGTTAAGCAAATATGGCAGAATATTGACATTCATTGGATCTAGGTGGTAGCTATCCAGAAATTCATCATACTATTCTTTTAATTTGTTTGAATTTTTCATAATAAAAATTGGGGAAAGGAAAAAGAATATTAGATTGGTTCCAACACAAGGCCCTAAAGTGGTATCATGTTCAGCATGGCTGTAACAATTTTAGCTTGGAATAACTATAAAGCATAGATAACTAAATGCCCATCTTGACCAGGAAGAATTAATTTAATGATAATAAGGCACCCATAAAATATCTACCTTTGAGCAAGATAACCTCCTGATGAAAACCCCATGATATTCTGGTATGCAAAACACACCTTGGTTTGAATGGTAGACTGTCACTTTGGTGACTCCCAATGAATCAAGGCATCGTGTTCACTGTGTACGTCCCTCCCACACTGACTCTGGGCTTGGCCATGTGCATTAGTTTCCTAGGACTGCTGTAACAAATTACCACAAACTTGGGGCTTAAAACAACACAAATTTAATATCTTATCATTCTGCAAGTCAGAAATCTGCAATGAGTATCACTGGGCTAAAATCAAGCTGTCAGAAGGGGCTTCTGGAGGCTCTAGAGGAGAATCTGTTTCCTTGCCTTTCCAGCTTTGAGTGGCTGCCTGCGTTCCTTTGCTTGTGGCCCCTTCCTCCATCTTCAAAGCCGACCTCTGCATTACTCCAAGCTCTGCTACTGTCCTCACATCTTTTTCTCTGACACTGGCTCTCCTGCCTCCCTCTTTCATTTATAAGGACCCTTGTGATTATACTGGGCCACCTATACAATCCAGGATAAGCTCTTCATCTCAAGATCCTTAACTTTTTTGCACCTGCAAAATCCCTATTGCCAGGTAAAACATAATATGTTCACAATTTTCGGGGATGAGGATGTGGACAACTTTGGGGGGCCATTATGCTGCTTGCCACACCATGTGACTGGCTTTAGCCAATGAGATATGAGCAAGCATGATACAAGCAGAAGCTTGATATGTGCTTGCACAGTGGGGCTTGTCCTCTGGGAACTTTCACTTTTAGGAAACATCCTCTCAGAACCCAACCACCATGCTGTGAAAAACCCACCCTACCCACACGGAGAAGCCACATGGAAAGGATCTGAGGCTGTGGTCAACAGCCCCAGTTGAGCTCCCATCCAACGGCCAGCTCCAACTTGCCAGCCATGTGAATGAGCCATCTTGGAAAAGCATCTTCCAGCCTCAGTCAAGCCACTCTAGCCAACATCATGAAGAGCAGAGATGACCTGTCCCAGCCGAGCCTTGCCCAAACTGCAGAATCCAGAGCAGATAAATGACTGTTGTTCTTTTAAGCCACTAAGTTTTGGGGTGGATTTTTGTCTAGCAATATATAAACTGAGACAGGATGTTTGCTGTAAGCCAGTCAAATGCTGGAGAACACGTGCCAGAAGTGTTGTCTTTGGGTTTAGAATAATTATTCAGCAGCCCGTCTGTATGGTAATAACTAGATAGCAGAACCTGTGGTCTATTAAGCACTTTCTGAATCTGTGAAAACAAAACCATGTCACCACATAAAAGACAGTGCCTTTCTTCCTAGTCTCTCTAGCAAGAGGGATGCCTCCAACTTTGCCTCCAACTTATCCCAAAGTGGGATTAAATCATTAAGGACCACGTTAAAATGAAGAAGGGCAAGAATACTGCAGGATTTTTTCAACTGCAATTGCAATCTGATGTATCAGGAAACAAACTTCAATCTCATGGCACTAAATGAGGTTCTGTGAGATAAACCACTGCTCCCAGATGAACTCTACGGTTTGATTGTTAATGTCACCCAAGTCTGTTGTAAGTAACTGATTCAGATGCTGGTTTGCATAGACTTGGCCTACTTACTACACCTTGCCCACACATTCCGCTGAACTAGGACTTTCAATCAAGCCAGCGGCCCAGCTAAACCATAGCACAGGGGATTGATTTTCAGAGAGTCTCGATCTTGCAGTGAGTGTTTACTACACTGGATGGTCTGTGGGAATTTGTGTATGCAGTTCCATTTCTCTTGGAAAATATGATTAAAATCATTCATCCTCCATTCCCTTCCTTCTGGTCTACCACACTCCTAGCAACTGCAAGGGAGTAAAAAGACAGCTTCTAGTCAGGGAAATGGCACCCAAGTCTGAGGCATATTTTTAATTTATAGCTCCGGGCATGAAAATGTTGACCTAGCAAGACATGGGCTTGAATGGTGCCCCAACGGCAAATGGCAGAAATCATTCTCATTTTCTCCACGGCTGCAGAAGCCTGGCTGCTTCTCCAAAGAATTTTCAAGTCTACATGTAACTAACTTGACCTTAGACCCTCAAAATCATCAAAGCTCCTCTTCCTGCTTAGCGGCACTGAACGCACACCTGTGGCTTTGTGCCGCTAACAACACGAGCCGCCCAGCAGATCCGCACCTGTGACTCACAGGCCTTTCTCTGTGCTGCACTGGGTGCAGTTATTTTGCTCCTGAAGCACAGGCTTTCAAGGCCGCAGGCATCACCTCACAATTAGCACCACATTTAAGGGTGAAAAACTGGCTCTCCAAGATGGCTTTGTAACACCAGCTTTCACAGGACTAAAGGGAAATTCCTTTGATGATGGGAAAAGCAAACAGAAGGCTATTTACATCCCTTATATCCACAGGTGTTTCCTACATACGACAATGTGCTCATCGCAGCGCTAGGCACTGTGGGTAATACTGAAGAAAACCATCCCCGTGTACTCGGAGCTCAGTCATCTGCAGTAAAGCTATGGAAGTGGAAAGAAATGGAAGGAACCCGCCAGCTAACGAGGGAAACAGTGATCACAGTGGCCATATACTTTATTTTAAGAAGAGCTATAGATTTGAAAAGGTCAGGGCAGAAGATTAGAAATAGCGGGAGAATGAAGGTCCTAAAAGCTCTACAACTGAGAAGTGACAGCTGGAAGCAAAGAAGGGAGGAGCAGGGAGGAAGCAATGGTTTTCTTTTTTTTTTCTTTTTAAGAGAAACCCCAGAACTAGCTAAGCACAGTGCCTGGGGCCATTCAGTGCTGGGGCAAAGGGTCCCACACACCTCCACAGGCCTTGAGGCATGTGACAATGAGGACAGCTACAATTATTCATAGCAACAGACCCAGCAAGCTGTGCTAACATTATGTTCTACTTCCTTTGCTTAAAAGGGCAGGGGGTGATGTTCAATGGTCATTATTTAGAAAGCTTTCCATCCAAAAAGAGTTAACTTAAGTCTGGGCTCATAAATGAATAAGCTTAGTGGAGTAGAAAATTGATTTATGTGCAACACAACTCATTTCCCAAGCTTGGGAGTTGAGCTCGACTCCCCTTCACCATATCACCCAAACTGACTCCCAAGCCCTGCTGATTCTTTGCCATGCCCACAGAGAGTGTCCTGTTCAGGGCTGTCATATCTGCCTGGACACTATGACTCTCAATGGCCTCTAGCATCTCTGTGATCCAGCCTAACTTCGGCCTCCCCCTGACAGAGCCATCTTCCTAATGTAACGCCATCGCTCACATGCACAGAACCCTCCAGCGTCTCCTGTAGACTGAGTGAGGAGATATACCTCACGATGGCCTTCAAGATCACTCCAAAGCTGACCCTGTCTACCTCCCCAGTATCATCCTCCCAATACCCCTCAGCTCCTAACACCCCACTTTGTGCCTTCGATACTCACCATACCTTTTCATGTCTTTATGCCATTGGTCACTTGGATCCCACTACCCAGAGTGCACCTCACTTTTCCACCATAGCTGCTCACATGCCCCATTCCAAAGGCCACACTCAAATGCTGCCACTTTTAGCGTGCTTTCCACAAAGAATTAGTCATATCCTCCTCACTCCTCCATCACACCCAATTTCTGCCTCACACTAGCCCCCAGTACATGGAGCTATGGGATGATGTTTCCCTCAGCTCTGTGAGGGCAGGAGGTGGGACTTGTTTATGGCAACACCATCAGTCTCCCTCAGGCAGTCCCAGCTTCCCAGATCCTCCCTCAGGCAGGTGGTAAGACAGCCCATTTCCACGGACACTCACTACCCACTCCCCCGCCCCCAGGCCTTGACAGGCACAGGCTGTCCAGACCACATGATGACAAAACATTTGTGCTCAGCTCACAGCTGGACTGACAGCCAACGGGCCCTGAGGAGGACGAGGATTTAATCACGGTAATGGCTCAGTGTAGCCAGTCTCACCCCATTATGGACAACTATTTACAGCACGTCAAACCAGCCCCCTGCAAAGCCACTTCATCTGACCCACATATTTGTCCTTTTGTAAAATGTGTATAAACTCCAGTAACTGGTTCACCAGAAATAGCCTGAGGGAAGGAATCTCAATCTTTCCATTCTTTCTTTCTTCTTTCCTGTCTAAAAGGCCCAAGCATGAAATCAGGAGGACTTCGGTCCACTCTGGAACCGTCATTTATTGGCTGCCTAAAGTTTTAATTAGGATTGCATTCTTGACTGGTGCCCTCATCGGACGAGAGGTTTGCACAAGGCCTTTCTCTCCTGCCGAGAACAAAACTGCGGCCCTGGGCTTTGTCAAAACACAGAGCTCCTGGCTTTGGACCATGACTCATGGGCCAGCTGTTTTAAAGGACTCCACATACTTGCAAACGTCGCCCCCAACCCCCCTCAAAGAGGGAGGAAACTTACTGCTCTTTAACAGGTGCACTGTCTTTTTAAAAGACACCATTATTGCTTTGTAAAATCTGACCAGGAATCTGTTCGCCTATGATATGCCTCCTGTCAGCACCCTTCTCTTCCCAGCTACTGCACGGGATGTAGTTTATTCCCAGTCCCATGTCCCGCAGGTGATGGGATATGTGGACAGCACTGCAAGGTGACATGTGGGCCTGTGGCTTCTGTGGCCACTGCCCTGCCCCCACCCCCCAACCCCACACTCCCTTCTGGGGATGGTGGTGCAGCAAAGCCTTGGAACAATAGGATCAGGGCAACTTCCTGACAAGTCTTCAGCCCCATAATTCAGATGCCCTGGTAACTCTGTAAAGAGATTTCAGTACGTGTTTGTAGGCTTTTCTTGCTACAGAGCTAGCCCTTCGTCTGGTGGAAATGTCCAGGCCTGGCATAGATATCCATCCTCCAAGGGGCTAGAGAGACCTCACAGGACAGGCAAATGCTGCAGGCCAAGGGTGCTCTGCAGCCTGCTGGGGAGCTGGCCAGAGGGCAGGAGGCCCTCCCTTGCCATCATCTCTACGACTCAGGGCACTCACTCTGGAAATCAGTGAGGATGCAGCACGGGCTCTTCTTGGATGAACCTAGAAGTCTCCTCTGATTCCTCTCTCTCCCTACTCCTTTCCCCAGGCCCCATCACTATGTCCTGTGGGTTCCAACTCCAAAATAAATCTCAAATCCTTTCCTGCCTCTTCATCCCCTCTGCCACTGCCACGTCACATTGTTCCCAGAATGAAATCCACATACTGATTGCAGCCTATGGAGTCCCGAGGGCTCCGGTCCCGCCAACATCTCCAGCCTCTTCAAGACTGTGGCTCCCTCTGCTCTGCCTTCTTCCCATCTCTCAGCCACACCAGGCCCTCCTGCCTTGGCCCCTGTTCGTCCTGTTCAACACTGGCTTCTTCTCCTGCAGGCCTCGGCTCAAAGACACCTCCTCAGAGAGTTTTCCTCTGACCTCCCATCCACGGTAGCTCCCCCACCTCCTCCTCAATGTCTCATCACGTCACCCTATTGATTTTGGACAGCACTTTTCACAACTGGCAGTGATTTAAAAAATTTACTTGTTTCTTATTTATGAACCATGTCCCCTTTCTAGAAGTACAAGGACAGGCATCTTGTCGTCTTGTGCACTATTGTACCCCCAGCATGTGGCCTAATGGCTGGCGCGTTGCAGGTGCTCGGTAAATATCTGCTTGAACAAATGAATTAATAAGCTTCCCACTTACAAAAATACCCAGTGAACTAGCTGGAGGTAACTGGGCAGTCTGCAAAGATGTGTGTGTTGTTCATAGGGCAAAGTTTGAAAATCATTTAAATAGCCAGCAAAAGAGGATTGTGTAAATCAGTGCTTCAACATTATTAATTAATGAACACTACTTAACAAAGATGAGTTAGATCTTCAAGCATTGACAGGAAAGGTGCCCGAGATACTGTAAGTGAAAAAAGCAGGTTACATATGCACAAGCATGATTTCATTTATGGTAAAAAAAAAGTCTATAACACTAAACAGCATGGTTATATGTACATAAAAACCTTAAACAAAAGTGAGAATTAGGAAGAAGAGAGGAGGAATGATCTGGAATTTATACTCACACTTTTAAACTGTGGTTATCTTGGGGGTGGGTGGTATTATGAGGTATTTTTATTCAATTCTTTTTGTTCATATTTTCTGATTTTTAAATAATGAACATATATTGCTTTTGGAATAAGAAAAAAATAAGGGTAAATTTGAAATGAAGAATGATCTACCATCCATATCACGGCTGCCATGGAGGAAGAGCTGCACGCAGGTGGAGGGGCTGAGGGAGCAGGGCCAGCTGCAAGCCTGTCAAGGCAGTCCCCTGAGAGCAGAAGGCGGAGGTGTGACTGCAGGGAATAATTATTCTTGCCCCATTTTGAGCCCGCTTCAGAGAAAATACACTTGTTAGATAATAAAAACAGAAGCCTCCAGGCATAATTCCTTCCCACAGAGAAAGACCAGCTGTGGCTTCCTTCCACATTCTTCACTCCATCACTGCTCTCCCCCCTCAGCACTGCACACAGGTCACACTTAGACACCGGACCCATCTGGAAACTCTGGGCACCTGTAAACTCAGCTCTAGCCCCAGAGAGTCAGAAGAGCCGAGGGTGCCTGGGCTCCAGTGGACCCTTGTAAATGTTTGGAATAGGATCCAGGGTCTGGTGCCTTCTCCAGCGGCTACCCACACAGATGCTAGAGGCCCTGGGGCAAGACTGTGGCAGGGGCTCCAGAGGCAGTCCCCGGGCAGCATGGCAGGGAGGGCGAGAAAGCTGCTGTACCATCTATCTCAAGTCTGCATGCTTTAGTGTTGGGGTCTCTGGGAAGGCATTTTAAGCAATAAATGTAAATAAACTGTAAGGTTGAGAAACAAATCTATAGTTGTCAGGAATTAATTCAAAATGGAGTTTTTAGGAACAGAGCTCTGTGTGACCTGGGACAATTTTCTTCACCTCTGGGCCTCAGTTTCACCATCTATAAAATGAGGAGACTGGGCTAAACATCCTCCAAGGGCCTTGCAGGGCTGATGGTCTGTGCCTCTGGAATCTGACAATCACTCCCTAGAAGAGACAAAATTAATTCCCAGGTTCTAAACTAGGCCACGAATCACAGTAACATGGGTACCAGGTGCTCAGCAAAGAAAAGATCCCTAGGGGCTGGTGGAGGCACTGTGGGCTTCCTGGGGGAGGAGAAAGCTGAATTATGCCTTAAAGAATGGGTCAGATCTAGGTAACTGGGAATGGCAATGGGCACAGAGGTGATGATCCAAGACAAGATACCATCACCTTTGGACCAGGTGGAGGGCCCAGAGAGCCCATCTCAGGGAAGGATATAACTGTGGATGGGTTTCCTGGGCTCTGAGCTGAAGGCACAGCTTGTGAATTTCAGAGCATCAAATAATCAACATATTTTTTTTAAAGAACATGTACCATACCACATAGCCACTGAAAGTGATGTTTGTGAAACCAAATAGCAACATAGAACGCTTTCAGACTGAGTAAGGAAATCAGGATATAGAACTAGGTCTACACTAGGAAGCAGTATAGACCCCTGCAGTGGCTCTCAAAGTGGGGTTCCCAGATCAGCAGCATCAGCACCACCTGGGAGTTTGTTACAAATGCAGAATCTCAGGCCCCATCCGACCTACTGATTCAGAATCTCTGGAGGTGGGGCCTGGCCTAACCTCCAGATTAGGCCATGTGGTGTGGTCTAACAGGCCTTCCAGGTGATTTTCATAGGCAAAATTTGAGAACCACTGCACTAGTGGAAGGAGGGGAGGTTCTGGGGTCAGAAGGAAAGGGTTGGAATCCCAGCCCAGCAGCTGAATATCCTCAGCAACCCACTTAACTTCGAGTCGGTTTTATCTTCTATAGAATAGGGTCCACTAATTCCTATCTAGAAGGATTCTTGGGAACATTCAAGTAGTTGATCTATGTAAAGTGCCTACTACAGTGCCAAGTATGAAAAAATGTTGTAAAATATACATTTGAAAAATCACTAGGAGGAAACTTACAAAATGATAGCGGTAGGTGTTGGGGAAGTGATGTTTAGGTGATTTCCCTTCTCCTCATCTCTCTTTTCTAAACTTTTGGTAGGGCAACATTTATGTAGTGCAGTGGGACCCCACCATTGAAGCACTGCTCTCTCCTTCAGGGCTGGGGGGTGGTTGACATGGAGAGGAGCATGCCACGTAGCACACGGCAGCCTCGTCCAGGGACACATGGGTGCCAGGCCCCAATGTCAGCAACAATGGCCCCCCGGGCTGCACAAAAGGGACTCACGTGGGGGACAGACCTTGGGCCCCTGGCTCATTAGTGAAAGAGCAAGACCCAACTGAGCACGTGTGCACACACGTGTGTGTGTTTGCATGCACACCTGTGCCCACGTGCAGGCTTGTGTTGATGAGGGGCATTGTTCACAATCATAACGCAAAGAGTTGGTCATTTGTTCCAAGCTTCCTTGTTGTGCACATGGGGAAGCTGAGGCCTAGAGAGGAGAAGACACTTGTCCAACCAAGTTTATACCCTGAGTTAGCAGCAGAGCCAGGAAGAGAGCTCAGAGCCCAGCCAAGCTCAAGCCTGGGCTGAGAGAGGGAGTACAGAACTTTCCATGGATTGTCTGGAGAGGTGCTGTCAAGGGAAAAGCTGGGGCATTCAGAAAGCAAATACCAGGGCAGGCCCAGTGGTTAAGTTCGCATACTCCGCTTCGGTGGCCTGGGGTTCGTGGGTTCTTGATGAGCAGACCTACACACTGCTCATTAAGCCATGCTGTGGTGGCATCTCAGATACAAAATGAAGGAAGACTGGCACAGATGTTAGCTTAGGGCCAATCTTCCTCACCAAAAAAAAAAAAAAAGACAGCAAATACCAAACAAGTGATTGGAGGCCCTGCCAGTTCTGCTGGGTGAGCAAAGCCCTCAGATCATTCCTTGCATCTTGTGAAGTCTTCAGGGTATGCTGAGCTCCAATTAGGCCCTGGGTTCTGGGCATGAGAGGAGGGACCTTCCTCCCAACTTAGCCATATATTACTATTTGATTCATTTCAGCAATTACACTGAGTATCGATCACAACTCAGCCCTGAGTAACATAACATAATATGGGGGGGCATGGGGGGGCAAATAAGGCTACCCTTCTTGACCTGAAGATCATTATAACCCAGGTGCACTCTGGCAATGGTGGCTGCACACGGTGGGTGTGTGGTCATTGTGGGCGTGGGTAGATAAGGGGAGAGGAGACACGTCCACCCCTCATAACATAAGAGGTAAAAGTGATTATGGAACGCAAAGAAGGAGGGATGGAAGTTGGGTAAAACTAGTAAAATCCTATGCCCATGCCAGACCCTGAACACTTCAAAAACATTTCTAGGGGGACATGGGCGTCGAGCTCCCCAACCTCTCATGCAGGGCACAGAGAAAAACATATCAAATTGTTCAGAGTGTCTCTGAGCCCCTGCACTTCCGCCCATGCAGACTCCTAGGAACCGCGCACCTCGGAATTCCAAGGCCTCCTGCGGACACAGCCAGAGACTCTGTTCCCTCTAGACGGCTGCTGTCATGGGTAAGGACGTGCGGCAAGAGCTCTGTCATTAATCCATCGGGGCGGCAGCCTGCAATGCTCCGTCAGGGTGTGACATTTCAATACCAATCAAGAAATGAGCTTGCAAGCACGCTGATGGCTAATCAAGGCTCCACCCGGGGACACACTCTGGCACACTTATTAATGGCATTTTCTATTAAACTGGAGCTGCCCAGGTATAAAATAGCTCCCCTGACAGGAACCTCCATGAGCACAGGAAGATGGGCAGACAGACAGCTGATGGGCCTCCAACGTTGTTTTACTTAACTACAACATGCCAGAATATTCCTTCAGAACAGCTTCCAGTGTTTAAAAATATGTCACAAAACTGACATCAAGGACTTCACTCATGAACCAACAGGATTTTAACATTTTCATCTTTAAATATTTCCCAGTAGGTGAATTACCCAAATTAGTCAACAATAGAACCCAAAATGACTATGTTTAGCCAATTGAGTATGACACCAAAATGCCTGACCGCATGAGCCATCTCTCCCTCAAAGCCATTTGAACGTGACTGTCCGCAGGCGCTGAAAGGTTGCAATTTTGCTGTGATGATGGAATGCTGCAGCCGAAGGTTACAAACTAATAAACACATATGTGGGTATACAGAACAGGCCACCCCTCTGCACCTCACACAGAACACAAAGTTACTGTTAATCCCTAGAATTTAAAAAAAAATGTCATTTCCAGCAATATCAATTTTTCATCAGGACACATTCAGAGCATGACTATCCCACTGTGATAGACTTTCCTGGCATCATGGGTTAAAGACGTCATTCAGTAAAGAGTGATGTTTGACAGATTCATTCATTTTCTGTGATAACGCCGTATTGTAAACTTCACCTCCATTTTGGTGTAAATATAGAACATTGTAAAAATATTCGGCCTAGAATGATCAACAGGATGTGCTGGGCTTCTTAGGAGAGGCTCTTGCACAATTATCCTGCTGTGTAATTAACTGGTGTCTTCTTGTCCGACTTCAGGGGACCCTGAGCTCCAATTAGGTCCTCAGGTTTGGGAGAGAGTAGGTACATTCAGAGGTGCCATTGGTGGTCACCTGGCCTGTGAAACTCCAGATCAAGAGGCCTGGTATCATTAAGTAAATAATTTAACGTCTCGAGTCCATATCATGCTGTAAAAGAGTGACAGTCCTTTTCTGGCTAGAACAGAGAAAGGCTTTGGAAAGAAATGTTCTTTCTGAACGATGCATGTGGCACGTGGTCCTTTTAGAGGTTAGATTCCACCGCCCCTCACGCGCACCTCACTCCCAAGCCAAACACAGAAGCTTCGAGAAGAGCTGTCAGCTGTAACTAGGCCCAGCTGTTCATTGGGATCTTGGCACAAAGAGTTGGCAACCCTGCCCTTTGCTGTCCTGGTCATCGCTCCAAGCGCTGCATTTGACTCTCGGGCCACACTTTCCCTGAGATGTGGACAAACTGCAGCCCATTTAGGGATGTGTGACTGAGATGCTAAGAGGATGTGAAAAATCTGTGTGAAGAGCAAGGGAAGGAGACGTTATTGCCGCCTTGGAAGGGAGGTCCTGTCATCGTCTGCACATGTCTGAAAGGCTGTCCTGTGGCAGGCGGGCCAGGTGTGCTCTGGGTGACCCCAACGGGCAGAAAGGACTGGAACCAGAGGGGAAAAGCTGGTGGGGGAGGGACTTCGCCTCTATCAAGCTGTGCCTGAAGGAAGGGACAGCCACGCCGGCAGTGTGCTCCTGCCCCTGGAGGTGACCAGTAGCATCTGGGAAGTCACTTGGTAGGGGAGCCCTTGGGGAGCTTGTGAGTCAACGATTCCAGAAATAATAGCACCTTGGATGGATACATTTGAGGATGGGCTGTGGCAGGTCAACCAACTGGAATAGATACATATAAATGTTCCCTGCAGGATGGGTCACGAAATACCTACAGAGCCCCGACCACAGGAGAATGGTTTCTGCTGTTCCTTAAGTTAATCCTCTACTCTGAACAGTCCCTTCTCCCCAGTCTGTGCTGCCCCCAGATCCCATGCTGTCCCTCCCTCAAGAGCCTTTCCCCATGGCCCTGAGGCCATCCCCCAGGGCGTGGGAAGGGCACAATCACCCTGTGATTAGTACCTTTTAAATGGCACACACTCTTGAACTAGACCACTCACGAAGATTCCCTGGATGAACACACACATGGGACCCCCTTGGGCCACCATGAGGCTGTGTGCAAGCCTCCTTCCACGTCTGGGCCTTGATGTGTCCTCTCTACAGAAAGAGAACTGGCCTGGGTGACCAGTGCCCTGTGGTCCTTCCAGCTCTCACAAATGGTGCAGAGGATGAAATCCTGCCTGGCTGCGAGCCTCCTGCCAAGTCATGTGACAGCCAGTCCTCGGAAATGACGTCCCCGCACCCCGTCCACCCGGTCTATTCTAAGGCAGGCCGGCAAAGCAGTTTAGCTGGGGATTAGCCTCGGGATGCACCTTTCGGGGCTGCTCTTTGGGGGGAAACGTGCTTCACTCGTGGCTACAGGAGCGGGGCTCTGTCCTGCTGCCCACCCAGGGTTTCAACCTTTGAAGAATGCACTTTTCATTGTGACTCAGTTTGAAGAAACCAGAGGTAAAGGCAACACTGATAAGTGCCCTCACCTCTGGCTGGCTTTTGGCATTTGCTGTGGGGATGGCCTCTGGTGGGTGAGAGGTAAGAGGGGTGTTTGCCAGAGCCCAGCAGAAGCTGCACGCCCATTCCACACGAGGCTGGTCCCTCCCTATCCTCACACCGCAGCTTGCCTCTCTCCCCTTGCCCCTGCTCCGTACTGCGAGTTCCTGGGTTCTGTGTCTCTAGATCCGCATTTCCAATCCTGTGTTTGACTAATGAACTCCATTCACAGTAATCTATAATTTCACAAATCCCCTACAATTAAAAAAATTCATTTTATCATTTTTGCATGGCTTATGGTAAGAAAGATTTTTAGTTAAATATTTTATATGAGTATATTATTCAAAGATTATATTAAATGAGCATTAAAAGACAATTTTTAACAACCTTCATTATATAGAAGGACACATTTCAACATTTTTCCATTTAACAAGTTATACACAACATTTCATTTCCTTTAAATTAGTTGTGCAAGGAAAGACTGATTTGTTGACAAATAAAAAATGACATTTTGGTTCTGGGACCAACATATATTTAAAACATAATTGAAACTTAATTATGTGAATCAGCTTCAAAAACAGATAAAAACTGTTTTTGCGACCTGGTCTTTAGAATTTTTGCATTTTGAGCTTAAGAAAAATCAGCTGCATTATTTTTGTGATGTTCACATGCTATCTAAATGACAAGATAAAGCAGGATTCAGACAGAGATTTGTAAGTGCTTCAAAATAACACAGTGCTGTTTTCCCAATCAATAAAAAGACAAACTAGTTAAATTATCTCTGTATTTTCTGTGTCCCACCCCTGACCAATCCCTTCTCTCTTCCTCTCATTTAACATACTAAAGACATTAAGATGACCTACATAAGAACTTGGATCAGATGAGCACAACTTATGGTTCTGGAAAAAATGACTTGGAGGCGAATTTGCAGAATTATCACTCTTAGGCTCCTCATTAGCTTGGGGTGGTTCAACATAAATGTTCTTTATGTTTCCTGTCTTTGTCACTTTTTATAGCTAAAGTGATCCACTTTGGCTATAAATGAAACCATATGATAAATAATAAAACAATTTAAAAGTATATAGCAGTCAAAGTGAACCAAAGTGATAGACCAGTTAGTGAGAGAGTAATAAGCATGGTGCTCTGAGCCCTATTAGCCATGCCTTCTCACATGACACACACCACACACATGCACGCACACCCACACTCAGAGGTCCCCAAAGTTCCATTTTAGGGAAAACTATGTAAATGATCATTTACTGACATTTACAATACGTAATTTGAAACAGATGCATTTACCACCTTTAACACAGTAAGCCCCAAGCGCTTGTTCTAGAAGTATGGGTTCTACCCATCCCTGGTTGGAGAAGGAGTTATGGGCAGTGCTTTTAATATAAGAAAAGCAGCAGGGGTGACACAGACTGTCCTGCAGGGAGCGGTGGGTGGAGGGGAGGGCAAGTCAGGCCTGTGGGGTGTGGAGGGTGGAGGGCTGGGCAGGTGAGTGAGGAGCGAGGGTGCATTAGTAAAGCTACTCTGGGTGGTGAGGGGGATGGGGAAGAGGTCTGAGCAGTGGCCTGGATTGGGAAACTTCCAGGAGATAAAAGGCTCCAAGAGATTTGGGGAATGCATCTTGAGGATGTGATATGTGGGATCCCACGGCAACCCTTGTGAAGTAACCTGTAACATATTCTTAAGAATAATAATCCCCATTATTCTTCAGGGAGAAAGATGGGCTGTTGTTGTTTCAAACTTATTGCGCTGGAGACTGGGCCACGGAGGGGATGGAGCTATACTTGGGTTACCTGGCTTGGACACTCCAGGGTGGATAAGGAGCTCAGAGGGAGTCCCTGAGCACAAGCCACAGTCCAGGAGGGAGAGAAGCTCTGACACACTCCTCTAGTGAAGAGCTGGATGAAATTCCCATGAGCTCC
Source organism: Tapirus indicus (assembly GCA_031878705.1). Taxonomy (NCBI): domain Eukaryota; kingdom Metazoa; phylum Chordata; class Mammalia; order Perissodactyla; family Tapiridae; genus Tapirus; species Tapirus indicus. The sequence continues at coordinate 19,130,072 of CM062923.1, read as the reverse complement.
CCCTACCCCTCCTGGGCTAGGCCTCTCCTGACTGATTCCACCACCAGCAACAGACCCACCTAGCAGTAGGGGAATCAAGCACTCCAGAAATCACCGAGGCCCTTTCCCTTCAAGGGAAACACTAGCCCAGAGCTCTTCTTTAAGTCATTTGAGAATTTGAGAAGAAAAAACACCAACTCTGCAGCCACTTAAGAAGTTCTCAAAGAAGATTTGAATGCAAGGATTAAGAGAGCATTGGGGAGCCCCTAGCAGGGCAGAAGGAGCCCCTTCAGAGAAGAAAAGTAACCCCTGGGCAGGAAGAGCTGGCCCACAGGGCTCCATTGGTGAGGTGACCATGCAGGGCATCTCCTTGCTCAGCAAACACCACCTACGGCCACAGGGCCCAGAAGAGGCCCAGCCCCAGCCCCAGCACAATAGTTTAGTTGAATCACACAGGCTTTTACATTCCCAGAGAGAAGAGAAACAATAAGCAGGTGGTGAAAACCGCTTCCTAAGATGCAAGCAGCTTCTCAGGGGACCATCTGTGGATCCTAGCCAAAGCCACTACCTCAGCTGGGGCCTGGGCTCCAGGCCCGGCGGTGATGGAACCTAGCCCTGCCCGGCCCTTTGCACACTCCACCCGCACCTGGGAGGCCCCCCAACCTTGGATGATGCTAGAAGAGAGTGTCAGCATCATCCCTAGAAGAGCCCCCCCACCATGATCCCTCAAACCCATCTCCAAAGGCATATTCTCACCTGCCTCGGGCATCAGCATGGTCTGGCCCTCTGTGCCCCCGGGGCCTGCTTCCACACATCTTCTGATTCAGCAGGAGAACGAGCCATCCCAGGGTGGAGCCCTCTCTAATCCTCACTAGGTCTTCGCCCACCATGGCACAGCCAGGCACTGGCTAGGCACCGGGACAGCGACATTCATCTCAAGGTCTGAGCTCACTTCCAGGTGAGCCAGCAGCACTACCGGGCCCGCCGCAGGCTCCTCTCAGCGTGGTTCTGCTCACCCCCCTGGGCACTGGCCTAGGTTCTGGCAGAGCCTCCGGTTCCCATAGGCCAGCCTCCTCAGTCCCGAAAGACAAACCTGCAAGACCCACTCATTGGCTGCTGTTGTTGAATGACTCGAGGTTTTCATTTTCTAAGAAACAGGGACTTAAATGGCTTGTTAGCATTTTACCCACAGAGGTGTGGGCGAGTGACTAGATCCCTCACAGGCTTGGCACTGAACGGGGAATGAGAGGCCTCCTAAAGGGAGCACAGTGTCATCTGTCAGGAACTCAAGGCAGCGCCCCTGCCTGCTGACTGCCCACTTGTGTGTGCATATGTGGAAACAGACACACAGACACAGAAACACACCCACACAGACACACACACAGGCTTACAGAGACACACACAGGCACACAGAGACACACATACACACAGACATAGACACACACCCACACAAATACACAGACACACATACAGGCACAGAGAGATACACACACAGACACAGACACACACACACAGACACAAACACACAGATACACAGACACACACAGACAGGCACACAGAGACACACACACAAGCACATACACACACATAGAGGCAGACATAGACACATAAACACCCACACAGATACACAAACACACACACAGGTATACACTCAGACAGAGAGAGACATACACACAGACACACACTGACGCACACACAGAGACAGACATAAACACACACACACAGATAAACACAGACATACAGTTACTACTCAGTCTGGCAGGCAGTCTATGGAGATGTCCTGGCACAAAGAGCTCTGCCCAATGGAGGCAGTGCCAATTAGCTAAGCCTACTGGACTCTCTTCCTTTGGAATTCTTACCAGAAAATACACATTATGCATCAGCTGACAGCAGGAAGAAAAAGAAGAAAGATAGGAAAGGAATGCCTGGGCCTGAGCCAGCAGCAGTCACTTTGTGGGCGGAGCCTGGAGATGAAGATTCGTGAATGCCCATGCCAACGGGGAGGACACCAACAGGACGACCTTGTGCTTGGAGTCAGCCAATCTTGAGTTCCTGTGGGATTCTCCCTCCCATAAAACAAGCCCCATCCCTTGACATAACTTAAGTAAGCCTCTGATCCTTGCAGCCAGAAGGGCGAGAGGCAGCAGTAACATGTTCAGTTTGAGGGCAGCAAAGAGGGCAAGGACGCTGGGTATCGAGGGGTAACCAAAATGTCAGGTAAGTTCCAACTCTGGACAGCTTCGAATTGGCCTAGGAGCTGGCTTTTATTTGACAGAGTGTGGGGGAGTCCACAAGGGTCAATGGGCAGGAGTGCACGAGGGGGACACGGTCAGAGGTGGTGGGGCTCTTCAAGGTCGTCTGGTCTAGAGTGTCCCAAAGGTGGGCAGAGTCCCAATGGTGGGCCAAGGAAATGGCTACCATGTGCAGCCATACAGTCCCCAGGCCCTGGGGCAGCCAGAGCCCCCAGTCTGGTCACCATGAGTAGCCTGAATCTCCGTGCGTGGAAAAACATTTTATTCTACACGTGCTCCATGTGGTGAACAAATGGGGAGGTGCTGATCTACCTTCTGTGATGTGCTATATATGAGGCCCCTGAGGTTCAGGGAGAAGGGAGCTGTGGATACCCCCCAGCCAGTCAAGAGCCAGCTTGGACGAGAAGCCCGATCTTGGGACAAAAGTCCTTTCGTCTCCACAAACTACCTGTGAGCCATTCACAGAACATGCCAAAGTAGGAGAAGGCCAGCACACAGAACTCGCAGCCTGACCGGAGCCTCTCCAACTCTGTTCGAATGTGCCGCCTTGGGCACTGACCAGAAAAACGGACTCCTCATTAAGGCCACTGCTATCCTGAAGACTAATTTTCCTCAATATTTTTCAGGGAAAGGGCAATTAAAAATCTATTCTGAATGGAACAAAGACATATTTTTAGAATGAAAATTGAGACGACAGCCAAAAAACATAAACCGCCCAAGTCCGGGGTGATTAAAAGGAGATAAATCAGCTCCTCTCTGAGGAGTCCCAGCCATGGGCCTTTCCCTGCAGCCACAGGGAGAATGGCCTCCGGGGACTGGCCCGGGACACTGCCAGCCTCCTCACGCTCATGCCCAGAGCTGGCTTCTTGGCCCCAGCCAAGCGCAGCGCTACAGGGACTGGGGAGGGGGTCACACCACCACACAGTCACACTGGCCAGCAAAGATCTGGCCACAGGCCCAGGCTGGGCTCCCCCAGAGAGTGTGGGCAAGCAGACCACCCAGCCCAGGCAGGATGGGACCCCTCCCCAACCGGGATGCATCTGGCCAAGGGGAGCACCTGGAAGGACCACAGGTCTTCACCTGGCCTCCACCTTCACTGACTCCAGATGTGGCAAAAATGACGGGAGAGAGCCAGAGAGTGAGAAGAAAGAGAACACTGAGATAGTTCTGAGGAGGTTCAAGGGTGGGGCCAGCATCTTCAGGATTCTACATTTCAAGTCACACATTTGACTTCCGGAAGCTCTTCTTGCTGGGTGAAGAATCCTGGCCTGGGAATCCAGAAGCCTAGTTTCTGATGCCACTCATTTTAATTTAGTCAGCAGGACAAACTACTAGTATTTGTAGTCTACAACTCTAGGCTCTATAAGAAATCCTGATAGGGAATGTGACAGGGCAGGAGGCAAGAGCAGTAATGCCTTTCAACCTTATTAGGGAAAAGGAAAGCCCATTCATTACATTTCTATTCCTTTACACCACAAAGTGTCATCAGGCACCTTGGGGAACAGACGTTCCAACAAGCCAGACTTAACATGGGTAATAAGGAACAATGAAAAGGGGGTAAATATTTATTACGTGCATCCTATGAGTCAAGCACGGTGTTTTATATTCTTTCTCTTTTAATCCTCACAATAACCTTAAAGGGCAAGGTGTGGCTATCTCTGTTTCACAGCAGAAACAGCTGAGACTCAGAGGGGTTGCGTTGCTAACAAAGTTAGCAAGGGGCAGTGCAGGCATCCGCATCCTCGGCGTTACTGGAGCTGCTGGAGCCCAGCTTTCCTCACGACCCCACGCTGGTTACTGTTTAGCACAGGCTGAAATCTAATCAACAAGGAAAGTTCCCGTGTCAGCAACAGTGCGTGGAGGAGGAAGAGAACATTAACAAATGCCTGATTACTGTAAACTGGCTCAGAAATGCCAGGGCACTAAATCATGCTGAAGTCTAACATTTCCAAACCAAAGCATGCGATCTGCCGGCTCCTTGGAGCTTCCTGTATCCCTCACCCCCACCTCCCCCACAGGTGTCTGGAAGAGGCAGGAGGGAGAAGGGATCTACCCACCCACCCAACTGGGTAGTGCCAGCCTTGGGAGACGTCTTCCCAAGCAGGGTCCTAACAGAGCCCGTGCCCATTCCATCCCATACAGGGTCACAAAGACCAAGGAGGAAGAGGTTTGAGGGTGAGGTTGGAAAGAGAGACTGTGCTCAGTTTCAGAAGGGTTGAAATGAAGGTGCCTATAGGATGTCCAGGGGAGAAGATCCTCAAGGAGCTGGTTTTATGGATGTTATGGTCAGCAGTGGGGTCTCTGCTGAAGACACAGATTAGGGGACCATTGTTTTTGGGAGTATAGAACATTACTCAAGGAGAATATGTAGAGTGAGAAGAACAAAGATGGAGCCCTGGGAGGGGGAAGAAAAGTGAACCTGGCCAGGAGGGTTACTGTGTGTATTACGGGCAATGTACTGAGACACTCGTGACTCCTGATAGGCCACAGGGAATAAAATAGCAGCTCCTCCAGGAAGAGTTTCAATAAATCCATCGACAATGGATCTATGAGGCATTATTGATGGAGAGTTGGGAACACCCCAAAGGACAGGGTGACACGAACCTCACAGGCAGAAGAGGACTGTAATCCCTCCAGCCGAGGACTGTAACTTGATGTAGCATCTCTTATATTTGCATGAAAACGGCCTGGACTTGAGTCTGGGCTCTGCTACCAACTCACGGGCCAGGTGACCTTGGTCAGTCATCTGCCTTTTGCCAAATGAGGAAACTGAGGCACAGAGCTGGAGAGGACAACACAACCTGTCCTGTCCATACCAGTAAAGGCTAGAGAAGGAGATAGAGAGGGACAAAGGGGAAAATGCCCATCAAACCACACCCCCAAGACACCAAATCCCCTTGCAGGGTGGGGCTTAAGTTGCTCTGGGTGTGTTTGCAGCAGTGGGGAATCTGTGGGGTTAGTGCGTCTGAACCTGGGCTCCATCAGTGCTTGGAACACAACAGCTTCCTTCCAGTCTACAAGTATTAGCAGAGAAGAAATAAACGAGGCTACCTGGGGGTTAAGGATGTCCGTAGGGACCTATTACTGTGATAGCGTACCTCCAGCAGGCACAGGAACAGATTCTCAGGCGTCCTGGATTATTTTGGATCTGACTCCAGAAAGTTGTTCTGGTCAATTTCAACCCCTCAACCCAATGGTATCATCAATTCCTATGAGCCACTGATCACACGGTTCATCCGTGTTGTCTTATTCACTGCTCACCGCAACCCTGAGAAGTGAGGATTATTATCTTCATGTACAAGAAAATGCCTTAGAAAACTTACGTCACTCACACAGCCTACTTAGCTAGTAAGTGGCAACCCTGGGATTTGGACCCAGGCTGTCTGGCGCCCAAGTGCATAGTCTAAACCCACGGTTCCCAGTCTTTTGGGTTTCATGGACTACTAAACTTCCAAACATTTGGGGACAAATAATAGGTTGCCAACTTTATATTTTTCCAATTAACAATAATATTTTAAAATAAAAAAAACTAATTACCTTCACTTCACAAAAGAAGGAACATTTTTAACATGCATATGTGCAGACAGACATGTATATACACTCAAGGAGCAAAGAGACACGGCAGAAACTCCTGTCATTCATCTGGCTCTCAGCACCTGCACCCCTGTTCTGTGTCGGGGAACGCCCCTCCTGAGGAGACCACCTTCCACTGTAGAAGCTGAGAATGGCAAACACACTGAATTCCCTTGCTTCACCAATCAGACGCATCGACCCACACTTTTAAACAGAAGTCAGTGACCCAAAGAAGTGGGGACAGAGCAGCATCGGTGCAGTAGCAGTTCCCACTGTTTGGAGCTGGTGGTGGTGGTGATACAAGCCGGGGGTCTGACCCAGCAGGGCAGCAATGGGGTCCTTGTTGGGTCAGATCTGGGCAGGACTGGTTGTCACTCCTGGCCGTGTGGCCTTTGAACCTGGTTCTCCACCCTCCTGGAGACTCTGGGCTGCCTCATCTCCTTTTAATAAATTCCTTTTCTGCTTCAATTAGCCAGAATTGGTTTCTGTTGCGTGCTACTTAGAATCTTGACTAATAGAACATAATCTTAGAATAAAGGACAGCACGTTAAATGGAATGCATTTAGTTCCATGAAAAACTCACTACATGGTATCTGTATTTTTCTCCTTTTGTTGCAGATCAGTCTGTGACAGGCAGGGAGGGGCCTGGAGTTGGAGTTTGGGACTGCACTGTTCTGCTTCCCCACCCTCAGGGGGTTATAAACCAGAACCAGCAGCCCCATAATAGGTCACTCTCTTGCTGAAGCATCACCAATGGGTCCCCACTGCCCACGAGTAAAGGTTGGAACCGACCTCTCCAGCCCCATCTCCTCCTCCTGCTCTCTCTCCAGGAACTCTGTGCTTTAGCTGAGATGGTTTCCAGTCAGTCTGCAGGATACAGTCAGCACATCCCCACTTCTCACCGCTATTCATACTTCTATCCACTCCCCACCCCTTGTCTTCTGCATTTAAAAGTTCTGCTCATCTTCCCAGCCCTCCTGCAGCCCAGCTTCCCAGCCCTTGAGATCTCTCCTACTCCCAAGCTTTTATAGTTTTACTGTCTCTGTTAATTTCTTGCTTTTAAAAATTTTCTTTCAAAGAGAAAGGGGTGAGATATCTCTTTCTCCCACAGCATCCCTTGAACAAACACGTCTGCTGGCGAGTCTCTCCAGAGCCGCCCACTTTGCCTGCCCAGTCTCCCTGCACCCTCCAGGCAGGGGGCTGGCCCCAGCTAACTGGAAACTTTGCTCGCTCCTTTGAGATCCACTTTGTCTTCTCTCTCTCGGTGAGATGGAAAACAACTCATCTCTCTGCTCCTCAGAAGCATCCTTCAAAGACAATTAAGTCCCTCCTCAGCTCTTTCTTCTGAAATGAAATTATCCCTAATCCTTTATCTTGTCTTCAAGAGTTCTGTTTTCCGGTGCTTTAATGGAGTGGACTCCATCCGAGGAACACCACAGCTGGGAGGGCTGAGGGGCTCAGGTACGGGGTTCACAGACGTCTGTGAGAGCAGCAGCCTCTTCTCAGATCACTTGGAAAGTGAAATTACCAGGCTATTTACCAAAGGCTGCCTCAGTTCAATGTCTCTTTGCCTGATGCCATCTTACACCTCAGCAGGACACCCAGTCCCCACCTTGAACCTATGAGAAAGGGAGGAAAACCATACAAAGTGGGGGAGGGTGGCTAGGGACAAATTGAAGGCTTGAATGCCAAGTTCAGAGTACTAGGTTTGGATGGGGAGCAAGGGACAGTGTAAGCAGGGAACTAATGGGAAAAATGAACAAGCATTTTGGGATGAGCAGTACATGGCCATGAATCTATGATTTTTCCCCACTAGGTCAATGATTTTCCTTCAAGGTGGGGACCAGGTCATTCTTTCTTCTGTCTCCCCAGTGGTATAAACTCGGAATGTGGCATTGGAGAGGGTGTGGTTTTGAGGTGGGGTGGAGAAGGAGATGGACCTTATTAAGTAACTAAATAATTACATGAAATCTTAACTAATCTCTCCTCAGTAATGGCAGTCCTGATTCAGTGAAATGGAAAGGACAATATTATGACAACCATATCCATAGGTCTGGAGTGACCAGCCCTTTGCCACAGAGAGAAAGGATCACACAGCATGTGGGCATTATTAGGACAGTAGTGGGAAGCCTGGTGCCACCCAAGTGCCTCCCTGCCATGGGCTGGTCCCACGGTTGCCCTCCGCATGGAGATGGCCTCATAGAGCCAACTCAGTGCCAATGTGATTCTGCAGATGAATTCTCTTTCTTCGCAAAGGATCCCTAACACAAGGTTGGGGAGTTGCCTTGATCCTTTTAGGAGCAAAAGCCTCATAGCTCAGCCACACCCACAAGTTCACCAGGCCCAACACCTCGTAGTTCAGCCAGTTCATTAGATGCGTCCTGGGTCTCACCTTTCCCCAAATGAAATAGAGAACTGCAGGCATTTTCTTGAAGGCAAACGAGAAAATTGCCCAAAGAACCAAGTAATCTTCAAATGTCAAAAACATCCAGTGCGTGAATCACACTTAAGTAAGAGCACAGGAATTTGGGAAGGTGACAAGCAGTGGTTTACAACATTAAAGGTGACTTGGAAACAGTCAAATAGTCAGAAGCAGAGGGAGAAGGATGCCTGAACCAGTCGTCTCCCTCGACAGACCCAACACCTGCCATTTTTCCATTTGAGAAAGGGCACTCGAGCTGCGAGCTTCTTGAGGAGGAGGTAAGTAATTCTTGGAGCAGGACCTCTTTCAAGACAGTGATTGTCAGGTCGTACAGCCTCTCCCCAGCCTTGGAGGGTGATTCAGATTCAGTCCATGCAGCACCACTTACATATACCGGTCAAGCTCTCAGCACTGCAGTCCACAGGCCAGCAATGCTGACCCCCTCTGCCTTATCTCCAAAAGCTTCTTGACTCCTCACTTTCCCCCACCTCCCTGTCCCCCAGTGCCCATGACTAACTGGGATGGGTATTCAATAAAGAGCTGATAAGAGCCTGGTCCAGGAATCATAAACACAGCTTGAGACCTGAATTCAGAGCAATGGCATGAATTTGTTTCTATTCCTTCTCTGAAATTCCTCAACTATTAACAAGCTCTGAGGAGATCCACGTGCAAGCTGGTTACTGCAGATCCTTGCGGCATCCCAGCTCTTGGATCTGTTCAGAGGTGCTGGAGGAAGCCCAGCCCCAGCTTGCCTTAGGTCAGAGCCCCTTGACATTTCCTAAGGAGCCTGGAAGTAAGACACGCCTAAAGGGAACTAAAGGTCATTCCAATGAGAATGTAAATCAGAAAACATCCATGACTTAAATTTTGGCTCCTCACAAGGTTATTAGTTATTAGATTGGGCCCATGCACTGGGCCTAAGCAACTCAGATAGAAACTTAACTTTCTCAGTTCTGCCAAAAGAACCCAAGGAGACCCTCAGAACAAATCATTCAACGCTGCTGATGTTGGGAGACGCCATTTTCACATCTGGGAAGTAGAGGAGGCAGAACCAGCAGCACCTGTTAAGATTCCAGTCCAGGCTTTCATTTCCCAATGCAAGAAGAATAAGGATATTTTTGTCTCATCTCATCTCCTGACAGCAGGAATGAGTGAGGCTGAGAAAACTCTTCTGGCACACACAACAAAAGGAGATCTGGCCAACCTCACAACTCTCTTCTCTAGGCCCTGCATTGTCTGGATGCTGCCCACCTTGGCAGCTTAGACATCACACCCCATCTCCCTGTATCTACTCCCATTACCCATTACCTGGGCTCATCCACCCCAATCACACACACACACACACACACACACACACACACACACCTTTCCAACATATATACAGTATTCTCCAGTCATAGAAACCACTTCACATTTCCCAAATACCTCCTCTTACCCATCTGTTTCTTCTGCCCAAAATGCCCTCATTGCTCCACCCCTCCCCTTTGCTACTTGTCACACATTCCACTCATCCTGGCGCTTCCCTGACTCCACTGAATAGGCTCCTCCCTCGCCTGGCCTCATATGAGACTTTAGATGTCCTTCTAGCTTAGCATTTTTCACATCAACATGATAATCCCATCTCTTTCATCTTTTGTCTCTTCCCCTAGACTAGAAGTGCCTTGGGAGGGGCGTGATCATGTTTTCGCCACCATTTTTATCCATCCCACTGTGCCTGGCACACGGTAGGTGTTTAATAATTATTTACTGAATATATTATTATATAAATGATCTTGAATTGAAGCAAACAATGTTCTTCTTGGCTCATGTAACACAATGATCAGGCGAGGTACTTTAAGGCTCATCGTTTAGAAATAAGGGACTGGAAGGAGGAAGGGAAGACTCAGGACACAGGAGGGAGGGGGCGGGAGAGACACTGGTTCCATCTTATTACTCAGAGACTCACCCTGAAGGCTGGGACCTATGAGCCTGGAAGGCAAGCAAGAGTTTATAGACTGAATGGTTGATGTGCATGGTTTCTCTGTGTTTATTGCCTCCAGTGTTGACTCAGCCAGCACATGGTGGAAGAGACACAGGAAATCTCTTCTACACCTGGGAAAGCACCACTCTGGAAGTCAGAGCTGTAGTAGCAAGAATCAGCAAGAGGTCCCAAGAGGACTGGGTCCAGCTACTGGCCCAATAGCTTGTCCCTTACCTCTAAAATTCTTCAATCTAATTTGGATGATCCATGCAAATGTATGTCTCTAGCCCTGATCTATCCTCTGAGCGAGAGCCAGACCCATATGTCTAACTGCCTACCTGCTACCACTGCCATGTCTCAGGAGCCCTCACACCTGGTCCTGAACAAACTCAATCTTCTCCAACACGCCTGACCCCCTCCCAGTGTTCCCAACACCACCAATAGCACCACCACCCATCCATTCCTCAGATCAGAAATCTCGGTGTCACCCTCGAGACATCCCTCTCCTCTACTTCCCCACATCCAACCCACCACCAAGGCCTGCCAACTCTGCCTTTGAAATGTCTCAAACTCATTTACTTCTCTCCATCTGCACCATCATCTCAGTCCCAGCTGCCGCCATCAACTCTCGCCTGCACTCCAGCAATCATCCCCCAACTGCACCCCATGTTCTTTCTCAGTACTCTTCAGTAGGTTTCCACATGGCAGCCAGCACCATCTTTTCAAAAATGCCATTCCCTTGCTTAAAAACCAGCAAAGTCAGTCAATGCTCTTGCAATAAAGATGAAGATTCTACATCTGGCAGACAAGTCCCTGCATGGTCTCCCTTTGCCTAATTCTCCAGTCTCCTCCTGGACCAGCTCAGCTCCAGGCTCCCTCGCCTTCTCTCCTTTCCCTGAACATGCCATACTCTCTCCTATACAGGGCTACAGTCCATCGGTGCCCTCTCCCTGCAAGGCATCTCCCCCTCCCCAGCTCAACCTCCTTTCAAATCCTGAGGCCAACCATTCCTTTATATCTAGATCAGTCATTACCTACTCCCTGAGCCCAAGAGGAGGCAAGTCTCCCTGCAACAGCACAGTGTGCCTTCTGTCTGAACTCTCCAATACACACCTGTCTCCCCCGCTAGACTGTAAGCTCCTCGAGGGAAAGAACCAAGCAAGTTGTTGCTTACGTTGAGTTTCAACACCAAGCACAATGCCCGGCACATAGAAGGCACTCAGATATTTGTTGAACCATGAATAATGGGTTTGGGTTTTACTGAGGGAAGACACATTGCCTTACAGTCTGGCTTCAGAGGAGATAGTTACAACATAGAGAACTTGCTGATGGCAACACATTCCTTCTGAGGAAGATTTTCAAGTGGGAGAAAAACAACCTTCCCAAACTGGCATAAAAAGGAAAGAGTAAAAGATGAGTTGTTCAATGGAGGAAACACACACCATCAGCACGTTCACAGCCGTCTGTGTGGGGACGTGGGGAGATTCCGCCCCAACCCCCAGCCATATGCTAGGGAGAACCAGGGTGGAAGAAATCCTTTCCTTCCCCATAACTGCTAGAAGGCCTTGATGTGAAGACGGCGGCAGTGTAATGTGGGCTCGGTATAGCTGCTGGGAACGAAGTGCCTGGAGATTACAGTTACATTTCTGGTCAGTCTTTTTCTTCTTTTTTTGCTCACTTTGAGGGGTTGTCTTTGTGCTGTGAATGGAAATCTTGAGTGTCCTTCAGGGCTCAACAGTGGGGCAAGTGGTGTCTGTTTCTTCACACTCGAGTTTGTCTGGCTGTGAGCGTACATTTGGGTGAAATTAAACCTAACGTCGATGACAGCAGGCTCTTCCCAATCAGTCTGGGACATATGTCCAGAGCTAGCTCCTAAATCATTCTTTATGACTAGGCCCTCCCACTCTCCCCACGAGGGCTGTGAACCTCGAACTCCTACCTGAAAAGTGCACCCTTCAGCACCTCACAGCCAACACAGCCAGCTATCACTTCAGGAGGGGCCTACGCGCAAGCATTGCGTGCTGAGATTGCATACCCCAAATACATTATATTACCGGGATTCAGGCTTAGAGTCAGAAAGAAATCTCATTGAAATGGTATATAGGACACAGTGAGATGCTATTTTCCTCCAAATTAATAAAGATTCTTAAAAATGATAATATAAGCCCTCTCAGACACTACTGGTTGTATATACAATCTTTTGGTAAAATGATCAGCATGTTTTGAAAGCCCTAAAAAAAGTTCTATTCGTGAGAAGGTTCAATAACCTGGCAAGATACACAATAAATAAATAAAAGTCAACAGCTTTCTTATTTGCCAGTAATAACTCATTAGAAAATATAAACGAGACAGAAAGATCTCACTCCATCTCTGTGTAGCATCGAGGAATGAAGTTTCCAAGAACAGTACAGAGCTCATACGAAGAAAACCACAAATGTTTACAGAAAGATATGAAGTAAACTTAAACAAACAGAGAAAGAGAGGGTAAAGGAAATAGTACATTCCTGAATGAGAACACTCGATATTTAGTCAGGATGACAATTCTTTATAAATCAACTTATAGATATCATCTAATTCATATGGCTATCATGTAAAAAAAGTCAACAAGAGATTTTTTTTTTAGCTTGGTAAAAATGATTCTAAAGTTCGTCTGGGCTATTAGACGTGTCAGAAATAATAGCTAAAAATATTTTGGAAAATAATACTAAAGATGATCCACACTACCAGATTTTAAAACACAATATAAGCTTCTGTGATTAAAACAACGTGGTCTAGCGCTAGGTCAGATAGAAACAATGGAACAGTATAAATAGTCTGGAAATATACCCTAGCCTATACAAGAATTCAGTGTATGAGAGAAGCAGCATTTCAAATTGGGGGGAAAGAAAGATCATTCAACGAAAAGAACTGGAAGAATTACATAACTATTAAGTAAAAAGTTAAATTCCTATCTTATATCTTATAACAAAATGAGAAAACTGAGAACTGATAAAAAGTTGAATCTGTAAAGTGAAATCGTTTACAAGCAGAAGAAAATGTAAATGAATAGATATCTAAGGCCAGGATAGGGAAGGATTTTCTAAGCATAAAAACTAGAGGAAACATTAAAGTGAAAAAGGCTGATAAATAGGATGACAAGCAAATTAAAGGCTTCTGTACGACCAAGAAACCAGAAACAAATTTAAAAGACAAATGGCACACTGGGAAAAATATTTCTAACATTACACCAAAAGGTTAATATCCTCTTATGCATAAAGAGCTTTTACAAATCAATAAGAGAAAGATGAATATAAATACAAGAACAGGCAAAGGATAGGAATGTCAACGAACACAGAAACAAATGTCCAGCCCACTGGTAATCAAGGGAGTGCAAATTGAGACCAGGAGGTACCATTAATCGCCTATCCAACAGACTGAGATATTTTTAAAAATTATATTCGTAAGAGTGGGGTAAAATGGCTGTTTATGTGCTATTTATGGAAAAGTAAACTAGCACAGGCTTTCTGGGGGCAACGTGGCCATACAGACCAATGTCCTCAGTATGTTCCTCCCCCTGATTTGGTAATACCAGTTCTAGGAATTAATCCTAGGAAATAATCGCAAATGTCTGCAGATATTTATGTTAAATAATATCTGATTGCAATGTTATTCATAATAGCAAATAACTGAATTATCAAAATATTCAACAATAGGAAGTTAGTTAAAATACGGCACATTAATATAACGGAATATAATGATACAGCCTTTTAAGATCATGTTTCCAAATATGTAATGACAAGAAAAAATCAATACAAAGTTAAGAGGGGAAAAAGTAGGAGCTAAAATTATATATATATGTACATATAGTACCAATTCTGCTAAAAGTGACAAATAATAGATTCTAAAATGTTAACTGTTTTTATCTACTAGTGATGAGATTAGGCATAGTTTTTCTTTTTGTTAAAATTTTCCATAAAGAATATTACCCTTATAATTGGAAACATATAATTTTTAAAAGATCAAACTTTGGTAATTCTATTTCTAGAAATCTATCGAAAACATTCTCTCACATAACTCTCACAACATGAGGCCACTACTATTATCTCCACGTGACACATGTGAGAGACAGAGGCCCCAGGGGATAACGCAATGAGCCTGAAGCTACCCTCAGAGCCAGGCCTCGTCAGACCTGACACCAAAATTATGAACCAAAATGACACACAAGAATACTCACCAGAGTGTTACAGCAGAAAAACACTACACCTGATGGGAATGGCTGAGTAAACCAGATCGCAGGCATGGTGGAATGCCATGTAGGCATTAAGAAGTGAAGTTAAAGAATCATTTTTCATGACATGCGAAAATGTTATAAGGCAAAAAAGCAAGATGGCAAAATTTAATACACAACATGGCCCCGGTTACTGTAAAAATGCAAAACAAAAGAAGACTAGAAGAAAATATGATAAAATATTAACAACAGCCATCTCTGGGCAACAGGTTTTTAGAGATTATTACTTACTTTGTTATGCCTGAAAATGTTACACAATGGGTGTTGCTTTTATTACCAAAAAATGTTCCACATTAACTTAAAAAAATGAACACACCACCCATTATAATCCCATTACCCTCTTCCTTTCACCTATCTATCTATCCTTTAAGGCTATATTGAAGACTCACCTCCCCCATGAAGCCCTCCTTGGTTTGCCCAGCCCATACTGCTCTGACCTTCCGAAACAGGTCTTCAAAGTAGAGCTTTGAATCCTGGCCTCAGAAACTGTCACAAGGGTCTCTAAGGGCATCACAGCTCTTAGGCTGGACTCCTCACCAAGCATCCTAGAACCACTAGGGTGGGGAGCACATCACTTTCCGATTTTGTGCCTTGTGCGTGTGACTGTGAGTTGGAGAGCCTTGTGGAACCGGTGCCAACAGAGCCGCCATTACTGTACCTTCTGTGGCTTGGTCCTCGTGGTTGGGGACAATTATCATGAGCAGGACCAGTCCACGATGAAGTTCTCATAGTCCATGGAAAACGAGAAAACTCAAGAGTATGTAGCAAATTTTCCAAAATGCTAAGTTTATTCAACTCTTCTATATTCTGGGATTATATCCTTCCTACTTTTGGTGTTAAAATATTCACTGTTTATTGAAATGGTGAGGTGAGGAGTAGACGGTAACTTTAAAATATTATTTAACAAACTAATAACTGGCAGCTCCATGTTGCTTCCTCCATGTTCATTTCATGATCTATAAAATAGTAAACATTGCAACTAACTTTTTTGAAGAAAAGAAGAGAATTTAAAGGATTTATTACATTTGTAATCCAAATAGTATTGGTGCTGCTTGAACAAAACTAGAATATTATTAGTTACTCTTCAGAGAAGTATTCCTAACTACTCAATCCAAAATAGCTACCTCTTTCCTTTTCCCAGTCATTTTTCCCCATAGCATTTATAATTATCTAGATGATACTCCAGTATTTATGTCTTCTTTTTTTATGCTAAGTCTCCCTATTGCGAATGCACCCTCCACGAGGATAGGATCTTAGCCTGGCTCACTGTTGACACACAGTAGGTGCTCAATAAATATTTGCTAAAGAAATAAAGGAAGGAGCTTGGAGCTGGAGAAGGTGGAGGGCTCTTTGTACTGGAGGACTTTTGCCAGAGTCTTAAAATGTTAGAAAATCAAATTTAGTACTAAAGTCATTGATGGATAATACCAGTTCTAGGAATCAATCCTAGCTACATACTCACTACAGAGAACTAGCACGTGGTATATGGTATCTGGAGAAAACTCTCGTAAAGGTTTCCTCCGGTCCCCAGTCATTCTGGGAATAAGACATTAAAAACAGAGTAAGCAAACACCGTGAGCAGAATTCCTGGCCGGTAGCGCTGGCTCACACACGGGCAGGACGTATTAAGTGGAAACATACATACAACTCAATTGCGGGCAGCTCTCCATCCCCTGCTTCCGATTAACACTCTCCTTCCCCCAGACCTCTCAGCTTCTCTTTGGAAAACAAACCGTTTTTCCAGTAGTTGATGAGAAAATGCCCTCTTGTGGGCGTGACAGTGGACCACCTCGGTAGTGTCAGAGATTTCTGAAAATGTGGTTATTCAAGAGAATTCCTTCATTAGATTTAAAGATTTTTTTTTTAATCTCAAACATCAACTCTTTGTTAAAGTGAAAATACATTTTCTAAAAGGCCATTAAACAGCACTCAATTCACTTCTGCATGTCTAACTTAGCAATGCAGGTTCTGATTATCTTAAACAGCATCATCACAAAGATAATTATTCTCCTTTCTAAACTTCTGTACGATTTGCTAATGACTGGGTGACTTTTTTTTTTTTTATCATCACCCAGAATCTGCCTCCTTTCAGCTCCCAGGAAACCGTCACCTGAGACTGACAGGCTGCAATTGAAAATAATAAAATTATGTAAGATGAGCTTGTAATCACCAGCATTTCACAAGAAGCAAAATGCATTTCGCTCTGGCTGAGGAACAGAAAGTTTCTTCCTCATTTTAAATCTGTATCAGAGGTAAAGCCTTCTATTAAAACACAATTCTCTGTACACTTACAGCCTCTGGCAGACTGCCAAGGAGACTATCATGGAACTACTGCTGCAGAGAAGCAGGCCATCAAAGGCATGGAGGAGCGCTCCTGAGAAAGGAGCAAAGTCCCCGGAATTCTTGGGAGGGCTCTGCTCACAGCCAGCATCACCCCTTCTGACCCGTCCCTCTGCAAATGGAAACACGCACACACAGACACACACGCACACACACACAGGGAAGGTAAACATTCAGAAAATTCTTCCCTGTCTTTTGCTCTCCAAACACATACACATATGCACACAGATACATGCACACACACATACAAAATTTGGATTTCTTCCCCCCTTTCTCACTGCTCTTTGTTATGTATCATCATCATCACCATCATCATTATTAAATTGTAAACCCTGCAGTCCAGGACCTGGTTAATTGCAACCTTTTTGCTGGATGTAATTTACAGGTACAAGTGACCACTTGGGGGCACAGTTATTTGAGAAGGCCGGCACTGCATTCAACAAGGCAGGCTTCTAAGGTTTGAAGTCTGTTTTAGCTACCTTTAAGAAAACCCCCGAATCTTGGATCCTGCAGGAGCCCCAGGATGGACTAGAACCCTGAGAGAATTGCTCATTTAAGGTGAGTCTGAGATTCACTGTGAGGGATATTTTATATGGGATTGCACACAATGATTTTGTTCCTTCTTCCCTTTAAAAAACTGGTTGCTTAAAAATTTCTTCCACATTGTGGCCTTTCCTTTTCTTGTTTTCATCAGTATTATTGTGGGCATGTACACAAACACATATTGCTCACTACGGGGGTGGTGGGTGGCAAAAATTAACCTTATTAGTATAGTTAAATTTCTTTCTCTTAAGTTTTCATTTTTCCCATTATGAAAAATATGCTGATTATTTAAAAAATCTAGAGAATTTTAAAGTAGAAAGATGACCATTGTTAACATTATGGCATATTTTCTGCCTTTTTTCCTATGTTCTTTTTGTTTTTATATACTTGACATCATAGTGTGTATATATATATATATATATAATATAATATGTGCCTGATTTCTTTTAATTAACCAAGTTTCCTTCTTAATTAAAAACTATTCCTTTAAATAACCAAACTCACGATACAGTCACTTTAGAAATGTTATTCTCAATCCCCCAGAAGTGTTTGTAGTTTTCCTTACAGTGTCCAGATCAGAAGAAAGGCAAAGAAGAGTTTTCATGCCACCATTTTGCCAGACGTACCCTAGCGCCCAAACACACACCCAGAAGACAGGTTTCCCCAAGACCAGGCAGGCTGTGCGGTTCATAGCTGGGCAGGGGGAGACACAAACCCGGGTCAGGGGAGAGAGAGGGAAGAGGATGCGCGAGCGGGCCATGGGCAACATTGGGAGCCCAATACAGGCTGGGCTTTCACCGAAGACCCTAAGGCCCAAGGACATAAGATGAGCACGCAGGT
This sequence comes from Tapirus indicus, assembly GCA_031878705.1. Classification (NCBI taxonomy): domain Eukaryota; kingdom Metazoa; phylum Chordata; class Mammalia; order Perissodactyla; family Tapiridae; genus Tapirus; species Tapirus indicus. Next base: position 19,111,896 of record CM062923.1, on the reverse strand, counting down.
AGTGCCCTGGAAAGATCTGTGCCTGGTGTGCAGGAAAAGTGGAGCAGAGATCATCTTTTATGGCTCAGATTTGGATGCACAGTCATTTCACATCCTGGTGAAGGGATCCCTTATCGAGGACACATTTTAGGAAATCGTCCCTACTTCCATGTGACAAGAACCAACACAGAAAGAGAAAATTCCACAGAGTTTGTACTTTTCCACCCAGGATGGCTTGAAATAGCATCGGATGCAGGAGAGGATCCCTCACCCAGACCTCATTGCAGCATCCAGGATGCTCTTCCCACATTTGAGGATTTGGGATTCCTGTCCCAACTGTGCCTCTGACTGGCAAGTCTTGGACGGCACTCCCCTTCTTTGGGCCTCGCTTGTCTCAACTGTGAAATATGCCCAGTGTTGGCCTAGGCCCTCAGAGGAAAATCAGCAAAGGAATATAAACAAAAGGTGAGGCGATGAATTCCCCCAAGAATGCATGATCAGCTGTGGCTCCTATGAAGCAGACACATCAAGAAGCTGGGTCAGGTAATCCTCATGGGCAGGGGGCTCCTCCTGGAGGAAGCCATAAAGGACAGACAGGATCTGAACTGGGCAAAGAGATGGGCAAGCCTTCTGGTGAAGGAAGAGGGGAGAGGGAACCGAGGGGGCCTCGGCCTGGCCAGAGAGTGGCTCCTTGGAATCCGCTGCCTGTCCCTCTGTCAACAATGCACCCTTCCTACTCCTCCAGCCACTTCAGAAATGTAGTTCCCTTAATGGGCAGATCCTTTCCTCCGTCCAGGTCCCTCAAGCCCACAGGTGGGCAAGTGACTTGTCAGGCCCTGACTTGCTGAGATGGGCTCCACACTCCACTCCCCCACCCACGAGCATCAACACTGCGGGCTCTGGTGAAGGTGCTGACCACAGTCACGGGGCTCATGTACACCCCAGCTGTGCCAACAACATCTCTCAGAGGCGAATTCAGGGCAATGCATCCTTTAGAAATCACTGTGCAAACCCAAGCTGGGTCTTGCAAGCTTACGTCTCACAAGAGAGAGTAGATTTGTTAGCTGTATTGAGCTTGTGAGCTGGTGGACTTGGGACGGGGGCTGTGTATACAGAGAGGCTCCTGAATGGAGGGAGGGAGACCACCATAAATATGCTTGACCTTGCAGGGCCTTCAAATTCTCCCTGCTCTGTGGGGCTTCCCAGTGACCACAGCTGCCCTCACCAGCCCCCTTGCATCTCCACAGCTCTCTACCGTAGAGCAACAGTTCCAGTTGTCACCCACACTCTCCACTTGCATCGTCTACGTCATGCGATGAGGCACTGCCCAGGAATGTGGAAACAGGGGGAAATAACTGAATTCAGCTTTCAGAATGATGAATTTTGTCTGAGTTTCTGGAAGGCAGGAATTCCTCTCCCACCCCACTCCTTACAGGCCTGTTACAGGTAGTACATAGCGCAGCAAAGCTATTATTAGTGTCATTATATGAGGTAGCTACATTCCAAGAGGCACAGCAAGATCCCGCCATTTCTAGGTGGCCCTGCTAGGATGGTGGGCCCAGATCTACCTGGCAGTGAAGGCCACAGCTCTTAAGCATAAGGCCTCACTACTTTGTGAGATGAGACACTGCCCAGAAACGTGGAAATGGGGGACACTGACCTCAGAGTCAGCCTATAGGCTCATCCAAGATTGGGTCACAACAGAGAGGGCAAAGTCACTGCAAAGAGAATAGCTCTCGAGCCTCAGTCTCAGATGAAAGGCATTAATTAACATGGCTACAAAAAGAACAAGTCAACCAGCCCCGAGGCTCCAAACCAGAGAGGAAGGGGATGAGCTGGGGACTGGCCACCCTAGTCCTGCCCTGAGAAGAGGATGCTCTGCTTCTCATGCCCCGACACTGTGCCCCCCAGGCATCTGGTCAGTTCTGCAAGTGGCCGCCTGAGCTGGGGATGGTGCAGGCACAGCTCAAGGACACTGAACTATAAGACCACCCACCAACCTCCTGTCCCCAGTGCAGAGTCACGAAGCAGACTCCTGATGGAAATTTAGCTTCCTGCATGATGCACCTTTGGGGGGGCAATCTGTTCAGTAGCAACACATGTGTCTGGTCCACTAGATGCCATATTTTTAGTGTAAATCATCAAAATGCCATTACCTGGAGACCATTCAACGCTGGTATGCTGCCAGTCAAGAAAACGCCCCGCATGGAGGACTTGTATGATAACCCCAACCTGTGGGGACACTCCCAGTTGACCGGCTAACATCCTCACTTGCTGCTAGCTGACTCCAAACACCACCCAATGCCCATCCACAAGAAAATGGACACACTAAGTGTGGTATGTGCCACGGAATACTACTTAGCAATAAAGAACGAACTACTGGGATATGCATCAACGTGGATTAATGGCACACGCGGTATGCTGAGTGAAACCAGCTGGGCACAAAAGAGTACAATGTCAACAGCAGGCAAAGCTAATCTATGGTGACTGACATCAGAAGAGGGTTGTGGTTGGGGAGAAGAAGGGGGCTTGCTTGGAGAGCAAGGGAAAAGGGCACAGGGAACTTCTGAGGTGATGGAAATGTTTTATACATCTTGTTTTGGATGGTGGCTACATAGCTCTATAGTTTTCTATTATGAAAACTCAGTGAACCAAACACTTCAGATCTGTAGATTTTACTGTATGGCCTCAACTATTACACCTCAGATGAAATAAGTAGATAAATACAATGCCCAGCACAGGACCAGGTACACAGCAAGTGCTCAATAAGAGTTTTTGATCTGTTAAAGTGAATGTCTTTTTTCCCCTAAACAAATTGTTTAAAGAAATTATTCGGAAAACCAGTTGGGAATATATTTAGAAGTCTACTTTTATATTGTAAAAATATATCACATAAAATTTACCATTTTAACGATTTAATCATTTTAACCATTTAAATGCAGTTCAGCAGCATTAAGTACATTCACAATGTTGTGCAATCATCACCACCAACCACCTCCAGAACTTTTTCATCTTCCCAAACTAAAACCCTACAGCCATTAAACACCAACTCCCTCTTCCCCTTTCCCTCCAGTACCTGGCAACCACCATTCCGCTTTCTGTCTCTATGAATCTAACTACTCTACATACCTCATGTGGAATCATACAATATCTGTTCTTTTGTGTCTGGCTTGTTTCACTTAGCCTAATGTCTTCGAGGTTCATCCATGTTGTAGCATGTGTCAGAATTTCCTTCTTTTCAAAGGCTGAATAATATTCCATTGTATGTATATACCACATTTGATTTATCCATTCATTCACTGATGAATACTTGGGTTGCTTCCACGTTTTGGCTATTGTGAATAATGCTGCTATGAACATGGGTGTATAAATATCTATTCAAGTCCTTGCTTTCATTTCTTTTGGGTATATACCCAGAAGTAAAACTGCTGGATTATACGGTAATTTTATGTTTAATTTTTTAAGGAACTGCCATACCATTTCATATAGCAGTTATACCATTTTATATTCCCACAAGCAGTGTGTAAGGGTTCCAATTTCTCTACATCTTCACCAACACCTGTTATTTTCTGTGTGTGTTTTTTTTTATAGCAGTCATCCTAATGGGTGGGAAGTTGTATCTCATTGTGGTTTTTATTTGCATTTTCCTAGTGATTACTGATGTTGACCATCTCTTCATGTGCTTGTTGGCTCTGGTATATCCTCTTTGGAGAAATGTCTGTTCAAGTCTTTGCCCATTTTTTAATCTGGTGGTTTGTTTGTTGTTGAGTTGAAAGTAAATAAGTTTTAACTGTAACTTAGTGCTGGACTGAGAAGCCCATCTTGCCCTCCCTACTGTCACATGCTCAGTCCCTAGATGTCAATCTCACATCCCCTACACCTGTTCCCACCCCTAGTGGCCCACAGAGGTCACACAGAGCACAGAAGCAAAGAGTCAGACATGTAACTGCTTCCCCCTTTTCCTAGGACCAAGGAGACTCTATCTTGCCCAGGTGTCTATTTCAGATGCCAAAAAATGTTTCTGAAGACCAGGCATCCTGGGAGGCATAGCTGGGATAAAAACAGCTGACAGTTACAGCTCTCGAATTGTGACTTCACAGTTCAGTGAGTGCCCATCCCATCCCTGCAGCCTCCCCCAGGAGTCCTTGCCAACAAAGATGGCTTTTTGTGGTTTCTGCAGAATCTAGGAGAGAAGCTTTAAATTCCTAGGTAGAGCCTGAGCAGGGCGGTGGCTCTGGAATGCCTTTCTCACTTGGGGATGCAAGGGAGAAAGCACGGGAAAGGCAGGGGCTATCATCCAGACACCCAGGGCTGTAGCCCTTGCCACAGGATGACGGTTTGCATGTCTTTATTCCAGCAAGGCAGGAGCCCGAGCTGCTTTCTGACTAGTCTCTCCATGGCTGCCTGTGACCTTCCTCTCATGTCACAGTTATCAGTCACTGGTCACACAACCCACATCCCCTCCCTCCAGAGAGCCCCGTGGGTCTCTGCACTGCCAGACCTCTCCTTCAGGGGTGCCAGAGCAGACCCTGTCAGATAGCTGAGGCCAGGGAGGAATGTCCCTTCAGGTCACAAGAGAGGTGGTGCTTTCATAAAGAGGTAAAAAGTGACTTCCATGAAGCATGGTTTCATGAAAATAATTTTTCTCCTCTGGGAGGAAAGGAAGAAATTTTAAATCTTAGTACCTTTTGGGGAGAAAGGCAGTTTCCCCACATCGCATGAGGCAATCCAGGTGCTCCTTTTTGTGCAACATGCTGCCAGAGATCGGTAGATGGAGAAGCTTTGGCACTTCCACTTGGCACACCTAGGCTCCAGCAAGAAATATGTTCCTTTCACAGTTTGAATATTATTCAAGTTTTGATGATTAAAGCTGGTTGGAACAGCATGAACCGAATAGATTACAGCACTCCACTTACATCAGGCTCTTCACTAGCAAGATGGGCCAGACACACATGCGGCACGCAGCCTCCGGCTCTCACCAACCCGCCTTCCAAATGAGGCACCTACTCTCCCACATTTCCTGGCCCTTGTTTTTGGATCGGAAAGTCAGAATCAGAGCATGGTCATCTTATATTTCTTCACATCAACCAAGTAAGCTAATCCAATGACAAAATAACCTACCCATATTTCAAGAGGTCAAAACAGTGCAGAATTGCACAAAATGGCCTCAAGATGAATGTATGAGGTTCCTGAGCTAAGACCCTGAGGCTCTCTCTCAGCATCAAGGAGACTGACTAGGGATGCACATAAATGCAGAGCAGGCCCCCCTCCTCACAGCCCCCACAAAATGGCCATCACGTTCTGGACAGGAGAGACCACGTGGCTGCCCCACTAAAGTGAGCACTCCTGGGGGTCGGCCCGGTGGTGTAGTGCTTAGGTTCACGCACTCTGCTTCAGTGGCCCGGTGTTCACCAGTTTGGATCCTAGGCATAGACCTACTCACCACTCACCAAGCCATGCTGAGACAGCGTCCCACATAGAAGAGCTACAACTCTGCAACTATGACACACAACTATGTACTGGGGCTTTGGGGAGAAGAAAGAAAAAAGAGGAAGACTGGTAACAGATGTTAGCGCAGGGGCAATCTTCCTCAAATAAAACAAAAAGACTTGGGGTGGGGGAATTATTATATAAAAAAAAAAGAAAAAGAAAAAAAAGTGAGCAATGCTGGATGGGCCTTAATTCAGTCCACTGAATCTAGGGATCTAGGGATTCTAGATAGGAGCTTTGGAAAATCAGTGCATGTGCTTTGGCACCCTCCAAGTTTGGGGGCCAGGCTTGTTCATCCCTTTAACCCATCCAGCACCCATATTTGTTGGTCTGACCTTGGTCTGACCTTGGGCAAATGCTTTGTCTCTCTAGGACTCATCTGCAAAATGGGAATAATGCCACCCATGTCACAGGGTGAGCAACAAACGGGATGCCACAGGAAAGACCCTGCTCTCCCCATTGTGCCTGCTCCATCAACACTGATTGGGTCTATACTCATGTAGAAGCTCCAGGAGCTGAATATATATCATCAAGTTCCTCAGGAGGCTAAGTTCAGCTGTGGTTTTGATCTGAAAGCAAATGCTTAAAGCTGGAAATTTGAAAAGAGAAGGTAAAAGAGCAAGGGGAGATTTTTTTTAATCCATGTTTCACCATTCCCCATCACTTCTCAATGTTGCTACATGTACAAAAGGAAAACAGGGGTGATCTGGCAACTGTAAGTTTTCGCATTTGGCCTATGCCTTTGTCTGGCTTTGCTTTTCACAAGCCAGAGATGGAGAATCCTCTTGTCTGCTCTGCCCTCTCCGCCCCCAGCCCACCCTGCTTCTAGGAGGTTTGTGGGGATGCCTGAAGAAAAAGGAAGCCTCAGGCCAGATTTTACTTTTAGAGTAGAAACAACCCCGGGAGGAAGGAAAAGGGAGGTGGAGGAGCTGGACAGGCAGGCACACAAGAGTGGCCCATGCCAACCCAGGGACAGCCACCCCTCCGCAGCCTAACCCTCGCCCAGGATTCCTTGTGCCATCGTTGAGTTACAGATTTGATCACAAGGCACCGTAACGATGCCCTTCTCACGTGAATCTCATATGGAACAAGCCACTGCTTGGCTGAACGAGGGCCGGAAGAGTTAAAACAGGGAGCAAACACATCTTTGTGATGTCTGCTCTAGGATTTCTTCACACTCTCTTCCCATCTCCAAAAAAAAAAAAAAAAATCTAAAGAATAAAAATAGGACTGAAGTTGGAAAACACAGCGTTACTGTGTTTTCATAGTGGTCTCTATGATTTCTAGGTGTTTCACTTTTTTTGAAACAATGCTTTTGTGAAATACCACAAATTTAAAAATCTGAGTGAGGACAACACCTCGCAAGGTAGCACAATATGAAGGATGGACTTTGTGTTGACTCTCAAAAGTGCCAAATGGATTCAAGTTATCACTGGAATGAAGAAGCTCCAAGAAAAGTAGTCTTCAAAGTCTCAAGTCATAAATCCTAGAAGATTCCATTTAGATTAGTTAGAACTCATCAACAAGCATATTTAATAGATATATGCCCAAATATAGCATCTAAAATTCCACACAATGAAAAACCATGAAGATTTAACTGTACAGATAAATCAGTGAATGAAAAGAAAACCCAAAAAGTAGGCTTTGATATCTGCTACCTGACACCTTCTCTGGGCATAACGTTATCCAGGCAAACATTTTTACTACAGAGTTCTGTGCTAGGCACTGGGATTCAAAAGTGAACCTGCCCAGATCAGTCTCGAGTGGTTCTGGATGTATCCTTAATCCCTTGTACAATCCCTTGTTTCTACTCTTCAACATGCTGTTTATTTATTACACTGGCTCAATATGGAAACAGATGCCATTCAAGCATCTAAAAGTTTTTCTCATTAGCCTTCCAGGAACCAGAGTAAATGGAAGCACGTGGGCAAATCCGAAAGTAGAGTGAATGTTGGTCAGACCTGGTTAATATTCTTATTTAAGCTCACATTCCCTCTAAGAGAATTATTTTATTTAAAATGTTAATGAGCACAGACAACGTGGTACCTGGCACAGAACAGGAAATGTGAAGTGGTGCAAATGCATTGAGACCCAATCTGGAGCATCAGAAAACCACACGTGCACACACGCACACACACACACACAGAAAAGAAGAGACAAGACAGACAGATCGGACATGGGTTCAAACCCAGCTGTACAATGTGGCTAGACTTGTGGCCTTGGGCCAGTTGATTACCTTTCTGAGCCTCATCTTCATGTGTAATATGTGGATAATCCCTACCTCGCAGCATTGACATGAGGATTAGAGATAATATATGTAAAGTACTAAAATATAGTGGGCAGCCATAACTGGAAGCTACTATCATTATATTATTGGGGCTTGATACAGGTTTGGTGATTGAATAACAGGTAGATTAGCCGACCTCTGAAATCCACATCAACTCTAAAATTATGATACTAAAAATGGAATTAAAAGTTCATATATCAAATCCACTCAAGGATATTTTTAACTTTTGTAATTGTGATGCAAATCTCTTATGCTTTTCAGAATAAGTACTGATAACAAGGCTCACAGAATACAACATATACACACCCCCTGGTGTACCATGAAAACACTCAAGGTTGAATTGAACAGGATAGGTGTCTACGGTTTCTAAGGGCTCCAGGGTTGCTGCTGCCTCTCTTATCACTACTACTTCGCCTAAGCTCTCCTCTCTGGAGCACTTCTCCAGGATACACGCTGCGACGCAGGCTTCACTGGGGTTATCTCGGCCATGATGATTCCCTCCAATTTCATAAAAGAAAACTGAGGCTTACTGAGATGAAGGGTCTTTCCAAGGTCACAGAGCTAGTAGGCACCAGGGACTGGACTTCAACTTGGACACCAGGTCCATGTCTTTACCTACTCAGTAATACTGCCACGACTCAGGCAAGCCCTAAAAGCGAAACCTAAGAGATCGGAGAGACTTGCGAGGAAATGTACACACAAAAAAGCAAGAACAAATGTCAGTTACAACTACTGCATTCTTTATCTGGCTGTATTCTGTTGTCTGCATTTTCACCATTCTCTTAAAAGAAGATCAATGTAATGTATTAGGTAAAAAGTGGCAGAATACAGCAATCCCACTTTGGGTATATATCCAAAACAATTAAAAGCAGGATCTCAAAGAGATATTTGCACACCCATGTTCATAGACATGTACTGTAGGATTCCACTTATATGAGGTATTAAAGTACTCAAATTCATAGAAAGTAGAATGGTGGTTGCCAGGTGCTAGGGGAGGGGAGAATGGGCAGTTGATGTTTAATAGGTGTAGAGTTTCAGTTTTGCATCATGAAAAAGCTCTGGATATCCATTGCACAACAATGTAGATGTTAACACTATTGAACTGTGCACTCAAAAATAGTAAAGATGATAAATTTTATGTTATGTGTTCTTTTCCACAATTAAAAAGAAAAAGTGGCAGAATATATATTTGTACATGTGTGTATATATATTTGTGTATGTATATATACACACACATATATATCCTTGAAAGGGTCAATGATTTAAAAATTTCAAAACTCTATAAAATAATTATAAAAATTGACCCCTGTGAGGCCAATGGCAGCCTTTAAATGTTTGGGGAGCTGACCTCTTGGCCCAAACACAATCCCCTACCATAACAATGCTTGACCGTTTCTGTTCTAACTTCTGAATCATCATCTGCTGCTGCAGAATCAAGAGTCTATGAACCATTTGAATTTCATGCAGAAACCCTCTCTCATGGAAAATGAGAAATCTTCCCCTTTCCATTCTAAGGGTGGAAATGTCCCAAAACAATAAAGTTCATTTCATAAATAACTGTGTTGCTACTTTCAATGATCAACTTGCCTCATCTTAATTTGCAGCTTCAGTCTCCCTGTTTTCAAATGATTTCCTTGAAGAAAGTACCACCTTTCTGACCAAGGACTTTGGGAAAGTAAGCCTGTAGCTGTCGTAGGAAGAACCACAGAGTTGCTTTCAGAGTCGTCCTGATCTCAGCATTTTTGATCCAACGGGCAGGTAATTCTGACACACTTTTCCTTCTTAACCAAAATTATTAAGATCATTTCTACGGTAAAATTTACTTCAAATGAAGTACTTTCCAGGGATTATGTTATTCACTTTTTTTAACATGTTAGGAATGACCCCTGATTTCCTGAGTAATAACAAGTGACCATCTTCTGACTCTTTCAGTTTTTAAACATTTGGGTCTACATGTGATTTATCTGTCCACAAAGAGATTTTCTGTTCTCCAGTCATCCTACATGGTTTCTGCCTTGGTTTATCCTCACCCACCATAACCAACGGCTAGATTTCTTATTTCGTATTCCTTCCTCCCCCTACCCCCAAGTAGGCACTTAGTTGACCGATTATAGAATCACAAGGTTGGTTATAATTCCATTTCTCCATCTGACTTTGAACTTAAGTGTTCCAATTACTTTGCCTGATCCTAATAAGTCGGTAGTGTGCTAACGCTTGCCTTGATATTTCTGAAATATACAGGGTGTGATTAGCATGGGACTGCATCATTAGAAAGCAAAGTTGAAAGCGAGTGAACAAAATCATCACTCACATTTAAGCAAAGCTGCCTGTTCAGTGAACTTAAAATGTTACAATGATCCCAAGGACACCATATGCCGTGATTAAAAGTATATCGTATTTGGAAAATCCTCTGATGCTCCAGAACCTTCTGTCTTTGGCTACTACTAGAAGAGAAAAGATCCTAGAAGGACAGGCCCATTCCGATACACAAAGTCCTGAAGTCTGTTGGAGCCAGATATAGCTGAAGACATAAAGAATCCTTGAACCATAAGAGGGTGGGAAAAAAAGAAGGAAGGAAGGAAGGAAGGAAGGAAGGAAGGAAGGAAGGAAGGGAGGAAGGGAGGAAGGGAGGAAAATCTTTAGTCAATTCTGCTAAATTGGATTGACGTCTCGGGGCCATAACGTAAGAAAGCTTTAGGGTAAGCCTGCTTGAAGAAAAAAAAAATACCCATGCACACACACATATCAAATGAGATGCTAAAAAACTACATTAGCATCAGTGGTGTTATCTGAGTCTATTAAAAAAATTTAACCCCCTTATATCTGTGTGTAACCAGGAATAGTGTAAACTTTGGGGAATTAGTAGAAAAAAAAAGAGGGAATGCTTTAAACTGGGAATGATTTGCAGCCAAATCAATTGATAAATGAAAGAAAAAAAGATGGCACAACTGAAATTGATGCCAAAGATTTATAAGGTTGACTAAGTAAACAAAAATGGAATGGATCACCATGGAAATACATGAATATTGAAATAGGCAAGATTTGAATAGACTAATGATATGCCTCACTTAGACTGACAGGTGTTGATAACAACTGTGACACTCAATCCACACCAACATCCACACTTCTAACATGTTTATTCCTAGAAAACAGAGCTGGATTTGAAGGTTCCCTTGGTAAGAGCTTATAAGCAAAATACATTTTCTAATCTTAAAGGGGCTAACTCAATTCTGATTTACCGGAAAAACAAAAAAGGTTTTATCCCTTTGCTTTCTGGATATGAGGAGCTGCAGTTAGCAGAAGTCACTCTCTTGGGCTCTACTAGTCTTTGTTCCAATAAACCTCTCACAAAACCGAATTCTCGGTCTTGCTTATCTCCCACACCGAATACTTGGGGTATGACCACTACTCATTAGAAACATAATTAAAAAGACACAACACCAGATTCTCCCCCCTCACAACACATTCAGATGAAAACCAATAACCTTAATCTATTTGTTACCATGGCTACCATAGGATATTTTATTTCAGTACAACTCTAGGTATTTCGTTTGGATTGTTGCTTGCAAATGAAAGTTAGAGACCTATAAATTTCCGTTAACTGTGCTAGATATGGAGAGACTGAACAGAAGAAGATGTTTTCCTTAATCATGGACAAATATGGATTATAAGATGCTTGTGCAGAAAAGTTATGAAAATTGGTTAAATGCATCAGCCTATAAACCAATTTAAATGCCATTAAATTCACAGAGAGTTTAAGGGCACATATGCTAGTAATTCCCTGATTTATAGCAGGCTGAGAAATCAAGTGCACTCAGAACGATGTCTGGGACAGAGACTATATTGGTCAGTGGCACACAGCTCCACACCTGTACAAATACCTAGAATGTGTGACTACTCAAATCCATGCACAGCCACAAGCCTTGAAAGTATTCACCTGTGTGCTATCTGACAACGTTTTTGCCAAGTGTTAGGAGGACAACCTATAAAATTGTTCATCACCCCACTCCCCAAAAGGAGTGAAAAAGTTGGTTCTACACTAACCCAATATAATTTTTAAACACATTAGGAATGAGGTGGGCTAATTAAATCTGCTGTCGTTCATCCAAAACCGAAATACTTCCTTAAATCTGCCCTCCCAGGGTTGAGTTAGAGATAAGACCACACGGCAAGAGAAGGAACTCTGTAGTGACTAACAGATGACTTTAAAGAGACTGAAATTAGGGTAAATACAGCTGTAACCAGGACAGATCTGTCACTGCAAGACGAATCCCAGCGTTGCTCGGCTGATGAGGGGCTGGAGCCTGCACCAGCGGAGCCTGACTGTCCCTGAGCTGACGAAGTGGAAGTTTAGCGGGCAGCAGCAGCTCAGCATCCTCCGCGGTCCGGTCCCTCCAGCGCCGAGGTCTCGCCTAATGCTACATAAATACCTGGGTCCACGATTCGTCCGGGGCACGCCGCGGCGCAAGCACCGTAGGGAGGGAGGAGAGCGTTTGCAGAGCAGCAGGGACGGCAAAGGCGGCGGCTCCTCACCCATCAGCAATCCCTAAGGACCCGCGGGAGGACACGCCAAATGAACGCGTCTGCCGTTCGGTTCCAGAGCCTGGGAACGACAACTGGCTTCTCAGCTGGCGGACCCAGGCATCCGAGACTCGCGTTTTGTCCCCATCCCCTTCGATGACGGTCGGCCGCAGGCAGGCAGCGCGTCCCCGCCTTCCCCAGCCAACGCAGACCCGACCTGCCCAGGAGCTGCCTCGGACCTTCCCAGGCTCTCGGCTCCGCTGTCCGGGCCCCTAGCAAGCGCGCCCCTCCCTCGGGGCCGGGGGCCGGCGCTGCCCAGTGCCCGCACCGCGCGGCGACCGCAGATAACCCTCGCGCTCTCGGCCGGCTCCAGGCCACGGAGACGCGGACGTGAGCCCTCCGCCACCCTGCACCCCCCGCGACACATCTCCCCATCCACACTATCCCACACATAACCCCTCCCCATCCGACTCCACATCCTGGGCCCTTTACCATCCCCTTAAGCTCTCGTTTCCGCGCCCCCCAAACACGCTGGCACCCACAAGGTGTTAAGGGAAGGGGGTTCACAACAAGATCTGTGCGGGTTTCTCTCCCCACGGTTTTCAAGCTCCTCTATCTCCAAAGTTACTTGGGATTGAGTGAAGAGACCCGGTCCCCAAATGCAGGGTCTGAACAGGGGAGCGGGCAGAAACCCCAACCTGGCTTCTCGCTGCACAGAGGCGCGCACTTCCCCAAGGGGCAGGGCGCGCGGCCGCCCCCGGGGTCCAGCCCTCCGGTGCCTCCTCCTGGCCCCTAGCCCGGCCCGGGCCCTGGGCCGCTCAGGGGAGGTGGCCTGGAGAGGGACGCGCACTGTCGGGCCCAGTCAGGGAGCTGCTCCGGCCGGGGGCCACACTCGCTTCCAGCACCCTCGACCACCACGACATCGGCCCCGGGCAGCCCCCGCGCATACACACCCGGGGGCAGGAAGTTTTTCCCCCGCCTTGTTTCCCCTGGAGCAGCGCAGGCGCAAGGGCTCCTGCAGCCTTGCGAGTCCAGACGCGGGAGGCTCCAGCCGCCGCCGCCGCGGGAGCCGAGCCCAGCGTTCCGGGTTCTCGGGCCCCGCTCGCAAGCCCGGCTCGGCCCCGCGCAGCCGCCAAGACCCTGGGTCCCCGGCGCCGCATCCCTGGCGCCCTAGCCTGTCTCTTACCTCCGGCCGCGCCGCTCTGGACCTGGCCCAACGCGCAGAGAGCCGGGGGTCGCGGGTGGGCGCAGGAGGGCTGATGGATAGGGGACGGCGCCGGCGGGTATTGGTAGCTGGGGCCGCTCGGGTCCTGGCCGGGAGAAACGGATCCAGGTCCACCTCCTCGCGTTCCTGCTCTCCGCCTTCTCCCCCTTTTCCTTCTCCTCCTCCGCCGCCGCCTCCCGGCAGCCCAGGGAGGATGCCCGGGAGAGGGAAGTCAGTCCTTCTGCCTGTCAGCCTGTGCAGCTACGCGCGGCGCGGCGCGGCGCGGCGCGGCTCTCACCGAGGCGGCGGCGGCGGCGGCGGCTCCGGCAGCATCGCCCCCGCCCTCTCCCCGCAGCCGCGGCGGCCGTGGGGCTAGGCTGCTCCGGGCTCGGGGCTCGGGCTCCGGGCGGGGGCTGCGCTCAGGCGCGGCGGCCGCCGGGGCTGCGGGCGGGCGCTGCGGAGCAGGGGCCGGGGCTGGAGCCGCAGCTAGATCCGCGGCGGCGGGGACGGCGGCGGCGGCGCGGGGGCTGGCGCGGCCGCGGCGCGGGGACCATGCTCCCTTCTGGCTCGCTCCGCTCTGGGTACAGTCTGCTTTAGCTGCGAGGGAGGCGGGCTTCGGCGCGCAGCCAGGGGCGGGCGGAGCCAATCACGGGCGCCCGAGTGGGCGGGGTTGAAGGGTGGGGGAGGCGAGGCGCCCCCGGCCGGGCACCCGGCGCTGCTCCCCGGGCCCCAGGGATCCCCCGCAGCCGCGCTCCCGGCCCGGGGCGGAGTGCTCGCGGGTGTGTCCATCCGTCCGTCCGCCGCCCCCGCCCCCCTGCGGTGGCTCCCGGCTCGCCTGGCTCGGCGGCCGCGCCCGGCAGATGCACCGCGCGTGGCACGGCTGCTCTGCCCCGGCCTCCGCCCCGCCGCCCGGGGTTGGGGGACCGGGACCGACTTGAGCTCCCCGTCTGCTCTCAACACCTGAGGAAACTGGCAGAAAAGTTTGAGAACGAAAAGTCCAATCGTCTTTCGGCTTCCGCCCTCCCTATGACACTCCAGCCACGGAAAGGAGCAGGAATTGTCCAAATCGCTGAAGAACCGCGGCTAGCCCTGCAATCCGGACCACCGGCCCTCTCCAGTCTGTCCAGGCGCGACTCTCCTCCGTGTACGCGGACTGTCCTGTTTACGCTGACCCTCTTGAATCCACACGACCTCTGTTTAGACAGCCCCTACTCAGGCCACACCAGCCTTTCATGCCTACACTCACTCGCCCTTACCCCCCCCCGCCCCCCGTCTACACTGACTTTCTTAGTCCCATCAGCTCTCTGCAGTCTACACAGACCCTAACTTCAACCCTAATAGGAAAGGTCTGGCTGGAGGCCTGGGGCGGCCCCCAATGAGGGCTTTCCCATTATGCCAGAACATTTCATTTCAGCGCCGGTCTCCCCTTCCCTGCTAACTCTCTAGATCTGGTTTTTATTCCCTGACCTCTCCCTCCTCCCCTACCTCTCCCTCATCTGGTTTTGAATTTCAGAGGAAATATTTGTTCTCCCCACTTTCCCCCCATCCCCCACCCCCAGCCTGAAGGTAAAGGCTTGTGGGCTTCACCCCCCCCCCCAACCCGCCAACGGCACACACACACTCCCCCTGGCAAAGCCGCTGAAGCCTGAAGCCTGGGTGGAAATTGTGTGTGGGGTGAGGGGGTAAGGTGGGGAGCAGCCTGCTCTCCGGCCGGAACTGGGCGGAGCCGGCCGGGGCGGGCTCTGCCAGGCCCCGCCCCCATCTGCCCGGGCCGCGAGAGGGCTCGCCGGTAAATCCCTTTCTCTCAGCTCACTCCTGTGATGTCTGAATCCAGGCCTCTGCTCTCTTTGGCTGTAAACTCAGTGCAAGTATTGTGTCTTCTTTAATAAGGAGGAAGCAGAGTACAGAGTACAGTGTGGCGGCTGATAAATAATAAATAATAATAATCTACTGAGGGTAGTCGGAGGACTGTCAGTGAAAGGGAATAAGGGCTTCGGGGAAATGGCCCGTTGGTGTTAGAGTAACTGGATTTCCTGAGAAAAGGAAAACTGGAGTGAAGTTTTGGTGGGAAGCCTGGGGGCAGGGGAAGGGACAGAGCACAGCACTGCAGAGAGGAATCCACCCTTGGTGATGGGGTCAGCCAGGAAAAGTGTTATGTCATTAAGACAGAGCGACAGAGGGGGCCTGGAAGGGGGAGCAGGGTGCCAGTGGGGGGAGGGAGGCTCCCCAAGGGTCCTCGAACAGCCGCTGAAGGGGAGGATAGATGTGTTTGAATGCTAAGTTCTTAAAAAGGTGTGTGAGAAGTGATTGAAGAGTAATGTAGACAGGAAAACGGAGAAAGAGGGATTACTTGGTATTTTAGAAAGACACACAGGTAACATCTCCAGCAACTCAACGCAAAGAGAACAAAGGCCCAGGGTGACTCAGGTTCATTCACGTTGTAGGAAGCCATCCTGTGAAATGATCTGCGTGGATCCACCAACTGTGAGCCTGCAGGGATCCACCCGGCTACAATCTGGAGCAGCAGCATACTGGACAGCTGTCAGCATGTGGAACGTGGCTAAGGTTTACAGGGTCTGGGATAGGTTAAGATCTGGCAATTGGAGGCAATCGTAATGTGTTACAGATAATTTTGAATGATTTTCAAATGAAAGAAGGCAATATGCACTCCAAGAATCCTTTCAGCTTCATCTCTAGATGAGGTGTGAGGGTTCTCCCAGTTTCCCTGCTGGCATTGTTGGAGAAGAAAGGCTGTGCCGAATCCACATCTATGCAGAGGAGGACTTCCTTTGGCCTCGGTGATGCCAAGGGTGCCTGTTCTGAAGTGTTGCAACGCCTCCAGGGTTGGAGCTTGATAACAGCTGACCGGGGATGCCGGCTTGTCAGGAGAAAGAGAAAAGCTGCGTGAATTAGAATCTCAGTGGGCTTGTCTACCCTCTCCCAGTCCCAGCCTTCTTTCATCCCCAGAGCCAGAATGCAAATGAGGATTTCCAGCGTTTGCAGTGGAGCTCCGCCTAGTTGGGAGCTTGTGGGTTTGGACCCAGCCTCTTATGAAGGATCTGCTCTGGTCTAGACATGAGCTCCATTTCATCTGGAGCGCTGTTGGTCATGTCATCAGCCCCAATTCCCCCTGGGTCTTGGTGACATACGCTAGATCTGCTATGTGTTGTTGAAGGGATCTCGCTTTCTGCATAGACTTTGCTGGTGTCTGGGATCTGTTCTGGGTTATTCACTGCCCTGCCCTGTGGTATACAGGATATGCTCCATGCTTGGCATGGATGGTACGTGGAATTTGTTGGGTGTTGCACGTGGGAACTTCTGCCCTGATCAAAGATTTCTCCATGAAGCACAGGATCAGCTCTGTAGGGTGTGCTCCAAAAGCCAGCTCTTCCTATCCTGACAGAGAAGCCCCAAGCTGGGTTCTGGGATCAGGACTAATGTGTACACTCCAAGCAGATGGGTTGTGAAGGACTGGATTTGTGATGCACAGGGAAGTAGACTGGAATGCTCCAGAACATCCATTCCCTGCTCAGAGCATAGACCATTACGTGCGGTCAATCAGACACGGGCTTTGTGCTGGAAAGGCTACTACTATCACCTAGAGAGGCACCAGAGGAAACCACATCAGGACCTCCTGGAAGTGCTAATACACCCACTGTGGCCCAGATGGACGTCTCTCCTTATTTGTATTTATAAAAGTAACCACAACAAAAGGATCTTTTTCTCAGTGGCTACAACATGCCAAGCATTGTACCAGGTATTCTGCCCACCATATATTGTTCATCATCACAGCAACCTGTGGGATTAGTATTATCAGCCCCAAAAGCCGAGTCACAGAGAAAGTGGGTGATCTTCTGCAATCACACAGCCAGTGAGTGGCAGGGCTGGAATTTGAGCCTGCTTGGTTGGTTCCAAAGCCTGTGTTCTTTTCACCACACTCAACACAGCCATGCAGTTTCTTTTGTCATCAGCCCAGTGCTTTTCCCTTCAAGTAGACACTGTGGATGCTGATTTTGCCTTTATCAGCAGCCAGTCCTAGACCCAGAACTGAAAATCAGTCTTAGGAAGCAGAGGACTGACATAGAAGAGGGGAAAGGGTCTCTCTGATTACTGAAGGCACAGGTCACTTGGAAGAGTGGACACCTCATCAGAAACCCTCAGGTCTGAGAGGACATCTGTTTCCAGCAGCATGGCGGGAGTCAACAGAGCAGGAGCCAGCCTTTCTGCTGGTTGGGGCTTTGTGTTTGCTGTTTTGTTTTTCTGACATTATGCTCCACTAAAACCAGCCCCATTTGGCATCCAAAGCATTAATAAATGCTACATAAGTCATTGTTCCTCCAGTGGTTAATCAATCCATAAAAATCTATTTAGCACCTACTGTGTGTCCAGCATTTCAACCCCATGGTGCTGATTAAAGCAGGAAGTAAGAAGTCACAGCTGCTGAATTTTCACTGTGGCCACCCTGCTCTGTGATGTGTCACAAAGTTACATGCTAATCATTCAATCAACTGTTCACTGAGGACTCCTGTGGGCTCAGCTCTGTGCTGGGTCCTCTCAGGAACACAGGGAAGGTACGAGGTGGTTTACACTCTGCTCATTTTTACCCCGCCTGTTTGTTTCCCAGAAGGGTGGAGGGAGCTAAATACAATCCTTGGTTCTTGCTCTTAACAGAGGTGAAGGTAACAGTGGTTGTTATCCAGAAACATAAGACAGTGACTCAGTTGTGGGGTCCAGGGGACGATCTGTAAGAGCTGGGCTGGTCAGCCTGGCTTCCTGGAGGAGGCAGGTCTCAGACTGGACCTGAGGAGTGAGGTGGTTTCCATGAAAGGCCGAGGAGCGCAGACCAGCCAGAGGGGAGGGCAGGGGCTGGGAGGGTGGAGGAAGCAGCATCCCTGGAGTGGGGGACTCATCATGGTGTGATAGTTTCTGAAACATGCCCCCTTGTTAACGGTCATTTCCTCTGGGTGAAAATGAAAGTGTGTTCTCCTCCTATGCCCAAATTAGTGAACTATTCGATTCTAGGATTCAGAATGAAACCAGTGGTGTCTTTTTTTGGCATTCTCAATGGCAGGAATTCAGCACCTTTTTTAGTGCCACTTGTTTGCAGGTGGCAGGAGTGCTAATTAGACGGAGCCACTAGCAATTTTCTTGGGTGGTTCTGACTCCCAGACTGACGGGAAACGCTGCTCGGGTGTTTAAAAGAGCAGATTCCACTCTCCCCATTGATAAAGAGATTCTTTGTCCACAGTGGTCAAAGGCATGGATTAAATAGTTGCGCAATGTATATTTACTGGGTGTTGAATTGTTTACAGAGACCAAAATTCCACTTCACTTTTTCGATGTTTAAGAGGGGACCAGTATTTTCCTATGAGAGAGTGCAAAAAGAAGACCAGAAGGATTGGGAAGCTAGGTTGTAAGGAGCATTTTGCTTGAATGTTGGAAGATTCTTTCCCTCTTTGAAGCAGGTTCACTAAAGGGAAAATTCAGGAGACTTTGAGAGAAGACTGAATCTTCATAATTCTTTGCTTACACATATTTTTGAGCTGTTTTTAAGAGTAAAGAGGTAAAAGGCCTGCGTGTTCCCTGTTTGACTCTAGAATCCTCTGGGGCCACTGTCTTTCATCTCCCTGTGTGTTTTCAGTAGAACTTAGGGTCAGGGCCATGTCAGTAGTGTGGTCATTTTGAAGCCCTGAATTGGGCCAGAGGCAGGACAATGACTGTCCAGGGCAGGTGACTGAACTGCCTTGACTGTCTCCAGGACAGAGACCCTCGTGCCTTGTGCCCTCTGCCTGGACTTAGGCTGCCCAAGAGAGTGTCACAGTCCACATGGGTTGTGGGGGGAGCACGGCAGGGGGCAGAGGGACCACAATGCAGAGGCTTTGGCAGCAAATCTCATTTTCATCAGCTCTGTCATGAGCACGGCCGTGTCTAGGGTTCTGTCTCAGAGCCCTCTTGTTGTTGATCTCCACACCCCAAAGCTGAGGCTGCGCGTAACGTTCACAAGCAAAAGGCAGCCCCTTCTCCAGGGAACGAATTCTCTATTCTCCCTGCAGCCGGAGGTGTTGGGAGTCAGAGTTTGAGATAAATCTCGGTTTGCCGTGTGAAGTATCTAATGGTTTCAGCTATTTTGGGTCCTTCAGAATATGTGACCCTGTATTTTGTCTTCATGTGTCTCCCTCTTAGAATTTGTGAAGCTGCATACACTTTCTGTGCAGTGGGTCCGAGAGGAAAAACTTGTGAGGTCATGCCCAGTAGAAACATGATTGTCCATACATCAGCCCCAGAGGCTCTGTCCCCAGGGAACCAGACGTGACAAGGAAGTGAAAAGCAATAGGGCCTGAACTCAGGCTACCTACTGAATATTTACTAAGAGTCTTAAAAATAGCCCAAAGTCTGTGATAAAAGTCGCCAGCTGGTCCAGGTGCACCTTGCTGTAAGAAAATCCGATATATGAAAATTCAAAATGATAAAACTGAAGGATTTGCTGGTTTGCATTACAAAAGGATACACGGGCTTCCCTTAAGTGAAGATTTTCCTTTTGATATTGAATCTGTACCTGATTTATCAGAAATTCTGTTCACATACAACGGGTCAGAAATATATTAATTTATTTTTATTTATTTAAGACTTGTCACCTACCTACTTTCAAGAGGTCTTGAGCAACTTACAGGCTAAAACATTGGGCAAAAGGAGACATTTAGGAAAGAAATAGAACAGACACCACCTAAAGGGAGGAGGTGGGGGTAGGGGCCTCAGGCATGCAAGATGAATGGGTTCTACGATTAGGCTCTCTAAGGAGAAAAAGGGCAAATGTGCCGGTTACCTGAATGTATAAAGGAAGATGCATATGTAACAGGTAATACGAGATGTTTTGAACAGAAACTGCTTAAAAAATCAGAGACTGTTATAAAAGGAAGAATGTAGTATTGTTGAGATAAAAGTTTTCTTCTCTAGACTTTTGGAGACAAATACTAAACATGGAAAAGTGTAACACTACAGGCCTGTTATGTTAACATTTTTCACTGCTTCTAAACCCTTGAAAGATATTTACCAGATGATTTCATTAAAAAAAATTTCAATCCTTTATAGATTTACTTATTGCTGATTCAGGAAAAGGTTGCAAATCAGACACGTTTCCTTTAGGTGGTTGTGAATTTTCCTAGAAAGCAACAGGTATCTTCTAGCTAACGTCAACGTAGCTTTAGGACAATTTCAAAATTAGCCAGAGAGTTCTAGCTAATATAAACTTTCACTAGAAACAACCAGAACTTAAACATTAGAAGAGATGGTTTTAGAAAAACCTAGGAGGGCTTGGAAAGAGTCAGAACAATATTTGGAATCTGAGATATTTATATAGCAATCTGCAGGCAAATCTTATTAAATTGAACATAAGATTTTAAAAGGGTTGCAGATATGACCTCATCATTATAATCAAGGCTGTTTTTCCTGGGGATCAAGATCAACATGTGGCAGTAGACGTGTATGTATTGTTCAAAAGCAACAGAGATGTTAGTTGGGGCGGCAGTCTATAAAATAATGATGTACTGATAATGAAAATATAACAACAGCTGGTTTTAATTTAGCACTTACTATGTGCCAGACACTGTTCTAAGCCTTTAACTTTCTTTTTAAAATTGTTTCTTATATTCCTTACAACAAAGGATGTGAGAATTGATGAATCCTGAGTCTAAAAATGTCAGCGCAGACACACAGAGAGAGAGACACAGACACTCTGTCATTAGCAGGGAGTCCAATAATGTCGATTGGCTAGATGGGGGTATGGCTGGCTTGTTCTGGACACACATCTCAAAACCAGAATGGAGGTTGAATGTCATGCTGTGCCTTTTCACTACCTAAGCGTATACCAGCATATACCACTACCGAAGCAGCGGTTGTATGCTGGCCAGTGGTTGTACCTCTCACGCCACTGAAGTCTGACCTAAAGGAGACTGGAAGGTAAGGTTGGAATGAGAGAGAGAAGCCCAGTAGTGTTAGTTATCTATGGATCCCAAATTTTCCTAAAACTTAGCAGCTTCACCAACATTTGTTGTCTCACCCAGCGCCTGAGGATTAGGAATCCAGGAGCAGTGTAGCTGAGTGGTTCTGGCTCAGGGTTTCTCACGACGTTGCAGTCAGACATCAGCTGGGGCCACCGTCATCTCCAGGCTCCAGTGGGGCTGGAGGATTCGCTCCCAAGCTCATGCACATGGCTGTTGGCTGGAGACCTCAGTTCCTTGCCATGTGGGTCTCTATAGGGCTGCCTCAAATATGGCAGTAGGTTCTTCCTGAGCAGCAAGTGATCTGAGAGGTGGGAGGAGGAGAGAAAGAGACCAAGACAGAAGCTGCAGTGTCTTTCATAATTCAATCTTAGATGAATTACATAGACCAGCTGAGGTTTAATGTGAGAGGGGACACAACACTGTGAATACCAAGAGTTGGGATCATGGGGAGCCATCTTGGAGGCTGACTACCACAACAATCACCTTAGATTCCATGATTTCCAGAGAAGGGAAAAGGGAGCATGGTGGGATGTATTTGCTGGATTTCAGGAATTCAGGCTTCTGAAGGTCCCCATGAAATCTGGGGACATGACATGAGACTTCAAAAGAGAGGATGGCTCAAGAACTCTTCTTGATAGAATTCTTTTTTTTTTTTTTGAGGAAGATTAGCCCAGAGCCAACATCTGTTGCCAATCTTCCTCTTTTTCTTTTTTCTCCCCAAAGCCCCAGTCCACAGTTGTATATCCTGGTTGTAGGTCCTCCTAGCTCTTCTATGTGGGATGTCGCTTAAGCATGGCTTGATGAGTGGTGAGTATGTTCACACCCAAAACTGGAACCAGTGACCCCCGGCTCGCCGGAGTGGAAGGAGCAAACTTAACTGCTATGCCACTGGGTGGCCCCTTGAGAGAATTCTTAATGTGTAATTGCCGGTGCTCTTAAAGAAGGTAGTAAGGTGAGAATGGGTGCTGATGAAACTAGAATGGTATTGGAAAGTTCACCTTTGCGTGCAGTTGGCAAAAGGAGAGTGGGACATAAATGTAGTAGGGTGACACAAACCTCCTTAGGTCTAATTAATTAAGGCAGCAAAACTGTAAAGACAACAAAAAAAGCTTTTCTTATTTGACATGAGCAGGAAATCAAAAAAGGACCTGATTGATGATAGTGGTAAGTTGTCTGATACTGAGGGTTTCTGTGGAACAGACTCTTACTGAGTGCCACTATGTACCAGGCAAGGTGCCAGGTGCTGCAGATACAAAGATAATTAAGAAAAGGTCGCTGCCCTCGAGGATCTTTCAGTCTAATGGAAAGACGCACATATAAACAAACGCCATTCAGCATGATCAATATCACAATGAGATTCAGTACAGGTAGAACAGGGACATTAGGAAAGGCACTGCCAGTGCTGCACGGGGGCAGGCAGGTCAGAAGGGCTGTACAGAAGAGATTACACTTGAGCTGAGTCCTGAAGGATGAGCAGGATTTAGCCAAATGAACAACAGGAGGAAGGGCAGGGAGAACAAGACTTGCCAAGCACAGAGTTGTGAGAGCAGGGCAGGCTGGGAAGCTGCTGGTGCTTCATATAATTAGAGCAGGGTGGAGAGAGCAGACAGGGCCAGAGAGGAAGGAGAAGGCCATGTCACAAAGGGCCTTGGTTGCTGTGTATTGGGGATGCACAGGGCAAGCTGGGGTCCTACATCAGGATCACTTGGGAGGCTTGTGAAGATGCAGAGTCCTAAGCCTAACCCCACATCCACATGGGCCAATTGTTCACCATAACCATTTTCTCCTCTTCCTGGGCTAGACTACATTTCCCAGCCTCCTTTGCAGTTGGACTACATTTCCCAGCCTCCTTTGCAGTTGGACTATATTCCCTAGCCTCCTTTGCAGGTGGGTGCACTCATGTCAATGGAATATGAATGGAAGTAGTATGTGCCATTTCCAGACTTGTCCCATTAAAATCTGCCTTGCTGTTCTCCATGCTCTTTTCCTTCTCTCCATGTTGACGCAGGTAAGCACAGGGATCTCGGAAGCTGCGGGTTGAAGAAGACAGAGCAACAAATTGAAGAAGCCCTGGGTCCCTGAATTATTGTATGGAGAGGGCCATCCACTGATCTGGAACATCCAATTGTCGGCTTCAAGAGAATGAGAAATAAAGTTCTATTGTGTTTGAGCTGTTGTACATTTTGGGGTTTTGTTTGTTTTCACAGGTAGTGTTACCTTAACTAATACAGTCACGTGCCACATAACCACATTTCGGTCAACTACAGATTGCATGTACAACGATGGTCCCATAAGATCGGTACCGCACAGCCTAGGTGTGTAGTAGGCTAGACCATCCAGGTTTGTGTAAGTACACTCTAGGATGTTTGCTCAAGGAGGAAATTGCCTAACGACGAGTTTCTCAGAACGTATCCCTGTCGTTAAGTGATGCATGGCTCTACAGCAATTGACTCCGCCCCTGAGAGGGGAATTCTCTGGGGAATCTGCATTTTTAACAAGTACCCCAGAGGAGTTTGAGAATCACTGCTAGAGGCAAAGGGGAACCAGCCACTCACAAGTTTAGGGCAGACCAAGTCATAGGATGCTATTTGCATTTTAGAATGGCAGCGAGAAAGGGGAATTTTACCTCCTTCTTCTTTGCCAGGGAGAACAATCTACTGACTAAAAAGAAAACGAAATCTGTGGTAAGAGAAAATTGAAGTTCAAGATGAATAAAGAGATTATAACAAGCACCAACCCGCTGTAAATGAGCTCAAGTCTCTTGGCCAGGACAAATTACACTCCAGGGGGTAGACAGAACTCACCATCGAAACTGTAGAGCCTCTGCTGATAATCTTTAAGGAACATGGAGACGGGGAAAGAAAATGGAACATGAGAGATGGGAAAATACGGCTTTTATTAGTGAAGAGGGGAAAAGATTCTGCAAACTACAAAAGTGGGGATATCCTATTCACCCTCATTAAGCTGATTATTTAGGCTGATTTGTGAGCACATGAAAAAATGGAGAATTCTCTAGAAGCCTGTGTGGCTTCTTGAAGAGCTAGTCACAACAAGGGAAGTGTATTCCCAGTTTTGTGATAGGCTTGCTAGATTATTATGTCAGGGAATTGTGTTAGCCGTGGTAGAGGCAAAGCATACCCCAGCTCCTTATTTGTCAAATCTCATGATAAATTTGTGCACAGGATGAAGTAATTTCAACCACAGACTGGTATGCATAGTAGGTGAATTTGGAATTGTTTTATGGCCATACCCAAAGATGCTGATCAATGTCAGTGTAAAAGTAAATTTCTAGTGAAAGGCCACAGTCATGGTTCCATCTGATATTTTTATTAGTCATACAGACATAGATGTCTTAGCTGTTTTTTTAATGTCTTAGTTAATACTTAACAAATTTTGAGATGATATGTAGATAATACGTTGGTTGGGATAACAAGGTCCAGAGAATAGGCTTGAGTGCTGAGCTAAACGTAATGATGTGAGATGAAACAGACAAACAGTAGGATGGAGCACATGGGTCCAAACAGTCCCCTGCACGAGGCCAGGGCTGAGAGGCAGGAGCTGCAGTAACGTGGCAGCAGTTCGTGGTGTTGTTCAGCTGCCCAAAGCCCAGTACGGACTCAGAGGTTAGCTGTGAGGCCTCTGGGGTTAGCTGACACCTGTATGCGGTTATCTGAAGGGGTGCCAGGAGCAGAAGGGCCCAGGCAGATTTCAGGTCCACGTGAGAATGAACTCTCTCCAGCCTCTCCCAGACGGACGGGCTACTCGGGCGGTAGGAGCACCGTCAGTGGACATGACCAGTGGAGAGGGGAAATCCCTCGGTGGGACGTCATGGAAGGGAGGGAGGCATCTAATGGGTGTTTGGCCATTAAAAAAATCAGCAAAGTCCCTCCAAATATTAGTAGCTGCTATTACTGGCTGCCATTTTGTGAGAACTTAAAATGTGCCAGACACTATGCTAAAGTGGGCTCAAAAGCCCTGTATTAGTTTCCTTTTGCTGCTAAAAATCACTACAAAATTAGTGGCTTAAAACAATACAAATTTATTATCTTACAGTTGTAGAGGTCAGACCTCCAGAATCAAGATGTCTGCAGGGCTGTTTTCCTTCTGGAGGCTCTAGGGAGGAGCCTTTCCCTTGCCTTTTCAGGCTTCAAGAGGCTGCCTGCCTTTCTTGGCTTTTGGCCCCTTCCTCCGTCTTCAAGTTCAGCAGTGTAGCATCTTCAAATCTCTGTCTGTCTATATTTCTCTCTGCTTCTGTTATCATATCTCCTCTGACTCTGATCCTTTTACCTCCCTCTCAGAAGGACCCTTGTGGGTACATTGGGTTCACCTAGGTAATCTAGATTCATCTCTCCATCTAAGGTCCTTGGCTTAATCACATCTGTAAAGTTCCTCTTGCCATGTAAGGTACCATATATATATATATGGGTTTGGGGGAATAGGATGATGACATCTTTGGGGAGGTAGTTATTTTGTCTACCACAAGTCTTTATATATTGTGTCATTTAATCCCTCACTATCTTGAAGAGTTGGGCATCATTTCCGCTTAAATGGAATCAGAGCCATGGAAAGGTTAAGTAACACACTGCACCTCCGTGAAACAGTGGGCCTGGGATTCGAACTGGGTTCTGACTCTAAAAGCCGGGACTTGAACGACTCTGATGCTGTACTGTGCATGTTATTATGATTCTTAGAGCCCATAATTCTAAACACAATAATTGCTTTCTTTTAATGGTGTTAATTTAGTGGTGACATTATTGCAGCTTGTTTTTCTAAAATGTCACATGAGTCAGACATTTCTGGTTACTATGAAATTTACCTGCCTCCCCTGCCTTCTCCTCAGCATCCTCAACTCACAGCTTTTCCCTCCTGGGTTTGGTCGCCTTGGGCCTTCTCAGCCACAGGACTTTGGAACAGTGTTATTTTCTGAATTCAGATCTGACAATCTTTGTAGACTACAGGTTACACAGTTGCTAAAGTTTGTTTTTAACCCAAAGTAACAGAGTTGTCAGGGAGAGTGTAAAAAGGTTCCAGAAATGCAGGTTAAAAACGTAGCGATTCAGCGAGGCAGCAGGGGTAGCATTGCCAAGGGCCCAAGGCTGACTTAAAAGTGGCAGCGTCTGGTTGAAGTCCACTCCCCCTGAAACTGGAGCATAGGCCCTGCTGAGGTGGGCCACGGAGAAGTCTGTTCAGACCCTCTATGCTGGAACATTTCTTCCAGCATCTGAACATCCACAGCCCTGTCTACCCCACTGCAAAGCTGAGGGAGAGACAAACCAGTGCCCCGTTTTATGGATGGAGACACTGAGAGTCAGAGCTGAGCTCAAGGTCACATGACTAACTCATGGCAGAGAGGGCCAGACTCGAGGGCCCTGGGTTCTAGTCCTGCCACTAGCTACTGCTCGGGGACAATGAGCGTGACATGGCTTTTCTCTGGTCATCCTTCCAGCGTGCTCCACCTTGACCATTTGGAACCACAGTACCTCAGTGTCGTCCGCCCTCCATCTGCAGCTCGGTTCTCAGTGCTCAGCTGTGCCGGGCTGGGCCCCGGGTCAAAGCTGAGCTGGAGGTGGGCTGAGCACAGCCCGGCTGGAGAGAGGCCTCGGGCGCATGTGGGGCCTCACTGATGACACCAGGAAGTGTTTGCCAGCAAGACAGTCCACAGGGCGCAGGAAGGGCTTGCTGGGGGTGGAGGCTGTGAACTGACTGAGATGCTGAGCAGGGTGTTGATGACCGGAGAGGAGCGGAAGGGCCTTGAGTCCACTGAGTTCAGCTCCTATTCAACTGCTGGGACCCGGCTGACCCTGCTGGCAGGTGGTTTCTAGATGGTTCACACAGCAGTGCCACGGCAGCTTTCATCAAGCCTATGTTATAAGGGTGGTGATGACTGAGCCCCTGAGGGTCTAGAAGGGAAAGAAGCTAACATTCTGAACACCTTGTTTACGCCGGGCACTGGGCTAGAAGGGACAGAAATTGCGCTTCCTAAGCACCTATGATGTGCCAGGCACTGGCTGGGGGTTTCCACTGACCCTGGGTACAAGGAGGAATATGACACAATTCCTGCCCTCGGAGAGGTCAAAGTCCACATGTCTGTGGGTACGAGCCTTTACTAGACAACATAAGGACTAAACAAGATGGTAATTAATGAAGATAAAATGAAGTAGCAGGATAGCAAGTGTTTTTCCTGTCAGAACTCTGGTGTTAGGGCATGAAAGGTTTGCTCTTAGAACATTTCCCAACAGCGGGCCTGATTTCTTAAAAATAGCATTCTGCTGCTGACTCGTGGTCATCGCCCAGCTTGTGGTCCACTAGGACTCTTGGATCTTCTTTTTCCCACGCTTGCATCTAGCTTTTGTGTGGTTGCCATCTTTACCTAGAATACTCCCTTCTCAACACTCGGCATTCCTGTGTCAAGATGGGGGAAACAGAGGAAATAATTTTTCAAATGTTCAATTGAGTTTTGTCCTTTTTTTTTTTTTTTTTTTTACAAAACAGCTTTATTGAGTTGTAATTTACAGACCATAACATTTACCCATTTTAAGTGTGCAACTCAATCAATTTTAGTAAATTTACAGAGATGTGCAACCATTACCACAACCTATTTTAGAACATTTCCATCACCAGAGGGAATAATTTAAGGGCACAAAGTAAGAAATATGTGTTTATTCAACCTACTTGAGCATGCATTTCTGAGATTGTTGTACTTAAAATCTGTCAGCAAATTTTAAGTTACTTCACGGTTTATTTTTGCAAAAAAGGAAAATGAAGTGGAAGGAAGAATCCCTGTGCCTGAAATCTTAAGAAACCATTATCCATTTTGCACATAACTTTATTAATAAACAGATTATTACAAAAGTAATTATTTTAGAGATGGCAAGTGGCATTAGCTAATACTATGTTGTCTGTTGGGACTTATAAAAAGTCTTTTTAATTTGCTCTTCAAAAATCACTTACACCCACAAAACCACTTCAGTCAACGAAGTCAATCTAGGTATGGGCAAACCTTAGTTACACGGCAAAAACGGCTTTACCACTTACCTTTTTAGTTTGTTACCAGTCAGATTTTCTTTCCTCTCCAGAACTCACTGTTTTGTGGAAGAACTTGTCTGGTGAATCCCATCCCTCTGCAAAAGTGGCCACCCCTCTGGCATAAAGGGCACCAGTTATCCAACCCTTTATGGGTGAAGAGTACACTGAATAATGGATGCTCGGAGGGTTTCCATTGCAAACACCCATTTTAGAAAACCCAATAGTCAGACAGTTCAGAATCTGTTGCTGGTTTCTCTGATAGGTATGCCCTTGCCGTCACAGGCTGATCCCTCTGATAGGGCTTATTGGGTGAGGTCCAATCCCCTTCCTTCTAATCTCACATTCTGTGCTCCTTATGCTGTAGACCCACCAGATTTAGAGAACTCTGTATTCCCAGGCAGAAGCAGAATCATTCTTCCGATAAAGGTATAGAAAAAGCATGATCCTGGGTTGGAAGCTCTTAAAATGCTCTCAAGTTCTATTTATAAGCATATAAAGGGGTCAGATATTGTACTGCTGTCTACTATTTACGAGAAGACAGATACCCAGAAACAAACTTCCATCAGAGACTGATTTAGTATTATTTGTAAGTTAAAAAATTAAGTTATCATACATTCAGAGAAGCACACGATCTCAAGGACACATCTTGATAAACTTTTACGGAGTGGACGTACTCTTATCAAGATAGAGAACACTGCCCACGCTCCCAAGGCCTCCCATCTGCCCCCCCCCCCAGTCATTCCCTCCACAAAGTAATCAACGTCTGTCTTCTATCAAAGTAGGTTTGCGTTGCCATAAAAGTGGAATCACGCAGCATGTGTTTCTGCATCTGACTTTTCTCACTGAACATCAGTGGCTGTGAAATTCATCCTTGGTGTTGCCTGTAGTAGTAGTTCAGTTTTCATGTTGTTGTATATAGCATCCCACTGTATGACCTCACCATGACATCGTGAGCCTTTCTACTGTTGATGGACATCTGGGTAGCTTCTAGTTTTTATCTATTAGGAATAATGTCCTTGTGAACATTCCTTACGCATTTTTTGTGAACCTAGGTAGGCGTTTCTATTGGAGTTGAATTGCTGGATCATGGAATGCAATGTTCAGATTTAGTAGATAGGATAGTTGAGACTTTCTAATTCTTCTTGTGTCAATATTTTCAGGTTGTACTTTTTAAAAAAGTATTTGGCCATTTCATCTAAATTGTCAAAATTATTAGCACAAAGTTATTCATAACATCTTCTCATCGCTCCGTTGATGTTTGTATGAATTTCTAGTGATGATACCGTTTTTAAATTACTCATATTAGTAGTTCCTTATTTTTTCTTGATCAATCTTTCTAGGGATTTGTAAATTTTATTGGTCTTTTCAAAGAACCAATTTTTCGCTTAGTTGATTTTTCTCTATACAATATTTTTCTATTTCACTTTTTGCTTATATCTTTATTATTTCTTTCCTTCTAATTTATTTGCCTTAAATTTGATGCTTTCTTCTAAATCATTGAGATAGTCATTAGATCATTGATTTTCTGCCATTCTTTTTTTCTAGACTATATATTTGAGGGTATAAAAATTTCCCTTAAGCCTAGTTTAAGCTCTGTGCTACAAGTTTTTAACATGTTGATTTTTCATTATTATTCAATTCAGAATATTTTTTAATTTCCATAGAAATTTCTAATTTCTGGTTTGTTTTTTGAATCACAGTTTATTTGAAAGTGTTACTTAGTAACTTCCAAACATCTGAGGATTTTAAAAGTGTTTCGTATTGATTTCTAGGATTCTTCCACTCTAGTAAGAGGATATACTCTGTTTAATTTCAACCCTTTGCAATTTATTGAAATCTGCTTTATGATGCAGAATATGGTTTATTTTGTCAAATGTCCCATGCACACTTGACAATAATGTAATCGTGCTGTTGGGTTCAGTGTTCTATCTATGCCAACAAGGTCAAGTTTGTTTATCAGATTACTCAAGTCTCCTTTATTTTTACTGACTTATTGTCTGATTATTCTATCAATTGCTGAAAGATGTATTTGAAATCTTCAACTTTGATACTGGATTTATTTGTTTTTCCTTTTGGTTCTGTCAGTTTTTGCTTTCTATATTTTAGGTTTTGTTTTTAGGTGCATACAAATTCCAGATGATTAAATCATCCTGCTGAATTGAATTTTCGCCATTGTGAAATGCTCCACTTTATCTCTGGGAATACTTCTTACCTTAAAGTCTTGGCTTTGTCTGATATCGGTATAGCTAAGCCAGCTTTCTTTTGGTTAGTGTTTTCATGGCATATTATTTTATATCCTTTTTCTTTCAACCTTTATGTGTCTATCTGTCATAAAAAACACATAATTGGGTCTTGTTGTTTTGTATTGTTTTTCCAGTCTGACAATCATTTAATTTTAATTGGATTATTGAGTCCACTTACACTGAACAAATTCTTGATTTTTTGGTGTGAATTCTATCATCTTATTATTTGTTTTATACCTGTTCTGTCTGGTTTTTGTTCCCTTTTTCTCTTCTGCTGCCTTATTTTAATAAAGCACTTCTCATTATTCTATTTCTTCTTTCTATTAGCTTGTTAGTTATAAATTCTTTTACTATTTGTTTAGTGTTACCCTAGGGCAAGGGTTGGCATACTTTTTCTGTGAAAGGACAGATAGTAAATATTTTAGTTGTTGAGGGCTACATGCAGTCTCTGACTCCCTCCTCCTCCCCCTCCTTCTTCTTCTTAGACTATTTCTAAAAATGCAAAACCATTCTTAGCTCCCAAGCTGTACAAAATAGGCTATGGGCTGGATTTGGACCTGAGTGATAGTTTGCCAAACTCTGCTAGAGGTTTAGCGTATGTCTTTACAGAATCTACTCTTCAGTTAATAGCTTTACTACTTTCTGGACAATACATGGATCTTACAATCCTTTAATTCCATTTCCCAACCCTGTTCTTCCTTTTATGCTGTTTGGTCATGTATTTTACTTTCCTGTATACTGAAATCCCACAAGACACTACTACTTTTACCATTTTAAATAGTCAATACTGATTTTTATTTGCTTTTATATTTATCATGTCTGGTGCTCTCTATTGCTTTCTGCACTACTCTTCTTCCGACTGGGAGCATTTTGCCTGAATAACTTCCTTTACTGTTTCTTGTAGTGTGCATCTGTTGACGAAACATTTTCTTAATTTTTATTTGCTTGAAATTTTTGTTTGTCTTCAATTTTTAAAGTATTTCCACTGGACACAGAATTCTAGACTAGCGGGTATCTGTCCCCTACATGTCTGCCCCCAGCATTTTAACTTTGTCTTCTGATTGTCTTCTGACTTTTGTCATTTGTGTTGAGTAGGTCTTATTCTTGCTCCTAATGTATCTTTTTTTTCCTCCTCTGGCTATTTTAAGATTTTTCTTTTAGTCTTTGGTTTTTTGAAGCTTTACTGTAATGAGCCTCTGTGTAGTTTTCTTTGTTTGTATGTATCTGAGTTTTGTGAGAGCTCCTTGAATCTGTATATCGATGTCGTTCTTGGTCTTTATCTCTTCAAATACTGATTCTGGCCCATTTCCTCTCTTCCCCTCTTCTGGGATTCAACTTCTACGTACATTTGTTCTTTTCACTGTGTCTCATTCTCTCGTCTCTCCTTCTCTGTCTTTCTCTCTTTTTGTGTATGTGTGTATATGTGTGTTTAATCTTTTTTCTTCTGCTTCAATTTGGTTATTTTTCCACTGACTTATTATCCAACTTACCAATCCTCTTTTCTGCTGTGTCTAATTTGCTGTTAAGGCTATCTATAACCTATTTATTGAATCCTTAATTTTAGTTATTGCATTTCTCACTTCTAGTATTTCTACCTGTTTCTTTTAAAATAGATTCCATCTTTTCATCTGTTTGTTTGAACATATTAATCCTAGGTTGATAAAGTCTTTATTTGATAACTACAGTATCTGGGTCACCTATACGTTTCTTTCTAAAGTCTCTGTGTGTTTTTAAACTTGGTTTTAGCTCACATTTCCTAGCCTGCTGGGTAATTTTTGATTGAATCCTGGATATTGCGAAGGAAAAATTGTTGATGCTCTGGATGATGTTGCCTTCCTTCAGAGAGGATTTCTTTCCTAGCAGGCAGTGAAAGAGTGGGAAGAGCACCTTGATCCTGTCAGCAGTTGAGGTATTTTGAGGCTGGATTGTAAGCTTTGTGAGGGCTGGTCTCTGTCTGGCTTGTCTTTTCTCCTAGTGTATAATCCTTCAGCTATCTCAGTGAAAACCTAGGTTATTTAGCAAAACCTTTCCTCCTTGGTGGGCCCTGAACTTCAATATTTTTTCTCCCGAGCATTTGAGACTGCTCAAACTCTGACTGGCTTCCCAGCCTTTTAGAAGCTGTTTTTGCTTAGTGTCTTGGCCTCTTGCCTATCACATGGGAAGCTTAGCAATGAGAAAATTCCTTGAGTGGAAATCAAATGCAGAATGCCTGGCTTATTTCGACACAGGCCCTTAGTCCAGGAGAAGGGCTTCCTACATTTTGGCTACATCGATGGCTTTGAACTCCAATTTTTGTCTTCTCAGACCAGCAAGCTGCCACAGTTCCAGACCAATGTTTCTTCTCTGTCTCAGTGACACCCCTTGAGAACTGGAAAATGCCCTGGAGGGAAAACATGAGGGAAAATTGAGGTTTACTCACTGCATTTCCCTTTTCTCCAGAATCTTGGCCCTTAAAGTCTTGGCTGCCTTTGTTACTCTCCAATGACTCCTAACAGCTGTTTTCTGCAATATATTTAGCTTTTATAGTTGCTCTCAGCAGGACAGTTAACCTGACACAAGCTCCTCCGTCAAAGACAGAAGCCAAAGTCTCCAGAGATTTATTTTTAAAAGTGGTTTCCAGGATGTGTCCTTTAGACAGACCTAAACGTCCTGATTGTATGTTTAGGTCTATCTCCTGCATCTTCTTGAGGCATCCCCAGCCAAGGGCTGGAGAGGTCTTTTGGCATCTTCAACACCATCAACAATAAATCATTAAGCTCTGTTGAATATAATTTGTCAGTACTAACGATTTTGTAAGTGTTTTAAAGTTGAGATTAATGTGCCAAGTATGATCGCTCTCAGTCAGATCACTCTGTTTACCATAACACTGATTCTCTGTGAAATGAGTTTACCCTCTTTCACTTTATATTGTTGTGAGGCATTCTATTTCAGACTTAAACACACACACATCGTGCCTCTTTCTGCCCCTCTGGGAACCCTGACCTCATGTTCTGAGTTTGCTGTTACATTGCAATATGACCATGGTCATCCTTTTTCAATCCCTGGCCCTCAGTTTCTTCATTAGCAACATGAGGCAGGGGTGGGGAGTGGGATGGGACCAGGCAAGCTCACCAGGTCCTTCCAGCTCTGATGGTCAATCTGTCTTCTATGCTTTGGTCTGGAGAATCCTTGGTGGAACCATCAGACACTTAGACAGCTCTGAGTGATGGATCCTCACTCGGATCGCAGAACTCACTCCCCCAAGTCAGCCAGTCTTGTGGTGTGGGGTCAGCTCTCTCTGGGGCGTAGGAACTCAATGGACCGGGCTGGTGCTGTGTTCCTGGACAGGCAGGCGCCCTGGGCGGTGGGCTTCCCAGGGAGCCGCACCCCAGTGTGAGTGAAGAATGAGAGAAAACATCTCATGCTGCACCCAGCCCCTCACACCTGCATCATGCAACCATCTCAGCCAGGAATTTCAAATCTGGAGGAGGTTGCCTCTCAAGAATGTCTCTCTCCTGTTCTTCCTGAATATGCCATCTTGTAAGAAATGTCTGAGAAAGATTGACCCGTCCTTTGCCCAGTGATAGTTCTAAAGTCTTCAGTTTAGAATCAGTCCTGAGTCTGCTTCCTCCCTTCCCCTGCTCAGCTCTGTATCACGGGATGTTGACAAGAGCTGGCTGCTCTTCCAGGCTCCTCTGTCAATTGGCTCCTGGCTGGGTTTGACCAAGAAGAAGCACTGGAGGGAAACTGAAGAAAAGAAGAAGGGAGAAACCACTGTATTCCTCTCCCTTCCTCTTTGCCTTGGGTTGATTGAGTCCCTGACAGAAGCTGCAAGTACCATGGCCCCAGCTCCTCACAGATGGGCTCACTGCGGTTTTCGTCATCCGGGTGGTGACCTCAGCTGTGGCTCTTCTTTGTCCCTCCACCTGAAGGGTGGCAGTAGCTTCCTGCTGCGCTCATCTCACCGTCCCCTGTTCTCTTCCCAGCCTCTTTCATCATGTGGGACACCAGCAAGCACTACTGAATACCCTGTGTAAGTACTTGGAGGGCTTGCTGCTTTCCTATTTAGATCCCAGCTAACCGAGTTGCTGAAAACTGTACTTCAGACGTCTTTTTCTTTAGTGTGTATCTAATGTAAGCACCACTGAAACACATTCACCTCCATTTCCTTCATCACCTTCAGAGGTAGACAGAATTCATTTCTTCAGTCATTCAATAAATATTTAGTGAGACACTGCTCAATACCCTAGCCAATGCTGTGCTAAGGGACACAGCAGTGAACAAAACAGGCAAGGTCTCTGACCTTGTAGACCTCACAGCTTTGTGGGCAAAACAGCCACAAATCCTTCGATTTAAGTGTGTTGAGAAAGAGACACTATTGTAATGTACAGACTCAGGAGACAGACAGAATTGGGTTCACACCTCAACTGGCAAATTACTCCAGGTTATACAAACATGGGCGAGGTACTCTGCCTCCACATGCCTCAGTTTCCCCTTCTTTGAAAGAGCACTCAGTTGTCCAGTTTGCCCTCCTGACATGTTCAGTGAGGATGCTAATGCTACTAACGTCACAGAGTTGTGTGTGATTAAATGAGTTGCTATTAGAGAAAGAGACTGATGCCTGGGAAACAAACTCACATCAAAGATTTATTTTTTAAAGCAGCATCTGGGGAGCACACACTCAGCACTGCTGATTCAGGTCAGAAGGGTGAGGTGAGGCTACACATTCAACAAGAAGGGGTGAAGTCCAAAGCTTGGATAGAGACGGTTGCTAGGAGGAGCATCCAGTCACACATGTAGAATTACACCCATGGCGGTTTCTGCTGGCAACCAATCCACAGCCAAACTGGTCTGCCTGCATGTGGAAGTGGGAGCCTTTCTGTCCTCTTTGCTTGGCAAAGATGTCACTCCCTCCGGGAAGGCCTCACTGACTTCTAGTCTGGGCTGGGTCTCCCTGTTCCAATTCTCTGTACTTTTTCTCTCTTTGTTGTGATCTCAGCCATCATCATCATCATCTTATTACCATCACATCATTGCTAACATTTGTGGAATCAGCACCTACCATGTTCCAGACGTTGTGCTATAGCTTCTTATGGCAGAGTCTCGGCAGCAGCTCAAGTCCAGTGCTTTTGTTCTTTCTCCACAGCCTTAAGAGAAAAACTTCCAACGGTTTCCAGAAGTGGGCGGGAGGAGTGTGTGTGTGTGTGTGTGTGTGTATAAATTTGCACATGCCACAAAAATTTGAAGCTGAGGCAGGACATTTCAAATCATCAAAGATTCAAAGTTAAGCTATGCTATGTATGATTTCAGCATTAACTGTGTTGTAATTCTTTGAAAATTTGTATTCCACCTAAGTTAGAAGGACACAAGTGTTGGCAGTAGTCAGAGTTCACAGGGCCAGGATTCCTCACTTGTTCTTTGTTCTCATTCTAGAAGCTGCATGTGGCAAGTCTCATGGATGGTCCTTGCAGCTCTGGACCCGTTTTCCTGCCGTCCCCCGGGCTCTCCTGCTTGACCGTGTTCTGGATCCTCCTGGTGGCTCTGTCACCTCTTAGGTTCAGATTTAAATAAATCACTTACTTACATTTTACTCACATTTTAAAATCATTCTACAAACAATATTCTAATAGCATTAAATAATGGCAAAAATCTAATAAAACCCAGTCTTAACCTCATTGGAATCTCATTAAGAATAGGGCTGCTCTTTTTGCTAAATTATTGAAGATTATTTTGTCTGTTTTTTTGTTTACATTGTGCAGGAGAGCAGGTGGGTAGATGAAATCACAGAATGAGGGTTCACACACTCAAAATTTCTTTATCCACTTTCCTGAATTTACAGATGAAGAAACTGAAGTCCAAAGAAGGGAGGGGACTTTTCCAAAGTCACACGTGGAATTTGTGGCCATTAAGAACCAGAACTCAGGCCTCCTGCCCCTTAGTCTAGCATCTTCCCTACAAGATCTGGGCTTTGGGCTCAGGCATTGGTTTATGGATTTTGACGAGCGTATCGTCAACTGAGCCATCGCTAGCTGGTCAGCTGAGCACTCCACCCAACAAGTCTGGAGCTTCGGGATGGACACTGGCAGGTTTGAGAGATGCAGAAGAAACAGGTTTTGCCCTCTGGAACACTGAGACGCCTCCAGGGGTGAGGTTCACACACAAACGATGAGACACGGTCTCCTTAAGTGCTTGCTTATGGTCATATTGCTCACGCAGGCTCGTTCATGTCAGCACAAGGGTGGCATCTCTTCCAGTTATGTTCAGTTCTGCAGGCAGGGATTGACAAAGGACTCCTGTGGCTGTGGCATGGAGACAGGCATGAACTCTTGGTCCCCTATACAAAACAACATCTCCATCAAAAGGACTCATTTGGTAGGACTGAATGGTTCGAGGCCAGAGAGAGAGAGATGGGAAGAAGGCTCAGGCAGGAAGCCTTTTTATGATTTATCAACGCACAAATGCTGGCATCTCTCTCTTGAAAAGAAAAAAAACCCCACCGCTAATATTAATAATTATGCCAGCTTTTGTATAGCACTTTGCAGTTTTTGACGTGCTTTTGAATCCATTATCTCATCTCAGTGTGCCTGTGGGAGACTGGGGAAGTAGGAGAACATTGAGGGCTGGCATCTTTGGGGAATTAGCAGCCTTTGTTTCCCTGGGAGTCCAGCTTGGCGAGGTGGGTGGGTGCTATTGCGGTGGGTGGGTGGTGAAGCAATTCTTTCTGTGAATGTCCAGTCTAGGATGACCCCCTGAGTTGCTGTTTTCCCAGGGAAACTTGAGCAAGTCTCCAGACCATAAGCAGGAGTCTGTCCTATTTGTCTTGTCTGGAACTTCATTTCTCATTGAGCTGAACCCGTGGCTGGTGTTAAACATCCTTGCAGGCCACTCTGTGAAGGGCTGGGCCCTGTCCTTAGGTCCATTGCTGTTTGCAGAGTCCTCCTTCAACACAGCTGGACCCCCACTGGGACA
The DNA here is from genome assembly GCA_031878705.1 of Tapirus indicus. Lineage (NCBI taxonomy): Eukaryota > Metazoa > Chordata > Mammalia > Perissodactyla > Tapiridae > Tapirus > Tapirus indicus. Next base: position 19,074,198 of record CM062923.1, on the reverse strand, counting down.
AAGTTGCTGCCCCCCCATTGGACTTTGCCAAATGCCACAAGCCCAGATTGCTGCTGCTGTGTGTGCCTGTTCATAAAGGACCTTTAGACATGGTAGGTGGAGGAGGGGCTGAAATGTTACCGGCAAATATTAGTATGTGCAGGAAAATATACTTTTAAAACATTTTCCAGAAGTAGTCTCATCTTGCTTTCTTGCCAGTGGCAGGAAAAATAGCAATGCTAACAAAAACACAAATATTACTGCCACCCCAACCCCCAAGAACAGTCTTTAACCTTGACAATTGAAGGTAGCATTATGTCTTCTAGTTTAAAGAGCGCCCCTCCCCATGCCCCAGTGAATAAATCAATTAAAATGCACACTCTCCTTCAGGTCTGTGACTCCCCCTCCCAGTGGGGTCTTCTCCACTTCTTCCTCCTGCCTGCTTTCCTGGGAGGAGGCTGGCTGCAGGACGTCCTCACGTCTCCTGGCTTTGATGGGCTTGTCCAGTCCAGCATGGTCCTCCACTGACACACTTGCCCACTTGTCCCGGGGCAGCCTCTGGCCTCATGAGCTCCCTCTGAAGTGTCCATTGCTGGGGAGACTTGCAGTGTGTGTTCTTGGCACAGGCAGAGCATGGCAATTGACCCTGGGGCTCGGTGGGAGGGAGCTTCTGGGTTCCTTATGCAGAGCTCCTAGGACAGCAGGAGATGAGGAGGGAGTACCATCTTGGGCCATCTACACAACTCATCAGCCACCTCTAATTGACTACCCTCTACTGTGGGTGAACACCTTGCCTAAGAGACAGTTTTTCTGTGGACACTCTGCTTTTCCTGAGATATTCCCCTGGAAGTCAGGAATAAGTTGCTGTGTGCAAGGATTTCCCCGCCAACCAGCCTGGCTGACTCTTCCAATTTCTCTTCTACCCCCAGAAGTTTCAACCACTAGAAAGAGCGAGAAATTCATGTCTGACCTCTTCACTCGCACTTTCTCTCTCTCCTCCGGCTCCTCCACTAGCAATGGAGGACTTCATTCTACTTCATTCCGCTTCATTTTTCAGGTAGTTGGGAGCATCTTTACATCATGCCCTGCTTCCCTGCTCTATGACCTTCTTTGAAGCCTTTCCCCACCTTCACTGGGCAACAAGCTTTACCATCTAGCCTGGCAGAAGGGATGCAGGGAAAAGAAAAAAACCTGGATTCATGAAATTATGTTGGGAATCATTTCCAAAGAATCATGGCACTTTATAACGTCAGTGTCGGTATGGATTGATGAGCCCCTTAGACATAGTAATTCAGTCACCTGCTTTGGGTCAGGTCCCTACTGTCCCAGCCCCACCAGGCCTTCTCCCCTCTCCATGTGGCTACAGTATGCCCTGCCATCAAGCTACGTGGGTGACCTGCAGGCCCTCAGGGAGCAATTGCCCACCCTCAGCTTTCCTTATGAGTCCAGCCCACTTAAAACAGAAGTATTTGCCAAAAATTGGGCTGGTGAGTACTCCGAATAGAATTTTGGCAAATGGATGAGGTTTCACATTTCCTATCTTAATTTCTGAGTCTCTCTTTACATGCACTCAAAACAGGAATCTGGAAAGTGCATCCTTCAGAAATATTTTTAAATAAAATAACACATTTTGTTAATTCGGGGCCAACCTTTCCCTAAACAGACAGAGCCAGCGGTGGTCTGCACCCTGTAACTTGTGCGGCCCTTATGATCTCCTGAAGTAAAGATGAAGAGTGGGCAGTAAGTGCCATGGCTTTATGAGAATCAGTTATCCTGGGGAATTGGAGTGGGGAGGGGGGACTTGTGCTTTATTTGGGGGTAGAACTATGAAATTTGTCAACCTGCTTTCTCTTTCCCCCAAAATATCCATACAGTTCAAAGCTTGGCAAAGGAGGGTAAGGTATGAGTTCTAATAATTGCGTTACAGTTTTAAGCCAGCTTGTCCGTGTGCTTGCATAGTGAATGTGGAGTCAGGACAGAGTTCAGGCCGGCCTATTGAGGGGCTCCTGGTGGGATCACAGGGTGGAAAGATGGACATAAATGGCTTCAGATCAGATTAGATCCCTCTGAGGACAGAAGCCTTGACTCCTCTCTGTCCCTTCTGTGCTAACCTCATGGCTCTGCCTGCTGGGTCTCCATCTTTCTTTTCTGTATCTTACCCACACTGGTGTCCCTGCTGCCCCCCAAACACACTCTTACCTTCCAGCTTTGGAGTTTTGCTCGGGCCCTTTCCCTGCTGCTGGTGCACCCTCTGTCCTCTCTCCGAATCCTCCAGGGCCCTCTCAGCTCAAAGTTTTCTCCCTTTGCAGCTTTCCCTCACTGCCCCTGCACAGTGCTCTCTCCCTACAAGCACCTGCAACTTTGGATTCTGAATTATTTGTCCTTTCAAGCACGCGGGCTGGCTTTGCTGCTAACTTTGCACATGTCCTTGTCTTAGCCTCCTCTGCTCTTTGCTTTTCCTGAGACTAGGACTGTGTATTCCTCTCCTCTGTTCTCATGTTGTCCACCTTGGGTCTTGGCCCACCATCCGGATCAATAACTGATGACTGGGTGATCGATGACGTCTTTCTTTTCCTCCATAAACTAAAACCCAACTGACACTAGTTCGTTTGTATCTGAATCGCCCTCATCATTCAGAAATGATTGGACAGAGCTGCGTCTGAACAAAATCTTGCTAATTCCTCCTCCCCTAGCTTAGCTGGTGTCTGCTGCCCACACTCCCCCCAAGGCAGGGGCCCCATGGGCAAGAGAAGAGGCTGAATCACCCCATTCCTACACAGGGAAAGTTGGAGTTGTCTTTGCCTCTGGAATGGGATTCTTGAGAAGTCTTATTTTCACCCAGATTTTCTGGTAAAATCATGAAAACAATGTGATTGTGTCTCAGAAATATAGAAATATTCCTCAATGGGCCCAGAGCAAATTTTTTAGTAAATGCTGATTTTTCAGAAAAATAAACTTAGGAATTTTTAAGTAGACTTTTATTGGACAAAACAAGTCTGTTCTATTAGCAGAGTGAAGATGATGATGATAATGATGATGGTGTTTGTGTGTTGTGGGGGAGTGGTATATGGATGGTCAAAACTGGCTGAGCTCCTTTCTTCCCCTTTGTAACTGAGTGTGGACACACAGAGCTTCAGTCTCTTGTTTTCTGAAAGCCCTGAGAGTGTCACCCCGGTCTTGCTGCTGGTCAGTAATGGTTGTGTTGTGCAGTAACAACATTGTTGCTGCAGTGGTAATCTACTGACACGCGATCTAACTGCTTGGTAGGAACGTGTTTTCCCACGCTGGGGGCTAGCCCACTGCTGTCCCGAGTCTGGCCAGCTGCCCCAGTCTCCTTTGCCCTCATCTGGTTGGGGGGATATAAATGGTTTGTTTATCTGGATGTGCACACATGGAAAAAAACCCATGATTGACTGGAGGGAAAGTTGCTCAATCAAACTGTTTTATTTACATGGTACCAAATGACCAGAATTGTGTGTGAATTTTTTTCCCCTCTTAACTGACAGAATTGGCTTACTGTTTTTGGCACCTGGGAGGCGCAAATATAGAGAAAAGCTTCAAAATCTTCAAAGATCTCCCAGGTGATTTCACCCATACCCATGCCTTTAAATGCCACCTCTATTCTGACAGCCCCTAATTTGCATCTCTGGGAGACCTCGTCTCTGAGCTCAGTCTCCTGCATCCAACTGCCTGCTCAGCATCTCCAGGTGAGTGTTACACAAGCATCTTAAAGCAACTGTGTCTCTAACAGAGCCCTTGATGTTTCTCCAAACCCATTCCTTCTCTGCTCTTTTCTACCTCAATAGATGGCATGACCATTTACCTAGTTCCACAGACCAAAATCTAGGAGCCATCTGTGATTCTTCCCGCTTCTTTATGCCTTTTCTCCAAGTGACTCTCATCACGTAGTCCACGACAGGCATCCCTTCCTGGACCTCCACAAGAGCCTCCCAATGGGATTTCCTGCTCTTTTCTTCTTCTCCAGTTCAGTCTCCACACAGCAGTCTTTTCAAAAATTAAATTGGATCCCATTACTCTCCTTTCCAAAACTTTTCACTGAATCCTGTTGCACTGAAAATAAAATCTGAACTCCTTACCTTGATTTGTAAGGCCCTTCTGACCCTCGTTATTTCTCTCTCTCTATTTTTTTGGTGAGCAAGGTTGGTCACGAACTAACATCTGTTGCCAATCTTCCTCTATTTTGTATATGAGACACTACCACAGCATGGCTTGATGAGTGGTTCATAGGTCCGCTCCTGGGATCCGAACCTGTGAACTCGGGGCTGCTGAAGTGGAGTGCGTGAACTTGGCTATACCACCAGCCTGGCCCCAATCCCTAACTCACCCCCCTCTGGTTGTCTCTGCAACGCTGCCTGGTGCCTCTCCCCTTGTCCCCTTATTCCAGCTGCAATGACTTCTCCCTGTTCCTGGACCGCACCAGGCTCTGCAGTGAACACTGTCTCCCTCTGACCATGTGGTTGGCTCCTTTTGAGGGTCTCAGCTGAAAACCACCTCTTTAGTGAGAACTCTCCTGACCACTCCAGGTGAGTACGTTCTCTGTCCACTTTGATGTTCTCCATCACAGCTCCCTCTTAGTTTATTCTCAGTACTTCACATTTTGGAATTACTTAGTTGTCCACTGTCTGGTTCCCTCCCTGGGCCATGAGTTCTGGGAGGGCAATGTCATATCTATCTTGTTCACCTCCTATCCCCAGGCCTAGCACAGTGCTGGACCCATAGTAGTCAAATATTTGTTGAAGAAACACCAAAGATCTACAGAATAGGGCTAGTAATACAGCTACCACCGTACTACTACACTACCACAGTACTACCACACTGGGTTTAGAAGAGATCATGGGTATGAAAGTGCTGGACAAACCAAAGAATGGTGTCAATGATGTCAGTGATTAACTGAATACAGGGGGAGAAACAAGTATGGGAAAAGAAGTAAGGCTCCATGCTTTATTGATAAACCAAAACGCAGCTCTGCTCTCCTATTTCTAGGAGAGGAGTGAGTTAGAGAGCTATTTCCAACCCAACAGTGATGACAGTGGATAACTTTGTAATGTATATTTCCTCACACTTCCTTTTTTTGCCTTGGCTGCTAAGAAGCTTAAAGCTAAACTTGGGACTCAATTGTCATGCAAAAATTAGCTCACAATTTTCAGTTAAAAACAAATCAAGTTTTGTGAAAGCATCCAGCACCCTGTCTGACACACAGAGGAAGCTCAAAATTAAACAGTAATGTCCATGTGAAGTCTTAGATTTTATTATATCTTTGCCATTTTTATAGTAAACTACCTCATACCCTCTTTGGAAGCAGGGAAAACATCAAGCAGTCTTGTTTTTTATTAGTATAAAAATAAAATCATTCATTGTAGCCAAAAGTGGAGACAACCCAAATATCCATCAACTGATAAATGGATAAATAAAATGTATATATCCATACCATGGAATATTATTGGGCAATGAGGGAAATGAAGTATTGACATATGCTACAACATAGATGAACCTTGAAAACATTATGCTAAGTGAAAGAAACCAGTCACTAAAGACCACATATTGTATGATTCCACTTATATGAAATGTCCAGAAGAGGCAAATCCATGGAGACAGAGGTAGATTAGTGGTTGCCTAGGGCAGGGGTTTGGAGGAAATGGGGAGTGACTGCTCATGGGTGTGGAGTTTCTATTTGGGGTGATGAAAACGGTGGTGGTGATTGACACACAGCTCTTTGAATACGGTAAAAAACCATTGAATTGCACTTTAAGTGAGTGAATTGTATGGCATGTGAATTATATCTCAATGATGCTGTTGATATTGATTAATTAAATTAGAGTAAGACCACCCTGGCTCTCTGATGAAAGCATGACTGAACAGGCCAATCAGAGTGGGTTTGTATCAAATGCCAGCTTTGATTGGACACAGAAGATAACAGATTCTCCCTCCCTCCCTCCCTCCCTCCTTCACTTACATGTTTTCTCAGCATTCTTCTGGAGACCCTGACCCAGAGATGGATTAGACGTTGCCTTTATCCTCAAGGAGCTAGGTTTCGTTGGGGGTGGAGCAGGTGGGAAGGAGATGTGTAAAGGATGAGCACAGTCAAGACAGTCTGTATCTGATTGGGCACAGATGAGTATTGTGGGGATTCTGGCAAGAGACCATCTCTGTGTGGAGGAACATCTTTTGTCACAGCAAATGCTGTTTTATTTCTTCATTCTTATATGAATTCAACAGACAGTTACTGTGTGTGGTGCTGGGGAAAGAGAGATGAATAAGAGAGTGTGTCCCCAAAGGGTGGGTGGGGCACATGAACCATCTGTGGTAGCCCAGCAGGGTACAGGCTGGAGACTGAGCGAGGCCTGGAGGGGGCTGCTCAGGGGGACTTTGAAGCTTCCTGCACAGTTCGTGCTGGAAAGATGAGACCGCTCGGCTTGGCAAAGCAGCTCAGAGACCTTGCAGAGAGCTCAGTTTGGGGCAGGCCACACAGCTTTCCTGACCTGTTACTGGCCTAACCAAGGCAGAGGGCAGCGTGGTATCCTCTCCCACGTCAGGGGATTGGCTGTGAACTCCTGGCTGGGAGTGGCTTTAGGCTGGAGGGGCTCCCTCGCTGTCGCATAGTCTTTTCTCTGGCACAGGTGAGATGCCCCTGCTCCCCAAAGCTGAGCAGGTCGCTGCTTCCACTCAGGAGAGGAGGACAGACTGTGTGGTCCTGGCGGCGGAGTCTGCACTGCAAGGAAGGCCCAGCCAGGCAAGACACGGGGCTCTGCATGGGATGTTTGCCACTAGAGGGAGTGCCATGTCATTCTCAGTCACCAGCACAGGGCTCCTAGCGCTGCAAGCCGCGTTGGGCAGCAGCCAGGGCTTGGGGGATCCTGGGAAACTCACTCCTTTGCCCTTTTCCATTTAAAGATTTCCCAGAAGCAGCTGGACTCAAGAATCCTTAGTGTTGTTTGTCGGGAATTTGCAGAGCCCTTGAATTTGGGATGCAGTCTCAGGCCTGTTGCAAACCCTGGGGTGGCTGCAGCAGGGATTCCGGTAGCCCAGAGAAGCTGTCCTTTCTCCCAGCACTCAAGGACTTGAGAAAAGGCCTCAGTTTTGTTCCGCTGTGGGGAGTCTGGCCTGGCCCTGAGAGCAGCAAAGGACAGGCCCTTGGGTTCTGGGCAGTGCATCAGCTCTGTGCCACCTGGAAAAGTAGTTTAGTGCTTGATGGGAGGGAAGAGATGAGGAGTAGGACTCAGGCACGGGGTGAGACTGGGCAGGCAGGACATATAGTGGGTGTTAGAGACCTAGAGACAGGGAAAGCTGGCTCCCGATATCTCAAATGTGGGGCCAGTGGGGCTGATGGCCATGGTGAGGTAGGTCAGAGTGGACCCATCAAATTTGGCAAGAATGGCTCTGCTGTGGCTTTCTTGGCATGGCCTTTAGGTAAAGGGCAGCAGAAGGTTACTTGTGGATGCCCCTAATTCCCAGCATGAGCGGCTCGCATAGGTGAGAGTTGGGTTGGCCTTCTTCAGTGACAGGCTGATGGCTGCCACCTTTGGAGGCAGGGCTAGGTCTGGACAGAATGTCCAGAGAATAAGCCCTGGTCCTCAGCCACCATTAACAGGGCCACTAAGATCTTGGGCTGCATCCTAGGTCTCTTCTGAATCAAGCCCTGGTAAGGGTGCGGGAGGCTTGGGGGCTATGGTCCCTCTCCAGCATTGTCTCTTGGGTCTGGTAGATAGACCACCCTTTGCAGACCCTGGGCACAGGCAGCAGGGGTGCAGGGGTACCAACTGGGGGCCCGTGTGCTGCAGGAAGCCAGTGCACCGTCTGCAGCAAGACTAGGTCAGAGCCGGCCTGCTAAGGCTCCTGTCACTGCTGTGGTTAATGCTGGTGATTACCATGGTTACCCAAGGCTGGAAGCTTTGACAGTCAAAGGCAGAACAGGAGAAGGATGTCATTCCCATGCTTGGAGCCAAGCCACATAGCTGCCTGTGACTCCCTGGGCAGGTTTCTTCTGGCAAATGTTAAGAACCTGGACCAGAGAAGTCATTCTGCCAGGGCTCAGCTGGTCCATGCATCATCAGTCACCAAGCGTCGGGGGCCTTTGGGGGATGCTGTCCTGAGCATATTCAGGGTGAGGAAGGCAGAGGAGGTATCTGGGCTCTGTCCTCAGTTTCCTCAGTCTTGGGAGGACAGAGAAGGAGGAAGAGATGCTGGACAGGTCCTCGGGGAGCTCAGAGTCAGAGGAAGGAGGCCGTTAGAGAGGTAGGTGGAGAATTCATCACAGACTCATGAGGATTCAAGGGTGACTTTCTGGGCCTGTGCTTCCAGTGCTGGCTTGGGGCCATGATTGCAACCTCTCCAAGGAGGGCACTGGCTGGGGAGTCAGGACACTTGTTCCAGCTCCCGCTGGGTCCCGGTTTCCCCATCTGCAAAATGGGGTTGACTACTAATCCCCCACCTACTTCAAGTCTGTGGGGAGGACTTTTTAAATGAATAATTTTGTTCATTGAAATGAACCAAGAGATTTCAAGTCTTTGGAGAAAAGGCCTTATTTATTATTATCATCAACTCATTGAGCAGAAATCCCATTTATCTCCTTTGCTGCCTCTCCAGTGCTGCATGAACTGAGAATCAAGTTACCTCGGTGACATGATGGGGTTCCACACAGCCACCCAAATCCCAGCTCTGGGGACTCCTGGGCGCCTGTGGAGGCCAGCTGGGGCTTTCTCTGTGCGCTGAGAGGATACCAGGCCCAAGAGCGGAGCAGGAACTTCAGGCCCAAACGCTGCAGCAGAAGGTTGAAGGCTCTCAAACAGGGGGCCTCACCTGGGGTGTGAGATCTGGGGAGAAGGAAGCAGGAGCAGGTGTGGAGGAGGCCTGCTTTGAAGCTCTTTTTCTTCGGTTCATTATCATTATACGTTCACTTTAAAAATGGGAGAATACCGATATGCAAAAAGAAAGAGAGAGAATGAAGAAAGAAAATTAAATCACTTATATTAAATTAATTAAATCCTGATACTTAGTTCCAGTAAAGTGTCTAACCTAGAAGGCACCCATAAGTGTGTAAGGGAATGAATGAACTCAGATGACTGTAAACTCTCTGATAAATATCTGCCAGACTTTTTTTAAAATAAAGATTTATTTTTGTTTAGAGAAGTTTTAAGTTCACAGCAAAATTGACAAGAAGGTACAGAGAGTTCCCATAACCCCCCTGCCCACACAAGCACAGCCTCCCCCATTATCAATATTCCCCACCAGAGGGTACATTTGTCACAATAGATGAATCGACACTGACATATCATTATCACCAAAGTCTGTAGTTTATATTAGGGTTCACACTTGGTGTTGCACCTTCTGTGGATTTGGACAAGTGTATAACGACATGCGTCATACAGAGCATTTTCACTGCCCTAAAAATCCTCTCTGCTCCTCTATCAGATAATTTGCCTCTCTGAATATATGCACATCTAAATGCTCCCCATTACATTCATATATATGTTCTCCAAGATGATAGAATTATACTATACACATTGATTTGAAACTTGTTTTCCCTCTGAAAAAGGAAATGAGGATACTAAGTTTGAAACACCTCCTTCTCAATCATTGGGCTTGACCCCTGTAAGTCTTTGTGTTATCCAGAAAGGTCATGCAGCTGAAGTCAGGGAGGAAAAGGACCGACATGACAAAGGACAGAGTCCCTCTGAGGCTGGGCGGGAGAGGAGGCAGAGAAAGGCAAGTGGTGAGACAGAATGTCCTTCAGCTGCACGGTGCTCTGCTGACCACTGCCCTCCATGAAAGCTGTGCCTGTCCACCCTGTGGGTCTTAGTTGTGACTTCCTTTTCCAGGGTTCCTTGCTCCTCCAGGGAGGTCACTCACTGAAAAAAAGACGCCTGTCGGGGCAGGTCTTTATAGATTAATTTTGATCGGGCAATCTTCAGAGGGCTTCCTGGATCCCAGCAAATCAGCAGGTGGGTCCTCGTGTACCTGAGGGCCTCCTGCACGTGGACTCAGGAGAGCGTCCTGTACCGCTAAGCCTTAATCGCCCACAGCACTTCCTCTGCCTGTCTCATCTGTGCTGACAGCTCCTCCTTTATCTCTGGGCTGGGGTGGGGGTGGGGTTGGGCAGGGTGGGTCTGAATCTCAAGTCTCCTTGACCACTGGGCTGTGCTCCCAGGACCCCCTACTTCCTTACTCGTCCTCTGGTCTCCACACATCCTGTCCATATGGTCCAGACCCACACGCTGGCCCACGAAGACGGTTGGAGGAGAAGGAAGTCATGCTATTCTGGCATACAGCAGCCCACCAAGCGGGCTCATAACCACATGCTGATGAGTCTGGCAGAAGCAGAGCACACAGACCTCTCCCTCCCAGGTCGGACAAGACTCCAGGGGGGTCTGACTGACTGCAGGCAGGCTCCGCTCATCCCATTAGGACGGATGCTTAGCATTTCTGTGTCCCTGCGGGTGTGGCTTTGCGCCCCTGCTGCTCCTCACCCAGAATCTGTTCCCCGCAGTTGAGCTGGCTGGTTAGGAAGATGAACAGTTTGTTCCTGAAAATCATGGCTCCTGAAGGCTCTGCTTTTGAGGTTCTTCTGTCAGACTTTTATACTTGTTCTACCTCAGGGGATGTGCCTGAGGGCTCAGCTGTTCACCCTGTTCTTGTCACATTTGCTCCTGGCCTGGCCTGGCTTGGTGGCACGGAGCGGCGAGGGGAAGCTGGCTTATTGACCAACAGGCTGGGTCAGGGGCCTAAATTAATGAAGACAAACTCAGCTGGGACAAATGTAAAGTTCTCCAGTTGGGCATCTCCTCCCCAAAGGGCTGCACGGACATGTGCACACGGGATGCGGAGGTGCTGCTCAAGATCGGAGCTTCAGTATGCCCCTGCCTGCCCGCAGCGCAGTGACGGCTTCCTGCCACGCTCACAGCAAACTCTGTGCTCCTTCCACGGCCAAGCAGAGCAGCTGACCCTCCATGCTCAACTTATGCCTCGTTCCCTGCTCACCGTTCTCTGCCACCCTGGCCTGCCTTCAGCTGCCTTCACGTCTCAGGCCCTTTCTAGCAGCAGTTGTGGGCCCAGCCCCTTCCTCAGCGCTCCTGCCCCACTCCTCTTGTTGGCCTCCTTCTAGGGCTTCGGGGATCTTTCTCTTTGGAGAGCCCTTCACTGGCTACTGTATCAGAAGGAACTTTCCCTTTTCTCTCCTCATATTATCTATTCTTTTTCTTCATAGTATGTATTGCAATTTTCTTATTTTTTGGTCTCTTTACTTATTATCTGTCTTTCCAAATGGCCTCCGTGAGAGCCAGGACCACGTATGTCACTTTTGTCTCCCACTGTATCCCAGCACTTAGTGGGATGCAAAGCAGATGATAAGAACTCCATAAATAGGTGACTGAGGAATGGTTTAGAACAGATGTAAGAATGTCTTGACTCTAGGTGACTTTAGGCTCAACCTGAGTAAGACACACGACCTGTCATCCTCCTGTTGATGCTTGTTCCGAATGGGGGAGAGAGTTGCCCCACTCTGCTTGCACAAATGCTGCAGTTCTGGAGCTCCGGGCACAGTTCTGGGTTTACAGCATAAGTAGTGCGTTAACAAAAAGGCACACGCCTGGAGTAAATTGTGACTTAAAACCATGGGTTTTGAGGAAAAGAAACTCAGGGCCTTTCACTTGGAGAAGGGAAGGCTCAGGGATACCTAAGAGCTGCATGCAGATATCCGAGGCATTGCCATATTGTAGAGGGAGGGGATTCATTTTGTGTACTTAGACTGGGTTGCCTTGAAGGAAGTGATCTCCCCATCACGGGAGGTGTTACTAGAAGCTTTCCTTGGTGAGGATGTAGGACTAGATGACATTTAAAGTTTCTTTCAGTCTGAAGTGTCCACACATCTAAAAGCGATTTTGAAATGTCTTTGTTGGGTTGCTCCAACCAGCCTGGGCCAGGTAGGAAGAGCAGGTAATTCCTATTCACAGGACTTATTGTCTCCCTGGAGTAGTTTTCCCTGGCCCTGTAAGTCTGTGTGTGTGTGTGTTTGTGGTAGATTGCATTATTGTTGAACAAATATTTGGCTCAATGTTCACTTTCTCTTCCTCGAGTGGCGTATACTTACTTATTTGCCTCACTCACTTTGGACATGGCCATGTAACCATGCCCGGAAATGAGAATGTGCCTCAAATGTTTGCGTTTGCCCTCTGGTGCTCCCGCCTTCTCCATGACATAATTATACCCTGGGGGAGCCACAGTTCCAGAATGAAGAGACATGTGGAGAGCAGACCTAACCCAAGCCCAACTATGTCCAGCCAACCTGCAGACCCATTACTGAAAAGAAATAAATGTCTGTTGTTGTAAGCCACTGAAATTTGGGGATTATTTGTTACACAGCATTATCTCAGCGCAACCTGACTAATGAGTGTTCATGGTATTCTTTACATGGAACTACTCCAGTACTCAGGCCTTTTCACAGAGGGCTTCAGGTCTGAGATGCTTGCTCTGTTGCATATCATTGAGGAATCAGAGTTTAATAAACAGTGTTTTATTCCCGTTCAGACGCCTTTCCATGGCCTCTTCCTGGAGTGTGTATCGTACATTTGCAGGACAATTAACAACATTTACAAAATCCCACCTCCTCCCCAGCAAGCCCCTTCTACAGGCTCTCAGAACTCTGTCCCTGACAAGGGCTATTCCTGTTGTGGGAGGACCTCAGCTTTATGTGGAGCACTCGGAGGCTGGAGCTCAGAGTGACAGAGGGACCTTTGAAGCTGCAACAGCAGGTAGGGAAAGCTGGCGGGGCCTTCCGGAAAGAACGGAGAAGGGAAGTGGCTGGACGCTCATGCATTGTGAGGACTTCGCAGACCCAAACCAGAATGTACTCTGTGATGTCAGGTGAGCCACTCCTTAAGCGCCTCTACCTCCAACCTACCCAGCACAGACATGCTGAAAAGTGGCTTTCAAAATGCCTTTGACTCTTATCTCTCTTATATCACCCTCTGAAATGAAATCTCAAACACTTTAGCGGAGTTTGATGCAGAGAACAGTAAGCAGATAGAGGTTCAGGCAGAAACAGAACAGAAGGCGTCAAAAGCCCTGGAGAAAAGCATGAATGGGCTTGGAGAGGACAAATAAAATAGCAGAGACATTTATACGGGTCTCCCCTACCTCTCAGAACAAAACAATTATGAGATAAGAGAGGCATGGATGGGAGGAAATTCTTTCATTTCTCACATTGCAAGCTGGAGAGATCCAATGGGCTGTTTATGAAGAACAATAAAGAAGATGCATGAACTCAGTAAAAGGTTGTTACAAATATATTGGATGGTTTTGAAAGGCCAGGGTTTTCTCCCTCCTTTTGGATAAAGCTGTCAGCTAAGTATTAAAAGAGTTTTTTTTTTTTTCGCTTTTGCTTTTTTTCTTTTTTGCAAAAAGCAATAACTGGCACCAGCAGTTTGTTACAATTGGCAGAAAGAGTTATCGCTTTTATTTAGGATTTGGAAATGCAATCAAAGAGGGACAGATTGGCGCTTGAATTAAATGAAGCTTAAACAAGCAAAAAGAAAAATCTCCGCTGGTCTTTTAAACAAACAAACACAAAAATTACAGCTCCTTGTTGTTAATTTGAAGCTACAAAAAAAATTTGACACTCACACTTGATAAGATGGTGCCAAGCAGAATGGTTGCTACTTTTTTTGTGTAAAGTACTGAATGTTCTGATTATTTTTAAAAGTAAAAACCCATTGTTTTTGGAAACTCGTTGGAAGGACCTGACTAGCATGGGAAGTCACAGTGAAGATTCATTCCGTTGGCTTTGGAGGAAATTATTTCCTCCTAGGATAATTTAAATAGATGAAAAAGCTGGGAGGATCAGTTCTGTTTCAATATCTGCTTCCACATTTGTTCTGTTTTGTAATTCCTAAATATCAAATTATTCCCTGAAGTTGTGAAAACATCCCTACCCATGACTTGCCCTCACATTATTATTTCAATTTTTTTGATTCATCCTGATACAGAAAGTCTTCATGTTAACTAGTAACTTCCTTATCTAGATCACAGCTCTAAGAATCAGAATAGAAGCAAAAATTTCCCCTGAGAAGATAAAGGAGATGTCACAAAGTGTTTGCTCTACATCTCAGTCATTTTACCTACAGGCCTATGGACGCATTCAAGATTCTGAAATTCTAACTAGAGCAGCACTCTGGTTTGAAAACCCAGAGTGAATTAGAAGTGAAGAGAGGTCCTTTTATGGGCAGGGGCAGTGATCATCAGAAGTGACAGCCCACAGTCTGGTAATAAGAGGCAGAAAAACTGCAAAACAGACCCAAACTCACAGAACTCTGCAGTTTGGTTCGATTTAGTAAAGGGGTAAATATGTTCCCAAGTGCAATGGTTAATTTTATGTGTCAACTTGATGGGCGGGCCATGAGGTGCCCAGATATTTGGTCAAACATTATTCTGGGTGTGTTCTGGTCATGTGAAGGTGTTTTGGGATGAGATTAACATTTGAGTCGGTAGACTGAATAAAGCAGATTGGCCTCCCCAATGTGGGTGGGCCTCATCCAATCAGCTGAAGGCCTGAATAGAATGAAAAGGCTGATCCTTCTGTGAATAAGAAGGAACTCTTTCCTTCCTGACTATCTTTGAACTGGAATGAGACATTGGCCTTCTCCTGCCTTTGGACTCAGAGGGACTGGAACTTACACCATCAGCTCTTCTGGTTCTCAGGCCGTTGGACTTGGAGCAGAACTATACCGTTGGCTCTCCTGGGTCTCCAGCTTGTTGACCTGCAGATCTGGGGACTTCTTCCCCCATAATTTCATTAGCCAATTCCTTATAATCTCTCACTCACTCACTCACTCAATCATCCGTCTATCTATCTATCTATCTATCTATCTATCTATCTATCTATCTATCTATCTATCTATCATCTATCTCAACCAATCATCCTATTGGTGCTTTCCTCTTGAGAACCCAGGCTAATACACCAAGCCTTGCCTTGGTCTTGGGGCTCCATGTGACTGAATTGACAGTGCTCACCCTGTGTCATGAAGGGAAGGTACAAGGGCTTCTCCTTCTTACTGCTCAGGTCTCAGATCCGCTGTCCCCTCTCCTGGACTCTGCCCAGCACTGGGACCTGTGACTATTCTGCCTGCTCAGGGTCATGCCTAACTGGCTGTTGCAGATTTTGAGCATCTCTTCAGCTTCTAGAATACGAACTCCAAGGGACCTTCAGTGACTTATCCTTTGCTATCTCCCTGTACCTACACACAGTGAGTTGTCTCCTATAAACACTTGTTGAATGAACAAATGTTCTTTGTAGCCTTTCACAATGGTATTGAATAGAAACAGTTTGAGTTTTTTAATAGCTAATTTTTCTAAAATGTGTTAATGTTTAGAGAGAAAACTCCCAGACTTTGCAAACATGCTTACCTTATCCCTCAGCACCCCCTTCCTCACCCCTCCCCCACACCACCCATTACTCTTGAATGTGAAATGGTGCCCAGGGGCACATCCAGTTATAGCAAAAGATGGGGTACAAGGAAACAATGCAAAGTGAATCTTATTTCCACAATGAAACAATGCTACAATAAGGAGTATATTCCTATTCATAACTTTCTATAGAAACACGATATTTAAATCCTAGGGTATATGTTGGCTTTGAATTAGAACTTCAGTTGAATCCTGCTTCTTCCAGCTAGTGGCTTTGTAACCTTGGGCAAGTCCCTTAACCTCTGTAGGTCTCAGTTTCTTCATCTATTACGTCAGGAAAAATACCCACCTCACAGGGCAGTTGTGAGGACTAAACTCAATAATGTATGTAAAGTACCTTGTGCATTACCTGGTACGTAATAAGTGCTCAACAAAATTTAATTCCCTTTCTCCCTTCTCCTTCTTCCAATTCAGTCGAGGATTATGATAGATGTGTTTCCTGCAGTGTAAAGCTTTTTAAAACACATATAAATCAATTAAATAGGGCAATGCAGTAATTGATCACATAACATTTATTTAAGAGATCTTGGGGAGAGGGGGAGAAGATTAGGGGCTTGTGGAAACCCCTAGAGAGGTCCTGGGGGGGGGCTGTCCAGATGGGGAATCCTGTGACATGGCATGTGCACCCCTTGCTGTAAATTCTGTGAGAGAGGACAGGGCAGGGGCAGTGACCATCAGAAGTGACAGCCCGCAGTCTGGTAATAGGAGGCAGAAAAACTGCAAAACAGACCCAAACTCACAGAACTCTGCAGTTTGGTTCGATTTAGTAAAGGGGTAAATACGTTCCCAAGTGTGACTTATGATTGGGAATTTGTTGTAAGTCAGAAGAGTGACCTGAGTGGTCCTGGCTGCTCTTTTCCCATGGGGAAAGGCAAAATGATCGGAGGAGTCAGTGAAATGGCCATCTGACCTGTCTTCTAAATGCAAGATTTATGAATTAGTAATCTCCTCAGTGAGCATAGAAGATAAGCCAGATGACATAAATCTAACTTTCTCACCACTTGCTTGCTGTGAAGAGGGATGCACGTTTGTAGACACCTTCCCCTCTGGCTGCTTTGGATCATGAGCTTGGAGGGCAGGATCCTCAAGGCTTTATTTGGATAACTTTGGGGAATGCCATTACCAGGGGAGTAGGAGTGGGGTGTGCCACAGACAGAGTGGAAAGAGATTGGGGTCTGTAAGGAGTGCTCATTCAGTGGCCAGAGAATGGCCTAGACTGTGATTCAGATTCTAGACAATCCTAAAATAACCTTGAGCATCTTTTTCCATTGGGGAGGGCAGGGGGAATTCTGTGTGCTCACACAAGGTTCCTTGCTTCTCTGTACTGTGGTTGACCCATATTTTAGAGTGGAATTTAGAGGAGGCATCCCTTAGAACGAGCCACCTCATTACGTAAGTTTGTCTCTGCCATCCTTCAAGATCAGGCTCAAGGACTTTCCTTCACGAAGCATCCCTACCTGCTCCATCCTGGGCTCTCCCCAGGGATGAGGCGGGAGCTGTCATGGGAGGGTAAGACTCTATCTCTCTGGAGTTTGTGAATGCTGTGAGACAATTTTCCATGGCCTCTTGCATTTCTGCACGTCTTGTGAGCAAAGGCACTGACAACCTTTGTTCTAGACTCTGTCTTCTGGGATATTTGTATAGCAAACAGCCTTGGAAGATACAAGCAATGTCTCCCTCTGGGGTAAAGAGCAGTAGCAGGTATTTTTACTGTCTAGTGTAGTGAAGATAATGTCTGCCTTTATGACAAAGGTCTGGCAGGCTTATACCTGCTTAAAAAGGTTGGGTTTCCTAAGCTTGGAGTCGCTCAGCTGTGAAGCAAACCCACTGTGTGTGCAGCACCCGCCTGGGCCCCTCCGCATTGCCCCCACAGGATTTCAGTGGGCAAGAGGAACCAATGCAAATTCAATGCTCATGCTGCTTGCTGGACCGTGAGGAATAAAGTGCTTTATTTCTGACCCAGGAGTCTCATGTCTTCTTCCCACATCTATAAAACCGTGGCAAGCTAACTTCTTAGCTTGTAAGTAGAATAAAATCTGGGACGGTCCACAGCTCTTGATGGTGATCTCCTTGCAAAGGAGTGACTGTCCAGGGCAAGGCTGTGTCTACTCATAGGAGGACAGCGTCATGCCTGATAACAACGTGGGCAGCAACTTTCTCTGAGAGAGCTCTCTCTCTCTCTCTTTCTCTCCTGGCCTCCTCTGTATCACCTCCTGTTAGAATTTTCTGCATCTCTGAGTCTTGTGAGATGACTGGGGGTTTTGTCTCTCTCTCCTTTCCCTGAGGATGAATCTCTAGGCTCCAACAAGCTCTGACATCTTCTGCTCTTCAAGGACCAGTTTGTGTCAAGGCTTCTGGACCTTCCCCCTTCCCACTCTGGTGCTTCCCTCTCCTTTCTCCTGTAGGTGTGGCCTGGTGCCTCTTCTCTTCCTTCTAATCCTGTCCTCCATGGTCCACCTGTCAGCATGCCTGGCTACCCCTCTTGTTTGATAATTTTCCTAACCTCAGGAGGAAAAGGATGTTCCAGAGACACTAGCACTGAGGGCAGACTTGCTGGAGAACCTTGCCAAGTGGGACGCGTGTTCACAGCCCTCGGTGGTCTCTTCACGGCTTGCCTCAGGTTGCAGTAACATGAGTGCCTGCCTTTAGCATCAGCCAGTCCTGGGCCCGCGTATTCTGTGCATCCCCCTACCCAGCTCTCCACTTCCACCGCCCAGGACCTACCACTGTGCCTGGCACCCACCGGCGAGGTGGAGTGGCTCAGATAAACAAATGAAATGGGACCAGATCCAAAGCTGTCTGTAGCAGGCAGCGGGCACTGTCCCTCACTATTTCTTCTCTGCCTGTACCCTACATTTTTACTCTTCTAACTATATCATACTGTAGTACTTTCTTAATCTGCTCTTCCTGTTGAAAAATCCTATTCCTATAATTGTGATCAAGCAGTAAACTAAGCAGCCTTGCTGAGGATGTGCATCCACGGATCTGGTTATGGTCGTGCTGGGTAGAGCTCACCTGTTGGGGGAGCATGGGGAGGACGTGCAAGGAGACAGGCCCTGCGGAGACACCATGAGGTGCGAGGGGAGCACAGGAGAGCAGAGGTCAGCAAGGATGGGGGGGTCAGGAGAGGCTTCCTAGAAGAGGGAGGCTCGCGCTGGGCCCACGGAGCCCTCAGCATTTGTCAGGAGCAGACTGGAAATCCTGGAATTTAACTTGACATTTGCTTCTTTAGGGTGGCAAGACTTAAGTTGGTCTTGCATGGATCTTAGTGTCCGAAAAGACATTTTGGGTCCTCGCCTCCCCTGGGCCTCCCTCAGCCATCTCAAAGGGCAGACGATTGTGTTTGCTCAGTGTTTCCACTAGGAGGCTTGCATTTCACCTGTTTTAGGTGACAAAATGTTCTCCCTCTCTGATGGATGAATGGAATGGATTAAGGAATGTGAAGAATGTTGGAGCCTTTCAGCCTAGACTATTCTTGGGCTCCTCTTAGTACTCATCCATCCATCCATCCATCCATTCATTCATCCATTCACTTGACTCAGTGAGTATTACTTAATGAATCCCCTCTTCGTGCTGGACTCTGTGCCAGGCCTCGTGCCGGGCACTGGTAAAGTGGCAAACAGAACAGGCATGTCCTCACTCTTGGGGAACTTGCAAGCTAGTGAGGGAGACAAATGAGCAATAAATGCAGACTGTTATGGCGCTCTGCAGGAAAAGAGCAGGGTGTTCTGTGAGCGAATCATAGAAGGGCCTCTCTTAAGTCGGGTGGCCAGAGACAGCCTGGCTGTGGAAGGGACCTTCTTGCAGAGCTCTAAAAAGTGAGTAGCATTAGCTGAGTGATGAGAAGGGAAAAAGCATTCTGGGCAGAATACAGCATGCTGGGCACTATAATGGAGAATACAGTCGGAGGAGCGTAGTGAGTGGAGGATATAAAGCAAAAACAAAAATGTCAACCAACTAACCAAACAAAGAACACCTTAATCTCAGGAGGTCCCGAGAAATGGGCTGACCTGGGTCTTCATGTTTGATAGGCACACTGAGTTTCTTGCCCCCTAGCTGGCCCCAAGCAGTGTCTCCCCTGGGGTGAGACCAAGTAGGGCGCCAGGGCTGTGAGGCTGGATGATGGAAAATCACAGGCGGTTTCCCAGGCCCCAGTGACTATGGAGTTCTCATCCCACCACCTCTTACCATATAATACATATTTTTGCAAATGCTTTACCAAACTGGACAGCTACCACTGGCTGAGTCTTCGACTAAGATAGCACCTGCCATGGAGTTCAGAGTCTGAATCCCGGCTGCAGAGTTCATAGGCCGGGACACCTATGATGGAGGTCAGAGGGTAGAGGCACCTGTCATGAAGATCGGCAACCATGGCACTGATCTTTTCATACCATGGTTGGGAGAAGCTCATTTAACATTTTCTAACATTTTCTCAATTGAACAAGTAGTCTGTGGGTGCCATGAGAATGCTCATCTGTCAGTTTTGACAATGTAACAGGGTGTACACTATTTATACTAAAACTAGCCTGTATAAAAGATGAGGCTTCAGTGGCAGCACCAATGAAGTCTTAAGCTTCCGCCAGACCCCCTTCCCTCGGAGGTGATTGACAAAGTAATTTTCTCTTATGCTTTACTAAACTGGAGCACATCATGCATGCCAGCAGCCTTTGCAGCCCAATGACATCACACAGGCCCTGTCTCAATGGTCTGGGGTGGTCTGTTGACATATTCTGTCTCATTTTGGGGGATGGTAGAGTCCAGAAACAAGGGTGGCTCTTGGTTCAGCACAGAACATGGGGAACCAGATAGTCTCCAGTTCCAGGTTGACTATAACCACCTGCTGTGCCTGGTGAAGGTACGAACAGAGAGGACAGAGCCAGGGGAAGCTGGGTACCTGAGTTCGCCTTCTGCTCCCTCCATCAGGACCATTGCCACAATAGCTGCCATTTACCGAGGGCCTGCTATGTGCTAGCCCTGTGCTGAGTACTTTATCTGAAAGATCTCACGTGGTTTTCACACCAACCCTAAGCGGTAGGTACTACTAACATCAGAAGGAACAGTCTTCTTGAGGACTCAGAGGGGAATTAGTCACTCCTGCATGCATCTCCGGGTAGGGAGCAGGGAGCTCTGATTCTGTGAACTGTGGCTGGATGCTGATCATTTCCATGGTCTCCAAGTTGGGAGCAAGAAGAGGTGGTAGGGATGGTTTCCATGGGAGAGAGGTAAACTGAAGAGTTCCAAATGGTTCTTGCACATTTTCTGAAAGGCTTATGAAGGCACTTGTTTTTAAATTTAGCCACATCATCCTCAAATCTCTGCAGTGTGTTTCGGTTGTAGAAAGAGGGACGAAGAGAGTTTACGTGAGAGAAGATCAGCTCAGTTAAGCCTTAGCCCTGAAACTGCAAAGAATGCAGAGCAGCACGCAGTAGGTGCTTAATTACTTGTGGAATCAATTTGGGTCACTCCCTCGGGACGTCCTCCTGCCCCGTGTGCGTGTTTCTGAGGGCAGTGGCAGCTCTCGCACGTCTCAGTCGTGGCAGGACATTCAGTCTCACACGTGATCCTTTTAAATGGATGTTTGTGATCTGGGATCAGCAGGGGCAGGGGAGTGGATTCTGTCTTCAGAAGGGACCTGTCCAATTTACTCTGGGGCTGTGACCATAGATCTGAGGCCCCTGGGCACCAGGGACAGGCCAGGAGTTCGAGGCTGGGCTACACTGGCTAGAGATTTGCAGGTGCTCTGAGCATCTGCAGCTCAGGGTCTCAAAGGTGCCAGACCTGCAGTACTTTCTTCATGGTGATTTTGGACAAAAAAGGTGTCCCCTTTGCTGGCCATGGGGAAAACCCAGTCTTCACTCTTTCCCCTTTTCCAGGCGTGAGCGTGTCTGAGGGAGCAAGAGGACCAGGCTGGCTACCTTCAGAGGCCAGATCTCGGGCCTTCGCCCTGTGTTTGTCTGCCGGCCACAGACTGTGGCCTGATTGGAACTGACTTTCCCTCAGGCGCTCAGCTCAGGCATACTAGGCTGACGGTCTGTAATGTGTGGGGAGGCCCCGAGTTAGTGCTGCTCCCAGGGAGGCCTCTCTCTGCCCTCGTGGGCCAGATCACAGATGCTCTCCGACACCTGCATGTGCTGGGGCTTGTGCCAGGCTGAGTGGGGGCTGCCTGGAGGGCAGGACTGAGGCAGAGGACTGCCCTTGATGACCTCAGAATCCAGAAAGGAAGCTTGCCAGGCCACAGCTGACTCTAATTCCCAGCAGGAGGCTCTCTGGAAGTCCTCCTGCTGTCTCACAGGGGCAGCTGAGCTCTCTTAGAGCCGGCCCTACCTGCCCCAGGCTAGACTGGGCTGTGTTCGACCTTGGGCATCAGACCAGGGGTTCCCAGGTACCTTAGGCTTACTTTGCTCAAGCTGTCAGTTGGCCTCCATTAAGCACCATTGTGTGCCCTCTTGCCAGACTCCAGGAGAGAGTGGAGATGAGTAGGGGTTAGAAGACTGCATTCTAGTCCTGGCCCTGTCGTCAACTAGCTGTTTGATCTTGAATAAGTCTTTCTGGGCCTCGACATCCCCATCTGTAAAAGGGGAGGACTATAAGAGGACAATAGGATTTCTGAGAGTTCTTCTCTTTTTGATATTTTAGTTCCTTCTTATCCCTCAACCCCTCTCCCCACCATGCTCCCAGAACCCAGCATAGAATTAATCACACAGTTGGTGCTTGATAAATGCTCACTGGCCACCATTATGCACCACAGCCCAGCTCTCTGAGCACAAATGGTCCCTCAGCCTTACTTTCCACCTCCCAGAGATTCAGGGCTGTAGGGAGCACCTGCAACGCTGCAAGAGAACTGACTGTGCCAGTTCATGGAGCCCTCCCTCACTTAAAGGAAGCCTACTGTGTACACGGCCTTGGGCTGGTTGGGCTGTGGATACAGTGATGAAAGAGACACCATCCCCTCATTCACCATCCCTGGCCAGCCCAGAAGGAGGGCCTGGCCCTTGGTTAGGTGGGCACTCTTGTCATAGAGACTTCCATAGCATCACACTCCGCTCAAGAGACATTTACGTCCTGGGGCATCCTGACAGTGCTCCACCTTCCAGAGCACACATTCGAGGTCTCTGCTAGGGCTTCAGCCAGGAATAGATAATTGCATAGACTCTTGTTACTAAAAGCAGCATCAGCATCACCTCATGTTAGAAATGCAGGCTCTCCACCCCATCCCAGGCCTTCTGAACCAGAACCTGCATTTCAACAAGACCCCTGGCATCTGGATCCACAGTAAAGTTTGGGAAGCCCTGGCAGAGAACATTCTCCCCAGGTGTGAGGCTCAGGGCTACAACAGCCCCTCATAGCCCGTGGCCATTATGAGTCTTTTCCGTGGTACACTTGTCCTTGCTGAGGTGTGCAGGGGAGGGCGTCATGTCTCCAGCTCTTCTGAGAGTGCCAGGGCTGAGTGTTGACTCCCTTGGTGTCTGTCTTTGCTGAGAATGGCTCACATGGAACCACCCCTCTTCGGACCCTCACATTCACTTATTTGCAGAAAGGCTTTCAAGATTTCAAATTGAGCAAATTAAAGAATCCCTTAGATTATGCCTGAAGAAATGCAGCTCAGCCTTTCCCATGTAAACACACACACACACACAGAGGGGAGGGGGAGAGAGCGAGGAGAGAGAGAAATAGGAGGAAAGCCTTTTAAAAAGAGATGGCCTATATTATGGGTTCTTAACCAGGGTCTGTGGTTGTGGCTTCTGGGGGAGTCTGTGAGTCCCTGAATTAATATATGGAATATGTGTTTATGTGCATTTTCCTGGTGAGAGAGATGGTCCATGCTTTTCTAGATTCTCAAAGGAGTCTATGACCTAAAAAAGTCAAAGAACCCTTGGTCTCTGTCCAAGTCTGTTTCTTGGGATTTATTTAACACCTTGCTATTTGGAGACAAATCTGGGGCTCACCGAAGTGTTCTTTATGAAAACAACTCTGTGCTGCCAGTTGGGCATGACTTTTCTTCCCTCTCTCTGCCCTTCTAAATTTCTCTTTGTTCTTTCTATTATCTCTATCAAGGGCTATTTTCAGGGCTGATTGGAAACGGAGAGTGGGTCTGGTGGCACAGCGACAGGAGAGAATGTTTGCTGGAGAAATCACGGGCTCTAGTTGAGAGCAAAGGCAATTATTCCTCAGAATTGGCCCATATTCCATCCTGTCCTTTTTACAAGTGAATCAGTGAAGCCATTTCTAGAAAATGGCAAAGAGCAGATTTAGGCTTGCAATTTCCTTGTCTTTGCCCAGATGGATGTCCTGGGACAGGTGCCGTGTCATGTGCTCTGGACTGTACTGGGTGGAAGCTCTGGTCTCAGGGTCTGATTCTCTATTCATCCTCTGGGGGCTCTGCTGGGCTGTGGGTGGGGGCACGTCTGGGGTAAGTAAGTCTGTCCCCTGTGGCTGTGAGGCCAGTCCCACTGGGTAGAAGTAAGCCCACCATTCTCAACACTGTTTACCCCAACCCCCTGCACCTTCAGCTCATGTGGCTTCAGGAAGGACACTTGCGACATTGGTGCTGTGGCCAGAAGCACTTCCAAGGACCCCCTCACCTGGCCTTTGCTACTCAGTTTCTGACCCCGTGGTGGCCTGACCTCTTGTTTCTGGATGCAGATGGCGGGGTCCTTGCTCTTGGAAGTAGAAATTGACATTCCTATATTCACACCATGGCTCTCCCAAGAATGTGGCACTTATTTCTCCCCGTCTCCTCAAATCTTCCTGTCCACTTCCAATAATCAGTCCCCTTAACCCAACCCCAGTGCCTTGCTAGCCCTTGCCCATTGCAAGAGGGGATTTGGCCACCACGGAGTCTTTGCTTCAGCCAATCAGCTTTATTTACTACCCCCAGATACACCTGTGATCCTTACCTCTGCATCTTGGCCAACACGTTTGCCACCTTCCTGACCTTTCCACTTGATCAAATCCCAGCCCTTCTGAATCCCACTCCCCTAATAATTATAGCATTTCTCACCTGGAATGTAATTCCCTTCAGGTCAGGATTCTTCTTTCACTTGCCAGGGGACCCTCCAGCCTCTGCATCTCTCCATGGGCAGAGGGCTCATTTACTCAACACAGACTATTCCGTCACCGGGAACCTGGGCTGTTAGCAACATCTTCTTTATGTTGAAGTGAGATCTGCTTTGGAGGCTTCTCTCCACTGGCACATGTCCTCTGGGATTGCACGTGGGTGGAAGCACAGGCTCTGGAATCAATAGAGTGGAGTTTAAATTTCAGCTCTCTCATTTACTGGCTGTGTGACCTCAGGAAAATCACTTAACCTCTCTAAGCATGAGTTTTCTCACTGTGAAACAGGGCTAACAGTAATACCTATTTCAGGAGGTTGTTGTGAAGATTAAAGATTTTTGAGGCACAAGGTGGGTGTGCGTTCTGGGAATAGCAGCTCTTGTTATAATTCTACTTTCTGCCTCTCTTAAACGTCTCATTTGGCGTTAAATTGCTCTTATTTTGTCTCATTTTTCAGGTGTGTGTCTGATCCACTCAACTAGACTGAGCTCTTGTGGGGGAGGGAGATATCTTCGTCTCTATCCCCACTCCACTGTTCTTAGCAGGACCGGGTGCACAGTATGTGCTCGTCAATGGGTAGTTGATTGATTCAAACCAATGAGAAAACATTTGCTCCAGATGTATTTGAATTAAAGAAAACTTGCAAATAGTTAAGACTCAATGTTGATTAACCACACCTGGTGAGTCTGCACCAAATGGCACAGTGATTATCCTCCAAACCACTTCTTCTCTCTCCACATGGCCATGAAAAGGCACAAAGGTGGTGTGCAATCCCCTAAAGGAGGTGGGAACACTCCTGGCGCTCTCCTGAAGAGTGTTTCATCCAAAGCTGTGGCATCTATCCACGAGTTGGCCTGGCAGTGAGTGATGGCACTGCCAGTCTGAGAAGCCAGGGGAGGACTTTGAGATGCAGCCGATCCCTCCCTGGAATGGGGATGGGAGGTACTGGGAGCTGTTGGAGGTAATGCTGGGGACAGGGTCGGTGCAGAGCATTGCTCATGGCAGCATCACCAGGCCACATGGCCTCTCACTGGAAGCAGGTGCAGGGAGCCGAGGGCCCGTGGCCTGACCAGTTCCGGTGGTTAGAGAGTGCTTGCTTCTGGCTGCTTAGATGAAGCTCTAAGATGGAGCATGCTGGAGAAGCCCTCCTCAGAGTGGGCCTGGAGCAAAGGGAGGTCATTCTTAAGGACTCCAAGGAGACTAGACATTGCAGGAGCTGATGCTAAATAGACCAGGTGGGGAAGACCTGGAGGAAAGAGTCCCAGGAGTCTTGACAAGGAGCTTCTCACTGGGAGAAAAGGGCAGGAATGATGGCAAGGCATGGCAGGGGAATTCTCTATTCTCTTTCCTCATCCACCACCGCGTGCAGAAGCCTCCAAGGAACTTGCAGGGAGTAGGATAGGCTGCAAAAAGGAAGGGCCCTGGGCTCTGAGTTGCTGCTTGAGAAGAGCTACCCGGGAGAGCAATGGACTGTTGCTTGAGGGGTCATTGGGAAACAAATGTTTACTGTATTAAACCACTGGGATTTTGGGTTTCTTGTTATAATAGTGTGTCCTGCCTAATACAATGCTTAACTCTGCTTCTGACTTCATGAGTGTTAGTTCAGCCTATGGACATGACTCATTCATTCAACAAACACTTTTTGAGCACCAACTGTGTGCTAAGCAGGCAGGGGGGTGGCCTGATGAGCCTAAGCAGACAGCGACAGAGAAAACTTCAGAGTGAAAGTGGAGGGTCACAAGCACAGGGGTGAAGTCTCACCAAGTTGGGTGAGCATGTGCCAGGCCCAGGTTACAGGGAAAAGACATTGACCTTGCTTTGTTCAGCTCCAGGTCTGTACCTGTCAGCTGCGGGTGGTGAGGGCTGGGCAGTGTGATTAGTCTGGCTGTCAGACTTCAGACATTATATGGTGTCCTTGGAAGACATCACATCCCACACCCAGCAGGTCACCCTGGCACCTGGGACCTGGATCACCCTGAGAGTCCACTCAAGAGAACCAATGACAGCTTTCTCCATTTTTGAATGACAAATACACTCATTTCACCTTTTGGCTTTTATATAGGCAGAGATAAATGTGCATTGTGGAAAGAAATGACACTGTACCCTCAGTGCACTTGGTGGGAAGCCTTGAGGACAGGCAAAGGGAATGGTCGAGATGTAGCAGGTCTGAGGGTCGACCAGATGCTCCGCTCAGAGGTAGAGCTGCAGCAGGCCTGGGAGCCTTCAGCACCTCTCTGCCTCCCTCCTTCCTCCCAGCTGTCCACTGGCTTCTCCCAGGGCCACCCTGGAGGTTGCAGCACATGCATCTTTAATTTTTTCAATTAATAACAATGCAGAACAAATGGAGTGGAGTTTTAATTATTCATAATTCATTTAGGAATAAAATCTTTGTAAACTAAAGGAAGAGAAGGGCCATATTACCCATTCTTAAAAAAAAAGAGTGGTGAAAGAAGAGAGAAAATCTACTTATTGAGCCAGTTTTTCTAAAGCTTCCCCTTTGGTCCATGCAGTTAGAAACAAGAGAGGTAAGTGGGAGAGAAGCACCTCCTCTGCTGGCAGCTCAAAGGGCTGCTTTTTTACCCCTATCCTGGCCTGGTCATTGATGCAGTGTGACCTACAGCCTATTGCTGTACCTTCGTGGGTCCACATGAGCTGTCCCTGCTAAAAGGCCAGAACTGACCAAGGCTGCTGGTACAGAGTCATATTGGATCCTACATATCAACAGATTGACAGAGCACCTTCAGCGTGCGCACATGCAGTGGGCTCCAAGGGGACACCGACAGGACCCCTGCCCACCCAGAACTTATGGGAAGGCCACCCAATAAACATGTGCCTCTATACACACATACACATCTATACATCTATACACACACACATGCACCCACACACAGAACAGTCATGGAATCCTAGGTTGGGATGGGAAACTAGGACAACTTTGGGGTCTAAATTTTATAGTTTATGGGTCTGGGCTCAGAGAAGGGTGGCCATAGCAGACAAGGAATCTGAAAAGGCTGCACCTGACATCAGCCTCGAAAGACAGGGAGGGCTCAAATAAAGGCAGGGAAGAAGGGAGGCGTTCCAGGTGAGGAATGTGCAGGGGCAAAAGTGCAGAGATGGGTGGGAATGAGGCTGGTCCCAGAGGGCGGAACATCAGTCCACAATAGGGGGTGTGGTTCCACGTTGGGATCTGGGTTCTCATGTATTCCTCAGACTTCCCTGCCACTGCTCTGGTTCAGACCAGCATCATCTCTTGCCCGATCTCCCTGCTTCCACCAACTTCCAAGCATCTCTTGGAGGCATCCGTTCTGAGGCGTCTCTCATTTGCTTCACGTCTTTAATGTTTGCTCATAATCCCCAGACTTGAGTCCGAGCAGTCCCAGGTCTTCTGTGTAGTGGCTCTGCCCCGCCTGCCTGTCACTACTATGATCACCAACCAAGCTGGGGTCTCTAGTCACAACTCTCCTATTCTTGTGCCTTTGCACATGCTATTTCCTCTGCTTGGAGAGCCCTCTTTCTTATCTCTGTCTGCCAGAAGATCTCATCCATTCTTGAAGGCTCATGTCAAATGCCCTTTGTCTGCAACGACTTTTTTTTCTTCCTCCCTATAAATGCTTGGTAAACGCTTGCTCAGTTGAACTAGTCTGAGATTGACTTAAGAGGTATGAAGAGTATAGGTACAGGGTAGCATGAGTTAAGGTTGGATTAGGAGAGAGACTATATCAGGATTTTTGGTTGTATGTGACAGAACCCCAGATCAATTACTTAAGTAAAAGAGGGATATAATGAATGAAATCACAGAGTGGGCAGGAGTTGAACCAGCCTCAGGACTCTTTACTCTTCATTCCCTCTCTCCCTTCTTTGCTTCTTTCTGTGTGAGAGCTTCATTACCTCAAGCTAGCTGTTCCCATGAGGTGGAACCAAGGAAATAGGTAGCTCTAGGCTTAGATCCTTACATCCTCACAAGCAGAGAGAAGAAAGGGGTTTTTTCTACCAGATCCACTTAGAAAAACTTCTCAGAGAAGGCCTCTGACTCACCCAGCTTGAGGTACATGCCCTTGCCTGGATCAATTATGTGGCTGGGATACAGGAAGCTATTACTGCCCAGCATGGTTCATCCAGCCACACCTGTGATGAGAGGAGCAGGTTGTTTTGCCAGAGGAAGCATTTTTGGGTGGTGTATTAGTTTCTCATGGCTGCTGTAACAAATTACTATGAACTTCGTGGCTTAAAACAACGGAAATTTATTCTCTCACAGTTCTGGTAGCTAGAAGTTTGAAATCACATCAAGGGGCTTAAATCAAGGTGCTGGCAGAGCCGCGCTCCCTTCAGAGGCTCTCGGGGAGGATCTGTTCCTTGCCCCATCCAGCTTCTGGTGGCTGCCAGCATTGTTTGGCTTGGGCTGCATCACTCCAATTGTCAAGGTCAGCATCTTCAAATATCTCTTTGCTCTGCCTCCTATCACCTTTTCCTTTGTGTATGTCAAATCTCCATCTGACTCTCTCATAAGGAAACTTGCGGTTGTATTTAGGGCCTGCTTGGATAATCCAGGATAATCTCCCCACCTCAAGTTCCTTAGCTTAATCATATCTGCAAAGACCATTTTGCTATATAGGGTAACACTCACAGGCTCCAGGGAGTAGGACCTGACATCTTTGGGGGTCATTATTCAGCCCACTATAGTCTGCTCTCTGGGCCCTAAAGATTCACATCTGTCCCACATGGAAAATGCCTTTGCCTCATCTCAACATCCCCAAAGTCTCAACTCATTACAGCATCAACTCAAGTCCCAAATGTCATCTAAGTATATCAACTCAAAGGTCCCAAATCTCATTATCTAAATCAGATATGGGTGACCCTCTGGATATGATCTATCCTGAGGCAAAATTCTTATCCATCTCTGCACCTGTGAAACCAGAAAATTAGTTATCTGTTGCCAAAACACAATGGTGGAACAGGAATGGGATAACAGTTATAGGCATTTCCATTCTAAAAAGGGAGAAAATGGAAGGAAGAAAGGAGTCATTGGTCCAAAACAATTTCAAAATCAAGTAGGGTAAATTCCAACATGTTTCAAGGCCTGGAAATTATCCTTTGTGACTCAAGGCTGAGCCCTCTGGGTCCATAGCTCTACCCTCTGGACCTGTGACTCCAACCTTGGAGTCATTCTCCCTTTTCCTTGAAGGGTAGTATATGCTTGCATCTGTGTGGTTTTATCAGCCTGTTTCCTGCCTATAAAATTTTGGGAGTCTGACAGTCTTTTCTCATTTCATCCTGTCTCTCTCCCTTTCAGTCCAATCTGGACTGTTTCTCAGGGTATAACATTCTCAAACACCTTGTGAGTCTCTTGTGTATGTCATGGAGATTCACATCATTAAACAAGAGAGTCCTTCACAGAGCTTTCCTAGATAATCCCATATCTACTCCTGGCTTTAGCTGAGATGGTTGAGGGGATCCATGAGCCATATACCTAATCTCTTCAGTACTAGAAAAAGATTGTCCAGCTATATCCTCAGCCTTTTCTCCAGAGGAGATGGGAACCTGGAAAGACCAAAGAAATAGCTGATGTATACTAGATTGTGGGGCCTTTGAATGCTACATTGTATGATGGTGTTCCATGTATAGGAATATCCACACTGTCAGAAGCCCCTCACTTTACCCAGATCATGTAACAGGACGGCATCCATCAGGCTAAGGCAAATGGATTCCCTCAAATCCTGTTTCTCCCAAAGGCAGCTCTATTGAGTACAGGAACTAAGACTCATCAAGTACTTATGCATCAGGCACTGGGCTATGTGCCTTCCTGATATTATCTTCCTTGATCCTCTCAAAAACCCCACCAGTGTTTGTGGCTCAGGGAGGTTAGAATGAAACTAAATCAGGATTCAAGTCAGTGTTTCTATTGCACCACATCTCCCTCCAGAGGAAGGCAGAGAGAGGGCTGTCCATGGGTTGGCGGTGGGCAATCAAGGAGGCCTTTGTAAGTTACCTGGAGCCTTCAAAGGACCAAGTACTTTCTCTGTATCTTATTTAGTGTCTGACCAGCACATCCAGTTCTGATTTGGTTGGTGGGTTGAAGAGATGGTGGAAGAGGTGGAGGAGATTGAAAAGGTAGCTGAGGACAGAGAATTGCCTTGGAGTCCTCAACTGTAGGGGGAACAGAGTCAGCCCTGCCATGGACACTCATGTATACAGCCTCCCACACTGTTCTGCCCCAGCTTTTCCCCTCTAAAAAACCATCCAGCCTCAGAGGCTGGCCACCGCCACAGCACAGACAGGGATGACATGGCAAAGGACACAATAGATGCAAAGACTGAGAGTCACAGCTGTCCAAGCCCAGACACAGGGACACTGTCTGCATAAAGCACAAGACATAGGCTTAGAGGCTGAGTCGCAGACCCAGAAGGTGCCTCAGGGTCAGAGCCCCCAAGTACAGGCCTGGACACAGAAATGCTGTCATGGAGACACAGTCACAAGGTGGGCCCTGAGCCATGATTGCAGGCACAAACAGGGTCCCTCATCTCACAGACAGACAGACATGGTCATAAACACATGGCATGAAGACTATGGCAGAATTCCAGATGCATGATCACAGAGGGCCTGGAACCAGCAACAAGCAGCAGACACAACTACTGGAAATGGTACAGGCCGAGGAACACACACAGACAGCCGTAGGGAACTGGATGGGGAATGGGTTTTTCCCAGTTGCTTGTGAATTGTCAGCTCAGTCAAAGCTGAGGAAGAGAGGCTGAGTACCCCACATTCTAAAGGTGGAGTTTGCCAACAGGTTCTAGGCAGTTTCGCTGTAAACATCTTTGTCGTAAACATCTTTGCCGCAAGCATTTACTGCAAATATTTTCGCCATGTAACTAATTGGCTGTAGGCAATTTTGCTGTAAAAGATAAAAAATAACTGCTTGACTTTTTTTTTCATTTCTTTATTGCTGAATCAACCACTGTAAAAGATAAAAATATAACTGGTTGATAGTTTGTCTTTTTCTTTTTTTTGTCAGTTGGTTTCATCTCTCCATTGACGAAGTTCTTGCCGTTACTCCCATTTTTATGTGATATAAACCTACCTAGCCCCCATAATGGTCTACACAGTGACAAGTAGACATGGCGGTGGTGGTGGTCTTAAAAGAATTAGCATTTTTTCCATTTAGTGACATTTTATTGATGGCTTTATCTAGCTGACAGATGACAATGATTTGCTCCAAGAGTTGGTTTCTTATTTTGAAACACACTACATTGGAGGAGGAAAAGAGGGCCAAGGTCCTCTTCTCTGAGGGCACAGAGTTGAACCCAAATTCCCCATGGAAGGAAAACGAGTGCTTAGTTAGGTACAGTCCACATACAAAAAAATAAATAAATAAAATCAGTTCTTTGCGCAGTATTGCCATGAATCTACATACACATATTTTAAATGTATTCTAATATTTTGTATTTTGCAATAAAGTATTTTAAATTTTGTTATTAATTTTTCATGTTTCATTACGTCCTTTAAAATTAAAGACCCCCTTTTACTTTTCGTGATTTTATCTTTTACGGCAAAATTGCTTTTCGGCCAATTAGCTATGCGGCCATAAAGCTCGCGGCAAGGAAGTCTGCGGCGGGGATGCTCGCGGTGAGGCTACTGATCACGTGCCCACAGGGGCCAGAAGTCTCCCCAGCAAACCCTGACCCTGGCAGTCTGCGCTTTCACCTGACCCTCTGCCTCCAGCCTCCTTTTCCATAAAAGAAGACCGGTAGGGAGAGGGGGCCCCCGCTCATGTTGACGGCATTGCGGGGTTCGTGGCACACATGCGTTCCTTCCACTGCCCACTACCCTCCACCCCGAAGCTCCGTGAGAAGTCTGCATAGGGTGGCTTGGGGGTGCTGGTTCTTGGTCCCCGGTGGTCAGGACCGCAGAGGGAGTAAGAGAGATCTCGGGAGAACTTGACCCATGACCCTTGGAGTTTCAGGGTCTACCTGACCACCGGTGCGGTGCCTGCTTGTTCCCTGGAGATTTCTGAAGTCTGGGGGTTCAAGGAAGGGACCTGGGGGAGTGCCTTGGAGGAAGAGGGTGAGAACAGGGGGCTGTTGCCTTTGGGTCTTCTGAGGGTAGGAAAGGAGGCCTCAGTCGCTCTTATGGCTCCCTGGGAAGGAGCATGGAGATTAGGACACAGGGGCCCCAGGACTGCCTAGGTGGCTGCTGCTGTGGCTTAGTGATGGCCCCTGGGAAGGAGTTGGGTTATGGGCTGCTGATGGGGCCAACAGGAGCTGTTCTCAGTGATAGAGGGAGCTGTGGTGACACTGGACACAGTCACAAGGAAGCCTTGGCCACTGTCTACCCAACACATATTACAGCCACAACCAGTGACCAGTGAAACCAGATGGAGCCAGGGCGAAATCAGGGACACCTCCCTACTGCCACAGGTGACCAATCATGAGAGAGGACACCTGTCACCTGCCGTTTCTCCCACCCCGTCTCTGTGACTTCTGTTTCCAGAAGAGAGATGAGAAGAGTGAGAGAGGCTGGTGCTCCCCCTCTCCCAGTCCAGGTAGCCTGTCT
This sequence comes from Tapirus indicus, assembly GCA_031878705.1. Classification (NCBI taxonomy): domain Eukaryota; kingdom Metazoa; phylum Chordata; class Mammalia; order Perissodactyla; family Tapiridae; genus Tapirus; species Tapirus indicus. The sequence goes on along the minus strand of CM062923.1, from coordinate 19,041,144 downwards.
GCTCTGAGTTTAAATCAGATATACCCTGTGGGCTGAACCAGACTTCCAATAACTGAGAGTGACTGGAGACCAGTGGGATCGCTCAAGATGTCATTAGGAAGCAGGGAAGGGTTTGGACAGGGCATGACTGAAGGCAGCTACGGAAAAAAATAAAGCACTTTCATGATTATATGTCACCAGATTGAGACTGCTCAATAAACTGAATACCAACCAGCTGAAATGCCCTCGTATAGTTCACGGTGGGCATCTGTTATAACTGGTTGGTGCTAGGCCAGAAGTTAAATATTCTGAATATCATCCCCATAGTCAGGTATAATCACAACGCAGGAAACCTTCACTAAGACGGTTACAATCAGAAACAACCACAGGTACAATCAAACAATCATAATTCTAGGAGCAGGCAATAATTACACACAGACACAGCTCTGGACCTGGAAAGTCATGGGAAGGATCACAGATATGGTCAGTCTTGGATAATTGTAGCTCAGAGGCACAGGCTTGGACCCAGAGAGGCAAAGCAGAGAGGCGTGGACAGGTGTGCACAGACAGGTCCCACGGTCTCAGCAGATCGGCACGATCAAACCTCAGGCATGGACATACACGGGCACAGACAGTCTCAGACGCAGAAACCAAACACCCTAGACCTTCCCTGCCTGAGGCTTTTGGGAGATGTGTTTCAGAGGGATGAGTCTTTTTGTGTTCTGGGGAATAACAAAGGAAACCCAGTGCTTTAAGTTCTGCTTCTTGTTCCTGGCTCCCTGGCTTGGTCTGTTCCCTAGGAGGCCGTCATGTTCACTCCAGCAGGTGTGGCGTGGAGAGTTCAGAGACACTCGGTCGTGGGTGGTAGGCACTCTATGAAGGGGCAGGGGGCTGAGATAAGATGAGGGGAGGATTTCCGCCCGTGGTTATCATCACTGTTGGGCGCGCTCACACATGTGTGAGCAGGCTCTTGGTGAGTGGGTGGTGGAGAGCTCTCAGAGGGAAAGCCACTGAGCTCAAGTGGCTGCCTCTAAGGATGCCCCATCCCTGGCTTTGCCCAGTGTGGGAACAGTGTCCTAAAGTGATGTCAGGGCTCACCCAAGCCACATATTTGTCAACAGCAGTATGTGGAGGAGTACTCTCAATGAAGATATTAATAGAGATGAGTTGAGAAGCGTGTAATGAGAAAGATCTAGAAATGGTTACCAGACAGGGAATACAAGCATGAGCAATACAACAAATGATAACATATTGAGTTCTGTTACTAATTTCTAATTCTTTCTCACTTAGATAATAATCTCTGCTCTGGTCCAGTTAAGATTCTTCATTTCTCCTGGATGTCTCCTGCTGTTCTCATCTGATCAGCTCTGGATTTTAGATTTTTTTTTTTTGCTGTGGAAAATTCGCCCTGAGCTAACATCTGTTGCCAGTCTTCCTCTTTTTTTTTCTTGAGGAAGATTAGCCCCGAGCTAACATCTGTGCCAGAATTCCTCTACTTTTTATGTGGGTCGCTGGCACAGCATGGCTGATGAGCAGTGTAGGTCCATGCCTAGGATCCGAACCCATGAACCTGGGCTGCTGAAGCAGAGTGCACTGAACTTAACCACTATGCCATGGGGCTGGCCCCTGGCTTTTAGATTTTTGACCTGGAGAAAATTCTTTCTTCCTGCTTCTGCACTTGCTCGGAAGTTCTTTGTGGACTAAACCTTTGTCATTACATTGCTGAGGAGCTGTACATCCTTGAGTCCCCTCCACACACGTCTGCGATCTGCCCTTTGTGGAACCAGACAAAGGCTTCTCTGCCTGCTGGCTCGATATTGCAGCACTTCACACCTCAAGGCTCTGTGTCCACCGGATGAATGACTCTGAGTAAGCTACTGATCAAAGTTCAAGTTTACTATATATCCCTCCTTTGACAGACGGGGTTATCGTAGCAATTCTTGTGTACACCACTGAATATCTTCATTAGCATTAAACACTTGAAGGTTTCCGGTTCATCCATTTCACTTCCAATATCCCCTGGAGTGCACGTCCACTGGAGTTATCTGTGGATCTGTGACTCCAGCTTCTCAGGACCTCCGTTATGCACCCTTATGTCATGGCCATGACTTGCGGTGAAATCCAGGAAACATATGGAGACTTCTCATTTTCTGGTATGTTGGTCAACTCCTTTATTTGCCAGGGATTCCAAGAGGACACTTTTCTCCCTCCAAACTGGTTCTGTAAGTCCAAACTATGCCCTTTGAACCAGACTTATTCTAGGGAACCAGAGAAACATTTATCCAGGACAGATGTTTCTGCATGATTCTGAATGTCAGTGAGCCAGTGAATGCCCTTGGGGTTGAGGGCTGTCGTGAACGGTGTGCCTGGGCTCTGAGGTTTCTCAGAGGTTCTGCTTAGAAAGAAGAGGGTTTCTGTTCATGGCTGAGATCACCAAAGCCTTACCACGATGACCTGTGAACCGTGTCTGTGCATTGGTGGCATGACTAGGAAGTATACCTTGGAAGACAAAAACCTGGAACTACAAAACCTGAAGCGCCTGGGTTACCTGTCTGTCTTTGGCATCCCCTCTCCCGGCCCCTGTTTCTGGCACAGAGCAAGGTAAGGTCTGCAAGGTGGGAACTCAGAAATCCTTAGAGATCTTGCATTCCTTCTGAATCTCTTGTTATGACCTCAATCTCCTTCTTCTCTTGGTTTCCAAGATGCTCCCTTGAGAGGTGCCCCAGACTATGCAACATTATTTGTTATATTGATCACCAGTAACGTCCCCCAAAGGCTCGATGTAGAGGGAAGTGACTGGTCCTAATGGCTCAATTAAGTTTATTATCTTCTGGATCCTGATGTATGTTTCTGTCACAGACTATGCAGCAAAGGAGAGGAGCCTGGAGTGGGGAAGGAGCCAGGATTGGGAATCTGGAGACCAGGGTTGTGGCTCTGGCTCTGCCACCTGCTCACTATGTGACCTTGGGTGAGATTTTCCTCTTCCTTGCTCTTGGTCTCCTAATTTTAAAAACAATAAAGAACATGTATTGAGTCACGGGGCAGTGGGATGAATCCATTATGTGAATTTTCTTGTTGAAATCTCCCAACAAACCTGTGAAGTAGGTATTATTATTATACCAAGGGGGGAAACAGGCTCAAAGAGATTAAGCGACTTACCTGAGTTCTTACTGCTGGGGAAACATAGGCTGGGTTTGAGCCTGAGATGTATGAGTTTAGAGCCAACCCCCTGAAGCCCTCCACTCTCCTGCCTCTTCAGCCATTCTTGGGGAGCCCTGCTAACCTGCTGAGAGAGAGAGCACTTGCTGCCAATCTTGATGCTATCCCAGCAGCTCCTGCTCTCTACATCAGGTCCGCAAACGTTGCGAAGGTCCATCCCATCTCTGGGCTGTATTAAAAGACTCCAGCTAGCCCTTACTGTGTGCTGCCGGAATTCAGAATCCATTTACATTTGTGTTATATTTGTATTTATAGTCCTTTAATAAATGTAATATTTATATATATAAACATATTTGTATTATTTGGTGAGGCTGGTTCCCCCTCATCACACCTCTTGCATTCCTACCTTTTGTGTTCTAGCCTGCCCAGTGGGGGCTGCACCCTGGACTAGCCCCCAGGGAGCCTGGCTGGAGCTGAAAATTGATCCTGGTTGTAGTGGTGGCCACTGACATAATGAGATGGGTGTTTATGGAAGATCACTCTGGAAACAATGGGGAAGAAGGTTGGAGAAGGGAGAGTGAGAGTGGTGGAGAAGGTGAGGAGTGTATTTGAGATTTGTTTTGGAGGTAGAACCTTAAAGATTTTAGCCAGAGACTTACTGGCTGCCATGTGCTCAGCCCCATGCTGGACCCTACTCATGGAGGATTTCACTTTACTTTGGATTCTGGGAGCCTACAGTTTTCCGTCCTGGCCCTCTTTCCCTCTCTCACTCTTTTTGTTGGCTTAAACACCAGAAGCCCAATCCAGGTGTGTCAGGCCTGGGACCGTGTTTGTGCTGGGATTTCTGGCACACTTGGTGTTTGCCCTTTCACTTTGTCCTGCTGTAGTGTTAGTGTCTCTTGAATTCAGTGTGCACATTTATCCAAAGAAGGGTGGCCTCTCAAATGGAGAGAGAATCCCGAGAGCCGCTGGTGACTCGTGGCTGCTGTGACAGTCCCAGATCTGCAGCCCAGGGCTCTGCGGGAGAGGGTGGTGCTTCGTCCCAGTCCCCAGAGCCTGGGGGGCGGGACCAAGAGCTGCCAGGTGCGCTGTAATGATTGTTTTCGCTGAAGAATTTTGGACTCTGCGCTATACAATTTTCATCCTTTTTGCAAAATGGATGATAATTTGAGTCTGTCTTGACTGCCGGTTTTGCATTGCAAATATTGGTGGGAGGAGGATTTTGCCCAAGTTCTCTTAAAATATGAGAATTTCAGTCCAAAATATGTGAATTTTTAATTGCAATCCTGGCAGCCCTGGGTGGGTTTTGTGTGCAGCATCTGTTCCCTCCTCCGTGCTCCTCCTGTGGTCTCTGCCTCACGTCCCTTTTCCTTTTCAAGACTTTTCCTGGGCTGGGGCTGCCCCCTGGGTTTCCTCCCGCGTGCAGGGCAGAGCCTCCCCCGGCAGCCCCCACCGGCTGGGCCTCCTACCCCAGGGCCAGATCCGCAGCGCCCATTACCAGTGTCTCCATTACAAATGCTATTTTCCAGGGGCTCTTAACCAGGTTACACACATTTGTTTGGGCTCGGAACCTGGCATCCTGGGTAGGTCTCGGTCCTCGCACAGCCCTGTGGTTCTGTGTGAAATCTCATTATCGTCAGTTTGGCCGTTTTCCTGGTTGAGAAACTAGGTGGTCGACACGTTCAGATGCTGTTTATTCGTCATGTTTGCATTGCAGGGGCAGCGACTGTTAAAGAAATGCTCTCTTCTCCTCTGATCCTGCCCCCCCCCCCCCGCTAGTGATCAAACATGGAATGTGCTGGTGTTGTCAGGAAGCCTGAAAGTGTACATTTTCCCCGAGCTCCTTTACACAGCAACGTTGTCTGACATTTAAAATTAATCTATGCGGTAAAGTTATTAACGTTTGAATGTTAGCACTGGAATATCCACAGTGACCTCTCCTCCCATGCTGGTGTTTGTTTGATAAGGATTCCCAGGCTGTGTCAGAACTGAGAGCAACACAGCCGTACTTGCTTTTTATTATTTCTGATACTGGGCCTTGCCTTGAGAGATCTCCAAGTGCTCTGTAGGAGCACTCTGGTCTCTCTAGGCGATAGCTGGAGGAGCCAGGAGCCAGCTGTCGCCGATGTCAAGTAGGCATCTTCTACCCAGAGAAACAACGAAGACCCAGAGAGAAGCCAACAGGGTTTTTTTTTTTTTTTTTTTTTTTTTTTTTGGTAAGGAAGATTGTCCCTGAGCTAACATCTGTGCCATTCTTCCTCTACTTTGCATGTGGGTTGCTGCCACAGCATGGCTTTGACAATGGTGTAGGTCCGTGCCCAGGATCTGAAACTTACTGTAAAGCCTGGGCTGCTGATGCGGAGCACCAAACTTAACCATTATGCCACTGGGCTGGCCCACCAACAGGATTTTTAATAGCTGCTGGGGACTGTTGTTCTGGGGCTGTAGTAAACACAACAGATCCCAGGGTCATGGGACACTAGCTCACACCTGGACGTTTCTATGTGTCCAGGTGGGAGTGCTGTTGCACATCATGGTTATTGACCATCAGCTGGCTGATATCTCTGCATGGTGATCAGAAGAGAGACTGGTCCATCTGGCTATGCCTGTCCACAGCATCGTTTAATGTACACACATGTTAGCCTCTGGGTGACTTACAATTGATGGAGTTACGAGACAGACTTAGGGCGCATGTTCACTGGCAGGCAAGATAGTTAAGGCAGGAAAGGCATTCTAGAAGGTGGAACAGCATGAATAAAAGAATGGTGAGAAGAAAGTAGGGGAAATGGAGAGGAAGTGATTTGGCTAGAGCAGGGTGTCTCTATGGGAGTGATGACACGATGAGGGTGGAGAGTTTTGCAGGACCCCGTTCACGGAGAACCTTAATGTCAGTCTACAACGGTGGAGAGTCTTTGAGGCACTCTGAGTGAGCAGATGTCATGACCACAACTGTATATTCTGAGGATTAATGTGACAGATTGAGGGGGGCACTGGAACCAGCTATGTCCAGGGGAGATTCTGGCCTTGAGCTTTCTCCTTCTTTGGTCTCTGAGCTCCTCCACCTGCTGCTTTTCCTCTGACCTCTATCACTCAGACTCCTTGTCTTTCACCTGCTCAGCCTGCCCGTTATAAATTAGTGTCCTCCAGGGTTCTGTCTTCTAGCTAATAGTGTCTGACTCTGCACACTCTCCCTGGCAACCTCACCCACTCTCATAGCCACAACGACCATCCTTGTGCTGTTGAAATGCAGTGCCATATCTCCTGCCAGACTTTGCTCTCTGAGCACCAGTTCTTAGTACCCAATTGCCCATCTACCTGGCCCGCCCCTTTGTGGAGCCTCACTGACAGGGTGCAGGATCCACACCTGTAGCCACCCTGGAGAGCTCAGTACTTAATTTTATGACAAACTTAACTCTGATTTTGGAAGGTGCCCTGTCTTTGCTCCGCCTATGATCTATCCAGCATGCTTGAATTTCCCCCCCTTTTTTTGGATCCTGAAACTTGTTAACGTGTCTTGCGTTTCTGTCACCGTCCCTCTGTTTAACTCTTCATTTCTCCCTTACGTGCCATTCTCTCTTTTATCTCTGCCTGTAGAAATTCTTCTTGTGCCCCAAACAGATTCAAATGTCAGCTCCTCCAAGAAGCTGCTCCTTCCTGTGATCTCAGTGGCTTTCACGTGCGTTGTTTCAGTTGAGGGGTATGTACCTCTGCTTCACTGCCTGGCTCATTTCTCCAGGGGGGGTGTTGGTTAAGGCTCTCTGACAGTGTGGCCCTTCAGGGGACCAGGCCACACTCTGAATATAAGGGGTGGGTCTTATTCCTAAGTCATACCTCCTGCCCATCACGATTCTATGAAGCAAGACCCTTAAAGCAAATGGGACCTCTAGATCACTTACTGAGTGAGGGTTGCTCTAGTCTTCAGGTTGAAAGGACCAAGAAGGCTAAGAGGGTGGGAAGCAAATGGTCCTTGCCAGGAGAGGGCAGGCCAAGAGCTGGGAAGCAAGGAACCAAGCCAGGGCCTGTGAATTTAGGTGTGTTGGCTCAAGGTTAGAGAGCTGGAGTGGCCCAGAGTTTCTATGCCCCGGAAGATGTTGGCCAGGGCAGTCTGATTCCTAGGGTGTGTGAACTTCGGAGTCTTGGGCTTCCCATTCTCTCCCTCCATATTTACCCCACTTTGTTCTGTCAGCGTACAGCAGAGACTTTGGGAGCTCCAGTCTGCTTCAGCCGGCTTAGAGAAGACAAGGGGAGAGTTTGCTGCTCTGGTGACACCAGTAGCTTGGGGGGCTGGGTGGTGTGCATCCAGAGTGAGGCATCAGAGGAAGCAGGGCTGGCGGTAGTCCAGTCCTCTCACAACGGCCCCCTCCCAAGATTCTTTCTTGGAGCAGAACGTGGACAGTGCTAGGTGCTGCTTTACTAAGGTGATTCTCTTACAGCGTCTGTCCCCTCGGGCTCGATGTATGTTCTTGAAGATTGGGAGCTGTGTCTCCTGAGCACTGAGCCTCTCTCAGAGCAGGCTCAATAAATGCTGTTTATTTTCCTCGCATCTTTCCTTCCTCCCCTCCTTCTCCCGTCTACATAAGCACAGTTATTGTGGAATGAATATAATTGAACAGTTTGGAAATGAGGGCTCAGGGAGAAATGGAAGTCTCTGCCCTTTTGCAGTTGATGGTTGTGTGCATTTGTGTTGGGGTGTGTGTGTTGTGTGTGTGAGTGTGCGTGCTTGTATGTTGGTGTGTGGGAAAGAGGGAGAGTAGAAAGGAGGTGCCTTGGGACGAGTTTAATGGCCAGGGAGGGAGGGGCAAAGCCCGCCCTGGACAACAGCAATCTTCATATCCAGCTTGTCTCCGTCCCTCAGACGCATTCCCGCCTGTGCTCAGGGCCTGCTTCTCTGGCCTGTGATCCTAACTCGGCTGTGGGCTGCAGTGGTGAGGAAGGGTTAATTTGGGAGGGAGCAGGTGCTTCCTTTCCCCGTTCCTGTCAAGTCTGTCTTTATTTACAAACATGTTTTGCTTCTGTTCAGGGACAGGCTTTAGGCAGGCGACCGGCTCACACGTGGCTCTGCCCTCTTCTTTGTGTCCCTCACGGAGACGCTGTACACGTAGGGACTGACTGCATTCTCCAGGTGAGGACAGTGGTGTCCATGACCCCTTCTCCCTCCCTCAGTGCTAACCTAGGTAAATGGCCAGGCCCACCCCTTAATAAGAAGCATTCTAATATGAGGAAACATTCCTATCCACTTCCATGCTGCTCTGGAAAGTTCAATAAAAATAGCTTTAAGGCTTTAATACTTAAGGCTTTAAGATTTCTCTTACAGTGCTGTGATTGAATAAAAAAATCCCATTTTGCATGAAGATAGAATTATTCAAGTTATTATATAAAATATATAACACTCAAGATATATATTTATTTATGTGCATACACAGGAAATTGCAAAAAGACGGTGAGATCCAGAATCTACATTTTCTCAGCCATCGGTGGCCTCAACAAGGTCCTAAAGAGCACGAACAGGAGAAAGTCTCGACTTCCATTGTAGGTCCTGCGCCAATCCAGTGACTGGTCTAATTCTGAAGTTTCCTTTCAAAATGTGAGCTGGTTTTGTACCATGCTTATTTTTTTATTTATTTGGTTGTGGAGCACAGGAGAGTAAGGGGGGCCTTGTGAATCCACGCATTCGTAGCCTGACATGGCGATGTGTTAATTAGTTGTTTAATATGGCTACAGTTATTTCCCAAGGAAAAAAAATCCACAAACACGACAAGTAATTGCTATTAATCTTAATTATTATAATAACCTTCCTATAAACAATAGCTGTCTGGCTACCCTGTCACGTGTTTATTTCATTACTGATGAGAGGGATCTTTAAAATCTCATGATAAATTAATGCTTTTACCATTAGCTTCAGTTATGTTGGCCACGGGGAAGAAAAATGATTGCTCGGTTTATAAAACCGTTGACAAAATTCTTCCACTCTAGCTCTAATATTCTAGATTTCTCATCCTAATATAACTCTTAATTTTTTATTTCCTTTTCTCCAGACTTGCTAATTTTCTCTTTCTTTGTTTAAATGGTTTGTTTCCTAACTGCCCAGAGTGAATGCATGTGTCTGTTTTGTAACGATGTTTACAAGAATCCTCAAAGGATTTGGTGACTGGTCTTAATGATACAAATGCCTGAGTTGTTGATTGGTATTATTTTGCCTCCGGCCACAGTAGCTCATGCTTAGCCTTGTCTGAAATAACAAGGGGGATGTGTTTATCTAGCATCTCCAGGTTTATTATCAGCGAACAGAGAGGTTAAGACACTTGCTCTTAGATACCCAGTGAATTAGTTATAGAAACAGGACCAGAATGTACATATGTACGGGTTGCCAAATGCTGGATCCCAAAATATCACCAGAACAACCTGTAGAGAGCTGAGTTTATTGCTTACTGTGATAAGAGAGCACCAGCTTGACAGGGTCTAATTGCTTCTCACTGGGGGAAGAGCAAATCTGGAACATTTACTGAGACTTTTGAGTCTGGTTTAAAGTGGATCTTTTAATGCAGAAGCTTAGTTAGGACTAGGTAAGAATCATGGTCTTGCAGTTCAGGATTGGCGAACACGCCAACGCAAGGCGTTTGAGGAGAAGGGCTCGTAGGCTCTTGGAGTCCACGCTCCTGTTGATACTTTCTATTCAAGAGTGAATGACTCTTCAGCAAGTCCCTGATTTTAACAACTTTCCACCTCCCTGAGCAAGAGTTTCCTGGAAAAGTAAAGTCATGTTAATGTGGACGGTGACTTGTGTGGATGATTTGATCCTTAGTATGTATATATTTAGTTATTTTTTATTCATCTTTAGAGGATTGTTGATTTTGTATTTGCACCACCATAGGCTACTGTCTGTTTCATAGAAGCTGTCAGCAGAGCAGTGAATTTCCCCTCCCCCACCCCAGAGACACCAAATACTCTGAAATAGCAACAAAATTTCAGCCACTCTTGACCTTGAGCCATAAAGTCAAATTTGACCTTCAGAAAAATACTTCCCTGTGCAAGTGAAAGCTCCCTGAAGTTATTCGTTGAGACCCTGTCTCTTTGGACCTGGAGAACTCACAGGGGATGCTTGGGCTAAAGTATTTTGTGCTTGGGTATTTCCAACCTTTGATCCAGGGGTCCTCAACCAGTGTGCCCCGGTACACCAGAGAGGGAACTGTGAACACTCACAGGTGAGCAGCCAGAATACTGAGTGATGTAGAGAATTAATTTGTGAAATTAATTCCGGTGGTGCTAGGAATGAAATGTTGAGTAGAATGGGACGTGTGTCACAGTGTAGAGATGGTAAAATATGTTGCAAGAATGATAGCCTCAGGACACATCTGTGCCATAGGGTGATCCTGTGTTCACTGCAAAATGCAAGTGCTTTGCCTCCTTCATATGTAAAAGAGCAAGTAACTTGATCCACTCAGTGACACAATGCTGAAGTGAATAGGGTGACAATTTGCATGGAATGTAGTCCTTTCAAGTGCACTGGCAAAAGTTCTAACGTTTGAAACTATGCCGTGAACACAAAAATTAGAGAACAGTCTATTAATATATTAGTTAGAGTAACCCTAGATCTTGACATATGCTGTCCAAATTGCAATGGCTTAACACAATAAAGATTTATTTCTCCCTCACCTAATAGTTCGCTTTGGGTGCTACTGGTGGGCAGGTGATGTTTCTCCCAGAGGTGGTTCAGGGATCCAGACAGTTTCCATATTTAGGCTCCACCATTGCCTAAGACCTTAGGATCTCCTGCTTCCAGTTGGTAAAAAGTAGAGTGGAGATGAAAACACCCACATCTTAAAAATCTCAGCTTGAGAGTGATACATATCTCTGTGCACACTCCTTTGGGAAAAGTGGGAACACACCTAAATGCAAGGGAGGAGCTTGACAGTGGCCTCCTAGGGATAGCTCCACACACTGGAAGGGGCAGCATGCATCGGTGGACAGCTAGTTGTCCCTGCCACAGCCTGTCCCCTGAATACCAAAAGTCTGTACACACCTTTCTCACACTTTAACTATCCTCACTTCTCCTCCCCAAAGTCCAATCAATGCGTCCAGCTCAAATTCCTGGAATTTGAACCATCAGGTCTGGATATGACTCATTCATTGTGACCTAGTAACCAATGAACCAAAAGACATGCAATTTGCTCCCTCCTTCTACCTACCCCTGTAAATGGTGGAGCAGAGACAGCATAAGCACAATAAACATCCTGTTCACAAAAGGGGAGAATGGAAGACACAGCAGACACTGGTCCGTTGTGAAAATTCCTGCCCAGCCGTGGGAAAGTCCCATGATGAGCCCCAGTTCTGCTCCCAGGGAGGCACCCTCCTGTCCATTCTTCCCATGTCCCCAGCTCCATTTTCTGGAAGGTTTTTCTTTGTTCATCATCCTTTATCTGAACACATCTGAAGTGGGCACTGGGGGAATGCTCCCTCCTTGCTTGCTTCTTCCTAGTGCAAGTTGAAGGGCCTCGATGATTGTTTAATAACCACATGCTTTTTTTTTTTTTTTTTGAGGAAGGCTGGCCCTGAGCTAAGATCTGTTGCCAATCTTCCTCTTTTTCTTTTTTCTTCCCAAAGCCCCAGCACATAGTTGTATATCCTAGATGTAGGTCCTTGGGAAGCTGCCTCAGCATGGCTTGATGAGCGGTGAGTAGGTCTGCGCCCAGGATCCGAACCGGCGAACCCTGGGCCGCCAGAGCGGAACACGGGAACTTAACTGTTATACCACCGGGCTGGCCCCCACAAGCTTTTTAAAGAAGTCCAGGGTAATAGTTTCTTGGGTAATACAGTTTTGTCAAAAACTTGACTTGTAAACTTGCTTGTTTACAGTTGCACGTGTCCCTAACTTCACCCAAAGTTTTTTCCTAGATATAATTATTAAGCCAGCCTTATTTATTTGCTTATCTCATGCTTCTGTTTCTCAGCATGATGGCAGCTATCTTGAGACCATCTAAATCAGTAGGCATGGGTGGGGATCCCTAATTTGCTCTTTATTGTGGGATTGAGTCCTCCTGCTTAACTGAGAAATCTTAAGGGACCTTTGTTGTCCAAAGCATTTTTCAGTCTTATCTCTTATTGTTTGGGGTGTAGCAGGTGGGCCCTAATTTCTGGATTCTCTCTATTTCCCTTCATGTTTTGCTTGCAAATCTGCCAGTGTTTTTCCTGAGCTCATATCTTTTTGTTATCCCTTGTTAAATGCAGGGAGGAGCAACCAACACACGTTAACGTTCTGGCTCTTTCCAACATTTCCCCTAAGCCATAAGCTTAGTAGGACTTGGTCTGCCTCCCGAGTAATGGCAGGTGACAAGTTTAGAATGTTTTGGCATTGTATAACGTGGGTGTCCACCTTTCCAGCTTCTGATATCTATTGCCTTACTATCTGCTGCCCCACTACTAGGGGGACAACACATAGTTTATATTTTTGTCATTGTGGCTAGCCACTTATTCTGCTCTCTGACTGTCCCAGCTTTGTCTGCCTTTTCTGTCACCATCCCTGACCACTCTAGACCACGCTCATCTCTCCCTCCCATGGCTCCTCTGTTTGAACCCAAGTTTCTAGGCTCATGTTGGTCTCACAAATGCTCTCTGCATTTTTGTGATGAGTTTCATTTTCTTGTTAGCCGCACATTATGGGTAATTTTTCAATTGATCTTTGCTACTTACAAAGTGTGTCGTTAATTAACACTATAGCTAAGCTATTGTGTTCTGAAAATGAGTGTAGACAAAGACTCCGGGTGTGAGCAGTTCCTGACCGCCCGGTTCTGACTGGTTGAATTTCCATGGGAACTGACTGATTTTAACATCAGGCGAGGAAGCACACTCATAGGGGGACAGGTTGTATCAGCCGTCCTTATAGTGAAATCAGGTGGTGCGCATTTTCTATGAGATGTAGTACACCATAGTATTAACATTTTTTTGTAGGTAAATAACTGAGCATGTCCAGTTCAATGGACAAAATGCCACCAAACATTAAATAAAACATTTATATTCTATGATTATTGTGGACCATTCTTTGGTAAATTTGTATATATTTAAGATGTATGATGTCATGTTTTTTATATGTGTATACATTGTAGAATGATTACCACAATCAAGCTAATTAACACATCCATCACCTCACAGTTACCTTTTTTTTTTTTGTGGTGAGAACGCTTAGGTTTATTCTCTTAGCAAACTTCAAGTACACAGTTCAGTAGTATTAACTATAGTCACCATGCTGTATTTTAGGTCCCCAGAACTTACTCATTTCATGACGAAAAGTTTGTACCCTTTGACCAACATCTCCCCTTTTCCCCCCACCCCACAGCATCTGGCAACCACCACTGTACTCTCTGCTTCTATGAGTTCAACTTGCAGTGTTCATGTTTTACAGTTAGGCCAGGAGGGTTTTTACTGAAGTCAAGCTTTATGGTAGAACTTCATATGCTCTTGGAGTCCAATTTAGTTTAGCCGGCCAATGTCCGAAGTCTGCTGAGCTGGAATTTTTGTTAGTGACTGTGGTTGTCCAGGCAAGATGGAGAGATCTTCTTGGTCAGGATAGGCTTTGCTATCCTGTGGCAATAAGCAACCCTCGACTCTCAGTGACTTGTCCTAAAAAGGTCTGTTTCTCACTCAGGTCACTGTCTGATGGGGTTTGGGAGGCTCCTCTGGCAGCTCTGCCTCAGGAAGTGTCTGAGGCATCCAGACTTCTTCTATTTTGTTGTGCTGCCATTTTCAATACATGGCCCCCATGGTTGCTGTGGAAGGGAAAGAGAGAGTGTGGGCATCTGTTAGGGAGTTTTATGGCCAAGACTGAAAATCCTATATATAATTTTTACCCACAACCCACTCCACTGGCCCCACTGTAACTGCTAGGAAGGCTGGAAATGTAGTCTTGCTGCGGGTCCAGGAAGGGGAACCGAGATTAGTGAGCATTTAATTAGTTTCTGCTTCGGAATCATAATGGTATCCCTCTAAATGTGATGTGGGAAGAGGGGACAGGCTGAGGGAACAGAAAGGGGGAAGAGTACATGTCAGAATTGGAATCTGCTGGCCTGTGACAGTGACTGGCTGAGAGGTGTGATGAAGAGGGAGAATACCCCAGTTTTTGTGCTGAGCTTCTGGGAGAAAGGTCGAGGCTGCTTTTGGCTGGAGTCAAAGGGAGAAAGAAGAGTATTGCATATAAACCTTTGCTCATGCCTCTCCTCTGACTCCATTTCTGTTTTTTCCCATTGTGAGGAGTTGGTCTTTCACACACTGACACCATTTTGAGCCTTCAAAGTGGCAGCCTCAAAGCCATAAGTATGTAGATAGGTTGTAATGGTTTGCTCAGCTTGCTTTGCCCATAGCATGTGTAGGGTTAAGATTTCCTCTGCTTTCTTTGGGTAAATTGGTACCACTGTGCACTATTCAAACTCCATTTTAGTTTCTAGAGGGTTCAGAAAGGTGTCAGAAACTTAGCTGAGCTTAAGTTTTCTCATACAATTGCACTATGGAACCAGCATTCACCAATCAAGTCTTCCTATGATTGAGAATGAAAAGTCTTTTCTTCTTGATAATATGAATTAGTGATTAATAAAATACATCCTTGTTTATTTTCTAAGGTGAGTGCATTTTATGTATATACCACCTTTGTGTAGGTGGCTGCCTAAAAGTGCACTCTGAAGTGGAAATGGGGCTATTTGGTCATTATTTGGTAAACTTGAGTCTTTCTACTAACTAAAAGGATATTTGACCAAAAAGCACATAAGAAGATGTTCCACCTCAGTAATCATTAGAGAAATGCATATCAAACCCACAATGAGATGCCATGTCACACACACTAGTATGGCTATTATAAAAAAGCCCACCACCACCACAAGTGTTGGCAAGGAAGCAGAGAAATTGGAACCCTTGTGCACTGCTGGTGGAAATGTAAAATGTTGTAGCTACCGTGAGAAACAGTATAGAACTTCCTCAAAAAATTAAAAACATTGGGGGCCGCCTGGTGGCGCAGCGGTTTAGTCCGCGCTTGGCAGCCCAGGGTTCGCGAGTTCGGATCCCGGGCGCCCACCGACGCACTGCTTGTCAGCCATGCCGTGGCGGCGTCCCATATAAAGTAGAGGAAGATGGGCACAGATGTTAGCCCAGGGCCAGTCTTCCTCAGCAAAAAGGGGAAGGTTGGCAACAGATGTTAGCTCAGGGCTGGTCTTCCCCACAAAAAAAAAAAAAAAAATTAAAAACAGAATTACCATATGACCTAGCATTTCTACTTCTAGGTATATAACCAAAGGAATGGAAAACAGGGACTTGAACAGGTATTTATACACCAATGTTCATAGCAGCATTATTCACAATAGATAAAAGGTGGAAGCAACCCAAGTGTCCATTGAAGATGAGTGGATAAATAAATGTGGTATATACATAAAATGAAATATTATTCAGCCTTAAAAAAAGGGGTAGTCTGATACATGGTACAACATGGATGAACCTTGGAGACATTGTGCTAAGTGAAATAAGCCAGCCATAAAAGGAAAAATGCTGTATGATTCCAGTGATATGAGGTCCCTAGTGTATTCAGATTCATAGAGACAGAAAGTGGAATGGTGGTTGCCGGGGGCTCAGGAGGAGGGGAATGGGGAGTTAGTGTTCATTGGGTACAGAGTTTCAGTTTGGCAAGATGAAAAATGTTTTGGTCATGGATGGTGATGATGATTCCACAACAATGTGAATGTGCTTATGCCATTGAACTGTACACTTGAGAATGGTTAAAATGGTAAAATTTGTGTTATATGTGTCTTACCACAATTACAAAAAGATATTTACTCTTAGTTTCTACCATCTAAACGCTGTGGAGCAGAGAGAGGTGAGTTCTGGGTGAGGATGATCTGAGTGAAGTTATAGTGCAGCAGGAGTCCATTTTCGGTTGGCACCCACATATCTAGCTATCTGCCTGTCAACAGAGCTCAGTCTTCTACCTCCATCAGCAGATCATAGGGGACCCTCCTGTACCCATAGATGTGGGCTGAAGGAGAGGTGCCAGGGCAATAGTAGTGGATGACAGGAGTCAGAGCCATCTGCTCATGCAGCTAACTTGTGCCCTACGGTTGTGTTTGTGATCTATCCCAGAGGTACCGCTTTGATCTTACTCTGCATTGCTGCTGGGTCCACCTGACCTTTTGACTTGGTGGGTCTGACAGAACCCAGTTTATGGTGGGCGGTTCTGCTCAAATGGACTTCTGGATGCCCCGGCAGCAGATTCTCTGTCTCTGCCAGGGCCCAGTGTCATGCCAGGAACTACTTCCTAAGTGGTGTATAGTTCTCTGCTGCAGATGGTGTGGCCTTGCTCCAGAGCTCCAGGGCACTATGCTGGAATTCTCCTGTTAGAGTTTGCTGTCCACGTCACATGACGTCTTTTCCCTCCACTCTCACAGAGTGGTAAATCAAGATGTATGAAGGTACATATCAGAAGAAACAGGTAAAACAGATGGAATGTTGTCTCTTGAGATCAGGCCTGGTGGATGGAGGGAGATGCAGAAGGAGATTACTGCCTACATTTTAAGTGTTAGTTCTGTGTGAGTTTTATTTAAACCACGTGCATGTATTATTTTGATACAAGTTAGCATTAGTTAAAACTACATGTTATAATTACTTTTTCCCCATGAGCTAGACATTCATTTATTCATGCATTAATGCCAACATTTATTCATTTGTTCAGTCATTCAATAAATATTTCTTGAACTCCTTCTTCCTCTGGGGCAGAAGTTGGGCTGAGTATGGGGGATGGAGAGGTGAAGGATCATGGTCTCTTGCCTTCCTATAGTTTGAGGCTTAATTGGAGAACACCAACCTGGGATGATCAATGCTGTAACAGATATGAGCACAGAGAATGGAGCAGCCCAGCTCTGGGGAATTTTCTTTTGGCTGCTTCTAGAAGAGTACCCGCACCTCCAGTCTTCATTCAGGCCAATTTAAAAATGAAAATCCTCTGGTTGGAGAGTCTAGGTGTCCTCCTGGGATGGTGTCTTGTGAATTAGCACAGGCAGAGCTGAGCCGGGGGCAACTCTGGGGCACTGTCTGGACCTGTCCTCAGAGCCAGATGGTTGTGATCTCCTGTTCCCTGTCTGAGCCAGCAAAGGGAAAAGGGCCAGGTGGAAGAGAAAGAAGGGAACAAGATGAGAAGGAGGGAGTGAGCTGAGAGGGAGAATGGGAGGATGAGAGGTAACTGAACAGAAGCTACCACTGAGAGATTGCCAGGGAGGAAAAAAAAAAGGGACTTTTGTTTAGACATTGTTTTCAAATACCGTTGAAATGGTTTCTTCGTTTTTATTTTCCATCTTGATGGAAATTTTGTTATTTTTACACTGTCACAGAACAAATGGAACTGTGACTTAGAGATCACAATGTATATAGCTGTTTTGATGTACATTTGACAGTTCTATCACATTTCTGACAGGCACTATTTTTTTCTCCCCTGGGATATCAGGAAGGGGGATACAGGCCCCCCAGATGCTCTGCTTGTGCTCAGGGCTGTGTCCACATGCAAAGCCTTGCTGGGTCATGGGGAATCTTCTGAGAAACCAGCCCCAGACCTTGGGGAACCCCAGGAGTGAGGACTCAGGGGCAGGGAGTGGTCAGCATCGGCCTCTCAGTGGAAATCCAAGTTTGACTCTGCAAAGTCACAGAAGTCATGGGAGGGGAGGAAATTCGTGAGCTGAGTGGGAGGTGGCAGTGGCAGGGTCTTCTTGGAGGTATGAGATGAGCAAGTTGACAGAGAGCAGTGAGGTGAGGGGGCACCAGCGCTCTCTCAAGAACAGCACTTCGAGGCTGGAGCCTCTGCTGTCTGCAGAGAAGTATCCTGAATATCCCTGGGCCTGGTTTCCCTTGTTTTCTGTGAAATGAGCAATTGTGAGGCCTGGAGCTGGTGAGGGTAGAGGAGTGGGACGGTTTTCAGGCAGAAAAGCCCTCTAATGCCCTTGGAATGCCCACTGAGAAGTAGCCTACTGGAGCCTCACATCTATGAAGCTTTTCCTAATCAACTTGCACCAACTTGATTGACTACTTTCTCTTTTAAATACTCACTGAAACCCGCAAATACTTCTGTAACGTGTTATTGCAAATAATAATAGTGTCTGACAATTATAAAGTGCTTCTTTGTGCCAATCTCTTCCTGCGTTATCTCATTTAACTCCCACAGCAATGCTGTGAGGTTGGAACTGTCTGAGGCTTATGGAGGCCAGGCTCACTGTTTTTCACGTCTGATCCCTCTACACTGTGGCTGACATGGACCGTGTTGCATGCATGGACTGTGTCTTACTCACCTTTATGTGCTGGGGCGTGAATGAATGAGTGTGCGAGTGAATGGACCGAAGTCAGGTACCAGCCCTTCTCTGGAGAAAAGATCGTGCAGTTTGATTTCTACTGGTTTTACATCTTATCCTCTGGGTTCTGAATCCTTCAAGCAGCCACCTGACGTGAGATTTGGCTCCTGAGACCTGGAGATATCTTTGTAAATGCCGGGATAAACTTGGTTTTCCAAGGCCCCTGGAAGGAGAGTCTGTCATGAGCTGTGGACCCAAGTGTTCAGCTCAGAGGAAATCCTGGCCTGGACCCAACTTGTCGTATGAGGTCTTTAGGAGGGATGGGATGGGGTGGGGTGAGAAATGGCTCCCAGGCCTAAAGAGTCATTTCTAATGTTCATGATATAAAATTATCTTTAGTCATCTGTCATTATGGTCTGGCTCTTATAGAGTGGCCACACTGTGGCTTATGGAAGTCATGTTACCCACTGGAAACCACTTCCATTATTCAACATTAGACATATACTGGACGTTTATTAAGTACCAAGCACTGTGCTAAGGGTTCTACAGGGTTTGCACAAGACAGCCAAGGCAGGGCATGTGCTAAGACACCTGTTCTCCTAAGAAGTGGCATGGACTAGTGGTTCAGGGCCTAGACTCGAGAGTGGACTGCTTGGGTTCAAGTCCTGGCTCTGACTCAACGCCGGCCACCTGACCTTGGGAAAATTACTTAAATCCTCTGTGCCTTGTTTTCCTCAGTGCAAAGAGTCATCTTCCTACCATATGGAGTTTTAATTTTTTAAAACTTTTATTTGAAATATACATATAGAAAAGTGCACAAATATAATTATATGGCAGATTGAATTTTCACAGAGTGAATACACCCATGTAACCAACACCCAGAAGGTCTCTAGCACCTCAGAAACCCCTCTCATTCCTCCTCAGAGCAGGAACAGTCACATGACTCCCTACCCCAAGGATAAGCACTAACCTGACTTCTAACTCCATAGGTTAATTAGTTGTGCCTGTTTGTTTACTTTACATAGGTAGAATCATACAATAGGTGATCTTCTCTGTTTAGTTTCTTTTTCCCCAACATGAAGTTTGTGAGATTCCTCTGTTGTGTGTAAATATAGTTATTCATTCCCATTTAATTTTGCAGGGTTTTGGTACCATAGTGCTGCTGTCGTGTGTGTCTTTTGGTGCAGGCATGCACACATTTCTGTTGGGCATATACCTAGGGCTGGAACGGCTGGGTCATCAGGTACATATGTTCAGCTGTAGTAGACGTGCTGGCCGTCTTCCACAGAGGTTGCACAGCCAGCAGTGAGGGAGATGGTCAGCTGCTCCATGTTCACATCAACACTTGTATTTTCTTTCTCATTGTAGCCCTGCTGGTGGGTGCATAGAGGTGCAGCATTGGGGGTGCAATTTGCACATCACAGGGTCGTTTGGAGAATTAAATACGTCAGTAAATGACAGGCACTTAGTGCCCGCACAGAGTGACCACGTGCCATAGTTAGTCCAAGCTCATTCGGTGTCGTGGGAGATGAGAGATGTCCTCAGGCACCACCTCCCCTCAAGGAGTCCCGGTCACATTTCCTGACTCCCCTCTGCCAGCACAAGCTGTGGTGTCTGGGGTTTCAAGTTGTCAGTGATTCCAGCTGAGATTCTCAGAACTGAGGGATTGAGGAGTACCAGATTGCCAGTGACTGAGTGATGAGACAGACACTTTGCTTCCCGGAGCCTCTTCATGACTGGTTCCCCCAGGAGGGATTTCTTCCCTGACTCCCACCTGGCTCCAGCTAAGAGCTGGGCAGAGAGGTGCTGGAGCAGGTGCTAAGTTATGATTTAGGGTTGTATTCTACCAAGATGCTCCAAACTCAAGTCAGCATGAAGCACTGGGTGTTGGGGTTTAGTTCATCAGCATCCTGCACCCCGAAGGTGTTTCCTGCTGCACAGAGACTGGGAGTTGGGAAAGGGCAGGGAGAGGGCACCAGGTTTCCATGGAGGAGGTCACCCCCTGGGAACTGAAATGGTGGCCTGCTTCCCTGGAGTCCTTCTTCCTCAGATTTCAAAGACATCCTAACTCCAGTCCTCCTTCATCCCCACCTGCAACCAGTGGCCAAGGCTGGTCTATATTACCTTCTAATTCCTTCACATCCATTCTCACAGCCTCTGCCCTGGATCAGGCCAAGATAGCCTTGTGCCTGGACTCTTGGGACAGCCTCCAGCTGCTTCCTGAGAGCTCTTTCCAAGAGAAACTGACTGTATTACTCTGCTAGGGCTGCCATAATGAAGTACCGCAGACTGGGTGACTTAAACAACAGAAATTTATTTTCTCACAATTCTGGAGCCTGGAAGTCCGGGATCAAGGGGTCGGTAGTGTTGGTTTCTTCTGAGGCCTCTCGCCTTGGCTTGCAGAGGGCTGTCTTCACGTGGTCTTCCCTCTGTGCCCATCTGTGTCCTAATCTCCTCTTCTTATAAAGATACCAGTCATATTGGATTATGGCCCACTCATATGACTTCATTTTACCTTACTCACCTCTTTAAAGGCCTTATCTCCATGTAGTCACATTCTGCGGTACTAGTGGTTAGGATTTCAGCATATGAATTTTGGGGGGGGGGGGACTCAATTCAGCCTATGGCACTGACCCAGCATTTTTCTGCATGTGACACATCCAGATGACATGTCTCTCCAAATGTGATTTTTATTTTACTTTCTTGCCTTTGCTGTTCTCCTGGCATTAGATTCTCCCCTTAGTCTTCTCTGTGTCTCCAAAGCCTTCCAGCTCAGTCCCCACCTCCACCAGGAAGTCTTCTGACCTCACAGGTGCTCTCCTTGCACTCCCTTCTTGCTTTATGTTTATTCCACTTGATTGAACAGTATTCCCAGTTTTATTCTCCATTGTTTCACAGAGAATGTTGTGTCTGTTCCACTTGACTATGTGCTCCGTGAAGACAAAATTCATGCTTTTCATTCACCTTTGCCTCAGTTCATGTCGGGCATGCAGCTGGTGATAAATAATATTATAGATTGATTAAAAAGTGCCTTTCGTGTGCCCTGCAAGGAGCTCCTTAAATGCTGAGCGAAATACTCGGTGGGGCTGGGGAGTGCTGTCATCCCTGCATGGCTGCAGGAGCCTGTGGCAGAGGCATTTTCACTTTAAGAGGCAATGAATTCAGGGACCTGGGAAAGGTTTAAACATGAGTCTTAAATTATTTGCTCAGCTTTGATTTTTATTTTACAAAATGCTGGGGCAGTGCTGGGAGCTATTTGCAGAAGGGGTGCGTAAGAGAGATGAAGAGAGACTAGGAGTGGATTTATCTAGATGTTGCCTCATAGAAAAATATGTGTGCACTGGGCAGGGTCTTCTATGATACGGAGGCATGAAGAACTTGGGGTTCTGCCCCTGGGCTCACTGGAGGGAGATTTGGTTTCTGTTCCTGCATTTTTGTCCCTCTGTTGGGGATGCATTGAGCTAAGCCACTGTTGAAAATGGCCCCTCCGAGGAAGCAAAGGAAGATCAGCTATTTATAGGCTGAAGTCAGACGCGACCCACCTTTTCAGCCTGTAATTTACAGTATATGATGAGAAAATGAACTTCTATTGCCGCAGGAATGTGAAAGGACAGGAGACCGATTTTTTCAGCAACTTGGGGTTTGGCTTATGTGCTTATGAAATGTCTGTGAAAATGGCCATTTTGCTTTGCCAGAAGACTGCTTTCTCTAGTCCACAGTCATCAGTGCAAAGGGTGCCCATGTCCTGTCTCTCTCAGGGACTGCTGACATATTTACAGCTGCGTAGGTGTAAGGGAGGTGGAGGGAGGGAAGTCTCTGTACCAGGGAGGGAGAAAAAGAGGGACAGAAAGGAATGAGCATGGATACAGTGTCATGATTTAAGACAGTGCTCTGGTTTTACAAAGCAGTAAGTGCAGCGTCCAAGAAGGGGCTCACTGGGGAGTTGGCTTAGATTGACCTTGTGACCATTATCTCGGCTATTGTGTGGGCTAGAGCTCCTGGCCTGAGTCAGAGCCCTTGAGGAAGCTCAAAGATTGATGATAACTTTCCATCCCTGAATAGACTGTATTTCTGGAGCTCTCTAGAGAACACGTGAAACTCAGCATGTGCTGAATGAAGAAACAAACTTTTATCAAATATCTATTATAGGCTAGGCATTGAGCTAGGTACAAAGATGAATAAGAGACACCTAGTCCCTGCTCTGAAGTTAGGGAGAGACTGTCATCATTTCAGGCCTCCCAGCCTCCATCCACCCCCAAGCCCTGGCATTCACCAGGGTCTCACTAAGGGAGCCTTGGGCTGCACCACATCTATGTTGAAATTTGAACTAAACTCCTAAACTTGCATTTCTGGCATAAATCCCTGGTGTGACATATGGTTGTCAGGGAGGTTGTGTGGAACGGGAGGAGAAGAGATGAGGACCGAACCTTGAGGAACACCACCGGAGGAAGGTAAACACATAAAGGAAATGAACAGCAAGAGAGTTAAAAGGAACAGGAATCTAGGGACATGGAAGTATGGAAATCAGAGTTCCAAGGAGAGAGTAACCAATAGTTTTAAAAGCAGAAGAATAAGAATTTGGTAATTAGGAGTTTGCAGGTAACTCCTGGGTCGTCATTTCAGAGGAGTGTTGGGAGTGGAGGCAGGTGGTTGGAGAGTGAATGGGAGGTGCGGAAGTGTAGATGGAGAAGGTGGCTAGAGAGCTGTCTCTGTAGATGTTCATCAGATCAAGCTTTTAATGCTCTTATTCAAATCTTCTGTATCTTTGCTAACTTTTGTTCTCCTTGATGTATTATTTATTGAGAGAGGTGCTAAAATTCCCCCTTGTCAGTGCTGATTTGTCAATTTCACATGGTAGTTCTATCAATCTTTGCTTTCTATATTTTGCAACTGTATTCTTAGGTGTGAACAATGTTAGAATTGTGATATCTTCCCGGGAAATGATTCTTTTTATTGTTGGATAGTGAACATCTTTGTCTCTAATAATGCTTTTACCCCGAAACTCCATTTTGTCAGGCTTCTTTTGATTGGTATTTAGTTGGTATATCTTTTTTCCATCTTTTTATATACAACAGTTGTCTTTTGTTTTAAGCATGTTTCTTGTAAACAACATGTAACCGGAGATAGTTTTTCTATCCAGTCTGATAATCTGGGTTTTAACAGTTGAGTTTAATCCATTTAATTTCTTGTGATTACTGATATAGTTGGATTTATTCTATTTTTTTCCCCTTTGCTTTGATTTCTCCTCTCTTTTCCTGCCTTCTTTGGATAGATGGCATTTTCTCTATTCTTCATTATCCCTCCTACTTATTTGAAAGTTATATATTCTTTTCTCATTTTTTCACAGTCACTTTAAAAATGATTTCATGTATACTTTACCTAACAAAGTTAGTAGCTCTATCCTCTGCTTGAACGATATGAAGAATTTAGGAAGTTTTAACCCTGATCACAACCTTCCATCCTACAAGTTTCTTTTGTACAATATTTTTGATTCCATCTTGATTTTTATGATTCCAAATTAATCATGATTTTATGGTTTATGTTGTTATTGTTTAGGTTTATGCACATGCTTACTCATTTCTTGCTCACCATTTCTTCTTCATTTCATTCCTCTGGCTTCGGTTTCCTTTTTCCTAATTTTCATCCTTTATACATGGAGGAAGAAAATTAGTTTTTCAGCAAAAGTCTGCAAATGGTAAATTCTTTCAGTCTTTACTCCTATTCTTTAGTGATCACTTAGCAGGGTATAGAATTCCAAGTGCACCATTACTTTTTTCTCATCTCTTTGAAAATAATATTCTATTGTCTTCTGTCTTCTATTGGGGCTGTTAAGACATTTGCTAATATTCTTTGGAGGTAATGTGTCCTTTCCATCTGGTACTGTCTGGTGATGGTAAAAACTGGCCCCCAAATGCTATGTTTTTTAACCTTCCAAGAACACCACCCTGAATTTTACATGATTACATTTTTTTAAAATTCTACTTATTGAATTTTGGCGAGGTTTTACGAGATTAGTAAAACATAATTTTATTTGTATATTTTTAGATAGAATAAATAAAAGTTAAGATTCTAATATTTTATTCCCACTGCCTAATGGATCATCTTGTGAATAGTATGTGGTTTTAAAAGTGGGGTGTACACAAAATCACCCATTTTAGGAGGCTTGCTATCATTTTAAAAGGACTGCTTGTAAAGAAAAGGGTGGGAGGGGGGAGTTTATATAGATTTGATTTTGTTAATATAAGAGGTGGACTTGACAATGTGTGATCTGTGAAGAAAGAATCAGAAGACGGGTGGAATCTGAATATATAAAGAAGATGGGAAACTGGAGAACAGAGATTGTGGAGAGCTTGAAAAGGAAGCAGAACTTTCTCTTCCTCTGAGATGGGGATTCTATATTTTCTTCCTTTGATTCTTAAGCTTCCAGGTCTTTCTTCTGAAGGCAAAGTTCACTCAAGGCACTCCCAATCCCCCCACCCTGACCCTGGCCCTAATCTTGTTCTTCAATAACTTCTTATTGCCTAATGAACAAAGGCCAAGCTTCCAAAATGACATTCCAAGTCCTCTGAGATTTAGATTTTGCTTAAATTAGACCATTTCTTAAACGGTCTTATCTCTTGTTTCTCCTTTTCACATACTCTGGCTGGTGAAATTAATCTACTTGCTGAACACGCTCTGCATTTTCTCATCTCCCCATTTTTGATCCCGAGTCCTCTCACCCTGCAAGCTAGTTCCTTCCCATTCTCTCGTCTATCCAGATATCTCTTTCAAGGTCCAAAACAAATCTCTCCTCTTATATGGTTCCTTTTTCTGGATTCCTCCAACTAAGAGGAATCTCCTTATTCTATGCCCCCATAGAGCCTTGGTCCTTCCTGGGGATAGTTCTCACAGCCTTCTTGCATTCTGTTATTGAATACAAGTTCTTCTCCCAGCCTAAGAACTTCTGAGGGCAGAAAACATGTTTAATTCCTCTGTGACCTTCAGTGTACCCCAAACATTAGAGGTACCCCTAAATGGTCATGAATGAGTGTGAAAGGGATTTTTATTTACATCAGTATGAAAATTATATATTGCCAGGAATTATGAGAACTGTCTTTGCTAGCTGGGCAGTCTGCAGGTCTCATGGGAGGTGGGAAAACTTCTATAGGGAGCCTGTGAATGTGAGGGTGGAAGTGGGCCTTATACTGGGCTCCCCACTCAGCCCTCACCTATGGAGGGGCCACAGAACTCATTCTGCGAGTTTGGGGAGCAGAGAAAGAGTGAGAGACTTTATTGGGAGAATATCCCTGTAGCTTTATTGCAAGAGAGAGGAGCTCCTGACTTTGCTTACTAAGAAGACTTGGCTGGGAGTGAGAAGACTAGTCCTAGCCTATGGCCCACTCCTACCTTGAGATCTCTGGGAGGATGACTTTGACCACTGCCCTTCTCTGGGACATCTACAAACATGGGAGATGAAGGAATGGACTAGAAGTTCCCTAAGGGACATTCCACTCTGTCCCCCTAAGGGACAGTCCCTAGAGCCTCGCCAGACAGGACCTCCTTGTCTGTCATCTCCCTTTCTTCCCATTGCTTGATCACTTGACTGCATTTGGCACCTGTCGTGGTATTCAGAGAGGGTCAGCCAATTAATCTATCCACCTGGTCCTAATTAAGAATGATCAAGAGCCTGGACATTCGTGAGCCTACAACCAGTTCCTAGAATTTCTCTAATTTCTCCAAAGGAGTGACACAAAGCAGTGAGTGGAAGCCTGAGATTGTTCCAGAATCTGACAAAGATGGGGAGGTATATCTTTGTCATGAAAGCAAGAGCCTGTACTGTCTGGGGCCTCACTAAACCCAAGGATGCCTTGTCATCTACCTGTAATTCAAAGCTGATAGCTGGGCAGGAACTTTCTAGGAACTTGTGAGATCTGAGTAGGGACTACAGGAAGGCATCACAGACTGATATTTTGCCCGATTAAAAGAGAGCAAAGTAGCTTCTGCATTTTTCTCTTCAGTGCTCAGCATAGCCCAGCTATTCAAGGAGCTTGGCATTTTCAGCCACCAAAGATACTTCATCCTCTTGACAACCCCCATGGCATAGGGTAGATTCTCAAGAAAAATTTGTGCCTTGGTTGGCTGATAATGCCAAGCCTCCTGAATGCTGTCCTTCTCATCATGAACTCTCAGGGAAGCAGGGAGTGAATTTACCTGTACGTGTTCACCATGTTCCAGGACCTATGCTGGGGGCTTGACATGCGGGTGCTCAATACAGGAAGGTTCACGGTCACTGTCCTCCCCTGGGAGTTCGTGATGAGAACAATAGCGTGAAATACACTAAGCTTCTTGCCACTCAAATTAAAGGCTTTGTTCTAAGAACAGCAAAGGCTGTTGCTTGCAAGAGCAACTTCCAGCAGCTTCTCTGTGCCCGGAGTCTACGTGCGGAGCAAACTGCCCACAGGGGGCGAAGGCATTGACTGGGGAAATTTTATATGATTAGTGGGGTGGAGACAGACCCTCAGCAGCTCAGCGCCCTGCCAGGCCTTCTGAGTTCTCACCCCTCGTTTCAGAGCAAGGTTTTCCACAGCAGTTGTTTTCTTCTCTTTTTTCTGAATTGCTAAGTGTGGCTGAATGATGGACGGGATTGGGAGGAACAGTCATGGACCCGAATTCTTTGATGCTTCAGTGTGTGGTGGGTTCTAGAGGGCGGGGATGGCCCGCCAGTCAGTTTCTGGGACCCATTCAACAATCACGTACTAAACCCTTCCTGTGTGCCCGGCAGGTAATCAGAGAGGGTCTGGTTTTGCTGTGCTGTACCAAGATGGTACCTTCCCTCAGGGATGCCCTGAGTCTAATGGGGGAGCCAGAGGTACATAAGGAACCGAGGCAGAATGTGAACAGTGTAGTGCAGTGTGTCTCAGTCTTTTAAACATATGTCTCCTGTGGAGAAACATATAAATCTTGAAAATTCCTTTAAAGTTTGTGTTTCAAAAGCAATAGAGTGGTGTTTTTTTTTTTTTTGGTTTCCAAATATGAAATTATAATATTGAATATATTTTAAAAACTACACATGTCCTCCTGAGATGTTTAAAAAATTTTTTATTGAGGTATAACATGCATATATAGTATAGTATATGAATTTTTACATGCCTATGCATTGGTATGAATACCACCCAGATATATACGGAGTATTTCCAGCACTCCAAGAGGCCCCCTCATGCCCCTTCGAAGTCACGACCCCACCCCACTCATCCAGAAGTAACCACTATTCTGATTTCGATCAGTGTACGTGAGTTTTGCTTGTTCTTGGACTTCATTTAATGGGATCATGCATTTATGGTTTATGTCCGGCTCCTTTGCTTGTATTACATGTTGCATGTAGCAGCAGTATATTCTTTTTCACTGGTGGGTAGTATTCCATTGTGTGACCCCACACGATTTACGTATCCATTCTCCTCATTTGAGAACTACTGGTGTGGTAGGAAAGAGCTGTGTTGGCAGCCAGACAGACTTAGAAAGTCACAGCTCCTTTTCCTTTCTGTCACGTGACCCAGAGCAAGTCACTTCACCTGGAGTCTTGGTTTCCTCACTTGCAGAATGGGGGTCATTGTACTCATCTCATGTGAGGATGGGAGCCACCGTGGAAGAAGCCCCTGGCGCAGTGCCTGGCACATAGTGGGCACTCAGTGGATGGCAGCGATGATGACAAAGGGATGTAAGGGTCGTGTGTTTGTTGCTGTGGGTGCACAGAGGCCCAAGGCTTTAGCCATGCTCTCAGGGTGGGTTGCACTGTAGTAACAGGGGCCCTGGGGGAGGTTATGTGTGAGCAAAGACACAGAGGGCTGACAATGCAGAGTGCGTCCTGACAATGCAGGGTGCGTCGGAGGGACAACCCTGAAGGGAATACAGAGGGGAAGCTGTGGAGTCTTCACGCCCGAGGGCGTTCCGTGGAAGCTAAGAACGGCACACACGGGGTCGGCAGCAGAGACTGTGCTCAGGGCCAGGTGAAAACACACTGCTGGCCCAAGCTGCTCCTGAGGTACCTGTGAGGCGAGGCGGGAAGGTAAGAGCAAGGCCAAGGCCATGGGTGGGAAAGCTAGAGCAGATGTGGGGGTGACCAGACCCGACCCCTGATGCCTGCTGCTGCTTCCACTGCTTCTCTGGCTAGTGGGCTTTGAGCACATCCTATGTGCCAAGGACCGTGTTAAATAGAATACAGATGTTCTCATTGAATCTCCATCTGGTTAAATGAAGTAGATCCAACTCTGTCCTCCATTTACAGATGAAGAGACCGAGGTTCAGGGAAGTTGACTAGCTAGTCTGAGGCTATACAGCCATTTTGCTCAGGGTTTACTTTTCCTTTTTTGTGGGGGAGATGAATATTCAACACACTGCCTCACATCCTCTGGACAGCAGAGCTAGCTTCTCTGGGTGGCCATTCATGCCTTCTCGGTACCTCCAAACTGGGCAGCATCTTAATTGGGTGGACAGTCGTTTCCAATTTGGTTGCCCTAAAGGGCGGTGGCTGTGGGGTTGGGATGCTCCTGAGATGTGTGTGAACAATTTCCACTTCTTGGGAGAGATTGGAAGCTGAATCTTTATTTTTTCATCCTGGCCACTCTGGTCTGACTTGAGGAGAGAATTTGGGACCAGATGTGTTATGGGCTGAATTGTGTCCCCTCCAAATTCATATGTTTAAGTCCTGACCCCCAGGATCTCAGATTGTGACTGTACTTGGAGATAAAATCTTTGAAGAGGCAGTTAAATTAAAATGAGGTCATTAGGGTGGGCCCTAATCCAATATGATTGGTGTCCTTATAAGAAGAGGAGATTAGGACATAGACACAACAGGACAAAATGAAGGCATGTGAAGACACAAGGAGAAGATGACCGTCTACCAGCCAAGGAGAGAGGCCTCAGAAGAAACCAAACCTGCTGACACTTTGATCTCAGACGTTCAGACTCCATGACTGTGAAAAAATAAATTTCTGTTGTTTAGGCCCCTCAGTCTGTGGGACTTTGTATGGCAGTCCTAGCAGACAAATACTGTCATTCAAGTCATCTGAAGCTCAGACAGGAAAACTTAAGGTTTTAATAATAACAATAACAATAACAGTGTTAATCATCATTGCCAGTGTACCTTGTGTGTGTAAATATTAAAAGGCCATTGTGGGTGATGGCACTTGGGTATAAAGAAGATGATATGTTCCTCATTAATAGAGTTGCATTTCTTTTTAGAATCTCCACCATGCCAGAGTCCCAGGGAGAATTCAATAATGAGTGCTGCCTGGTGTTACTAGTTCATCTATAGATCAGCTAAATACTGAATAATTAACCTTACTTTACCTGCTTATTTTCTGAGAAGTGCTTGTGCCCTTTGTCTTCAGCCAGTGGGAGCAGGGAGGTGGAGTGTCAGAAGGAGGACCTGTAACAGGCCTCGGGCTCCTTCTTTCAAACATCCTCGCCAACGAGTTGTGTCTAGACTCAGGGGGCAGCCAGAGAGCTCACGGAGGAGATCTATCACGGAGATATATATCCGGGGACAGTCATAAATGTCTCAGCTTGTGATGTGTTTGGGTGAGTTACAGAACCAATAGTTTTGATCAAGTGCTCAGCTCTCCTCAATTAGCAGAAGGATAATGAGAATTGAACAGAGGGGGGCACGAGGGAAGAAAGTGGGGGCGAGCTGGGATGTTGTGGTGGGGGGCTGATGGCTTCTGCTTAATTACAGGAGGCCATTCTCTAAGCTTCCTGGGTGGGCCCTGACCTTTGCAGGGGTGGGGAATCCTGGAGACGGCTTCTGAAGATTAATAACCCCTCTCTTTGGGGAGGCTTTCTCCTTCCGGGCACTTCCACTTGTATCCATCTTAGTTCCTCCTGCGAGCAACTCCATGGACAGAGAGGCAGGGAAGTGAATGCTCATTTTTCAGTTGAGTCTACTGGGACCAGAAGTTGGGAGGGGGTGGGAATGGAAGCCCCTGAGGCGGGCGGAAGATGATGGGGGTTAAACAGAGTCAGCCAAGGCCTCGCTCTGATTCCCAGCGGGCACTCTGTGGTGCCGGGACGGCGACTTTGGCACTTTATTTTTTCCCTCTTTCTGTTTTTCCCTCTGGATTCCCCCCTTTTTCTGTTTCTTCCTTCCTCTTTCTTAGAACTCTCTCTTTCCTCTTTCGCTTCTCCTTGTTTTCTTTCCCCCTTTCATTCTTTTCTTCTTCTAATTTCTCTCCATAGCATTCATAATGAATTACTTCTTTAAGCTAGCCTTTATTGGAGTTTAGCATCAACACACACCAGTCATTTCTGGGCACCAGGGACACACTGAAAGAGAGAAGAACCAGTTCTCACAGAGGGAGGGTCCAGAGTGGGCCACTGATGATTAAATAGGTAATTATTATAAGGCAGAGTTGGGGTTTTAGGAGGTCCAATGAATAACTCTCATCTTTCTCACCCAAGATCTGAGCCACTGAGAAATAAGATAAAAGGGTAAGGCAGACAGGACATCAAGAACACTGAAATTCACGAGGAAGCTGCTGTTGGAGATCACAGCTTATACCTTGACGCACGTGGGCTGCCTGACACTGAACCTTGGAGTTTGCCCAGCTTGTCCACCAGTCACAGGCAGCTTGGGTCAGGGCAAGGCTCTCCCTTGCAGCAGGAGAGCCTGCCTCCCAGAAAGATCTACAGCGGGAGGAGCAGCCAGGCATGGGATGTGCTTCCTGCAGGGAACTTGTTTCCAAGAGGGAGGAGGAGGAGGTGGAGGAGAAGGAGGAGGACCAGGTTACTCAGGCCCAGGTTCCCCTTCTCCTTCCCATTTATCTGAATCGGTGTGGACTCAGTGTGAGTGAGTGAGGGGTGGAGAGAAGCCAGGAGAATGAGGCTAGCAGAAGCACCTCATGTGATGAAAACACCAGAAGTGGGAAGAAGTGCCTCCCCCACCCTCCGCCCCAAACCGCCACTCACAGCAGTTGTGTGTGTATGTGAGTGTGTGAGTGCATGTCTGTGTGTGTCAGTGAGTGTATATGTGAGTGTATGAGTGCGTGTGTGTGACAGTGCACACAGGAGGAACCTAACGTAGTGTAGGGGCATCAGAAGGCCTTACCTCACATGGGAAATGACATTTAATCTGAGACTTAAAGGATTGCTACCTACCTTGATGTGATAAAGTGCCACACATAATCCAGAACAAATTAAGCAAATTTACTCCTCTTCTTTCTTCTCTAACCTTTTTCTTTATAAAACAAAACTCTGGAGAAGTGTTTCATTCAGTTATTCTGTCAACAGATATATATTTAATGCCCATTAAATGCAAGTCACTTCACCAGGTGGGAGAAATAGAAAGATTAATTGGATGTGGCTTCTGTTCCCCAGGAGCATTTGAATTGTATGCTGGGTAAGACTTCCTCATAGACATGTGACATGCAGACATGCGAGGTGGGGCCTGGGGCATTTGTTGCTTGTTGTCTAAGAGCTCTAAGTGGGCTACATGAGGGCTTTATGGGGCTCATGTTGGGAAGAAGAAACTTCTTGTTAAGGGGAAGAGATCAAATTTGAGCTAAGCCTTGAAGGGCGAGTAGGATGCAAACAAACGGATAGTGACTTGGCCTTCCAAGTAGAAAGAACAGCGTCAGCAAAGGCATGGGGCAGGAAATCAAAGGACAGATACTTGCAGGATCAGTGAGTGGTCCAATATGTCTTATAGACTATACAAGAAGGAAGATGCAGGAAAAAATCAACTTTGAAAAAGAGGTGGGATCTAGACTCTTGAAAGTCAGCATAAGGGTCTGTCCACACTTTCATCAGTAATGGTGCTGATGAAAGTGGCTGAGCAGGAAATCTGACATAATTATATGGGCATTTGAGAACAATCGCTCTGATCATAGTGCTCTTGGGTTGGAGGAGACAGAACTTGGAGACAGTAGGAATATTGGACAGCTTTGGAACAGCCCAGGTTATAAGTTCTGACTGTCAGCAGTGGAAGTGAGGGTGGAGCAAGTGGGTAGGGGTTGCCTCATTCTGTGACTTCCCCAGAGGTGCTCCAAGATCTATGATCGCATGAGGGGAAGAAGCAAGGGGGCCACTTGCTCATGTTTGGATCTGATCAAGGGAGACACAGAGGAAGCTCATGGCTGTGGAATGCAGGCCCCAGGGAGAGAGCTCAGGATTCTAGCAGGATAGGATCTCCTGGCAGGTCCTTTGTGACTGGGGAGTGGGAGGGGTGATAAGAGAAGAGACGAGCAGGTGGGCTGGTGCTCAATGAGGTCCATGGGGCTGTGTAGGAGCACGAGCACGAGTGTTTGTGAGTCCTCTCTGCTGAGCCTTGTCTTGTCATGTAAAAATTAGGTTCTACCAAAGGCAGAAGCAATAAGGAAAGCAAGACCCAGAGAGATAGACTTAAAGACAAACTCACGATGGTGAAGAAGCCAGATCAGAGCAGTACTCAGAGCCCCTGCATGCAGGTCTCTGCTGTGGGACATTGTCACTTCCCTCCCAAGGTGCCAGCCTTCCTCCATAATTGCTTGAACTTAGTGACTTTCTTGTTCTCAGAAAGAGAAAGGAGCTTATTAAGTGAAGTGGCTGCCAAGTGTATTTTAAGATGAACAAAGCCAGATCATTTTTTTCTCACCACATACCACACATAATTGTATGAAGGGCAGGATTTATTTGGTTTGCTTTATGATTTTTCCCCCAAGCTTAATTACAGTGTTAAAAAGGCAACTACAACTTGAAAGAAACAAGCCCCATGGTTGTGGAGACCAGCATGACCATTCTGAGTGTGAAACACAGGTTCTTTGTGAAGGGAATTAATTGTATATGAAACTTTGGGGCTTATGTAAAACACATTTTTATGAAAATAAACTTGAACAGTCATTAAAATGAATGGTTGTTTTAAATAAGACTCAAACTGCATGGCGGTGCCAAGGAATTTTAGATGCCTCCTTTATTGGCTTTGTTTTGGGTTCAACTCTGCATTTTCTAAGACAATATCAGGGCCCTGGAGGTAAGTCTCAACTTATAATTGGGAATCAAATGTATAATTCCAATGATAGATTATTAGGGGAGGTAAGGAAATGAAAAAGCTTGAATAGTATTTAGGTCTAAATAACTTCATGAATAAGTAATTCTATGTTGAAAAATCCAACATGTGAGCAGGAAGTATTGCCTGGTGGTTTGGCCTCAGGCCAAGGAACCGATTAATGGACTCAGCCTTCCAGCTTTGGGACGCTCCCTGGGCAGCCTAGAAGTTAGAAATGTGAGGGAAGATCTTCACTTCCTCATCAGCCAGCATTGACACAGGATGTCTCTGGTTTAGAGATCTGTGTGGTTCGGGGGCAAGTCCAGAGCTGAGCTCTCAGGTGGGATGGGCTACTGTGAAACAATGCACTTCTCTGGGGTTCATCAGAGGTGAGAAAAGTGATCATGGACTTAGGGGGGCCCACACAGGAATGTCCGGGAATGTCCAGGAATGTTGGAGAGGAGGTTGGGGTTAGTTACCTTTGTGTTTGGTATTCTGCACTTCTCTCTTGCTGGAAAGATGGAGTTGGAACAACACTGCTCAGCAGTGTGGGCTCAACTCCCACTCCAGTGCAGATGGGAAAGTGACATCCTTTTTAATTAGTGGGAACTTGAGCTCATGGTCCCCAATCCTTGGAAGAATGCTCCACTGCTTTCCAACCACCCCCCACATATGGTCCCTACCCCACTAATCACTAGCATTTCTCCTCTCCTTAAGGGCACATTTTCCTCCCTGCACTGAGATCCTTGTGGTTACTTAAACAAAAACCTGCGTAAGGGGAAAGAAGAGAAGTTCTTGGAGTTGTATGTAGGGATGTACAAGAAGAGTGCTCTCATCTGGGTTTGTATCGAGGTACATAGTTTAATTGATGGCCCATTGGCCTCAATTCCAGAATAGGTAGTGTCGCCATTTTGTTCTTCCCAAAGAGTTGTGAGTTCTCAGCAGTATAACACCTCGTCCTATAGAGCAATACCCTTCTCTACTCGCTTCTCTGATTCCCTGCATACGGTTCTTACCTGGTTGAATAGAGTGACCCAGTGGCAGTGAGAGGCCTCCAGAATTGGAGGCAGTTTGTGTAGTGAAGTGAGAGAGCACCCAGGTATTAACTGCCGGGCAGCAGAAAGCTCCCAGGGTGGCGTCTCTTGCAACCTCCAGGTACCAGTCTGAGAGGCTGTAAGGAGGTCTTCTTGGCTCCGTGGCTCCTTCAGGGGGTGCACTGTTACTACTACTGGCCTCTGGACACATTCCTCTGCCAGTTTGTCTCCATCTCCTCATCATGTTGAAGGTGTTTGTAGACTGTGGTGTGATGGTATCAGACACATTGGTCCCATGATAACTACTGCCGGGACTCCTTGGAATAGTACAGTTGCCTAGGTGGCTCTTCCATATCCTTAGGTGCGAGGCTGACCCCACATCCCCACAGTCTGAGAGTGAGGACCAGTGGGCTCCGCCTTCTGCTCCATGGAGAGGGACCTGGGGCAGGGCAGGGAACACTGTAGGTGCTTAGGAAGACTTGTCCAGTGGTTTATTTTTTGTGGTGAAGACACATTTGAGCCTAGAAGTTCTGAAGTGCGTTTTGATCCAGCCCCCAAATGCATGACTGGAAACACAGAGGCCTGACATTTCCCTTTCCTTTCAGCCACATGGCTCAGTGAATCAATTCAAACCCATTAAGATTTTCAGAATGACAGGAGGAGGAAATCCTTCCACTGAACACTCTTAGGATACTGTGACCGAACACCATTTCCTTGGACCTGGACCATTTTCTCATTTCGAAAATCCCATCAATTGCAATCCCCTCCTCGAGGCTGAGCATCTGGATTTTACTTTCCTATTTCTTGACACAAAGCCTGTAGCAAAGGCTTGTAGATATATGAATTACACACTTGTTAGTAACACCGTGTTGCCCCATGTTTAAGAGGTAACGTGGAAAGAGTTTTCAATTTTTCTGGATTTGTAAATCTAAAGAGATAATTATCGTTCAGAAGAGTGGGGGGCAGCCACCAGGGTCAGGAAACTTGGTATGCAGACCTGGGCTCTGCTCCTAACTGTTCTTGTGATGCTTTTTGGTAGGATTCTCTGTGAAATAGTGTGTGTTTGTGCATGCATGTGTGTGTGTGTGATGTCTTAAGCAAACTGTTTTTCTGTGGGAGCACAATTGAATTTTGAAAAATCTAAATTAAGCACATCTTCTCCAGAGCACATCTGTTGCACAGAGTGAGACCCATTCTATCAATACAGTTGCCTGCAGAGCAATGAAGTCATCTGCATCTAATTCCTGAAACCAGAAATGAGGATAACAGGCCAGTATTAAATATCAAATTTTTCCACATTTTGCTGTTCTCTTCCAGAGAATGCAAAGAACACTGACATATTTTTGGGAGCTCAGGTGGATAGCTAATGGACTGGGGAAGCTTTCAACTCAACTGGAGCGATACATAAAGAGAAAACTTCATTACAGTTAGGACTCAGTGGGTTAACTGGATAAACAAGTAGCCTCTGTATTTCATAGCATCTAAGACATTATTGATTTTAAGATGCACCATTATTTCACAACCTCTGAGAAAAAAAGTGCTGCCAATTAAACTATGACCACAATGCTTCATAACTTAGAATTGTAATTCTATACTTATTAAAAGAGCTCTCTAAGGCTTATGTAGATACTTGTGCATACAGTAAAATGAAAATATAAGCAAAATACATTGGTTACAGTATTCCTAAACTGTGTTCACAAGATGAGCTCTTCTGAGTGACTCTCTGACTTAGAGTAACTGGCATCTGTTTTTCTCTACGTGATGCCTCCCGCCATGACATTAAGAGCAGTGGTCATGAGCATTTCTTCCCAGAGCACTATACTATTGATGTGGGGTTTTCTTCCCAAACCCTGACATCCATTTACAAGTTCTAGAGCTGGTGTTTTCTTGATTTTGCCAGAAGGTAAGAACCCAGGACTCATTTTTTTCTCAAATGGTCCTTAAATGGTTTATTGATTGAAAGACTGAGGTTTGTGATTATGTAACCTTGCCATCAGAACAACAACCAAATGTGTTCACGTGTGAGCAATGACAATGCCATAACCTCCAACTGACCTGACAATAATTGTAAGATGCCACCACCAACACTATGAGGGCTGCTCTGGTAAGCTGCTTCCTACTTCCTTCTTCCTTATCTTAGATAGCCATTATTTGTAGAACACAAAGTCTCAGGTATAACGTATCCAATTCGGTGCATGGATGAGGATGCCTGATATCCTAAGTGGCCAAGCCCTGTATGTTTAGTTCCTGGAAATGAGAAGTAGAAGAGAGAGGGGGAGCCTAGATTCTTGCCTTTGAGGACCAGTGACTGCACCTACTAGTAATATGTAGTTCAAGGAATAATCCAGCTTAAATAGTTTCTAGTCAGGAAGGCTTACCCAGTACCCTCCCTGTGCTAACATAGTACCTCATACTGAGCTCCCTCACAGCATGCTCCATCCATGCTGTGTAGTGTGTCTCTGTTTATGTGGCTGTTGTGACCCCTTTGAGAGCGGCAACCATATTTATTCATCTTTGTAATCCAGTGCATAGTGCAATGCCCAGGGCTCAGTAGACTTGAGTGAACGTTTGTCAAAAGGCTGAGGAGGGAGAGAATGGGGCAGGAAATGCTCAGGGGTAGAAAAGTGTCAGCCAGGTTTATAGAAGGTGGAGTCGTGTGTGTGACAGGAAGCAGTGGAAAGTCAGAGCACGAGGGGAGGCTGGTGCCAGTTCACAGGGGGCTTTGAGTACTAGCAGGAAGATTACTTGGCTGCACAGAACCTGACAAAGATATTTCTGGCACCTACGTGTAATCCGACATGTACGTTGAGTCACAGATAACAATGTGGCAAAATGAATTGGTCTGTATTAACCAAATATCAGATGAGGTTATCCAACTAGAGAACCTGATACACCTGAAACTTAGTGAAGTAGGTTATTTTTTAATAGTAACATTCATTTATTCATTCAATGATTCATCAATGATTAATATGATGACCATGGACAAGGCACTGAGGATATGTGGATGACTAATCCATAATTTGTACCTTGAAGGAGATTACAGTCTAGTAGGGGAGACACATCTGTGCATATTCACATAACTTTGGATATATAAAGATACAAGGGATTTGTAAGATATAAAAATATTTGGGGTTCAGTGTATTCTATACAGAATCCTGTGGGGACACAAAGGAGGAATTATCTTTACATGGGTGGGTCAAGAAAAATTCCAGAGGGCCAAGATGATTCTTAAAATATTTATGACCAAGATAGAGATAATTGTCCTCTATAGAAGTATTTTCCACAGAGGGCCGGTACCCCCCTGACAAAAAGGGTTCTGTGGTTAATTAAGTTGAGAATACAGTGCATACTCCATTCCCATCTTGGAATTCACAGTGGTCAGATCAGTAGTAAAAACAAACAAATAACAAACAAAATGCCAGCTTATTTGGTTTGGTTTAATCTGCCATCTTTCCAAACTTAGTTGACCACTGAACCTTTCTGTGGCAGAACACCTATTAATATCTTAACACCTATTAATATCTTACAGCTATTAATATCTTCACATTACAGCTTAGGAAACATGACTGATGCCTGATTTGGGTGGGGCCTTATCTGAAGGCAATGGGCATTGGGCATCCTTTCCAAGACTGTGAATTTCTGCTATTCTTAGACTTCTCCTGAAGAATTGATATTTTTTATATGTGTGTGAATGCATGTGTTCATAAGCATCGTTTGTGCTTTTTGGTATCCAAAATTCTTTTAACAAAGACCAAAAATTATATGGCTTCTGTCTCAAAAGCCATATAACTTTGCGTGGGAATGACTACTGTATTGATATCAACTGTTATTAGACTATAAAATGCAAATGGTGTTTATGAAATAATTTAGAGACTGAAAAAATGCGTATACTTTGGTCACTCTCCTTAGTGAATTCTTCTACCAAGTAGAATCAGGGCTTTTAAGACATTCTGGCTAGTTGCAATGCTTTCTTAGACTTTAGTTTTATAAGTAATTTTGGTCCCAATGCAGAAATCACTTGTCAAATTACCTGGAGATTTTTTTCATCTCAGTCACTGAATATTGTAAAGCTCAAAGCCAGAAGGACCCTTATTGTTATAATGAAAAAGTTCAGCTTCAACTGAGCAATAAAAATAAATGTTCACCAATACACTTATTCTGAAGATTCTGTTGTATTCCAGAAGGTTTAAAATGACTTTGGATTTTTGATCACCAGTGTTCTGCATTGGGACCTCCTGTCAAACAAGTCTGCAAACTGAAATCTCATATACCAAACTCATATTTCCAGTTTAACCAGAAATGTATTCTGATTTGTAGACCCATAGGCAATGTTCAATTTATATTTATTGCTTGATTGGCTGAGGGCATTAAAATATGGACGTGGTTATCTCTAGTCTTCCAGATGCCCAAACTCCTTCTTTTACTTTAGGAAGATATCAGAGCAAAGTTTAGCAAAGCATTGCAGCCCATGA
This sequence comes from Tapirus indicus, assembly GCA_031878705.1. Taxonomy (NCBI): domain Eukaryota; kingdom Metazoa; phylum Chordata; class Mammalia; order Perissodactyla; family Tapiridae; genus Tapirus; species Tapirus indicus. The sequence goes on along the minus strand of CM062923.1, from coordinate 19,002,206 downwards.
CCAGAAAAACATCACAAGTGGTTGCTTTGTGATCCTTTGAGATGTGGCTTCAGGGCCGACACTATTTCCTTGTGTGTATTTGGGTAAAGAGAAGGTTTTCAAAAGTGTTAAATAAATGAATGAATGAATGAATGCATGCATGCCAGGACGCCTTAAGCAACTTTCTGACTTGAGCTTTTTACATGTTAGAGGGCAGATCTGTGGATTTCTGAGGCAGGACAGCACTCTCCCCTTGACTTACACACTCATTATAAACCTGACCAGATGATATCCAGCGAGTCCCAGGATACTAGACATGAAAACATTTCCTTTCACCTTCCTTCCAAAGTGTGTTCCCTTGACAGCCCTCCGGCCAAGCCCCCTCGTCTGGGAAAGGTGCCAGGGGGGAGGAGTTGGTGAGCAAGGCTTGAAAGGCATCTGAGGGTAATGAGAAAAACACGTCTCAGTGCGCACACAGCTCCTTCTGCCTTGGCTAGGCCTGTGTGAGCTTGTGGGAGAGGCTAAAGAGCACATTCTTTAAAATCCTGGCCCTTAAAAGGAATGCATCTTGGGGCTGAGATGTCAGTTTGGTTCTGCGCTGACCGCAGGACAGTTCTTTTGTTGCTGACTTTTTGACATGATAAAACGCAGCCCCTTCCCCTGCACTCTGGGGATGGTTCCTAGAACTGATGAAATTTCCAGCCCTTACTCAGCCAAACTGTACTGGATTTATATCACAATACAAAGAGTTTACACATTGCATTTCTATCCTTCCTCTTTGGCTTCCTTTCCCATCATCCCCATCTCAAAACCGTGTCTTATCTGGAACCAGCTACATTAGATGTCCAAGTAAGCCTTTGCTCTGGACCCTGGGGTCAGCCGAGTCACATCCATTTTTCTCTACCTTTTAAAAAGCCGGTCTGAGCCTCTACCTCTCTTGCCCACAGCAGGTTGGGTCAGATTGTGGGTGGCCCGAGAATGAGCTCATCCGCTTGTCTCACTGCCCAGCTCACAGCTCATCTTGCTGAACTGTCACTTGCTGAGTTAAATCTGAGTTCCTAAAACATCATTCTTCAGCTATTTTCGTCTTGGGAGATTTTACGCATTGCTTCTTCAAATGTATTCCAACTTTGTTTCGAAATTTGGCTTTGCTGACTTCTGACCTTACAATAGGTGCCCTGAGTTTAACTGCCTGATGTTACTTTAGAATTGACCAGACATTACTTCTTCCCTTTCCTTGCATTTGGAAAGACAAACTGTGACTCTTGCAGACGAGGGGCTTCTAACTGGCTTTGCCAGTTATAAAGTGGAACCTCAGTGTTGACAAAAGCTTCGCTTGTTCATTCCTTTGCTTGGGTGTTCTGTGTCCTAGCACTGCAGGAGGCAGTAAGCAAGTAATATGTACATATGGCCTACCTTTTAGGGGTTTAGAGTTAAGATGAGATGTACCTACTTGCAGCAAAGTTATATCCCAGCAGGACTAAGGTATCACAAGCAAAGTCTCTGGGTTCATGAGAAGGAGGATGTGTGGCTGGAAAACTACGAAGCAAACCTGGTAAACTATGTATCCTGAGCACTTGGTACAGCTTCTGCAAAGCCTGAAGGGGGCAGAGAGAGAAATATTCTCTATCCCCAGCCGTAAGGAACTTACGATCAACTGGAGGAGACGAGGCGCATGCAGTCCACTGTGAATACTTGTCCAGGGAGAGACACATGCCTGAGACTATGAGCTGTGGTTGGGTGTCACTGTTCAATTAGCCCCAGTCATCTGTTTCTCCCACTGTGTGGGAGGCAGATGGTCCCTGGAAGTTACGATGATTCTAGAAAAGACTTGCGTCTCCACTTCCAGCCACGCTTAACTGAGATGATCAGGAAAAACTGGCAATCACCTTAGCTTTCGTGATCACTTTCCATACATGTACCTTTCTGCAAAACAGGTTCCAGCCATTTCCATTTTCTAAATTCCTAAGTGACTTTGATTTTCAATATAGTTACAAGTGTTTTGGGGCTTTAAATTTAATGAAATGGCTTTTAAATAAGTGCAGAGACACTGGAGAAAAGGGCATTACAGATTTTCACCTTGTCTCCCTAGCCATTAACCTTGCTTGCCTGACCACTGGAATTCTGCAGGGGGCATAGGAGGCACGGTCTGCAGGACGAGGCGAAGGAACTTTAGGAATGTGTTTTGAGTGTTGAATTCCTTTGGTTTTTCAGCGGGAATAGCTTTGTGTCCCTGTGCACAGAAGTGGGCTGTTGTATTCTCAGTTCTTCCCATGAATGATCTCTCTGAGTAGGTGGGAGATTGCCAGATTGGAGGGATGTTTGTGCTATGCCCCTATAAACGTCCTTCGAAAGTCCTCATGTCTTCTCTTTTTATCATTCCTTTTCCTGTAGGTGCGTGCACCACATAGATACACACAGATACATGGGATCCTCAAGAGGCATACAGTGTGAGGACTGGGATGGCCATTTTGCAAGGCCAGGTTTGTAAAGCCAACGCGGTGTGGCAACAAAGCCCTGGCCGGGGCATTAGGAGGCTTCAGCTCTGGTTCTGGTTTTTGTCTCAGTGTGGCTCTGGGCAACCTATTTTCCCTTTTCTCCCTTATATTTCTCAATTGTACTATTAGGTGTTTGACAATATAATCATTAAGGGCTTTCCATGATTCTAAGTATCTTTCCCTCCATCTTATGTGGGACGTGGAGTGAAAGTGTCAATATAGCAAGTTGTGTCTTGTAGGGGGTGTTGGAGCCAAAGCTGACAGTTGAGTCCAAATGTGTTGTCCATCGGTTAACTACAAGGAAACCATGGGAGCCAGGGTGCAGTGCCTCGTGGGGCTGGGGCTTGGGAGAGGGACATTGAGGAAGCAGGGCCACTATAATGCCCACACCTGCAGGGGGGCTTTAATTATTTCTTGGCCAATTTGCACGGCTGGGTTGATTTATTTAAGGGGGCTATGGTGGAGTGAGTCCTGACCTTTTCTGTTCCATGCTGGAAATGAGGAAAACTGACATTTTCCTTTAATGAGCAGTATATTTTCCTTCCTCAGTGACCTTCCAAGCGTTCCAGAATGAATGATTTAAAACACACTTAAACCAGATTTTCAAGTAGAGGTGTGAATGCAATAGTTTCTCCATAGGATGTACTCAAGGATCAGGGCTGCTCAGAGTAGAGATGGTTGAGACTTATATCATAATCCTTGAATCCCTGAAGAGTTGGGCTCGCTAAGAATCCTGATGAGATGCAAGTAAGTCTTCTTCTCTCAAGTTCAAGAGCCAAGAGTGGTCACCTAAACCAACAGCCTAATTACAACCACTGAAGAGATTCTGTGGGCAAAGTTGTGAGTTCTGCGAGGAAACAGGTCTCAGTCAGCCCATCCTCCCTCTGGTCCCATGATCCATGTAACTCCTCCTGGTAACTAATTTGGAGTTTGTGAAAGTTGGAATATGTCCTAGTGGAACTTTTCTGTCCTAATCATGAGTCTTCCATCCATCCATCCATCCATCCATCCAAATAGCAAACATTCTCTGAGCATTTGCTCTGTGCCATGTGCTAATCTAGATGGTGGGGCTAAGATGGTATAATGGGCATTTGTGGGTTTCCTCCTCAGGATTTAGACCCCTCATTTCCTCTGCCAAAAGGAAATTTTCCGTGGCTATAGTTTAGAAGAGATTACCTCTATCTCCAGCTATAGATGTGGCCTGATTGACTGGATTGGTGGACCCCATTGACACCACACCATCCTTCCAGCAGCTAGTCAGAATCCCATGATAGAATTCAGGCCATCAAGGGTCAGCAGGAGTCAACCTAAAGACTTTTGAGATATCAGGTATGTGGACCTCTGTCTTCCTCTGGATTAGAGTCTGGAAGCATGTCCAGGGACTGTGGGTGGCCATCTGGTGACAATCAGGGAGAGCCTGCAGAGGATAGACCCAATGCCAAGAAACTTTAGCAGAGAATTTGAGAGTTAGAACTCAGGTCCTGGTCACATCCCTTGAGCCTTTGAATCCAGCTTTGCTTGAGGCCACACCTAATTCAGTTATGGGGGCCAATAAATTCCTTTTAATGTTCAAGCCAGTTTTCAGATGAGTTCTGTTCCTTATAACTGAAGACATTCTAACAGATGCAGAGGGAGCATTCATGCAGAGGTTAGGAGCTTGGATCCCAGGATTAAAAAAGAGCTTGGACCAGGCTGCTTGGTTTTGAATCTCAGTTTTACCACCCACTAGCCTGTATGGCCTCTTCGTGCCTCATATTTTTCATCAGTAAAATGAGAATAACATTCCTGCTTCATAGGGTTGTTGTAAGGATTAAGTAAGAATGTAAAGGCACTCAGAAATGGTGCTTGGCACATAGTGAATGCCACATAATATATAAAAAACAATAAGAATAAATAAAATAGTGAAAAACGCTTGGTGTCCATTCTAAAGAAGCTTACAGTTTCCCTTCTGGCTGCTACCTCCATGGAGAGGTGGGACCAGATAATGGTAACACCAGTCATCACAAGTACCGCTAATCTGAGTAAAGAATTCTCAGCACTTATTGTAAGGACTGTTTGAGCAAAATGTAAAACTTCTTCATCAATTAAAACCATCAGTTAGCTTTATAATGATGTAATACCACTTTCATCAAGAGTAGAAGCTGTCAAGCTCACGTACAACAGTGGAAGAGGTAATTTGTCACACCACTTTTGTGTATGTTTTAGTTGCTAAGATGTTGTTTGTCTGACACAACAGCCTATTTCTCTCTCTCATGTTGACCCATTGTGCCTGTATGTCATGAGGACGTAATAAATGTGTGCCATGGTCATGCCATGGTAGGTTGCCCATAAAGGCAATGTAAAGATGTCATATCTGTTACTATGACACAGTGTATCTGACATCATTATTGGTATACTTGTGTGTCACCATGATAGATAGTTCCTGTCTGTCACTATGACATGAAGTACCTGTCTATTAAGATGTCATTGTAGTATTTTTCCATCATGATGACACGGAATGTCTGTTATGGTGACCTGGTATACCTATCATGTACGTAGGCTCATGTGAGTCTCTCCTCCTTCTTACCTTATAACCAATAACTCAAGTCCTATGGCATCACTTCTCAAATATCCCCTCATCTGTCCCCTCCTCTCCATCCCTACTGCTCCTGTTATAGCTCTGGCTCTGGACTTCCTACCTCCAGAGCTGCTCCTAGCTAATCCATTCTCAATTCTGCAATTAGACTAATCACTGTAACACAGATTGATAATGTTAGCCCCTTTTCTAAGATCTACAAATTGGTGATGGTACTTTGTTTTCCAAATAGAATAAAATCTTATATTTTTATTCTAGGGTCTCTTGGATTTGGCTCCAACTAGTTTTTTCCCCCAGCTTTATCAAGATATAATTGACGTATAACATTGTGTAAGTTTAAGTTCTATGAAGTGATGATTTGATATATGTATATTTTGCAAAATGATTACTACAGTAAGGTTAGTTAACACATCCAACACCTCACATAGTTTCCTTTTTTTTTGTGGTGAGAACATTGCTATTCTCTTAGCAACTTTCAAGTATACAATACAGTATTGTTAACTGTAGTTACCATGCTGTACATTAGATTCCCAGAACTTATTCATCTTATAATTGGAAATTTGTACCCTTTGACCAATATCTCCCCACTTTCCCCACTCCCCAATCTGCTTTCTGTTTCTGTGAGTAGTTTTTTAAGATTCCATGTATAAGTGAAATCATCCAGTATTTATCTTTCTTTCTTTGACTTATTTTACTTAGCATATGTGCTCAAGGTCCATCTATGTTGTCGATGTTGTTACAAATGGTAGAATTCCCTTCTTTTTATGGATGAATAATATTCTGTATATATGCCACAATTTCTTTATCCAGTCCTTCATTGATGGGCACTTAGGTTTGTATCTCTTGGCTATCGTGAATAATGCTACAATGAACATGGGGTGCAGATATTTATTTGAGATAGTTACTTCATTTCCTTCAGCTATATACTCAGAAGTGGAATTGCTGGATCATATGGTAGTTCTATTTTTAATTTTTTGAGGAACCTCCATACTATTTCCATAGTGATTGTACCAATTTACATTCCCACCAACAGTGCATAAGGGTTCCTTTTTCTCCACATCTTCACTAGCACTTGTTATCTCTTGTCTTTTTGAGAATAGCCATTCTAAGAAGTGTGAGGTGATATCTCATTGTGGTCTTGCATGGCATTTCCCTGATGATTAGTGATATTGAGCACCTTTTCATGTATCTGTTGGCCATTTATATGTCTTTTTTGGAAAAATGTCTATTCGCGTCCTTTGCCCATTTTTAGTTGAAATATTTGTTTTTTGCTGTTGAGTTGTATGAGTTTTGGATATCAACTCCTTATCAGATATATGGTTTGAAAATATTTTCTCCCATTTCATAGATTGCCTTTTCGTTTCATTGATTATTTCTTTGGCTGTGCAGAAGACTTTTAGTTTGATGTAGTCCCATTTGTTTATTTTTACTTTTGTTGCTTGTGCTTTTGGTGTCATATCCAAAAAATCATTGCCAAGACCAATGTCAAGGAGTTTTTCCCTATGTTTTCTTCTCAGAGGTTTACAATTTTGGATCTTACATTTAAGTTTTTAGTCTGTTTTCAGTTAATTTTTTTTTACCATTTTTTTATTGATGTCTTAATAGTTTATAACACTGTGGGGTTTTAGTTGTACATTTTTGTTTGTCCGTCACCTTGTGGATGTAACCCTTCACCCCTTGTGCCCACCCCCCACCCCCCTTCCCCTTGGTAACCACCAATCCGTTCGCTCTGTCTGTGTGTTCAATTATATTCCATATATGAGTGAGTTCAAGCAGTGTCTGTCCTTCTCTCTCTGGCTTATTTCACTTAACATAATACCCTCTAGGTCCATCCATGTTGTTGCAAATGGGACAATTGTGTCTTTTCTTATGGCTGAGTAGTATTCCACTGTATGTATATATCACATCTTCTTTAACCAATCATCAGTCGAGGGACATGTGGGTTGCTTCCACTTCTTGGCTATAGTGAATAATGCTGCAATGAACATAGGGGTGCATATGCCTCTTGTGATGGTTGATTTCATGTCCATTGGGTAGATGCCCAAGAGTGGGATTGCTGGATCATAAAGTATTTCTATTTTTAATTTTTTGAGGACTCTCCATACTGTTTTCCATAGAGGCTGCACCAGTTTGCATTCTCACCAGCAGTGAATGAGTGTCCCCGTTTCTCCACAAGCTCTCCAGCATGTGTTGTTATTTGTCTTTGTGATTATAGCCATTCTAACCGGTGTAAGGTGATATCTTAGTGTAGTTTTGATTTGCATTTCCCTGATGATTAGTGATGTTGAACATCTTTTCATGTGTCTATTGGCCATCTGTATCTCTTCCTTGGAAAAATGTCTGTTCATATCCTCTGCCCATTTTTTGATCGGGTTGTTTGTTTTTTTGTTGCTCAGTTGTATGACATCTTTATATATTACTGAGATTAATCCCTTGTTGGACAAATGATTTGCGAATATTTTCTTCCAGCTGGTGGGTTGTTTATTCGTTTTGATCCTGGTTCCATTTGCCTTGTAGAAGCTCTTTAGTCTGATGAGGTCCGACTTGTTTATTTTTTCTTTTGTTTCCCTTGTCCGAGTAGACATGGAATCTGAAACGATCCCTTTATGTCCAATCTCAATTAGTGTACAGCCTATATTTTCTTCCAGGAGTTTTATAGTTTCAGGTCTCACTTTCAGGTCCTTGATCCATTTTGAATTGATTTTTGTATATGGCGATAGGAGATGGTCTACTTTCATTCTTTTGCATGTTGCTGTCCAATTTTCCCAGCACCATTTATTGAAGAGACTTCCCTCTCTCCATTGTATGTTCTTTGCTCCTTTGTCGAAGATTAGCTGTCCATAGGTGTGTGGTTTTATTTCTGGGCTTTCAATTCTGTTCCATTGATCTGTGTGTCTATTCTTGTATCAGTACCATGCTGTTTTGATTACTATAGCTTTATAGTATATTTTGAAATCAGGGATTGTGATGCCTCCAGCTTTGTTCTTTTTTTTCATAATTGCTTTAGCTATTCGGGCTCTTTTGTTGCCCCTCAGTTAATTTTTTGAGTGATGTAAGATAGGGGTCCAATTTCATTCTTTTGCCTGTGAAAATCCAGTTTTCCAGCACCATTTATTGAAGAGACTGTCCTTTCTCCATTGAATATTCTTGGCTCCCTTGTCAAATATTAGTTGATTGTATATGCATGAGTTTATTTCTGGGCTGTCTATTCTGTTCCACTGCTCTGTGTGTCTGTTTTTATGCTAGTACCATACTGTTTTGATTACTACGGCTTTGTAATATAGTTTGAAACCAAAAGTGTGTTGCCTTCAGCTTTGTTCTTCTTTCACAGGATTGTTTTGGCTTTTCAGGGTTTCATATGAATTTTAGGATTGTTTTTTCTATTTCTGTGAAAAATGCCATTGGAATTTTGATAGAGATTGCATTGAATTCATAGATGGTTTGGGGTAGTATGGACATTTTAGCAATATTAATTCTTACAATCTATGAACACGGAATATCTTTCCATTTGTTAATGTCTTCTTCAATGTCATAGAGTTTTCATTGTACAGATCTTTCACTTCCTTGGTTGAATTTATTCCTGAGTATTTGATTGTTTTTGATGGTGTTGTAAATGGTATTGTTTTCTTTATTTCTTTTTCAGAGACTTTGTTGTTAGTATATAGAAACACAACTAATTTTTGTATTTTGATTTGGCATCCTGCAGCTTTACTGAATTCACTTATTAGTTTTTGCTGGCATCTTTAGGATTTTCTATATGCAAGATCATGTCATCTGTAAACAGAGACTATTTTAATTCTTCCTTTCCTATTTGGATGCCTTTTATTTATTTTTCTTGCCTGATTGCTCTGGCTAGGACTTCTGGTACTATATTGAATTGTAGTGGTGAGAGTGGGCACCCTTGTCTTGTTCCTGATCTTAGAGGAAAAGCTTTCAACCTTTCAACATTGAGTATGGTGTTAGATTGTTATATATGCCTTTATTATGTTGAAGTATGTTCCTTCTATCCCCAATTTGTTGGGAGTTTTTATCATGAAAGGATGATGAATTTTGTGAAATGCGTTTTCTGCATCTGTTGAGATGATCATATGATTTTTATTTTTTGTTCTATTGTGATGTATCACATTTATTGATTTGTGTATGTTGAACCATCCTCACATCCCAGGAATAAATCCCACTTGATCATGGTGTATGATTCTTTTAGTGTGCTGTAGAATTTGGCTTGCTAGTATTTTGTTGAGAATTTTTGCATCTATATTCATCAGGTATATTGGCCTGTACTTTTCTTTCCTTGCAATGTCCTTACCTGGCTTGGTTATCAGCGTAGTGCTGGCCTTGTAAAATGAATGTGAGAGAGTTCCTTCCTTTTCAATTTTTGAAAGAGTTTGAGAAGGATTGTCATTAATTTTTCTTTTAATATTGCTCTACTGCTCTCTGCCACCTGCTTCTGGCACAGACTCAGCATATAATGGGAATGGGGGTGGTAAATAAATGGTTTCACATGTAAGCTTATAGTTTTCTTAATAAATTAGAGATAACTTAGGGGATGTATTATTTATTGCCCTCCTTCATGTCCAAATTGGAGTCATAATCTGATCATTTATAAATAGACTCGCTACTTGGAAATGGGCACATTTCTGCATATTTACCTTGACATATATATACTAATGGCAGCAAGAACCATCAGTGAATTCATTATTTTTGAATCCAAGTTGCACTTCTACTACTAAGGTTAATTATTGATTTGTTTTATTCTGTGATTAAAGTCATTAGCTACTATTAGCAAAAGACAATGTTTATGCATGTTTGAATATCAGCTGGGTTGCATTTCATAGCAGGGGCCCAAGCTTAAATTAGTGTTCTCTGGGACTGACATCTAGAATGATGATACATAGACTTGCTGAAGGTAACCAGTGATTTCCCTTGCAACAGAAGGATAACAGAAACTGATTGCCTTTGCTAATTATTGTTCTGAGTGCAGACACTGGCCGGAATTTAGTTTAGTTGAATTTGCCCTCTGTCCTTTCTGATTTTAGATAATCAGAGTCTTTTAAGCAGTACTTTAAGAGAGGCTAAGAAGTGCCCTGCCTCTCCTGCCTGCAGGTTCTGCTTTTTAACTTTGCTTTATCCAGGAGGTAGAATGGGCTCATTTGCTCCTTGAAATGGTTGGGAATGGAATTTGCAGATCAGCTTGATTTCACTTGGACATAGCTTCTGCCAATAAAAGGAAGACATTGCTTTTCAAAGCGCTCTCTGAGTGGGTCACACCCTTTCCCGCTGTGCCCTAATTGGAGGAGGGTTGGCCTGAGTGTACTGGCACCAATGAAACTGACTGGCTAGAACTCTCATACACCCATCTGAAGGGAAGATGGGAACTGGAGCCTGGCATCTTTGTCTTCAAAAGGAGAGAAACAGTTTGGAAAATAACTATCCAGTGTCTGCTGTGATCTCCTGTGCTGCTTTCTAGCAGGTGAAGCTAACCCATGCTGAGAGGGTTTTCACACTTGGGTCACTTTCTCAGCCCATCATCTCTTGTTTGGTGTCATAGGAAGCTGTCCTCCATGCTCATCCTTCCCTGCATAGTCTTCAGCTTTCTCCAGGCAAAGGCAGAGAAATAGCCTGAGGGCAGAGACAGCCAGAAACCTGAATTCCTGGGAATCCCAACATGGTGTGGGGCACATGGTAAACATTTGTTGAGTAATGACTGGCTGACTGAATGATTTTAGGTGAACCTAAGGTTCTTGTCATCTGACTTTGACATATATTCATTTTAGAAGACTCATCTCTTTACCCTTTGCACAAGCCTTCCTGATTGTTATCTACAGTTCATCTTTCCCAGGGAGACGGTTCAATGAAGACAACTCAAAATGAGTCCATGATTCGAAGGTACAGCTGACGGCACTCTGATTAACTTCCTATTCATCAGTCACAGAGATATATGATGGGAATTACCAGGGCAGACAGAAGAGAGGGCAGGCAGGCTGGGGGCGGGGGGGGGGGGGAAGGGAGGTAGCAACTGGAAGATCAGGGCTTTGGGCTTCAATGAAGATGAGAACAGTACCAGGAGGGGGTGGAGGACCCCAAGAGGAGGAGAAGCCTGGAAGATAGCATGAGATAGCACACAGTCTTGTAGGAAATGCAATTTTGATGTCTTAGCATTAGAGTGTCTGATTCTAAAGTTAAATTGAACTTTCTTGTGATGTGAAAAGGAAAATAATTGGTAGATGTTGGAAAAGGCAGATGACTCAGAGGCTCAACTGAAGGAATTTTTGAGGGCATAGTCCAATCTCCGGTCAGCCATGGGATCCCAGTTCCTGCTTGAAAGTGTGAGTGATGGTGCTTCTTATCCAGAGAGGCTGCTGCTCCCCTGTTGGAGATTAGAATTGTTGGGAAGACCTCACACCCTGTCATGGTGTCATTACTAAGGATATGCTGAAAACATATCCCATGTGCAAGCCAAGAATCCTTGCCTGATGCCAGATCCCTCCATCCCAATGTCTACCCAACATCCCTCCTGGATGGCTAATGAGCAACTCCAGCAGAACATGGAAAAAACCAAGCTCTTCCTCTCCTCCTCTCCAGTACGCTCCTCTCGCTGTGGTCCCTAGCTCAGTGAATGGCAGCACCATCCACACAGCCTCAAGAAATGTGGGCTTCCTCTGTGACATCTTCTCTCTCACTTGTTACATTCGATTGTCCACCAGATCCTACAATTTCACCCTCTTATCATCTCTCCAGTCTCACTGCCACTTTCCTAGTTCAGGCTGCTAGGATGTTTGACCTGGATTATTGTACCAGTTTCCTAACTGGGCTCCTTGCCTCCAGTCTGGCCCAACTCCAATCCAACTTCTGCACATATGACAAAATGACCTTTCCATAGTGAAATTTGCCTAAATTTTTGGCTTCCCATTGTCTACAGCAAAGGACTGATCTCCTAAATCATTGCTCTGACTATTGTGCATTTCTTCATCCTTGTCTCTGGCTAGTCTTGGTTTTCACTCCCTGTTCCAGCCATCTGGAAGTTCTAGCCCCCAGAAGACAGCATGCCCTTATTTCCACACCTCTGCAGTTTGCTCTGCCTGAAACCCTTTTATCCCCACCCTACTGCCATTTACCCACAAACATATACTCACTTCTCATGAGGCAGGGTAGGCATGACTTCCTAATCTTCCAACTTGGGACCCCTCTTCTCTGCTTTTATGACACTCTGTGCTACTCCTGTGCGGACTTATCATATCACATTGCATTGATATATTTCCTTTTCAGTTTCACTGCCAGTCTACTCCAGACTACCGCTACCGCAACTTCTCTCACCTGGACTCTTTCTAGACCTGGCATCACACAGCCAACCCAAAGCTGGACTTCTTGTTCCCAGAGTTAGCCTTCTCCAATTTAACGTCCAAAGGATTATTTCTGAAGCACAAATAAGAATTAGATCACTTCTCGGCTTAAAACTCTTTAGGATGTCTCCCCTTGCCTTTAGGGTAAATTAAAAAAAAAATCCTTACCACCTTTTTTGTGATCCTTTACCCATTTTCCTCTCCAGTCTCATTTCCCCTGTGTCACTTTCATTTAGTTTCTCTGAGCTAGAGCAGCTGTAGTTCCCCAGATGTCCCCAGATTTCTCTTGCCCCACCTCTAGATCTTTACACTTGCTGTTCCTTCTGCTGGAAGGTTCCTCTCCTTCACTTCCCCTTTCCTCCAGCAGCTAATTACAGTTTACACTTCAGTTAGACCTCACTTCCTCTGTCAAACCTCGTCTTAAGTCCCAAGAGTACCCTGTAGTTCCCTGCCTTGTCAAAGTGGGAGGATGGGAATTGTATCGGATTCATTCCTGTATCACAGAGTCTATCATAGTGAGTGGCACCAGGGCTAGCTTCATGAGTGTATGACCAGTGATGTTGCAAAAGGCACTATGCTCAGAGGAGCGCAGCACTTGGGGATTAATGCTCTGTGGTTGCCAACTTGAAAGTCTTATATGATCTTTGAACGTGTGTTTTGTAAGTGAAGTCCAACAGAACAATGGATCGTGCACTGCGGTCCCATCTTCCCACTACATCCGCAGAACAGGCTGTTGGCTGCTCACTCCCCTGCCTCGACCCAGCAACTTTTGCTACCCTCTACCCGCAACGGGGACCTGGGCAATGGTGTGGCAGCAAGTCACCCCAGGTCTTCTTTGTTGGTCTGCACTCTCCCTGTGAATATCCCTAAGGCAGACCCATTACAGTAAGATGCAGGTCTCCTCCCATATGTGACTTTGGCTTGAAGCCTTACATTAGCCTTGCTGAGCCTTTCTGGAGTGGTGTTACTGGCCAGACAGATCAAGAGAGTTAGGAAGAAGGCAACAGCTTTTCATTCTTTTGGAACAAGTGGCCCTGCGTTTTCATGTTGCAACGAGCCCTGCAAGCTGTAGTTTGCTGAAGACAAACTAATGCCTGGCATATGGGAGGTGCTCAGAGATGGCTGGATCTTAGTCGTCTTAAATATCTCTCTAATCCACCAACATCCCTTCCCTTCAGCTTCCATGACCCTAATCCAGGACCAAGTTGCTCCCTTGGACTATTGCAACAGCCCCTTGTTCATTCTTGTAGCACAGTGCCTAGTAGAGGGTTTGCACAGAGCAAGACCTCAATAGAAGCTGAATAAATGAAGGAATTAAATAAATAGGAAAAATGGTCTTTAAAATAACATGCTGTCAGTTCTGCAGGTTAAAGCGCCTCCAGGTATACCATTGATAAATATCCCTGGGAATAATTTAATCAATTCTGCACTTTGGCCTCTGCCACGAGCTGGTCAGAGCCCTGGGCTGATCTATGTGGACAGGTACTGGCTCACCCTTCACCTTGGAAGAGCCCAGCTGCAGGCAGTGATGCACAGCTGGGAAATTACACAGCCTTCAAAGGTTGAAGCTGTTTCTAAGGCATTTGAGTGACCAAGGGACAGAATTTATTACCAGAAACAAAGACCTATTGGGTCTTCAGTGATTACTGCAGGCCACGTCTAGATAATAACAGCTCTGCTGAAAGAGAAAGCGATGTGGCCAATAGCTTTCATGTGAAGGGGAGGGAGTGTTGAGAGAGTGGTTCTTAGTTTTGGTTTTACTCCCCTGCCTCAGTTTACCCAATGAGGCATTTTGCATGTGGGCCTGTAGGAGGTTTGCTGTAGTGTATGATAAAATTGCCCCCTGAAGAAGTTGTGCAAGGTTGCCCATGTTCAGGCTGGTTCAGTCTCTGCCACTCTGGCTTCACTAATCCTCATTGCAGACTAAAAGGTCCATTGGGCTGAATCTGCCTTGCCTTCAAAGACTCATCCTCCAATCTAGGTTTCTGTCCAAGCAAGCACAGACTTTATGGCCACCCATCACTGCATTGGTCACATCCTCTAATGCTTCAGTGGCTCTTACCACTGGGCAATAGTCAAGAAATTCATAGCTATGATGCCCATTACAGCACACACTACTGTTGATAAAGTGCTGAGAAGTGCATTTTGTGGTCGTTGTAACACTGTATTGTTTTTCATTGGAGCAGGTATAGTTTTCTGTGGTTCATGCAGTTCAGAACAAGGCAAGATATGTCTGTCAAGTATTGTTTTGACAGGTGTCATTGCTATGGAGGGTAAGCATGGTCAGTGGGTGGAAGGTCTTTGAATGGTATGTGGTTCCATTGGCACTGATGACTCATGGTGAGAGGAGTGAGATCTACTTCTTGGTGATTGCAGCAGCTGTGAACCAGCAGGTAATAAAGGTGTCTGCTTTTCTCCATCCACTTTCTTTACTAACAGGAGATAGAATTCATATGCTGTGGACAATTTGGAAATTCTTTCCAATGTCTTTATGGGATCCACCACTGCATTCACACTAAGGTCTTACTTCCTGAAGGCTGCTCCCAGCCAATGACTAAGCATGACATGGGTGCTAAGGCAGGCCCATTCCAGCAAGATGTGGGACTGCTCCAGTAGATGAATTTGGCTTGAGTATTTCCAATAGCCTTGCTGAACCTTTCTTGAAACTGTGCTGCAGCCCAAGACTCTTCCTCCCCGAATCCTCTCTCCTTTCAGAAGTGTCAGATCTACACCATAATCTGAAGCTGCTCCCTTCATTCTCCTGCTCCCTCCTCCCACCAATCTCTTGCATGTCTAAGCCTGTTTTGATGTCCCCTTCTCAGGGACCTAGGTAAATATAGTCCCTTCTCCTGGCTATCCATCTTCAGGGTTAAGTAAACTTGAAACTTTTGTGTTTCAAGCTAACACGGGGTTGTTGGTGTGAGGGATCAAGCCATTCTCTTGAAGAGTGGAGGAGACATAGTTGGAGAAGGGAGACTGGAAAGGGGCTTGGGCTTTGGGCATTTTTGAAAATTGTGGAAACCAACACTGCTTCACATGCAGGACCCAGAGAAGGGTGTGTCCAGAAGTTTTGATAGCAGCAGTGGAAGGTTCCATGCCTGGTCTGCATTTAGTTAGTAACACTACAGTAAGGAGTAACTCTGAGCTCACAGAGGTGGTGGTGATTGAGAATAGTAAAGACCAGATTCATAGCCAACAACGAAAATATTCTCCATTTTCTAATGAAAATGAAAATAGGACAAATCAAAATTTGTGGGATGCATCTAAAACAGTACTTTGAGGGAAATTTATAGCACTAAGTGCATATATCAGAAAAGATAGAAGGTCTCAAATTGGTGATATAAACTGGGACTTGCCAAGCTCCTGCCTGTTTTTGTAAATAAAATTTTATTGAAATACAACCATGTTCATTCATTTATACTTTGTCTATGGATGCATTCATGCTACAACAATAGAGTTGATTAGTTGCAACAAAGATCATATGAATCTCAAAACCTAAAATAATTACTGTCTCACCCTTTATGAAAAAGTTTTGTGGGTCTTTGATCTAATCTTCCATCTTATAAACTAGAAAAAGAATAAATGAAACACAAAGTAAGCATAAGAAAGGAAATAATAAAGATAAGAGCAGAAATCAATGAAATAGAAAAAACAGAAACAGTGGGATAATCAGTGAAACTAAAATATGGTCCTTTGAGAAGATCAATAAAATTGATAAACCTCAAGCCAAACAGAGCAGGAAGAAAAAAAAGAAAAAATAACAAATTTCCAATATTAGAAATGAGAGAGAAAACATCACTAAAGATCCTACAAACATCAAAACATAATATAGGAATATTATGAAAAATTTTATGCTCTTGAGTTCGACAATTTAGGTAAAATGGGCAGACTCCTCAAAAGACACAAACTACCAAAGTTCATTCTAAGAGAAATAGATAATCTGAAAAGCTCTATATCCATTAAAGAAATTTAATTTGTAGGTAAAAGAAATTCCCACAAATAAACTCTGGGTCCAAATGCCTTCACTGGTGAATCCTAGAAATATTTAAGGAAAAAAAGATTTAAAAAAGGTGTGCAATTCTGCACACTGTTCCAGAAAATTGTGGGAGGAAGCTCTTACCAACTCATTTTATGAGGCCAGAATTACTCTGATACCAAAATGAGAGATAGATGTTTTAAGAAAAGAATTTGGGAGACCAACATCCCTCATAAAAATAGATGAAAAAAAATATGAGTTTTAGCTAATTGTATTCAACAATACATAAAAAGATTAATACATCATGACCAAGTGGGATTAAACCCAAGAATGCAAGATCGGTTCAACATTTGAAAAATAAGTCAATGTAATTCATCATATTAACAGGCTAAAAAGAAAAACCCTCTGATCACCTCAACTAGTGCAGCAAAAGCATGTGACATTCATGATAAAAACGTACAGCAAACTAGAAATAGAAGTAGACTTTCTTAACATAATAAAGTGCATCTATGAAAAACCTATAACAAACATCATACTTAATTCTGAAAGAATTAATGCTTTCCACCTAACGATCAGAAAGCAAGCAAGAATGTCTGCTCTCCCCAGTGCCATTCAACATTGTACTGGAGGAGCTAGCCAGTACATTAAGGCAAGAAAAAGAAATAAAAACATCCCAACTGGAAATAAAGTGTTAAAATGTACTTTGCTTGTAGATGACATGATCATCTATGCAAAAAATTCTAAGAATTTATGAAAAAACCTATAAGAACTAATAAGTAAACTTAGCAAAGTTGCAGGATACAAGATCAATATAAAAATCAATTGTATATATTCTATACATTACTATAAACAACAATGAGCAATCAGAGAATGAAATTTAAAAAAGCAACTATTAAAAACAGTATAATACATATGAAATATATAGGGATAAGTTTGACAAAAATTGTGCAAGCTGTACTCTGAAAACTAAAGAGCATTGTTGAGAGCATTAAAGAAGGCACAAATAAGTGGAGATGTAAACTATGTTCATGGATCAAAAAATGTAATAGTGTCAAGAAGTCAATTCTCTGCAAATTGATGTATAGATTCCAATTAAATCTCAGCACTCTTCTTTTTCTGTAAATTTATAAGCAGATTCTGAAATTTATGTGAAAAACACATAGGACCTGGAAGAGCCAAAACAACTTTGAAAAAGAGGAACAAAGTTTGATTTTAAGACTTATTATAAAATTCCAGTAATCAAGGAAATATAATATGGACATACGTATATGCATTTAGATAAATGGAACAGAATAGAAAGTAGAGAAATAAATGGACATGTATTTGGCCAATTGATTTTCTACAAAGGCTCAATGCAATTTAATGACTTTTTTCAACCAATTGTGCTGGTACAATCACAATATGCAGAAAAATAGATCTTGGCCCTTACCTCACACCATCACAAAAAATTACCTTGAAATGAATCATAGACCTAAATGCAAGAGCTAAACTACAAAACTTTTAGGAGAAAACCTTAGTCCCTTTGGGCTTGGCAAAGATTTCTTAAATATGTGCCAAAAAGAACAAATTGTAAACATAAAAATTCAACAAATTGACAATCATCAAAATGAAAAACTTTCGTTCTTCAAAATAAAAAGCAAGCCATAGACTGTAAGAAAATGTTTGCAGAATGTGTACTTTACAAAGGACTTTTATGAAGAATGCATAAAAACACCTGCCATTCAATTGTAAAAAGACAAATGATCCCAGTAATAAAAGGGGCAAATTTTGCACAGATTCTTCACCAAAGGAGATATATAGATGATGAATAAGTACGTGAAAAGATGCTCAACATTAGTCATTAGGAAAATGCAAGTAGAACCACAATGACATACCACAACACACCCACTACAATGGCTAAAAATAAAAAGACTGACTACTAATTGTTGGTGAGGATGTGGAGCAACTGGAATTCTGATAAACTTCTGGTAAGAATGTAAAATAGTACAACTGCTGTGGAAGAATTTGGCAGTTTCTTAATAAGTTAAGTTCACACCTACTATGCAACCAAGTCATTCTACTCCTAGGTATTTACTCGAGAAATGAAAGCATATATCCATACAAAGACTTATGAGAAAAGCCTATAGAAGCTTTATGTGTTATAACCCAAACCTAGAAACAGGCCAAATGTCCATTGGCAGGTGAATGACTAAATTGTGGTATACCCATGTAATGAAATAATACTCAGTAATGAAAAAGAATAAACTACTGATACGTGCAACAATATGGATGAATCTCCAAGTAATTTCCAGAGTGAAAAAATCAAGACAGAATGGGTACATGCTATTTGTTCCCATGTATATGAAATTTTAGAAAATGCAAAATTTATAGTGATAGAAGATCAGTAGATAACTGGAGATGAGGAGAGGGTGAGGCAAGCCTGGATTACAAAAGGGCATGAAGAAACTTTTTGGGGTGATAGATGTGTTCATTATCTTGATTGTGGTAATGGCTTCCTACGTGTATACATGTGTCAAAAGTTATCAAATCGTACACATTAAATATGTCCTGCTTATTGAACGTTGATTGTACCACAATAAAGCTGTAAAAGAAGCAAGTTACTACTGGTAAACTGAAAACAAAAATACCTGAACCAAAATGGAGAAAACCAAAAAGAAACAGACAAATCAACAGTCATAAATGGAGGTTTTAACATCTATAGCTTAGTCATTGATGGAACAGATCGACAAAAAATCAGTAAGGATATAGAATGCATGAACAACATCATCCAAATTGACCTATTTGACAGTCATAGGAAAATCCCTCTGTATTCTTTGGGTGCACATGGAATATTCACTAAAATCATGATCTGGACCATAAAACAAGACTCAGTAAATTTCAAAGGATTGAAATTAGATATATAGAAAATCTCCTACTTTTTGGAAAGTAAAACTATGCTTGTAAATAACCAAAGTGTCAAAGGAGAAATCATAGGAAAACTAAGCAAATACTTCAAACAAAATCGCCATGAAAATACAGCCTAACAAAATGTGTGAGATATAGCTAAGCCAACTCTAAAAGGGAAATTTGTACTTTTAAAGCTTATATTAGAAATGAATAAATGTTTGAAATCAAATATTTTTTAAAATTTTCATTCTTATTGATGTATTAATAGTGTATAACATTGTGGGGTTTTAGCTGTACCTTATTTTTTGTCTGTCACTATGTGGATGCATCCCTTCACCCCTTGTGCCCACCTCCCACCCCCTTCCGTGTGGTAACCACCAACCAGTTCTCTGTCCGTGTGTTCGTTTATATTCCACATATGAGTGAGATCATGCGGTGTTTGTCCTTCTCTCTCTGGCTTATTTCACTTAACATAATACCCTCTAGGTCCATCCATGTTGTTGCAAATGGGACAGTTCTGTCTTTTCTTATGACTGAGTGTATTCCACTGTATATATATATATATATATATATATATATATACACACCACATCTTCTTCATCCAATCATCAGTTGAGGGACACGTGGGTTGCTTCCACTTCTTGGCTATAGTGAATAATGCTGCAATGAACATAGGGGTGCATAAGCCTCTTGTGATGGTTGATTTCATGTCCGTTGGGTAGATGCCCAAGAGTGGGATTGCTGGATCATAAAGTATTTCTATTTTTAACTTTTTGACGAATCTCCATACTGTTTTCCATGGAGACTGCACCAGTTTGCATTCCCACCAGCAGTGAATGAGGGTCCCCGTTTCTCCACAACCTCTCCAACATTTGTTGTTTTTGTCTTGGTGATTATAGCCATTCTAACGGGTGTAAGGTGATATCTTAGCGTAGTTTTGATTTGCATTTCCCTGATGATTAGTGATGTTGAACATCTTTTCATGTGTCTGTTGGCCATCTGTATCTCTTCCTTGGAAAAATGTCTGTTTATATCCTCTGCCCGTTTTTTGATAAGGTTGTTTGTTTTTTTGTTTCTCAGTTGTGAGTTCTTTATTTATTACGGAGATTAATCCCTTGTCAGATAAATGATTTGCAAATATTTTCTTCCAGCTGGTGTGTTGTTTATTCGTTTTGATCCTGGTTTCATTTGCCTTGTAGAAGCTCTGTAGTCTGATGAAGTCCCACTCCTTTATTTTTTCTTTTGTTTCCCTTGTCCGAGTAGACATGGAATCTGAAAGGATCCCTTTATGTCCAATCTCAATTAGTGTACTGCCTATATTTTCTTCCAGGCAGGAGTTTTATAGTTTCAGGTCTCACTTCAGGTCCTTAATCCATTTTGAGTTGATTTTTGTGTATGGCAATAGAAGATGGTCTACTTTCATTATTTGCGTGTGGCTATCCAATTTTCCCAGCACCATTTATTGAAGAGACTTCTCTTTCTTCATTGTATGTTCTTCGCTCCTTTGTCGAAGATTAGCTGTCCATAGGTGTGTGGTTTTATTTCTGGGCTTTCAATTCTGTTCCATTGATCTGTGTGTCTATTTTTGTACCAGTACCATGCTGTTTTGATTACTATAGCTCTATAGTATATTTTGAAATCAAGGATTGTGATGCCTCCAGCTTTGTTCTCTTTTTTTAGGATTGCTTGCTATTTGGGGTCTTTTGTTGCCCCGTATGAATTTCAGTATTTTTTGTTCTATTTCCGTGAAGAATGACATTGGGATTCTGATTGGGATTGTGCTGAATCTGTAGATTGCTTTAGGTAGTATGGACATTTTCACTATGTTTATTCTTCCAATCCATGTGCATGGAATATTTTTCCATTTCTTTGTGTCTTCATTGATTTCTTTCAATAGTGTCTTATAGTTTTCATTGTATAGGTCTTTCATCTCCTTGGTTAAATTTATTCCCAGATATTTTATTCTTTTTGTTGCAACTGTAAATAGGATTGTCTTTTTGAGTTCTCTTTCTGTTAGTTCATCATTAGCGTATAGAAATGCAACTGATTTTTGTAAGTTGATTTTATACCCTGACACTTTACTGTAGTTGTTGATCATTTCTAGTAGTTTTCCAATGGATGTTTTTGGGTTTTCTATGTATAAGATCATGTTGTCTGCAAATAGTGAGAGTTTCACTTCTTCATTGCCTATTTGGAGTCCTTTTATTGCTTTTTCTTGCCTAATTGCTCTGGCCAGAACTTCCAGTACTATGTTGAATAAGAGCGGTGAGAGTGGGCACCCTTGTCTTGTTCCTGTCCTCACAGGAATGGCTTTCAGTTTATCCCCATTGAGTAGGATGTTAGCTGTAGGTTTGTCATATATGGCCCTTATTATATTGAGGTACTTTCCTTCTATACCCATTTTGTTGAGAGTTTTTATCATAAATGGATGTTGGATCTTGTCAAATGCCTTCTCTGCATCGATTGAGATGATCGGGTGGTTTTTATTCTTCATTTTGTTAATGTGGTGTATCATGTTGATTGACTTGTGAATGTTGAACCATCCCTGTGTCGCTGGTATAAATCCCACTTGATCATGGTGTATGATCTTTTTGATGTATTGCTGTATTCAGTTTGCCAATATTTTGTTGAGGACTTTTGCATCTATGTTCATCAGCGATACTGGCCTGTAGTTTTCCTTCTTTGTATTGTCCTTGTCTGGCTTTGGTATGAGGGTGATGTTGGCCTCGTAGAATGTGTTAGGGAGTATTCCATCTTCCTCTATTTTTTGGAAGAGTTTGAGAATAGGTGTTAAATCTTCTTTGAATGTTTGATAAAATTCTCCAGGGAAGCCATCTGGTTCTGGGCTTTTATTTTTTGGGAGGTTTTTGATTACTGTTTCAATCTCTTTACTTGTGAGTCTATTCAGATTCTCTATTTCTTATTGATTCAGTTTTGGGAGGTTGTATGCATCCAGGAATTTGTCCATTTCCTCTAGGTTGTCCAGTTTCTTGGCATATAGTTTTTCATAGTATTCCCTAATAATCCCTTGTATTTCTGTGGTATCTGTTGTAATTTCTCCTCTTTCATTTCTAATTTTATTTATTTGAGTGTTCTCCCTTTTTTTCTTAGCGAGTCTGGCTAAGGGTTTTGTCAATTTTATTTATCTTCTCAAAGAACCAGTTCTTTGTTTCATTGATCCTTTCTACTGTTTTTTTGGTTTCAATTTCATTTATTTCTGCCCTGATTTTTATCATTTCCCTCCTTCTGCTGATTCGGGGCTTTGTCTGTTCTTTTTCTAATTTTGTTAGGTGCAGTTTAAGGTTATTTATTTGGGATTTTTCTTGTTTGTTAAGTTGGGCTTGTATTGCTATGAATTTCCCTCTCAGGACCACTTTTGCTGCATCCCATATGAGTTGGTATGGTGTATTTTCAATTTCATTTGTCTCCAGATAGCTTTTGATTTCTCCTTTAATTTCATCAATGATCCACTGGTTGTTCAGTAGCATGTTGTTTAGTCTCCACATCTTTGTCCCTTTCCCAGTTTTTTCCTTGTAGTTGATCTCTAGTTTCATAGCATTATGATCAGAAAAGATGCTTGTAATGATTTCAATCTTCTTAAATTTATAGAGGTTTGCCTTGTTTCCTAATATATGGCCTATCCTTGAGAATGTTCCCTGCACTCTTGAGAAGAAGGTGTAATCTGCTGTTTTTGGGTGGAGTGCTCTGTATATATCTATTAAGTCCATCGCATCTAGTTTTTCATTTAAATCCATTATTTCCTTATTGACTTTTTGTCGGGATGATCTATCCATTGATGTAAGTGGGGTGTTAAGATACCCTACTATTATTGTGTTATTGTTATTATCTCCTTTTAGGTTTTTTAGCAGTTGTTTTCTGTACTTTGGTGCTCCTGTGTTGGATGCATAGATGTTTATAAGTGATATGTCTTCTTGGTGAAGTGTCCCTTTTATCATTATATATTGCCCTTCTTTGTCTCTCATTACCTTTTTTATCTTGAAGTCTACTTTGTCTGATATAAGTATGGCAACTCCTGCTTTCTTTTGTTTACCATTATCTTGGAGTATCATTTTCCATCCTTTTATTTTGAGTCTGTGTTTGTCTTTAGAGCTGAGATGTGTTTCCTGGAGGCAGCAAATTGTTGGATCTTGGTTTTTAATCCGTGCCGCCACTCTGTATCTTTTGATCAGAGAATTCAATCTGTTTGCATTTAGAGTTATTATTGATATATGAGGGTTTAATGGTGCTATTTTATTGTTCATTTTCTGGTTCTTTTTCATTTCCTTTGTTTCTTGTCCTATGTGTTTCAGACTGCCAATTCAGTTTGGCATGATGATTCTCTTAGTTTTCTCTTTATTTGTCATATGTGGTTCTCTTCTGGTTATTTATTTAGTGGTTACTGTGAGGTTTATATAAAAGATCTCCTGGATAAGATAGCACATTTTCAGATGCCTCTTGTTTCCTTAGACTAAGTTGATTTGATCCCTTTCCTCTTCCCCTTCTTACTTGTTGTTGTCACTACTTATTCCATCTTGTGTCGTGAGTGTGTGTTTACAGTGATGAGCTTAAATTCATTTTTGATGTTTTCCAACTGTAGTTTTTCTGGTTTAGTCTCCTTGTTTTTCTCCTTGCTCAAAACTTTGTATCCCCTTTCTCTTTTGTTTTTTTTTCCAGGCCTAAGGGCCTTCTTAACATTTCTTGCAGTGGGGGTCTTGTGGTGATGAACTCCCTTAGCTTTTGTTTATCAGGGAGAGTTATTATTTCTCCATCATATTTGAAGGATATTTTCACTGGATAAAGTACTCTTGGCTGAAGGTTTTTGTCTTTCATGATTTTGAATATATCATTCCAGTCTCTCCTAGCCTGTAGAGTTTCTGTTGAGAAAGCAGCTGACAGCCTGATGGGGTTTCCTTTGTATGTTATTTTTTTTAGCTGCCCTTAATATTGTTTTCTTGTCACTGACTCTGGTTAATTTAGGTATTATGTGGCGTGGTGTTTGTCTATTCCTGTTTATATATTTAGATGATCTATTGATTTCGTTCACTGTTATTTCCATCTCATTCCCTAGGTTTGGGAAGTTCTCAGCTATTATTTCTTTGAACAAACTCTCTGCTCATTTTTCTCTTTCTTCTCCTTCTGAAATACCTATTATCTTTATGATACTTTTCCTCATTGAGTCTGATATTTCTCAAAGAATTTCTTCATTTCTTTTTAGTTTCAGCTCTCTCTCCTCCTCTATCTGGAGCATTTCTGCATGGCTATTCTCGATAATGCTAATTCTTTCCTCCATATTGTCAGTTCTGCTCTTTAAAGTCTCTAGGTTTTCCATTATCTCGTCCATTGTGTTTTTCATCTCCAATATTTCTGATTGTTTTTCTTTATGGTTTCAATCTCTTTCATGAAGAAATCCCTGAATTCGTTGATTTGTTTCTCTGTGTTCTCTTGTATTTTGTTGAGTTTGTTTATGATAGCTATTTTGAATTCTCTGTCATTCAGGTTATAGATTTCTGTGCCTTCACGGTTGGTTTCTGGGTGTTTGTCATTTTCCTCTTGGTCTGTAGACTTAAGATACTTTTGCAATAGAGCCTACTGATTTACCTTTGCTGTTCTTCACCTTGAAGATGGTCCTGCAGTTTCCACTTGCTCCCACTGGGTGGAGGTCACAAGCGGTGTGCTCTGAGCCCACTGCAGTCCCCAGAGGGATTGTGCTGAAGTGCAGGGCATGTGGGGGGAGGGGTTCTCTCTTTTGCCTGCCCAACCGAGGGCTTCCTTTCTGGCTCTCTTGGGGCGTTTACCACACCTCCGAAACAGTCTGTCATCATAGTGGGGATCTCTCGGCAGTCTGTGAGAGCACCTGGAGGGCGATAGTTTTCCCTGCACAGGGCCGCCTCTCCCCCTCTCTGTCTGTGAGCTGCACCATCTGTCTTTGCCGATCGATTGGGGAGGTGGAGTAAATCTCCTTACCTCTCCTCATGTCCTTTGGGGCTTCCCGTGCCTCCACCATCAGATGTACTGTGGCAAGGGTCTCTTAGAGGTCCTTTGTAGTGTTTGATTGTCCTCTATTGGTATGCGAATGATGTTTTTGTTGTGTTTTAGGGGGCAGAGATTCAAGGAGGGAATCTCGCTCCACCATGATGCTGACGTCACTCCTGAAATCAATTATTTAAGCTTCCATCTAAAGAAGCCAGAAAATGAAGACCAAATTTAAATCAAACTAAGAAGAAAGGATAGAAAAGAGATAAAAGCAAAAATCAACAAAATAAAATACAAATAATAAAGACAATCCAAAGAGCTAAACCTGACAAGGAGAATATAAGAAAAGAAAATTACAGACCAATATCCCTATATATGAGGACACAAAAATCGTCAGCAAGTTATCAGTGAATCAAATCTAATAATGTGCAAAAAGGGTCAGTTGTGGTTTATTCCAAGAATGCAAAGTCTGTTTAATGTTAGAAAATCAACCAATGTTGGTCACCATGTCATCAGAGTATAAAGAACCCCACGTGATCATCCCAGTAGATGCAGAAAATCAATACCCATTCATGATAAAAACTGTTGACAAACTAGAAGTTGAAGGGAAGCTATGAAAAACCTACAGCAAATATCATACATGAAATAGTAAACATCACACAGTGAAACATTAAATACATACTTTCCTCCAAGAAACAAGGCACGAATATCTACCCTCAACATTTCTAGTCTACATTATGCTGGAGGTCCTAGCCAGTGCAATAGGGTAAGAAAAAAATAGAAAGATTGGAAGGAAATAAGTAAAATTGTCTTTATTTCTAGATGACCTGATAATGTATGTAGAAAATCCTAAGAAATCTATAGGAAAAAAACTACTAGAGCACATAAATGAATTTAGTAATTCCACAGGATCAAAGTTCAATATACAAAAATTATTTGTATTTCTATATTTTAGCAACAAACAATGAAAAATGAAATGGAATAAAAATATCATTTATATAAAATTAATAAAATACATGTGAATAAATTTAACATAAGATGTGCTAGATGTTTAAACTGACTACAATAAAATATGGAGCAGAGAAACTAAAGAAGACCTATTAAATGGAGAGATATGCCGTGTTAATACATTGGAAGACCCAATATTATTAAGATGTTCATTCTCACTAAATTGGCCTATAGATTCCACATAATCCCAATCAAAATCACACCAGCCTTTTTTTTTCTAAAAGAAATTGACAAGCTGATTTTAAAAATCGTATGGAAATGCTAGGAATCTAGGTAGTCAAAACTTTTTGAAAAAAAAGAATCAAGTTGGAAGACATCCTACCTGATCTCAAAACTTATTAAAAAACTACAGTAATCAGAGCCATGTATTATTTTTTTGGGGTAGACAGATGGGTCAGTGGTACAGATTAGAAAATCTCAAAATAAATCCACACAAATATAGTCAACTCATTTTCAACAATGAAGACAGTACGATTTAATGGAGAGGGGAAAATATTTTTAATAAACAATGTTGGGACAATTAGATATCCATATGTTTAAAAAAACCCATAAACCTTAAATCCTGATTCATATTATACACAAAAAATTATTCAAGTTGTGTGTACACTTAAATGTATGAGATAAAACTATAAGGCTTCTAGAAGAAAACGTAGTAAAATATCTTCTTGACCTTAACAGTAAGCAAATTTTTGTAAAAGACATTAAAAAGCACTACCTATAAGAAAGAAAAAATTGATAAGTGGGACTTCATTAAAGTGAAAAACATCTCTTCAAAAGACACTCTTCAGAAAGTTCAAAGGCAAGCCATAAACTTGGTGAAAATATTTGCAAAACAATTTTGAAGAGGCCCTTTCCAAGGGAAGATATATGAAATGCCAATAAACACATGGAAAAAAAAAAGCTCAGCGTCATCAGTAATTGGATAAACATACATTTAAAACCACAAAGAGATATCACCTTACATCCACTTAGATGGTTAAAGTTAAAAAGTTAAAACAGTGTTGGAGAGGACGTTGAGCGTCTGGTGCTCTGTGGTAATATGATATGACCACTTTGACAACTGTTAGGCTATTGATTATAGAGTTATAGATATAACTCCATTGTATGTCAGCTAATCCATTACCAGGTATTTATCCAAGAGGAATGACAATATACAAGAATGTATATAGTAGCTTTATTTATAATAGGTAAAAGCTGGAAACGACTCAGGTACCTAAAACAGAAGACTGTAGGAACACATTGTGGTATATCCATGGAATATTACTCAATAATAAAAAATAAATTACTGATATATGCAACAAAGACGAATCTTAAACACATGTTGAGTGAAAGAAGCCAAACACGTATGACTCCACTTCCGTAAAGTTCTAGAACAGGTGATGGAAATCAGAACAATGGTTGCCTCTGGGGTCTGGAGAGTTGACTGAAAGAGGCATAAGGGAAATTTCTGGGGTGATAGAAATGTTATACATGTTTTGATTGGAGTAGTGATTATGTGGGTTTATACATTTGTCAAAATTAGTCTAATTGTATGCTTAAAATTTGTGCATTGTATTACATGTAAATTACACCTCCATTAAAAACAGAGTATGGAAGAGAAAAATAAAATTGCCTCTCCCTGTCTCCTCTGACAGCCTCTAGCTTCACAGATAACCACCATTAACCATATACCTCATATTATTTATTTCCTTTATAGTACTTCTTCAATTAGTAAAAATATATATACATATGTATATATGTATATATATATATATAAAATTGTTTAGCTTCTATTTAAGTGTATGGGTTCAGTGCTCATTACAGGTCCTGTTACTGAGACTTCTCTACTCATTCTTGAATGGCTACATTTTGTCATCAAAATTTTTTACCTAAAGGATTAATGGGTGTTACATTTCCTGGGTTCTTGCAAATCTGTGAATGCACGTCTGACACCTTTATGCTCGAACAACAGCATGTTGGGCCTGTAATTTTTGGATCATACTTTTTTCCTTCAGAAACTCACATATACTGTTCCATTTTTTTTTTCTGTATTTTAATGTTGCTATAAAGAAACATGAGGCTAGCCTTATTTATCAGCCTTTTAAGGAATTTTTTTTTGTTTCTTCTTTTCAAATGCCTAAAGAATTCTCTCAATTTGTTTTATGTTCAGTAGTTTACCCGGATTGACAGTGCTCACTCTGTCTCAAATTTCCCACAACGTGGTTTACTTGGAATGTTCTTTCAGTTATGTAGCTTCAGATCTTCCTTCATTTAAGGATAGTTTTTTTCCTATTATATCTTTATTTTGTGCCACTTGTGCCTCTACTTCAGAGCTACCAGTTATCCTTTGTTCTGTTGTTATCATTGGAAGATATTTATTATCTTGCAATTATTTTAATGTATTTATCCTGAGTACACAGGCACCAGCTCTCTGCCTCTCTCCCATATTGTGAGCTCCAATGCGTCTGATAGGAGGCCTCGCAGACAATCCGGAATGATAGGATCCAGCCCAGCCATCCATACCTGCAGAGGGACCTCTGACCCCTGCCCCAGGGAACCAGCCCAGCCCTAAGACCAGCTTTCTAGCAGCAACAGCCTCATTGTGGAGTTAGCCAGGTTTTCCTTTGTACCTTAGTCCTTTATTTCAGCTCCTTTTTCCTATATGTTCTATCCTCCTTCATGCCAAATGCAGATCTCAGAGAAGGATCTGAAATTGACCACCAAGACTCTGCTCCCAAGCTGGGCTTCTAATTCTTTAAGCCCAAACCCTTCCCTGGGTTTGCAGACCTCAGATCAAGGTGTGGGGAGTTGAGGGGTTTTCCTGAACCCCCTGACTGCACCCACATGTTGGGTGATCAAACCTACTGGCCTGCCCAAGTTCTTTGCAGCCTTTCAGTCTCATCTCCAGTCTCAACCCCCATGGCCCCATTTCCTGTGAAGCACCTGTCATTGTCATTCAGTGGGGACCTTCCGGAGTGCTGCTCCGTTTCCTGCCTGCCCACTCACCTTGGCACCTACTCTGAAAGGTGCCCAGCTCCTCACTCCTCAGGGATTCTCCTCTCAGGTAATTCATGCTGTGCAGAAGATTCCTCTCACTCTCAAATGAGCCGTAAGTTTCCAGTTTATTGGAAACACCTGATATTTGTACAGTGCTTGATAAAGTGTTAAGTTGGGGGAGGAAACATTCAGTGACAGAGAGCTTTTCTGTTAAGGTGTAATTGCTTTTATCACCTTTATGGAAAATGTGCTTGTTAGCCTAGCTACTTGAAACTCACTTTTCGCCCTTCGATTTATTTTAAGGATCATTAAGATTTTTAAAATATCCCTCACAATAGTTATTTCCAGCATTGGATTTAGGCACCCAAAGGTAGTAAGATGGGTGGGCTTGGATAGCCATATTTCCGTTTCTCCTCAGGTGGAAATGCCATCTCTTGCAAAGAGCCTCTCCCATATCTTCCCAGTCTCAGCTACTGGTTTCTTGTGCTCACAGTGAACTTTTCTCTTTCTGGTTACACCCAACCCCACTGGCCTCATCAGGAGGCGAGCTGTTTACATGCCTCTCTCTTCATCCACTTAGCTGATGACAGGTGGACACATGTGCTCAATTTCACAAACTTACCAGCTCCCAGAATTATGTAGGGTACGGGGAGGCCCCAGTGTTTGCTGAATGCTCAGTGGTTTTCTAATCATCAGAAAAAAAAAGGCCTCATGCTTGGGCTGCCATGGACTGGTTACTGCAACCCAATCCCTGGTTTTCTCCTTTCAAAAATAATGCTTTGTTTCTGACCAGTGGTTTCAAAACATAAAAATCTCAGCTGATGTGGTCAGTCAATCTGACCTAAAGACTGAATATTTCCTCATTTTTAAGGTTGACTTGTGTTAAACACAGTCCAAAAGAGAATGGAACGATGATTTTTAAGTAAGATTCTACGTATCCCAATTTGAGAAAGAGTTTCAGACCATTTGATGACAGAGCCTGGATATTAAGTGTCTGTCACCCAAAGGTAAGTTGCAAAGCAGATAGATTACTATTGCTAGGTAAACTATAAGTTTTCACTCCTAAGCTGTGTCAGTTTTAAATTCTCAACCCCAATGTCACAGCAATGCATTGCATTGATTAATAATTGTATTTCTTCCAGGGCATTACCAATTTTTTGTCTGACCTTTAAGAGGAACAGCTTTTTAATTTTAATCAAAGTATTTCCTTTTGAACTTTAAGGAAGGGATGCTGATTTACTTCTCTTAAGACCTTGACAAAGAGTCATCTCTACTTGAGCAAAAGGTGGTTCACTATTTCCTAGAGTGGACCTCATCTTGGGTGTTAATGAAGTCGAGACTAATGGGAACAAATTGATCTCTTCATAATTTGTCAAGTGAAGTGTGGCTAGCTGAAAATGTCATTATCAGCACTATTCTAGGGAACCGTTAAAAAAAAGTCAGCAAAAGTTAGCAAAACTCAGTTTCATAAAGTTCCCTTTCAGGGTGAAGGGGATTCTTGGTTGTCTTTCATTGAAGTATCTGCTATAGTTTCTATGATGCTGTAGCAAATAAAAAAGTGATTTGTGAAGTTACTCTCAACTCCCTTTGAAATGAGGGAGAGCCTTATTCCATTTTCTGAAACTGAAATATGATTTAAGAAGCAGCATTAAGAATTGCTGCTCTAGCCATTAAGACTATGATGTAGCTGCACATTTATCGACATGGAGAGATAGTCACATTAAGTTAGTGTAAAAAGTGGGTTACAAAATAGGATATAAAGTATGATCCTATTTTTGCTTAAAAAAAGTATATGTATTTGCATGGGGAAAGTCTGGAAAGACATCCTTGCATAATCACAATAAAATGAATAAGAAAAAGGATAAACACAGCAACAAAAATGAGCAAGCATAAAAACGTATAATTCATAAGAAAGAAATGCAAACACAAAAATAAGTGAATATTTTATGCTTCATTTGTAATCCTAGAAACATAATTTTTTTCTTTTTTTTTTTTTTTGTGAGGAAGACCAGCCCTGCTCTAACATCTGTTGCCAATCCTGCTCTTTTTTGCTGAGGAAGACTGGCCCTGGGCTAACATCTGTGCCCATCTTCCTCTACTTTATATGGGACGCCACCACGGCATGGCTGACATGGCTGACAAGAATTGTGTCGGCAGCTGCCCGGGATCCGAACCCGTGAACCCTGGCTGCCAAAGCGTGAACTAAACCACTGTGCCACTGGGTGGCCCCCATAGAAACATAATTTAAAATGATATTGAGATACCTTTATTTTTGTTGAGCAGTTTGGCAAAAATGTTTAAAATAAAGGAGTAGCCAGTGTTAGCGAGGGAGAAGACAAAGACATGCGTAGACATTCCTGATGGTGGGTTATTTTAGTCACAAATTTTAAAAAGCATATATTGTTTACAACTCTATTGAGGTGTAATTAACACACAAGACTGCACGTAGTACACGTACATAGCATACACACGGTGTACACTATTTAAAGTGTACAATTTGCTAACAGTTGACATATGTATGCACTCATGAAACCATCACATAGTCAAGATGTGAACATACCCATCACCCCCAGAAGTTTCCTCCTGCCTTTGTAATTCTTCCCTCCTGCTCCTCCATGTCCCATCCCCATCGCAGGCATCCACTGCTCTGCTTTCAGTCATTACAGATTGCATTTTCTAGAGTTTTATACAAGTGGAAGTGTACCGCATGTACTGTCTTTTTTGTCTGGCTTCTCCCATTCAGCATAATTATTTTGAGATTCATCCATATTATTCAATGTACCTATAGTTCATTCCTTTTTATAGCTGAGTAGTGTTGCATTAGGTGACTATTACTACAATTTTTTCAACTCTTGTGTGTTAGGTACTATTTTCGTCCCTATTTTTAAGAATAGGAAACTGAGTTTATAGAGATAAATTCACCCAAGGTAATAAATGATGGAGACAGAATTTGAATCCAGATACTCTTACTCTAGAATCCACATTCCCAATCACAAACTTTGAAGTAATGTTTATCTGATTTAGAAATATTGTAAAATCTCAACAATAAGGGAAAAGTTAACTATTTTACATTTATGTAATAAAATTTATGCAAGCATTTAAAAATGATCTTATATAAAAATATTTGAAAAAGACTTTAAGGAGGGATGATAAGATAACATCGGTTATCCCGAGTGATGAAATCATAGGTAATATTAATTTCCTTAGTTTCTTCCTTCTTAAAATTTTCAGAATTCTTGCCTTTGCTCATAAAGAAAAAATAAGTAACTGAAAAAGATTGCAGCCTTGAGTGCTTCCATGTACATTAGCCATGAATGAGTTCTAAAGCTGTGCTTTTGGTCTACATTTCTAATGTTTGTAGGTTTCTTTTTCTTTTTCATTTTCATCTTTTCTGTCTTCCCAAATTTTACTCCTTTGTCCAGCTCATGTTCAAGCTCTTCCGGGATATCTGCTCTGGTTCCATCTACCACCGTTTTTCTACAGCACATGGCAGTCTGGATAGGACCATTTAACCAGTCTGATTGTCTCCGGCTGATGTTGCGTCTTCCAGGTCTGATTAAGAACTCCTAGAGGGCGGTGCAGATGCTGTCTGATCATATTCCCTCTTCTCTGGCCTGGGGCCATGTTGAGACATCATGGTAATAAGAAGCCCTCATTTGAGCATAGGACCACACAGTGGAGAATTGCTTCCTTGGCTCTTGGCTCATTCAACCCTTTAGCAAACCCTCTGCAGTGGTGGTGGTTGGAGGGGGAGTAGGTCTTGTTACCTCTGTTTTATAGGGAAGTGTGCTGAAGCCTAGAGTGGGTAAGCAATTTCCTTGAATGCCACAACTGGCAAGTAGCAGGGCAAGGATTAAAATACAGGTGTCCCAAGTGCCCACCACGGTTCTTTCTATTTTGTCAAAGATTGGGGGAATAGTTGTGAAGCCTCAACTCGAAGCCTGAGCTGTCCTATCCCACCCTTCCCTGTGTCTGATTTTAGCCTCTTGCCCCAGCTCCCTTTGGCTGCTTTCTCTCTGGCTTGGAGGTTTGCACACAACCCTGGAGGCCATCAGTGCTTCTCCATGGCTTATCTGCCCTGTGGGTTGGAAGACACAAAGTGTGTACTTGCTCTTGAAATATAAGCATGCCCTTTATTATTGGCTTACCCTTTCCAGGCCCCAGGAAGTGAATTCTTAATTTCCCTCTGCCATTGCTTGGATACTGACATTGTGTGTATGTGTGTTGCATAAGTGTGTGTGTGTGCTATGCGTCTGTTATGTATGTTCTTATGGAGGGGGTTGTGGAGATGATGCATTCCATTTTGGATATGTTACCTTGGAGGCACGTGCAGCCGAAACCCTCCCCTGGCCCAAGGCAGGCATGGTTCAGGCTCTAGCCAAGGGAATTGTGGACAGAGAGTTGCTCCTCAGAGATTCCAGCTACTCCTGTGAGTTAGCCAGGAGAAGAAAGAGCCAGAGCAATGAGCCCAAGCCAAAGTCCTTAGTAATGCTGAGAGTCAAGCCAGGAAAATCGATGCATTGCAAGTACCCTGGCATCTCTCTGAATCCCCATGCGGGTCACCTTTGACAGGCTGGTCATGGGCTGCTGGCCTCTAATATATAAAAGAATGGTTTTTTCCTTGAGACAGTCAGCCATATTAGTTTTAATATTGTTAAAAGGTGAAATATACTTGGAAAATTTTGAATCTTACAGTGTTTTAAGATCATGCACTGTAAAAACGTGCCCAAGAAACTTTTGTTTTGTTATGTTCTATCTTGGATGAAGAGTTAGTTGAGTTACCACTTCTTCCTTGAGTCTAATGACTGGAATTCAAACAACTAAGCAATCATTCCTTTTACCTCCATCTAATTTCATATTGCAGAAGATAGTGTTATCCAGAGGGAAGGCAAAATAGATAATTTAAGTTTAAATTTAATAGGAGATGGAGATTTAAATTTAATAGGTAATGTGAGAGACATTGCCATAGTTTGGGTCTAGAGCAGCTCAAGCTTTCTTATGGGCTAGGGCCAGGCATGTCTGAGGGCAGGGGGATAGGATGCAGGAGTTCAGCTGGATGACATTTGGGGGATGCCGTGCCACGGTACCATAGGCACTGCCCATGGAACTCGATGGCCACCATGTGTCAGAGTTTGAGTCCCTGAGTTAAAAATTCACCTCTCAGCTCTCACTCTTGGATTCCTCGGGCACTCTGTAAATCACCGTCCTGGGATTTTTCAGCCCTCTGGGCTAAAAGTCCCTGGGATGTGGGAATATATTCTTCAGCTATCCTCACAATCCCCTAAGTACAAAAGCCAAGGGCCCAAAAACATTTATGTCAATCTTCTATAGAAGAGCATAAAGCTATTAACCAGCAAGATAACCAGTCCCAGGGAACAGTAAGCATATCCTGGTTGTCACTCCACAGAGTGTTACATATTGCAGAAAGAGAGAAGGTCAAGTCCTGGAGGAATGCCGTCTTGCCCTTGGCCAGGGCCTTAGTGTTGACATGCACCTTGATGTGGTCACTGCTTTTCAGTTCCGTGCCCCCAGGGACCCAATGACATCTTTGTATACGGAGGTGGCCGGATCCTCAGGGGTGAAGACACTAACTGTGCCCATGCGAGCCTGATGCACAAGTGGGGACCAGATCATGCCTTTACAGTGGCAGACTCCTAGATAGTGACTGGAATGCTTCAGCTCATCACCCGGGGTAGTCCCGTCTCCGGACAGCATTTCTGGAAGGATGGGTTATCACCCCAAACTGCTTGGTGACCAAGGAATTAGAGCCAAGGAGGAGACTTGATCTTGGCCCTGGTGGAGTCTGAGGAACCTTTCCCAGCTCACAGAGCAGTGACCGCCCTGGTGGCCAAACATGCATTTCCCAGCTGCTGGGCTTCTCAGGCACTGCCGGACACACACCCTGACTTTTGAGCGGTCCTTTTACAGCCGTGGCTCCCCGAGGCTTCACCCAGTCATGCTGGTGGCCTCCAGCGTGTCAGCCTCCACCTAACAACTCGGATCCTGGCTTCCTTCTGTGGCTGGCGTAGGTCTTCCCTGGCAAACTGACATATTAATTCTATACCCAGAAGTTCTCTTTATGTACACATTTAGGGATAATATGAACTCTCCTCCCTTAAATTATGATTATAAAAATCAAGACCATTATGACATGGAAACTGTAGAAACTTGGAAAAAATACAAAACAGATAATACCATGAAAGAAAAGGGTAAATAATTTTACACAACCTCTTCTTAAGGCTGTAAAAAATGTTTGTGTATGTGGATGAGGAGGACCAGAGATTACGGAGAAATGTAAACTTTATATGATTAGATAGTGGGATTTCGTGTGTCATAATTTCCCCCGACATTATAAATATGTTTTCATCATAAATGACTAAAAGATACCTTGACTTTCAGATCCATGAGCTCCAACTGGCCCTGAGGGAGCAATCAGTCCATCTGGGTCAGAGTGGCTGGATCCGGCTCCCGGCCAGAGCAGACCTCTCCTTGGATTCCAGCCTCTGTGATCAGAATCTCCACTTTCTGACTAAGCACACACCCCTGCCTTGCCCAGACCCTCATGGGAGTGTTTGCAGGGTTCTCAAGAGCTTGCTTTGCAAACTCCAGCACTGGGAATTCATGACTAACTCCTTTAGTCAGGGCCTACAGGAAAGGACAGGTGATTTCTATTTCAGACAAATTCTCAGGCTTCAGCTCCTCAAAAGGAAGATCTTGATGGGGAAGTGACCGGAGGCTTTTCAGTTCCCATCTCCAAAAAGGAAAAGTATGTTTTCGTTGAGCCCTATCCATATTTTTGAATCTCTTTTTCTGATGGACCCTTCTGTTATTCCACTCTCTCTTCCTTTTCCTTCCTCACTCCCTAAACAAAGAAACATTTTGTTTATTTATTTGATCAAGTGTTTTGTAAAATGCAGAGGGCTGCACAATATAGAGGGTTACTTGTGGTTATGTTGCCAACACCCATTTTAAAGGATCTAACAAAGGCATTAATTTATAAAACAGTTAACACCATAGAATTCTAACATATGTCTGCTCATCAAGGGAGGTGGGAAGTTAGTTGGCCAAAGCAGAAAATAGACTCAGTGTTGAAAATCACTTTGGCACATTAGAACTTTGAGTACATATTGATTAAGTGGGTGATTGGCATTGCGGAGGGGTGAAGGACCTCATGGAGAAGTGTCTGGAGAGCAGGGCAGAGGCAGAAAGGCGCTTACTGAGTGGGACCCTTGGCTTTTCTCTTAAACTCTCCTGCCTTAGTGTCCTCATTTGTAAAATGAGGGCATTGACTGGGGTCATCTCCAAAGGCACTTCTAGGTGAATGTTTGTGACTCTCAGAAACTTAATTGAGATATTTGGTTCTTCTGTTCTGATTTTTCATCACAGTGAGTTGCAGGAAATCACATGTTACCTCAGTGCAAAAGCCACAACTTAGAGCTGAATCCAGGGGAGGTAGCACGTGGTGAGGTATCTGAGATTTGTGGTTTCTTTTCCATTGGAAGGTCTGGTTTGTAAACAAAAGTACACTCTGGGGCAGTACCCACAGCATCCAGAGGATTTTATCGTCCATGACTGGGTGGCAGGCAGAACGATATCACAGCATCAAAGATGGGAGACATCGAAGGCAAGAACCTGCTGTGTAACATGGCCGGGGCCCAGGTTTCTGCCAGGAGACAGTTGGGCCTCAGGATGCGCATGTGGCCTCAACCCATAAAATGATCACAGAAATCTAATTCTAGTACTTTTCGTGGGTCTGAGTGTATATGTCTTCTCACATAAAAAGATACCCTAGAGAAGAAAAGCCAGGATGAGGTGATTTCTTTTTATGCATTATGGGTCCTCTGCTCAAGAAAGCCAAAGAAGCTATGGGGTTGGTTAAACTTAAATTGTGGTTAGGAATTACCCACAGGTCAGAACATTAACTCCTGATTCAAATTCCCTCATGTCGTGCTATTGTAGCTGAATGGGGCTCTCACGGATGTGGCTGCAGTGTGATATGTTCATTGCATGTCATTCTAAGGCCATATCTGTAACTTATATTTAATGTTATGTAGACTAAAATTGTATATAAGCCAGTTCCATGTGTCCATAAAGTGTTAGGTAATATTAGTTGGTATGTATATGTGTATACACAAATATATATGGTAAGTATAAATATAAGAAAAATTGGAGAAAAAATAAACTTCAAACAAGGACAAGGTTTGGGGCCAGCCTGGTGTGCACTCCGCTTCGGCGGCCTGGGGTTCGCAGGTTCGGATCCCGGGCACGGAGAGACACACTGCTTGTCAGTCATGCTGTGGCGGTGTCCCATATAAAGTAGAGGAAGATGGGCACGGATGTTAGCCCAGGGCCAGTCTTCCTCAGCAAAAAGGGGAGGATTGGCAATGGATGTTAGCTCAGGGCTGGTCTTCCTCACACACACACAAAAAGAACAAGATTGAAGTTTTTATTTAAGCTTTATAGCAGGTTTACGAATTTTAGTGTGCCCCTCCTAATAGCCATCCTCGACCGCTGGAGGGTTGGGTCATTGGCCGAAGCTACATATCCCCTGCCCCAGGCTAATGTTTGCACATGGCACTGTGGAAGGGCCAACTGTGGCTAGAGCTGAGATGGTCTGGATAAGGCTCATCTTTCAGAGAGTAAGCTTGACTTGAGATACCAACATAACGTCTAGACCCCAAATCTCAGTATTGTTACTATCTGTTGACAGTGTTGCGTTAAAAAGAAAGATTAAGTTCCATTCAAAGATTATTAGCTGAGAACCAGCTATGACAGCATCTATGGAGGATTTGGAATGAATGCAGGCCATAGCCCTTGCCCTCAGGAATTTATTGTTTGTAAATTCTGGAGTTTGCTAGTGATTTAAAAAAACATATTACATAGTTTTAGTAAACAGATTTAGTAGAGGGATAAATACAGCTGATGGGTCATTGGAGGAAGGAGAGGAGATAAACCTTGGGGAACAGATGACCAGGAAGCCCAGATCTGCTGCTGGGTGGAGGCTGGGGGCATCCATCATAATTTTGAGAATTTTCCTAAGCGGAATATTGAGAATCCAAAGTAGTGAAAGAAACAAAAATGATACAGGAGTACAAATGCATTTCTGGTTAAATAGTTTAAAAATGTTTGCAATTCAGTCCATTTCCAGACTTTAATCTGATTGTCCTTTGGGATAGGGATGGGCCGTGGTGATAGTGGGAGTTTGGTCTTGAGCCACTGAGGAGTGGGTGCCCCAGCCAAGGACCCTCCGACCGATACCCGAGACTGATTCCTTTGAGTGGCTTTTGGAAAATGTCCACATTAGGAGATTTTATCTCGCAAAAGGATCTTTTTATTTTCTTCTTATTTATTTCTAAATAGCCTTGGAAACACAAGAGTAAAGATCATGAACGTTTACAGAATGTCAGGGGAAAATAAAGAGACACATAAAATTCAAACATTTACCAAGCACCTGCCGTGCCAGGTACTGTGTGTGATCTGATTCAATCCTTATAATTATGTACGTGGCATATATGAGGTATGTATTATTATCCCCGTTTCATAGATTAGTAATTAATTAGGACAGCAGCCAAATGGAATGCACGGTTGAACAGGTTGAGAACTGAACTGTCAAACATGATGTCCCGGTTAATTGGCGGGTTGTTGATGGATATTATCTGGCTGGTGGGTCTTCGCTAAGCTGTACATTGACTTTGGCTCAGAGAAAAACATCTTTGGTAAGAACAAATGTATCTGAAATAAACAGCATAATATTATGTTTTAAATCTCACGTATAAAAATTCAAATATAGAGTACACATATAATTTTCCCCTTCTTTTTAGGTCTCTTTGATTTTAAAACTGCTGTAACAATCACAGTCAATTTTAAAGTGTTGATGATAACAATACCGTCCTGAATTTTTATAGAGACTTTTTCTTGCAAGGACCTTGAAGTGCTAAAAATGTTGTCATCCATATAGGCAAACCTCGGGAATGTCTAATTTAGCAAATGTCAGTGATAAATTCTCTGGTGCCATTCTCCATGTCTTTGAATATATTACAACACCCTGGAAATAAGAATGTTTATTCTACAGCAATTGACTGCTGGTAATATGGTTAGTTGGTATAATTCCACTTGTATTTACTGTTTATATTTTAAATAGCTGCTGGGATTAAAAAAAATCCTTTATGTTTTCTTTCTGTTTCTAAAGTGATATGTTTTACCCACTTTTTAGTGCTTTCTCCAGGTGGGCTAAGGAAACACCATCTTCAGCTAACTTCATCCTTATGCTGCTGACCACCCTTTCACAAACGAAACTGGAATTAGAATAAAGTTTGGAATTTTAAAGGCCAAAACACTCAGACAGTTCCTGCGCAAAGAGAAAGCAGCAGAAACTGGGAGGTCACATAAATGAGCGAGGGATGCTGGGAGCAGATATCATGGCCCTCCCTGGGCTCTGCTGAGCCCACTCACCATTAATTGACCAGCCTGGTCAGAAACTCCAGGGAGGAGACTGAGGGTGTCCCGTGTTTTGTTTTTTTTACAGACTATGGTCATTCTTTTTCCCTGAATGATTGTGAGCAGTTCAATCTTTGCTCTTTATTTTAATTTTCAATGACTTAATTAGCGACAACTAAACTTTGTCCACAATAGCAGTATTATGTTTAAGAGTCAATTAAATGCCAGACAGCGTCATTAAATGGAGTAGCACAGATGGCAGGATCCGTGGGAGCTGGCGAGCGAGTGTGAGGAGGCCTGGGCTCCTCAGGGATGTAGTCAGGCCTGGCCTCAGATCCCTGTCCAGTGCCCTCTCCTGCCCACGTGCTGTTGGCCAGGTTCCTCACTCTTTCCCCCATCAGTGCCGTCAATGCCCACCATGTCTCCTTCTTCCTGCTGCATCCCTCTCCCGGGTCTACACCCTCCTTAGTCCTTAAGTTCCAACTTAGATCACTTCATCCACAGAACCACCTCCTAGTCCCTGCTCGTTGCCAGTCCCCAGCGATGACAAGAACCCTAATTATACTTTGGAAATAAATATTTGTTTCTGTATCTGAGAGTGGATCTGTTAAGTCTCAGCCCAGGCAGGATATAAAAGCAGAGACTTGTCTGGGTTACATTTGAGCATGGGGATTAATTGCAAAGGTACTTGGGAGCCTGAGGAGGGTGGTGGGTGGCTCATCTCCAGGAATTTGGCCTGGCCCTGCCTGTGGGGGGCTGAGGAGTTCAGTGGGCTCACAGATCACGGAGACAATGGCAGAATGTGCTCAGTGTGGGCCATTGATTGAACAGCAGCCTGGGGCTGAGTGAGGTCCCACACCCACACTGATGCTCTAGTTGGTCCTATATTCGTAATTCCTAAATGGAGGACCCACTTGCACTGTGTAGAGGCCCCTGATCCAGAGCACCTTTTCCAGGTGGAGCTTGGACCCATCAGAATTGTCGTGGAAGGGTCACAGATCAGGTCCTCTAATATTCCAGAGGAGTTCTGTTTAATTTAGCATTCAAATGGGGACACCTTGGATGTTAATGAT
This sequence comes from Tapirus indicus, assembly GCA_031878705.1. Classification (NCBI taxonomy): domain Eukaryota; kingdom Metazoa; phylum Chordata; class Mammalia; order Perissodactyla; family Tapiridae; genus Tapirus; species Tapirus indicus. The sequence continues at coordinate 18,961,485 of CM062923.1, read as the reverse complement.
TATGCTGGGACTATAGGTGTAAACCTGGACCATCCTGGGCAGTGGGTGGTCCCCCGATCCAGAAGCCATTTAGCATGCTGATGGTCCACAATGTTCAAGGCCTGTCTCTGCTCCTCTGTACTGGGTCACTGCAGGTTTAAATGTCCCACTGTGCAGATGAAGAAATGGAGAGAAAGGAACTGGCGAGAGGGTCCTGGGATGGTTGACGGACGCAGATGCAGCTATGAGCTCACACCCATGTCCTGCCTTACTGGTGAGAAGGAGCCCCCTCGGTGACACCCCTCAACTTTCCTTCAAAGGGTCCTGTGCCCTGGCAGGGCTGGTGCATCGCTGCCTCTTCTGGGAGCTTGGGCCAGACACCCTCAAAGACACTGCCCCTAGAAAAAGGCTCAGAGCCCCTCTGACTTGTGGCGCACAAGTGCCTAAACTCAGAAATGCAACAGAGGGTCTCCTACTATCCACTTGTTCGGCCCGCAGAATTATTCTTGCGTCTAAAAGCAGCAAGCTCTCTCTTCTCCCTGGGAGGGGGCTCCCCAGGCTCTTGCATGTTTCCCCCTGAATTCCAACAATGCGTAAGGCAGTCACGTCACTGGAGTCATTTTCCAAATGAACAAATTGTGTTTTCTTCTTTGTTGAACCTGATATTTGAGCCAATCTGTGCAGGCAATTTCCTCCTCTTTGTTTTGCTGACCCTGAGCACTCTCTCAGCCCCACTGTAATTATCGGGCCTCTCCTGCCGCTGGGAGTGCGGCTCCTGTTCAACAACAATAACGATTTTGCTGAACATGAAAAGAAAAAGGCCCCGATTCTGGGGTTTGGTCTTCCTTTTAGATGTTGGTTATTTACAAAGTCTTCATTTCAGTTGAGTTAGAATTTCTCGATGTCACGTGGGAAGCCATGGCCTATGCTGTGTCGTCTCAAAGAGAGCCACACGGCTCCCCAGGGGTGTGTGTGAGGACAGCAGCACCCCCCATGTACACGTTCACCTCAAGTGTCACATCCTTATCATTGCTCTCCATGCATTTTCACTGAGACATCTTGTCCCTGTTCTGTGGCTGTGAAGGGAACAAAAGAGTTATAATCTTAAAAAGCAGGCCTCTTCCAGGGAGAAAGGAAAGGATGTGTCAGAGTAGAAAGGGCCAGGACTGGGAAAGACTCTCCCAAGACTGTTGTCCCACCTTTAGCTCTGTCTCCAGCAAACACCTGTTCAGCAGCCATTCTGTTTTTCTATCCATCCTTCTGTTCGTCTATCGTCGCCCCCATTTCACCAAGCCCTTAACATTTCTTAAGCACTTAGACTGTTAGTGGTGGTTGTGGGCTGAATCGTGTCCTCCACAAAACTCACATGTTGAGCTACTGGACCCCAGTGGCTCAGAATGTGGCTGTATTTGGAGAAAGGGACTTTAAAGAGGTAATTAAGGTAAAATGAAGTCTTAGGGATGGGCCCTAATCCAATCTGACTGATGTCCTTATAAGAAGAGGAAATTAGGACAGGGACACACGCATAGGGAAGACCATGTGAAGACATAGCCAGAAGATGGCCATCTACAAGCCAAGGAGAGGTCTCAGAATGAAATCAAACCTGCTGACACCTTGATCTGGGACTTCCAGCCTCCAGAACTGTGAGAAAATAAATTTCTTTTGTTTAAGCCATCCAGTCTGTGGTGTTTTGTTATGGCAGCCCAAGCTGACTGATAAAGCGGTCTCTTCCAGGAAATGAAATAGGGGACCCAGTGATAAGTAAAGACTCCTCAAGTTGCCTGGACCCTAGTGGGGGACCTGGAACCCTAAAAAATTACAGGCAGAAGGAGGTAGGTGGGCAACTCCGGCTTGCCCTTCCTTCCCATCAACCATCAAACAACACATAAGGGAAAGAAGGGTCTTGCATGAGCAGTCAGAGTGGTGGCTGCAGAATGGATCCTAGTAGGACAGTGCGGCCAGTGACACATACCTGTAGAAACTTTCTTGGTTGCTTAACAAGACAGAGTAGGGGAACATGAGGTGGGGCCATTCCCAAGGGCATGCTAAGGGGGCTAAGGTAATGAAGCAAAGTTGATTATGATTATTTGATCCTAGTTCATACTCATAGGCAGGTGAAGTTGGGGCATATTGGTTATATGAGCGCTGGTCCATACTTTTGGCATTAATCAGCAAGTGTTTATTGGGCAGAGAGCCTTATGCTTTGAATGGGCTGATTCTGTTGTGGGAGATAGAAGAGGAAGAAACCAAGGCTTATCCTTAGCTCGAAAGACCTTGTCCTGTCCTTGGGGACACTGTCAGTCATGAGAGGGGAGACTCATCCATGAGAGGACAGGAGGAATGTTCTGGACAATGTTTGAGTGCCGGAGTGAGCAGTTCAGACCATGGCTGCTCTGTGAGGTCACAGCTGAGGAAGATCAATTTGGGCTAGAGCAGTTCATTTAAGTAGCAATTAGTTATAATTAATCAATTATGTAATTGAGTAGCACTTAATTATTTACTGCCTTGTTCGGTTTTCCAACTGCTCACAAGTGTCAGCTTTGTTTCCCCAGCCAGAGCCAAGGCTCCCTGAGAACAGGGATGGGCTCATTCATTGGTGACAGACGGGGCCAGGGTCATTCTCACATCTAAGGGCAGTGACCTGAGGGAACAGAAACCATGGGACAATTGCTTTGAGGTCAAATCTGCAAGATTCTGCCAAGAAATGATTGTCAAGTGAGTCAGCCTTTGAAATAAATACGGAACAGTGAGGAACAAATGCAGCTTAGATGGGTGTGTGGTTGTTCAACTGAACCTGGGCAGAAGGAGTGTCACAGGGAGGTCGGGCCCTCTTGGGAATGAATGGTGACAAAGTAACTCTCATGACGTGTGTGTAGTGTCTGAGATGTGTGTCCTCATAGCTTCCCTGGCACAGGGATGTGGGACTTGTTGATGCTTCCTGAGGGTCCTAGACTGACCATGTGAGCTGACACCCAGCAGGTCCATCTATGTTCTGAGAGTTAACACCAATGGCTGGGGAATGTCATATGAACTCAGGCAGAGGACTTGAGTTGATTCCACCTCAGGGGCTTTTGACATTCTAATGGTGTCATTCTTTGGGATCAAGAGCTGCCTCATGGAAGCCAGAGAGAAAATCAGGGTAATGAAATGAATGGCTTCGTGAAAATACATGTAGGGTGTCCCGGGATTTCAGGCTTATGGGAGACACTGCTAAGCTCCAGCCATATGGCGGCCAAATGAGTTGGAAGCTCCTTGAAGGACCGATTCCCACAGCTAATGTTTAATGGGATCCTGAGCTTTGTAGAGGAGTCCATACTGGGCGAGCTCCTAAATTCCAGGTTTCCCTGGCCAGCTCAGGTCTGGCTCATTTGCAGAGAACGATGGTGCCTCCTCTCCCTCCACGAGGTTAGTGGCGTCATTACCTGTATTCACAAATGGGGCAGAACACCCCAAGACTTGCAGACTGATTGCTTTCATTAACTTTAATTGGATTCTTTCGCACTTGGAAAGAGAAGTGTAACCAGGGTTTAATTGGAAGAGCGTCTCAGAGCCAGGGTGACACAGGATTGTAAACATTAAAAGTGCTGCAGCTGCGTTGGTGGGAAATGTCGAAGTCACTTATGTTGTTTGTAAGAATAGCTCACAGACGGGATGTTTGGAAGCTCTGGGCATGTCGTTTGGGGATTATTTTTGTGCCTGTTTCGAAAAAACGTGATGTGAAATCCGATGTTTGCGAGTGAAATTATAGCAGAGACCAAACACATTCCAACTCTGCCATGTGCCGAAAGAAACCTACAGAAGCCAGGAGAAACCTCAGTAAAGCCACCATTCCCTGGACTGGCCTGAAGAGCACGTGAAGTCTTTAAATTTGGATTCCACCTTGCAAACCCTTCTCTGGGCTCTGTTGCTTTATGACTATTGAGTCTTTTACCTGGGATGTTCCTCTCTCATTTTTCTGCATGGCGGACTCCCACCCAACCTTTAAGACCTGGCTTTTATGTCACCGCTCTGAAGTCTTGGCCAGCAGCTCTACAGGAGTTAGTTACTCGGCTCTGTGCTCCACAGAACTTTGTTCATACAATGAACGCTCAGCAACCCAGGTAATAAAGAGCAGGGAAGGTAGAAAGGAGGGGTCACGGATGCAGGATTCCAAACACCAGTTAAAATACAATTATTTGGGGGTAGATGATCCTTTTAAGAAGCTAATTGGGACCTTGGTGTATAATATGTATCTGTTGAATATGTGAATAAGTGGATTGATTAATAAACTCAGGATTTGCTCACCTCTCCATCAGGACTGTGCTATTTAGCATCGACTGCTGGCTTTACGGAGGTGGGTGCTGGAGAAGTCGGGCTAATGTTGGCTAGCAGGCTGCCCTGAGAGGGCCTAAAGAATCCCAAAGAAAGGATGGTTACCTGAATCAGCTGCTTTAGCCCTTTGTTTCTTTCTCACATGCCTGGCCCTGAGCGCTGTGCCCAGCACTGAGAGGGCATCCAGGCAACATTTTCCCACCATGCCCTGTCTGCCATTCTGTACTCTCTTCTGGACTTTTCTCTTTCAGGACCTGTGCCCAGGTTTCTTCTTCACTCTGGGGTGACAATGACTGTTTCCTTCTGGGATGTCCTGTCTTAAGTTTTGGGCAGCACTGTTAATGGTGGCATTGCTGAGCCATTTGAGGAGGTCATAGGGGCCACTAGATCGTTTCGTGTATTAGCTAGTCGCTGCTTCTGGGTACAGGAGGTTCTGAACTTCCTACGCACCCTGGATTAGATTTTTGAAGAAATGTCTCTAGCACGTTTTCCCACTTACCCCTTTAGGAACCTGTGTTCATCTCCTTGCTCTCTGGCGGCTCGCCCACTGACCTGTGGCTGGCTAGCTGGCTGCAAGAGGTCTTGACACTCACCTTCCCGAGATGTGATGAGCTCTCCTTCCGGAGGCCAGTGCTCCTTAAGGGTAAAGTGCACACACATGGGTCACTGGTGAGGTAGCTGCTTCCCCTTAAAGACTGTTCTTTGATTTTAAAAATAGTCTTTTCTAATTCGCATGAAGAAATAAAATGTCCTCTCAGAAATTTTTAGAAAGGATTTAACTCTTTCATCAGGACTCAGAATGGCAGCTCAGATAGCAGATCCTAGATGAGAAGAGAGGTCTGGCTCACTGGGCGGAGAGGAGAGTTGGCATCGGCTGCCCAGCCAGGTCCCGGGGGAACAGAGGCCCGGCTTTCTCTGGGTCATTTCAGATTCACGGGCGAGGAACACTGGCGAATGCCGCGGGTGAATATGGGCATCCAGGCTTGGTTCCTGGCCCTAGTCTAGGATGTCCCAGTTGGGTGTGGAGGACTTTAAACGAGAACATCTACGTCTGCTCTGTTCAAAACGGAGGCCGGGAGCCACATGTAGCTATTGAACAGATGAAATGTGGCCAGTCCAAACTGACATGTGCTATACATGTAAAATATACACACCAGATCTCAAAGACGTAGTGCAAAAGAAAGAAGGGGAAATCTCTCATGAATAGATTTTTATCTTGTTTACTTGTTGAAATGATCGTATATTGAATATATTGAGTTAAACAAAACATACTGTTAAAAATAATTTCACCTGTTTCATTTTACGTTTTTAAGTGTGGCAACCAGAAAATTTAAAATTACGTGTGGCTTGCATTCTTTTGGAGTACTGGTCTCTGTTCTCTAAGATCAGTGAGGGTGAGGGGACATTGGGAAAACCTTAGCTGGCATCAAATCTGAGAAACCTGATGGGGCCAGAGACCTTGAAGACATGCTGTGTATTTTCGGGGGATAAATATCTTTTGCTAACTTGCCCTAAAAACAACTGAGGTGAGGTTTCCCTTGGAATATCAATTCCATTTTCAGATCTGGGGCTAGGATAATGTTAGGCACAGATTTTCAGGCAGAATTGGATCTTCTTCAGACCTGTTTCTGGGAGAGAGCTAAGTGGAGCTGATCTGCTGCTTGGGGCTTCATGACCTTGACTGCAGTTACCAGCTGGGTTTCCTGGGTTGAGATAGTCCACCCACAAAAATTACCAAAGTAGTTCTTCAACTCAAGTTGGGTAGTGACCACAAAGTGATTAATTGAGGACACTCGTACTATGAAAGGAAACTAGGTAGAGTTTATTAACCAGTTAACCTCAGCCCAAGTACATACTAGGACCTCTATTCACTATATACTTTTGAATCTGATTTAATTAACTTCCAATTCCTCTTTGTGGTGGTGGAATCGATGAAACTCTTAGAAACATCTGACCGGGGGAAATCTCTCCCTCAGGGTTCCACCTTGTTCTTTGTCTTGCTGCCATGGTTTTATTTCTATATCGTGAACACATCTTCTGTGTTTCGTGCGTTCCATGTTTTGTGCTGGTTTGTGCCCGGAAAGTCATTTTAGACTTCTTGGTTTCACCAAATGTAATTTCTCAGGGAGATGTATATATATACATGTATAATTCATATATGTATTTGAATTAAATATTTTATTATTACTTTGTTCACCCTATAAACTTAGTTATAATCATGTACAATTCTTTGTGTATTTATACTAGTGATACATTGGTTTTAATAAAGAAGATGAGAAACTGTTTAAATGTTCACCAGTGAAGGAATGTTAAAAAATGTATTACCAATTCTATGGAATACATCACACAACTATTAAAAAGTAATTAATAATTTGTGCATTTAGATTGCAAGTAATTACCAATAGACTTGGTATTATTTCAGTCAGCTTGTGGTTTCTCCTCTCTTTTACCTGTTTAATGGCTATGATTCTTGATTTTTTCTTTTTTTAATAAAAATTGTATGTATTTAAGGTTTACAACATGATGTTTTGATATACATATACGTTGTGAATTGCTATAGTCAAGCTAATTAACATATCCATCACCTCACATAGTTCCCTTTTGTGTGTGTGTGTGGTGAGAACATGTAAGATCTACTGCCTTAGCAAATTTCAAGTGTACGATACAATGCATATACAATGGTGGTCCCATAGGATTAGTACCATATAACCTTGGTGTGTAGTAGGCTATACAGTCTAGATTTGTCTAAGTACACTCTGTGATGTTGGCAATAATGATGAAATCACAAATGACACATTTCTCAGTACGTATCCCCATCGTTAAATGATGAATGACCATACGTTAGACCTCTAGAATTTATTTATCCTACATAACTGAAATTTTATACCATTTGACCAACATATCCTCATTTCTCCTATCCCCCACCCCCACCCCTTACCCCTGGTAAACACTATTTGACTCTCTGCTTTTGTGAATTCGGCTCTTTTAGATTCCACATGTAAGTGAGATAGTGCAGTATTTTTCTTTCTGTGTCTGGCTTATTTCATTTAGCATAATGTCCTTTTTAAAGGTTGAATAATATCCCATTGTAAGTGTGAGTGTCTATATATATGTGTGTGTGTGTATATATATATATATATGTATATATAGTATGGACATAATTTCTCTATCCATTCATCTGTCAATGGTCACTTAGGCCGTTCCATGTCTTGGGTATTGTGAATAATGCTGCAGTGAACATTGGGGTGCTGAGATCACTTTGAGATACTGATTTTATTCTCTTTGGATATATACCCAGAAGTGGAATTGCTGGATCATATGGTAATTCTATTTTTAATTTTTTGAGGGACCTCCATGTTGTTTTCAATAATAACTGCACCAATTTACGTTCCTGCCAACAGTGCATAAGAGTTCCCTTTTCTCCACATCCTTGCCAGCATTCGCTATCTTTTGTCTTTTTGATAATAGCCGTCCTAACTAACAGATGTGATGTGATTTCTCAATGTGGTTTTGATTTGCATTTCCCTGATGATTAGTGATGTTGAGCATCTTTTCATATATTCATTGTCCTTTCGTATGTCTTCTTTTGAGAAATGTCTATTCAGATCCTTTGTCCATTTTTTGATCAGGTTATACTTGTTTTTTTGGGTCTTGACTTGTATGAGTTCCTTATGTATTTTGGATATTAACCCCCTTATTAGATAGATGCAAATATTTTCTCACAATCTGTAGGTTGTCTTTTCATTTTTGTTGATGGTTTCCTTTGCTGTGCAGAATCTTTTTAGTTTGGTGTAGTCCCACTTGTTGACTTGTTTTGTGACTAAACATATGATCTGTTCTGGAGAATGTTTTGTGTGCACTTGAGAAGAATGTGTATTCTGCTGTTGGGTAAAATGTTCTTAATATGTCTTTTAGGTCCATTTGGTCTGTAGTGTTGTTCAAGTCAACTGATTCTTTATTGATTTTCTGTCTGGATGTTCTAACCATTATTGAAAGAGTAGGCTATTGAAGTCTCCTACTATTATTGTCTTGCTGTCAATTTCTCCCTCAGAGCTGTCAATATTTGCTTTATGTAGTTAGGTGCTCTGACGTTGGGTGCATATGTATTTGTAATTGCTCTCTCTTCCTTGAATTGACCCTTTTATCATTATATAATTACCTTCTTTGTCTTTAGAGACAGTTTGACTTAAACTCTATTTTGTCTCTTAGAAATACAGCCACTCCTGCTTTCTTTTGGTTACCATTTGCCTGGAATATCTTTTTCCATCCCTTCACTTTTAGCCTATGTGTGTCCTTAAATCTAAAGTGTGTTTCTTGTACACAGCAAATCATTGGATCTTGCTTTTTTATCCATTCAGCCACTCTAAGCCTTTTGATTGGAGTTTAATCCACTTACATTTAAAGTAATTATTGATGGGTGAGGACTTTACTGCCAGTTAATAGTTTTCTGTCTGTTTTATTGTTGTTTTGTTCCCTTCTTCCTCTGTTATTGGAGGATTTCAGGGTTACATTTTTGTTATGTGTTTATCAGCTGCTTTTGGTTAGCTCTAGTGACACTGGTTTCTCTTCAGGCAGAGCTAATGGAGTTTCCTCTTTTCCAGTAAGTGATGCCTACCACAGATGTCTGCTGCAGAAGTTAGAACTGGCTTTTGTCCCCTCTAATTTTCTGAATCCCTTGTTTTGCTGCAGCAGAAACTGGAATTCTGCAGTTGAGCCTGGATTCTGTTGGGAGGAGAGTAACTTCCATGTTGAGTAGATTTGAAAAATTCTCTTCCACTGCACAGAAATCATTGACCCAAACACTCCTCCTGCCTCATGGGTGGCTGAGACAGGCAGTTGGTATGTTTTGAGGAGAATTCTGACAACTTGCCTATTAAAATTATCTTTCCCATGGGTCTTCTGCAGATATCCCAAAGTCCAGCAAATAGGCACTGTATTTCAGTAGAGTTGTCCTTGACAGTGGTCTAAGTTAGAGCAAGTCATGAACACCTTAGTGTAAATAAGGTTTTTGTGTTCTTTTCTCCTGCTAAGGCAAACTTTGGGGACTAAATGCTAAACAGATAAAAGAATCTTTGATATCTAATTTAAAATAAAGTAAACACTAAACTGTAAAATAAGTATAAGAAGGTCCAACAAAATGCTCATTTCCCCAATGATGATTACTTGGATGATTTCTGAAGTATTTCAAATACCAAATTTGTTTGAACACATATTTTAGTGCTACTATTTTGTCAGTGCCCTGATTATGGCTTAGACTGGCTAACAGGTGCTCCATCAGGGCTGTGGGGCATGAAATGGATGGGAAGGGATATGAGGGAGAAAAACACCCAGAGGAGGCAGTGAGAACTTCACTTATGGTCCCTAGTGTGGGATCCCTGGCCTGACATTTCGGAACTCCTGGGCTGGGATCCAGTCCCTGCACAGCCAGTGGTCAGGGGAAGGCAAATCCCTTGATCTGGTTTTTCTCCTTTTATGTTGTGTTAGTGACCTACATTAGAATATCTGTTACTAGTACAGTGCTCATAAAGAGGCCAAGGTGGGGCTGGCCCAGTGGCACAGCGGTTTAGTTTGCGCTTTGGGACCCCGGGCGCTGATGACACACTGCTTGTCTGCCATGCCGTGGTGGCATCCCATATAAAGTGGAGGAAGATGGGCACGGATGTTAGCCCAGGGCCAGTCTTCCTCAGTAGAAAGAGGAGGATTGGCAGCGGATGTTAGCTCAGGGCTGGTCTTCCTCACAAAAAAGAAAAAAAAAAAAAGAGAGCAAGTCCTCACAGTCTACCCTACCACCCTTATTTTAGAGTGACATGGAAGAATACAGTCTGTGGAGAGCTGGTGACAGCGTCCTCTCTAGAACCCAGCAGTCCTCCTCTGGGGCATTTCCCAGAGCCCTCTCGTCTGTTGTTGGTACAGAGAAAGCATACCCCACGGTATTCTTGGACAGTGCCTGGTGTATGGTAGGCACTCACTACATTTTTTCTGATTGAATGAATGAATAAAGGAATGATTTCACCTGTGATGGTTTCAAGCCAGACAGCTTTCTTCTCAAACACATATTGGAACAACTAAATCTTTTAATGTTAGGCTAAATCACTTAAAATGATAGTAGATACCAAATATTTATTTATCTATTAGATTTTTAGAACAGCAGTTCTTCATTCTAAAACCTCAGGGTGCATTTGAATAAAATTACAAATAATTAAAATCTTTTAAAAAACCATAAAAACCTTAAAAGCAAAACTGATATTTTATGGTTAATAAAGCTAGAGTATAGAAATGATTATAATGCTATATAATCATGTATGTAATTATTACATAAATAATATATAATCATCCTAATAAACCATGTAATTTCAGCCACTCCTTCCCCTAAGCTCATCTATTTATAGGCCTGATGTGGTTGGCAGTGGGGAGAAGACAGATTTAGGGGAGGATTGAGGATTACAAGTTACAGTATGTAACTTGGACGGGCCTGTGTGGTTTTCTAAGTTAAGAGAATCTGCACCTGAACCGAATGAGGAAAACCAGCTTTGGGCTCAGAGGGGCCCTTAAGGCGATCACCTGGACCCAGTGAGCTGGTTCTTCTCCATCCCCCTCCCATATACCCTGCTTCCTACTTGGTTGCTCATCCTATTCTCCCCACCCTAACCGCACACAGGAGTGCGGTTGTCTCTTGTCTCTGCCTTTGCACATCCAACTAATATCCTTGAGACTCTTTGCTGTCTTCTCTCAGTGCAGTCCCTGCAAGGCAAATCAGCCACACATTCTGATTATTTGCTGTTGTCTGTGGATGCTGTTCTTGCTCCCAAGTAGCTTGAACTCTTCCCAAGGCTGGGGCAGGGGATGGGCCCTCCTCTTCCCTGTATCTCACTCAACCCCTCCTCTGTCCCAGGCCGATGAAGGCCTGGTGGGCTAAGCAAGGCAGTAGCAGTCATCTTGGGATGGAGACACACCTGCTTCAGGCAGATCACAGGTTCCTTTTCACAGTGGTTCTCACACTTGAGCGTGGGCATTATAAGCACCGACATGGCCAGTTAAATGCTAATATCTCCACCTTCTACCTCTCCCCCGGCCAGGATTCATGACTCAGTGGGTTTGGGTCTTGATAATTTGCATTATTAACAAGTTTCTCGGTGTTGCTGGTGAGGGGACTGCACTTTGAGAACTACCAGTTTAAGAAAGATCGTATGGGTCGCTCGTGATTTCAAGCCTGTGATGGCCTTCAATGGGCAGGTGATAGTTATCTGCCATAGTTGTATGTGCTTTACTATTTACAATATGCTTTTTCATATATTCTTCCACAGCCTTCCCAGGCAGTAGACAAGATAGGTGCTGATTCTTGTCTGATCACAGAGAGGTTGAATGACTGCTCAAGGCCTCTAACTGACAAGCAGGGGAGCTGGGGTTCAAGCCCAGGCCCCTCTCTCACATACTCAAGGGCCTCCCAGAACTTTCTTTTTGGAAGGGACTTGTTCTGCTGGTTTGAATTTTCAGGGAGCTCTTCATTCAATGATGCAGGAGATGGAACAAAATGTTCACTAGCTTCCAGGAGGGTTGATTGCTCCACAAGTCCTTCAGAATCCGTCATCCCAGCCTCTTTTCTATGATCGATAATGCACACTCTTCTCACACTGGAAAGGAAACCAGGCAATCATTTGCAAGATGAAGCACCCTGAAGTTTGGGCCCATCTCTGGGGCTGTTAGTAGCAGCATCAGTGTCAGGAGAGACAGGGCACACCAAGTTTTCCTGTTGCTCACTGCCCCTCATCCAGATATCTGTCCAGTGACATGGCTCTGACTTCAAGTTCTGGAATGCCAAGCGCTGCCACTCAAATCACTCACATGAGTCAAGCAGGAGAAGGTTTGATTTTAAATCTATATAGCCTGTGACCATGTCTAAGAAGTAGAAGTTACCCCAATCTCCAAGGGCCTTAGGTAATGATGGGGTACTTGGGAATAGATGCATTACCAACCTTGCTATGTCAATCTGAATGTTAACGTTCTGTCCTCAGACAAAACCTCTTTATTTTTAACTATTGTTCGTAAAATCTGTATCCATTTTAGTAGTGAGATAATCTATTTATGACAGATTTCTCTTGTCTCTTAGAACAGAAATGCCAAATCTTGGCAGATTATTGTCTAGGGATCCCTTATTATAACTTGCTCCACTGTATCCTCCCCCTCTTTCTCGTGGAACATTCTGAGGTGCCCATGAACCCTCTAGGTCACGGTCAGTTGCCCAAGTCTTCAGATCCTGGAGCGACACTGAGAAAGAAGAGAATAGCTGAGATCTGTGTTTTATTTCATGGTTCTACTTTGTCTTATTTGAAAAACACTAGAGTAAAAAGAAGAATGTCTCCGAGACATCTGTATTTTCAACAGTGATTCTCATACTACAGAAAAATCTAATGAGCAGCTTCTGTGTGAAGAGAGCTTGGGCTGAAAATAATTTGAAATGCATGATCCCAGTCTGAGACCTCTGTTTTGGAGGGGACTTGTGCATTGTTTCCTGGGCTTTGATCATATCAAGGACTCAGTGGCTTTAGTTGTCACCATCACACCGTCCCATCTTGCCTTTCATGGTGCAGTGGATGCTGAGCTGTCCTGGCTTCGATGATGTCTTTTTTAGGGCTTGTTTATCCTTGGGGCTCTGTGGGCTGATGATCCTTTCACGGGATGCGTGTGCCTCCAGGACCGCATTGCACAGGATGGACAATCGATGGCCTTGTGGTCACTACCATCCTGCAGAGGGCGAGATTGGGGTTATTCCCAGCTTGGTAATTGGCCCCGATGCTGGGATCTTCATCCTGAGCAAATGCAGGCATCAGGGGCAGTTACAGATCAATGCAGGGGCACTGAATACACAGGCCCCACAAAAAATACCAAAATCAAAAATGGATTTGTGTTTAGCGTGCATTGTATATCCTGGTCTGGTTATGAATAATTTAGCCTTCCCCAGGCTGAATAGACTATATTTAGCAAGCCTATTTTGCTTATAATATGTCCTGTCCTTTTATGAAGAAGCATAAAGCATAAGAGAGCCGCTCAGAATTAGGGGCAACTTCATTTGGTGGGAGCAGGAGTGTGGGGGCATCCTCACCTGCAGTCCCAGGCTTACCAGGTATACCTGGGATGGCCAAGGGCAGAGGGCTGAGGGCACCTGGAGCTGAAAAAGTCCTCAGGACTCTATCTCCCTGATTGGGCCTGGGATATGGCTACTCTGCCTGTGTCATTGGTGGCTCCCAGCTGGGTCACTTTTCCAAGAGAGGGGACGTGACAAGATTTGAGGGGTACCGAGAGGTTTCACTTCCCTCCTGTATTGTTACAGTCCCAGCAGGAATAGGATGGCACTCTCAAATTAGGCAATTTGAGTGGACTTTAATAGACTCTGTACAAAGGTGTAGGCAGGATGAAGGAGACCCAGAAGGGAAAATGCAGATTCCGGGGCAGGAAGAGCAGGGATCCTTACCTTTCCTTGGCCTGAACATGCAAGGGCAGGGAGCAGTTCCTGGAACCCAGGGAAGGGAGAGCTGTGTGGGCTGGCTATCTAATGGGAGTTCAGGCTTTGGTTGGGGACAGTCCTTGGTGACCCCATAGTGGGAGAACCAGGAGGAAAATACCTGACTGCACTCTCCTTCCTTTTTCTCCTCTCCTATGGGTGCTCCTCCATTGACCAAATCCATTAGAAAGCTAGAAAGCAAGGGAGCCCCTCATGTAATCCATATCAGTCAGCCTCCCAGGGAGAGTATAATGGAGAGTGCAAATGGAAGATCCCAGTGCACCCAGTAACACCTCTTGTAATGACATTCCTGCTGTGGTTTGCAGTGCACTGTCTCTAGAAGGTACATATTAATTTGTAAACATCTAACCTTGGGAAAGTGACTACTTAGCCCTTAGTGAAAGGTCTGGGGTGTCCATCAAATTGGTTGGTTATCAGCTATCTCAGAGATGGAACACAGGACAGGTACATTTTATGGGTAAGTTGGAAATAGTAGTAATGGGAGGTGCAGGCTTAGGTGTTTCAGCGAGAAGGAGTCCAGGTGAGCTCACCACCAGGGGCCTTTTTGTGTGCAACTGCTCTGGACACCTGAGTGGTGGAGGGAAGGGGGCAGGGAGCTATGGCTACAGAAGATGGAAGTCACTGGCCTTGTTTTGGGGCCTGCCAGACCCAGAGGTCCTTGGGAGGCAGATTCTCAACCCCACTGCTGATTGCTAGGGTATCTCAGGAATTCATCTCCAAGTCAGAGTTTTTAGAATGAAAAGTATATTTCCCTGTAAATAGCAATTCTATGAAAACTGATTAAGATTCTTGACTGCTCCTCAGAAGTCTATTTAAATGCTAGGTGGTAAGTACAAGGGCGTTTGTTAAATTATTTTCTATTTTTTTTTCAGTATGTTTGAAATATTTCGTATGTAAAGTAAAATAAATTAAAAATTCAATTTAATATATAATATTCTGACCTCCCCATGTCCTGGGAGGAGGGTCAATGGAGATGAGGGAGGAGAACTTAAAGAAGGAAGAGAATCCTCTTTCCCTTATTTTTTTGGGCAAAACCTTGAAGCAGGGTGGATGTGTCCTTGTCTTCCTCCCATGTTCCCTTCTGCAGCCTCACCCAGCTTCTGCCTCATCCGATGTGATAACTCCACACCCCCCAGTCAGCCCTTGGAACACAGTGCTTTCCTGTTCTCTCTCTTCAAAACTGGTGTGGCTAGTCTAGGGAAGTGGTTAGAAGGTGCTTCAATTATCTATTGATGCTCCATAAACTGTCTTAAAACTTAGTGGCTTAAAACAACAATCATTTTATTTGCTCACGCTTCTGTAGGTCAGGAATTTGGATAGGACATATGGGGATAGGTGACAGTTTGCGTTTGATCCACAATGTCTGGTTCTGACTGGAAAGGTGCGTATGGCCGGGGGCTGGCTGAGGCAGCTCAGCTGGGTCATATGTTTGGGGCTCTGCTGCTCTGCCAGCTGGGTTCTCTGGTTTTCCTCCATGTGGCATCTTCATGAGGCCAGCTTAGGCTTCCTCACAGCCTGGTGATCTCAGAGTAGCTTGACTTCCTACGTGGTGGTTGACTTCCCCCAGAGGAAGTGGAAGCTGCTAGTCCTTTGAAAAGCTAGGCCAATTACTGCAGAGTTACTCTCCCATGTGCTATATTTATAAAGCCAGCCCATATTCCGGGGATGGGGGGAGGGAAAGAGATGCCACCTTTGATGAGTGAAGTTACACATGTGTAACAGCAGGGGAAGGAATCCATGGTGGCCATCCTCCGAGACTGACCTTCCCACAGAGCAATCAGGCTGACTTAAATTTACCCTGGGGTTAATGTCAATAGCCTTGTGTGGCATTAAAAAAAATGGCTGCAAATTCTTTGATATTCCTTCCTAGAGAGGTGGTCTCCTCTCCTTGAATTTGGGTGGGCATGTGGCTGTTTAACTAAAAGAATGTGGTGGAAATGACTCTGGGTGATTTTAAGGCTAGATCAAAAGGGCCATCAAGCTTTTGTGTGGTGTTCTCAAGACACTCACTCGGGGAAGCCAGGCGCCCATGTAATTCCAACTGTCAGAGGCCACCATGCTGGAGAGACCGCATATAGGGGCTCCAGTCCACGCCCAAGCTGAACTTCCAGCCAACAGCCAACATCGACTGCCCTCACACGAGTGACCCATCTTGGACGTCCTGTCCAGTTGAACCTTCATATGATGCGGCCCCAGTTTGAACATACTGAGAGACCCCAAGTGAGAACCCCCTCAGACAAGCACTTTGCAAATTTCTGACCCACAAAATGGTGAGTAAAATAAAATGGTTATTTTGAGCCTTTACGTTTTGGGGGGATTTGTTGTGGAGCAATATTACTGGAGCATCTCATAAACCTCCTGGACATATTTCCATTTGAGGAATTGAAATTCAGCAGTGAAATAAAAGTTTGGGTAATGAGGGAAAGATATTTGAGCTGGATGGGGATAGAAAGTGGTCAGATTCGCTTTAACTGAAGGTCTGGCTTCCCTAAGTGGCTCCTGCTTCTCACAACCTCTTTCCTTCCTCCAAATATGAACCCACAGATTATCACAACTCCAGCCAAGATGGAAGCCACTTCCCCTTCTGAACTCCAGTGCCCTCATCTGAAAGCAGGGGTACAAAAACTTCCTTGAGTTTCTGTAAAACTTAGACGAGGTAACATTCAAGAAATCATCTAACTTATTGCCTGCCATATGAGTGAGCAACAATTCACAGAACATGCTAATTCAACAAATATTTGTTGAGCAAATAGCTTGTGAAACCTTGTGTTAGGTGTCATGATTCAGGGGGTTCTTGGCACAAGACATTGTCTGTATTTCTAGATTATTTTATATCCAGTTTCTGTACATACAAGGTCTCCTCCAACTGGAGGCTGAGAAACAGGGCAAACAGTCAAGGCTTGGGGAGGGGAATTTCATTCCTGAATTATAGCTTCATCTGATCTGCCATTGCAAGGGGTGCAAGGAGCACAGGGCGGAGAAGGGCCCAGGAGTCCCATATCAGGAAAAGTTGAACATTTTACCTAGTGATTAGAAACACGGGGATGTGGGGGTCAGACTGCTGGGGCCCAAATCCCAGATTTTCCACTTATTAGTGAAAAAAATACAGTCATGCGCCACATAACAATGTTTTGGTCAACAATGAACCACTTATATGATGGTCCCATAAGATTGGTACCATGTAGCCTAGGTGTGTAGTAGGCTATAGCATCCAGCTTTGTGTAAGTACACTCTATGATGTTTGCACAACGACGGATAAAGTCACCTAAGAGTACATTTCTCAGAACGTATCCCTGTCGTTAAGCAACACATGACTGTAGTGGTAATAATAGAAACCAACCTCGTGATTGTTGTGAGTCTTCAAGCTGAGCGTCAGGCACATTCTAGTCTTTAGTTTAGACCAGCTCAGCTCTGATGACAGTGATAATGTTATATTATCATTGTCATTACACTTAACCTTGAAAACTCAGCATAGACATGCACAGGCAAGTTCTGGGGTGGGGCTGTTAAGGTCTCGAATGTGGGGCATAGGCATTTTGTCCTATAGACAAAGGGGAATTTCTGGCTGGGGAATGACAGGATCAAGCTCCTTCTCCTCCCTCTCTTCTGCTCCCCCTGCCCTTGCCTTCTCATTTCCTCTTCACTCCCCTCCTTTAAAATGATGACAGTATGTTCAAGTTGTGCAAATCAAAGGAATAGATTAGAAACAGGAGAATAAATGTGCTTAGCAGACCCAGGAGCTCTCCAGGGGATTGGAATTGATTAGCCAGCATGTAACACACAGGACGGTCATTTTTCTGCGTGTGGTGAACAATGGAAGCGAAGTAACGCACGGCTCAGGCCTCTAATCTGATGGGGTTTTCTCGGTGATGTTATGGAGTCACAGGGATGAGCAGGCATGAACTGGGCCACCTCCCAGTGGCCTTTTTTCTGGAAGGATTGGTGGCAGAGGAAGAACAGCACCCTTTCCAGTACGCTTGCTCACCTTCTTTAGTGTGCAGAGGAGACTCTACCTGTCCCGGGAGATGCCAGGACCTTGGGAAGTTGTGTGCATGAAAGGATTGATGCTTTATATTGGAAGTTGCTGAGGCTTATAGAATATATCCCGTCACCTTGCCCATGGGAGGAAGGGCCTCTACGTGGGCTCTGCATGAGCCCCATGTGGCCCCATTGTCATCTGGGGTGCTTTCCTGGTGCTGGACTTAGCTGGATTGAACAGGGCCAAAAACTACTTCAATGTTTGGAGACCCCCAATTGTAGGATGAGTGCAGGTTGGAGAGTGTCATGCAGGCCATGAGCTTCAGAGTTGTGTTTCGCAATTCATTTTAGTTTCAGTTGAGATTGGCCATGAGAACCTGGCTTGAGTGAGTTCAAGTCACTATGGGGAATGAAGTCACCATGTTTGATTAAGCTGCTCATCCATATATCTGGAAGGGTAAGATTCTGATTTCCACCTGCTACACATTTTCTTTCATCCTGAAACTTGAGACTTATTTGAATAAAGGGATGAAGGTAACATGAGCTGCCAGCCTATATGATGTCTTTGCATATATTAGAAAAAAGTGCCCATTCAGGGCATATGTAGCACATTAAACTCATGACTGAGGAGCAAGCATGGCCTATATTTTAGCCCCCTAATCAGCCCCTGATCAGGGATAATTTGTGCAGTGCCCAACTTGTACATCTGGATATGGCAGCCCTGCATGAAGGGAAAACACATAATAGGCTGAACCAGTGCTTCAGAGGAGTGCATGAGCCTGGGTGTCCTTTCTGATTTAGTAGGTCTGAGATAGGACCTAAGAATTTGTATTTCTAACAAGTTTCTAAGGCCCTTGGTCTGGGAGCCACATTTTGAGAATCACTTTTCTGGAGTGTAATTCCCCGACCCAGAATTTCCCACTTCCAGGCACTAGTTACTTGACTTGTTCATCAAAATCAAAGATGCTTTCTTATTTAGTGGTGCAATTTGGTCCCAAATATATGGCTTCACTGGAACTTTCTGGAAGAAGTTCCTTGTAGCTCTTTTCTCAGCAGTTCCCTGAACTCTAGGAGCCCACTGATAAATTTGGAGAGGGTCTGCAGCACCTCAACCAGCACAACCAACAGCATGGAGTGGAGTTGAACCAGTTCTCCTATACCAGACCCCTCACGTCCTTTGTAATTCTCTCCTAGAGTTTTGTTTCTTGGACTCAGACATCTCCTGCTTGATTTTAGTCTAGAGATCTATTTTTTATAGTCTGCAGAAAATATGCTCTGCTATTTTTTGAGTCACTGAGGTGTAAAAAACAAAACTTAGTGTATTAGGAAATTGTGCAGAGACAGTTTGGTAGTTATACAACTTAAAACACATATGTGCACACACACACACATGCATGCACACGCATACACACACACATGTGTGCACGATGACACAGGCTTCTTCAGAGACATCCCTGAGTCGAGATGAACGAATAATGGGCTGTCTGCGCACTTAACAGCTGAGCCAGTGAAGTCTGGACTCGCTGGAGTTTGGTTCTTTGTTACGATGCTCCCTCTGGGCCATGAAGGAGTGAAATTGGGACACTCATTTTTGGAGCCTTGGAGTTTCAAGCTCCTATGTGGACTTGGCACGCTCTCAGATGTGGGTGGCTTTCCTACTGACACCTTGCAGGACCACAGGACATTTTTTAGAAGGTTGAGCACCAAGTCACCACATCTCGTTAGTGGCAGCCATGGCTTTATCTGTGAGAATAACTGTCCTGCTTAACTTCTCAATTTGTCACCTGTGCAGTGATTTATTACCTTCCAAAGCTGCAGTAATTGTATAATGATGCAAAAATAATGACAAGCCATGCTGATAAACTTTATTACCTGTAGCATCTTGGATTCAAACTGCATTCCAGCATGCTCTATAGGATTACAGAGCACACCCACATGGGTGACAGCTAGCAGGGAGGGCGCTTCTCAGGCCTGAGAGGAATAGAGAAAAAGAAATGAGACTCAAAATTCCTGAACAGAGACTACGGAAAACTGGGCTGGGGTGGGCTGATTCTATTGGGGGCACACACGTCAAGGAGTTATCTTCATTTTTACCCCAAGAATGCTGCATTCACATGATTATTTTAAATTGGGAATACAGAGTTGGCTGTTAAAAAAGTCTTTAATGAAAAATATGTTCACAAGAATGAGTATAAACAGTGTGCAGCTGAACTCCCACTTTATCATTCACACCCACCTTCACCGCCTCTCTTTTTTATGAAATGACTAAGCTGTCAGCTTTCACATGGGCTCAGACATACCTTCACCTGAGCTGGGTTGTAAAGCCCCGCACAGTGTTCTAGAGCTAGGGGTATAAAGGACTCAAGGAGGCTGTGTTATAAAGTAACTTTCAGATTTGCTTCTCATTTTGGAAAAATATATGAAGTTAAAAAATCCTTCACGTGGAATTGAGAACTGAGATAGAAAATTGTAATCAAGTATGGCTGATAAGAGGGTTCTTCTAGTAACCAGAGCTTACCTGATGTGGGCCTATGGTTGGGGTCGGGGTAGGTCTCCCATCATTTTCCTGAACCAAAGAGTAATGAGGGTCCTTGTATAGCTGACTGTGGAGGCAGCGATAATGGATAGGAGTCCTGGGCTGGCTTCCGTCTCCTTCATGACAACCTGGCACTGACCTCAGGCAATGCCTGATTCTTTATTGATGGAGTCTCTTGGGATTGTACCAGTGGGCTTGGGCCAGGCCTGTGTCCTGAGTGTGGGGCCTTGGCAGTGAGGACGAGAAGGGACTATACTAAAGCACAGATATTTCTAGTGTTGAACAAGGTCCACTTTTCTCATCTTCACAGGCTCATAGTTGGGCTCCATTTCCTGGCCTCTTACAGTTAGATGGGACCATGTGACCTATTCTGGCCAGTGGAATGTTGGTGTTTCCAGGACTGGCCATAAAATATCTCATTTGTGATCCTCCCTTCTCTCTCTCTAGCACCTTCCACTGGAGAAGGTCAATGCAAGATAGAAGAACCACAAATGGAAGTCGCCTTCGAGGGCTGAGTCACTGCTGGGGGAGACATTCCTGCAATTCCACTGGACTCTGACGAGGATGAGAAATACATCTTTTTTGTGTCAAAGCACTGAGATTTCAGAGTTCATTTGTTAGGACAGTGTAATCTACCCTCTTCTGACTTCTTGGCTCTGAGAATCCATGGAAGAGTTTAGTCTTCTGCCCACAGTTAAGCCTTGGCCTCCTGAAATCCGACCAAGGTCTCTCGATTGACCAGGGCTTTATTTTCTTCTTCTGAGTCCTCAAAATTGGGAAATGTCTCAGTGTGAGAGTCCAAATGCTGATTCCGACTCTGGAGAGGCCCAGACTCACAGATGCTTCAAGAGGGAGAGTGATTTCAAGGTGATGGCTAGAGCAGACTTTCTCAATCTTGGCCCTATGGACAGTTGGGGCCAGAGAGTGTTTGTTGTTAAGGCTGACCTGTGCGTTGTAGGATGCTTAGCAGCATCCTTGGCCTCTCCCTACTGGATACCAGTAACGTGCACCCCCCACACCAGTTGTGACAGTCAAAATATCTCAAGACATTGCTAAATGTCCCTTGGGGGGCAAAATCACCCCTAGTTCAGAACCACTGGACCAGAGAAAGACACAGGAGCATGAGTTTTCCTCCTTTCTGTGGCCAAAGGAATGCTTTCCTGTTTCTTTTCCCTACTTCATGTTATGTATTGAAACAGTCTCTACCTCCTCATAGTACATTAGGACCAAAGCTGGCTTTTTGGCGTTCAAGGCTCTCTGTGAGTGGGAACGTGTTGCCTCCACGGGCTTCCTTCCTTCTCCCGTGTGAGTTATCTGTAGCTGCAAAACAAACCACCCCAAAACTTAGTGGCTTGAAGCAACAGTAATTTATTACATTATAGTCCTTATGGGTCAGGAGTTCAGGACTGGCTTTGCTGGGTGGTTCTGGCTGAGGGTCTCTCATGTGGTTGCCGTCAGGATGTTGGCAGGGGTGTGGTCATCTAAAGCTGGAGTGGGGGTTGGGAGACTCGTTTCCAAGACGGCTCCCTCGCATGGTGCTGGCAGGAGGCCTCAGTTCCTCACCGTGTAGGCTTCTTCAAAGGCTGCTCAAGCATCCTCACAACATGGCAGCTGACTTCCTGAGAACAAATGATCCAAGAAAGAGCGAGAGAAAACAAGGAAGAAGCCTCAGTGTCCTTTATGACCTAGTCTCTGAGGTCACACACCATCACTTCTGCTTCACTTCAATCACTGGAAGCAGGTTACTAAGTTCAGCCCATATTCAATGGAGGACAATGGGTCTACACCTTTTGAAGGGAGATGATGGATCAAGGGTTTTGCGGATATATTTTGAAACCATCACGTGCCCCAGCACAAAGCTTTCTCTGCTTGGATACACTGGGCTGCTCATGAACCCTGGCCACACGATGCTTATTCCTAGATTTTGAACTCCCCCCACCTCTCCTATTTTCACTCCATCTTCCAGACTCTCCAATTCCCACTGGACTGTAAACTCACCCAGGGGTTCTCTTTGGAAAAGCATCTGATAAATTCATTCAGGGAAGTTGTATAATAAAAAAGGTTTGGAGTTTGGCCCTTCCCAGAGGTAGCTGCCAATTTGTAGGAACTCCTAAATATTGCTGAGCCCATGCCCAAGAGAGTCGTCTTGCTAATGGTGGGATTTCACACCCTACGACAAGTGTGTGGAGGAGATTCCTGAGAAAGGCTGTTTAGTGCTGGGCACTCCCGAGATGACTGCAGTCTCCCTCCGAATCTCAGCCCTGCCCAGATTCCCAGCTTCACCTGAGTCCCGTGACCACCTCTCCAGTAGCTCTTGAACCCAGGCCAGGTAGCATAAGGATAAAGAGGACAGACTTTGGAGCCAGTCTGCTTGAATTTGAATTTTACCTCCAAAACCATGGCAGAGGTGGCTTGCTGACCACCCGAGATTATGTTTCCCTTTCATAGTGTAGAATGGTGACCAGAAGTGGCTGCTAGCCAGGTTCGACATTTCTCAGCCTTCACTTGCCTCGGGGTGAGTCCATATGACTGAGCTTGGGTCCCTGGAATGTGGATGGGAGTGATATACATGCCCCTTCTGGGTATGGCCCACAAACACCTCCCACATGACTGTCTGTGTCCCCCTCTCCCATCTGCTGGCTGGAGATAGGTGCCCAGAGCAATACTGGACATCACATGGTGAGGATGGCAGGCCATGCCTCTGTCAGCAGAGTCCTGAATGACCATGTGGGGCTGACTGTCCACTCCTCCCACCAATGAGATACTCCATGAATGAGACATGTTTCTATCATGTCAAGCCTGTAAGATTTCAGGGTTTGTTTATTACAGCAGCTAGAATTACTTAACAAATATAATCACTTTTTGACTGTGTAATGTTGGGAAAGTTACTTCACCTTTCTTGCCTCAGTTTCTTTATCCATAAACTGGGGATAATAAAAGTCATTATCTCATAGGGTCGTAATAATGGATAAATGAGATCAGTCCACATAAGACACTTAGAACGGTGTCTGGCCCACAGACTGTGATCACTAAGCTTATCTATTCTCATTGTTAATTAGAATAAATAGTTGCCATCTGCCTGAGCTCTGTTATGAGGAAAAGTATTTTTGTTTCAAAACGATTTCCCCTTCTGATTTATGGAGTCTTGCCGGGATCCAGCTGGCATCCAGCTACAAGGCATAGTTCTTGTGGAGTCTGACCGATCCAGGTGGGCATTGGGGCTGGGGCTGCATAATCGTCCTCTGCCGTCCCAGCTGTCCATAGGCTTGAGAGTTGCTCTGGCCGTGGGTGTAGGAGGCATCCTCACTATGCCCATGGTCATATCTGACGGTCAGGCCATGCCAAACCAAGGCATTGGGAGGACCACTGGCCTCAGTGAGGCAGGGCGGGGATTCTGCAGCTGGGCAGTGTCGCGAAAGCCATGAGCCGGCTCCCCCTGCCTTCTTCACCTTCCAGCACAGAGGCAGCAGGCTTTTGGTCCTTGCTAAATCCCTCCTAAAACCAAAGGAGTAAAGCGTCCCCTGCCTCCCCTTCATCAACCCTCATTCTTGCTTAGCTCAGCCTATTTCCCTGCTTGCAAGACCGTGGAGCACCATTTCTGTTTTGGCTGTGGACCTGGGGGTGGGGGTGCGTGCTAGGGTGGGAGAAATTCACTTAGACTTTGCGTCACAACCCACTTTCACTTAGTACCATTTTTCTGTGTGGATGTGTCAGGCACTGGGGGTGTTTGTAGTAGTCCTAACAGTGTTACTGAGCTGGGAGATGTGCTTGAGGAAGCATTCGCTACCTCAACGTTTCGACTCCATCTGTAAGGCTGGGGATTTACTGAGGTCAGCCATGGTCCTGTGATCAATAAAGCATTTCAGATAAAACTGCATTTTTGCCTCCAGCAAATTCCCAGCGTTACTTTGCCTTTGTAAACAACATCTTAAGGAATGCTGATTGTAAATCATCTCCAGAGCACCTTTATGCCCCTCACGCTGTGTGTTCTTCCTAATAATTTTATACTATATGGGAGGCTAGAAGGGATCTTTGTGCCAACGGAGAGACTGAGGCACAGAGGATTAGGTGACTTGCCTAAGGTCCCAGTTAGTTAGTGTGGGGGCCGGTTGAATCCGGGTCTCCCAGCATCTGGCCCAGGGCATTTGCCCCTGCCTGGCGTAGTCTCCAGCGGCTCAATTAGCTCGGGGCTTGGAAGTGCTCCTGACCGGCTCTGGGCCCTCTGCACGTCTGATGAGTGCTAACAGTGGGCGGGCTGCAGGCAGCCACAAGTTCGCGATGGCTGTCGGAGCTGAAGGCTTACCTCACCCGCTGTCTGGGCAGGCTGGCAGGGGGTCACATTTTCCTCTGGACCTAATTACCTGAGGAGAAAAGAACATTTCCCTGTAAATTCCTTGAACACCTGCTAGGCAGCCTGCAGGCAGAGGTAAACTGAGGATAGATCTGGCCTCAAGAGGGAAAAATCCAAGCGTGGATGGTTCGGTGCAGCATGACCAAATGCTGACCGGGTGGGTCCAGACTATTGGCTCTGCAGGGTTCTCTTCAATCCAGAGAGAAGCATCTTCCAACCTGTAGTTAGCATGGAGGATGTCAGCGCACGTCTGGGCGTGGTGATGGACAAGGGGGCGGCTGGAGAGCACTGCCCCATTCCTGGATGGCGGTGTCAGAAGGAACTAAGGGGCACATTGCATCCTCGGAACTGGCCTGAAGGATGCAGAATGCAGGGCCGAAGGTCCCTCAGGGGTCCTTTCCTGCAACCCTACAGACGTCTCAGGAGAGCCAGCACATTCCGCCATCAAGCAAGGCTTTCCCTGAGGCGCTGCAGGTGAAGGGATGCACACAGGGGTGGCTCCTCACCTGCAGAGCAAGGGCTGGGACCCAGTTGTGTACATGAAATGGCTCTGTCCCTTACCCCAAGCTACCAAGTCATCTTCTGGGAGTACACCGGGTGTGTTAGCAGCTTGCACAGTTGTCAGAGCAGGTCAAGAACCGAGCAGAGGAGAAGTGCTGCTGTGGATTGCTGTGGGTGAGATGGCCAGCATGGAAGGCAGGCAGAGAGCAGCATCTTGATGAACTAGGGTTAAGGGTCTGCACTAATGTCACTTTGGGTTCAGTGTGCTGCAGCCAGTTTCTAGGCTCGTGAGAGCGAATTGTCAAATTTTCAGGAATTTGGTGAACTATTTGATATCTTCTTGATAGTTCCCGCTTGGCCGTGGTGGAAATATTTACACCATGAAAACTGGCATTGCTCCCACCCAGCTGTTAGACGTTTACCAGCAAATCACTACACAGGGTTCCCCCGAAGGTGTATTTTCTTAGCCTGATACTAGACATGCCCAGATTTTGCTCCGACTTACACATTTCCTATCAGTGACTTCCAGGCAAACTCCGTCCTGATTTAGCATGACCAAAGGTCTCTTCTTCTCTCTGTTCTGGCAGGTGTGCAGCTGACTGCCATGGTCTGCCCTGCAGGGTAGGAATTCCATGTCCCCTCAGCTGGGGGAAAAGCCCATCAACCTTCAGGTGACGGCTGTGATTCCTCTTGGTGCTGCTTGTCAGACACACGTGCTGAGCTGCTCTGACCTCCGGCTTCTCTTGTTCCTTTTTCCATCCAGGCCCTGTAGCTGATCGCAGCCATCTGCTCCTTCCTCCTCCTTGCTCTCAGGGTGGACCCTCTACTGAGCCAGCAGACGCTGCAGAGGTGCACGCGGGGCTGTGTCAGTAACCAGCGTTTGTTGCATTTAGGATCTTTTCTTTTAACTTAAAGGGCTTAGCTGACCTAAGGGATGACCCCTAATTTAACTTCATCCTCTCGAGCCTGCATGACACTAGCTCTCGTATCTGGGTGCTCACTATGTGCCAGGAACTGTGATGCACCCCTTATTATTTCAGGTGCTTTTCGCCCCCACCCCCGGCCCCGTGAAGCAGGATTGCTGCCAGCCCTATGTCACCGACAAGGAACGGCGGCCAGCTGTGCCCCAGGCCCGCAGCTAGTAAGTGGCTAGAGAGGGATCCAAACGCAGGTCTGTTTTGGTATTGACGCTATTACACTGTCCCTCTGTCACAGGACAGGGAAGGAGATGCCATGATGGTGAGGAGTGGGGCATCACATTTGACCTGAGTGGCACCTGTAGCTTTGGAAGCCTTCCATGACCACTGGAGTTGTGGTGTGGGCACAAGGGATTCAGAGGTGGTTCTTTGTGTTTGGGATGGACATTGAGTAGGAAAAATATTTTCTAGATACATTGCTTGCTTTTTGTGTTTACTTTGTGGGGGCTGCCGTGACAAAGTACTACAAACTGGGTGGCTTAAACAACAGAAATTTATTGTTTCACAGTCTTCAGTCTAGAAGTCTGAGATCATGGTGTCAGCAGGGCTGAGCCCTTCTGAGGGCTGAGAGGGAGAATCTGTTCTAGGCTTCTCTCCTAGCTTCTGGTGGCTTGCTGGCATCTTTGGTATTCCTTGGCTTGTAGAAGCATCACACCGATCTCTGCCTTCATCTTCATGTGGCATTCTCCCTGTGTACATGTGTCTGTGTCCAGCTTTCTCCTTTTTTAAGGACACCAGTCACATTGGATTAGGGCCCCCCCTAAGGACCTCATTTTAACTGATTATATCTTCAATGACCCTATTTCCGAATAAGGTCACATTCTGCTGTGGTGTGGTACTGAGGGTTAGGACTTGAACACATGAATTTTTGGGGGGCGTAATTCAACCCATAACACACTTGTTCATATTAGCTCTCAAACAGAAAAACTATTTAAGGAGAATCTTTGTTCTTTCCATTTCTTGTTATAAAACTTCTGTGCTGGGGGCCAGCCTGCGGGCGTAGTGGTTAAGTCCAGTGGGCTCTGCTTTGTTGGCCTAGGTTTGCGGGTTTGGATCCCTGGCATGGACCTACACCACTCATTAAGCCATGCTGTGGAGGCATCCCACATACAAAATAGAGGAAGATTGGCAACAGATGTTAGCTCAGGGCCAATCTTCCTCACCAAAAAAAAAAAAAGACAAAAAAAGCTTCTACACTGAAACTTCTGATCAAAATGAAGTAGACATGTGCTCTCTCCTCTGTACTGAATCCCATCTCCTGAGCATCTTTTAAAGTAATTCCCTAGGTCATCTGGTATGTCTTCCTCAGATCCCTAGGGACTTCTTCAGGCCCCTGTCCCATGATGTATGAACCACAGGCACTGGGCAGTGTTTTTCCTTCCCAGGTATCTGAGCTGTTTCCCTCCCATACTTCAGAGCTTTCTTCTCTGATGGGCTTTATTTTGATTCTAATGTTCTGAATATCCTGTGCCTGGCAGGTAGAATACCCAGCACAGATGAAACACGTTGTCTAGTTCTGGCCAAACTAGTGGTTGCTGCTGACTGGGCTGTTGGAAGCTTCGCCCTAAGTGGTGTGGTCCTGCTAATGGAATCAGTGCTCTTTCACGGACTTCGGTGGGATGTGGCTGCTGAGAGAAAGGAAGATAAGCATTGCTTGAGAAGTGATAGTGTCTGCTCCTAATGTGGATGGGCTGCACCGGGGGGAGGAGCGGGGAAGCTGCTTAGCCCTCGGGTGCTGCTTCTCTGGAGTGTGTCTTCACAATGTTCTCTCTCACGGACACATCCTTGACATCCTGGAGGACCCTCCAGAGCCTCCCCTATGCATCAGCAGGTGCTGCTCTTTCAATCACAAACCAAGTCTTAGGGGCCACATGGGGATTCCACAAACTCAATCTGTGACCCAAATATTTCTCCCAGGCTGGACATTTCCACTTGATCACTTATTTACCCATTTCTTCATTCAACCAAGGACAAGATTGGCTGAAAATGGGGTAAGTGGGAGAGGGGAGAGTGTTTTGGGCATAGAGACAGAGGGCCAAAGGGTCAAAGTTGGTGAGAATGTGGCAGGTACCTGAAATGGAAGAAGGTGGATCTGGCTGGAGGGGAGGGTGAAGGGGAGTGAGTGCGGGAGATGGGGGAGACATATTTGGCACCTACGTCAGTGAAGTCCACACTGAGAAACTAAGAAGACTGGATTTATTCTGAGAGCACTGAATTATCTTAACTATGAGAGTGACGTGAGAGATCCCTCTGGAAGTGTGTGGAGCATGATTTGGATGGAGGTAAGATTAGAGTCAAAAGACATTTAAGGGGCTCTTATAATAATGCAAACCACTCACTCACCAGGTCCTAAGTCTCCTCCCTGGGTTTGTGCGGTGTGGGTGGAGTTAGAGAGGGGTACAGTGCTTCTGTAACTCCTGCTTACAGCTGGGGAGGCTGCTCTCCCTTCCCTTCACTGGGATGAAGCAGCTCCTGGCCTGGCATGCTCCAGGCTGAGCCCTGTGCATTTTTCTCATTCTGAAAGAATACTGGAAGAAGAGGAAGCTGTCAGATGTGTTTCCTGCTTCACAAGGAGAGCTTTGTTTGAAGAAGTTTCTGAGTGCAAAAGTCAGGTTGACTACAAGGGAGACACAAAATAAAATTGCTCTTTACAAGAAATAGAGGTGCAGTAAAATGGAGATACACTTGTTTTAATGTTGCAAATGTCCTGAGGATTTTTAAAGGCTACTGAGTAGGTTAAGCCAAAGTGGAGTTAGGAAAGGAGAGGTGTAAGGCTGGTCAGAGAGGTTGGAGGGATGTGGGTGTACATGTAAACACAGTCCCGTGTCACCACATGTGTGACTGGGAAGCATGCATCGGACAGACTTGATGGAAGTGCTTTGAGCACCAGTTTGAAACCCAATGTGGGACAGAGGCTGTGGTGGAGCGAGAACCACAGTCTCTTCCCTGCCTGTCCCTGCTTCTCTCCTCTGTACCCCTCTGCTTGGCATTGCCTCTGTACAGACAGTGTGAGCCTCTCTCCAGTGACCAGGGGGTTCACGGATACCCAACACGAGACCAGGGAGAGAGGGCTGAGAAACAGAACTCTCTGCATGCTATATCTGCAAAATGAGAGAATCGCTCCCTGAAACAGGACTCTCTCGTACTGGGCTAGGCTACTTTCTATGAGCTGGTACTTGGTACTTTATACCAAGACTCAGTAGTCAGCCAGCAGGCATTTATTAAGTGCCTACTGTATTTCTACATTGCTGTAGGAGTTAAACTTGCAATCCAGACTGGAGTTGCACACCAGCAGTTGGCAGGTCTAAAGTGTTTTGGTTGACTTGGCCAGTGCAACTTATGTACATATGTCTGTCTGTCTGTCTAAATGCCTTTCAATGGAGCAAGCACTTGCCAGTTAACCATAGTTGTCTTACCTCCAGCTGTTGCTTTACTTGCAATTCGTGTGAAGAGAAGAGACCCACACACATGAAAGAGCCATGTCCCTTCAATTCAAGGTGTGAATCAAGGTTTTGGGCAAAGAGAGTCTGAGGCCGCAGGCACCTGGGAGTCCATAGGGAGCAGCCGGGAGGCATCGAGGCAGCACGTTTGCTCTCTGAAGTGGAAATGGTTAAAGTGCCATTGAGCTTCCCTCGTGCTTAACTCAGTTTCTATCTGCGAGAGCTTTGGACTTTGGTTCCCAGACAAGTTGGAGTTTGGAGGAAACACATGATTGGAATGACTAAAGAGGATGCTTTCAAAATGGATTTCCAGTGTTGGGTCCAAATTGAGACGAGGCTGGGGTGGGGACCAATTACTCAGCCCAAGACTCTCTTCTGAGCTGACTTCATCCTTCCTCTGATTCATTCTCAGCATCACCCTACGCTGAGGATAGACTGGAGCCAGTGTTCTGAGCAGTTAACTGGGTCTTCCACTGCCTGCTGATGACTACTGATGTCCTTTATTCATTTAGTCATTCATTCAGCAATTGATTGTTGAGCACCTACTGTGGGTCAGGCACTCTCCTAGATGCTGGGAGTATGGCAGTGAGCAACACAGGCACAGATTCTTGCTTTCCTGGAACTTACATTCTAGTGTGTGTGGGGAAGAGGAGACAGATAATAATACAAATCAGTAAATTACATGGTGTGTTAGGAGGTAACATGCTATGGGGAGTGGGATAGGACAGCCAGTGGGGCAGATGGGGGAATGACACGATGTTGAATAGAGTGGTCAGGGAAGAGCGCTGAGAAGGGGACATTTGATGCAAGGCCTGAAAGAAGTGAGGGATAGTAGTGTGGCTATCGGGGAAGAACTTTCCAGGCAAAGGCCCAGAGGCAGGAACAGGCCTGCTGTGCTGGAGGAACAGAGAGTAGGCCAGTGGGATGGAGATAGGGAAGGGAAACTAGCAGGACAGGAAAGCAACCAGGACAGAACATGTAGGGTCTTGTCAATGATTGTGGGGACTTTCGCCTTCACTCTGATGAGCACAGGAACCATTGCTGGGTTTTGAGTAGTATTGCGATCTGCTTACCCTTCATTAAGATCATTCTGGTAGACTGCCGGTGGCAAGAGTGGAAGCAGGGGTTCAGTTTGGAGGCTATTGCAGTAGGCCAGGTAAGAGATGCTAATGGCTTGGACCAGAGTGGTGCAGGGGCCCTGGTGAGAAGTGGCTGGATTATGGATAGATCTGAAGGTGGAGGGACCATTTATCTCCTGCTCACTGTGATATCTCGGAGGGGTGGGGTAGAGTGGGAATTTATTCTGGCTGCTATGTGCCAAGCACTGTCCTATGTACTTCACATACAACCATTTCATTTAATCCTCTGGCCTCCTGTTGAGGTAGATATAGTTTTCCCCATTTTACAGCAGAAGTTGAACGCTGAAAAGATGAATAAATGGCCCACACAGTGTATGAAGGGCAGAAGTGGGTGTCCCATTGCCACTAAATTTCCTACCCTTACCCAAACTGAAGAAGGTCTGGTAGTTTCTGGTTCCAGTGAAAAACATTGGTGCTCTGCCTGAATGAGGTCAGCTGTGACTCAGCTGGGAGTGTCCGAAAGATGGAGACTTTCTGGAGCCCTGGATGTCTCTTGGGGTGTCCACATGTCAGGTGGTCCCACAGCTGGGGTGGGGGCTCCCCTGGTGCTCCCTTCACTTCCCGCCTGACCTGGGCTGGGCCCACCCTCTGCAGCTGTGCCTGAGCAAGCCTCTCTAGCCCTGACTTGGTTTTTGCTGGCCCCTGAACGTCACTCTTTAACCAAAGCCTGAACCAAGTAAAACTAGATTCTATTCTTTTCTAAAAGGTGAATTGAGCCCAACAGAAATAGAAGGCCAATTTGGACCCAAATCTAAACTTGCATATGTAACAGGAAGTTGAATAGATTTTCCTATTGACCCAGAATTGGTGACTGGGGCTGAAACCGAGGACAAAGAGATGCTAATAAGTTCTGTGCATGCTAGAGACAACTGCCACCATTTGAGGCCAACACTAGTCCTGCTGTCATCGGCTGAGCCACAAGTCCCTCCTCGGTTTGTAGATGCGAAGGGATGAGAGGGGAGAAGAGCTGTGAGCTGGAGTCATCATCACACATGGATCATTATACGTGGTGAATCGCTGACCTTCCAACCTGCCCCCTAAGTCAGGTGAGGGAGATCAAGAGAGGTGGGGGTGCCCACAGCAAGAAGGTGAGGTTTATATTCTAACTCCAGATTAAATGTCTGCTTAGATCATCAACTTTCTGATCTGGCCCTATGCCTGGAAGAGCAGGGGAGAAATAGAGAGAGGGGCCCTGCGGACAGAGGTGAACAGGGAAGAGTCTGGATGTCTGCTTGGTGTTTCAGGAGTCTTCCACGCATCTAGCAGACAATGTGGAGGTGGCTGGGCTTGCAGCATCCTGCCTGTTGTGCCTGTTGCCTGATGGATGGTGGACCCCAGCAGCAGTAGACTGACCCGTGTGCTGGCACAACATCCTAGCCCGTGAGATCCACTGTAACAGACGTACCAAGACCGGGCGACTTAAATGAGAAAGAATTCTGGAGGCTGGGGAGTCCAAGATCAAGTCATGGGCAGATGATGAGGATCCACTTCTTGGTTCACAGATGGCTGTCTTCTCACTGTGTCCTCACATGGTGAAAAGGGTGAAGGAGCTTTCTGGGGCTTCTTTCATAAGGACACTGATCCCATTCATGAGGGCTCCACCCTTACGGCCTAATCACCTCCTAAAGACCCCACCACCTAAAAGCATCCCTTTAGGGGTTAGGATTTCAACATATGAATTTTCGGGGGACACAAACAGTCAGTCCATAACACACAGTAAGAGGTAAAAGCTGGATTTGGACCTCCCACCTCAGAGAAGTGTGCAGGGGAGGGGGTGACTCCAAAGCAGTCCACCGGTGCCCTGTAGAGAGCTGAGACCACCAACAGAGAGTTAAGGAGTGAAGCTTGCATTCTTGTTCCACTCTCTCCCCAGCCCAGCACCAGAGTAGCCAGGCCTTGAAGAGTGGGGAAACCTAAGGGGCCAGAGTCCCCACCGCAGACGGTCAGGCCCTGCCAGCCTTGCTTGGAGAGAGGGGTGCAGATGAAATTTAAATTAAGTTTGAGATGGAAGTTTTAAACTTATTTGACTTTTAATAACCAAAAGTGATCAGAAAGTCATAAAATTTGAGGAAGGTGTTGTTAAGGGATGGGAATGGGAGATTAGATGAGGCTTGATCACAGCCAGTGAATGGAGAAAACTCGTTTATAGCCCATCACGTTGAGACTGCTCAGTAAACTAGTTGCACACATTTTATAACATGATTGAAGCAGAACTAATTTCAGAAAAGCATCAGCTATTCACACCACCACTGCACTGACCCGAATTGTCAGTGAGGGTTCAGCACCTGGTGGCACCGCCTGAATTCGCTCATCTGGGTGGGCTGCGTTGAGCTCTTGAAGTTCCTCTGGCCAAGTGCAGAATTGAACATCACCCAAGTCACAGACACGAGGGGGGAAGCTCCTCAAAAGCATTCAGTGAGCATCAATTGATTAAATTAATAGTTAAAGTATGCAAAACAAGGAGAAAACCAAAGGAAGCCTCTCCTAGGCGTCTTACAATTGGGAAAACCCCCAGGAGGCAACAGGCAGCCACCATCCAACACAAGCCTCATCCCTGCCAGAGAATATTCTTGGCCCACTCTGGTTGTGAATTTTACGGACTATTTGGAACAATGGCAGCCACAGGGCTGCCTGAACTTGTAATCCTCGGGAGTCGGGGAGCATTCCCAAACAGCTGGGAACTGGCTGATGAAGGGCGTCTCAGTGTGCACGCCTTCTTATAAAAGCATCAAGGACTTTTTTTAAAAGATGGAAAACACATTCCTAATTCCCCAATTCCCTCCCTTCCTAATAGGATAACTGGCTTCTTCTTGGCTTATTTTGTGTTTTGGCCACAGCATATATATTTTTACACAGCTAATATCATAGTGCAGATACAACCTTGGTTTCTCTTTAACTGTAAGCATAGAATTCCAGTTACTCCTATTCATAGCTATAGAATAGTTTGTTGTAAATGCCAGGGCACATTGAACTGTTCTCAGATGGTTATTAGTTTCTGAAGATCATATATGCTCCTGCAGTGAACATTTCCATCTCCTTTTGACTAATGTTCTGCAGATACGCCCCCCCGAGGTGGGATTTCAGAGTCAGATTGAGGGGCTACTGTTGCCCATGGCGGTGTTTTCCTGTGGGTGGTCCTGACTCGGACACTGTACATGGTGTAACACGGGTGTTCCCTGGAGGTGTGGCTGGGTCGCCCCATGAGGACACCTCACAGGCAGAACCACACTGCACAGGAGAAGGAAATGCTTGAATATTTGCAGGCAACTTGTTGACCAGGATAAAGAGCTTTGAAGGAACTGAGTTGACTTGCTATATCTTATAGGGGGTGTTTATCCAACTCTCATCCCTACACATGACCAATTATGGTTGAACATTTAAGAGCCTGCTTATTGTTTGTCACTATAAACCCTAATGCCCCCATGTAAGATGGAACCCAAGTCACTTATTCACTTAAAATCTTGTTTAAGAAATGATTCGTGTGCCTCCACCTGTGTGCCCAGGTCTCACGGGGGAGGGAAAATGTGGAGCACACATAGCCCTTGCTCTGACGAAGCTTCCTTCCATCCTCTCGACATTCTCAGAGTGCTTCTCTACAGTAACAGTCATCATCCTCGGTCACGCATGAACATGGACTCTGAGCCAAGCACTGTCTACCTCTCACCCTCTCTTTTCACCTTCACAGCAGTCCTGTGAGGTAGGTTATACAGTTGTCCCTATTTACAGAAAAGGAAACTGAGGCACAGAGGGCCTATAGTTAATAAGTGGTTGTAATGGGCCATGAAGATGGAAAGTTGACTTTGACAGAGTCTTCAGCACTAAGGGGCTCACTGTGTGTGTGTGTGTGTGTGTGTGTGTGTATGTGTGTGTGTGTGTGTGTGTGTACGAAACACTAGTAAGTAGACAGAACAAAACTTTTAGTGGCACAGAGAGCTCAGAAGGGGACATCTACCCCATACTTGGTTGGGGGTGGGAGAGCAGTTAAAGAAAGTTTTCCAGAGAAGGAGATGACAGATTTTTAAGGAGGAATACGAATTAGATAGGAGAAGGTTACCCTGTGGTTAAAGAAAGAAAAGGTTTACTCAGAAAAGATTAAATTACAATACAACACTCATCATGGTCAGGGGCAAAATGTGGGCCCCAGGCACTCTGTGGGAGTTGTCAGATAGAGGGGGTCAAATTATTATTGAGACAGCAGCGAATATGGTAGAGACATTTCTGAACTGACAGAGGCACATGGATGAAGAGCAATGCTGGTTCTCACGTCCCACTCTTGGCCTCTGAGGTGGTCAGCAATGGGTCAGTCAGGCTACCAGAGCATTCTGGCTGTCAGAGAAGGTGTGACGATGTTTCTTTTTCAATAAACACTCATTTCTTTTTTATTGATTAGGAAGGTTATGCTGTATTTCCTTGATTTTAAGATGCCATTGATGTTATGGACTAAATTGTGTGCCCCCCATATTCATATGTTGAAGCTCTAACCTCCTATATGACTCTATTTGGAGATGGGATCATAAAGAGGTAACAAAGATGAAATGAGGTCATAAGGGTGGGTCCTAAACCAATGTGACTGGTGTCCTTATAAGAAGAGGAAGAGTCACCAAGGATGCAAGGGTGTACAAAGGAAAGGTCATGGGAGGATGCAGCAAGAAGGCAGCTGTCTGCAAGCCAAAGACAGAGGCCCCAGAAGAAACCAACCTGGCCCACACCTTGGCCTTGGACTTCCGGCCTCCAGAACTGTGAGAAAATAAATTTCTGTTGTTTAAGCTACACAGCCTGTGGCATTTTGTTATGACAGCTGAGCACACTAATACAGTTGACTTAAGACACACCATCAACTTAATTGTACTTTTGGGGGGGAGAAAATAATACTTCACTCCATGCATATATCAATTGCAAGGGTGCATCCAAATTTCAAAAATGTTAAGATGTGAGAAACTGTGCATAATTCCCAGACTTGGAATCAGTGGGGCAGAGAATGTAAACACTTTTATGATTCTTGATAATATTGCCAAAAATTTTAGGTAATGCTATTATTCTCTTTCCTCACTTGGACACTCGATTTCAGATCTGATGTGACCAGCAGATGTAAAACAAAACTATGATTTCTCTCTCCTAGATGCAAGAGACAAGCTAATGCATCACAGACACAAGAGTATTGTTATCTTTTTGTGTTCATTTTGATTTTAAGCTGGAAAGTAACGGCTCCCAGAAACAGAACCGATAGAATGTGTAAGACAGTCGTATTGTCCTGGAATTTGTGATGACATCGCGGTGGAGCTCCGGGTAAGGTATGGGATTGAATTGTGTCATCCAGGCCATTACATGGGAGCACCACTGTCACTCCCAGGTCAGGATTCCCCAGGGACAGAGGATATCTCATCTCTGACCCTCACTGGGGCTGGCTTGAGTAATGAGACTCCAACAAAGACCCAGACTGTATCTGGGCGTCTTCGCCACACCTATCCCGTTGCTTACACCACCCGATCCATGAAATCAGGTAGAAAACTTCTTCACTGTGGTGGGGACCATGCCTTTACTACTCCTCCTGGAATCCTGTCCTTAAGGGGCCCTGCATCTTAATCTTGAGTTTCGCTACCCTATCGAGGACAACAGAATGTTTTTAAAAGAATTAGTATGTGCTGAATTTCTGGATTCATTGTGGTTTTAAGACAATGAGCCCAAAGGTAAGACTTAGTATTTTTATTTGTGCTTTGCTTTGACCTTGTTCGAGGTACAGTATCTTTAATATAGATCTATATGTCACATACACTGCTGTTGCATTGTTTTCATATAACCATATTTGACACCCCATTTGACAGTGTCAACATTCACAGTGGTTCCTCAGTGCTTTCGACAGTATCAGCCTTTAAAATGTCTTCACAATAGTTACATGTAAGCACATTTGACAGGATCAGCAGTTGAAGTGTTCCACAAACCTATGTACTCACAGTTTCGAATACCAGCAGCTGCTGTGTTCACAATATTGCTACGTAGTGTCTGCTCATTCATTCCGCACACTTTTTTTTTGAGAGCTTATGAAACCCCAGATTCTGTGATAGGCTCTTTTGACATTAGGTACAAAGGTCATTAAGATTTAACGGACACTTTCATAAAATTCTTAGTTCACAAAAATCAAATAACTAATAACCAGCATTTATTGAGCACTTACTATGTGTGATGCATTGATCCAAGTGGTTTTCTTGCAACAACTCATTGAATCCTTCTAACACCCTAACAGATAGGTTATGCTAGTCTTATTTTATAGATGAGGAAACTGAAGTACTGAATGGATAAGCAGTCAGCCTGAGAGCACACAGCTAGAAAGAGGCAGAACTGGGATTTGAATCCAAGTGGTTTGCCCCAAGTGATTTCTCTCCTCACTGTGTACTGTATATTATACCATAATTAATGCAATAGTTTGTGAGCAAACACTATGCGCAAAGTGCTGTGGGAGCAAGGCAAAGGAGCCATCATCTGCCTAGTGTTGTTGAAAGAAATGTTCAGGAGAGGGAAATATTCGAAGGGACTTCAAAAGTTTAATAGGAGTTGGGCCATGGGAAGAAGCTAGGAAAATGCAAGAGTGTGTGTAAATTCTAGGAGGCACTTAAGAGGTAACATGGCTAAGGAACTAGATTAAATTCTGAGGGAGGGCTGGAGGGTGTGTGAGATAGAGGCAAGATTGGGAAGTACTTTGAATGTGTTGAGGAGGAAAAACTTTTCCTCTGCCCTCAGGTTCTGTACCCAGGGGCCTGCATATTAAACTAATAAAAGACAGATTAACGGGGGAGAAGGCACATAACTTTTATTAATATTTACAAGCATGAGAGTTCACGGAAAAGAAGTGAAATTCAAAGATGTGGTTAAACTTGGGTACTTATATACCATTTTAACAAAGGAAAGAGGGTTTGGGCTTCAAGGAACAATAAATTGGGGATAAGTAATTAGGAAATATATGAGGGAACTAATGGAAGATAAGGGGTCTTTTAGTAAGGTCTCTTTATGCAAACTCATCTCTGTGTTGACTCTGTCTCTGCTGATGAGTCGCTCTTCCCCTCCTGGTACCTGGGGAAATATCTGCCCAAAGGGGAATTTACACCCTGTTTTGAGGCAGATAAGGGGAGGGCAGAGAACTCTTCCTGCATCTCTTAATTCTCAGTTGCCTTAAACTCAAAACAATCCTTATACCAAAGTGGCATATTTTGGGGTGGCATATTCTGAACCCATCAAATACCGCTCTAGGGAATTTGGGCTTTATTTTATAGGATGAGAGGTTTTGAGACTTAAGTGATATGGTCAGATTGGTTTGCTTGAAAATGCATTCTGGCTGCAGTGTGGGGAAAGGTTTAGAAGGGGAGGTGCTGGAAGCAGGGAGGCCTGTCCCAGTCTGGGCTCCATCCGCGTGAGAAGAGAGAGAAAGAGCGAGAACGCTGCGTGGGGGATGGCCTCTCTTCTTTATGTCTTCCTGAAGGGAAGCTGGGATTTCAATTTCCATCCTCCTGCGCGGTGGCTGTTTGGAGGCTGCTGCCTCGTGCTGGGCTTATCGCCGTTGCTTCCCAGATGCAGAACCCCAGAGAGCCTCTTGAGTTCTGCAAAGCCCACCTGGGGAGCGTGCATTGATCACCCAAACCTCTTGAAGGTTCTCAGCAGAGGCTGCACGCCGTTCCATGGTCCTCAGTGCTGCTTCCAACATCCTTCATCCCTGCTTTGCGAACATTTAACTTTGGAGATCAGCTGCTCCTAGGTGACAGGCAATGGGAGCCTTCACCTTTCTTGTTCATTTTAGAGCCTGGAGAAGCCCCACAGACATGTGAATGGGGGCAGGAGGAAGGAGGGGTTCCCGTTATCCCCCTCTCTCAGCACAGACAGCCAGAGAACATCCCCCCCGCTCATGCCTGTGCAGCCCCAGAAAGCCAGCCCTTCCTCATCCACTCTTCCTGCTCAGTGCCTCTCCTCCGCTCCCCAGATTCCTGGGAGACCCTGTTCAGCTCTCCCTGGGCCAGCTGCTCCCCTTCCCGAGCGCATTTCTCTTCAGAGCTGGTATCACAGCTTAATGATGTTCCTCAATAAGGGGAAGGTAATTGATTGTTAAGTGAAAATATAAATTGTAATTGAATCTGTCACATTTCAGTTTTTCATTATCGTGTGACAAGTCTCTTAGAGCATTTGCAAGGACTGCAGGGATGGGGGAGGGATGGAGAGAGGGAAGAGGACACCTGTCCTCTGTTCCCATATCCAGTGTGGTAGGCGTGCCTCACTGGGACTCCTGCACACGTGAGAGTGTGCGTGGGCATGCACACACTCAGCTTTGCACAGGGGCAAATGAAGCTGCTCTAACGCAATGAGGTGAAATACTTACAGGCCCTCGGCTCTAGTTTGAGCATCAGGTTTATATTTCCAGCTTCCTGCTGGACATTCAGATTCTTTAGTAAGCCTGTGCTGTCACACGCATGGTGCCAGGTGTGTTCAGTGTTTTGATCTCATGTAGCCTGAAGGAGGAAGTCCAGCATGATCATTAAGAAGTGGGCTTGCTAACCAGGCTGCTTGGATTCGTCTAGTCATTCTGCCACTGACGAACTATGCAGCTTTGGGTAAGTTACTAACCTGTCTGTGCCTCTGTTTTCTCATCTGTAAAATAAGGATAATAATAAATATTTACTGTTTAGGGCTATTGTGAGGATTAGATAGGTTAACTTAGGTAAAGCACTTAGAAAAATACACATGGTAAAAACTCAATAATTATTAAAAATTACTACTATTATTCTTTTTCAGAAACAGTTTAGTGTTAGTATGAGCCTAGGTACCCAGAACACAGAGCCTGAGGCCAAGATCCTGTGTTACTGGTTTATTAGGAAGGGGAGGGTTAATGCCCAGGTAGAGAGAGTGAGGGTAAAAGGGAAATGGGGCAGGAAGGAAGGACAGCAAATGCCAGTGGGAGTTCTGTGGGGTTTCCAGTTGGCACCAGCTTCGTGAAAACACAGCCTGTGTCTCTGTCATGAGAGATTTCTCCAGAGGGGCCAAATGAATGCCTGCACCTCAGAACAGTCCAGTGGGGGTGTGGGGTGGGGGACAAGGAAGGGAAAGACGCTCATCTATTGGCTCTTCCTGGCTCCTGTCTCCAATTGGTCAAAGTTCACTCCATGGGGCATGGAGGCCCTGGAATTTCCAGATTGTGTTATTCAGCCCCTCCTGGAAGCTGCTGGGGAAGTCAGAGCCTCTGTGCATCTGGTCGGGCCAGACCTGGTGCTGGAGCTTCATAGGCTTCAAAGCCCTCCCTTCCCTCCCAAGTGTTTAGAGAGCAGGAGAAATGGTGGCCAAGGTTCTCATTGACCACACAGCTGAGCCTGGGGGTGGGGCCGAGTGACTCTGCGCAGACAGATAAACTAGGCCCAACACACTTTCTCTGTGTCACTCAGATCAACTCATAACCCTCATATGGGTTTGTTTTGTTTTGTTTTTTTTGCTGAGGAAGATCCGCCCTTAGCTAACCTTCATTGCCAATCTTCCTCTTTTTTGGCTTGCCGAAGATTAGCCCTGAGCTAACATCTGTGCCAATCCTCCTCTATTTTATATGTGGGTCTCCACCACAGCATGGCTGACAAGTGGTGTAGGTCTGTGCCTGGGATCTGAACCCACAAACCTGGGCTGCCGAAGTAGAGCACACTGAACTTAACCACTATGCCATGGGGCCGGCCCCTTGTTTTTGTTTTTTTAAATCTCACATGAGAAAACAGTGCTCTAAATTTTTCCCTGAAAAAGTGCTGACTCACTCCTTCAAGAAATGTAAGCTCTATAAAGACAATCTATATACCTTGAACCTATTTTTATTCTCATCTAGTAGTAAAATATCTGCCACATACAGATGCTCAATAAATGTATTGAATAACATTCTTCCATATTTTCATCCATTCATAGTTTAGTGGTATTTAATTTACATAAAATAAAATGCATAGATCTTAAGGGGTTCAATTTGATGGGTTTTGACAATTGTATACACTTGTGTAATTGCCACTGAAAACAACATTTAAAACATTTCCGTTATTCCAGAAACTTCTCTTATTCAAAGTAATTCCTATTGTCCTGTTTTTAAGTTCACTAATCCTCTTTTCTACCTTTTCTGGTTTGTTTTTAACCCTATCAAATGGATGATTCACTTCTGATATTGTATTTCTTATTTCTAGCATTTCCACTTTGTTCTCTTTTTTAGTTGCCATCTCTCTGATCAAATTCCTCATCTTTTCACACATATTGTCCAAGATTTCTTTTAGATCTTCTAACATATTTATGATAGATCTGTTTTTTCAAATTCCCTATGTGATAAATCCAACATTTGGGCCTTGTCTGATTTCATTGCTCTTTTTTTCTTTATACCATGGGCTGCATTTTCTTACATCTCTGTTTCCTAATTTTTTTTTACCATATGCCAGAAAATATGCATAAAAGCACTGAAGAGATAGAAATAAATAAACTTTACCTCTAGACAAGGGGAAGGCCATCTTCTCTCAGGCTGGTGGTGTGGAAGGATGAGTTAGTCCAGTACGTAGCTGAGCTGGGCCCATACTGTTGCAGCCTTGGTTAGATTCAGTTCACTTCTAGCTCTAAGTGTTTTGAGGGTGTGATCAGCCGGGTTTGGGATCTGAACAGAGGCGAGATTCAGAAGATCTCTTTAAGGTTTATAACTTTCTGAACAATGGGAGACCCTGTCTATTTTATAGCCCACTTGCCAACTTTTTGGATCACTGG
The DNA here is from genome assembly GCA_031878705.1 of Tapirus indicus. Lineage (NCBI taxonomy): Eukaryota > Metazoa > Chordata > Mammalia > Perissodactyla > Tapiridae > Tapirus > Tapirus indicus. The sequence goes on along the minus strand of CM062923.1, from coordinate 18,920,010 downwards.
AGAATTCTCTGTTTTCCCAGTCCTGCTGCTGCTTTTCTTTTCCTTGGGAAGGTTCTTTCTATCCTGCTCCTTGCTCTCAGCCTTTGGAGGGTTACTCCAGTGCACTATGTGAAGACCCTCAGAGCCTTGGGGTTGCCCCTGGCTCTCCTGCCTGCCCCACTCCCAGCCTTCAGCGGATGTGATGTCTCAGGGAGACTTTTTCAGCTCTTTTACTCTGCCTCCACTCGCAGTGGGTCACTGTCTTGCACTTAGGGAAGGTTCCACATGCTTTGGAGGGGGGAGTCTCTTTCAGGTCTCTTCCCTGTCCCCAGCCTTTAAGATATTAGTCTCATACACTTGGTGAAGGCCTGTGGGAAAGATAAGGGGCATGGGTGCCGAGTTCTGTGGAAGGGATACCATGGGCTTCCTAACTCACCAGCTCACATGCAGCCGGGAGAGACTTAGAAATGTTTGGCTAGTCTCTTCTTGCCTTTGTTATGCTGAATTCCTCCTTCTCCCACCACTCCACCAAGGAGGAGAGTAGTGGTGGGTCTCTACTCTCCAAGGAAGGGCTCCTTACTTTCTGGAATTTAATTCATTTGGGTTTATTGACATCCTCAGCTCTCTGATGGGTTTAAAACTATAATTTTACAGCTTATCTGGATTCTTCTAATGTTAGCATGGGAGCAACACTCCCTTGTGACTTCCTGCATTCTAAACCAAGCATCCATGTTCTACAGCTCTGCTCTCTAGAAGCATTCACTGGGGGCAATAGCAAGTTTAATATCTGGACACTGAAAGACTATTAAACTCCAACCAATGGTTGTTTTCTTCTTCTGAGATCCAAAGACCCAGCCATATAGAATGCAGACATCAACACTTAAATAAAGCTTTTCACTTTTCCAGGTCATTGCTCTTAACATTTGGAAAGCAATATTGGGAGACAATATTAATCTGAATAGGCTGGTTTTGGTTAGGGGGGTTTAATAAAGTAAGTATTTTCTTTCTGACTTTGAGCAATGGTTCAAACCAGATCTGTAGCATGGTGGAGATCAGAGCATTTTCCTGTGCTCCCTCCTCGAGCTGGACCTGCCGTCTGGGGAGGAGGGGGCGTTTCACAAAGTAGAGGGGCTGTCCAGGTCCTCTTCTATTTTCACTTTTTCTGTCATCAGGGACGACTGATCTGAATGATCTCCAATATTCACCACCCATTTGACGTAAGAACACCTTCTACTCGTTCGGGGTCTAATTTCTTCTGAGGCTCACTCGCCCTTTGTTTGGGTTCCAGACTCTATTCCTCCTCATGGTAACTTGACATCCCACGACGTCCTTTGGGAGGAGTGTCGAGATACCACCAGACACTGACGAGGTACCCTGGAGGACACAAGGGCTCAGTAAACTAGGAGGAGGTGGTGAGTGTGCACTTTGTCAAAAATCGCAGCTACCGCAAGAGTATTGCAGTTACTGTAAATCCCTGGACTCTATTAGATAGGAACACGGTGGGCATGGTTACAATGCCAGAGCTAATGAGCCATTTTTCATAGTATAGTAATAATAATTTTAATTAGTGAAGATCAGCATGTAGCTCTTTATGCTCACAGGCGACCATGCACCCTGATGCACTCAGGAGGGTGTGCATCTGGAGGCAGGCAGGCTGGGAAGGCTGCCTCTTTACACTTCCCTGTTCCGTGGCTCCTGGTGTCAAGGTCACTCTCAGTGACTTGGCCTGTGACAATGAAACTGGGAGAGCTAACTCCAAGGCCTATTTCTGGTGAAGGATAGAAACACTTTCTTTGGTAAGATGTCTAAACATCTATAAAAGCTTAAAGAGGCATATTTTCCACAACTTTATCAGAAAATCATAAAAATAATTGTTCTGGAACTGTTAGTACAACATGATTGAGATGCTGGTGATATAGAGCATGAACCTGACTCTTAGGTCAATTTTGTCCCTAGATATGGTGATTGTCAATGTTATTGCAAGCCCCTTTGTAGATTTTCCATCTTCTTCCACTGCCTTTTTTTTTTTTTCTATTTTTTAAATTGATGTGTTAATAGCTTATAACATTGTGAAGTTTTAGTTGTAGATTATTGTTTGTCAATCACCATATAAATGCTTCCCTTCACCACTGGTGCCCAAGCCCTCCCCCTTGCCCCAGTAACCACCAAACAGTTCTCTCCGACCGTGTGTTAGTTTATATTCCACATATGAGTGAAATCATGCAGTGTTTGTCTTTCTCTCTGGCTTATTTCAGTTAACATAATACCCTCCAGGTCCATCCATGTTGTTGCAAATGGGACAATTTTGTCTTTTTTATGGCTGAGTAGTATTCCATTGTATATATGTACCACATCTTCTTTATCCAATCATCAGTCGGGGGACATTTGGGTTGTTTCCACTCCTTGGCTGTAGTGAATAATGCTGCAATGACATAGAGGTGCATAAGCCTCTTTGGATTGTTAATTTCAGGTTCATGGGATAGATACCCAACAGTGGGATAGCTGGATCATAAGGTATTTCTATTTTTAATTTTTTGAGGAATCTCCATACAGTTTTTCATAGAGGTTGCACCAGTTTGCATTCCCACCAGCAGCTTCCACTGACTTTTCAAGTAGTCTTGAGGAACCGTCAAGCATGTTTCTATCTTCATAGGTGGAGTCTGCAGAGCCATCCATGATGTCACACTGGGTGTCTAATGCACAACTCAGACTTTACAATTCAATACAGAACTCTTGATTCTCCCATAAACCTCCGCATGCCTCAATCTTCCACATCTACCTGTTTTAAAGCCACAAATCTAAGCACCATCTTTGATGTTCTTCTTTCTTTTATTCTCTGTGTCCAAACCATTTGCAAATCCCATTGCCTTTACCTGCAACACATACCCCAGTCTATCCACAGTGTGAACGCAGATGTGTGTGATATGCACGTGCGTGTGTGCATACGTGTATGTGTGTATGTACTTATATATGTATGTATGGATGTACATTTTATGCCTCTTTTCCTACCCTCTCAGCTAGCATGTGAGCTGCAGGAGAGTGAGTTTCTTGACTATCAGCTTTGTATCCCTAGTGCTTAGGCCACTCTGAATACCTGAATGGACCCTGAAAGACAACATTTGGAATTGCAGTTGGGAATTAAATGTCTTCTACACAGGGACACCAAGCTCCACAGAGGCAGAATTGTTTACTAATTTCACTGGAGAAACAAGTTCTTGGTCCAAACAGATACTGAGGTGATGCCTGGTAATAATAAAGATCATGGATTTAATGTTCTTTGGACCAAGGTTGCCCATTGATGGTCTGAGGTCCGGATCTGGCCTGCACAATGTTTTGAAAGTTTTGAATTACTCACAACATAAAACAAAATAGATTTTCTGGGTCTCTTGAAAGTCTGGGTTGTGTGGCAACACAGGACTTGCATTCCTGTCTAGCATCACAGTGATGCTGGAACTGAGAAGTGGCTGCCCTTCAGAACCTGTGCTCTCCAGTTGGCCACAGAAGGTTCTTTCTGAGCCCATTTCACATTTCACATTGCGTGACTTGGCTGGCCTCTGTAAGCCTCTAAGTTTGAGACTTTGGCCAGTCTGGATTTCTACAGACCATCCTTTTGAGCAGGTACGCAACGAGGACACTTCCCTGGAACACTTCATTTGTCACCAGCCTGGGATCAGTCTCCAGTCCTAAATGGGCCCACAGAAATTTGAGGGCCAGTGCCTGGTCCCCGTTTGGGCCTGGTCAGGTCATACCACAGCTCTGTACCTTCCTTGTTCTCTGGCTATTTCTCAGACATTTTCATGAAAGTGTGGTGAAGAGAAGGTCAACACTAGTGTCAACCATAGCCTCCACTCCGAGGAAATGATTCAGAATTCAAGTCCTGCTGATTTGGTCTTTAGAGTCATCTGCCCAGGGCCATATTGACTGGAAGAAGTAATGGCCCAAGTGTCATGCCCTTCTTTGTCACCCACACCAGAACATTTTCTACTCCACTTCCCTTGACCAACACGATGCTAGTGTTAGACAGGAGGCTTTTTGAAGTCCAATCATTCTCCTCACTTTGTGCTTAGGAAGCTGGGGCCCTTCCAGGAAAAGGAAAAGCCTGCCTGGGTCAGAATTGGGGTGTCACTCATCCCATCTTCTTATTCTCTCAGATATGTGGCCAATTTCCTGGAAATTTTTATATTTTTCAAGGGTGGCAGGAGGTCAGACTTCTGTGAGAAATTACTCCTTAAGATGAAATTGTGAATCAGAATTTCTCTTAATGTTTACACAGCCATACAGCATAGCCATGGAGTCCAGGAGATTTCCCTTGGGTTAGAAATGCCTGTTCATTTTGTTATGTTGATGGGTTATTTTTAAGTCACAGAAGGAATATAAATAGACGACAACCAAGTCATACATGCATGGCATGAAACTTGGGCTTGGACGAACCTCTGCATTCCACCCAGTGCTCACATCCCAGCCACCTTCTCATTTATCTAATTGTTCTTTGAGAACATTCCAATGATCAATATGTTTAGCTCCTGTCTGGTAGGCTCCAGTAAAGAACAAAAGGCACTGGCTGCAGAGGATGCCACTTTCTGTGATTACAAGCAATTGGCTAGTTTCCTTGGAAGAAGAGCTTAAGAGAGTTTCATGAAACGTCTGCTTTCAGAATCATTGACCATTGATTAAATCTCCTTTTACTTTGGGCAAATTCTGTTAAAAACAAATGACAGGGCGAATAACAATGCTGAGCGTTGGGTGGTCACAGGAGGGTGAAGCCCTAGTCCGCCTGTTATGGGCACAATTTCCGGCTCCTTGGAAGGCAGAGCCGATGGGAACCCCTTGCCTGTCCCGGGTCTCTGGTTTCTGTGACAGCTCTGTGTTTCGCTGCCAAAGCTCATCTTTTATGTTGATTTCTATTAGTGAATTTATAAATACAGCCTGAGGAATGCTACCTATCCCTTAGCCCTTGAACCATCATTACCATCCAGAAAGGTAAATCCTTTGTAGGAGTCACCTTGGTTCAGCTGGAAAAAAAATTTCTGATGTGCTTTGAAAAGGTAGAGAGAGTTAGGGTTTTTTTTCTTTTTTTAAAATATAGCTGAATAGGATTTTAAGAAAGCAGAATTATAATGTGGAGTGAAAAGAAAAGCAAGAGGTTGGGTCAGAAACTGGGTTATCGGTACAATGCAGAAAGGGAGAATACATGCTAATAGACTGCACATGTACCCTTCCCGCTAGATTAGAGACCGGGAGGGCCTGCTGAATGCGGCCCATTGTGTGGCCGAACAGAATACAGGGTCTGTGCTATTATCCCCTCCACACCCCCTTGTGCCACAGACGTGGTTCTTGCCTCTCTTATCGGGGCCATGCATTCAGTCTCTGTAGCTTGATCTCATCCTCACTTTTCTGCTCACACAAAATGGATTGATCTGCTGAGAGAGAGGGGCTAGAAGAGGGGCCGTCTTGGGAGGAAAGGGGAGCGTGTGACAAAAACAGCCTGGGAGGCCAGGTGCAAGGACGGGCAGGGAGGGGGAGCAAGCCGTCAGCAGCCTGGCTCCCCGCGGGCCCTGGACTTAGCCGCCTGGAAAGTGGCCTTGCACCTTTGTGCTCTAGAGCACCAAAGCTCTCAGGTGTTGAACAGCAGCCTGACTCCCTTCCCTGGGGACACTCAGCCTCCAGGGCTGGCCTTGCTGCCTGCCTTCGCTGCTCCCTTCCCAGGAGACCCAGAGCTCTGCTTCTGAGCTGGCTGACTGCAGCTGCAAATTCAGCAAAGGTGAGCAGGGGCCAAGGACACACGGCTTGTGGGAGCAAGTCCTCCAAGAGAGCCTGCCAGGAAGGATGGAGGGGGTCATCCTCGGGGCTGGATCTAGAACCCGGTGGGCCTGGTCACAACCTCTCCTCCTGATCCACGCAGAGCCCTATGACTGGGTTCCCACTGGGTTCCCAGCTGGGTGGCCTTGGGAAATTGACCCAGCTTCCCTGGGCTGTAGTTTTCTCATCTACAAAATGGCACCTAATTCTGAGCGTTACTGTGAAGATTAAATGAGTTAATTCATGGAAAAGGTTTAGAACGATAAGGGCTTAGAACAGTACTTTAGAAAGTTAGCTATTATTATTATTACATCATTATTATTACACATCTATATTATTGTTACCATTATCTATAGCAACATTACATTTTATCATTATTATATCATGCATGTGTTATAATACATAAGTTATAATATGTGTGTGTGTATATTTACAAATGGCATTGTGGTATAATTGAAAGAATGTGGGCTTTGGGGGCAGGCAGTTTGACAGCTCACTCTGAAACAGCATTTCTGTGATTTTTGGTGAGTTACTTAATCTCTCTGAGCCTCAGTTTCCTATCTGTGAAGTGGGGCGAACAAGTGGGATTGTTGGGAGGATAATGAGATAACAAACATAAATTACCCAGTACAGAGGCTGGCACGTTGGAGAAGCTCAGTCAGTGGGAGCCTGTGTGATTTTAACTCGCCTGCACAAACACGTTTGTGTGTATCTGCCTGTGTGCCTGGGTGCTGTGTGTGTCTGGGCGGTACGTTCCTGTCCGTGAATGTTTATATACGTGTGTAGGACGGCACATGTGTCTGTCAGCAGGTGCCTGTGGGCTGGAGGCCCAAGGCTTGATTGGCCGGGCCCTGTGCGTGGCTCCTGTGAACCTTCAAGCACAGCTGATGTCTCTCCCGGAACTGAGCTGCCTGGTGTCTTGTGAAGCCCCCAAAATGCGGTTTTCAGGGGCGAGCTTTGGTTAGGGAGTTAAGAGACTCGAGTTAATCCTGGCCCTCCATCGGCCGAAAATGGAGACTGGGGCAAAGCCCTTGCCCTCCACATGCCTTAGTTTCACCATCTGTGAACTGGGGGAATGGACCAGATGAACCCCAGATCCCTCCGGGCTCTGCCACATGTTGTCCTTGATTTCTGAGTCCTTGTGCATCTCTGGTCTCTCCGTCCTGTACTTTCCTCAGCCCCAGGCCCCCAGAGAGTCCTTCTCTTCCATTCCTCTAGAAGTCCACTTGCAGGAAGGAATGGTGTGTGCCTGGGGAATTGTGTCCTGTCCTCTGAACATCTCTTTGCTCTACCTTTGCAACAGAAGCTGTGAATGTCAGAGTGAGACAGCAGACCAGGCTGCAGAGAGGAAGAGGTTGTTAAGAACCAACATCAGCAGAAAGAGACAAGGACCTGGGGTTCCAGGTCCTCGCTCACTGTCCTAATGCCCCTTCCGTCCTTTGTTGTGGGGAAAGGTGTCCTTACCTGAGCGAGGACTGGAGGAGGAAGCTGGGCTTCCCCAGGTCCCGGGTGCTGTTCCCTAATTAATAACACAGCTGTGCCTTACTCCTGACTGGTACAGAGGTAAGGGGTCTGCTCTTGGTTGTGCAACGTGCCTGTACAATCCCAGGGAGCACCGTTCACATTCTTAGTCATCCTACGTTTATATCACCATTATGACAATTTTCCAGCAGATGGCCATAAAGTGTCTTGCGAAAGCAAGGCCCATTTCTTCTTTTATAATGTGCACGAGGTCACCATATTGGCTAGGAAGTGGACCGTGATTCTGAATCTCTTTTGCTGCCTCCATCTCTTTTCCAGCCCTCCCTGTGTCCCTTTTCCAGGTCCCCTGCTACAGCATCCTTTCTCCTCCCTCACCCCCCACTCTTGGTTTACCCCTGAGATTTTCACTTAGTAATTGCAGGAATCTGGTAAAAATTATCAGCCATGGGGAAGATACGCGGCTGGAAGAAGCTATCAAGCGCAGCTGTGTCAGTTTTCCCCAGTCAGGTGAGATGTGATGGGGTTGAGCCCCTTCTCTGATAGCTTTTGTTTCTGACCTCTTCTCTCTCTGGTTTCTTAAGCAGGCATCCCTCCCTCCCTCCCCATCCAGCCTTGCTTGTCAAATATTCCTGGGGTTGGAGGACCTTAGTCTTCTCTCTGCCCACCCTCAGTATGCAGTACGGCAGCTCTTGCCCCTGACTACAGAAGAGAGGAGGCTGTCTTAATGTGTAAGTCCTACTGCTGGGCCTATGAATCCAGATGTCCTGAATGAGATTTGCTGATGGCAAGAGGAGGCGCCAGCATCTGTCTCCTTAGGACTTTGCTGGTCCATCTAGGCTATGACCCCAGGTCGTTCTCAGAAACGAAGCCATGCTAACTGCAGGAAGGGTAATACTTAAAGAATGGGCAACTCGAGAGCTGAGGGCATGAGGCTCCTGGGTCCCAGTGTGCCCTGATATGTAGTCTTTTTAGCCTTCATGAAGAAAATCATGTTTTAGAAGGAGCTTGGACTAGGAGGCAGAGAGCTAGAGTTTGAGTCCTCAGATCTGCTACTTTCTACTCTGCCACCCTTGGTAATCATATAAATTTTGAACCTCAACTTTCTTATCTGTAAAATGGAATAATAGTAGTTACCTTGCCTATAGAACTGGATTTTTGGACGCTCAGTTGGGATAAAGCGTGAGAAAGAGTTTTGAGGACTGTGAAAATATAAGTGAAAGACACCCATATCCATGGCAGGAATTCTTAACCTGTCCCCTTCCCCTCCTCTCTCAGGCAGTAATGCCATTTTGAGGCCTACTAGTTTTGGATTGACTGTCTCCACCAAGGAGAAATAAACATTAGTTATGCTTGATGATTTATTTTAATGCCCTTCTTTATTTCTCCATTTGGTCTTAAGCCCCTACTTAACGCCAAGCTTGTCATGAAGAAAGGTGGTCAGCCCGCAAAAGGGATGCCCACTGGGGAAACCCACCCATCTCATTGGGACTAACTGGACCAACGCCTAACCAGTGAGAAGATAAATCTAGTCTAAGGCGTAAGCACCTGAGTTTCATGTCGTACCACTGCCCACAGGTAACTCTGCCTTTCAGGTCTTCTCTTCCCTGTCCTAACTCATTCTCACATGCCAGGGCTCTGATGGAGGGGTGAGATTTGTACATTGCAGCCCCTGGCTGTCCTTCTCAGCTTTCCACTTCAGTTAGGTTCCCTGGACATCAGTCCACTGATGATGCCCGGATCCCGAGCCAGCAACCCTGATGAAGCTGGACATCTCACCTTGCCGTACTGTGGCTCTGCACGGAGGCTGCCTAGGAGGGGTGGAGCCCCGTCCCTTCCCTGCTGAGAAGAGCCAGGAGCCTGAATGCTTCAAATGATGGCCTGGCCTGGGGGCCATTCGTGGATCTGCCTGAACCACTTCCTTCTTTGATTTTCCATGGGGTTGCTTGCCAAAACAAAACCGACTGAGAGAAGAAATTCCTCAGCATTGTGAATGCATGATATGCAGGTGAAACAAATCAGTGTGAGTTTTCCCTACTTTCAACACTTTGTTTCTGAATAATAATAAAAAAGTCCCTGAAGCAAATACTATTTTGAGACTAATTTCTGGAGGCTCCAAGCAGGCAAATCACTCTTTCTTGCTGTGATGTTCCTTTTAGTCTTAAAAAGAAAAGACTTGGGGGAAGGTGATGGCTTTTAGTTTTCAAACGTGGAGCAGTTGTCTTGAGGAGAAAACCGGAAGCCTTGGTGGCTCCGGGGGTGGCAGAGGGGGGACAGGCAGAGGGGCAGATGGAGATTTGGACTGGAAATGAGAATAAATCAGCGGTTCCCAACCAGCCTTGCAGTGGAATCACTTGGGAAGGTTTTTAAAAGGACCAGTTCCCACACCCTCCCTAGGTAATTTTGATTTAGCTTGTCTGGTGTAGAGTCTGAGAATTATGTGTTTTTAAAGAGCTGTTCTATACCCAGGGAATCAGAATTACCGCAGGGGAAATGAGGGAAAATATATTTTTAAAAACTGCCCACAGTGATTCTGATGCAGCAGTTCCCAGTGCCCAAACAGGCATTTTCCTAAGACGACTGGCCATTTCAAGATGCTCCATAAAGTTTTGGGACTCCCTGGGGTAAAGCACCCTGTCACTCACTAGGGGGACTCAAGCAGGCATGTGTACAGGTGTGCAGGGAGCTTCTTGCTGGCGGGTGGGGGAGGCTGACTGTGTGATCTCGAGACTACCTCTGACTTTGTGTCAACAGCTTCAGACATCACCCTTGTTCCCCAAAACTGTCTGCCTGTAAAGCCATGTTCAAGTTCATGTCCAAAGGGAATGGAAGACATGGTAGGATGAAAAGAGGCCACAGTGGAGGTGGTGGTGTGGGAGGGCTTCTTTAACCCCTGGGGGCTCCACTTCTGCCAGTCTCTATGAACCCCGGGAGGAAACTATGGACTTCCTGCTGTGGCAGTTTTGTTTTACACATTCTTCCTGCATCAGGTACTTTGCACATTCCTCTCCATCTATCCACTTAGCCATCCACAGAGGCTCATATCACATTCCATCTTCCATGAAGCCTTTTGTAACCACGTCAGGTGCAGGGCTGGGTGGCAGAAGGAATCAGAGGAAAATTTAACAGTCACCTCTGCACAGCTGAGCCGGAGGACAGGACAGGCCCCATGAGGTGGGAGCCAGGTCTTAGCCTGGGGTCTTGGGTTTGGGCCAGGAGCTGGTGGTGCCTGGGCCTCTGGAAGCCCCCCGCCCCCCTCCCCCAGCACACCCAGCAGGCTGTGGCGGAGTGTTAAGGGCTGAGGAAGCCTGGCTTGTCTGTGGGGTGAAGCATCAAGGCTCCAACCACATTAGGAGGCAGTGAGCTTAATTTATCCTTAGGGGTTGTATGTTGTGAAAACAAACAAACAAAACAAAACAAACGGGAATCCAAAGAGCTAGTTCTGGTCAAAGTTCTGTTCATTTTTAGCCATGTGCCAGAGATCTTGGACAAGTCAAGTCTAAATTGACAAGTTTTCAATCTGTAATCAAAATGGAGTTCTCATCTGTAATATTGGGGTAATATTGGGGTAATAATGCATAATTGGGTTGTCAAAAGGATTAAGTAAGATGATATACAGTGCTGTGTAAATTATGAATGTTATAGAAATGTGAAGAGCTGTTATTGTTACCTAAAACTCTTGAATTATAGAAAGCTCGCATCTGAGTCAAAAGGATTTTATAAAATTTTTTTAGACCTTTAATTTTTAGAAAAAAGTCTCTTTCCTTTCTTCCCTCCCTTCATGCAAGACACATTGTTTGGATGCTTGCTATGGGCCTTGGCACTGAGAAGACCAAGAGGAATAAGACCAGGTTCACACCTTCGTACAGCTCATAGTCGAATGAGGGAGAGAGATTAATAAGGAAATTATTCTAAACTGTGATGCATCCTATGGCAGAGAGGAAAGTCCTGGGTTCAGAGATTGGGCAAAGGAGAGAGTGATTAAGGATAGGGGCAGGAGGAGCATTAAATTGATATTTGCACTGGGTCTTAAAGGAATTCTCCGGGAAGATATCGAGGAGTGAAGTGCCTAGTCATTTCAGATTGTATACATTGTAGACACTCTGGATTATTCTGTCATATTCCTCAGAAAAGTGTTTTTGTTTTTTTAGCAGGAAGTTCAATTTGGCTGGACTAAAACTCTAAACTTTGTCTCCACTATTATAAGCAGCAGCAAAATTCTCTTCTCACTTCTCAGCTGGGCTTCTTTATGTCTGTCCCGCGTGTGCGTTGCTCAGGGAATAGCCAGAGATTTGGGCAGAATTTATATGCAATGTATAGTGCTCCACTCCTCTGCTCAATCCCTTTGGATTACCCCCGCACCCCCCCTTCCAGCAGCTATAGGCACCTTGAATTCTGTCCTCTGGTTCTTCAAGCCAGTAAGGCTGTGGGATGTCTACTAAGTTTTAGCTGCCCCACTTGCTGTTGACTGAAGTCTGCCTTCAGGTCGAAAAATGTAAAACTGGAGAATTAACCCAGAGCCCTTCCCTTCTTCCAACTGTAGTCTCCCCTCTAGTTTCTTCTTGTTTTTGACACCTTCGTGTAGCTGTTTTAAAAATATTTTCCAGTCTATAGTTGTTACCTGCAGGAGGGTTGGTCTAATAGGAGATAGCTGATCGTCATACTTAAGGAGCAAACTGTTTAATTAGAGGGACAGGAATCTAAAACAGGGAGAAGCCAAAGCATGACTCCGGAAACGTGATATGGACAAGTGCATCATTCATTCATACATTTATTTATCCAACAAACATATTTTGAGCATCTACTGTGGGTAGGGCTCTTCTCAAGTCACAAGATAACATAAAGTTGGCTGTAGATATACGTCCTATAGTCATTCAAGTGAAGGGACTATTTGGAAAATGTTGATTTAAGAAGAAATTTAAAAAAACCCCCACAAGATTAGACTTCTCAAAGGGGAGATAAAAATAGTCTACATATTTGCTTTCCTGTTTGGTCTCCACCGGCCACATATAGCTGTTGATCATTTGAAATGTGATTAGTCTGAAATGAGAAGTGCTGTTAAGTATAAAATACACATCAGATTTTATAGACTCAGTACGAAAAAAGAATGTAAAATATCTCATTAATACTTTTTTATAATGTACTATTTTGGATATATTTGTTGAAATAGATATATTATTACAATTAATTTCACCTGTTTCTTTTTACTTTTTTAATGTGTACAATTCTGACATCAATTCCAGTGTGTGTGCTTTTTCCATCACCACCAAGCGATTCTCTGACTCCAGCTGAGTGTCCCAAAAATTTAACTCAATTCTGACACTATCTACCTAGAGATAGCTTTACATCCCACAGGTCAAGGGCTCAGTCCCACAAGACTACCCCCACTTCAGATGCCAATCCAAGTACAGGTTGTCACCTGTGCTTCTGACCTACTGGCTGTAGATTGGAGATTCCCACCATTCCCTCCTTGAGTTCGATTAATTTGCTAGAGTGGCTCACAGAACTCAGAGAAACATTGTACTTACTAGATTACCAGTTTATTATAAAAGGATATAACTCAGGAACAGCCAGATGGAAGAGAGGCACAGGGCAAGGCACGTGGGAAGTGGTGTGGAGCTTCCATGACCTCTGAGCATGCCACTCTCTCAAGCCTCCACGTGTTCACCAACACAGAAACTCTCTGAACCCTATCCCTGGGTTTTTATGGGGGCTTCATTACGCAGGCATGATTAAATCATTGGCCATTGCAGATCGATTCAGTCTCCGGCCTCCTCCCCTCTCTGGAGGTCAGGAGGGTGGGACCAAAAGTTCCAACCCTCTAATCACATGGTTGGTTCCCCTGATAATCAGTCCCCATTCTTAGGTGTGATCCAAAAGTCACCTCATTAACATAAACTCAGGTGTGGTTGAAATGGGCGTGTTATGAATATCAAGACATCCTTATTGCTCTTATCACTTAGGAAATTCTAGTAGTTTGAGAAGCTCTGTGCCAGAAACAGAATGAAGACCATATATATATTTCTTATTATTAATCATAATATTATAATGTGCCCACTGGAAAATGTAAAATTATATATGTGGCGCACATTGTTTTTCTATTGGACAGCAGTGGTCTAGACCAGGGGTCAGCCAACTTTTTCTAAAGGGCCAGCTAGTGAATATTTTAGACTTCGCAGGCCACATGGTCTCTGTTGCAACTACTCAACTCAGCCAATGTAGTGCAAAAGCATAATAGATAATACATAAATGAATGGGTGTGGCTGTGTTATAATGAAACTTTATTTATAGACAGATATTTGAATGTCATATAATTTTAATGTGTCCCAAAACGTCATTATTTTATGACTGTTCCCCCCCAACATTTAAAAATATAAATGACGCATTCTTAGTTTGCAGGACATACAAAAACAGGTGGCAGGATGAATTTGGCCTGTGTGCCCTGGCTTGTCAAGCCATGGCCTAGAATGTCATTTTGAAGGACCTGAGAAACAATTTGTTTGAAAAGTCTTGGTATAAATAAAACCCATGGTAGACTGAACCATGGTAGACTGAATTGTTTGCAGTCCTTCCTGATCCCTGCATTAGATTCCATATCCACACCTTTTCCATGTGACTTTGCAATACCAGGTAGTAGAGTTGGTGGAGGATATTTCCCATCCCATTGAGATAGGGCTTGACCCTGGGACTTGTTTTGGCTCATGGAATGTCGGTAGGAGTGGCAGTGTGCCAGTTCCAGGTTGAGGCTTCAGAGGAATTGTCCACCCACCTTCTTGAAATTTCTGTCATTACTATGAAATAAGCTTACTCTGGGTAGCTGTTGCCATTTCAGCCTGGCTTCCAGAAGCACACATGGAATAGACTAGAGCACAAACTTCAGCTGAGATACACCGATCCCAGCCTGATCTCATCTTGAAGCAGAACCACCTAGACAAGCCTAGGATGGATCAGTGAATTCACAACTGACCCACAAATATGAGAGAGCTAAACATTTATTGTTGTGTTACTAAGATTCTGTGATTGTTCATTACACAGCGTTTGTGACCACTACAAATTCTGTTTTCATTACCCTTCCATTGTATCTCAGTTTATATCTGCCCGTCTTGTCCTCATCAGCAAAATCTGGGCCCTTCCCTACCCATCAAAAGAGGCACCATGGCTGCTGCATTAGTTTTGCACTTGCTTCTAGGATTTCTCAGTTTAAAGTATTGTTTATTTCTTGTTGACAATGGGGGAAAGACAGCCAGTTAATCTAGATGAAATTGAATTTAGAAATAACTCAAATCTAATTTTACTCACTTCTTCATTCCCAAGTTACTCTTTCTGCTTCCTTTGGTTCTGTGTGTTTCAAATCATTTCCCACTGTTTATTTTTAATTTCTACTTTATTTTAATTATTTAATAGGTGGCATCTGTGCAGCGCCTGTCATTCATCGAGCAGTTTGTTTTCTGCTTATGGAATCACAGTAATATTTAAGCTGCTGCTTCAGTGGTGTCACCATCACTCAAACTCTAGACCATAAGATCCTTCTTTCTCTGTTTGGTAGAACAAAATACTCTGAGGTGACCAGGGTCCTCTGAAAAGCCAGCACTCAAACTGTACCTGAGCCCAGTGAATGGCAAGTAAAGAGGCTTCTTCTCTTTCTCTGCTGCTTTTGAGCAAATGTTTGTTTTCTTAAATGTCCCAGGTAACAGGACATGGATGACCTACTCAATGACTGGTGTTAGGGGCCAGTGCTTAGAACGCTCCACGTTTCTCAAGCCAAGTCACCTCTCCTTTCAAGGGATTGAGTCCACTGGAGGGAGTGAGTCAAAATGTGGATCTGTAGGGTTGTATCTACTCGTGCTCCAGGCACCTGACTCTAGAAGCCAAGTGAGTTCTAAGCCATAGGATTTAGTTTCCACAGAGAGGAAGAGGTTGAAGGAGACAGAGAAAGAGGTCCCCTAGACCATAATTAGCAAAATAATAATAATAGTAATGCTAAAAGTTACCAGTATCATTCTATCCATTCCCAAAGTATTTTACAATTTTCAGAGTTTAAGATACCGTGGGTTTTCTGCCAATGCCTTCTAATTTCACGACTTCTGTTCCCTCATCTCTAAAATGGGTTGGCTCAGTTAAACAGCCTCTTAGGACTGTGTCATTCCAGGCACTGGATGAATTCCATGTTCATGATCTAATTTGAAATAATTTCCAACTTGGAATATATGGTCTCATTTTTTTTTCTTGTACCTTTATGAAGGGCCTCACCTCCTACTAATACTTTGTGCAAAGCCTCTTTTGGTTGCTGAAATGATATTGCTAGAGATCTGTCCCTTTGGAATAGGCACTGGAGAAATGCCCCTTGGACGAGTACTATATTAAGAGTACACTGGCCATTTGCACCTTAGTGAGAACCAGTGTGTCAGGTCAGTTGGCTCGTCCCCTCCCACCATCTGAACAGGATACGACCATGGGTGTGGGGGGATTGTGCATTTGGGGGAAGGGTATGACGCCCAGGAAACACTGGTTTGGGCATATTTGGTTGGCTGACAAAGGAAAGGAAAATATGGTAAGGGGAATGTAGGGAGCTGTTTTGGGCTCTAGAAGGTTCCCTGCAGCCAAGCAGTGGGGTTTCCAGACAGACCAGAACAGTCTGCCCTGGAACAGATTGCAACTGATCTGGGAAGATGATACAGAGGAAGCAGCAGGAACAAGAAAGAGAGACGCCCGCCTGGGCTCCCAGCCTCCAGTCTGGGCCCTGAACAATCTGTTCTGTTCTCCACAGAGCAGCCAGTGTGAGCATTGTAAGACTTACATCAGACTATGACTTCCTCACAACCCTTCAACGGCTTCCTATCACACCAAGAATGGAGTCAACATGCTAACCATCCTTGTTCAAACCCTGTCTCGTCCCTGAACTCATTTCCTCTCTGCCTCTTGCTCATTGTTTCCAGCTGCGTGTGCCCTGGTTGTTCATCCAATACCCTTCCTAGCTCAGTCTTGGCACTAGGTGTCCCCTCCTCCTGGAAATTGCTTCTTTGAGATATTAACACAGCTCATTTCTGCACTTTATTCCGGTCTCTGCCCGAATGTCACCCCTCAGACTTCCTTTTATCACCGAAACTAACATTCTTGGTCATCACCCATCCCTCGGTATACTATATTTTCCTTCATAGCATTATCATTACACGATCTTATTATGTAGTTACAAGTTCTTGTTAGTCTATCTCTCTCATTAGGACATAGACTCTTTGAAAGGGCAGGAATTTTGCTTGTTTTGTTCTCTGCTGTACACATGGTTTCAAGAACAATGTCTGGTATATTGCAGATATTCCCAGATACAGTATTGAATGAATGAATGAAGAGGTAGCTTCAGTGTCTGGTATTAAGGCTACAGACTACAGGTGCTTAGGAGTACTTGGCTTGTTGGAACTTCATCCAGAGGGTGGAACATTTGTACTAAGTAGGTGCTAGATAGATAGATGATTGATGGAATCAGGGTACGGGTACTCAGGGTACTGACATTGGACAGAGGTAGACAGTATGCAAGAATGAATGAAACAGTTTATCTTAATAATATCTTCCCATTATCACACAAGGAAATAGACTACAAGCCAAGCTAAGGAATTGATCTTGACTTTCTGAGATGTTCCAAAAGTGAGTTGGGGAGAGGAATTGCATTCGTTGCCTCTATAAGGATTCAAGTAGGACTGGCATGGAGGGCTTGTTAGACCTTGTTAGAAATGTTTTTTTTTTTTTTTTTTTAGAATAACTTATTCATCTCAGACCTAGATGAATTCTTATGTCCCTCAATGGTTCTCAGCCACTTCTAGTCCCTCATTTTCATCTGAAAGTACCATAGTTTAAACTCATGTTGCTCCCTGTTCTTTTATTTTTTTTAGTTGTATTATTTTTACTCTATCTTGCATTATTTGTATCTGGAAAAATCCTGCACAGCTAAATCAGATGTTGGTATCACCTGTAGGGCTGAATAAGTGGTACATGCTTCTTGGCTGGATTGGACTTTATTCTTGAAGAGGTGACTGCTTCTCTCAGCTATAGTCAGGGAGGGTTTCCTGGAGGAGGCAAGGCTTGAACTGGCCATTGACAGATGGATAAACTTAGAAAGAAAGAGAGGAAAGGAGGAAATTTAAGTACAACAGTGCCAGCAAGAGGCTCTGCACCCTGGAAGTGGCAACAGCTCCCTCCTAGCTTTCCTGCTGCGGAAGAAAATCCTCTCTGGGGCCTCATTATGTGTAGGAAAGAGAAAGCCCCTGCCTACTTAGCACTGAACTTCCTCCCTCACAGGTACAGTCACTTAGTTTCTGGCACCGCACTTCTGGGGACACACTTTTAGTGAGCACTAACTCTTGCCCAAATTCCAATCTCCTGAGTCTCCAGAATGCTGCCTCCGCCTACCTCCCCTCGTGCCCCAAGGAGTAGCAAGGGAGAGAGGAACACGAAACTGACAAATTGGTATAAATTTGAATCACAACTGAGTTTAATTATACATGCACCTGAAGTGGGCCAAGAAAGTGGGGTCTTGGAAATGTAAATGGGGTAAATGGAGAGCAAATTATTGAAACAAATGTGAAAAATACAAATTAAAAAAAAATCACAGTAGCCCAAAATTTGAATTTCTGTTTTCTTTCCCCATCACATCACTTAACCGTAGGGGATGAAGATGTGTACTTATTCCATATCTTCCTTAGGGCAGAAAGTGACTTCAGAGTCTTGGGTAAAAGGCACTGGTATTGAAATGAGCTTATGACCCAAGGTGAAGAGAATACATTTCCTGGTATGAGCAGGTAGCTGCAGCTTCTAGATGATCAAGGTCAACTTAGTCTAGGACCTTGCGAAAAGCTTGGCCTTCAAAGAGTGTAGAAATATAGTTGAAACTTAATCATTTAATCCCAAGACCTATAGAAAATAGAGAATGATTATCGGCCCTTGCTCCCTAAAAGGCATAGACTTTAGCCTTACTGAAGGAACTTGAATTACAAAATTATCTCATCTCAGAAAAAAATGATCCTTTACAACATCTTTGCCTTTTAAAGGTAAACTGTGTAATCAGCTGGCTTGTCAGGCTGTTTAACAAGGTAAAGAATATTAAAATATTTGTCTTGGCTTCTGCACTTTCTCAGTGCTATAAAAATCACAGACCAGAGCCTGCCAATCATTTATTTGGCTGCTTGCGTGAAGGAGTTTGATGGAGGCAACAGTCTGTAACTAAACAGGATGCCTGCAAAATCTGGGCTGTCTTGTGGCCTCATGGTATTTCCCAGAGTGGATCCTAGAACCAAATCAGAGGCAGCTTCCCCTGCTGGGCATGTGGGTGGACTAATTAAGCTGCTGGGCTCCTTTGGAGGATTGTCACCAATCTCATCCTTTGCATGGCCATCGAGGGGTGAAAACCCACCTTGGGGGCTGCCAGTGTCATGGGGTTCATGCCAAGAATCTCTTTGTTTTCTTGCTCCAATAATGTTGTCAACTGTTGGGGTCTCTAAGGAAGTTCCTATGAATAGGACTCCTCTTTTCTTCCCTGGCTCTGAAAAGAAGTCATAAGCTGAAGAAAAAGAATGGGTTCCAAATGCATCACTGATAACCGCTAAGTTCTCCATGGACTGACTGGTTCCTACACATAATGAAGTTAGAGTTCAGCTGAGCATCTTCCATTATTTTTCTCAAACTCACCAATCAAATGAGTGACATGGTGAGAGATGGGGAGAGACCAAAGTTTGTCAATAATAGAGTTCCCTCCACTTGTAAGGAATGGAAAGAAACCTTCCTCTGCCTTTAAAATCAACTCATGTAGGAAGGCTCCCTTGCTGGCAGGCCAGGTTCTCAGCCATGCCTGCTCAAGTGTACTCCATCCTCTCTGTTCTGCAGCCTCCCCAATTCTTAATGCAGACAGTGCTCCAACTTTAACCTACTGTGTTGAAGATTAGTGCCCATGCACCAAACGCAAATAGAAGGATACAGAGCAGTAAGCTCTTAGATCCTCTCTCTGCGGTGTTTCCCAAGGCCTCTGCCATGCCGTGGACTGATATTATCTCCCACTTATGGGAAGGCATCAGTCTTCTCAGGGGCCTCCTGGAATTCTCTCTCCCACACTGTAATTCACACTGCATGCTGTCACTGGACTAATTTTCTGAAAACACTACTCTTACAGAGTCACTCAAATTCTCTAAGTCTCTACTTCCTCAGTGGTAAAATGGATATGTTTATGTTTTCCCTGCTTGCCTACCTCCTATTGTTGTTGAAAGGATCAGATAAGACCATGGATGGAAAAGTGCTCTGTAAATTGAAAAGTGTTGCATATATGAGGGTGTACCAGTCCATCTTAGGAACCCCCATTTCTTCCTATTGTCTATCAGATCAAGTTTGCACTATTGGGCTTGGTGTTCAGGGCCTTCGTCATCAGGCATGTTCCAGACCTCCTCTCTCCCCTTGTTACCCGACAGTCCTGGTTCTTTTTACCTTCCCCACCTATCCCTCAGGAATCTCCCTCTCATCTGAGCTCTTAGAGGTTCTGCAGTCAGAATAAATGAGTCTCAACCATGGCTTCACATTAGAAACACCTTTCCTTCAAGCTCTGGGCTCCCTATTCCAACAGGAAGCCGTGTGGGGGGTTTATCGACTCCTTCTGGGGATTTGATGGTTCTAATTGTGGAGTAGAGTTAGCAACACTCAGAGCTCAAGAATGGAATTCCTATTTTCAACAGATGCATCGCTATTACATTTATTTCTCAGGCACCATTCACACATGCACATAGACACTGTGCACATCAGTGATTATACGCCCACTCAAGTACATCCTTTCCTGCATGGAGGTTGTTCTAGTTATGTTAATTCTTTCAGCCTGATCAACTCTGGGCAACTTGAGGTTGGTTGCAATTTTAATGGAATGCTCCCATTTCATTTTTGTACAATGTTGGAGTTTGATACAGATTCCAAGCATTACACCAGGCCTTCTGCTTTTCCAGGGTCTTCTTGAATATCTGCTGTGCTTAGTTTCTCTTCAGGGCACGTCCGGTCTCTATGGGCTGCACTTAGCAATTTTGCTTTGGGACACAGCCATTCTTTTGTGCTTATTTCCTGAGCAGCCTTGCTCTGGTTTGTGAAAAAATACTACACTTGATTGTATTGTTCTGCTGCTGCTGTACACTATCTTCTCACAGACACAAAGACTTCAGACTGTCCATTATACTTTATTTCCAGCCTACCTACCACCCTTTAAATCTCACTCCTAATCAGTCATTTGGCATAAACTCAATAATAGGCCTGGCTTGACAGGCTCATTGTTAACAGTGACTAAGGCACCTTATAATGTCAATAGCACCTATTATAAATGTCTTACGTTGGCTCATACCTGGATGATTCTACCTCTACTGAATGCCTGATTTTTGAGGTCCAATAGTGACTATTGCACTATGGTATGCAGTGGGACCATAGTTGAGTCCAATCTGTGTTCACCAGTGGAATTCAAACATATCCTGTGTGCTTGGTGGGCTGATGGGGTGGGTCAAACAAAGTACTTCTTGGTTCACAGCTGGCTCTCTGCTGGCTCACTGGCTTAAATGTTTCTTGGATCGCCTTCTTCTCTAGATGTGTTCATCTCTTTCTCTTATCTCTGATTCCTGGAAGTCATGACCCTCCCTCGAGATCTCTGAGCACTTAGAGCTCCAAGAACTTTCCTCTTCATGGTCAGAAAAAGAAGGTGTTGGTGAGCTCAGAAGTCGGAGAGGGATGCGTATGAGTGATTCTTGGGTTTGGTCTGATTGTCGATGGTGCCATGAGGTGCTCTCCCTGATGATGGGGAGCTTAGTACTAGGTAGGCCATAGATTTATCTCCCTCAGAACAGATTCTTCAGAAACAGTCACAACAAACTGTTTACAGATCTTTCTCGACTTTTGATGGCGTTACATCCCGATAAACCCATCATAAGTTGAAAATGTAAGTCAAAAATGCGTTTAACACACCTAACCTCCCGTACATCATAGCTTAGCCTAGCCTACCTTAAAAGTGCTCAGAACACTTACGTTAGCCTACAGCTGGGCAAAATCATCTAACACAAAACCTATTTTATAATAGAGTGTTGAATATCTTGTGTCATGTATTGAATACTGTACTGAAAGTGAAAAGCAGAATGACTGTATAGGTACAGAATGATTGTAAGTGGATTGGTTGTTTACCCTCGTGACTGGATGCTGTGGCTCACTGCCACTGCCCAGCATCACAGAGAGCACTGTCTGTAGCTAGCCCAGGAAAATATCAAAATTTGGAATTTGAAGTATGATTTCCTACTGAATGTGTATTGCTTTTGCACCATTGTAAAGTCGGAAAATTTTAAGTTGAACCATTGTAGTAAGTAGGGGACTGTCTGTAGATTACTTTCCAGCTCTAGCTAGTTGGTTTAGTGAGACGTATTCCAGATACAATCTCTCAGTCTCTTAGTGACTCAAAGATTTTGAGCTAAGGTGGCCATTGCATCGATGCTCTTCGTTTGCCCTGGCATTGTACATGTGGGTGTATGTGTATGGTCTGCAGTAATTATGGTGTATGTCACTGCTACATCCCAAAAGCATGCTGGGTAGTATGAGAGCATTTTTGCATTTGTGGGATGCTTTCCAAAATTGGCACATATTTCAATAATTTCTCCCACTCTTCTTGGGGTCATTTGGCACATCTGTGGAGTGTGCACCCCTTGTCTCCTGGCACCGGAGGAGATTGGTGAGGACACCTGGTTTCTTCCTGTTCAGCACAGAGAGAGAGAGGCACAAGGGTTGTGGGCTCGGCAGCGAGCATCTGAATCTCATGGAGACATTTCAGCAAGTATGCTGGGAGGACATATGCTTCGAGTTATTTTTCCAGAGTTGGGAAGAGAGCCAGAAGTACTTTATTTCATTCATTCCTTTGTTCAACATGATTTAGGTTGCTAATGTGTGTCATTCCTTGTTTTGAGAGCTGTGGGGGGTAGAGAAGACAGATTTTTATAAGACATCTCTGCCCTCAAGTGTGGGGAGACAACCCACTGACACACACACACACACACACACACACACACACACACACGAGCAGAGTAAATAGTGACGAGTGAGGAGAAAGCAGCCCCAGATGCTCATTAGGCTGGGTGAGGGGGGCTGTCAGTCTGAAGAGCTGACCCCTTGGATACTGCCACGATGGAGTTTTCACTTCTATATTCATTCACAGGCCTGGCTGGTCTAGCTGCGAGCAG
This sequence comes from Tapirus indicus, assembly GCA_031878705.1. Classification (NCBI taxonomy): domain Eukaryota; kingdom Metazoa; phylum Chordata; class Mammalia; order Perissodactyla; family Tapiridae; genus Tapirus; species Tapirus indicus. The sequence goes on along the minus strand of CM062923.1, from coordinate 18,897,532 downwards.
AAACCAGCACAAAGAAGGCAAAGGAATATTCGTGTTTATGTTGAATGTCAGGAGCCAGCAATGGAGAAAACAGGGGCCCATCTGTTTTACATCAGTGTTGCAAGACTCAGACATGCCTTTGTTGAACGCCTTTTGAATGTATCCTGGAGTTTCTGGGGCTGCGTTTGCTGCAAAAAATGCATTTCCTGCAAATAAACGTTCTTTTCTGAAATAAAAACAATAGATCTGTTTACTCAGTGGCGAGTGACGCCAGCCCTTTGAGGGATCTGGAAGAGGCTCTAGCTCCACCCAAAACTGTGCCTATCAGGGATCCTAACAGGTGGGGAGATGTAGGGAAGGAGAGATTTACTCAGAGGACTGAATGTAGATCAATACTTGATTCATAGAGATGTTTCTGTCTGGTGTGAGGGCAGGGGTCTTCCAATTGAACCTCAGTGGAGGTTAAACTACACCAGGGGATCAGGCAAAAGAGGCGTTGGTCAGGGGCCTTTTCCGCTGGCCCCTCTGCTCCCCAGAGCTAGGAGGATACTTGGAAAATAGGAGGAAGAAAGGCCAGTTGCATGGGCTGCACTTTTGATGGCTCCAAGTGTTCTGGAAAAGAAAGATGAGAGTCTCCCCGTTCCCCAGCTGGGAGGTGGATCTCTAAGGGGTATCCAGTTTGTGATCTTTTATTCATGCACATAATCTGTTTGGCTCTATCTCTGGGAAATTACTTCTATTTAGTGCTCTTAATTGCTTAAATTGCTGTGGGTTTGCTGCATTTAAAAAAATTTGGTAAAAGACATGTGGAAAGATTGACAGTAAAACGTATACCAGGTGAAAATTTTCACAGATTCACGAACCTAGTTTCATCTTGTAAATACTGAATTTGGAGGCCCAGGAAATAGCTGAGAAGCTGCTGATTTTTCACTTGTCCATGAACAGAAAATAATAGAAATAATAATCATAGTTATGAATTTTTGAACAGCTACAATATGTTAAGCACTCAGGATTTTGCATCCAATTCAACAAAGATGAAAGAATCTGTGATTCTGCTCCTGGCGGCTCTGTGACTTCAAGGACTTGATTTCTATGACCACTCATGGTGCCCAGTGAAGCCCCTCCAGCCAAGTTAGGGAAGTCCCAGAAAGATCTCCCCTCACCCCGCTTCCTGCTTTGAGAAGAATCCTGTGATGCCTTTTAGTTTTTATTCAAGGCCACACCTGAGGAGAAAGCTGGAGGAGAGAGGTTCTGGGAACCTTTTCCAGCAAGCCAGAGGAACTAGCATTGGCCTTCAAACCCAAGAAAGTTGGCTCTTCCTAATGGCAGAGAAGTGACCATAGCAGCTGCCACAAGGAGGTCTTTGAATCTTGGCTCTGTTCCTCAACTGTGACACTTGACTGTTTCTAACTGTGCATCTGAGGGCATGTTCCCTCTTTAATTTACTTTTGACATTACTTGATCTTGCTGACCTCTTTCCAGATAACATCTGCATTGTCTGTTACAGCAAATCAGAAAAGTGATCTGTTCATTCATTCATAAAGTTTAGTCAGTTGCCTGTGGTGGATGTATCATTGCCAAAGGGCTTAAAGCACATGCTCTGAGCTGAAATGTCCAACCTTCTTGGGCATTGGTGTCTGCTGGGACAGAACGAAATGCGGTGTGTCAGGGGTCCGAAAATCTGTGGACCACATGCTCATGATTCTGTTCCTGATCCAATCGGTTGTTTAGAAACCCCCTTTATCTCTGGGGGGGCCTCTGAGGGGGCATTTGCAAATGTGTGAGGGGCCTTTGGTTGACCCAATGATGTGGATGGGAGGAGTAGGGATGGGTCCTGGACACGAGGAATCATCCCGCATCCTTCACAGATCTTGAATATCTCAATGGGTGTTGATGTAGATGAAAAACGTTTTGATAATTACCCAAGCCTAGATCTTAATTGTTCTACGTATAACTCAAAGTGTTTTGTGTGCAATTCCAATCTTCACTGACTTTCCCAGGAACTGTATCTACTGTGTAAATTGAGAAGAGACTGCATTTTATTATGTTCAGAAATTTCACAAGAATTGCTCACATCATTCAGATCATGGCAACACCTCTTGTGGAGTCGGAGTTGCCCTACGACATACCTGTAGCAACCTGTGCCCACAGCTGTCTCATTCCTGGCAAGCCTATGTAAAGACACAAGCATCTGGCCACTTCATTATGTCTTCTAGTTTGTCATTCTCTCATGCATTTATAGATTGAAAAACATATTATTTTAGACATTCTTTTCCATGTATTTCTCCACTCTGTTATGGTTAGTGCATTATATTGGTGGTTGTCTTTGCATGTTTTAGATTGGTGCACCTTTCTCCCTGAGAATGCATTCTATTGTGAAATGAGGTAAGGGCGTACTTTGTTTTGCTCAGAACTTTACCAAGAGTTGTTCACTGTTTTGAAAAATGAACTCACTGATAGCAATGGTCCTCAGAAGTCTGAGTCACAAATATCAGACACTTAAATCAGCCTGCGTTTTTAGGTGGCACATTCATGATGACTCTTCCAGATATAGGTGTGAACACCTGATGACTTCGTGTCTTCTTGTGTAGTCATGATCACTTACATATTGAGATACATATTTTATTGAAAGTTATTTCCTTTAATCTCTCCAGTTACTAATAGTTAGGATGCTATATTTCTATTTTTAAAAATCAGTGGGTAGGATATATTACCCGTGACTTTCGTTGTTGGATAGTAAAGGGGCATTACTAAAAGCTTGTTATAAAAAGGGAACAGTGGTTCTAGTGGGGCTCTGATGGTAAGCACTGAGGAAAAGCCCTGGTACAGTCAATATTGGGCATGAAGAAGGCACTGGTCCACTTGCCTCAACCCCTTCAGGGGTCAACATGGGCGTCCAGATTTCTGGATCAGGTTTTTTTGCTTGGACAGCCACCAGACTTGGCTCGAGGTCAGTTTGCTAAATATCAGTTGGCAATTTATCTGTTGATCAGTTCATCTAAAATTCAACTTCATTCTAAGTGTTTTCTTTTTCTTCCAGGTGTTCTATAACCTTTTTGCATTTTTTTCCCTAAAACACACTACTACATTTGCCTTACCATTCTCTCTCCCTCTAATGTATAGATACACGCACACACACACACACACACACACTTCTTTTTTTCTAATATATTTGAGATTAAGTGCACAGTGATACCCCTTGTCTCTAAGTACTTTTGTAAGTATTTCCTAGAAATAAGGACACTCCTCTAAAGCCACACAACACCTCTTACAATCAGGAAATTAATATTGATATCATACTACTGTCACATACATATGATCACAGATCTCATTCACAGACCTTGCTTGTCCCAATAATGCTCTTTATAGGTGCAGAAGCCAATTCAGGGTCACTCATTTCAGTTAGTTATCATATCTTTCTGGTCTCCTTCTACCTGTAGCAGTCCCTCAGTTTCCTTGTCCTTTATGACCTTGACATTTTTTAAAAGAACAGGTTAGTTACTTGGTAGTCTGTTCCACAGTTTGGCATTGTCGCGTGTTTCCTCATCGGTAGATTCAGGTTATACATTTTTGGCAGGAATCCGACAGAAGTGATGCTGTGTTCTTCTCAGTGCATAATTTCATGAGGCACATGATGTCGGTTTCCCCATTACTGATAAAGATAAAACAGTGGACATTTATCACTTAGTTAAGACGGTGACTGTCAAGTTTCTCCACTGTAAAGCTAATTAGTAGGTATTTTTAAGAGGAGATACTTTGAGACTATGTACATAAGATCCTCCTTATCAAAACTTCACCCTAGAAGATGAGCATCTATTTGTGAATCTTGTCTGAATCCGTTGTCAAATGGCAATTGTCTAATTCCATCATTTCTTCTACACTTATGAGTGGGCATTCCACTGTAAGAACTCCTATGTATGTATGTATGTACACATGGGTTCCTATTTTATTCAAAGGGTTATAATCCTTTACCAACATCATTTATTTTGATGCTCAAGTTGTCTTCGATTTGGCTAGCAGAATACCTGTCAAACTGGATCCTGTATCTTTTGGATATGTAGCTATCACTCCAGCACAAGATGGTCCAGGCCTGTATGTCCCCTCCCTCAGCCTTGGAATCAGCCATTTTTTCCAGAAATCCCTGATTCCCTTTAGAAACCAAGATCTGGTGCTGGGTGTGTTCATTGCTACTAGTTTGTCTTGCTTCCAGGCCTTCTCAGGAGACAGAGCTAGAATATCTGTATGTATATAGATCACTACATTTCTACACCTACTTCTGTGTCTGTGTGTATCTCTCTCTCTATTAGGAAACATAATTTCACATCCATATCCCTAAATACAATCCAACATCATGTGGTTTATTCTAGACTTCTCCTTTCCATGTGTGTACCTCCATTCTCAACCTGGCTTGCATATTTTTAATGTATTTACTTTATGTTCTCAGTCACCTTGTATATAACTAATCTCTCGACCACAGGAGCCATCTCCTTGGCCAGTACTGCCAACTCCCCCGGCTCCTCACATGCTGAGAGATTTGTCCCTCCTTCGGCTCTGGTTGCTTGCTACCCGAGAGTTTGCTTACACTAATATTTTTGAAGTTATGAGTACAGGAAAGATTATGTTAACTATAAATTTTATTTCAGGATAATGGGGCAGTGTTGGAGGAGGTCATTGAGAGGACATGACTGCTGGTTGACCCTTGAGCTGGACCCGGGCAATCAGAGGCTTCTCACTCCCTCCCCTGTCCTTAGATTGTAAATTCCTCTCACCATTCCCACACTAGGAGCCGGTTTCAAAGATGCAGCCTTGAGAGAGTAAGACCCTCTCTGTTGCTGAGACCATCTGGAAAATTCTAATCTTCCGAGTATTGTTTCTGTGCCATTCTCTCCCTTCTTTTCCTCTGGAACTCTCATTCACCCTTTTTTGTGCCTCTTAATTTATTCCATCTTCCTTTTTATTTTATTTTAGTTTATTGAGGTCATATTGGCTTTTAATATTGTGTATACTCCATCTTTCTTAATGGATCTTTCATCTTTCTTATCTTTTTCTTTCTGTGCAGCTTCTGGGTAAACTTCTCAGTACCATCTTTGCTAATTTGCTTTCATCTCTGTTTTCAGGCTAGAGTTGATCTCCTTTATTGATTTAAAAATTCATTTATATCCATTACTGTAATTTTCATTTCTAAAACTTCTCCCTGATTCATTTTCATGTTTCATTTTGCCTTTTCACCATAGATTTTTGCTCATTTAAAGGGTGTTACTCTTTCATTAATCCATCTAAACATATTTATTTCCACACTTCAATAAAGAGATATAGATTGCCTTTGTGTTTCAATTGCTCCTTTTGTTTGCTTTCTTTCTTAGTGTTATATTTGTTTACATGGTTTGGAATTTTGATTTATGGCTTCATTTTGAGGGGAAATTTTACTTGTTCTTTGTTATTCTCTCTTTCTCTTGTCTCCTGCAAATGCTCACTCCTGTCTGAGTGGCTATGTGGTTGCCATTACATAATCCTAATCCCTGATCCTGAACAGATCCTGTAATGGTGATGTTTGTTTCCAGCCCAATTATATAATCAAGGAAATTATTAACCCTGTTCCTGAGCTAGTGGGTGCCTTGCTTAGATCTTGACCTTGGGGCTGGGTATGTATTGCTGTGCCTCTAGGAGCACTTGGGAGCAATTCTTTTCTGCCTCCTTTCTCAAGTGATGTGTGTGTATCTGGGGGAAAACGATGGGGGGAAATCTACCCCTTAGTTTAAACAGTGAGCCTCCTCAGATTCCCATTGTCCCAGAGGAACTGAACACCAGGTTACCACTGCTTTGGTCTGGGTCTGTGATGTTAGAGCTGTTTGTGTTTTGGAATTGCTGTTCTGTTTCTGATCCATTAAAACACTTGCTTGTTTCTGAGCCCCGTTGTATTTTTGTGTTGTTTTAAGTAGATCATTGCTACACATTTGAAGCCAGAATGGTAACGTCAAAGTGTGAACTTCCTAAAGCTATTTTGATTGAAAGTTTCTTACTTCCATTAAGCAGAAGTAACTTTCAAGTAAAATACTTTTTTTTTCTGAGGAAGCTTCTCCCAGAGCTAACATCCACTGTCAGTCTTCCTCTTTTTGTATGTGAGCTGCCACCACAGCATGGCCGCTGAGAGATGAGGGATGTGGGTCTGCGCCTGGGAACCGAACCTGGGCCACCTAAGCGGAGTGTGCTAAAATTAACCACTAGGCTACCAGGGCTGGCCCAAGTAGGATATTTTTTAACTTCTAGAAGCTGCTGGCACATATTCTTAGGTCAAAGCTGTGAAATAATTTGTCTCCATCCCTCCCTGAATAGCAGAGTCCCAAGATGCACCACTAAGTTGGACCTTACCTATCTCTCAGTGCAGGAAATTTTCCATGGCAAGTTGATGCCTATGGATGCCTTTCAGTGTTGTTCACATGTGTAAAAGCCTTCTCCAGTATATTTTCCCCTCTCGCTAGAGCACAAAGGGCACTCTTGATACATGTATTCTTAGTTTTAGAAGGAAACTCAGAGATGTATAAATCCAGCATCCCTCTTGCACGGGCATAGGCATTAGTGATTCTTGGGAAGGCAATTGGATTTTTCAAAACCCACGAAATGGTTGCCCAAGGAAATCTTTGTATTTCCTGAAGAGCAATATGACCCTTGCTGACATCTGCACACAGGTAGAAAGTTTTCTTCCTATCAAGTCCAAATTGACCTCCTTGTAACTGCCACCATAATGACACAAATGGTACTCCTGACAGGAGAGCTGTTCAGACATGGGGAGACATTCAGTTTTACACTCTGAGTTTTCTCTTTTTTGGGCTAAATCCTCCTATTTCCTTTAGCACTCTTGCCTATAACTCAGATCTCTCATTATTCTGTTGCCATCTCTTGATCATTGTTGTGTTTTCTTGGCCATTTGTTTGGGCAAGGGTACTTATGCAAAGGACCAGACAATTCTATAAATTTCAAAGGATAAGAGAGGAGGATCCGGTTTGGTATCTTGTTCCCAGCTCCCCTCAGCTGTGAAAAGGATTCAGTTGGCTCCATGGCTGGCTTCATAGCCTAAGTGGGTGGTGTGATTACATTTGCTTACATCATGGGTCGTGTAGCCCATGCTTCCCCGAGGCATGTGTCCAGAATTCTAAGTTTCTGCTTTGGGCTGGTAAGCAATTCAAGGCAGTTATCCAATCCTGCCTTTACCCCTATTGCAGCCTGGGAATGGTTATTTGCAAACCACTTCTGTAGACAGGGGAATGGTGTATTGATTGCTGAACAGGTGGTAGGGGTAGAGTATGATGTTTAGATATAATTCTATTTTCTGCCTTTTGGCTTGTTGCTGGAAGGTGTCTCATGCTGTAATCTTATTTCATTGCTAGCTAGTAGTTTTGACTTTCATTATGTTCCTTTTTTTTTTTAAAGCACAGACTGGCATGGTGCATTGGGACCATGTGAGGATTAGGCAAAGAAAAACTGATGTGATTTGCCAAACTGAGCCTCTGGAAAGAATAGATTCTCATTCAGCGGACCTAAGTGAACCTGTGTGCTGAGTGTTTTAGGGAAATGTTTCCCAAAGAGTGCTTCATGAAATGCTTTAAGCTTGTGCGATACTCTGTGAGTAAAAGTCTCCTTTGGAAGTGATGTGTACTATGCCTCCCTCTTGGAGAGAACTTTTCATCTGATCATATGGAAGGCTGTGAGACTTTCAGTAATAAAGAAATCTTTTAAAATTTCGTTAATTTAACACTGGCCATGCTTATTTGGTCATGGAACTCCTTGAAAAGAAAACTACGGTACCCGTTAACATTCTGGAAAATTGGCATTCCATTTGATGCACTCTGGGAAATGCTTTGCTAAGCTGTGTGGCATACATATTTGTGCTCCAAGCATTCCCTCACAAACATGCCGAATGCCCATTGTGTGCCTCTGCTGTCCAGAAGACATTTTCTTGCCCCTTGTTGGGGAATTAATTTGAGCATTTATCCCACAGGGGATGTTACCAACCCCATAACAGTGTGGTCCCTGAGTGAGATGGCATGGAGCAGTTGCGTCAGGAAGTGGGGAGAGCAGAGAGGAGAGGTATCATGAAAATGAGGTGGAGTTTTTACTGGTAATGATAGTACTATCTGGTAGAGATTTTAAGTGAAAATTTATGAAAATGGCTGTTATATGGCTAGGAAAGAGCATGTTAGCTGGAGGCAGCCAATTCAGTAAAGGCAAGGAGGAAGGAATTAATGAGTGGAAGGTGAGTGGAGAGCAAGTATGTTCCATGGCTTGGTTGATGCATGAGGGAGAGGTGTTGACAAAGAAGAAAGAATGCTGCTGTAGAGGGAGAAATTTCGAGGGCAGCTAATGAAGAACACTTAGTCCTCACTGTAGAGTTTGAAACAGACATAAATGGTGTTAGGAACCTCCTTACAGTTCTCAGAGGAGGACATGATAGGATGCAAATAGTTTTCATGGACCAAGGCCCTTTGGTCTACTGTCAGACATGTTTGGGTTGATTCCTGGCCTGAGTGGAGGCTGCAGGGATGGAGGGTGGGGACAGTTTGGGAGAAGAACTTGGTGATTGCAAGGTGCAGAGAGAGGAATCCAGCTCAACTCATCTGTTAGGATCCTAGTGACTAGGACCCAGGTGTTTCTGAAGGGTACACTTCTCCTTGGGTCTCATAAAAATTGGCTTCCCATCCTTCCTTGAAGCAACTCTGGAGGTGTCAATGAAGTTCTTAGCTGGAGGCTACCCAATCGCCATCCAGGCATTAGGAGATAAAAACATATCGTCATTTGTCTGCTGCTCGTTGGAAACAGCAGGCCTCCTGCTGATATCTTTATCCACTTCTAAGGCTGTCAGCCTATTGACTCTTTTTTTTTAAACCACTTGACTGGAGTGTGAGGTGCAGAAGAAATTACTTTTAACTAAATGATGGGAAATTTGATCATGAAACATCTGTAGAAAAGCATGGAAAATTGTGGTGACTCTTTTCTGGCCTAGTGAAGGGGTAGGGAATAGGAGGTCTGTCTTTCTGTTTATTTTATGATCTCTTCACTTGAGGAAAGCCCAAAACACAAAGAAAGTAAGAATGAAAAAGCAACGTTCAGGGAGTGACCCAGAAGTGCTCATATGACCTCCGTGGCCTTGGCTTACTCATCTGGGCAAGGAGCTAGTAGGCACCAGATATTGTCTTATGTCCTGAGGCTATGGTAATGCCAGGGCAGTGCATGGCTCCCCTGCAAAGGCTGTTGAACCCCTGGGGTATGTGAAGCACAGAGCGGACCAAAGCAGCCCTTGGTCCTTGGTTTTCTGCAGCAAGCTCTGCACTGTAGCCAGCTGTAGGGAGTTCTTATATGAACAAGTACACAGGACCTTTCCTGCGGCATGCTCTGATTGGAAACACAATGGTCCCTGGTAGAGGCAAAAGCCAAAGGCACAGGAGATGCTCTTCTTTTTTTAAATTAATGACGTGTCATCACATGAGTGGAGAGTAGTCTCAGGAGGGAGAGCTCTCAGTGGGAGATTTCATCAGCAAAATAATCAACAGGTATTAATTGAAGCTTCTTGGGCCCAGGCCTCTGCAGGTAGAGGAAAGGTCCTGATGACAGGACTCCAGGTCTCAGGAGCTCAGCCTCTGTTTGGATGATGAAGACACTCTCATATAGAATGGTTGTAGCCTGTATGTGCAGTGACAGTCAGGGGTGAGAGAGGTCCTGCAGGAGGTAGGACTTGCTCTGGGCTTTGAAGGACAAATAGAGTTTGAAGAGGTAGAAGGAAGGAGGGGGATGTTCGAGGTGTCTGGAACAGTGTAGATACAGGTCTGGCTAGGGTAGAAGGGATCACTGTTGGGGACAATTGTTGATCCCCTTCGGTGGGTGCTGGTCACACTGTGTGTGTTTTTAACAGGTTTATTGGGGTATAATTGACAGACAATAAACTTCACATATTTAAAGTGTACAGTTTGATATGGCCTGACTTGTGTATGCTCCCAGGAAACTTTCCCCAAGCTCAAGATAATGAACTATCTATCACCCACAAAAACCCTTGGAGCCCTTTTGTAATCTTTGCTCCCCACAACTCCTTTCTTCCCACATCCTCTAGTAACCAGTGATCTGTGCACCTATAAATTTGCATTTTTGAGTACTTTATGTAAATGAAATCTGACACTAGGTACTCTTTTACTAGACTTTTTCCACAAGGCATAATTATTTTGATATTCATCCATGTTTTGTGTGTATAAATAGTTCATTACTTTTATTGCTGAGTAGTATTCCACTGTATGGATAAACCAACATTTGTTTAACTATTCACCAGTTGATGCACATTTGGGTTATTTCCAGTTTTTGCTTTTACAAAGATGTTATGAACATTTGTGGACAAATTTTGCATGTATTTATGATAGCATTGTTCAAGTATTCTATAACTTTCCTGATTTTCTTTGTACTTGTTCTATCAGTTATTGGAAGATGAATGTTGACAACTCTCACTATAATTGTGAACTTGTCTATTTCTTCTTGAAGTTCTATCAGTTATCAGTAATTGTTTCATGTATTTTGAAGCTCTGTTATAAGTTGCATAAACATTTAGGATTGTTTTGTGACTCTGACAATTGACCCCTTTATCATTATGATATGACTTTTCTTTATCTTTGATAATATTTGTTGCTCTGAAATCTACTTCATATGCTATTAATATAGCTATTCCAGCTTTCTTCTGATTACTATTAGCATGGAGGTTATATATATACAGTATACATATATATTTATTTCATTCTTTTTCATTTCACCATTTATGTCTTTATATTTAAAATATTTTCAAAATATTTTTCTTATAGGCAGCATGAGTTTGGTCTTATGTTTTTTATCCAATCTGAAAATCTCTGCCCTAAAAAGTCTTTTATTTTGAGGTAATTGTAGATTCATATGCAGTTGTAAGAAATGACACAAGGAGATCTTGTGTTCCCTTTGCTCAATTTCCCTCAGTAACATCTTGTAAAACTACAGTACACTATCACAACTAGGATATTGATGTTGACACAATCCATCAGACTTCTTCATATTTCCTGTTTTACTTGTACTTATTTATGTATGTGTGTGTGTTTAGTTCTATACAATTTTATCATGTGAGTAGTTTCATGTATTCACTACCACAGTCAAGATGTAGAAGAGTTCCATCAACAAAAAGATCTTTCATGTTTCCCTTCCCTGCCCCTATCTTTAACCACTGCAATCGCTAATCTGTTCTCTATTTCTAACATTCAGTTTTTACCATAAACATGATGTTAGCTGTGGGTTTTTTGGTAGATTCTCTTTATCAAGTTGAGGTAATTTCCCTCAATTCCTAATTTGCTGAGAGTCGTTATCATGAATGGGTGTTGGATTTTGTCAGACAGTTGTTTTGCATTGTTTGATATTATCATATGATTTTTCTTCTTTAGCATGTTGATACGATGAGTTATATTGATTGATTTTTGAATGTTGAGCCAGCCTTGCACACCTGAAATAAATCCCACTTGGTCATGGGACATTATTTTTATACCTCGTTGGGTTTGATTTGCTTATATTTTGTTGAGGACTTTTGTGTCTAAGTTCATGTGAGATATTGGTTTGTAGTATTCTTTTTTTTTTTTTAACTATCTTTGTCTGGTTTTGGTAATCTTTGTCTTTCAATTGGAGTGTTGAGATCATTTATATTTAATGCAACTATTGATATGATTAGGCTTAAATCTATAATCTTCTTATTTGTTTTCTACTTGTTCCACCTATTTTTAGTTCTCCCTTTCCTCTTTTTCTACTTTATTTTGGATTACTGGAACTTTTTTTATCATTCTACTTTACCTCCTTTGTTGGTTGGCTTATAGCTATAACTCTTTGTTAAGTTTTCTTAATGGTTTCTTTAAGGATTTTAGAATACATCTTTAAGTTATCACAATCTACCTTCAAGCGATATTATATTATTTCTCACGTGGCAAAAATCCTTATAATAGTAAAGCCCAGGTTCACTGGACTTTCAACGCCACCTGCTTGACTTGGGCTATGTGCCGAGCTCTGCCTGGGTTCCCTCTCCTTGTGTTGTGGCTTGGGGACTCTCTCAAGACAGTAAACTGGGGCAATGATAAGGCTCTTCTCATTTGTTTATCCTCCTTTGGGGATCATCATCCTTCATTCCGATGTACTGAATCTTGGAAACCATTGCTTCTCATATGTTGCTTGCTTTTTTGTTTTTGTTTTGGTTTCAGGTAGGAGGTTAAATCTGGTTCCTCTTACTTCATCTTGGGCAGAAGCAGAAATTCTACACTGTTGTTTTGATATGGATTCTGTAGATTTTATGTTAAAGTGCTAATCCTTTCAAGAGAGTCTCTGTTGTGAATTGGAGAGAGTGAAAGCATCAAGGCTATGTGCCATGTGTTGGGTCTCTCCCTTCAGAAAGATCTGGCCCATGTGCTGGAACCTTACGGCATAGCAGATGTTTGTATGTGACGGTAAAACCCACTCTCCAAAAAGAGGAGGTGATTTGTGCAAAGGAATTTTGTTACATGTATATTAAGCCTCCATTCCACTTCTATCTCTTTGTGAATGAGACTAAATCTAGGACCATGAAATCCTCTATTTCACGTCTGTCAAATAGACAACTCTACATCAAAGGCAAAGAGAACTGGAGAGAAGAAAGGGCATCACATGCTTAAAGAATCATGTGGTTTTAGAGTCTGGAAGGTCCTCAAGAATAACCCTCTGACTTTAGAAAAATAAGATAATATTGTCTTCATTTTACAAATTCTGGCAACTCTGAATGTTAAGGGATTTATCCAGGGTTCTGTAAAGAGTAACCTTAGTTCTCTCTCCAAGTATAATAGACACTTGCTTTTGCAAGGATTCTGTCTGTAGTGTTTCTCCCTTGCTCTTTTTACTGTCTCTGGGGTGGTTTCCTCCCCCTAACCCCAACTCTGCCTGTCACCTGACTAGCTGGTGGCATGCCTTCTAAAGGTTTTCAGGGTCTTCTGCCTCTCTGGGTGAGGGAAAAACATAATTCCCTCTGAAGTTTCTCTGGGAAAGCTTTACAGCTGTATAATTATCAATTTCCCTGTTCATTTTCCATCCCCTTGTGGTCCTGGCCTCTGACGGCGGATAGATGGCTGTATCATAACACTCCTTCCACATCATTTGTCACGTCCTGGCACTGTGACAACAGCTTCTCTGTTTCTAGAAGGCCAGGAGCTAGAATGTCAGGCAGGGAAACTAAATAACTTTTCACCCTTAGGACATAGTTCCTTCCTCAGAGAGCTGCAGGGCACTTGAAGGCTGGTGTGAGGCCGTTGAGCTACTGAAGCATGGAGCTTTCTACCAGCCTGGAACGTGACTGTGAAGGCTTTATTCTGACCATGGCTGGTCCTAGAAAATTGATTTGGAAAAATGGCCTGGAAGCTTTGCAGACAGTGGGATCCGTCCTCTTCCCTAAAGCAATGAGCTACAGTGCTCTGGCATCTTTCAGTGAGGTGCTGCCTGCTAATAGGTAATTATGTATAGCCAAGAGCAACTGTAATTAGCAGGGCAAAGAGTTTTGTATGGAGAATAATAATAGCAACAATATTAACAGCAAACTGTCTTATAGGGATCGTCATGAGCTAGACACTGTTCTAAGTCCTATAGGTGTGTTAACTGAGGGAATCTTTGCAACAACCTTTCGAGGTAGCTACTGTTATCATCCCTGTGTTACAGATGACAGAGGTTAAGTGACTTACTCCAGGTCACTTAGCTAACAAGTGGTAGAACCTGGATTCAAACCCTGGCATTCTGACTCCAGAGTCTGTGCTCTTAATATTAATGCCATAATGCTTCTGATTAAGAATATAAAATTCCTCTCCTTCATCAACTCCTAATGTGGAAAGAAGTGAAGCTTTAGGAGAGAAAAGGGTGGACATCAGTACCAGAATAAAGAAGAGAAGTACCTTTGTCCACAGAATGAAATGTGTGTTTAGTAGGTGGTACAGACTTGGTACTACTGGGATTTTTGTTGTCTTCTCTGCTTTTCTCAGCTCACTTGATTTAGGTTCACCATGTGATGAATTCTGGCCAATGAAATGTGAGCAGAAGTAATGTAGGTCAAGGTGGTTAGGTAATCATGTGATTTCTTACACTCCCTTTCTCCCATCTGCTGGCTTGTGGACAACCTTGAAGGACAAGCTCAAATCCATGATAAGGTAGAACCAAAAGAGAAGAGCAGCCTGGATCTCTGAATTACTCTTTGGAGGAGAGCTGCTCAGGGGCACTATCAACCCGTGTAGAACTTGGAGTGAGTGAGAAATAAACTTACATTGTGCTGTTAAAACATTGAGATTTCAGGGATTATTTGTTACTGCAGCAAAAATGAACCTACTCTGATTAATACATAGGCTGGCATGTCCTAGCTGCCTTGTGGCCTTTTCTGCTCAAAGGCCCTTTCTCTTGGGAGAAGGAGGGCCATTAAGGTCTTGAGAGACTTTGCCTGAGCAGCTGGGGATGAGGCATTTTCTGGCAAGTGTTGTTCAGTTTTTTTCCAGCTTTTGCTATCCCCCACCACAGGGGATATAAGAGAAGTACAAGGTGATGCAGAGGAGAGGTTTTCGTTTCCTAATATATAAAATGGGTGGGGGGCATGCTGTTATCTCTAAGAGGTCTTGAACCTCTACAATTTCCAGTCATGTATTTACACTCATGATTCATAGTCATGTATTGGGATGTTAAATAAGACTTTTGGTTGCTTGGAATTTCAGCTGATGCCCAAAATCTGAGAAAAATATATCCTAAGTACCCTCAGATTTTAACGTGATAGGCTAGACCATCCATAAAGTACTTTAAAAGGAGGTGACCCCAAACTGTTCCATCAGCATTAGCTCATCACCCACCCCCAGGGGATAAAAGAAAAGAAGTGGAAGAAAGGAGACCAAGATTAAGGATCCCTTTGGGGGAAGTTGTCAGCACGTGGTGATTTGTTCCTCCCACATCCAAGTAGGAAGGAGGGGTAGAGGCTTCCCCCTCTAATCAAGGGGGCTGCTCAGGAAACTTTACATGTGTTCTCTGACCTTTGGTGGACATAGTGCCTGGATTCTTGCTCAGCTTGGGTGGATGCATCAGAGAGAAAAGAATCAGAACTGCCCTGGGAATAGCATGTCCTTCTGAGGTGTAACCAGGCTTCAGATCTGCATTTCTTGTAGAGCAGAGAAAGTTCTGAGGAAGAGATCTACACAGGGTCCAGCTGCCCATGAGGACCCCCTGGAGGGGTGAAGGGACCGAAGAGAGGGGTAGACTACACTGCTGCCAGTGACTGAGGGAGTGCTGCGGTCCACAGAAAGCACTGTTTTTGCAAGGGAATGCAAGATTGGGGTCCCCATACAGGTGTCCCATGAAGAAAAGAATTAGCTTTGGATGGCATTCCCTGTATTCCAAGATCCTCAATGCTGGATTATATCTGCCTGATTCCAGAAGGACCTTTCCTGTCTCTTTCTTTCCCTTCCTCTCCTTTGCACTCACCCCTGTGGGGCCGCAAATCAGAGTGTAGAATGAGGGAGGAGGGGGCAGAAGGAGCCAGGTTTTCCCTTCAGGCCTCCAAGACTGCAGTGGGCCTGAGCAGTGAAATTATAAATGGAAGGGGATTTTAGAATTTTAACATTACATAGGACTGGACTCTTTAATGTGCCCCTCAAAAGAGGTTATTTGCTTTTTATCTGAGAGTTAACAAAAAATGTTATGAGACTTGTTGGTTATTCATTCAGGAGCAGAAATGAATGATCCCATAGAACAGGTTGAAAGGGGCAACTGTGACAAGGAATTCGGCTCTTGTTGCTTGTATCCTATTGAGTCTGGTTCATTCACTTAATCAGTTACACGTATATAGAGTCTCACTTTCCGAAATATATCCATCCCCATCATCTATTTGATACCTACCTGTCTATCACCTGGTTAGATGCACACACGTGATCTGTACATAATCTATTTGTACTCAGATATCATTTATGTGTTATTTCCCTTGCTGGACCTTAGATGTGGCCACTACCATCTGGGCACTAGTTCCTGGGAGCCTCTGGTGCCTACTGCTGCTGCTCTAATATTTGGAGACTCCAACCCACGAGCAGATCCAGGAGACACCTGGGAAGGTGTCCCAGTACTCTGGAAGCTTGCCTCACGTGATCTCCCTGGATGTCTAGAGAAGAGAGAGTATTGTTCACCCAGACAGTCAGAATTCTTCAGGGCACAGGGGTGCTTATGTCCTAATAGGACTCTCCCTAATGCTTATCATCACTATCCCCCACTCATGACCCTATTTTCTCTGTGCAGCAAAGCCAGCCTCTCCATGATTCCTCTGATATATCCTGCATTCACTCACTTATGAGGCTTTTCTCAAGCTCATCTCTGAGCCTTAAATGCCCTTCTCCTATCTCCACTGTCCAAGTCTTGAATTTCCCCCAAGTCATACCAAATTCCTGTCTCCCCCACCCCCCAGGTCTTTCCCAATGCCTCACATGAGAGTTCATTCTGTCCTTAGTCCTACTGTGCATTGTTCATGTCTCTATGTGGTCACCATGGTCGTCGTTGTCTGGATCATGTCATTTGTGATGGTTTTCTTACTAGTCTGTGAGCTCTCAGAATACAGAGATACGGCTTCGCTTATTTCTGTATCATCCCCAGAACGATGTGGGTGCTCAGTGACTATCTGTTAAATGGAATTAAATTGTAAATTATCGCTTGTGAGTGAATTGCAAAGGATGTGTGATCTAACATGTCAAAAATATATTTTAAAAAAAGGTAGGGCTTGAGCCCTAGCAAATGTTAAACTTTATGGGAGTATTTCAGGACCAATGTGGACCTATGTGGACCCACAGAAAATCCAGGTGTTCAGTTCTTTTAATTGATAGCCTAGCCCTGTGAATCCTGTATGAATCTGGAGGGGCACACACGTGTATCCTGATTGGAAAAGAATGGGGAAGTTGGTGATCTGGTTAATAACCTCCACAGCCACTCTTTTGCTAGGTAAAAAAAGAGTGAACTAACGGGAAATAGAGGCCAGGTTGGGGACAGTAGGGCCAGATGTTATAATTCTGGGTCAGTGAGGGCCCCCAGTGTCACAGGAAAGAGAGTCGTGTATTCCACCAAGACCCGGGGATGGTAATAAATGGTCCCGAGCAGGCTAGGTGGGGTGTTTTAACACAAGCACACAAATATGGCAGCTTAGGAATGAGTCAGGGAGTGGTTTTGAACAAAGAGGCATTTAGGATGACCTCTATGTCAAGGATGATGCTTTCCCCTCTTACTAGGGGATAGGGTATGGGGATGTTAGGTGGATTTTCCATTCAAAACAGAAGGGGTAATAGATGCGAAGACAGCAGTATCCACAGTTACTTTTGCACCCAGTTGTGCGTGGCACTCTGCTTGGGGGTGGGCAAGGCTTTGAAGGCAGGGTGGCTGGCAACGGGCCAGAGTCCATGGCTTCAGCTTCAACAGGGTCAGTCTCTGCTATTTTGTTGGCTTGCTGCTCCTGATCATTTTTCTCTTCTGCCTTTTATTTTTCCCCTAGACCTTTTGGTACCCAATGATTTTTGATTAATTTATTTACCATCGTTGGGTGATTGATGCTGTTTGGTGCTGGTACTTTGTAACTTTCCAATTCTTCTAGTTGTCAATGTGACAGCCCCTTGATGATTAATTAGACCCTGTCCCTTGCTCTTTTCATTCTCCCTGTGCGCCGAGGCTCTTGGTTTTCAGCAAATATAAATATTTCTAAATGCAGATTTAATGATTAAGAACACTCAACAAAATCCAGAAAGATCTATGATATTTTCATTCTCCTTTACTTTCCCACTGAAATTTAATACATCGCTTTTTCTCTCTCTGTTCTACTTTAGATTTGGGAAATCCTCTCATCTTTTTGGAATTCCCCCAAGCTATTTTCCTGTTCTTCTGGTGTCCTCACCTATGCAAGATTCTCCTGTCTCACTTTCTCATCTTTTGTCTATCTCCTTGGTTTAGGTGAACTCACTTTCCTCTACATAATGCATAAGTTTGGGATGGTGGTAAGAAAGGGAACTGACATCTAAGTCCCTACAATTTTCCTCACACTGTGAGAGGCACTTTTCTACCAAGTTCATAAAATATTTATCAAGCACTTATTATGTGTCAGAAAAACTCCTTGAACCTCCATATAGGGCAGTCATCTTTATTTCTATTTTATAGACAAGGAAGTTGAGGCTCTGGGAGAATAGTTGATATGCTTTAAGTCATACAGATAGGAAATGGCAGAGCAGGGATTTGAACCCAAGCTTTCTAACTTTATCAACTTGAATTATTTTCTATGACGCTGTTCTAAAGGTGATCAAGGTTGGATGAAGGAATGCCTAGAGCCTCAGAATTTGGAAGGGACCATAAACTTTCTCTATATAGTGGTTCTCAAACTTAGGTAATTAGGCCCATGCTTGATGAGCTACATAAAAATCAATTGGGATGCTTATAAAATACAAATTCCTGGGTCTTTCCACGATTGTTAAAGAAGTTTGGATTGGCCCAGAACTGTGTATTTTTAAAACACTGCCTGCATTATTCTGATTCTCAGCCAGGCTAATGAACTGGTGCTATCAGCCAACTATTACCTAGTGCAGGACTTTTCTTGACATCCTCACTGAGAGATGACCATCCAGACTCGGGGGTAGGGAGCTCTGCCCATGTAGTAGCTTTCGCGAGTGAGCAACCCTGAATACTTTTGGAAAATTCTTCCTCGCATTGATCTGTTATCAGTTCCTCTGTCACCATAGTCTGGGATCCTTGTAATATAAATGATAGTCACTACTTATTAAGTGCTCACTGTGTGCCAGAGATGTGCTAAATGCTTTAGATCTATTATGCCATTCAAGTGCTACAACAACTCTATGAGGTTGGCATTATTATTATTCTTTGCATATTGCAGAGGAGATAATTTCATTCTGGAGATACAAATAATATTTATTCTATATGTTCTATATCATCTCTCCAGATGTTTGCAGATAACATCCTCCCCAATTCCTCTACATATTCATAATTTAATATGACAATAAAAATTCACTGGGTACTGACTTTTTCCAAGGCAAGGCACTAACATTGCAAAGATGAAGAAGCCCTGTCTTCCTTAAGACTCAAGAATCTAGTGGGGAAGAACATGTGACTTTTACCTCTCATGTAGTTTTCTGTGAGCCTTGCCTCTCTAAGTGGATTAAGAGTCCTTAGGGGCAGAGCCTATATATTGTCTCACATTCTCCCCTACAGTCAGAGGGGTGGATTTGTGATGGGGAATCAGTGAAGACACATTGTCATGGATTGATTGAGGCTTCTTTTTTGCTCTCCATGTTTCCAAGATGAGCAAAGTGATTGGACAGAGAGGAGGACGTGAGGTGCTCCTGAAACATATGCCTTTGAGATGGCTCATGAATTTCTTTGGAGTCCACGTATCTGTGATATGGAAAATGTTTCCCTGGGAGATAATAGCTGTGATGGTTAATTTTTTAACTTGATTGGGCTAAAGGATGCCCAGATAGCTGGTAAAACATTATTTCTGGGTGTGTCTGTGAGGATGTTTCCAGAAGAGATTAGTGTTTGAATCAGTCGTCTGAGTGAAGAAGATTCACCCTCACCAATGTAGGTGGGCATCATTTAATTCCTTGAGGGCCCAAATAGAACAAAAAGGTGGAGGAAGGGTAAATTCATTCTCTCTTTTTGAGCTGGGACATTATCTTATCTTCTGCCTTCAGACATCAGAGCTCCTGGTTCTCCTGCATTGGACTCTGGGAGCTACATCAGAGGCTTCCCTTCTCTTTTCTCCTCCTCCCCAGGCCATTGGACTTGGATTGAATTACACCACCGGCTTTCTTGGTTCTCCAGCTTGCAGAAGGCATAGTGTGGCATATCTCAGTCTCCAAAATGACATGAGCCAATTCCCATTATAAATCTACTCTTATATATCTATATGTATCCTATTGATTCTGTTTCTCTGGAGAACTCTAATGTAATAGCTGACCACAGTGTCCTAACCCAGTAGATAGAAAAGCAGGACTTATAACAAAGAACATGTGGGCATCCTATCTACATCATTGACTTTCTCCATGTGTTGACTTTTTCCATCTGCCAAATGGGAATATCAATTTCTATTAGTTCTTAGGGATATGTAGAAGGAAAGTATTAGTTATTATTAATGTATTTCAAACTTCTTGGTGACACTAGCTGTATGAATCTAGATCTTTCTTGTTTTAAACAAGTGACGCTAAACAAAACCGAGGAATATTAAATTATGAATTACAGAAGAGATAAATTATGGAGGTAGTTATTATTTAAATTGCAGAAATATTTCTCGTTTTCAGCCCAGGGTTCCTTTACAAAGCAATCTGTCTTGTGCTTTTAAAAAAAGTAATTCAATTTACAAAAATTTGATTTGCATGCAACGTTTTAGAAACATTTATCATGTAAAGTGAGACATCATCTGACTAAATTAGAGAATTTACCAATATGTTTTGGCTTAGGATGAATATCACTTCCTCCAAGGATGTGAATATTGGCAAATTGAATCTCACTTCTCTCCTTCTAACTGAGACTACCCAAGTCCAGTTTTGAAGCATCTGGTCTGAGAATTAGCAGTCATGGTGGTAATACTTGGATTCATGCTCTAGATCTGTCAATAAATCACTCGTGATCTCAGGGAAGCCAACCTCACGAGGCCTCAATTTTCTCATCTGGAAAATGAGATTGTTGGAGTTGATGGTCCCTTCCAGCTTTAGGGTTCGTTGATAGTGCTCATTGCTAAAAGAACTGATCTGAAATCCCAAAGGACAAGAGCTGGCATAGTGTCAATGTGTAATAAATATTTAATCGATGGATGAATGAAGTCTGGATTTTCATTTCTTTCCAAACCGATTCTGAAAACTCTAAAGTTTATGATAAAAACAAAGTCAGTTCAGGAAACCCTTTTCCTTATTTCTCACTGACTTGACCTCTCTAGCGTGTTTTTGCACTTTAAGTCTGCAGAGAAAAAGACATTAGCTCAGTGTAAGTATCGGGATTTGCATTTCAAGCTGTGAAATTGCAGATGATAACTGCAAATACTGGAAAAATACAGCGACATGGTGGCCCCTCTCTCTCCTCTCGCACAGTTTCCCTGCACAGCCGGGCACCTGCCTTTGCATTTCCTGCCTGTGTCTTGCCACCGACCAGCGTTTCACGTTCCATCCTCATGTCAGCCTCAGATGTCTGCGCCTCCCTCCCCAGCCATGAATCATCGGAGGTGCCGAGTCTTCTCCAGCTTCGCGTTCCTGGCAGAGGTGTTGTTCTTCCTAAAAGTGGAAGGGAGAGAACTGCTAAGGAACACCATTAACATGCTGACAGCACAACAATCTCGCAGAGTTTTGGCCTCCGCCGTTTGACTCTAATCAGGAAATCATTTTTAGAAGGATTTGTCAGTGTAAGAAAACAAGCTCCTGAACTAAATTAGGAGCTGGATTATTTTTTCCTCCTCTCCCAATCTGCAGTGCGAGGCAGATTGGTGAGGCCTCACGGGTTTGTGTGGGGTGATTTGTCTCTGCTGCACATTTTAATTTGGAGCTCCCGAAGGTGTCTAAGGACTATGTTTTTGGAGCAGCACCCTCGGAGGTTTGGGGCTCGTCTCTCCTTTGCTCAAACTGGTTGGCTTCCTTGGCGAGGCGGCCCAGGCTTCGGGACTCTTTAATCTGATTGTCTTTTTCTTTTCCTTTTTTTCCTCCAGTAATGAATTCACTGCATGTCTCTGGGAAATTAAGGTAATCCATTACACTGTTGTCTCCCTATCTTTGCAGCAGGGATAATAGGATTTAACCCACCTTTGCAGTATACTGAGTGGCCTGTCAGGGTCTCTTCTTTAGAAGGACAACTTGAAAACATTTTAATAAATGCTCCTTAACTGTATGCTTTAAAATACACGAGGCCAAATGGCAAACAGCTCAGTAATAACTAGTTCAGCAAACGAGACTAGCCATTCATCACTCTCGCGCTACTTCTGTTTTTCTTCTTTCCTCTCTCCACATCCTTCCACTTCTCCAGGGACACATTGTCTCTATTTGCAGTTAGAATCTTTGGGAGAACCTGGAATTTTGGTAGTTACAGACCAGTCCCTGCTGCCCGTGCAAATCCAGCCATCTCTTAGGCTGGGAGAGCAGTTGAGTTTCCTACCCTGTAGGGCTCCCAAAAGACTGCGCCTAAGGACGGAGTGTCCAGTTTGGTGGTGTTGCAGACAGGACTGAGTGGGACTGGACTCAGATCCTCCATTATATGCCTGTGGTTTCATTTCCAATGCAGTTAGGGGCTTAATCACACCTAAGATGTCATGTTATGAGCATGTCAGGCTGATTTACTCATAATCACTCTAGTGGAAATGTTAGTTCTCGTGACACGCAGGCCTGAGGGCTGGAGGTCATTCCTAGAGAGCAGGGTGAAAGTGCTTTCTACCTTTATCTTCCTGTTGCCACCTCTAGATAAAGAGGCCACAGGCATTCCATGGAGTGAGGAAATACCCATCAGAGTACAGTGTGAGCCCATCCTAGGGATCAGAAGACAAAGTCAAGGGCTGAGCCCTAGTATGTTTCTGCAGGGCTGGCTTCTGAAGGGGATATGGCAGCTAGTTGTGCCCAAAGGCTGTAGATGTCCCTCCCATCTGCACTCAGAGTACCCAATATTCAACTGTTAGAGTTCCATTCCTTTGGGTTTGGGGGCTCTGTGAAAATTTTCAGAAACTCTGTGGTGTTAGCTCTGAAAATATTCTTCCTATGCTTTCTGCTGATCCCATGTGCTCCTTTCCATTGGAGCATCAAACCCTCAGTTGATAAATGCCCCTCAGCCCTTCTGAGACAGAGACTTCCTAGATAAAAAGAACCCTATAAGAGCACCTATGAACCCAATGAGCATCCAGGTAAATCTGAATGTCCTTATTTCTCCAACTCATAAGAGACACATTTAGATGAATTGGGAAAAGATGAGTTTAGATGAGTTCTCTATGAAAAACAACGTGATGTAGGAATTGCTCTTATTCTACCTCAAAACAGTCACATGTACAGGACCAACCAACAGGACAAGACTGACCCTCTCAGGAAACGTAATCCTTGATTTCTTGTGCTTTGAGCTCCTGGGATACATGCTGCAGAGAGCCCATGAGCAACCGAGTTCTGTAACCATGCTACCATGCTGTTCAGTGAGGGTTCCTTTCATCTCCACAGTGAGATTAGGAGACTAGATCTGGAATTTCTCAATCCTGGAGGAGACCTCAGAGATGGTCGAGATCAGTGGGATTCTGTGTGTGCGTGTGTATTTAAGCAACAGAAACTTTCTTCCTCTTCCCCTGTCCCATAATATCTTATGAGGAATCCCAAAATATTAAACAGATAAAAGGGGGGAAATCTCACTGAAGTAGGCATGGGGTGGGGGACTAGAATTTACTCAGCTTGGTCCCCTCCTTCTGTCCATCCATCATGTGGATCCCTCTCCTCAGTGGCTCCCAAGGCACTTCTATGGAATCCAGGGCTCAGCCCACTGCCCTTGCTCAACCCTTGCATTTTACAGAGGAAGTCATTGAAGCTCAAAGAGATAGCTTAGCCTCACAAGGCACCATGCACATAGGAAATGATCAATAAATAAATCAAACAGATCAAAATTCTAACTATGAGGTAGAAGAGTTAAACCAAAAGAACCAGAAGTGTGCTGTGGCTGTAGGCTTCTGCCTTCCGTGGAAAGTAGAAGAACTTTGGCTCTCCCCTCAATTTTTCCTGCTTTCAGGACCAAGCTTGTTTCCTTCCGGGCCCTCACTGCTGTTTACGCAGCATAACTGGGGTTGGGATGAGCCCACAGGAAGGGACTCTCCTTTTGTGCTAATGCAGGAAGGAACATGGCATTGATCTATCTGCAATTATAAGCTCAATGTGTTTCCCTTGAATTTTTAGAAAACCAAAGGTAGTTTGAAAGTGCGATAGAGCTTCCAATTAGGCATTTAAGTTCCCCCTTTCTATTTCCTTAATGACTTGACTTACTCTCTTGCTTTATGAAATGAAAATAGCTTTATTTGGGCACAAGGATGCAGCTTGATTGCATTGCATTCTGCCTGTCTCTAGCATGTGCAATGGGCAGGATAATACATTTCAATGCTTCTTTCTCCTACGTATCCATGGTCATTTGCTCCTGTCTCGTATGCTAACTGAGGGCAGGGAAATCTAGGTAGAAGTGTCCAGAAGTCTGGTGTTTAGGCCTCCAGAAGGAAAGTATCCTTGCAGAGAGGGCACTGACCCCAAGGCCCTGTTTGTGGGGGAGGATATGGGATTGTGAACTTACCAAGTGCCAAGTGGTAGAAAGCAGCAACGGGGCTGGTGCAAATCATGCAAAAGAGTTGAAACAGAGATATGAGGAACAAGGAAAAGGCACTGGAAGGGTATCAGCTGAATTTTAAGAAAGAAATAGCAGCAATGAAGAATCAGTCTCTGTGAAGATGTAGGGTTAGGGTTAAGTAGTTCTTTCTTCACTGGGGAAATAGACCTGAAAATAAAAGATGTGCCACTTCCAAGTTTATCTTGTTGAATACTGCACAGAACCAGACCCCCAGGTTCCAGAAAGTCAAAGGTCATCTCTTCTTTGGCTTTTGGCTTTCAGAAAACATAGAGTCAACTATGGCCCTTCGAGTTGTTCACATCCTTGGGCAGCAGTTTTGGAAACCACTTCAGAAGATCTCCAGTGTTCTCCTCTCTGCCCAAATATTACCCTTCCTCAAGCTCTGAGTAAGCCCAGAAGCCTTCTGAGGACATCCCAGTATGTGCTCTGCATACCTGCTAATGATCTCAGTCTGTACTGTGGCTCCCATGGCTGTCCCCCATGTCATGCATAAAATCATGTAGTTTTCTTCCCTGGCCCCCATGGTGAACAGCTGGGCACAGGCTAGTGTTCCCAGAAGTGTGTCACTTGACTCTTGGGGAGTGGAAGTGTAGCATTGGGAGAGCTGGAGTTAGCGCGGTCCTTTCTGCCATCTTGCCTGGCAGCAGCAGGTTGGGAATGCCCTCGTTTCCGCTGCTATTGCCTGGGTGGGCCAGCAAGTTTTTCACATGGCTTGTTAAATGCAAAGCCCTCCACGGAGAAGACCACAGCCATGGCTCTGTTGTGTGAGGTGCTTTGCAGAGTGGAGAATACTCTATTCTGCATGGTCTGTGGCTATTCTTGGCTTTCTTGTCTAAATTACCCTTGATTACACCTGAGATTACAGAAGAATTTGGCCATTGCTGTGAAGCAGCTGTGGCTGAAAAATAGAGAAAGGAAAGGAGATCTCACGTGGATTGGCTACTTATTGTTTCTGGGAGCACTCTGGGCCTTCTTTAAAGTGCATCACCTGCTCAGCAGTGTGGGCTGGCCTGCTGATGGGAAGGCCTGCCTTCCAAATCTGAAGGAGACCCTGAGGTCATTGTGTCCATTCCCCTGACTTCAGGCAGGATTAGAGATAAACTGCCCTGCCAGAGGATAATCTCTTCTACTTGTAAAAGCTTCCAGAGCAGACCCAAATCTCTCTCTAGACCATTCATTGCAACTTTTAACAAACTTCACCATCAGGAAATTCTCCCCCTTAGCTATCCTAAATCCCTTATGCTGGGGATTAAGTCCCTTCCTTATTCTAGCCTCAGCCACTGCCAAGACTTAGCCTGCACTGCCTAAGAACTCTTCTGATACCTGAAGATTGTATTAAACCCTGCCTGCCTGTCTTCCCCCAATGAATAATCCCTGGTCCTTTTTCTCCCAGGCCTCTGCTGCCCAGCCTGCTTATCACCTTTGAGGCTGCCCTCTGATCTCTTTCTTAAGTGCCAGTGTCCCTGGTGGGGAGCCCAGAAGCAGACTCATGAGTCTAGTAAGTGTCTGACCCAGCGGTGAGAGTCTTTCTTGACCCCACGGCATGAACATTACCTTCCTATTCACACACTCAAGAGGGGCTTGTGTGTTGGTGACAGTCTTACTCACAGTCTTATGGTCACCTTTCAACCTGCTAGCATACCAGATTGTCTTTCTTTACTCCCTTGGATGTTAAGGGCAAAATATATCACCCCTACCACCCATATCACTGTATCATTTAATCTGGACCAATACTGACCACTGCCACCGGAAACAAGGAGAAGGGAGAATGGAGACAATGCTGAGTGCCTGTGGCTCTTTGGCAGGCTTTGATAAAAGCCAGTAGCCTGCGTTTGCCCACATGATGACCGTCTCTCTTGGTCTGGTTGCTTCTCCTTCCTCTCCTTTTCTATGCCCTCTCTAACCGTCTGGCCTCTGTCTCCTTTTCACAGGTGCCAGGGCCCTCGTGCTGTGCTCCTGCTGCATGCTCTCCACCCCATCTCCTGCCCCACAACCACCCTACCCCTGGCTAACTCCCATTTCCTGCTTGTAGCAGGTCTCAGTTCCAAACAACCAAGCAGGTCCCGAGGGGTCTGCACAGCCAGAATGGGCTCAGTCTGCACTGGGTGGAGACAAAGATGGGTGAGACAGCCACCTTCCTCAAGGGGAGTGAAGGTGAGACTGGGACTTGAGACACAGGCATGGTAAATTACAAACAGCAAGTAGGATTTGACCTACTGTTCCACAATAGGAGAGAGATGTCAAAAGGTAACCCTTCAAAAAGAGCCAAATGAGTTAGGTAGGCATTCAGTGCAGAGGACCTTGGGCTGAGGGTCAGAGGCTTCCTGGAGGAGGTAGAATTGGATGTGAGCTGGGTCTTAGGAAGCAGGTATTGGATAGGCCTTGACTAGAGGGAGATAGGAGATGCTTGATTGGCTCATGGCTTCTATTTTGCTCCCCTCAACCCCAATCCTTCCAATTCTTTCAGTGTCTAGTTTCCAGAAGAGATCACACTCTTCCTTTCATTCCATTAATAAATTAAAAAATAATTAATGAGCATTTTCTATGTGCTGGAACTATTCCAGGCCAGAGGCTTCCAGTAATGTGCTGTGGCACACTGGTGGACAATGATTGGGTTCAGGTGTGTGGGATTCTTATTCCCTCAGTCCCTTGGCTGGACGGATAGGGCCTGGGTCGGTCAGGGCTCTTGGGCACTGGTCACCTCTAATTGCTGAGAAATCCTGTTGCTTTCCCACATTGTACTGGGCAATATTCTCACTTTCTGCATGAACTGAATATAATTGGAGGCACTGTCCTATGCCTTGGGATACAGAGATAACAAGGTGGGCAAAGCTCTACTCTAGCGGGGTGTGGTAGGCAGAATTCTAAGGTGTCCTCAAGATTCCCACCCCCTGGTGTATAGACCCTGTGTCATCCTCTCCCCTTGAATGTGGATGTGGACTGTGAATATGATGGGACAGTCACTCCTGTGATTAGGTTATGTTATATGGCACTGTTGACTTTAAATGTGATTATCCTGGTTGTACCTGACATAATCAGGTGATCCCTTCAAGGGGACTGGGCTTTTCCTGGTGGGAGAGATTCAAAGTGTGGAGAGCCTTGACGTGAGGAAGATTCTGTTTCTGGCTTTAAAGTTGGAGGGGTCACGTGAGCAGCTTCCGGGAGCTAAGGGCAGCCCCTGGCTGACAGCCAGCAAGGAAATGGGAACCCTAGTCCTACAATTGTAAGGAACTGAATCTTGTCACGACCTCATGAGTCTAGAAGAGAACCCCAAGCTCTAGATGAGAATGCAGACCAGCCAACACCTCTATTTTAGTCTGGGAGACCCTGAGCAGAGAACTTAGTCCCTCTGTGCCCCAAATTCACACCCACAGAACTGTGAGCTAATAAATGGGTATTGTTTAAGCTGCTAAGTTTGTGGTAGTTTGTTAAGCATCAATAGAAAACTAATATGTGGGGGAATATAGAGGAAAAGTAAAAGTGAAAGATGCAAATAGTA
Organism: Tapirus indicus; assembly: GCA_031878705.1. Classification (NCBI taxonomy): domain Eukaryota; kingdom Metazoa; phylum Chordata; class Mammalia; order Perissodactyla; family Tapiridae; genus Tapirus; species Tapirus indicus. Next base: position 18,869,667 of record CM062923.1, on the reverse strand, counting down.
TTAAGAGTTGTGCAGGAGACTAAAACCTAGGAATGGAATGGAATGGGCACTGTAGTTACTTTAGAAGGCTAGTCAAGGAAATATCACCTCTGCTGGGGTGATGGTTAAACTGAAGGACAAGAAGAACCCAGCTTGGTGAAGATCAGGGGATAGAGCCATCCTGGAGGAGGGAACAGCTAAGGCAAAGGCCCTGAGGCTACAACAAGCCTGGTGTTTTCAGGTGCAAAAATGGGTCAGTGTGGCTGGATCCAGTCTACAGAGACATATGCCAAGTCATGTAGGGCTTTTCAAAACTGAACATGGAATTTGGATTTTATTTTCAATGTGAGGGAGCCAAGGAGGGTTTTAAGCAGGGGAATGACACATCTGCACAATCTGATTTATGTTTTTGAAAGATCCCTCCTGATCCTGGCTGGAGTTGGGATTGTGGGGGCAGGGTAGGAGCAGGGAGACTGATGAGAAGGACATTGCCTCATCCTAGTGAGCTGTGCTGGGGCCTGGGGCCAGGACTGTGGAGGAGTGCAGAGAGATGCAGCCTGGGCTGGTTTCTCTCTTTGCTTTTTCCCCTTCCTGTTTTTCTCTTTCTTTCTTTTTTAACCCATTCCTGTTCTCTGCTTCTCTTCTTATAAATTTGCACACCCTTCTCTAGGCATAGCCTCATCTGAGCAGAGTGGAAGGCCCATTCTCCCTCCTTCTGGGGGCTCAGCACATGGAATGGGTATCTGGGGTCTGATAAACATAAAGCAGAGGAGTGGGAACATTCCATGGGGCTCAGCTCCGTCTGGGTGGGGCATTTCTCATCCTAAGGCTGGTAGCTCTGTCAGGCATACCCCAGGAGTGGCCATACACTGGCGTGGAGAGTCCTGGTCACACACTGCTGGTAGTGGCCCTTTGCACCTCAGTCTTATCTCTCCCTAGAGGGGCTTGAGTGTAGAAACCACACTTTCTGTATCTGCATCGCTGGTACCCACCCCATTCCACCTGAACTTTGAGCACGGTAGGTACTTGGTAAGTGCTTGGTGATAGATGATGGCAAAGTTGTTCTCAAACTAGCATTGGTAGAATTGACTATGGACAGAAACTACTATGTGCCAATTTTGTCATTCATTCATCCCTTCATTTATTCCATAATTACGTGAGTGAGTACTACATGCCCCGCCTTGTACTAGGGGCTGTGGATACTACATCAAACGGGCGGATAGTGTACCTTTTCTTTAAGGAACTTATATTCTTAAAGGGGAGATAGATTTTTTAAAAAATATAAAAATGGTAAATCAAAGGCAACAATAGCAAATGGAAGTGAGTGCTATGAAGGAAATAAACAGGGAGACTAAGTGCTCGGGCCTGGAAACTCCCAGCAGGACTGACTCCACGTTCTGAAGGTATAATTTAATGAACGAACAAATGCACTAATCAATAATTTCCCTGCCCCTGGATTTGCTGTATTCTGCTCAATTTCTCTTCTCTGAGTCTATTTCTCCTGGGAGGAGAACTGTGAGGGGGGAAGTTATTCCGGAAAGGGTTCAAGGAGAGGGTAGCAAGCTCTTTGTGTTTTAGAGCGATCCAGCTGCAGGGGGTGGGGGGGCCCTGTCAGGACAGAGGCTCCTCCAGTGTTAGAAGGTGCAGTGATGGGGACCTCAATTAAGAAATAGGAGAAAGAGATGGCTTTGGGGGACATTTAGGAGACATAGAGATAGGATATGGAGGTTTACTGGTTAAGGGAGGAGGTTAAAGGTCAAGGGTCAAGGGCCATATCCAGGTCTCTCTGGTTTGGATAACTAGTTGGCTGGAAATGCTAATTTATTAAAATAAGACATTAAAGGTTAGGAGCAAGTGAGGAGGGCTGTGAGAATTTTAGTTTTGTTCAAGGCTCTTGTCCGTTAGGAAGTTGTTACACCTGTGATGCACTCAGGCCCAGCAGCTGCACTGGGGGTGCAGGTGCGGAGTTATCAGTGCAGATGCTGGAAGTCAGGGAAGTGAAGGAGCCGAAGGAGAGCGAGGACCTAACGCTGAAGAACCAAACTTAAAGGTGGGGAGAGTGAGGAGCTGAAAGAGGAAGAAGTTAAATACTCAAGAGAGGGTTTAATTAAGGGAAAAAGAGACTTGTCTTAGGAGGTGGGGGAGGGTGGACCTGGAGCACAGGTGATGCTGTGGGCGGAGGGCCAGGCTGAGGGGCTCAGCTAGGTGAAATATGCGGGGAGGAAGAGGAGGGTGCCCATCTGACGCTTTCTGTTTTCACCGTTGGGAGGAGGTGAGGTAATCTGTTGCTTATGACTCTTCCCTTTTTCTTTTTTTAAGTAGTGGACCTCCAGCACAGTAAGATACTCACAGGAAGGAGTCTGCAGAGCTAGAGAGGTGGAAGGTATGAAGAGAAGAGGAAGATGGAAGGGAGTGTGTGAGGATGAGGGCTGCCTCTTCCAGCTTTTCAGGAGAAAAGGGTGGGTAGACATGCAGGTGGTGTGTGCGTTGTGTGTATTGTGTTTTTGGGGGGTTGTCTGTGTCTGTGTGTAAGCCAGAGGCTCAGGAGTTCACATGTGCTGCCTTCTACATTTTCTGGGAAGTTGGAGGCAAACTCATCTGAGAATGATGAAGAAGGTAGTGGGAAACAGATGGATGAGGGCTGATGCTTGAAGGATTCTCCCTGTGGAGAAGGAAGGGGCCAACTGGCCAGGAGCTTTTCTGGCAGCATTGAGGGGTCATTGCACACAGGCCACAGGGCCACAGGAATGATTCCAGACTGTACTGAGTGGTCAGGTCGGCCTGTTATCTGAAGTCCTTCTGAATCTAAAACTGAGCAGGCTGAGAAGTTCAGAGCTTTTGACTCCAGAGCAGCTGCTTCCTCCTTGGCCTCCCAGAGGGGAGAGGGGGACGTGGTGATAGCAGAGGGCAGCCTGAGTCACTGCCTTCCTGGGTGAAGAGTGGGGAGGAGACCACCCCGTGGGTTTTTAGGATAAGCCCATGCGAATCTTTCTCCATTTTTGTATTGCTTGTCTCACCACCTGCCCCTTCCTCCTCCCCAAATCTGTTCCATAAATAATTAATGACTGTGACAGCGGGTTCTGTTCCTATAACTAAAGACACCTTTTGGCAGCTTTGAAACTCTTGTATCTTTCTTGGCTTCACAGGCTAAGCTGCTCACCTTGTGTCTAAAACTGTGGCTCCAGACAGTTTTCTTCTGAGTGTCTTTGCATTATGTTTGGCGAGTAATCGTGGCTGCCATTAACATCATGGCTGTGAACCTGAGCAGTCTGCAGAAGTGGAAGTCTGGTGACCTTGAGTTCTGGGGACCAGAGATGGGTGGTAGGGTGGGAGGAAGTGAACAGGGTGGTAAGGGGCCAGATTCAACGCAAAACACTAGAGTGCATGTTGTAGAAGTATATTGTCTTAGGTCAGGTTCCCTAGAAGCAGAACCTGAGATTCTTGAGAAAGTGATGTATTGAGGGGGTACTCTCAGGAGCGGGAGAGTGAGGGAAGCAGGATAGGGCAGGGGAAGAAGGCTAAGGAAGGATGTGGCCTCAGCTGCACACCATCTTCCTCTGGTCCTACCGCAGCCTCTGGAGTGTGAATTGTACCCCAATGTTGGGCTCTTCTTTCCCAGCCTTTCCTCGGGAAGTGGGGAGACACTGGCTGTGACTACTCCTGATGTCCCCACTTAGACCAAGGCAAGTCTGAGAGGGCACCAACAGTTTCCATTACTATGTCCATTTACCTTGTTTTCTATGCTGAAGTCATTCATTCATTCATTCAACAAATACATACTGTGACTGGCTCTGCCCTTTACCCTTATATTTCTGGCTGTTTCACATTTTCCATAAATTCCACACTAGTCACTGAGAGCCAAAGGATTTTATGCTCTCAGAAGCACCAAGAAACCTCTCTTTTGTCTTTGAGTTATCTGCTGGCCGTGGCTCCTCAGTGTATTTCTTGGCATTTGCACCCCATCTAAATAAGTTCATACATCCCGATGCGGTGGAGAATGGAGAGAATGGGAGAGCATTGCCGCCTCAGGAGGAGGGAGAAGGAAGGGCAGGGTGAGAAAAGGAGAGGCCCAGGGCTCTGGGCTGGCTTCCCAGTCCTTCCAGCTGCTGCACACGGACCACACCCGGGATGGGAAAAGATGAAGAAGAGATAGGCTTTGTGGATGGATCCCACCTGTTTGGCATGAAGGATGGAGAATTCAGGTGCTGGTCCAAGGCCACCCTGGGAGCTTGTTGCTCTGGAAACTCCTACTTAACACAGAGAAGCTAGACTTTCTGAACTCATCACTGCACTTTGTATGATGTCAAAGAGAGGCCATCACATTGTCGCTGACTTCCCCACTGTGACCCCAGAATCCCCATCTATAAAATTGAAGCAGGCAGTCACTTGGTCTTGAAGTTTCTTTCCAGGGCTGAGAGCCTCTGCCTCGATGATTCCCGGCTCAAATGATTGAGAACAAAAATCTAGGCCTGAGGGCACATACCTACTGGTATGTCAGGAGGCTCTGCAAGTTCAATATTTTATCTACAACTTGGATCGAAGGATGATGGCGTGCTGCTTGGGTTTGGGGAGATTGAAATGAGGTTGAGGGGACCCATAACTATGTTGCAATCAAGACTTACTAAACTTGAAAGGCTGGATAAATGGACCAAAACCCAGAAGATAAAATGCTGCATTTTTAGTTAAAAATTCATAATTGCTCAAATACAGATGAGGTAAACTTGGCCCACGAGTAGTTCAAGTGAAAAGACAGGAATTTTAGTTCAGGATGTATTATTATAAGCTCTGTAAATATTAATTGAGTGCCAGGCACTGATCCAGGAGCTGGGGTCACAGCAGTGAATAAAATGACATCATCTTGGTACAGCTTACATTCTAGTGTTGCAAGGTAATACACAATACACAATGTGCAATGCAAATAAGTAGGTTAGATGATATGAGCTGGCAATAGGGGAGCGAGGAAAGGAGAAAGTAGGGCAATGGGAAATGGAATGATGGGGTGCTATTTTCAATGGGGGAGTCAGGGAAGACTTCTATGAGGTAACATTTGGCCCATTAGCTGTTTGACATGGCTGCTAAAAAGCTATTGAAATCCTGGGTTCTAGGACGAATTCGGCCCACTAATTCAAGTGACCTGCTTGGATCTCCACCTCCTTGAGTTTACCTGACCTCCTCCAGCTGCAGGCCTGGCCCTCCAGGTCAGTCTGGGCCTTCCAGGAAAGTATCAAGCTGGCCTGTCTGACCTTGGCCTCATTTCAGTAAACCTGCATCTCCTTGGCTCTTGTGAGCCATTGTCCACTGCAAGACACCCTGTCACTGACCACTTCCAACACTGCCACCCCCATCTGTGATAACATTCCAGACAGTGGGACTTGGTGGATTTCCCCAGCCCCAATGTGGGGCTACCCACAGTGCCCAAATGACCCAGCAACCCTGACTTACCCAACCTGAGCTATTCCACTCCCTTCACCATTTCAGAGTGCTCTGTTGGCACTGGCTCCAGAATAAGATTCAAAGGGAACATTTCCTGTTTTATTGATGTTCATCTTCCTAAGTTTGCACAGTGTGTGGCATAAATGCTAATTTTTCTAGGTGGGAAAAAAGTTTTCTCCCAAACTTCTTGCAGTTTTATTAATAATGTAGCAAATGAGACAACATATTCTGAGGGCTTAGTCAATCCCAGGGAGGCAGCCTGAGCCTCTGAGCACCCGCATTCTTCCTCCCGCTGACTCAGTCTCTCTCTCGGGTGGGTTGCTGAGGCGCTGAAGAGCAGAGGGCAGGGGGAATTATGCATGAGCAGAGAGAGGAGATGCTGACCTTCTGTGTTTAAAGGTTAAAATGATTTCTTGGGAAATGGAACAAACTCACTAATCAGAAGCTGTTCTGAATTTTTCTGCAAAAATTAGACCCTCTGACTCTCTTCATAAGCTGTATTTGTGAGGATGTATATATATTATATATATATATGTTTTTAACAACTAAGTCAAGTTCAACCTAAGTTTATTGAAAACACCTACTACGTTCCTAATCCTGGGATGAGTTAGGCTAAAGGGGACACAAAGAAGTAAGTCAAAACTCTTGGTCACATATAACTCAAATAACCTGAACATGCAATTAGCCATCTATTAGTTTCATGCTACTTAAAAGGAATGAGATAGTTACTCTTATTCCAGAGATTTAGTAAAAGGCAAGCAAGATCAGAGCACATCATGGAGTCTACCCCCTTTCTCCCCTTCCACAGCATTCACCTTGACCTGTGTCCACAGGGCCCCCTTTGGGACTTAGAGAGCCAGTGGAACTGATGCAAACATGAAGCTCATGCTTCCTACTGTACTGTGAGGAATAAAGTCTTTGTCTCTGACCTGGAAGTCTTGTGTCTTTGGCCAAGAAACGATGGCAGGCTAGCTTGTTAGCTTGCAAGCAGGATAAAACCTTAGATTCTTCCCTGGTGGTGAAGCAATGCTCAGGATGAAGGTCGTGGGCACCACGAGATCTTAGCCAGTAGGCTGAATTGGAGAGAGATGGAGGTATGGCTTAGAACGCAGAAGCCAAACACATATTGAGTACATTCTCTGTGTCCAGCACTACGGTGGGCACTTGAATGTAAATACAAGGGAGGTGCAGCTTTGTCTTCTAAGATATATGCCTAATAAAGATAGAGACCTTTTTTGTCTTGTTGTCTGCTGTATTCCAAGAACCTAGAGCAGTGCCTGGCATTTAGTAGAAACATAATGGTGTTTGATGAATGAATGAATGAGTTCATAGCAGAGAGGGAGGCAGACATGAACATAAATCTTGTACATGCAGTTCTTGGTGTGTGTGTGTGTGTGTGTTAGGGCACAGTAGGGGCACTAAAGAGATAGAGGCTGGTTTTCCCTGTTGGGTGGTAATGAAATATGAAGAAGGGCTTCACAGGTGTATCAGGAAGAATTCTTAGTTTTAGACAACAGAAATTAACTCTGCTAGATTAAGCAGAAAAATGAACTTATTAAAGAACAGTTTGCTTACAGAAGTCCTAGGAGTGCAGAAATACTAGGCTTGACACTGTGGACCAGAAACCATGTTGACAGCTATACAACAGAGTTGTGTGGTCTAGTGGAGGTGTAATTTCCCCTTTGCTGGACACAATCGTGGTGGCTTTCACCACTGACACCACAGTGCTGGGCACTGCCACTAGGGCCTGGACATCACTGTCCCCACCCTCACAGAATGAATTCTGTGCCGTGCATCTTTCTTCATGCTGCTGGTCTCAGATTCAGAATCTGACTTGGGTTCATCTGACTGGGGAGGCTGAGCTCACCTCAGGCATCCTGCACCCTAGCTGCAAGGGAAGCTGGGAAAGTGAGAATCTGGTTTGTATTCTCTTCCCAAAAAACTCATGAGGTGAGGAGTTTGTGAAATGTGGAAGGGTGTCCAAAGGAGTTAGGTGGTCAAGAAGAAAGATAAATGATTGTTACAATAGGATAGATGGTCCTAGTTTGCCAGGGATAAAGTTGGAGATATGGTGGGGAAAGATTAAGTAGAGCTTTGTGTATCTTCTTTAAGAGTTTGGACTCTTACCCATAAACAATTGGGAGCCACTAATGACATTTAGGCAGGGGAGTGACATGGTCAGATTTCCATTTTAGATTGATGACCTGAAAGCAGAGTGGGGAGGATGGATGGGAAGGACTGGGGTGGAAGGCAGGATGGCTAGTTGTCAGGGAGGAGAGGATAGGGTAAGGTGGTTCTGGTAAGAGCCAGCGAGGGCCTGAAAGAGACAGTGTCAATGGAAATGGAGATGGTGGGACGGCAGGAGGGATGTTATGGAAAAAGATCAACAGGGCTTGTGAAGGAGAATTGTCAAGGATGACTCTTGGGTTTCTGGCCTGGGAGGGCTGGGAGGGTGATGATGGATCCATCTGAGAGAGGTAGGTGAGGATAGGATCCCTGAGAGATTGAAAAGGTCAGAGAGAGAACCTGGGAGGGCGAGTCTTAGAGGAGAGGAAATCTTGAGCAGAGAGGAGGATGCAATCTTGCATGGGGGAAAGGTTTGCCTTTTCCTCAGAGGCCAGAGGGGAGAAGGTGAAGCTGGGTGTATATGTAGATGCATTTTGAGATATGGGTTCCAGAAGTGGGGGGCGTTCATGCCTGAGGGAATCACATTTTCCCAGTTCCTTGAACTGCAGGCCAGCCTGCCTATATCCTCTGTGTGGATTCTCTCTCTTTCCCTCTTCATCTAGCTTAGGGGTCTGTGAACACTTTCTTAAAGGGCCAGATAGTAAACATTTTCAGCCTTGTGAATCGTAAGGTCTCTTCTGAGACTCCAGGGTTGTGGAGCAAAAGCAGCATAGACAATCCGTAAATGAACAGGTGAGGCTGTGTACCAATAAACCTTATTCACTAAAACTAGCCCAGCCCTAGTAGTTTGCTAACCCCTCGTGTAGCTGATTCCTACTCATCCTGAGCCTCCTGGTGAATGGTCTCGTTGCATTTCACACTTTTCCTTCAGAGCACTCATCTCAACTCTGATTATTTGTCCAGTTATGCGCTGAGCATTGGCTCCAGTGTTAGAGCTGAGGCAGGGGCTCTGCCTGTCTTGACCGCCTGGATCCTGGCGCTGGTGCACATGAGAATGAGCGCGTATCTTGTGCTCACTCGCCAGGTGCTGTCCTGAGTGCTTCATATTCATTGATTCGCTCAAACCGCCCAGGAATTGCAGTAGGTAGACACTGCTATTATCCCCTTTTGCAGATAAGGAAGCTGAGACTCAGAGAGGCTAAATGATTTGCTTGAAATTACACAACTGGAAAGTAGAGGGGCTGAGATTTGGATTTAGTCTGGCTCTACTGAGTGACTTGTTAACCACAGTACCATTCTGCCTCTTGATAAGTTGCTGGTGAAAGGTGAACCCAGTGAATTAGAAGTCGAGTTCCTCATCTGGTAGGAAAGGGGGCAGGGTGAGGTAGGGCTCACCTGGGGAGGATGAAGGAAACCTGGCATTGTCACTGTGGGGAAGGGAAGTGGGAGCTACTGTGGATAGGTGGTGGCTTTGCCCTGTGCTCCTGGTGAGCATGGAGGACTCTAACAGCTGTGGCCTTTCCTCTAAACATGTGCAGCAGCCCACGCAGAAGCAGGCTGAGGTCTGGGCTGGTGCAGGTTGGGGGTTTGCCGATGGGTTATCTGGGATCAGAGCAGCATCCTGAGGGCAGCTGGAGCCTGCATCAGATTGCCCTGGGGACGGGTTCTGGTTTGGGCACTTACTAGCCTTGTGATGTGGACACATCGCATAACTTCTCTTGGCGTTAGTTTTGTTATATACAAAATGAAGAGAATAAGACCTATGCCACAGTGTTTTGGTGACAATAAGAGCAAATTCATCTGAAGGTGCTGGCCTGTAACAGGAGCTCAACAAATTGGCCCTGTTCTCCCTCTGAGAAATTCTGTCCACAAGGCTCTATGAGAGCTGTATCTGGTCCAGGATATTCAAGCCACACCTCGAGAAGCTGCACCTGCTCCTGCCCCAGCGTGTGCCTATGCCCCTCTCTTCCTGGCTCCAACTGGTAGCACCTGCTACAGACTACTTTCTGCCTCCCGTGCACTTTGGGCTCATGTTGATGTTGTACTGAGGTGTGATGTGGTTGTGTGCCAGGAGAAGTGCGCACCATGTGCCTCTGCTTTGTGTGGGAGGAGTGGGCACATTCCCATGTGTGACACGCATATATATACATTTGTATCTATGTATGTATTGCTCAAATTACAACCTTTAGTTCCTTATGGTTGAGACAAGTTTCTTTCATGATGTTTTTAATAACTAAAAGTTGAAATTTTTAGTGGAGCAATGTTGATTAAGTCTTTGGAGAGTAGGCATCATGATGTATAACAAACTCAGGGACCAAACGGTTTGTAAAGAATTGAAAGGACAAGTCATATTTGATAAGATGAATTTTAGCAAAGGTAAAAGCTAAATAAAGCCATTTTTTTAAGATTCATATAATGAATTGTGCAAGTCCGTGGTAGAAAAAGAAGAGGCTGAATAACTCATAGCTGTTTGGGTGAAGAAACCCTAGAGGTATGGGTGACTGAAAGCTCATTATGGGTGAAAGACTGCAGGGTTGGGCTGGGCTTTTGCCTGCTGCCTTCCTCCAGGGCCCCCTCCACCCAAGCCAATACAGTGATGCTGAGGTCATAGAATTCCTGACATGGTGCTTTCCTTCCTAGATCATCTTCCCTTGACAAAGAAACTGTGAGTCCACAGACCCAAAGTAATATATCTCTAAGGAAAGATTTCCAGACCTTGTGGAAGTCGTGGAGTCTCCAAATCAACAATGTGATCTTTGGCTGCATTGGTAAAGGTGTGTGTTCAGACCTTAGAAGGGTGACTGGCCTACCGTAGTCTGTACTGGTCAAGCCACACCTGGAAAGTTGCACTCAGTTCTGGGTGCTGCAGTTATGGAGTGCATTGTCCAAGTTGAGTGTATGCAAAAGAGTCAAGGAAATCAAGAGGGTGCATGTTGGAACACAATTCTGCACAGGTCTCGTGTTTCTGCCCATCTTCTGAACAAGAGGCATTGACAGCTTTGTTGTGGACTATCTTTTAAAGGGTGTTTACAGCTGCAGCAAATGGCTTTGGAAGATAGAGATATGATGTCACTCTGGGGCAGAGGGCAGAAGTGTTTCCTGACCAGGATTATAAAGACAGTGTCTTCCTCCAGGGCAAAGGTTGGGCAAGTTTCCCAGCAGGTCCCTTATAAGACTGGGGACTTCCTAAGCTCAGGTTTCCTTAGCTATGACCTAAATTCACTGTGTGCACAGCATTCCTCTTGGCCTGTGTCCACAGGGCCCCCTTTGGGACTTAGAGAGCCAAGGGAACTGATGCAAACATGAAGCTCATGCTTCCTGCTGCACCGTGAGGAATAAAGTCTTTGTCTCTGACCTGGAAGTCCTGTGTCTTTGGCCAGCATCTATGAAACTGTGGCAGGCTAGCTTGTTAGCTTGCAAGCAGGGTAAAACCTTAGATTCTTCATAGAGCTCAACAATGAGATGATTCAGAATATTACATGAGAAAGAATTGAAGGAAACAGTTTAGCCCAGGAGAGAGGAATCACAGAACAGTCAAGGGTTGTTTTCAAATATTTGAATAGATCATGTGAAGAAGTGCTTAGACTTCCATGTAATCCAGAGAATAGCACTAGAAGTGGTGGATAGAAATTTCATGGTGAATGATTTGGCTGAACTCAAGGGAATACTGTCTAACATGTGGAGTTGCACACCAGAGTTCTGAAATGTTTGTGGGTAGTGAGCAGTCATTAGCACGTGTTGGAAATACTTTGGAAGGGAATTCTTTTACTATGTCTTCGGGTGGAATAAACAATCCCTGAGACCCTCATTGTGATGTATTTTTGAAAGTCAGTGATATTCCTCATGTTTAGAAATTCACCAGCTGAGAGACATTATTTTGGATCTTTGGTCTCAGAGTGCTAGCTCTTCAAGTAAAAATGCTCCTGGCAGCTAGGTGCCTTGTCATGAATTTTATGACTTAGCATCGGGACTACTGGCTTGGACCAAAGGGAAGCACAGAGAAGGAGGGAGGGTAGCATAGGCAGATGGTACTGGTAACCATTCCGTGAACAGGGCCCCAGACCTTTGCCTCCTCCAGTCTTTTATAAAATTAACTTCTCCCTTCCCTCCAGCCCTTCATTCAGATTGGTTTGCCTTCCTATTTTATTATCATCAGCAAATAGTAACTGAGTGTGTAATGTGTGATATTTGCAGAAGGAATTAATGAAATACAAAATGTAATCTTTGACTTTTATATAATTTAATTTTTCATTCATTCCACAAACTATTATTGAGAACCTACACTGCACTAAAATGCAGAAGTGAATAAAACATAGTTCTTCCCTTGAAGAATCCACGATTTGGGAAGACTGGATCAATATATAGGTAAAAATGTCTAAAATACAAGAATATATGATGAGAGGATGGGATATGAATTCATGAGGTCTGCATGTTCAAAGACAGTACCCTTCCCCCCAGAACTCCAAAGAGAGTCTCATGGTCATTACCCCAGTCTCCCCCCTGCAGTAAAGGAAGAAAGAAAGCCTCACAGGAGAGCAGCTTTCTGGGGAGGGGGTGAAGAGCATAGCTTCAGAATGGGAAGGAATTTGATGAACGAGAGTTTTAATAAATATTGCTGTAAACTATGCTTTTGGAGACCTTTTCATGCCCTTTGAGAGATGTGAGTAGAGAACGAAATTCCTTTTTAATTACTTTGGGTGGTTGAAATTTTACTTCTTGAAATCAACCCCACTCTGAGGCAAAACCTTCTGGTTACAAGTGATGTAGATAATGCTGAAAAAGTATTATCATGGTAGACTTCACGGTGGAGATGAATTCCAAGGACGGGCGGGAGAAGCCAGGCAGACAGAAGGGTAAAGGGAGGACCTTACGTGGTGGAGGGCTAGGGGATGATGTATGGAAAACAATAGAGAAAGTGCTGGAGAGGAAAAGCTCAAGGCATCTCCAGAGGCCAGTGGAGAGACCCATGTAAGGAGCATTTGGGGATGCCGGCCTGGCTCATGCATCTGTTTCTCTGAGAGCTGCCCTTCATCTGCCAAGACTTTCTCCTATATTTCCCAAAGTACATTGTCTACAGAGAATCAGAGTCAGCCCAGGGCATGCAGTGATGATGTGCCCCTTCCTTCTCCCCGGCAGTGTTGTCCCTTCTAATGAAATCCTACTGCTTCCTCCTTGAGTTTCTCCAACTGTGGACCTGGCTGTAAGAACGCTTGTACTCTGTTTTCACTCATATTAGGCTTCAAGTCTCACAAGTAGGGCTATTTCCTAAATGACAAAGACAGAATTCAGAGTCACATAAATGAATAAAATATTTATGATGAACCTGAGAAGTTAGTTTAATCACATACATCTCTTTCCTCTTGTGTATTAATTAATCCTGATGAATCCCGCTACCTCTTTTTCCCCCTGCTACATTTAAATTGCTCAGAAAAGGCATGTTTGTGGAAGACAAGCTGAGGGAGTGTTTTGGGATCATCTTAAAAGAACAAGTCCTAAATATTTCAGATGGAGTCACAAGTATAGCAGATCCATCATCAGAGAATACAATTATGTTGACTTCATGAGAAACATCCATTTTTAGGCACTTAAAAACTTCCCTGAACTCACTCTGTTTGGTCTCTGAGACCTTGTTTTATTACAGAAGTCCGGCAGGATGGGTCAGGTTGGAATCCATCATAATGAAACCCTAAGTTCTACCATCAGTACCTGCTAAGTCATAATCAAATTGTCTGGATATTTTATGCTATAGGATGAGGAAAGAATGGGGAGAAGTGCCAGGAATTATGATCCCCTTTCATAGTTCTGGCAACTGCAATAAATCTTTTTCTATAGTTAGACAATGGGTTTCACCCTGAAGATGAGGAAAACCAACACCAACACAATCTGAGATGAGCTGCTGCAGATGTATTGTATAGAACTTCTGTATTTTCTTCTCATTTAGAGTCATCAAATTTCCCGAGTAGCTTTTGATTTGGTTTCCTTACTCTGGTGATTTAACTCTTGTTCAAAATGAAACATAATTTCTGACATCCATTTCCAGGAAAAAGATAATCTGATTCAGGAGGCAATGTCTTAGTCTTTTTGGGCTGCTATAACAAAATACCACAGAGTGGGTAGTTTATAAGCAATAGAAATTTGTTTCTCACAATTCTGCAGACTGGGAAGTCCAAGATCAAGGTACCAGGGTGGTTACATTTGGTGAGGGCCCTCTTCCTGGTTCATAGACAGCGCCTTTGTGCTGTGTCCTCACTTGGTGGAAGGGGCTAGGGATGTCTCTGGAGCCTCTTTTATAAGGCACTAATCCCATTCATGAATGCTCCACCCTCATTATTTAAGAACCTACCAAACATTCCATCTCCTATTACCATCATCTTTGGGGGTTAGGATTTCAACATATAAATTTTGAGGGGACACAAACATTCAGACTATAGAAGGCAAATAATAGTGGCAGGAAGACCTTGGGGGAGATACTAACATCTTCTCTAACTTCAGGTTTCTCCAGGTATGGTGAAAGATCTGGGAGTGTAGGAAAGCATGGTGAGCATGAAAAAGGACATCTGTTTCAGCATAGCTAGAGAAGTATAGCTAGAGTGGACGAGGGGAGAAACAGCAGAAAGGAGAAGCAGGAGCCAGAGCTCAGAAGACGTTTTATGCCAGTAGTTCTTAAGCCAGACTGCTCATGAAAATCTCCTGGGGAGATTTAAAAAAATACCATTGCCAAGTCCTACTTCAGACTAATGTATTTTTAATAATTTATGCCTTAGAGTGAATTAATTCAATTAGATGGCTTTCCTTCTAAACTCTAGTTGAGACCACTGAATAAATAGAATTTTTGTTTGGGGGAGTTAATTAACCTTGGAGCATTGATTAATTAATTAATTAATTAAGCTACCATTTGTTGCTTAATTGTTTTTAGGTAGTGTGCTAGAATGAAGAGATAAGGAAGTCCTTGTCCCATGCTTTGAAGAGCTCCCCCACCAGTGGAGGGTATATGCAAATAAACAGATATTTTGCAATAATGCTCAAAAATAGTTCTCTAGTGAGAGAGAACTCTGGTTTCTTCCAGCACAGTGTCTTTTACATTCACACCTTTGGTGCTTACAATGACCCTTGGACACCAGCCGTCACCCTTGGGTCTTGAAGAGCTGTGTTCTGGTAAGGAGTGGATGGAGTGAGAGGATCAAAGGGTCTTTCCACATAGGCAGATACAGAAAGTCGTGTTCTGAAGGGATGATAAGGCCGATCCAAGGAACTTGGTAGAGTTTGATAGCCAAGATTGGCATCAAAGAAAATGGAAGAGGGTTGAGAACTAGGCTACTAGTGTATGGGGACAATTGGAACCAGCAGGCTAGAGGGGGCCTGGAGATATTCTGGAAGTGTAGTTATTTCTTTTGGTTTCTCCTAACAGCTGACATGGGCTTGCCAGGAGCATTTAAAGACTGAAATAGCAAGGGTACTAATTGCCATATGTATTACATTGTCTCTTTGGGAAAATGCACTCTGTATTAGGAAAGGAAGTAAGGTGGAAACCAAAGACATTTAGATTCATATAAAAATAGTGGCATTATTGATGCTTTTCTTTTGCTTCATTAAGTAAATGGAATGACAAGGTAGCAACGTGATATGATTACTTGACTTTTATGCTTATAGGCAAGGAAAGGAGAACTCATTATTTCATTTACCATTGGAAATATTTCAAGAATATGTTAATCTGCTTTTCTGCCTTGGTAATGGAGTGTAGTGGATATAATAGAATATTTGTTTCCCTGAACCTCAACGGCCTCACTTTTTTGATGTTTTAATCATACATCTCCTGGTGTTATTTAGTAATTATATCACATATGAGTCTTACCTCCCTGCTATGGCCTGAATGTCTATATCCCCCCCCCCAATTCATATGTTGAAATCCTATCCCCCATGGTAATGGTATTAGTAGGTAGGGCCTTTGGGGAGTGATTAGGTCACAAGGGCAGAGCCCTCATGATTGGGATTAGTGTCCTTATAAAATAGACCCCAGAGAGCTAGCTTGTCCCTTTCACCATGTGAGGGCACAGCATCAAAAAGTGGGTCTCACCAGACATCAAATCTGCTTGCACCATGATCTTGGACTTCCCAGCCTCCAGAAATGTGAGAAATAAATGTTATTTATCAGCCAGCCAGTTTATGGTATTTTTGTTATAGGAACCTGAATGAACCAAGACACTCTCCAAAGAGTCTACGAATTCCTTGGGAAGCAGAACGTATTTCCTACCTCTTGACCTTCCCTACAAAACCTAGCCCATGGGCTTTAGCATTAGCAGTGACCCATGAAGAATTGTAAATGGGACCAGAATGACCAAGGAACAGCAATCCTTTCACTGCTGTTATGGTTTGAATGTTTGTATCTCTCCAAACTTCACGTTGAAATCTTAACCCCCAAAGGTGATGGTATTTGTAACTGGGGTCTTTGGGAGGTGATTAGGTCATGAGGGTGGAGTTCTCATGAATGAGATTAGTGCCCCTATAAAAAAGATCCCGCTGAGCTTTTTAGCCCTTTATACCATGTGAGGATACAAGTCTGCAATCAAGAAGAGGGGCCTCACCCAACCATGCTGACACCATGATCCTGGGCTTCCAGCTTCCAGAACTGTGAAAAATTAATTTCTGCTGTTTATAAGCCTCTCAGTCTCTGGTATTTTGTTATAGCAGCCCGAACGGACTAAAACGGCTGTTTTAGTTTCCTGACGAGTGAGTTGCTGTGGATGCTTGCGTAGTGAGAGATAGTGATCAATGAAAGAAGGTGGAGCTAACACATAGAATAGAAATCGCAACACATTAAAAGTAGAAGTTCCTTGTCAAGGCATGAGGAGAGCTCCTTAAAAGGAAGTTTATTATCTGACTAAATGTGTGTTTTTCTCCAATTTGAATCCTTGTCTCTGAAATCTGAAGAGAAAGGAGCACCTGAGGGCTCCTTTATTCAATCTGTGCCTATTGGTGACCCTTGGAGACTAGTCATCATGCTGTTATGACCCACCTGGGTGGCCCATTTCCTGTCTGGGAAGAGGGTCACCTCCTTCAGCTCCCTCAATGCCTGGTGAGCCCTCATGCTGGCAAAGGTTGGGTTTAGCAGCTAGGTCTAGACCTGGGAATCTGCGGGGAGGAAGACTGCTTGTGGCGGAAACATTTTTTAATGTAAATTCTGTATTTTGGCCAAGCAGTCTTTTTCTGCTGAAAGAGGATAGGACTAGTGCAATTGACATCTACAAGCGTAATGACTTTTTATCTAATCCACACCACAGGCCATATTGTGCAGGGCACATGAAGTGCAAACTATATTTGGACTCACATGCATGCTCACACAACATATGCACATATGCTCTCTAGAGTGAATATGGCTGAGTGATCTTTGGGGCATAGGCAAGAATCACACTGTGGTCTGGTCTTCACTAATCTGTTTGTCTTTCCTTGAAAGAAACCTTTTGCTGTTCGATTTAATTTTGTTTACTTGAAATGTTGTGTTTGAACTTTCCCTGCATGCCTAGAGGCTAGAAGGCCATGGAAAATGTGTGCATTCTAACTAAATCCAAAAACACAATCACATCAATTCAGGCACGGACAGCCAGGGACCATCTTTTATACCAAGACACAAATTAGGGTGGAAAAGAAAGCTCTTTCCACCCTTGAAAAGATGAAAAAGAAAAAATAACCCATGTTTAGAAGTGAAAACTCATAACACAAAATCTTATATCCAAAAATGTGACAAAATTTCCAGCAGGATATTATAAGCAAATTTACTTTTGAATTAGTTCCATTTCAAATTATTGTGTGTCCCTTGTAGAGTTGCCTCCTAGTTTTAGTTTTTGTCAAGTCAAGAATATGCTTTACCCCATTTGATTTAAGTAATATTAATTGGGGCTTTCAATTATATTGAATGAAAATATATTGTGGCAAAAGGAGAGAGGGCAGCACAAGAATCTGTTTGGTAGAACATTTCAAAGGGTTAGCTCTTCTCTCTCAACAGCAGTGCTTAAAGAACAACCTTCCAGATTAATAAAAATAAATGATTAGCTCTCTCCTAAAATATTTCAAATAATTTATAGTTGATATGAGTACAGATTACTCTGCAAAGAGATCATCTAATGATTGGAGTTCACAGAAAGAAAAGCTAAAACATAAAGAAAAATATGTTCGGGGTTGCCATAATGTAGAAAATATGGGAAAGATTAAATCCAGTTTTTGAGAGGTCAAGCCAGTAAACATAATTAGCATACAAAATTAGCATACAAAAGCAACCAGTGATCAAATGTCTTATGTTTTATGAGTTTGGTACAATGCCCAGCAAACCCAATGTACTTAATAAATTTTAAATGGTATCTGCAGTATTCCCTTGCTGCTAGTAGTTAATGTTATCACTTTGGGAGCCCTTATTAACCCTTTAAGTATGGTTATTTCATTGAGTGAAGAGGGGAAAGGGTTCATTGGACAACAGTGGTGGAAATGGTGCTTCTTCCCGCAATGAACAGATGTCTCGCCTCTCATTGGGATAATCGATTCTAATATTATTAAGCACAAGCCCAATAAATCTGCCCTTGTATTTTTCTGATACAAATACAATATACCTACCACTGCTTAATATCTTTCATATGTGAAGTAATAAAACTGATTCAATATGAAATCTTGTACTTTACATGTAAATTGGATTGCTATGGGCCATTAGACTCTTTACATAAACAATATATTTTGTTTAAAAGAAAACGGTGCTCAGTTTAATGTTCTGAAAGTTCATAATGTGCAAAACCACATTAGCAGAGTAAATGGTGTCAGGAAGGAATCTGGCATGGCCAACAGAAGTATCAAGGAGAAAGGAGCCTTAACTTCCAGTAAAACAACTTCCTCCCATGGGTGGTTTTAACAAGATGGTTGCCAACAGGTGAAAGCTCACTAATGTCAGGTGTAATTAAAAACTTTAATTCTAGAATCATTCTCTAAAGCGTTCAGTGTACCGTGCCCAGAGGCTGAGGCAGAGAACCTAACCAAGGCAGCAAATTGTTTGCCTCTCGAAGAAGATAGCCATGGCTGCACAGAAAGGCGATGACATATTGAGGCCAAGTCTGGCAATATAATATGATGTCACAGTATCCATTTTTGATATTAGATAATAGCCTTCATTCTGGTAGGTCAGTATCTCATTCCTTGGCTTATTTGTCTCCATTATGTACAGAGTCTGCAAACCAGAATTTGTAGACTAACCTTACCCAAGTGTATTGCAATATTTGCATCTTGGCCTCCTTTGCAACACTGATCCTTGTGCTCTGCCACAGCTGTCAGAGTAATGGCTTTTTTCCCTTTTTATCTGGGTTGGCTTTATTCCCAGATTCCAAATGAAAGAGACAGCATTTTACTTGACCACCCCATTCCAACCGTTAAATACTGTGCCTTCAGGCTCCGATGCTCTAATGGTCGATTAAAGTTGATAACATTCTGTCCAATTTCCATTTTTTAACATTCAGCCTGCTGAAATTGTAATATTGTGAAAATCTGAAGTCTACAGGACCTGCCTGAGAATCTGTCTGGATGTCAACACATGATAATAAACAAGGGGAGAAACGTAACGCCAGCAGGCCTCAGTAATGCCTTACGGTGCTTGAGTTAGCTAACGGGACCTTGGCAAGTTTGTGTAGAGTTGAAGTAGATGATAGATCAACTGGTCTATCAAACAGGATGCAGAGTGGAGCCACTCACAGGCTGGTTTATGGCTGCAGAAGTCAAACATTCTCAAAAACTCTCAACCACCGAACAGCATTTGCATTCCCTCCCTACCTGCCTTACCCAGCGCTCAGTCCTTCTTGCTTTTATTAAAAGCCTCCCTTACCTGGTCTGGCAGACACATAACTCATTGCTCTTGGACTTTGTTGTTAGGGCTGAAGGGTCACAAAGGTCCAAATCTAATCGGAATATTTTTGGAAATCTGATTTCTCAGGGGATCAGAATAAAATAGTTTGAAATAATCTCTTTTTTAAACCAACAGTGGTCTTTCTTGAGCCTTAGAAAAACAAAACTGAAAGCAGAGATTCTGAGATGAATTTGTAGCCCAGTAGAATTCTGAGATAAGCAGTTTGATCCCAGTCTTCTAAGTGATGGAAAAAAATAATTTCACCGTGGGCCGTACTCCCTGTACTTGTAATATGCAGACTCGACTCTGTTTCTGTCATTGTACTACTAGTCAGCTTGCCTTTCTTAGCCACGCTTGGGTTCTTTCTCTGAACGTGAATGATCTCCCAGAGTTCTCATCTTTGGTAGGCTAGTCTCATTTTTTCCAATCAATTGCTCAGCTCTAGGATGCTTTTCTCGTGTTGGGGAAGCAATTGCCCATTTTCTGAGTCTTTGCTGTTAAAGTAAGTGCAGATGAGTTCTTTAGACTCTGAGAAATTTATCACTGTTGATAAATATGACATTTCTGGGATTGTGGCTTCAATCTCCTTTCTCCTAGGCTGGCTGAAATGGAGACTGGGGAACTTGAAGGGGCAAATATTTAGTTCTCCAGGTTATTACCACATCACAGAGCCTGTGCTTACTTTTTAAGACAAATAATCTTTTCATTTAAAAACATGGATATTATTACTTTAAAAAAAGGATTTATGCTTAACCCTATCCAACAATTTGTACTCTAACTCTTGTGTGCTTTGTCTCTGACACAGGGGGGTCTTCTCTTCAAGGGAAGGGAGCATTCATATTTTCTCATCTGCAATGAGATAAAATAAGAGCATGTAGAAATTCAACACCAAAAATTGATGTGACTCCAGAATTTTCTTTCTCCTGTTTTTGGGCTGTGATGGCATAAAGTCTGCCCCATAGCACATAAACCCTGATGATATTTATCTTTATTGTTCTTTTTCTTCATATTACTAAAGATGTTGGTGCTTAATGTTTATTGCTGGAATGCTTTTGAACTCTGGGGAGCCCATACTTCAGACAATGTGTGTGAATTAAAGTGGAGAGAAATACTCCATCTTCCAGGACTGTCTTCATTTCCCAGAATTACCTATTGATGTTTTCCTAGTAGAAGCTTTAGGTCACAAACTTTCTGCCTCAAAAATCTATTTCTATTTGCATGTTTGTCATAGTCTCATCAGTTTTCTTCTACCTTTCCAGAA
Source organism: Tapirus indicus (assembly GCA_031878705.1). NCBI lineage: Eukaryota > Metazoa > Chordata > Mammalia > Perissodactyla > Tapiridae > Tapirus > Tapirus indicus. The sequence goes on along the minus strand of CM062923.1, from coordinate 18,848,995 downwards.
ACCCATGAAAAACCCTGGCACAATAGATAATGATGATAATGATCACCATAATTAACAATAATAATAATATCAACTAACACTTATATAGCATGTTATCATGTGCCAGATAGTTTTCCAAGCACTTTACAAGGATTATTTAATCCTTATGATAGCTTTGTGAGGTAAGTACCGTTATCATCCCCATGAAACACATGAAAAAATTGAGGCACGGATTGGTTACATAACTTGCCTAAGTTCACATAGCTGGTTAGTGGTCAGGTGAGAATTGAACACAGGAAGTCTGACTTGAGAGTCTTCTGCTTAATTTATCCTGTGGGTGAATGTATTAGTTTGCTTGGGTTGCCATAACAAAATACACAGACTGGGTGGCTTCAACAACTGGAATTCATTTTTTCGGGCTAGAATTCCAAGATCAAGTGGGTGGCAGGTTTGGTTTCTTCTGAGGCATCCCTTCTTGGCTTGCAGACCGCCACCTTCTCACTGCATCCTCACCTGGTCTTTCCTCTGTGTGTGTGCATCCCTGATGTCTCTTTGTGTGTCCAAATTTCCTCTTCCTATGAGAACATCAGTCAGATTGGATTAGAGTCCACCCTAGTGGTCTCCTCATTTTAACTTAATCGGTTCTTTGAAGGCCCTAAACCTAATTCAGGCTGTAACAGTGGATTTCTGAAGACATCCTGTTTTCCTGGCCTTTGAGTCTTCTACCTTGCTTTGTTGTTGGGTATTTTCCTCCCTCTCTACCTGGCATTCTATGTTGCTTGCTTGCCCAGACCCTCTGCCCACAGAGGCCCTACCCTTCAGACTCAGTCCCATGTAAAAACCCAACAAAGCCTCAGTTAAGAGCCTACATCCATTAGCTGCGATGTCGGGAGTGAGGTGCTGCCCGGAGCCTGCTGTTGGGATTACTGAGGGATGGGTCTTCTGGGCCTCTGGGTTGTGTAGTTTCCCCAGTTCCTGTGGGGTGTGCTCAATTGTGAGGTTTTTATCCTCAGTTTTCTGATTATCCCTTCCCTCAACATTCCTTGTAGGATGTGAGCTCTGGCTTCAGTGTAAGCTTTGAGTTCTGCTATTTCAGAAAGTTCAAAATCTCTTAATCTAGATACACCTGTGAAGTGCCTTCCATAGTTCTTTAAGGTGATGCTTGATAATGCAAAGTGAGTGGGAAAGAAAGAAATTACAATAGGAGGTTGAAAGAAAATAGAAAATAATTAGAATAATAATTAGAAAAAAGCCAAAAAGAAAAAAAGCGTGTTACACAATGTGTCTTCTGGATTGGATAATTTATAGGAAAGTACTTGAAAAGACTTCACTGCTCTCCAGTGAGGGGCGGCATTATTATTATCATCGTTGCATTTTTATTCTTCTCACCTCAGGATTCTGATTTCTGTCAAAGTTGAACAGAGAAATGAATCAGTAGGTGGACTGGAAATCTGGAAGGCTGGGGTGCTGTTGAACGACCGCGGGAGGGGAAGCCGTCTTCTTGGGGCTCCTGCCTGCCCACCGAGCATCCTGAAGATCAAGGGAACGTTCAGCCCAGCTTCCTGGAGGAGCAATTGGCAGTTGAAGGAAAAGTCCTGTTTGTGCTGTAAATGTGGGAGAGGAGGGGCCAATTCCCAAATCAAGGCCATGCAAGATTAGTTCAAACTGCAGGGAAAAGATACAGGCTGCCAAAACACAGAACAGTCCCAACCTGGCAAAGGGGTTAGAATCAGAAACACTCTTGCACATATAGCAGAGAGAGAGAGGCGAGGCTAGAGAAAAAATAGGCCAAGTAATAGGTGTGAAAGGGGATTGAAGCTAGTAATGACTCAAAAATGGCTGAGCTGCCGAACTTATTTAAAAATCCTCTTAAAAACAGAAGCAGAGAAGAAAAGGAACATGGACAGGGGTGGCACAGGGATGACCTTGAAGAATAATTAAACCAAAACCAAGTGAGGGGCTATTTTGCAGCTCAGAGTGTAGAGGAATCAGGGTGGGATGGCAGGATTCCGAAGGCATTAAGGGAACTTGTACTCTCTAAGCTAATTAGTTCACACACTTATAGTTATTTTGGGGAAAAGTAATAGGGATCTAAGGATGCTAAGAAGAGGAGGGAATTTAAAAGGTGGTTTCAATCTTAAACCAAGATAGAAGCCTTATGGAAATGTAGTTCAATACAGTCGATGTCAACATGTAATGGGGGATGTGAAGGAGGGACCCCGGCATCCAGAGGGTAATGGGATCATTGGCAAGAACCATGATTGATTTTTTTTCAAGAACAAAGCAGGCCCAACAATTGATTTTTTCTTGTGCACGGGAATTGGCCGAATTTTAAAAGATAGCATAAATCCTTGAACTTTACTCACATGTTTGGCGCCAAGGTTCACATCATTTATTTCAAAGCACGGGTAGCTTAGCTGTGTGGGCCCTTGTCACATGGACTGAGTGGCCAGAGGAGCAAAGCAAAGGAAGAGGCAGACAGCAGTTTCTCCAGCTCCTGGTTGGTGGGGAGAAAGTCGTTCAGGTTAATGAAGCCTTCAGATGGTTCTCAGTTGGGGGATTCTGATGATTCCCTGAGAATGTGAAGTCCTGTACAATGAGATTAGGAAATTGTGAGATAAGGTTTGGCTGAGGGCAAAACTAGATACTGTCTTAATAATGTAACTGGACTTGAAAAGATTCTTGTCTTGGATGGATGACCAGACTACACGAATTCTTACGTTCCTTATATATTTGGTATTTTATAATTCTAGGAATAGTGGTCATCATAACTTTTGGACAGTGAGAGGAAGCAGGCAGGCCGACCAGCCAGAGGTTAAGTTGGAATCCCAAGGAAAGAGGAGTTGTCCCAGGGGAGTGAGGGCCACATACCCTTCAATACTCTTCTATATTCATCCATGTTCTGCCTCATTCTAAGGTTGAGTATGCTGTTTCTACTGCCCCAGCCACCTTTGAGCCTTGCACTTTTAATCCCATAACCTATAATTCATCTGATTCCTGAGTACTTCCATTGTTATTCCTTATGAGCCTAAGTCTATTTTAGGTAGAGTTTGCACTGTGAAAATGCGGAGTTGGTAAAATCTTAAGGATATAGAGGCCAAGAAGAATACACAATCCGGTACTTTTCTGGCTTAATTCGGAAATCCTCATGGACAAAGATATGTAAGTCTTTAAGATTCTGAATGGGTAAAATGAAAAGGTAATCAGCTTTGATAAAATGAAGGACAGGCTAATAGATCACACAAGGTCCTGGCTCACGAGCCTCTTGAGCCCTCTCCCTGTATGGTTTCATTGCCCTGGAAGCTTCCAGGTGGGCTCTCTTCCATTTTACAGATGAGAATATTGAAACACAAGTCAAGGGACTTCCAGTTTTAGCTCCTACATGGAAAGAGCTTGGAAGTCATCACTGCCATCTGTACAACAAGAAAAAAGGTGACCAAACTGAAAATCAACTACTTTTCTTGGACCATCAGAGAAGGATGTTGCAGAGCAGTCTCTTCAAAATCTGGAGAGACAGGTAAATAGAGAAAAATCACACTGAAATTTGCTTACTTGGGGCAAAGGTAAAATAAAATTCTTTATATTTCTTCTTCCTAATTGATCTAAAATGTAACTGTTTGTTGAAGTAATAATAGTAACAAGTTATTTGTATGATCATGTGATTGACTGATTTGGCTTATGGGTAAGTGAAATGAATAACAACAATGTCATAAGGAGCAGGGAGGAGGACTTGGGAATTATGACTCTGTTATAAGGTCCTTTCACTAAATGTGAAGCAGTATACTGTTATTTGAAGGTGGGGCTGAATTAATTAAAAATGCACATTTCAAACTCCAGGGCAACCACTGAAAAAATTCTTAAAAAGAATAATTGATATTTTAAGAAAGGAGAGAAAATAGATTCTTGTAAAATGTTCAATTAAAACCAGAGAAAGCAAAAAAGGTGGGAAAACAAAGAATGAATAGAAACAGTTACAAATATAATAGATATTAATCCAAATATATCAAAAATCACTTTAATGTAAATGGTCTAAATACATCAATGACAAGAAATTGTCAGAGTGAATAAAGAAACAAGAACCGATTACATTTTGTCTACAAGGAAGCCACTTGAAATGTAATGACTCGGATATGTTAAAAGTAAAGGGATGGAGAAAGATATACCATGCTAACATTAATCAAAAGAAAGCTGGAGTAAGTATATTAATTTCAGACAAAGCAGACTTCAGAACAAGGAAAATTATTAGGAATAAAGAGATGTGTTATAGAATGATAAAGGGGTCAGTTCTTCAAGAAGACATAACAATCTTTAATGTACTATATGTAACTAACAAAAGAGTGCCAAAATATAGAACTGCAAGGAGAAATGGAAAAGTTCATTACTATAGTTGGATATTTTAATACCCCTTTTCCAGTAATTGATAGATAAGGCAGGCTAAAAATCAGTAAATTTATAATTGACCTGAACAGCACTATCAATCAACTTGATCTAACTGGCATTTATAGAATATTCCATCCAATAATAACAGAATACACCTTTCTCTCAAGCTCACATGGAACATTCACCAAAATAGACTATATTCTGGGCTACAAAACACATCTTAACAGATATAAAATAATGGAAATCATACTAAATATGTTCTCAGACCATAAAGAATTTAAACTGAAAATCAATAATGAAAAGCTGGAAAATACTCAAATATTTGGAAATTAAACAAAACATTTCGAAATAACACATGGATAAAAGAAAAAGTCTCGAGAAATTAAAAATTATTTTGAAATAAGTGAAAATGAAAACAGAACTTATCAAAATGTGTGGGATGCAGTGAAAGCAGAGCTTAGAGGGAAATTTATAGCATTAAGTGCATATATTAGAAAAGAATAAAGATCTTAAATCAGTAATCTAAGCTTCCACCTTAGGAAATTAGAGAAAGAAGTATAATTTAAACCTAGAGGAAGCAGAAAAGGAAATAATAAAAATTAGAGCAGATGTCAATGAAATTAAAAATAGGAAAACAATAGAGAACATCACTGAAACTAAAATTTGGTTCTTTGAAAATATCACTAAAAATGAAAACATCTAGTCAGGCTAACCAAGAAAAAAAAAGAGAAGACAAAATTTCCAAAATCAGAAATAAGAGGAGTCATCACTACTGAGTCCATGGACATTAAAAGGGTAATAAAGGAATACAGTGTTTAATGCCTATTCCTATGCTCACAAAATTGATAACTCAGATTAAATGTATCAATTCCTTGAAAGACACAAACTGCCAAACTGTCACAAGGATAAATGGATTATACGAATAGCCCTATATCTATTAAAGAAATTAAGTCAATAATAACCGTTCAGAAAAAGAAAGCACCAGTCCCAGATGGTTTCACTGGTAGATTTTGTCTTGCATTTAAGGAAGAAATGATACTACTTTTCAACAATCTCTTCCAAAAAAATAAAAGCAGAGGGAAAACTTCTTGACCCATTTTATGAGGCCAGCGTTATTCTAAAAACAAAACCAGATAAAGACATTACAGGAAAGGAAAATTACATCAACACAGAAGCAGAAATCATCAACAAATTATTAGTTAATTGAGTCCAACATTGTATAAAAAGAATTATGCACCATAACCAAATAGGATTTACTCCAGGTATGCAAAACTAGTTGAACATTAGAAAATCAATCAATCTAATCCACCACATTAACAGATAAAGAAGAAAAATCATAGGTAATATAGATTGGTACAGGAAAAAGCATTTGACAAAATCCAACACCAATTTGTGGTTTAAAACTCTCAGCAAATTAGGATTAGAGGGGAATTTCCTCAATTTGATAAAGAACATCTATAAAACACCTACAGTTGACATTATACTCAACTGTGAGGAACTCAGCCCCTACGATCGGGAGCAAGTCAAGGATGAACTCTCTCACCACTCCTATTCAACATCATACTGGAGTTCCAGCTAATGATATAAGACAAGAAAAGGAAATAAAGTTAGGCAGAGAGGGCATGAAGAAATAAAACTGTCTTTGTTTACAGATAACATAACTACATATGTAGAAAGTTCCAAAGAATTGAAAAAGAAACAAACAACTCATAGGACACAAGGTGAATATACAAGAGTCAAATGCTTTCCTACATACCAGTAATGAACAATTGAAATTTGAAATAAAAAAATGCCCTTTACAATAACACCAAAAAACGAAATGCTTAGGTGTAAATCTAACAAGATATATACAAGATCTATATGTGGAAAACTACAAAATTGATGAAATAAATCAAAGAAAATCAATAGATGGAAAGATATTCTGTGTTCATGGATTGGAAACACAAGTCATGAGGCATATAAAGGAAAGGGCTGGGACTAAACCCTCTGTTTTGAGATCCTTAAGCCAGAAAAGAACTTTAATTTGAGGGACTGTTTTTTGTTGCCTTCTTAACAAGAACAACTTTTAAAAATTAGCCAATTGATTAATTGTCTGATTCGTTTATCTTAGCTTTTAAAAGGCAGTGCATGCTCAGAGTGAAAAATTCAAACATTATAAAAGGTTATGAAAAGTAAGTTTTTCTGCATTCCAAGAAGCAATTACAGTTATCCATTTCTGGAAATTTCCAGAAATGTTCTAATCATACAATCTTTCAGAAGGTAAATCAGAGCTTGTAGTTCAAGATGTTAAGGAGAATGTTGACTATTCTATCTGTGAAATGTTCATAAACCATACATATGTGGAAACTTTTACTTTTTAGTTTGCATTGTTTTAATTTTTCTACAATGAATACTTACTAATTTCATAGTTAACTAATAGATACTAATTTTGTAGTTAAAATTTAAAATTTCTGTTTTTACTACTCTCCATTCCTTTGAGGCAAATAATTCAAGAATGGGGTCAGAGTTGGTAAATTTTTCCTGTTCTTTTTGAGTGTACACTGAGTGTGAGTATGTATGTGAAGTATGGAGAGAAATATCTCGAAGAGATGGAAGTCAGGAAAGAAGAAAAGACTTTCCCCTTCTTGTGTGTCTCTAGGTCCTCCAGGACTGCTTAGGAGTGCACACAGGGGTGTTCCCAGGTCATAGGATCTCTCCTGTGAACATCACTATTCTGAAAACACATTAGAAGCAGCAGTCGGAGCCTAACTTGCAGCAGGCCTTTAAAACCAAAGGCTGTGGTTTAAAGGCATGATCCTGTGCAATTTTCCAGGGTCTCATTGTGGATAGGAAAGCTCTGCATCTTTAAAAAGATCTCTCTACCTCTCTGTTCTGAGGAGTCTCTCAATCTTCTTCATTCAGTAAAGTCAGTGTGAAGTGAGAAGAGAAATGTGCAGGGAGTATCAATACGTTTGTACACTCATTGTTATTATCATTGATACCTGGCCCTGATTAAAACCAACTCTGTCTTCCTAATTTCCATGTTTTGAATTTCTTGCAAATCATCACAGACATATCACATTTTAGAAAGCAAATTGTATGCTATTTTAATGAACTTAAAACATCAGTCCAATAAGCAGGAGTTTGACATGCAAGACTGAAGAGTGTGACACCACCAGCACATGACAGTTGTCTTGACCAATGTCATATATGAAGACTTTGTCCTGGAAGTTCCATGTGCTCTGAGGTTGAATAAACAAGGAATCTATTCTCTTAGTCATACCATAGGCATTAGTGTGGGGCCCTTGGGTACAGTGGCCCTTTGCTGAGGCTGGGGCTGAAGCTGGGCCCAGGGCAAGGGTTTAGAGAAGGAGAAGAGGACATGAGAAATTGGAGAATGGCTTCATGCTGCCTTGAAGAACTTAAAGTTTAGGAAGGGAGGCAGAATATTGGAACAATCTTAAAAGCATTATTTCAGCAAAAATCAAATAATGCATCAGTATCAGGAAGTACCTCAAGTGGTACAGGAGCCTGTGTGGGAGTTGAGAGAAGCAGTGGGGATGTGGTTGGAAGATATCGCACTTGCACAGGGGTGTCGAGGGGAACCTTCCAACAGATGAGCAGGCTGTCCGAAATTCACTATCTGGAGGCTCCATGTAACAAGGTCGTGTTCCCAAATGTTCTGCTTTTGGATTCTGGCAGATGTGGCCACTAGCTTTGCTCAGAATTTACCAGATGCCCTGTCTGAGATCCTTTGGCTTAGTGACATTTCCCTGTAATGTGGCATTCCATGTCTATGCCGTCATGTGCAGCCCACTGACATGAACTCCGGGAGGAATCTGGTGGTTCTGATATTTACCCCTTATTGGATTAAACAAATAGCATGTCTCTCTTCCTGGACAATACTGGTTCTCCTCTTACCAATGCTTTTGTCTTGGTGAGAATAATATAATTGTTATTTTTGGTTCTCATCATTTCTCAGTGGAGTAATTGTTGTGTTTTTGATGCCCCATGAAGAACACCTCGGATTCCTCTGAAAAAGCATTATCTGAGGCCAGTTGTCCATCAAATCCACAGATGTGTGCAAGGGCAGGCTGGGTGAGTCAGATCCTCCTGTCACCAAATGAATCACCTGGAAACCTTATTAGGAACTTTCCAGTGACAGGCTCAAATATATTTACTTGACATTACTAGGTTCTTTTGACGTTAGCTTGCTCATCTCAGAAAGCAGGAGGGTGATGCTGGGTGCTGCCAGCTGTCTTGAGTGTCTTCTCTGGGGAGCTCATAGCCATGGAAGTGTTAATCCATTACTGATGCATTTGAATAGTGTCAAGTTCAGAGTGGTAGGGGAGCTGGATGGTGTCTAAACCATTCTGCAGCCTCTGAGTCAGAAGCAGCTCCTTTCCCCCCAAAATATTAGACAAAGACTTACTATTTATCCAGTGCCTGCTTTGTGCTGGACACAATGCTTTACCAAGCATTAGACCTCTCCTCTAATCCTTTTATTCAACTCTCATATTAAATGAGGCCCTATCTTATAGATGAGGAAACTGAGGTGAGGCTTTAAGAGTGCTTACTTAGTTAACTCACCCAGTGTCCCACCACTAGACTGTGTCAGGACAGTGAAACCACCATGCTGAACTCACTTTGTCACTTTTTGGAAGCCTTCATGCAGTGTAGATCCATCTCACAATGCTCAACTCAGGCTCATTAACTTCAAGGAGGATGTGCTGGGTGTGGGGTGCAGACTGCTAAAATCACGGTTGAAGGCGTTTGGGGACTAGGGAAGAAGTTCCGATCACTATTCACCTCTCTTCTTTGAAAAGAAAACACAGATTTCACTGAATTTGCCCACCACCCCTCTAAAACATCTGCCATATCCAGTTTCCATTTTATCCACTGGCCTAACTCATCTGTAAGCCTGTATACAGCCATTCTTTTTGTCTTTTTCAAATCGTACACTTGTTGCCTGCCTCCAAACTGGTTATCTTGTGTGGTTTAGCTGTTTCTGCATGTTATAAGACTCCAATGGGAATTTAACTTTTCCCACTCCATGACATCAATCAAGATAAACTATGTTCAGTATTAACATGAAGAAGAGAGGGCTTTGTCATTCCCTCACTAAGATCTTCACTCTTGCACTTGTCTAGTTTGGGTAAGGCAAGCTCAGCCCTGTGCCAGCCTTGATCGTGTATTTCTTCGGGCCTTAGTTTTGATCTCTGTAAAATAGTGATAGTTATGAATTAGATGTGTCCAGTCACCTCAAGACTGTTGTGAGGACGAAAGAAGTTAATCATGTGCTCCCAGAGAACTTGGAATGTATACAAATGAAAGGTTTTATTATGAGAAGGGGTGGTGTTGACCTTTCTCTTGTGGCCCCTGCCTTCTGTCCTCACTCAAATAGTCTCTCCTATACTTCAGTCTCAGGCGTGTTGTCATATCTTTCTGAAGAGTTCCTTCGCCACACCCCCTGTATTAGTTTGCTAGGGCTGCCATAACAAAGTACCACAGACTGGGTGGCTTAAACAGCAGAAATTTATGTGCTCATAGTTCTGGAGGGTAGAAATCCAAGATCAAGGTGTCATCAGGGTTGGTTTCCTCTGAAGGCCTCACTCTTTGGCTTGTTGATGGCCATCTTCTCCTGTGTCCTCACATGGTCTTTCCTTTGTATGTGTCTGTGTCCTAATTTTCTCTTCCTATAAAGACACCAGTTATATTGGATTAGAACCTACTCTAATCACCTCATTTGACCTTAATTACCTCTTTAAATACCTTATCTCCCAGTACAGTCACATTCAGGAGTACTGGGGGTTAGAACTTCAACATATCAATCTTAGGGTGACCAAATTAGGCTCATAACAATTCATTACTTTTTCCCATTTTCCATCCTTCCAAGATGCCCTTCCTGTGTGTTTCCACAGCATCCTTTATTTTTCCCTATCAAAGCACTTTCCACTACTATAATTTCTTATTTACTTGTTTATATTCCACACTAGACTCTAATAAATCTGAGTAGATCTCTGCTTTGTTCTCCCTGTATCCCCAGTTCCTGGAGCAAATAGATTTCTAATTAATCCTTGAATATTTGTTGAATAATTGAGTTTTTGTTACCATCTCTAACTACGTGAAATTAGACCAAATATTTATTCCATTTTTATGATGTCTCAGATAATTTACATATATTATTTCACGTAAAAATCACAAGAGCCCCATGAGGTAGATACCACTGTTAACATCGCTGTTTTATAGTGGAGAGATTTGAGGCACAAAAAGTTCAAGTAATTTACCTAAGATCAAAGAGCAAGTAATACTGGTGAAGACAGAATTTGAGCCCAGGAAGTATGACTTCAGAGACCTCATGGTTAAATATAATATTGAGATGTTTCTTTGTAAAACAACAGTGTGGTTTATAGTTACCCCAGCTGCTGGCTTATCTGAGCTCAGCCTAAGCCTGCCCCTAATCCATGTCCTAAACCGAGGGTTTTTTTTAACAGTTGTTTTAGAATGGCAAAATGGAGGTAGAGTGAGTGGAGGGGAGACATAGGCAGGTTTGGATAGCAGCATGGGGGTTGTGTTTGGAGCCAGGTCAAGGTGAAGAAAAACAGCGAAGGAACTGGGAGGGGATACAGTCTAGATGGGAGAGGATTCACTACATTTTTATCATCCTGTCTTACCTTAGAGAGCAACAGCTCATAAGTCTTCACAGTCTTCAAAGCACTCCCTTGTATCATCTCATGTGATTTTTGAAATAGTCAACTGATATAAACTAAGAAGGTGTTATTATCTCTATTTTAGTGGTAAGGAAACAGATTGAGAGTGGTTAAGTGCCTTGCCTAACATTACTAAGCTAGTCATTGGAGGTCCCTGAGATTAAATTCTAAGCCTATGCATTCCTGTCCCTGGAATTGAGTTTAATATGGGAAAGGAGTAAAGAGAGAGCTGAATTTAAGGGAACAGCTTCAATTGGGAAGGAAGAGGAGAAAGAGTGAAAAGGAGGCTGAAATGGACTATAGGAAATGTTGAAGGAGAACTATCAAGTTGCTGGTGGCAGAAGTCAAGGGATCAGGGAATCTCAGAGTTAAAGTCATTAAGTGAAATGACTTATATGAATGCTTCATGCAGGTGAATGCTCAGCAGTGGCAATTGTGGTCAGGTATTAGTCTATGTCCAGATGAACTCTTCTTTCTGAATGAAGTTTGTATTTTTTTCTTTAGAATTTCCATTAGTCGAATAACACCAAATTGCTAGATACCTTTTTATTTGCTTTTGTTTGTTTTAGTTCTGTCTGCCTGAAGACAGTACTCTTTGGTCTTTCCTCAGGATGGTCTTCTGTAGAGGATTTGTTTGCAACACCAAAGTGCATGTTTGCTCCTGCCTCCCCCTCCATATACCCAAGGTCCCTATGTTGTAATGCAAAGAAGGGTATTATTTTTAAACCACTATCTCTGATATGTGGCATCTTAATTTTCATCTTGACTTTCTTCCCTTCAGTCCTTCCATGAGATAGAATTAAAAATTAGATATGTTTTAGAACTTTGTCCAGGATTAGAAATAAGATGTTTTCTCCCTTGTACTTTAAGAGTTCCTTAGCTTTCCTTTCTTCCTCTAATCTGTTTTCTGATTCTGTAAATTGTTTGCTGTGGTGGCTGCCTTATGAGGTAGCCTAACTTGTACTGAGGACATGATGTGCCTAGCTGGAATGGCAAGTCAGCGATGAGGTCATTGAATCCAAACTAGGCAAAAAAAATGTTGCCTAACTTCTAAGAATCCTTACTGACTCTTTATTCTTCTGCCAGAATTAACCCTCACCACCAGATTTTATTATTTACCAGGATGAGAGCACAGTAGCTTGAGGAAGAAGTGCTATCCTGGGTAACTTCACAGATAACTTTTTGAGAGAGTCATAGGGTGAAAGAATGCTTGGTCTGGATGTTTCTCCATACCTTACCAGCATATCCAACTGTGGCCAGAAATCTAGAAATTTAATTTTGATACAGAAGTCATTCAATCCTTGACAAAGTGGTTCAGTCCACAGCAGACATACAGACGCTTGAGCATTCATTGCTGCCTCAACTCCCTCCCTTGATGTAGAGAGCTTGGGGACTGTAAACCTTGTATTTAGGTTCTGGGTCATGAATTTGGTTTTGGATAGACAATGTTACCCTTTCTAAAACATAATGGACCCATTCCTGCCTCTGAGGCTTTGATAATTGCTTTGTCCTCAAATGTTCACTGCCATTTTTTTCTGCCTGTGCAAATCCTACCTGCTCTTTAAATTTGATACAGGTGTTACCTCATCTCAGAAGACTTCCCTGACATGAAAGTCAACAGTCCTCTTCTGTTTTCTCTTTTGTCTCTAGCCATGATCTAGAATATATTGTTCATTTGTTTTCTGCATGCTTAATCTTTGCCACTAGATTGTAAGCTCTTCAAGGCCAATGGCTCTTCCATTTTCAAGCTTTGTATGACCAGCATCTTTCTAGCACAGATATTTGTTTATAATAGGTGTGGAATAAATGTGTGATATTGGTTGATTTATGAGCATGCTCTCTAACACAAGACATTTGGAGTTCATTGGCTTGGTGCTTGAGTGTCACCACCCCCACCCCCACCCCTTTCTCCAAGTTATCCTCTTGGCCTGGCCCAGCTGAAGCTGTGGAAAAGAGATAAATCACTCAACTCCTAGGTCAGACAGCTCAGAGACAAATGAACACAGCAGGTCATTGCCACTATAATGATGCAGTGGCTGTGCTGTTTGCCAGTTTCTGGACAACAATAGATTGCCTTCCTTCTCTTAACTTTAATTCCATTTCTCATAAGCCTGAAATTGCACTTGCTATTTTCCAACTTCTCCCCCAACCCTGCCCTAGTTCATGTCAATGTTTCCTTAACTAACATTTTTATGGCTTGAAAATCAATTCTGTACCAGATATAAAGATATACTCTGTCTCCAGCCTTTGTTCTCAGCACACTCCATCAGCCCCTTGCAGTGGCTTCAGACCCACTTGAGGGTTTCTAGTCTCTGATTACTTTTTATTTGAACTCTGTTTAGATCTGGTTGATGTATATACTTTCTCATGCTCTCTTTTCATTGATTTATTCCAATGTAATCTTTGGAATTGAAAAGATATTGACTTGAACAATCCTTCTTAATAGGAAGCCTCACTTATTTTGCCCTGTTTGACTTGAAGATTTTGGGAGAAAGGAGACATTTGTGGGTTAACTCAGAGAGTTTGGAAAAGACTTTACTAATTCTCAATGGCCAGGCTTAGAGCACTATTCAAGATCCTTTACAATCTAGATTCCTACTACTTTTTTTTGTTGTTGTTTATGTCAACTATGCTGGTCTTTAAATTCAGCACCATGGACAGAAGAGGTTAGAGCAGGGAATGGTTGGAGCAAAACTCAGCCTGGGGAAGTTGAGTAGGACACAGTAGGGTGACTTTCATTCTCAGGGATGGCCTTATTTAAAGGCACATGCATTTCGAGTTGAGAAACTCCATAAAGGATACCTTTGCTGCCCTACATGATCATCTAAACTGAAAGGTTCAGTAAAAAAGCATGCACTTTAGAATCAAAATATCAACATTTGAATTCTAACTTTTGTATTTACTAAGTGTACAACTTTGGGCCTGGTGCCCTCTCTGAGCAGTTTCTTTACATGTAGATTTGGGAAACTACTACCCTTAGAAGATGTAGAGGGTTCTTCTAAGGACTGGATTTGAATCTTGGCTCTACTCTTTACTAGCTTGGACAAGTTACATAAATTCTCTGTGGCTGTTTTCCCATCTCTTAAATGGGGGCAAAAATGACTTTTTTCTTAGTATTGATGGGAGCATTAAGTGAGATATATGTAAAATTCATAAAAGTATATCTGGCATATGGTACACTATTATTACAGTAATTATTTAATATTATGTAAATTAAATAGTACATGTAGAATATTAGACAGAGACTAGATATACAATAAATTCTGATTATGCCTTCTTCTCTCCCTACTGATGTTTGAAATCACTGCTACAATACTTTTGAGTTAAGCATTGCTGTATAAGCCTTGTAAGCACCCTTGGAAGGGGATACATACTCAGATATACCTATGCATATTTAAATTACTTCATCACTTCCTGTGGGACAGGGAAGCATAAAGGTTCTCAATGCCAGAACTGGGAGAGTGGGACAGGAAAGAAAAGTTGAAGCTTGCTATACTGTTTTCTAGTTTGTTGAAGAGGTGGGTGTGATTTAGAGAACTAGATGATAGGAATCCTCTTCATGATCCTATGCAAAAGGCTCCCCATTCATATATCATGGCTGCAGGCATTTTATGATTTGCTGTATGAGGCTCTGCAATTTGGTCCAGAGTGGAAAGCGACTCAGATAATATAAATATAAATCCAGGAGTCCAGCCCAATGGTCTATGGAAATTCTGCCTATAAACAGGTGTCATTTTGCTTCATTCATTCACTCATTTATTTATTCATACCTCTGTGCATTGATACATTAATTCATTTATATTCATAAGCATTTATTGATCATTTACTGTGTCTAGGCATAATGCTAAGGATTATAGCAGAGAAAGATCATTTAGACTGAAGCCTCCATCAGGGATTAGGGGAAATAAAACATATATGGAAGTGATTAATTAAATGAGTCAATGACTATTAAGTACTTAATGTTGTACCTGGCAAATAGTAGGGATTTAATATTTATTAGCTGGTTTTATTGTAAGCTACTACTTCTACAGCTCTTTTTATTATTATGCATACTCTGGAGTTTGGTGAGTGACTGTCCAGATGTGGTGTTTAGAGGAGGAGTGAGAGATTGCCCTTTTGGGGAGTTACAGGTGGTATCTTCAGAAAAGAGGTGGCATTTGAGATGGGCCTTGAGGCATGGGTATAACTTGGTCATGGACAAATGGACAGGAAGTGGGTCTCCAGCTGAAAGGTGTGGTATGAACTAAAGAGTGGTAGGGGATCACAGGGGATTGATTATGAGGGAATAGCATGTACTCTGAAGTGGCAGAAACGTTATGTACAGTATTGAGAGATGAGACTGGGAAGGGGTTAGAGGTTGATCTTGGTGGCCTTGAATGCCAGGCTGTGGACTCTGGGTCTTGTAATGTGAGTGATGTGGCACTCTTCAAAGTTTTGTTTTTTCCTCCAGGAGAATGACCAGGTATTGATCTGTGTTTAAAAAAAATAATTGGCAATAGTCAACAATAGCACCATAGTTCCTATGCTATTTAATTAAATTTCCCTGTGAGAGTTTTAGGTACACAAACTGAACCCATCCAGTCAGTCCAATTTTGGATAATAATCTCTTGATTTGTGATTTTCTATTAACACATTCAGCCATATCTTCCTAGGACCCAGAAACCAAGTCTGGACCAAATGCCTTAGGTTCTCAGCTGTTAGGGGTGTGGCTGGTGGTGGTATCTGCTGAATTTGTACCAAAAGACTCCTGTTCTTGTGGGAGAAGTAATATTTCATTTCTGTTTTTTTTTTTATTGTCTGGCAGCTGCTATTACTGAATACACAAAGAAACTGAGCTTGTCTCTGATTTCAATCCTCACCATCTGATGCTGATGAAACAGGATTCTTATACAGGTAAGGGTGATGATGTCAAAGGAAGTGATGTGCAAGATGAGGAGGTTCTTTATTCCATTTCCTGTTCTCTCTTCTTTCTCTTTCTCTCTCTCCTCTCTCCCTTTCTCCCCTTCTCTTTCTCTCTGTCCTTCTCTCAACATACACAGACACACACATACAATGTGGAGGCTCAGACTGCTGGACAAAGGCAAGTTCATGTGAAAGTCAACTTTGGCTTGCAGTTGGGTGTTTTATTTAGTCTCCAGAACGTGGTCTTATAACTGACACAATAGCCTCTCATATAAATTAAAGTAGTTCTCATCTTGGCTTTAGTTGTGTGGTGCTAGTGACTGTGAGACAAACTTTAAAAGGATTGTTACAGCTCAACTCTCATTGACCAGGGCACATTTGGAGAGTGTATAGAAATGATTAGGATGAGTAGGTACAAAGCACCACCAGAGAGTGGCTGAATTTGGGGAGGTATTTTGGCAAGGAATTGAGCCAATCGCAGGTACTCCTAAGCCACTGACTTTATTGAAGTGTGAATTGTCCTTTGTGAAATGTGGCACCCTAGGGACCGTCTCTCTTTGCAAAAGAACACCCTTATATATTCAATCAACCAATATTTGAGTACCGACTATGTGCCAGGACTGTGCTGGGACTTAGAGAGACAGCAGTGAACAAGACAGACAGAAATTCCTATGCTATGGAGCTCACTTTATAGAACAGATGGGAGGAGTTACCTCAGCAGCTTGGTCTCCAGAGATTGCTACTTGCTTATCATTCTCCATTGATTTTCATGAAACCCTTTGGCCCAGAGATGGGAGATGGGTTGGCCCTTGTTCCTGTGAGGGGTTCAAAGTTCCAAATTCCAGTATGCTAATCAGATTGAAGCAGAAGGACAGGGATGGAGGTCTCTACTCTAGGATGGGTATCTGGGGAAATCTTCGGTTGTTTCTCTCCCATTTTGAATGAAATGGAGTGCAATCGGAGACAAAGAGACAGAGAAGCCCAACTGCCAAAGAAATTCAAGGAAGGCTTCTTAGGGGTAGTGACTTAACAGATTTTTAGAGTATAACTTTCTCCCAAGTATGGAATCATAGAGCAGGTCAACACTGGATTGACTGAAAACTTGGTTGACCTTTGAGACAACATAGATTCCTAAGAAATGCCAAGATGCCTAAGAAAGCCACCTAAAAGGACAAGGATTGAGCCCTTTTTGCCTGAGATTTGGGAGTCTACAGCCTGTGCCTTTCTCTAGCGCTTATTTCTTCCTTTCCACTCCTGCGCTGGCATCACTACTGGCACAGCCTTTGGTATCTTTCCGCACTCTCTTCACTGGCTTGTCTGCTACCAAATGCTGCCAGATCACAGTATAACCCAGTATCCACACCTGGCACTCACCTGACACAGTCCAGTCTTGTCACAACAGATGCAACAGACACTTCTGTCTCTCTCAGGGACCATGAGGCAGCCTGGGGCATAGAGGCCTCTGTGGGCAAGCTATATAGAGCTGGGCCTGCTGGCTCTTTTGTTTGCATACACCATGTTTGAGATGGGCTACATTAACCAAATGGAGAGCAGCTGTGCTTACTGAGAAAATATGCTTCCTCTGATTTGTGGACGTTAGAAATTCTTTAGCCACAATATCTGGCTCTTGATGCCTCAGGAACATGTAAACAGCCTTGGTTAGTTCTAGAAGATTCCCTTCTCTTTGGACTAATATCTCTTGGGCTGACCTAGTGATAAATCCTGAGATTCCCTAGAGGAGTTTTAGCTTTGGGATGAATGGGGTTTTCCCTGTTAAAAGGCAAATTCCACTAGCAAGATCTCACATTAAGCAGTTCCCAGCCTGTGACGCCTTCTTTAGTGTGAACTAAGGGCTGGCAACTTCCTCTGGAAATTAAACACAGAGCCAAAAAAGGACCATATGAGGGAGAGAAGAGACCAGAGTAGGAGTCCCCTCACCTGGAGTCTACGAGGGATGAGGAGAAGTTCACAGATGGGAGGCAGAGCTGCCAAAGACCAAGTTTGAACAAGTCAAAATTGTGTCCAATGTTGTCCTTGATAGAAACCAAATTAATTTTTATTTGTTCTTGCAATATGATCAAAATTATGGTTAGATAGACCTCTTACCCACCTTTTCTCTTTTCTCTCTTTCCTCTCTCTTCTTCCCCCAAACCATCAATTTTTTTTTTACCTCTCCCTCTTGTCTGATCTCTGTTCTCAATGGTCCAGTAGCCACTGGTAGCCCACAGGGCAGGTTACCCACGCACTTCTAGGAACTCAGGAATGACTTGTGGAGAGAGGATTTCTAGAATGGTGGTGTGAGGAGCTTCATGGACCCTCTCCCCAGCAAACAAAGCATAACTGGTGAAAGTTATATACATTAAAAAAACATTCAGTCTCTGGAAATTGTTTTCAGGGCATACAGCAGATGAGCAAATATTCATTCAGGAAGGTTTACTGGATCTTGGTAAGAACAGTAAGAGTCTGTGGCATTTATGCTACAATTTGCTCCTCCCTTCCCACTCTCCCAGCTCACAGTGATGGACATCCACTCCAGGCAAATGCAGCCAAGAGCAAAGGGCTCCATCTTCACCAAGCTATGAGGGCTATGGTGTCTCCTGGGGGAAGGTGCAGGCCACCAGCACTTCTCCTCCTACTTCCTACTCCCATCTCTGTGTTTCAGAGGCTCTATTCCAGGCAAGAGTGACTGAGAGGTATGGAACTCTCTTTGCCTACCCAGCCCCCACTTGTAGGGCAGAAAATCTACCCCAGGCAAGCCACAGAGACTGGAGGGTGCTGCCCCAGCTCAGGGTGATGCTAATAAAGCTCATGGAGCAGAAGTGTGACTCTGAGAGAGGTAGGTCACTATCCCTGCCCCCAGCTGTGGAGCAGTGGTACAGATTTGTTGCTCAAGAGGAGATGTACACCTTAAGAATAAAGAGCTCTGAAGCTCTCCACAAGAGAACTGACTTTATTTGTACCATAGTGTGAGGAAGTTCAAGCCCAGGAGCACTTTTAGAAACAATGGAAATTTTGGTGATAAGCAATTAAGAGGAGACAGGTAGCTCCATTAGAGAAATAAGTTAAACCTTAGACCATCTGGAAGTTTACCAGCTAGAAATATGGAAAGAGACAGGTAAGAAGAACCCTCATGAGGCTGACATAAACCTCAAAGACTGGCTTCAAAGATCACCCCTGCAAAGGGACCCAAATTTAATTGCAACAGACTGTGGGGCAATTTATGCCCCAGGGCATTGTCAAAAATAATAGAATAATCAGCTAGCAATTAGTGGAGGCTAATAACTGGGCATGGTATTAATGGAGACAGTCAACTTAACAGAGAAATCAGGGAAAGAGACAAGGAGAACATTAATAAAATCACTGCCAACCCAGAGTGACAGTGTGCATGCCCAGTAGTAACATCAGAGGCTGTATTCTTAGGGGGACTAGACCACTAAAATAATCCAGCCAACTTACCAAACAAATAAATAGGCAAACAACAACAAGCCCCAGAGGGAGGGGATCAGTATGCAGAATTGCTAAAATATACTATCTAAAATGTCCAGATTTCAACAAAAAATTATGAGACATGCAAAGAAATAAAAGAAGAGGACCCATATGGGAAAAAAGCAGGCCATAGGAAACTTCCTGTGAAGGGCCCAGATATCAGGCAACAGACAAAGACTTCAAAGCAACTGGTATAAGTATGTTCAAAGAACTATAGGAAACTATACTTAAAAAAGTAAAGGAAGGAAGGAAGATACAATAACAATGTCTCATAAAATAGAGAATAACAGTAGACAGAAATGATTAGAAAGAACCAAATGGAAATTATGAAGGTGAAAAGTACAATAACTGAAATTAAAATTTCACTAGAGGGGCTTAACAGTAGATTTGAGTTGGCAGAAGAAAGAATCAGTGAACTTAAAGATAGATCAATAGAGATTATGCAATATGAATGACTGAAAGGAAAAATAAACAGCCTCAGAGAAATGTGGGACATATATGTGTAATGAGAGCACCAAAAGGAGAGGAGAAGAGGAGGAGAAAAATATTTGAAGAAATCATGGCTGAAAACTTCCTAAATTTGATGAAAGCAATTAATCTGTACAACTAAGAACTCAACAAATTTCAAATATGATAAACAGAAAGAGATCCAAACCCAGACACATCATAGTGAAAATTTGAAAGATAAAGAAAATCTTGAAAGCAGCAAAAGTTACTCATCACATACAGGGAGGCTTCAATAATATTGTCAACTAACTTTTCACAAGAAACAATAGAGACCAGAAGGCAGTGGGATGACATATTCAAAGTGCTAGAAAAACAACAACAAAAACCAAACCTGTCAACAAAGAATCTTTTATCCAGCACAACAATCTTTTGAAAATGAAGGTAAAATAAAATCATACCCATATCAACAAAATCTGAAAGAATTTCCTAAGACCTGCAAGCAGATCTGCAAGAAATACTAAAGGAAGTTCTTCAGAATAAAAACAAACGACTTCAGACAGTAATCTGAACCCACATGAAAAGAACAGAGAGTAAAGATAATTATGTAATTATAAAAGAAAGTATCAAAGCATATTTCTTCTCTTAACTGACTTAAAAAGCTATTGTATTAAACAATATGTGTATAAATGTATTATTGGGACTTTAACACAGAGAAATGCTATATATTTGACACTACAAGTGCAAGGAGATAGGTGAAAGAAAAGCTGTGTTGGAATAAGGAAATTGCACTAGTTGGTAACTTGAATTTACAGGAACAAAGAACCAGAAATGGCAAATAAGAAGGTTAATATAACAAACTCTATAAATAAGTACTTGTTCTCCTTTGTTCTCTCAGCTCCTTTAAAATACACAAAATTATATAAAGTATATAACAATGTATTTTTGGCTTTGTGGCATATCTAGATGTAATATGTATACCAATAATAGCACAACAAAGGGAAGAAGGTACAGGATTATATGGCAGCAACATTGCTATGTCTCACTGTAAATTGGTATAAATCTGAAATAGATTCTGAAAAATTAATATTTATATGATAAGCCTTAGAGCAATCACTAAGAAAATAACTTCAAAAAATGGTGAAAAAAATATTAAAGGAATTAAAATATTGCATTGGAAAATATTTGCTTGATGCAAAAGAAAGCAGTAAAGGAAGAATAGAGGAATAAAAAAGATGTGAGACATACAGAAAACAAAAAGTAAAATAGCAGCCATAAATTCAACTATAACCATAATAGCATTAAATGTGAATGGATTAAACAATCCAATCAAAAGGCAGAGACTGTCAGACTGGATTAAAAAAAAAGTCATGATTCAACTATATGCTGTCTACAGGAGATGCATTTTAAATTCAAAGATACAAATAGGATGAAAGTAAAAGGATGGAAAAAGATATATCATGCAAACAACCATAAGAAACCAGGAGTGGCTATTGCTAATATCAGACAAAACAAACAAAAGGCAAAAAAATGTTAATAGAGATAAAGAGGAGCATTTTAAAATCATAAAAGTGTCAATCTGTCATGATGCTATAACAGTTAACATATACACACCTAACAACAGAGCCGACAAATACATGAAGCACAAACTGTTAGAACTGCAGGGAGAAATAGACAATTCAAAAATAATAGTCAGAGGCTTTAATACTCTACTCTCAATAATGGATAGAACAGCTACGCAGAAGGTTAACCAGGAAGTAGAAGACTTGAACAATTCTGTAAACCTAACAGACATCTAAAGAAACAACAAGAGCCAGATAGACATTCTTCACTAGTGCACCTGGAACATTTTCCAAGATGGACCATATGGTAGACCATGAGAAAAATCTTGATAAATTTAAAAGAATTAGAATCATACAAAATATACTCTCTGATCATTATAGAATGGAACTACAGATCAATAACAAAATGTGAAAATTCACAAATATGTGGAAATTAAACAACCCACTCTTAAATGACCAATGGATCAAAGAAGAAATTGAAAGGAAATTAGAAAATACTTTGAGATGAATGAAAGCAAAGACACACATACCAAAACTTAGAGCAGAGCTTAGAGGGAAATTTATAGTTTTGAATGCCTATATTAATTAAAAAAGAAGAAAGATCGTAAATCAATAACCTAATCGTTCATCTTAAGATACTGAAAAAAAGCACACTAAACCTAAAGCAGTTTGAAGGAAGGAAGCAATAAAGATTTGAGCAGAAATTAATGAAAAATAGAATAGGAAAACAATAGAGAATATAAACAAAAGTAAAAGTTGTTTCTTTGAAAATATCAACAAAATTGACAAATCTTTAGGTAAACTGACCAAGCTAAGAAAAAAGAAAAAACTAAAATCACTACAGTTCACAGAGTTATGGAAGTCTTGGTTGATGAAGTAGCACATGCAAACAAAGACACACACACAGACACACACATACACATACACAAGTTGATTAAAAAGGGAAGACACAAAGCTGTTACTATCTTCTCATAAAAACCATCACAATCAACAAACAATGAGCACCATTAAAAGAGTGCAATTATGAAACAAGATGACATGAAAATACATAGTGTCCTTCTATATCAGAAGTAATAAACAAGAAGACTTAAAAGAATATAAAATACCATTTGCAATATAAAAAAAAATCCCTGCAAGATATGTAAGGATTAATCTAATGAAGAATGCATACAATGCAAATGGAGAAAAATTCTTTTAAAGGACATAGAAGACTTGTAAAAAAGGAAAAAAAATACTATGTTTATGAGTGAGGCATTCATGAAGATAATTCTCCCCAAATTAATCTGTGAATGTGTTATGTGGCCCTCTCCCTGGACAGCTCAGGTGGCGGGCTGCCGCTCGCAGACCTGGCCTCATTCCTGGGCGCTCCATCCATGTCAGGGAGAAGGACAGTGAAAAGAGAAAAGTGGGGAAAGAGGCAAAGGCAGATATCTTACTGACCTCTCAGTTTATAGAGGACCTTGAGGAGTGAACTGGACACAAGAACCCGTGGCAGCGAGTGACAGAGCAATCACCAGCAGGGGGAGGTGCAGACAACCCCAGAGTTTGGACCCACCTCTGTCAGTGACTCATGTCTGTCCACAGGTGACTTGGTGTGATGCAGGGTCACCATGTGCACAGTGAAGGTACTATCCCCACCACTATCCCCACCGTACCCTCCTCACGGGGTGGTCGTGAGGCTCCACAACAGAATGGAAGTATTCCTTGAAAAATGTGAGAACACTGTGTGGCATTCGAGGTGACAGTCCAGCTGTCTTGCTAAGACACACGAAGTGACACTCAGGGTCTGAACGTCAGTAACGCGCAGGTTTCTCATTTCTTATGTTACTCCTCAGTCCTGCAGCGGAGGGCCTTGGTTGGGCCAGGGTAAAATTGGAATCAGTGCCCAATTTAATAATAATTTCAGTAACTTAGGGACCCATATTTAACCTCCGGTTTAGCAATACACCTCCGAGGTACGGCCTTCAGTCCTCCATGAGGACAACAGACGTGGCTGCCGCAGCCTGTTCTCTGTGAAGCCCAGTTCCATTAGGTGGGGGAACGTGCAGCAAACTTGCCTTTGCAGCTGGCTGGGGGCTTAGTTGGAGGAAAGTGAAGAGGAAAGGACTCATCCCCACCAGGAACTTAGGGTGCTAATTGTAATGAGGGCCTGTGTAAAGCTCTTGATAGGAGGGGCCTCCAGCCATTAGGGCTGAGAACGGAGAAGCCCCTTCTGGGATGTAATCTGAACGCACTTCAGGTAGTTTTCAGAAACAAGTAGGACCTCTTTGGGATCGGATAAAGTCACCATGATTAAAGAATTTCATAGTAACTATTCCTTAGATCTGGAGGCTGAGACCCTTAGAGAAGAGGAGAAGCCAAGAAGATGTATCTGTCTGATTGCCTTATTTTATTTTTTAATTAACTAAATATTTATTAAATGGCTACTATTTTTAAAAACTTTACAATGACTTAATTTTTGGAATCTTAGTTTCCACATCTTTAAAAAATTGGGGAAAAAAATCCAACCTCCCTCACTCGGTCAAGCTCTCTTAGGAGTAGAGGGGACATGACCTTGCCTAAATTTGTCTCAGATACACCGGTTGGCTCTTTCTTGTAGTAATGTCAGTCTTGCCTTCTCTAGGAAGTGTGGGAAGTGTTCCCAAGATATTGCTTACATGTCCCTATCCCCACAGACTGGAATGGCTCCAAATTGCCTGGAGGGAATGGGTGGTTGCCAGCTGCCAATGAGGGTGATTTAGCACACAGTAAGAGAGCTGTGGGAATACTCCCTGTGGGTACCGCAGCTTACCTTGAGAAGAGTGGCCTGACTTCTTAGATGGGGACGAAAGGCTTCCTGTGGCGTGGAGGTCACCGAAGCATATTGCAGGATTTTCAAATAGTATACACCCACTGGGTAGAAACCCAGAAGGCTAATTATCCCTTGCTCGCTGACATCCAGGCCCGTGTCCTAAAAGTTTGGCTGTTAGTGAGAATCTAAGACCAAGAGCATTGCTGAGTTAGAGTGGGCTGCACCTTGGAGGCTAGACGCCCAAGAAGATAGACCCAATGGGGCAGTGATTGTCCAGCTGTGTTTCTTCTTGTTTATCTGAGCCTGTCATTGTGCCAGGTGGATGTAAAATGTGGTACAAAAAACCTGTTTGGAAGAACTATCAGAAAGGTGTTTCCTGCCTAGAAACTCAGGGTGTGTGAGTGTGCCACCATTCCTGAACCGAATCCACTCAGGTGCTGCCTGTGGACAGGAGGTTTGCCTGTCCTGGATGAGATGTAGAAAAGGCAAGGGCACCTCATGTTTCCAACAATTATAACCTACTTCATTCCAGCTCCCTCTTCTGTCCTGGCTTCTCCTGTTGATAGTTTGGTTTGGTCAGTTGGACAACATGCGAGGGGGGAGGAGGAGAAGGGATCGGCCTGCGAAACAAGTCCTTCATCCCTGGATAGGTGCAGCTCTCTCTCTTTTACTCTTCCTCTGTTCCAAAAATACTCCTCCGCCACCCTTGTTTGGCCCTGGGTTTGGAGGACCCAGGGCGCTGGGCTGGTGATGTTCCCCCTTGCACACTTCTTCTGAAAGCCATTTCTCATTCTCACTGGGACACGGAGAAAGAGGGCTCAGAAGTGAGGTCTGTTTTCACTGTAGCTTCTCTGAGTTGTGCTCATGGGGCTCTGGGTGGTGGCATCAGGGAATGGGGTGCAAGTGGCTGGGCGGAGGGGTGTTGGTGCTGATTCTGAGTGTAAGTGCGTAGAAACTGTCATGCTTTCCCAAGGCGGCATGGTTTGTATGCCTATGCGCGTACTCATTTCTCTGACTAAAATCCCAATTAATTTCTACCTAAACCAGTTGTAGTAATGTTATTTTTGTTAGAATGAGGTGATCTTGATAGAAAGTGACAGTCTCGTGGCTGGAGAGTGCTAGGGTGAGAACAGGAAGGTGTCAGGACTGTGTAGACGTGGGGTAGGATCCGTGGGATTGAGCAATTAGCTAGGTTTAGAGACAATGCTGAATGAGGTGGCAAGGCCTTTTCTGTGATTTGATAGAATCTGGTTTGCCACACTAGCTCTTCTGAGGAGGCGCTGTCTCTAAGGAGCAGGCCTATAATTTGGGTATATTGTGGTAAACAGAAGTACCTGAGATATGGCCCCAGGGTGCAAACAGCAGTTTATATATGGGCGTGGGTCAGTGGAGAAGAAGATTCTAATGTTTTTCCAGTCAATTAGAACATTTGCAGAGAGGATTAGAGTCACCAACATAACTGTGATTTCTCCCTCTCCCTTTTCTGTTATGGCCTGAGCACAGAGGTGCAGGACCGCCAGGTGAAAAGGAAATGGAGAAAATGGTAGGGTCATTGCATTATCAAAATTGCCCTTGAGGAAAACAGTCTGCTCATGGCTAAGGTGGAAGAAGGCTGGGGACAAGCTGCCAAAAACACTTTTGATGTCAGCCTGGCTTGCAATTTGGGAGCTGTCCTGAAGGGAATGTTTTTGAAATAAAGATTTAGGATATATTAAAAGAAAGTCCTCTGATGAACCCTGGAAGTAAAAACCAGGTTAAACAACAAATAAAAAAACAGTCTGAATTAGTGAGAGACGTACCAAGAGCATCTTGGAATTTTATTTATTTAAAAATGTGCTTTTTTGCGACTATTTACTTCAGCTTTTCAAGTTTAAACATTGCTACTTAAAAAGTGTCATTTTATCATGGAGAGTTTTGTGCACACACAAAGGCAGACAGACTCTTTTAGGCAATCCCCATGTACTCATCACCCAGTCTCCATGGTGATGCACCCAAGCCTGGCCTGGTCTATCCACACCCCAGGCATACTCCCCGCTCCCATATTATTTTGAAGCAAATCTCGTAAATCACATCATTTCCTCCATAAATATTTCAGTGTTTTTCTCTAAAAAACAAGCATTACTCCTTTAATAAACAAGATAAACCTTTTGCTCATCCATCCAGGCCTGGGGGGAGATGAGCCGTGTGACAGGTGAGGTCATACTTAGGTGATCTTTGCTCCCCTTGGGGGATCCAGAGCCCGCCAGCATCTTGAGTTCCTGACCTAGAAATTTACACTTGGAACAGAATAGAAAATGATGCAATGTGTGATAGCCCCCGTGCTGCAATGGCCACTCCTCAGTGAGTGCAGGACAGTGTTTTACGGTCAGCCATGTTCCCAGCCAGCCAGTATTAACTGGGTCATTTAGCTCCAAGCAGACTTAAGTTACTAACTGCAGAGGAAGGAAGGAGAAATTAGGAGTTTCAGCATGTTCGAGGGAAAAGAGATGGGTTTTCATTTGAGGCATACTTTCATTGTCTGAATAGGGCAGGATGGGCACAGTTAGAAGTGGAACACAATGCAATTGGCACCCACAGGCAGACATGCTTCCCTGTTTCAGGAACCACACACAGGTGACAAAGCTGGAGGGAACCTTGTTCCGAAGCTGGAGGGCATCCTGAGTGTGATTGTTGAGTTTATGTGTCAGCTTGATTGGCCTAAGGGATGCCCAAATGGCTGGTAAAACATTATTTCTCATGTGTGTGTGTGAGAGTGCTTCTGGAAGGGATCAGCATTTGACTCAGTTTTCCAAGTAAAGAAGATCCACTCAAACCAGTGAAGGTGGGCTTCATCCAATCCATTGGGGGCCTGGATAGGACAAAAAGGTGAAGGGGGCACAACTTCTCTCTCTTCTTGAGCTGAGATATCCATCTTTGCCTGCCCTCAGACATCAGAGCTCCTGATTCTCCTGCCTTTGGACTCAGACTGAATTATAACACCAGCTTTCCTGGTTTTCCAGCTTGCAGATGGCAGACTGTGGGACTTCTTGGCCTCCATAACTCTGTGAGCCAATTCCTATAATAAATCTCCTCTTATCTCTCTCTCTCTCTCCATCCCATTGATTCTATTTCTCTGGGGAACACTGACCAATACTCTGAGTCCTGGACCCCTGATTTCTCTCTCACTCTGCCCCTGGGGTCCAAGGTCAGCAGTAAGGACGGAAGAGTCAGGGGTGCCAATCTTCAGGCTTATTTTCCTAAGATAGGGTGGGCTGCATTAACAAGCATTTTTCATGCTCTTTTTTTCCAATGTGTGCTCATAGCAAGCCTGTGCACTGACTGTTTTCATTCTCCATTTCACTGTGAGTGTGCTGGTGCAGCAGCACACTAAGAGAGCAGGGGGTCACACTCTTGGAGATGCAATCTAAGGACAAGTCGTAAAGCTGCCCCTTGCAGGTTTAATAATTTCAGGAGTGTGATTCCCTCTCTGATTCTTGAGTTTCAGCTATGAGCTGCTTTCTGATGGGGCCATCAGGCAGTGCTCTTCCAGACTTAAACCCTCTGTGGTTTCTAAGTGGGGCCAGCTCCACCGTGAATCTGTGCCTGGAAAAAGTGGGTGTGTCATGCTGCTAATTATGGGATTCAAGTCCCAACTGGACAGAAGAGACCAGAGGGCCTCTGTAGCTCTGGTTCTCTGTGTGAGCAGGGACCTCAGTCATCACAGCTCTCACCTGGGAAAAAGAACCACCACCATTTCCCAGACCTACAGGGAATTTGCCACCAGAAAGTTCTCCAAGCCACACAGAGAAGAAAAAGCATAGGGTGGAAGTCAGAAGACATGCATTTGAGTCCCAGATCTACCACTGGTTGACTTTGGGACCCCCAATTTCTCACCTATGGAAAGGGACAGTTGTAGTAGTATTTTCAAGGTTGTCATGGAAGTCAAATTAGATCATATCATCTTTAAGATCGTTACATGTTTTATTGTTCCTGTTGTTGTCATTGTTATTTTAAAAGTCGTTGGATGCATCAAAAATGACAGTGGTCTACCTCTCTCAGTAGCATGCTGATACTACAGCCAGTAGCTAGACAAGGATTATTCCAACCCAGCTGTTCATTGGCTGGCGTCATTTTAATGAAGACTACCACTCCTTCATCCCTCCCTCTCTTAAAAAAATGTATAAAGAATCTTCTTGATAATTAGTTCTAGCAACACCAATGCTAAATTCATTCTCATTTTGATTTCCTGGCCCCAACCCAATTCTTCCTGAGTGGGCTGGCTGCAGTTTTTCTTTCCTTGTTTTCTTTTCCCTGAGGACACAGAATATTCACAAGGCACAACATTTTCCTTTAAAAAGATTTCCCCTAAAATCCAAGTGTTATTAATGAATCTTCAGTCCCTCCTGGAAAACACTGACCCAAATAGCAGACACAATTTAAAAACCACACAGTCATGCAATGGCCTTCGAGTCTGTACCTGCTTCTCCCCTCTGCTCTGTTGTCCTCGGCTTGTAGAATGTATTTAGAATGTCACAGAAGAGGGTTTCGTAGTATTTGACACTGTATTGTTTTATATTTTCTTGCCAACTTGATGATGGATTAGAAGGGATTGAAGCTCATTTATGAAATCCTCAACTATTTCATAGTAAATAAAGTTTCTGAAAAATAAGCTTCATTTATTCATTTATTCAACAACCATTTGTCGAGTGTCTGCAATGTGCAGACACTTTGCTAGGCCTTGTAAAGAGTACAAGGGTGAGAAATTCAGGTTCCCGGCCTCAAGGAGCTATATCGAGGAAGCAGGTAGGAAAACAAGTAGAGAGAGAAACATGTCAGAAGACAGAGGAAAGAGTGTAGATTTTGCCTGGAAGCACGGAGATAACTTCCTGACTCGGCTCACTTCTTACTGCTCCACCGTCTGCACGGTCAGTGTCTTCATCCTCTTGCCTCTGCCAGCTCCCATAGACCTCACTTCTGAGTCTGCTGGCCTAGTCACATCTCATCTGAAGGTGGGAATGGCCACTTCCCATCTTTTGATGTCTTACCTCACATTTGCACTTTCCCTAGCGCAGGGATTTTGTCCTGTGTCCTTTGGATGATTGTCTGAGGGATTCCAAAGTATTTCCAGAGAGGGAAGGCAGACGGTTACTGACTCTAAACCCACCTCACCTACCCCCTTCTCCCTCTCTCTTCTCTCCAGCTGGCGAGTTTGCATGAGCTGGGGGCTCAGAGTCCCATTGGTGCTGGAACTTGACTGAGGAAATGTGAGGACATGGATCCCATGGGCCGTTATACTCAGGTCCTCGCTGACCACCTAATATGAGCTTCTCTCTGTGGTTGGCCAAACTGAGCCACCCTGGAGGTAGGGCAGGGGTGGGAGAGTGGAGGCCCTCTAGGGCTGATAATGTTCCTGGGGAACCAGAAATTAGCAGAAAAAACTGTTATGTGCTCAGCCCTGCACTGGGCCTTGCTGGAATGTGCAGGTAGGGCTGGGGATGGGTTGTGGCCTTCCAGGAACCATAGTTATACAGGGTTTACCATACATACAACTGTATACCATACATATACAGTTTAATGTATATGGGGTGTATAGTTGAGTAGGACAAATTAGAAATTCCCCAGGCCATGTGTGCTCAAAGCCTAAAGAAGATCAGAGGTTGGAGGGCTAAAGGTGCTCAGAGGAGCAGAGGCTCTCTAGTCTTCAGTGGTCAGAGAAGGTTCTGGAAAAAGGGTTGGGCAGAAAGGTAGAGCTGGGGATCAAAGATTCTGAGTGATTTGATGAGGCTGAGAGGGGATTGCATGATGTCACTTTTGATTCCAAAAGGTTTAGAAGTGGTGCTTCGTAATATTAATTGATCTATCCATTCATTTTGGATTGAGTCTAAGACCGGTGTGAATTCTAAAAAAAGATCCCTTTTCATTCCATTGCTTTACTTTCTCATTGTATCTCTTTCTTTGCCCTAAATAGAGATATTAGATTCTCCCTATGTTTAGATTTTATTTTTTAACAATTCTATGGATAATCATTGTTAACGACGGTCTGTAGCAAGCAGTTTACCTAGTCAAGCTTTGGGCATAGTATATTCTGAACAAACGTTTGTAACTACCGCATTTGTGTGAATGATTCTCCATCTAGAACTCAACCAGTATCTTTTGCTGATCTCCAGGTCTATATACCCGACTGTTTGCTGGGTTTCCACCTGGATATCCCATAGGCACCTCAAAGTTAACATTTCCAAAGCTTTTCGTCATATCTGTCATTACGCACCCCGCCCCCCACCATACACACACACTCGACCTGATTCTCCTTCCTCAAAACCCTACAGCCAAAGCTCTAGGGTCATCTCCGACACTTTCTTCTGCCTTCCTCACCCTCTGCCAGAGCTGGTGTCTAAGTTCCACTTCTAGCTACTAAATCACTCTCAATCCCACCCCTTCTCCTCACCCATCACTGAAATTTTAGCCAAGATTCCTCAGCACATTTCTTAGATTATTCAGTAGAATGTGAATTGGTAAGCTTGCCCTGAAATAAAAATCTGACCAATCAGTCCCTTGCTTGACACTTACCTGTGGGTTTGTCTGTGGGGTGATGACTAAACTTCTTAGTGTGGCTGACAAAGTCCTTCTGGCTCCCCTCCTCCTTTCTAGCCTACTTCCTCATTCCCCCGGCAAACTCCTCGTGATCTTGACCACGCCCACATTTGCACCTTGCTCTCTTTGCATGTGCCCGTCAAGGTGCCTGCTGTATTACCTTGTCCTCATGTCCATGTCTGGAAAAGTCGGTGTCCAGGACCTAACATCGTCTCTCTATTGAAGCTTTCTCAGACTGCTCCAGCCAGGGTCACCCCCTCACATGGGTTTCTGTGCCACCCTGGGTTACCACATTTTGTTGTAATTATATTTAAATCTGTATTATGATGATCTGTCAGACTGAGAGGGAAGTGATTACGGTTACCTGTCACGGACACTTCATTGCCTAGCTGAATGCTCTGTGTTTGTTAATGGTTAAAATAGAAAGGATCTTAGATCTTAAACAGTCTTTCCTAGTTTAATTCCTCTTCAATTCATTTATTTACTCATTCATTCATTCGCTCCTTGTACAAACATTTACTGAATATGTACTATGTGGGAACCCTCTTTCTCTCTCTCTCTCTGCGACAAAGCCTTGATTAAATAGACATAAAAGAGAAGCAGCTGCCAATCCTCCTCCAGGAAGCTCTCTCCACAGGTCTTCATTTAAGAATCCTGGAGCTTCAGTTTTTCTTTCGTCAGCTTTTTCCTTAATGGCCAAACTCATGGTGGCAGTGACAATGGATTCTGCATTAGTATTAAAAATTTATTCAATAAATAATGGATTAGAACCTCTGTTTAATAATTATTAATGCACTGCAATTTCAGTTGCCCAAATCTCAAGATGTTTTAAACATAACTAATTGAAAACACAATTAATAGCAACTTGCCAAAATAAATCTGAAAGGCATAACACCCTTAAAAGCTTCAGACTATAAGAGCAAAAATTCAAAAGCAGCCCCCTCCCCACACTGCACCAAGATGCAGAGTTCATGAGGGCTGGGCAGAGACTCTGGGAAGGATGGTGGCAGCTGGCAGCGTTTAGGACATGAAAGTTGGTTTAATGGTAGATTCTCTGCAGCTACTGAAACTTTAGGTGACCACTTCATTATGCTGGGTGTAGGGAGGAGGTTTTGCCTGATCAGTATGCTGTGCTCAAACACTTATGTCAGATGGGCCCTTAGAGAGAGGCTG
Source organism: Tapirus indicus (assembly GCA_031878705.1). Lineage (NCBI taxonomy): Eukaryota > Metazoa > Chordata > Mammalia > Perissodactyla > Tapiridae > Tapirus > Tapirus indicus. Next base: position 18,817,019 of record CM062923.1, on the reverse strand, counting down.
AGTCAGTGACCTCATTATGTGCAAATTCAGCAAAGCAAAGGCCAATTCCTGGGGCCTGGCAGTGCATGTGGTGTGGCGTTGCCTCAAGTTAAGTCACAGGATGAGTGAGTGGCAGACCTGTAGCTGGGAAACCTGGTCTCCTAGCATCTCACCCACTAGCTTTGGTGTCTCCCATGTTCTTTCTGGGGCTGGTTCTGCTTATCCTGATTCAGCAAAAATGGCACATGTAGGTCTTTGTATCAAGGGCCTAAGACAAGGGCCCCGTGACTTTCTTGTTTCAACAACAGTCAGCAAAGAAAGGAAATGCATCGAGGCATTTATAGGTTGGGCCCTGGACTGGTTTTTGGATTCTAGGATCCCAGAAGGGCACTGAAGGAAGGTACTGGCTTCTGGGTTGGGTTTAGCATGGGTGAGCATGAATTTTTTTCCCCACTTTTCATCTTTTTATATCTGTTCCTATTCCACTTTCTATCCCAGGAAGGTTCTCTCCTTCAGATTCACTTTTGGACTTGGGTACGCTGGTGTCCCAGCTTCCATCAGTCCTTCATAGGTTTTTTTGGGGGTGGGTATTCAATGAGACATTGTAGGGAAATTAATCAACAACAGGATCAGCCAGTGGTAGGCACTCTACACGTGGTAATTCCCCTTTCACTCCCAGCCTTGTCCACTGCTCCCGCATGGTTAACCTATATCCAGGATTCTGAACGCTGTTGTGGGCATCCTTTCAACAGAATAATATGGTTATTGGACACATAGATGTTATTCCTGGAAAATAGGAGGTAGCTAAGAAGAAGGTTGTCCCATTCTGGGAGTCAGTCTGGAGAGCGACTTGGCTGGAGCTTAAGGTACAGATAAGAGGCAATAAGTGATGTGAGCAGAGACATAGGATGGGAATGTATTGCAAAGTATGGGAGAACCAGGCTAGTGAGTTTGATTTTCATCTCAATATTGACAATAAAGGATTTTTAAGCTAGAAAGAGGCATGGATTTTAGCTCGATCTGTGTACTATGGAGCCATGATTCTTAAACATTAGTGTGCATCAGGATCACCTGGAAGGCAGGTTAAAACTCTAATTTCTGGACCCCACCTCCGCAGTTTCTGACTCAGTAATTCAGGGGTGGAGCCTGAGAATTTGCATTGCTATTAAGTTTCTAGGTGATGTTGATGCTGCTGCTCCAAAAGCTGTACTCTGAAAACCACTTGGGTAGAGGATGGCCTGGAGGCGGGTAGGCCCATAGCCATGGAGCTATTTAGGAGATTGGCATAATAACCCAGCTGTAAGAGGATGAGAGTCTGATTTAAAACAGGAGCTGAGGCTCTAGAAAGAGGGGGACACACCACAGAAGAAGAGTCAGCAAAGTTTGTTGGCCCAACAGGATGAATGGGAAAGATAGGAGAATCTTCTGTGGTTTTTCTAACTGGGAACCTGAAAGAATGATGTTGCTTCTCACAGGGAAGAGCATGGAGTAGAGGCTTCCTGGTAGGATGGAGGACAATTGCTTGGCTCATGGTTCTAAATGATCCCAGATGCAGGTGCAATGAGAAATCTGAGGGGTGGCAACTGCTTCCAGCCTGGGACCTTGAGTGTGGCAGGAGTGTGGCCGCAGGAGCAATATTCCCAGGAGGGGACCACAGGGCTAGGGCTAGAGTGGGTTAAGTGTGGTGACTAGCACATAGAACTTAAGGGGATATCACTCAGCATTGTGCAAACATTGCCCAACCCTGAATGCGAGCGCCTTGTTAAATTTTGTGCCCCAGGTGCCTCGCTCCACTCACCCTGGCCCCAAGATTTGGTGAAGCTGTTGCTGTTGCTTCAAGTCTAGAAGGGGCCTGGTGAGGTCAGCAGGGTGAGAGAAGGGCTGTGGACCCCAACTATATATTGAATCCCATCATTGTCCATATTGGAACAAAGTCATATTCCATCACTTTTTGCACCTGTCCATGTACACCTGTACATGTCTTGTATGGATCCAAGTTTTGTGTCCACAGGACTGTTGAATGGGGTGAGTCACCAGAGATGGCTGGAAAATTTTACAAATCTGTAGCGCCCTCTCTGTATGATGTGGAGGCAATCCTAAGGCACTAGCAGTGCCTGGTATTCCTGCATTGGCTGAGCCAATGAACAGAGCCAGCTGTTCTGTAGAAGGGCAAAGATAGAGTCTTGGAGCGTCTTTCTTGAGCGTAAATATACTTTGTTGTTGTTTGTTTTTGTTTCTGTTTTTGTTTTAAGGACTTAATCTATGGAGCACCATAACGCAACCAAAGAAATCCAGGCTTAATCTCTAAGCATTCATCTCCCAAGTTCAGATTTTTCTTCCATCTTTTCAGCTGGTGCATTCCCCAACTTCTGAATTTCTAAAAATACCCAGCATGGTTCCCTCTACAAAACACCAGCACCCTGCCAGCTGTTAAATAAATAAACTCAAAACAAAAATGCTATAGTTGTGAAATAAGATATATTTAATTAAATAAAAAAGGAAAAGCAAGTGCTATTACAAGGACATAAAACTGTAAGGCATAAGATAAAAACTAAATTACTATAAGGCAGCTCGATTCAATCTAATCCTTAAAGATAAAGATGAAACCAGAAAATTGCATGTATTGAGAAATCAACATAAGCCCTGAGCAAATATTAACTAGCGGTCTATAAACTGGTTGATAATAAACAGTACTATGAACATTAGGATTAGGGAAGGAAATGGAAACGGAACCACATCGAAGTGTGGGGGACTTGACTTCGTCTCTCCATCCTGCTTGGAGCAAGCGTTTGTGGAATGATTTAGTTAGAGTGACTCTTCCATTAGCTAATTTCAGTAAATCTGAGAGGAAAAATCAAATGGCATAGAGGTACCTGGGCAAATTTCTATCTATCATCTTTTGAAAGACACAAAGATTGATGAGATCTCATCTTACCAGGCTATAAAATGGAGCTTGCAGATAAAATGTTTGCCTTTTACTGTGGGTTTCTAACTTAGCTATTGACATGATTTTAACAGTGTCTTTAAGCATGAAGAATGATCCAATTACATGTTAAGTAGCCTTTTTTTATAGTTCTAATAAAGGTTCATTTAGACGTTTATACTGACAACTCACTTCTTTGGAAGGGCATTTTTCAAGTTACCTGAGAAAAGAGGACATTTTCTGGCTGCAAAAAAAAGAAGCCTGCTATTAGCTAGAGAATGTTGCTCCAGCTATCAGAGACGCCATTTGTATAGAGGCTGGGTCTTCTGATGGGGAAGTCAGCAGCAGCAGCTGGAAAAATCAAGCTAATTCACAGGTGAAGATGCCCTCTTTGTTGCAGTTTCAGGCTCTGGAATAAAGACGCTCCTTTGAGAGCATTCATGCATTTCACACCCCACACAGGGAGCTTCAGAATACAATCTGAATGGGAAACCGCCTCAGGAGAGTGAGAGGGATGGCTCTGACAGGCAGGGAATGCAGTCCTCCATCAGATCAAGGTCCAGGGACAGTCAGGTCCTCTGAGGGAATCAGAAGGCCCTTTGGGGACAGAGTTAGTGTTCTTAGGCCCCTGGGGATGCAAGTGACCTGGGGGATCTTAAAAACATAGTTGTTTTTTTTTTTGCCTCTAGTGAGACTCCAACTAAAGTGTTCCTGACAGAAAAAGAGATGTCTATGTGCTCTTAGCTCTGGGAAAAAATCTCCACAGCCTCCTGGAGTTAGGACATAGGCTTGAGTCTTGTCATTAACTCATTGTGAATCTTCTTGAGGTCTCAAACTCTTGCTGCTAGTTCCTTGAAGAAAAGAGCTTGTATTAGTTTGCTAGGGCTGCTGTAACAAAGTACTGCAGACTGGGTGGCCTAAACAACAGAATGTATTTTCTCACAGTTCTGAATTCTACAAATTCAAGGTTAAGGTGTCAGCAGGGTTGGTTCTGAGACCTCTCTCCTTGGCTTATACATGGCCATCTTCTCCCTGTGTCTTCACATGGTCCTTCCTATGTGTGTGTCTGTGTCCAGATTTACTCTTCTTATAAAGATTCCAGTCATATTGGATTAGGGCCAACCCTAATGATCTCATTTTAACTTAATGACCTTTTTAAAGACCCTATCTCCTTTGCCTCATGCCTGTTGGAATGGTCATCATCAAAAAGACAAGAGATGACAAATGCTGGTGTGGATGTGGAAAAAAGGGAACCCTTGTGCACTGTTGGTGGGACTGTAAATTGGTATAGCCACTATGCAAAACAGTATGGAGGATTCTCAAAAAATTAAAAATAGAACTAACATATGATCCAGCACTTCCACTTCTAGGAATGTACTCAAAGGAAATGAAAACACTAACTCAGGAAGATATCTGCACCCCCATGTTCATAGCGGCATTATTTACAGTAGCCAAGACATAGAAACAACCTAAGTGTCCATCAATGGATGAATAGATAAAGAAGTATATAATAGAATATTATTCAGCCATAAAAATGAGGGAATTCTACCATTTGTGACAACATGGATGGACTTTGAAGGCATTATGCTAAATGAAATAACTCGACAGAGAAAGACAAATACTGTATGATCTCACATATATGGAATCTTAAAAAAACACACAAAAAACCAAACTCATAGAAAAAGAGATCAGATCATATTTATGGTTACCAGAGGTGAAGGGTGGCAGGGAGGGAGAGTTGGAGGAAGGTGGTAAAAAGGTACCAACTTCCAGTTATAAGTACTAGGGATGTAATGTACAACATGTCGACTAGAGCTAACAGTGCTGTATGACATATAGGAAAGTTGTTAAGACAGTAGAGCCTAAGAGTTCTCATCAGAGGGACAAATTTTTTTTCCTTTTTTCTTTTCTTTTTATTGTGTCTATATGAGAAGACGATTATTAGCTGAACCTATTGTGGTAATCATTTCACAGGATATATAAGTCAAACCATCATGCCGTGTGCCTTAAACTTATACAGTCATGTATATCGTTTATTTCTCAATAAAACTGTGAAAAAAAAAAAGACCCTGTCTCCAAATACAGTCCCGTTCTGATGTACTTAGGGTAAGGACTTCAACATATGAATTTTGGGTGGGGGGCACAATTCAGCCCATAACAGGGCTGCATCTTAATCCTCTTTGTATGTCTGGGAGAACAAATACATCTACTTCTCACTCTGCTTCCAGACAATTGCTCAATATAGGGGGTGGGGGTGGGCAAAAAATAAATGTCATCTATTCCCCCATTCTTTTAATAGAGAGAAAGAGGGAAGCTGCCCTAAGAACTTCTGTTGCAGGGTAAGGAAAGCTTTACTTTCAAAGCTTCTGCAAAAGTGATTCTCAGCCATGCCTGGGCCTCCTTTCCAGAGCTTCTCATCTAATGGATCTGGGGTAAGGTCCAGGCATGGATAATTTTTCAAAGCTCCCCAAGCGATTCCGCTATGTAGCCAGGGTTGATAAACCACCGTCCTCGGAGTCTCTGGGTGCGTCAGTGTGATCCTCAAGGGCACACGCTTTTGTTCCGCAAGTCATTTCTGAGGCCTTGGTGGACCCCTGCATGTGGTCTGGAAGTGGGAGAGAAGACCCCTGGCTGTTTTACATAATAATGTACAGGGATTTTCACGGTGGTCAGGAAAAAAATCTTTACAGATTATGTAGCCTTTAGGAAAATGTTTTTCTTTTGGATTTAGACTACGCTGTCTCCTGTATCTGAGAATAACTGTATGTTCTTGAGAAGACTGTATGTGTGTATTTGTGTATGTGACTGAGAATATCTCAAGAACAGTGAGGTGCCAAAGCTTCCCCTGTGTCTCGATGACATGAACATGGAGAGCCACCACCCTGAAGTGACTTGCTGAAAGCACCAGTGGATCATTCCAGATTGAATAAGTCTGATCATGGAAAGAATAGTGTCTCAAGGATTGCCCTGTTGAGCAGAAGGGTTGGAAGAAAGGCTGAGACCAACGTCCAGGGGTAAAGCGTGTGGAGGGTCAAAAACTGAAGGGCTGAGGCGGGGCTCTCTTTCAGGAGATGGGCTGGCCGACCTGACACTGAGGTGTGCTCCTGAGAGTTTCTCCAGGGAAGAGCTTATTATTGCTCTTGAATTTTAGGAAAATCATATTGTATCTCATTTAGATTGCACCATCCCCACATTACCATTCCTCATAGTTGCCCGCACACCTTTGGTAGCGTCTGTTCATACTCAGCCCTTGTAGAACAAAGGGAAAAGCCATAAAGGGAAGTATGGGGGGCTCCTCTCACTCCCCTGCCCAGACCAGGGCATCAGTGGAGGTGTATAGTGCAGCTGGTCCACCGGCTGCACATGAGAAATAATTGAGGGCTTTTCAGAGCTGCTAATGTCTGGGCCCCACCTTGACCAGTTACATCAGTCTCTGGGAGTGGGGCCCATGCAGCCAACAGGCAGAAGCAGGGATATAGAGATGGATGGTGGTCCTTGAGCTCCAGGTAGTGAGGGCCAAGCCATAGGGTAACTCTGAGAGAAGCATGGTAAACAGCAGGTGAGACAAGCCTATGTCTCCAGGTATCCCAGATGGAGATGAACTGCGATGTGTTGGTGGGAGTGACATCTGGACTACTGTTATACCTTAGAACCTGGTATAGAGCTTAGCATGTAGGCAAACATGGTTCCTACAGCACTCACCTGTATACTTCTGTCATACACTTCTTGCAAAGATTGGAATGTCTGCCAAAATGCTGGACAAGTATGATATAGCAGAAATATATAGGTAGTATATTAGAATTGTTCTTATGTTTTAACCACATGCTTCCTATTTCAATCCCCTCCACTCCACTCTCAAATCAAAATCAATAGGGACTCCTTGGCCACAACCCTTTGACTAAGTAAATATTTATTGAATATTAACCATGTGCTCAGCACATGGACTTCCGGCGAGCTTACAGTTGACATGTGAGGATAAAGTGTGTCCACATGAAAATATACATTTCTACACACACCTCAATACTTTGGGAATAGCCTGTTGCATATCTGGGCAAGCTCTTAGAGGAAGGATTGCTCCCTGTTGGCTGGAAAGAGGCTGGATCCAAGGAGAGTTAGAGATTTGAGCTAGGCCTTACAGGATGGGGATGTTTATATGGCTGAGTGAAGGGAAAGGGCCTTCTTGGTAGAGGTAATCACATAGGGGCTGACATGATGTATATGATGGGGAGTAGGGAGATAGTGGGCAGTGACATGTAAGGCCTGACTGCGGGATTTGCCACGGGGAAGATGCAGGAGACGTTACATGATAGAGCAGGGCACTTTGGAGGTGCTGGGCAGAAATGTGGGCGAGTGGTGGGTGGGTAGACAGTTATTACTGGTTACCTGGTCATGCTGCCCTGCACTCCCCCTTCTCCCAATTCTGTGGTGCTGTGACCATTAAGGCAGGGAGCCATTGAGAAGGTACTGAAGACATGTCTCTGAGGGGATGAACACTAAGTAGACAAGGGTAGGGATGGGGGCCGTTGAGTAGAAATCAAGGGGAAAAAATCTGACAGGAAGAAGCAATTGCTTTATTTTAATAGTAAAGGGATGAAAAAGTAGATTAGATATGGATGATTTCATGCCAGACTCAAAGGCTCCTTAAAGTATTCCTGCCCCTTCAGCTGTCTCCTCTTAACACTATATGGCCGCATTCCTGACCTACCTTAAGGAGTCCTATTTTCCAAGTCATTAATTGTTTTCTTGCATTCTTAGAGATTTTCAGGTTTCTCCTAATCCCTCCCAAATCCTGTGCATTTCAGAGGTAACCTGGAGAGGCTCAGAGTGCCCTAGAGATGCTGATAAATCTCCAAATACTTCCTCTGGTGGAGGAGCTTTTTCATCTTCCGCCCCTGCATTTAATTCATGTGTGTGTGTGTTCACACCCTGTGTGCAGGGGGCAGGAACTGACTGAACACAAAGCAAATAAACTCCAGCCCTCACTTTGCAGAAGAAAAGTGGGCTATACAGGAATTTCTAGTAAGTCCATCATAAAATCAGATATATATTAGTAGGGGAAAAAAGGAACTCTGGTTTATATAGAATGTCATCCTACAGAACTGATAAGCTTTTAAATCACCCCTGATAGGAAAAACAACAGTGACATAAAATCACATCAATAAGGCTATGTCATTCATAATAAGTCACGAAATTTAAACAAAAAGAAAAATTCTGAAATTGAACGTATAGGTCAAAATCCTGATGAGTCAGAGAATTTTGTAGACATCATTCATCTTGATTGTTTGCTGAGTGCTTTGTGTCCAAGGGATTCCTTTTTCCCATGGTTTGAACTTGCCAGCCTCCTCCCCTGGCTCTACTCAGAGCCCAGTGGACCCTGCAGGGAGGTCAGAGGCACCACGGGACAAGGGGAAGCAGCCCCTGGGACAGAGCTTGCTGTGCACGGGGCTGGGTTAGCCAGATGGGGACCAGTAGGCTCCAAGCTTGTGCCTGCACAAACTGTCCTACTCCTGTGGGACATCCTGACTGCTCCTATATCCAACTAACTGCCAGCCAGGGCCTCATTTGGAGCTGTCAGGACATCACAGGGTGTCTGTATTGCTTGGTGAAGATGAGGAGCCAGAGCGGAGGGGAAAAGAGTGGGACTTGGGCTCTCCCATGCCCCCTCCAAGTTTGGGTGTACAGATGAGGCAAAGTTGTGATTAAAAGGAACAGTGACTCTCTGTAAAATGTGGGGATGGGAAGCAGTGAAAGTTTCCAGGGGAGGAGCAGGGAGTCAGGAAATGCTTGGTGGGGCCCTCTGAGGAGCAGAGTGACAAGGGGGGGAGTGCCCTCTAGGGTCACCGAGCATCAAGCACTCGAAACAAAGGCCCCCTGCTCTGGGGGGCATGGTCAGCCTTGGCAGCCTTAATGAGGCAGGTAAGGGTGCCCTCAGGTGACTCGTGGGGTGTGAGGTGGAGGAGTGTGTGCCGGTCCAGGAGACTGGCTGGGCCTGCCCTGGAGGCTGCTGATCCCAGCGACAGAGGGAAGGTGCTGATGGCAGGTGGAGGCTTGAAGTAACAGGAGGGGCTCCCTTGGCCTTCCCGCCTTCTGCCCAATGTGCCAAGGTTGGCCCAGGCCCTTTGATTTCTCTCTGTGCCTGGGGAGGGTGTGTGTGTGTGTGTGTATGTGTATGTGTGTGTCTGTGTCTGTGTCTGTGTGTGTGTGTGTGTGTGTAGGGTGGGAGGGACCTGGAATGAGAGGGCAGATGTGAAAGTCCCCAGAAGCCAGCCTACCCTTCACCTATTTTCTGTATAAGGGAGGCAAGTTACAGAGATGAACACTTTGGTGTTATCACTTTCCTTCTGCCCCTGTCCTGGGCTGGAGGCCTAGGGGCAGGCCTGTTGCATGGACATAAACAAAGAACAAAAAGGTTGAAGTGAGTTTAATGGGGATGTGTTTCTTTGCTAGGGCTGCCCAAACAAAGTACCACAAACAGGGCAGCTGAAACCACAGAAATTTATTGCCTCCCAGTTCTGGTGGCCAGAAGTCGAAGATCAAGGCGTCGGTAGGGTTGATTCCTTCTGAGGACTGTGGGGGAGAATCTGTTCCTTGACTCTCTCCTAGCTTCTGGTGGCTTGCTGACATCTCTGGTGTTCCTTGGCTTGTAGACACATCACCCTGATCTCTGACTTCATCTTCACATAGCATTCTCCCTGTGCGCATGTCTGTCTCTGTGTCAACATTTCCCCTTTTTATCAGGATGTAGTCATATTGGATTAGGGGCCACCCGAATTACCTCATCTTAACTCAATCATCTGCAAAGACCATAGTTCCAAATAAGGTCACATTCACAGATACTGGGGGTTAGAACTTCAATATCTTTTGGGGGGACAGAATTCAACCTATAACAGGGGGAAGGGTGCCACTGGGCTGCAAGGAATATGGAGAAGAATGTGAGTTTCAGGAACAGGCTAGCTTGCAGACCTACAGCATGTGAGCTGGGTGACTCATTCAATACTTGTGTTCTTAGCTGTAAAACCAGGGTTTCCAGAGGGCTGCTTCACAGAGCTGATGGGAGGGTGATAATGTAGCTAAAGACCCCTTGATTTGTGAAGAGGAGGCACCTATCAGTGGTTATGGCAATAACGCACAACCCATATGTTCTCTCACTGAAGAGAGCAGTAATATTCTTAGTGCCCTGTTTTCTCAACTGTGAAATGGGTTGAATAAATAGTGCGTTACCTGGGCATGTAATCCTACAGAGTGATGGTTATAAAAATGGGTGGTAATGTACGTGCTGGCAGCAGGCCATGCCTGCGAATGGGGGCAGGGAGTTAAGATCAACAAGGAAGAGAAGACCCAGGGGATTTGCTTAGGCCATGGGGAGAAGGGAGGAGGTACTGCATAGACAGGTTCAGACAGGGCGGAGAGCAGCAGGTGTTAAGTAGTACAGCACCGAGACAGGAGATGATCCTAAAGCTTTGCCTTCTGTTGTGTTCCACAGGATGCTGAGATTCTGATTCCAATTAATTCCAGTGTGTGGGTTTTTTCCCCACACCAAGCAAATCTCTGACACCAGCTGGGTGTCCTACAATTCATCTCAATTCTGACACTATCTACCTGGAGATAGCATTAGGTCCCATAGGTTAAGGGCTCAGTCCTACAAAACTGACCCCCACCCCCAGTTCAGATGCCCATTACAAGTCCAGGTTGTCACCTGTGCTTCTGACTGATGGGCTATAAATGGGAGGTTCCCTTGATCTCTTCCTTGGGTTTGATTAATTTGCTAGAGCAGCTCACAGAACTCAGAGAAACATTTTACTTAGTAGCTCACCAGTTTATTATAAAAGGATATAGCTCAGGAACAGCTAGATGGAGGAGATGTATAGGGCAAGGTGTGGGGAAGGGGTGCAGAGCTTCCATGTCTTATCTAGGTACACCACTCTCCCCAAATCTCCACATCTTCACCAGCCCAGAAGCTCTGAGAACCCCATACTTTTGGGATTTTTATGGAGGCTTCATCACGTAGGCATGATCGATCGTTAACTCCATTTTCATCACTTCTCCCTTCTCAAGAGAATGGGGCGGGGGGGCTGAATATTCCAAGCTTCTACTCATGGCTTGGTCTTTTGGAGACAAGCCCTCATCCAGAAGCCCGTCCAGAGTTGCCTCAATAGAACAAAAGACATTCCTATCACCCAGGAAATTACAAGGATTTTAGGAGCCCTGTGTCAGGGCCAGAGTCAAAGACGATCTATTAGAACATGAGATGCTCCTAGTGCTCTTATCACTTAGGAAATTATAAGCATTTCAGGAGCTCTGTGCCAGGAACCAGGGGCAGAGACCAATATATATTTTCTATTATCTCACAGATGCTATTCTACAGACACTTATTAGCCATGGTGCACTTCATAATTTTGTCATTAGGTCACATTGACTGTGACCTCTGAGATCCCTCCCAGAATGAAGGGCCTGTGACTTGCTTCTGGAAAGTCCCAAGACTTCAGCTGCTCAGCAGTGAAGGCCTTCTGTATTAGCTCTCTTAACCAGTTTTGGATTCCTCTCTTTGGTAGCTGTATTATTTATACATATGTACTCACCTTTAGTCTTCTAGCCTAAATAAAAGGAGCTATTCGTTGGAGGCCATGGAGGATGACCAGCCCCTCCACCATGACCTCGATGGTGGAACCATCTCAGATGTTTGGTCAATGCCGCTCTGTGCCTTACACAGCCTCCCCATGTACCGTTGGCCTTGTAGAGGGGCTGGGGTTTGCATTTGTGCACATATATGTTGATCACAGTGTTTTACCTTTGGGATACCTCCCCTGGCCCTCAGTCCTATCCTTGGTCTTCCCATTCTCATCATTGTTCCTAGACCGACTTCTTACTACTTAAAGGCTGTAAGCCCACACCTTTCACCGCAGCCTGAAAGGGGAGGCGGCTGGTTAACAAAGAAAGCTATGGCTGGTGATTTTTCTTTTACTTCTTGCTCAGTTCTGAAGCTGAAAAAAATCACGACATACTTCAAACTTGAACAGTGGCTGCGAATGTATTCACTCTTGAATTCATCTGTGAGGTTATTATACGCAGCTTTGATGTTACAGCGAGACTACCTGGGTCGTTTTGTTCCAATTACTCAGTGCAGAGGAGGAGGACTTCATGCTGCACCAAAGCACCCAACTTTGATGTTTTGTTGAGGTTGTCCTTCTCTGGGCTGATGCATCGGGAGCGACTCCGGGCAGCTGGGGCACATCCAAGTGGCGGGGCCCTAACCTGGAGCAGAGTAGCTGGGTGCTCTCCACACCACGCTCCACTGTCTGGGCTCTGAGCAGCTGGGGGGAGAAGCCATAAGTGCAGGCCTATCGAGTACATTTCCCATTGCATCACAGAGGATTTGGAAATAACCTCATTTTCCTCAATTAGGAAGATGGAGATTGTAATGGCTGTACTTTGCTCTCCTCAGACGTCTTTCATCTCTGCATCGCAAAGTGCTCTGAAAGCATGATTAACGAAGCTTCCCAACTCCCCAGCCGGGCAGGCGCCCCAGTGCTTGCTTCTGTCAAGGCTAAATGGTTGAGACCAGCTTGCTGGGTGAGCTCAGGGTAATGGAAGATCCTGCTGACCCCCATATAGGGCAAGGACAGTTGCTGGAAACCCCACAGGATGGGGGTGGGGAGGGAGCGAGAGGCAGCCCAGTGCTGGAGGAGATTCTTGCGCTGGTAGGCAGAGGTCTCAGAGCCAGCTCTGGTTGTCCCATTGGCCTATTATCAGAGTGTGGACCTGTGGCATCACTGCCACCCACCCCCCCCATCTGGGTCTCAGAGTCAGCACGTGAAAAACAGGGTGTGGTGGGGCTGCCCAGTGGCGTAGTGGTTAAGTTCAGCATGCTCCGCTTTGGTGGCCCAGGGTTCCCAGGTTCGGATCCTGGGTGCGGACCTACACCAGTGGTCAAGCCATGCTGTGGCAGCAATCCACATACAAAATAGAGAAAGATTGGTACATGTGTTAGCTCAGGGCCAATCTTCCTCAGCAAAAAAACCCCAGAAAACAAAAAACACACACATAGGGAGTGGAATTTGAAGATGTCTCAGGTCCTTTGGGGTTCTGCCATTCTGAGTCAACGTGATGATGCATCTGACAGCCATGGCCTCCCTGGACTGGCCTGGTGTCATGCTTTGAGGACATCCCAGCTCAGAACCTGGGGTGCTCCTTGGTTCTTGTGGAACGCCCATGTCTCCCATCTCCCAGAAGCTCTTCTCATCGCTCATTGTCCTCCATCGCTACCCCCATTCACGTGCACAGGTTCCCACACTCATCTTCCACACCTATTGCGTGGCCAGATTGTCTCCTGTTTAGACCCCCCAGGGCCAGCTGGGCCTGCCTTCCCTGTGCTGCCTTCGAGGTGGGATCTCCCACCCTTGCCTCCTTCCTCCAAACACAAATACCTGCTCCTTCTGTGTTTTTGCCAGACTGGACTGCTCTCCTCTGTCCATTCAGGTTGGATCCCTCCTCCAAGACCATCTAGCTCCTGCAAAGCCTTGGCTTTCTGCTCAGGCATTGACCACCCAACAGACTGTGCTTTTAGAGCTTCTGTCACCTGCTTTTAGGTTTTCTGTTAGTTCACCTCTCACTGCTACCAATATTCCTACTAACGGGAACTACTGTTGTGGTAGTTCCTGTCCCCTTCCTGTTTAGCTTCCTTATGTGCTGTGGGCTAAGAACTAAACTCACAGGCTATTAAAATGTATGTGCGGCAAGAGGGCTGAGAGGTTTCCATGTCTCTGCGTGGACGGTGCCTCTAACCTGGTGCTCAGCTGTCTTTAGGGCCTTTGTCCTCTCAGCTGTGCTCTGAATGGCTGGGGTTGTAGGATACTTGGGTTCTGGATGATGGGACATAACATAACTGCAGAAACAGCCAGAACACAAAGAGTGAGGCTCCAGAGGAGGAGGGGCAGCAGAAGGCCCGTTCCCTTCTACTTGAAGAGGAATTAAGGAAAAAACCAAAGAAACTAGACCTGTTCTTTATTATTACTTATTAATATACGCTTCTAAATGTTGCATTGTGAAAAAAAAAAATTGCGATGCTACACAAAAAATGTTTTCCACCAGCGTTTTGGAAATCCCAAGGGTTTCCCAGTTGAGGAAGTTGACGAGGTCAAATCGTGCCTTGGAGGATGCCTTACTAATTGGAAGATTCTTATTCTTGTCCTACACATTGCGCCCTGCCTTCCCACTCTGCCATGAGAGGACTCTGCCTGGGAGAGGCGCTCATCTTGGCTCTTGGGAGCTGAGGCGTGGTGCTGTCATGCTGGAAGGATGCCTCTGGATGCCCCACTAGTGGGTTGCTCTCACCAGCCACAAAAGCAGTTCTGGGGAAAAGCTATTTCTGGGGGAAAAGCTGTGTTTTGTTCTACAGGTTTTCAAGTGTAAAAAGCTCAGTAAAACTTAATTCTAGTCCTTTTCTGGGACAAACAAAAAGAAAACTGCTGAAGTGGAAAATTCAGAATGGGAAATATAGGATAGCCATTAGGTTGGAGTTTCAAAAACAGGGAAGAATTCCTTTGAGTATTCCACATGTTTTCACGAGGTGGGAACTGCCCATCTGTTGGGCAGTGGACTCGGGTCTCATGGGCCATTCTGATGTGACTGAGATGCTTCATGTGGACACTTCTGTGAGCTTCTCTTTTTTTGGCCTCTTTGCCAGTCTCACTTCATTTTAGCACCCCATGCCCCATCCTGTGCTGCTCACAGGCAGGTTCACCGATGTCGCCAGCCACAGCTCAGTCCTCGGATCCCTTCCAGGTCTACAAGTGCTCCAGGACCCAGAGGTCCAGTCCCCGTGCTATGTTCTCAAGTGTCTCTCCTACTGAGCCTCCTTGGCTGCCACCAAACTTGGGATAAGTGTCCCCAGGGGCAGCCCTCAAGGTGCCATTTGTAGGACTTGACTTGACTGTCTCCTGACTCCTGAGTTTTGCCTTCACAACCTGCCTTTCTCTCCAGTTTCATCAGGCTCAGTGGTCACCCTGCCCCCCTCTTTGATCAGTGACCAGAATCTTTTCTGGCATCACTCACATTGCTGGATGTACTTGGGCTGCAGAGAGGGACAGCCAAGGTACCAAGTGAGGGGAGTGGACAGGTCTCTGATGAGGATTTATAATGGGAGACATTTGAGGTGCAGCCCTGTCACAGTGTCTGTGGCAGCATACAAAAACGGCAGGACTGGGGAGTGGGGGATGGAAGGGAGGAACTCAATACCCTGTGCAGGAATGATTGCAGGGTCACATATGAAGATGGTTGTCGGGGTATCTTTTTCAGATGCTACATTAACAGAAGGAGGAGACAGTGAATTTTCTTTGTCATCTCTCTAGGATATTTGTTTTATCACTTGAATGTGCATTGCATGGCATACTGCATGCAGTGGTCCATCATTTCACAAATACCTTGGACGCTCACCCATGCCCTGTTAGTATCACATCATTGGCACAAGTGGTCAGCTAACCACCAAGGGTGTGAGTTCCCCACCGGAGCATTGAGCTGTTGCTAGTGGCTATCCAGCTCAGGCTACATTCACCAATACCCTTGCATTTAGGTGGCGTCCTGTGACAAGCCATTGCCAATGGAAATGTGCGTGGAATTGATAAGTGTCACGTCTGAGCCAAGGCAGTTAAAAAGTCTTTCCCCACCTGTCAGCTGATTGGAGAAACCTTTGAGGACTTACAGTGGGCAGAGTCATGAGCTGGAAGGAGCCTGGGTCCCTGAGTGAGCACATGACAGGTGCCTGACGAGAAGCACCTGAATTGGACTGTGACTCGAATGGGAAATAAATTTTCATTGTGTTGAGCCCCTACAAACCCATGGGAATTTAGAGCTTAACTAGTACAATAACTAGTATTACTATAACTAATGCAGATTGGTTTAGACAACCCAAAGCCTTTTTGGTCCTAACCAAGTGTTAAGCATTAGTCTGTGTTTCATCTCCCACCTTCCTCCCATCACCCAGGAACTCAGGAGCTGCTACTGTTGAATGGGAAGGTTTTGAAGAAAGAATTATGTGGGGAGGTGGGTTAGGGTAGTTATTGAAGGAATTTCTTCACTGGGTCCTGTGAGGATTTTTTTTTTAGTGATTTCTGGGTCTCTGGAATTATGAAAGTAATGGAGTCATGAATATAATTACCTCTATTCTGTAATTACCCGGCAAATATCATATGAATACATAGGGGGTTTGAGTCAGCAGATCTGGCAGCTGCAGAGTTTGATTATGATGATTTAGCTGTTGGGAAATGCCAGGGATTAATTTCAGTCATCAGTGTAGGAACAACAAGGAGAAATGGCCTCAAATTAGGAAAGGACAAATGCAGGCTGTGTGGTAGGAGCACTTGGTGACTGGGAGGTCAATTAGACAAAGGATCCCCCTCTAGGGGAGGCCCACCCCTCTGGAACCCTCCCTGCAGAACCAGGGGTGAACTGCAGATTTGTCTGCAGGCTGCCATTTCCCCAGGTCACTGCGCTTGGAGAATCTCACAGGTGAGCCCGCAGAAGGTAACAGGTGTGTTAGTTTGAGCTCTCTGGGATTTGTAGCGGCCGTTCCCTTCCTTTGTTGCCGTGGTACCCCTGTGAGGTGGAATCGGCACAGCTGTCCCCATTTTACAGGTGCCAGCATGCCTTCTAGGATGGATCTCTTAATGAGGCACAGTGAGTGGCGCTTTCTACCTTAGACCCAAGTCCCTTGTGCCCTTCCTCTTATCTTAAACTGGCTTTGGTGAAGAATGTGCCTCTAATTATAATGATTTTTCCAATGGAAAAAGGCGATTTCTTTTATGATTATTTTTTCAAGTGGTTTCCAGGAAAATTTTGTGAAAAATAAGTGAGTACTTATTGTGCAAATCAGATCCTGCTGTTCCAGGAAAGAGGTGGAGAAGACCCTCTGAGAGCCTGAGGTCTCCTAAAAGAGGCCAAGGACTTCTGTGATCTTAGTGCTGTGTGTCCTTTCCTAATTTGGGATCATTTCTCCTTGTTGTTTCTACACTGATGACTGAAATTAATTGCTGGCATTTCCCAATAGCTAAATCATCATAATCAAACTCTGCAGGTTGGTTCTCCTTACGAGGTTCCCAGTCTCTCCTCTGGACAACACCCATCCACCACCACTGGAGTCGAGAGGATATGGTCTCCAGTGAAGCCAGGGCTGTCCCAGAATTTCCCATTGGTCTGAATTGCTCTTGGCTCCTTTTGTTTGGGGGCTCAGTGCCCACCACTTACTGTCCTGAAAGTTCCCTAGAGGCTGAGTTATTCATCTCCAAGTCCAGCTGCCTGGGAAAAGGGCCTTGAATGAGGGACAGTCAGGGCTGGTTGGGGCTGGGGCTGCAGTGTAGGGGAGGTGGTGTTGTGGGGCACAGGGGAGCAAACTCCTGGATCGAGTCCATCCAGGCCCAGACCTGTTCCCTGCTCTGGGTTTGAAGTCATCAGAGTGATTTCTTGCCTTTACTGATGGCATAACCAAGCCTTTCTCTATTACTAAAGCCTGACAGGACAGTTTAGCCAGGGTTCAAGCATCTCCTTACTTTCTCTGAGGGACAAGGGCTACTGGTTGGAGGGTAGGAAGTATGAGCAAGCCAGGGTTGAAGGGCTGCCTCTGCAGGGACTCTGAGGTGGGGAAAGGTCTGAAACCCTGGAGTGCTCCTCGTTTACGGCCACAAGCAACAGAGGGACCCAGGGGCGAAGCTGCTCTGGGCGATAGTTGTGTCCACCAGATGCCGTCTAGGTCTGTGGAACGGTCCACACCATCTGCAATCCCAGACTCTCATCTGCACCTTGCTAACACACATAAACGTGTCTCATATCTCTACCCAAAACACAGGCTGACCCCAGATCCTTCCCCTGGGCTTTGTCTGTAACCTAAAGGATAACAGTCTCTAACAGCTAAATTCAGACCTAAATACTACTTTGGATTGAAACTCCAAACCTTTTGCTGATGCTGATTTGGATTCTGACAATAACTCTAAACTCTTAACATTGACCCCAAACCAGGTCTTAACAGCTTCTGATACATAACCTATCCTTAAGGTCTAGGTAGAAGCCCAATCACAACTGAAACCTAGACACCAAGCTTCACTTGAAACAGGATCTCATCCTAACCCATAGCCTAATCCTAACCCTTACCTTGACCCAGATGCTAACTATAACTAAATCTTGCCACTGTAGACTCAAACTCTAATGTTAACCCAACCTTAAACCTAACCCAACCAACAAATGTTCTTAAGGTCTGGCTCTTCTGAGCTGGAATTTGGTACCCCCATCTATCATCTGTAGGGGAGGAAATTTTTCCTGTCTACTCATATTCTCTGGCTAGGTCTGCAAAAACAAAACAAAACAAAACTGACAATAGGCAGGTTAGCAGGAGAAAAGGTATACAAATTTATTTGATGTTGAAAGTTTTATGTGGCACAGAGGGGCTTCAAAGAAAGAGAAAACCCCCAAAGAAACAGCTAGGCTTGGAGGCTTTTATACCATCTGGAAAAAGGAGGATAAATTTAAAGAGAAGTGACAAGACAGTGGAAAGGGGCCTTGAATTTCTAGGAGCAGCAAATTGTAGGACGGCAAATACAGGGTGAAGCTATGGTGGTTAAGGACGAGTTAGTAAGGTCTGTTTGTGGAGACTCTCTTGGTTCTGTCTCCTCTCTGGGGGTAAGGTTGTTGCTGCCTTCCTGGTACAGGAAGTGGATGGGGGAATACTTTCACAAGGAAAATTTATGATCTGTTTTCAGGCAAACAGGGGCCTGCAGGGAGCTTGTCCTGTGTCTGCTTTTTCTCAGTTGCTTTCAGCTCAAAACAATCGTTATGCCAGATGGTGTATTTTGGGGTGCATATTCTGATCTCCTACACATCCTTCCCCTTCTTGCCCTTCCACTCCCATGTCTGTTGCTCTGGGCTCCCTAATGTGATGACTCCTGTCCCCCAGCAGGGTTTTGAATCTTGAACTTTTAGCTTATGTCATTGCTTTTTGATTCCCAAGGCAGAAGACTAGCTAATTTGATGACAGACAAATCCTGGGCAGTGTATTAATTGAGGTGAGTGGGTTAAGGTGTCACCCCTTGGAGAATCGATTTGTATTGAGAATCTCTGTTATCAAATCCCAGGCTCTTGGGGTGAGTGGAGAAAAACTTAAAATCGATACAGTGGCGGTGGAGGGGGAACAGAGTATCGCTTTTTGCTTGGGTTCATCTTCTCTCTGTGCCCCCCTTTCCCAAACTGGGAAGTAGGGATACAGTAAAGATTAGATGAGCTAATATAGGAATAGTGCTTAAAGAACTCAATAAATGTTTATTATTGTTATTATCATCATAGTTCTTCTATTTCTTAGGCCCTGAATAGATTTCAAACCATTTAAATTTTCACAAAAATAACTTGAAAACATGAACCCATTTTTTTTTACCGTCTTTTCGTCAAAAGCCACCATTGGAAATACAAACAACTTTTGGTAAAGGTAACCTCTTGGAAGGCCAACTCAATAAATTTACATAGATAACTTTTCTGTTGAGCAGAGAGATCAGTAGAAGATGGTAAAAGAAGGTACGTGTGTCAAGCAGAAATCATCCCTTACTTAGCACATTTTGTTTGATGTGACACAGAAAAAATGAAACATTTGCAGTTAGACACACAGGTTTATTATGGCCATGCTCCATTGCCTACCAGCTGTGGGCAACTCATTCATTCGCTCATTTGAATCATGACCTTCTGTGTCTCAATCACTGAACAGAGTAGATGTCGTTCCAGCCCTCGGGGAGCTTTCAATCTAGCGACGTAGATACTAAAACATACAAACATATGTAATTATAATTTGAAGTAAAATTTGAGATGTAAAAATGGGGTGTAGTGAGAGAGGATAACAGGAGAAGAGGATCCTCACTTAGTTTGAGGGGTTGAGGAAGGGCGTTCTGGGGCTAAAGAGTGAGTAGGAGTTACTTAGTGGAAGGATGGGGAGAGAGCTTGACTTGGACAACAAGTCTCTTAACTGGAGGGGAATTCAACCTTATTTCACAGTCGTGTTAGTGGTGCCTGTGTGTGACTCTGTCACCAACAGAAACCGAGCTGTTCCATATCATGTTGAAATTAGGGTCGTTACTAGATCCATTGCTGGATCTTGTTAGTTCATACCTTGATAAAGAAGCACATATATTATTACTACATCACAAGAGTGTTTTCAATAGACTATTTTTTTAGAGCAGCTTTAGGTTCACAGCAAAATTGAGCAGAAGCTAAAGAGATTTGCCATATACTCTCTGCCCCTCATACGCGCAGCTTCCCCCACTATCAAAATCCTTCACCACAATGGTACGTCACAAATGTATTTTGAAAATAGTACTTTGATAACTGTATTTGATATGATTGGTTCCCTTTCTAATTCTATATGTTTTATTTTATACATTGAAAGACATTCTGAGTAGGGTTCCATTGGCTGCACCTCACTGCGAAAGCCATCCAGGGCACAAAAATGGTTACACTATCAGGCTGTAGGAGTGGCCTGCTGAAGCCCTGAGACAGGAAGGGCAGGAAGGCAGCCCCAGTGTAGCAGGAGTAGAGTCAGCTGGGAAGAGAGGGGCGGGATGAGGCTGGAGAAGTCTGAGGGGCCAGATATTGAAAAGCCTTGTGGACCACTTTGAGGACCTTGATTTTCTCTTATGGAAAATGGGAAGCAATTGCAAGGTTTTAAGCAGAGATTGACTTCATGATTTGACTTACATTAAAACACTACCACCACCACCAATAGCCTCCTCAGTGTTGCACGGGAGAAGAGGAATACAGGGTTAGTAGAGAGAAAACACCTGGACTAGGGTGATGGCAATTGAAACATAGAAAAGGGAATGGAGTTAAGATATATTTTGGAGGTGAAATTGGAAGCTTGTGGTAATGAATTTGATGTGGGAGGTGAGAGAAAGAGAAGTGTCAAGGATGATCCCACGGTTTATTACATAAGTCACCGGCAGATGATGCTGCCATTGTCTGTGATAAAGAAGACTGAGGAGGGACAGGTGGAAGGGGAGTGTTCAGTTTTAGACACAGCAATTGAGATGACTGTGAGATGTCCAAATGGATGTGTCAAGTAGGCGATTGGATAAATGAGTCTGGAGCTTAAATGAGATCTGGATTGGAGATAGGAATTTTGGAGATGCCACCATATAGATGACATTGAAAATCATGGAGATGAATGAGGCTGCCTTAGGCGAGAGTGAGATGAGAAAAGGACCCAAAATGGCTCTGTGGAACTTCGAAATTTAGAGATGGTGTAATAATGGATTATCATAGTGATAACACAAGGAACTAGTATTTATTGAGGGCTTACCATATGTTAGGCTTTGTTCTAAAGGTGCTGCATATATTTATTCCTTTATTTTCACAACAACCCTAGAAGTAAACTGAGTCATGAGAGGTCAAATATTTCGCCCAAGATCACAGTTAGTAGGTGAAGGAGCTCAGGGTATGAACCCAGTAATCTGGCTCCAGAACTTCCTCTCTTAATCGCTGTGGAGCCTGGGACAGGGTAGCCAGAGGAGTCAGGAGATAGAAGGACAATCAGGAGTGTGATGTCCAGAAAGCTAAGAGTAGGATGTTTCAAGGTGGAGGGGTGGTAAACCTGGTCTGATGCTGCCTGGGTTCAGTGAGATGAGCTCCAAAGAGTAGCCATTGGATCTGGTAACATGGAGGTTATAAGCAACATCAGAAAAAGCAGTTTTTGGTGGAGTGGTAGGAGGGTAGGAGTGGGAACTATCTGGCTTGGAGAGAGACAGAGCTGAGGATTTGGAGATGGCATTGTCCTTAACTCTCCACTGAGGGTAGAATAGTTGTTTTGCAGGGTAGTTATAAAGTTTGGAGAAAGTGTATATAAGGCACACAGCACTGTGCTTAGCACACAATAAATGTTAACAATTTTAGTCCGTGTCTGCATAAGTCCTGAGGTCATAAAGGCCTTCAGTATTGGTGACACAGGAGCAAGAGTATGAACAGACAACATTCGATCCAGCCAGTATATGTATGTCCAGGCACCATGACATGGTCATTGAGAGTTCAGGGTGAAGAAGACAAACTCTATCCCCTGGATAAATTGACAGGCTGGTGCTAGATGAAAGGCATACCTATAAAAAGGTAAGAGGGCTGTCTAGGACATAGCAGACCCCATGAGTATGCAAATAGGGAAAGTTGAAGGAGTTCAAAGGAGAGATCTCTGGGCTTGGATGGGATGATGCATTTCCCTGAAGAAGAGACAGACTATATTGCCAGTCTCCCTGTTTCTGCATAAGGAATGAGGGACTAGTGCAGGGATGTGGCATTGCCCTGAGCCTGGTAGGTTTCAGGCAAATCTATCAGTCACACACATCCCTCCTTGCGTGGCAATAACACTTCACATTTAGAGGTACCTCTCTCCACAGGGCTGAAAGCAATTTGTAAACAGAACAGAATGTATCTCATTACTCCTCCCCACCCAGCCTCCCATCCCGCTGTGACTGACAGCTTGGGCTTGTAGGAAGGAGTCGGAGGACACTGGTGTGACTGAAGACAGCGTTGGGAAGCTCCCTCAGAAGTAACTTGGAGCTCAGAGTCAGAAAACTGGGTGTAGACATGGGCTGTTCCTGGCGTTCCTCAAGGCTGCTCCTCAAATCCTTTCCTAGAGGAGCAGGCAGTGAAAGCAAGACTCATTCACCCTTGGACCCTTTAACTGCTTCTGCTTGCTGAAGAAAGGGGGGGATCCAGCCCAGTACTTGGTCCCAACCATCTGCCCTCAGAGAAGCCACTGGCATTTTCTTTGCCCCTGAGGCTGTGTGATAGATGACTGAGGAGAGCTGGGCCTCTTTGCATTCTTATAGAAGACAGCCCCCACCCCCCTCTACTGGGACCCCTGACCCGTGCCCTTGACAGGAATCCTGGCGTGGGGGGTGATGGGGAAGGGCCAGGTAGGTCATGGTGGAGGGGCTGCATGGCAGAGCTGTGGGGGCATTGGGAACTGGGGGGCCGTGTGATGCACAGGCACCCAGATCTCCTGACTGCAAGCCCGGCACTCATTTGGGTGCTCTGTGGCTTTCTGAGTCATTTGAAACTTGCCCCAGGTTTTCTGATATTAGCACATAGCTCTTCAGTAAGTATTCTTGTTCACACAATTTATGTAAAACCATCTGCAAATGTGTGGAGTGCCCTTGGTAATTCCTGCAGTGTCTCTGGGTGCTGGGTGCAGTCTTTGGAGGGAGTTAAGTGAGGTGAGCCTGGGGCAGACTGTGCAGGAACTTGCAAATATGCAAGAGTGTCTGCTGTGTGGAACTAAAGGGAAATTCTTCTCTTTTCTCATTCACTATGTCTTCTCCTCCTAGCCTGCCTAATCCCAGCCATCATTCAAGGCCCAGGTTAAGTTCCACTTCTTCTAGAAAGCCCTCCTTGATAAGTTTTTTTTGCAGTTTTCCTTTATTTTATTTTTTTTTATTCAGGCAGAATTTACACAATGTAAAATTAGCCATTTCACTTTAAGAGAAAAATTTAGTGTCATTTAGTACACTCACAGCGTTTGCAACTACCACCTCTATTTAGTTCCAAAACACTTTTTCACCCCAAAATGAAGCCCTGTGTCCATTAATCAGTTACTGTCCTCTACCTCCACCCCCACCCCAGCCTGGCAACCACCCTCATACTTTCTGTCTCAATGGATTTACCTGTTCTGGCTATTTCATATAAATAGAATAAAAGATATAGGACGTTTTGTGCCTGGCTTCTTTCAGTTAGCATAATGTTTTCTAGGTTCATCCACGTTGTAGCACATGTCAGTAATCTATCCCTTTTTGTGGTTGAATAATATTCCATCATATGTATATACCACAATATTTTTAGCCGTTCATTTGTTGATGGAAATTTGGGTTATTTCCACTGTTTTACTATTGTTAATAGTGCTGCCATGAACACTTCTGTATAAGTATTTGTTTCAGTAATTTTTTTCATTTCTTTTGGGTATATACTTAGGGATGGAATTGCTGGGTCATGTGGTAATTCTATGTTTAGCTTTTTGAGGAATGACCAAATTGTTTTTCACAGCAGTTGTACCATTTTGCATTCCCATCAGCAAACCTTGATCATTTTGTTTCCTAGTAAGTCATCTACAAAGGAAATTATTGTACTTTTTACCTGTGGTAGATACCTTCTGAGTTATCTATCTTTGTTTCTACACCATCTTTTAACTTAATTCTAAGCTCCACAGCTTAGAGGAGAAAGGACAAATCTTCATTGTTTGTTCACTGTTAATTCATGGATTCAGTTAGTAGTTAGCAGTGTAGTTTGGTAGCTAAGGGTCCTGTCACTGGAATCAAACTACGTGGGTTCAAGTCCTGAATCTGCCACCTGCCAGGTTACAGTTTAGGGCAAGTTATTTCACTTCCCTGCCTCTTAGTTTCTTCAGCTGTAAAACGAGAATAATGATAGTTATATTGGTTTCATGTTGCTGCTGTTATGCTTACCATGTACTTGCTGGCTTAAAACAACACAAATTGATCATCTTACAGTTCTGGAGGCCAGAAGTCTGAAATGGATCTCACGGGGCTAAAATCTAGTGTGGCAGGCTGCCCTCCTTCTGGGGGCTCCAGGGGAGAGTCTGCTTCCTTGCCTTCTCTAGCTGCTGGAGGTGCCCACATTCCTCAGCTCGTGGTCCCCTTCCATCGTCAAGCCAGCAGTCATGTCACTCTGATCTTTGCTTCCATCATCGCATCTCCTTCTCTGACTCTGCTCCTCTCCCTCCCTCTTGTGAGGATCCTTGTGATGACGTTGGGCCCACCCAGATAATCCAGGATAACCTCCTCATCTCCAGATCTTTAACTTAACCACATCTGCAAAGTCCTTTTTGCCATGTAAGTTAACATATTCAGTTTCCGGAGTTTAGGTTGTGGACATCTTTGTGGGGGCCATTATTCTTTCTACCACATCGTATTACCTTATTAGATTATTTTGGGGATAAAATGAGGCATTCCACATAAAGCACAGCTACTCAAAGATGTTAGACATTACAGCTACTCCTACCAAAGGTGGCTGTGCCTGTGGCTACTTCTGACCAAATACTGTTAGATTTAGTATCTTGAACACAGCAAGTGCCCTGTAGGTGTCTGGGGACTGCGTGTGTCTGATTCCGAAAGTCTCAGTGATGTTACTTCCTAAGAATGGACTGTCTTTTCTCAATAAGATCAAGTCACTCATCAGACTCCCCGTGTCAGAGTCCTCTCTGGCGTTCCACCAAGTTCAGGCCCATCTCTCTGGGGATAACAAATTTGAGCTCTAAAGCTTTGGTCTATCCCAGAGGCCTTACATGTTTCTGTGGTCTCTGAATTACAGAATCAAAGTTCTGGGTCACAAAAGATACATCTGTAAAGGATTGTTATCCAAAATATACAAAGAACTCATAAAACTCAACAATAAGAAAACAAACAACCTGATTAAAAAATGGGCCAAAGACCTTAACAGACACCTTACCAAGAAGATATACAGATGGAAAATAAGCATATCAAAATATGTCCCACATCATGTGTCTAACAGTGTCTAATTTTGCTTATAAGAGAGGTTCCACTAGGCAGTGGTGGAGGGAGGATCCCTAGAACCTTCTCATTTTGTGTTGCTCCAGGAGATGGAACAGAGGATGAAGAGAGTAGGGACAAGAACCTTCAGACAACTTGACGCCTGTGTGTAGTCACTCAGTCACCCTGGGAGAGGAGGGAGAACATTTTGCCCTTGCTGTTGTCAGGCAGCCTGGCTAATGCATTCGCTGTAGCAGCCCCAGTTGGGAGATGGACAGCTGCTCTCAGATCTCATGGCAGGAGCAGAGATTCCTTCCCTGTGTGTAATTTAGGGGCCTGTGACTAGATGCCAGGTCCCTGGATGAGGGGACTGTGGGTGGGGCTGGGGAACAGAGGGTTTGGCTCTAATGAAGACACTTGAGTTCCTTAAATTTCCCCTCTTGGCCTTGCTCACTCCATCTGACAAAGGTGGGTGGATTGAAGATCTTTCACAAGTCCTAGCAGCCTGTGATTCTATAATTGTGTAGAGAGTTACACCAAAGAATTTTTAAATAAATACTTCTCAGATGATTCATGTGAAGATCATATGAACAAAGTGTAATACTTGGATTTTGGCTCAGTCCATGGAAACGTCTGGGTCATGCCCTGCCCACTTATATTTTCTCATCTGGAACACTTCGAGAACCCTTAGATCTTCTGAGTTCTGCCTTTTATCCACACCCTAGTTTTGCCATGACCAGCAGGCCCTGTGCGGCTTTAGGAGGCTCCAGATTTCCTAGGGTGGAGGAGAGAAGTCTACACTGATGGTCATGGGCTATTTCCCAAGAAATAGAGAAATGAAGGTGTTTTTTGGCCCATTGTGGTTGTGGAAAAAGAGAACCAGAAGCTGAAATTCTTGAGGCTGAAGCAGGATTTCAATAACTCCCCCAGGGGGAGCACTCTCAGTGACCACAGAGGACATGGCACTGAAAACCAGAGCAACATGAGGTGACCAGAGTTTATGACCTACATGGAAGAGTCAACCCTTTGGATGCTTTCTGGGACCCCTGAACTTTGAAGAGAAGCTGAAGAGTTCTAGAATGAAATGGATCTTTCTAATAGATGGAATGATATTATACTGCAAGAAGAGAAAAGTCAAGCCACATGGGTAAGAGAGGAAGTGGCCCCACCAGGGCCTAGTGTGGGGAGAAGGGAGAAGTCAGAAAGATGGAGGAGCAGCCGAGGGGCTGCACGAGCAGAGGTCCAGGGACAAGGACAGGCTCCGTGTGTTTGGGAAGCTACAAGCAGCTGAGTGTTTCTGGAATGTGGGGTGGAGGGTGGGGAGTGACGAGCTGCAGCTGGAGAGGGAGGCAAGGGCCTTTTTCCTTGTTCCACGGGCCCCGTTCCTTGTCATCAGGTGCACGCTCTCTGTGTCTCCTTATTTCCACGGCAGCTGCAGGCTCTTCACTCAAGGAATTGTCACTTCAAGCCGAGAACAAACAGAGCAACACACTCTCAAGAGAAATCTGTGCTTTTCCCAAAGTGTCGTTTGCAGAGTGGGAGGAAAGAAGCTTAACACAAGATATTTGGGACTTTGGGGACAGTGTATGTTGCACATCGCTGCAGGGCATTAGGCTGTCCTCTTGATGCTTAATTACATCCTGCATGTTTTAGTGGAAAATGCTGAAGTCACAGCACGTTTGCGTCCGCACATTTCCAGTGATGTCTGATGATGCCTTTCTTCTTTCCTAAATATTAACCCACAAAAGCAAAGTAGACCCCATCACAATCTAAGCAAGGGCTTCAGGAATAGGATTAAAGGGAAAAGAGAAAGCTCCTCTTTCTCAGTCTTGCTGGACACAGGAGGTGTGGCTGTGACACAATTTGTAGAGGTGGCCAGAGCCCCGCGTGTCAGAACTTGTCCTGATCAGTGGCTGTGAGGGAAAGCACACCATGTTGCAGTCAGGTGACTTCTGTTTCAGTCCCTTTGTTCACTGTCTAGCTATGTGACATTGTGTCTCATTTTCTTGACATCAGTGTTCCCATCTGCAAAATGAGACATTGAACTAGAGGGTCTCTTCTCTTTTTTTTTGTGAGGAAGATTAGCCCTGAGCTAACGTCCATTGCCAATCCTCCTCTTGTTTGCTGAGGAAGATTGGCCCTGGGCTAACATCTGTGCCCATCCTCCCATCTTCCCCTACTTTATATGTGGGATGCCTACCACAGCATGGCTTTGGTAAGCGGTGCGATGGTCCATGCCCAGGATGTGAACCTGTGATCCCTGGGCCGCCAGAAGTAGAGTGCGCGAACTTAACCACTACTCCACAGGGCCGGCCCCTGGAGGGTCTCTTCTTGCTCCCAAATGCTGTGTACAGTCACTGGAAAGGGTCTTCCTCCAACTCTGAGTCCTTCTGCCCATTTTGTCTTAAATACTTTTTGATGGTGTTTATTATTTATAACCAGCTATTTCCAAATCAGGTTTCAGTCTTATAACAAGAGATGTGGTCACAATGGAATCATTAAAAGGCAATAAATCAAATGTCATTTGATAGACGGTGGTGATGGGGTGAAAAATATACCAGAATGAAAACAGCTTTTTTAAGTAAGTGCTAAAGGAGAGCTCTGAACTTCCTGGCTGCCAAAGAGAAGGAAAGCCCCCACCACCTTCTCAGAAGGAGCCCTTCGTGATCGGAGAGCTGGAGGTTTGCTGACACTTATGTAAGACGTGCAGTGAGCATTTGAATATACAAATCATCAACAGCACTTCTATAAAGATGCAGGATACCCAAGATACTCCACATGTGGCTTTGTTTATTTTCCCTCTCGTAGAGATTCCCATTTCCTTCAGTTGAAATGAACAGATGTGTCGAAGAAACTGATGAAGGTTGACAAATTTGAAGTTTGCATGGAGCGTTTTCTAGAAAATGGGAGAAATAAGCAGGGTCTGCTCTTTGTGGGGTGGATGTGAAGCTTGAGCCTCCCCACCTGAGGTGCCAACCCCCCGGGCCCTGGAGCACCCACGTCGCATGTGGGATTTGAGTCTCTCGTCTGTCCCAGCTCTCCGACCTGATGCCAAGCAGAGCAGCCTGAAGGCAACCCTCTCCCCTCCCCTGAGCGGCCACCCTATGAGGCTGTCTCGGGAGCCAGCACCAGGCTTGTGAACAACTCTCTTCTCCTACTGACCTAGAAAAACCTTTTGGGAGGTTTTGGGAGCCTGCCTTTCCTATTCTGAAGCTGAGAAAATGTCACGTGCTGAGTAGATATTCTGCACAGCAACCTGTTGAAACCAGAGAAAATAAAAACTTAGCTTGAAAATGAGCAAGTTTTATGTTCTGCGGCTGCGGCAACAGAAATACATGTCTGCTGCCTGAACTGTGGCAGAGACAGAAAACCATCCTTCAAATGTCTACCATTCTGACTCTGCATAAATTTGGGAGCTGCTCTGGGAACTGAGGTCTCTGAGACCTACTCTCTCTCCACTGCATGTGCGAGTAGCTCATAGTAAGGATGATATAAGATACGTGGGCACCCAGACCTTAGCAGAATATAACTCCTAGCATGGTGGGAGCATCCTGTGCGTGTGTGTGTTTAACTTAGGGCTGGGGAAAATATGCTAAATTGAGAGCTCAGAGCATTGGTTCTACATCCATCCTTAATACTATGTGACTTTTAAAGCTGAAAGGGTTCACTTTAGTCTAATCAGGCTGCACACAGGATGGAGGCTCAACTGAGAGACTCAGATGATCCCACACTCAGTGTAAAGATTGGTGGGGCTGGAGCCTCGGGCATCTTCTAACTAGGAAAGCCAAGAACTCGAGTCTTACTAACACCTTCCTTGCTATTCCTCCTAATTTCCTCCTGTCTACTGAAGTCTCCTACTCCCATCATTAATTTCCTTTCCATCCATACTAACTCTGACTCACATTCTCATCTTATTTCCTCTTTGAAATTTCCCTTGACTACTCAAACCAGCCGTAATTACAGGCTTGTAAGCTCAAGGCTGGCGGGGCCTTAGAAAACACTTCCCCTCCCCTCCCTTCAAGGGAAGAGATTCATTAGAAAGTATTTCTCACTGTTGGTCCTCCAACTTCTGCTTGAACACCTGCTCGTGATGGGAAGTTCATTACCTCTTGTATAGTGTATTCTTCAGGAACTTGTGCTCTGGGACCAAATAGAGTCAGGTTTGAAGTCAGCTCTGTCGCTTACTCATTGGTTGTTCTTTGGCAGTTTTTGCAACCTCTCTACATGTTTTTGTCTCTACAGTGGAGTTAATAATAGTATCTACTGGACAGGGTTGTTGGCCTACCCTTGGGTTTTGACCAAGGTTGTATCTTTTAGGGGCTAGCATTTGTAAAAGGTACTTTTGGGGAAATTGTATCTTTTCACTTTTAGAGATAAAGGTTTATAGATGTCTGAACTGTGAAAGAAAGCCAGCACATCTACATAGATATTTACACAGACACGTGTTCCACTCCAGACAGTTGACATTGGGTATCTTAGTTTGCTAAGGCTGCCGTAACAAACTACCACAAGCTGGGAGGCTTAAACAGCAAACATATATTGTCTTGGCAGCGCTGGTTCCTTTGAGGGCTGTGCAGGAAGGATCTGCTCAAGGTCTTGCTCCTTGGACTTCAGATGGCCGTCTTCTCCCCGTCTCTTCACATCATCTTCCCTCTATGTGCATCTCTTTCTGTGTCCAAATTTTCCCTCTTTATAAGGACAGCAGTCATATTGGATGAGGGCCTACCCTAATAACCTCATTTTAACTTGATTACCTCTGTAAAGACCCTATCTCCAAATACAGGCACATTCTGAGCTACTGGAGGTTAGGACTTGAACATATCTTTTTTTTCTGAGGGGGACAAATTCACCCCATAACACTGAGTAATGGACGAGATAGCAGGCTGGGCATCTGGGGGCCTTGGGTTGGGTCCAGAGTCTATCAGTGACTGGTTGCCTGATTCTGGCTGAGTCTCTGGACTTGCATTCCCCCCACTGTGACACGGGAGGGTTGACCTGATTGACCAGTGAGGCCCCTTCTAGCCTGAGAGTGGCTCATTTGTTTTGACAATGAACTGACGGAGATTCAAAGGGAAGATTCTAGGTGTGGGGCTCAGATAGTGGGGGGACAGGTGTTTCTGAGTGGGGAGTCTTATGCTGTTTGGTTCCCCTCAGATCACACCATCTGGGTTGCAAGAAATGGACAGCAGCTTTCCATGGTTTGAAAGAATCCTTTCTCCTTCTAACATCCTGTTTACCATCCTGTTGCTTGGGGAATGGCCCTATTTTAACTGCAGTGCTGTATTTTGAAGGCCTTAAAAGCTCCATAAAGCAATGATTTGGGGTGAGGTAGCTGAAGAATTCAGTGACTTTGAGAGTATATTTGTAGTATTTCATAAAGATAAATCAACTTTTACCTTTTATAGGAATAAACATTTTCATCTGGGAGAGTTGTGTTTTTTCTTCCCCTCGACTCTAATTCTTAGAATAGTCTTGCAAAAATGGTACCCAGTAGAGTCCTTTGTGCATTTCTGCCTCTTGACATAGTGTTGAAGTCATTGTAGGATGGTCTTATTTTTGTCAAGTGATAGTGTTTAAATGTTGATCCATTTCAGCAGAACACAGAAGCCATCAACATATGATTGCATTAACACTAATTCTCATTTCAATGAGAAAGGCACTTTGTTATCACTTGTTATTTAACCCTGACTGCAACCTTTCCAGAAAAGAAGAGGACAAGTTGAGGGATCTGCACATGCTCTGAGATGAGCCATTGTGATCTCTCCATTTAGGAACAGAGTGGAAAGGAATGGCAAGCCCCTCCATCACACAGCATGGTACTGAGCACATATCAAGATCTTTATGAAAGGAAAGGGAGATTGGTGCTTTTTTGCTAGATTTAAGAATCTAGACGTAAGCCTATGCAGCTTATGCTATGTTGATGTTTGTCAAATGTAACTAGGAGATCCCGACTCAAAACAGATGTACTGAGTCGACTTTCATTTTGATGCACCTACTGATGCAGTGACGTGTTTGCCAATGTTTTCTCCTGGAGAAAGTGACTACCTCTTTGGATTTGGAACAGGGTGTCTTCCAGCAGAGGGAAGCTTCCCTCACAGATCCCTACTGTGATTGAGAGGGAATGTGGGCGAAGGTCCAAGGCCTTCCAGTCAGTGCTCCCTTGGCCAAAAAACGGCCATTTTGTCACATCTTGCAACAGGAACAACATGGCTAGCTGACCTCTCCCTCCTGAAGTGGAGAAATGAGTACTATGGAAATCTGGGTACAGCAGGGAGCTTGTAGGAAAGAGTAGTTTTCATCATCCAGAATCTCACATCTGGCTCGGCTCTTGACATGGTGAGAAATTTGGCTCTATCTGGACATTTCACTTCATTCCTTTGTGAAGAAGTTGTCAATGATGTTGCCTTGACTCTAATCAAGGAGATCTCCTGGGATGCTTTCCTGCCAGGAGTGGCCCGAGGAGCTCAGATTGACTCAGGAGGAACAGAGACCTAGAGCCTAGGTTGGAGTGCCTGGTGAGCCTAGGTCAACATCCTAAATTGCAGGCCACATTACACCTGATTCATTCTGCCTCTCATTGTACCTTAAAGAGTAATTAATCGATGTATCATGGAAACTTCTGGAAAATATTTTGATCAGGGAAAATTGATTTTATAGGTACTTATGTGAAATCCTTTAGTAAGTAAAGCATTACAATTAAGAGAGATTATGAGAACCTTTAAAAATTACAGGATTTCCTTTTTGTGTCTATAACCAGGGAAGTCCCAGGGATGGGGTTTAAAAATGCTTCTGCATGTGGATGGGAGCTTGGCTGGCACATGACTATATGTGACCAGGCTCCTTTGGGAGCACGTGTGAATTGGGTTTCGGAACTCTTCCCTGGATTTGGTTTGAGTTAACTCTGTCATTTCTACAGACTTCAGGAATGGATTATTCTTCCATTGTTCTACCTGCCATGTCTTTTCTTTCCTAGGATAGGGTAGTGCCCAGGTCTCTATTTCTGCCTCTCCCCTGTATTCCCACAAAGCTCCCCGTTCATCAAGGTCTTTTGTGGTCCTTACTTGTTCACTGAATAAATGTCTGTTCCTCTCTGAAAGCAACCAGCTGTCTTTAGCCATCAATAGTTCCTCTCCTCACCCCCCATCACCATCACTGTCTCTGTTCTTTAGATACCAAATCCCCAGACAGGAAGCCTAAGGGAGTAAGATGAGGTTTGGGGCTTCAGCTCCTCAGAGGTTCTATCCTCTGGACAAGCAAAAGCTAGATTAGCATCCAAAAACTTTCCTCTTGAGGGACCAGTCCTCTGCTCCCAGTTGCCCTCTGGGAAGATGGACAATGATGCTATTGACAACATCCTATCAGAGGGGTCAATGGGAAAGAGAAAGCAGGCCCATTCTCCATCATGCTGAGTCCAATTTGGTCATCCAGCAGGCACTCCCTGAGGGGCCAACATGCTCCAGGCCTTGGGCAACTTGGCCATGAACCCACTGTGGGAACTCAGCCTCTTGAAAAAGACAAGATACCCACAGGGAAAGCTGCCTTATGTAAGACCTGGGATTAGCATCTGCCACAATTACTTCACAGCAAGGAATCCATACCTGTTTTGATGAATAATTAAATGAATAAAGTGCCAAATGACTTCTAGGAAGGAATGTCCAGGAAGGAAAATGATCTGAGATCTGGGGAAGTCAATGGATAATTTTGGGGCTGGCTCGGGTAGCCCTGAAAGACCTGCAGGAGTTGACCAGACGGAAGAGCAGAGGGCCTTCCTGGCAGAGAGTGGCCCCAAGGCTGGGAGGACCAGAGCAGAACAGAATGGAACTGAATATATATATTTCTGTTAAAAACTTTTTTTTTTAGTTTTCTTTTCCTCATTTTACTCTTTCCAACTTATTTTTCCTACTGTCCCCCACCCCCCCACCCCACACTGTCTGATTTCCTCTTTGATATTATGGGTTTTTTTTAAACAGGCTGGGGAAGTGCTGCATCTCACTCCTGCCAAGTTGTGCTCCCAAGTCCTCTGAGCTCCACATGCAGCCAGAATAACTTTAGGATGAAGCTCATTAATAATGTGCATGGTAAATCACATCCTCTGTAGGAGGCCTGGAGAGGGGGGCTCAGCCCTTGTCATCCAGCTTTCACAAATGGCAGCTCACACACAGGATGCCCCATCCCCACAGCCTGAAAGCCTGAAGCTGTCCACACAGGTGTCCCGGGGGGAAATTTCTTTGGCGAAATTTCTCTGAGTGGGGCCTCCAGTGTAGGAGCTTGTTCTCCTTAAATCTAGTTACTTCCTTACCCAGTATCTTTCTTGCATCTTCGTGGATATTCTCACTTGGGGGAAGGGGATTTCCAATGGTGTGTCACTTAGCATGAGTACACCCATTAGTTATAATTAAACAGGCCGCTGCAATGATTGCAAATGAATTTAGCACCGAAAGGATTGTGCAGATATTCAGAGCCATAATAGCAGCCTTCAGGCGACAAATCAACCAGGCTTTCCAGCAGGCTCTGAAGGGGCTCAGAGGAGGGGTCGTCTCCCTGGTGGATGACCGCACAGTCTCAAAGGGTGATGCTTCCTGGGAACAGATGCAGCAAGAGTCTATTTCAGGCAACATTCTCAAGCCCTGGGACCCTGGGAGCATCTTCTTACTTTTCCTAACATTTGTGAACCATTTTTCCCCTGCTTCATTCTGAATGCATTTATATCATCCATCTCTGGCTTCCTTCTAGGAGGTGAAGGTGCCTGCTGGTCACAGCAGGCTGTACCTGTGATCTGGCCACCATCAGCCCTGAGCCCCTGCAGGATCTGGAGGAAGATGAGAGCCCATGTCAACACCTCACCTCTTAAGCTGGAAATCTTTGGGTGGTCTTCCTGACACAGCCATCATCAGGTGAAGCCCAGTCCCACCTTGTGAGCTCGTGGTTAACACATCCTGGGTATGAGCCTGGCTGTTTCCTTTTATGTTTCAAAAGGCTGTGCTATTGTGCCTCTGGCATGCCCTCAACCCCAAGGAGGCAGCATCTCACTAGGCTTCTTGAAACAGGGACACAAAATCTGGGGGGGAAAGGAGCATCAAAACCAAAACACAAAATAAATTGGGAGAGGAATAATGAATGGCAGGCAGGTTCTCTGAGCAGAATGCAGGGGATTAAGAGAAACAACTATTGTTTATAATAATAAGACTCAACCCAGAATGAGCGTGACTGTGCCAGTTATTGTGTTACTCCTTTGCATGAGGGCACGTGGGGTGATGGTCAGGAGCGCGACCTCAGCACATGACTGCCAGGCTTTGTTGCTAACTAGCTGGGTGACCTTAGGCAAGTAGCTTAACTTCCCTGTGCCTTAGATTCCCCATCTGTAAAATGGGGGCTAAAAGTATTACCTACCTCATAGGATAGTTGTGACAATGATGTGAGACAATTTATGTGAAATGTACAGAATAGGATCTGTCTCGGGACGGTTAGTTTTATCACCTCAGTATTTTCCAATATTAGTCATTATTACCTTCACAATTTTGCTGTTGTCCTGCACCCATGCATTTACCCAATATTTAAAGACTTTGTAAAACTTTTTAAAAGTCACAGATATAACAAACATTGAAAAATGCACAGAGCAGAAATGTATAAACAATAAATTATCATGAAATATCAAGAAACAGAACAGGGTGAGGGCCTCAGAAACCCTTCTCCCTCCTCCCTCCTCCAGAGGTAACCTTGTTTGGATTCTCACACTCTTTTGTTTAGTTTGCCTATGTTTGCTCATTATATGTACAGATCACACAATGTGTATGTTTTATGTGTGTCTGACTTTTAGAATTCAGTATTATGTTTGACAGAATACTCCTGTGTTGTGCATAGCTGAGGTTCATTCATTTTCATTGCTGTGTAGTATTCCATTGCCTGAACATGGTACCCTAATTTATTTATTCTGCTGTTCATGGACATTTGTGCTGTTTCCAGTTTCTGGCTATTATGAATAATGGCAGTAGGAGCATTTTTGTATATTCTTATGAAAACACATTTATGCTGAGTATATATTTAGATGTGTAATTGCTGAGTTATAAGATATGGGTATGTTCAACTTTAGTAGGTAGTGTCAAATAGGCTTTCCAATGGTTGTACCAATTTACAGTCCAACTATGCAAGTTTCTGTGGCTCTCCATCCTCACCAACACTTAGTGTTATCATTTAGCCCCCTGGGGATTATGTAGTGACACCTTATTGTGGTCTTAATTTGCATTTCCCAGATTATTCATGAGATTAGACATCTTTTCATACTGTTCTATTTAAATATCTTCTTTTGTGAATGCCTGCTCAAATCTTTTATATATTTTTTAATGTTTTTATTGATTTGTAGAAATTCTTTATATATTCTGGATACAAGCCCATTGTTGGTCACATGTGTTGCAAATACCCTTCTCACTCTGTGTAAACTTAGTTTAAACTTTAGATTTAATTTAGGTAGTAATATTTGTGAAATTGAGTTTATGTTTTTTTTTTTTCTAAAATATGTATCTACATTAGACAAAAGTTTGCCCCTGTTTTAACTAAAGTGATTTCCTGTACCACTGATGGTACGCCTTATCCCCCTTTAGGAAACACTCCGTAATCTCATTTAATCCTCACAAAGAACCTGTTTGGAAGGTACCACTGTTATCCTTGTTTCTAGCTTTGGCATTGGAGGCACTGAGAGGTTTCATAACTCACCCACAGACACACAGCTGAGATGAGGACCCAGGTGTAGCTGCTTCTAGAGCTCAGACTGTTTCCATGACATCGGTGGTCAGCAGGCTATTTTATCACCTATTGTACACTCTGGACTCTTGAGAGACCCTCTGCGTCCTCACAGAGCCTTGAATGTGGTGGAGCCCTCAGCAACCATTCGGGGGATGGATGGATTGATAGGTGGATAGGTAGCTGGACAATGGATGGGTGGATAGACGGATGGAGGGATGAATGAATGGATGCATAACATGGAAGATCAGTGTTTTCACAAAGGCTGTCTGAGGAGGGGCCTATTCTCAGGTCAGCCCTGGGTGTCTGAAGGCGGGACCCTGACCCCCACAGCAGCCCTGCCCCTCTCTCCTCAGTGGCCTCTGGGTGGAGAGAGAAGAGAATGGAACTGGAGCTGAGGTGAGGAAGTGGCTGTCCCAGCCTTGCCTCTGCCGGGGCAGGGTGTGAGCTCATCTCCGTCAGCACACTGGCTGTTTTGGGAACTCTTGCTTGCAGAGGAAGCGGACACCAGTAGTCTGCCTACTCAGATAATTGTTAAACCAGCTCTGTCCAAACGTCAGGACAGTGTTGGGATGTGGGCTCTCCTTTGGGATGACTTTTGCACCCTTCTCTGGGCAGATTCCAGAATTAATCGCCACGTTCTGGAGACCCCCATGTCTGACCTCACCTCACTTGTGCTTTTCTTTGCCCAGTGGAACTTGCCCTTGTTCACTCGGGCATTTGCTAGCTCTGTCCCAGGAGCTGAGTCGAGTGTTTCTGTCAAAGGATGGTAAATTGGATTCTGTCTAAAGCGCACTGATGAGGATCCCCACGGGGAGAGCTCTGCTGGGGACGGGGTGATTATGAACATTCCTGGCTGTAACTCTCTCTTGAGGTATTTGTTGGAACTTTGTTCATAATAAAGTTGCCACCAGCACCTTTTCCCATTCTGAGCGCCGTGACGAGCTGTTCTGAACTCTCTTTGAGCACTTGCCTGGGAAAGTGCTTGTTGTATTTAATAAATTTCATTGATTTATTGCCTTTATTGATCTGCTGAAGCACTCTGTATTATCAGAGGTGATAGCCTTCTTAGGAAAACATGGACGGTCTGTTCATTAGCATCCATTTTTCTATGAGGCTTTGGAGGGTGAAATACCAAGATGCACGGTGTTCATTCTGGTGATATATTGAACACCATCAGGGTGAACAATGGCTTTGGTATAAATCAGGTGGAAGGAAGGAATTGAGACCATTTGCCATAGGCTTGCTGGAGTTTCCGTGATGCAACGAGCAGGCTACTTTTCTTTCTTCCGGTGATGACAAGCTCCTCTCTTAATTTTCCACATGGAAGTAGCAGTCTCCTGGAGTGGCTCTTCAGGGAGAAGCCAACCCCCACAGCCAGATCAGTGTATGATGTTCTACCACATCCCACTTGAGGCTTGTGCTGTGACAGCAGGTAAATCACTTACCACTTTTGTGCCCGTGCTTCTTGTCTGTGTCGGTTTGTGCCCTGG
The DNA here is from genome assembly GCA_031878705.1 of Tapirus indicus. NCBI lineage: Eukaryota > Metazoa > Chordata > Mammalia > Perissodactyla > Tapiridae > Tapirus > Tapirus indicus. Next base: position 18,779,376 of record CM062923.1, on the reverse strand, counting down.
CCCTCACTGTGACAAGTTTTCCTTCTATCCCTCTGCTTCCCACCTCAGCTGGGGCTGAGACTAGCTCTGGGCTTCCTGCATGCAGCAGGGCCTGCTTTTCAGGGAGAAGCCCGGATGAATCTGAGGGAGATGCCAGGAGCCTAAGGGGCATTGATTCTCGACACTTCCACCTCCTTCCACTCTATCTGGCCAGCCTCCTTCCCAGGCCTTGACTTAGGTTTTTCTCTTCCTCCCAGAGAAGGTTCACTGAGTCTGGTCCCTGCCTTCACCTCCTGACAGAGGATCCTGTGGGCTGAGGAGCCCCATCGCTGGGAGCGCTAGATCCTGACATCTGTAAATCCTCCTACCTTCCTCGTGGAAGTGTCCGGTGAGCACTCAAAGCTCCCTGGATCTTTCCCACATCTGGCCAGAAGCAGTTCCCTCTCCTTACACACTTAAAGAGGAGAACATGCTTCTACTCCAGGGAACCTCAGACCAGCATCTGTGGGGACCAGGGACAGTTCTAAATTTGAATCTAGTCCCAAGCTGCGTGACCTTGGGCAGATTACTTAGTTTCTCTTAGTTTCGGGTCCCTTATTTGCATGACGGTGATAATAATGCCAAACTCAAAAGATTATTGCAAGGACTAAATGAGTCAATGTTTACCAAGTGCTTAGCAGAGTCTGACACATAATGCATGTTCAAACAGTGCCAGCTATCATTATTAGTGAAGTTTCTCTAACTGCACATTAAGCAGGTAGCACTCAAAGCTACCTGTGGCCTGTTATCTGTAGGCCCCAGGGGTAAAACTGTGAGTGAGACTGACACGCCCCTGCCCACAAGGAGCTTATTGTTCAATGGCTGAGACTGGCAATGAAACAGACAATTGAAATATAGCATGAGAAGTTCTATGGGTGGTGGTGGGGGACCATCTCTGATCACAGTAGGAGCGTATAGGAAGGACCTCTAATCTAGCCTAAGATCTGGTGTCAGCCCTCCTCAGGCTGGGCAGAGCCTCTAGAACTTGACCAGGGCAGGACCCGCTAAGGAGCAAAGGCGGGGCTTCTGTACGTAGATTATCATTTGTGAAATCCACCCCCCCCCCAACATTGGCCAACTCTGGCGAGGAAAAGCCTTCTACTCCCATGATGCGACTTTGCCCTTTAAAAATTGTGCATGATCAACCTGATTGCTCTTGGCGATTATTGGTGATACTTGCTCAAGGTCTTTCTTCCCTGCTCAATGTGCGCCCCCTACAGGCAGGGCTCAGGGCTGGCTGTTATATCCATAGCAGTAAGCACAGGCTGTGACACTTTTTCATGCTCAAGGATTTTAATAAATTAACGGAGATGCAACAAACATTGAGCTTTGCCACACTCTGCTTTTCAGAAATGCCCCAGGTCTTTGTATGTCTCCCTCCTCTTCCCTCCTTCCCCCAAGTTGGTGACTGCCTCACAGTGGGGAGGCCCTGGGCCTTCCTGACTGCCAGCGTCGGAGCTTGGGCTGGGAGTTGTATTCATCCTGACGAAGCAGCAGCCAGCGTCCCTCTCCCAAAGCTGGTTTGGGCCCCTTTGCTCTGTCAGTGGGCAGCTTGTTCCTCAAGGCTGCCTGTACTTCTATCTGATAATCAATGCTGCCCTTATCTTGGGAGGAAATGCTGCCCAGGTAGTGATATCACACACTGAATCGATTAAAAGCAGACCTTTGAACTCATCTGTTTGGAGAGGTCTCTGAAGAGTGAATCACTCAGTCCTCCCTTAATGTGGTCCTGATGCCTGCCAGAAACCCTGTCTGCAGCTCAGAAGCAGCTCCCGTTGCAGGGTCAGAATACCTTGCATTTTCACAGATCAGCTGGGCAGGAGCCGTTCAATGTGTTTATCTACAATGAGGTCACCTTCTTCAACCTACCCCCCTTCAGCTTTGGTTTTTAGCTCAGTTGAGACAGAAAGACCTGCAAATTTTCTCTGCTTTCACTGCTTTTGTATTGACTTTGCTTTTTAATCCAATGCTTACCATCATTGTACCTTCTTTGCAGAGAAAATCCCCACCAGATGGATGTTTGTATCCATTTCAATCTTCCTAGCCCTTCCCTAGGTGGGAGGTGGAGGTATGTGAGCTGGTCTTTTAATTCAGAAACGAGGCTAGGAAAAGGAGGAGTTCAGGAAGTGTGTGATCAAAGGCTGAGTCTGTGCTATGGACAGTTGGGGATTCAAGAGTCCTGAGGGAGACATATGTGGCCCAGAAAGGCCAAGGAAGACTCCATCAAGGAAGTGGAAAGGTCTGGAGTGGTGGGAGGAGGAAGGATTTGGAGAGGCAAGGGATGGGATGGGAGTGCTTTTCAGTAGGAAGGGGAGGGGCAGCTTGATACAGAGCTAATGGTAAGCATGTGTGCCCAAGGAGAGGGAATCAGGCACCGCCAGAGGTCATGGTGGGCAAATTGGCTAAGTGGGATGGCCAGAAATCAGACAGAGGATGCCAAGTATGATGGTTAATTTATATGTCATCCTGGCTAGACTATGGTGCCTCATTGTTGGATCAAACATCAATTTAGACGTTGCTGTGAACGTATTTTTCAGATATGATTAACATTTAAATCACTAGAATTTAAGTAAAGCAGATGACCATCTATAATGTGGGTAGGCCTCACCCAATCAGTTGAAGGCCTTAGAGCAAAGACAGGTTTTCCAAAGAGGAAGGGATTCTCCTCAAGACTGCAACATAGAGAGCCTGCCTACATTTCCAGCCTGCTGCTCTGCAGAATTCAGACTCAAGACTGTCACATCGGCTCTGAACTCTCAGCTTACGGGCCTGCCTTACAGATTTCAGACTTGCCAACCCCTTACAATCCCATGAGCCAATTCCTTAAAATAAATTTCTCTTTCTCTCCGTATATCTACTTATATCCTATTGGTTCTGTTTCTTGGGAGAGTCCTGGCTACTCCCTTGAATAAAGTGGGGGTTTTGCTGAGTGATTGTAGTGTGAGGGCAGTTTCTGGGACCCAGGCTCCTTTTGTAGGGTATTTGAAGACCAGACGTTGAATCGAATTCTGCAGCCAAGTTCAGTGTCCACAAGACTCTGCCCAGAGGAGCCCAATCAGAGGGTATCCCCAGGGCCCTTTGAATTAGACCTTCCGCGCAGACGCCCGGCAAGTTCGCTGAGCGGAGCCTGGTTCACGCCCAGTTTTTTCACTTCCTGAGTGGGGTTGGTTTTAACTGACAACATGTCCCTCTACAGAGGACATTGTCTTGTTAAAACTGATACGCTTGCATTCTGTTGTGCAGCAGAAAGATTGTTTTTTGGTAAGCAAGCCTTGGGTTTTTCTGAGCCAGTTGTGTGAGAAACATCTAGGGAAGCTGTCGTGCAAGTGCGTCCCTGCAGAAATGGGCCCGGGCTGTCAGGTGTGCGGAGAAATATCTTTAGTAAGAGCAGGTCATGGAGTGAGACTTCCCCGCTGCAGCGTGGATGGGCAGAGGGGTTTCCACAAGGACAATTCTTAAGAATCTCTGTAAAAATGCGTGACTCCATCTGTCTCCTCTCTCTTCCTTGGCTTCAGATGAGCTGAGCCATTTAAAAATTCCCCAACAAGGGACCCGAGGCACCAGAAGAAGTGATGAACAGATTTTCAATTTGGCCCCGATTTGCATGAAGTTTTTTTTTTTTTTTTGGCAGTTGAAAATCATTGTCTGAATTAGAGGCTGGAGATGGCAGTGGGTCTCCCCCATAGAAGGCAAATTCTTGATTGGTTGGCTGGTGTTCCTGGGGGCTGGGCTCTAAACTCAGCTTCCAGCTTCCGGAGAGGAGGAGGAGGTGGCAAAGAGGGAGGCAGGGAGGAAGTGTACTATCAGAGCAGCACCCGGGGGTCCAGGGAAGGACTTTGCATCCCCACTGGTGAGGCAGATCCACGTGGTCTTCCCCCAGAGCCGCTGCCCAGTAACTTCCCAAAGGTGTCCTCCAGGGGGCGTCTCCTCTTCCGTGGGGCTGACTGATTTCTTATAAAGGGCTGCCTTGTAATTTCCCGCAGGCGGGATAGTGGGGACCTCAGACAGCCTGGGGCTCTGCTGCCTTGGGGCCCTTCAAAGGGAGCTGCAGAATTTCGACTGAGGAGGGCCCTGCTCAGGGGAGGCGTTTTGGCTGGAAGAGGAGGCCAAAGGACATATATTGAGGCTCCATGTGTATGACGATTTGGAATGTCTTTGGTGGTGGCAGTAATAGTGCTTGGCTTGGGAGGAATATATAATAATAATAGCCAACATTTACTGAGTGCTTATTCTGTCCCAGGCACTGGCCTAAGCCTTTACTCATTATTAGTCATTTAATCGCCACAGCAAGCCTATGAGATGCTCTCATCAGTCTCGTTTTCGGGTGGGGAGAGTTGTTAAGAAATGTGCCTAGCTACCCAGCCAGTAGGCGATGGTACAGCCAGGTCGGGACCCAGGCGGTCGGTCTGGTTTAGAGCCTGTGCTCCTAACTCTGCAAATGCTAACGCTTCCTTCTAAGCTGCCTCTTGGCCTTGACGCCATGTCCTTTCCACCAGCCGGATGTGTGGGCCAGGCTCCCTGGGCAGTCCTTTAAACGCCGGTATGGACGTTCCTGGAGGCTGCTGCCGCCCTGTGTCAAGGATCTTCCAACTCAGAAAGGAGTTTTCCCGGAGGCTTGTTCAAACCTTTCCTCCTGCCCAGATCCCCCCCCGCCTCCCTCCTCCTGCCAAGTCAAATCCTCCCGCCAGCCCTTCAAGGCCTCAGCTCTGGTCACCCCACTCAGAGGGACTGTGCAGTTTGGGAAGAAGTTTGATCTGGCAAGTACCCTGGATTCCCACAGTAGAAGTAGCAATAGAAACCCCAAGTCTAGATTTGAAAAAAAGATCCAATCCCACAGGCAGGATGTCTGGGTCCCACGAGAAGACACCGACGGACAGGCAAGGAGAAGTGTCCTTCTCATCTCTCCCCTCGCCCGTAGGAGGGCAAATCCACCCCTGGGCTGTGGGCCTTGTTGGAAGTCCCTCCTATGGGGCACAGAAAGAGGGCCAGCAACTCTGGTCTGGGCAGGGAGGGAGACCAGTGGGTGTGAAGGTGAGCGTGGCTGTGGTGGGACGGGAGCAGGAGACTGAACCAGGGAGTGGCTGCCATGCCCCTGGGGGAAACGAGAGCAGAGCTCCTGCCTGCTGCTGTGGCCGGGCTCTGTGAGTGCAGCACCCACCCCAGCCCTCGCCTCCTCCACCAGAAGGAGCCTTTCCCGTATGTGCTGTGATGTGAGGAAAAAATGACTGAGAGGCCCCTAATTAAAGTGGTGTTGACCAGAGAGAATTAAATTATAAAAATGATAAGACCAGCTCCTAATTAGAGCCCGCTGGGCTCCAGGGGCTTGGGCAAGGGCCTGCGGGCAGTTTATAGGAGAGGCCGTGGGACCTCAGTGGGTGGGCGCAGGTGGTGACTGACTCGAGGGGCAGCACCTGGCAGACTCGACAGCTGGCACGGCTCAGCCCCCTAATTTTACAAGTGGGGAAACTGAGGTCGTAGACAGGAAAAGTTGCTCATGCCAGGTTTCAGGGGAACTGACCCCCAGCCAGGCATCCTTCTACCTGGGCTCAGGCTTCTCCAAGGGCTTCACATGGAAAGACTCGATCGACATAGGGATGCTGCATGGCTGTGGCTTGGGATAGCATTCATTCATTCATTTATTCCTTCATTTGTTCAACAAATATTTATGGAGTGCCTACCGTGGGCCAGAGACTGTTCCAGACATGGGATAGAGCTGTGAACAAAAAAAGACAAACATCCCTCCCCTCATGGAGCTATTTTTTTGTGTGTGAGAGAGAGACATAAATTAAACACACATTAAATAGATAAACATCATGTCAGAAGGTGGTAAGAAAAATGGAGAAAAGTGCAGACAGGAGGGTGCAGGGTCCCCTCTGTGGCCCACCTCAGGTCAGAGCAGCAGGGCCCCTGAGCAATAGTGAGGGTGGTGGCAACAGCCCTCTCAACAGCCTCTCCCCTTGTGAAGGGGCAGGTAGCAGAGCGGGAGGAGGACGGAGCTGGGGACCGCCATTCACAAGACCGAACGTGTGAGAGGTGGCCAAGAGGCAGAGTCCCCCAGAGGGCCAGGGAGAGTCCAGGGCAGAGGGGCCAGCTGGCGAGATGAGAGCAAGCTTCTGGCGGAGGCAGGGCTCAACCGGGCGGGCGTTGAGGAAGTGGCCTCGAGGGAATTTAGGGAGAGCAGAAGGACTGTGTAAGTAGAACTTCCAGCTGGCTGGGGAGCAGCGTGTGGGAGAGGAAGGAATAAGGGACTGGACATTTAGTTTAGGAGCAGCCTTGGGAGGCCGCGAAGAACAGGCTAAGCAGGTTTTATCTCCCAGGCTCCTTGTGGTTCATAGCTGGGGGATGATATTGGGAAAAGGCCGCTTTATAAAGTTCCCTCTGGCAGGTGAAGGAAGATTTTGCTGGAACGAGAAGGTATCTGCCGTCTAGGGCAGTGACTGTGGGGTGGAGGGAGCAGATGGAAGTAGGAGTGGGAGGAAGAGCCGCAGGACCTGATGTCTGAGCTCCATCTCCCTCTGTCTCAGGTTGTTTTTCTGGGGCTTGGCAAGGTCATCAGCCTCCTATTTCTGCTCATGTGGTGATTTTCCAGGACAGGGAGAGGAGACCTGATTTCCTGGGGACTTTCCCCAGATGTTGACTCTCAGGCTACCACCAAGGTACACCTCCCAGTCTCTCCTCCCATAATCTGCCTTCCCTGAGTCTGGCTTGGACTGGGCCAGCCCAAATCAGACAGACCCTCAGGGACATTTGGCAAGAAAAGCTGAGTCAACCCAGGCTAGAGGAGATGCATTTGATCTATTCTTGGAAGAGCAGCCAAGAAGGGGATTTGGGGGCCATCAGGGTGCGGCGTCTAGTTACACTGCAGCAAAGAAGCCCCAGGGCAAGTCTGGGTCCCTGGAAATCAACAGGTACAGCTTAGGGGGTTGGGGCACTGGGAACCACTCTGAGGATGTGACTGGTCTGGGTCCCTCGGCTTATTGTAGCCTGGCAGGGGACCTTAGGATTTTTGGGTGGACAAGCCCTGACCCAGTGCTCAGTGTCCCTGTAACAAGAGTCATCGTCTCCAGCCTGGGCCCAGTGCTAGGTCTGCTGTGATTTTAAACTTACTGAATGCCCCTGGTGGGATCCAGACATATTTCCAAAGCGACCTCTGGGCAGACCTGGGCTGCCTGCACGAGGGCTGTGGGGACTGCTGCAGTCCTAAGGATCCAGTGCCTGCCATAGCTGCAGCTGCTGTTTGAGGGGCAGCTGCTGCTGGACTGGCCTCGGCCGGGAGAGCATAAGGGGGGACCCAGGCTCCGGTGTAATGAAGAGTAGCCAGGTAAAAAAAAATGGAGACTCAAAGATGGGAAAGGACCCCCATTTGGTGGCAGAACAGAGGCTAGCATCCTGGCACCGCTCCTTCTAGCCCACCGCCTCGTCCTCGGCTCCCTGGGGTCTTGAGTGGAGCTTGACTGACAGCTCTCAGAGGCCACCGTGGGGCTGCTGAGTCTGAGAGCCTGCGATTTGCAGCTGGGACTCTGCACTAACGCAGGCAGGCAGGCAGGCTTGCTGTGCCCTGGTTGGCTTCCCCACCCTCTCTGTGCAGACTGTGGTGGGTGTGTACTTTGTGCTTAATTATAGTGCTCATAACTGGAGAGGAGCTGCTTGGAAGCACATGTCATTTTGTTTGGGGATAATAGACACGAAGGCTGGAAAATATCTATTAGATCATCCCGTCCTGCCTCTGCCAGAGCTGGTGTGATTGGTGTCAGATCTCTGGGTTTTCTGCAGCCTGTGACTCAAGCGGGGGGGCCTGTGCTAGGCCTCTTGGGAAGTGGCAGCCCCACATGTTTTTCTTGAGCTCTGCTCTCATTTCCCTCGTTTGTCTACTCAGTTTTCATCCGTGGGTCTGTTTCTGCTGGCCTGGCTCTCACGTTCTCCCAGCGAGTGTTGGTTGCTCCAGCTCCTGTGTGGAGCCCCGTTTTTTGGCAGGCCTGCTCGTGCTCAGTTCTGGGGGTTCAGACAGTGATATCAGTCAGTCCCTGTGCACAGTCAACAGCAACGTGAGACAAACCCATGAAGACTTCCAATTTATGGCTAAATATGGGAGGCATCATGCAAGAAGTTCCACTAGCAGTTGGGGAAGGGAGAGGTCCCTTTGAGCTCTGGTTGTCGGGATGGCTTCATGGAGGAGATGGCATGTCAGCTGGGTGAGGTTTCACTAGGTGGAGAAATGGGGCTGAGGCACTGTAATGGGACCTATAGCCTCCTTCTCCTCCTACACCTGACTGGGGTCTGCTTAATGTCCTTTATCTCCACTTCATCTTTTTGGCTATGGATTGACTCCCCCTAAATCTGACCTTTGCCACCTCATCTCTTCTGCTTCCCTCTTCTCCTCCCACCTCTGGCCCATTTATCTGCAATGGGCAGACAGATCAAGGCTGAGGCAGTGGCAGGAGTCAAGAGACCAGAGAGCGAAGGCCATAGCTGTCACCAGCCTCCAGCTTCCTCATCTGCAAATTGAGGGGTGAGGGTTAATCTCTGTGAGCCCTTCAAGTCTGATGTTCTAGGATTTTCTAAAGCAGGGAGCCACTCAGCTGATCCAGAGTCCAGAGGTTGAGGCCTCATGTCTGTTTCGTCCTCATCATGACTTCAGCTATCACCACTAGCCTGGCAGCTCCCCGATCTGCATCTCCAGCACACATTCCCCCCTAGGCTACCAAAACACACCTCCCACTGCTCCCTGTATGTCTCTGGAGGTGCCTTAACATCAGCATGTCCAAAGAGGAAATCACTATATTTCATACCCCTCTGATTCACTCTGCTTCCAGAGTGCACGTGCATAACACACTCACACACTTCTGATCATGTCACTCTCTTGCTTAAAACCACTCCACCAGGGTAAAATCTCCAGAAAACCAAGCTTGGTGGGGCATAGATCTTTTGTGACCTGATCCCAGGATCATCTGTCATGACTCCCCACCTCCCCAGACATCACACTCAAGCAATTCTAATTGCTGAACACACCTTGATATTTCACATCTTTGTCTATGTGTGTGTTCTTTCTCTGGTATAGAAGGTCCCTCTCACCCCATGTTTTCTTGATGAACTCCTATTTATTCATTGAAATCCAGCTTACTTATCACCTCTGTAATGAAGCCTTCCCAGGCATAACTACTTTTCCCAGTTAATGAATCATTCCCACTCCTCTTTGCCATCCTTGACCTTGTGAATACAGGTTTTTTTGTTGTGTGTGTGTTTGTGTGTGTGTGTGAGGAAGATTAGCCCTGAGCTAACATCCGTTGCCAATCCTCCTCATTTTGCTGAGGAAGACTGGCCCTGGGCTAACATCTGTGCCCATCTTCCTCTGCTCTATATTGGATGCCTGCCACAGCATGGCTTGACAAGTGGTGCGTCGGTCTGCACCCGGGATCTGAACCTGCGAACCCTGGGCCATGGAAGCAGAGCATGTGGACTCAACCATTACACCCCAAGGCTGGCCCCTGTGAATACAGTTTTGTAGCAATTATCAATTAGTTATTATCAGTTTACAGGTCTGTGGGCACCCCATCTCCCATCCAAATTTTGACTAGTTTTCTCTAGCACAATGTTTAGCACTTATTAAGTGCTAAGGTTTTTGTTTTATAACTGAGCTGAACTGAATCCCAATTACTGACCTAATGGACTCCCAGCCCATTGACACCTCGACCCTGCCCAAAGTCAGGAGCAATTTCCAGAGGGCTCTGCATGGGGAGCAGCGGTAGAGTCCGTGTGGCCTCAGCTCTGTGATGCCCTGAGGTAGGTGTCAGGTGTCTTCTCTTTCGCAGGCTAGAGTGAGCCCTTGAGCTGACCCAGAAGTTCTGAGCATTTATCATCCAGCATTGATGACCATGTATTTTGCCTCCACTCTTTATGCCTAGAGATGAAGGAAGGAATACAAGCTCATGATACAGAGTATTTCCCTGGTTTATCAGCTCTCCCCCTCTCAGCTCCAGCTCAGAATGATTTCTTAGTTCTCAGCTTTTATTCCTCTGATCAAAGTGCCTGAGGCAGTGAGCACCAGGAGGCAGGAGCATGCTCCCCTCTTCTGGACTGGTTTAAGAACCTGTAGCCCAGAGTTCTCTGGTCAGGAGGGTGTGGCCTGGCTGTGGAAGGGTCTCCAAAGGCTTATGGGGCTCAGCTGCCCTGGGATATTGGGGGCAGCTGCCTCCACTTGGAGGAGATCAAAGCCCCTGTGCCTTTCCTTGTCCTTCCTCCCTTTCTCATTCTGTTCACTCAATCGCTCTTTTCTCTCCAATGAATTAAATGCAGAAAATCCACGAGCAGGATTTCTCTCTTCAAAGGATCAAATAACCTTTCTTTTTTCCCCCTTAAAAATTTTTTTTTCCCAAACTGCAAAAGGAAAACATGCAAACAGACTTCAAGTTAAAGGTGAGAGAAAGAAAGAAAAGTTGCAGCAAAGTAATTTCAACTTGAGAAGTGGAGCAGTTGAAGCCCAGAAAAAATGTACGCTCAGCAATATGGTCCTCTCCTACAAATTAATTAACCCAGAGTGCTTGTGTAATTAGTGCGAGGGGCAGGGAACTGAGGAGCAAACCATATCTCTCACCCGGCTTAGAATTATGTTCACAAAAGACTTTCCTCTTCCTTTCCTGAGAGGGCTGAGAGAGTTGCCCCGTTGGTGTGGAATCAGCAGGTGCCTCATAGCTGGAGAGATATTTTGGGATGGGTTGAGCCTCTGAGAAGGTGGTATTTCGGCTGCAGCCCCCCGACTTCCGCCTTTGCACACTACATGGGTGGGACTTTGCAGAGTGAGGGGCAGAGGCCTCTCAGCTCTGCTCCGGAGAACTGGACTCTGAGGGGCTCCAGAGATCAGGTCTCCTGGGCTCTCAGTCCTTCCCTCTCCCCACTTCCTGCCCCTGTCTCGCATATAAACTTTTTGAATTTCCTATTTTTGACATGGATGTGGATGTTTATCGCCTCATGAGGTACTAGGAGAACTGAAGTCTGTGAAGTGCTTGGAGAGCTGCAGTGGAAGACCTTGTGGCTGACGTTGTCATAGGAATCTTTGTGGTGGGTGCATGCTTCCTGGGGTCATTAGTGGGGGTCTTTCCCCTTTTTACCATAGACTTCTTTGACATCTGGAGAGGCCTCTGGACTTAACTATGTACTGAATGTTTGTTCCCATGTAAGAGCCCTAATCCCCAATGTGATGATATTTGCAGGTGGGCCTTTGGGAGGTAATTAGGTCATGAGGGTGGAGCCCTTATGAATGAGATTGGTGCCCTAATAGGAAGAGACAGGGGAGAGATGATCTCTCTCTGCCATGTGAGGATACAGCAGGAAGGCAGCTGTCTGCAGGAGCGCTCACTGCACACTGAATCAGTCGGTACCTTGATCTTGGACTTCTAGCCTCCAGAACTGCGAGAAATAAATGTTTGCTGCTTAAGCCATCCAGTCTGTGATATTTTGTTATGGCAGATGGAACTGACTAAGACAGGACTTATTCTCAGAATAATGTTTTTAAATGCACAAAATAAAATGTATGCTATTACAAAGGAATCTATATTGATATATAGTTATCAACATATAAATAAAACAGACATGTGGTACAGTCATATTTGTGTTTATTAACTCATTAAAAGGCAAGATCTACTTGTAGTCTAATAACTGGTATATGTCTGAAATAAATAACATTTGAGAAATTTGCAACAATCATAATATATTAAAGTATCTGATTTCTACTGTTGACAAATCACAGGCATTGTAAAACTACTGTGGTTTATTGCCCACGTTCATAATTGAAGGAAATGCGATAGTTCAGTTAGAGGTTAGTGAAAATAAAGATAGACGTTTTCCCCATCTAAGTTCATTGACCCTCTGAATTCTATCCATGGACCTTTGGGTGAGTCTCCACTGATGAATAAATGGTTTTTTTTTATGAATATAACTGACCATTTGTGGCTTCTACTGAATCTTTCTATAAGTTCCTCTACTTCTGGTGGGTCTTTGCCCCTCTCTGGGGACTGAAGGATTGATTTCTTGGAATCGATTGTGTTATTAAGGAGTTGGAGGATCAAGAGGACAGAAATGATGAGAGAAACATCAGTACAATATGTGCAAGATAAGAAGTGCTAGGCTGTTGGCCTTGCTGTGGGAAAGAGGAGTGAGGGCACATGCCCGGCTGGGGAGGGATGCGTGAGCGCGAGCTGCGCTGTGCTTCCCAGGAGGGAAAAGGCTGGATGCTTAAGGGGTAAATTGGCCAAGTCATGTGGCAAAAAGGAGGTGACTTGGGATCAGGCAGGGTGCAAGGGGTGGGAGTTTAAAGGTGGGCTCCCTGAACGTGCTCCTCTTCGGGCTGCAGGGCGGAGTGGGCATCTCCCTAGAGCCTCAGGATGAGGGACACATATTGGTGTTGCAAGCACACTGATTCTCAGGTACAGGTGTTCTCATGGTGTGAGTTCCTGCTGTCCCGTATGTTCTCCAGGAGCCGAGCTTCCCCAGCATCATGTGCGCTTAGAACATTTTCACCCACCGGTCATTTACTTCCCAAGTGGCCCCTCCCAGGTTCTCTTAAGCACCATATTCAGGCTTCATGAGCAAACATCTGTAAGCCAGTTGCTCATTTGCCATCTATTTAGTGCCTGTCGTAACTGAAATAATCTCTGAACAGGAAAATATTTTTATCTTTCTTAGTTGCTATTCAGAGGCCAGGGGTGGGCAATTGAACTTCTCTGCTTGAGAAAGATAAATTGCTCCAGGTAAGATTTAATTTTGCTAAAGAAAAATCCCAAAATGACTTTTTCCCTTAAGTTAATATTTTTTGTCCTTGAAAACAAAGCCCACACAGTACAAGTGAATGATACCTTGAGGTCTTTGTTCTCTGGGCTGAGTCTCGGAGCTGAGTGCATCAGGCGGGGGCTAAAACTTGTAGGCAGAGGTGTGGAATCCTCAATTTCTCCCTTTTAACATGGATCCCAGGCTCTTCTAGAGCACTGGGCCAAATGCTAATAACCAAGTGCCCGTCCAGAGACTTGGTGGTGAGAGATTAGATGACAATCCCTGTTCAATATTAAAAATTATTAATGTAATATTTTATAGGCTTTCTTTCATATTAAGTCTTCAAAATCCAGAACGAATTTTACACTTACAGCACATGTCAATTCAGACTCGCCTCATTTCAAGTATTTTGTGGCCACGTGTGGCAAGTGGCTACCACACTGGTTAGTGCTTCCTTAAGTCTTGCTCTTCACCGTGAGCTGTGCTGCCCCTTGGCTAATCTGCCCATGGAACTCAGAAGAGCATTGGAGGTTGGTCTTCTAGAGCAATTGCCGGGTACAAAGGACTTGCATGCTGTGATGCAAGGACACGGGAAGTAGCACAGTGGGAGATGTACCAATGACACCAGGACTTCTTCACAAAAAAGAGTAACCTGAAGATTACCATCCCCTTGAAAAATTGGAGGAGGCTCCTCCGGGAGTTTGTGGATGTTCTGAGAACTGGGAAGGTGTCTTCTTGAAGGCTGTCACAACCCTGAGTGTGCAGCAGATGCACAGAGCACAGGGGAGAGATTTGCTCATTAAGAGACACTGGGTGAAGCAGCCACATCCATAAGGCCAAGACTATGGCAAGAAGGGAAGGAAAGAGGAAGTGCCTCCAACTGTCTCTAGGAGCTCCCACATCATTGCTACTCTTGTATTTTGTGGATTATTCTGTTATTTGTTTATTTGGTTGTATTCATTGTATTCCTCAAATGGACTAGATGCAGTTTACAAAGACAGTTCGATTATAGCAAGATGACATAAAAAGCTCCAAAAAATGAAGCAGAGATGTAAGAATAGGAAAGATGAATAGAACCAGGTATGAGGTTGGTTCAAAAGCTACATCTCTTAATGTCTCACATACTTGCTGGCGACGGGCTATATTGATCTGAGTCTAAGCTCGCCAACAGCCAAGGCAAAGAGGGAAGCACAGTAAGTGACATGAGTCACAGCACAACCAAATAAAAGCAATCAGGTGCTGAGTTGGCACAAAGTCACACTGTGATGCAAGGGCACAGGAGGAAGCACAGTGGGAGACATATCAATGACACCAAAATTGTGTCACATCCTCAGAGGGATTCCTCCTCAAAAGGAAACTTCATCAGGTCCCAGAAGCCATCCTCAGCAGCACCTTGCATACATCAGTATGAAATCCTCCCCCATCTTCCCAATCACCCAATGTTTCTCTCTTGTCTCTGTTTAGGGTCCACCTTGCTTTGCTCTTCTATAGAAGCTATTCTGCAAGAGCCTAACTGATGCTGTTCAGATACTCAGCTCTTGGATGAACTGGCTTAATCTGGGTCAATTGAAGGGATTTAGAGCAATGCATTTCCATGGCAGGGACTACTCTGAGTTCATCAAAGCCTGTTTCCTTCCCTCCTGGGCACATGAGTACTTTCCCCAGAATCCTTTGCAGCCACGTATGGCCTTGACACTGAACTTGAACAGAAGTGATGTGTATCTCTTCTGAGGTGAAGTGATTGGGAAGTGAATGCGTTCTCTCCATGATCCCTTCCCCATCTGCTGGCTGAAAGGAGAAGGCTATAAGGACCTAGAAGAGAGTGGAGCCACAGGAAGGAAGAAGACTGGGCTACGGAAGCCTGGTGGAAGGACACCCAACCAGACAACCTTTATTGAATTGTGATGTGCACGAGGAACCAACTCTATTGTGTCAAGCCACTGAGGATTCAGGGCTTGTCTGTTAGAGTAGCTAGCATTATTTTAACTAATACAATTCCCCCTTGGGAAATACTCTTTAAACACAATTCCTCACAACCAAGAGGAATTGAAAGGTTTGAGTGACACCCAGTTCAAGCTTACATTCCCTGACAACTACCAGGAATGCAAGTATTCTCTGTTGCGGGGAAGTGGGTAGGTGTAGAGCCTTATGTTTTAACAGTCACCCAAGGTGGGAGTAAGATTAACACACTCTTGTCAAAATTGTATCACCTTACAAGAACTCCTGCCTGAACAGAAAGCTCTTTTATCTCCTTTTGGAGCTAAGCCGGGATGTACCTGTAGGTAAGGCCAAGATTCTCCTTAGAAAGTCATTTTTGGGTCTGCCTTAATGCATGGGAAAAATGGTAATCGAGGCTGTATGGTTTCACACAGTGTAATCTGCTGTAGCAATTTAACCTGAAAAAAATAAAACAGCTGTAACCCTCTGACTGCTGCAGCACTTGAAAACAAAACAAAACTTGGACAGTGAACTTGGCCGAGTCCCCTTCTTACTCTGGGCTTTTGTTTCCGGGCGTGACGAATGAAAACTGAATGTGATGGGCCAAAACTGCAATTTACAATCTGCGTGTATTTTGCCAACAGAATCTCTCTAAAGCACTCATCTGTGGCGTGCCCATAGTAGATACAATCCTGATCCTGTTCTTACAAGGTATGAGCACTAAGTACAAGCTCAGGTAGCAGAACAGACATTTCCAGGGGCCACACCCACTACACAAAGTGAGATGGTCATAATATTTATGGCCCAGGTCCTGGGGGCCACAACAAGGAGGGAATGGTCTCCCCTGCTTCTCCGAGAGCAGCACTGTGGGCAGGCCGCTGTGCTTAGTGGTCCCTGGGGGCTGGGTGCTTATGTTGCCATCACATTGGATGTTAGGGAGGCTCGGGTTTGTTAGCCTTGCCTGTGTGCAGGGCTCCCTTGCTCCTGGTGGCAGTTTGACATTGAGTCTTCTGCAGAGCTTGGTGGTGTGCCCGGGAGTGAGCTCATAGGTTCTCCAGACTCAGTGTCTGCTGTTGCTCAGACAAGCGCAGTAGCACTGAAGAACCACATGATGAGACAAGAGTGGGGCTCCCTGCTGGGCCAGTGCTCCTGCCGTGTGGCCTGTGCAGCCAATGTCCACCCAAGGGACATGACTACCTTTAACTTCAGACTTCACCCAGACTGCATAGGACCTGGACCCTCTGTCCCTAGAGCAGGTCAAGCCAAATTCTGGCTAAAGGATGAGAAATTACATCGAAGAACCCCAGACCTGATTTTTTACTCTCATTTGACATCTTAAATCATCCTGGAATTGAGCTCCCTGGTTTTCCCTCTTCTGGGAAGGTGGGGTGAGAGTGTGAGCAGGCACTCCCCACTGTAGAGGTGGGGTGGCTGGGGTAATGGCATCCTGGGGGCAGTGAGATCCATAGTCCAAAGTGCCTTATACCCAAACCCAGGTTGTGACCTGGGGATGCTGGGTGAGGGGGGTGCTTCATCACTTCGTGCTTCACTGATTGTCCATCCTCCTCAGCTGGCAGGACCTTGAAGGAGGCACACGTATCCAGTTATGAGGATGTTCTAGGAAGCCCCCGGGCAGTGCCTCTCAAACTTTAAATGTGCGTACGAATCACCTGGGCATCTGTGAACATGCAGCTTCTGAGTCGGCAGGTCTGGGGTGGGGCCTGAGGATCTGCATTTCTGATCAACTTCCAGGTGAGGCCGATGCTGCCTTGAGAACCACACTCTGACTAGGAGGGTCCTGGGGATCCTGCTGTTGCTGGATGTTTGGACAAGTACACCTGCGCAGCTCACCAGAGCCTGCTGTGGAGGCGCGAGGGATCTGTGATGAGAAGGGTCTGAGTGTGGCCTGAGGCTAAGTGGGAAGAGAGAATCCATGGGAATGGCTGTCGGGGGCCTGTGGAGAACGCCCCTCATGGGCTTCCTTCCACTCGCCCTGGCTTGGTGCTTTGTGGCTCTGCTTTTATAAACTTGGAGGGAACTCATTGTACCTCATGTCTGAGCTGGGCGTTTAGACCAATCTGAGAATATAAGCATGCTGGCAAAAGGCACGTGATTGAAAGCCTGACCAGGGGCACAGGGGCTGGTACATGTTCTCAGCCCTTTGCTCCCTACTGGGAGTCTCAGGTCAAAGCCCAGCTTGGTTCTTCCTCCCACCCTCCCAGGGTGCTGAGGAGGAGGACGCCTCCCCTCTTGGAGAGGCTTGGCTCCTCGCCTCCCGACACATGCGTGTTTTCTGTTTTATAGGAAGAAATGTGTCTTGGCTGGAGGCCCACATTTCGTTCCAGCACATCCTTTTTACCAAAAGAGCCGTCCCTGGAGCTGCCAACAGTGTTTATGAGAAAGCCATCCGACAATGCTTTGGCTCTGGGAGCACGGCCTGACCGCGGACGTTGCCTTCCCCACCTCGCGAACCACCCACCAGAGAGCCTGGTACATGGTGTTGGTGTCTTTATTTTTACCCCAAAATATAAAACTGGTTTCTTTCTTTCCTTTTTTTTTTTTTTAATTTTCCAGCTGGGAAAACTCCTGTCAGTGGATGCAGTGTCCTTTCCAGATTCAATATTATGCAAACTGCATATCAGCAAATGGAGTAAACAAATATGTCCACGAAGCTTCCTGATGCACAGAGAGACGGGGCTGCCCCAATACATAGACAGAGACCTGCCGATTTGCAGGGAGCTGCTGAAACTGTCGCTCTGCGGCTCTGCTGCTGCCTCTTTCCTTCAGAACATGTGGCTGGAGTCTGAGAGCCTGGGATGATGGGCCACTGTGACGCCCAGCAGCAGGGGACAGCTGGCAGTCTCATAGACCGAGGGTGGCTGTAGGTCAGATGGGACCCATCATTGGCTGGGGTTGGGGGCTCATGTCAGGGTCTCAGAGTGATGCTCACAACCCAGCCAGTCCGGTGTCTGCTCTAAGCCCCACCGTCTTCAGTCCCACCCCCAACAGGGAGGCTCCTCTGCCCCAGGCAAGGCTGAGGAATTTTTACTTTTCAACTCTGTCTCCCTTGCCTAGCAGTCATGGGCAGGAGGTGGGACCCCACATGGAGTCTTTCTGGAAGAGAGAACTTGGCCAAGTCCCCCTCCCACCATAGGCCTTAGTTCCCAGGCATGCAGAGTGTTAACATGGGTGTGAGGAGCCGAAGGCTGGCTTCAGCTCTGCAGTTCGACAAAGTGTAGGCTGCTTCTGCGCTATGCTGATTCCCAACGTGTTCCCACTGCAATAATCCTGTGAGATTAAGTACCTTTTAAATGTTCCTGTCTAAGCAGATGAGGAAACAGATTTAAGGGGATTAGAGTGTTCTGTTGAAAGGTAGGCAGAGAATAAATGGAGAAGCCAGCTTTTAGACTTGGGACTGTCTTTTCAAAAATCTCATACTTTCTTTCTTGCAAAATGGCATCATGGTTCCCCACATACGCCAGCATTCAGAAAACAAACTAAAACAAAACAGAGGGACAGGAACATCCAAAGGGTACCTCTTCATAGTCTGAAATGAAATTTTATCCGTCTGTCCTCCATGTACTACCTCTCCTATGCTGGCTGGCTTGGATATTTTTTCTTGTAGCTTCTGTCCCCTTTGTCTGTGACAGGGTAGGGAAGGGAGGGGCGGGGTGGAGAATCTGCCCATCTGCCCTTTCTGGAGGGCTGTATGCCCCTACATGCTTGTTCTTGGACAAACAGAAATTGGTATGTCCTCTGCTGGGCTTGTGATAAGGCGAGTCCCTCCTTACCATCAACAACATTACAGCTTTGCAGAAGCAGTTGCTGAAGCAGAGTGGGTTCCATTACTACCAAACACACTGGAAGTCTCAGAATTACTGAGAACAGATATTTGCAGCCACGCTAGCTGGATCCCTGATGAGTTGGCATGTCTGTCCTTATTGTTTTAGAGGGGAGGTGAGTTCTGAGGTGTCGAGAGGAAATGGCCTTGTACCCAGTTTCACGTCCTGACCGGCGTCCCTGGTGCCTGGGATGCCGTATTGCTGAGCAGATGGCAGTGTCACGGGCGTGCTTCTGGTGGAGCAAAGACTGAGAGCAGACTGCGCAACTTCCTCGTGCTGACAGCTTTGGAGAGTCTCCGCCAGCTCTTACAGGGGAGGTGCTGGGATGGGAGGTAAGTTAGGCCCCGGGAGGAACAACCAAGGCCAAAGCTCCACATGTTTAGTGTTTAGACACCTTTTTGTGGAGGCTGCTGATGAATTGGGTATCTGTGATCCGATTTTTAGCACTTTAGCATATATCTGATATTTCGTGTAGGTTTTTGATTATCGAATAGTGGAAATGTTCAGATCTCTCCTCTTTTAGAATCTCATCAACTCCGTTCTTCTTGGTGGGAGAGTGGGGAAATCAATCCACCAAAATATTCTTTGACCAGTCACTGTGCCCGCTCAATGCTCAGATCCCTTTGCCAATCAAATCTCCTAAGAATATCCCAAGTAATACATTTTGAGGGTCGTTGTCAGCCTAGCATATTTGCCCCTTCTCTGACCCTCAACACCTCTAAAATACATGATAGGGACTCACAACAGAGTTTACCAATGAATTTATTTACAAGAAACAACACTAATTAAGTGGTTAATATGTGCAGTTGGCAAATTCATTTTCCTCATCACACTGCCAAAATTTGTGGTATTTTGCATCTTTTATCAGGCTTGCCATGGCAGAATATGTGGTGCATGTGTTCGTGCCTCACACTGCTATACGTTTGCTCCATAGGGATGGCTTTTCAACTGTTTCCATGACTCTGCCATCCACACACCATGTGGCAGACAGACCCTGAGGTGACCCTCTAACGTCCCTATCTCCTGTCCACATCCTGCATAGTCCCCTTCCCCTTGAGTGTGGGTGGGACTTGACTTGCTTCTAACCAACTGAATATGGCAAAAGTGATGAGACACCACTCCTTTAGTTACATCACATTATATAAGACTCTGTCTTGCTAGCAGATTCACTCCAGAGACTCTTGCTATATTGATGAAGTAAGCGGCCATGTTGGCAAAGCACATGTGGACCTCTACAAATGGCAGGTGGCCTCTAGGAACTGAGGGAGGCCTCCAGTCATTAGCCAGCAAGAAACTGGGGCCCTCAGTCCTTCAACCACAAGGAAATGAATTCTTCCAATAACTTGAATGATCTTGGAAGCAGGTTCCTCCCCAGTCGAGCTGTTAGCCTGATGAGTATAGTGACTTGCACAGTGACAGGTGAGAGACACACCTGGGTATAGACCGGTGTTCTTCTCAGAGAACATCTTTGGTTCTTCCCTAAACTGTGGGCAAAGGAGAAACTAAAGCCATTTAAACTATTTGTTTATATAAATGTCTTACATTTGATGTACAATTTATTCTTAAAAATATTGTATATTTTGTGGGCATTTGGGATTTATTTTTCCATTATATTCTCTAAGTGGCTAATGCTGGCATACAAAATAGTCATTAATTTCTAAATAATTATTTTTAAGAATGTCTAATAGCTTCTCATCTAAAAGTCATCTAATTCTCAAACAGCAATAATTGTACCTTCTAATTTCATGTGGTTAAAGACTTTCCTTTTCTTTTACCTTATTGCACTGTCTAGAAGAACACTGTCCAAAAGAAATATAATGCCAGTCACATGTGTAATTTAAAGTTTTCTAGTAGCTATGGTAAAAGAAAGTAGAAGGAAACATATGGAATTAATTCAATATTACACTTTCATTTAACCCAATATATTTGAAATATTATTTTGACATAAATCAGTATGTTATTAATTAGATATTTTGCATTCTTTTTTAAAATACTAAGTCTTCAAAATCTGGTGTGTATTTTATACTTACAGCACATCTCAAGTCAGATGAACCACATTTCAGCTGCTCAGTATCCACCTGTGGCTTGTGGAGGTCATTTTGGACACCGGTCTAGAATCTAGAATACTGTAAATAATGACCGTGATTGCAAGTAGCCTTGTCTTATTGTTTTCTAATAGTGGGAATACCACTTATTTTTAATTAGTAATTATTGACATTTGGCTTGGGACAGGTTTTAATTTTTTATCATATCAAGAAGCAATCTTCCACTCCTAGATTATGAAGTACTTTTTTTGTGGTGGTTATTGTTATAAGTTAGAAATGCACATTGAAGTCCCTTCCTCATCTTTTAAGAAGATATGTTATTTTTTCTCCTTTGACTTAGTGATATGATGTTTTAAGTTTTTCCTAGTATTTAACTATCTGTGCCTTCCTGGAATAACCTTTACTTAGTTATGGAGCACTACTCTTTTTACTTTGCATGATTTAATTTGCTATTGTTTCATTTCATAAGGTTACATATCATTTCACAAGGTCAGATTTCCCCCTGAAAATAATAGGACTAATGCCAGACAGGATGAGGCAGGCTTTGGACTGAGTGAGGAAAGGACTGCTTTTTCTCCTGAGGGCCAAGAAGCTGAGAGAGTGGGGCAGGATGTCCGGTCACAGTGTGTGGCCGAGTCTGGAACCTCCTGGACTCGGTCACCTTGACATGATGCAAGTGCCTTAGGGAAAATGGCCAAGTGTGTGAGAAAAGTGCTGTGCAAGGGAATGGCAGCATTGGGAGCTCAGACATCGAATGATGTGGAACCACCATATTCAGGCATAATATTCGGAGAGAGCCAAACCCTCTCTGTTCTCTGCATCCTGAGAACTTCTGTACGACTAACATGGATGGTGTGTGCCTCAAGCACCCCAGTGCTTGTGACATGTGGCCCAGGAGCCATGGACCACCTCGTGCTGCTGTCTGGGCCATTGACAAGCTTTGATCCATGAACAAGGATGACCCCTGTTTCTGGGTCACATTCTTTCAACAGATACCGTGTGTGTGGTGCAAGAATTAAAGAGCAGCCGTACACTTGGCCCTCTGGTGGACTGATCAGATTTTCCAGCTTTTCTTTTTACAGAACTAGTAACCAGTACTGATTATTTGCAGAAAGTAAATGTTCTTGAGATTTTTGGAATTTTCGTGGAAGTGGTACCCAGAGGGAAGGAAGAGATGTTTTTATGATGGGGGGATGAGTATTAGTAGTTATTTAAACTTGAATATTAAAATGTGGCTGTATTAGTTTGCTAGGGCTGCCACGACAAAGTACCACAGACTGGATGGATTAAATAGCAGAAATTTATTTTCTCACAGTTCTTGAGGCTGGAAGTCCGAGATCAAGGTAGTGGCTGAGTTGATTTTTTCTGAGGCCTCTCTCATTGGCTTGTAGATGGCTGCTCCTCCCTGTGTCCTCACATGGTCTTGTCTGTCTGTGTCCAGATTTCTTCTTCTTGTAAGGATACCAGTCATAGTGGATCAGGGCCCCCACTGTAACCTTATTTTAATTTAATTATCTCTTTAAAGACCCTGTCTCCAAATACAGTCAAATTCTGAGGCACTGGAACTTCAACGTATGAATTGGTGGTGGGGGGGGGGGGAACACATCAGCCGTAACAATGACTGTATTTTTATCACCAAGTTGAAAAAATGAAAAATATCATTTATCTAAGCTTTTTGCTTTTATGTCAAATGAAATCAGACTGTCGTTTTCTTTTTGACTGAACTCTTTTTTGTCAAATTTTAGATCAGGGTTAGCTAACTTCTTAAAATAGTTGAGAAAATTTTAATCTTTTTTCTGTGCACTGTAACAGGTTAGACAGGCCCACAAGGCCTGTTCTGAAACCTTTGGGACCAAATAGGTTTCAGAATTCAGAACCTGTGGATTTTTAGAAAGGTAATAAAGAATATATACTGTACATCACATATCTTACCCAGTGGGACCTGGGACAGCTGTGCATAATAAAACGTGCTACTATTTCACACCCTGACATGAAAACAATAATTGGAATAGCATCAGTTCAGGTCAAATTTTACTGTTAAATGAATTCTGTCAAGTTTTGTCTTCAAATGTTTTATGAAACAAACTGTGTTTGCAGAGTGTTTGGGATTTTAGAACTGTAACTAAGGGATTATGGGTCTGGGTACCACTGGGATTATAAAACTTTCACCTGAGTACAGCTTGCTTAAAAAGCATATATATACACATCTGTATATATGTTTATGTATATAGTCTGTTGAACTTATTAAAGTTTGCCAATGATTATTGAAATTCTTGGGTTGTTTGGTTCATGAATCAATTTTGATTGACAGATTTTCTAGAAACTCTTTTCCTAGTGATTTTCAAATTTACTAGCAGGGTTGAAATAGTACTTATTTAGTTTTAAAAAAGTAGACTTCATATTTGTGGTTAAATCACTTTTTCATTCCTAACTTTTCCCCCCTTAATTATATCAACTATCTATTTTTCTGTTTCTTTAAAAAGTCAACTCTTGGAATTATTTATTCATATCTGCAGATTTCTTTCTAAAACGCATTAATTTGGAATGTTATCTTCATTACTTTCTTTTAAAAGATTTCCTCATATTATTGTGTTCTTTTTCTGACATCTTGAGGTAAATGCTTAGTTTCTTTATTTCGTCCCTTTTTGAAGCAATAAAATGGTCTCAGAATTTTTCTCTGAGTCCTGCTTCCCTCTTGTTTTATAAGTTTGGTGTGTAGTTGATAAATTGCAGGCTAATTAAATCTAAGGCCAGAGGCTCCACTCTTTCCTGACCCCGCCTCTTCCTTAAAACTTCAGAACTGCCACCTTCAGAACTCACCACTATTGATTTCCCTTTTCTTTCTTGTTTGTTCAGCCTCTTTGATTGTAATCCTTTCCTTTGGCGTTCTTTTTATGAAATCCTATTCTTTCCTATTAAAAACTCAAAGAAGCAAAAGCCTTCCCTTGAATCTGCTCTCTCTCCTTACACCTGAAATGTCAAGGGAGGTGATGTGTAGTGCTTGCCTTAGTTGCTTTTGGAGGCCGGACAATTTTGGAGATAACAAGGTCCAGTGAGTGACAATGGTTGTGGGTGGCCCAAGTGGAGAAAAGTCAATGAAGATGAAGAAATTGAGATGGAGAAACAAAGGGACCAAGAGGCCAAGGTGTTGGATCAGGATCCTAGAGTGATCCAGAATAATGGAAGGACTCAGAGTCGGGTGCCACCACCCTTGATGAAGGAGAGAGGGAGAAGATGGCGAATGGCAGCAACAAGAGGGAGAGGCTGATGCACTGCACAACCATAAAAGAGCAGTGGGTGTTTTGGTTTTGGTTTCTTTTAGGAAAGCATGCTTTGTCTTAATCTGCTATCTTATTTTTCTATTTCCCCTTGTCTATGCCTCTTTTTCTTAGGGGGTGGTTATTTTGCTGTGTTCTTTCTTCTTGTATGTGGTCTGTTTTCTGATTTCCTTTTTGGCAATTTCTGTGGAATAGCAACCCTTTTAAATTTTATTAATGTTTACATTAAATTAAAAATATTTTAGCTTATATATCACTTATGATCAATGCCGAGTATCTGTTTACTCTCTGTGATCTGAGATGAAGAGATATGCTTATTTTTCCTCCCCATCCACCCCTTTCTTCCCCCTGCACCTGACCCTCTATCCCCACTCTGGGCTGTATGTTGATAAACTGCTACTTTTTACTGAATTTCTTATTTAAAAATTTTTTTTTTACACTACGTATATTCTACTGGAGGACTTATCTATGACATTTGCATTCTGTTTTGTGACCACATTTATAACAATTACATAGAATAATTTTTTAGTGTAAATGCTTTTAGTGCTTCCATTAGAAAGGAGGGAAAGAAAGATGGGAGGAGACAAGCATTAGACAACATTCTGGGTGAGAGATCTTGGCTCCAGCTCTGGGTTAAGCCCCTTGGGTGCCTCATGCCGACTTGGGAACGGAGATTTTTTTTCTTTTTTTCATCTTATCTCCCATCCTTGGCCATATCACTTACTCCATCTACAATGATAGCGGACCTGTCTGTAGCACGAGAGGCCAGATATGACACCAATGTCAGCCTTTCCTGGATTTTAGCCACCACACATCTTACCTGAGAGGCAGAGTCCTGTGGATGTCCTCTGGCTTCCTTGCCCCCAGTTTTCTTCCTGCCCATTTTTGTTGTTTTTCTGTAGGATCCATAAGACCCTTCCAAGGTAGCTTTGATCTTGGATATTTGGCTCATGAGAATAGCTGATCAAGAGTCAAACATTCTCCTAGGATCACTCCAGGTACTTTTCTGGGCTTTTCAATGCAAATATATATTTTTCTCCCACCTTTCTTTGGGTTGATTTATGTTTGAGAAATTTCCTGGAAACCGTCTGTAAAGATTGGCAGTGCCCCTGGATGGTGACTTCAGGACTGTGGACCTCTGGACACACCACAGAAGTGATGGTGAGCATTCCTGCACTGTCTTCATCTCAGCAGCACCCTCGCTGATTACAGTCCTCATAGAAGACAGAGCAAATGTCTGCATGTACAAAATGCCACAGACACTTCAGATGCTGCCCTGGGATGCCATTAGGGTCTCCATCTGAGTGTGACTATGTTAATGAACTCCTCTCATTCAGGCTTGTAGGCTCCTTGGGTGTAAGACAGCACTTGATTCTTCCCTAAGGAAAGGACTTGAGCCACAGGACATAAATTTGTCTTCAGATTTGGCTTGCAACATGTTAGAATTGCTTTCAAGAGTTTGAGAAAACCTGTAGGCTTGGATCCATTGGAATTGATTTACTAGTTTGGAGTTCTTTTTTTACTTTTTTTTAAGTGTGTGTGTGTATTTGCGTATGTGTGTTTCTTATTCATGGATTCACTCATGCTATTTAACTTTGGAGTTTGTGGCTGCATCTTAGAGCAATGCACCTTTAGGTATGGTCCGTAGATGTGCAGCATCAGCATAATTTGGGAGCTTGTTGGATATACATATTCTCAGGCCCCATTCCACAGCTACTGAATCAGAAGCTGAGGGAAGGGCCCAGCAATCTGTATGCTAACAAATCCTCCAGGGGATTCTGATGCACATTAAAGAATGAGAGCCACTGTCTTGGAGATTGTCCAATCTGCCCTTCTCATCCTGCACATGCGGTACTAAGACTCCCCCAGGGGGGGACATGATTTGCCCAAGATCACGTCTGTGGCCAGTGGCAGACCAGGGATTAGAACCCAGGTGTTACACATGAAAAGAGCTGACATCATATATGGAATATAGGGGATAGTCAATAAATTAACTTGCCTTCCTCTTGCTTCTGCCCCTGTCTGGGAGCAGCTGGACATAATCAGCTAGTGACTCATTGCTGACTCTCCATACTGTTCTTTCTCGCCTCAATTCAAACAAAACCCACAGAAAGATCCCAGGCACGTGCAGTTAAGTCACTGTGTATCCAGGAGCCAGCCACTTTTTCTGTGTCCTCATTGCGATGGTGAAGAAATGAAGGGTTGGCCTGCGTCACTAAGATCCCTTCCAATTCCGACTTTCTCAGGCCCCATAGCAGGCTCTGACACACACGTGTCCGCGGTCGGCTATCAGCGGCCATCTGGCAATTAGCAGCCTCTGCGGCAGCTGATCCCACTCTGAGCTGGATTAAAGCTGAAGTTTAAAACATGGAGATAGGCAGGTGATTTATGTTTGAGTCTTTGGGTCCTGCTGTCCCTGGCAGCCTGGTGATGGAGGACAGAAAAGCTGATTTCCTCTCTTATCTATCTTGGGAGGCTCAGCGGAGCTGGATCAGCTTTCCAGAGGGACATCCTGTCCTGGGAGATGTGCTGGGCTGCAGGAGGTGCCGACTGAGTTCCAGGAGCCCGGGGCGCGGCTGGGCTGGCCGGAGGAGAACGGAGAGAGCTAAGTTCCGCGTCCATCACTGCATCGCCAGAAGCAGGTGTGATGGGGGAATCTGGGGGATAAAGGCCAGATCATTTTGGATCACGGCTCCCAGATGCCATCAAGGGCCCTGGGGTGGCAGCCGACAAGCCCTCCAACTCCTCTGGGGTGTCCTCTCATTAGGCAACGTGGTCAGAAATCAAACTCCTGTGTTTGTTAATAGCCTGAGGAGATAATTAACTTATCTCCATGGAGGGACTTGATTACATTCCTGACATGATCAGAATGAGAAGTCTGAACTTGGAAACACTGGTGGTGGTGGGGAGGTATTTGCAATGGTTGGCTGAGGAGCCATTTGTTCAGAAATTGGGCGAGTAATCAGACAAATGCCTCTTTCCCTAATTGTTGATAAAATTCAGCCATTATGGCAGAGCCAGGGACTCACTCCTGAGAGACAACACATTACTTAAGGTGAGCGTGCATCCGAATACGTTAGGATGATCTAAAAACATTGCACATAGCTTGAGTTTCAAGACAAGTTGTGCTCACTGTGAATTTTGTATAGAGCTGGGCACAGAGGAGCATGATTACTGCCTGCATTTCATGGCTGGCTTGTTACCACCGTCAGGAACAACTTATCACAAATATTTGCTCAGGTTAGATGTCTTATTGAGCACCTACTGTGTGCAGCTCTGTGCTATGGGCCGAAGCAAACAGGTTCTCTATCCTTGAGGAGATTACTGCTTATCCTAACAGAAAAGTTCCATAGAATGTCCTTGAACCCTGAATTGTGTGGTTTATTCTGTGATGGCCACAAATGTTCAATTGATGGAGAAGTGAGAGTGGACCAGAAAGTCATAGCTAATGGTTCTTGAGAGCTCACCTGTACCAAACACAGTGCTCAGCATTATCCCACTCAATTCTCATGCAATTTTATGTAATAGCTGCTGATTATTCCTGCTTTATATACAAGAAAGCTGCAGACCAGAGGGGTTAAGTAACTCCACCACGATGGTAAGAGGCAGACCCGGGATGTGCACCCAGGTGTGTGGACCTCAAAACCCATGCTCTTAATGTGGAGGCTGCCCCTCCCTGTCCCTCCAGCTGGCCTTAGCCACTCTAGCCTCTTGCAATCACTTGAGCACACCGAGTTGCTTCCTGCCTTTGGGTTTTTATCTCTGCTTCAAATGCTCTTTGTCATCTCTGCATAGCTTTCTGCTTCTCATTATTGGGGTCTCTGATTAAATATCCACTCCTTAAGGAGGCTTTCTTTGATCATTTGATCTGAAATAACCCTCCCACTTTCATTCTTGAATCTCTTACTCTATTTTGTTTTCATAGCATTTACCGCTATCTGAAATTAAGTTGTATATTTATTCACTTGTTTATGGTCTGATTATCTTACCAGATGGTAAGATGATAAGGAATCCTTGGATATTGTGGCTCTTGAAGCACTTTCCTATTGGGTTTTCCAACAGTTGGGTGGGGTAGGCAGTTTAGGCGCTCTTGTTCCCAGTTTTTGACAAGGATGCTGAAGCTGAGAGAGTAGAATTGATTTGTTCAAGGTCACACCCCTAGTCTATGGCAGGGATGGAATTACACCATGGATGGTCCTTCTGATGCCTGGTTCAGCTCTTTCACCTGCACCAAGAAGGACTCATTTCATGTGAAAAACAGTAACTAATGTCATTATTTAAGGGTCCTGGAAAACATAAAGTCATTGAATTAACCAATGGCACTGACTTAAAGTTTCTTAGGTGTTCTTTCACCACCCCCATCCTCCAACATGTCATCTCAAGTGGAACAAAATAAGATAGCCCTAGTTGGTAAGAAATTTGATTTCTGGAGACTTGAGACAGAGCAACTGATGGAACAAAGAAAGCATAGACTATTTATTAATTACTTTGTACGCCTATCTTAGTCCACAAAATTTCAATTTGGCTACAAAAATACCTAATAAGTTGTGTAACTAAGAAATTAGAGCAAAAGGAGAAAGAAAAACTAGCTGGAATCATTAAATGGTCCAGAAATGACACCAAAGATGCAAACTTAAAAGACCTATCACTATGAACTGAAGAGTTTAGGCTCGAAATTTTCTAGCAGGTGTTTTCAAAAGGAAAAACTTGGTTGGTTACATAATTCAAAATGTCTTTACATAAAAACAGAACAACTGTTTAGGAGAAAAACAGCCACTTCATTTTCTTAACTAGAGGTTAATTTCTCTTGAAAGGAAAGCATCTAGTACAGTGTTTCTCAACTTTTCTAAACCTATGACTTTTTGATAGCGACAAAAACCTCACCCTTCCATTGAGAATTATTGATGCACAGAAAATAGATTCTATGTTCTATATGGTTCCATTAACTAGGACAATTTTGTTGATCTTTACTTTCTATAGATTATGGTAAAAATAGGTACTGCTTTATTTTCCAAGTCAAAAATTAAATCATCTGACCCCTCAGAGATACTGTACAGCCCTTCCATGGAGCATGACCTTCCTTCTAACTTGGCAACCATCACAGTAATAATTGACTTAGGCAAGAGTCATCAATATATGCTGAAACTATTGGGTGAAAGAAAATTTGATGAGGAACAGGATATTTACTTAATCTCAAAGTATCTCCACTTATTAATTACAAAGGGAAAAATAGTAATTTTATGATGGACACCACTTTAACAAAGTTATCAAGTTATCACCATTGATAGAACAAATCAAGATAGGCCTCCTGATATGATGAACTGAGAGAGCCACATTGCCTCTGTGGCATTCCTGCCAAAAATGTGTAATCCGATTATAATCATGAGGAAACATCAGACAAAACCACGTTATTCTAGAAAATAATTGGCTTATACTCTTCAAAAAGTGAAGGTCAGAAAAAAATGAAGAAATTGAACTACTATTCCAGATTAAGGGAGACCAAAGAGACATGACAACTGAATGCCATGTGTGATCCCAGAGTGGATCCTCGACTAGAATTTTCTTTTGATTTTTCTTCCTCTTTTAGTTTTCCTATTTTTTAAAAATACAAGGGAAGTTGTTGGGACAATTGACAAAATTGGAATAAAATCTATAGATTAGATAATATTAAATTTTATTTTCTTGATGTTATGTTACCCTGGTTATGTAAGGTAGTGCCCCAAAGTAATACACGCTGAAGTTTTAGGGCTAAAGGGGTTTCATAAATCAGCAACTTACTCTCAAATGATCAAATATATGTATATATTTAATTATATATAACTTGAATACATGTAATTTAAATATCTATATGAGAGAGAGACTGTAGTAAAATTTTAACAGTTATAGAATCTGGAAGAAGGGTATCTGCAACTCTTTTTATTATTATTGCAAATTGTACATTTGAAACCATTTTAAAATAAATACTACAACCTTACAAAGATTGACAGATCTATTTAGCTGGTTTTAAGGGCTCCTTGGCTAACAGGCTGCCATACCACTTGTAGGTGGGAGGAGCATCTGTTTACTCGAGAATAAACTTCTATCGGATGTTGGGCAGCATTTTCACAGACAATATTTGCCATTTCCAGGACACTTTCTTTTTAATTGACTTATTTTGTTGACTCATTCTATCTCACTAGTAGGGTCCTGTCTCCAAATTTTCTTGTGATAGAATTCCTTGTTAGCATAGAGAAAATAATGACATTCTAAGAAGGGTTTAAATATTTCTCACCTTAAAATATCCTAGTTAATTATCAGCACCTTCCGCTGCCTCCACATTACTGTTATTTATATCTCACTGGGAGGATTTCTACAAGCATCTTTCTGTTGCCTTTCATCACCTCTTTTTGATATATTCTCTTTTCCTCTGCTTTTTCCTTCCAGTTTTTGTATTTTATTTTATGCCGACAGTTTTATAAGAAATGGTTTTAATAGGTACATGTTGTAAAATGGAAATATTTTATTAGGATATTACATAAAATACACAGGAGAAACTAGGATATAAATTATATTTTTATTGTAAGATTTTACTGCAAATAAGTTCGCATATACAATCTTTTATTTATGATAAGAGCAAATTCTTTTTACTTATAGCTGCTTTTGAATTTGGTGCTTCAGTCAGGAAGCTTATGTGTGGCTACATAAAAGAAGGTTCTATTCTGATGAGAAATGAATCTCTTATTTCAGGAGTGTTATTTTTCCTGTTGACTTATGGAGGTAGGGAAAGGAGGAGGTGGTAGTTGCTGAGGGATGGAGGGAAGCATTAGTCTCTGATTGTAAGAAAAGGGTGTGCCGTTCCTTTATGCTTGCAAAGGGGTGTGTGTTGTCAGCCCTCAACTGGGCCTCAGTGCCAGGGTAGCCCCAACCTACCCTCTGAAGCTCCAGCCTTTCCCTTCACCTTAGGAAAATCTGCCCGTGGCCTGAGACCCTGGGATATATCCACTGAAGTTTTTCCCTCTTATAGAGGCAAATGGGAATAAAGCATGTGAATATTATCAATTGTTTCTAAGCAAAAATGCAATGATCTGTGTGTCCCTCCCCAGAAGTGAAGAGATATCTTCCGTGAAGATGCACTTCTGCTACAAGCAAGATCATAAAATGATTCCAAATTTCTTGCTTAAAATTATTCCTTGTTTGGAAATTATGCTTTTTAACTTTTTATGTTTTCATTGAAACATAGGAGTAATTCTGACCTTTGGGGTCCCAAGTAATAATTGAGTGCCACAATGCACCCATCCTTTCCGCTCTCAGGGAAACAATACAAGGGTTCAGACCCTTCATATGAGGAAATGTTGTGGTTTTGCTCAGAATGGCTCAGCTCTTTTGCAAGAAAACTCCTCATCTGCACCCAACGTATTTTGAACTAGAGAGGCCTGGATTACTTGGACAATTGAGCGATGCCCTCATCATCAGTCATACTTAGGCAGAAGGCAAGAGCAGTAGAGGTCTATCCTGGCTATTTCCGGGCCCTGCATTTGGTTGGGAACACAAGACTAAGGAGACTGTGTAGCCTCTGTTTCTTGCTGACTTGCAATTTCTATCTTATTGAAATAGGAAATTAACTGAAATGTAGTCTTGCCCCTTGAGAGGAGATGTTCCTAATTTTGGCAGGGCATGAAAAATGTCCTATTGGAAACTGAAACTCCGCAAATAAGACCTTTCATTTATTGAGTCCTTTTTACAGGCTTATATTCCTTCCCAAAGATGCTTCTCTTGATTTCCCATTTCTGGTAATGGCACCATCATTTTTCCTATTCCTCAGGTGAAATTAAACAACAGCACATTTGGAAATGCAAAATTGCAGGGAGAGATTCTTAAGAAAACCAATGGGTAGATTTATTTGAGTTTTAATTGGCCTCCTTTTTTTCTTTGTCAAATCACAAATTCTTTTTTTCTTCTCTCCTTTCATATCCATTCTCTTGCCTTGCTCTCCTACTCTTTCAATACATTCTTTGCATAAGGTGGAGAGCTTATTTAGAGATCCATCTCTGGAATTCATTTCTATGAATGGTACTGAGAAGTTCTTGTTTTGTTTATTTTTCACACAGAATTAAGGTTTTGTGCAAGTCCTCTTTACATATGGCATCTCAGCCCAAAAGGAAACTGACATTTCTTCTCCTTTTCACTTATCTGTTTTTCTGGATGATGTGCATACAGTTTCCACCAGGAATATTCAGTAACTAACCAGTTAGGACTTCTGGTTTCTGGGTTCCTCTAGTCATTTGCTACCTGGATGGTTGTAGGGGCTCTGGTCGTGGAACAGCACTGAGCTAGCCTCGTGAACGAAAGTCTTGGTGAGTAATTTAAGAATACTATGATAGGGTAAAATCAATTAAAAAAATTGCCAGAATTCTGTTTCTGTAATAAATTGACATTTGCTGTTGTCAGCTTCCCATGCAGTCTTTGTCAAATATGCATATGTGGTTTTAATTGGGTTGTAATCAATATGTAGATACATTCTTACATTCTGCTCTATCTGTTGTAAGCACTTGTCGATATTGCCACATAATTTTATTTTTATAACGATTATTGAGCACCTATTATGTGTCAGCTACTATGTTAGAAAAGAGAATGAAACAGTATGGTGGCTAGACACTGGAATCAAATAGATCAGCATTCAATTCTTGACTATGACATTTGCTTGCTTCGTTCCTTGGGCAAGTTATTTAACTTCTTTGAGCCTCATTTTCCTCATATTTTAAATTGAGACGAATTAACAACATACTTTTTTAGAGTGGTAAAATTTTAATGAGATATGGAGACAAAAATGCAAAATGCATAGCCCAGTTCTTGGCATATAATGAGCATTAAGTACATACTGGTGAATAAGATGCTGATATGATTGGTTATGATGATGTGCTCATGACCTCAAGGAGTTTAACAGAGAGAGACAGATTAAAATATATGCAAGAAGGAATGATGGGAGCTGTGGTCAACATCGTGTGTGATTCATTGGTGGCCCCAAGAAAAGCACGGTTGATTTCACCTCAGAATGGAGGTGTAGAAAATCAAGAAAATATGTACAAAGAGGCAATTAGTAAGCTCAATCTTGAAGGCAAACTGGCATTTATTACACAGATAAGGCCCCACCAATTCTAAAGATGTGTGAGCAAAGCTCAGCTAGCATTTTCAGTTGGGTTGTGAAGGATGAGAAGGATTTTACCAAGTGGAGATGAAGGAAGGATATTCCAGGTAGAGGCTACACCATAAGTAACGACATTGAGTTCTGGATGTTTATTCAGGACATGAATGTGTTTGTGTTGTGTATAGTGCAGAAGGAACAGAGGCCTCTAGATGGGGCCAGTACAACAAATGAAGCTGGACAGGCAGATGGAACAAAGCTCGCAGAAGCGCTAGGGGCCTAAGAACTTTGGACTCCACCAGGCAGGAGGTGGGAGTGCCAAAATTATAACATCCATCTGGTGGCAGGGTGGAGCCTGAACTGGAGGGGACAAAGCTGGAGTCAAGGAACAAGTCTATTGCAGTGGTCTAGTCCAGAAGGGACAAAGACTGAGCTAACTCTATAATGTTCTACCATGTTAATGTTCCCTATAACATAAACATCCTCTTGTTTATGGGCACTTAAATTAATTTTAAACTTTTGCTGTTCTGAATATTGTAATGGTTTGCATCTTTATAAATATATTTCTTTCAGATATTTTCTTTAAGAGAAAGGGCATAAACATCTGCATGACTCTTGACAATCACAGGTAAATTTGTTTCAAATGGGTTTTCCAAATTATATTTTCTCCAGGGTCCATTTGTGTATGGGTTTCACAGCACCACTGGTAATATTCGGTAGTGCTATTCTCTTTGTTATTTTAGAAGGCATAAAACTGTTGTTTTAATTTGCCTTTCCTTGATATCTACAGAAATAAAATGTTTTCCCCATTTGTCTTCTAATTATGTGTCCTCACTTGTGAATTGCATGTCCTGTCCTTTGCCCATTTGATAAGCAATTGTGTTAAATCCTTTTTTGGCTGGCCTCTCTTCTGGCAACTCTCCACATACACATTTCCCCACAGGCTCTCTTTCTAATTTCTTTTCTTTGATCTATTGAAACCAAGTCCGTTTTCTAACTCAATATTACAATAGACATAACAATTCTAATTGCTCTATTGATTCATGGCCACTACAGTCATGGGCACATTAGGAAGAACAAGACTTTGCTATCAGAGACCAGGGATTAAAAGCCCGACTTCATGCTTTCTAGCTTTGTGCTTTGGTGTAAGCATCTCCCTGAACTCATTTGCTTATCTGTGAAATGGGAGCAGTAGTATATGTCAGGATCAATTAGGAATTGTATTTGGCCATTGGTAGCAGAGACCCAATCATAGTGGCTTAAAAAAGCAGTAGTTTATTCTTTTATGTTAAATAACTTTGAAGATGAAGGGCCCGGGGCTGGTATGAAAGTTTCATGAGACCTTCCCCCTGCTGGTAGTGTGGCTGTGGGATTAGGGTTGGGTAGCCTTATTCCTTAAAGACCAGGGAAGAAATTGGATACTGTTGGATAGTGGCAAAGCTGAACCTATTCGCTTACTCATTGAAAAAATGTTTGTTAAGTACCTATTGTATGCAGAGCTCCAAGATTTTCTCTAATGGGAAATATACATGCTATGTCGAATAAGAGGATCTTGGTTATTATGTTGATGTCTAAATCATGGAGAATGATTATCTCCTTCTTTAGGAAGACACAGACTTGGAATCTCTGGGTTCCAAGGTGACTCTGTGGCCTTCTACCTACTTGCTCAAGTATCTCTCTTCCCAGAAAAGACATCCCTGTAAACTAAACAAATACAGGCTCATAAATAGACTTTCAGAGTTATTCAAAAGAAGAGTCCATATCCTCATCACCAGAGCAAGTCAGTAATGGATGTTTGCTTTCTGGATCTGTGCATTCTGGTCTGTTGGTTAGAAGAATCAGCCTCGTGATTTTACAGTCACACTATTTATGCAGATGTTTCTGGAGCATCACAAGACCATATCATAGACAGAGGGTCTTACAGATCCCCTGCCCCCTTAGAGAAGATAGAATCCTCTGGTTCCCTTGATATGGTTTATTATTATTATTACCAGTAGAATCATCATAATTCTACTTCTGTCAAAATGTATTCATTACAAATGAAATTTCTGTTCATATCTCGTAGTTCATGCCTGAAAGCAAAATATTAGAATTAATGAGCATTTTGCTGATGAGAAGAAAAATCACTGAAGGGTGATCAGACTTTAGCCTTTTAATGGGTCTGATAGTCTTCTTTCATTAGGGTTGACAAGGGCATTTCTGGCTCCCTTATGCTGTGTGCCATGGTTTAAGAATGTACTTTATGTGATATGAAGCTAGCTTTTCTTTGACAATAAAATAGCCCAGTAATCATGAATAGTACATGTAAACAGAGCTCCATTGAATGGTGACTCTGGGTAGAGGCAGGTGACAATGTTAACCTGGTTAGCAGGTGGTGGAAGGTCTTTGATTGGTTTATTAAAACGTCCGTGTAAGTTGATGGTGAGTTTTCTTTTATGCAGTGGGCAACAAGAATTTACAAAGAGCAAACCCACTCAGGGAACTGGGCAGCAATTCTGAAAGAACTGCAGATGAGCCCTGGAGACAACCATGGCAGTGTTGGCGAGCAGGGAGTACGGACTCTGACACGTTTTACCACTGACTCAAATGGATGTGGATGTGTACTGGAACATATTGTAACAGAGGGGCCAAATGTTGACTCAAGGGAAATGTAATTCGAAGCTTCAGGGCCTTGGGAACTTGGGCAATCTTATTAATGGGGTCGGGGAGAGTTTTCATATTAAGGACAGGCATTCATTTTTTTATGTCCCAAGGCCATGAAATTACAGAAACCAGGGAGGAGAATTGAGGTATCAATGCTAACAGGCTCTGTCTGTCACCATTCTGTGGACATACGATGCGGATGGACTGGAGGTGGGGCTGATGAATGCATAGTTCCAGGTGTGGTGCCTCTTAGGTTAGCTGGCACATTTCTATCAGATGGCTGCAGACTCACATATGAACCTCACTGGCCTCTCTGAACTGTTTTTACTCACACTCTGACACCAAATGGGTGGGGTTTTTCCCACACCAACCAATTCTCCAACTCTCTGGACATCAACAGGTGGCCTCCATTCAATTTAATCTGACACTAACTACCCAGATTTAGCTCAGACCCCACAGGTTGAGGGCTCAGTCCTATGAGACTGCCCCCACACCAGTTGTAAATCTCAAGTTTGCCACCTGTACTTCGGACCAACTAGCTATAAATTGGGGGTTCCCATGACCCTCTCCTTAGGTTTGATAATTGGCTAGAACAGTTCACAAAACCCAGGAAAACACTTTACTTATGTTTGCTGGTTTATTAGAAAAGATATTATAAGGGATACAAATGAACAGCCAAATGAAGAGGTACATAGGGTGAGGTCAGAAGGGTCCCAAGTGCAGGAGCTTCAGTCCTGTGGAATTGGGGTGCACCACCCTCCCTCCCAGCATATGGATGCACTTACCAATCCAGAAGCTCTCCAAACCCTATTGTTTAGGGGTTTTTAAGGAGGGCGCTTTATATATGTATGATTGGTTAAATCCATGGCCGTTGGTGACTGAACTCAATCTCCAGTCCTTCTCCCCTCTTGGGAAGTTGGGGGGTGGTGCTGAAAGTTCCAAGTTTCCAATCAAGGCTTGATTTTTCTGGTGACCAGCCCCCATCCTGAAGCTGTCTAGGGGGCCCCAGCTACCAGTACCTCATTAGCATACAAAAGACTCTCTTATCACTCTGGAGATTCCAAGAGTTTTAGGAGCTGTATGCCAGGAACACAGGACAAAGACCAAGTATTTCTTTTTTTTATTATGTCACAGCCTCATTGGCTAAAGGACCAGGGAAAGTGGGGCTGCAGTGAGGAGTCACTTGGGGAAGACACCGTCTGCAGCTGAACACAAGGTCACGGACTAGGCTATGATGCTGGGAGAAGATTGTCACCCTCGTGTCCTCACCCTCTTTCACAATCAGTATCTAGCATCTGCTATGTGCCAAGCATTTTCTTGAGTGATGTGATGGATACATAGGTCAACTAGACATTGTTCACACCACCAAGGAGCTCATAATTTTGAAGGAAATGACATGTGAGCAACTGCATATAATACATTGTGGAAAGCTGTATTCAGAGGCTTGTAAAAGTGCTATGGGAACACAGAAGAGGGAGCAATTAATTATGCCAGGAGGTTCCGGTAAGTTGTCACAGGGGAGATAACATTTTCAGCTGGCTGTGAAAGATGAGAAGGATATTACCAAGTGGAGAGGAAGGAAGTATATTCCAGGTAGAGGGTACAACACAAGCAAAGACATTGAGTTATAGATG
The DNA here is from genome assembly GCA_031878705.1 of Tapirus indicus. NCBI lineage: Eukaryota > Metazoa > Chordata > Mammalia > Perissodactyla > Tapiridae > Tapirus > Tapirus indicus. The sequence goes on along the minus strand of CM062923.1, from coordinate 18,742,095 downwards.
TTGATTCAGGACACGGTGAACTGATCAGCATGGTTATAGCGTACGGTGTGTAACCAGGAGCAATCATATTAGTCAACGTTCATCAAGCATTTATTACATGCTAGGAACATTTTTAAGCGTGTTAACTTATTTAATCCTAAAAACAATCCCATGAGGTAGTCACTAGTATTATCTTTATCTTACAGAAGAAGACATAGAGGCTTAGAGAGGTTAAAGAAATTTCCTAAGGTTGTAACCTAAGGCCTGGAGCTAGGATTAGGGAGCAAACGGGCTGACTATGATTGACTAGAAAGACAGAGAATATAGGCTTTATATCTCAAGCCATGAGCTTATTCTTAATCTTTGTCCCTCTCAGAATCCTCTAATGCAGGGTGTACAATATGATCCATTTAGATGCAGGAAGAATCTTCTTGAATTTTCTATTTGTTTTTGTCTCTTTTATAATTATATTTAGTGTGTTTCATGATGTACCCACTATGTTAGTGCATTAGAACGTGTGTGTAATTTACACATAAATAGGCATACATATATCAGGGGTTTGTACTGAAACATTTTTTCCTAGAAGAACTGCAAATCAGACAAGTTTAAAAACTAATGGTCTAGGCCAGTAATTTTCAAGAGTGGTTTCCTGACCAGGAGCATTGGCATCATCTGGAAACTGGTTGGAAATGCAAATTTTGAGTCCCCACCACAGACTCACTGGGTCAAACACAATGGGAGTGAGGCCCATCAATCTGTGTTTTAACAAATCACCCAGGTGAGACTCACTGGTCTAGGCAGTGCAACTTTTAAGGCGGTGAGATGGTTTAATCTGAGTTCTAGAAAGAAAATTCTAGTTGGATTGAAAAAAATGAGACACTAAAATTCAGGAGATTCTTTACAAGTTCACTAAAATGGGCATGGCAAGCATTGAGCTGGGTCTCAGTCAAGTAAGAGAAGTGGATTTCAGAAGGGACAAATTAACACGACTGAATTTGAGAGTGAGGTAGAGAGAGTTTAATCCAGATAGGGTGCCAAAGATTCTAACGCACAGAATTGCTGTCAGCGTGTGTGCTTAGGTTTCAGTGTGAGTCAGAGCATTTGACAGCAGGAACTGATAACGAATGATTCTGTTTAATTCCAAGTGTGTGAAGGATCTTCAAGATGAGTAAGCAGTTGGACATTTGGACTTTCGAACTCAAATGAGACGTGAGGTTTGGAAAACATATATCAGAGAGAGAACAGCATATATGTAGCAATAGAAACATCAGACATGGACAAAATGAGCAAGTTCTGTCTTCTCTATGAGGAAGCATGAGGCAGGATCATCTGTGAAGAATGAGGGGGCCAGAAGTGAGATAGGAGCCTAAGACAGGGGCTGATATTCGGAGCACCTAATGTGGGGAATGGGGAGAGGAAGCAAAGCATGAGAGGAAACTAATGTACTGGCATGTTGACCTCTGGGACCACATGGGGCCCATGGCGGGTGTTCAACATGTGCTGGCTGGCTGGAGAGTCAAGTGAGCTAAGAGCTACGGTGTGGGCTAAAAATTGGGGGTTTTTAACCTTTTGGTGTCAGGGATCCCTGTGGTAGTCTAGGGAAACCTATGGATCCTTTCTCAGAATAATGTTTGTGTGTGTGTGTGTGTGTGTGTGTGTGTGTGTGAGTGTGAGTGTGAGGGAGATTAGCCCTGAGCTAACATCTATTGCCAATCCTCCCCTTTTTGCTGAGGAAGACTGGCCCTGGGCTAACATCCGTGCCTATCTTCCTCTACTCTATATGGGATGCTGCCACAGTATGGCTGACAAGCAGTGCGTAGGTCCGTGCCTGGGATCTGAACCTGTGATCGCTGGGCCGCCAGAGCAGAGTGCTCGAACATAACCCCTACGCCACTGGGCCAGCCCCAGAATAATGTTTTTAAATACATAAATTAAAATGTGGCATTAAAAAGGAAGCCAATTTTGGTAAAATACAATTATCAAAATATCAAAAGCAAATTTGTGATATAGTAAGATATATATTATAATACATTTATCTTAGTGAATGTATTAACTAACAGCTCTATCAGTGGGATTAATAACCTCAAATTCAAAGTTGTGATGAGTGTAAAGGATAATTTGAGTCACCTGCAACAACTGTTATGCGACATGAAAATATTGGTGATTTCTAATGGTGACAAAAATCACAGGTACTGCTAATATGTTTCTAGTTTGCTACCTGCATTCATAATTGAAGTTAATGCTAAAATCATGTAAAAGTTAGGGAAAATAAGTAAGTAATTTTTCCCAGAAAAGTACATGGAGCCCCTGAATTCTGTCCGTGGGCTCCTTGAGGGTATATAGGCTCTGAGTTAAGAACCCCTGTGCTGAACGTGTAGACAGAAGTGCAGGCATTTACCCACATACATACATAATCACCGATTGTTTGCAGATAGGAATTACTCTTCTGGATCAATTTGCATATGCCTTGTTCAAGGGAAATTTTGTTTGAAAGACTTAGATGTTTTAGATATAAAGTAGTTTGGGTGCATTTAGCTAACCCCTATGGAGATACCTTGAGGAGAAATCGTTTAGTCTCTCTATAAAAACATTAACCTTACTAACCTATCTTCAGCCAGAATGGTGGTTAGTATGTATTAACTAACCCAGCGTTTTAACTCTGGTTTGGATGTTTTAGTCAGAAGTGACATAATTTGTAATGCCTGCTGTCTATGCATGACTTTATAAGTAAGATTATGGCAGTCTAATAAAAAGAACGATTATGGCAGTTTAATAAAAAGAGTTATGTGTTATTTTGCTAATTTTGTTAAAATTAGGAGAAACTTGGAGATAGAATTCAAATCTCACATTTTGTTGGTGAGGAAACAGATGCAGAAAGAGAAACAGATCTTGTTCTGGTTATCTACTGCTGCATAACAAATTTTCCCCAAACTTAGCGCTTAAATAAAACATATTTTATTTTTTTCTTGCAATTTTGTGGGTCAGAAATTCAGGCAGGGCTTAGCTGGGCAATTGTTTTATTCTACATGGCATTGACTGAGGTCACTCTGTAATATTCTACTGGAGGATGGGCTGGTCCACAGGGTCCAAGAAAGCTTCATGCTATGTCCACTCCTAGATGGAGAGCTGGAGGACTGTGCTAAACCAAAATGTCAACTGGAGTGCCTATGTGTGTCCTCTCCAGCATGATGGTTCATGGCTCCCAGAAAGTGTTGTAAGAGGCCCAGGTAACAGCTTCAAGGTTTTTTATAATCTATTCTCACAAATCCCAGAATATCAATTCTGACGCATTCTATCAGTCCAAAAAGTTAACAAGGCCAGCTCAGATTAGAAGGGAAGAATATTAGACTCCACCCTTCAAGGGGAGGAGTATCAAAGAAACTGTGACCATCTGTCATCTATCACAGTCCACCTCTTGGACAGAAACCATTTATACTTCCCCCACATGCAATTATGCAAATATATTTACCACTTCCTAAGACCCTCAAGATTCTTCTCCCATTCTAGCGTCAGGCTCAAGCTGAGTTCCAGGATCTTGTTATATAAATAAATCTAGAAGCTAATGAGGCTCTTTTTAGGAGTGGTTCTTTGAGTATGGTTCCCCTTGCTGTGAAGATATGTTAAATAAAAAGACAGGATATCTGCCCCCTTCACAGCCAACACAGAGATAGGATAAACATAATAGAGATTCTCATCTAAACGGGTGAAAATAAGAGGCACAAAGCAGTCACTGGTCGAGACCAATTCAGAAATCCAGCTAATTGTTAAATAGAGCTGAGCATGTGTTGCCACTTCCTTGATTAGGCCCAGTCTTCCTCCCTGGAATCATTGTCCAGGGCTTCTATCTCTGTTCTTTGGGCTCTTGGTTTTATCCTCTGAGCATCTTTTCTTTTATACAGCAAATAGCCTGTGTTTTCACTGAGTAGTTTTCTCAGTCTGTTTCCTTTGTAGGTACAAAGGTCTCTTTTCATTTTGTGCTGTTTCTATCCAGCTAACTGCTTCTGTAGTACAATTCTCTTAAAAACTTTGTGTGTTTGCAGGACTCTTTTTATAGTTAATTCCATTAGATAAAAGTCACACACAATTATCTTCCAGATAAGGTCTTTTCTGGCTTGTTGTGACATGGGTGCTTTGGGACAAAGCTTTCAAGATTCTTGAAGCCTTTTCATCTAGATAAAAGATTTTACAATATTTTACCTTTAAGATTCTTAAGGGCCCCTTCCCTACCAGAGTTGTCTAGGCAGATCCTTAAGATTCTTAAAAGTCCTACTAGGCACACCTCTAAATCTCTGAGTCTCAACAAAGGTCTTATAGCAACAACCTTAAGATATTTACTCTGAGACCATTTTTCACTTTGAGATTATTTCACCATCCAGAGATGCTGGGAATGGGAAACATTTTTGTTTTTGGAACCAGCAAGTCCTGGTTTCATTATATTCCTTCTAAATTCTGCTTAAAAACTGTACATTTTCTGTTTAATCTCATTTCTCACTATCAGTATTTTATCACATAGAGTCAAAAGAAACCAGTTGCTATTTTTTATATTCTGTCTGGAAATCTCTTTAGCCAGATATAACAGTTCATGAGACAATTTTTCTATTTCCTACATTACTACAGGCAGCAGTTTCACTGAACTTTCCACTACTACATCTTTTCTCTTGGCTCCCAAAACATTTTTCCCATTGTCCTTTGACACTTTACCAATAGTCTTCAGGCTCTTTTATCTTTCACCCACTTCTTGGCTCCAAAGCCAACGCCACATGCTTTAGGGTTGCATTACAATAGCACTCCACTTCTAGTACAAAATTCAGTTTCAGTTATCTATTATTGTGTAACAAATTACTCCTAAATTCATTAGCTTAAAATAGCAACTATTTTATTATATCTAGCAATGTTGTGCTTCCAAAATTTGAGAAGGGCTCAGCTGAGTGATTCTTCTGTTCCACGTGACATCAACCGGGTCACCCCCACCCATGGTGTTTAGCTGACAGAAGGGCTGGTCTGGAGGGTCTAACAGAAACTTACTCAAGCTGGTTTGTGGAATGGTTAAGAATAGAAACAGATCTTCCAGTTCCTACGAAAGAGGTCTCTTCTTCCACAGCAGATGGTCAAGGCTGTCTTTTAATTTTTCGTTGTAGGAAGATTTCTTATGATTTTATTAAAACATTTAGGAGAGAGAGAAGGCAGAGTTTTCCTTCACAGACAGGAAATCATCCTTGTAATCCTTGAATCTATATGTGTAGTTTCATTCATGGGATATTCATGCGATGTTCTGGATTGCATGCTTCTCTGATGCTTCTTGCATGCTGGTAGTACACTTGGGAATAATGTGTAAGTATGATACTTTTTTTTCCTTATTTTTGTCCTATCTGAGCAATAAGGCATTCAATTATGACTTATCTTTAATTCACTAAGCTCTGCTCTGCCTAAGCTGCCTTTCTGATGGCCAGGAAAGCATCCTGCATTCATGTTTCCTTAATTGTTATACCTGGGGCTGCCCAGTAAGGAACTATAATCCTTGCCCCTAGAAATAGGGTTTCTAATCAGGAGGATGTCAAGGCTTCAACATTAGTGGAGCCTGGTAGTAAGTCTTGTCCTGACCTTGTACTGAGATTTATAGAACTCCTAAGCCTTTCCTTATTCAATTGACCAAGTCGATAGCCTTGCTCTTGGCATCTGTATTGGGTTTCACTTTTGGTTCATTTTGCCTCTGTCTATTTTTATATGATTGGAGTCCATCTTGCTCTTATTCCATCAGATAGAATATGAGGATTATTTAAAAATAGTGATAAAAGCACATCAGAAATCTTTGAGTGGGAAGGATTAATGTGAATTCTAAGGAAAAATCAGTTTGCTTCTTTGCTAAAAAACACAGTGAGTAGAAGAAAAATGAATCAGAAGAATAAAAAAGACAAAGGACATTATCTCAAGCAAAATGGACATGAAAAACAAACTACAAAGCAAATACTGTGCACAATTATTGACCAAAAAGGACAGAGGCTGAGATTTGGAAAACAAATATTTTTCAACACAGATACATACGGAGCCAGAAGGCATCTTAATGTTTTGTGTTTTTTATATCATCTATGTCAAGAGAATTTATGATCAGAACATTTCTTCATGAGTTTTACAATTAATAATACAAAAAAGGAGATAAGCACATTAAATGAGGATTCTGCTTTCCACAATGGATTCAGCAATAGGCACCCCAGAATGTTCCAACCAGCAGTGAGGAAACTGAGGTTCAGAAGTCTCCACATTTAGACTTCTATCTCTTTTTAAAGAACTAACATGTAACAGCCTATGGGCCTGAATAAGCACATTTGTATGACCTATTTAAGAGTTTAAATGGTCAAGTTACCCATACTTTGATGCATAGTAAGCTATAAGAATTCTAGGTACTTCTCAAAGCAGAGTAATTTTTTTCCTCAGGAAAAATGGTTTTATGAGGTCATAGTATATAATAAGGTAAACATGTATATACCATATATATCTGTAACTAGACCATCTCATTGAGGGGGAAGACTGGAGATGTGCCAGACCAGAGTGCCTTATTTTTGTTTTGTGGTCTAAATGTACAGAAAATGTCTTCACTTGACCAGGTTATTATATTCTCATGTCTCCTTTGAGAATTTGTTCCATAAGAACACAGAATGAAGTGCTAGGAGGCCCCTCACTTCACTGGTGACAACGTGGGATTCAGAAAGGCCAAGAGATCCATCCAAAGTCACGGAAGCAGCCCGTGTTAGAGCGGAGGCTGCGTCCATTCTCCCCGTTCCTAAATTTGAATTTTCCAGTCTGGACCCCACCCCACATATGCAAAAGCAGTTTCTGTATTCACTGTTGTAAAATCTGATGTGTCTCTTGATTTTTTTTCTTTTTATTCATATGGCTTTGGATTTTTATTACTTCTCATTTACTCATTTGCTCATTCAATCAGCAAATATTTGAGTGGCTACTATGTGCTGGGTGTGTTCTGTGCTCTGGGTGAGACAGCATGTGTAGACTTTATATTTCACTGGGGAAAGAGAGACAATAAATGAAATGAAATGAGCAAATAAATGAATGAACAAAGCGCCAGGGGTAACTATTTCCTATAGAATGGACAGAGGGGCAACTTCTCTACCATCAGGTTACTTTGGAACAGAGATGTGAAGGAAGCAAGGAACAAGCCAGGGCGGGCTTCGGGGGGGTACTACCTATGCAGTTGCACAGGGCGTCACACTTGGTTTAATGCCTTGCTGTCATCATCTTGAGATTCTTAATTTTTAACAAAAGACATTTTCATTTTATACTGGGACCAACAAATTATGTAGCTGGTTCTGGACTAGGAATGAGCTGTGATATTTGGAGGAAGAGCTCTCCAGGTGGAGGACACCAGTGAGAACACAAGGGCCAAAATGAACAAGGAACAGGCCAGTCAACCGGACTGGAGAAACAAGAGGGGAGAGTGACAGGAGGGGACGTCAGAGGCGGGGAGAGTGCCTTGGATGGGCCCTTGTAAGGACTTTGGCTATCACTCTGAGTGAGATGACAAAGGCATTGACCAGAGAGGTGACATGATTTGACCTTCATTTTAAAACAATTATTCTGGATTTGAGTGATTTGGTTATTATAAGAGTTTAGTGCGAGATTTACCTATTTCCCAAAATAGACTAATAGCAATTTTACCAAAATCAGCTACATAACTTACAGAGAAGCCTTTTTATTTTGTTTAAAAATTCAAGATGTTAAACAAATATATTAAAACTTCATGAAAGTGACAAATGATCAAGTCTCTATGGTTATACACACTAAACCTTTTTTTAAAATTTATTCTTTTCCTAGTTTCAATTTTTAGACCCTTACAGCAATAATTCCTAACCACAAATATTTCTGTCTACAGAAATATCCTTTTCTTTATCTAGTTTTACTAGAAAGGACCATACATATCCTAGAGAATGTTTAATCTCCTGCTATACTTCAATTTCCTCCCTCGAGAGAGAGAAGAAAAAAAAATCATGCTCCGTTGTTGAATAACACCACTATTTCATGAAAGAAGATGTTTCTGCCAAATGTCCAAAGGAAGGAATCTTATTCAATTCTATTGCTGGTTAGAGCATTTCTTTTTGAAAAAATAAAAACTTTAAGTTTCTGAAATGAAATCTGAAGATTATTCAGTGTTAAATATATGGAACTAAAAAAAAAAGAAATTGATATAAGAGCATGAAAAGAAAATTTGAAGTTGCCAAAGGATATTCTAGAGCGAAAGAGAGAAGCACTGGGTACACAAAATATATGAGAGCTGTATATTTGTAGTTACGGAAGTACCTTTGTAATGTGAGGTCCAGGTGTGTCTGTCAAAGTTGATGGGAGGTTCTTGGAAGAGGAAAATGTTCCCTTAATGATGTCCTGTGCATGTATAATCCTTCCAGCACTTTGCAAGTGCTTTTATATCTTTTATCTCACTTTATCCTCACCATTCCTGAAACGAGTAAGGTGGGTTTTATTTCTAACATGTAGAGGAAGCGATGGAAGCCTAAAGAATTTAAATAATAAGCTCACAGTTGATAGCAAACCAATGACAAAACAGAAATCTAGACATCCTGCTCTCAGTTCCATGTTCATCCTTTGTCCTTGTATTTGTTCCTTTCATGTTAAGGAGATGAAGTGGCAACTGCGTGTGCTCAGTGAAATAGACCAAAACATACCTATTGTACAGTGGTTACTGATGGCAGTGCAAGGAGTAAAAAGAGATAGGAAAAATATACACACACACTGTTAAAAAGGAATATAAATTGGACTTCTTCATAATCAAAAGCTTCTGCTTTGCAAAAGATACTGTTAAGAAAAGGATAAGACAAGCCATGGACCAAAAGAAAATACTGGCAAAATAGAAAGGACTTGTATCCAGAATATATAAATTGCTCTGCAAATTCAACAATAAGAAAACATCCAACCCAATTAAACATGAAAAAATATTTGAACAGACACTTCACCCCAAAATATGGATGGCAAATAAGCCCATAAAATGTTGCTCATCTTCATTAGTCATCAGAAAAATGCAAATTAAAATCACAACGAGATACTGCTACACACCTAAGACAAAGGCTAAGACAAAAATATCAGACAATACCAAGAGCCAAAGAGTGTGTGAAGCTTCTAGAATTCTCATATGTTGCTGGTGGGAATGCAAATGTACAGCTATTTGGCAGTTTCATATAAGCCACTGTGCAACCCAGAAATACCACTCCTAGATGTTTACCCCATAGAAATGAAAACTTATGATCATACAAAACCCTGTACCTGAATGTTCACAGCAGCTTTATTCACAATTTCACTAAACTGAAAACAGCTCAAATATACTTGAGGTAATAAGTGGATAAACAAACCATGGCACATCCACGCCAAGGAGTACTATTCTGCAACAAAAAGGAACAGAGTACTGATGTGGATGCATGCAACACCCTGCCTGAAACCCAAATGTGTTCTGCTAAATGAAAGCAGCCAGACTCAAAAGGCGGCACGCTGTGTGATTCCATTTACATGATATTCTGGAAAAGGCAAAACAGATCAGTAGTTGCCAGTGGCTGAAAATACAGGGAGAGGTTGACTGCCAAGGGGTATAAGGAAGTTTTTGAAGGTGATGGAATGGTTCTACATCTTGATTCTGATGGCTGTCACATTATTTGTAACTTGATGTATCAAACTCATAGAACTGCACATCAAAAATGGTCAATGTTATAGGTAAATTATGCCACATCTTTTTATAAAAAGGAATATAAATACATGAAATCCAGTTGAAACCAAAACATATGATATCTAGTTGATATTAAAAGAAAAAAATATGCCAGATGATAAGAAAAACATAAATCATCCAGAGTGGCTCATATTTGATAGTAAACTTAAATTAGCAGTTGAACTTTCCAATTACTATCTTTGAAAGTGAAAATTAGAAGACATCTGATTGCGACAGAGTCCACGTTCAACTTTAAAAACTATATATTAATGATAATCATGAATGAAATTGAGTCATGAGTGATCTAAATAGCTACTTGGTATAATCCTTAAAATGAAATAACTGAAAAAGCCTTTATTTACTAATTTGTTCAGCCATATAGAAATAACCCGAATAATCAAGCCTCCAGGATGTAAACCCCAAAATCTTTACTCGGCAAAGGCAAATAAAGGGTGAAAACCATTACCTGTGAGGGCCACTCTTCGACTAGGCGACAGGTGCTGATGTTCTGTGAACCAGGTCAACTTTAGTCCTTAGTATCGTATGTGACTCTTGCTTATTTTTGCCTTTGGTATTCGATACTGAAGTGTTTGACAAGGTGCCAACACGGCAGGTTTGCCTTCAGGACCTGTCAGTCTTTCTCATATTTCAGTTCTAGTAGCTTTCATGATCCAGTCGTCCTGATGGAAAAGCCTGATCATTTCATGGAATCGATTTCCCTGTCTTGGTCTTGGATGCAGTCTCTGATCTCTTGTTGAAAATGCGAAGACCTCAAGTTTAGTTCCACAAGGTAAAGAAGCACTGCTTTGTATTTGGGCAATTGGAATTTAAAAATAAAAATGGGAGAATCAAAGAAGTACAAATGAAAGTAACCTTGAAATACCACTTTCACGTCTGCTAAAACAACACAGTAAACCAACAACAGTAGCTCTCCATCCTGTTGATATGACAGCGGTATATTCATTTTTGCTAAAATGGCCTTACAAATTTCTAAAATTATCTGTGATAACAAAATGGAAGTACATCACGAGATCTTAAAAATGTACATTTTGATTAAATAATTCTCCATTTAGGAATTTATCCAAAGGAAATAATTTGATGGGAAAAAAATGATGCCTGACCCATATATCATCCCAGAATGAGCTAAAATAGCATTAAAATAGAAAGCTAATTAAATGTACACCATTAGGGGAATTGGATAGACTAGAAAAGAAATTTAGTGGGATACAGACAGTGGGGACCTCTTAGGTGGCATGAGAATTAGTTTTAGCTACCTGTGGTCAGCACCTGTGTTTAAACATCTGGTCTCCTCCCCACACCGCTCCTACAATAGTGCTAAGCACCTTTTAACAAACTATGCATTTTGTTTATTTTCTTCGTTATCTGTCTCCTTTAACTAAAACAAAAGCCACCCCATGAGTGTAGGGATCCTTGCCTGTTTACTTCACTGTTTTATTTGTTCTTCTGTGCCTAGAGCAGTTCCTGACCCATAGCAGACACTAAATAAATATTCATTAAAAAAGTAACCAAAATCGAATGAAAAGATACTCAGTAGGGACTTTTTAGTGGCCTGATTTTGATTCTGTTTCTAGTTTTGCTTTTTATTCAGCCATTTGTTTATTTCTTCATTCAGCAAATATTTACTAAGTCCTACTCTGAGCCAGATGTCATAATAGGTGCTGGTTCACAGATGTGAACTAGACAACTGTGATCGTCAGTATTATGGAGCTCACAGTCTGATGGGAAAGATGGCCACCTGAGCAGTAATCATGAGGGAGATGAAAGAGGAGTAGAGGGTTCTATGGGGATAGATACCACGGGGAACTCATGTCCTTAGGGATTAGAGATCCTTAGGGATCAGAGCCTTGAGTGATGAGGAGGAGCTCACTAAGAGAGAATGTTCCAGGCCTGGTGGACACACATGTGAAGGACCAGAGCCAGGAGTCTGGTGCTTCTGAAGAAAGAGGAAGGCCAAAGTCACTGTGGTTGGGGGCGTGACCATTGCAGGGGAGCACAGTGCATGATGAGGATCTGGAGGCAGGCAGACTGGAATGTGGAGGCCCTGGAAACCCCGTTTCGGGACTTGAGTCTCTATCTCAAAGGTGGTAGGAAACAAATGATAAAATATCCATTTAAACAGGGACATGATCTGGTCACATCTGAAGTTTGCAGACATGGCTGTGGCTACAGTATTGAGCCTGGGCTGGAAGCAGGTAACACTAGACACTGCTGGCCCGTGAGGGTCATATAACTTGGCTGGAGGCCAAAGTCCTGGGTTCAATCCCTGTTCTGCTCCCTGACCTCCCTCAGATAAAGGAGATCTCTGTTCTGTCTGCCTCGCTGCGTGGTTATAAAAAGTGCTGTCAGCATGAGGTACGTTTTGTATTCTTCATCTGACCCAGAAAAAGAGTATCAGAATGCAGAGAAGGCCCAAATTTTCTCAGTACTCATATGTGAGCTGAGAAATGGGCTTATTCTCACCCACAGCCCATTGAAAAAGAATTTGAAGCTATTCTTCCGAGCTATACTTTCAATTCCTTTGATCAGTTATCACAGGCTTGAGGATGGGGAGCATGACGTGATCTGTGTTTTCTTGCTTTCACCATTTGGATTAATTTGGTAGCAGAGACAGAGGGTTGCTATGGAATTATGAAGAAGCTAATGCTTGCAAAGTTCTTCCCGCTGTCCCACAAACAGGCCTGGGCCCTGGCAGCAGGCCCCGAGGGGGGTGGTTTCCCTGTGGAGTGCCCAAAAGCACAGGGGTGATGCTGGCTGCTGGCTCCCCCATTCTCCATTTCTAATCAATTCCTAGCCTGCTGGGCTTGGGGCCCAGCCTTTCAATTATTCAAGAATCGGAAAGTATTTGTTGCCTGATGCAGGATTTGCTTTTATTCAACAGAACAAAACCCTGGTAGGTGAGATTCAACACCCAGGGCAGCCAGGTCTCTAGATGTAGGCAGATTGCCCACAGAGGGGCAGTTCCTCTGGAAAGGGGTTCGGTTCAAACAGCATATAGAGTGGATGGAAGAAGGGAAAAAAGACAGAGAGATTAATAGGGAACATCCTGCTTTTGCCTTCTATCTGTCCAGCTGGAAGACTAGAGCATGCTGAAACAGCAGAACTCTGGCTGTGGTGGAGGAAAGAGGCAGCTTTGCAGGGAGCAGCCTCAGTGGGGGGTGAGAGCTCGGATTCGGCTGCTCACCTGCCTGTGTCTTTGGGAAATCATCTCTCCTCTCTGGGCCATGGCCTCCTCACCTGTGAAATGAGGAAGGTGGATAATAGGATCTCTAAGTTTCCTTGGCAGCTCTCTCTTCTAATTTCAGGGTGATTTTCAGGTCTTGGTGCCAGCCATTATTAGGTCCTCTGCTTAGGATGGAGCAGTATTGTTATAAGCTCTTCTGCGCCTTGTCATCCATTCAATCCTTTATTCTTTCAACAAATATTCAGCACTTTCTGTGTACCTGGGGGGACCCTGCAGAGGATTGCAGGCTGTGGGTCTTGTGTAATGCAGCCAGGTGAGGAGGGGTGAGTTGAGCATCACTTCTGCTTTGGCTTTCTCACTAGATTCTGAAGACTGGTTTAGTTGTAGAAGCCATGAGGCCCATTCACTTATGCATCTATTCATTTGACATTTACTGAACATAAACTATAAGCCAGGTGGCATGTAAGGGAAAATCAAAGATGAGTCAGGTAAAGGACTTACCCTCAAATTCACATGGTTTTGTTGATAAGACTGATATATAACAGGAAAACTATAATGCAGAGAGATAAATGCAAAAAAAGTTATATGCACAGGAAATTATGAGAACACAGAGGAGAAGTATTGTTGAACACTGACCGGAAAGCCAAGGAGTACTTCTCAGAGGCGCCAGGATCTGAGCTGGGAGTTATTTTTAAATAGTTGCATTACTTTATTCTGACTATGAAAGGTATATACATACGTATATATGTATATATGGGATATGTAATATATTATTACATGGTAATATTGATGGATATATAATAATATCAATAAATGTAATATTAATAAATATATAACAAATGGAAATAAATATATAATAAATATATTTATAAAATATATATCTATAAAATATAAATATATAAAATAAATGTATATATAATAAATTTTGTAATACATTATTAAAGTCATATAATAATTTTATAATATATTATGAAAGTTATATATACGTATATATGTGTAATATATATGTGTAATTTGTATAATTATTGGACACATTTCTATGAAACAAAATTCAGAACATTCATAAAAGAAGAAAATAAAGATTAATAGGTCCCATAATGTAGAGATAATAACTAAGATTTTTAAAATTTATATAATTTTGATAGGTATTTTTAAGATTTTTTTTTTTTTTTTTTTTGTGGGGAAGACCAGCCCTGAGCTAACATCCGTTGCCAATCCTCCCCTTTTTGCTGAGGAAGACTGGCCCTGGGCTAACATCCGTGCTCATCTTCCTCCACTTTATATGGGATGCCGCCACGGCATGGCTGACAGGCAGTTCGTCCGCGGGCGCCCGGGATCCGAACTTGCGAACCCCGGGCTGCCAAGCGCGAACCAAACCGCTGCGCCACCGGGCGGCCCCAAGATATTTTTTGATGTCTTTTCTTTTTTCTTTCTTTTCACTTTTTGACACAAAAAAATCACACGATAAATCCTGCTTTGTAAGTTGCATTTTCATTTGATATTATTGACTTTTCATATCAATAAATAAAATTCTACTTCATTATTTTTAAGAGCTGTATACTATATTCTATTGTATAGATACCCTGTTATTCTTTTGACTAATGCACTATTAATGGATTTCGGTTATTCCAATTTTTCAGTGTTATAAACAGCATTGTGATAAACATGCTTCTCCTTAGGACAAATTCTTGGCAGTTGGATATCTAAGCCAAAGGATGTTTTAAACATTGACAGATTATGCTTTAGTTTAAAAGCAGAATCATAATTGTGAGTGTGTGTATGTGCATGCGCACTTACACATGCATATGTGTTTGCTTTAGCTAATATTGACTACTTACTATATTCCAGATTTTAGACTAAGCACTTTATATACATTATCTGCCTTAATTATTGTAATTAATTGTAACAAGTATATCCATATACTTGTTATAGCAGATACTTCAAGAAAAATAATCCAGAAACACATTTTATTCACCACCTCAAGGAACTTAGTGGTATGTGGAGGTAAAAGAGCAAGCATATAAAATATGAAAGGAATAATAAAATCTTTGTTTTAGCCTCGCAAAGATGTCAGTGATTCTATGCTGTTGGCCAGAGTCTGTGACCTGTAACTTTAAATCCAAATGGAGAAGTTGCCCAACAAGAGTCATGATGAGCACCCAGCCTTGCAGTAGTCCTCTACAGCTGATGCTGCTGAAGTTTTTCCTAGAAATAGGGAGACCCTAGGTCTTGATTTGCCTAGGACAGTCCTGGTCTGGGCCTGTTGTCTTGATGTAATTATTGATATTGCACACTTTCATTCTCGAAAGTGTCCCACTTTGGACAATAATTTGTTTTGAGGAAACCTGTTGCAGACCGGGCGGGGATTGCTGGTGAGACCGAGGCAAGTTTGAGCAGTGAGGTTGCCAAGCGCCGCCCATTCCCTTATACTCAGGGTGGGCATCTCTGTCCCTAACTTTCTAAGGAAACTCACCGCCCCTATCATGCACCAGGATATCTGGTCACCTCACTTATCTAAATAATTGCTGAGAATCAGAGGAAAAGCAAAAATATCTGTGTAGTAAGAATTCATGGATCCTATAATAAAATTCTTGCCCTTGTCTATGAGAAAAATTCTTATTCAAAGGCTGTCGTTTCTTCTTTTACTCACAGACCCCAAAAAGCTTGGGTATGTTATTTCCTACCCACAGGTGATTAAGAGGATAGGTTAGAAAACAGAAAGAATGCTGAAGGCAAACACTTCAGCATGAACAAGAGAGAGTGAAAGTGGCTTTTAGGAGAGGGAAAAGACAGAAAGCTTGAAAGGAAATGCAAGAATTGCCATTGCAGGCAGAAACGGCCCAGCCCACCATAATGGACCCTGACAGAATCAATGCAGAGGCCAGTAACGGGTGTTCATAATGATGACCTTGAATTATCAGGAAAGTTTCATTACATTTGGTAGGCTGTGTTTCAGAAGGTAGGGTAGTGTGAAACATTTTAGACGAGATCTCTGTCCAACATATTTAATATTACTTAAATTAGACCTATAAGGGGTAAGTCCTCAGCAAGCTGAGCACCTTGATTATATGGAATGACTTAACCTTCTGAGAGTCCTGGGCAGCCAGGAATTTAATACATAAGAAAAGGCATTTAAGTCTTCTTTCCTGCCCAATGACTTCAAATTCGTGTTGATAAAATAAGTTTCAGCCTCCTGGATGTCTTTGCATTTTAATAAAGAACTTAAAAGACCCAAATGCCTATAATCCCAAGGTAGTCAAGTTCCAATTATATGATTCCAGGCACTGAGAACACAGGAGGAAAGTTTTAGGGGCCAAAGGATTTTTCTGATTATCTGTGCAGAAAGTGTGAGCTTTTCTTCTTGTGAAGATAGTCCTATAGAAAAGGGTGGCCTTCTTAGCTGCTTGTGTCCTTGGGAGTCATAAACTCCCACCTCTGAGGGACCCTCTGGACCTGAAATATGCCCATAACACACAGAGCAGACTGAGTCAAACATGCTCACGGTCAAGCAGAAGGCTAAGGGGTCCCCAGAGCAACTAAGGGTACTACTCAGTGCTAATCAGAAACAAAATTATGTTATCGTTTAAGTGACAAGTGGTCCTAAGCTCTCAGAGTCAAGACCGTTGGGGTTCTGAGAATTCTGGCTGAATATCCAGTAGGCTCTGCTCATTAATTCCATCCATAGCAATGCTTAAAGTGTAATGAAAACTCAATGCAAAAGATTAGAAGACTTGGGGATTTTAATATGTATTCCCAGGACACACAGCCCTAAGACAGAGGATGGAGGGCACTGGGAGCAGAGAGATGGACAAAGCCACCTCCACTACATGGTTGCTCTCCTTGTTGGCGCCTGGACTGTGGAGGAGCTCCGTGGCCGGATAAAGACTCTAGACGGGAGGAGAGCCCCTCCTCCTTTAGATGGTCAACCCACACCTTGACCCAAACCCTCTACTCAACAGAGTAGCTCTGAGGTCAGGGACAGTCACTTAAATCTGCTGAACTGTAATGTGTCCCTGCATGTACTTCCCCAAAGTAATTCAGGTCTACAGTTCCCTGACAGAGGCGTAGTGTCCCTCCCAGAATGTCACTAACCCAATACTTACTCTTTCTCTGACTTCCAGGCCTGAAAAATAGCCATTCGGGTCCAAACAGCTCTCTGTTGACTCCACTTGGCATTTCTATATTTTTGGAGAGCTGCTTTCTCATTCTCTTCTGCTGTAGGAAAAAAGAGCAGCAAGGCCATTAGTAGCTGATTCAGATACGCAGGGACCAAACAAGCTCATCATCCCGGCCGTGGGCTGAGGCAGAGAGAGTGGCCGCTTCCTGTACGTGATCTCAGAGGTGCATGGACATCTTTTTTATCCTGAACCATATCCATTTTCTGTGGTTGTTATCTATGGTTCCATTACTAGAGGCTTATTCCCCTGTGGCCTGTGTGGGTTCACATTTTATTCTTCATCAATCATTGCACCTCTCATGTGCTGAAAGAAGATGTGCAGAGGGAGGGGTCCAAGGGATGATGGGCACCCTTGCACCTAAGAACTGGGGACGTGCGCTCCAGCACACGAGGAATGCAGGTGGTAGCAAAGACACATTCACTTCTCAGTTCCTGGTGCTTCTGTTCCTTTGCCCCATGTGTTATGGGCTGAATTGTGTCCCCCCAGATTCACGTGTTGAAGTCATAACCCCTAGGACCTCAGAATGTGACTGTACTTGGAGATAGAGTCTTTAAAGAGATAATTAAGTTAAAATTAGGTCATTAGGATGCGCCTTACTCCAATCTGACTGGAGTTCTTATGAGAAGAGGAAATTAGGACACGTGTACAGAGGGAAGGCAATGTGAAGACACAGGGAGAAGGCAGCTGTCTTCAAGCCATGGAGAGAGGCCTCAGAAGAAGCCAACCCTGCCCACACCTTGATCTCAGACTTCTAGCCTCCAGAGCTGTGAGAAAACAAACTTTTGTTGTTTAAGCCGCTCCCCAGTCTTTGTTACAGTGGCCCTAGCAGACTAATATACCATGCATCTTATCACCTCTGCCCCACCCACTCACTAGGCTGCCCCGTTGTCACCACGGTCCCCTGGGACTATGGTCACTAAGCCAAACTGAAAATATTTTAGGTTTTATCTAGTTCAAGGATTCAAAAGTCAGTTGCTGTGGATAGTAACAAGGAAGCTCAGGAAATTAAGGGGAGAGAGGCTGACCCCAGAAACAGATTTTGATGTTTCCTAAAGAAGCATTAATCACCATCCGCAGGCCAGAGAAAACCCTCAGTGTAGACCTGGGATGTAGGGGGCTGTAGTAGAGTCCCTAGGATGGGCCAAAGTTGATTAAATCCCTCGCCTAGCTCCAATGGGAAGCAGGGTGTACAATCCCCCAGGGAAAGCCCAGGCTGAGACTATAAGCCCTGAGGGATGGGCACTGAGGCTCAGTGTATGCACACATGCACAGAGTGTGTGCACACACGCACGCACAGTGGTAGACTGGGGCCTGCCTGAACAGAAGGGTTTCCCAAGGGAAGAAGATGCTCTCAGTTGAAGGAGGGTCAAAACAAGGCCTGGGAGATAGGATTCAGAGGAAAATAAAATCATCAGCTTAATTTTACTCCCCAGAGCAGGGGTGTTGCACTGAGCTAGTATAGCCAGCAATCAAAGAGGCCCCGTCACCTGTCATATCCTGTCCTTCCCAAGGTGTGAGCCAGGGTAGCCCACCCCTTGGTGTAACTCATTTCCACATCATCTACACTTTCCAATAAGCTCTTATTAGATTGCTTCCTGGAAGAGGTAAATATTAAAAATCACCGGTCAGTCAGTTCTTTATTCTGTTAGTCACCAAACTGATTTTTTAAGCTCAGAACCAATAAAGCTGTGACGGCAAAGAACGGATATGGATTTCTCGTACTCACACACTCATATATAATAATAATAAAACTTTATTAAACAAGAGACATGTTGTTTCAGGGAATTTTTCTTTCCCTTCTCTGGTGCCCCGAGGCTAAAATATACAATCTTATTAACTTCCTGGAAGAAATACTCCATTCCCTTGGCGCAAATGCTGAGCATTCATCTTCTTGGACCTGGAAAATGAGACAGGCCCTTGACATGAAGGTGTATGGGCCACAGTTCTATCCAGGGAAATCTAGGGAGTGATTCTGATTAGAAGACTCCCAAGGAAATGGCTTAGAGTCCAAGAAGCCCTCTGGAATGGGTACTCCTGGATGTCCCAGGCCAGGAAGAAAAGGAGAAAGGATTTGATAGCAGGTTGGCACAGCAGGGCATGTCAGATCTGAGGGAGACTGGAATACCATTTAGTTCACACTCCCGGTGAGTAGGTCAGGGGACAAGGCTCAAACAGGGCTGTCATTTACCCAGAGTCACATGGAGTACATGGTAGAGTGGGGAGCAGAACCCTGGCTTCCTCTTCTGAGCTCCTTCCTCCCTTGCCTTCCACGTTACGTCCTGGACTGATCTCACACTGGGGGAATTCAACTGTGATTCCTACCTCTCCTTAGGCTTCACGCTCCTCCTCCCATCTCTGCCCACGGCAAAAACACTAGCCACGCAACTCACGCAGGCAGGGGAGTCAGTCAAAATCAGCCAAAATCTGTTGACTGAATAAACGACCTCCACCAGGTGGTGAATAAGATTAGGACTCAAATCTAATTCATATCATTCTACCGGACCACGACAAGTGTCTGGTCCAGGAGGGTTGACCCGCAGTGGATATCCTGAAGCAGCCTGACGGCAGGAGCTGCAGCTCTGTTTTCCAGGGCCAGAGCCTTCAGGTGGGTAGAAGACAAGAAAGCAGGCCATCACAAGGGTGTCCAAGCCAGAATGTTGGTCAGTTCCTCAGGAAAGAACGTGTCTGGACAGCCAAGGGTTTATGATTAGATCTGCAAGGAAGGAGGAAGGGATCCAGCAGAGGGAGTGATCACTGAGAGGTGCCATGCGATCTCAGGTACCGACTGGGCCCCGAGGCAGAGAAGCACCCCTATGTGCAGTGCCCAGCTCCACACAGCTCTGCATAGTGGCCTCGGGATTTAGGGTGGTCATCGGGAGTGACGGGCTGTTATGGACTGAACCGTTTCTCCTAATTTCACACGTTGAAGCCCTAACCCCCAGTGTGACTGTATTTGGAGACAGGTCCTTTAAGGAGGTAATTCAGGTTAAATGAGGTTGTAAAGGTGGGGCCCTAATCTGATGGACTGGTGTCCTTATAAGAAAAGAAAGGGACACCAGAGCTCTCTCTCTCCACACCTGCACACAAGGAAGAGGCCGTGTGAGGACGCAGCGGGAAGACGTCGTAAGCAAGCTGAGGAGAGAAGCCTCACAAGAAATCAGCTCTGCTGGTCCTTGATGTTGGGCTTCTAGCCTCCAAAACTGTGAGAAAATAAATTTCTGTCATTCAAGGCCCCTAGGCTGCGATATTTTGTACAGCAGCCTGAGCAGACTAATACAGGGGCTGATAGTCCCGAACAGGGAAAGTGCGGGAGTGAGGCCAGTGTGCAAACCTGGGGGCTCAGATTCCTGCTGGAAGCTCCACGTGGGCAAGTCATCTCTCTTGGTGAGTCTCAGCAGGGTGGAACAGCCGTGGGCTCTTCAAGCACTGATACTCTGTGTTTGATCCTTTTCTGAGCTCCTAAAAGCAAGACATGTCATGTCCCTGTCATTAGCTGGGGTCCTTCCAGGAAAACGGGAAAAAGATCAAACGACATCTGATGGCCATTGTAGTCATGAGACTAACTACCGACACAACACATGCAGGGGGGTTTGTCAACGGAAATGTTTTACTGGGATTTTTAACTGCATGATTAGAAATCTTTTAACTCCATATAAAAGGAGCAACGGTGGGCTAATTATAAATGAGTATTTATATATATTTCAGCTTATATATTCCAGATACTGTTCAGGGAAACCAAATCAGGTGGCTGCGAATACATGCGGTGTTTAGCAGAAGCTGTCTAGGTATTTGCGCTGTAGAAGGAGAATACACGCAACAGCTGCAAAATATCAGACAAATTCTCCAGCCCCACCTCCTGCCCACTAGTAGTGGGGTTAATTTGTAGGGATCCTCCCAATGTCCCTCTGAGTCCCACTCAGGCAGTATCAACACTCTAGCTCTGGGCTCTGGGCCCAGCTTCTGCCCTCAGCCTCTCTGTCTGCTGCGTTTTCCTCTAGATCCCATTTAAGATCAAACACCCAGTGTTGGCCAAGCAATTACTGTGCACTCAGCTCTGTGCTTTGCTGAACTGTGAGATAGCAACTGAAATGACCTCTGAGGTTACTCCCAACCTGAGAGACAGGAGAGGCTGCAAGGATGTGCATCCTCAGAGACCTCAGGTATTGCCCCCTCCAGGAAGCCTCCCTGATTGTGCAGACAACAGAAGTGTTCCCCAAGCCCAATTAATTCCTCTTCCTCCTGCTTACAGAGATAGACCATATTTTTCTACCTTCCCTTCATGGAAATGCAGTCCATGTGACAATAGAATGTGGGTAGGAGTGATGTGTGCCACTTCCAAATTTGACTCCTAACTCCATTTTTTCCCTGTCTGCCAGTAGGAGAGGGAGGAACCAGTGTAAAATGCAGAGGTCCCAGGAGATGGCAGGATCTGCTGTATCTGAGAAGCCTGAAGCCTGGATCCCTTAATGACGATGTGGAGCAGAGCCTCCCACATTAGACTGTGCCGAAGAGTGAGAAGTAGGCTGGTATTGTGCTAAGCCACTGAGAGTTGGAGGTTGGTTGTTACAACAGTTAGCGTGTCCAGACGGATGCACTAACTGACTCTCAAGTTGAAAATAATAGTCATTTGATCTCTAATTGGACACGCCCTCAGAGAGGGAGCTCATGACCATGTGTAGACAATTTTCTAACTTGTTAGCACTATAAATGCACGCCGTGGCCTGCCTGGCTCTAGAGAGCATGCTCCTGCCCCGTTTCTTCTTGAGCACTCTCTGGGCTACAGCAGTGATCACCAGGTGCTGTGCGAGAGTATGGGAGGAAACCTCACTCATAATGTTTCTGAGCTGGAGAAAATTTTTCAAACTGCATATGGTCATTTTCGTTGTGTCCTATGAATATGTCTCTCCTTATGTCACCAGCGTGTTCCCATCTCATCCCCCCAAGTATAACCTCCCAAAAGAAACTGAAACAGCATTTGAGCTAGATCTAGACCCCCTCCTGGGGTAACCCTCGCACCAAAGGCAGCAAGCTCAGAGAGTAGGCTTTTGGAGAATGGCCTTTTTGGCACTTTCCAAAACCTGCCAGGCTGCAGAGAGCTCAGCTGAGATCTAGAGGTCTGATGTGGTGACAGACTAGGTCTACAACGCACAGGCATGCTGTGGCAGAAAGGCCAGCGGGATCTGTGGCTGGGGGCCCAGGACTCCTGAGTTGCACTTCTCCTATTTAACTGGGAGGTCCACACGTAGAGAAATTCATAGCATTCTCAATTCTTCCCTTGCTCAGCTGCCTCCCCAGCCTGGGCTTTGGCAGCACTCGCCGCAGTATAAATCACATCCCATCAGCGTCACTGCAGGGCTTTGGGGATCATTTTGGGATACGAGGATGTTAATGCATTGGGTTTTGTTCCAAGAAGTGAGCCACCTCCTGGGTTTTGGGAATCTCTCTTTTAAATCCAGATAGCACTAATGAGCTAGTAAGGGCTCCTGACCCCCTTGACTCCTTCCCTCACCCCTGGGGCTGCTTTGAGCTTTGGAATCAGCCACGTCTGCACTGTACTGCAGCCAGCCACGGGCCTGCTATAGCCACGGGCTTTCAGTGAAACTGGTTCCACCTGGAGGCATTCAACATACAATTTCTTCTTCTCTTCCCCTAAATTACTGAGTATACCTATAAGTGCTTTGCACATACAGGCTCTGGATAAACGTTTGTGGTTATTTTGATGGCAATTGCACTGGTGTCCTTTATGATAGGGTTTGGCCAGGAGTTGTCCTCTAATTCTATTCCCAAGAAAAAATCATGCTGGGATGCCGAGGAGATGGTCCTTGAAGGGAAGCGTGATGAGGAAGGACACATATCCTGACAAGCAGTTAAATATCATTTAGCCTTTTAGCTAGGCCTGTCTCTCAGTGCCCCTGACTTACATTTACTCACTTGAAAAAGCCTCATATGACGCTGACTATGTATCAGGGGCTGTTCTAAGTGGTTTGCACATGTTTACCAATTTGCTATTCTGCAACGTTTTTTATGCTCACTTTACAATAAGAAACCTAGGACAACAGAGAGGTTAGGGAACTGTCCAAAGTCCCAGAGCTAGTAAGTGGTGGCACTAGGATTTGAACCTGCAAAGTCTGGCTCCGGGGACCACACACTGAATCGCTATGCCATTCTCTCGTCCACAGTTGTTCCTGCGCCCATAACTTGGCGCGGGTTGTTCATCCTATCTAGAATGTCTGTTCTCCTCTTCACGCTTCTAAATTCCAGCTCATCTTTCAGGACTAACTTACAACCTAGTTCACACAAGAAGCCTTCCTGAAGATTCTGTACCATGCTGCAGTTGACTGGCTCTGAATACCAATAGCGTGGTGGTTCAGAGCATGGTAGTGGGAGTTAAACTGTATAAGCTTAGTTCAAAACCCCACTGTAGCTGAATGATCTTGGATAA
Organism: Tapirus indicus; assembly: GCA_031878705.1. Classification (NCBI taxonomy): domain Eukaryota; kingdom Metazoa; phylum Chordata; class Mammalia; order Perissodactyla; family Tapiridae; genus Tapirus; species Tapirus indicus. The sequence goes on along the minus strand of CM062923.1, from coordinate 18,718,576 downwards.
GTTACTTAACTTCCAGGGGCTAAATGTTCTTATCTGTAAAATGGAGATTAATACTACACCCACCTCACAGGGCTACTGAGAGGATTAATTAAATTGCCATATCTAAAATGCTTAGAACAGTACTTGACTTCTGCTGTGTGCTATATATACATTTCATTATTGTTATTGTTAGTGCTCTTATTATTATTAGCATTATTTCAAATTCTCTTCTCCCATTGCTGTTGTGTCACAGTTCTACTTTCCTTGTGTGATCCTTATCTCCTGCAAGATTGCAGGATTCTCTGCTCCTCTTGAAGACAAAGATTGGTTACATATATGCTTTTAATCCCCTGGCACTTAGATTAGTATATTGCAGATAGTAAGCATTCATTTAACAGCATAAATTAATTAAGTTGGTGGTACCTAATATTATATCACCAGCCGTAGGATTCTAAAATCTCTTTCTTGGGGCTGGCCTGGTGGCATAGCAGTTAAGTTCACGCACTCTGCTTTGGCGGCCTGGGTTTCGCAGGTTTGGATCCCAGACATGGACCAGTGCACCGCTTGTCATGCCATGCTGTGGCAGCGTCCCATATAAAGTAGAGGGAGATGGGCACAGATGTTAGCCCATGGCCAATCTTCCTCAGCAAAAAAGGAGGAGGCTTGGCAATGGATGTTAGCTCAGGTCTAGTCTTCCTCACACACACACATACACACATGCAAAATCTCTTTCTCTTTCACTGGATTGCAAGTAAATAAAAATCACAGGTCTCCATCAATTTTGGAATGGTCCATCAATTTCAGAGGAAATTGAATCTGTCATAGTTTAAAGAAAACCCACTCCTAAATAAATTAACAAATCCGTTCATTAACTGGGGTGGTCCAGTTAAAATAGGGCACAAACTTTATGCGATTTGAATATCAATAGTCTGTGGAGACGCATCAACCTCCAAGAATTTGTGGCTCCTGATGTCATCTTCTTAACCTACGCTTTCTAGTCTTGTCTTCAGAGAGGCAGCTGCTTATTTATGAAGGAGATTCTGCAGATACACCACGCCACGTAACTGAGAAACCATTTGAAGACTGATGTCTTATTACCACACGAGGGACACAGCAAAGAACCACTTACAAAACCTTCTCTATTATTTGACTATTTAGGTCCTTAGGTTCATTGACTTCAGAATATTTTTAAGGAATCATTCCATTTAAGGGAGTCAGTAAGGCTCCATGACTTGCAAGGAGTCAGGAAGCTACTGAAAGGCTCCAGGTCTGCAGTGGACTGGCGCTTTGCATGACAGATGCGTGCTGCTCCCACTGAAAATAGGGACAAGAGTTTAACTCCACGATGGCTGGCTCAGCACAAGTGGGTGTGCTCAATTTAAAGGAGCAGGGCCTCCTGCAGTCTTCCTCTGGGGAACTTCTCATCTTTTGTTACTGTTTTGGGAAATTAGCCTTTGGAAATGAGGCAGATGAAGAGTTACGGATAGCAGAACCTACTTATAACAGAAAAAACAGAACCACAATGTGTTCATAAATATACTCTGATTTCCCAAGGCTCTCTTCCTGGAGCATGGGCATCCTCTCCCATCCCTGAGGTCATCAGCAGGGCTCCAAATAGCCATGATAAGGAAAATGAAGCACCAGGAAGCTGATGTGATCCCAATGGTTCTATCCCACCACCCTCTACTCCCCACTTCTCAAAATATTTCTTACCTGCTTTCATATAGAACCCTGTATAGCTTTGGGATTTTTTTTTCTTCCTGTTCAGGGACAGGTTTGGGATGAGTTGATACATCATCTCATACTTTTCTGGTTGCCCTGAATGAACTGTGTGCATTGAATGGTATCCCACAGATTGCTTATCTTTTCTTTGGCCTTCTGGCTTGGGATGTGTGGAGGAAAGGAGAAGACTGGGTAGGTTCAGGGAAAGGGAAGTAGTGAGTGTTAACCTCCCCCAGAGGTGGTTTTGGTAGCAAAGCAATAACCACGCTGTGGTTATCGTGCTGGGGTTGTTGTGTGCGTAACTTGTGAGTGGCTTTCACAACCCTTTAAAATAAATTCTCCATAACTCTTTTAAGGCATGCTTAGTACGTAAACAATTGTTAAGAACATCCATTTCCTTGTTATACCTCAGCACCTTCTCCATAACGTTATACCTTTCTTCATACATTTTATTTCATTCAATATTTTGTGCACAGTGTAAATCACCACCACTAATCATCTCTCGGTTTGTACCCCTCATCTCCACATCAACCATCAGAACTCTGGCCCAGTTCTCATCATCTCACACGCAGATGATGGTGATTCAACTGGACATTCTACCTCTCTGCTTCTTGCACACCAATTTATCCATGTTCCCTGACAGATTAACCTTCTTAAGTCACTGCCTTGCTCAAGAAAATTCAAGGGCCCCCCACTGTCTACTAAAAGTTAAGCTTGACTTGGCTTTTAAGGCCCTCTGGAATCTGGCTCTAGTCTTTTTTTTCTGGGACTCCCTAATTTATAATTCTCATCATTCCTAAATTTACACCACACTTGTGGCTCTTTGCATTGCCACGTAACATGTTCTCTTCCTGGAATGCCCAACGCCCTCCTCCTTGTCTCATCTGTCAAGTCATTTAATCACTTGGCAAAGAAAGAGTGCCTCCTCCTCTTCCAGCTTCTGCTCTCTTCAAGAACCTGGCTTATTTCAACCACTTCACAACTACTACCCATTGCCTTGTTTTCAGAAATATGAGTGCCTTCTGCCTACATCACCAGACCATTGACTTGATGCCTCATGAAGTGTAACATCACCTCTTTCACGTCTATCCAGATCCACCCCCCTCCCACATCAGTACTTCCCCACATAGGGCCAGGATTATAATAAGTGATCCATTAGTATTTTAAAAGTAAATGGTCTAAATTCCACCTTTGGGAACTAGATGATTGGGATACAATCCTATGCAAAAGAAAAATAACATGTTTTATTGTCAGTATTATTGTGAGGGACACACCTGAGGTAACAAGTCCTGGTGGAATCTTCCTTTACCTGTGGTGACCTTGAGTGGAAGGAAGGCCCACCCCCAGTGTCAGGGGGATAAATAGCCTTTCTGTCCCTCACCTTCTTTTCATACACTATTTCCTCCACTTGGAATTCTCTTCCTTTCCTTTTGCCTTGATAGACTCTTTCCCAGCCTTCAATATTAATACCAAATATTATCATCCTAGTGAATCTTTGCAAGACCTCACCTCTCCAACATCACTCTACATTGTTTAAAACAAAAAACGTGAATGTAAAGGTTAACACAATTGGCCAGTACATATATGACCTGCTTGTTTTGGGAATATAAATCTTATTCCATCTGTGGACCCATGGCCTGTCTTGAACTGGCTGTTCATGCTGCTGTCTCATCATTATGGAGAGGCGTAGGCTCTAAGCATCTCTCCCTAGTTCTTCCTTCACAGAATGTGCTGGCATTCTGGCTTTCTCCACTCCCACCTGTGAGAACTGCATTGCCAAGGTGAAAATGTGAGCTTGATTTTTGGTCACCCAGGATAATGTATGGCCTTAAGACATTTCAGCCACTGCCTTGTGTCCCCACAACTGACACACATGTGTATAGCCTTTGCTTCTCTGAATGGATCTTTTTTGTTGTTTTTCCCCCCCGATACTAGATGCTGTATCAGTTCCTCAAGGGGAAGGGTGCTGTGATTTATGCCTCTGTTCTCTCGCTGCTGATCCTGGCACCTAGCAGAGGTGGGACTCAGTATCTATTACCTCGTTGAATGAATGAACTAAATGAACACCAGCTAAACATTTTTCTAATATTTTCTCATCTTGATTTGTGTGCTCATTCTTAAGTGCATGGCTATGTATATCCATGATTAAGGAGAACTAAGTAGGTCAAGTGAGGGAAAAAAATGAACAAATCTATAAATTATATTTTGATTTAAGCTTCTAACTCTTTACATAATACGGTTCTCTGTTCTTCTGTGAACTTTTAGGCATTTGTGGGGAAAACATGGAGGCCTGGTGATAGTTATATCCCAGAAACTCTTCCTAAATCCAGGTCCCATGCTGCTTTCTTCCTTGACACAGGATCCATCAACTCAGTCTACCTATATTTCCTTTTCACTGTCCCCATTATATCCCTTGGAATTCTTCAATGTGGGAGCCATCGTCTCTCCCAAACCCCTTGACTCTTACTGATTATTACTACAGGGAAGTAAAATGAGGAAACAAATAATAAATATGAGGACATTTAAAAAGCTTAAAAATTTCAGCCATGTCCACGATTCTATTCTTTGCCATTCTAATATGGAAGCTGGGTGAGGGAGGCAGTGTAGCCCAATGGTTGCTTTGAATCCCAACTCAGCCCTCTGCTAACCGAGGAGGGACTTGGGCAGCCTATGTAACTTTTGTGCTCTTGGTTATACCATCTGCAAAAAAGGGGCACTGATCTGCTTCTCAGGATGGTTTTGAGCATCCCATGGGATGACTGACACATGTGTGCTCTTAGCCCAGAGCCTCTGACATCATTACAGCTCAGACCATTGCAGTTAATGTCACTGCAGCCACTCTTGCTGGAGTTATTGGTAGCCATGGTAGGTGCTGGATGCCCAGGAGTGGTTCTCCCTGAAATCCTGCTCCCTCCTTAGCCCTGTTTCTGAACCTAGGGCAAGAACAATCTGCCTGGAGCTTTATTTGCCTTCTCAGCGATACTTAATGAGCTAACTCCAGAAACCTCAAGCCAAGTTGAGGAGAAGCAGGGGGCAAAACCAGTCATGTGCAAGGATAAATGCAAGTTGGTTTTCTGGAGGCCTCTAGAAGGATCTCAGATACTCAGTTTAAGTCAAATGAACCACAAGTGAACAACAAAGACAATTTCTTTATTTGATTGAAAGTTCTTTGGGTAGGATCAAAATCACTAAGGATGCATGTTGCTTATCAATGTGGGTGTTGGGGTTCTGGGCGGCTGACTCCTGAGTCTTTTTGCCCTCCTTAATTGCAGAACAGGAGCCCAGACCTCCCCGGACGTCAAAGACAAAATGATGAACTCTTTTTGAATGAATAAATAAATGAGTGAATGAATGCATACATGAATATAAGAAAGAGAAGGCCCCTGTGGCAGCCAAACTGTCTACACAGAGTAATCCCAATTCGGAACCTACAGCATTTCCTTGGAAGGACAATATATATGTAAACAGAGCCATCACTTGTAGAATATCAGGCCTGAGAGGGTTCCTCTGGAGCTTACAAGGCCACTTCACATTTCTCCATGAAATTCCAAAACTTGACAGCTTTCTTAACACAGTGATGGTGAGGAATAAGAACTTCAAAAATTATGCTATTTGAAAAGTAAGCTATTTACTGTTTGGAGGAAAAATTCTGAATTTAGCTGCTTGGCAGCTATCAAGATGTAACCCTAGGATGCAACAGTGATTTAAAATGTAAATAGGCCGTTAGGCATGTAGATAAGGGCCATCCCCACCCAAGATTAGTTCTAGGGAAACTTAGCCCTTGCAGGGACAGGATTGAGACCCGTACACTCATCTGATCAGGGTCACAGCCTGGACTAGGTCTTAGACTACCTTAGTTTGCAGGACATAGCTCCTCCTCCACCCCCTTACTCCTAAGGATACAAAGGGAGCACTACAAATGAATACCTTAAGTTCCATTTTCATGAAGGAAGAGTTCACTAAAGGAAGTCTCGGTTAATAACCGAGTCAGATGTTCTCATAAAAGTAATATGTGACCTCCAGGAGTAAAAGGTTGTGTCTGAATTGTGTTGTGCTTTGTGTGTACTGTGTGTCCTCCTTGTGAGAATTAACTGCGTCTAGGTCTTGAGATGTGCACATCTGTTGTATTAACACACTTAACGCTCTAGAGCTGTCTGCCTTAAAAGTATGTCCAATTCAATACACCTCACACATTCCTGTTTAATTTCATAAGATGGAGATGACCAGGCAAGACTGCTTGGTGTCAGTGGTCAACACATCCTCACAGGCCTATTAGCCCCTCCTTGGCTGTGGGCATCTGTTGCCCTAGGGTCTGGCACTGTGGATTGGCGTTGGTGCCAGTGCCTGTGGAGCCAGTGCTGTTCAGTTTCCCTGATATGAGCTGGCAGACATTGCCTGGGGAGGGGGTAGGACTAGATGACCTCTAAGTTCCCTTCTAATCTTAAGACCCTGTGACAGACTTTGAAGACATGGCACTGACATTCTGCAATATTAGACTATCACCCCTAGCTATAATTCTAAAGCCTTTTTATGGATCTCTCCCACTTTTATTAGAAGACTTGTCCAAAATGTGTAGCATATGGATAGAAATGCGATCCATTGATTCTGTTCTTTTTTTTAAATTGCACCAGAGTATTAATATAATTATGTGAAAGTGCATGACCAAATATGAAATTCTTCATACACAAAAATTCATAAACATTTCCTAACTGAAGCCAAAACCCTCAGAAGCTCCAGGCACGAGGAAGCCAAGCTTAATTTTTAGAGGAATATCAAAGCCAGCGAAGCAAACCAAGGAAGCTGCCTATGGATGTAAAATTTGGGGCACAACTCAGTTCAATTCAACAAATGTATATTGAGTATCTACTAAGTGTTGGGCATTGTGCCGGGTGTCTATTCCATATGAAGGGGGCTTGTTTGTTTTTAGGGATTGGCACTACACAGATGGTTTTCATAGAGATGGTAAGAGATGAATCAGAGCAAGAGCACAAATAAGCAGTTTTCCATTTAATAATCATAATTATAAACACAACTAAAAAGCTACAGTTACTGAGGGCTGATCATATGCCAGGGCTTAGGCCACACCAGGCATTGTATATGTATATGAAGGTTGGTATATATAATTCCTAATCTTTACACAAAATTCAGCAAAGGTAGTTATTCCTATTTTACATAGAAGAAAACCAAGTCAGAGAGAGGTTAAATCACTTGACCAAGGTCACCTAGCTATTAAGTGCTGAGCCAGATTTTGAAAACATAATTGTCTGATTTCAAAGCCAGCAGGCTCTACATTACACCTACATTTGTCTACATTTCACCACCTTCCATAATGGCCATTAATACTTGGCAGAAGGGATGAAGAAGGGACTCACCTGGCCTGTGGCTGTTGGTGAGAGTGGCTCAGCCTCTACTCAGCCCCTCCTCCCAGGCCCTCCTGCACTGCCTAAGCCAGGCACCTCTCCTTGTTGTTATTCTAAATGGGCCAGATGGGTGACCCAGGTAAGAAGTGGAGAGACAGCTTTTGCACCTGGCTTTGAGCTTTGTTAAATGCTCCAAGTAGTCAATTTAGGTCAAGTATTTTCTAGCCACCTTTATAAAGTCTTTCTTTCTTCTGTTTAAGTCAATTTGGCTACAAATGCACCCTCCTTGACCTCGAATCTATCAGCAGCTCTGAATGGGGCCCATCTACCCCCAGGCCTGGTTCCTGGTCAGAGGGCAAAGCTCGCCTGGAAGTGAGACTTTGAAAAGGTACTTGGCTTGGTTCCCTGAAGTCAGTCACATGCTCTCAGCCCTCCAGTCCTTCTCCTGCTGTTGGATCCACCCAAGGGGAAGCTCACATGAAAACAGCAGTTTACTCCCCATCAGCAGAGATACATCTTTGCCCCCTGCGATAGGCTCAGCTTGTCTGGCAGCCACAGGCAAGCTGTGTTTTATTTGTGAACATCCTTCTTGTTTCAGCACATAATGGACTCTAGTTAGGAGACAACACAGTAAACACAGCATAAACACTGGGATGTGCAGCTGGAATGAGTCTGCATATAAATAAGAGTGCTGGGAGCCAGGAAGGTAATAAGTCAGGAATGCAATGGAGAAAGGTTATTAAAAGAGGAGCTTGTAAAAATCTGCAACAAGGCTGAAAGCTTGGAGCATTTCTTGATTACAGGAGGACTAAAGGCAGCAGCCTGTCTCATCTGTGCTCTGACTAGCTGGGTTACCGGACACTTCACTTAAAATCCTGCTGTTACTCACTTTGTTCAATCATAAAGTTGAGATTTTTATACACTTAAAAAAAAGTTCTAGAGCTGTTGTGAAGATGTGTACATGAAAGCATTATGAAAAAAGCTGATATTGCTGCACAAATGGAAGGTTATATGATCCTTAATTTTGGAAAGTGGCTGAAGTTACTCTTTTACACATTTGAGCCCTCTTGATGGTTGAATATCAAGCAAAGTTATCTTTTGTAAAAGAAATCTCTCAGGGACGTATCAGGCATAAAAGGAACCAAATGTATTTCCTGCTGTGTTATAGTGAAAACAGAAAGATCCTTTTTATTAGCTTTATATTAGTCAGGATATGGTAGACTATGCTGCAATAACAAATAAATCCTGAAATCCCACTGGCTTAACAACAGTAACAGAAAGGAGGATGTTCATATCTTTCGGAGATAACACCCAGTGTGTCTTGGACATTTCTCTTGTTTCTCTCTTCTGAACAGACAGCTCTGAGTCCTAGGCTGCTTCCATCTAGTAGCTACACCATGACTTCTTGCATTGCTACCAAAGGGGAAGAAAGGGCTGGATCCCATGATGAAATGTTTTTACTAGTCAGGCAAGAAAGTGTTTTATCACTCCACTGCTATTCTGTTGTTCACACCCAGTCACGTGGCTTCAACCCAACTGCAAGGAAGACTGTGATATGTAGAGGAGACCATGGATGTCTTGGTGACCTCTGTGTCTGCCTCACCTTTCTTAAAGTCAGTATCTGGCTAACGAGGACACAGAAGAGCCTTGTAGTCATGGGAGAGACTATACTACTTTGATGCTGCTCCAATGACCTGTAAGTCTCTGGCTAGGATTATGAACCTGCATATTTTTGGGGAAGAACAAGATTCCCTAAAGCACTTACCAATCAGCTATAGACCGGCTATGTGGGTCTAATGTGATTTTAATTCTGGAAGCTGATGTATCTGCTCCCTGGTTTATTCAGGGTAACACTTAAGTAATTTAACCATATTTCCAGGCTAATTGCTGCCATGCCCTCTTAGCAGCTATGATATAATTGGGATAGTATTACCTTCTAGCCTTCTAATGCTGAGGCTAATAGCTTTGGTCAGGCATTTTACTATTGATTAGAACACTTTATTAAAAGCCTTGAATCATTGTGTGAAAAGAAAAACTTATTAAATGCAACCATATATATCTTATAGCCTCACATCTGGCATTCTCATAGTCTGAATTCATCATACATTGCTGACATTAGTTACTACCTTCAACCCTTCTCAATTTTAAAGTGATTCAGTGGTCACTTTTAGAGTTGCAGAAGATATCTCAGCATTAAGATTTTTGAGATTTAGATTAATTAAACAAGGAGGCCATTAAACTGATGTGGCTCTAATGCCATGGCGGCCTGTGTAAGCAAACCAAAATCTAAGCCTGTAAATGCCTCAAGGTTACAAAATTAAAACCTAAGGACAGCCAATCACAGCCAATGAGGCTTTAAGCTATAGCCAATCAATAATTCCCTTACTTTGCTTCTGCCTTTTCTCCATAAAAGTCTGTCCCCGAGCTCTTGTCAGTGGAGTGCTCCTAACCACTTGTGGTTTGGCATTACCCAATTCAAATTGATTTTTGCTCAAATAAACTCTTAAAATTTTTAATATGCCTCAGTTTATCTTTTTTTTTTTTTGAGGAAGATTGGCCCTGTGCTAACATCTGTTGCCAATCTTCCTCTTTTTCTTTTTTCTCCCCAAAGCCCCAGCACATAGTTGTGTATCACAGTTGAGGAGTTGCAGCTCTTCTATGAGGGACACTGCCTCAGCATGGCTTGATGAGTGGTGTATAGGTCCACACCCAGGATCCGAACTGGCTGAACCCCAGGCTGCCAAAGTGGAACACATGAACTTAACCGCTGCGCCACTGGGCCGGCCCCTCAGTTTATCTTTTAACAGATTCCAACATTATTTTCTATGACTTTGAGGCCTACATTTGAACAGAAAGGACATCAATAGAAAGCAATTGTTATCTTAAAATAGCACTCTGCGTTTAAGTTAATTTTAAATACTTTTTCCAGATGGACAGCCAACTGTTTTCATCAGTGTTTGGAACTTCCCAGCAGAAAAATGCTGGTGTGTAAAGGTTACACTTCCATTTTATCTCCAACAATGCAGTCTGTTCTTAGACCGAGTCCATCCTCCCTCAGTTTGTAAGGCTGATGATTTGAATTCACCAATCCTAAAGTCCATCTGTTTGTTGCCTGAAAACAGTTGAATGGATTTCAATAAATTTAGAAACTGTAAATAAATTGTTGAATAAGCCTGAATGATGGGTAGGATTTAAACATTGAGGAGGGTCAGCCGTTATATTTATTTAAGGCTTATAGATGTGGATTTGCTCACCTCTCATCATCCACAGGTCAGATGAGAATTTCCTACTTTCTCATACGCCAAGTGGTAACATCATTTCCTTCCAAACCTTGCAGAAGAAAACAAATCCAGACTAAATTTAAGCTGCTGGATCTTTCCCCCTCTGATTCCCTTAGGCCTTTGAAATCAATCATCCGTACATTCTTTTTGCATTTCCATCAGTTTTCCTTCAGAAGAAACAAACAATAAACAAAGGGAAAAAATGGTAACACAATACACAAAACATTTGTATATTCTTTAAGAATTTGAATATTCTAACAGCAGAAGTTGTAGTGCTTTAAAGGCGTTGTTGACATCCCAGGAATTCTGGGGAACACATGTTGATGTAAAATAAAAGGAATAGGTGACAAAATCTCACATAACAAGAGCTACCTTTTTTCTCTCACCACTATTTACTGCAAGTATATTTCAAGCATTGCTAAACATTTTCCATATTGTGTTTCATTAATATTTGCAAAGAATTTGTGAGTTATACTTTCTGTCCTCATTTCACAGATGAGAAGAGCAAGTCTGGAAAAGGCTAAGTGCTATGCCCATATCACAAGGCTGGTAAGTAGAGGACCTGGGATTCAAATGCAGTGTTTCTCTCCATCCTCTCCTTTTGATTCCTTTGTTTTTATTGAAGAGGTTGAGTGGTGCCAGTGAAAGAATATGTGTCTTTCCTCAAGGTCTTTGTTGCTTCCAGAAAGTCTAAGTTGATTAGGTAAAAGAAGATGCTCAAGCTTTTGTTTCATAGATGTCCTTTGATATTTCTATTTCAGATAATTCTTTCAAAAGGACAGCTAGGGCATGCATGCTGACTTCCTTCTATACTCACATTACTCAGAGATGGATACAGGCATCTAAACAAGATTAGAGTCCTTTTTTCTGTATTTCTACCATGAAATAGGGATTCAAAATACATTTCAGGTCCTGTTTGTTTTCACATTACCAAATCTCCTGTGCTTTTCACTGATTACCTTTTAAAAAATTAAATAAACTTTATTGAGATATAATTTACATACATTTAAATGAACCCATCATAAATTTACAGTCTGATGAGTTTGGATAAATATGTATTCTCATGTAACCACAGCACAATAAAGATAGAAATTTCTATCACTCCAGAAAGTTCCTTCCTGCCCATTTGTCATCCATCCCTATGACCACATATTTGACCCAGGCAACCCTTGATCTTCTTTATGTGACTATAAATTAGATTTGCATATTGCAGAAGTTCATATAAATGGAATCACACAATACATCTGTTTGTGCTTTTTTTCTTCTCAGAATAATGTTTTTAAGACACATCTTCTTTCATGCATGTGTCAGTAGATAGTTCTTTTTATAGAAGAGTAGTATTTATTGTGTAGATATAACACAATTTGTTTGTCCATTCACCTGTTGATAGATATTGGGGTGGATTTCAGTTTGGGGCTATTATGAATAAAGCTATTATGAACATCTTTGAATACATCTTTTTGTGAACATATGTTTTCATTTCTTCTTGGTAGATATCTAGCAGTAGAATTACTGGTTAATATGGTAGAGATATGTTTAACTTTATAGGAAACTAATCAATTGTTTGCTAACTCCTACCAGCAATATATGAGAATTCCAGTTGCTCCATATCCTGACCAACACTTGGTATTGCCAGTCTTTTAAAATTTTGGCCATTCTAGTGTATACAGTAGATTTTATTTGCATTTCCTGATGACTAATGGTTTGGGGCATATTTTCAGGTACTTATATAAGTTTCTTTCTTTCTGATGTTTTTAAAATATTTTGTCCACCAAAATTGGATTGTGTCTTCATATTATTGAGTTGTAAGAGTATGGTATATATTCTGGATACAGATCATTTGTCAGATATATGTATTGCAAATATATTATTGTAGAGTATCATTATTTTATTGGTGTCTTTTCAAGAACAAATTTTAAAATTTTTGATGAAGTCCAATTTATCAATGTTTTCTTTTATGGTTTGTGTTTTTTTCTGTTCTATTTAAGAAATCTTTGCCTATCCAAAGGTCACAAAGATTCTTTCCTATGCTTTCTTCTAAAGTTTTAGAGTTTTAAAATTTCACATTCAAGCCCATAATCACTTCAGGTTAATTTTTATGTATGGCATGAGATAATGGCCAGGATTTATTTCCATATGGATACCCAGTTTTCTAACACTTTTTATTGAAAACATTATCTTTTCCCCATTGAATTACCCTGGCCCCTGGAAATCAGTTGATCAATGTGCATAGGTTTATTTTCAGGCTCTATTTGTTTACCCTGTGTCTTACTTTGATTTTATAGTATATTTTGAAACAAAGTTGTATAATTCCTCCATTTTTTTCCTTCTTTTCAAAATTGTTTTAGGTACTCTATATTGTTTGTATTTCCATATACATTTTGGAATATAGTCACTGTCTTAAAAAAATCCTGCTGAGAATTTTATTGAGATTGAGTTGAATCTATAGATCAATTTAGGGAGAATTAAAAACTTCAGTCTTGGGAGTGACATCAGCAACATGGCAGAATGAGCTGTTCCCTTTTTCCCTCTCCCTTTTGAACTACAACTAAATGGACATTCTTGACCAGTGGAGGAAGCCCACACAGCACAACAGGATGCTTGAGAGACACACAAAGCTATACATCTGAGGGTGGAGTGACTGACCCTCCAGGAAGTCATGGAGATAGATGAGCACTCCTTACTCTCCCCTGGCAGCCCTGTGCACGCACCTGAATGCTTTCCAGCCTGGCCCGAGTGCCCTGAAAGTGGGAATGCACCCCAGGGCAGCTGTAGGAAGAGGGGGTGGCAGCCCTTAGCCCACTTGTGATTGCTTTCCCAGAAGTAGGGGGGAGCCTACTGTGCCCCTGCCCCCAAAGTGTGGCCCTGGCTCAGTCCCCATGAGTAAGCCCCACCCACCAAGCACAGTCCACACGAGTGCCTGAATACTCTCCAGGTCGGTACAAGCTCCCATAGTACCCTGCCAACTTCCAGCAGACAGGGTGAGACCAAAAGCTCTGCTCCTACTTCCCCCTACTGGTAGCAGGTGGAATCTGCAACCTAATATTACCACAAATGCCCTGACAAACAATTAGTTCATCAAACAACATGAGAAAGTGCAGCAATGATTCAGACCAGAAGGAAAATGACAATTCTCCAGAAACCAACCCTGAAGGCATAGAAATTTAGAATCTAAATGACAGAGGATTCAATATAGCTGTCATAAAGGAACTCAACCAGTTACAAGAGAACACAGAAATGCAGTTCAATGAACTCAGGAATAAAATGAATCTCTACACCCAGGAGATTGAAAAAAAAAAAATCAAGCAGAAATTCTAGATATGAAAAACACAATTAATGAAATAAAAAATAATGTAGAATCCTTAAAGAATAGAACTGATATTATGGAGGAAAGAATTAGTGATTTACAGGATAAAAATATAGAAATGCTACAGGTAGAGGAGGAGACAGAACTAAGATTTTTAAAAAATGAAGAAATTCTTTGAGAAATATCTAACTCAATTAGGAAAAGCAAGATAAGGATTATAGGTATTCCAGAGGAAGAAGAGAGGGAGAAAGGAGACGAGAGCTTGTTCAAACAAATAATAGCTGAGAACTTCCCAAACCTGGGGAAGGACCTGGATTTACAAATACACAAAGCTAGTAGAATGCCTAATTACATCAATGCTAAAAGACCTTCTCCAAGGCATATAATAGTAAAACCGGCAGAAGTCAATGACAAAGAAAAAATATTAAGTGCAGCAAGGCAGAAGAAAATAACCTACAAGGGAAGTCCTATCCGGCTTTCAGCAGATTTCTTGGCAGAAACTCTACAAGCTAGGAGAGAATGGAATGATATATTCAAAATACTGAAAGACAAAAACTTTCAGCCAAGAATACTCTATCCAGTGAAACTTTCCTCCAGATTCAATGGAGAAATAAAAGCTTTCCCAGATAAATAAAAGCTGAGGGAGTTCATCACCACTAGACCTGCCCTATAAGAAATAGTTAAAGATGCCCTCACATTGGAAACAAAAAGGCAAAGGTCTAAAAAGCTTTGAGTCAGGGGGTAAACAGACAGACAAAATCAGAAAACTGCAGCTCTCTATCAGAACAGGGAAGCAAATACTCAATTATAACATAAAAGATAAAGGGAAGGAAAGCATCAAAAGTGACTATAAACACTTCAACTTAGTCAGAAACTCACAACATTAAAAACAGAATAATTTGTAACAATAATAACTCAGAAGGGGAAGGGGTAAGGGATGGAACCTGCTTAAGTTAATGGAGATAAGAGGCTATGAGAAAATAGACTATCTCATCTACGAGATCTTTTATACAAACCTCACGGTAACCACTAAACAAAATATCAGAGCAGAGCCACAATTCAAAAAAAGAGAGAAAACTGAGAAAACCTCCTAAGAAAACCACCAAAATGAAATGGCAGTCAGAAATACAAAGGAAGAGAAACAATGGAAATGTAGAACAAGCAGAAAGCAAGAGATACAATGGCAGTATTAAGCCCTCACATATCAATAATCACTCTAAATGTAAACGGATTGAATTCTCCACAAAGACACAGAGTAGCTGGAAGGATTATAAAACAAGACCGCACAATATGCTGCGTTCAGGAAACACATCTTAGATCTAGAGACAAACATAGGCTCAGAGTGAAGGGATGGAACATGATATTCCAAACTAATGGCAAACAAAAGAAAGCAAGTGTTGCCATAGTTATATCAGACAAAGCAGACTTCAAGTTAAAAAAGACAATGAGAGACAAAGAAGGGCAGTGTATAATGATAAAAGGGACATTCCATCAAGAGGGCATAACACTTATTAATATATATGCACCTAATACAGGGGCACCCAAGTACATAAAGCAACTATTAACACATCTAAAGGGAAAAATTAACAGCAACACAATAACAGTAGGGGACCTCAACACCCCACTTACATCAATGGACAGATCCTCCAGACAAAAATTGAACAAGGAAATAGTAGATTTAAATGAAATACTTCATCAGGTGGACTTAATAGATATATACAGAGCATTCCATCCCAAAACAGCAGAATACATTCTTCTCAAGAGCACATGGATCATTCTCAAGGATAGACCATATGTTGGGAAACAAGGCAAGCCTCAGTAAATTTAAGAAGACTGAAATCATCTCAAGCATCTTTTCTGACCACAATACTATGAAACTAGAAATCAATTACAAGGAAAAAACTGGGAAAGTCAGAAATATGTGGAGACTAAACAACATGCTACTAAGCAACCATTGGATCAATGAAGAAAATCAAAGGAGAAATTAAAAATTACCTGGAGACAAATGAAAATGACAATATAACATACCAGCTCTTATGGGATGCAGCAAAAGTGGTCATAAGAAGGAAATTTATAGCAGTACAGGCCCACCTCAACAAACAAGAAAAATCTCAAATAAGTAATCTTAAATTTCACCTAACAGAACTAGAAAAAGAAGAATAAACAAAGCCCAAAGTCAGCAGGAGGGAAATAAAAATCAGAGCATAAATAAATGAAATAGAGACTAAAAAAAAACCTGTAGAAAGGATTAATGAAACTAATAGCTGGTTCTTTGAGATAAACAAAATTGACAAACCTTTAGCCAGACTCACCAAGAAAAACAGAAAGAAGGCTCAGATAAATAAAATTAGAAATGAAAGAGGAGAAATTACAACAGATACTGCAGGATTACAAAGGATTATAAGAGAATACTGTGAAAAACTATATGTCCACAAATTGGATAGCCTAGAATAAATGGATAAATTCTTAGACTCATCCAACCTCCCAAAACTGAATCAAGAAGAAATAGAGAATCTGAACAGACCAATCACAAGTAAAGAGATTGAAACAGTAATCAAAAACCTCCAAAAAAAACAAAAGTCCAGGACCAGATGGCTTCTCTGGAGAATTTTACCAAATATTCAAAGAATATTTAATACCTATCCTTCTCAAACTATTCCAAAAAAATTGAAGAAGATGGAATGCTTCCTACCTCATTCTATGAGGCCAACATCACCCTGATACCAAACCCAGAAAAGGACAACAAAAAGAAGGAAAATTACAGGCCAGTATTGCTGATGAACATAGATGCAAAATAATAAAATATTGGCAAACCAAATACAACAATACATTAAAAAGATCATACACCATGATTACATGGGATTTATAATCAGGGACACAGGGAGGTTCAACATTCACAAATCAATCAATGTGATACACCACATTAACAAAATAAGGAATAAGAATCACATGATCATCTCAATAGATTCAGAGAAAGCTTTTGACAAGATCCAACATCCATTTATGATAAAAAACTCAATAAAAGGGGTATAGAAGGAAAGTACTTCAACATAATAAAGGCCATATATGACAAACCCACAGCCAACATCATACTTAATGGTGAAAACCTGAAAGCCATTCCTCTGAGAACAGGAACAAGACAAGGGTGCCCACTCTCACCACTCTTATTCTACGTAGTACTAGAGGTTTTGGCCAGAGCAATTCAACAAGAAAAAGAAACAAAATGATTCCAAATTGGAAAGGAAGAAGTGAAACTCTCACTGTTTGCAGGTGACATGATTTTATATACAGAAAACCCTAAAGAATCCATCAGAAAACTTAGAAATTATCAACAACTACAGCAGTTGCAGGGTACAAAATCAACACAAAAATCATTTGCATTTCTATACACTAACAATGAACTAGCAGAAGGAGAAATCAAGAATACAATCCCATTTACAATCGCAACAAAAAGAATAAAGTATCTAGAAATAAACTTAACCAAAGAGGTGAAAGACCTATACACTGAAAACTATAAGACATTATTGAAAGAAATTGAAGAAGACATAAAAAAATGGAAAGATATTCCATGCTCATGGGTCAGAAGAACCAACGTAGTTAAAATGTCCATAGTACCTAAAGCAATCTACAGATTCAATGCCATCCCAATCAGAATCCCAATGGCATTCTTCACGGAAATAGAACAAAGAATCCTAAAATTTATATGGAACAACAAAAGACCCTGAATAGCCAAAGCAATCCTGAGAAAAAAGAACAAAGCTGGAGGCGTCACAATCTCTGACTTCAAAAAATACTGCAAAGCTATAGTAGTCAAAATAGCATGGTACTGGCACATAAACAGGCATGCAGATCAATGGAACAGAATTGAAAGCCCAGATAGTAAAACCACACACCTATGGACAGTTAATCTTCAACAAAGGAGCCAAGAACATACAATGGAGAAAGGAAAGTCTCTCAATAAGTGGTGTTGGGAAAACTGGACAGCCACATGCAAAAGAATGAAAATAGACCATTATCTTGCACCATACACCAAAATTAACTCAAAATGGATTAAAGACTTGAATGTAAGACCTGAAACCATAAAACTCCGAGAAGAAAATATAGGCAGTACACTATTTGACACTGGTCTTAGCAGCATCTTTTCAAATACCATGTCTACTCAGGCAAGGGAAACAAAAGAAAAAGTTAACAAATGGGACTACATCAGACTAAAAACCTTTTGCAAAGCAAAGGAAACCATGATCAAAACAAAAAGACAACCCACCAACTGGGAGAAAATATTTGCAAATCATTTATCTGATAAGGGGTTGATCTCCCAAATATATGAAGAACTCATACAACTCAACAACAACAAAAAACCAAACAACCCAATCAAAAAATGGGCAGAGGATATGAACAGACATTTTTCCAAAGAAGACATACAGATGGCCATCAGACACATGAAATGATGTTCAACATCACTAATTATTAGGGAAATGCAAATCAAACTGCAATGAGATATCACCTAACACTGGTCAGAATGGCTATAATTAGCAAGACAAAAGATAACAAATGTTGCAGAGGATGTGGAGAAAAGGGAACCCTGGTGCACTGCTGATGGGAATGCAAACTTGTGCAACCTCTATGGAAAACACTATGGGGATTTCTCAAAAAACTTAAAAATGGAAATACCATATGATCCAGCTATCCCACTACTGGCTATTTATCCAAAGAACTTGAAATCAATGATCCAAAGAAATTTATGAATCCCTATGTTCATTGTGGCATCATTCACAATAGCCAAGACATGGAAGCAACCCAAGTGCCCTTCTATGGATGAATGGATAAAGAAGATGTGGTATAGCTATACAATGGGATATTACTCAGCCATAAAAAAGACAAAATCGTCCCATCTGGAACTACATGGATGGACTTTGAGGATATGATGTTAAGAGAAATAAGCCAGACAGAGAAAGACAAATACTGCATGATTTCACTCATGTGGAAGATAACAAATACACGGATAAAGAGAACAGATTAGTGGTTACCAGAGGGGAAGGGGGTTGGGGGGTGGGTGAAAGGGGTACATTTGTATAGTGATGGACAAAAATTGGACTACTGGTGGAGAGCACGATGAAGTCTATTCAGAAATTGATAAATAATAATGTACTCCCAAAATTACACAATGTTATAGACCATTATGATCTCAGTAAAATTACTGGAAAAATAAAATAAAAACTTCAGTCTTTCAATCCTTGAACATGTAATGTCTATCCATTTATTTTAGTCTTCTTTACTTTTCCTCAGCAAAGTTTTACAGATTTAAGTGCACAAAACTTGAACATATTTTGTTAAATTTATTCCTAAGTATTTAATTTTTGATGCTCTTCAATGGTATTTTTAAAATTCGATTTTTAATTGTTTGTTTTAGTATCCAATTAATTTTTGTATCTTGTTTCCTAAAACTCTATTCAACTCATTATTAGTTCTAAAAGTTTTTTCTAGATTTATTAGAATTTTCTCTGTCTATGATTATTTCATCCACAGATAAGAACACTTTTGTTCTTTCTTTCCCAATCTGTATGCCTGTTTTTCTTTTTCTAGCCTTTTTGAGCTAGCTTAGCCCTCTAGTACAACGCTGAATAGTCGTGGTGAACGCGAACATCCTTGCCTTATTTTTGTCCTTCATGAGAAAGTTAGTTTTCAACACTAAATATTATCTTAGCTATAGGTTTTCCATAGATACTCTTTACAAACTTAAAAGAAGAGAATGGGTGTTGAATTTTGCCAAATGATTTTGCTACATCTATTAATAGGATCGTATGGTTTTCCCCCTTATTTTCTTGATATGGTAAACCACATTGATTGATCTGGGAATGTTATACCAATCTTCCAATGCTGGAGTAAGCACTGCTTTGTCATGATGTATTATTCTTTTTATATATTGCTGTATTTGATGTGCCAATATTTTGTTAAGGAATTTTGCTTCTCTAATCATGAAGGTCTTCAGCTTTCTTTTCTGATAATATCTTTGTCTAGTTTTGGTATCAGAATAATGCGAACCTCATAAAATGAATTGTAACGTGTTCTTACATCTTCCCTTAGAAAAGGTCTTGGTGTAGGAATGGTATTATTTCTTTCTTAAATATTTGATAGACTTCACCAGTGAAGATACCTGTACTTGGAGTTTTCTTTATTAGAAGTTTTTAAATTAAAATTCCAATTGTTTTAATAGACCTATTGCTATTCAGATTTTCAATTTTTTCTTGTGCTTTTTGGTAATTTGTGTTTTTTAAAAAATTTGCCCATTTCATTTAGGTTGTCGAATTTATAGACTTCGGTTGTTCGTAGTAATCTCTTATTATTTTTAAAATATCTATAAAATACCTCAAATTCCAGCAGAGTAGTCTAAGTTTATTTCTCACTCAAGTAAAATTTGCTAGAGGTCATATTAACCCTCAGGGGTTCCCAGGCGTGTATTGAATCAATGATCTAGGCTCTTAGATCTCGTGGTTGTGCAATCTCCATGCATGGTTTCTGTTGCCCCTGCTAAATGAAGGGAGAGCTAGAATGTCTTGCAGGGTTTTTCCTTGCCTCAGCTTGGAAGAGAAATGTGTCATTTCCACTCACAGCCTTTGACCAGGAATAGTCATTTGGCTCTATGCAGGTACAAGAGATCTAGGAAACGTAGTTTCCAGTGTGCCCATAAGGAGAGAACTCGATATTGTCAAGCGTTAATGATGTCTACCACAGTGTGCATCTGTCACCTGGTACTATGTTTCTCTACACTAATGAATAGGCACTTCAGAACACATTACATGTCTGTAATCCCTCCAACTGTTCAAAGGACTTTTATATCCGTTATCTTAGCATGTCTCCACATCAATCTGTGAGGTATGCAGGACCGGTTGTTTTAACCATATTACCTTGGGTGAGGTATGATGAGGCCAGACACAGATCAAGAGAGAAACCACAAAGAGTTTTACATCCCATGCAGGACCACTCAGGGGATCATCCGAGTTGGTCATGAAGCAGAGGGAGGAGGGGAACTGCGGGCAAGAACCTTCACTGTGGTTTTTGCGGGAAGGAAAGAGCAAGGCAGGGCAAGTCTATTTAGTGTTGGCTAATTTGAAAACTTTCCGCAGGCTCTGGGCATAAGGGCTGTCAATGGCTGTCTGTTACCTGGCCCCAGAATGACTAGTGTAGGTTTATAGAGGCCTGGAGTATAAGAGTTTGATAAGGGAGGTGGTTGGGGGTGGGGATTTAATTGTCTTCTCAAGAAAGTGAACTGACTGGTTTCTAATGAGGTCCTCAAAACTGGGTCAAGATAGCATTTAAAAAACCTATATTACACAGGTATTATTTATTGTCCCCATTTTACATTTAGGGAACTGAGTCACATTGGGGTTAGATCATTTACTTAAGGTCATCTAATTATCTCCTAGACGGCCCTAGAGTTGGGACACAAAAATCTGATTTACTGATGGATATGCTTTCCAGTGCAGTGCCTTACACATGAGAGGTTTAATAAATGCTTCCATGAACCACACTACCCAGGCAGAAGCCTGAGTTCCCCACTCTGTGGCCTCATTTAGAGGTATGGCCCTTCCTCTTCTCACGTAAGACCATGATACGTCAGTGTCCCAGAGGGGCCACTGGACTCAGAGGAAGTAATTTCTTAATCTAGTTCTCAGTGAAGGCAGAGTCTTTCCATCAAGAGGAAGACAGTAGATACTGTGGCCAAGGTGGCAGCCTTCTAGGGGATGGCAATAATTAGAGCTGGTGAATGACGCTTTTCTAAGACTAGATGTCTGCAGAACAAGAGGTAGCCTAAAACTTCAGCGCCATCCTTTTTAAGAGTGTGTGGCATAGAACCATCACATTCCACAGTGCTTAAGGAGTCTCAAGAACTAAATGGTGCTCCCCCGACCCTGACCAATCTTCCAAGCACTGCTGTCCAAGGCAACCCTGCTGACTGCTGAATCCAGCTTTCTGGGGAACAGCAAGCAGTCCAGGAATTGGCATGTGGTGGTGTTTAGGCCATATGAATATTAAGACCTATTTGCAAACACTATAGAAAAGCTAAATTGAGTTAATTTCTTGAGTTGAAACACTGAATTAAAAAACAATTTAAATGTCTCAGTCTTTTAGAAAAAAATCAATGCTTTAAAATTAATTTCATTTTTTAAACTCACTGTTAACTCAATAAAGCCTTTTGGGCTTTTTAAGCTAATTGTCTTTGAACTCATTTTAAATTCAAAAGTCTTTATAATTTTGATAATATTTTAAATACTATCCTCACTATAGCAGTTCATATTATAAACTTAGAAGGATACAGAAAAAATTGAGGCCCTACTGCAAGAATGATACACATATTTTTGAACCATTCCTGTTACTTTTGTAGAACAGTAGGAATTAAATTATCCTATTTTTGTTTAATGAAATCGTATGTGTGTATGGGTCTATATGTCTATATGTCTAGAGTGAAAATTTAAAAATTCATGGAAAAAAATCTGATAGACTATACAATAGAATGTTACCTAGGGGATGGCCAACATGAGGATTTTACTGCAATTTTTATCCTTCTTTATAAACTTGATTATTTTCAGCAATTAAAAAATTGTATAACTGATAAAAAAAGCAATTTAAAAAAATATTTTAAGCCCTGAATCAAACAATTTGAATGTGGTCAGGTTCATTTTTCCCATCCATGAATGGGACTTAAGGCTCTTCTTAAAAGTTTGGCCACATGTTATGAACATTTTCCATGCCATTAGTCTTCCACAACAATGCTATTGTAAATAGTTTCATAATCTTCTACTTTATAAATGTATAATCACTTATTATCAATTTTCAAATTTTAGTTTCAATGGGATCACATGTTCATTGGGAATAATACAGAGGTTAGGCAAAACAAAAAGCACAAATATTCTCTTCTCAGTCACCTTCCACTCCACTCCCCCTCTCTCCAAAAAGACACACACAGTTTTAAAAGTTTAATGTACATTTTTCTAGACCTTTTACTATTTACATACAAATTTAAACAGTACAAGAGAGTACCCAATGAAAAGAAGCTACTTCCCTGTCCCATACCTTCTATTAACTATTTCTAATTTTAAATCTCCTAGTAGTAATCTAGATATGATTTACCTATTTAAAATATCATTTGTTGATTTGCTTAGCATATGAGACATTTCTGTCACTTATACAACTTCTTTTAAACTCAGTCATCATGTGTTAGTTTTAAGTCTATTGGTTTATTTTTTGGTTTTGGAATTACATTAAAATATCTATTTCTAGACCCATCTACATACAATTATATTTACCTGGACCCTTTAGGGCTAGGAGTGGTAAAGTGTTAGGGACATGGATTCCATATGTTTTTGCTTGGCATCTGTACATACACACCAGGATTCTAGCTCATTCAATGACTCAATTCTTCCTTCTAGAGCAGCCATAGGCTCACGGACAGCAAACTCTGCATTCTAACTGGTAGAAAACCCACAGAGAAAGGAAAGGCAGGGAAAATGTGTAGCCAGGGTTCCTGATTTGTCTTCTTCCACCATCTTAAATTCATTTAGGTCTGACTTTGAGTGTATGGGCGCAAGGCGCATGAAGACTTTAGGGCTATGACTAAAGAAAGTATTTACCCTCTTTGGGCATGCTCATGAGCAAGAAGGAGGATGAGGTCAGAAGATCTATCACCAGATGCTCATCAATATTCTCCAAATTAATAACTGTCTTCAAAGGGGGAAGGGTGACCAAGCAAGGAGCTGGGATTTTCTGGAAGTAGTTTTTCAGAGAAGTATTATTTCAATGGCCCCATCTGTCACCCTGGGATCACACACAAGGTGACAGACTTTTCATATGGAATGAAGTTTCCAAGACTCTTGCCAGTTCTGAGCAGGAAGGCAGGGAGGATTTGAGGGAACAGAGACTCTGTGACTGAGAAGGAGCTGTCCTGCTCACCTTTTAGAAATAATCCTCCAATCTGTACAGCACTTTTCAAACCATCCTCAAACCCATCCTTAGGTGGATTACATATGACTTTCACATCAGTCAGACCTAACCCACTCATTCTTCAGTCAATAAAAGCCAGGTTTGCATCACTTACACAGCTAGTTTACATCATCAAGGATGTCCCCCACCTTGCTTCCAGTTCTGCCAGTTTCTTAACTGTCACTGGTTTCCCACTATTGGCTCCACTTCTGCTTTTTGACAAAATCCTTTGAGATTTTGATGATTTTATCTCCTATCTTTTACAATTGTTTTACCATCTAATATGCCTGCCTCTTTTTTTTAACTGACTCATTTTTATCAAGTCTTTCTAAGGCGTTTCACTTGATGTGCATAAAAACAACTCTCTTTTCATGTTTATCTTTCATTGGTTTATGTGACATTTAATTACAAGAGCATAGACAACTGGCATAAATAGGTTGGGGTACAACCACGACTGACATGGTTGAGCATCCGACTCAATTTGTGGAAGTGACAGTATTAGTGTATATCAGAAATTAGCCAACTAGCAGAGAGTCTTCAGCATGCTGTGCTGCCAGGCAATAGGATTTACCCAAGACAGGGAGAGGATTCATTAAGTGGTCGGTTAAGGGAGAGCAGTTAAGAGAGCTTGCACTTCCATGAATTCTACAAAGATTAGTCATCAGAGCTCTTTCCATGTCACAGAGGATCCTGCTCTAACTTGCATGCTGGGGACCTGAATCTTGATCAGCCTGTGTGGCCAGAACCTCGGCAGACCCATTTTGAATGTGGGAGGCTGGGAGGATGTGGGGATGGTTCAGACTACCCTGAAATTGACTTCCCAATTTCAGAGTTCAGTGCCAGAATCACCAAATGGTGAACTGAGCATAGCTCTAATTGTATCTATTATGGCAGGCAGAATAATGCCTCCCCTCTGCTAAAGATGTCGATACCCCGATCCTCAGAACCTGTGAATATATTGGTTACCTAATATAATATATTAGGTTACATGGCAAAGGGAAATTAAGGTTGCAGATGGAATTAATGTTGCTACTCACTTTATTTTAAAATAGGGAATTATCCTGATGGGCCCAATGTAATCAGAAGGGTCCTTAAAAGTGGAGGAGAGTGAGTTGGAGGAAGATGGGACTGTGGAGGAGTTCAGAGAAATTCGATGTCAGAAGGACTGAACCCGCCACTGCTGGCTCTGAGGACGGAAGCGCTCCGAAGTCAAGAAGTGTGAGCACCCTCTAGCAGCTGGGAAAGGCAAGAAAACGGATTCTCCCCTAGAGCCTCCATAAAGAATGCAGCCCTGCCTACACCTTGATTTCAGCCTCTTGAGACGTGCCTCAGACTTCTCCAGAACTGTAAGATAATAAGTTTATGTTTTATAAAGCCACTAAGTTTGTCATGATTTGTTATAGCAGCAATAGGCAGCCAATGCATCCACCTTCTTACTTCTGTGACATCTTCCCTTTCCCTAATAAAGGAAATTACAGCTAGAGGATTTATTTAACCTAGGCTCCAAATTTTACAACCCCTTCCTACTCCCCGCTGTATTTAAATGCAGTTTCAAAGCTGCTGCCAGTGACTAGAGGAATGTAAAATAAAAGGCCAAACCTCTTTACAACGCAATGTTCAAAATGCTTTAAATATCTAAGGCGAGCTTTTAAACAGCAGTTTTGTCATGGATGGAGAAAGAACTGGGAGCATGAAGTGCTCTGCAATGTGCCAAGCCTGATAAGCCAAGGTTCTGGGTGAGCAAGTGTCAGTTCCCCAGCTGGAGCAGGAGGGCTTCTCTGGGGGCAGCCAGCAGCCCCCGCCCCTCCCCCACTTGGCTGGCTCAGTCCCAGAGTGGCCCTGCAAACACCACTCACTGCCAATTTATCTTGGTCAGTGTTGCCTCTCAGCACAGAACCTCTTACATTTAGACAGTGAGACCCCAGGGAATTGCCAGGAGGAGAAATGCTGAAGGGAACACGCACAGTTGAGTCACTAGGGCTTCGTACAAACCACCTGAAGAACCAGAGGAGGGGGCAGAACCTCCGGCGACAGGTGTGAGGTCTGTTGCTATAGGACGGCTGAGGACTGTGAGGAGGCAGAACTTTCCCCGACCCAAATCCAACACAGAGATAAGGTACATGTGCAGACAAATACCTCGTGGAGTGGCGGTGATTAAGTCCTGAATGGGTGCCCAGCTGGTCAGTGTTTGAAGTGCAAAGAGGGCCTTTAACCCTCAGCTCAGGTGTCTGGGGCCCGGTGGAAAAGGAATGAGGTCACCAGAAGAGGAAGATGATCAGGGTTCTGGATGGGGCCAGAGTGTGAGCAAATATACTTGCTCAGGGGACCCCAGCTTGACCAGGAGGAATAACGTGGGAGATGCTGCTATGGGCCCAGTTCCAAGTGAGAAGCCTGGGCAAGCAGGCTGTCAGGAAATTGTGGCAGTTCTTTAACTCCAAACTAAGAAAATTAACTTACTCCCGTTAATGGTAGGGATTCTCTGAGGTTTGTGAGTATAGGGGTGCCATATATAAGCATTTCTGAAAAATTAAGAATTTATAGATGAGAGAGAAGTTTAGCCAGGGTGGATGTGTGGCTTGGGACAAGGCATCTCGCGTGAGACTTGATTTTTTCCTGTAAAATTGGATCAAAGGGCCTCCCTATCCTCAGACTTAAGAATAAAGTGAGATATACATGAACTATTTTGAAAGTATAATTTAAGCACTTTGCTTAAGTAAGTTATGATTAATATTTTCATTGCTGTTAACAGATTTACTTAAATTCATACTAATTCATCAATTCATCAGAATTGCCAAAGCTTTATAACAATTTTTCCATCAAGTATTTTATGGAGAAAGAATGAATTGGTTCCTTTTTAACCCTGTGGGCTTCTTTGGTTGTTACCACTTATCTGTTCTCCTCCTTTTGACCAAATTCTATGTTCCCACTTTCTCAACCCCTCCTTCTGCCCATTCACCAATCTGTTCACATCACACTGGCTTATTTTCCCCCCTTGGTTTATTGAAATTGCTTTGGACGTGGTCACTAATGATCTTCTAGTTGTCAGATTCTATAATAATCATCACAATAATAATGATGGTGATAGCTAAGGTTTATTGAGCCTTACTTATGTCAGGCATGGTTCTAAGTGATTTACATGTATTAACTAATTTAACTTTACACTGTCCTATGAAGTAGGTACTATTATCAATCACATTTTAACAAGAAGGAAACTGTGGCACAGGGAGGTGTCCCTTGCCTGGGTCACAGAGTTAGAAAGTGGCAGAGCCAGGATGCAAATCCAGGCAATCATCCTCTAACACCACACTTGTAACCACTACGCAATGCTACCTCTTCATTTGACTCTGCCCTCTGCTAGATGTGGATGTTGCTCCCGCTGACAATCCTTGGTTGGGGACATTGAAATGCAGAGTGGGTGGGTGTATTAGAGCAGCAGAGCTGGCAATTAGGAGCAGGGATGCCTCTGCTCTTGACTTTGCGAGGTCTGTGGCGTGAGCCATGGTTGGCAGCCTTTCTGAAAGTCTTTGGTCTGGGGCTCTGACTGGGCAGGTGCAGAAGGGCTGGCTGCAGAGGCTGTAACTTAGGGAGCCAAGGAGATCTTAGCTTGGCATTTGGACAAGTCACTGGCAGGGAGGAGGGGTCAGTTCCTCCAGATCTGGGACAAAGGAAGGGTCAGGAGCATGGTCCATGGGGAGCCATGATGACTTTCAAAGCCTCTCTGGGGCACTTTGGGGGCCTCAGGATCTATGGTTTCCTATGCCTGCATGGCCCTGTGTTTTCTTCAGGCTCTGCAATAATGATAAAAGCCTGACTTGACTTGGTGGTCCACACATCTTCAGGACTTGGGTTATAATGGCAAACTGGTTGTTCTAATAAAGCAGACGGTATCTTCTTGTACCCTTCTTAATTCCCTCTCAGCCACCCTAGGGGTACAGTGAAGCTGGACGGAAAAAGCAGAGCCCAGTGCCGTCTGCCCATGTACTTGCCTATACTCTACAGAGATGTGAGAAAAAAGGGAAGAGAAAGTGACATTTTGGAATGCCATTTTGAGTGAAAACCCTCAAAAATGAAATAAAACTTTAACCTACTAGAATACAGATGCATTAGCTTGCCTGTTTTGGGATAAGTTATTTTTTCAGATGCACATAAAGCAATTTAGCCACTCATAAATTTGATGAGTCAAGACATAGTCCCTTAAAAAGCAATGTTGAGTAATTTGCCTGTTATTTTATGGAAAGCATTTAGTAACCATATAAAGTAAGTGAGAGTTGACAGTTTAAATATTCCTAACACTCCTAATCAATGAAGAGAATCGCTCAGGGAGGACCCTAGAAGCATCCAGGAGCAAGCCCATGCACTGTGTCTGTGAGTGTACAAGTATGTGTGTATGGATGAGGACAGCTTTGCTTGTGTAAAGACATTTTATTTTGTCAACAGGATGAAAATAATTTGACCATGGCAGTCCTGAAGCTTCTGGATTCTGGCAGAGAAAGCTTTCAGTGGTCTCTGTCTCCTGAACAAAGTACCTTGGGTCTCTGGTAATCTTATGGCTACTTAAATAATTTACTCAAATGGGTACCAAACAGGACAGTGTCTATTTTGGGAGACAAATTTCTTCCATGAATTTCCCACCTCACCCCAAAATCCACACCCCTGTTGGAAACACTGCTCTGATGTTCTGCTAGTCCTATAGAAGCCCCCCAGTCTCTGTTCCCTGGGCAGAGGCTCTAATTACTTACCATCATCCTTTCTCACTCTCTTCCTCTTAATAATAGAACATTACTCCCACCCTGAGTTTTAGCTGGAACATGGCTGGCATCCACCCAGATAGAGGCTGATTACTCAGCCTCCCTACTGTCTAACTGTGGCATGTAATTAAATTTTGGCCAAGAAAGTGAGAATGGAAGTGATGTATGCAAACTTCCAGATTGAATTTTATAATGAAGCTATGTGTCTTTCCCTCTTTCTTTCCCTCTCTCCTCTGGCTAGGAAATGGCAGTAAAAGCTGCTCCCTTGGACCCAGAAGTGGATGCTTCAAACTGAGGATGGCAGAGTTGCCCAAACCTCCTGGACTGTTCAGTGAGAGAAATGAACTTCTGTTTATTTAAGCCTCTGGAGTTTGGATCTCTTTGTTATACCAACTTAACCTGTAACCCAACTAAGACATGACGTAACAGATCTTTATGTAGGGCTCATTTGCACCCTGAAGTGTTCTGGTTGGCTTCTCCCCCAATAGCCCAGATCTACTTTCTGAAGATCAGAGTTTTGTGAGACCAGAACCCAGGATATTGTGGTTTGTTTAAACTATTCCTGCTTGGAGAGTTAAGAAATGGAATTCATTGCAGTAGTTGGGAGAACACTCCCAGAAATTCACAAATAAATGTTTTGTTGTTGCTGATTGTGTAACTTTTTATTTTGATATAATTTCAAACTTATGCAAAACTTATAGAAAAGTTGCAAGAATAGTACAAGAACTTCTGCAAACCCCTTTTCCAGATTCACCAACTGTTTATATTGTGTCCATTTACTTTATCATTCTCCTCTGTTATGTCTATCAATATAGTATTTTTTCTGAATTACTTGAGAGCAAGGAGACCGTCTTTCATGATCCTGCACTTTTTGAAAAACATAGCCCAATTCTTTGTAGAATGTTCCTCAATCACAATTAGATTCAGGTTCTGCATTTTGGGCAGGAATCTCACAGAAGTGATATGCCTTATCAGTGCTTCATATCAGGAGGCAAATTGTGCCCATTTGTCACTTTGATCGCTGGGTTAAGATGGTATCTACCAGATTTCTCCATTGTAAAGTCACTCTTTTTTTTTTCTATTTAACTAGTAAATAAAGTGTGGGCAGATTCTTTGAGACCATGTAAATATCCTGTTACTCATCATACTTTCACCGCCAGTTTTAACATCCATTGATGATTTTATACACTAGGAATTTTAACATGCATTTTCTTGGAGGAAGTGTGTTATCTCAAAAAGGTCCATAGGACTAACAACCTTGGAAGAAAGAGGCCTGGAGTCTAGTTTCAGCCCATCAACCCCAGACCTTGATTTCCTCTTTTGTAAAATAGATGGGGGGGGGGAGGGGTCTTGTTTTTAGATGAAATGGCTTCTATCCAGATCTCGGAATCTAAGGATCTAGTGTTTGTAGACAAGGGTCCACCTGGCATCCTGGGAAGACTGGTCCCTTGAGGTGCAAGACTATCACATGCTTTGTAGAATTTTTGTTTTTAGTATTCTTGGCTGCTGTCCACTGAAGTTCAGAAATTTTCTGCACTGGAGAGGTTTTAAAATATGGTTGTTCATTCTTTGACACTTCTCCCATCAAGAGGGGGTGCCTATGTTACCTCCTCTTGAATCTGGGTATGCTTGTGCCCGCTTTGGCCAACACAGTGCAGCAAAAGTAACACTATGTGACCTCTGAGGTTTGTTCCTAAAAGGCTATATACCTTCCCCCTTGTTCACAGGAAGTCTTAATCTTGGAGTCTAGAGACACCATGAAAGAGATTGGCTACCCCCAGACTGTCATGCTGTGACAAAGCCTATATGTATATAGTTGCCTTGGTCAACAGTCCCAGCTAACGCCAGCCTTTGAGTCATCTCAGCCCAGGTACCAAACGTGTGAATGAAGAAATCTCCATGTGATTCTGGTCTCTGGTTATTTGAGAACTTCTCAGCTATTTGAATCTTCCTAGCTGAGATTCCCAGATGTTGTGCAGCAGAGACAACTGTACCCTGTCTGAATTCCTGACCCACAAAATCTGTGAGCATAATAACATGGTGGTTTTATGCCTTTTTAATTTGGAGGGGTTTGCTGTGCAGTAACAGATACCGGGAGCATCCACCCCTTTCCAAGTCCCCCTGAGGGGACTGTACTGCCCTCAGGTGGGAGCCACCGCGGATTCTATCCTAATGTTTTCTCTTTCTACTACTTGTTGACAAAATATACTTTAAATCAAAATATGGTGAGTGTGGTCTGTGTCTTCTGGGGGAACAAGGTCATGACTTGTGTGGGTTTCTTGTAATGTCAGAAGCCCTGAAACATTAGCTTTGTTTATCCTCTGAAGTTTATAAAGAACCCTGACATGTTTATGGGACACTGATAACTTCCAAACAATAATTACTTAAAATAAGAAATGCCAGTTGTACTTTGCTTTTGGAGTAGCTGTGATCCTGAAAAGGTGGTATGATAAGGTGAATTCTATAGAGGGAATCGTATTTCTCTAGAGGCATGACTTATAAATTTGAAGATGTATTCTGGAATTTCCTGTCTCATTGCCTTGACACTGAAGACTGGGTAAGTGGGGAGAGTGAGAGCTTGTGAGTGATCTATGTCTTGACATATGTACTGTGATCGCCTTCTCTTGACATCTAACGGCTGCCCAATCTGAGAGGGAAGAGAATTCTCAATATTCCTCATTTATTCATTCAACGAATCAGGAATTGTACTAGGTTTTGGTGATAGAGCATTGAAGAAGGCACAGTTCTTACCCTCAAAGAACTTACAATCAACCTAATAGGACAACGAACAGTTAATTTATGAGTTTGGTGAATATGATCGCACTGTGCTTCTCAAACTATCTGTGGCAAAGGACCTGTTCATTCATTCTTTCTTTCTTTCTTTCCGTCTGTCTTTCTTTCTTTCTTCTATCTATCTATCATCTATCTCTCATCTTTGTAGCATTTTTGATTTCTAATCTGTCATGGGTAGATATATCCTATTATATGTGACTGAATACGGTTTGAGCCAATAGGATTTACCACCCAAGTCAGACAAGCCCAGATTAGTCTGTGCACTGTTCAAAAATGATGAGTCCACAGATTACTTCCTTGGATGTTGTGGCAATGTCAAATTGCTATACAAGTCTTGACATGTTTACTTTTAATTTCTGCATTTATCTCATTGCAGATGACTGACAAATAGTTCACACAATGGCCCTAGTCCAAGGACCACACTTCGAGTAACACAACTATAGAGAAACAGTGTAGGAAGGTGTCATGTTGTCAGTTGCCCTTCGTCACACGTTTCTCAACAAAAATTAGAAAGGTGGAGGGAGTTTTCTCATCGTAGATTGTCTTAACTTCTTATTCTTTAATTCTAGGCTGATCACAGGAGCGTTGATGAGCAGAGGCCAGGAGTCATCACTTCATCTCTTAGAATCTACCGGGACATGCAGGTTCCTTTCACCTTGTTCCCAGGATCATTCAGTTCAGGGCCTGGTGGGGAGGATGCAGACAGAGTTAACTCAAGATATCTAAGTTCCTACCTAGTGTTGATACGATTCTCTAAGGTACAGTGTTCTCTAGAGGGAAATTCTTAAGGAAGAAAGTGACTCTTAAAATAACTTTAAATCACTCCACTTATGAAATTCTCAGTGATATCATCTGAATTTTACAGGTAAAGAAATGGTAACATACTAATTAAGGAACTCTCTTGGGTGAAGAGGTAAGTAAGAAAAGGGACACTCCAATTCTGAATAATTTATTCTAGGGTTTTAAAAACTGGAATACAAAACCAATTTCAAAGTTTGGAGGAGGGTGGCTTTTTATGACCTAGAATTTCTTAATAATTCCAATTATAAATATTTTTCTTATAAATAATTTCTCCTTAAAATTAAGTGATCCAAAATGCAATGAACTATGCAGCAGCTAGGCAGAATATTGCCCTCAAACCCTAGCTTGCTTTGTGCAAAATGAGGAAAAAAGTGCTCTATCCTAGACTCTATCTACCAGCCTGATATGGGAGGACTGGCCTCGGCAGCATGCAGGGGGTGAAGCCTCCAGGGAAGATCACGTGGCCCCTCTACTTCTCATGTTGAATCTGGCCATAGAGCAGAACTTTGCAACAGAGCAGGACCTTGCAACAGAGCAGGGAAATCAGCTAATCATTGACATCTTGCCTGCTACGGAGTATATTCAGGGAGGAAGTGAAGCTGGCAAATAAAGTCCTGCTGCTTGTGTCCAGATCTATTTGTCTGAAAAAACTTATTCCCACCTAAAAAAAAAAAAAGAAATCCAAAGATCACACAATAACAGCAACAGCCAAACAACACAAGAAATATAAAGGCCATCCAATAGTCATTTCTCCTGTTTTTCCCTCAAAATACTAGTGTTTATTTAATAGACCCACAGTTCCAGGATGGAAACAGACAGATAAGTCACTAGGGTGTTCCATTGTGCCCATGATCCTGACGTCAGTTGATGGTATTTATCTGAGTCTGAAAGTCATCACACGGTCACAGGTGCAGCTGATGTGGCATGACATTGGTGCTATAAAAAGGGCTGTGAGTGACAGCATGGAGGTAGAGGAAATTATGCCTGAGCCCTCCAGGTAGCCAGCCCTCCTGCCTCCCTCTGCCTTACCAGAGTCACCTCCTGGTCACGGCCACCATGTCTCATCATCAACTTCAATAGCAGTTGGCACTCTGCTTGTCTCCTGCTCTGCCTGTGGCCAAGACTGAGATGAATGTCTAATGGGCACATCTTTCTCTGCTGGGATGAGCTCATTTTTGTGTTGCTCCCTCGCATGGAGCTGTGCTTATTTCTTAGATGGGATACAGGTTTCCAAACGTAAAGAGTCTGCCCACATCCAGAAGACAAAGACTGAGGCTTGAAATTTATGAGCTAAACAAGACTCTTGCACAAACCAGGAACTTACAGACAGTAAAGGCAGTGTGGGTGCTCAGCATTTTAACCACTGATTTATGAATGGGGGAGAACAACTACTACAATGGAGTCAAATCAAAGCTGGTACTTTATGTAGCTTAAATAAATGAAATGCCACAAGGAACTCGAGCTTGTCCTAGTCACGCTGGGAGGCTGGTGGCTTGAGTTGAAGGCCATGCCCTGGGGATTTGGGCAGGATCATTGTGGAGAATGAGCAGCAGTCAGCAACATTTTGATGATGGGCAAAGAGTCGCCATCTACCCAGGGTCTCAGAGCTGAAGTTCCGGTAGGAGCCTCTGTCTACAAATTGTGTCTTTTGGGAGCCACTAGTGTGTTCTTAGAACATAAAGGCATATAAAGAAAATTTCATAGATGTTCACAACTCCCCAAGAAACCTGCTTCCAACCAGGAAGGCAAATACATCACTGAAGTGTGTCAAGTCAAGTCTGTTCTATGACATGCGTTGAACAAGCATGGGCTGGGGGCCCTGGCACCTTCATTCAAGGTATTGCCATGGGGGATGTGAGTACCTACTAGAACAGGATATGAGTCAAGCAGGGAAGGTCCATCTGGAAAGGAGAGCACAGTGAACTATGCCAAGGAGTATTTGGGATAATAATACTGCTCCTGATCCCGGTCCTGGCACCGGCATTCTAGCCCAGGAAGGACACACACACAAAGTCCAAATCACAGACTCCCAAGATTGTTGTAACTCAAACTCAGTCTGGGTTAGTATCATTCTTCTCATCTATAAAATGGGCAGATTTTGATGTACCTAAGGGCTCCCCAGGTAATTCACTGGATTTTGTGGTCACCTGCACTTAGGCCACCATGCAAGGGGTTGTGTGTACACAGGCAGTTGGGGTGGGGTAGGTGTCCTGTAGGACTTGGCGAGGGGAACTGGAACCTTCAGCTCTGCTGCTGTGATGAGCACTGCTGTGCACGTGTCACAAAGCTCGCCCAGCGGACGCCTGTGGGGAGACTTCTCCCAGGGATCCAAGCTCTCATAGTTTAAGTAGCATATTCCTTTGTTCATGTAGTTATTCATTAGTCATTGATTTTTGCATTATTTAATTCAGAAACCCAACAGATATTTATATGTGTAAACAGTCGGCCAACCCTTCTTGCTAGGATATTTTTGAGGCCCCCAGCTTAAGTTCTTTTGGAAGGTTTATCTACCTTATTCATTCATTCATTCATTCAATAACATTCAGTCACATTCTTGCCCTGTGGAGTTTGCCTTCTCATACACAGTTCTTTGGGAGAGAACAAACAATTCTTTTCCCAGGATCTCTGGTGTGGAGCTGGGGTGATTCGTGGCTGCTTGGGAGACAACCTAAGCTACAAGCTCTTCCCAGAGCCCAGCTGATGGCTCTCCTCACAGGGCCCTCCAGAAGGTGTGTGTTAGTATTTGCTCCGGAGGAGATATGCTAGGAGGGAGGGCAGTGATTCATGACTTTTTTAAAGCCTTCTCCTTAGATGTTTTGTAGGTTGCAGCTGTATACTGTGAAAGCACTAAGCAGGAGTAGAGTCATTGTGTCTTTGAGTTAGCTTTGCCCTTACTAGTTACCCACCCTTTTTATCATTCACCTGGTATCATCAACCTTAGCTAACTTCCCTCTTATTTCTCTTTACCCGTTCTTCAAGCTTCAGCTCATGTGCCCCTTCTTCAAGGAAACTCCCTGATTATAGCAGCTTGGTTATATATGGCTCCTCCGAGCATGTCCGTCTCTTAGTATCTGTCTGCACATTTCACGGAGGCCTCGAGATCATAGATCATGGAGGGCATATTATCTCTCTCTGTCTAGACTCTGGCCTCCTTGGAGAGCAAACATTAAGTGCTGTCGCTCCCACCTGTTCTTGAACAGTGGACACGTTGTTCCATGGGCACGGAAGACTTCATGATGCTACCTCAGTGGCCAGGTAGGTAGTTGGATCACTCTGTGAGGTTACCTTGGTGGGGCTTTCTATACAGGTAAGAACCCCTGCAGCAGTGAGGCCCATCTCCAGCTGTTTCCATTAGATATGTCTAGTCCTTAGTGGTGCCCTGAGGGCTCCTGCCCTCATCTCCGCAGGTTTTCCTGTTGGAATTTTGCATGTGTCAGTTTGCCTGCAGACACTGCTTTGGTGTCACAATTGCAACTTGATGAGAGTAATTTTCCCAAATGAAACAATCCTGGTGATTAGCTCCAGCTCCCTTCTGCCAGCCAGTACAGCTGGGATGGGCTGCACTGTCTACACACTACACACACACGCACGCACGCACGCACGCATGCACGCGCGCGCGCGCAGCGTGAGGGTCTGGTTTCCTGGGCACTCTAGGACCCACCAGAGTTAGCTCTGTAAGCCCTCCCTCCCTTCCGGAGTTAACAGCAATGTCCCAGATACATGCATAACAGGTTTCCAATTTATTTCTTTTCAACAGCCCTTGGCAAACATTTCTTACCCCCTTTCTCTTTTTATTGCTTTCCTTTACTTTATCTGCTAAATCCCTGCTTGTGGGTCTCCAGCTGCCTTTATAGCACCTGCCCTTGTTAATATCTTTGTGTTGTTGCGGTTGCTGCCTTGGGGTCTTAATGAGGAGCAGGTGGATATTATCAGGTCCCTTTCAGGAAAGGATGGGAAGGGGAGCTATTACCAACCAAGGCATTATATAGGTTATCTCATTTAAAACCATCCTTGTGCAGTAAACATTATTTCCCTGACTTTATGATGAGAAAACCTATCCCCAGGAAAGCCCCCAAATATCTTTCTTTTGAAATTCCCTAAAGAGTCAATCTCTCTTCTGCTCAAGTTCTTCCAGTGGAGCGCGAGGATCTATTACAGAGTCAAGATCACATTCCTCAGCCCGATATTCAAACCCCCTCACAGCCTGGCCCTAATCTACACTTTTTGTCCCGTTGCTCACGACTTTATAAATATTTAGTTATCAAATTGAGCTTTTTATCCTTCTGCACAACTCTTTCCCACCTCTATGCCTTTGTTCCCGTGAGTCACCCCTTTAGAATGCCCTCCTCAAAACACTGTTCCCAAAAATACAGGTTATGCTCAACTTTTAAGAAGCAGCTCAAAAATCACAATCTCCACACAAACCCAGCTGACCTCCTCAGCTGGAAGTAATTGCTCCCCGCTCCACCTACTGTAGCACCTAACCTGGATCTCTCTCCTTATCATCGCCCTGTCTGTAGCTGTGATCTCCTTGAAGGTGAGACTCGTGTCTGATTTTAATTCACCATCCCACAATATGGCCTGGGCAGTGCCTGTCTCAGAGCTGATGCTTACAAAAAATAGTTGTTGAATTAATGATTTGGGGAAAGTCACTTCATCTTCTTCTAACCAACATCTCCATCTGTGGTTAATAACTAGTACTAATTAAGACAGTTCTGACTAAAACTTATGAAGCACAAAAATCAGTGCTAAATGATTAACTTTCTGAAAATTTTGCTTAATGGGGCTAGTTCTTTTATACTTCCTAAATGGTTTATCTTGGGTGACTACCTTTGTATTTGGTTAAATAGATGTGGGTCTATTTTAATGTAAATCTGACGTTTCAAAATAGTTAAAAATTTTTTTCCCTCAGAATAGGACATATGCAAATCAGGTTCAAAGTAGGCTAATCCCTCTATCGGTAGACAATTGGTGGTTATGCAAAAATGTACACGTGAAATGTGAACTATGCTTACCAAAGAACTCCTTTAGTGTTGACTTACTTCTCTTGACCTGCATTTAACTCTTCATTTCATCAACAAACATTTATATGTACAGACATATATCTTACCTAAATTTCAGACCTGTATATTCAATTATTAACTCAACAACTCTATATAGATGATCCACAGCTTCTGGAACCCAAGTTACATAAAATTGAATTTATAATCCCATACCCTTGTCCAATCACCAAGCCAAGCCACATATAACCTCTTCTGTCTGCTCTATCTGGATCAAATAGCAGTGCCCACACCATCTCCTTAGTAAATCTGATAATTATCCTCTATTTCACTTCTTCCCTCTTTTTCCTCAATCCTGCCCAACCAATCAATTACTCAGTAGTATTGATTATACTGCAGAAATATCTGTAATATATTGCTCCTTTTCTTTACCTCCACTGCTATTGTGTGCAGTTTTTTTGAGCAGAACAAAACAAATGGCCAATATAGTTAACAATAAATTTAATGTATTCAGAATCTATGGTGTCCTGACAACATACCAGGTTCTTTATAGATGTTATCTCATTTAACACTCACAAGAACCCCTTTAAGGAAGGCATTTCAAACAAAAATTTTCTTAAATGAAGAGACCAAGACTTAGAGAGTTGAACTGCCTAGAGTTTCACATCCAGTAAGTGGCAAAATGGGATTTAAAGTTAGTCTCTGTGACTCCAAAGTCTAATCTTTTTTGTTATACTACATTATTCCTTGGTGAAGAAAATGATAGTTTCGATTAACATTCATCAGTTTCTCCAGCAGATCCATTGAGCATGCATATGTGCCAGGCTTTGTATTAGACTGAGAATACAGTGATGGATACATTCCTAGAGGAACTCCTAGGATCATCAGGATGGGCTAGGCTATGCTGCTGTAACAGATATCTGGAAGATCTCAGTCACTTCAAAGACACAGGTTTTTTTGCTCACATACACCACTTGCCTACAGATGATTGGTTGAGGGCTCTACTCTGTGTCATCCCCTTCCCCACCCAGGATGCAGGGTGATGGAGCAGCCACTTTCTGGAACATTGCTGATTACCTTGACAGTGGGACAGTAGAGTTTTGTGAAGCAAGTACCGGCTCTTAAAGCTTCTAACCGCAAGTGTTGTCATCTAGTTAGAAATTGATACTTTGTTGGCCAAAGGAAATAACATGGACACAAGCAGGAAAGCAGGAAGGCATAGGGAAGGGCAGTAAATATTGTTGAACAGTAATACAGTTTATCACAGGTAGAAAACACATAAATGTATAAAGTTAATCATACACGTACTACTGGGAAAGGAAGTTTCAATCTCATTTCCCTTCATCACAAATGCTCCGGGGAAGGAAAACTTGCTAATATGACTGATCATTGTTCAAGGCACTAATTGTGCTCTTTGGCACTTCCTGCTGTCCGGAGGTAGCCAGACCTGGATAGAGCTTGTCTTTAGGAAGGAGCTAACTCATGTCCCTCTCTCTCTATCCTGCAACATTTGATAAAATTGGCAAAGCAAGATGCCACCTTCTTGGTACCTGACCTCTCTTTTCATCCTTGCTCTGGTCTTCCTTTCTTTATGTGGCCACTATGATGGTGGTAAGAGGTCAAATTTAGACTACACGTCAGTGGGAGGGAGGAACTAGGAAGACCTCTCTAGGCCTTGAGCCAAATCCACTTCTGTAACCCAACTTTTAGGAGAGCTCAGCATTGAGTGTGGGACACTCTTTGAGCTATTAGCAGAATAGTACTTTGTATCCCATTTGACTACAGTCCCTTGAGACTGTTTCCATCAGCTTCCCATTGAGAGAAGCCTTGATTAGTAGGGTTCAATTTTTTCTTTTTTGGACCTTTGCCTTAATGCCGTCAAATTCCCATCAGTATTCATAAAACATGCTGGTGGAAGCATACACATAGTTTATGGATCACAAAAGAAAACAAAATGACCACTATATTCTGCAGATAGGTAAGTCAGGAGATGATGAGCTCCTTAGGTCCTAAAGAGTGGGAGGAAGGAGTAGGGCAGAAGAAACAGCAAGCACGCAGAATCGAGAATGAGCACAGCATCCTAGGCGAATGACATGTGAAAATGATGGATTCAGAGCAAAGATTTTTGGTGGAATTTGTGAAAAACTGAAGCTGGAAAAGCCAGATTATTAAAGACCACTAGACAATAAAAATCGTAAACCTCTATTTTTCATTTCAAAATCTCTAGTACTTATTATCCTGTCTAGGACAGAATAGACAATCATTATTCAGGGAATGAATGAATTAATGAATGAATAACAAGTATAATGTGTATAGGTTATTTACTATACATGGGTATCAGATTATTATATCGATATAAAACTCAGTATAATAAATTACTCTTGTTATGCCCATAGTAGAGATGGGAAAGCCGAGGCATAGAGATATTAAGAGTTTGATGTATTATGCATCTACGAAGATGCCTTTGGCTGCAAGTAAAGCTATACTTGTTGTGAGATAATAGAAAATATATATATTAGTCAGTGTCCCTGGTTCCTGGCCCAGAACTCCTAAAACCCTGGTAATTTCCTAAGTGATGAGAACACTAGGAGCATCTTTTTTCTATCGAGGTGACTCTGGGTGGCCTCCCCCTCCCAGATGGGGCTGGTCACAAGAAAGACTAAGCCATGGTGAGAAGCTTGGGATTTTCAGTCCCACCTCCTCATCCCCCCCACTTCTCCAGAGAGGGGAGAGGGGCTGGAAATGGAATCAATAATTGATCATGCCTAAGTGAGGAAGCCTCCATGAAATCCCAACCATAGGGGGTTCGAAGAGCTTCCAGGTTGAAGTGTTTCTCTAAGTTCTGTGAGCCACTCTAGCAAATTAATTGAACCCAAGGAGGGGGTTGTTGGAACCTTTGATGTATAGCCAGTTGGTCAGAAGCACAGGTGATAACCAGGGTCTGAAGTATGTGTATATGGGGCAGTCTTGTGGGACTGAACCTTTAACCTGTGGGATCTGATGCTATCTCCAGGTAAATAATGTCAGAATCAAGTTGATATGCTTATCTAAAAATGTTTTAAATAACGATAAAAAGAAAGGAATGTTTATTATTTCTTGTAAAAAGATTTATGGTGTTAATTCCTTACAGGGTTAATTTTGCAGCTCAATAATGTTATTGGGGCCCCAGACCCTTTCTGCTCTTCTGTTCTTGGCCCTTGTGTTTTCTCCCTGTGGTTACAAAATGACTGCCACAGTTCCAGACATCACATGAAAGCACAATGATGTCAGCTGACAAAGAGGGAAGATTACTCTCTGCATGTCCTTATTATGAAAGAAATCATCACTTATTATCTTTAGGAAAATATCTCAATAAGCTTTTTGGTGTGGTCATGAGAGCATGATATATCTGTAAATAGCAAAACAGAGAGAGTTATATTGCTCTGTTTATGGTGTTAGATAAAATGTGGGGTTGGGGCCAGCAGAGAAGTGAGAGAGAGAGAGGTAACAAGATTAAAATAAAAAAGGCCAGTGAGGTGAGCAACATTACAGGGGCTTGCCTTTAATTGGAAGTCTGGGAGGCTGAAGGAATTTTTTTTTTTTTTTTTTTTTTGTGGGGAAGACCAGCCCTGAGCTAACATCTGTTGCCAATCCTCCCCTTTTTGCTGAGGAAGACTGGCCCTGGGCTAACATCCGTGCCCATCTTCCTCCACTTTATATGGGATGCCGCCACGGCATGGCTGACAGGCAGTGCGTCGGCGGGCGCCCGGGATCCGAACTCGCGAACCCTGGGCTGCCAAGCGCGGACTAAACCGCTGCGCCACCAGGCGGCCCCCTGAAGGAATTTTTTGAGAATTAAAAATTTTTTAATTTTAAAACTTAAAGTCTTTGTATTCCTGTGGTCTATATTCCCTCCATTTTCCTCTCTAAAGACTGAAGCATTTACAAATTCTACATGTTTCTTTTGGAGAGAAAGTCAAGAAAAGGGACTGGATTCCCTTACTTCAGCTAGTATAAAGCTCTGAATTTAGACTAATGTTGGGAAAATTGAGATGTCACTCATTACAGGACCTTAAAGAGTAAGCACTGAGAATCGTCAGAAATCTTGAGGAAGACACTAGAATTTCCATAGGATATGAGATAGAGTCTTGGGATGATTTTATTTAATTTTCAAAAGACAGGAAGGCCTCAGATGACATGTGGGTCACATACAAAATGTTGCAGTAAGTATTCCTAAATGTCAATCTTTGCCCGTATTTCTGATAAGTCCCTATGTATAAATTCCCATAAAAGCAATTACTGGTCAGAGGTTGGTGGGCATATAGAAAGCCCTTGAAATGCTTTGCCAAGTGCTATGAGACACCTCACTTCCCCGTCCCCTTGCCAACACTGGAGGGTACTGTGATGTTTCAAAAACCTCGTGCCTGAAGATTTTAAGTGCCTGTGCACTGATCCTGAGAAAGGGCCCACGTTTTCTTCTGGAAATCCCTGCCCACCTCCAGCCACAGTCACTCTCCATAGTCTTGGTGTTTTTGATTATGTCTCCTCTACAGAAGAAGCAGAAAAATGTGTAGGGAGGAGGACGAAAGGAGCATAGGTTGAATAAGGAATCCAGGATATTTAGTATCTAAGAAAAGTGGAAATAGCAAGTGACGAGGTCTTAAAGGAAATGAGCACCTTTGCTGAGAAACTGAATATCCGTGAAGGATCTTAAAGGCTGAGATATCTTAGCCCCAAACTTAAGGTTGGGTACTGTCTCTGGAGGATATTCTAATTTCCTCTTTATCCCCCATTACCTACTACGTCCACTGTCTGCAAGCACAGACACACACCACAATCTTGTGCCACTTTCTGAGGTTGCAAAGCTATTGCTTTGTCCTGAAAATGTAGATTGCATTGTAAGATTTCATCAAAATTCATTTCTTCCGAGTAGCTTTGAAGGTAGGATGCAGAGTGGCAAGGCGGTGGGTGAAGCGCTCATTTTGCACTGACCAGCGCTCTCTCCTCTTCAGAAGGAATCCATCGTTTGCCTTTGGCTACCTGGATTAGAGGCAGGTCTGCTCACAGGAAACAGAATCCAGCACAGCTCTGGAGGCCTGGGCTGTACTTGGACTCCAGGGGAGAAACCTAATGAGGGATGACACTAGGAAAAATTAACTAATCAGGTAGTATTTTGTTTCTTTTCTACACCTGCTGCCGTATGAGTGCTGTGTGCATCTGGAGGACAGAGCAGGGCATGAGAAATGCTGCTGGGCACCAGCTAACTTGAGGTCCTTCCGCAGGGAATTTCTGTGATATGGTGAGGCAGTCTGAATGGACCTCCAGAGGAAACTTACCAAGCTCCAAAATCCAGTTTGCCTAAATTCATTTCATTTAAATATATATGCTAGTGAGGTTTGGGAATTATTAAACTTAGGATACGTCACTTCAGATGTAATGTTGTCCTCATTGTCGTCGTCATCATCATCATGATCCTCATCATCCCTCACCATCAACATCATCATCTCAATTTTCTTTAGAATCACAGAAGCCCAGAGTTGATCTACTCACAGTGGTCAGTTCTTTTCCTCAGTCCACCAGTATGAAGTTGCCCGAGGGCAGGGACCTTTTCTGTCCCTTCATCTTTGTAATCCTAGTGTACTACAGAGCACAAGTAGCCACTCAACGCGGATATACCAGATCAATGGGTGAATACAGCCACCTATGAATAGTATAATATCATTATTCATGCAAGGTGCCACTTTTGTTTTATTTGATTTTAATTATTTTACTTTTTAACTCCAATTCCCATTTCTCTTCCTGCATACATGCTCTCTCCAGTATATTTAATGTATGTCCTCCCGATTCAACTTCCATATTTATTTATATATCTGTGTATCCTTAAAAAAACCGATATTATATGTATTTTAATTCGTATGAATAACTGATTAAATCCCTCTCTTTGCTTTATACTCTCATGTGATTCTATGTAAAACTGGTTGACAATTTCCGACTGTTGCAGAATATTTCAGAGTGGGCTTGTACCACCTTTCATGTGTCTATTTTCTAGTCATGGGCATCTAGGTTGCCTCCAACTTCCTGGTCACAAATCACATGGATGTGGACATCCTTGTAAATGTCTCTCTGTGGACCTGTGAGAGGGCTCCTCTGGGATATCCACTCAGGGATGGGATGATTGGGGGGGTCATGGCCTACGTGTATGTTTAATTTCATGAAGTTTTACCAGATTTTTTCCAGAAAGGGACCTGCAGTGCATGAATATTTCTATTTCCAACATTTAGTTTTGCCTACTTTCTAATTTTTGCTTAGCAGATGATTGCAAAGTGAAACTCACTGATGACTCCTGAATGTGGCATCTATTATTAGCCTTTTGGATCCCCTCTGAGCTGCCTATTCTTATTCTTTGCCTATATTGTCTATATTACTTCTTATCTTTTCTAGATGGTTTACAGAAATTCTTCATATATAGATAGTAATTCCTTATTAATATCTTCTTCCACGCTGCTCTTATTATTGCCTTTGCATGGAGTGACATTTGAGGTACAGGGATCTTTTTCTGTTTAGTTTTTTCCCTCATGGTTTATGTATTTTGAGTTTTGTTTAATAAAGCCTTTCCCACCATAAGGTAAATACCTGTTCAATCTGAGGTAAATATATATTCTACATTTCCTCTGTTAACTTAATACTACTGCCTTTCACAATCTGTGTTTTTAATCCACATATATATCTGAACTTGGTATGTGGGAGACAGCATTGCAAATCAGTGGAAGAATGAACAGATAATTTAGCAAAGCTTTGGGAAGAATTAGCTCATTATTACATTATAAGAAAATAAACTCCAAGTCAATTAAAGACCTAACTGCCCTCTTTTTGGTATATATTCTATCTTCTGCTATTGGTTGTTCCATTTATTGTTGCCTTTTTAAATAGTGCGTGTTGTCTTCAGATACCTCATTTTTCTCTCTGAGCTCGCCTTTTATACTCCAGGGATCATCTGCTGCCTTGGCTAGTGATGCCATCAGGATGGAGGAGCAAAATTTAGGTCCTCGATTGTTCTTCTTGGTGATTTTAGGGGGAGGCTCCAGTGTTGATATTTGTGCTAATCATTCCTTGTACACTTTCTAGAGAATTTCCCAATGCT
This sequence comes from Tapirus indicus, assembly GCA_031878705.1. Taxonomy (NCBI): domain Eukaryota; kingdom Metazoa; phylum Chordata; class Mammalia; order Perissodactyla; family Tapiridae; genus Tapirus; species Tapirus indicus. The sequence continues at coordinate 18,674,487 of CM062923.1, read as the reverse complement.
TCCTATTCCAGGGCATCCCCCTCTGTGGTAATGTGTGTAGGATGGTTGGGGAGTTGTAAACAGCTGCATTCCTACCCTGTATTGAAGCAAGCCAGGAAATGATATGCTGGGGCCAGACTGGTACTCAAGGTGGTGGTATACCACCTGTCTCCCAGTGGAGCCCTGGCCTGCTCCACTTTAGGCCACTGCCCAAACTCAACCATTGATCTTCTGCTTCCCCAGAAACTTCCCAAACATTTTGTTTAGTTTTTGAGTACTCCTCTTAAATACACAAGCTTCCTTTTCCTCTTCTGGCATCTTCACATTTGGTTGGGGATAGTGCCAGCAGCCTGTACTCGTTGGCCATGATGTGAAGAACTGGAAGCCTGTCAGAAAACTGTCGCACTGGGCATCTGGTGTTGGAGATTTGTGCATGTCAAGGATAATTGTGGGATGCTTTATGAGCTTTTACTATATTAAATTGTTTTATTCAGATTGCATTTGTCATCTTTTAAGTTAAAGAAAGAACTTTCAATATTTTAGTCTTCCTTATTGGACACATAATTATAACAACAGGTTTGTTGAAAATAATCATGTTAATTGAAGAGTAATCTCCATGAAATTCTATGTGCTCATAATTAATCATTAATTTGATCTTCCAACATCTTTGTAAGAGCAGTAGGGTCTCTGTTTTATTTGACAAATGAAGAAACCAGGGTAAAGTTGCAAGTCACATACTCAAAAAAACAATAAGTATTGGTGACACTTCCTGAGACGCGATTGTGGAGGTCTCTGTTAAAAGCCTTGTGCTTCAATGACAACATGTCCCAGGGTCTCCTGGTTAGGTCCTGTAGCCAGCCTGGCTCTATTTTCAGGCTGATGGAAGCTGTATTCAACATTCAGCTTTCAGTAGGAAGGAGCAACCCACTGCACATATCACCCCCATTTCAGATAAGACGCATGAGGAAAGAGTCTGGGAATGGAAACCCAGAGATGTGGCTTCTAGCCTTGGTCATGTGACCACCTGGATGCATGACTTTGGGCCAGTTTCTTCTTCCCTGGACTTCAGGTTTCCAATCTGTGAATAACGAAGCTGACTTAGTACATCTCCCTTTTCACTCAGCTCTAAAGAGTTTGGAGCTTGTGATTAGGGGTGGGGGCTCAAGCAGTCCCTGTCTTTCATCCGGAAGAACTGAATTTACTTCCCTTCCAAACCAGACAGTCTCAACATCAAAGTTTCGGAAGGCCCTTTAGAGACAACCTAGGCAGACACCAAGGTTGGGATTCCTTTTGAATTGTGTGAGTCCAGCAATGCATTAGGAACAGACATCTCTTCCAGTATATTCCTAGGTTTTCCTTGGAAGGGGCAGACAAAAACCTGTTTGCTTCAAGTGTTCATTGTCTTCAGAGTAAATGTGCCCCAACTTCTTTGCCCCACTTCTTTCCTGTCTTCACCCTTTCTAGCCACCTTATGGTTTCCAGAGGCTGCTTTTGCAAATGAGCAGCCTGGCATAGGGCCATGCCCACAGAAGGTGCTCATAGAATATCGATTTGTGATGTGCTCATTGATCCCATTTTTGCAGCCATAATCTATCATTATCAACTCTACCAACACCTGGGCCAGTTTCCATATTTGAAATCCAGGCAGATGTTAACCTTTTAAAGCCCCCAGTTCTGCAATGAGTTTGAATGGGGTAGGAGGAGACTGGATGATATCCAGTGCTGGATGGAAGGATGAGAGGAGTGGTGGAACTGAGCAGAGAGCCTGTGCCGGGCAGAGAGGTTTTGATGTCGGTGGATCAGCGGGGAATAAGTGGAGATCTCAGCATCCAGTCTTTCTGGGTTATCGCTGAGCCCCCTGCTGTGGCCCAGGTGACTGTTCCCTGTCTGGAGGCAGCAGAGAGGTAAAGGAGATCTTTAAAACTGCACAGCAGACAGCCATTACATAGGAGTAACCATTTTGACAAAATAAACTGTGGATTTGTCCTAAGAACTCAGGCAGCAGAGATTGCAACCTCCTGCCTGGTCTCATGCTTGAAGACTTTTTCTCCCCATAATGAGAGTGCCAAGCGAGCAGGCCTTTCCCTGACAATGCTGGCAGCAGGACAACTTGTGGCCAGGATGGATTTTTCTTCATTGATTCTAATCTTCTTCCTGACTGTCTATCTTGGCTGCTTTGACATATTGAACACTGAATAGTCCCTGAGTAATTCTTGAACATTTGGGGATCGTTTTTATTTTTACAAGACAGTCGAATCCAATGGAGTGATTTATACATGTACCAGAAGAAAATGAGGGACAAAAAATAACAAAGTGGTTTCATTCTGGGAATAAACACAGACTCAATGACGATTAGAAACCATGCCAAACAAAAGGTTCGCACCCAATCTTCAATAATTTCCTAATTTCGTAAGGATGCATAGAATCACATAGAGATGAACAGGAATGGATAAAGGGCTTTCACAGCTGTGACTTCAGCCATGATTGATGAGAAAATGCTACTGGAGGGAGAAAAGGAAAATGAATATTTATTAATGGAATAAAGTGTCAGGGGTTTAAAATCTAAGGATATCCATCATTTCATATTCAAGGTTGGATGCATTCAAAACAGAAGGTTCAATACAACGGCCCCATAGCTGAGCCATAGACCGGAAAAATTCACAGGCGCTTCCGTCATTTGGACCATGGGGGACTTTCTAGAGATGTTATTCCCATTTCAGCCCCCATTAACATCACCTGAACAGGGCAACATTACATGAGTTATCACTCCAGGAATGCTATGACAACAATTGCCTTCACATTTTAGGACACCCAGAGATGTGTGGTCTGGTCATTCATGCAGAAATTAATATATCACGTCTGCATACTCTCCCTGTATATGGTAGTTATGGTCTCTGTGCTGACAGATTGGGAATTATTAGTAAGATTTTTTCTACCCTGATTTCGTCAGTTCTCCCTTGCACCTTATAAAGGTAATATTTGGCTAACCAACAGCACCTCTTCAAATCTCCTTACACATTTTCTTCCCATAGAACCCCTTCCCTGTGCTTGCTCTCTTTAGCTTGGTCAATTAGTTAAGACTCATAAAAGACTGTTTCCTTTTGGTGGAATGCTACTCACCTGACCTTAACATTGTGGAAAAAAAAGAAAATTGAAAATCCAAGGGGGGCTTCATGGATCTCTCTTGTGATGGTATTATTTCTCCACGTAAGCAGCTTGTTCAGACAATTAACAATAGTGATATTGTGGCTTATTGTTTGACAGGGAAGGAGAAATTGACTGATGGCATTTAACTGCCTAATTTAACTTAAGGTGTTGACCTTGTACTGGAAGTTTCAGTGTGTAGACTTCAGCTAAAGGGTAGCCCCCAAGCACATCATCTCTACCCATGTAACCTTATGCATACAATGTCCTCAGCTTCCCAGGCTTCCTTGGGATCTATCTCACTTTATCACAGAACATGGCAGTGATGGCTTATTGGTCCTATAAATCCACCTACGCTAAACTTTTGAAATCACTGTCCCGATAGATAGTCTGGGTCTTTAGACTGTCACACTCATGTTATTTCTAGATATGGCTATTTCTAGGTGGCAAATCTCTTGGACTGCAGGAGCTGGCTATTACTGGTTTGTTGTATATGTTATGCCAGAAGAAAAGTTACTATTCTGTTAGACAGTGTGTTTCAATTTATTTTAAACCACTGAGTCTACCAAATCCTTAGCAATAGACATGGATGAGTTATGTTTGTTGGCCATCTTTGGGAGAAGGCCAAGCGAGTATGAATTGTATTGTTTATTCTTTTATATCATGTATAATTCCCACCTCCCAAGATAGACTGGGCAGTTTGGTCCCTAGGAAAGGGCTGGACATAAAGTAGGTATTCAACAAATATTTGTTGGGTTAACTAATTAATACAGTTTGTTATTTGAACAAAAAGCAATATTGGAGGTTTATTCCGTCTGGAAAGGAAGACTCAGATCCATTGATAATTGTGCAACAATGGCCAGAAGGTATGTATTCAGGGAGGCTGCCAATCTCAAAGGATATAGTTTAAAAAGCCTCTGAGTTGAACAAAAAGATGAATGATCTCTGTAGAGAGTTGGCTGGGATGGCTGCAAATAGGGTGTTTGGCAAGTGAGGAAGAATGATGAGAGATGAAGCTAGAAAAGGGCAGTTAGAGGCACGACCCAGAATAACCTGATATTTTCTGGCTAAAGACTTTCATCTGTGCTCTCTAAGCAATGAAGCGTTAAGAATTTATGAGACCTGGGGCCGGCCCGGTGGTGTAGTGGTTAAGTTTGCGTGATCCGCTTCAGCGGCCTGGGGTTCACAGGTTCGGATCCCGGGCATGGACAGACCCACTGCTTGTCAGCCATGCTGTGGCAGTGTCCCATATAAAGTAGAGGAAGATGGGCACAGATGCTAGACCAGGGCCAGTCTTCCTCAGCAAAAAGAGGAGGACTGGCAACGGATGTTAGCTCAGGGCTAGTCTTCCTCACACAAACACAAAAAAGAATTTATGAGACCAAATTAAATAGACAATGCCCGATCATATTTGGATTTTAGAAAGATTTCTTTAACAGTCATAGATGAATGGAAGTTGGCAATAGTGGAGGAAGAAAAAAATGGTAGAAAACTATTTCCACAAGACAATAGCCATAGTGTTATGGACTCAATTGTGTTTCCCCAAAATTCTTATATTGAAGCTCTAACCCCCGGTACCCCAGAGTGTGACTGTATTTGGAGACAAGGCCTTTAAATAGGTAATTAAGCTAAAATGAGGTTGTTTGGGTAGGTTCCAATCCAATCTGAGTGGTGTTTTTATAAGAAGAGGAGGTTAGGTCACAAGAAACAAACAGGGACGTGCATACACAGAGAAAAGGCTATGGGAGTTTACAGTGAGAAGGCGGCCGTCTGTAAGTCAAGGAGAGAGGCTTCAAGAGAAACTAAACCTGCTGACACCTTGATCTGGGACTTCCAGAACTGTGAGAAAATAAATTTCGGTTGTTTAAGCCACTCGGTCTGTGGTATTTTGTTACGGCAGCTGTGTTAGTTAGAGTTCGCCAGAGAAACAGAACCAACAGGATATGTTTGTCTGTCTGTCTGTTTGTTCGTTCGTCTATATATTTATTTATTTATTTTAAGGAGTTGACTCACACAATTATGGAGGCTAAGAAATCCTTGTAGCTGGCAAGCCGGAGACCCAGGAGAGCTGATGGTGTAGTTCCAGTCTGAGTCCAAAGGCCTGAGAACCAGGAGAGCAGATGGTGTAAGTTCCAGCTCAAAAGCCAGAGGTTTGAGACCAAACAAGAGCCACTATTTCAGTTCAAGTTCAAAGGCGGGAAAAGACTGACATTCCAGCTCAATCAGCCGGGCAGGAGGAGTTCCCTCTTATTTGAGAAAGTGTCAGACTTTCTGTTCTATTCAGGCCTTCAATAGGTGATTGGGTGAGAACCATCCAAGAAATAGCAAGGGCAATCCACTCTACTCAATCTACTGATTCAAATGTTAATCTCATCCAAAAACACCCTCAGACACATCCGGTAAAATGTTTGACCAAATATCTGGACATCCCATGGCACAGTCAAGTGACACATAAAATTAACCATCACAGCTGCCCTAACACACTAATATACATAGCAATGGAATGCATAAGAGGAGATGGATTTGAGAAATATTTTAAGTGGAATCATAGGACTTGGTGATTGATCAGATGTGAGGAGTAAAGAAGAGTGATGAGTCAATATCTTCAGTATTCCTACCCCAGATGATTGAGTGGGTGATGTGCGGGGGAAGCACAATACACATACACACGCACACACATACTCACACCAGCCTCTGTGAGATATGCATAAAAGTTAAGGGATAAATTGAACTTTAATCACTACAAACATTCTTTGCAGCTATTAGGAGCAAAACTGTTAAATTGTAAGCAAGGATCTATGCAAATTAATAATAAGAAAGGATCTATGCAAATTAATAATAAAGGTAAAGATGATGCATTAAGCTCATAGCAAAGACCTTGAGATCTTTAATCAAAACGTTTTAACTCATTTTTCATAGATATCATTTTTTTTTTTGTATTTTCCCCCAAGCCCACATGGGATGAGAAGCACCACATTAGAGGGGAGCATGAGTGTATGTGTGTTTTGATTTGGATACAGGAGAGTGTTGTAGTCAGGCGGATTAACCATGTGTAGTAATGACTGTCAAAGTCTAGTTCTGAGGGAAGAGAGAGCAAATCTATATGAAATGGTATGTGAACTTAAAGGCACAAAGATTTGGGACCATTTTGGCCAGGAACACGCAGACACACACTCAGTGGTCCTGAGATCATTGGTGTTTGGTAACTAAGTCATCAGTAAAAGGTTATATGTGATAGTCAGATCTACCATCTAATTAGGCAGAGAAATAATTGGTAGGTTTAGAGATAGTCAAAGTATAAAGGAGTTTTGCAGTAAAACTAATATGTGAGGTTACAGCCATTTCAGGGAGTGAAAATGTGGGCTGGAGATCCCTCATGACAGGGCAAAGGAGCGAGTGGAGGAAGTGGGATAGGAGAGGGACTTCACATGGTTCATCCAGGGGCCCAGTCCTCCACGAGCCAACCTCTCAGACCTCCTCCCGCTGCCTCCTTCTGCTGCCCCTGCTGTGTGAGATGCTAATCTGCAGAATGTCTTCCCTGAATGGCACTGCCACCACTGATGCTTTTACTCTCCCACCATTTCCCAGCCCCACGCCATGGTCCTTTGACTGGTGGAGGTGGGTGTTTGATTAGCCTCAGCAAACACAAAAGTATGGGGGAAATGTAACATGTTCTGTCTTAAAAGGCTTTGTCTTTCCTTGTTATTTCAAAAGCCGCAACTTCACATTCAGTCCAGTTGCTCTTCAGGTGGTCTCGTGGGTGGAATGAATTGGTTGGCGAAAGAGTGGACACTTGTTTGTTGAGAGATTGATGGCTTAGTTTCAAGAAGCCACTGGCATTCTGCTGTGCAAGGGACAGCTCCCTCTTTGGTCTTTAATCTGTTAGTACAATTGAAAGTGAAAACTCACAAGGAATTGTATTACAAGCCATTTTTTGGTAGAACTCATGTGATACAGGGAGGCTAGTTCTATGTAAGCTGCTGATTCAGCTTTTTGTGAATTGAAGTTATCCTGTGATTAAAGGCCTTGTGTATGGGGAGGGGGTGAGATCAGGGAGAGAAGAGAAGGGAGTGGTGAGCAGATATAGATTCAGGATGAGAGTCATTTGTCCAGTTAATAGAAAAGGCAATAGCAATATTTGTAAGAATTTGTCTCAGCATCCTACCTACATACCTACATGAAAGTATTTACCACATGAGTGAGCTTGGAAGCAGATCCTGCCCCAGTTGAACCTTCAGATGACTGCAGCCTTGGCTGACCTTGATTTCAGCCTTAGGAGAGACCCTGAGGTGGAAGATCTGGCTAAACCGCACTTAGATTCCTGACCCACAGACACTGTGATATAATAAATGTGTGTTGTTTTAAGCTGCAAAGTTACAGGATAATTTGTTACACAACAATAGATAACTGATACAGCACCTAAGATTTTGGATAAGCATAATTTAAGCTAGGGGTTAAGTCAATTATAGCAAAGAGATTTCTGTTGATACTAGGTACATTCACATTCAAGCTATCCTCCCCATCTCCCACTCCCCACCCACACCTGCCCAGGAGTATACACTGCCCATGACAGCATGCTATGCCAAATCTCGGTTTACTCAGGTTGAAGAAGAAAAGTGATGGTCAAAGTATTTGATTTCACAGATTCCTTTGGTTATACATTAATCTTAAGGTTATTTTTTTCTTTTTGATAAGAAATTAGGCCTAAACATTACAACAAATTGTACCCAAAGCTGATAAAGAATCAGTTAAGCCGTACTTATCAGCCCATTTAGAGACACCAGGTTGAATAAACTATTAATATGAATGAGCCCTGTTATGATAGAAAAAATACAAGTTAAATCATAACATCTCCTGCTTAAAGAATCTCTTTTTTTTTTTGTTCCCACATCCAAATATGACAAATACTTCTTGGCATTTTTTCTGCTTGGGGCTTAGGATGGTCAGTGATCCTGAGACGTGGTAACAGTCACATTATTTATTACTCTTTAGACTCAGATGGTAGTCCCAGGTCTCCGAGCTCTGGAAACATGAGTATGGACATCTGGCCAGAAAATGACTCTCATGCCACCATGAGGCTGGCTGGCTCTAGCATCCACTTTTTTTTGAGTATGAATGATTCCCTTTTCTCTTCATGGGGTTAGAAGACTAACATCCTACTAAATCTAGAAAACTCAGCCTAGAACAGTGCTATCCATAGAAATGTAATGCCAGACACAAATGCTAGTCCCATATGTAATTTTAAATTTTCTAGTAGCCACATTAAAAAAGTAAAAACAGTTGAAATTATATTAATAATATATTTTATTTAACCCAATATGTCTAATATTTTATCATTTCAACATGGAATTGATACAAAAAACATTAATACATTCTTTTTTTCATCCTAAATCTTCAAAATCCAGTGTGGATTTTATTGCACTTACAGCACCTCTTAATTTACACTACCCACATTTCAAGTGCTCAATAGCCACATGCAGCTGGTGGCTACCGTACTGGGTGTGGCTGGTCTAGAATGTGTGCAGAGCAGCCCAGGCCTCTTGGCTGCTTAGGACCTACCTTCATGCTACTCTGCAGTGTCCTAATGAACTGCCACATTCTTTCTGCCCCATGGCCATCTTACTCTGTGTCCTCCTCCCTCTGTCAGCTCTTTGAATTTTCTGACTTTCTCATATTGTATAATCTGGCTACACTTGGGGATGATAATTCAATAGCAGGTTCTTAGGATGTTCCTCTCTAAAGCTCTCTTTTGAAATAGGAAACATAATAGGATATACATTATGGCAACATTCAAACTGTTCATCAATTATCCATTACATCTGCCATCTCCCTTCTGCCAATCGAGGTAACTATGTTATTACACAAAAAATCTTATTTTAATTATAATCCAATCAGAAGATGCATCCATTACGTAGAGTGCTTTGGCATGTTCTAAGGATTTAATTTTTGCACAAATAGCAGAGCAAATGCTGCAGAGAGGAAAGGCTCATTTGTTTCTTCATGAATTCAGTCATTGAAAAAATACATAGAGTGCTCTCTATGTGGAGGCATTGTGTTTGGTGGGGACACAAAGTTACAGAGACCTTGACCCCTGCTTTTAAGAAACTGGCTGGGGAGATGAGCCCTGAACAGATGCCCAGTGTGACCATGTGTTTCCACAAAAGATCTGACTGGGGTGACTGCAGAGACATCTTGGAGGAGGTGAAATCACACTAAGTTTGGAAAGCGTGGGTAGGATTTTGATGTGTCACCAAGGATGAGAAGGGAGAGGCAGGAAGATTATTTCAAACAGAGACTAGCATAATTCTATGACACAGAGAAGTAAAACCATACATTGAAAATATATGCAAGGATACATCTTTTTGACAGGCTGGAATGGAGAGGGGGTGCGAAGGCCCCGTGGGCAGTGAGGATGCACAACTAGGTCAAGCTGGATTGTGATAGGATTTTTGTGCTGGACTAGGAGACTGTGTCTTGTTTTCTGGGCTGGGTGGAGCCACAGAAGATTCTAAGCAGGGCTGTAAGGATCATAGCTGTGCTTTTGGGGGATGGCCCTGACATGTGTGTGCATTTGTGCACAGAAGTCTGGGAGAAGGTGGCGGGGGGAGGGCTCTGAACCCTTTGTCTCTCGTGGGAACAAACAATATTAAAGTAATGGGTTTATGCATTTTTTGACCTTTAAAAAGTGGTATTTTCAGCAAACTTCTTCCTCCCCACCTCGCCCTTGTTAAATATTTCATCTCAACTGGAAAATACCCACAACAATGATTTTTTTTATGGCTTTAGCCTTTCAGTAATAAACCAAAACAAACAGTGGGAAGCTTAAAAGGCCTTTCAGCTGAGAAAGATGAAAGCAGATGCCTCTGGTTTAGATTATTGTTAGAAAGCGCTAGACTCCGTTTCCTCTGGAGATCCTGTGAGGAAGAGAGAGCAGGAGGAAGGGCTGGCGCCATGACCACCCCATCCCGGACCTGTCGTTTCGGTACTACTTCTTACCTGCCTAGAGTTTATACAAGAGCCCCAGAATCTCTTTATCTGAAGCAGGATCCTGCTTCCTCTCCCTGTAGCTAGAACTTTCTTGTTTCTTAACCCGCAGGGAAAGCCCAGTGAGAGAGGAAGAAATGGGACACATTTTTTACAAAGCTATTGAGGAAACTGCGATGCCTTTATGGCTTGCTGCCCTCGGTGCGGCAACAAAGATACCTTCTGGCCAGAGGGATGGTTTCTTAATGCAGCTCTTTGTCTAGACCAGACTTAAGGTGCATCTGTCACTATGGTCTTGAATGGCCCAGAGCTCCTATTTATAGCAAGGAGCAAACATACTCTCCTTGTCTGCTTGCACCTTTCCTTCCCATGAGCCTTGGCTCACTCCATTCCTCCCACCTAGGATAGACTGCTGAGTAATCGGCTCAGGCATTTGTTCGGCCAACGTTTAATGAGAAGCTACTGTGTTCTAGAGCCCAAGGATTCAGAGACGAATGCAATGTAGTTTTTCAGGAGCTCATGGGCAAGAACACAGGTATCAAAAATATCTCTTGGCTAGTGCCATGATCAGCATCATCTTCAAGGCTATGTGGACACCCAGCCCAGCCTGCAAAGTCAGGGAGATCTTCCCAGAAGAGAGGATGTCCTCTTCTCAATTAATGACCTAGGTGCTAATCTTCCTCCAAGACCCCTCCACACTCAGCACAGCTCCCGTGACCTGGTGTCTCCTTCCTATGAGCATTGCCACTTGCCCTTCACGGGCTTTTTTATTTTTTACCAGGCTGTACATTACATCCATCCCCAGGACTTACTTATTGTATAACTGGAAGTCTGTACCTTTTGACCACTTTCACCCATTTCACCCACCCCTCACCTCCTGTCTCTGGCAACTACCAATCTGATCTCTTTTTCTATGAGTTTGGTGGGGTGTTTTAGATCCACATATAAGTGAGGGCATATAGTATTTGTCTTTCTGTGACTTATTTCACTTAGCATAATGCCCTCAAGGTCCATTCATGTTGCAAATGGTAAGATTTTCTTCTTTTTAATGACTGAATAATATTCCATTGTGTATCCATATGTATACTGCATTTTCTTATCCATTCATCCATCAATGGACAGTTAGGTTGCTTCCATGTCTTGGCTATTGTAAATAATGCTGCAGCAAACATAGGGGTGCATATATCTTTTCAAGTTAGTGTTTTCGTATCCTTTGGATAAATACCCAGAAGTGGAATAGCTGGATCATATGGTAGTTCTATGTTTAATTTTTTGAGGAACCTCCATACTGTTTACCATAGAGGCTGCACCAATTTACTTTCCCACCAACAGTGCACACGAGTTCCCTTTTCTCCACATCCTTGTCAATAATTATCTCTTGTCTTTTTGATGACAGTCATTCTAACAGGTATAAGGTGATATCTCATTGTGCTTTTGATTTGCATTTCCCTGATGATTAGTGATGCTGAGCACCTTTTCGTGTATTGGTTGGCCATCTGTATGCCTTCTTTAGAAAAATGTCTGTTCATATCCTCTACACACTTTTTAATCATATTGTTTGCTTTTTTGCTATTGAGTTATATGAGTTCTTTATGTATTTTGGATGTTGACTTCTTATCAATGTATAGTTTGCATATATTTTCTTCTATTCCGTAGGTTGCCTTTTCATTCTGTTGATGGTTTCCTTTGGTGTGCAGAAGCTTTTTAGTTTGATATAGTACCAATTGTTTATTTTTGCTTTTGTTCCCTTTGCTTTGGTGTCAAATCCAAAAAATCATCTCCAAGGCCAAAGTCAAGGAGCTTCCCACCTATTTTTCTTCTAGGAGTTTTTTGTTGTTATGTTTACTTTTAGACTGATGCCTGTCTCTTTATTGAAACAAACAATTAAAGTAATGTGTTTATGTTTACTTTGAATTTTTAAATAAGACTAATTTAGCAAACTTCCTTATCCCACAAATCTTTGTCAAATATTCTTATCAACCGGCTAGCATATGACATCACTTGGGGGGGAGGTCCACCAACACTGGGTTAGGTTAGGTGAGCTCATTCCTTCATTCTTTCACTTAATAACCACATTTTAAGTACCCATATGTTTTATTGGTGAACCTACATGTTTATGTGAACAAAAATCACACTCCTCCTGTTCATAAAGCTTTCATGGTAGTGGTAGTGTAAGCCAATAGATAAAAAACAAAGACAAACAAAGAAAACCTGGTGAGAAGAACTATGAACCAAAATAATGAAAAATAAAGCTTTTGGGGAGGTGGGCCTATGATTTTTCTTCTCTCATACTGCTTTCGTTTTCACAAATGTGTGTGTTGGCCACCTCCATGGCCTGCAGCAAAGATTTGATGCTGATGGATGCAGTGCATGGGCTTATAGGAGCTGCTCTGAGTCACACAGCGGGCTGTGTTGGGGGCAGGCAGCAGGCACAGGCTTGGATCTGCTCCTAGGGAGGCTTGCTGAGTTGACGTCAACTCTCAAGGGTGTCCTGAAGCAAACACCGAGGCATCCAGAGCCCCGTGAGGGTCCCTGGGGGCATGAACCTCACTTCTTGCAGTGTATCCTGGGACATCCTATGCTCCTGCTGCACTTTCCTTATAAATACAGCACCCATGGGCTGAGTTTGGAGTTGTTAGAAACTCCAGCCAGAAAAAGTGAGCACATCAGCTTTAATTTCTGACAATTTCCTAAAAAGGTGTAAACTAAAAGTACAAGTTAATGCTTTGAAAGGAGGGCATATTTGGGTGCCAGCCAGAGAAGGATGTAATGCAGGATGATGAAGCAACACCCAGCCATCCCCATGATGACTAGAGCCTGGTTCCAAATGGATTTCTCTCCCTTTCCCAGGGTGAAGATTAGAAAGGACTAGGCAGGTCACCTTGAATAGTGAGGAATGTTTGCCATTGGCTTGCTATAGTTGGTATAAAGAACCACCAGAACAACTTACCATATTAAAGCAATTTATGAGCCTATGTATCTGGTGGGAGAAAATTTTTTTTCAGTTTTATTGAAATATAATTGACATATGACATTGTATTAGTTCAAGGTATACAGCATAATGATTTGATATTTGTATATATTGCAACACAATAAGTTTAGGTAACATCCATCACTGCACATAGTTCCAAATTTTTTTTCTTGTGATGAGAAATTTTGAGATTTACTCTCTTTGCAACTTTCAAATATACAATACAGTATAGTCAGGCACTGCATAACAACATTTTGGTCAGTGACAGACCGCATATATGACAGTGCTCCCATAAGATTACTATCATATAGCCTAGGTGTGGAGTAGGCTGTACCATCTAGGTTTGTGGGAGTACGCTCTATGATGTTCCCACAATGAAAAAATCGCCTAACAACACAGTTCTCAGAAGGTACCCCCATTGTTAAGTGATGCATGACTGTATTGCTAACTCTGGTCACCATGCTGCACGTTTCATCCCCAGGACTTATTTATCTTATAGCTGGAAGTTTGTACCTTTTGACCACCTTCACCCGTTTGAAGTTTGTTTGAAGCAAGGCTCAAGAGGTTGTAGTTTTTTGTATAGCTCAAAAGGTGTCCTCTTCCCTGATACAGAAAAGCAAAGGTCATTCAAAGGAGACAAAAGGCGGGGTTAAGTGAAATACTACAACCATAATTACTGCTGTTAGCAGTAAGGTGTGAAACTTGAGGAAACACCAGAAGTTGAAGAGATGTCGCGCAGTCGGAGGCTGTAAGAGAGCAAGATACTGTCTATGATGATGTGCTCAACCTCTCTAGCTCCTCTCAGGACCCCAGCTGGAGTCCTCCTGGACCAGGCCCAGTTGGAGTGGCCTGACCAGCTGGCACAGCAGTTGGCCTTTCTTGTGTGTTAGCTGTGAGACGTGTGCAGCGAACCATCCGACAACCAACCAAGATGCTTTAATTGGCGCCTGCTGGGTGCCCTGCCAGAGCAAGATCACCACGGGCCAGAGAGCCCAACGGGAGAGGTGGGGACGCCACACTAAGGCAGGCGACACAGCCCAAGGGGCTTGCTGGTGGCCATGCACTGCAGCTGGCCCTGGGCAGTGGTTCTTAATCTTTGATGTGAAATGAGCATTGCTGGGGTGCTTGTTAAAATGGATTCCTGGATCCCACCCTGGCAAATTCTGATTTATTGGGTCTGAACTGTAGTCTAGAAATAGGAAGTTTTGTCAAGCACTCCAGGACATTCTACCATATGTGGGTGACACAAGTTTGAGAAGCCTTGCCTCCATGTACTTCAGCCCAATCTTTTTTTTAATCTACAAGGAAGTTTTTTTTTTTAAACCACTTTGTTGAGATATTATTGACATGCAAAAAGTTGTGTATATTTAATGTATATAACTTGATGAGTTTGGGATAGTATACACCTGTGAAACCATCACCACCCTCAAGGCCATAAACATATCCATCACCTCCCAAAATTTCCTTCTGCTCCCTTTATTATTATTATTATTATTACTATTTTGTGATAAGAGCACTTCACATAAGATCTACCCTCTTAGCAAATTTTAAATATGCAATACAGTACTGTTAGCTATAGGCACTATTCTGTAAAGTAGATCACCAGAACTTATTTATCTTACGTAACTGAAACTTTATACCCTTTAACCATTACCTCCCCATTTCCCCATCCTCCCAGCCCCTGGCAACCACCATTCTACTCTCTGTTTCTTTAGTTTGATTATTTTAGATTCCACATATAAATGAGATCATACAGTATTTGTCTTTCTGTGTCTGGCTTATTTCATTCAGCATAATGTCCTCCAGGTCCATCCATGTTGTTGCGAATGGCAGGATTTACTTCTTTTTTAAGACAGCACAATCTTTGATGGGAGTAAATGGTACAGGGTCCCTGGAGCAGGGCTGCTGGAGTCAGCTCTTTACAGCATCTAGCCTTTCACTTGGTCTGATGTACCTACTCTGGAGCTAATTCCTACACCTCTGACCACGCTGAGGTCGCTCACAGTCAGTGTTGGCAAAGGGAGACCTCCAGAAGGTGTCCTCTTCGCTCATACAGAAAAGCAAAGGTCATTCAAAGGAGACAAAAGGGGAGGCTTACTGAAATACTACGACCATTATTACTGCTATTACCAACGTTTAAAATTATGATTGTTTAGTGAGAGCTACTGTATGTCATACACTCTTTTCAATTCTTTGTCTCATTACTTATAGTATTTAATTCTAACAACCAATCTTTGGGGTCTATACTATTATTAAAGATGAGGAAACTGATGAAGAAAGAGGTTAAGTAACATGTCTGCGATCATACAAGTGGTAAATGAACAAGGAAGGAAATGTTTATTGAGTGCTAAGGAATCCCAGTGTGGAGGCCTCCTGCAGCACAAAAATGACACAGGACTGAAACAAAAGAATGGGTTCCACTTCTGGGCTTCAGTTTTCTCTACCATCGAATAAGGGGTTTTAGGTTATATGACCTCTAAGCTGGGCTGGCTTTGTGGGTGTGCAACTTGTACAGTCAAAAGGGCCCCGTGATCAGAAGGGTCCCAGGCTTGGTTTCATGCTCTGCTATTGCCATCTTGAAATTGCTAATAATTTTTGAACAAGGAGCCCCACATTTTCATTTTTCACTGTATCCTGCGAAATATGAAGCTGATCTTGTCTCTTAAGACTCTTGTTGTTAACTGTATTTTGTTTTCTCAGCTCTCTTATAGATCCTTAGCAATTCCCTGTACATCCTTGGCTGTGAAACCACCATCTCAGTGGTGATGGAGCAGCGGGCTGATCTGAACTTTGTGCTGAGTGGAGTGTCTGGGCGGGAGATGAATGGCCCCTGGTGTGTCTGCAGAGGCTGATGGTAGATGCCTTGTGGAGCAGAGCACATGGAGAACTCGTGCTAGCTAAGAGTGGTGTGCCGTGTGAGCTGTGACTGGTTCTCGTTAACAGTCACAGCCCCAGACAACCTGGGTGCTTGTGAGTTTTATCATAACTGGCCCATCTATAGCATATTAGCAATCCTTCTTTGCAGAAGGTGGATGAGGACCCAGGGAGAGGGGGTTATTGAATTCAGTTCTCCCAGAGAAGCTTCTTAGGTTTGCTGACCACCCCTGACTCCTTCTTTGGCACTGGCGCCCACTCCACTTGCTCACCAGTAGCCCCACCCCCATCACCTTGAAGCCCAGGAGTTTGTGCCCATGCATGTTACCTTGAAAAAGCTTTTCAAAGCATTGGTTTCTTCCTGACAATTTCTAGTGTTACTATACACACAGTGCACAAACTTCATTACACTCTCCGCCTGAACGGTTTGGCTCAGGAACAAGGAAGGAAATGTTTATTGAGTGCTTATCATGTGACCTCCTTATTCTCTTCCCCCCAGCTCTTCCTCTGAGTAAAGTCTCAGTCCCACTTACCTTCTAAGGAAAAAAAATTAAAAGGGTGCTTAGCGGGGTTAATGACTTAGATTCCTATCAGCACCGAAAGAAAAAATTCAGACAAAGAGGATCCATCCAAAATGTAGGATAAAAGGTTCATTCTTCACACCTAGATGCTTATAGGCAGAACAAAGATAAGCCACAGGGGAAGTGTCTGCGTGTGCTTGTGTGCTCTGTGTGTGTGTGTGTATAGACTAGGAATGCAAAGAAAGATAAGGCAAGTTCTCCAGCCTTCACCGGGGCATTTTCCCCACTCCCTCCTCTCCCTCCCCTTCCAACTTATAGATCTTTTACAAATCATGTTTTGAACAGTCCTCTCCTCATCTAAGTTTAGCTGTCACTTCCTCCCAGAAACCTGCCTGTACCCTAGCCCAGGTCCGGGTCAGATATCTCCTTTTATTCCCCTAGAGCACTCATACCTAGCCCATTCATGCCTGCATCACTCTGCAATGCAATGATTTACTCATATGTAGCCCTGTGGGCTGTGATCTCCATAAGGGTTGGCAGTGGGACTGTCTTGTTCACTGTTGCAGCTCAAGTGAGGATGAATAAGTGTTTGTTGAAAGAATGAGTAAACAGCATGAAGAGGAGGTACAAATGGCAGCAACTGAGTTCTGGCATCTCAGCTGTGAAGACAGATGCCTTGCATGGGGCACAGTGGAGGCAGCTCCATCTGTAGGACCCCACCAGGAAAGGCTTTTATAAGTCTGTATTTCTTCAACATTCACCAGGTGCCCCATGCATACAACTGCACTTGCATTATCCTATTTAATCCTTGCAACAACTGCACAAAGTAGGTCCTGATTAAGGTTTTACGGAGGAGGTAACTGAAACTTGAACTGAACTTTGAAATGTTGGTCAGGCATAGAAGACAGAGAAGGGCTTCCCGTTCATAGAAAGCAGATTGAGCTGTGTCCCAAGGGTGTGAAAACAGCTCAGGTGAGTGTGTCTATGGCTGGAGGACAATGGAGTGGTCAAGTGGAATGGGATGGCAATGCTGAACTTTACCTGAGTCCTGAGCTCCCGGAGACAGTGGCTGTTAGGAAGTCTCCCCACCCTTCTGTGTTCCAAGGAAAGCTAACCACAAAAACCACTGTGATCTTGTATATTCCTAAACGACCCATTCCCATTCTTCTTTGTGACTTCCATAAGACTTGCCCATGACTTCCCGGTTTACCTGCCTCTATAAAATTCAAGGCCCTTCCTTTTCTTTGATATGTTCCTCATTCACGAACATTCTTCCTATTGCAATAGCCTGAATAACATCATCTTCTTGATTCTCTGGTACTTTTTGTCTTGCACAGGGGCTACATCTGGCAAAGGAGAGAGGGACCAGATCGTGGGGGCCTTGCAAGTCATGGGCGGGAGCATAGACTTGATCCTGTAGGCATGGGAAGTCAATGATGGCACCAAAGGGTTTTTAACAGAGGATTGGCAAAGTCAGATATGCATTATAGAGAGATCATTTTGCTTTCGATATGTGAGAAGGATTGGAGGGAGAATTAACTAAAGACAAAGAAATTTTGTGTTCTGATAAGAAAGGATGGAGCTCTGAGCTAGGGCAGAGTCAGTTATGGGTGATATGTCAAGGATGGTGTCCTCTGGGACATATGTGGGAACTGGATGTGAGGCCAAGGGAAGGGTCTAGGAGGGCTCCTCGGCCTGTGTGGGCAGTCGTGTCAAGGTGGTGTTAATTCACTGGCACTGTCAACTGTCATTAGAGAGGCAGTCCTTAATCTGGACTGTGGGAAGTGAGCAGCATGGAAAGCCACAGGCAGGCCAACTGTATGTAAAAGGTTAAAGCAGGTTGTGATGGCAACATCAGAAACAGAACTCGGAAGCAGATGCCTGCAAGACTCCACAAATGTCCTTATAAATGAAAACTGGGGGAGGGGGCTTAAGACATACCTGGCTTCCCTTCACCTAATTGGGCCATGGTTTTATTTTTCACCAAATTACAATCCTGCTTCCATTGGAGAAGAGATCCCCTAGCATCATGATCCCAGCTTGAATCCCTTCAAGGAAAGTGGGAGAAGTAGACATCAAAGCACCTGGAGAGAGGGCAGTGGTAGCTTTCATTTGGTCCATCCTCAGGTCCACTGTTGGTTAGCGGGAATCAGGCCTAACTGGAGACCTGTGTTCTGGGCCCTGAGCCTCTAGCCTGCAAATCAACTCTAAGGAAAGGCAGATATTTTATGGCAGTCCAGGGGAGGGTTGTGTCTATGGTAGATGCCACAGTCAAAGGCAGTGGATGATTGAGGTGCTAATTCCTCAGGGAGGAAGGCACCTTTGTTATCTGTCTTCACAAGCCCGTGCTCAGGCTGGAGCTGTGAATTGTAGACAGCCTGGTGAAATGTTCTTCTCAGTTGTTCTTAAGATATCTGTGGGTTTTTTAAGTGTTTTTCACACATTAATACCATTTTCAGGCTTTTTTCCCCCCTGGTCTTTGATTGCCTGAAAGCTTAATGTAGATGTAAGCGCCTCCCAGGTTCTCAGTGAGAAATGTTACATTAACGTAATTACAGGGATGATGATTCATATTGTCCCAGTCACGAATCTGGGCCTAAAGAAAACTCTTCACATAGAGCTCTGACTTAATCTCTTTCCTCAGAGTGTGGCATCTCCACTCTGTGTGGCAGCCGCCTGGGGAGGCATCAAGCCTGCACTCTCCCTGGGGACCCCTCCAGGCCAGCGCCTTCGGGACGATTCACATGCTGGGAGCTTCCCGAGCCCAGTCTTCTGCCTTGATATCCAGGCCAGAGGGCCAACTGTTTGCCTCATATCACCAACTGGATTTTCCATAGAAACCATAAACCCCATGTCTCAGTATGGAATGGATCATCTTTCCTACCCTCCAATCTGCAATTATTTAAACATCAGAAGGGAAGCATCTGAGACAGATTTCTAGAGGAAGTGATGCTAAAGTTAAAGACTGAAGAAATATTAGCCAGGCAAACCCTGCAGTGTAAGATTGGGCCTGTGAGTAGGTCTGGAGTTTGGCAAAGGGCTTCTTCCTGGGTCTTGAGCAGATGGCCAAGCTAGATAGTTAGGTAGTCCAAGATCTCCTCCTACTGAAGAATTGACACAACATACAGTGTGCTAACAGAGTATAGTATGTGCTCTCGTAATTCATCTCTCTTCCTCTTCCCTTTTTCTCTATATTTTAATTCTCAAATGGAAGCTTATTATAAAAATCTGAAAGTCTTGACTTCCTATTAGCAAACTTCATAATTTTTGCAATATTCTCTCCTGTAAATAACGAGAGAATGGCGACTTTCCTAAAGCAATACCCATGATGGTGACCAAATCCTATAAAGCCACAGACCTCCTTAAGAGGGGCAGGGACTTTGCGTGTACCCGTGAGATACAGAGAAGAAGGGAGAGATTGGGGGTGGGGAAAATAGTTAGACGATTTACAAAGGTCTTGTTTTTATTTAGCAATTCCTCTTTCAGGACTTTGGTTGTGGACTTAGGGTGTGTTGGTCCAAGGTAAGGAAGTCTGCAGCAGCTACTCTAGGATTTATTTGCTACTCAGGGAAGGCTATGAGGACAGTAGCTCCTGCTTTTTAAGAGGAGGTAATGTGTTCTGGGTGGGGATGGTAAGTGGGGGGATTTGGAAAGGAGGTAGAGATTTGTGTAGGACAAACGATTGCTTTGTAAATGTGGATAAAGTATATTCACTAGGAAATATGGTCAGTTTTATGTCTTTTACAAATGATTGTAATCAGTTGAAAGATGACAAGTTTCCTATGCCACATAATTCATGCTCCCATGTCTTCCTGCATAATAGCATGAGATGTTCTTTCCACGCGTGCGTTATGAACCTGCAGTATCTATAACCCCAGTGCCAAGGGGCCAGGAGATTGTGGTGCAGAAGTAAAGGTGGTGGTGAAGGTGTGTGTGTGTATATGTATGCGTGTGTGACTGTGTTGGTTGGACTTGTGTGTGCTTCAGTGTAGAAGTGTGAGCTGTGTTCTTGTGTGAATACATTTGCAAGGTGTTTTGCAAGTGAAGGCCCATTTCTTTATAAAAATAGAATTACTTTTCTAAGACAGAAATGCTGAGTAAGTAGAAGGATGGCTCTGAGTTTTAGAAGGAGCTTTCCAGAAATTGGTGCAAGGAACTTGCTAATGGTACTGGGAGATAGAAGGGGAGATGCACAGACCATGCTGTGTTTTGCATTTCAATCTCTGCAGATCCTCTCTCCCTGCCTATGCATATTTAAAATTCCTTTCAATATATAAATAGGATAATTCTCTCTCCTCATCCCCACCAGAGTTCATTTAACAGGCACAAAAAGAATTGCACATCCAGGCCTGTCTTTTCCTGCTTCCTGTTTTTACTATTTATTGGTTTTTCTCATCTTCTTTTTTTCCCTCCCATGTTGCTCTCCTTAGATTAAACTGTGTTTCAGGATTGACTGGAGAGAAAAATGCCATTTCTTCTAAACAAAGCTGAGCCTGAGGGAGGTGATCTCCAGGCCTGCTCTGCTCTTTGGCACCAACCCAGACCGTCCAGAACTCCACTTTGAATAGAAAGCCCTGGGCCTTAGACAATCTGGGTTTTTGCAACCTCCCCTTAACGCCGCCTTTTCCCATTCTTGATGACAGTTACTCATTTGCCCCATGAATGAAGCCCCGGCACTCCCCAATGTCTCAAAGGCACAAGTGAAAGACAGAATTCTTGGTGGGAAGGACACTGGGCAAGGATTTGAGCTGGGGTCTGGGGAAAGTGCTATGGCAACAGCCAATCAAGCTCTTCTTCCTAGAAAAAGGCTCTGGGAAGCTTTGGTTGAGTTTAATGGTCTTGCTTCATCTAGTTAATGTGAACAATTCAACCATTTTGGAAGAAGTTAGACTATACATTCCAAGCATTGTCTAGATTTCAAAATGCCAATTCACAAGGCCGACAGGATGTGTGTTCTCAGGAAGATGTCCTACATCGTCTTCCATTTGATGGAGGGAACACTAACAGGGAGTCAGAAGACTTGAGTTCCAGGCCTGCCTCTGCTACTGTGAAGCTCACAATTCACTTCCCATCTCTGGATCTCACTTAGATCATCTGTAAAAGGAGGAAGTTGATTTGATTGATATCCAGTGACTTTTCCAATTACAACAAAATGACCAAATTTTATAAGTCCTAGGATCATATTTGTTGGCCAAAATATGTGTGTAGTGGGGCATAGAATGAGGCACTGACTTCTCACCTGGGATGTAAGAATGATAACAAGAACAGGAAGAGTTTTCCTACAAAAATGGGCTTGATTCTGGGACTTGTTGGAATCTTCTTTTATGAGTTGAGCTCCCATTGAACAGGCCTGTATATCTGATGGGACCCAGGAGCATGAGACCACGGGAAAATGTTCCCTCCCTATGACTCAGCATGGAATCTAGGGCAAGTTCATAGCAATTTCTCTCAGTTAAAAGTAAGGTGAACTGCAGATGTGACCTTGGAGAACTTGAGAAATAAGCCAGAATGAAAGTACTTCTGAATGATTAATCTGGGGTGCAACCTATCCCTAAATCTGATCTGCCTCCTGAGGTAGCAGCTAATTCAGAAGGCTGCTACCCATATCAGAAGACTGAAGGAGAGACTTCTGGTCTGGACAGAGTTGGGGACACAAACGCAGTGCCCAAATGTCGCAGCTGATGGCTCCACCTGGCAAACATTCCATATATTTGGCTTCTTCTTCATATACTTTGCTGTCAAATAATATACTTAGGAAACTGATCCCTGTAAACCAGGCTGTCCTTGGAGCCCCGAGGGATGTGTGAGTCACATCAGGTTCTAGGTCTCAAGAACAAAGCAAGGACTCTTCTTACGGGCCAAGTCAAGAGTGCTCTGCATCACTCTGTGCAACACTGAGAGGTAGGTCGGCACAAGCTACAGGTTTCAGCTCCTCACATGCAGCGATTGACTTGGAGGGGACCTCTGCTCTGTGTTTCCTCCTGCAATGGCTCTCCTTTGGGATCTGCAACCAGTAACTTTGATACCTGTCCCACTTATGGCTCATCCAGCTATAGATATGGATAAGCACAGGTTGGTCTGCTCCGCTAGGCATCTGGAAACACTGACCTATAGTGGGATCCTGAACAATGACGCCAAGTCTTCTTTGCTTTTTCCTTTATTACAAATATAGGAAAATATGCAACTAATGCTGACCATTTCTCAAGTGCTGTAGCGAGTTCATTTACATGCATCACCTTATGTAATTGTTCCCAGGTAAGAGTCATTGGCATTCCAGATATATTCCTGGCACCAAGGGGAGTATGATGGGAGGGTCTGCACATTCCCTGTGAATTCATTATCACAACACAGGGACATCACCAAATCCCCATGTTGACATCATCCTAGAAATAAGCCAGACCATCTTGAGGAAGGTCATTTCGTAATAGTGAGTGCAAGGGGTCAGGGCCTGATTATGTGGAACCCGCTGTGTCTGTGGGAAAATAGGCAGTGATTCAGGACCATTTTGATTACTGTGGAAGGACTCTTGGCCTTAAATAAGCTAAACTAAATGAAGAGTGTGCTTATGATTTGTTGGAGTACAATTTGTATTTTGCCCAAAGTTATTACACGGTAGACCCTTGATACCTTCTTGACAACCAAAACTTGCAAACACCGTGATGATGGAAAATTCCACCATAGAATGCGTGTGCAGAGTGGGCCATACCAGCAAGCACCACAGAGAACTATTGGGACACAACCCTGAGATTCAGCTAGGCTCACTCACTGCTCCTCAGTGTCAGTACTCCATCCTCTCCACAGCCCAGCATCAGCAAAATTATAAATGACCAAAGGCCAGCTGCCTTCGGGGTCTCTTTAGAATCTCCAAAATCACAAAAATGGTACCTGTAAATAACAAAGTCTATTAGACTTGAATAGCAGATGTGGAGTTGAAGATTTTGATTGCTGACAGTTCGAACATTCACACTTTCTGTATTGGTTGTTGCTGTTTGTTTGTTTTAGGAACTGTAGAAAGCTAAGAGCATGGACTCTTGAGCTAAACTGCATGGGATCAAATGTCAGCTCTGCCACTTCCTAGCTGTGTAACCTTAGACAAGTTACTTAACCTTTCTGTGCCTCAGTTTCTATACATGTAAAATGTGGACAATAGTAGGATTGTTGTAAGAATTAAATGAGTTCATATGCCAACAGCACTTAGAACTGTGCCCGATGGCAGAAGCACTATATAAGTGTTAGCTCCTCTTATTGTAAGTCACCACTGCTGTTGCAATTGACATCTGGAAGGTGTGCTGAATAGCATGTCCTGCATGAAAATATGATAACGGCTCTTGTGTTTGCAACTAGTATCTATTAATTAAGAAACCGTCATTTGTGCTCTGTAATTATATTTATTAAACCCTAACTCCTATCATAACAATAATTAGTTCTTGCTAATTAAATTTATCAAATTCCCCCTGGATTCATATCTTAGGTAAATATTTAGTAGCCCTACACTAATTATTTTAATCAACATGGAGTATATTTCAAATGACTACAAATAGTTCTAACTAATTAAATTGAGTACAAAATAATATCTTATGTAATAAATTAGCAGGTGCTAAAAAGAGTGGGAATGAGCCACAGGATAATGTCTCAGTGACCTCATCACCTGAGTTAGCAATTACAGCATTTTCAAAGCCCAGCCAACATGCTAGGGGAAGTGACCTGAGAAGCGTTATTGTTCCTGTCCTGGTTTGTTTTCTACTGCCAATGTTTTATGCACGGAGCAAGCTCTGTGCATGATTCAAGAACATGACATATGATTTGAAATTGGACACATCAACACTAGTAATTAATGTGGAAGCAAGAAGCCAGCAGCAGCAACAGTAGGATGAATCCCTGCTTCAAAGAGTCTGAAGGAAGAAAGGCAGACTCTCTGAGAGTCCCTTCTGCAGGCTTGGTTTCCTCATCTTCAAGCCACACTACACTGTCAGTTTTACCTCATGCTGGGATGTTCGCTTGTGCCCTGCTGCTCCTAGCTCCTTCATAACAAAGAAGATGAATCCTTGAATTACAGCTGGCTGATTGGCATCCTGTTGCTAGGAAACTGTGAAATGAATGTATCATATTTCATAATAAAAATGCCTCTGACCCATCCTTGGAAAGACATGCATACTGAGTTGTGGCCCCGTGTGGGACTGGCCTACACTGACTGCCCACTTCTCCTCTCTTCTGCTCCCTTCTGGGGTCATTGTGATACAACCAGCTCTGGTTAATGGTGGTCACTCTCTGGCCACACACAGTGTTATCTGTGGCCTGAATTAGGGTTCTGTCCATGGCCATGGTTGGGAGAGTGGCCATCTATGGCCGGAATAGGCTAAGTCTATGACCAGGATTGGCAGGATATTCAATTCACAACTGAGTTTCAATATTCAGTCTGAAATTAGGGTTTAGGCTGTTGTGAAGTCCTATTAGGGAGAGAAAAGAAGAAAATGACCATTGAAGTATTGGCAGTAGGATTATATTATAATAAAAATGGTCCATCTCAAGAATAAAATCTGTGAGTTCAAGTATCAAACAATCCATGTAGAAAAATAAGTCTTTTCAAAATTGTATCCAGCCCTTTCTTGTAAATGACAAGTGAATTATCACAAACAAGCAGCCAGCAGTGGATGCTCAGGGCATGGTGTCCGGGATCACTCCAGGCTACCCTGACCTGCGATTTTCATCAACTGGCTGGTGAGGAGGGGGCTGCTTGCTTGCAGCTTACACGTTACATTCTATTTTTGTGGAGGAAGTGTCTCGAGTGGGCATAGGAGGGATCATGGGAGACATATTTGACAGTGGATCTGCACTTACGCCTCTCGGAGAAGTGCACAAGCACGTGAGAGTTATAGAAAATGCACGAGCTTTATCTCCCCCTCTCATTAAGCTGTCATCCACTCTCAGTGCAGATCTATCTCTTGGTTCTGAATATCAGTTCCCCCCCTTCTAGCTCTCCTTGGAGTATTTGTGATCTCAGGCAGCCACCTTTATGATAGATGAATCATTCCTATGGCAACCGCAGTCATCATGAATCCTCTGAGTGAGCTGCCAGGAGAAAACAGCTTTCAAGAGAACAGAGATCCTAGGGGGACCTTGGGAAATAGGGAAACCTGAGAACATTGGATGGATGGAGTTAGGATCAGATCATGTCAGAATTAGAAAGGATGAGATGACTGAGGCCTGGAAATGGGACAAGTTTTGCTCAATACCACACAGAGATAAAACTCAGACCTCTTTTTTTCTTGCACCACGATGTACAAGTAAATGAACGAGCACAGAGTTGCCATGTATCAACTGAAGGCAGATAGGCCATGTAATGGAATCTTTATGTGTTCTTCACTTGAACCCATTGGCCTGGACATGAAGTTTTGTTCAGAGAGCCTAATGCTTCAGGATCAAGACTGCACCTGTGCCTAAGATATGTTGTCTCTGAAAAATATCATTCTTTTCTTATTTCTTTTCCAGGGGATGTGCTCACCTGTGACCGTGGTAGTGTTGGGCCTTCCAGCCAATGGAGGCAGCTCTGCAGATAGCAATGAGAAGGCCTCTGGGAGATGGGCCCCTAAGTGAGGACATTGGGAGACATGGCTGTGTCCTTGCTGTGGTTGGCAGAACATAAAGATATCATTTATTTAATGGCCTTATTGATGGGGCTTAGCATTGATTTTAACTAAGAAAAGATCTTCCTGAATGGGGCTGAGACCACGTCATACATACACATGGCTTTCTTCCCTTCTGGCCACTACAGGGCCATCCATTCACCTGTTGCTTACCTATTAGTTCTAAAGAGCCATCATCGATATCTCAGCTCCATCATGAAGATGCTCCCCTATCCCTTCCTTGCCCAAATATGTCCAGGGAATCCTTCTTTTAAAGGGTGAAATGCCATATTTTATGCTTTGAACAATTTTTATCCCAAGTTGTGACTGAAGAATAGGAAGAAAGTTTATATTTTCCGAAAGAATCCACAACAAAAGAACGTGATGTGTGTAGAAGGGAGGCATTGCGGCTGTTTCATTTCTGTGCCTTTCACAGGGGTCTCCTGAGATGGCGCCCTGAAGCCGCCAATTGTTCTTTTCCTTTAATGGATTATCCAACGGAGATCCAAAGTCCTTGGCAGACTGGGCAAAACCACAATGTCTGAGCACATTACTACTCATTGTGAGAAGAGTGGAGTTCAAACTGTTGTTTTTCAATCCACTCTCATATGGCTGCTGTCCTGCTAATGGAACCCAGTTCTTCTACGTCACTAAATCTAACAGATATTTTTTCAGTCCTAAACTTTCATCAGAATTTAACATAACTGACATATACATCTTCACTCTCTTCTCTTGGCTCCCATAACAATACATGTTCCCAGATTTTTCCTCTCTGTTGGCTATGTCTTAGCCGTTTTTGTTGGATTTTATCAATGCTTAATCCTAAAACTTTTTTCTTTCCTATATTTATCTATTTTAAAGAATTCAATGATAATCTATGCCTGCATTGTCCAGTATGGTAACCGCTAGCCAAATGTGGCTATTGAATATTTGGAATGTGGGTACCTGAATTAAGACATGCTAAAAGTATAAAACATACAACAGATTCCAGAGACTTATTACAAACAATAAGAAAAAGAATGTAGTTATCTCATTAATAATTTTCATATTGATTACATGTTAAAATGATAATATTTTGAATACATTAGGTTAAATAAAATATATTATTAAAACTAATTTCACATTATATTTCTATTGGGCAGTATTGACCTATGCAACAAAAACATCCAAAATTATCTCTAACTCAGACCTTTCCTTTAAACTCCAGACAATATAACTAATTGCTAACTTAATATTTCTGTTAGGTTATCTGACAGGCACTTCAAAATCAACATATCCAAAATGAAATGTGAGATGTTTTATCCTAAATTCAACCCTATTTTAGTGACTAGTCCTACCATCATCCTCATTTCCCTCTTCTCTTCTCCATATGGCTTCCGCTTCCAAAATTAAGAAATGTAGAATGTCCAAGGGGGAAGGCTGTGTTCATAACCACTAATCCTATGCTTGAACCTTCTCTGCAACATTAAGTTCTTAAATGCACATCTGTGGTGATGGGAAGCTCATTTCCTTATAAAGCAGCCTATTCCCCTTTTGGACAGCTCTGTAAGAAAATTTCCCAATATATTGAACTACAGTTTGACTTCTTGGAATTTCTATTCGCTTTGATTCTGTCTCCTGAAGCCATATAAAACAAGTTAATTCCTCTACTTGTGAAAATTGTTTAATTTTCTGGTTGGATTGACTTTTCCCAAGTTAAACATCTCTTGTTCCATTGACATAATTTCAAGTCTTCTCACTCATTCTTGCCACTTACATTTGAACGCAATGTAGTTTTTCCATCTATAAAGAATGTGGTTGTCAAATGGTCTACCAGTTTCAATAGGCAGTCAGACTAGAAAAAACTCTTACTTTGGTTGCCTTAAATTCTGTACCTCTGCTGATACCACTCGGGAGTGTATCTATTTATTTGGGAGTCAATCAAACACAGATGTTGTTTTGTATTGGACTCACTTTCATGTAAATCCCTTATATCTTGGATATGTAATGTAATGAAACCAAGCCTCTTCCATCCTCCATTTTTATAAGTTTGTATAATATATTTAAAGTTTGTGCTTATGTTTATGCTTTGGCCCATTGCACTAGCAAGCCCATCTAGACAATATTGATTCTGATTCTTTCACTTGCTGTGATTAGTTTTGTGTCTCAGATCAATATCATCCAAAAAATTGGTTAGTAAACCTACATTTCATGCAAATCATCAGCAAAAATGTGTAAAGTAAAGGATGAAGGTCAGAACTCTGTTTTATATTATGAAAGTATTTTGTCCAAATTATGTCATCCTATTAATTAGCCCTCCAGATTATAGGGCACGGTCATTTAACAGACTACATCTCTATGTAACAATGCTTGGTAAATACTTTTTCATTGTCACTTCATATATTGCCTCTGTGCTGTTTTATCTATTTTCTCCTGGGACTCTAATTACATTCCCAGTGACCATTTGATACTGTTCCACTGCTCTTGGATTTTCTGTTCTGTTTTTTTTTCTCCCTTTTTTATCCTTCCGTGTTTCAATTTGGGCAATTTTTATTGGCATTGATATATTTTCAAGCTCACTAATGCATTCCTATGCTGTTTTTACTCTACTACTGAGCCCATTGGAGGAAGTCTTCATCTCTGGTATAATTTTTATTTGTAGCATTTCTATTTGGCTCTTGTAGTTTCCATCTCTCTGCGGAAATTCCATATTTGTTTATGCACACTGTCATCCTTTTCCATTAGACCAGAGGTCAGCAAACTTTCTTTTGTAAAAGGCCAGATAGTAAATATTTTAGGCTTTACAGGCTCTGTGGTCTCTCTCGTAATTACTCAATTCTGCTACTGTGGTGCAAGAGTAGCCATAAATACTCATAAATGAATGAGGGTGGCTATGTTCAATAACATTTTATTTACCAAAACAAACAAAAAGCTGAATTTTTCCTGTAGGCCATAGTTTGCTTACCCCTGCTCTAGATCCTTTAAAATATTAACGGTAGTTATTTTAAGGTTTCTGTCTGATAGTTCCAGTCACCTCTGAGTCTGGTTATGTTGACTACTTTATTTCTTGACAATGAGTTCTTTTCCTTGTTTTTTTTTGTTTGTCTCATAAGTTTTGATTAAATGTCAGAGAAGGTATGTTGAAGAATAAAAGAGACTGAAGTAAATATTATTTACAAAAGGAAATGGGCACATCTGTTGGGCCATTCATGTGGAGGATCGAATCAATCTGGTAAATATTTTAACTGGATTTTTTTTTTTTGTAGTTGCTCTTACTATGGTATCTCTGGTGTAATGTAGCCATCAAAGTCCTCTAGTAGTGAGTTGCTTTTACTTGTGCTTTGGGTAGGGAATGGTGCAGAGGGCTTTTCCTCAGTGTTCCTGTTCTACCCTTAGCTTTTGGTAGTCTTAATATGAATACACCACAGAGGGTTTCCTTCTTCTCCTCTCACCCAGGTAGAATGGTGTTGCATGTTACTTGTTTGCTACATGGGAGGAGGGAGGCTTCTGTTATGTGACAGTACTTGAATTAACTCATATTTCAGTGTTTGTATTTCTTGTTTAAAATGATATTGTGGTGATCCAAATAAGTGTTTTGACAAATTGTCATTTATAGCTACTTCATTGTCTTGGATTATCAGGCTAATAACTTTAAGAAAGCAAAAATAAATAGCAATTGTAGATTTTTTTGTGTTTTTTTTAGGGAGAAATGCTGGCTCCCAGGAATTGTTGTTTCCTCTGTAGATTCAGTTGAATCACACATAATTGATTAAATAATATTTTATGGAATCTTGCCAGGGGTTGATGTCAAGACAATCTGTCTCTATATTCCAGAATCAATCTTATTCTTCTTTAAGCTGGAATAATATTTTCTGTTCTATAATTTCTGTACCTCTCACACGTTCTCTGGGGTTTAAGTCGTTAATATAGTCACATCCTTGAAGTTCCTTTTCTCTTAAAGTCTCTTCACCTAATTTGGCCTAAGCTTCCTTTTTTTCAATATGTATATTCTTTACTTCACAGCTCAAAAATCACTGTAACTTACATTGTTACTCTAGGCAACTATATTCTTTTATTTATTCATCCAACAAAAGTTTTAGTGCCTAATATGTGTCAAGTTTTAGGTTTAAATCTTGAGAAACAAGCTTGAATAAAAATTAGCCCCGACCTTCAAGAATCTCCCAGTCTAGATGCTAAGGCAGACATGTAACACATATTTAGTCAGGAGCATGTGATAAAAGCAATAATAGAAGAATGGCTGGTAAACTATGACTAGGGGTGGGGAAGGAGATTCCAGAAGGTTTCAGAGAGTTGGTGATATTCTTAAAAAGTCTTAGAAAAGGTAAAGGCTTTCACTTGATACATGAGACAGGAAAGGGCATTCCAGGCAATGTAAAAACATGTTCTGAGCTGTGGAGTTTTAAAGTACCCTCATGCCTGCCTTTGCATAAATTCCAGCAATGGTAGAACATGGCCGCATGGCATGTCCTGGCAAGAGGGGAGACTGGAGAGGGGACTGAGGCCAGGCTGTGAAGGTCATGCTTGCCCATTTAGGAATTTGGACTTTATTCTGTGGGTGATTAGGATTAATGGAAGGATGTTAGGTAGAGGAATCACATGATCAGATTTACATTTTTTAAAGTGCACTTTGGCTGAATGAGTCCACGCTGCTTTATCACTCAGGCTCTGCAGGCGCGATGCCTAAGGCCCATGAGCTTTACAAGGGCCCTGAAATTGTTTGAGACATGAAGGAGGAGAAATAGTAGCTTCCAAATTGGAAATGTGCCAAGTCAAAATACAAATTATTTTAATTAAATGCCTATAAACCATGGACTTATATTAATTACTTAACTACAGCTCAACTAAACTCTAAAGTAGTTTCATACAAATTAGGGAAATGTTGTGCTGAATAAGCAGAACTTGTAGAGCACAATAATATAACAACTTTACTTTAGCCCCTCTGTCCCTTCAAATGCATTCTGTTGGCTAGTTCTTTCCCTTCTCTTTAGATAAAATATAAGGAAAGTTCTTCGGTTTCTCTAGTCACTCTTCAGGAACTAAAGTTCTTATGGTCAGTCTAGTCCCCCAAACAGTCTTAGTTCAATACCTAGAAGTCCCAGTCCTATTAATAATCAAAACTACATACTTACTTAAAGTTACTGGCTCTTTTGTCCCTTGCTTTGGGACTTTTTTGGGCTGTCAGCCTGTTTAGAGAGATATATTCGATTGGCTTTTTCTGTATTCAACAATTAGAGTTTTTAATTTGCTTTCTCCATTCATTAACTACCTCTAGATCTTCTAGAGTTGAAACAGGGCGGGAGGTGGTTGGAGGGGTGGGTAGGGTGGGGGAGAGACTGGTTAAAAATGGAAATATACAAAATGTTCAAAAGTTATGGAGGAAGTAAGTAAATATACAGCTTGGCCACTTGGACATGAGAGTGAAAGAAAAGGAAGCATTTGCAATGACTTCTGGCTGGTGTGACATGCTATGGCAGTGCCTCTAATTGGACTAGGCTCTGTGTTTATTCATTCAAGAAACATTAACTGTCATATATTTAGATCCATATGAAGGAGACATTTCCAATCCTTGAACAGCTCACAGTCTATTGGAGGGAGTACTAAACACATAACTAAAGTGTTCTGTGATGAGAACTACAACATTATGCTATGGAAATTATGGGAGCACAAAGACACATCCCATGCAGCTTGGAGTAAAATGAGAAGGGGTGGGCTCTGGAAATGCAGACTGGCCAATCTTAGTTTGGGAATTTTTGATTGTGGTACCTGTGAAGAAGTGAAAATGGTGTTGGTTGTATAGATCTAGGGCTAAGGAACAGATCTGATTTAACACAGAAGTTTAGGAGTTATCAGCATAGAGATATAAGCAGAAGTGGAGGAGGTAGATTGTCTATGCAGAATATTAACTCTCTGCCTAATATTCATGAGGGGTAAAATGGAGGCATAGGGAGTATGTAAGGAATAAAGAAAAACTGGAGGAGGATGTTAAGGAGAACTGGGAAGAGGAATAGGAGGAGAACCCAGAGAGAGAAGAGTTCTAGAGGCCAAAGGAGAAGAACTTTTCAGGGAGGAGAGAATAACTGTTCCTGTAAATGCTGCAAAGAGATCCAGTACTGGGTAGAGGACCAGCATGGTCACTGGGTCAGAGAGACCTGGATTTCCCCTAGCTTCTGCTTACAATCTGTGACTTTGGGCAAGTTTTCTAACCACCGAGTGGTGAACTATGGGTCTTTATGCTCCTTCTAGTTGTTCCAAAGAGCACAGGGTGCTGATTCTTTTCCCACAAGAGCTGTATTCATCATTTGTGCTGAAAGACTACCATCATAGTGTGTCCAGAGACACTTCTCCTTCCCTACCCTCTGCGCCTTTATTCCCAGCATCTCCTTCCACATTATCTGAATCATTTAATTTCTGACTTCCTTTTAGTTTGAGTCCCTCCTCTCCCTACTTCTCTCTCTGGGTTCTCCCCCCACTACAACTCAAGGCTCCTGGAATGCGAAGCTGTGCACAGATGTTTCCATCCTGTGAGTGCTGGACTGTTTCTCAGATGGTGCCTCTGAGCAGATGTTCTGGTGTGTACCTCCCCCTTTCTCTGCTGTTGTTGTTTTCTATACAAACACCAGATTGCATTGCTGCTTCCTTCTTTCTGGATAAAACCCAATTCACGATGGTGATAGGGTAGGCTGTGCTTTCAGGCTGTTAGAGATGGTCTATGGTACAAAGGCTTTGCAGAGCAAAGTGTTAGGCCAAAAAGGCTTAGGAAATGCAGCTTTGTGCTCTGACTCTATCTCCTCATGACCTGCTGTCTCTGGTGTTTCTCTGCTTCCTTTGCCTTGCTCTGTATTCCCACATGCCCCTCTAATTCTTTTGTACCTAGGGCCTTCCCAATACGTTGGAGTCTTTATTTCTTGACAACATGTGGGGTTAGGAGATAGAGTCAAATGTCCATGGAATCATTGTACTTTACAATAATAGATTTGAAGAGCCTTGGTGGAAATGGGGAGGAAGCAAGGTTACCCGCTGGGAAGGCTTGTAGGAGAGTGAACTGTCCCCATGAGGGTCAATGGTGACTGTTGCAGTTGTCTACCTTCCCTCTCTCCATTTTCCCTTGCTTTGTGAACTTGTCTTTGACTGCTTACTGAGAATTTGACTGTAGTAAGGGACCCAGGGATATGGAAGACAAACCTCTGCCTTTAAAAAGGATGCTCTTTTACCTTACCTCCTGATGTCTCTTTGGGAACTCATGGTTAGGCAAAGGCTTTTCATTCCCTTCTTTGTTCCATTTATGGGAAGTAAACACCTTTAGACCTTCATGTGATAGAATGAGTTGCATTCACCTGTCACTGGCCATCTCTCCTTATTGGAAATGGCAGTCTTGTTGAAGCTGCCCGTGGTCTCTACCCAGACTCCTATAGACAAGGTGTACCCACATGCATTCATTTAAATGTTTAAGCTGAGCCCTGGAGAGTTAGGAAAAGACACCAGGGAAAGTGGTGTTGGAGTCAGGGGAGCTGAAGGAGAGGAGGGGGCTGAAGTGACTCACTAACTGACCAGCCTAAAGTTTCATCCATGTCCAGACAAGGCAACTGAGTGATGAAAGGCTGGAGTGGACCTCAGCCCTGGGAGGTGTTACTGTATCGGTACAGAGTGCGTTTTACAGTCCAGGCTTCCCTCACTTCACATAGCGGATGGATCGTGTTCTGAACATTTATATGCAACATTCTCTCTTTTAAAGAAGCCAGCAATACACTTATTTACAAAGTGAAGAGTATGCTGCAGGGAAATAGTAAGACACTTAGAAGCAGACACAACTGAATCAAACCACTTCATTCATTCATTTATTCAGCCATTCATTCATTCAAAAATGTTTATCAGGACAACACTGATGAATTTTCTATGTCAACCTGGATAATTTAGTAAGTTCTCTCAGCCTCAACTTCTTATCTATAACATATGAATGATATTACTTGTCGTGCAGGTTGTCATGAAGGTTGAAATAAGGATACAGTTTCTGGCATATATCAATTTTTTTATACCCAGGATATAATTATGTGAGTAATAGCCCATTTCACGTATTATGAGTTATTTTTTTTAAGTGAAGCCCACCTATTTATAATGACTTACAATAATGTTATTCTTATCAAAGTTCCCCAAGTAAACATTTCTCTCCCTCTAATAGATTAAACTTCTACTCACTCAAGCTCACTGAGATGGAGATTTCAGAAATCAGCTCAAGTTGTTAATATTACAGCTATAACATTGGACTTGGCTTTCTTCTCTACAGAAGAGCTCCAAAGAGCGCAGGATTGGGAGTCCCCAGACCTGACTTAGTCTTAGCTTTGACACTATATAACCTGGGATTCTTTGCTTTGCCTCTCTCTGGACTCTGCTTTCTCCACCTATGAAATGCTTATAATAATAATTTCCTTGCTTTGTCGTGATTTTGTAGAGATTAAATAAAATAAATGTTATGAAAGTATTTTAATTGTGTAATTTTTGTTTTGTTTTCTTGTTTTTAAGGGAGGAATGAGAATAACTAGGGATGTCTTGCTTAATTCTACATCTTCTTACAAATTACCTTTTGTAAATTTGCACACTTAGATTTCTATTCTGAATTATAAGCAATAATGATGGTGAATTCTGATTTGAGGAAGGTGGGTTTGCCAACATTTAAATCTACCAACTAGATACATTTGAGAATAAATGTTCATAATAGGAAGAATTTTATTTTACAAAAGGGTCTTTCTTTTACTTTCTTAAACTAGTAGGGGCCACAGCAGTGCATTTAAGGCATGATTTGATATTTTAGAAATACAACTATTGAGCAATTTGAAATATACCTTCATAGCAATATCAGAGCACAGGTTAATATTTGGATTTTTGTTCCAGTACCCAGCTCAATGTGCACGGTGATGGGACTGAACAGTCCCCACACCTACACAAAACACTATTGAGTCTGTTGCTATATATTTAGTTTGCGACTTTGGTTTGGGGGTTGGTTTTGAATGAATTCCAAAGAAACCTTTATAGCTAGGAGGTCTAGAAAGAAAATAAATTGAACAGTTTCT
Organism: Tapirus indicus; assembly: GCA_031878705.1. Classification (NCBI taxonomy): domain Eukaryota; kingdom Metazoa; phylum Chordata; class Mammalia; order Perissodactyla; family Tapiridae; genus Tapirus; species Tapirus indicus. The sequence continues at coordinate 18,639,326 of CM062923.1, read as the reverse complement.
AAAATATAATCATTCAATTCCCAAGTCTACCCTAAGTGCCTGTTTTGGGTACTTGGTCTTCCACTAGGAGACATGTAGTCAGGAAGGCTTCTCTGAAGAAGTGAAAATTAAGTTGAATCTGGAAAGTTGCATAGGTGTTTACCAAATGATGAAGGAGTCTAAGGGAAACCAAGGCACAGAGGAGTGTGTGACCAATTTAGAAGAAGGACCTGGGGAGTGAGTGTGAGTGTAGGGAGCCTGTGCAGGAGCTCTGATGGAGAGGCTGGAGAGACAGTCAGAGGCAGACTGGGGAAGGTCTCCTATTCCATGTTGTAAAGTTGCTGCAAATGCAGACAAAGGAGTGAGTGTTTAATAAAACAGCCCTTACAAAGCACATCAGCTCCTTCTCCTCTGGACATTTGCTCCATGAATTTTCTCACTGAACTGAGGCAAGGGCTATTTTGTTATTATGCAGAGGGGATTAAGGTTTCTTTGCTAAAAATTGCACTCCTAGGCCCAGCATGCTGATGAGCTGAGGTTTACGAAGACACACTCCTGCCTGGGAAGTCATGTTTAATGTGCTCCACCATTAATTTGCAGTAATGATAAACCATACGGATTATTATTTTTCTTTCTGGAGCGCTTGCTGTCTCCTTAGTGTGAACAGTGTTTATGGAGTTATTAATAGGTTATCACAGAATCATATAAACTGGGGTTGAGAAAGCACTTGATCTCTAAGAACACAGTACAGAGCCCAAGTAAAGCCAATCGGCTCTGGGGTCGGGGGCTCAGAGGAGTGGAGGTAAGTGTGGGGGTCAAGGAATGGGTTAGGAGAGAGGGCATGAACTGATTAGTGTTCTGAAGGGGAACTTGGTGACAGGAACAAGGAATGATAGGAAATCCAAAAGCTTAAGACCGGGACTCTGAATTGGATTTTGGAAGAACTAGGAAATAGAGTAAATTGTCAATGCTCATTTTTGCTGCGATGCAGAAACAACTTTGGTGAGAGCCATCTGGAGAGTGAGAATCAGTCGGAAGGCAAAGAGAGGCATTAAGCTATGGGGCTCAGAGGCCCCGAGCTTGCCTAAGATTGCAGAAATACAAAGGAAACGTGTTTTGAGAAAAGTCAGAGGTTGTCAGCCGTAGCAGTTGGAGGCAGACTGAATGCAGAGAGCAGAGCAAAGTGGAATCCGGGAGGACTCCTGGGCTACTTGGCCGCCAGGACCCAGCAGGGAATGGCACTATTCAATGCTTTCTTGTTGTTAATCATTTTTCTCATTTTCCCCAGTTGTTAACCCTGGGACCATACTAATCAACTCCTCGTTCCCCTGCCCGTGGCTTACATGGTTCCTTGGTTATTACATCTGAGTTTAATCATTGTCCAAACTGAGTTCCACGTCTTCCTTGCAATTTCACCCTGATTCAGTTTGTATTTTGCCAGGAAATGTAGCTGTGTGGAAATGGAAAGAATCTGTTTAGAGAGAGGAGAGTCAGGAAGGGAAAGCCCAGGCCAGGGAGATGGGACTCTGAGGTGATGCAGGGAAGATTTTTTTTCCTGATCCCCAAGACGGTGATGACAAAATTCAGAAAAATAAAGAAAAGTTAACACTGCCCATGACTTGCTGCATTTCCTCTTTGTCTCATTGCATAGAGAAGAAACTGGAGAGGTGAAATTGGAAGCACAAACGTGATTAAATCAAAAGCACCAAGATGCAGTCAAGTTGACATTTAAGTAGGAATTGTCTGGAAGTCGTGTTTGGCTTCTGCTCCCATCTTTCTCTGCACAGACTCCTTCACTCTAGGAGTCCCTCACGTTTCAGAAACAGAGTATGGATGAGGCAGAACTGAGTCAAACATGGGTTCTTCAGTTACTAGAAACTGTCAATGCTGGCCAACATCAATTGGTGCTTTAAGACATCAGAGGTGTTATTCATCTCTCCACTCTCTAAGATCATCTAATTTGGAGATGGCAAAGATTAGAATCAGCTCCTTAGAGACCAGCTCTCAAAATCTTAAGGAGACTTATGAATAGATGTGGGTGTATGTATTTTTTCCCAGAAAATGCTGTCAGATATTCTGATGTCCCGAGGAATACCTCACTCTAAAGAATGGGGTATTTTCCATCAGTATACAAACATCACATTACTTTTCCCATCTTTAAAACAAACATATATATCTTGACCCCCATTTTTCACATCAACAACCATCTCTTTTGCTCCTTTGAAAGCAAATTTCCTTAAACGAATTGTCTGTGATATACACTATCCCCAATTTTTCTCTTCCTGTTCTTCTTTGATTCCACTCAAATTAGGCTTTCTCTTCCACCATTCCAATAAAAGTGCTCTTCACAAGACGACCAAGAGCCCCTGTTTTATAAATCCAATAATTATTTCCTAGCCCTCAATCTACTGGACTTATCAGCAGTATCTGATGCAGTCGTTTACCTGTTCCCACTGGATACTGGATAATTCCTTTCTGAATTTGTCTTCCAGGTAAAACACATCCTCCCAGTTTTCCTCCGATTTCACAGGCTGCCTTCTCAGTCTTCATTGTTGTTTTTTTTCTTATCTCCCTGACTTCTTAATGTTGGAGTGTTGCAGTTTAGCACTCGGTCCTTTTTACCACATTTTTACTTATTTCTTCATGATCTCATTCAGTTATGGGGTTTCACACACCATCTACAAAATATGTCTTCCAAATTTACACTCCAAGCCCAGATCTCTTCTTTGAGTTACACACATATATACATATATGTTCAACTCACTACTCCATATTTCCACTTTGATGTTTAATAGAAATCTTAAACTTAATATGTCAAGACTAAGCTCCTCATCTTTTCCCCACATCTGGCTCCTCCCGAAAATTTCCTCTTCTCATTTAGTGCCAAGACTATCCTTCCTGTGGCATAGGCCACAGAGCTTGTTGGCATCCTTGACTCATCTCTCTTTTATAGCTCTCAGCTAACCACAAGTGAATCCTAATTGACTTTACTTTTGAAATGTATCCATAATTGGATCACTTCCTCCCCACCCCTCACCCCCGTTGCCATTCTGGTCCAAACCATTATCTTGGGTCTGGATTATTGTACTACAGTTTAATCTTTGAATATCAGAGAATAGCCATGTCTAGGTAAGATTAGAGATGAAGGAGACTAGAGTCCAGAAGATAATTTAGTTGCTGGTTCAGTGGTCTGAGAGAGGAGAAAAGTGCACGGATGGCCTCACTTTGGACTGTGCCAGTTAATTTTGTCCCTCTGTCCACCTGCCCACCCCAGATCCATTATCCACCTCTGTGTCCTGCTCTGTGCTCCAGAAGCCTGACCTCTATGCTCTACATCTTGTAGGCTCTCTTGCCCTCTGCTTTGTTTGGGTTCAGGCAATGGGAGACATTGGCAGGATGTCAGAGGGCAAGAGAATAGAAAGTCAGAATCTTACTTATCTGTGCCCCCTTTACTCTGACACCCACACACCTGGCAATGAATTTGTTCTAGTCACAGCACATGTCAGATTGTCCCTATTATGTAGTTTTAGCTGTCCCTGAGCTTTGGAAGCACCATTTCATCTCCTCGCTCCTTCAGGACCACGAGTGTTAGCAGCTTTTTTCTGTTGCTCATCCCTGGGTGTCTCAGCTCCTTGTTAGCTCCTTTAACCCTGCCCAAACCGCTTTAAATAATCCCTTCATTGGTGTCTAGGAGTAAGCCTTTTTGAGGGTGTCCTCAAATTCCTTCTGGGACCCTTTCTAACATGGGTAGAATTATTCTCCTGTTATGAAAATAAATATTAAATTAATACATTTTGTGAAAATTAATAAAATAGTATGAAACACATTACTGACAGAAATTTAGAGGCTATAAAAATCTAGAGGGAAGAAAAATATTCATCCCTAACCACAGGGCCTCTAGATAACCACTGTTAACATTTTGGTGAATTTTAAACAATTTTACAATTTTTTTATTGTATTTAATTTTTATTTGCATTGTTTTGGTCTCCCTGTGATATTTTAAAACAATATTTCTTATATAAAAAGAAATGTATTCTAGAAAATTTAGAATATGGTGAAAACACAAACAGTATCAAAGTCAAAAGTTCTAAAGCTAAGCTTGGAAAATTTTGTTATATTTTCTTAGAATCTCTCTTTCTTTGGAGTTTAATATAACTCCTACATTACACTACATGATGGTTTTAAAGCATAGTGAATACAGATCAGTTACAATTCATAGAACAAATGGGAAATGAAGAGAGGCTTGGGATAATGGTGACCACTGGTTAGTTTTTATTGCTGCATCATAATATAAAGAAAATTTACCTTAGCTGTTATATTGCAGTTTAAGTTATAAAAATCAGTTATTCAGTTATCTTGATATTAAAATTGCTTCTTTATATGCTTTGTGCAACTCTGCTTTTGTGGACGGGAGAGAAAGACTAGTAATTTCCTTGGTAGTAAACTAACAACCTGTAAATACTATAACCATTGTTAGTGGTCTCTGTCACAGTACAGTCATTGATTTCTCTTCAAACGGATTCCCACACAGCAATGGCAGGAAGGATGTGTCTCAAGAGAATTATCAGATTATGGGAAAAGAAACAAGCTTGCTGAGGGGTAGCTACGTGAAGCAAAGCTCAATTTGTACCTGGGATACATAATCTAAATTTCAGCCCATAAATAAACTGATTCTGAATTAGAGGTCTAAATGAACAATGAAAGACTGTCAGATCTTTTTCTTATATCATAACTCTCCTAAGTGAGGTTTATTAATTTTGATTTTTCCTTGAGTCACTTGGTATATTTTTAAATAACTGTTTCAAAGTGGGTAGGTATATCGGTGCTGTATATTCAAATCTCTTGAATATTTAACTCCCTCTCCGTTGCTTTAAGAGATGAAAGACACCTTATTTGTGTATGTAGTAATTAGGTTTCAATATTTTTTTCTCAAAACTTTAGGTATTTTATAGTTTTGACACAGCATAATGAAGAGGTAAGAGATCAGCAGATTCTTTGTGAATAACACATATTTTCCTGCATATTTGCTTAAAAATTTTGTAAATTTTTTTTTTACTGACAATTTAAGGTAATTTCCAGTAGGTTATTAGATATGGCTTTTTCCTCTCATTGATTTTACCAAGAGTGTAGTTTTATTGAACTCTAATCAATATATATCTTGTATCTGTTTTAACTCAACTTAAAAAAAAAAACATTGCCTTATTATGACTTCATTATGAAACATTCTTTTTTTTAAAACCAGAAATGCATATTGTTGTTGGATTGAATCTCTATATCTACTATTTCCTCAGTTATTTTCCATCTCCTTTTTGTTTTTCTCTTCATTCTCAGGGAACTTTTCAAGGTTGTTTTAAATGTCTGACTGGATTTTTCACAGAATTGAATCTGTTCTTTACTGCCTTTAGTGTGGATTTTAATTCTGCTCTTCTCTTTTGATTTCATTTATAGTATTTCCTTTTCTCCCCCCATATCTCTTTGTATTTTAATTTTGGTCTACATTGTTCTTATTTTTTTTCTGCTCCTATTTCTTTAAGTATTTTGAAGGGAATACTTATTTTGTCTGATTTTCACTTTTTAGAATAAAGTTTTAGCTCGTATTTCCTTATAAAATTTTTTTCATCTTTCATATTGAATTGTAAGTTCTACATTGAATATTATTTTTTCATATCTTCTCCCTTGGTTTCTTGATGACTATTGATAAAGTCTTTTCTTGTTTCTTTTTTTAGTGGTTTCAAAGAACCAACTTTGATATTGTTGAAACTCTCTTTTTATATTCATATTGTATTTGTATTAATTTTATTCCTATTATTTTCTTTCTCTTAAATTATTTGAGTTTATTTTATTGTTGATCTTCTTTCTTAGGATGGACATTTAGACCATTAATTTTCAGCATTTCCTTTTTTCTAATGTAAGGATATACATTTCCCTCTAAATACTGTGCTAGCTTTTCCTCTTGTGTTTAATAAGAAGTTTCTTTTATTAACTTCTAATTCTTATTTTTCATTGTAACTTTTTTTGATGCATGAGTTATCACAAGTGTATTTTATAGTTATCTTGCTGATATTGAATCCTAACTTAGTTGTATTATGGTCAAATTTGTCTTCCTTAATTCATTCCATGATTATTTATTGAGGTTAATTATGTCCAAGGCACTCTTTCAGATGTTAGGATTTCATTAATGTATCAACCAGACAAACTCCTAACTCTTTAGTGCTTATATTCTAAAATGGGGGGAGAGACAGTGAATGTAATTAGAAAAGAGGCATTTTAGAAGGTGGTCAGTGCCATGTAAATTAAAAAGCAGGGTAAAGGAGATGAGCCATGCTGTGTATGTGTGTACATGTTCCTATGTGTGGTGTGTGAGTGTTGTATGTGTTGTGGTGGGGAGATAAGAGTGGTCAGAGAAAGCTATCCCAGGAAGGTAAGATGTGGGTTTATCTTGAAGGACAAAAGGGATTCTTCTCTGGGGAAGAATATTCCAGTCAATGAGAACATCCAAAGCAAAAGCTCTGTGGCAAAATCATGCTTGGCATGTGTAAGGAGCCCAGTGTGACTGTGATGGAGTGACTGAAGCGGGTGGTAGAAGAGGAGATCAGAGAGAATAGCAGCGGAGACACTTAATGTCATTTGGATATTGGTGAGGAAACCCAAGATCTTGATTTATTTTTATCTCATCTTCATGAAAGAATTATTCAAAGAATATTTTATTTTTCAGAAATTATTTACAGAAATGGCTTTACTTTGACTTCCAGGAATAACTGGGTGATTCAAATAGCACGGGATCTTTCAGGTCCTTGTGAAAACTTTGGTAATAATCACTTAATTGGGGTTAAAGAAACTCAAGATTTCACTTTCTTTTAATTCCTTTATGCAGGAATAATTCATTCATTTAGTCAACAAATAGGCTTTCTTTTCAAACTTATTTATATAAATGTTCTTATGCTGACCTCTAGGAGATTTAGAGAAATCCACATGCAGCCATTCCATCTGGTCATTTCGTCTTAGGACTTCAACAGTTGTAACCATAACAACAGATCATTATCCAAATTCTGCTCGAATGATCCCATTCTTCTTATTTATAGCTGAATTCATTACTAGATTATTTTAATTTTTGCCAATATTATCTCACAATCCATCAGATATTTGAAGATAAGTCACAGATTCCCTTCGAGTCATATTTTCTCTGGAGCTTGCATTCTGGACTTTCTGCTGTCCTCACATTCCTAAGCTACCTGGTCTTTCAGATTTCTTCGCCATTTAGTTCACCCTCTTTTAGACAAGCACATTACAATTCTCACCTATCTTTGTAACAGAAATTCTTTGTCTTGAATTTGAATTTTTACTTATTTAAGTAAAACTCCAACAGTGGAGTCACAAAAATGTGACGAAAGCAAATCAATTAGACTCCAGTGTTGACGGTCATGTTGAGTATTTCGGCACATTATGGAAAGGGTTTCCTTCCCTCACAGAAAAGTTCTACAATAGCTATCCCTTCAGCCCTATTGAAATTGATTAATTACTTCAACTTAATTGATTGTGTGCAGTTTCTCAACCTGTGCAAGATCCTAGTAACCAAACTCAGACATGATTCAATGTCTTTCTTTTTGGTTCCACCTGTGTTTATAACTAGCAGGACTCCTGGTGAAAAAGCAAGTGCCCAGTGTGTTGCAAAAGCAAAGAGGCTGGATATTCCCCAGTTTACCTTCCTATTTGTGATATGGATGAAGTTAAGATGAACCTGATGAGGTGTAACTTTCCTGTTCTATTTTTGCCCTGGTGATGAATATCACTTTCCCAGAGTGTCACTTCTGAATATAGGATCTCAGTATAGATTTTCAGTAGCCTGTGTGTTTGCTTGTTGCTCTTTTGATTTTGGCACTGTTGTGGTGTTTAGTTGTGCTGGAAATCTCAAGCCTGAGAAACTTCTCAGACATTTGGAGTCATTAAGAGGTTTAAAATACAGGAGAGGCATAACTGAGTGGATTGCTCACCCCTCCTGTGGTGGCTGCTTTGGTATTGCAAATACCAGGGACTCAGGTACGGAGGAGAGAGGGTGGCACTAGGTGGTTTCTCCTTGTTATAGTTTTGCTGGGTCTTGGTCTTGTCGAGGAATTCACAGAGATGAGAGCTTTCCAAACTCTGAGAAGAGAAGAGCAAGGATGGGAGGGGAAGCCCTACCTTTCCTATAACCAGACCCTTAGTGTACTCCTTAGATCTGGAAAATGGCCTGACACTTCCTGGTAGTTCCATTGCTCTGCCCCCTCCTGCGTGGGGTCCCCTGGCACTGGCAGAGGCAAGTATGTGTGTGTGTGGGGGAGTGAGAAGGTCAACCCCTCTGGGGAGACTCACACTCTGACAGCGAGTGATGTGGTTCCTAAAGGACCCATGATGGAGGCTTGGCTTCTGCTCAGCAGCTGCCACACAACCACACTGCTGCTTCTCCCCACAGCCTCAGGGGAGCCCCGCTCCAGGTTTGTGCCACTTCACTGACTCCAGAAACTCTATGTTTACATGATGGGGAGTGAGATAAGTGTGTTTATCAACCACTAGGCTTGGAATGAGAGTCTTCCCCTTGTGGGAATGCCATCAATCACTTCTCAGGACTGACCTTTTGTGGTAGTTCCTCTTGTAAATGATATTTTGCTTTTCCTGATTGCAGAACAAAATGAAAGCGCCATAATTAAGCATGTGGTGAACAACGAGCAGTGGCCATTTGCATTCCCAGCCCTCTCCAAACAGCATTCTGCTGTAAGGTGTAGGGGTAGTGACTTTGGGAAAGATGAGATAGATTGGGAATTCCTTTGGACTTCCTGGTTACAGTTAGCCAAGGGATAGTAGAGGATATGACACTTGACCTCAAATACTGCTCTAGATTTCTGCCCAGGGACCTGCCATACCTCAGTTTATGCCAAACCATTTAAGTAGAAAACCCAATGGAAGCCTCTTGTGTTCATACCATACAATGTGCAATGGAGCCTAAACACACCACTTGCATTCCAAAATTGGAACAAAAGGGCATTGATTCTCTTTCCTAAGTGGCTACAAAGCATTCTCAAGAACATTTGGAAGCAAAATTATGTTGATCTGACTTAGGAAAAAACCAATGGGTTGTTTTTCTGAGAAAGATGAGAGGCCATCACTTCTTTACACACCCCCTCCATCTTCTCTGGAAATAGACAGCCCATGAGAACATCATCCCTTGTACTTATTAATGGTATTTCTGGGCTGCTCCTATTAAATGAATTGTTTTGAGGTCAACATGAAACACTCACTGGAATGTAACAAAAACATCAAAATAGAACAGCCCTCTTTGTGATCATTAAGACAATGTTAAAAAGGGAGAGATCTATACTATTGACCCAACTTTGATATTTTCTGCTTTAGTTTAGGGTCATCACCACAAATCTCAGTTACTAAACTCATTACATGTTGCAGAGGCTCCCTAAGCTGTGTGATTAACAATCTTTTGATTCGAAGCATCACAAATAGTATATTACTCTCTGCTGCATGAGAAATACAGCCACCAGGGCCAGCCAGTGTCATCTGCAGACCAGCACAGTGACTTCTTCTTGGTGAGCCCCTTCTGACCAATTCTCGGATCCTGAATCTTTTATGACTTCAGTTGTGCTGAGTGACAAATAAACGTTGATGACAGTATTACGGGTTTTTCTTCCTTATTGGTTTCAGGTAGGTGCCATTGAGAATCCTTCTCATGACCAAAGAGGAATGCTGAGGCAGGCCATGATCATAAGCAACTCTAGGTGGCTCATCTGTCACCACTCACATCTTCTCTATAACCTGGAGGTTAAAACATCTAACTCATAACAACAACAAAGACAATAGCAATAACTGCTATTTTTTGAGTATAATTACGTGATTGTAATTTAATGGTCCCCCAATACTGTGCAGGGAGCTTCCTCTTTGAAAGTCAGGTTATATTACAATATCCTAAGGCTTGTTTTGGTATCTCCTGAAGGAGTTGGACATCATCGATGGAAGAGCCTGATTTTAGCCAGGAAAACGAGAATTTGGAAGGTAGACCCTGGAGGGACTGGAATGGGAAGACTTGCAGACTCTCTCACTGCCTTATCCTCTTGGATTTAGACTTTGAAAATAGGAAGATAGCCATTTGATTGCGGTTCTCTGCTCATAGGTAGGATGGGACCCAGGTTCTGGGTGCCTCAGAAAGCAAGCTGTATCCTGTAAGTAGATCATCAAAGTGTGTGCTTTGTGGAGTTTTGCTTGTTTTCTTATCTCTCTTCTCTCCTACAATTTGAGATTCTTGGCAAAAAAAAATGTACTGTTATTTTATAAACTATCCTTGAATTATACAATAGACTATTAAAGGAAAGATTTTGTTTACCCAATTGGTCCAAGACTTAAAGAAGAAACCATGCCTTCTTGAAGTCAGGGTAATCATAATAGCAGTTTCAGCAAAGAATACCAAAAGAATGGTGATTTGGGCTGCAGGTCCATATACTCCTTTGGAAATTGTCTTAGGAAACTGCCTTAGGAAATTGTCTCTTTGGAAGTCCTGGTCTTTATTTTATTAATGATCGAAAATAAAGGAAATATAAAAAAATCCTATGTTACAGATGAGGAAACTGAAGCTTAGAGAGGGTGAGTGTCATTCTGGTAAAAAGGCAACTAAGCCAAAGCAAAGGTGGAACTCGGACCCGTGTTAGTCTGATGACAAAGCCCATATTACACACATGATAACACCCTTTCGTGGCTTAGAGGAGAGGCTCTAACTTGGCTTGACCCAAAAGAGAAACCTGTATTTCCTCCTCACCATACTATCCAACAGCCTCATACCACACACATGTAAACTACACAGACTAGATTACTCTCTATGGTCACCATGGCCGAGGGGTGACTGGGATGCTGCCAAACAGGGAGACCAATGTGTGACCTAAGGACCAAAACTCAGCAGCTATGACAGTATTTCTGGGCAAGCTAAAGAAGGCATCCTTGTAATGTTTTCCAGCTGACAGTTAGTACTCAACCAATGTTTATTAAATTGAATAGAAGTTTCCAAGTTTGGTGTAAACCTAAGGAAGCTCTTTCATGTGCATTGTACTTTGGCTTTTCTAAGCACTTGCGTATCCATTATCTTATGTGAACTTCAGTAAACATCTATGAAAATATCCCCACTTTGCAGAGGAGACAACCTAGTTTCAAGAAGACTTGAGACTATCCCAAGTTCAGAGTACACATCAGTGTTAAATTGGGGCCAGGAATCAAGTTCTAAAGCTTGTGGGGCAATGTGTTTGTCATTTCTTCCTGAACATTTCCAATTGGTCTTTAAATGTCTTGAATTGAGAGAAGAGAGCCAATATTTCTCTAAGTGCTGAGTTCTCTTCTTAAAAAGAGGGACTGGTGACAATGGAAATGATGATGGTGATGCCAAATAGTTCTGTGTTGAACTATTAATGCATATCTTTGTATTCTCGCCAGAATTCTCCTGATACTTGATTTCCTCTGGCTGTCTGAGATCTGGAAATGTTAGCCCACCCTAGAGCAATGTAATCATGGGGTGGGGGCATACACTTTCCACAGGATTTTATTGTAAAGTTCCTAAATATGGCTGGTAAATATGGCTCCTAAATATCCCTAACACCGACAGTGCTTTCTTTAAGATTGGGTATTTTTATGACTTGAGGAAGGGCTGGTTGCCTTTTTTTGGTTGTAATTTTAGATCTATTCAAAAGTTGACTTCTAGCAAAGCAGGAAAATTATAGTTGTAGGTGATTATGTGCCTGGGAGTTCTTGCCTAAAAGACATCAAGAGTCACGGTTTTGGAACCCAAGCAAGCTGAACCGAACAGAGAGAGTTATTGAGTTGGGGACTCCAAAGTTCAGATACACAATGTTTGAAGTCAATAAAACTTCCCCTTGATCCTTTTTACTCAAAGCATGGTTCTTAGAACAGCAGGATTGGCGTCACCTGGGAATTTGTTAAAAATTGTGCCCCTCTCAAGACTGCTGAATCAGCATCTGCATTTTAGCTAGATCCCTAGGCGATTAACATGCATATTACAGTTTGGGAAACCCTTCCTTGATATTGTGATTTATAGTAAGAAATATATACTTGGTCCTTGTCCCATTTCTGACACAGAGCTCCTAAAACCCTTGGAATTTCCTGTGAGGAGATCAATAAAATGTCTTGTGTTATGCTAATGCGATGACTTTTGGAAAGACCTAGGGAGAGGGGCTGGTTGTCAAGAAAACCCACAGAGTGATTAGAGGGTTGGAACTTTCAATCCCACCCATGACCTTGGCAGAGGGGTAAGGGGTTGGAGGTTGAATCAATCACAAATGGCCAATGATTTAATCACTTATGCCTATGTAATGAAGCCTCCATAAAAAAACAAATGGAAGGGTTCAGAGAGCTTCTGGGTTGGTGAACACATGGAGGTGCTGGGAGAGTGACACACCTGGAGAGTGCATGGAAGCTCTGTGCCTCTTCCCACATACCTCTTCCATCCGGATGTTCATCTGTACCCTTTATCATATCCTTTTATAATCAACCGGTAAACTTAAGTAAACTGTTTTCCTGTGTTCTGTGAGCCATGCTAGCAAATTAATTGAACCTGGGGGGCGGGGGGGGTGAAGGGAATCTCTGATTTATAGCTGATTGGTCAGAAACGCTGGTAACAGCCTGGACTTGTGATTGGCATCTGAAGTGGGGGAAGTCTGGTGGGACCAAGCCCTTAACCTGTGGAATCTGATACTATCTCTCAGTAGATAGTGTCAGAATTGAGTTGAATTGTACGACACCCAGGTGGTGTCTTAGAATTGGTGGGGTGGGGAGAACCCTTCACACATTGTAATTGGGTCCCAGAATCATTCGCTTCTCAAGACAGTCTTAGGGGATACTGTACTAGTCAGGGTTCTCCAGAGAAACAGAACCAATAGGAATACATATATATACACATATTCCTATTATATATAAATACGTATATATATATGCACGCACATACAGACATGCTCGGAAATAGTGTTTAGCCAAATATACGAGCATCCTGTGATCCAGTCAAGTTGACACATAAAATTAACCATCACAAGATACCAAGGTACCTGACTGTATCTGCTTTGAATTAAGAATTACATTGTTGCTCTTACAGAACAAAGAATGTAAGCTATCAGCCTCCATTTATTTAGAGCCAAGGACATTGCTAAGTGGGTGTTAAAGTTGATTGGAGGTTATGTTGGTTAGTTAACGTAAGCTTGAAGTTACAGTTCCAGATAGCCAGCCATGTGGTCCACTGACCAGTAGCATTGGCATCACATGGGAGCTTGTTACACATGCAGAATCTCAAGCCTACCTCAGTCCTACATATTATATCAGAACCTGCATTTTAACAAGGTCCTCGGGTGATTTGTTTGTACATTAAAATGTGAGAGACACTGCTGTTGCTCAATCCAACCGGAAGTGCCTGTCCCTGTTCTTTACCTAAGTGAGGAAAATGTATTAGGGTTCCACCACAGGCTCTTTTTGTGGTGGATTCTTCTGGTGGTGTTCCCAAGTGAAGAAAAATAACCAAACACCCTATGAAGCAGTGGTTCTCAAACTTGGCTGCACGTTGGAATCACCTGGAGAGTTTTAAAAGCAGCCTAATGCCTGGGACCCGTTCCCTGATAATCTGATTTTCTTGGTCTTAGGCTGGCCTGGTCTTGGAGAAGTTTCCAGCCTTTGCAGATGAATATAATATGTAGCCAAGCTTGGACACCACTACTGTAACTGGAGCACGGAAGCTCTTCTTCAATCTAGCTGCAGATCTGAAGTGAAGCATTTGAATGCTCATATGTGTTTTTCTTAACTCTGAAGCTCATCTTCAGGATGTAGAGAAAATGTGGGCAGCTTGTGGGACTGTGGGAAGAAAGGTTGAAGAACACGGTGAAGGAGTGAGGCATGCACGGGGAGGACAGGAAAATGAAGCCTGATCCAAGTTATTTTCCATAAGCATGGGCTCACATCCTCAGTGTGATTCTGGTTTATTCCCAATGGCGGGAAATACCAGCTAGGAAGTCAGGTTCTGTAAAATTTCCAAGCTGAGAGGGGCACAGGGAAACCACTTGGTGCAGTTCCTGTTTTAATTTGATGAGTATCTACTCGTCCCAGCTCTAAGTAATGAATCTTCCTTTAAAGGTCACAGAGACTTTACTTGTAACAGTCTCATTTGTTCTCTCTCGTGCTGCCATTTCTTTTTCTTCCTCCCTCCTTCCCTCTGGCTTCCTTCTCCTTTGAACACACAATTATTAAGCACATTCTGTATGCTTGGATGTAATTTGTCATTTTCCTTTGATTATGTGTACATTGTGTTTTTCTGAACCCTTTTAAACTCACATTCCTTTTAAAGTTTTGTGTCTAAAATGTAATCCAGAACTTGAAGGACAGTCTAGAAAAGAGAAATAGAGAGGAAAGTTTGACTTCTGTGCCTAGGATGTTTGTATTTAGCTTGTGGACAGAGAGCTTGGAACCCTTGTTTATCTTCCCTTGTTCCAAAGTGACCCATTAGATAGTCAGTTCATTTTGCCAAGATCAGTTCGAATTTTATTCCTGTCCTGTGGAGGTATTAGCAAATCTGCCTAACTTAGTATATAGTCTGCAAATTTGATGAGCACATTGTCGATTCCTTCATCTCAGCCATCAATAAAGATATTGGATAGGCAATAAAGATATTGAACCCTGTCATACTCTGGGAGAAAGGCATGGGTGTTTACAATAACACTTATGACCCAAGCAATCCTGCTGATTGAACTCCAACTTTCTTCTCAGAATCAAGCATCAAGCTCTTGGGGATTTTACTTACCGGGAACTTCAAATGTCACTAGAACTGGTGTCAACCAGTCCCCTATTCTCTCTGCCCTTTTGATATCTCATGCGCTTCCAACCACTCTCACTGGAGCCTACTGTCCTTCATTTTCATCCTCCACTGACTAGGTCTTTGTCTGTATTCACAGTTTGGGCTCTAGACCATGTCAGTGTTAAAACATCTGCATCTTGTCCTTGATATCTTGTGATTTCTAGCCACCACTGTTTCCACCATAACGTTTCCTCCTCTCCAATTCATACTGCCCTTCATGTCATAAAATTCAGTCCCTGCAGCTCATTTGGAAAGCAGCACAGGATGCTGTTTTGATTTTGGTAGGTGTACTGAAGCATCTTTGTCAATGACAAAGAGAGGAGTGGGCTTTAGTTATTTTAAATGCTTGGAATATAATTCCTTACACCTGTGGTGAGATAGCAGCTTGAATGAACTTACTTTTGAGGTTTACCATAACAGTTCCCTGACTGGGGTATGGAAGTAGTGCTCAGAATATTTCTGAGGCAATGATTCTTCATTCTGAAATGTCAGTTAGTCAGCAGCCTGTGGCAAAGCCTCTTCTCAGTACTTCCTCTTTGTTTGGCCTTAGATTATCCCTTGACTTAGAAATAAAATGCCAGTACAGTTAATAATGAAACTGGTGGGGAGACATAGAGTCATTTGTCTCCATAGAGTGAAACAAAAGTCTGTACCTGCCCAAACGAACAGATGACAGTCCTTCTCCTGTGTAAGAACTTTTGCTCATCATTGGACATCCAGGAAACTTTCAGTTTTTGCTTTAATTTTAAACCACCCATTTGAAAAACCAATCATAGCTGGAAACAAAGACAAATGATGTGCATCCCTCTAGACTTTGAAATGGGCACCCTGCCTTTTCTCTGGTCCTGTAACTACACACACTCATTCTCCTACAGTAAGCTACGAATCTCTTCACTGTTCTCTGTGTAGAAAATGCTTATTCCAGTCCCCAAGGCTTTTTACCTGTTAAAGTCAATACCCGGAAAGCAACTTCCCCACCCACACCTCTTTAGCTATCTAAATTCTACTACCAGTCGTGTCCTCTAGATCTTCCTTCCTCTGATCATTGACTGCTCAGGGAAAACATCCTTACCCTACATAGCTTTCTTCTCCTTACTCTTCTTTGTCAGACACTTGAACACTTAGTGATGATCTGGCTGTAACACCTGCTGTTTGTTCGTTCAGTCACTCATCAACAAATTATTATTGAGCCTCCACTATATGCCAAGGATTGTAATAGGATCCATGGCAAGATGGTAAGCAAAAATGAATGTGCACCTACCATCATAGAACTTACAGTCTGGTGAAGGACACAGACATAATTGCAAATAGTATAAAATTGAGAATGATTTAAATACTTTTCAAAGAATAAATATAGGGTGCTTTGAGAACTTACAGGATACTTCCCCCCGACAAAGTAATTTTTGAGTTGAAATTGAAAGCATAATCAGGAATTATTTAGGAAAAGGGTAGGGGAAGGGTAGACTATTCTTACCTTGGGGAACATAAAGCTCCACAATGGAAACGAGAAGATGAATGTGCTTCGGAGAGTGGGGTGTGTGCACTGTAGACGAGGCTGCAGAAGTGGCAGGGCCCAGGCGGGTCCTGTCTTGTAGACCCTGCGAAGAATTTTGGTCTTTATTCTATGAGCAATCGAAACCATTGAGGAAACCATGGCGGTAGCGTTGTTTTGCAAATTTCACTCTGGGGCTATCGGAGAAAAGAATAGACAAGAGCAAGAGTTTGGGGAAGATTTTGGGAAGATCATTTAGTAAGTAATTGCTGTAATCCAGGGAAGAAATGTTGGCACCTTCAGGGTGATAGTGGTGGAGACAGAAGGGTGGAACCATATAGGAGGTAAGATGAATAAGACTCTGTGATGGCATGGGTGTGGGAGTTAAGGAGAGGAAGAAGCCAAGGATTGTTCCAAGGTTTCTGTCATGCACAATAGTTGGAAGGTGATGTTATTCATGGAAAAGACTAAAAGAGAACCATATTGGAGAGGGGAAGATCATGGTTTGGTCTCTATGCTGTTGAGTTTATTGTATTTTTCAGTCATATAAATGGAGTTCAATGTATGGGTCAGGAGTTCTGAGGACAGAGCTGGACTAGAGCTATCAATATGGGAAGTTTAGATGTGCAGAAGGCAAGTGAAGCTCTAGATGTGGGTAACAGTGCCCAGGAAAAGAGGGTGAAATGCTTGCAGATTTAACCATTGTACAATTCTATTCTATTCTTTTTTTCTACCCTTCACTGTACAGAACACAAGCCTGGGTTCATTCATTAAGTTTAATTAATATTTACAATATGCTATGTTAGTCTATGACTATTTTTACAATGTTTATTAGTTATTTTACAATATTTTAGTTAATATTTGTAAGACAATATGCACTATTCACCAGTCTTTGTTTAATTTTCATAGCTTTTTGTAGATGTGATTATTTCCATTTTAGAGATAAAGAAACTGAAATTCAGAGGGATTAAGAAAATATTTAACTCAGACAACTAGGGAGTACAAAGTTGGATTAGAAACCAGTTTTTTTTCTTTTCAAATGTTCATCCTAAGCTTCTGCCTATAAAAGCCAACCAAAGGAGATCTCCGTAAACACTTGTCTGTTGATTGATTGATGCCAGATAAATTAAACATCTGAGAATTAGTAAACATTACTGATTTTCCATTTTTCTAATCACTAGCTGTGAAATAGGCCTCATTCTCGGGTCCACCCGATACAAGCTCCTGTCTCTGGATTAGGAAATTGTACAGAGCATGTCAGATGTGGTGTTGCCAACATGACCAAAAAATAGGTGGCCCTGGGACTTAAAAGTGTTTAAAAGAGCACACAAACAACTATGCTCCTCTCCAGCCTTCATGAAACACTCCCAAATGTGTGACGCAAGTGTACTCGAGGTAATAAAAATTCACACAGAAAGAGCATTTCTTGGAATTTATATGTTCATAGGGAGGAACATGGAGGAAAGATAACTATATGAGTTGGCTCGGGTACCATAACAAAATACCATAGACTGGGTGGCTTAAACAACAGAAATATATTTCTTACAATTTTGAAGCTAGAAGTCTGAGATCAGGGTGCCACCATGTTCAGATTCTGATGAAGGCTCTCTTCTTGGCTTGCAGGTGGCCACCTTCTCACTGTGTCCTAACTTGGCAGAGAGAGAGAGAGCTCTCAGGTGTCTCTTCTCATAAGGACACTAATCCCGTCATGGCAGCCCCACCTTCATGACCTCATCTGTAACTAATCACCTCCCAAAGGCCCCATCTCCAAACACCGTCTTATTCGGACTTAGGGCTTCAACACAAGAATTTCAAGGGGACACAATTCAGTCCACATCAGTGATGAACAGTTCCCGAGACTGAGGAGTTCCCAGAATGTGGAATTTTAGTGCTAAAATTAGAATAGTCCTGGCAAAGCAGAAGAGTTGGTCACCTCGCATGGAAGGGAAATCACTTTTTTCTCAGTTATTCAGGAAAAGCCTCATGGAAGAAGTGGAATTTCAGTGGTTATTGAAAGGACAGAAATAATTAAGAATGGTACTGAATTGGGAAAAGGATAAGTGATACAAGCTGCCAGCCAGATTACCAGGAACATTAATCCCTTCAAGTCTATTAATGAGAAGCTATTAAGATATAACCCTGAGGAGTTATGTGTACTTTTCCCAGGGCCTTCCAGAGACAGTGACTGAATTGTTATAGTATGCCTTTCCGATATTCCAGGGGGAGTTTCTAACCTGGTGACTGGAGAACTGGGTTCTTGGAAGTTGAAGAAGTGAAATATTTTTTGCCTACTTTTTCTCTGCCTTTTCGCTAAATCAGTCCTATTTAAAAAAGAATGTAAGATATTTTTGCAAAAATGCTGTAAACTGCTACCTGTAAGACAGGATATTATATAATAAATGTTACCTGATATTCTACGAAATGAGTTATTTGCACACGAAAAAGTATGGTGTCCACCAAAATAATTATAAAGCCTCCAAGAGCAGGACCCTGTGGTCTCTATATGTAAGGACTTTGACTTCTCATTCATCTCTAGTTTATCGTCAGTGCAGATGGCCAGTGCACGCATGGAGTCGGTACTGAAAATAAACACTTGCCAAAAAGACATGGAAATGCTGCCTGTTCCATACAAAGGCATCTTGACAGGCGCCATATGCAAAAGTGAAACTAGGGAGCGTGTCCACATAGGTGGATTCAGTAAGTCCCTATTTTGGCGGATGTCTCTGTCCTACCTTACCTGTTCTTTTCCTCAATGCTTCCAGGCTAGACTATATTATATTTCCTGATGTATAGTCTTGCAATAATCAAAGTATTATGATTTATTGCCCCAAAGTTGCTTTTTAAATGTCCAAACAAGTACAATATGAAAGAGATGCTTTTCTGTCATAAGTCACCAATGTCTTTTTAAAAAATGACGGCCAAATGCAAAGTTGTTATGGTGTCATAAAGGTCTTTGTTTTGTATGTTTGTTTTAACAAAGAATTATAAATTATTAACTCCAGAAGCAATCTCACAAGTCCTTTGTGCAACATCCTTATTTTTATAATCATGGGAAACTTGTGCCTTCCTCCACACTACGTATCTGGTTGGTGGTAAGCCCAGTATTAAATGCAAATTCACCTGGATCCTATTCTACAACCGTTCTGTTCTCACATGTCCATCTCTGTATTTACGGGAAAACTTCAAATGGCCCTCTTCTGTTCAAGGGAAGATGATTGCCTAGTTGGTATGGATGGAAGAGGCTCATTCACTAAAAGTAGCAATGGAGTTGGAGGAGGGAGTTTCTACTCTGTGGCTGTAGGGGCACAAAAACTAGAGGAGCCAGTGAAGGTAAGGACAGAGTGGGGAGCCAGTGGTCAATAAACCAGTCCTAATGGGGTAGAGCTGAGGTTTGAGAGCCAAAAATCTGAGAGACGAGGGATTAGATTAATGGATAATCAGATTAGTGGATAATATACAAGACAGAAATAACCTGGGAAATTGCTTGGCAAACCACTGTTGTCTGAAGCCAGCTTTTGTGCTGGCTGCTAGGCAGGGGATGAGTGGGCCAGCTCATTTAAAGGGCCAGCCCAGCACAGACATGACTAAAAGGAGAATACGCATGGGCACAGAAGGGAGTGTTGATTTTACATTGCTTCTGGAATAAGAGGGCAGTTGGATGAAGTAGAAAGGGAACACGGGCTTTGGAGTCAAATAGACCTGGGTGAAACCTCTGCTACCTTGCTTATTAGATGCATGGCTCTGAGTGGGTGATTGCACCTCTCCGAGCTTCCTTCCCTCCTTTGTAAACCGGGGTTTATGATATCCATCTGGGTGAGTTTGTGCTGCTGACATCCCCAGCACATAATGGGATTTCAGCTTAGCGAATGCAGGTTTGTTTTTCTTCACACATCTCTCCTCTCACTTTCTCACCTCACCATTCTTTCCCTCTCTTCCATATAGCTTCTATCTCTGAAATGTACAGCTCTGAAAGATCAGGTGAATAGTGAAGCAGATCTCTGATATTAAGGGAATTCCTTGTGACTTTCAGTGAATGAGCCATCAATGGGTAAAAAATGGCCAAAGCATACGATTGCGTCTGCCTGTTAGCAGGGCTGGAACTGTACGTGTGTGTGAACATGTGTGTGTTTTCTGCGTCCTATGTGTTAGGTCTTGAAGCCCCTACCCTGTGTGGAGAGACTTAACGTGACCAAACACTCAGCAGAGGACTTGGTGGTCTGTGACAAGATTAGCCTTCCTACACCCTCCCTCTCCCCCACTGAAGAAGCCAACGTGCACTTCCAGGATCCCACGGGTTCTTCTAAAGCCCCTTCACTCCCACCCTGGTGGTTGCCAGAATTTCCCTTCTATCTCAGGACCACAAATTTTCTCTCTGTCACCTGAACTTTCTATATTTCTCCATGACTTGCTCATCCTAATTCAATCCCTTGACCTAGAATTATTGAATATCCACTAAAAGCCCAGTATTGTATAAGGGATTTGCAATAAAAAGATAACCAAAATCAATACTGTTCTAGTTTTCAAAGAGTTGATAATCCAGGAGGAAAGTCAAGTACTTCATCATTCACTCTGATAGCACTTACATTAGTTTGTAGGGCTGTTGTAACAAAATACCACAAACTAAGTGCCTTAAACAACAGAAATTTATTGTCTCATGGTTCTGGAGGCTACAAGTCTTGGAGGCTACAAAGTGTTGGCAGGGCCATGCTCCCTCTGAAGGCACTGGGGAAGGATCTGTTCCAGGCCTCTCTCCTAGCTTCTGGTGGTTGCTGGCAATCTTGGACATTCCTTGACTTCTACATCACTCCTATCTCTGCCTTCATCTGCACATGGCTTTCTCCCTGTGTGTGAACCTCTGTGTCTCAATTTCCCCTTTTTATAGGGACACCAGTCATATAGGATTATAGACCCACCCTATTATGGTATGACCTCATCTTAACTAAATAAACCTGCAACAGTCTTTTTTCCAAATAAGGTCACATTCTGAGGTACTGGGGGTTAGGACTTCAACATATGAATGTTGGGGGGAGGGCACAATTCAACCCACAATGGTGTTCAATGAAAATTAAGATAGGAGAAATCCAGGGTTCTGTGGGAAATTTCTCTATTCTCTCTACTTTCCTAAATCGTACGTATTCCATACGGTCTTCCTCCTCCTCGCTCCTCTTCTCCACGGCGACCTTCCCACTTCACCCCGTGACTCTTCCTGGGGCCTGTGCCTTCTTTCCTCTACTAGATTCTAAATTCTGTAAAAGTAAGAATGCATCTTCTTTCCTTTCGACTGTCTCAGCAGCAATTAATCACCAAAGCCAGCATGCTTATTGGAGTTGGTGACTCGTTGACTTTCCAGCATGGAGCAGAGTGGTGCCAAACAGCAGCCTTCCCTGCCCCTCACTTCTGTCCTCTCACCAGTCTGTATCCTGCAGCCCTGGCTCCTCTGAGTCATAAAGCCAACAGGAAATATCTCAGGAAACATAGGCTCCTCCAGAACCCTACCCTGCAGCAGGGACACTGAAGAGAGTGTTGGAAAGAGGAACAAGCAAATGTCTCAGCACCTGGACCACTCCCTGTGAAAAAAGCTGCAACACAGCAGCAAATTACATCCTTCATTAATGAAAAAAGACAACCTCACCAGAGATCCTAACGATATCCTTAAAAATCACAGGGTGTACATACAGCACTCACGCTTTTAGCAGGAATATCAGATCCAGGAATATATTCACAGAGCTCTTAGTGTTTTGACACATAACACAAAATGAAAAGAAAAAAAACCATATGCATCTTCATTTGCATCTTTAAAAAATCTGAGAAAAATATATGTACTTAATCCACATATAATATTCATGTATTGTATAGAATATTGAGCCTGATTACAAACTTATGCTTCTGTGACCTTTTTGAATAAATGATTGGGTTTTGTGGACCTGAGGTTAGAGATTCTGGATGCTCCTACGGCAGCAAAGCAGATGGTGCATTAATAATGGGGGTATTAGGAGGATAGGCTTCCCAATTCCAGTGTATTCATTAATACACTTTAGACAGTCTAATTGCTTCCTGAAACACTAATTGAAAGAGGTTCATTTGCAAATGCCTAGGTTCTAATAATATAAATCTGGCACAGTGCCACAAAAGCCCCTTAAATACCATTATAAGATGAATTGTGGCATTTAAATAAAGGCAGCTACATTTTTTTAAATAAATCGGTACAGTGACATATAATATATAAAATTTTTTCAGAGTGGGGAAAAGAAAGTACAAGTAGGTGCTGAATCCTTCCAATACTGGGGTTTATGAAACACTCACCAACGACATGCAACCGAGCCTTGGGATTGTGAACACCTGGTACACTCTGTGACTTCAGCAGCACACAGCAGAATGTTCTCGTTTACATAAACTCATTTCCTAGAGGGATAGCTATGGAATCCGTTATTTCAAGAGAATATGTGACTAAACGTTGTTACACCTTTGAAGGAAGGATTTTCCCCTTAGAATCCTTCTGCCTACTGACCTTCCTTAAATTGTATTTCATGCCTTTATAGGCATATTGATTCTACACACACTTTCCCAGTATTTACCAACTAAAATGCTGAGCAGTTAGGCTAAGAATATGGAAGCAGTTTGCTTCCATGTGAAAGAAAAATACAGATTGATCAGCACCTAGATTTTAGTAATTCTCAGTTTCTTTTGGTGGAGTAACTTTATTCACCTAATGGACAGGAGTGTTGGATGGATTGCTTATTGGCTGGTGAAGATATGGGTAAGCTTTGAACTTGTTGTTAGATAACAGTGATCAGAAGTTCCATATCTTCCACCAATGAGTGGGACCTTTGATGGTTTCCTTTACTTATGGAGCAAGATGCTTTACATAAATTATCGTTGAATCGGCTTCCAAGAGGTGAGGTCAGTTTGGTGTGCAGGGTTGTTTTAGGAATAGTTGAAGTCTGCTTAGAGGAAAGCCAAGTGAGACCCAAGCACAAATGTAAGGTCTGGCTTGCTATCCAACTGGCTGGGAAGTTAAGAGTGCACCTGTTCCTTTTTAAGCAGACAAGGGACATTGAATATGAGGCAGAAGGGCCTCCTGGAGCCTTTGAGAAAAGGCAAAGAAACTACTTTATATCGGGAACTACAGACTTTAGGGGGGAAACGGTTTCCCTCAAGAAAATAAGAAACAACTTGTGGCTTCCAAATGATCTCTCAGTCCTGTTGATTGCTGTCCAGGAGTGAATCTTGCTCGCATTGCTACTTTAACTCCTACCTGTGGTAAAGACCAGCTGGCTTCTGATCGTATATATGGATTAATGTACACGATTTCTGCCATGCACATCAATTTATGATTATGCTTTCAAGTTTATTGTGCCTTTAATGCCAGTTATAATTTAAAAGTTACATTTTTTAGAGGAAAATTCAACTTTTTATTTAAAATATTTTAAATATAAATAATAAAAATGATCTTATCTCTACCTGTCTCTTCACTCCATCAGCCCTAATATCCTTGAAGACAGAGATTATGATTTAAACCAGATATTCTATATAGTACTTATCCAAGAAGCAATTATTACAAAATAACTTCTTTTATCCTCTTCTTATCTCATCTTCTGTTTTCTTACTTCTCTTTCTTTCTCTTGCCTTATCCCAAGGAGTGATCACAAGTAGACAGTAAATTTTGATTGAATTGAATTGAATCAAACTGGAGATAAATATTCTTTAGAATGAATTGAAAGAAAATTGGCTGTACTTCGGTCCAGGCTAGAGATGTATGAAGTCAAGGTGTCCCTATGTTTGATTTAATTGCTGAGCATGTGGAGCTATTGGTTTAACATGCTGCAAAAGGACAAACTTTGAGGGAGATGATTTAGCTCCCCAGGTTTAATTAATTTTCATGTAATCATTCTTGGACCAGAAGGAAAATAGGACCCTTCTGGTCCACTAAAGCCAACATACCTTTTGTATGTCTAAACGTCTTCACTTCACCCCTATTTCTTTCACTTTAGATATGGCCCCTCATACCATATTTCACTGCATACCCACAGACCTCAGGCCAGGCTCATCAACAAGGCATGTCCCCATATAATGCCTCTCCCTCCTCATCCCTTTCTTCACTCCCCAACTCAGTGAACTTGGAAATCTCAGAGTTATTCTCAACTCCTCCCCTATCTCATCATACCTTGATCTCAGTGGCCACTAATGTTTGCCTACCCTGTCTCCTCAGCTTCTAATTGGCTTTCCTGTCTTCTACCTCATCCTCTCCTCGTCTGTCCTTCACACAGTTTCCTGAGTGAAATTTCTAAACTTAAAGTCTGATCCAGTCACTCTCCTGCTTGAAGTCTACAAGACAAAGTTCAAATGCTTTAGAAAGGTGTTCTCCCTTCACAGCTGTCCAGATCTTTCTCAGTGGTAGAGTTCCGATCTCCACTCCAGGTGAGGTCATTCTCTCTTCTATGCCTCTGTAAAGCATTTTGAGTCACATAGCCTGTGATTACTTATTTATTTCTCCATCTCTCTAGTAATCAGCCCTCAGATGGAGAGTCCCTATTTTGGTTTTCTTTTAAATTTTTCTATCCCCAATTACAAAAGATTGGCATATAGTAGGTGCTCCATAAACGACTATTGACTGTAATGGAATATAACAGGAAGGCAAACAGTAGCTTTGATTTTTGGTAAGAAAAAAAACTTAAGCAGAATAGGAACCATAAGGTGTCAAATTAGAGGGATCAAAAGCACCTCAGATTGCAAGGTATTATGCTGAATATTTTAGTGCTCCATCCATTCAGTCATATCTGTACTACAGAAACCAGGCTATTGATACCTGAGATCCGTATGATGTTGTGGCTCAGACCTTCATAGCTCTGCTGTGTAGAGTATCTAGCTGTTGTAGAAATGTATGTGCTTCTGCACTTATATACATGGATATATGTCTGTGTATTTCCAAAGACTGAGGATACATCTTAAAATATATAAACAGTGACATTTTAATGAATATAAAAAAGTTACTCAGGTAGATTACTTGATATCAAGTGTACTTTTTCAACTTGCTGAATACTATCAGATCAGAATTAAAAAGCCTCAATTTACCTTCCTTAGGAAGATATATCTGTAATATAACACAGTCCCGTAAGTGATGTATTGTTTGCTAATGAGAAGTTCACCTGATACTCTTTTAGATAAGGACCCTGGGAGAAGAGAGTTAAACGAACTAGATCCTAGACCTTAAGGAGCACAATACAATTAGATGATTCTCTGGCAGGGCAAGGAAAGAGAGGGGGAAAGGCGAAGATGACAGATTATGAGCCAAGTTGTGACTACAAGCATGTCGCTCTTATTTGATTTTGAGAAAATATCTATTCTGAGATTGTCTCTTATAACTGGTAATTAGTGAAAGCGGATTCAAGTGATAAGGAGGCATTTAAGCAAGGATAAGGGTAAGGTAAGGGGGCAGTGTTTCGGGTTAGATACTGTAGGGTAAGGACATCCTGGGTTCTCGTGGCAGATCTAAAAGTGTCAGCTCTAAAGAGTTAACATTCTGCTTCTCAATGTTTAAATACCTACCAGTCTCAACCACTCTCATTATTTCCTTCTCTCACATCTCACTATTATAAACACCAAATAGCCACAGAGTTTCAACTGCACATAGAGCACTGATTTAAGGATTGTCATTGATGTTTGGATCAAATCAAGTAAGGCATTTAGATTTAAATCAGGATTCAAAAGTTATATCGCCACAAAGGAATCAGAGAATAAAATGTCTGGTATTGACAATAATTCCTAAAACATTCTAATGAAAAATTTAAAGTTAGTTGCCTTAGAATTATATTCATTGATGTAGGTATGACTAGTTAGTGTTAATCATAAGGAAACTATTAACCATGTCCATTCATTCTCAAACAAAAACCAAACCTCCTCTCTACCTCTATCTCTATCTCTGTCATGCATACACACACACACACACACACACACACACACACAGTGTAGATCACTAAAATCTACAGTAAATAACTTTGTCTCAACTAGTATGCATTTTCCTTTGTACAAGTCTTGAAAGAATTAGTCTTACAAATCAAATATCAACATTGAGAGTGAAAGGAGGCATGTTTCAACTAGAAACAAGATTAGATTTAAACACTTGGACTGAATTATTTGTGTGTGTAAGTTAATGCATCTTTCATACTCATTAAAGCAAGTTCAAATAAATTTTGGCTAGGGGACACTTCTTATGAGTTGTCTCCACTTGAACATACTGAGACTGCTCTTTTAAATAATCTCAAATTTCACACTAAACACTTAAGCTGGTTTTATGTAGGGGATATTTGGCATATTTAGTTTGCTTCACTATCTCAATCCTCTTCCTATTTTGGCAGTGTTCAACTTTTGTGAGTCTTGGTGGAAGACCTCATGCTGGAATTGAAAGGAAGCCAGAGGCTCCACCCCCCCCTTCTGTTGTTGAAAAGGTATAATCTTGTGAACTAGGCTTTGTCAATTGACTGTTCCTGCTCCAGAGACACAGAGATGCAGAGACCATTTAGAATTCATTTTCACAGTGTTGAAGTCCAGTGTTAGCAAGAGGCGGATCAATCAGTAGGGTCCCAACCATTCTTTTCCCATAGCTGATTTTGGCCCTGATTTCTACTCCCTCTACTCTCTTAATTGAGCTAAGAAATTTTTAAAAAAGATTATTAAAAAAGTGATCTCATGACCACCCTTGGTCAATTTATATAATTTAGGTCAGTTCTTTCACATGTGTAATTTTTATCCTTCTACCTGATATGTGTAGAATAATATACGTGTTCTTAACTGTTTAATGTAATTTTAAATACATGCATTTCTATTTAATTTTACTTGGTAAAATTGTTGTCTTTATGAGTTGTCTCTACTTGGACATAATGGAATGACTTTTCAGTAACCTCAGATTTTCCAATATCTCCTTTGCCTTCTCACAACTAATGCCCTAAATCTGTGAGTTTACTAGAGTTAAACTTTATAAAAGAGTACAGTTTGTTCCATTTTATATTTTTGCATATTGAATTATCACTTGACATTATTATCTAATCTGGGTTATGTTTAAAAGTCAAAGTCATTAAATATTTTAAGCCTCCTTTGAGGTTTGTCTTTTCTTATTAGGGCTGGGGCAGGGAGAGAAGGTATATCTGAAAGAAATTGGTAATGAAGGTGCCGAATCTCAGGCGTAAAACGGGTCAAGTTCCTTTGCAAGACAGAAAAATTCTAGCTCCTGTAAAGATGAACTGAAGAGAACTTGATTCCAAATTTGAGAATTTCAAGGAGATTTAGAGGTCAACTTTTTCTTCCTTCTACCTAAATGTGTAAATAGTCTCCCCCACCCCTGACCCCAAAAAGCCCAAGAAAGATGTGAGGCTGGAGGAGGGGCCTGGTAGCAACCTATAGGTCCTGACAGTGATGCCATAAATAAATCTGCAAAGCCAAATCAGTTTTAAAATTTGTTAAGTTGTAATAGAAATCCTGCTTTCTTGTTTGTGGTCTGTGGTGTACTATCAAGAAAAAGGTCAAAACTGGGCTGATCAAAATCAATCAGAGTGTAAGAAAATACTACTCCAGATTTGCCTACTGGGGGCATTGTCTTAGATGACAAGTCAAGCCCGCCCTCCAAAAATGGTTCAGCTGCGAGGCAGGCTGCCCACCCAACACTGTGGACAGACATTGTTCATGGGACATGTGTTTGTGTATCTTCTTTGTGGGGGAATTTACAGAGTTATTTTCTCTTTTATTTCTTTTCTTCCTTTCTTTTCTCCCTTCCTCCCCCACCTCCGCTTCCTTCCTTCCTCCTGAGCTACTGGGATTTGGCTGTACTTCATCCATTTTTTGATTGTAAAATATAATCCTGAAGAGAATTTGGATGACAATGGGCAAATATGACTTTTTGCATGGCTTCAAGTAACTGACATGACAGCTTTAGACAGATATATTGATTAATAATTCTGTCCCTGGCAGTAAGTATCCCCACGAAACCCATCTCCATTTTATTATCGTGTAAATATGTAATCTGCATAAAATTAAAGCCCTTACGTGCTTGAAATATTGTCACTCAAGAGATGCTTTACTGTAAAGAATAGCCGTGGCTGAAGTTGTTACTCTTTTTTTTAATTCAGTACTAATTTTCCTTCTCTCACTGCAAAACTGTATTCCCTTGTCACTATGCCTTCTGAACTATTCTCTTCTCCATCTTAGGCATCTCTTTACGGAGCTGGAAATGATTTTGAGTGTGAACATTCGGTGTTCATGTCACCACCTCTGCTGAAAACTGAACTGTTAAATTATGAATTTGTGGTCTCATTTCACAGCATACTAGTCCAGGCTAAAACACTCCCATAAGAAATGTCAGTATTCATCTAAACGCACTGAACGATAAATGTCTTCTCCCTGGAGCATGCCTTATTTATTGAAAAGAGACATAGAAATTTCAGAGTTCACGTGTTGCACTTTGGGATCACACAGCTGGTTTAAAAATTAGTACATTTGGAATAATTAATGGCTAACTGGAGGCGTTCTGCTGTTAATTGTGGTCCAAAATGTTCTTGACAACTAGAATGTTAGAAATTTTCCTAAAATTCTTAGATGTCAGTGTGTTTGGAAGATAGCCTAAATGAATGAGATTCTAGGGAGGGTTAACATGTGAGTTTTTAACATAGGCCCAAACTTCCAAGCTCATCACCAGTCTGTTCTAATATATCCTGAAGATTAAATGAGTTAAACATACAAAGTATCTGCAATTATATCTCATACATAGTAAGTCCTTAATAAAATTGTCTGTTTTTATTCCTTCTCTTAGTCCAGTGACTTTTCTTGCCTTAGAGTATTTAGAGACTGATAATAGTAAACTTCACATTATGGTCATACTGGAGAATGATGTGACTTCACGACCTGGGTGGTTTGTAGGGCTGTCAAAAGGATTAATTTTATATTCGCTAGAGCCCTAAAGAAACAAATAACCTTACAAATTTCTGAAGGGTGTCTTTTAAGCCTTTCATTCATACATATTGGTTCTTAGAGAATGAGCATAACTTCAGGCTTGAAAAGAACCCGGATAGAACCCTATTTAGGAAACACAGGTCCAGGTTTGCAAAACAGTTTGTGCTCCACTCAGAAATGTCAAAGACTGGACCAGTGAGCAACCCTTCCTTCAGCTGGTTTCAGCTTTCCTAGTGAATCCCCTCCCTTGCAGCTGGTGACTGGAACAGAACAAGTAGATACACACAGAGTGGTATTCAACAAGGAAATCAAATGCTGTAAATGCAGGAAAGGACTGCGGGACAAGGGTAGATTAACACCGCCCTTGGTCCAGAAATCGTCTCTCGCAGTCCCAGTCCCAGCCCTCCTCTTTTTGCAAACTCCTACTGTGAGAGGGAAGACCAAAATTCTTTCAGGCCTGGTTGTTTTATCTCCCCAGTAATTCTCCCTGTGAATTCTGTGAGAACAGGCACCGCGTCTCAGATTCACACAGGACCCAGAGACGAGCACAGTGCCAAGCACGGGTAGGCAATTGCTGAGACTGAAGCTATGCAGACTTAATGTCAGTTTACTGCAAATAAATCAGAGATAAAGGACATAGGAGATAGAAGATAGAAAACCTGGGTTGTTGTCCCTCCATCAACAGTTTTGAGCTTAGACAAGTTAGCTAATGTTTAAACTGCTTTTATAACTAGGATCACAGCTGCATAGAAGGTACTTATCACACTCCTATTGAAAGAATAAATGAATAAAAGAAATATGTTCAGACCTTTAGAACTTTTCATTGATTTTTCTTAAGTTTCTCATCTGAAGTAAAACCTGCACCACCACATAGACACTGGGAAATGTTTTTTGCAATTCTTTCTGCTTTGAGTGTAAAATCCCATGGTGTTAGTGAACTAGAGTGCAGGTGACTGGGGTTTAAGCCTTAGTTGGTCTTTGCTTGACCTTGACCTTGACCTTGACTTTGAACAGTTTCATGAAGAATGATCCAGAGGGTGGCAAAAAGAAAACCAACCTAAATCATACTGGCCTCACTGGGACAGAGTTGTAATTTCTGTAAAAATATGTGCTGTTGGACTGTATAACATTCATGCATTCGTTCATCCATTTATTCATTCAAAATATTTACTGAGTGCCTAATACGGCCAGGTATTGTTCTAGGTGCTAGGATATAGCGGTGAACAAAACTGACAAAGTCTCTGTTCCTAGAGCTTATATTTTAGGAGGAGGAGGAGAAAAATATCAAGTAAACAAATGACTACACAATATGTCAACTAATGAAAAGCACTATGCGGGACAACAGAGCAGGGAAAGGGGCAGAGGGTGTGGGGGTGAGTGGAAGAGTTACTCCTCGGTATGAAGACCTTTCTAGTAAATCGATACTAATATAACAACTTGAGGAAAGTGAGAAGCAAGTCTCCTGGGCATTCAGGAGTTCAGTACTTGGAGCAGGTGAATTAAATGGTAAGTTAGATATCCAGATAAGATGTTGAATTTGCAGTTCAGCAGCTGAATATTGTAATCTGGAGTTCAGAAATGGAGATAGATATTTTGGAATGGTCAGCTTATAGGAGGCAGAGTGGTGAGGCTAAACGGAGTCACCAAGAAGAGAGTGGAGATAGAAGAGGAAAGGTCCAAGGACTGAGCCCAGAGGAACTCCAGATGTAGAGGCTGGGGATATGAGAAGCGAGCCCTGAAGGAGACTGAGAAGGAGTAGTTGGTGAGATAAGAAAAGAAGCAAGAGAGAACAGTGGTTCAGAAACCAAGTAAAAAGACGTTCATATCTAAAAGACTAATACCTAATTGATTAAATATTAGGTTAATATCCAATATCAAATAGATTGATATCTAATATCCCTTATCTCTAATATCACTACAGCTAAAAAGCTTTGGAAACTTCTATATATTATTAAGCAATAATTTCCAGCATTGAGACGGTAATATCAGTGTCTTAGAGGCATTTCCACTGGCTTAAATGGAAACCAAATGTTTAAATTTGGAAACGACATAGGGATGGCTGAACAGTCATTGTGCATTTAGCTTCATTTCCGGGGAGTTTTGCCTGATCCTTGACAAAGTTTGGATTGATTGGTTGAATGCCCACACATGCTTCAATTTCAGCAGAGATGGAAACAGTTGTCTCACACCCACCATCTGGGTCTGGAGTCACAGATGGAGTGCGGGTTCTGATAACATTAGGTACCTCCAACAGGGCTGTTCTGGAGGCAGTTCACAGTGAGGGTTCATGTCAGCTCAGAAAAACTTAAGGATAAATCAAGAAAACAAACTCTAATTGTGAGTGAGTTATCTGTTTGGGGATAAAATTCAGTAATTCCTTTGACCAATTGAGAACCTGCTCTGTGTTACAAAAAGTACCACTACCAGATAGTCAGGTTGAGCCAAAAAATAGAGGGGAAAAATACAGTAAAGTGAGAAAAGCAGAATACAAAGCTATGTTATGTATGGGGCATTAAGCAAAAAAAAAAGTTTAAAAAATCCATATGTAAAAAAACTGGAAGAAAATGAACTTAGGAAACTAGGAAATAGTCTAATTTCTTCTCTACAATTTTCCATATTTTGCCGATTTTTCTAATACGAGTACAATTGCTTTCATAACAGGGAGGTAAACTTTAATGAAAATAGAAGAAACTGGAATTTTTATAAATTTATTTTTGCCTTAACATGCAATAGAGGCAAAAAATAGTGCTCATTCCTAGTTATCCTTCCATGAAGTTTACACCCTATTTATGAAATTCAGCTTCATCTATGCTAATGGCTGTGAAAATCAGGCAGCCGCACTCCCTGCTCTCTGTGGATTGCCTGGGGTGCTGCCTTCTCAAGCTGCTGTTTTATTAATGATCTTGAAACTGAAATACTAAGGAATGAAGAAGTGTTAAAAAGACTTAGTGATATGCTACCAACATTTGCCAAGAAAATGAAATACGCTAAGATGAGAAAACACTGGGGAGGCCAATGAGAAGCCAACTGTTCCATTTTCTGAGCTCTGACCTCTGCAGTCATGATTTCTAAAGATAAGCCTTCCTTGGCCAGACTTGGACTGGCCACCCTCTGCCTGCATACAGACCTCAGTCCTCTGACAGGTACGATTTGTCCTTGATAAAGCCTTGATTGATTTTATTTCCAAACATGTTTCCATTGCAGCACAGTTGTAATTAGGGAGGGAAAAAAAAAGGCTTTAGGCTTCATAATACTCTCACTTTATTAATTTTTTTAATGAAGGAGAAGGATTATTCAAGATATGATTATCCAGTGGCCCAGTTTGCATAAGTTAAATTACATATCACTAATATGTTAAGTTTTATAAAATTAAAAATGCTGCTAAATGGTTCCAGGATTTTTTTTTTCTTTCAGGCTACATGTAGATATAGTTTAGCCACTTGTTTTATTTAACAGTTAAACTGAAGAAGATAGTGTGTGTTCAGAGGCTGTAATAGACACCGGAAACAAATTAAAAACAAAACAACAGAATTGTTGCAGAGGTGGTCTGTGTTTGCTTGCTTCTGTAGAGAGTCATTGTTAGGGCAGCTTTGCATCGAGATGCCTAGGTCTTTGGGATCACCAAGACATACTTGGTATAACAAGACTGTGACACAAAATCTTTGTAGCATCAAAAGAGTTCACTCAAGTTTTAAAGTAGCTGATGTCTTCTATGAGTAAATAACCAAAGTGGATAGCAAAGACCTAAAGTCTTATCTTACTGGGTGGTTGATATCAAATGTTTGATGCTAGGGTGGGTTACCATAGTTTCGACAAAGCTGAAGGAACCAGAGAGATGACTGGGGAAAATGTGCAGTTGCAAAAGAAGCAGCTGATGGGCATCATCATCCATTGAGTGCTTGCCAATGGACAGCCTTGCATTTTATAAACTCTGTCTTATTTACTGCTCACACCTGATCTCTTAGGTGGGTAGTCACTTCTCATGTTCACAGATGAAGACAAGAAGGCTTAGCGACTTGATCATTTGCCCAAGAGGACATTGCACAACAAGCTTTCAAACTTTGAGTCCAGAATCCATTGTCTTAAATACTAAGCTCGTCCAAACTTTGACTTTATTAGACACCACGTCTTTCTGTTGCTTTGAGTTCTTTATTCATACTTTAAAAACTTTCTTAAGAACTTCTAAAATCTTTTTTCTGTTGTCTTATCCTGAGCATCTGCAAACAATCAACACCTCTAAAATGAAATTCACCCAAAATAGCAAGGCCTTCTAGTACAATGAAACCCATAAAAAGCACACCTGGTATTCTTGAAAAAAAAAAAATGCTCTTTTTGATGGATTTAAATTGGACTTCAATAATAGACATATTTTACTGTGTTATATTTGACCTAAAAATCACCTCGAAGTTGTCAGATGCACCTTTGTGAAAACTTACATCAGATAGTGTGTGCTGGTACGGTTTACTAAAGGAGACTTGACAAGAATGGCTGTTCTTAGAAGTGATGCGGCAGTTTAAAAAAGCGTGTTCCCCCACCTCCCTAGAAACGATGAGATTCATTACCATAAGTGCCTGCACTGTGGCCATCAGGTCTTTTCTGAGTGCTTGGCAATCTAAATGGATGACTTCTAATGTAGGACTGTTCAGACTTCTTATCACCTCCCTCTACTCAAGAGCTCCGATTGATTAGACACTGATGGGTTATAAGGATTTTCTTGGAAAGTGTGTCTGTAGGCTTCTATACATCAACAGCAGAAGGAACAGGCCCCCAAAGAGGCCTGAGAGTTATACTCCCAGCTTCTCATAATGGAATTAAATGAATTTAGCATCTTCCTGTTGCTGATCGACCTGCTCCATCTGTTGCTGTCCTTTGGTTTCCTAACTTAGAATCCTCTTCTCTGCTTTTCCCATCAGAGGTCCTGCTTCCTTCTCTCACAGTAATTAGACTTTCATTACTCATAATAAACTATCAAGGATATGCGAACACTAAAGTGGAACCCGTTTTGCATTGATTCATTAAACAAATATTTATTGAACCCACAAGAGGCACTGTTACAGACATTGGAGATAAATCAGTGAAGAAAAAGCCTCATGAAACTCGTGTCCTGGGGTGGGGGCAGATAACAAACAAATAAATAATAGAAGGTCAGACTGTGATAAGTGCTCTAGAAAAAAATAATGTAGGGACTAGGGATGGAGGTGCTGGAGGGGATGTCATTTTATTTTGAGTGATCAAGGAAGATCTTGCCTGCAACACTTGAAGAGAAACCTGGAGGAAGTGAGGGAGAAATTCATGTGGATATCATGGGGAAGAGAGTCCTGGCAGAAGGAACAGCAAGTGCAAAGGGCTTGGGAAGAGGAAGAAGGTTGCTGTGGCTGCAGGGGAATGAGCAAGGGGGAGCAAAGTTGGAGGTGAGGCCAGGTAGAAAGCTAGATCTTGTAGGGTCTTGTAGACCATTATAATGGCTTGGGCTTTTACAGCAAGTGATATAGGAAGCCTCTGGATGGATTTGTAGACAAAGAGTGACATAATCCAATTTTCATTTTAAAGGAATCACTGTAGCTGCTGAGATAAGAATAGACGATATGAGGGGAAGGGAGGAAGCTGGGAGACTATTGCAATAACCCAGGAGAAAGACGATCATGGCTTACATCAGGCAGAAGTAATGAAGGTGGAAAAATCAGTTGAATTTGGATCCACGTTACAATGACTCTCTTAGGAAAGCTTGAAATTAGTTATTGCAAATGTTTTAAACTTCTCTAGCTCCTCAAATTCTTACATCCAGTGAGAAAGTTTCCTATCTTCTAGATGTTCTCCACTCTTCTATCTCAGGTCAAAAACTACCTTATACCATAAAGAAAAAGGAAATGAAGCTGGTTGACAGTCCTAGGCTGAATCCTGGTTCAACAGATGTGTGACTGTGGGGGAAATTACTTAACTTCCCTTAGCCTCAGTTTCTTCTTCCATAAAATGGAGATGAGTAGCATCCACCTCTTAGGTTTGCAATGAAGATTAAGTGAGATAAATTTGTGGAAAGTACTTAGTGCAGACACTGGCATTAGGCAGAATTCAATAAATGCTAGCTATTACTCTTAAAATTATTTTAAATTATTATTACTATTGCTATAGGCACACTCTTCTCAGTCCTCAGTGAAGGCCTAGCACATTCTATTCTTCTTCTCTGAGTCCTGAAGCTGTCTTTCTCAGCTTCTGAAGCAGTCTGCTTCCAACACACTCACATCTCAAATGCTTTGCTTACAGCATCTATGGATTGCAGCTCCCTGTTCTTCCTTCCTGTACCTTCCAAGTGGTTCTCTCTCTTTCTCTGTCTCAAGCTCCCCAGTAGTTTTTGTTTTAAACAAAGGTTGCTTCTCTCTCTTTCATTTCCTAGGTCCATCTGGAAGCCTCTTTACTCTTATTTCCTAGATTTGAAACCCATGCCAACAAAGCCTGACTCTGAGGGATACTCATTAGATCCTTGTATCTATTTACATTTTTCAAATGTCTCTTTCCAATCCTCTGCTCTTTCCAAACTTCCCTTTTCTCTGCTTCTGTCTTGTCTTTTTGACCAATAGTTAGTCCAGAGAGGCTGCCAGGGCCTTGCTGGCCCCTTCCATGCCCTCCTTCCTAAGCCACCAGTTCAGTGTCTGTTCTCTCCCCTTTTCTCGTGTTCTGGGGGCAATCCCCTATGCTACTCCTTAGCTGTCTTGAGGGGTGGGTATTTTGAGGGTGGGTGCCCAGGCGAAGGAGCATGTCCAGTATGTCTTTGCCAACTAGGTGTTGGCTTGTACCAGTTAGGAGATCACTAAATCCTGAATATGTCCTGATGAGCCCCAGTTCCTTCTTTGCTCTCGAACAGGAGCAAATGTAGGTGCTGCCCTAGTGCTTCACCCGCCTGGGTCCACGGTCCCCGTTCCACATTTCTGCTTCTTGGGGATCTAAATTACTCCAATGGACTTGCAGTTTCATAAAGCTGGGTGTGATCCTTTTAACCCTCCGCTTATGATGTATGCTGTGAACCTTGCCACAACTTGGGATTCATCCATGATGATAATGATGCACTACTAGCTTTTTTCCATTTCACATTTTCACGATTTCCTGATGATGGCTCTTATATTCTACATGCCTTCCAAAGAGGACTCAAGAGCAGTAATGCACACTCAATTTTTATTAAAAAAAGAAGATAAAAGAGGGTCTTCAGAGAAACATGGTGGCATTAAGGATTATTATGGGGCATAAAACTTTACTTCTAGGATGTGACATCGATATCCTTGTTTTATTTTTAATTTAAAACTTGCATTTTTTTCCTTTTACTTTAATTCCTTTCTAAACAAATGAAAGCATTTAAATAGCACTTTATAGTTTGTAATGTATATTTATTCATATTCTGTTATTCAAACAATATCTACAACACAGAAATCTTCATTGGAGGGAGACAAAAAGAAATTAGTTTTCTCCCTTCAAGGAGCTTCCTCTCTGGTGGAATAAAGACAGATGTAAAATAATTAACTCACAATTGTGCTCTGGGAATTATCATTATCCTATCGTCAAGCTAGGGCTCTTTAATAGTAAATCTAGACCAGTGTGAGAAGGGCTGAAGAAGCTTCTGACACGTCTCTCTCTGCTGGCTGAACAAACAGCTTAATCCTCAGCTTCTCCACCTGTCTTCTTGGGAGTGCCAACAAGTACCCACCATTCCCTCAACTCTGGCCAACTGTGCTGGGCTGGGTTTGTGAA
Source organism: Tapirus indicus (assembly GCA_031878705.1). NCBI lineage: Eukaryota > Metazoa > Chordata > Mammalia > Perissodactyla > Tapiridae > Tapirus > Tapirus indicus. The sequence continues at coordinate 18,602,310 of CM062923.1, read as the reverse complement.
CTGATTGCATATGTTACCAAGGAAATTATTGGGATGTCAAACGGCAGTGTCATCTTCCTGGCAACATATTCTTGAGCAGCTTGTGATCCAGTGACCTATAGGCACATCATTCAAAATGCCAGTCCCACTGCTGGTCTTTCCCCTACCTTTGTTCTCTAGGCAGGAACCTCATCTGGCATGGGAGACATACAAATAGATCCAGAATTCTACTTCTTCAGCCTTTTTCTAGAGCTACTGCTCCCAGATTGTCAGCCATCCAAATGGCAAGGTAAAGCTTGAGCCGTATACATATATTCATTGCCTCTTTGTCCTCCTACATTAACTTTTCACGCATCACATAAGAGATCTCCTTGCAAGTGCAGTAAACTCTACAAAGATTGAAAAGAGGGACAGCGATTTTTTAAAACTATTTTGAACCATGATTTTTCATACTTTAAACCACAAAATAAATAAATACTTAACATATGTTAAAATATTTGCTCAGAAAAGTTCCTCCTGGATATCAAATACTTTCTCATCCTTTTCTCTTTTCTTGAGATAATTGTGTGTCTGTGTTCTTGTACTGCCCCAGGTTTTTCCATGTCCCTTTGATGTAGACTTAGTTTGATATTCTAGATGAATATTGTGTTTATTTAATTACATAAAAACATAATTCTCTTCGAAAATCAACAAGCTTATTTGAGCTCCTCAAAGCCTGCCTTACACACATCTAGTATGAAAGTCTAGCTTGTTTAATTTATTGATATGTAATCTTCCATTAATTCACTCTACAAATTGCTATTGTACATCAAGTAAGGCATGATGCCAAGCAATATGAGGACAGAAAGATAATCAAACAGATCTTGTACTGTTTGACAGGAAACATACAGTATAAAAGTAAGTATAATTTAAAGTCGAATATGACAAATATCTGAAGAGAGACATTTAAAAAGTGTTATGGAGAAGAGTAGGGTAATGTTTTCTTTCTTTTTTAAGATAAAGGGAAACCTTCCCATTTTTCTTACTAATATTCTTGCTTGCCTATAAAACATTTATAATTTATTTTATTGAGGTTTAATTGACATACATTATGTTAGTTTCAGATGTACAATGTAATGATTTGATATTTGTATATATTGAGAAATGATCACCACAGTAAGTCTAGTTAACATCCATCACTATACATAATTACAGAATTTTTTTCTTGTGATGAGAACTTTTAAGATCTACTCTCAACAACTTTCAAATATGCAATACAGTATTATTAACTATAGTCACCATGCTGTACATTACATCCGTATGACTTACTTATTTTATAACTGGAAGTAAACTCATTTTAATAGACTCATTTTTAACATAAAGACTGCATCTACTTTGAGCAGGGAAATGATTTTAGAATCACTCTAACATAAATGTAGGCTTAACTGGTGACCAGTGGTCACTGTTGCTGATACTTTATCGATTTACTCAATAAAGAATTGCCCTCCTCCTTTGTGCTATCAAATATCTTAGACATCCTCACGAGCAGAAAAGGACACCACCTCAATCCTCGAAGACCTCATGGTAGAGTAGGGCCAGCAGAGAAGCACGTAACTAGTAGTTCAGTTCAGACCACGAATAGTTTCATGTTGGACAAATTACTTAACACGTCTTCTCCTTTTTCTTATCTGAAAGTAGGGAAAAGAATGTCTTCCTCACAGATTTCTTCTGCTATTATTTCGAGATCATGTAGTTGCCGTAACTAGTGTGCATTATGAAGTAGAGGACCTTCACCCCACAGCCATCTTATTAAGCTATGCCAACCTGTGTGGTTCATGATGGCTTGTAAATTGTGAAAGTATTGTGAAAATTTTCACAAACAGCTATGGATAAAAACACAACCTGAGGCATCTCCATTACTCTGAGGGGAAAAAGAAATATTTGGACACATAGGATTTTCATAGTGGGAAATTGAAAATCAAAAGAATTCACGTGCTTGCCAAGTGTGGGGTCGGATTTTTAACATTCATGGCATTCATCTGAATTTATGGAGAATTATTTTCTTTCTCTTTAACCTCTACTCACACAGAATCTGAAAGGCTTGATTGTTTGGCTCCCTCTGCATGAAGCACCTTTGTCTAATTGTTTATCTGGAAAACTCCTATTTATCTTTTACAACCTTATTGCCTTCTCTCTGATCCCTTGTCTCTCCTCCTCAGTCAAACTTAAACACTCATTTTTCTATGCACATATCAGGCTTCGTGCATATCTCTACTATGGCATTACAGTAATCTGTTGTAACTAATTTTTTATCTTCACAATATACACTAAATATGTATGTCCTCACTACCTAGAACAGTAACAGGTTCATAGAAACCATTTGATAAATGTTGAAGGAAGAGAGAGAGAGAGAAAGAGAGATATAAGGACTGAGAAACAAAGGAAATGAATAAAGAAAGAGAAAAAGCAAGAAAATAACCTTTTGGTCAAATCATGTTGAGTAATTTTTCCTCATTTTCCTTTTTCTTTGGACTTAAAACAATATAAAAGTATGAACATTATAAAATAGTCAACAGAATTTATAGAGTTAAAATAAAGAAATGGGATTATGTTTTGGTCTTTCCACTTAGAAATAGACGCTGGTCTCATTTAATAATCCTACATGTAGATCTATTAATTTATTTTTGCAAAGCAGAAAAGCATTCTGTAGTGTGGGTAGAGGCATAAATTAAATTTCTACTTGTCTGCCAATGGATATTAAATGGTTTCCAATATTTTTCTTTTTAAACGTTATTGTAAAAAATGTCTTTGCACAAATGGGTCAATATTTATGTAGAACTAATTCTTAAAAGAATTGATGGATCCAAGCAAATTTGCTTTAACCATTTGATAGATCCTGCCCAGATATCTTTCACAATCAGTGGGACATTTTCCTCACCATTGGCAACACTGGGCATTTTCAACCTCAACCTTTCTTCTGGGTCAATTTTATAGATAAAAAAGTATTTAATTTTTATTTTAATTTGCACTTACAAGATTACCAGTGTGGTGGAATATCATTTTATACATATTCATCATTTCTTGGAATTTCTTCGTGCCCTTCATTTATTCAGAGTTGTATCATGCTATATTAAAGATTTTAACTCTGTGTCTAGTGTATACACAGTAAATAATTTCTCCTGGTCATTTACTAGGATTTTGGATAAAATTCTTATAAAGATCTACTGTGTAATGTTATCTAATTTCTTTCCAGTTGCTGATCCATGTGTCATTTGCACAGTACTTCCGTGTCAAAAAGAATTAGCCAGAGCCCTCCCATTCCCAAAGGTGCTGTATGATAAAGATTTCACACCACTTCAGTCCCAAAGGGAATCAAATCCTATATGTAAAACAAGGAGTTCCTCATGATGCTGAATACTTAATGAAATTATGCTCAGGTTGGACTGACATGACATGCATGTGCTGCTTTCTTCCTAGTGAACTCCTTAGTGTTCTGAAAAGCGTGATAGTGATTCTGACATGCCCTTCATGGTTTAACAACTTCTTTTGGGAGAGAAACTGCACACCTGCAAATTGTGCTTGCATCTGGTCTGGCATGATCAGAGCCCTCCTTATTCCATAGCAGATAGATTCTCTTAAGTGTAATGTACAGGGTTGAAATTTTCCATTTAATTTTTGTTTCAGGCTACTAGGTCAGAGGATATTTATTATGTTTGCAGGTTCATTTTCCTTTTGCTCTTGTTTGATTTGAGTGTCAGATGTAAACATTTAGCCAATTTACTTCACCTTTAAGGGAATCCGTTAACTCATTACTAGCCATGGAAAATTACCTCCACCTGCTTTCATTTCTCTGCGTTACGAACCAGAGTTTTACTATAGAAGTAGAATAAACATATTTTTATAACTCCTTTTACTAAGGAATTCCCTAGGACATCTCATAACTGAAAAAGAAGGAAACACTTGTGTAGAAAGCAGTCCAAGTTCTTGGTCAACCTCAGGAACATCATTTATTTATGACGCACAAATAGACTAATCTCGATATTGTTCATCATACCAAGTTCAGGCTCATCTGTTTGCATTTTAAGAGTAGCATTGGACCCTACCATATTTCCATCTACGTACTTCTTCATTTTTTTAATTAAGGTATAATTTACGTATAATAAAGTTTACCATATTAAAGTATACAATTTGATTAGTTTTCATAACTTTATTTAATCTTGTAACCATTACTACAATCAAGATATGTATAGAAAATTTAACACCCCAAAATATTCCCTTGTGGTTTTGCCCAGTCAGAAGCAGCCACAGGACCCCAGGAAAACAACTGCTTCCTCTTCCTATAGTTTTGGCTTTTCTAGAAGTTCATAAAAATTGAATCAAACAGTAAGTAATCATTTGTATCTGATGTCTTTTACTTAGTATAATATTTTGTGATTCATCCAGGTTGTCACATGTAGAAATAGTTTGTTCCTTTTTATTACTGAGTAGTATTCAATTGTATGTATGTAACACAATTTTGTAATTCACCAGTAGATGTATATATAGGTTGTTTCCAATTTTTCGTTATTAAGAAACAAACTGCTGTGAACATTCTAGTAAAAATCTTTGGGTGGGAATATGTATTTACTTATATGTTTGAATACCTACTGGAAAATCTGCTGAACCATATGGTAAAAGTATGTTTAAATAGTTGTGAACTGCTGAACTATTTTCCAAAGTGATTGTATAATTTCCATACCCATCAGCAACACATGAGAGTTTTAGTTTCTCCAAATCTTCCCTAGCTTCTGCCATTGTTAGTCTGTTTAATTTTAGCTATTTTAGCAAGTGTGTAGTGATATTTCATTTTGGTTTTAAATTTGCATTTCCCTGGTGGCTAATGACATTAAGTATTTTTTCATTTGCTTATTTATCATTCATATATCTTTGGTAAAGTTTCTGTTCAATTCTTTTACCCATTTTTAAAAATTGAATTATTTGGATTTTTATTACTGAGTTAAAATAATTTGTTATGTATGCTGTATATAATCTTATGTGAGGTATCTGTTTTGAAATAATTTCCTCTGTCTTTTTATTTCCTTAAAGGTGTCTTTTGAAGAGCAAATTTTTTAATTTTGATAAATTCTAGTTCATCATTTTTTTTGTGGTTTGTGCCTTTTGGGTACTCTCTAAGAAATCTTTGCCTACCAAAATTACAAAGATTCTCCTATATGTTCTTTAGAATATTATAGTTTTAGCTCTTACATTTAGGTCTAAAATCCATTTCAGGCTAATGTTTGTATATTACGTGAAATAAGAGTCAAGGTTCATTTTTTTGCACATCCAGTTATCTCAGAGTCATTTTCCCTGAAGAATTACCTTGGCACCTTTGTTAAAAATTTATTGACCATCTATGTGTTGGTCCATTTCTGGACTCCCTTTTCTCTTCTAGGGATTATATACATATAGTCACACTAGTACAACATTCTCTTGATTATGTTAGCTTTATAGAAATTTTTGAAATCAGGTTGTGTAAGTCCTCTAAGTTTGTTATTTTTCAGAATTGTTTCGGCTATTCTAGGTTCTCTGCATTTCTATAGAAATGTTAGAATCCACACATCAATTTCCACACACAAAAAGAAAACAATCAAATGAAAAACCAAAAGCCCTAGACCAATTTAGGGAGAATTGGCATCTTAAAAATATTGGTCCACCTGATCCATGAAGATGGTGTATTTCTCCATTTTTTTGAGGTTTTTAATTTCTCTCAATGTTTTGTAGTTTTCAGTGTATAGTTTTGCATATTTTTGTTAAATTCAACAAAATTTTGTTAAATTTTGCAGATATGATTAAATTAAGGAACTTGAGATGCGAGAGTGTCCTGGATTATCCAGGTGGGCCCAATGTATACACAAGGATCCTAATAAGAGAGAATCAAGAGTAAGAAAGTCAAAGGAGATGTGACAATGGAAGCAATGGTAAGAGTGATGTGGGGCCATGTGCCAAGATATATCTTAGCTAATGTTAAACCTATCTGTTAATTTCTCATTAATTATATTTTTCAGTTCTAAAGTTACATTTGAAGATTTAAGCTTTATAATTTCAATCTTGTCATCTATGTTCTTGACCTTATAACATTGGTTTGTCAAATAGTATTTCTTTTAATGTCCATATTGAGGTTTCAATACCTTGGTCACCTGTGGACCTATTTTATTATCTGTTTTATTTTCTGTTGATCCTCTTTCTTGTTATGCATGGAAAGTTTGGATTGAATACAAGACATTGTGTATAAAAAAATTATAGAGTTTCTGGCTGACACGATCTTCCTCTGGGGATGATTCCATTTGTTGTCTGGCAGACAGCTGTAGTAGAGCAGACCACCTCTAATCAGGACTTCAGTTCATTAAGGACTGCATTGCCATTGTCATCAGGCTCAGACTAGAATGGATCATCTCAGCCCAAAGGTACAGCTCTACAGAGGAACAAATTAGAGGCTGGTTGTTTGCTAGGGTCCCTCCCCCTATGTAAATCTAATTTTTATCTCTTCAGTTCCTTGTGGCTTGAACATTCTGCTCTGACATCCAGTTTTTTTCCTGCTTGGTTTCTTGGCCTCTTACTCTGCACACCTTAAGAATTTGGCAAATATCTAAACTTTGACACTTTGGCAAGTGTCTAAACTCTTGGTTCTCAATTAGGGTGATTTTGCTGCTCAGGAGACGTTGGGCAATGTCTGAAGACATTTTTGGTTCTCACAACTCTGGGGTGGGGGTAAGGGGTGGGTTGCTACTGACATCTAGTGGGTAGAGGCCAGGGATACTGCTAAACATCCTACAATGCACGGGACGGCCATCACAATAAAGAATTAACTGGCCTGGCATGTCAATAGTGTGGACGATGAGAAGCCTTGGTCTAAACCACTGAGTGTCAAGTTTACTTCCCTCTACCTCTCTTGTCTCATAGATCTTGTTTCCTCCAGACTTGATTGCCTTGGCAGATGCAAACCTTCATATATATATATTTTAAATCCTCCGCCTCATGAGGCATCAAATATCTTTGCTAGTTTTCTGTCTTGTAGCGGTGAGGCTCTGCCAAGCGTCTCAGCTTCACCTCCTGTGCCAAGAATCGGCAAATCCCCAAGGGTAAACATGGCTTCCAGAAAACGGTGCTCACTTCAATGTGCCTCTTCTTCTTTATGATCGGGCTCCTCAAGTCCAAGCTGCCTCCTTATATCTCCAAAGTCTTTAAACAAAGTTTTAAAAATTTTATCTAGCTTTTTCCAATTGTTTTTGACCAGAACACTGGCCTCTACAAGCTACCCTTTTATAGCTTGAGGCCATGGTCCTCCTAGCTCATGAGAAAGCAAGATGTACTGGACAGAAATTTGGCTCAGAGGAGTAACTGTGAAGACAAGTGTTCCATATTAGGTTGGAGACATGAGGCAGACTCAATGTCTCTTTCACGGGCAGTAAGAAGAGGCTAAAAAAATCTCTTGCAGAAAACCTGCTTGATCCATGGCTTTAGAGGAATCTGTGGGCTCGAGAGGTAAGAAGAAAAAGAACCTCCTGACAAGAAACCAGCAAAGTCAAGAGCTCAATCTGTAATACTCTAAAGAATCACTATGAGGTAGAGCCCAGGCATGCCACTTTAAACCTAGTTCTGGGGCCTGGTAGGAAGAAACTCTAACTTTCTACAATGAGAAGACTGAGGACAGAGGGAGAAGGTCCTTGCACCTCCAACGAGACTGCAAATACAATTCTCAACCACGTGAAGATGTCAAATGTTAAGAAAGGAGGCCAACATAACTAATCATTCCAATATCAATTCATTCCTGTGAAGTGAATTTTATATTATTTTAAATAATTAATACAAGTATGTTTAGGATATCAAAAGATAAATAATTGGATAATATCCAGTAAAATTAAAAAGAAATTATAACAAAAATAAACTGAAAAAATGTAAAAGGGTTAAATTGAAATCTTGGGATTTATAAAAAATGATTAAAGAACATAACAGATTAGAGGAAATACAGAATGGACCCAAAGGAAAATAGTCATTTGAGAATGACTGCAGAATTCACCCAGAGTCAAGAAGTGACAGGAAAAAAGTAAAAACTGGAAAATTCTTAGGTAAGTGGAGTATAGATTGATAAGCCCCACCATATGTCTAGTAGGAATTCTGGGAAAAAAAATGGGTAGAGTGGTGGAGAAGCAGTATATGAAGATACAATAGGTGAGATTTTTCAGATTTTAAGATACTCTGAGTCTTTGGTCAGAAAATACACAACAAATGCCATGCAGGAAAAATAAAAACAAATCCACACCTTGACGCGTAGCAGTGAGATTCTAAAACATTAAAGAGAAGGAGAAATACGAAAAGCTAGCAGAAATAAAAGAGATTACCTCCACATGAATTGTAATTTGAGAACAGACATCACCTGGAAGAATGGCCAGATGACAGAAGAATCATATATTCAAAATCCTGAGGGAAATTCACTGTTAACCTGGATTTTTATGCTCAGTTAAATCTTCGTTCCTGTGTGAGGACAAAGTAAAGACATTTTTCAGTCACATGAAGACTGCTTACCACTTACAGAATAATACTAAAAAATTTACTACAATGTGCACATCAGGTAGAGGAGATGTGAACTCAGAGCTTGAACAAGAGGGAAAAAAGTGAGTGCAGAAAAAATAAAATTATGTCTGTAAATTAAAAAGATTTGTTTGTGTGTGTTTAAAAAGGTAAAATTTAAAATATAGACAGCCATAACATAATGGAGTGTTGCGGCGTGCTAAGATTTTTGACAAGTGTTGCAAGGGAGAAAAACATTGAATAACTTTAGACTTTATTAGAAAATGTGAAGTTAAATTTGGGTAAAGTATTTGAAGATTAGTAACATCATTTATAGCTTCAAACCAGTGGAGAAAAAATAAATTATAGAAATCTTTATTAGTCCAATAGAAATCAAGAAGAAGAAAAAATAAAACAAAGAAATGGTTAACAAATCAATTTAAAAGTTCCTATGATATCTAATTTATTTCAGAAAATAAAAAAAAGAGAAATTCATCCAACTTAGCCTATGAGACTTTTATACCCAAACAAGAAAAAGCTAGTACAAGAAAAATAATACACTAATTTCACTTTTGGTTATAGATCCAAAGGTCTGAAATAAATGCCAAGGAACAGAACTCCGTGGTGTCCTAAACAATAATGAACTGTGACAAAATAGATTTTATGTCAATATTGTGAGACCATCTCAATATTAGGAACTATATTAATGGCAAAAAATTAGAAACTTGACAATATCATATCTTGGCAAGCAAACAGAATTTCTCTGAAAAAATTACTTTTGTCCTATGGTGGAAATAATTACTACAAATAAATTTTTTTAATGAAAGAGTCCAGTACACAGTCAAAAGTAACCAAGCATCAAAGAAAGAAAACACCATAAGGGTTTACCCTAGGCATGCAAGACTATTTTAACATTAGAAAATCAGTCAATGTAATTCATTACATTTAAATAAAGACAACCATATTAAATCAAAAGAAGCATATTATAAACTTTAACACACAGATGACTTTAAAAAATAATTTATGGGGCTGGCCCAGTAGCATAGTGGTTAAGTTTGTGGCCTCCGCTTTGGTTGCCCAGGGTTCATGGGTTCAGATCCCAGGCGTGGACTGACGCACCGCTTGTCAAGCCATGCTGTGGAAGCGTCCCATATAGAGGAAGATGGGCACAGATGTTAGCTCAGGGCTAATCTTCCTCACACACAAAAAGTAATAATAATTTAGGGAATTAGGAATAGAATTTATTATTAAAATGAACAATAATAGAGTCTATTGTTAGCTTTCAAACCATCTCTAGGAAACATAATGATTAATGGTGAAGTGTTGGAAGTTTCCCTCTGAGATTGGTGACATTGTACAGTGTGTTGCCATCATTTCTCACTTGGGTTACTACAGCATTCTGGTACAGTTCTCCCTAAGAAAAAATTGAAATGTTTGTCGGATTGTGACAGTTTTCTGCTCGAATCCCTACAGTGGCTCTCCATTCCAAAGTGGGGTGGAGGTCCCTGCGTGGTCTGGCTCTGTTCCCTCTCCTCCTGTTATTTCTTACCCCTACTCATGTTGTTTCCACCATGCTGGCCTCCCTAATATTTCTTAAACATACCAGGCACACTCCCGCCTCAGGGCCTTTGCCCTTGCTATTTCCTCTGCCTGGGAAGCTCTTATCCCAGATATCCAACTGTCTATCTCATCATCTGTAAGTTTTTCCTCAATTGTCATCTCCCTGACCCCTCTATTTAATACTGTGGCCCCTACCTTCTGGCCCCCCTTACCTGATCTATATTTTCTTGTTCCCTTGGAACTTACCACTGTATAACATATTATATAACTTTTGTTAAACGTATTACGTATTGTTATCTTCTCCTGCTAAATGTAAGCTTCGCTAGGGCTAGATCATGCCTATTTTATATCCTAAATGCCCAGGAGTAGTACACTGCATTCACTAAATGCATTCAAGAAATATTTGTTAAATAAGGAAATTATGTGTGAAAGCCAGATACATTTAGAAATGTGTTTTTAAAAATTAAAAAAAAATATGCCTGGTGACTTTGTGTCTTTTGAATTAATTATCTGTATTCTAATATAAACATTTTTTCATATATACATTAATAGTCTCTATTTTGTTCATTTTAAATATTCCTTTCTTTTCCAGTAAGATTTCAAGATATTTGTAAAAAATATTGTGTCTGATACTACTTGTGCATGTTCCAAAGTGGTATGAGAGGCTGTTTTCTCCGTGCTGTTTTCAACTGGAAGGCCAATCAATATTTCAACAGGAAGGCCAATCAATCAATATTTGATTGACTTTAAATACTAAGCACATAGTTTCATGGGGAAAAACCCCACCAAATTACTTACTGTACTAAATGAATACTCCCCACATGCACACATCTATGTATATGTGTGTGTATATATATGTATAATACATAAATATATGTAAACACATATGTTTGTATATGTATCTTGTATACATATATGCATTCACTGACACAGTACAAGTTCATTTCTGTTGCTGAGATATTTGGATTCTAGACTTATAACTGCCAGTTACTACGTTCGGTTTGAAGGGAGAGTCACTTAACCATTCTGAGTTTCATTTTTCTCATTTGTATTAAAGAGAGGAGGCTAGGTAGGCTTCAATGCTTCGGTTTACCCAATTGTTTTCCTTAATTGCTTCCTTGTCTGTATGTTTATTTGTGTCTATTAGTTTGGGTGGACTTTGGAAATGTGTACACACGGGTAAAGAGCTCTGCCATTGCATGGGTTCAAATCTCAGATCTACGAATTACTAGTTGTACGACCTTGAGAAAAATACTTACCCCTTCTTGCTTTCACTTTCCTCATCTGCAAAATGGAGGTATTAGTAGTACCTACCTCACTGGGTAGGACTCACTCAGTTCATAGGTGTAAAACATTTAGAATGATGTCTGGCACATAGTAAGCACCAGATAAATAATGTTTTATTTATCTTGTGGAGGAGTAAAGATGGGTACTGGGAAATAAATGAGAGGATCTTTAAATTAACCTTCCCACATGCATGCACCTTTTTCTCAGACAAGCCCAACTACTGTGTCTGCAACACGTCCTGCTGTTTCAGGCATCTGTGTCTTCACACACGTTGTCCTCTCTTCCTGGAAACTTTCCTCATTTGGGTCTAAGTCCTGTCATCCTTCCAGACTCACCCCCAGGCTTACTCCCCCTGAGCACTCTGTCTGGCTGCCCCCTCTGTGACCCTTGTTCTTACCCCCTTCACGTGCAATATATGTCTCACTAAATGCACACAAATCGAATATCAAAACTTAACTAATACTTACTAGATTTTCATTCTGTATTCAGCATTATGCTAATAACTTTATTTTTATCATCTAGTTTAATCCCTCTCAATGATGCTATGAGATGTTAGGTGTTATTTCCAATATTTGCAAGTGAGAACACTGAAGTTCAGAGACAAAAGTTGCCATCTCCAAATTCTCCGAAACAGTAAGTGGTGGGATTGGAATTATACCATTTGATTTCTCTAAGCCATGGACTTTTTTTGTTGAACTGTGATAGGTGATGAAGTTGTCTGTCTCTTCAATTACATTAGAGGCCTATTTGAAAGAAAAGTTATCATTTAGCTTTCATATATACAGTTCCTAGAAGAATTTCTGGGAAAAGGTAGGCATTAGGTAACTATAGGTTGATTGAAAAAAATGGCTGAACAAATAGTGCGTGAAGGAGGTGGCAAGAGATTAGGAAACACACGGTAATTTGGAACCAAACTGGGGATGGCTTTTTATAATATGCTGATAAATTTGGGCTGTGTCCTATAGATTTTTAGGTGCTAGTACTGCATTTGACATTGAAAATTGCATATCCACATATACATTTTCAAAAGATATCCATGACAGGCAAACTTGGAGGAGAGCCAAACTGGAGACAGAAGGAGCTGTTAGGAGGTTGTTGCAGTAAATGAGAGCCAGAGTACTGACCAAACAACAGGAATGTCAATGAATTACCACAAACTCAGTAACTTAAAACATGAGTCAGGAGTCTGGGCGAGGCCTAGCTGGGTCTTCTGCTCAGTGTTGCACAAGGCTGCAGTCAAGGTGTTGGCTGGGCTGTTTTCTCCTCTGAAGCTCCGGGTTCTCTTCCAGGCTCATGTGGTTGTTGGCAGAATTTGGATCAGAATTCAGACTGAGGTCCCCATTTTCTTGCTGCTGTCTCTTGAAGGCTACTCTCAGTTCTAGAGGCTGTCCACAGTTCCTTCCCCTGTGGCCTTCTCATAGTTCCATTCATAACATGGCAGCTCACTTCTTCAAACCCAGTAGGAGAATATCTCAGGTCAGGTTGTTAAGATGGAATCTCATATATTATAATATAATCATGGGGGACCATCCCATCACCTTTGACATAGTCTGTCACCTAGAAGCAATCTCAAGTTCTGCCTGCACTTGAGGGGAAGGAACCATAGAAGGTGTCACTCACTGTGGCTCACCTTAGGTGTGTCTGCCACAGGACCCATTTTCAGGTAAGACATTGAGGTGCCACGGTTGACTGTCTCCCATACCAGCAGCAAGGAAGGCAAATAGAGTGGTTAAGATTGTAGACTTCAAAGTGAAATGGGCTCTACATACCCATGGGCAGGTGACCTAGCCTCTCTGCACTTCAGTTTCCTCATCTGTAAATGAAGGAAATAAAACATTACTGTTAAATGAGGTAGTGCATGTGAAGAACCTAGAACTTAATAAGTGCTCATTACATGTTCACCAATATTACTATATATCGACCAAGATGGCCTTAGCATTCCCTTCAGCTTGACTGAAATCTAGACTGGCCCCGGATCTGTCTTCTCTTAGAACATTTATTTTAGAAAACTTGCAATTGTAAATTCTTTCTCTGCTCCTTTGAGATATAAATCTTCTCCTAGCTGCTTGTCAGTTTTTCAACCCAGGTATGTCTTTCTCAAGGACCTGGGAGCCATCCCTTTGAAATGTAATCATCAAGAAAGATAGTGCCTCTATCTCCCACTCTCTCTGGGAGGGTAGGAGTATAACTTTGATAAAGGGCAATTAGCAAACACAGATGGCTTAATCACACTGGCCAACCTCCCCCCTAATGTCCTGCAGTACTTTTCTGCTAGCTTTTCCCAATGCTTAAAAACCATCCGCCATTTGACATTGAAGAGTTTTGTTTCAGTGGAGTTGAGTTCAATCTTGCTCCTCTATTGCAATAGTCTTAAATAAAGTCTACCTTGACTGTTTAAGTCTGGAACAATTTTTCTTTGGCAATATCATAGCAATCCATATGGGAACCCTTCTTTTCTGACCTCGCTCATGGATAGCAGCTTTGAAGTATGGCCAATAGGCAAAGAAGAAAATCAATGATTTTTTGGCATCCTTCTACATCCCTATTTCTCTGCCTATTTCCTCTGGATGACTGTTGCCTTCATGGATATTAAGACCCTTTATGTAATGCCTATGCTCCAGACCCATTTTTTCCTGTTCCTACTTGGTCCACATAACATCTGCCATATAATAAAGGATGCCATACAAAAATTTCTCAGAGGGCTAAACGCCAGATGATGAATCCTGTGTTATACCTTCCAGGAGAATTTCCATTTTAACAAGGAGACTTTCCTTAACCCAAAAGAGTTTTCTTGAATCTTGGAATTTTGTCACTAATTCCAACCTGTGGGGATAGGCATTATTACACATTGGCGTTTCCTAGAAACTTGCAACTAACTGAACAAATTGCAATCTATTTAGCCTACAAGTAGGCCCTGCTTTGCAGAAAAGGAGAGAACATATGTTTACACAGAAAAGAAGCAAGTGAACAGATCTACAGTGAAAAAGAGAGAAATCTAAATCTAAGTCATACGGACAAAACTGAGTAATGGCTCATTAGTTCTTTTCTGTATCTTAGAAACAAATAAAATGGGATGTGTCTTCACTTATAAATGTCAAAAGGTTTAAAACTAACTTATTAAGTCTAATATCATATGAATATCATAGAAGCTTTATCTCTAGGGTATAAGCAGGAGTCTTACCAGTTTAATACATGTCCTTCCAGAGAGTTGCTTACTCTTAATGGCTAATCATAATTTCAGAGGACACTGATGTTCAAACAGATAAATCTCCTTAATTGAGGCAATATAGGAACAAATATCAGAAACCTCGTGAGTGTGTGTGTGTGTGTGTGTGTCGGGGCTAGTGCTTGGAGTGCCTTTATTACAGGGTAGCTCTGCACCGGGTCTTTCACACTCAGGAAAGAAGTGTGCAGAACCTATGGGAGAACATTCTGTTGACTGAACAGAATATCAATATTTCAGCATATAGTGTCTGCATTTCTGGAGAAAATGTCAATTCTGTGTGACTTCTGATTTTGGAAACTTAGTTTGTGTGGCTCCTTGTACGTGTACAATCCTGAATATTGACTCCCTTACCTGAGACTCCTGCTTCTAGGGGCTTGTTTTTGTGAAACTAGAAATTCTATTTCCGGAATAAGGAATCCAGTAAAACCAGCTACAGACTCATCAAGATTTTATCCTTGATTTTAATTTTTTTTAAAGTTTTAATAGAGTAAGAAAAGTGGTGGGTTTGAAGAATGAAAATAAATTGAAGAAGCAAAAATCCAAATGAGGCATAAAACCCAGTTCTCTTCAAACTCAAAGAAGTAGTGGTTTCTTGATTTGTCTTCCATGTGGTGTCAGAGGATTTCTTGGTCATTTGGGTGACTTGTTCTTACAAAGTTAAGCTCTTTCTGAGGCCTGGGATTTGGAGTGCAGAGACAGGTTCTCACCTAACCCCATGGGTGTCATTCACATTTCAGTACAATAGGACTTAAGAGCTCTGAGCAAAGCTCTCCACTTGCTGAGGGCTATGCTATTCTGTCAGAAGACAGAAGTGCTGGGGAGAGGAGAGTTATGTTTTGGTGGCAGAGCGAGTCAAGTAGCGTGTTAGGTGCTGATCCACTGAAGGAGAACTTGTGAGCAAATGCCAGCTCCTTAAATCTCCTTGCACTTTCATGCATGAGATGACGTCAGTGATAAATGACGTGGAAACCAAACCACGGTGAAGTATTTCAGACAGTCTCTCTAGAATTAAGCTGGTCACATACAGATCGAGGAGTCAACCTTTTCAATCTGCAGGGAGCAGCCAAGATCATGACCTACAACAAAGGCAGGTGGGAAGGCTTAACTTGAATAAAAGGAAAAGTGCTGCGACATAGGCATCCTCTTACTTTATTAAACAGGGAGGCTGGGGCAGGAAATTAGATCCCAGGTTAGTGTGGACAGATTTTTGATACATTTCAAAAGGCCTGACTTGACTCCCTGGAATTATTCACACACACACACACACACACACACACACACACACACACACACACACAGCCTGTTTCACATAGGACTGGGAAGGGAGAAGCATGTAGCATGTACTGTTGGCCCTGTAACATAGAGCATCCCCCTTTTACTCTCAGTGAAACTATGAGGACCTCAAGCAGGGAGCCTCCTTCTGGCTGTTGTCTGCCCTACCCAGGGCTCTGCACAGAGCTGGTGTTTCCCTCTCTCCCGTGTAGTTCTGTGGTGCTGGGGACTGGAAGTGTGCAGACAGTAAAAGTGGGAGTGGTGATATCTTGGCTGTGGAACAGAATTGTGCAAATGCTTTTCCTCAGTCCTGCTCTCTGACACAGGAGTTAAGCCTTTAATTTTGCAGAGAGATCTGGGCTAAAGCTCTGAGTCTGCCCGGGAGGGAGCACGGAGACAGACCTTCGTAACTCAGAGACCTGAGGCTGATAGGGGAATAGGAGAGAAAACTGGCAAGAGCAGAGAGCTTAAAGGAGCAGGGGGATGGTGGTAAATGCATATTCAGGAGAAAGGAAGGGAAGTGCACATCTGGGCATCCTCTTCAGGCTCTCCTGGGCCAGCTCAGAGGGGTTTCAGTAAAAAGACCTAAGTGAAGAAAGAAATCATTTCTTTTTTTTTTTTTTTTGTGAGGAAGACCAGCCCTGAGCTAACATCCATTGCTAATCCTCCTCTTTTTGCTGAGGAAGACTGGCCCTGGGCTAACATCCACGCCCATCTTCCTCTACTTTATATGGGACACCGCCATGGCATGGCTGACAAGCAGTGCGTGAGCAGGTGCCCAGGATCTGAACCCACGAACCCCAAGCTGCCAAAGCACGAACTTAACCGCTGCGCCACCGGGCTGGCCTCAGAAAAAAATAATATCTGCTCTGAATGTCTCCTTATTTCTGATGGCATCTTTCTTTCAGTCTTGTAACATTAGTCACACCTCTAACCAAAACTGACAGTATCAAAAGTAAAATACAAAGCATATTTCCTATAACCTTCAGAGAGCCAATATCTTGACTGTACCCTCCCCAAATGCACAAACTGCTATTTGCAATCCCTGGAGTATAAAGAATGCCTGGTGCAGGGAAAAGAACCCCGGGCTGCATGTGACAAGTCCCGGTTCAAGTCAGGGTCCCATTATTTTACCTCTGTGTCCCAGTGAGCAAGAGGTTCCTGAATATTCTCTATTTCACTTGAAAAGTAGTGTGGGGAAGATATATAGCATATCCCTGCCTTACATAAGCATCAGATTAAAAAGTAGCATATAGACATGTCTTGTGGACCACAGAGCTAGTTATTACTACAAGTGCTGATTTTCTTTGTTAGTCTTTCTTGTGTCTATGGAGCAGGAAAATAACAGCAAGGAAAATATTTGTGAATAGTCATTCCCTGTTCTTCCATGGCATTCCTTCTGGAGCAATGTACACAGTGTATTTCAATGTTTAATTCTGATGTTTACTGTCAAAACAATGGGATATTTTTTTAAAACCTATACAACATGACCCAGAAACCTACCATTGTAACACAAATATTTAATTCCTTTTTTTATTAGCTTCTGACTTCAATTTTCATATATATTTATATTTTAAGTAGATGCAACCCTGGAGCAGACGTTATGTTATATTCTATCAGTTAACACGCTATGGTAAACATTCTAGGCGTTCTCCTGTGCTTCTCTCTAGTCTTCATAATTACTGCTTTCATGGATGCATGATGTTTATCAAGTTGATGGATCATGCTTAATCAATCCTCTCTTACTGGTTGTTTATATTACTACCATTGTTTTGGCAATGCAGCCTGCCAGAGAGGCACTTTGTATTCATTTTCAAAAATGTGGCTATGGATTCTAGCAGCTCAGGAGCCTGTAATGAATGCTGTGGATTTTGGTTCCCAAGTTAAGGAGATGGTGAGCTGGCCTTCATTTGAAGGGCTGAACAATTGAGATTGAGTACTGCATACCCCAACTCTTCCTCACTGCCTTTTCGTTTAAGCCCCTCTCCACAAAGAAACTAAAAAGAAAATCAAATCCACTATGCATAGGATTTGAAACCTATACTTTCTCCATAAGAAATCTAACGTATTTGAATGGAAAACTCCCCATAGTGTCCATTTGATTGAACAAAATATATTAAGGGGTTACTACACAGTGAAACTGTCATCTCTAGGGAGTCAGTAATGGTTCAGCTCAAAGACTTGGGCTCACAGACCTGGGGTTCCATCTCTCCTCTGGTACATACTGATTGACTAGCCATAGCAAGTTACTTCGTATTTAGAGACACAATTGCCTCAGTTGAAAAAATGGGGACCACCTGAGATAACACAGGTAAGAAATTTAGCACTTCTCTGGCATAAAGTCAATGTACCATAAAGCATAGCTATTGTTATTATGATGATTATTATGTGTCTTCCAGGCTAAGAACCTTGGGCAAGTTATTTAACTTCTCTAAGCTTCAATTTCCACATCTATAAAATGGAGCTCATACTAGGATCTACCTTATGGTCTGTTATAAGGATTAGAGAAAGCACTGCATGCAAATAGCTGAGAATATGCCCAGCACATAGCAATCCTTCAAAAATTGTGAGTTATTTTAGTTTTTTTTTTTTAATGGTCAGAGCAATTTGGAGAGCAATACTATCTCTCTTTGGACTGGTAAGGAAATGGAGCCCCTGATGGGTTAAGTAACCTAAGGCAGTCGCTCACCATGTTGGATGTAAGTGCCAGAGTTTAAACTAGATCTGCTTAACTTCAAAGCCCAAGCTCTTCCCACTCTTCCGAACTTTGGGGGATTCTAGATGAATGAGACCAGGTTCTTGATGATCAGAATTCTGGAATATAGCCAGTGGAACTACCAAGTCTGGATATCCAAGATGGGAGGTAGAGGCACCTTGAGGGCTGAGGAAGGTGTGGGAGCCTGAGCTAGAGGGGACCAGAACAAGATGGATCCTGCCTGAGGAGAGGGGGTTGGGAAGACCCCATGTAGGAGGGGGCCTATCCTGGCCTTGCTGCTGCTCCCAGAAATGCTATCAATTGTGAATTCCAGGAGAGCAGTGTTGAAATGAACTTAATATTTCTCCAGATGAGAAAAGGTACCCTTAGGGAAGAAAAACCTGGTTGGGCTTTGACATTCAATTTCCAAGCACTTTAGTTTCTAAGAGAACTCTAAAGACGCCTTCCTAACCCACTTTTCTGCTACATTTCCCTGGCCCCCTCTTCCTGCCCCCACCCTTTTCCCCGTAGGCTGCTGCTCAAGCCACAGGCCGTGGATTCTTTCAGTTCACTCTGCTCTGGGCCCTCAGGAAACAGAACTCCTGACCTGGGCTTTTCTAGTAGGAAGGCCGAAATGGAGGGTTGAAAAATGGGAGAGTAGAATGAATGACTGAGGGAGGAAACTGCAAGTTCCTGCTTTCCTCTTCTTTAATTCACTAGCAGCCAATTTAATGGAAATGTAACACATTAAAAAAAAAGAAAAAAAAATTAACAATCTCAGGAAAGTTCTTGCAGTTTGGAATATAATTTTGCATTTAACAGAGCGTTAAAAAGCATCTTTCCATTTGATATTGAATTAATATTTGGAGTGACGCATCTTTCAGCACTGGCTGTAGTGGTGCACTTGCCTGGAGGAAGTCCTAAGAGCATTCCTAAGTGAGTTGTAAAGGAGAGTTAGTTTGGGGAGGTGGACAGAAACCATGCTGCTTCATCTCCTATACTTTCGGCAAACACCGAGGACAACTTGTTCAAGGCATCAGGGCAGAAATGGGCTGCTGTTTCCACATTGCACCCAGAAGGTCCTTCTCATCTATTCAGCCTTATGTAGAAACCCCAGGCACTAGGTCAGAGCTACTGTGCTTGGAATTAGGTGGGCTTGGCCTTTAGTTGACTCCAGAAGGTTAAATGGAGCTGAGAATTCCAGTCCACACACATTTTTCTATACTCATGCATAATTTTGTCTGCGTAACAGCAGCAACTGTATCCCACTTGTCCCCTGATGGATATGCCTCCTCAGTTTGACTGCGAGCTCTTTGAGGCAAGATGTATTTTATTCTGCACAGGTTTTAGGTGTAGAGGCTCTTCAGTGGCAGTATGGCATAGTGAGCTGTCAAAGCAAGGATTCTGGTGGGAGGCAGCCTGGGTTTTAATGCTTGTTCTGCCAATTACCCTGTGACACTGGCCAATTGCTTGACTTCTCTATGCATCAACTTCTTCATCTATAAAGTCGGGTTAATTTTTAGTGCTTATCTCAAGGGGCAGGTATATGGATTAACTGATATACCAATTGTACTGAATGCATCGCTGGACACTTGGAACCCCTTCACCAAGTAGGAGTCATTATTACAGTTACTTTTATTGTTGTTGTTTTCATGTTTAAAGCCATAGAAATGAGAATGGGAAATAGGCATTTGTTACTATGAATGTTCCATTTTTGCTTTATTTCCTTTCCTTTCTAGTCTGAGATTGGACATCACAGGTAAGGATTTCTTGGGACAGTAGGTTTCTGTTTTATCACATCAGACATCCTATATTTTCACTTACATATTATTTATCATCTGTCTTCCTCTATTAGCAGGCAGTGGATTTTTCTTCTGGTTCTTCACTGCATGGTGCCTAGCACATAGTAGTTACTTAGCAAATATTTGTTGAGTTAGTGACTCGATGATGGAAAACATCCCTGTTTTATATTTTCTAGTTTCAGACACCAGTAAAGAGAGTGCCTATGAGTTTCAAATTTAAAAATCCCAGGAAAGGGTGTCCTTGGCCTAGTTTGGGCTAAATGTCCACTCAGTGGGTATGGGATAGGATCACATGGTAATACGGCTCCTGTGGATGTAGAATGGAGAGAGATGAGGCAATCTCAGAACAAGAAGGCAGTGCTGAGCAGCTAAAACAGCAGACGCTGAACAAAAATTACACAATCCTTTCCTCTGAGGAGTTTACCTATAGTAATTTCATCCTTTTCTCTCTAGTTTTGAATTTAGGAAGGGCAAGGCCATCTTGACCCAGAAAAGCCCTTTATGCATTTACCTGAAAGAAGATTACTTCTATCTTATCCTACAATCAGGCAGCAAGTATTTACTGAGTAATGATTGCCTGCCAACAGCATGCAGTAAGTACCCTGTGATGTAGAGAGATAGACATGCAAAGTAGAGAAATAGATTTGGGAGTAATTTACATCCTGGGGAGAGAGGAAGTGCTGCAAACAGATGAGCTCTCAGAGAAGACAGGTGGAGAGGGGAAGGAATAGAATCCAGTCTCGGGAGACACCTCCATGGAGGGAGAGAGGTTGGCGAGGACGTGCCAGCTGGAGCCGAGGGAGGACAAACTTCAGAGAGCCCTGGTTCTGCACAGGGAGGGACCTCTACAAGGAGGAGCCCCTCCCACAAATGCCACACAATGAGGGAGACTGATAAGCCTATAAATATTAGGACTTTGAGGACCCAGGTTCTGTCTTACCCAGCTGTGTTTTCTCACTCTCTACCACAAGGCTCTGTTTCTTAAACAGCCACAGGTGGTGTATGTGTTAATAAAAATTCCAGTTCTAGATATACGCATTGCAGCCTTTAATGGTCGTGAAGAAACACCACCAATCTCTCTGCCCTCCAAACTGAGAAGACAAGTGGTCTAGTGTTGTTACCCTTCCTGTCTGATGCTGGTTACTGTGAGTTATCTTAACAAGCCTCCGTGAGGTCTCTCCCATGCTTCTGAGAGATCCATAAACATGATAATCTCAGGAATACGTGGTGTCCTTAGGGATGTTCAAGCATGCAGAATTCTAGCAGCATATGAACTAAATTGATAGACTTTTTAAAATGATTGACAATTACCAATAGCTGGAGGTTTTAAAACTTATTTAATGCACTCTGTGAATACACTGCTTCAACTTCTATTTCTTAGAGGGCTCATGATTCATCCACTGCAGGAGGAATATTTTTAAAATTGTTCATGGGAAATTCGGTGAACAAAATAAACCAGAGCAGATCAGATACTTGTTTGATAACTGAATCACATGTTGCTTACTTTCTTCACCTTCTGTGAGCCCTCCCACCGTGCCAGAGGCAAACTTGTCCATCCACTTAGCATGTATTATGCACCATACCATGGAAAAGGCACATCCTTTGCACTCAAGGAAGTTAACAACTAATGAGGGAAGTTAAGACAGGTACACAGATAAGTGTAACATGAGGCAACATGTGGTCATTACCAAATGTCTGCATATTTCCCAGCAAGGTAGAATGTTTTTGAGTAAATGAATAAATGAAGGCATTAACTGGGACGGTGTATGTGAGCTCAGAGGAGCTCACATCCTCCTTCCCGTTGGAGATGGAATTGGAGAGGAAGGAAAGGATTTGGGTGTGTAGAGATGAGGGAGGAAAGAACAGCATATATCTGGGGGAAGAGCGTGGGCAGAAGCACTGAGGTCAGAACCAGAGAAACTGGGGACGCCATGCGGGCAGGTTTGCAGCAGATGGCAGACAAGCTTGCTCAGAGGAAATAAAGGATCCTGGAGAGTCATGATATTTATCATGGCTAAACAGTGTGCTAGGGGACTTGATTCTCATTCATAACATAGATAATGAGCTCTCTGGACACAATAAGTCTTACAGAGGTCAGCCTATCATACTATATATGAGTCATTTTATTATATGGGGTCTTCAACAAATTTTTTCTGCCTTTTACAGCAACAAACATAGGTAGAGACAAGCTAAAAATAGCAGTTAAAAATAACTTTAAGAGGACAACAATGTATACAATTATGTATATGGTATTCTTATTGGAAATCTCCTAGCAAATATAAAATGCTTACTTTAAACAAAATGGCACATGGTGTCCTATGCACAGTCTCGTTGAAGCCTTTTGGTTTTAAGAAAACAATTGCCGTTCAGTAGAGATTTCATGATTTCAGATACCTCAAATATGCAAGGAAAATAATTCACTCTTGTTCTCTCACTTTTTATTGTGAACAAATTGGATAAATACTGGGAACCTCTTTCAGGCAATGGCGTCTGAAGATTCTGAGATGGAGGCTAAGCTTGGTGGTCCTGACTTTGCCCACCATGTTACAACGTGGTGATATTCTACAATCTCTCTTCTTACTGTGTGATAATTTGCTTAAAGCTTAGCTACTAGTAGCCGTTGGGAGAGGGGGCCAGAAATAAGAATGACTGATAGAGATGTTTCATTTGAATAAACCAACAAGTCTAAACAGACAATTTTATTGGCTTATTTCACCATAGACCAACCTTCTGCACGTTGAGCTTGGGCCATTGGCTGGCTTTTATAATATTTAAGTACCTTATATTCTATTTGAAATAAATGGGTGCATAAATAGATAAGTAAATGAATAAACCTTTAAATATGATATACTAGTGAGACATTAAATTAGATTAAATAAAAGCAGCCCTCCCTTCATATCTGAAATGAAGATGTGAATTTATTGCTTGCTAAGCAAGGGAGAGCTTTGCTCCTGAGCCCCCACTGAACAGAGCAGAGACCTGACTTTCTATGGGGATTCAAGAGTTTTGGAGTTCAGGGATTGATAGAATTTCAAAAACAAGTGTTTAGATATTGCTTGATCTTTAGCTGTGAAAGCATGATTACTTGAAAATCATTGTTACTCATTGGCTGATTTTCAGAAATATCGGGCTGTCACCACCGACTGGCTGACTTTCAAAGCATGGTTACCGATGCGAAGTCGTCGTTGATGGTGGATTTAGAATTGGTTCTGGTGATTACTTGCTGCTATGGCTGAAGAGAAGTCAGTCTTTTCTCCTGGGGACAGGAACTTTGTTTTTTGTCAATAGAAACCATCATTATCATCCTCCATGCCTAAAATTTAAAACTAGTCTGACCTTTTTTTTCCATGTTGAGGAATACAATGAGAAAGGGATAAAATTCTTTATACAAGAGAAAGTATGAAAAAATACCAAATATTAAAATATGCTGTCATAAGTGTTGACAGGTGAAGATAACAAGTGATGTATGAATCGTTAACTTTGGAATTAAAGTTTTCTGTCTCTGGTGATATTATAGTCCTGGAATAGTCTACATTTGACTATGTATTTGCATTGCCTGCCTTATTAACTAGAGCACATTCATTTACTTCAGATCTGTGTCTTCTGTTGGAGAAAAATGGACAGGATAAATTGAATTAGTTTGACATATTAGTTTGGAAAAAATAAAGGCATAAAAAGGTGTCAGGTTTAAATACTTATTCTTTTTCTCCCCCTTTATACAAGCTCTCTTTCCCAAGAGCCTCGCACTCAGGGGCTCTGTGCTAAGGAGGACGGTGTGAGGGAGGTTGGCTGATGTGTGGCCTGAACAAGAGCGTGGAGGGGAAGACATAACTTGAGAGTGAGCAAAAAGGTTTGACACACACACACAAAATATTTTTATTTACAAGTCAGTCTGGAACTAAAAGTTGAAATTTCCTATGTGTACCAAAAATAAGCACATTATATTTTAAGGATATGGACCTCATCTCGTTGTGCCTTATTTAGTACTAGTGGAGAATTTGTCATATCATACCCCTGAGACCACCCTGAGGACTACTAAAATCTTTCATTTTTAAACATCTGTAATTGCTAAAGGTCCATGTGGTCCTCTGGGGACCCCCCCCCCCGACTGGTTAAGAAGAGGGTGTTGCGTGCCTTCACCATTACAGACGAAGATGGACTCTCCTGAAATGCATAGGAGGGAAGTGATGAGGAAACCACCTGGGGGGGGGGTGTGAACACAGTCGTGAGGGGGGTTGGAAACGAGCCCGTGAAGAGGATTTCAAGCAGTAACAAGAGTATCAGCCCACACAGAGCCAGCCGGACAGTGAGCGGGAAGAAGGAGAGATGAGGGCAGCGGGCGCCACGTCTGAAGCAGCTTGTCGTCGTTCACCCTAATCGATGCAGCGAGGGAGAGGTGCCAAGGGCGATAAGGAAGCGGGAGAGAAAGCGCCCTCTCTTTAGAACTGTCCCCCCTTGCTGGAGCCACACCTTTCGGCCCTTCAAAGCATTCCTAATCGTTTTCTCACCTAATTGCATCTCGTCCTGTATTGTTCTCTAATTGTTTCAGGCGTGTCTAAGTCAGGCTTCCTAGAGGGCAGAACTGCACTCTGCTCTCTTCCTTCTTCACAGCGGGGCGAATTACAAGGCTGAGAGTGTAATTAAACCAGCTCTCATTTCAGACTTGATTGGCTGACTGATTAAAATGGAAGGAAACAGCCCAGGCGATTATTTTGTCCATTGGTAAGAAGACTGGAAAACGTTCGTTGCACAACTTTTGCCAGATGGGTCTGAGAAAAGTTGTGGTTGCCCCCCATCTTTGGACCTCCCTTGGACAATCTGTAAAATGTGGTGAATGAACTTTGGCAACACCAGCATGCTCCAGAAGGCCCGGGAGATACATGGACTGGGATTCCAGCCTGCTCTTTGCAAAGTGTTCGTAGCATCCCATGCAGAAGCGATGCACAGAGTTTTGTGCTTGGAATTTTAATGCTTGGGAAGAGCCAATATGAGTTATATTTCTTTTCCTGCATTTAAATTCTTTTAAAAAAAATGGTGAAATGGTGAAAGCATCTTGAGAAATGTTTTACTATTTTACTTTTGGTTCCCAAATTATGCACTGCCTGGATTTGTGTACCCCTCGATAATGAGGGAACATCACAGGCAGGAAGATAACAATAACTCCGGAATAGGGTGAGAAAGTCGTTTATCTTTCTGTTTCCACTCTGCCAGCAAGCATCTGAAAATCACTAACATTCCTATTTGAATAAATATTTTGCTAAGATATGTTCATTTGAATTTTTACCCTCAATAACAGATTGTGATGGGAAGAAAGGAAAGAGATGAAATAGTTTTTATTAAGAATTTCAACTGCATTTCTGAAAGTGCTGTTAATATTAGAATATCTTTTTCTATTTGATATTTTTCCTTTTCCTGAACAGGTCTGACTCAGTGAGAGGTGTACTGCTCAATAGGGATGTGCGTATGGAGAATGACAACAGAGAAAGATTGGAGATAGCGCTTATCCACCTGAGCATGTGTCACCTGCTCTCTGCAGGTGTTACCAATTAAGTTATAGCTTTTGCTACCCCGAAGCCTTTCTATTTCCTCTTTTGGATTTCGAAAAGTAGATACTGGAGTATCTAGACTCAGTTGAATTCTGTGCCCCCTTGATACCAAATGCCTAACTTCTCCAATTAAGGCATTTAGGAGGCTGCTAATAACACATCTTCATGGCCCATATGGAAGATCAGGAGGAACAGCTAAGTTGAAGTAGAAAGTCTCCTCCAGATTGTGAACGGTGTTTAACCTAATAGCAAAAAAGTGACACATTGGAGGAAATCAACAGATAGTCACAGAGGGCCTCCTGGAGTTAGTTCCATTTGCTGTGGGAATTATAGAGCCAAACAAGACAGGATCCCTGGCCTCTGGAAGCTCACAGGAGATTTGAGGAGACTAATTATAAACAATGCAAGTCGAAAAAAATGTGGCCCAAAAGTTAGTCAAGCTCAGCTGGATTGTACAATTTCAGAGGAGGGGGATGTTTCAGACAGTGATCCAGGCCATGCTGCACTCAGCTTGAGAATGCAGTAATACGGTTGAAAATGTTCACACATATAATTATCGTTATCAAATTGATATAATTTCTTCTATTTTGCTCTCAGGCATCTCTGGCCTAGGTTCCAACATCTTGCTCACGTAACTTCAACTTCTTTTAGAGGATGCACCTTCCCATCATCCTAATATTTTCT
Source organism: Tapirus indicus (assembly GCA_031878705.1). Lineage (NCBI taxonomy): Eukaryota > Metazoa > Chordata > Mammalia > Perissodactyla > Tapiridae > Tapirus > Tapirus indicus. Next base: position 18,575,733 of record CM062923.1, on the reverse strand, counting down.
AGTGTCTGTCTGTAAGCTCTCTGACTCTAGATTATATCTCTCCAGCACAGAATGTATTCTACCTATCACCTCCCACGACCTGGGTAGTCTACCTCTTTTAACACAGCCCAAGATTACGTCAAATTTTGTTGTGCAGCATCACACTGCAGTCTTACATTTAGCTGGTAGGAAGCTAAGGCCTATGCTTCATTTTGCACATGAGTTCTTATTAAGCCATTATCTCCCAAGGGAATTTGGGAAATTAAAATTTGGAATCCCTGTGCAGGATAAACTTTGATTTTTGTTAAAATTCAGGCAGTTTGTTTTGACCTATTATTTTAACCAATCACATTTTTCTTAGATCCTGATTAAAATCATCATATGTGTCAGTGACTCTTCTCAGCCTTTAGGTAACCACTGTCAAAATTCTTCAGAATATCCATGAAGTTTCTTTTTTAAGATCTCATTCTATACTGCTTGGAAAGATTAAGAACTGAAATTTATTCACTGTACTTGCTGTAGGAAAAATGTTACATATCGCAAAAAGGCCATTTATTCTTTTTCACCATAACAATCTGATGGCCTATACCCAAATTTCCAAATGGTCTCTCATCACTGCCTTTTATTTTTCCTCAGGGGCTAAGACTAAGGCTTCTTTGATTTGAGTTTGGTTCCTAAAGAGTTTGTCTCATCATAGGTCAGGTGTTATTTGGTGCAGAAATAGTCAGCTTAAGTATCCAGAGATGTAGTTTAACACATTTCCGAAAAGGAGCCATCAAAAAATACCATCTCTCCCACTGTGCTCTCCCAAATGACTGTTGCTCTACGCTAATACTCACGGGCTGCTCCAGGCTAGAACAACATGCTGGAAAACTGTGGTCTGCAGTACATTTCCTTTGATGATTCTCCATGCCAGATCAGCAGGGAGTTTGCACAACCTTGGCTGGGTGTAGTTCTTGAAGTTCAGAACTCTTACTTCAGTTCCACTTCTGGGGACATCTCCCTGTACACAGCTGTCATCTTTCCCTTCGTTTAAGACTCTTCCACGAAAGACAGCTCATGGTTTCAAAGGAAATATATTGTCATTGCCTCTCTTTTAGGCAGCACTTGCTTACTTGTTTGTTTGAATAGATGACATTATTATTATTTTTAAGTACAATGAAATTTCAGAGGAGAAATGACATATTGACCATAAAAGATGCATTATTAGATAGCTCTACAATGCTCTGTAATATTAAAACATCAGATACAACTTCCACGCTGATAACACCGTAACCACCCCCTCACCGTCAAACACTAAAATTACTACCAAAGCGAAAAAGATTCCTAATGAGCCTCAGTGTAATGATAATATAATCACCGAGAATATATGTGCTAAGTGCTTTTACTTGCATTATCTCCTAAACCCCCATAATAAGCCCACAATGTTGGTGCCATGATTGAAGTTAGTTGCTCAGGCCCGGGCTCTAAATCAGCAGCTGGTTCAAATCCTACTCCACCTATCTCCTGTGTTAAATTAGTGAAACTCCTTAACCTCTCCAAGTCTCAAGTTTTCTATCTGTTAGATGTAGCTAATAATAGTGTATGTTTGTGTATATATATATGTATACATATGTATACATATATATGTAGGTATATACATACATATACACATATATATACAAATATATATGTACATATATATACATATTATAGGGTTGCTATAAGAATCAACATAAGATAATATATGTAAAGTATTTACCAAAGTGCCTGGAAAATGGTAATAAAAGCAGCTAACACTAAGTGAGTACTCTTCGTGTACTAGCCACTGCCCTAAGAGCTTTACGTACAGCATTAATTTAGTCCTCACAAGGACTATTATCGTCTCCAGTGTACATGTTAGGACATGTGTTAGTGAGGTGCAGTGACTACTCCAAGCGTCCACAACTCACTGAGAAGTATGTAGCCACAGCAGAACTTGAATCTAGACATATATGCACCTGGCTCATATTAAATCATCAACAAACATTCATTTTTGTGATGGTGGTTGTTGTTGCCGGTAGCAACTTGAATATGAAAGTAGAAACCCTTCCCTAACATAATGAGAGAAGAGAGGATTCCACAATTGCTTCACAGGTCTAAATTGATGGACACAATCTAGTGAGCATGACCATTAGTATAATTAAACCACTCACTGAGCACTTAAAAGCAAGATGCTACTAGAAACAGCCCCACACAGTCTGTCACTGTGGCCTGTGTTTTACTAGGCAAGAAACCAAGAACAAGTCTTAGGGAGGAAGTCAGACCTAAATCTCTCTTACTTGCATGATGTTCCCTTGAAAAGTACACACTCAACAAAGGGAGTTACTGGATGAATGTAGTATCACATAGAAATGTTTAACTCACTATAATAGTGCTGTCCCATAGAACATTCTGTGATGATGGAAATATTCTATATCTGTGCTGGCAAACACAGTAGCCACTACTCACATGTGGCTATTGAGTACTCGAAATGTGGCTACTACAACTGAAGAACTAAATTTATAATTGTACATAGTTTTAATGAATTATAGTTATTACAACTTCAATTCTTTTTCTTTTAATGAGGCAACCTTAAATAATACAGTCTGGCTTCTTCCCAGACCACCTCCCCCATAATTTTCCCCCCAAAATCTTTCCCTCTAGTCTGCAACTCATGTTTAAAATCATACAATGCTAGGGGCCGGCCCGGTGGCGCAGCGGTTTAGTTCGCGCTTGGCAGCCCGGGGTTCGTGGTTCGGATCCCGGGAGCCCGCGGACGCACTGCCTGTCAGCCACGCCGTGGCGGCGTCCCATATAAAGTGGAGGAAGATGGGCACGGATGTTTAGCCCAGGGCCGGTCTTCCTCAGCAAAAAAAAGAGGAGGATTAGCAACGGATGTTAGCTCAGGGCTGGTCTTCCTCACCAAAAAAAAAAAATAATAATAATAATAAATAAAATCATACAATGCTGGATACAGATGATTGGTGACTAAGTTTCATTTAATAATAACACAAAATATATTCTTTCCTCATTCTTGACCAGATACAACATCCAAAGCTGTATTCCATTTATTCAGTCCCCTGTCTGGGTGGTTATCATACAAATGATATGTACAAACCATGCCATAGAATTGAGAAAGAGCAAACTTAAAACAACTCTGAACAATGCAATAGATTTGCTCCTTTTTTTTTCCATTTTGAGTATGTTTACTTTTGATGCTTGCTCCATGTTATGGTATTTTGGTGTGGCGTACTCAATGCCATGTAGTCGTCAGTATCCACTATTGACAAGCTGTCAACAACGTTGTGGAATTATCTGCTAGTTGTGTGTAATTTCTTGAGGACAGTGTTTCCAGTAACAAGGAATAAAGCACATGCCTTGGAACTTTGGAGGTATAAAGTATTTTCCTGCTTCTGGATTTGCAAAATCCCCGTCCCAAATATGAATTGAGGGAGTATTAAAGGACAAAGCTAGAAGATTTGAAGGAAAAAATTAAAATAACATGTGTACCCTGAGATCAATTGTGTTTTTGAATAAGCTTTCTTTAGAAGTGATAGAAATGAATTCAATCAGATGAGGATGTGAGGACGCTTTCAATATGGCGGAGACTCAACATTCTGTTGCGGAACAGAATTTGGTGTTGACAGACAGCTTGGGGGGAAGAGGGAATGCACCTCTTCTGCTCTTGACTTCCAGTCCACAGGAGGACCGGATTTTGTGCTCTCTTCTTTTACCTGGTGTTGCTGAAAGTTTCTTAGCCATCATTTCAACAGAACAACATATTACAAAACTATTGCTTGTTTTAGAACAACATTATACTTAAGTACCATAACACAAAGCATCTTATCAATTCCAGCATTTTTTTTTTGACTCCAAATCCTATTTCACAGAGTTGACCAAATGGGAGTAGATAATTCTGGCCTTAGAATTGTAAAGATTTACATTTGAAATATAGTATAACATTTATAGATGTGTGCTTTTCTTTTGCTCTGACTTAAGAAACCTTTAACTTCCCTGTTATATCTTAAAATATGTGCCTGATATGAAATAGGTAGGCTATGCATTATCAATAACAAGCCCAGTCTAGCCGCGTGGCCAGAGATCATCACTGAAGCAACAGTGGAAGATGAGCAATAATGATGAAGGTCTTCTGTCCCTCTGCCTCCGCTAACGGAGTCCGATAGAAAAAAACCTTCACTCGGAGTTGGAAGACCAGGGTCCAACCTTGCTGCTAATATCCAGGTTAGTTATTTAACCTCCTCTTTTCTTTCTCTTGTTTGCAAAGAAGAAATGATAATCTTTCCCACCCCTATCTCAGTGTTATTTGAACAACAAATAAAATAATGTTTGTGAAATCACTTTGGGAATTATACTGATTTGAAAAGACTTTGATTTGTTTACAGATGGCACTACAGATATAAGTTTTCAGCAGTCTGATTTGTAGAAGGATGATGTAGGTACTGGTAAGAAGGGTTTTTTGTGGGCAAGCAGGACAACCCCAGAGAAAGGGTGGAGAAGGGAGAAAGGCATTCACAGGCTTTGCATTACATTTAGTTATGGAATGTGATAAAATTTTCCAGGGTCCAAGAGGGTAAATTATCGAATATGTTATAGAATAAATTTCAGTAACAACTTTATTCCATAAATAATAAAGTCATCTGAATTCAATTTGAAAATTGTTAAACTTTCCATAAACCAGGATAGTTTATATGCATTATTTCTGTAAGCATGAAATCTAACTATAAGTAAAATCCATATGTTAGGTTGAAAGAATAGTTTTTCCAAAGGAAAGAAGAAGATCTATAATGAAGTACCTTGATTTTTCATGGTATGTGTTATGCTTGGATTTAGCTTCTCAAATCTAGAAAAACATGATGTTGAGTTCCCTTGCACCAACAAGATACAAGCCATTGTGAATTTTCGTGGAAAAAAAAAAAAGTCTATGTTTGCGGCAATAATTATAACATAAGAAAAAAAAAGAATGTAAAATGAAAGGACAGAGTTTCCTGTTTGTTATTTTTCAAAATAATGACTGTGGGTTCTCTCCCCACAGAAAAGATGCTATTTATTTTTTAATGATGAGCTGTTTCCCAGAGAAACAAAGTGGCATTCTGTCGACACCATATGGAGGCGGAAAAACAGATTCCACCGTGTTCCATTTGTTAGACTGTCTTCTGCATTTCTGTATCCATAATTTATGTGGGGGCCTCTGTGATTGCCAAAATATTCAAATGGATTTCTCTTAGCAGGGCAGCCTGCATGGGGGGAGAAAGGTTTTCAAAACAGCAGGACCTGAACAGTCTCCTGCTGTTCAGAGAAGAGAACACTTCCAACTTCTGTCCTTCTGGCGGCTTTCATTGAAATACTAATTTACATCCTTGGTTTAGGGACCATGTTTGCATTCAGAAAAAGCAGCTTATGTTCTTTTATGCTAATACAATCATACTTGAATTATAACCCACACCCTTAAAGTCATATTACTCCTTCTGCCTCGGTGTAAGTGTAGAACCTGGCCTTTGAGGAATTAATGGCAGCTGATACATAGCAACGGCTGAACAATACTATTTTGAACACATTGATTCTGCAGCTGGTTTCCAAAAAGACATCTGAAGTGGTTACAGATACATTAAAAATAGTCATGAAAGGCTTCCTTTGCTGTCTAAGCATATGATTACCATCTACGTATTCACAGGCTGTTTTCAGTGGAAAGTTCGAGTGGTGTTCTCTGGTGCATAAATAGAAACATGTCCAATACATGATACAGAATATAAAGAAGGGATTTGATGAGCCGGACTAATTGATGTTTTGGCAAGATGGAATGTCTGAGAAAAGTTACATGTTCACGTGCATACCCAGATAATAAGAATGTAAGCCATAAGCTTTCTATCACAAATAATTTTTTTTTTTCCCAGAGCATCTCAGATGTTCTTTCAGTAAACTTGGCCATTGCATGGTCCATTGTTGTGCAGCAGGGAAACATCACATAATTTCATATGGAAAAAGAAAACAGGAAATACTGTTCAGTTATAAATGGAAGGTATAGCAATCATGCTACTGGAAGGTTATTTTCCTCAACCTGTACAAGAATGGCTAAAAGTTTAGGGTACCCAAAATAGATGGATCATTATTTGATGTTTGTTTGTATAAACAGAAGGTTAAGGCTTTGGGTTATAAGGAGCAGAAGTAAAGCCCCGGAGACCTTGATGGATTCCCATTTCTTCAAAACCAATTTGGACAGCTTCTTAGGAGTCTCTACTACTTTTCAGGATAGAGGAAAGGGGCACAGCTGAGTTCATTTTCCTGATGCTTATTCTTGTCAGCAAGGCAAATTTCAATGGGCCCAAGGTATTGGTCTTGTTGGCACAAGTGTCCTAGAAATTTGCCCTTCTGTTGACCTTTGGTTGGAGGCTTGGAAGACTGACTAAAGAGAACCCTCTCTCTGAAGTTCATGATGACAGAATGGTCATTGGACTATCCAAGTGAGGTAAGTGAGGACCCCATCTTTTATTCTTTATGTAACATGTGAAATCTTTTGCCTGGAGATGGGTCAAAATGCCAGAGGCAGAGTTGAGTGTAGTCTCAACTGCTTTGCCACATTACTCACACTGTCCTGTCACTTTGACCTGGATCAAACCCTGGTTGTAGATAATACAACACTGACTCATTTCTCCAAATTCAAAAATACATTATTTGTGCAATGTTGATAACTGATAATTAGGACATTTTTAAGAATCTCGATTCTCCCAGGAAAGCTTTTTGGAGGGGAAGAATTTAGCCTGAGTCCCACCCTATTGTTAGAACTCAAATCTCATACTTTTCCCTTTTTCAATTAAAAAGTTATACATTCAATTAGACTACATCTCTGAACCTGCTTTAGCAGTAATTAAGATGAACGTTATGATATGGGTAATAAAAAGTAATAGTTTCCTTCAATCTCTTGGGTTTTTTGAAATACATTTTCTCGATGGAAATCAAATTATTTTATTGCATAGAAGTGACTCCTCTCTATTCGATAGGGTGAAATGATGCATGAGCTGTTCCTTGTACAACGACTAAGTCAGAATCATTAAGAATGAAGTTTAGTAAATAAAGTTATTGGGTGGCTGCTTTTTCACAAAAGGTTTGGAACTGTATTAAATTAACAGGAAATAGGTCTAGAATTTTCTTTAACTAACCTATCCTCAGTGGAGAACAGAAATGAAATGGCCTTATTCAAGGACATCCATTTGAAATCCATAAATATTTTATAAGGATGGAATAAATTGCTTATTTTCAAACAGGTGCTATTGTAAAAATTATTTTGATTTTTCTTTTGCCTCAGGGCCCTTGAACAAAATAGCAATATATCACGTACATAGTGCTTAGACATTGGGTTATGTCTGTGTTTTCCATAATTGGCTCAGGCGGAGGGAAGCTCACACTTAGGGTTCCTCTGCTGTCTCCGCAATGTCTTCCGGTGAGGAAAATCATGCTTTAAATAGGACCTGCATCTCGTTGCTCATTCGGCAAATTGCCAACTAAAATGGTGCCATTTCCTTCAAGATAATGACAATAGACTGAAATGTATTCTGCCAACTTATTGGATAGGTAATTTCCACCTTCCATCAACACATTCAAATGTTACCTGTATTTTGTGGGTGGTTTTACATTTGAACAACAGCAGAAACACTGTATTAGGGGAAAATATTTTTTCTTGATTTTTGATTTTGACCTCATTTTTCTTTTGGATTGTAGGCTTTCTCTAAGTAATGTGTATATTAAGAAAGTTTGAGATGGAAAAATTTGCTCCTGCAAAGAAATGATGTAAGGAAAGATGGCGCCACTACCCCATCATCTGTTTACTTCTGGATGTATCTCTCGGAGAGGAAAGATCTGTGGACAGGGTCAGGGATCAGGGAGTGGCCACAGACTTAGTTCATCCCATGAGGAGTCTTAAGACATTGTTGAGGTAAAGACTAGATCATTTTCTGGCCATAGTCAGGTGGTCAGTAATTGTGAAACACTGTAAAATGAACCAATTTCTATAAATATAAAAACTTTGGAAAAGAAGATGTGTATATCTCAAGGGGCAGTTGACTCCTAGAAAAGCCAAATGATTAGAAACAAAGAGAACTGCCAACAGCAAATGATGGAAGCCAAAAGAAAACTATCCTGGGCATGTATATGATCACTTTCTCTCTACCTGCATCCTCTTTAGGGGATTTGCCCCTGATTTAATCAGGGAACTCCTGACCCTTGAGGATCCGATGATAAGCCAGGCTGGTGCAGTCAGATTCTTCCTTTTGAAAGCTTGAACTAAGAGACACAGAAAATATGCAAGTTTGTAGTGAGTCAAGATAATCATGATACCAGAATAAAGATTCAGAAATGGCCACTGCTGCTGCTGAGGCCACTGGGACTTCTGTAGCTATGCAACTGGCCACATGCGGGAGATTGCATTATTGGTCCTGATTCTACATTCCATCTATCCAAGCTCTTTGCCGCATAACTTTGAAATTCCTCCTACTAAAAGAGCAGAATATATTTCTCTTTCCTGTGATATTGCGTTTGGCTGTTTGACTTGCTTTGACCAATAGAATGAGGTAGAACTCACAGTGTGCCAGTTCTGAGTTGAGCCTTTAAGTGGCCTTGAATATTTCAGCTCACCCTCTTGTGCCTTTGCTATAACGATAAGAAGAGCATGCCCCCAGCTCATCTGCTGGTTAAAGGAGTATGAAAGACCCCTGGAGCAGGCTAGCACAACCACCTGACACACTGCAGTGAGAGATGGTCACTCCAGCCACTGCAGCTTGAAGCATTGCTGCTCAGCTGAGCCCAACTTGGATCAATCAAATCTCACCAAACCCACAGACTCATAAGCAACTTAATAGTTGTTGTTTGAACCACTGAGTTTTGTAGTTGTTACACAGCAATAGCTAATCAATAGATGACAAGACCTGAGGTCTGATCACCATTTTCTTGGATGCCATGAGATCTGAATTCTAATACAGCCTTTGTATGGAGCTACTTTGAGTGGATTTCCATTCCTTGAAAACATATTTCCTGCCTTGGACAATCACAAAAGGACTTTTAGATAAGAAGTTTGTCGCAAGGAAGCAAGGAAGAGTCCACTGCTTGGATCTGACACATAATGCTGAGAGATGTCACAGAGAATGTAGCAACTCCTCCCTGTATTTCCAAATTCTCCTATGGAAATTGTCTTTAAGTAAGCAAAGATAGAAAAAAGAACAAAAATCTGGGATCAAAATCCTGTCTCTCAGTGAAGGACTTGCAATAACTAAAATCATATGAGGTAATGGGTAAGTCCAAAAGCCTATTTGGAGCATGTCCTTCCCAGTATCAAGGAAACTTAGAAGCCCAATTCATAATCAGAAGTTTCTTTGTGAGCATGTAATTAGAATAACAGAGGGTTTACTGCAGGATTTAAATGCTTAAAGATATCAAGCCCTATACACCATTTCCATAAGACCTGCCAGGGGGCCTGCTGTGCCAGAATCACTGAGAGAGGATGCCACAAACTGGATGACATTGCCAATGCCTGTACATGTCTCTACGACAGTTCTTTTCTGCCTTAATGTTCTTCAGCCATGTTAATGCCTTGAATTTAGTGTTCTTCTGCCCTGAAACGATCTTTCTGTTTAGCATGACCTGTGTATCTCTCTTCTGATTGAATATACGTATTGATAGAATTTCATTCTCAGTGAGAGTATTATAATTTCTCTTTTTTAAACATCTCTGGGGAGCATACTTCTGTTGATCCCAGGAAAACTATAGACTGAACCTATGATCAATTTTTGTATAAATAACGTCTGTTGTTTAACTTCTTTTACCTAATATTTCTGGGAAAAAGTGGGGGTATTATTTTATCTTGTGGGCAACCTAATATCTTGCTTTTTTTCTTTTTCCTTCATGGTGCTCTGAGTGTGGTAATAGAGTTGAAAGTGTCGTTATGTAGAGGAATTCTGACCTTCTCCTTCGGGGCTGAGAGATCACACAGAGAGCAGGATGCACGGGGCCCGTGTTCTGTTCCTGGCAGAGCTAATTGATAAGGAACATATTTTATGAATGAAGTTACAAGATAAAAACTGAGACTAATGAAATACCCCAATGACTCCAAAGTAATTAAGGAAGGCATTCATACACTACCTCTAATTAGACACTGAGGCTGAGAATTCACAATCGACTCTGTATTCTCCAGTGGTGCTGACCCCTTGTTTAATACCACAGCAACTGAGAATATTTATAGCTAAGGAAAGTAAAACCTTCCTTCTAAGGTGACAATGGGCCATTTAAGTGAGGCTGGAGTGGGTACCAGACAATTATAAGCATAGCGAATTTAACACAGCCTCTATGTTTTTCACGATTCCCTGAGTCAAACAAGTTCAAGAGATGTTTTTAAAAATAATTTTTGTAAGATAACTCTTTTCACCTTTTAAAAATGATTAAAAATCAGGTCACAAACCTTTTTAAAATGTATTTACCTATTTTCTCTCATTAGTTTTTTCTTCAACTCTTTAATCCAGTCTTATAGTTTCCCTTAATCATTATTCCCATAAACTAGAATACTCTAAACTCACATTGATTCTTGCACATTGAACAATGCTTGTTCCTCACTTCTTAGTTCTCTTTCAAAAGATTTTCCTTTAAATTACTCTCGCTGAGATCTTATTGTTTCTCAAAGACTCAGTGAAACCATCATAGACAGAAGACAAAGAATAAATTTTAGTCAACAGGTATCTATTAATCTGAGTATCTAATGTGTGTTTTAGGCATAATGGGAAAGCAGAAGAAAATTTTACTAGGTAGCTATGATCTAGAATATTACAGTCTATTCTCAGAAATGAAACATACACACAAGACAGAGAAAGTAACGACATATGATAGAATATAATTCTGTGTGGAACTGTGCACCAGACTTTGTTTTGTAGAGTTTGGATGAGGGGAGGTGAGCAAGACCTAAATTACCAGGTAAGGCTTCTGAGTGGGGAGAAACTCAGAGGGTATATGGAAGGCAGTGAATTTGGACAAATGGAATGGGAAGTTTCAGGCAGCAAGTTGAGTGAATGTGCCAGAAAGAGAATTAGAATGGGGTGTTCAAACCAAAGGGAGAAAGATGTTAAATAAATCAGGGCCAGTTTTCCAGGTTATGAATAATTACCGAGGGTAGGATGGAATAATTTAAAATCACTTTTAATCCTTTTTTATTTTAAAAATATTCTCTAAAGAATAATAGAATATTAGAGGAGACAGAGACCCTGGGGATTATCTACTTAAACATTCCTCCAAATGCAGAAACTTATTCTGAACCATTGATGGAGTCCACGGGGTCAATGAGCCCCCAATCTGTTATGTGATGTTTTGTTCAATATACATATTTTTACATAGAGAAGTTTCATAGCTCTATTGCATTTCTATAGGCATTCAAAACCCTCATGAGTCTTAAAAACAAGTGAACTAGAGCATCTTTGCCAGGTGGTCATCAATGAATAGTGACAGGGAGCTCACTACCCATAAATTTAGTCAGCTCTAATTTCAACAGCTCTAACGCTCCTTAAGTTACACCGAGCCAAAGTTTCCCAATGAGAGGTCCTAGTTTGGCCCTACTTTGTGGGTGCAGATCTGCATTCAGGGAGGTTGATCTAATTAGGAGCCAGTGTTGGTTTATAACTTCAGGATCTTGGTTTGCAACCAGGGTGAAATTTGAAACTGGCCCCCATACACAGAGGACAAAGAGAGACTGAAGAAAGAGGCAGGCCACTCCAGATTGGTAGTTGTCAGGTTTAATAACCAAGAGAACTTACTTATGAGGCTTGTCTTGGGTGGTAGCAAGAGGAGTAGATCTCCCCACTCATGCCCCAGAATCTCAAAAGTTTAGATAGAGGCCTTAATGGGGTTTAGTCACATACACAGCCAAGATGGTCTCAACAACACCTTACTCTCTGAAGGCTATGTCCTTGAAACTGGCTCATAGTGTAAGATCAGTGGACAGAGCATACATTCCAAGGACAGGGGAGGGGGTGAGGACCCACTGATTGCCTGGGTCCAGTTTGTGGGTCAACCAGTGGTCACATCCTCTCCATGACCTCTTCCAACAGCCAGTCAAGTTAAGACCCCAGTGCACAATGCTAAGGTATTTCTATCTGCAGCATTGATATCAAATACATAGTCCTCTGTCAGGAGGGTGTGAAGATCGAGGTTTTTATTTGTTTTTACTCCCTTATAAAATGAAATTAAAATGAAGAATAAGACCTAGGAGACCATTTGACTTAGCTCACAGAACTCTGCGCACCTGCAGAGCAGCGTTAGAATGGCAATCAACAGACAAACCCATTTCCATTGCTCCTCTTTGCTTCACTGAGTAGATTTGGGAGGCATTTTACTTTGGCTTTGTAAGTTTCCTCCCTAATGAGTAAAAGCTGTTTAAAATAATGTACTGATTTAGAGTTTTCTCCGACTTATTTTTTTAACGTGATATATTAGAATCTCCTTTCCACTCACGTCTTTCAGAACTGGTGCCAATAATGTGGGGGACAATAAATTATTCAAAGTGGGGAAGCCATATAACAAACAGGAAGCCAGCAGTTTATTAAAGATGGCTGCACACAAATTCACGTTTGCCAGCAATGTCGACAACAAATCAGAAATGATATATGACCTTTCTCACACGCCTGCAACACTTAATATCTTTGAAAGACATTAAAGATGTCAAATGTTTAGAGCACAATCCCAGAAGCAGTGAAAATATATATCAGTGTTTACAAACTGGCTTAGAGCTTTGTTGCGATCACCTATGCCTGTCTTTTCCTAAAGGGTAAACATCTTTCATGTATTTGTTTGCTAGCGTACTTTGCTTTGCAAAATAGTTCTGATCCTGAGGTGGTGTTTGTTAAGCCAATCCCACTTTACCATAAACCAGAATTATCATTTCAGAGGCAGTTATACCTCATTTATGCTCAATTTCTGATTTGTGTGGGCTCTATAATTCGTATTTGTTTATCCCCTTTCCCCTGCCCTGAGTTTAATAGTGAATGATTTATGAGGCAACTGCTTTAAAGCATTGAATAAACTGCATCTTTTTAAACAGATAATAGTGAATACTTTTTGGAAGTAAAATATCATTTTGCTAATTCTTTTGCTTTATAAGTTGGATTTTGTTTGCCTTCATTTTTTATTAGTTTTAATCATAAAATATAAATGTAAGACAATAGAATGGTATAATGAACCCATGTGCCCATCATCCAGCCTCAACAATGATCAGTCATGTTTTAACTATACCCCTATATTGCTTTCTTTTAATTTGAAGCAAATATTAAATACTGTATTGTATCATTTAATCCATAAATATTTGCTCAATGTGTCTTTAAAAAATGTTTTATCAGTTCTTCCTCTCTCTCTCTCTCTTATTTTTCCTGGCATTTTATTTGTGCAAAAAACTGAGTTGTTTGTCCTGTAGTGTTTCTGAAAATCTGTGTTTTGTTGTTTGAATCCATACGGTATCTTTAACATGTATTTCTGTCCCTGAATTTCTTGTAAATTGGTAATTAGGTTTAGAGGTTGATTAAATTTATTTATTTTGTGTGTGTGAGGAAGACTAGCCCTGAGCTAACATCCGTTGCCAATCCTCCTCTTTTCTTGCTGAGGAAGACTGGCCCTGGGCTAACATCTGTGCCCATCTTCCTCTACTTTATATGGGATACCAACACAGCATGGCTTGACAAGTGGTGTGTTGGTCTGTGCCCAGACAGGAACCTGCGAAGCCCGGCCACCAAAGTGGAGGCCACGAACTTAATCGCTACACCACTGGGCCACCCCAAGGTTGATTAAATTTAGATTCGATTTTTTTTTTTTTTTTTTTTGGCAAGACTACTTCATAGGTGATGTTACACGCTTCCATCGGGAAGACATATGTCTTGTCATCTTTCTGTGATGTTAGCAGCCATGGATGTATCTGTAAGTACGGATAGTATGAAAATCTTACAGTTGTATATTCCCATTTCTCTTTACCTGTCCTTCGTGCTACTGTGTTTTCATATATTTTGCCTCTACCCTAAAATATGTTATTTTTTGCTTTAAACAGTCAATTATTTTTTAAGAGATGTAAATAATAAGAATAAATCTTTGTTTACCAAGGTGATTATTACTGCCTGTATTCTTCATTCCTTTTTTTGTCAATCCAGGTATCCATCTGATACCATTTTCCTTCTGCTTGGAGGAATTGCTCTAACATTTCTTGCAATGCAGGTTTTCTGGTGGTGAATTTTTTTTTTTTTTAATATCTGAAACTTTTTGTTTCATCTTTTTTTTTGAAAGATAATTTCTTTGAGTATAGAATTTTTGGTTTGCAGTTTTATTCTTTTAGACAAGACTAAAGATTTTGTCCCACTTTTCTCACTTGCTTGGTTTCTGAAGACACATCTGATCTCATCTTTATCTTTGTGCCTTGGTACTTAATGTGACATTTTAAATCTGGCTGCCTTTAAGGTTGAAATCTTTATCTCTGGTTTTAAGCAGTTTGACTATGATGTGACTTGATGTAGCCATGTTTCTTGTACTGTAATGCTTCCTTAGGCTTAGATTTGGGGGTTTATAATTTTCATCAAATTTGGAAAATTTTTGCTAGTATTTCTTCAAATACTTTTTTTTTAATCTTCCTTCTTCTCTGTGGGGTCTCAAATTACATGTATTCTTGGCTGCTTGAAGTTGCCTGACTACTTATTGCTACTGTGTTAATGTTTTCCAAACTTTTCTCTCTGTTTCACTTTGGATAGTTTTTATTGCTATATTTTAATTTCACTAATCTATTCCTTTGCAATTTCTAATTTTATTTTAATACTTTCCAGTGTATTTTTAAATTTATGCATTGTTGTTTCCATTTCCTGATCCAAATTTCCATCTAATCTCAATTCACATTAATCTGAAGAATTTCCTTTATCATTTTTTAATGTGCAAGTCTGCGAGTAAAGAATTCTGTATTTGAGAATGTCTATTTCCTGCTCATTAAAAAACTTTTTATTTAGAAATAGTTTCATACTTTCAGAAAATTTATAAGAATATTAAAAAGAATAATTTTATACACTTTATCAAAATCCACTTCTTGTTAATATTTTGCCAAATTACTTTATCACACGTGCTCTTTCTTTTCCCTTTACTCCTAAATTTTTCAGAGTGTATTTTCTAGGATTAGGATATTCTCTTATATGACCAAAGGATAGTTATCCATTTCAGTAAATTGAACATTGATAACAATACTTTATCTAGTGGACCATCCATGTTCTAATTGCTTTTAAAGCATTTTCCTCCAATGGAGGACCCGGTTTAGGATCAAGTATTACATTTCATGTTCATGTCTCTTGAGCATTCTCTAATCTGGAAGAGTTTCTTAGCCATTTTTATGCGTCTGTCTTTTAAGACATTAATGATTTTGGAGAATATAATATTCCTCACTTTGGGTTTGGTTGATATTTCCTCCTGATTAGATTTACTTTCTGCATTCTAGGTCACAAAGTTACATGAGATGTCGTGTCATTTTCAGGGTGTCACATCTGAGGCATATGATGGCCACTTGACTTCTCCCTGGTGATATCTTTTTGATCAGCCAGCCCAGACGTAGTCCGATTCTTCTAGTGTAGAATTTCTACTTTTCCCCTTATAACTAATAAGGAAACCATAGCCCTGCAAATATACTGATCATCATAATTCCTCACATTAGATTTAGAATCCACTGATGATTCTTGCCGGAATTTATCTTTACTTTGACAACTGCACAAAATTCTTTTCCAACTTGAGCACTTTTTACATATTTACTCATCAGCCCTCTACATCCTATTGTAAACAAGTGCCCTCTGTTCTTACCCTCCATCCATTCCTCCCTCCCTTCCTTCTTTCCTTTCTTTTCTTCTTTCTTTCCTGCCTTCCTAATTAATTAATTATCACTAGGAATTCATGAGTTTCTATTTCTTGCTTTCTATATTTTATAATTGAATACTGAATTATTTTGGTGCTCACAATGTTCCAAATTTCATTAGTAGAACCCTCTTCAATCTATCTCCTTTATCCTTGTTATTTTGCCTTCATTTTGAACATTTTTGTCACTGAATATAGAATCCTGGATTGAAAGTTTTTATTGTTTTAGTACCTTGTATATGTTGTTCCACGCTTTTTTGGCCTCCACTGTTTCTGATGAGAAGTTTTCCGTTATTCATATTGTTATTCTCCTGTAACAAAAAGTGCTATTTCTCTCTGGCTGCTTTCAGAAGTTTCTCTTTATCTTTTATTTTCGGCTATTTGACTACGGTATTCTTAGGTATAATTTTCCTTCTTTGGGTTTGTTGAATTTATTGGATCTGGAAGTGGATATTTTCTACACCATTTGGGAAATTTTCAGTCATTATATTTCTTTCTACTTCAGTCTTTCTCTTCTAGGATTCTAATTACATGTATCTTAGATAACTTGATATTTTCCTATAGGTGACTAAGGCTCTGTTCATATTTTTTTTTTAGTTCTTTAAATTAGATAATTTCTATTGACATCTTTTCAAGTTCTCTGACTTTTTGTTCTTTAATCACCAATCACTCTTACTCCCAACTAGTGAAATTTTATATTTCAGCTACTATTCTTTTCATTCTAAAATTTCTATTTGATCCTTCTTTTATAGCCTCCATATATCTGTTTATTTATCATGATCATATGTTCATTTAAGCCTTGGGACATATTTGTAAAAGTGGCTTTAAAGTCCTTTTCTGCTAGTTCCAATGTCTGGATTCTTTCAGGATAAATTACTATTGATTGCATTTTCTACTGACTATGGGTCACATTTTCCTGTTTCTTTACATGTCTAGTAATTTTTTATAGTATACTGGATATTATGATTGATATATTATAGAAACTCTGGATTCTATCATCGTCCTCTGAAGAGTATTTTTGTTCTAGCTGGCAGTTAACTTGACTAGACTCAAACTCCAAACTCCCTGTCCTGTGTGATGGGTAGCATCCAGAATCTCTGCTTAACTCATTCAGTCTCCTACCTTTTGCTTTCCTTTGGGTCCATAGCATATCCCAAGATATTCTCAGGTGAGGTTCAACCAAGGATTTGGGTAGAGTTTCTATATAGATTTGGGGGCTCCCTCTCTTTCTGTGGCTCCTTCCTTTCTCCTCACTTTTGAAGTATTTTGGAAGCCCTGACCTCCATTCTAGAATGTCTCAAGTTAGTCACACCATAACTCTCTGTTCAAGTTCCAGCAGACCTGTGCTACACTTGCTGAGAAGATCTTCAGAAGAGCCATTAAATGCAAATCTTACCCAGAGTAGTTTTCTTATAATTGACAGATCCCTTTCCAGTCTCTGCCTGATTTTTGGCTGCTCTCCTTTACTTTCACTTTCTAACATGTGAGTAGTTTGCTTCCTCATTCATTTAGATTTCTGCTTAAATATCACCCTATTAGAGAGGCCTTCCCTGCTCGTCCTATTTAAAATAGCACCACCACCTTCACCATTATCTATTCCCTTACCCTGTTTTATAAAGATTCATGACATTGCTCTTGGCAATGATTTCTTGGATATGACACCAAAAGCACAAGCAACAAAAGCAAAAATAGACAAGTGGGACTACATCAAACTAAAAAGCTTCTGCACAGAAAAAGAAACAATCAACAAAGTGAAAATGCAACCTACAGAATAAGGAAAACGTTTGCAAGCCACGTATCTGATAAGGGGCTAATATCCAAACTATACAAGGAAGTCCTACAACTCAATACAAAAAACCTGAATAACCCAATTGAAAAATGGGCAAAGGATTTAACAGACATTTCTCCAAAGAAGACGTACAAATAGTCAACAGATATATGAAAAGATGCTCAACATCACTAGTAATCAGGGAAATGCAAATCAAAACCACAATAAGAATTCACCTTACACCTGTGAGGATGGCTGTTATCAAAACAACAAAAGATAATAAATGTTGGCAGGAATATAGAGAAATTGGAACACTTGCACACTGTTGGTGGGAATATAAATTGGTGCAGCCACCATGGAAAACAGTATGGAGGTTCCTCAAAAGACTAAAAGTATGATCCAGCTATCACACTTCTGGGTATATATCCAAAAGAATTGAAATCAGGATCTTGAAGAGGTATCTGCACCCTCATGTCTATTGCTGCATTATTCACAATAGCTAAGGTTTGGAAACAACCTAAATATCCATCGACAGATGAATGGATAAAAAAATGTGGTATATACATACAATGGAATATTATTCAGCCTTAAAAAGAAGGAAATTCTACCGTATGTGACAACATAGATGAACCTGGAGGACATTATGCAAAGTGCGATAAGTCAGTCACAGAAGGTCTAATACTGCATGATTCCACTTATATGAGGTGTCTAAAATGGTTCAGGTCACAGAAACAGAGAGGAGAAGGGTGGTTGCCAGGGGCTAGAGGAAGGCAGAAATGATGAGTTACTATTCATGGATATAAAGTTTCAGTTATATAAGATGAATAAGTTCTAGAGATATGCTGTACAACATTGTGCCTAAACTTAACAAAAATATATATGTATATATATATTTTAGGTCTTGAGATACATTGTTTGTTTAATGTCTATCTTCCCAGCAACAAAAATGTAAGCTTCCTTTGCACAGGCACTGGGTCTTTTATGTTCATTGCTGTATATTCAATACCCCAATCAGTGCCTAGACATAGTAGGTGTTCAATAATATTTGTGTAACGAATGAATATAGTGAAAAGGAGCATAGTGCATTTTAGGAAATGAAAGAGGGCCGGTATGGGAAAATGATGTGAGGGGAGGTGGTGACTTAGGCAGTAGCCAGACTGTATAGAATTTTGTAGACTACACGAGAATTTTTTAAACAGAATAGTGTGTAGCTACTGGAGTGTTATAAGCAGATGGACTGATGTGATCAGATTTGAGTTTTGAAAAAAAATCAGTCTGATCTGGAAAGTGTATGATCAATAGGGCAATTGTTCTCAGCCCTAGACTAATTAAATCAGACCTTCTGGGGTTGGAGCCCAGGCCTCAGTGATTTCTAAAGCTTTTCAAGTGATTGTAATGCACAGCCAAGACTGGAAACTCGTGGGTTTGGGTAAGGTTTCTAAAGAAGCAGGAGGAGCAAGATTCAAAACACAGATGGAGCTACTTCTGGTTTCAGTTTTGGGATGTTAAGAGTTTAGGAGTCATTACTTCTGTCCTTACCATGAGAAAAGGCTATATAAGCTGAAAATCAATGACTTTTTTGGACCAATCAGAGAACTAACGTTGCAGAGCAAACCACCACCCTGAAGTCGGTAGAGTCATGTTCTTCTGGAGAGACACATCCAGTGAAATCTGCTTACCTGGAGCAGAAGCCACTGGGACCATAAACTGGTAGGAACACTTAAATGGTAATTTTGACAAATTGCTGGAGTCTACGTCTGGACTAGCATGGGAGTAAGAAGCTTCTGTCATAAGGGGGTCCCCCTAGTTTCCCTGGGTTTTCCTTCAGGAACCCACCAGTTCCTCATAAGGAGGCGCTAAGAAAACTCCTTATGTAGTCTTGGCAGGGCGGGGATGGGGGAAGAAGAGTAGCTATGGTAAAACCCTTGCAGACTTTTCTCCCAAGCAGAGGCCTAATCTCCAGGGCGAAGGACTTCCCTAGAGGACAATTCTGAAACCTTATCTCAGCTTGGGGAAGGGAACTCTGCCCCACTGCCTCCTGCTCCAGCCTTCCTAGCTCACCTAAGAGAAAAAGAAAAGCCCGGTAATAGGGGACAGGGCTCAAGGAATTAGACTGGGCATGCTGTAACTGAGAAAGAAACTCGGGGACAGCAGAGAGAAAGCTCTACCCCTGGAGGAGGGACGACATGTCTGAGGTCCACATCCCTGGGGCAAAGGCCCACTAAAGACTGAGCCTCAATTAGAAGGTTATGGAACACCCTCCCCCCACACCTTACCACCACACACCACGAAAACGAACTTCAGTAATAATGACAGTGAGTTGCAGGTGAAAAAGCTGCAAGACACAGAGAAGCCCAAGCAGAGAGGGGAGGAGAAAACAGTCCCACCAGAGGAATTTGGAGCTTCTGTTGCCTCTAGCTACAAGGAGTATTACACACAGCCCAACTCCTAGTCAGATTAACATAATCCTCATACTGAAGCCCTATTTACTGCAATAAACACTATGGTGATTATTGCAGGTATGTTACTTGGGTGTTTTCTATCTAAATAATATCTAAATCTAAATATTTTCTATGTAAATAAGGATGGACTATTTGCAAGGGCGACTGTCAGGGCATTCCTGTACTTTATTTTCTACTAGAATTAATTAGTGTTGTGGTTTTTCACATTCATGTCTGGAGCATCACCAAGGAGTCAGAATAATAAATATGCAATGATTTCTTGATTCTAAGACTCATGTTTTGTCTGCGAATTTTAGCAGTTTGGAAGCTGGGATGCATCTTATCATTTTGTCAACAGGAACTTTGCAGTGGCCAAGCAGAGGGTTAAGTTGTGATGACTTTTTATTATTATTATTATCTAAATAAATGAAAACTTACCTATATACTGGAGGTGACTGTTTATCTGATTTGCACTTCAGTTAAATAATTGGCAGTGGTGGCATTATACTTCATCGATTTAAATGTAAATTTGGACCCCTAATGATTGCTTTTAATACCTTTACAAAATTATATTATGATGCAATATTGAAAAAAAGTTACTGTGACTATGGGAAATTCCTTACCAAATGCCAGAAAGTGCAATTAAAGGCAAGCAAAATTGCTAAACATTTTAAAATAGGTCATATAATTTTGAAAGCTTGAGAGAGTGATGGATTAAGTGATGCATTATGAAGGACTCTCACCTGAACTTCTGTGCTGAAAGCTTCCAGCCAGCTTATAAACAAAGCTGTTTAACTTCCAAACGTACATAATAAATTAAAAAAAAATTAAACAAAAGTTTGACCAGATAGCCAATGCAGATAAAACTTTAGGCCTCAAATTTATACTGTCAATTGTAGAGGAGCTAAAATGGCACCTACTGTTGGAGAATTTATGAAGGAGGGAGGTGAATAGAGATGGAACTTCCACCAGGGATGCTAAACAACAATACAAGATTTCTCTAATGCTACACAAACAATATACAAGAGGGATTCCAGGGAGGTCTTAGCATATTCCAGATAATTGTTATGGGCATGAATATATGAAGGGCTTGAAGAAAGAAAAATTATGTGTAATAGTCACTGGGGGAGACCTCCTAGGAAAAGTGAGTATTGAAGGATGGTAAGAGTCTCAAGAGGTTGAAAAGTTAGGGATAGAGACTCTCATATCTGTACCCTCCTCCTCCACTCAACTAGTGCTCATGACAGAATCTTCTATGTAGTTGCGCTAAAGAAATGTTTGAATAGCTTGAAAAAAAATGAAGGACGATGCCTCTTAATAGATATAGAATGTTTAAGGTCATGGAAGAGCATAAAAAAAGCCCGACAGAGACCATTCCACTCTTCTCACATCCACTCCAGATACATTCTCAGAATCAGCGCCATCCTATTTTTAAACATTTCATTTGTCAGCTTTTTATTATTTAAAAAAATGTCCAATTTGCTTAAAGCGCCTCAGGCAAAGTATGATCAAATTCATCGATGACAGTGACATTGAATAAGAATGGACAGGGACAGAAATACCAGAGCCCATTAAAATGGACCTATGGATAAAGAATGCTCTCAGCTCTATGCTCTACCACATCCAGGATTTAGTGAAATAAAACCAGAAACAATCATAGAGTGATTCAGGATTGACCTCAAGCCTATGTTCTTACAGCCTAAGGGACTGAACTCTGCTATGGCCAGACCAAGAAATCGCAGGGGATTGTCTGAGTAATAATCATCTTGTCCCCACATGGTATCTCAGCTTAAACTGTTTCCCTCAAGAATGTGTCAGGGAAGGAATATCCCTTGACATTCTTATGTGGAAGTGTTACCTCAAGCACACATAGATTTAGATGATTTTATTTTATTTTTCCTCCCCAAAGCCCCAGTAGGTAGTTGTATATTCTAGTTGTAAGTCCTAGTTCTTCTATGTGAGCTGCTGCCACAGCATGGCAACTGACAGACAGGTGGTGTGGTTCTGTGCCTGGGAACTGAACCCAGGGCACTGAAGTGGAGCGCACCGAACTTGAACTGTTAGGCTATCAGGGCTGGCTCAGAGTTAGATGATTTTAAATCAGGGTTGTTCATAGTATATTAGTGAGTACAGCTGTGAAATCTGTGATACAATAGGAAATGGAGAAGGCAAAGGAGAGGCCACACGGATTCTCATAGTCTCTTCCATTAGCACATAAATGTTTGTCTATTACATGGACCAGATATCTGAGCATCACAAATTCTTTCAATATGATAGCCATAAAATGAAGTAGTAAACAAGGAGCCAGGACACAGTCTGATGTGCTGTGAAATTGGGGAACCAAGTCCAGGGAGATCCAGAAATGTTATTTTAAAAACCCTGTTTCCACAAGTGAGTTGTCACATCTAAGCAGGGGTGATATTTCTTCAGTTCTTTGAGATCAGGGTCGTTGAAGGGGGTAGGCGAGAAGGCGAGGCAATTGAGTCAGCAATACAGAGGGTAGTTCTATTTGGAATTCTTGAAGGCCTTTTAAGATTCACAGGCCTGCCCCTGTGGGTGTACTTGCCTTCTCCTTGAAGAGGCACTGAGTAGTCGGGAGGTTCCAGAGACCAGGGCTTTGGTAGAAGGCCACGATTAAGCCTTTTGGAGGTCTGAGTGAAAAGAGAGGAGGAAAGGCATCATGGAAGCCAGAGAAGAGAGACCTCAACTGATGGGGAACCGAGGGAGAAGACCAAATGGAGAGACCACCACTTAAAAGTGCCTGCTAAGACTTTTCAACAAATGGTGCTAGAGCAATTGGACACAGATTGGGAGAAAAAAAGAATAAAAAAGAACAAAAGACCCTTGATCTAAATCTCACATCTTAAAAAAATTTAACTTAAAATGGATCATGGACTTAAATGTAAAGTTATAAACTTTTAGGAAAAAATATAAAATCTTTGAGCTTTAGTGCTAGTCAAAGAACTCTTAGATGTGGCACAAAAAGCACAATCTATAAAAGAAAAAAATGATAAATTAGACCTCATCAAAATTAAAAATATTTCTATGTAAAAGATCCTGTTAACAGGATGAAAAAACAAGCTACGGTATGGGAGAAAATATTTGCAAACTATATATCCTACAAAGAATTATTATTTAGAAAATATAACTCTCAAAACTCATCAGTAAAAAAGCAAACAATTCAGTTACAATTGGGTAAAAGATATGAACAGACATTTTATCAAAGAGGATATAAAATAACAAATAAGTACACGAAAAGATGTTCACCAACATCTGCCACTAGGGAAATAAAAATTAAAACCATAGTGAGATATCACTACACACCTATTAAAATAGCTAAAATTAAAAAATAGAGACAACACCAAAAGCTGGTAAGAATGTAGAGGAACTGGCTCACTTGTACATTGCTGGTGTCCATATAAAATAGTACAACCCCTCAGGAAAATAGTTTACCAGTTTCTTATAAAGCTAAACATGCAACAGCCATGAAGCTCAGAAATTGCACTTGTGGGCCATTATCCCAGGGAAATTAAAACTTACGTTCACACCCATACGTAGATGTGAATAGAAGTTTTATTTGCTGTAGCCAAAATTTGGAAACAAGCCAGGTATCCTTCACCAGATGAATGATTTACAAAATTGTGGTACATCCATATTATGGAGTACATCTCAACAATAAAAAAGAGCAAAGTATTGATACTTGAAACAACTTGGATGAATCTCCAGAGTATTATGCTTTGTGAAAAAAAAAATCCCAAAAGGTTGCATATCGTATGATTTTATTTATATAGTATTCTTGAAATTATAAAAATTATAAGAATGGAGAACAGATTAGTGGTTTCCAGAGATTAGAGACAAGGGTTGGGAGAGGCAGGGGAAGTAGGTAGGTATGGCCATTAAAGGGCAATGAAACAGATCCTCGTGGTGATAGAAATGTTCTGCATCTTGACTGTGTAAATGTTAATATCTTGGTTGTGATAGAGTACCATATTTTTGCAAGATGTTACCATTGGGGGAAACTCTAAAGGTTACAAGGGATCTCGCTGTAGTATTTCTTAAAACTGCATGTGAATCTATAATTATCACAAAATTGAAAGTTCCAAATTTAAAAGTATGCCTGGTAGTCCATGAAATTAAAAAACATCAATTTATCATCTCCTTTCAAAAGTCTAAATCATATATAAGTTCGCTAGATTTGGGGGCTACAGAGAGAAATGGATCTGAGGAGACACTTGGACTTTATTTTCTAGCTTTAGAATGACTTTGAAGTATTTTAAGCAGAGGAATACTATGGTCTTCCTATGACTAATACTATGGTAATAAAGAAGAGTCATGATTTTTCTATATGGTATGGATTTGAAGTGGTGGGATGATTAAAGCTTGGGTAGGGAGGTTAGAGTGAGTGAGACCAGATAGAGGGTGATTGCTACCAGCCACGAGGAACATGATCAGGGACTGCTCCACCAAGACAAAAGCCTTGGGGATGGTGAGGAGGAGGAAACACATGAGAAATATGTAAGTGGTGGATCAACAGCGTGTAGCGCTTGGTTTGACTTGAGGTGAGGCTTGGGCGAAGAAGAACAAGAATCAAGAACTATTTCCAGAGTCTTCAGCCACTGGAGGAGTGGCAGTGCTTTTCAGCCATCCGGTCACAGGAAGGCAATTGCTAGGGGTGAGGGGCTCTAGGAAGAAGAGTCCAGTTGCGTTGTCTAGTACTGAATCTTTTCACACACACCCCCATTATCTTTCTGTTGGGGAAATTGTGGTCCAGAATGGTGAAGTCACTGGTCTAACATACAAATCTCCACTTCCTAACTCCATGAACTTGAATTCTCAAAGAAATATTATACTCTTTGTCCAGAAATTCCATCATCCCTGGAAGAGATCTATTTCTTGACCTATTTGTGAAATTAAAAGTAAGCAACCATGCATATAACATTACTGCACTCTATTTTGGGGAAGTAGAGAGAACATCATAACCATTGTGAATCCACTCAAATAGCACAGGGCTCTGTCCTGAGGAGGTTTTCAGGGTGAATGTGGTGTGGAACAGGCCCACCTATGTTTATTGACTGACACAAGCAGTCTCCGTCCAGACTGTATTGTCATATGCAGTGTGGCCTGTGGACTCTTAATCAGAGACAGGTACTAGAGACCTAAAACAGAAGATTGTGTGCATGCAAAAGCTGCAGACCTTTCCCAGTCCTTCATCCAAAGAGTCCTATGGCCCAGAAATGATTCCAAGAGGTTCTGAGAATCTATAAATGCTCTTCTGGGGTTTCTCTGTTAGGGAGAGAGAGAATTCTGCCTTACCCATCCTTTATAGTTCCCTTCAAACAACGCTGCAATATTAGGAGAAGGGAGATTCAGATTATGGATTCCTCCTTTCAGACACCCTCACTCTTATTTCTTGAGGAACTCTGGAACTCTACAGGGGTTTGTCCTGGCATCAGTGCTCTGTAGCAACTGGCCTCCTGACCAGTTGTCCCTAGAGCTCATTGGTTAAGCTCCTGAACTTGACACAGATTCCCTTTTGCCAAGTAAGAATTGGCATGAATGGGAGTGGCTTCTCTTTGTGACATGCACTCACCTCCACCCACAAGCCATTTCTATCAGTGCCTTCATGGGAGGAGAGAAGCAACACATAAAAAACAAGCGACCCAAGTTGTCATGTGAATGCTTCCTTGCACAGCAGAGACCTAAGGGAGTAATTAAATTTCACTGATGCCCTATCATCTTTAAGGTTGGGTTTTATCCTTCCATAAATACTGAATTACCCCGTGGTGTTTATTTAACAAAATACCGAGAAGATTCTAAGTGAGCTTTCACATCAGACTTTTTTCCCCTTTCTCTACATCTGTCTCACTGTTTCTCTAGGTCCACTCAAGGGGTTCAGCTTAACCCTGCAAAGTACTTCCTGATGGTGAGAGCTGTGCTAAGTTCGGCCATGGGAAATGAAGCTCTTTCCAGGGAAATACTATTTTTGTTTTCATGTCTGCTTGAGTAGACATGGATAAGAAATTAAATCTGGCCAGGGGGTTGATGCTGGAGCTTGTGGGGGAAAGGGGCATATGGAAGGGTCAGGGGTAGAGAGAAAAGCCTGGCTAGGATATAGCCCTTAAGGTGATAAGAGAAGGTCTGGACACTTGCCAAAGCAGATCAGTGTGGCATTAGCAGCAGAAGAGATGTGCCAGCAGCTGATGAAATATGATCTTAGGGGAAAGCTCAAATCTAGTTATTAGTGGAGGGGGAGAACAAGCCTGGCCTAGAGAAGTGATGTGAAATGGAGAGACATAAATAGAAACTGTGATTAGATAATGCCAGTTGCTTACTTGCTGCCCAAAGATACTGTGAGGAAGAACTGGGCTACGTGTTAGGCTCCTGACAGACACACCAGGTTTGTCATTGTGGCTTTTACACACAGCCTATAAAGAAAAGCTTGTATGCACAGACCAGCCCATCTGTGCATTGGCAGATGGGATGGGAGCTGCCTGACTGAAGAGCACAGTATGATTTAGGGCTGGATATGAATGAACTTATATTTAGAATAGTTCAAATATAATTGCATTAATATGGCTGTCTCGGATTTTTAACTGAATGAATGGTTTCTGAATTTATCTTGTTGTTTAAATTCATGCCAGTTAATGGCTTTTCAAAATAAAATTGACTTTGGCTGACTTAAACATCAATAGAAGATTTTTAAAAATTAATTTGATTATATTTTAAGCCCCAAATCAATATTTCTATAAGATTAGACATGTCCCATTTCCCCCTTTGTAAACTGGCTTATTTCTGAACATACAATGAGCAAAAACAAACCAAATTGCAAGTGGATTTTGACAAACCTTAGCTCAAACATCAGTCAAACCCCCTATTCTCTATGAATCATTGGCTAAATTGCTTAATTCCTCAGTTTTCTCAATAGAAAAAAATAAGACAATATCTACTTTGCAAGACTATTGTGAAGGTAGTTATAAAGTGTCTAATATAACGCTTAGCCTATAGTAGACATTCAGCAAAAGTTTGCTACATAATTATGTTTATTGTGCATATAGTTCTTATGTGTGTATATGTGCAGTGTTGAGAAAGACTTGGCTAGGAGGACAGAGCATTCTGGTTGTATCCAACAGTGCAAAAAAGGCACAGGGAAAATAATAGGCATAATACATTTGGGAATATTTTTCTAGAGCATTAATCTTGATCAGGATATCAGCAAAATGTTAGATCATGGAGAGTCTTAGATATCAAGAGTTTAGATTTAATTCCTTAGGTCAGTGGTCAGCAAGCTTTTTCTGTACAAAGTCAGATGATAAATATTTTCGGCTCTGTGGACCATAGTCTCACAAATACTCAACTCTGCCATGACAGCATGAGTGCAACCATAGACAATATGTTAACCAACGAACATGTCTGTGTTCCAATAAAGATTTATTTACAGAACCAGGCAGTAGGCCTGATTTGGCCTGTGGACCATAGTTTGCTAACCCCTGGTCTAGGTGACAGGGAGTAAATCCAGCATTCTATCTTATCATTCCTTCATTTAGAAATTCTAAATGAAGACATTTTGCTTTTTGAATTGGTTAGGTTACAGCTAACCACAAGCTAGGTTCATTAATTAAGTCATTTAATAAATATTTGAGTATCTACTATCATTAACCACTGCTCTAGGTGCTGGAGAAATAGCTGCAGGCAAAACAGACAAAGCTTCCTGGCTTTAAGTAGCTCATGTTCCAGTGGAATGATAGAACTGTATCTGTCACTACCCTCTTGTAGAAACCCTGCTCTACATAAACCATGTTTATCAATGTTTGCAGTAGTGCTCATAGATTTTCTTCACCCAGTCTCCCTATAACATTAGATAAAGGGATGTTCTAGCACAGTGTACGGATATCAGCAAGATGCTTGATAAAGTCCCCCTGATATTGCAGTGGACTTGACGAAGAAATGTGGGTGGATGACAATATAGCTCAGTGAACTGGAACCTGGATGAAAGACAGTACTCAATGAATGCTGATTGATTGATCACCGGGAACCTGGAGAGCAATCTCCAGTGACCCAGAGGGCCATGTCCTTCCCTCTGTGCTACCCAACCTTTCCATTGATGACTTAGATGAAAACATGGAAAGCATGCTGATCAAATTTGCAGATGACATAAAGCAAAGAGGGAGACAGCTGACAGGGCCAAGATCTAAAATGATTTTGACAGGCTGGAACAATAGCCTGAATCTAACAAGATGAAATTTAATAGGGATAAATGGAGGGTCCTGCACTTGGGTTCAAAAGTCAAACTGTACACGAGATGGGGGAGAAGTGGCTAAACTGCAATACGTGGGATAACGCCTTAGCGATTTCGTTGACAGCAGGCTCAGTGGGAGTCCACAGTGTGATGTGAATGTCAAAAATACCAGTGCAAACCAACTACATGGCTATAAGGGCAGAGTCCAGGCAAAGGGAGGTGGCTGTGCTATAGCACTGGGCGAGACCAGATCTTACACGTGTGTGGTTCTTAGTGTCAGATGTTTGGAGGGACATGGATAGACTCTGTCTTGGTCAAAGAAGAAGACTCAATGAGTAATGAGGAAACCTAAGAACATGGAAATTCATTAAGAATATAAAGTTTATAAGCTCTTAAAGCTGATTTAGGGGTTCCATATCCTTCCACAGAGTACATTGTGGGGGAAACTGGCAAAATTAACTCTTCTTGAAACTACCTCTACTTCTCTTGTAGCAAAACTCTTGTCTGCTCTGAGGATGAAAGGGAGAATGGATGTTTGTGAAAATGAGGCACCCTATGGGAAAAAGATGTTCTGGGGACCCCAAGGGAGCATGTGTCAAAATGCTTTGTTTCAGTGGGTTTCCATGTCAGTTTCATGCCTTTGTAATCCACAAGCCATTTTTGAAAATCTGCATCAGATAACCCAAGCATGAGGTAGGTGAGCAGAGAGGTATGCTTTCTGGCCCATGAGAAGCTTAGCACTGAGGGCCGGGTGTGTGCTCCCCAAGAAACAGATTCAATATGTACCCTCAGCAAAGCTTCAGGGAGGCAGAGGTTCAAGGAATGGGGAATTTAATTTAATTTTTCTGGTTAACTCGGGAAATATGTGTTCATTCAACTCTTGTTGCTGCAAATCATTCTAAAACACATTTGTTTACTTTCTTGCCTTGATGAAGGGAGGGAGGGAGGGAAGGAGGAAGGAGAGTTGATCTCTAAAATATTTTCCTGATTTTCAGGATAAAACCCAAATGTGGCCTGACTAGTGCACTCTGCTCTGGCCCCTGCTTACCTCTTTCACATCATCAGCTTCATCTCTTCAGTCCATTGACTATGGCGTACCCTCAGTTCCTCTTGGTCTTTGATATTAGTGCTGTCCCTTAGGTTTGGAAGAATTTGTCTCCCCATCCTATCTAACTCATCCTTCAGTTCTTGCCAGAAAAGCCTAGAAGTTACAATTTCTGGGGAACCTTCCCTGATTCCCAAAGTCTGGGTAGGGCCCCATTCGATGTTATCTGAGTACACGCTGTCCTTGTTAGAACATAATGCTTACCATACTCCATGTCTTTCTCGTAAGCCCCAAGAGGACAGAAACCATGGCTGATCTATTCATTGTTATACTTCCAGCATTAGCATGCTGCCTGACACAAAATGTGTGTTCAATAGATTCGTTAAATTAAAGCTATGCATTGGTGGTATTAAGAACTTTAGGGACATCATCTTAGGCATCAATAACAATGTACTAAACAAAAGATGGCATTAATACTGTGGTGGTGACAGAAACCATCTATTCCAATGTGTTTTATGACTGAATAAGGAAGTTGAGTTCCAGTGAAGGGGATTGACTTGCCCAAGGCCACATAGCCATTGAGCAGTTAAGCCAACACAGCAGACCTCACTTATCTTGTCTAGAACAGTCTTTTAGACCTCACCCTAACTGCCACTGCCAGACTGTGAGGTCACAAATCTGCTCTGGTGAAACCAAACATAAGAGGAAGATATTATATCTGAATCCAATGAAGGCTGGAGAACCAGATTTGGAAAAAGAGCTGCAACTAAGAATGCTGAGGCCTTTGGAAGGAGAAACTGGAACAGATCCCAGTCTGAAACAAGTCGTGCCTCAGAACTGTCTGGTTGGGCTGCTGCACTGGCACTGGACATTCACCACCACTGCCCCTGGACCTCAGATTCCTCTCTATGGTCTCACAGTCCTGGCACCACTCTGCTCTCCTACTGAATAATTTCTCAACTGTCCCTGCATTTTATTATTTTTACTCCTTTATGATCCAAAATCTCAGGCAGGAGCATCTGATTGGCTGAGGCGAGGTAATAGACCTGAAATCTAGAAGCTGGGACCGGGGAGAGGGAGAGTATTTGGCCCATCCTGGTCTCACATGAGGCAGGTGTGGCCAGGGCTCACTGAGTCTAGCAAAGGTGTCCAGGCCCAGGGAGCCATGAAACAAACAAAACCCTACCATGTCGCCACTCACAGCATCATTTTTGTCTTCAGTGCCTCCATCCCTCCAGGGGACTTGTGGCTCACACAAAGCTGGTTTCCCTCTGGCACTGAGAATAATGACCTAAGAAGAGGTACTACCTTTATTTTTGCTTTTTATTTTGAGATAAAATTCCATAACTGTCCCTTTCTTTGTTTGTATCTCCATGTCCCCATCTGTAAAGTGAACATGGTGTTTGGATGGCTGTCCTTCCTCTAATGTGCAGTGGTTGCTTCACAGACCCACTCACCATGAGATGTTGGTAATTTTCTGTGGAAAAGTGTGTTTGTTGACTTTCCTGCTTCAATAAAGAAAGTGTCGTGGCTGCTGCACTTGACTTGTTGGTTGAGACTCTCGTAGAATCCCCGTCACCATTCTGAGTGGCCACCTGCCTTTGCTGGAACTTCAGATGAGGGAGGAGATGTCTAGGAGATTGGACTGATGCACAGGTCCTAGGACATAGTGAGAAAACTATTTCTGGCTAATGCTCTGAGAGTGATTAACAACTTTGGTCATAAAAATATGTGAGTGATCTCTGAAGTGGGCTGGCTCTAAAAGTGAAATAGAAACTGGAGTTAGAAAATTTTGGCCTCGAGAACTGTACTTCCCAGCTAGAGCTGAGGCAAATTTTCACTGGGCTGGCTCCTTTACCCTGTGTCCTATTGATTGGGTAATGAACAGCCCTTTAAATCCACTTAGCACAGGTTGACGTTACAATTTTACAATGACTTCCAAAACTTTATAGAAGGCAAAATCCCACAGTGACAGCCAGAAAGCAATTTGTTACTAACTTGTGCTGAAGTCTGCTGCTCCTCCGTAGCCTTGTTGGAAGATTAGTATTCATGCAGGCAGAGTATCTTCCTGACCCATTAAATGATTTAAAACCAACTAACAAACAAACCAACTGGCAACCCAGGAAAATTCTCTTCTTCCAGACAATTTGGAGCCATTATTCATTTAATAGTATAAACATTACTCTCTCTCCCAGGGTTACTAACTTCTGAGCCTTTAATGGACTTCACATTGTACATTGTACTTAGGGGATTAACAGAGAAGTTTGTAATTGATTCTCTTTGTTGGGGGAAATAAAGAAGAAAAGTATTTATCTGGTCATGGGTTATGTTCCTGATGGAATGTAAAAAGGCTCTCAAGGTTTAGAGCTGGAGGTTGTTTATTTCCTTCTTCCACAATTGCATATCGTGGTTAATACTTAAGGAACAAATCTACAGTTGTGTGTTCCTTTAAGAGAGTCTTAGGTTCCAAATCACAGTTCTTTTAATTTATTCACTTAAACATATTCATTGTATTTTATCGTGCACCTACTGTGTGCCGGGCATTCCATAGTCTCTGGGTAGACAAAGTAAGTGGTGTTGAACAGCACAAATGCAATTCCAACCTTCAGTGGAATAGCAAGGAAGAGCAGGCATTAAATTAATAATCACACAAATAAATACAAGATTCACAAATTGTGATAAATGCTAAAATTGAAAGGAATGAGTTATTATGGAAAAGAAAAACTGGGGGTGGGAGAAAAGGACAGTGGGATTAACTTCTTGGAGGAAAAAGCAGTTCAGTTTAGCTACTGTGGTCAAGTGTGTCATTAGGCTCCTGATATATGCTTCTGATTCCTGCCCAGGGATTATTTGGTTCCACATCATGATTACTCAGTACTCGGGTGTGTTGGTCAGAATTCATCAGGAAAACCAACTCACCACAAATGTTATGGGAATAAGGTATTTAATATAGGAATTGGAACTTCTATAGCAGTAGGAGAAGCTGGAATGTGAAGGTCAGAGGTTCAGAGGATCAAATGGTAACGAATTCTGTCTGAAGTACTGGTGCAACTGGGCAAGTCAGAGCTTGTAGGAATACATAGGCCACTATGCACATCTGCCTCTTGAAGTGGAACCACAAAAGGGAGGCATGTGGAGAGGTCTGTAGCAGTGGTTAGCTCTGTAGAAACTGCTGCCTCTGTGGCAACCCCTGCCCCTATAGGAACACTACCCCTGAGTTTGCAACTGAGCCCCTGGGGCTGGGCTTGTGGCTCCTATTGACCAATAGGAGGCAGGGCCAGAGGTCGGGTAGACTAGGTGGAATCAGAACAGGAGAGGAGCTAAGACAAGCTGGGCCTGCTGGAAACCTCTGCATCTCTTCCTCACTCTGACCTCCAAGACATTCCAAGAGTAATGATCTTGGCATCACTTCCATTTTCCAAATCTAGGGTGACCAACCATCCCAGCTTCCCCATCCAAACTTCCCCAGTTTTAGCAGTGAAAGCCCTACATCCCTGGCCGTCTTTCTGCCCTGGGAAAACCAGGGTAGTTGATCACCCTAGAATCTCATGTGAATTCATCTCATTGACCAGCTCTAACCCAAAACCACACAGAAGAGGGATTCAGGGAAACATAACTTCCAGCCTTAAGCAGGTACAGTGGTACCAGGCTGACCCAGAAAATCCAGCATACCAGCTGTATCTCATTTCAAAGATTCCTGATTGCCAATATCTGAGTTGTACTATGTTCTAATCAGTATGCTTCCTTCCCATTTGGTATCTCTTTAATTTTAAGAGAGTTTTAAGTTTAATTCAAATTTAAAAATAACAATACTTGATGACAGAAGAAATTTTGTAACAATCCCCCAAACTAAATTTATCCTCTATTTGGATTACTTTTGGTATCACTCTACTTGGTTAGCTTGGGTAAGTGGAAATGAAAATGCTCCAGGCATGTCCCCTCTCCTGGCACTAGAACAGAGAGCCAGTCTTACAGTTATGAGTGTTCAGGATGGAGTGAAATCTTAAATCATTCTGATGGAGAGTTTGCCAGGTGTGAAATGAAGAGAAGTTAGTGGGATGCACTGGGGTTCCATTATGATATATTGCTGGGTCTTCCCAACAGACCATTGTTGATTGCAGGGTAACCTGCCTCTACCCCAGGGTGTACGCCAAACATTGTAGGAATATGTACATTAGTGGCCAGAATGAGGGGTGTTGCAGGTAAAGGAAGAGGAAAAAAAGTCAGCAAGGAAAGGCAACTGTAAGGTTTGAAAAGGGAGGAGAAAGGAGATGTGTGCTGTGTATGACTGCCGGAACAATTCAATAATGTCTGAGGATGGCTTGGATTTATTGGCAATGAAGCAGGCAAGCTTGGGGCCATTCATTCGGGCTCAGCCCTTATAAATGATTTGGAGGACTTTGTAGCGTGGTAAGTAAGCATAATGGTTTTTGTATTGAACTGTGGTACCCTCAGCCAACTTGAAAGAACCAAGTTTCTCTAGAATTCAATTTACTTTGCATTAACGGGAGATCTGATGCTCATCTGCTCTAACTGCTGCTTTTATCTAAGCTGCTAAAGAGTCACATGGTTTAGGAAGAAAATTAAGAGATTTCACATTTGTTGCTCTAAGCAAAATCATTTTGTTATCTGCTTTAATGAGAGCATGGATGAGTTTTCCTGTTTTAATAATCACTGTGTCTTAAACTTCTCCTCCATGAAGGCAATATCAACAAAAACTCTCTAGAGGCTTTATCTTTTTACAATTGGTTTTTCTCTCTCCACCATCTGAAGTCCTCAAAATTATTTTTAAAATAGTAGGAGGCATGTCCTTTCTCTGAGCCCTCTGGGCACCTATAAGGAAAATGGACTTTACAATATTGCTTTGAAGAGGCAATTGGCATAATCCGAGGTCTCTATCTGAATTCACATTTGAGTGTTATTTTTATTTTAATTTATCTTCTTCAGTCTTATTTTATCTTATGCTATTTTTCTTTCTGTCCGTGAAAGACCTCTGTGGATTTCGGTGGATCTTGAACTCACTGGGGAGGGAATGTGTATATTCACTGCACTCACATCTGTTGGAAATTCCTAAGAATCAAGAAAATTCATTTCAAAGTATTATGAATCTAGTCCTTTCGGCGAATCTATCTCACATGGTTGAGGGATAGACTGGTCATAATTTCTGTAGTTCCACATTTTTCACCCAAAGAATCTAACAATCCTCATCCAATGGTACTTTATGAAAATCTTTCAGACTAGAGATAGGCACCCCTGTCTCAGACTCAAGTTTAACACTACATCTATCCTTAATGCATTGATATATATATTATTTGTATCCTCTCTACTTTTAAGGTATTTGAAAGAGCTCACAGTGAAGGAAAATTGTAAAGTAACACTGTTGAAATAGGAGAAAAAAATAAGGAGGAATGACGTCAAACATAAATTAACAGTGAAATATTTGGAACTGTAACAAAAAGAAAAGGAAGATTTGCACGATTATCGTAAGAGATACAGTGTCTTCAGGGAAGATAAATACTTCTGGAAATAAATATTAGAAGGTAATGTTTGTGTCCTCACATCAAGATATAATGTACACTGTCTTCAATGATGAATTTGTAGGTTATGCTGACATATATTTATATGGCTAATTTTTACTGATCCTCAACAAAAAGACACGATATAGTATTAAACAGTGTTTGTAACTGACATTTCTGTACAAGGCCAGTCTAATAGGATCCAGATAAGTTGCTCTCAAGCCATATATTGACAAAAGGACCAAATTAAGAGTGCTAACAAGGATAGATCTCGTAGGCTGCAGACATGCAAGCAGTAAAATTTAGGCCACTGAAATTCCTTGAAATTCAGTATGGTTTTGTATTTGGTATTTTTCAAAGGGAAATTATCACTGGTGTTTTGTGATAAGTTGAAATTTTCTGTATAATATTAGCTATTCAGATAGGGCTAATACATTATATGTACATATTTCTCAGAATCTTTAAAAAGTGTTATTCATTTTTATGTTGAAGAATTATTGGGGAGCTCCTTGAGACTGTGGAACACGGTACACTTGGAACCACTTCTAATGCTTGAACTGACTCCCAGTTTCTCCTTTTCTTTTCTCTCTCTAGACTCTAAGGAGTCAGTCTGTTTTCTTCAACTCTTACCATCTACTCCATCCATTGGGATTCTTTTCCTCTCACATCTTACTTCAGAATAAAAGATACTTTCCAAATAGTCTCTTATCCCTAAAGCTTCCTTAGCACCAAGTATCTCCAAAACAAAACCAAAAAATAAAACAAAACAAAACAGTGTCAACATCTTGCAGTGCCCCACCTTCCTCTTGGAGTCAGGCTTCAAGACTCCTCTTCCTCAGACACTTGGACTTTATGATACCGTATTGGTAAATTTCATCAGTGTCATAACTTCTTCCACAGCCAACTGCTCCTCACACACGGCACACATATTCCTTGACTGTTCAGCTTTTAGCATTGTTTGATAGTCCCTTTCCCATAAAATCTCTCCTAGCTATCCAGGTTTTGCTCTGATTAATCTATATGACTCCCTCTGTGGAATTATCCATCTTAATTTTGGGTATTTTCCCCGGTGTTCTGTCCCTCGCCTTTATTCTGTCTCCTTCTCTCTCTCTCTATAGTCTCTCCGAGCGAGGCCATTCACTCTGGTGACTTCAACCACGTTGGACGCATTTATCCCAACTCCTTACTCCGTATCTCCTGAATAGATTTCTTGCTTAGCTCAAGTCTCATATGTCCTACTAGTTGTTGCACGTCTTTAAGTTGTTACTTCTCAGGTACAAAACTGAACTTGCCATATTCCCTCCCAACCCCAGCCACTGCCTTCTTTTCTCCTAGGAATAGCCCCAGTCTCTGTTCAGACACCCAAGGCAGAAGATTTGGAATCATGCTATATTTGCCTCTTCCCTTTAGTCTGATATTCTGATATTTAATTGCTTGATAATATTGAAACTCCAGTTTCTCTGAACCTTATGGCCCTGCAGATGTGGTCCTTTCACTTTTGCCACAGAATAGTAATTTCTATCCCTGCCTGAGGACTAATGTGGAGTCCTTGAGTGAGGCAGATGCCTTTGAAGACAATACCTTTCCTCTTCAAGATCAGCCCCTGCCTGCCCTCGTGACCACTAGATCGATTACTAGGATCAAGTCTAAGTATGGCCCAATGGAGAAGTGTGGGCTCTGCCAAGAGAAGAAGGGATTATACATTGAAGGAGCTGCCACACCTGCTGCTATGTACTGGCAGAAACTGAGAATGGATCTTGTGGGTGCTGGCTGGGGTGGTTGATAATATAAGGAAGACTTTGTTGATATGATGAAAATTAAAATTAATAAAAAAGTTCTGCAATAAACTATGAGTGAAGAAAGATTGACAAATCTGCTGTACCATCTATTAAGCATGAATATGAGAAGAAGATCCATTTTGACTTTCACAAATTTGCAGAATTTAGGGCTCAGAAATAGAAACTATATTATTATTCATTACCGCAACAACCAATATGCAGGTGTAGTTTTCCCCCTGTTTTTATAAAAAAAGTTAATGTGCTTAAAATGTATGAAGCAATTTTTTCCTTTTTTTACTATAATCTTAAGGTTTTAATCATAAATATTATTTAATTTCTAGCATGACTACATACATGCAAAGTTCAATAAAATCATTTTACACTGTTTGAGTTTCTGTTGTAATCTTTATTATTATTCGTTCCATCTCATGATTATTACTGAAAATAATTTTGTTGCATCGAGAAGTAGGATGTTATTCCGGGTGTCAAATATCCTGGGTATGGTGCTGCAGAGTTCATTCCTAGGTTTATGAGGTGAGCAACTCGGTGAAGGAGGATGGCATTTACTGAGATGAGGGACACAGAAGGAGAACCAAGCTTAGGTGACATGACCATATTGTTGGGATATATTGAGTTTGAGGTGTCATAGAAAGATCCATTAGAAGATATCATGTCGGCAAATGGATACAAGACCCCCGAGATTCAGCAGAGAAGCTTGGTCCTGATGTACACATTTGTTAGTGGTCAAGGCACAGAAAGAAATTGAAACAATGAGAAAGGATGGGATTGCCTTGGGAGAATGTGCTGCATGAGAATTTGAGATGATCAAGGGCTGATTCATGAGGAACATCAACAAACAAAAGTAGATAAAGATGAGCCAGCAAAAGAAACTGGGCAGAAGTGACCAGAAATTAGGAAGGACAAGAGGGAACATGAGGTGTCACAGCAGCCAACTGGTAGGTTGTGGGTGAACTGTGAGGAAAGTTACTATGGAATCAAGTAAGATGAGAACAAAAAAGTATAGACAGAAATTTTTGCTGACCTTGTGAGAGCAGATTCAAGGAGCACTGTCGATGAAGGCAACATTTTAGAAAGCTGAGGGGAAAACAGAAAGTAGGGAATTAGATACAGGGCATAAAGACTACTCTTCCAAGAACTTTGTAAATGGGAGAAGACAGCTCCTCTGGTAGTACCTGGAGTTGCCTAATAGGAAAGATCCTGGGAGAGGGAGAGGCTGAGTGGAGGACATGGAGAAAGAAACAGAGAGTTTAAGATTCCTTTGTTGAAAAGAAGCTCAACAGAGGTAGAGGAATTGGTCACTTAAAGGGTAATAGGAGGAGGGAAGAAAAGATAGTGAAGATGCAGATTATAACAGTTAAACGAATTGTTTAAAATAAAACTGCCGTTTAAGTTCTTATTTTGATACAGTAAAATGTGATTTATTAGTCCCCACAATCTTACCAAAGGTTTTCCATTTGGTCTTAAATCCTGAAATCTGAGGGCTTTGGAAAGTTAATGATATCATTTAAAATTTTGTAGCTTTGATTACTCTTTTCAAGTCATATTAGTCAAAGGCATTATAAAGATCTATTGTTGGGCCATATGACAAGCATCCGGACCATTGTTTTGTGAAGTGATGCCAAAATATTTCATTTTTCCATTCTTTTTTTCTATGACTGTAATATAGGAAACTTCTTCCATAACTGAATAAAGCTATCAATGTTATTTTGAGATTTATTAATGTTAGTATTTCACCTTTTATTGGTGTCCAAGAACGTAATTTCCTGGGTTATTCATGCTAAGTGGTACTACATTTTTAAATGCTACAGTACAATTTGTAACATCAAAGAACTTATTATCTGCGTTATAGACATGGATTTGACAAGCTCCTGTTAAATCTCAGTAAGACTTGTAACAGTTCATTTGAACATATCATATCATCATACCATATATCATATCATGTCAAATCATTTTTTTGGTATATATAATGATTTTGATCTTGTGTTCTAAAGCTATAGTAGACTGCAGATTTTCCTCCCCAATCTGTTTACCGTTTCTTCCTGGACACATGGCCACTCAGCTAGATACTATATTTCCCAGTATTCCTCTACTCACTCTCATCTTTCTTTTTTGTTGGATAGACATGGCTGCCACTGTAAAAACCTTAGATACACCTGATGATTTGGTAGGACTCTCCCACTAGCCAGGTACCTGGATGACTTCACAGAGCAGAGACTGCCTATCTGCACTGATTGTTTTATGAAAACGAAATAAACATGTATTTTGTTTGAGCCACTCAGATTTGATATAGAAGCTTACATTTGACCCTAACTAAAATAAAAATTAGTACCTGGAAGTAGCGTTCTGACATAACAAAAACCTAAAATATGTGGCATTGCTTGCCTTAAACGCTAGCTGTTGGGTGTGAAGAAATAGATATTGCAGGCTGGGGAGCTAATGATACTAATTATGCCATAGCAAACTTTTTGGTAAAACTGTCATTCATGACAACTTAGAAAGCTGACCATGTGCCTGTGGAGACTATAACTTTATGGAAAGCAATTGGATAGAGTTATCATGTTACAGTATATTGACTATTCCTTGCTGCTTTTAGTAAAACATACCAAAAAGAAGATGAATGCAAGCAAAAATTGCAAAGTTTGTAAGCAGTGTTGGAAAATACAAGTGCTTCTGTATCACAAAGAATAAGAGCTAAGACTGTTTTCCCAGAGCCTTTCACAAAGCCCTACCGTTACGACTTTGAGCCAAACCAAAGGGTACAGTTTTTGTGTGGGAAAATCAGACTGATATTGGTACCTCACTGAGACCTTCTCTTTCAAATGTCCATAGGGTATCCTCAGTAAAATGAAGGAGAGAGATATGGGCTGAATACTAATTCTGGCATATAAGGCATACCTTAGAAGGTATCCAGAAAAGACTTTGGGTGAGGGTTCTTGAACATGGAACTGACTGGGACCAAATAGATCAAAAACCTACTAAGTTTTTGAGGGAATTTTAGACCACAAGACTGATCTACAAAAGCTCCCAGACTTTTAAAACTGCATTAGCTGAAAGAGTACTAGGAAAACTATGTGGCCTCCAAGGAGAGTGTACCCTCCAGCACCCATTTCAGATGTGGACCAGGAAGCACCTCCCAGAGGCCATGGCTTAGGAGCATGGAGGACAATAGACAAGGCAGTTCATCCAGGAGACAGAGCCAGTGTCTAACCTACTAACTTACTCCACTGCCCTAGGAAGGGAGACTTTTCAATTCCTATCCTGCAGTATTGACTCATTACTATAATCAGTGACTACATTGTGTTTGCAGTTCTCTCCTTTTCCGAATGGAAGATTTTACTGGGGTTCTTCTGTTCTTGCTCCACAATTGTATATTGGGAAGCGGGGAGGGGGCAAATTATCTTTTAGCTCCAAAGGTGATGTCCCAACAGGGGATATCTCTGGACTTGATCAAGAGAACTGTATATCACCCAAAGGTCCAGGATTTTGGAATAGAGGCAGTAACTAGAGGGGACCTTGTGTTGTCTCCCTTGGGACAGAGGTCTATATTTGGGGAGGAAAGTGCAGATTATTATGTGGCAGGCCAGAGTGACAGACTGTAGTAGATTGCAGGTTGGTGGCAATTTCTAGTTCTATTCTCTCTTTCTTCTTAGTCCCATGGGTACCAGAAAGAAATTACATTTTCCAGGTTTCTTTGAAGCTAGATGTGGCCCTGTGACTAAATTACCATTAATGGGTTATAAGGATAACTACTATGTGTAACTTCTGGGTTACCTTCTTAAAGGTGCTGTCTTGGATTTTATTCCACCTTTCCTTCCCTCTACCTGGAAATGAGATGTCTAGAACAAATATAGAAGTCCTAAATTGAGAATAGCAGAGCTGCTTCACTAGCCTGGGTCCCTGGATGACTTAATGGAGCAGAGATGACCTATGTGCTCTGGATAGTTACATGAGAGAGGGGGAAAAAGTCTACCTCATTTGAGTCAATAATTTTGGTGTCTCTTTGTATAAAATTAAAAAAAATAAAAGTAGCTTAGCTTTTATTGTGATTCAAATGAACACTTCACAAGTCTCCATAATCGTCATATCATTTTAAAAGAAGTGAATGTGCTGAAGATTATATCCAAAGAGGCAAGAGGCAGAAAGAATCTGCCTAAGTGTATATCCAAAAAGAAAAAGAAAGACACAGATATAAAATGTTCTAGAAAGAGACAATGCTATATGGCTACATAATTATTTGTGATATTGTTTAGTCATTCATGAGTAGAATCAGATACACAAAATTAGTAGGCAACTTAGTGAGAAAGAAGTAGTTTTTAAAATATTTATATTTTAATATGACCATCTGATGTCTCAGCACTGAGAGCAACTGGAATTTCCAAAACACTTCCTTTGGGAATGCTAAAATGTATGGAATAAAAAGATATATTCCTAGATCAAATAAATTTGGGGAATATTGCATAAAGCAAGCTGAATAGACTTTTTTAAGGGAGGGCTTTTTATCGTTTTCTATACGTTAATTTACACTGTGTGTCTTCAAGAGAGGATTTCTTTCCCATAGAATACGTAATGGGACCAATATTCTGCATGATATAGGTTACGCCATGCTGCTTTACACAAAGTAGTGAAGCCATTCTGAGATGCTCTGGCTTGTAATGAGCTAAAAGGACCCATCATGCTAGTCTTGACCTCTTCTCAGAACTCCTCTGTGCTCACCCCCCTGTCCCTGGGCTCCAGCCACTCGCTCAGACTGATGCCCAACACTGGCAAAAGCTAGATTCCTTCTCTGAGCCATCTATGACCATGGATTACACTTTCCTGGTAAAAGGAGAAGTGATCACCAGTTTGGTTGCAAAGCCCTCCCTGTGACCCTTTGCGGGACTTCAGCCTGCATGGGATACTTCAAGTAAAAATTACAAATTTCCTAACCCAGGGACTGTGTTATTTACATTAATGAAAACATTTATGAACATTTTTTTTTCAAAATATGGGCAGTACTGGCTTGGTTTAGGAGGAATCATCAGTCATCCTACTGGTCTTTGTTATAGAGTCTTAAGTCCCCGTGACAAAGCTGTAGCTAGAACTTAAAGATGAAGTGACCTGCTGATACCTGTTCCCAAGAATAAGAACATTCAAGAGATGGGTGCTCTTGGTAGTTTTATCTTTCCAGTGATACTGTGAGAAAGTTGGCTTTTCTTTAGAAATGTTGGAGTTTCCTTAGGGAAAACATAGCTTCTTAAATCATGAATGAAATCAGATGATAAACTCCACTGAGGGTTAGGAGGGGAGAAGAATGCCCAGAATCTTCCGTATGAAAGAAAAAGGGAAAGAGACAGATGCAGGCAGGGACTGTACAAGATTACCAATGATGAGGAGCCCAGAAATGAACAATGAAGTTTAGACTCTTCTCCTGGCTTCTTATGGCTCAGAGCCATCTGCATGAAATGGAAAAACCATAATAAATAAGGAAGACACCAAGGGAAGGAAGATTTCCAAGTAGAAATTTTCAAAGGAAACTTATGCTTGTATAGCAACCCCTGATATTGTTATAACACCCTACACTGTGCAAACATACAACCTATTGTTGAGATGATCTTGTGCTTGGGGTCGGACTTGCTGTGCATCCTCACTCACTACTAAATTCTGGAAACATAGGCAAGGGACATAACTTCTCAGATACTCCATCTGTGAAATGGGGTGTTGTTTGTACCATCAACATTTTCATAAGGATATCATGAAGATAAAATTAAGAAATTCACATAAAGCCCTTAGCACATGATGATCAATCAGTGAATGTTAATTGTTTTCAGATATGAGTTTTCTAATTGTGAGTTCAGTGTTTACTTGTCTTTTCCTCTCCTACACCATGACTATTTTCAGAATAAGAGGAATAGGATTAATTCAGTGATTTAAGTTAAAGCTTGTTGGGGTTGTTATTTGGTTTTTATTCATAATATTTGTATTTTTAAATAAATCCTTATAATACAAAGCTCTAGGTCAGGAACCACACCGGGATATTGGTTGTATCTAAGATTCCCACATCTGGGCAACCCTCTTGATAGTCTAATCCACTGGAAAGTGCTCAAGCTAAGGTATTCAATTGCCTACAGTTTGGTCAGTTGCAAATCTGAAAAGAGAAAGTTGAATTTGTAAGTTTTTAACTGAGAATATTGTCTTATTTAGGTGAAATTTCTGAACCCCAAATTAAAATGTTTTGTTTAGATTTTAAAAAATACACGATGTTAATCATAAAGTGAAAGGAATTTATTAACAATATGAGGGCATTACAGAAATAGCTTTAGTTTCCTTTTATAAAAATTTTAAATTTATGAAAATATATCTAACATACAGAAAAGTAGAAAACTATAACCAACTTCCATATAGATAAGCCCATATTTTAAAAAAAGTTTATATTTTACACATTACACTGAAGTTGGTGTATAGCTCTCTCATTCACATTTTAATCATGTTTGTACATATGATGAAAGGAAACAATATATAGTATTAGTTGTGAGTTTTTAAACTCTATATTTATGGAATTATATTATCTCCAACTTACATTTTTTAACTCATTTTTTAACCTAAATTCATGACATAGCCCTCTTCATATTTAAATTTCTCAACAGTCTCAAAAATAAACATAATAAAATATTCATCCTTAACATGTTGTAACTATTCCTTCTAAAAATAGAAACTACAGTCATCCTTTCCCAAAAATCTAATCAGTTATTGTATCCTGCTCAAAGTTCAAGCCTTTTGGGTAATACTAATTCATATTTGGTTCTGAAATAATATTGTCCTGATAATTTACAAATATGGACTAAATTATAAGCTTAAATGTCACACCCTATATAAAATGTACGTATAACACAAAAAGGAAGAAAATGAGGTTAGACCCTACAGATCTTGCCTCTGCATCTGCAGTGAGGTC
Organism: Tapirus indicus; assembly: GCA_031878705.1. Taxonomy (NCBI): domain Eukaryota; kingdom Metazoa; phylum Chordata; class Mammalia; order Perissodactyla; family Tapiridae; genus Tapirus; species Tapirus indicus. The sequence goes on along the minus strand of CM062923.1, from coordinate 18,532,118 downwards.
ACGAGACTTCTGTTCTCTATCCTCTACACATTCCATTTTCCCTCAGCCAGCAATGTGCATGGTGTGAGTTCTTCACCTGACAGGATAATTGAACTCTTAGTTCCTAGAGCTCTCCGTCCTTGGAAGTCTTACCTAATGGTGTTGCCACAGCCTCCTATTATCTTTTTACTAATAGAAAGGACATCACTTTATCTCCTGGGTTGCATATGTTCTCCTCCCTGTTCCTATTGCCTCCTTGCTCCTATTTTTGAAAAACAGACTACAGAAACCAACAACCATAAAAAAACATTTATTTGTTGCTCATGATATATGACCAACCTGAGTCAGCAAGGGCTCTGCTCATCATGGTCTTTCAGGGACCCAGGTAGATGGGGGCTCCAACTTGACACAAACTTCCACGATGGCTATGGCATGAAAAAGAGAACAAGGCAAATAATTTAATATAGTAATACTTCAGCTCACATTTCATTGGCATTGGCCAAGTCACTAAGACAACAAGGCCATGACTCAATTCACAGATGTAGGAAAATGCATATGCCTAGCACGAGGAGAAACATATTTGGGAACAGCCTTATGTACCTTATGTAATGACTGCCATAACCAACAACCTTATTTTACCTTAATAAATCAAGATTATTCAACCCAGTCAACACTTCCATTTTTTTTTCTTTCTTTCTTGTCCATTCAATGACACGAGGATCTACATAGGTAAGGTGATACACTCAATTTCTGCTGCCCTGGAAGAATCATTGTGGCCCCTGTCAAAATCATTCCCTCCTTAGCTACCAAGTTCTCTAAAACTGTAGCTCCTAGAACCATTGAATGAAAAGCAAAAATTTTGTGCCTGATCACTAGGTGCAATAATGAGAGGTGTCACTCCTGTTCCCATCCCTGGTTCTCAGACTCCTGAATTGAAGCCCTGGGAGAAGCAGCACCATATAAAACATCTTGTAGGGGCCGCCCAGTGGCGCAGCGGTTTAGTCCGCACTTGGCAGCCCGGGGTTCGCGGGTTCGGATCCCGGGCGCCCGCCGAGGCACTGCTTGTCAGCCATGCTGTGGCGGCGTCCCATATAAAGTAGAGGAAGACGGGCAAGGATGTTAGCCCAGGGCCAGTCTTCCTCAGCAAAAAGAGGAGGATTGGCAACAGATGTTAGCTCAGGGCTGGTTTTCCTCACACATACACAAAAATAATAAAATAAAATAAAACTTCTTGTAGGAGAGAGGGACTCTTTTACAAGGTGGTGTCTTTCAGCTGATGATGTAACTGAGTGCTCAATTGACCATCCCACTGTTCTTCAAGGCCAATTTCTAGTGCATGATGGGACACATGACAGGGCCAATGAATGCCATGAGTTCTAGTCCATCGCTTTGCTTTATCTTCCATGAAATAGGATCCTTTGTCAGATGCACTATAATATGGAGTAGTAAGATGGCAAAAAATGGGAATTTTTCTTTGGTCAAAACTCCTGGGAAACAGACTTTGAGACAGCTCTGTGCAAGTTTCTTGGAGCTTCTTCTCCAGAACAACACTTGTGAGGAGTGAGGAAGGAGGATTACGTATAGGGAGAAATTCAACTGAAATGCTGTTGCAACAGAGGCTGCAGCATGTTCTTTGGGGAGCTCTAGAGCAAGGATGACCTTTCCCTCAGAGAAGAGGGCTTGGCCTTTGTACCCCTGCCTCAGTCTGTCATTGAGCCTACACAGGGGAAGAGGTATAAACTCAGACAAGGCAGATCTTTTTCCCGGGAGCAATTTCCAGAAAGGTTGTCAGCTGTGAGCTGACAACAGCCAATCCTTCCAGAAGCTGGGGGAATGAGGCCTCAGTCAGCTCACCGCATCATTCACCGTGGCATTCAATAAGATCCCATATGATACTGTGGGCAGAAACAGGGTAGGCATGGAAAATAAATGCAATCCATGCAATGCGAAATAAATCCAATGCAAAATAAATAAATCCATTTATTTATTTATTAAATAAATGCAATATATATATACGACTTCCTTCCTGGCCACAGTGGATAGTCGGTTAAATATTTTTTAATCTTTAACTTATTAATATGTTACACATTGATAAATTTTTCTGATGTTGTACCAGCCTTACATTCTTAAGAAAATCTTTTCTCAGGCAAGATTAAATCTAGACACGTTGCTAGATTTGATTTGCCAATATTGTATTAGGATTTTTCCATCTATGTTCATAAGTGTGATAGGTCTATAATTATCTAGTTCTCTACTTATCTAATTTTGGTGTCAAGATTAAATCAGTCTCATAAAAGAAGCTGGGAATTTTTTTTAACCTTTTTCTGTTCTTTGAAACTGGTTTGAAGGATTATCTCTTCATTGTGGTTAAGAGAAAATTTACCAGTAAAATTCTTTTACCAGTCTGACCTCATCTTCTATACCCCCTCCCCTTCAGTTCCTTCTGCTTCAGTGTTACTGGCCTCTTTGTCATACCTGCAACATTCTGAAGACTCATTTACATTGGCATTCTGCTCTAGCTCTTTCCTCTGCTTGTAATGCTCTCTCCCCACATATCAACATGGCTGATTTCCTTCCTCCTGAACCTGCCTTCTCAAGGGCTTCCTGACCTTCAAATTAAAATATCAGGCAAACCACTCCATACCCCGCTGTTTCTTCTCACCCTGTCCAGAACTTCGATCTCCCTTACCCTGTTTTATTTTTTTTTCATAGTCTTCATCACTTTCTAGCATACAATATAATTCTTATTATTTTTATAGTTTATTGTCTCCCTTCACTAGAATTTCAACTCCATAAAAATAGTATTTTTTGTTGTTTGATTTTGTTTATGGGTGAGCTCCCGTGCCTAGAACAGTGTCTGACACATAGTGAGGATCTCAATATATATTTGTTGAATAAGTGGTGCTAGTGACTTTAGGAGAAACAGAGATGATGGAATTTTTGTAACCATCAATTTAACTTCTGAACTAGTTTTTGCTTTGTGAACAATTTAGATTTTACACAATGGGGAAAGGACTATCTCTTCAATAAACGGTGTTGGGAAAACTGGTTATCCACATGCAAAAGAATGAAATTGACCCTTATCTTACACCATACACAAAAAGTAACTCAGAATGGATTAGAGACTTAAATGTAAGACCTGAAACCATAAAACTTCTAGAAGAAAATATAGAGAAAAAAACTCCTTGACATTGGTCCTGGCAATGATATTTTGGATATGACACCAAAAGCACAGCCAACAAAAGCAACAATTAACAAGTGGAATTACATCAAACTAAAAGGCTTCTGCACAGCAAAGGAAAAAAAATCAACAAAATGAAAAAGCCACCTACAGAATGGGAGAAAATATTTGCAATCCATATATCTGATAAAGACCTAACATCCATAATATATGGGGAACTCATAAAACTCAATAGCAAAAAATTAAATAAAATAACCCAATTAAAAATGGGCAAAGAATCTGAGTAGACTTGTTTCCAAAGAAGATATTTAAATGACCAACAGGTATATGAAAAGTTGCTCAATATCATTAATCATCGGGGAAATGCAAAATCACAATGGGATGTCACCTCACACCTGTTAGGATGGCTGTTATCAAAAAGGAGATAATAAGAGTTTATGAGGGTGTGGAGCAAAGGAAACCCTCAAACCCTGCCGATGGTGATGTAAAGTGGTACAGCTATTACAAAAAACAGTATGGAGGTTCCTCAAAAAATTAAAAGTAGAAATACCATATGATCCAGCAATCCCACTTCTGGGTATATCCAAAAGAAATGAACACAGTATTTCAAATAGATATCTGCAGTCCCATGTTCACTGCAGTATGATTCACAATAACCAAGATATGGAAACAACCTAAGTGTCCATCAATGGATGAATAGATAAAGAAAACATGATTTATGCAATGGAATAATATTCAGCTATAAAAAATGAAATACTGTTATTTGTGACAGCATGGATGAATCTGGAGGATATTATGCTAAGTGAAAGAAGCCAGACACAGAAAGACATATGATCTTACTTATATGTGGAATCTAAAAATGTCCAACTCAGAGCCAGAGAATGGAATGGTGGTTGTCAGGGGCTGGGAGTAAGAGAAATGGGAGATTTTAGTCAAGGGTACAAACTTTCCATTATGAGATGAATAAAACTGGAGATCTAATGTATAGCATGGTGATTATACTTGATAATACTGTATTGTATACTTGAAATTTGCTAAAAGAGTAGATCTTAAGTGTTCTCATCACACACACACAACACATGGTAACCATGTGAGATGATAGATGTGTTAATTAACTTGATTGTGGTAATTATTTCATAATGTATACTTCTATTAAATCACCATGTTGTATACCTTAAAAAAATAAAGCTTATTAGCATCCTGGAGGAAAAAAATTAGATTTTCTCTTCCTTCTTAAGTCAATTCTGGCAATTTATACTTTTCCATGATATTGCCATTACTCTAAGATGTTAAATATACTGGCAAGTGTTATTGTTCAAATCAATTTCATAAGACTTTAAAAATATCTTATATGGGGGCCGGCCTGGTGGCATAGGAGTTAAGTTCACGCGCTCCGCTTTGGCGGCCTGGGGTTAGCAGGTTCGGATCCCGGGTGCCGACAGACACACCGCTCGTCAAGTCATGCTGTGGCGGCATCCCATATGAAGCAGAGGAAGATGGGCACCGATGTTAGCCCAGGGCCAGTCTTCCTTAGCAAAAAGAGGAGGATTGGCAATGGATGATAGCTCAGGGCTAATCTTCCACACCAAAAAACAAAAAAATCTGATATGTAGTCATATCCTGTTTGTTCTTCATTCTTGATTTATCTCTGCCCCATTCATTGATCAACCTTACTTCAGGATAGTCTATTTTGTGACTATTTTCAAAGAATCAGCTTTGAATTTGCTGATTATCTCTAATTTTCCCGATTTTTATTAATTCATGCTTTTATATATATTATTTCCTTTTTTCGTTCCTTTGTTTCTGTCTATACTATTGTTCTAGATTCTTGAATACTTAACTCATGTGTTTTTAATAGTTCTTCTTAAAAAGTGCTTTTAATACTGTAGTAGATCTCTGGTTCCACTTATGCTACATCCCACAAGTGTTGATGTGTGGTTCATTTATTGTCATTGGGTTCTAAATATTTTATAATTTCCATTGTGCTTTCCTCTTAATTCCATTAGTTGTTTAGGAGTATGTAAGGTTTTGGGGGGGACTATCACTTACTACTGATTCCTAATTTTTTTTGTATCATGGAGAGAGATCATATATGGTGTGATACCAATTCTTTGAAATGTTTTAAGAATTATTTTATGGTCTAGTACTTATTCAAATTTTGTAAATATTCCTTGTATACCAAAGTTCTTTGTAGATCAATTTTATCAATTCTGTTGCTTCTGTCTTTATTTCTGGTCTTTTTGGTAGAAAAAATTCTAACAGAAATGTAAAAAATTTGCCACATTTGTTTTTTCAATTTTGGCTTTCATTCTTTCAGTTTTTGCCTAATAAATATTTAGGAGATGCTGAAAAGAGCACCTAAGTTCTTGATTGTTATATATCCTTGCAACACATGTTTTCCATTTGTTATGAATTAGTGTTCTTCCTCATCTCTAATGTTTTCTTTAAATTCTCTTTGATATTAATGTTGCCATACAAGTCTTATTTATTCAGTATTTTTCTGATATATTTATTTATATCCATTTATTTTCAATCTTTATGGCATTTTGTTTTTCGAAAATGTTTCTGTCTTAGTGACCTATTGCCTTAAAAAACCCAACAGTAATTGTTTTATTTATTGCAATTAAATATATATTTCCATTTGTTTCTATCATTCCTTTCATTATTTTTCTTCTTCTTTGTTAACCATTCATTTTACTTTATTTTTTCTCTTTTTTTTCCCTTTTCCAATTCAAATACGTTAGAAACTTTTCTATACTTTTCCTATTATCTTTAAATGCCTAATGTACATTCTTAACTATAACTTGTTAAACTACGTCTAAGTATATGTTATGTCGCCACCTTCTCCAAGTAAGGCAAAAACCTAGCATATTTTACCCACTGAATACCCTTCATTGTCCTTATCATTGCAATGTAGAATATTACAATATCCACATTTTGATCATAAAATAGTTACTATTATAATGTTTACCCTCAAACATTAATTAGAATTACTTACATATTTTACCATTTTCTGTGCTAGTCATTATTTATTTTACCCTACTCTACTTCTATGTTTGTTTTCTTTTTACTAAAAAGCATCAATTAATTGTGGTTCTGTGAAAGTCTGTGGGTGGAAAATTCCCTTTCATATTCGCGTGCATTAGCTGGTTCTTATTTAACCCCAAGTCTTGAATAAAAGTTTGGCTGGACATGAAATTTTAGATTGATAATTATTTTTCTTCAGGTTACTCTTTAGATTCCTTTGTATTCTAGCATCTGGTGTGGCTAAAGTCTGCTGTCACTTTAATTGTCTTTCCACTGAGTTAAAACGACTTTCTCCGATATCTTTTAATATTTTCTTTTTATCCCTGAGCTTCTGAAGTTTCACTAAGAAATGTTTGGGTGTGGATTTATTTTCATTCATCCCAGAGTTTCCATCTCTCTTCTTACATTATCAATCCTTTCTTGCGTGTTGTCTAATTTTTCCATTGGAGCCCTTAACATATTAATCATAGTTATTTGAGATTCCCTGTCTGACAGTCCCCAAAATCTATATCATATCTGATTCTGGTTCTGATGTTTGCTTTGCCTCTTCAAACTGTGTGTGTGTGTGTGTGTGTGTGTGTGTGTGTGTTGGCATGTTTGCCTTTCACATACCTTGCCATTTTTAATTGAAAGCCAGATGTGACATGTTGGGTAATGGGAGCTGAGGTATAGGCCTGTGGTATCAGATTTTATGTTAATCTGGCCAGGAGTTGGCTGTGTTTAATGTTTGCTGTGGCTGTAGATGCCAGAGGTTCAAATTACTCTAGTATCCTTGTTTTTTGTCTCCTCTCTTGACTTTGGGATTTGCTAAGTTCTCCTTCTCAGACAGAATCTGTGTCTTGCAGCTCTTTCAGTTGTAATTTGCTGTTATGAGACTGGAGGCCCATCCGTGTGGTAAAATGGGGGTGGGAGGCATTCTATAACAGTATGATGAAATCTCAGTCTTTTAATGGCCTGTGTCCCTGGCTGTGACCATCATAAGTGTTTCTTAGCTCCCCCTCTTAGGTAAAGCAGAAAGAGAAGAAGGAGTTGAAATATCAGAAATACCTTTCCCAGAGGTGGGCTATGGCTCTGATAAAAAAATCGTTTCCCCTGGAGTATAGACTTTTTTTGTGGAGAATGCTCTGGGTGCCTTTCACAATGATGAACCTTCCCCTCCCTCTGACAGAGCCAACAGGGGATCTTTCTAGGCCATGAGTACCTGGTGTGGCTCCTAGAGATACAGCCCGTGAAACTATGGGGACCCCCTTAGACTGGGCCCCCTGGAGTTTCTCATTCACACACTAGGCTACACTCAGCCTTCAGCTGTTCTTCAAAATGACCGTTTACATTTTCCTGCCAGTTTATAGCTCTGGTGGCTTCTGCTCCAGGTGAGCTGATCTCAGTTGCTATGACTCAGGATTGATGTCTTTCTACAGACTTTAGGGTGGAGGTGTGTCCTGTGACCTCCGTTCTCTGTACACAAGCAGTGTTGATTTTTTGTGTGTTCAGCGTTTTTGCTATTGTGGCAAGGCTGGGAGTGACAACTTCCGTGCTCTTTACATGTCAGAGCTGAAACTTTTCAAATCTACCTTTATCTAGAAAGTACTCGATCACAGGCTTTGTTTTTGTTTTGTTTTGTTTCATGTACCTCACAGGGAATGGACGCCCCACCCAGTCACCAAATCCAAGCAGCTCTGATTCCCATCCTTGTAAAGGAACCTTTTTCTTCCCTTCACCTGCCTGGAACTCTGGCCGGGTCTGCCGGATTCCAGACGTGGCAACTGTCAGACCAGTTGCTTTGGCCTTTGACTTATTGTTCTATTTCTGGCCTCTGGATTGTTTCACTTGTTTTGAACTAGAGCTATTTTTAAAGTATATTTATCTTATATTGTATCTCTCATCACTATGATAGAGCAGGATACGTTTAAAAGCTGAACCTATTGGGACTGGAACTCTGAAGTTTGTTTTAATCTTAACTTTGACTTTTGGACATTTTTGATGTAAATAATCATATTTATAAATCACATTTAGCCCCTGTTATACCATAATTTTCCATGGTGGATAAAATTATCTCTCTAAACCATATTATGGAAAAACATCTTTGAATAATTATAAGAATCAACTCAAAGCGACTTTCCCCAGTCCCTATAAGAGATTATAGTACCATGTTGCCTTACAAACTATCTTCAGATTACCATGTCACCAGATATCTAACTTCTTTTTTTTTTTTTATTTTTTTGTGAGGAAGACCAGCCCTGAGCTAACATCCATCGCCAATCCTCCTCTTTTTGCTGAGGAAGACTGGCCTGGGCTAACATCGTGCCCATCTTCCTCTACTTTATATGGGACACCGCCACGGCATGGCTGACAGGCAGTGCGTCGGCGGGCGCCCGGGATCCGAACCCGTGAACCCCGGGCTGCCAAGCGCGAACTAAACCGCTGCGCCACCGGGCGGCCCCCCAAGATATGTAACTTCTAAATATTATATCCAAAAGTTTTCCCATGCCATTTGGAATTATGACAGTGCAAAAAATATTACCAGAATTGGCCATTAAGTTATTTAAATGCCTGATGGAGAGAATTTATTTGGGGCAATCCCTTTTGAAAATGGAAGGCAAAAATGGCCATGTTCACGTATGTTCAAATGATAATCATAGGTCAGACACTAATACAAAAAAATAAATAACCTACAGTATTTTTCAAATTTTTTGGACTTAGGTCCTATAAATGATTGGAAAACACATCATATTATTTGTCCCAGTGTAAAGTTAACTGAAGAGTCCTGAGTCTTTAACTATCTAGTAGATTTTTCAATTTCCCAGCTAGTGTATGTGTCTTCATTTCTGGATTCACAGGTGAAACGATCAGGTGGGAGGAGCTAAACTTGGAAGCATTGAAAACTATTTTTAAAAATAATTCTTTCATAAGTAGTTTCACAAGGAAATAAAATGATATCTTAACGGTTAAAATGATCACACACTTAAAATAATAGTTGATACTTACAGAGGTCTTTCCTTTAAGTGTAAATTATAACCAGGAAAAATGGTTGCTTTACCTTACCGATGGGAAATCATAGAATTGGAAATGTTTCATTTGGCTGCTCTGGTGACAGACCCAGAAATGACTGTTGAAGCTCTTGTAAGAGCCTTAGACTTTGACATAGAATCCTCTCTCTTTCCAGTTTAGGTCAATCTGTGCCTCTGAAAACCAGCTAAACCCTCCCCAGTTCTCCTGGGATTACTGGCCTGTAATTTCCACCCCATATGTCTTCTGCCCTGAGTGGTGCTTTAGCCAGAATCATGGAAAATTCACTAAAGAAAGCAAAAGGAAGGAAATGAGGTGAGTATTTTATTTTATTCCTTTTGAGCCTCTAAAGTATCCAGTGGATTTCTACCCTGGATGTGTTAGGGGCATAAGGAAGAAATGCTTCTGTTAGACGGCAAACTCCACGTGGGGGCATATGGTTTTGTGTTTCCTTGCTGTCTTTCCCTGTTCGTCCCTGGGAGATGCTCAACAGTTAAGACTGGCTGTCCTGAATTCCACCCTGAAGCTTAAGAAGTCATCTTGGGCAACTCTGTTGTCAGTGTGGCTATTTCAGGGAATAGAAAGGGACAAAGGGATTTGATCTTTTGCCAAGTGCATTGTTCCAGAATGAGAAGGCTAGAGAAAGAGAAAAGGATGCTTTCCTCCTTCAGTGTCTGCCTGTTCAGCACAAGGCAAACTGCTACTATTATTTTCTCTATAATCCACTTTGGTAAAAATACGTAATAGACTATATGTAATGCACGTAAAAAGTCAGAAAACCAAAGATTTCTGACAGTAACACCTTACAAATTCATGCTAAAGAAAATATCCTTGTAAGATGAACATTCTGCCTTTCATAGAAATTGCTCCTTCAGTTCCCTAAGTTTAACTGGCAGGCGTAGCATTTCATTCCATCTCATATAGCGACTGATTGCTTGGGGCATCAAATTCCTTTAAAAGTCATGCCTTTACTGCTTTTCGGTAATTGCATTCTGTGTGTGCAATGATCTGAAAGCTATTTGAGGGAAAAGAGCATAATATTACATATATGTTAGAGAAAGGTACCAAACCTCTGCCCCATTTCCTGATATTTGATGATTCTAATGGCACTGATTCAATAATAATGTAGCCACATTGTTAATTTGTATTACTCTGATTTGCAATTTATACAGACTTAAAAAAAAAACCTATTTAAATCTTTCATTCATGGTTAATTAGGTGACTGAAAGGGTCAATCAATGATTTACCAAATACATTTCTAAACCACTGCAGTGTTTCTTGCAAAACATCCAGCAGTCAATAAATGAATTAAAGGAAAAGCTATTTAATGCTGAACAGAACATGCATTAAAATATAGTAATCCAGGAAAACCTTATACCTGAGGAGCAACCTGGCAGCTTTAGAGCCCATGGTTAAAGGTCCAAAGTAAGAGAAACAGCAGAAGGACATAGAAGTGATACCAATAGGAGTACGGGTCCAATTCATTTATTGACATAATTAGCATATAGTTATTAATAACATTACAGAAGCAGTTGGCAAGTGATTGTACATATAAACCATTTGAATGAATTCAAAAGAACCCTGTACTTATCATAATTAAATTATTAGTTCTGGGAAAGCAACATAGACTATGGAGGCCATAGCAGCAAGCCAAAAGTCATGCTTCCAATTTATTTTCTCACTAAAATAAATTGTCTGGAATTTTTATATCTTGTCAAACTGAATCTATAGAGCAGAACTTATGATGTCTATCAGGATTGGGTGGCTCACTTTTAACTTCAGCATTTGTGAAACTGTGGACCAGATTGCCTCATGGTTTATAAAAAAGAAACAGAGAAACATAGAAATAAAATTTTATAAATAAAATAAGTCTCTTGGCCAAGCAACTTCTGTATCTTTGCTCCTGGATAAACATGTAAAAATTAGAGCTGAAAGAATTAAGTTTCAGGTTTCTAAAGGCTACACAGAATTAAATGGTAAGTGCAGAGAATAATCCCGACTATAGTTAGAATTATAGATTTTTAAAAAAACGTTCTCACCTCTTTCCTTTAATTATGTTTTTAATGCTATTTGCTTTAATCCTGCAATGCTTTTGTTCACCTGGTGAGAAGGATGCAGACTTCTTTAATCAGTGAGATGGATTTCATCCTAACATAGCTGTTGTATATTGGACTTGCTAAAGTCAATGAAACTTGTAAGTAAACAAACCCAAAGATTAAGAAGGAAAGGATATTCTTTAGGGAAAAGTTCAGACTCTAGAAATTTTTGCCAAAAAACAAAAAAAGTAGAACCATACTTTAAAAGAGAAGTTCTTCAGCATATGCTGCCTGCAGAGGGAACCGCATCTTGGAACCTTTTGGAAGATATGGGTCTGCATGTAACTGAGTAACACTGTGAATGTGGGTGGGAGTTGGGGGCAGGCATGTTAGATGTGGGTGGGCATTTTCAAGTCATGGCTGTGGCTGTCTGGAAGTCTGACCCAGGTATTTGGAATACTATTAGTCCTAGCAGAATATCTGTGGGATCAGGAAATTAAGAAATGACTTTCCTGAGATGGTTCCTTCTTGGTTGTTAGTCTCTCTGAGTCTCTGATAAAATCTGTGTTACTTGTAGCAAATGAGTTGATACATTTGTGCACAGTGCGTAGGAACAAGAAGACAAGATTTAGTAATAATCACTAGTATTTATTGTGTGCTGATCTTTTGCCTGACATTTTTCTGAACACTCTACCCATTTAATTAACCCATTTAATCCTCCCAACAACCCTATAGATAAACATTATCTCCATTTTTACAGATGAAAAAATTGAAAGAGAGATTATGTTAATTGCCGAGGTTCAAACAGCTAGGAATCACGAAGCTGAGCTTTGAGCATTCTGGCTCCAGTCTGTGCTCTTACTTTGCTACACTGCTTCTCCATCAGACCTTGGAGACCCGATACCTCTTTTCAATCTGCACCTAGCAGTCGGCATTACCTCCCTGCCCCTTCTCCAAGCCAATGATCAAATAGTATAAAGGGCCAGATGAGTGAGGCCGTCGTACGGACTGGTTAGCCATGGAGTGAATGGTAACCTCAGGACAATAAACTTCCACTATCACACACCGACCTTCCACGACAGCTTCAGCTTTATGTAGTGGTCACCTACTCTCCCTTTTTATTCTTTTGAATCTGTGTCCACAGAACCTATTGAAAGAATTTGAAGGTCAGGATTTTTCTGGAGGAGAACATGCAAGAGGAGAGTAGTAGATGGTGAGACTGGACAGACAGACTGTAGAACTCCCCAGGAAGACACGGCCTCACCATTATTTGGCAGTGGACATGTCTTGATCTCTTTAAAGGGCGTTTGGAGTCTGCTGCAAGGAAGAGCACTATCCCAAGAGTTACATGCCTGCCTGTAGTGGGAACAAAGGAAGAGCCAGCCGTTAGACTTTCGGGAGCACTGGGATACCTGAACACACTGCAAAATGCCTTGGAGATGGAGTAGGCCCGTGAAATAAGATGGGACCTGCATTATGGTGATGAGAAATGTACGCATGTTTTAAAGACTTTTGGTACACATTATCACGTTTTGTTCCAGAAAGCTGAACTCATACTCCTGTGAGCAGCAAGTAGGGTGTGCTCTTGTCCTCTAAACCTTGCGAACACTGAGTGATTTGCTGGTCATCGTGAACAGGGATTCCTCGACGTCTCACTTTGTGCTTTCTCAATGGTTCTGTTTGTTTTATTTTGTTTTGTTTTTAGTGGGTAGCTGGATGAAATTTTCATTAGTTTCCTTTCTGGTTCCAGGGGATCACCACATTCTCTAGCGTGTCAGGGATGCTTTCCTGATTTCAGATTCGTCTCAAAAGTCATTCAATGTCACCTCTTACTCCCTGGTCATTCATGATTCTGCTCCGGCATTCATATTTTACAGAAGCTCTGTCTTGGTAACTCTTTGTTGTTGGAATTGGAGGTCCTGAATAGTCCCCAAAATGCCCAGATCTCAGGTTCTCAGAGAAAAAGTTCTTAGTATTACACTATTGACCAACTCTGTGCTCTTTAGAGATTTATTCATAATCCTACAGCAAAAATGTAACAAAATCAGAGCTGGAAATTATCTTTCTTCCTCAAAGCTACCAAAAGAGGGCTGGATTTAGTGTTCAAAATTAGGGATTTAGGATAGACAACAAGATTTCTGGTCAGTAGTGAGAGCCTGTGTATTAGTTTCCTAGGGCTGCTATAACAAAGTACCGTGAACTGAAGGACTAAAACAGAAATTTATTGTCTCACAGTTCTGGAGCCTAGAAGTCTGAAATCAAGGTGCCCATGTGGCCATGCAAACTCTGAAACCCATAGGGGAATCCTTTCTTGCCTCTTCCTCATTTCTGGTGGTTTGCCTGCAATTCTTGGCATCTCTTGGCTTGTAGCTGCATAACACCAATCTCTGCCTTTGGCAACACATGGTGTTCTCCCTGTGTTTCTGTCTTCACGTTGCCATTTTCTTATAAGGGCACCAGTCATATTGGATTAGGAGCCACCTTAGTTCCAGCACAACCTCATCTTAACTAAATATCTGCATGACCCTATTTTCAAATAAGGTCACATTGTGAGGTTCTGGGGTTAGGACCTCAACACCTCTTTTTGGAGGATACAATTCAACCCATAGCATCAATACATTGAGTGTGATACTAACCACACCCTAGAATAGGCAGTTTCACTGGCAATCTTTACAAATAAGAAAACTGACATTGTTAGGGAGAGTTCTTGGCAAGGAAAAGGGATTGTTCAATATTCTGGGAGACTGACTCTATAGCTTTGGAAAAATAGCAGACCTGAAATTAATTCCTATCAGCCATGAATCTGTTACCATTTTTTGCTCTAAATAGTTGCTTCTAATTATGCCCCTTTGATGTTTTCACCTCTCAAATATCTTGAAATTAAGTTCATTTCCATTTCTCACACTTTCGACATTGTTAACACAAGCTGAACGAAGTTTCATTCTTCTGGGCCTTTTTGGTTAGTCAGATCCTACAGCACCTTAATAATTTTAAGTTGCTCTTTTCTTCAATTTTCTCCTCAGCTGGCAACTTTCCTAGCGCTAAAAATCTCACCTTGCACGTCACATAGTGGGAACAAAGATGTGGCCACCTATGTTGTTTGTGAAGGGACTTCTGACACGTTTAATTTCATCTGGAAGCTGGGTGTCCATGTCAGCAACTTTATTTCCAGTGGCTCCAGGGAAACCTGAATTTTGTCTTTATAGCTTTTACTTGCATTGTACAGTTTGTTTTTCCACTTCTTTCACAAAACACAACATGGAAAGAAGCCCACGGTTTTTGCACCTTTTATATAAGCTTTTTGGTGATTAAAACCCTAGGGTGTTGAGTTAGTGTAAATGTTAAAAATGTGCACCTAGAGTACAGTAAGAGCTTTCTCTCTAGGCATTTTTAAAAGGAGTGTTCAGGTTGTGAATAATGCTGGATTGAAAACTCTGGGAAGCCAAGGCCCTCTGATTACAGCCCATGCAGGGATATTGTAAGTTTTTCCAAACTTTGCTGCGTTAATGCCTCCACATCATTTCTGAGGAAGAGAAGAAAGCCCAGTTCTCTTACAGGCCAAAGAAATTCTGGAAATTTAGTGAACAGTCACTATTAAAATATGGGCATACATTAAGCTTGTCTTTTTATTCTGATGCTTTGACATCTTGGGGTCTTGCTGATACTGGAAGTGACTTTTCTCCCAAAGTCAGCAAATTCCTAGAGATAGCAGACAACTTGCCCACCAGGAATTATGCCTTTCATATGCATACCAACTCGTCTACAATCCATACCTCCTTTATCATGTTCTCTCCATGGGAGCCCGTACCCTCCTGCCCTAATCACCCCAGAGTCAGGTATCAGGTAACTAGGGGCAGCCCTACATGCTGAAACCTGCCAAAATTACTCACACTAGTCAATCCTAAATCTGTTTAGCCTTCTTACCCTGCCTTGCCCATTCCTTCCCATGGAAAACCACAATAAAGGCCCTTGCTCATATTTTCTCCTCGGTACCTCTGCCTCCTGACCAACTCTGGTGTTTCACTCTATGGTGTGCTATATCTCCTGTTTCTAGGATCTGTGAGTATAAAAACTTCTTCCTTCATTTGAGTGTCTGTTTGTGTCACCGTATCTGAATAAAACAAATCCCTAGTACCTTTTAAAACAGGGTACATAAAGATTCACTCAAAAGTAGCTGTAATCTAACCACTTTGAGGTGTCCTTCTTTGATTATAGCCAAGTCAAGGACTTGGTCAAGGGTGACTTTGGCCAGGTTTCGTCAAAAGAAGAGAGATCCAATATGTATTCTGAGTCTTGTGTCTGCAACAGGAAATCACTTAGGTTTATTGTCAGGCTATTCTAAGGGGGCAACGTGGCATGGAGAAAGGCCTTCCTGAAATGGATGGTCTGGGTCCATTTCTCTGGCTGCTATGGACTTGTTTTAACAAATTTCCTTTTATTTTCTTCTCCCTTTAAACAGTTCACTCCAGGGCTGAGACTGGGGCACGCATTTTAAGGAGATGCTCACTGTCAGGATTGTCCAGGGAAGAGTGTGTGCTTCTTTAAATTTTGCACCCTGGTTGCCTTGTGTGCCTTCCCTTATTCTTGACCCTGATTCTCACTATCACAATAATCTAAGCCTTAAAAGCCTAGGCTTTCATTTTGCTATGTGCTTTTATGCTTAGATAAATCATCATGTCTAATGGACATCAGAATTTTTCAGGAATTAAATTGAAACTGGGCATGATTCTTACCCTCTAAAACATATTAGGCTAAAATTAATAAGACAAGTGCTGGATACATTGTTCGTTCAAATGCAGTCAGCAGGGTTACTTCTTTAATATGGATTTTGTGATCATGGCAGCAAAAGCTAAGTAGAAGTTTCCTACCATTATTCTGTAGAAGGAATTTTTTGAGTAATAATTCCTTTGTGTTACTAAGTACATGGCCCGTCCCCCTGCTATATGTAGCTTTACGTGGTGCTCAAATTTTTACGTGTCCTCTTCTGTACTTGATGGATGGCTCAAGGGCAGAAACCATTCTTAGTCTTCCCTGTTTCTCTAGTATCTAGGACATACTAGACACTTAAAAAATACATGCAGGGAAAACTCTTTATTGAATGAAGCTATTTTTAAAGCATTTTAGAAGTATCTATTTGCCCTGTAAGTATATAATTCTGTGAAATTGTGGTGACTACAAATCCTTCTCTCTATCCATCAATACAGGGCCACTACTTACATGTCCATAGTGTAAGACTCATCTTTCCAATAAAGCGATGAAATCCTTGAAGGCAAAAATATATATTTTCTGCTTTGCCTGTATCTCCCCAGTCGTCTAAAAAGGGGTGTGAATTTATTGATTTTACTTTACCTTGGTGAGGAAAAATGAAAAATCTACAAAACTATCCTTTTGTGAATATTTAATTAAAAATTATTATGCAGTCCACATTTCACGTGGTGGATATCAACTGAACACATTGAGTACCTCCCAATCTCCATTTTTAAACTAAATTTTAGTCTTTGGGAGTGGCTGCTTTGCCATTATGCATATCTTTTGTGTTGTAGTTTTAAATTGAGTAAAAAAAATATGGAACGGTAAATGACATAGTCCTAGGATTTCAATGTGATACTTGAACAAAAGCTATGATATTCACAAGATGCAATGGAGCGTGTGTCTACTTATCTAGCTGTGCAAACTTATGTGCCTGATAACAAAGGCAATGAAGCATTTTTTGCATGAGTGATTCTTCAGGGGTTCTTCTAATAGCCATGGCAGGATACTTGTACTTGGAGATCAGAGTTTTTGCACTGAATAAAACGGCATACTTTCAGCTTCTCTACTGAGCTGAATTCTGACCTGAAGACTTCTCTGAGTACCCAGCTTAGGCTGGCCTCTGAATCTTGCTCCTTTCTTCATTATACGACCCACCCTTGCCCGACTCACCTGTTTATATTCATTTGTATTGAATTTCTATGCATCTATCAAATTGATTAATTTTTAAAAGATAAAATAGCACTGAAATATCCTCCTTTAATTACACACTCAGTATATTTATATTCATGATTTTATTGCCTTTATTCCTCCTGTTGATTCTTTAAATGCATCTGCATCTTTCATTTATAACCATTTCTCCATTTTGATATATTTTTAGGTGTCTGTCAACCCTCTCTTCAAACATGTTCCTTCCAGAATTAGAGACTCCTTAGCCAGGCATGCAAAATTAAATGTAATCTGTAGTCATAGCTCCTATCTCCCTTCTTGCCTCAATATTCCAGCCAGAACAGTGATTCCTGCACATCCGGCTGCAGGCTGTCCTGTGGGCCTTTGTTTGATCTTTTCCCTTGGCCAGCAATGCCCCTTACGCAGTCACCTTCACTGACATGTCTTTTTAGATCCAATGTAAATGCTGCTTCTTTCTAATTCTACCCAACCCCCAAGTGGAGAGGTTGTCTAGATCCTCTGGATGTTGTATGTTTTCCTCTAACTGGATTCAGGACACATTGTTTTGTGCAAAAAAATTCTCTGTGTTTCTGCCCATGCTCTGAGTCGCCAAGTGTCTCCTTCGTTGAGGGCTGAGTCTTACGTTCGTTTTTGCAGGAGTATTCAACAAAGTGCTGAGATACATGAGTATGTGTTTGTTGAATTGAAAAGCGCTGCTCTATTTTAATTGTGTTGCGGTTACCCTGAACCAGATACAGTGGCACAGTCCCAGTCATTGTTTGTGGCCTTCACTTGGCCAGCATTCCTCCCTCCTACTTCACATACAAGGCAGGACAGTGTAGATGTTAAAAGGGTGAACTCTGGAGTTGTGCTGCCTAAGTGCACATTCGGGCTCTGCCAGGCCTTAGTCGAGTGACTTTGGGCACATTATTTAACCTCTCTGAGCTTCAGTTTCCTGACCCATAGAATATGGAGAACAGTAGCTGTATCCATTATTATTTCTGATGTTGCCTATGCCCTTAGTACTTAAAGAGAAGAAAAATACTAATTATGGGGGCTGGCCTGGTGGTGTAGTGTTTAAATTTGTGCACTCCATTGGCCCGGGGTTCGTGAGTTCAGATCCCAGGCATGGACCTATGCACTGCTCATCAAGCCATGCTGTGGTAGCTGTTCCACACAAAGTAGAGGAGGATTGGCGTAGATGTTAGCTCAGGGCCAGTCTTCCTCAGCAAAAAGGTGGGGGGTTGGCAGCAGATGTTACCTAAGGGCCAATCTTCCTCACACACACACAAAAATACTAATTATGGAAATCAATTACACTCACACACACACTTTCTCCTTTGCATTTGAGAAATAGATATCACTATTTCTCCATCTGGGGATTCACCCTATGTTTTTACACATCTATGTTTTTACACGTGATACAGCTTCCACCTTCTTTCCTTTACAGACTTTGTAACTAGGGTCCTCCCTTTTTCTTCCAGGTCTTTCTGTCTATCTTTTATCCTGCCCACCCATTTCAGAATCTCCTCTCTCCTGAGGCCAGGTCCTTTTCTGAATAAGGAGATCCTACTAGGATGGATGAAACTTATAATCCATGCTGGGATCAACTAAAATGTAAATGTAAGAAAATACAGAGATTACAAGGTTTAACTTGGACAAGGAATCAATGGTGTTACTCCAGGCAGAAGGACAGAGTAGGGAGAATAAATTTTGGGGGGAAGGGGTGGTAGTATCTTTCAAGTATTTCTCCATAGTTAAGTCTAACTTCTGTGTACTTTCACTTCCTTGTGGCAGATTGTTGGGACTCTCACTTTGTTAGCTTTCACTATCTCTGATGCATTTCTCATGATTTTCAGAGAAGAAAGACATTCCTTCCTAATTTGGGAATATAGTATAGTATATTAGTTAAGACTATGCACTTTGGAGCCAAATACTAACTTTGTCACTTACTTACAAGGTGATCTTGGACAAATTTACTTAACCACTTTGCACCACAATTTTCTAATCTATAAAATGTGGATGACAATAACAGTACTTTCCTTATAGAATATGAGAGTTGAGTTAAAGCATGTAAAGCATTTAGAATAAAGCCTAGGATGTGACAAGTGTCCCTTTGCTATTATTACCACCTGAGCTCACATGTCTAGCAAGACAAGGCACCAAGTGAGTGGGCAGATCTATTTTCTGCCCTTTAAAATTTAGCTTTAAGCCTGACTACCTTTCCCTAGAATTAAGTCAGACCATCCCAAGTATCTGTCCTGAAGTCTGTCTTTCATTTAATTACATGTCTTGTTGATTCCCCTCAATTGATTTCTTGACTCCCATTCATGTACCTCTTGCCCTTGGCTCATAGCATCTTCCATTCAAATACTAGTTAATTGAGCCTAGATATTCCTGAGCCTCTCCTTACCTCTCAACCTTGATCATCCTGTGATGAGGAAGGAGGGTTGATGCAAATTGCAACTGACAAGGTGTACCAAAGTGGACATCTATTGACTCTCACTAACCACACATGCTAATTTGGATAATTATCATTCATAGTCCACACAGACAGATGGACAAATCCCACAGGTGAGGTTATGAGGAGAGGGCTTTAGTTTGATGGGGAGCTTTTCCTCTGAAATATTCTACTGTCCATGTCCTTCCATATTAGTTATCTTAGTCCCATTATGGCAGTCTTCCATTTTTCTGAGTATAAAATGTGTATGGCTCAAAACACACCTTTACACATTTAATCTGGGTCAGGTCTAGTTGCCTCCAATGGGACAATGCTCAGTGTATGCAGAAACACTCAGAAGAGGGTTCTGGGAGCAGAGACTGGGTGCAGGAGAAGCATGGAGGAGCTTAGTAGGCTGGAAACATTAGTCCAAATGCAATTCATTAAGCAGTACTCAGAAATGACACCAGAGTTGAGAATTGGCTGGCGCAAAGTGACCAGGAAGAGAAAAGGAGATTGAGTGTGGGATACAAACTAGAGTAGGCAGTTTCAGAAGGGCAGGTGGAAGAGCCAGCTGTGATTCCCTTAGATTCTAGAACCTGTAAAGTGTTTTGCTAGCCTCACCCAGGGTGGGAAGAAAGTTGGTAAGGTCATTGAGCCACTTCATTTTCTTCTCTTGGTCTTCCCACTGGATCTCTGTGTTATACAAATGACTTCACCATATATATTTTTAGATTCTTCAGTAAAACAAGTAAACGTATTTTCTAAAAGAATAAGATGTTTTTTGATAGATTTGAGTCATTGCTTCACCCATCTGATTAAGTGGTATTCTCTCTTGCTCACAGTACACATACACACACATACACATGATAGACTACACTGGAGTCCAACACTGTACTAGATTATAGCCAGGTCTTTTACAGAATTACCTTATATCAGGTAATTTTAAGCCCATATGACATCTTTGTGCACATTAGAAAAAGGGTGGACACAGACCTGCACGAGGGCAAGCCTGGGTTTGGAAAAACATAGATTTGGTACTAGTCTGTTTAGCCATTAGCTGGACATGCTAAGCAGGGCTTAACCCATACAACCGTAGTGGAAGCCCTGATTATCTGGTATCGTGCAAGTTGATGTTGCTCCTTTCAGCCAAATGGGATATGAGCCAGCTAGTCTGCTGCACTGGGCTCCTCTGACTATACCACATCCTCACTCCAGCGGGGTAGCATGGATCCACGAAATCTGAACTTGCCTTGGTCCTGGGTGACCAAAGCAAAGGAGAGCTGCTTCTACTTCTGGGAATTGTCAGCTTCTCTGTCTTTACTGGTTGCAAAGTGCATTGAATTTGGGGAAAAAATAGGCAGAGTCTGAATAGTCATTTCTGCCTGTTTCCAAATCTAGATCTGTTCTTTGTTCTTGCTTAGCTCAGGTGCTCATCATCAATCCCTCTTGAACAGTTTATCTTTGTCCTGCTCTGCCTCACCCTGAGCTCATTGTTTTCTCCCAGACTAATAGCTCATTCTGTGCTAAACAGTGCCTAGGTTCAAGCTCTATCACTAAATAGCAATTGATGTGTGGGATAAATGATTTGCCTTCTCTGGACTTCATTTTTCTTATCTGTAAAATGGGGTAGTATAAAGATCCAAAGAGATTAATAGTGTGAAAATGCTGTGAAAACTATAAAGAACAACATTAACTAAAGACAACTGAAACCAAAAAGGGTTAATTTATCTTAAAGTTAAAGTAGAACAATTTACTCACCCGTTTTTCTTTCATTCCTAGACACAGTTTGGACATCTATTAAGTACTGAAGAAATATATCATTTTCAACTGTCTGAATCCATACACAGTTGATTTCAAAGCTTAATTGTATTTGAATGAGGAATCAATACACATAACTGCACTAACATTACGGTGCTGAAAATCTGTGCGTGTTTCTGATGCTTTTATAATATATTTCAATTTTCCCATTATTTTTCCATTATTATCCCATATTTTTGAAAAGATTCTTTGAGCACTGCAAAGTAGCACAAATCCCAGATGAATGGTAATGACTATTTGTTTTGATTTCAAGCTGCATTTGTTAGAATGTTCTGCTGCTCCTCCTGGTTCCAGGCTGTCTCTATAACAGAGACGCCAAACAATTCTTCCTAAAACATCCATTGCATCATGTTTCTTCCTGGATAAAATTTTTTTTCCTCTTTTCCATCTTGTATTATTATGAGTGACAATCAGGTCTCTTCATGGTTTGGCCACAGCCTTTCTTTCCATACTTGTCTCTCTCAGTCTTTTTCTAGCCAGGCTGAGCACCTTAGAATCCCATATGGGAAGAGATAGTTCTGAATGATATCTTTTGATCATTCTGATCTTACCCAGAATGCTTATATTTCACCCTTTCCATAATCAGTCTGACCCACTGCACAGAGTCCAACTCAAACCCAAGTTCCTACTTAGGACTCAGGACCTTTGGAGTTTCTCTAGCTCTAGTGACCTATCTCTTTTTATAAATTTTGACTCTTGGAACACACTGTCTGGGAAGCCTCATGTCTTCTGGGACCACACTGCCTTTGGGGCAATGGTGTCATCAACGCCAAAGTCAAGCCCAGATGGATCCTCAGGCCACGCTGGGTCCTTCCTCCTTCACCCTGAGCCCAGTTCTTCATTTCTCATTGAGTGTAACTCCACTGTGAACAGAATCAAGCCTTTCAATAAAATGCTAATCGACCAGCTGCTAGTCTTAATGGGTTCAAGAGCAAGAGAAAACACAGTGCACGTATGAGACAGCCAAGGTCAATGTAAAAATCAGGGAAACAGGAAATATAGCCAGATGATGACAGAGTAATGACAGCAAAACTGCAGGTAAATTTAATCATCAGTGCTCTATATTGGCATGTTGAAAAAAAATTCAAGGGATATATTTAAAGACTCTGGTACATCCACTTTAAGTTATCTAATACATGAGTGAACTATTCTAGGAAGAAATTTTGGCTCCTACTAGAACATATAATGCAGGTTGGTAAGATCTCAAAACAAAGAAGTTTTATTCAATTTGAATCTGCTTCATACCTATTAATGTCAGTTTTGAGACAAGGCAAGAGTGTAAGTCCTCTTTGTTGGACATTTGGTGTTAATGCCTATCCAGCATCATTTCCACCTGTAAAAGGATCCATGTTTTGTTTCCTGAGCTGTTTCTCCTGACTCTCTGTTCATGCTATTGGAGAGATGACTTAACCCCTAACTCTAGGGGCCAGCCTATGAGCTAGCATGGCCAATCAGTGTATTCGAACTCTTCTGGGCACAGTGTTGGTTGAGTGAAGGCAAGGAATCCTCCGCATTGGCCCAAGGAGACTCAGAGTCAGGAAATGTATTTGAATATTTTAGAGAGACACACTTGCCCTGTGTCAGTTAAGGTGCTACCAGAGAAAAAGAACCAATAGGATAGATAGATAGATAGATAGATAGATAGATAGATAGATAGATAGATAGAATGACAGAGAGATTTCAAGAAATTGACCAATGTAGTTGTAGGGGCTGACAAGTCTGAAATCTATAGGGTATGTGGCAGAAACCCTTGGGCATGAGCTGCTGCTGCAGTTCTTCAACTTCTTAGATGAGGCGCACCTGCATTACTGAGGATAATGGCCTCTGAAATGTCCTTGTAATGTCGACTGATTGTAGATGTTAACCACATCTACACTTGACCGTGCTTATTAGGAGGCAACTGCAAGGGCATTTTCCAAACTTCTTTAAAGGAAAGAAAGTGTATAGGAGACTTTTTATATAAACAGTCAGGGCCAAGACTTCATGTTATGATTTCAAACCAAGTGTAGATACACCATAGCCAGATTCTTTTAAAATCTTCTGTTAAAAAAAGTTATCTGGATGGGGTTTCCAATGAATCTCTTGCATAGAATTCTCTGTGACTAAAAGGGATTTCCTGTTATCCAACCATTCTAATACAGGACACCTCCTAGAATATGCTGCTCCTGGCAAATATTTTTCTTGTGGGATTCCTGTCTATATAAACAATATGCATCACCCCAAATAAGTATGTCAGCACCATTCTCATGGGCCAGTCCCTCATGAACCTGTGAAAGCAATACTGAGCCTGCAAATGGGAGCTCTTAGTTTGCCACGTCATCTCCCTAGGACTGGGATCCAACCATGGGGCCTGGAATGACCCATATTCCCCAATCCCTGAGCACATCTGTGCAACTGGTCGACCCCATGTAGTGAGAGGTGGGTGGGAAGAGGATGTCACAATGCTCCAAAGGAGAGAAATGGGGACTAGGGCCCATGTGGGTCCCAGTCTGGGCTCAGGGTGCTCTACTCCAGGGCACTGGAGTTTGACCAGAGTCAAAATTAGAAAATCTAGAGAAAGGCGCTTTGAAACGTCAGGCTCCCTGAGACAAGAACCGTGCTTACCTAGGTCTGAGGGAGATAACTGTTCTGATGCCTACATTTTTCTTCTGTCAGTACACATGATTGTTAGAGCCAGAGCTCATTTCTTTTTTGCTTTAATTCTGTTCTCCTCCAGAATGGTAAGTCTATTTTTGCAAACTGTGTATTTTAAAAAGCACTCTCCATCCCCCAACACCGCCCTCCCTCAACATACACACACAAACGCGCACACACACACACACACACACATACAAAACTAAATAGCATTCTTGTTAGAATAACTAAATTCAGAGATGAATAGAGAGGATTAAGTATAGTGCTCATCCTATATTCTCCTCTTGCTGTAATTGATATAACATCAGTGAGATCTTACTGGCAAAATTGATTCAAATCAAACCAGAAAAATTCAGCCTCAAGAACTGAAAATGAGCTGAAAGATGGTAAGCAAAGAATAATAATATGTGGCAATGTCTTCAAATTACTCACATTTTAGGCTTATATAATTTGAAGTTGCAAAATTGTGTTTAACAAGGGTGGATTTTTAAAAAATGTAATGTCTTTACTAATGATCAGGAGGCAGCACTGAAAGTACAATAATGCTTTTCTCCGTGATGTTAAACTGGAAGGCGTTAAAAACATTTGGGGAGACATATAAATAATATAAATAGAGCTACAGAGGTTATAAATATGGATGGAAGGGAGAACAAAGATATTTCAGAAATATTCAAAACAATTGTTTCTATAGGAAAATATAACTGAAAACAGAGGAGTTCTCAGATAGGATATGGGTCTGTGATATCCTCTCCCAGCTTAGTGTCCTGTGTGATTTGGGGTCAGCGATATATGGTCAGTGATACAATCAGAGTGGATTGTCAGAAGTAGTAATACTAGCATCAATTAGTTAATAAAATTGTACTATAATTTTTTTTTCTATTTTTATAACGTGACCATTTACCAATCTTTATGAAATAAAATTTTCTTTCTCATTGGTTACAGATTTTAAGGCTTCCACATTGCACAACTCCCAGGGCTCCATTTATATAATCTCTTCATAGTCTGTGCAAATGGTGCCCCTGGAGGTGTGCAGTGGACACCCTGCATGACTTTATACCACTGCCTTGATTTTAAATAAAATGTACACTGTTATTCCAGGGTGTTCCCCAGTGTCCAGTGGTATTTGCATGATAATACAGTATTGAGAATGTACAAAGTGTCTACTGGGTTATGTCAAACAATCATTTACTATGAATGATATAAATATTCAAATACTTAGCATTAGGCAGACCAGCATCTGAATGATTTAATGATTTACTGACTATTTTTCTGGAAGAATCGAATAATGTAGATATCTCCTATGTTACTCTCTGCAGGTTTTATTGGCTTGTAGATTTTTAAAAAGTGATTTCTACCTATATATTTAATTAGGCTTCACATTCCTGTTGACTTCTAATCAATTTACAGGACAAAATGCATCCTCTGATCCCAAGCCTGGACGGGGAAGTTCTCACTATGAGTTGTACAAAGTTAGCGTCTCCCAGACCTATTGGCAGGGTTGGTGCAAGGCTTCCTCAAAGGAGATTTGGAGTTTTCAAGTTCTGGCAAAAGCCCAATTTTAAGCAAGTATAGAATATTTATCTCCTGCTATGAAAATATTTTTATTGGATGTACACCTTTGCATTATTTTTTCACTAGATACTAATAATCATTCTTAAGAAACTTTTGTTTTCACATATATTCATGAAAAGTATGCATTATATTTCTCCTTTCTGATAGAGTCCTGACGTTAGTTCATAGAGAATTAGATTAAAACATTCCTGGAACTTGGGCATCTGTTTTGGAGAATTCAACTAATAAAATTCACACATTGTAAACCAGCTTGACCAACAGTATTATTATTTCTAGAGGAGAGGGGGTGAATCAACAAGGACAGACCTGCATGAAGTTTAGAAAATTGGTGTGAGAGCCCAGAATTATCTGTGTTCCCCTCTCATTGCTCCAAGGGGGAGAGACCTGCGTGAATGTCTGGTCCCAGAGCCGGCTGTAAATGGTCCCACAGTGGAAATGGATCCAGTAGGTACTCATTGGTCAATGCCACTGTCATCACAATTAAGCCACTCACTTCTCTTGCCAAAGTCTAAGCATATCCTGACTTCTCATGTTCCTAAACAGGGCAGTGAGAGTATATAGAGGCATACCTTGTTTATTGTGCTTTGCTTTATTGTGCTTCACAGATATTGTGTTTTTTACAAGACCCTCCACCAGCAGAAAGATTAGGATTCACTGAAGGCTCAGAGGATGGTTAGCATTTTTTAGCAATAAGGTATGTACATAGTTTTCTTAGGTATAATGCTATTGCACACTTAATAGATTACAGTATAGTGTAAACATAACTTTTATATGCACTGGGAAATCAAAAAAATCATGTGACTTGTTTTACTGCAAAGTGCTTTATTGCAATGGTCTGGAACTGAGCCTGCAATATCTCCAAGGTATGCCTACACTGCCAGGAAGATGAGAACTTTCTGACTTGCTTAGGAGGTTTCTTTCTCATTAATGATACAGCGTCTGTGTTCCACATCAGTTATGACTTTAGTTAAATGACTCATGGCTTTAAGTTCAGTCACTCTAGATTCCTTGATAAGATATGATGTCTGGATCTAAGGTTGGAGCTCTGACAGTATAATTGTGCCCCACACTTCCCCCATGCATCCTACCCAAGGCCCCACCTGGATATTCAATGATCTCTCTGGCTTCTCTGTGCCCCATCAATCTTACTATAGGAAGGGAACGTGTGTGTATGTGTGTGTGTGTGTGTGTGTGTTGGAGGAGGTCATCGAGAGGATGTGACTGCCAGTAAACCCATGAGTTGGACCCAGGCAATCAGAGGCCCTTCACCTCTTCCCTTGTCCTTTGGAAGGTACATTCCACCCACCATTCGCTCACTAGGAGCTGTTTCAAGGATGTAACCTGGAGAGAGTAATATGTTGTTGAGCCCATCCGGATGGTATACTTGACTGAACCCAGTTCAGGCTCCTATATAAATTTTAAGATTCTGGTGGGTGGGTGAGGAGATCTACTCATCTTGCGGATGACCAAGACAAGCCTCATAAGTAAGTTCTCTTGCTTATTTAGACCTGCCACCTACCAATCTGGAGTGGTCTGCTTCTTTCTTCTCTCTCTCCTTGCCCTCCGTGCACAGGGGCCAGTTTTGCAAACCAACAGTGCACGTGTGTTTGGTTGGGGGAAAAAAAGACATTACTTTCCAACTGAATTTTCAATCTATTTGATAGAATAGTGTTTATTATTAACACTAGTTTTTTTTTCAGCAAACTTTGATTCAACATGTTTATATCTATGAAGTTATTTAACAACTGATCCCAAAATATTTCCATAGCTGTTTAATAAAAAAGGTCTTACTGTACTGACTGAGATTCCAGACTTCACAACAATCCCTATGTAATGCTGGAATTACTTTAATTATGAGCTCTTCCAGACATGATGGATTGCATAATGTGGAGGAATGGCATTTGGTACGGGTGAATTATCCTTCTTTCACACTCACTGCATTTATAAAACCTGGTTCAATAAAGCTGAATCTTTCCATACATCTCTCTCTCTCTCTTCTATATACATATATATGTATAAACTTTTTATTAAAAAATAAGATACATGAAGAATAGTACACCAGTCACAAATATACAGGTCAAAAACTTCAAAAAATAGAATATAGATAAAATATAGACAAAAAATAGCATTTTATCAGCCACCTGGACACTTTCTGTGTGCCCCTTTCCAATCACAACCCTCTCCAAAGTTAACCACTATCTTGACTTATATTACCATCAGTTAATTTTGGCTATTTTTGAAATTCATAGAAATGGAATCCTACAGTCTGTATTATCTTGTAACTACCTTCTTGCTCTCAACATTATGCTTTTGAAATTCATCCATGTTGTTGCATATTACAGTTGTTTATTCTTACTGTATACTTTTAAATTTTATGAATCTGCCACAGTTTACTTATCCACTGTTGATGAAAATGTGTGGGGGTTTTTTTGTATTTAACTATTAGGAATAGTAGTGATATACTCTGACATATGTCTATTAGTGCCCAAATATATCAATTTCTATTGGGTACACACCTAGGAATGGAACTGCTGTGTCATAAGATAAACTTATGCTAAGCTTTAGTAAATGCTATCAAAACATTTTCTAAAGTGGTTTACAAATTTACATTCCACTAGCATTGAAGGAGAGCTTTAGTTGCTTAATATCCTCTGCGGCACTTGGTATTTTCAGGTTTTTGAAACTGTAGCCATTATGATTTTTGCATAGACACATCTAGTTTGGTGTTAATTTGTAGTTATCTGATGATTAATGAGGTTAAACACTTTCTCACATGTTTCTTGGACCATTTGGATTTTGTGTGTGTGTGTGTGTGTGTGTGTGTGTATACATGAAATGCCCATTTGAGCCTTTTGCTCACATTTCTATGGTGTTGGATGTCTTAATCTTATTGATTTGTAAAAAATTCTTCATATATTTTGGAGTCCTTTATTGAGTATATGCATTGCAAATATCTTTTCTCAATCCATAGCTTGTGTCTTTTAATGAAGAGATGTTCTTGATTTCAAAGTAGTCAAATCCTTTCTTTTATGGGTTAGTGCTTTCTGTGTCCTATTTAAAGATTTTGGTTAGTAAATGATGACATTTTGAAACATTTTATTTCTATTTAGTTGTTTTGTTTTATAGAAAGACAATTGGTTTTTATATAATAACTGTAAAAAGTGAACTTAAATTCAACTCTTATTTTTAATGGTTTGACTAGATTATTTTAGATATCTTTATGAACCCTTTGTCATCCACAAATTAATGATTCTTTTTATTGCTTTCTTTCTAAACCCTATATCTTTTCTGTTTTTTTGCCCCATTGCGCTGGGTAAGACCTCCAGCTCATTATTGAATAGAAATGTTGATAGTTGGCTTCTTTGGTTTATTCCCAAGTTTAGAGGAAAGCTGTTAGGTTAATTGCTCTATGCTTTTTTGTTTTTTTAGATACTACTGTATCACACCAAAACTTTTTCATTTATTCTTAGTTGTTATAGGTGTTTTTCTAGTTGTATTGAGATATAACTGACACATAAGATTGCATTAGTTTAAGATGTACAACATAATGACTTCAAATATGTATATATTGCAAAATTATTACCACAATATGTTTAGTTAACATCTATCACCTCACATAGTTACCAATTTCATTTTCTTGTGATGAGAACTTTTAAGATCTGCTCTCTTAGCAACTTGAAAAATACAATACAGTATTATTAACTACAGTCATCATGCTGTACATTACATCCCCATGACTTACTTACTTTATAACTGGAGGCTTGTACCTTTAACTACCTTTACCCATTTCCCCCACCCCCCACCGCTAGTAACCACAGATCTGTTCTCAGTTTCTATAAGTTCAATTTTTTTAGATTTCACATATAAGTGAGATAATATAGCATTTGTCTTTCTTTTTCTGACTTATTTCACTTAACATAATGTCCTCAAGATCCATCCATGTTGGCACAAATGGCAGGCTTTCCTTCTTTTTAATGTTTGAATAATATTAATAATAATATTAATTCTATCATAATAATTATATTAAAATAACGACATATACTATTATAGTAACAAAATTAATATTAATATTAATAATAATATTTATTAATATTAATAATATCACATTCTCTTTATTCATCTGTTGGTGGATATTTAGGTTGTTTCCATGTCTTGGCTATCGTAAATAATACTTCAAAGAATGTGGAGTGTAATCATCTTTCCAAGTTAGTGTTTTTGTTTTCTTTGGATAAATACCCAGAAGTAGAATTGCTGGATCATATGGTAGTTCTATTTTTAACTTTTTAAGGAAACTCCATCCTGTTTTGCATAGTGGCTGCACCAATTTACATTTCCACTAACAGTGCACAGGGTTCCCTTTTCTCTACACCCTTGCCAACACTTGTTATCTCTTGTCTTTTTGATGACAGCCATTCTAACTTGTGTGAGGTGACATCTCATTATGATTTTGATTTGCATTTTCTTGATGGTTAGTGATGTTGAGCACCTTTTCGTGTACCTGTTGGCCACTTGTATGTCTTTCTTTGGAAAAATGTCTATTCAGATCCTCTGCCCATTTTTAAATTGGATTGTTCATTTTTTGCTATTGAATTGCATGAGTTATTTATGTATTTTGGATATTAACCCCTTTTCAGATACATGACTTGCAAATATTTTCTCCCATTTCGTAGGTGCAAGTTTTTAGAGATATTATTAATAGATGTTGAATTTTTACAAGTGCTTTTCAGCTTTTGAGATAATCATATGAGTTTTTACCTGATAATGGGGTGAATTATAGGGACTTTCAAATATTAAACCAACCTTGCATTCCTGGAACATATGCAATGTGGCTATGATGCATTATCTTTTTATATATTACTAGATTATATTTCCTAATATTTTTGTGATTTTTTTAATCTATATTATAAGATAGATTGACCTGTAATTGTCCTTTCTTGTAATGTCCTTGCCAGGTTTTGTTAGCAAGGTTTGATGGTCTTATAAAATTATGTTAGGAATTGTTCATTCTGTTTATATTTTTGGGAAATAAATAGAATTCTGGAGATAAATAGAAGACATCTTTATATTTGCATCTTGTTGTGGTTCCTTCCTTAAATGTTTGGAAAAATTCAACTATGAAGTCACAAGGACTTGGAGGATACTTTGTTGAAAGGTTTTTAACTATAAATTTTACTTCTTTTTTTTGTTTAGTTGAGATACTATTGAAAAATAACATTATATTATTTTCAGGTGTACAACATAATTATTCAATATTTGTGTATATTGCAAAATGATCCCTGCAATAAATCTAGTTAATATCCATCACTACACATAGTCAAAAATTCTTTTCTTGTGATGAGAACTTTTAAGATCTACTTTCCTAGCAACTTTCAAATATTCAGTATAATATTATTAACTATAGTCACTGAGCTGTACATTGCATCCCCATGACTTATTTGTCTTATAACTGGAAATTTGTACCTTTTGGCCACCTTCATCCATTTCACAACTCCCCACCCCACCTCTGACAACAACCAATCTGTTCTTTGCATCTATGAGTTGGGGTGTTTTTAAATTGTTGTTTGTTTTGTTTAGATTCCACATATAAGTGAGATCATATGGTATTTGTCTTCCTCTGTCTGACTTATTTCACTTAGCATGATGTCCTCATGGTTCATCCATATTGTTACAAATGGCTGTATTCTCTTCTTTCTCATGGTTGAATAATATTTCATTGAGTGTGTGTATATATATACCCACATCTTCTTTATTCATTCATTCATTCATTGATGCAAATTTAGGTTGTTTCCATATCTTGGCCATTGCGAATAATGCTGCAA
This sequence comes from Tapirus indicus, assembly GCA_031878705.1. Taxonomy (NCBI): domain Eukaryota; kingdom Metazoa; phylum Chordata; class Mammalia; order Perissodactyla; family Tapiridae; genus Tapirus; species Tapirus indicus. The sequence continues at coordinate 18,500,684 of CM062923.1, read as the reverse complement.
TAATCATGGGAGTGTATATATTTCTTTGATATCCTATTTATATTTCCTTTAGGAATATACCCAGAAGTACATTTGCTGGATCTATCTTTAGTTTTTTGAGAAAGTTTTCTCTTTGTTTATGTCAACTTTGATTCTTTTATTTTAAGCCATTGTATATTTATATTTAAGTTGTGTCTTTTGTAAACAATATTTAGTTGGGTTTATTTTATTAATTTATTTTGACGAACTTTTCCTTTCAATTGAGCACTTAAACAATTAGCTTTAATATATTATATCTTCCAACTCACTATTTGATTTTTATTTTTACAACTAATTTCATATTCCTTTTTTTCTTTTCTGATTTGTTGACTTCTTTTGGATTAATCACAGTAAAATATATTTATTCTATGTTTTTTCCATGATATTGCTACTTATATATTCTTATATTATTCTATTGAGGGTATGCTTTTGGACAATATGTGTTCTTGAGACATCACCTTAGTTAGTTTCAGCTGCTTTATGTACCATAGACTGAGTGGCTTATAAACAAGAGAAATTTATTTCTCACAGTTGTGGAGGTTAGAAGTCCAAGACCAGGGTGCCAACATGGTTGGGTTCTGGTGAGAGCCCTCTTCAGGGCCCTCATGACCTAATTACTTCTGCAAAGCTCCCTCTAAAGACTATCACATTGGGGGTTAGTATTTCCACATATGAACTTTAGGGGGGGAGAAGAACTTTCAGTCTTTTGCACTCAGTGTGATATAGTATTTTATCACTTCCCAGATAAATTAAAACAAACTTTTTTTTTCATGAAATAGTCAAAGTAATTATAGAGATCATACATGAATGGATGTGCTCAGATCATAGTCTGGCAAAGAGCTCATTCAAATTCTTTTCTAAAAAATTTTTTGAGTACATTCTCTGTATTAGTCACTATGCTAATGGTGTAAAATGAATTAATTATCCAATATTTCTTTGGTTCTTTCATGTTCTGAGCATTATGATTGGTGCTGAGGATACAAAGATAAGGAAAACTCGACATAGTCCCTTTCCTTCACACCAGTAATATAGACTCTAGTGAGGAGCAGACAAAAATACATAATTATAATGTGAGATGTACATGCTTTTAATAATAATAAAAACAGTGTCAATAGTGTTAATGAATATACACTATGTACCAGCGCTTTATGAGAACTTTACTTATATCAGTCCTCACAATGACACAACAAGAGTAGGTGTTATTGTTACTACCACTTTAGCAATAAGGATACTGAAACAGATGGGTTTAAGTGTTTTGCTGAAAGTCACGTGACTGGGAAGTGGCACAGAAAAAGAGAGCTTTGGGAATTCAGAGGACCTAAACAACTGATTCCATCTAGAATAATAGGGGAAGACTTCGTGCAGAAGGGCATTCAGAACTTGACAGACACGATTGGGCTAGCATTCAAGGAACATAGCCTGTGAAATATCGTGTGTGTGTGTGTGTGTGTGTGTGTGTGTGTGTTTATGTGATGGTAGGGCATGTTCAGAGACAGATGAAGGGCCTGGTGTGTTTGGATCTCAGGGTTTCAAAGGCAAGTTGTAGAAACAGAGGGAGGCTTTTTTGTGTGTGTGAGGAAGACCAGCCCTGAGCTAACGTCCGTTGCCAATCCCCCTCGTTTTCCTGAGGAAGACTGGCCCTGAGCTAACATCCATGCCCATATTCTCTACTTTATATGGGATGCAGCTACAGCATGGCTGACAAGCGGTGTGTCTGTCCACGCCTGGGATCCAAACCTGCGAACCCCAGGCCTCTGAAGTGAAGCACATGAACTTAACCACTATGCCACCAGGCCAGCCCCCAGAGGGAGGCTTTTGAAGAGAAAAATAACAGAATCTAAACTGTTCTGACATCATTTAGTAATCAGTCTCTCCTACCTTCTATAGTAATAATATCTAATAGTTACAGAGGCCTTACCATGTGCCAGAGTGTAGTAAGCACTTTACATGTGTTAATTCATTTTAACGTCAGAAAAACCCTGTGAGATATATAATGGAAGAAAAAAAGAAGAAACAACTGAAGTACAGAGCAATTGAGTGACTTAGTCAAGGTCACGTTTATAGTTGGTGGAGATGTTGGAATTTGGATCTGTAGCTGTGCTCTTAATTACTACACACATTGAGTCTCAGTCTTCTGTCTCCTGTGTGGTCTTGTTTCCTTTCCCCCACAGGCAGGACTTCTTGCCCTCTACTTTCACACCAGTGCCTCCTTGACCAGCTGTGACTTGGTTATCACCATTTCTGGGTTTAGTGTGCTTGCCTTCTTTCTTTCATTAGCTGAGATCTCTTGCCTTTCAATATCTCTTCATCTCTCTCTTTATCCAATGGCATTTAATCACAATATCTTTCTGAATTATCTGGTAACATATAGTTTAGCACTAAATTGTTGGCTAATTAATTATGGGGATGAAGTATGTTGGCATGTTTTCTAGGTTCCCCAGGCACAATGTTATTCATAGCAGTGTGCCAGGGAATGCTATTTTGCTAGCTGATAGATATTTTTAACCATGAAGTGGACAGGAAGCTAAGAGACCTGGGTTATTACTTTGTTTTGTGACCTTGAAAAAATAATATTTCTTCTGCTTGGGTTTTACTTTTCTTATCTGTAAAAGGAGGAGTTTATACTAAATGCCATTTACCATCTCTGGTTTTTCTGAGAAGGGAAGAGTACTGTGAATTAATTTATTGCTTAGAGAACAAATTTTCCTTCTAAAAATCAGATACATTATAAATATTACAGTAGGACAAGTAGTCCTCCAAGTAGTGTTGGAGACAATTCTCCATGGGTATGGAACCCTGGGTGGGCATCGTTGAGAGCAACATTGCATGTTGGCCTCTTCCTGGTGCCCAGAGTCCTTTTGATGGTAGCCTTAATTTTATGCTGTATGAGTTAAATTGAACTGGATTTGACTCCATGTTCTGTCAGTCAGATTATTTAGAGTGACTGGTAGTGGCATGTTCATGGGAAAATTCACCTGATGATAAGATGATGTAGAAAAGAGGGGTGGATATTGTTGGGCGGTATTTCTCTGTGTCTTTCTTATGTTTCTTCTGAATGTCTTATAGGAAAAGAACTAAATTGTTTGTGGTTTTGGACTATCTTTTCAAGAATGTTTGTATACTGAAAAAGCTGGGAAGATGGAGATGGTGCTTCCCTCCAGAGCAAAAGGCTGGCATACTTACTGCCTGTTATAAAAAATTTGGGTTTCCTGTAACACAACAGAGTATGCAGCTCTCATTTGGCCCTCTTTGTGTTGCTCCAGGAAATAGGGGCTTAGATAACTAGTAGGAAAAAAACTCTGATTCTCTGATTACTGCTATTTCTGTGAGTAATAAATTGTTCTTCATCTCTGACCCAAGAATCTCGTATCTTCCACCAGCATCCATGAAACTGGCAAACTCACTTACTAGCTTGGAGTAGGATAACATCTCAGACCCTTCACATTTCTTGAGAAGCAGATACATAGAATTTTAGGATTTCTTTCTAGATCAGTTTTGATCTGTCTTTCCTCATTCCTTTCTGGAACTGAAACCACAAGAATTTGAATACAAGGTCTAAGGTTTTACAACTAATTAGCAACAAACTAGAGACTAAAGCCTAGATCTTATGACCCCTTCGTCCCGTGACTTCTTTCACTAAAGTGTTTTAAATCTAAACAGGTAGTTGAAACACCCATTCTGTGCAACAGTTAAAACTTTTAATAATTTTGTGCAATGTACCTGCTGGTTAAAATCCTCTATATGTGAGTAGCTCTAGAAATGTATAATTAATTAAATGTGAATTTAATAGATACTTTGATACTTATATTTTTAAATAAAAACACTTTTGAAGAAGACAAAACGCTACACTGAAACCACTCGTGATCTAAGTAAAAAGCACTGTCTTGGTTATAACAGAACGTGTGTTACCAAACTGAAGTGGAGGGACAAATGGTACAGCTAAATCTTTGCTAGTATTCATTTGTTCTTTTGGTAATTTTCACAGACTTGACAAGTGGTTAGTAAAATGTTTATGCATACGGAATGAATAATCTCAAAGATACTTGTAGAATTTCCCTAAATTTTGTGCTCTTATGAAGCTTAGGGGCATTTCTAATTGAGGTCGAATGTATCTATGTATACCTAGTAAGAGAATCAATTGAGAAGTAAAGCTGACTAGAAACACCTTTTGTGATATTTAAGACTGCACTGTAAGTGGAAAACTCTTATCAGAATTGAACTGGGTCCATTATATCTCTACCCACCCGCCATTCCCACATGCACCCTGTGGGCATAAATCACAGGTTTCTTATTTGTTTTGTTTTGTTTCATGTTTTTTGCTTGTGTATTGGTTTTGCCCTCAGAGAGTCTTTGTTCACTTATGTGATCGTTTTTCAGTAAAAGAAAGAGATCTGCCTAACCCCTACCCCATTCTCCCCACTCCCGAAACATATTTTATCACTCAGGTTTGCTGATACCTGATAATCTGCTTTTTATGGCTTAGGCAAATAGGACCATTGTCTCTATAAATTCCAAATGCTTATCCTTAGCCTACATGAAAGTTTCAATTTCTCCATCTGCAATTGTTTTTTAATCAGCTATATTTGAATAATGGTATCTCTGTTTCTAATTTGATAATATACACATTTATGTGATGCTACAATTTGGATTTCCTTTGTTTAAATCAATTTTGGGGGCTGAGCTCATGACTGCCCTTGGTCCTCCAGTCGTTGTTGGTGCCACGGCCGAACAATCATGGTGAACTTACTTCTGATCATGAGTGACCGTTGGGTTCATATACTCACCCCTATGGGATTTGTCTTTGGATGTTATCTAGACAGGAAGAATGATGAGAAGCCAATGGCCTCCTGGGACAAGAGTATGTTATTTAAAAGGGAATTGAGACCCAATGAAGAAGTTACCTGGAACTAAAGGCTATGGCTGAATTACAGGATAGTCCCTTTTTTAAAATTGTGAGAGAAATAAAATCACGTTCATTATTTTTAAAACAAAGATAAACAATTTGTTTGGGGCTATTGCCTCCTAAGGACTTAGGATCTTAGAGCTCTCTCTCTCTCTCTGTACGCTCACACATTTATACACCCACATGCACACTCACACACACACACACACACACACCTCCCTCCCCCCCCACCTCTCACAACCTGGAGATTGCCTCTTCCCCACCTAGTGGAGGTCTGGAGGCTTACTCTCTGGAGACATTAAACCAAAAGAAGTGACTGAGGCACCAAACAAATGTGAAGACAGGGAGCCAAGAAGAAAATGAGAGGATTAAGAAAAAGCCTACACCAAATGATGAGCCCCTGGACATCTGTTGGGGGGTATTATTCTGCCTATCACATTTATATTTTGAATTTGGGAATCTCCATTAATAGAAAGGTCAGCTAGTAGTATTTACTAATATTATTCATGATCATACTTCCCAAATAAAACTGCCTTTTCTGCTAGAGAAATTACTTAGCTGGTTTTGTACTAGATTCTTGATTGAAAAATCTGAGACATATATTTATTTATATATAGTTAAGTACATATTTTTATATTATTTACTTAATATATATTTAATAATATGCCAATATGTTCTTTACATTAGGGACTTATGAAAATGAAAAAGTATTTGTTGAGGAAGGCTGAGGCTGATTCAAGATGAGAAATATGCTCTAGCTACACACTTATGGACTGTGTGGTATGCATGTGTATGATATACAATATGGTTATCACAACATAGATATCATTATTACAAATTGGACTCTGGAACCAGACTGGCTGAATTCAAATCCTTGCCCCAGTGTTTATTTGCCAATTTCTCTGTCACTGTTTCCTCAGTAGGAATTGGGGGATAATAATAGCATCTGTCTCAGAGTGTTACTATAAGTATTAGTTAAGATAAAATATGCAAAACACTAAGGACAGTGCCTAGTACATAAAAAATAGTCAATAGAGGTTAACTATATTTCCTATATTAATAAATTTACAAAGAACTATAAAGATACAGTGGATTCTGATATGCATATCCAGTCACTTTTCTTTAAGAATTTTTTGAAAACTGCAACCAGTGTGTGAGCTATTAGAATATTTTGTCGTTTGTCCTTGTCTGGATTCATCTTCCAAGGTCTGATGACTGCCTCATCATGTCTTATGATATCTCTTTTTCTCGGATGTCCAGGATGTACTAAAATATCTGTTTATTGTTTCAGGACTCTGTTAATAAACCTTAGTTTGTGTGTGTTTTCTCAGCATATGAGAGGCAATGGTGTGTGTTGCTTAAATCCATAGCCTTTAACGTCAGGCAACTTGGGTTTAACATCCTATAGGCTTTGTGACTATGGGCATATTCCGTAAACTTTTGAGCCTTCATCTTCTAATTTGAAAAATGGAATTATAATAGCGCTTCATTCATACTTTTGATTGGAAGATTAAGTAAAATAGTGCATTAAAAGCCCTCTGTGTAGTAGTGCCAAATAATAAGTGCCCAGTGAATATTCTTTGTTCAGCCAGCTGAGGCCATGACCTTGATCAGCCTTGTGAGACCAATTCAGTATCAGTTGGTTACCTGGAGACTAATGTTTCTTGGAGAGGGGACAGAAATATTCATAGAACATTTAACATTTAAACTTTACTTTAGGGGAAAGTAGGACTTTACCAGGCAGAAGAGGGAAGGTTAAAAATTCTTAGAAATTGGAAAATCCAAGAGATAATAAAAGGCTTAGATTACTGCAAGTTGTCCAGTGTGGCAGGGGCCCTGGGTATAGGCTGATGCTTCAAATAGAGGCTGGGTTCAAGTGGGATCCAGAATAGTAGAGAATATGACTTCCTTGTATATTTGCTTATTAGAGTATTTATGTTTCTAATGAAATAGTGAGTACTATAAGGAGGAAGAAGAATAAATACTATTATCTGCCTTTGCTTTTTGGAGAATTACTTAGCTGATATAATAATGATGCTGAAAAGAGGCCTATTTGGGAGCTAAAGTTTGATTTTTTGGGGAGATGTAGAAAGATTTTTCAGTCAATGCAAAAATTATGACCACATTTATGTCTGTTATAAGCAAGAATGAAGGCAAAGATTGTAGATTTAGTAGTATTTTTTTTTTTTGTCATTGTATTTTTTACTTCTGGAAGCCCCAGCCTCAGGACAGCCTACATTCAGGATCCTCCCACTTCCCCTTTAGGATCTCATCGTCCCAGATGATTTTCTTTTGATTACATCTTTTACCTTTCAAAATTCTACCCAAAGTCATGCTCTCAGCTAGCTGTCACAAAGGATAAGATCTAATAAATTATTTTGCCATATAACATGAGTGATCAATAACCTCAAAGCTATGATTACAAATCCCCAAGCATAGCAGATCTTATATTTATCCACAACTGTAATTAATGGTATTATTAATGATAGTATGACAGAAGAGTTCCATATTGCAAAGGGAAATCTCTAGAGATGACCTGCCTGGGTCAATTTCACCACCCCTCTGAGAAGCCACCACTAAGGGAATCCAAACTGCAGCAATAATGTGGCTTCCCTTACAGGGACGCTGTCACAGAATCTCTGCTTCCCCGAATTTCAAGGACCAAGGATGAAAGGCCAAGTTCTTAGTTCTCAGAGTACTGATTGCATTATTTTGTTCAGAAACGGTGTTCAAGCAAGCATATGAGCTAAATATTTGGACTCTAGTGAACATTTTTTTCTCATTTTGAGTGGCAGTCAGCACCAAAGACAGCAGCAGCCTCTGCACACCAATGGGGAAGGAAAGATTGCTGTTGAGTCAAATGAAACATTTATCATCTTCAAGTCACTCTACCTTAAATGGTTATTGATATAAACCAATTTTCCTTAAAAGACATAAAACCCAGGAAATCTAGGAATAGTTTGTGCACGATTCCCAGATTGTTGCATAAATCATGAACTGTCTGACGCTTTTTCTTTACAGCAGTAACTGAATTTTACCATTGACAATAGATACCAGCCTACTTCTTTTAAGCCATTTTAATTTTGGCTTCTCTTCATAGGGTATCGATAATTAATTGCATCAACTCTACTACTTTAATAAAACTGGTCATCCACAAAGCAAATATGTGTTCCTTAATTTTCAGTTTGAGAGTTGATAACCACTGAAAATTAATCATCCATAGAAAGGGAACTAAGCAGCACTTCTAATCTATGAAAAGATTGCCAGTCCATTAGAGTTATGTGCTATAATCAATTCACATATAACTGTATAATTTATAAGCTCCAAATTAGATCAGCTATCTATTAGACCCAATAAAAATGGAAATGTATTAATCAGATTAGAAAAATAAAAAAGAAAATTAGCAAGGAATGGGATGTGATACCTCTAGAAGAAAGAACAACGTCAACGTTTGGTGTGAAAATTGGATGGGTTATACCAGTTCACCCTGCATGCGGCAATATGGCTCTATGGATAGTTCTCTATAGTTTACATATAAATGTTTAAAAGAAGACTCTTCTTGGAAATTATATGGAAGCTAATATGCATGAACAAAAGTTCTGTACACTTCTATTACTTCCAAGAAGAAAGAACATTTACTGAGAAATGACTACATACCAGGTGCGGGGCTAGGCCTCGAGAGTATAGGCATACTTTTTAAGATTCATATCCTTGTTGACCTCACTTTCTAAATTATAGACATCATTAACTATTTTTTTCTTTCTAGATATCTAGATCAAAGAAATACTGATTAAGTTTTTACTAATGTTTCAAAACCATAAATATTTGCCATTCAGTAAAATTTTAATGCTAATTGAGGAATCTAGTTTCACTTTTACACCATGTTCTTTCATTTTCTCATTTTGCCTCTTTACTCACGAGGTTAGCTTGAGCCAAACTCCTACTGAACCATGAGCATTATCAACGCCTAGAACCAACGACCACCAACTACAAGCAAAAATAACAGTAGAAATGAAATCACTTTTGTAACAATATTCTGTAAAGAATAACATTTGCATGTTTTTTTAAACATTGCTAGTTTTCTTCCAAGTCAGTTTCCTACCTGAAAGAAACTGAAACAAACAAGTAACATAATGACTCTGACATGTAAGTAGCCATTACTTACACATTAGAGCATTTAGGGTAATAAAAACACCCCAATGGGCTTTTGTTAATCACATATTTGTTGGTTTTTTCATTTGAAATGTGGATATCTATCTCCAAAGGGTACTGGGCATATGTCTACAAAAGTAAGTATCATATATGTAACATCTGCATAACTCAGTTAACCTAGAATGAGTTTGCATGTGACTGATGGATATACCACTTATTTTAAATCTATAGTGCAGAGAACTAATGAACAGCAGGACTTCAGCTTTCTTTGACTCCTCTGCATCAACGTGCAATAGTCATTTTTACGGTTTCTCTTTAAATTGTGCATTTTTCTAACAGTATGAATTTTCTCAACATGGTAGTATGTTTGTACCCAGTATCAGATAATACCACACATTTATGTGGGGTTTATTTAACATTCTATATTTTGAAATAACTGGTTTTATTTATTTTTAATTTTGATCATGTTTTCTATACAGTCACTTTTGTTTGGAAGTGTTTTTGAAAGAATTCAGAATAACAATATTTATTATCTAGATTATTCTAGATATATAAAATTCTCAATAAATTTCTTTTGAACCATCAATTTCCGGAAAATAGAAAGGCAGAGGACACTTCACAACTCAGTTTTTGAGGCCAGCATAAACAAAGACAGTATAAGAAAAGAAAATACAGACTAATATGCCTTGCGAAAACACTAGCAAAAGTCCTCAACAAAATATTAGCAAATCAAACCCAGCAATGTATGAAAAGGATAATACAATGACCAAATGGAGTCTATCCCATTATTCAAGGTTGGTACAACATTTATAAGTCAATCAATATAATCCACCATTGCAACATATTAGAGAAAGAAAAACCATATAATCTTCTCAATAGATGCAGAAAAAGCACTTCAGAACTAAAAAACATCCACTTATAATAAAACTCTCAGAAAACTAGGAATGGAAGGAAACTTCCTCAACCTGATAAAGGAATCTACAAAAACCCCTTAGCTAACAACACACTTAATAGTCAAAGGCCAAAAGCTTTCCTCCTACAGTTCAGGGGGAAAAGCCAAGGATGTCTGCTCTCACCAGTCCTAAACGACATCGCACTGGAAGTCCCAGCAAGTGTAAAAAGCAAAAATAATAAATAAAAGGCATCCAGATTGTTAAGGAAGTAAAGAAATTCTCTTTATTTACTGGTGATATGATTCCTTACATAGAAAACGCTAAAGATTCTACAAAAAAGCTGTTAGAACTAAAGAGTGACTTGAGCAAGTTTCTGGATACAAAAATAATATTAAAAGAACCAATTATATCTCTATATACTAGTAATAAACTGCTTGAAATAAAAATTAAAAATTTACAGTAGTACCAAACACAGGAAAGAATTAAATATAAAGCTATCAAAATATATGCAAATTCTATATGTTGAAAGCTACAAAATACTGATGAAAGGAGTCAAAGAAGCATTAAATAAATTGGAGAATTATACTTTTGTTGATGGTTTGGAAGCCTCAATATTGATAAGTGTTAATTCTCCTCAAACTAATATATAGATTCTATGTAATCCTAATCAAAATTCCAATAGGACATTTTGAAGGAATTTACAAGCTAATTCTAAAATGAAATCCATGTATATGGAAATACAAAGGAGCTAGAATATCCAAAATAATGTTGAAAATGAAAAGTAACTTTGAAGGAATCACACTACCCAGTTTTAATATTTACTATAAAGCCACAGTAACTAAGACAGTGTAGTACTGGTAATAGGTTAGACACACAAATCAATGAAATAAAATAAAGGGTCCAGAAATTCATTCACACATATATGAACACCTGGCTTTTGAAAATGGTTAAAGGCAATTCAGCATAGAAATTGCACTGTTTTCCATAAGTGGTTCAGGAACTATTGACATCTGTAAGCCACAACTGGACCTTGACACTCACTCCCTCATCAAATATATAAATTAACTCAAAATGCATCATAATCCTGATGTCAAACCTGAAATTATAAAACTTCTAGAAGAAAATATAGGAGAAAATCTTTGTAAACTTGGGTTAGGCACAAGTTGCTTAGATATGACACCAAAACCACAATAAATTGGACTTCATTTAAAATTTTAAAAGCACATGAAACTTCTGCTCTTCAAAAGATAGTATTGGGAAAATGAAAATATGAGCTATTGATTGGGAAAAATATTTGCCAAACACACATCTGCTAAAGGATTCCTATCCAGAATTTAGAAAGAACATTTCAAACTCAGTGATAAGAGGAGAAACAATGCCATAAAATACAATGGGCAAAGTATTTGAACAGACATTTCACCAAAGATAGTATACAAATGGCAATACGAGATGCTGAATACAAATGCTGAATACCATTTTTCACAAGGCAACTGCATACTAAACCACAATGAAATATTGCTACACATTGATTTTCTAATGCCAGGAAGACAAAACAAGAGCAAACAAGGAAGACAAAACAAGACACAAAAAACCCCAAATCCCACCTGATATTCAATAACCATATAACCTGTTGAGTGGGTAAACGTATTGTGGTACATCCATACATGTGAATACTGATACGTGCAACAATATGGATAAATCTCAAATGAGCTATGCAAACCACACAATGCAGTATACTGCATTCTCTTATGATTCTATTTTTATGACATTCTACAAACCAATGAGTTCATGCTAGGCACTGAGAGTGAGGGAAGAGATTGATTACAACCTGTAGGAATTTTCTTGGGTGATGGGACTGCTGTATATCCTGACTTGAGTGGAGAATCTCTGACTATTCATTTGTCCAAACTCAGAACTGTGCATTTTAATTATGCCTCAAGAAAATGAAACATATAATATAAAATAGCTGAAATCAGGATAAATAAACTTAAATGACAGTGGATTCCAAAAACAAGTCACATGTTCTGACTTTTTCTTTTACAAATTAATAGCTGATTTCAAATGTATAAATGAGTGAATTAAATGTACAGTTTTTTTTACAACAAAATAGGTTATTCATATTCCAAAAATTACTCTTTTCTGTTTTAACTCATATTTGTCCTATGTCATATTAAGCACTATTTTATGTGTGTGTGAGGAAGATCAGCCCTAAGCTAACATCTGTTGCCAATCTTCCTCTTTTTGGTGAGGAAGATTGTCCCTGAGCTAACATCTGTGTTCATCTTCCTCTATTTTGTATACGGGACACCGCTGCAGCATGGCTGGATGAGCAGCAGGTAGGTCCGCTCCTGGGGATCTGAACCTGTGAAGCCTGGGCCGTTGAAGCGGAACACGTGAACTTAACCACTACACCACCGGGCCTGCCCCAAGCACTACTTTTCAAGACTCTGGAGTATCACATAGACCATATGATTCACACCCATTTCCTCCCTTTCCATTTACTCCTCATGCTGCTGTGATGCACGTCCACTGCTCTCTTTCTGTTAGCACTGCTCTAACTTTGACCCTGGACCTCTCAAATGTTCAGTGCAGTTGGATCATTTCAAGCTTCATCCTCATATCTCAAGGCATTCAGTACCATTGACCATTCCATCCTATATAGAAAGAGCATTTCATTTCTTGATTTTTACCATACCCTGTTCTAATTTCCATTATAATTCTTTCACTATTTCTCTATCATTCTCTTTCTTTGGCTTCCTTTTTGGGTAAGTTAAAAGTTGCTATTTCTCTGTTCCTGCTCTCTTTTCAATTAATAGATTCTTCCTGGGTAAGCCCATCTCCTCCCCTGCCTTCAATAACTCTCAATATCCTTATGACTCCTCAATCCATAGTTGTCTCCAATTATCAGTATCTTGAGTTGCAGGCTTATATTCAGTTTAAACTCTCTCATCTTCGTCATCCTGCAGCTCAGTGAATGACTGCCATCTTTCTCTTCACTCAGTGATGTCATCTCTGCAAACATTTTCATCAGTGTTTCTTGGCCTATAGTAGTCCAAAAGTCTTCTGCTTTTCTCAGAACTAAGGATAAAGTTAGGCATTTGACCACATTTTCTAAAGGATAGAGCCTCAGAAGAAACCGTGTAATTTAATCAGTGTTGTGTCAGATAACTGAATTAGAGGAAAATGGGATCATTTATACTTGAGATAAGATGTCTCTCTTTCTCTTGATATATTTTTTTTCTTTTTTCTTGAGGAAGATCCACCCGGAGCTAACATCTGTGCCAATCTTCCCCTATTTTGTATGTGGGTCACCACCACAGCATAGCCACCAGTGAGTGGTGTAGGTTTGTGCCGGGAATCAAACCCAGGCAGCAGAAGTGGAGCACACCGAACTTAACCACTAGGCCACGGGGCTGGCCCCTCTCTTGATGCTTTTTGTTTACTATGGCTGGAAAGGTGACCTGGATACATCTCCTCTTGGTTGGAAGTTACCCTCATATTAGATAATTTGGGATATTTGCCTTGGTAAACTTAGATATTAGGACAAAGATTCTTTTATTCTCTTTGGCTCTTGTACTCTTTTTCTTGTTTCTTTTCTCTGGATCTTTAGTCAACATTCAGTGGAGGTTTGAAAGAACAAGAAATTTGCTGCAAAAAAATGTAAGCATTTGGGCATCAAAGATCCACAGAGATGGAGAGAGATGCTCCTATAGATTATTATACTAATAGAAAAAGAGATTCGTTTGTGGGGTTAGGATATCCTCCTCTGGGATTTTTAACTAACTAGAAGACCAGGGGAAGTGTTCAAATGTATGAGATTTTGGCTTTGGGATTGCCAATGAGTGTCAAGGGAATGACAGGCGAAAACAGACCGGCTGCTCTAGATTCTGCTTTTATTTAGCCTGTGCTGAATTGTTTTTCACCTTGACGAACTTTTTCATTCCCCCTTAATGAAAGTTGATAAGTTCTAAAAGTATAGGAAAATACACATAATAAAATATCAAATATACAAGTACCCACCAGCCAGAATGAAGAAATATTAACATTTTATTGCTTCTGCTTCAAATTTCATTTTATTATTTTTTAAATAAAAGATATGTAACATTATGGAAGATGATTAAGTCCTCTTTGTTCCCTAGTGCAATCACATTATCTTATCTTACCTCCTTTGCCAGAGATAAACACTATCCCAAATATGGCATGTGTCCTTTCTGTTCATGTTTTCATTATTTTGTCATTTACATATCCATAAGTCAAGAATTGCTTTGCATTGTTGTTTTAAAAATCTATATTAATGCTGTCATAATGCATGTGTTATTCCAGAAGTTGTTTATTCACTCAATATTGTTTTTGAGATCTATCCATGTTCACATATATTAATCTAGTTTTTATTGCTGCATGAATTGTGTGAATGCACAATAATTTATTATTCATTCCCTTAACTAAGGACACCACTGCAATGGATATTTTCATGCATATCTTCTGTGATGAATATGTGCAAGAGTTTCTCTTGGACATATATTTAAAACCAGCATTGCTGAGTCACAGATTATATACCTCAATATATCCAGATATTGACAAGTTTCCCTCTAAACTGTTATACCATTTTACTCTCCCACCAGTAGTGAACGTGACTTTCTATTTTCTTTGTGCTTGTCAAATATTGCAGTATCAGAATTTCGATTTTTCTCATTGAATTGGCATTAAATTACATATACATAATTTTCCTTGATAATTAAATGAGTGTTTCTTCATGTTTGTTGGCCTTTGATGTTTATTCTTTTGTGAATTGCCTATTTAAAAACACAAACAAATGTTATTATGGAAAACATACACTGAGATCTGTGTCCACATAGCTTAAATATTATGACTGAGAACTGAGGCCACCTGTGTCAGCATGTCTACATGATTTATTACAGGAAATTCTTGCCCAAGAAGACGAATCTATAAACCAATAAATATTTTCACTATTTGCTTCAGGAAATTCTTGTACACCAATAGGTCTGGGCAAAGAGTTTGCTCATCTGGGCAAATGTTGCTCTGAAAGATATTAGATTGCTCACCTGGGTAAACAACTAGCTTGTCAAACACTTTATTTATCATGACTCACTTCAAAATTATTGCCTCTCTATGTCCACCACAATTATGTCACAAACTTCTCTCAAAACCAAAAAGTTTTGTACCTTGAAAGAACCACCTTAAATCACTTGAGCCCAAACTCTAAAATCTATAAATGTTCTCCCTGATATCCTCCTTCCAAGTCACTATTATGACTCTGTCAGGGTGTTCGCCTTTACTATAGTTAAGTCTGATACATCTAGCCTTGGTAAGTCATAAGGCTTATTAGTGGTCTTTTGGGAAGTCAAAAATTGACAACACAGAAGTAGGAAAGATAATGAAATGATTCCTCTTCCCCATATACCTGTCACCCAACTTAAATAATAAGCAATCTTGTTCCATCTATATCTCTACCCGCATTCTCCTCCATGTCCAGATATTTTGCATGAATCTTTGACATCATATCATTTCAGCTCATTTGTTCATTAGGTTGCACGTTTTCTTATTGAACTGTCAAATGTATTCTGGACATTTATATTTTTTCTATTTTGTGTACTGCAGATATCTTCTCCAATTCTGTTATTTGACTTTGTGATTCGCTAATATACAGATGGCATTTTTTTCTGAATAATTTTACAAACCTATTTTTGAAATATATGTGGAAATTATTATTGTGTATGGGATTAGGTAGACATCTAAGTTAATATTTTTCTATATGGAAATTAGTGGTCCCCGTACTATTTTTGAATACTCGTTTCCTTTGCCCTTGATTTGCAATGCTACCTTTGTCGCCGACCAAGTTCCCATATGTGTTTGAGTCTAAATCTTATCTCAGTATTCTGTTCAATTGCTCTCTTTGTCTATTCCCATTTGAACATCTTATGATTTTAATCAATACAACTTTATACTAATTCTAGATATTCAGTATGGCATACACCAACATATTGTTCTCTTTTTTTTTTTTTGCTGAGGAAGATTTGCTCTGAGCTAATGTCTGCTGCCAGTCTTCCTCTGTTTGTATGTGAGCCACCGCCACAACATGTCCACTGATAGATGAGTGGTGTAGGTCTGTGCCTGGGAACTGAACATGGGCTGCCAAAGCGAAGGGTGCCAAACTTAACTACTAGGCCACTGGGGTTGGCCCTTACTGTTTTTTTTAATCAGAAAACTTTTGAATGTTCTTAAATCTAAACTTAACCACACTTATTTAAAATCAGTTTGTCTAAGTCTCTTAAAATTCTGTTTGAGATTTTTTTCTGAAATTATGTTAATTTTATAGATCAATTTCTGGACAAATAATATGTAAAAATGGCAAACATTCACAACTATGCATTTATCCAGATTTTCTTTTATAGACCTTTAATCACATTTTGTGATTTTTTTCAAAAAATTTTTGCACATTTTTTCAAGATTTAGTTCTAGGTGTCCTGCAGATTTTCTGAATGAAGTTTTTATTTTAGAATAGTTTTAGATTTGCAAAAACATTGCAAAGATAGTACAGAGAGTTTCTGTATATCCCACACTCAGTTTCCTTTATTATTAACATCTTACCTTAGTATGGTACATTTGTCACAATTAATGAGCCCATATTGATGTATTATTAATAACTAAATTGTACACTATATTCAGACTTCCTTTGTTTTTGACTAATTTCCTTTTAATTACCAGGATCTCATCTAAGGTAGCACATTGCATTGAATTGAGATGTTTCCTTAGGCTCCTCTTGACTGATGGTTTCTCAGACTTTTCTTGTTTTTGACGACCTTGACAGTTTTGAGGAATATTGGTCATGCATTTTATAGATGTTCACCAATTGAAATTTTTCTGATGATTTTCCTCATGATTAGACTAGAATTATGGGTTTTGGGGTGGAAGACCACAGAGGTAATGTATCATTCTTATCATATCATTTCAAGAGTACATATTAGCAACATGACTTATCACTGGTGTTGAACTTGATTACCTGCCGGCTGTTAGGGTTTTCCTCTGTAAAGTTACTCTTTCTCCCTCTTTCTATATCATATTCTTTTGAAGGAGGTCACTATGGGCAGGCTGCACCTAAAGAGTGGGGAGATGTATTCCACCTCCTTGAGGGATAAGAAGCTACATAAATTATTTGTAATATTTCTGCATGGATGATTTGTCTACTCTCCCCCATTTATTTATTTATTTATTGCGAGGAAGACTAGCCCTAAGGTAACTTCCATTGCCAATCCTCCTCTTTTTGCTGAGGAAGACTGGCCCTGGGCTAACATCTGTGCCCTTCTTCCTCTACTTTATATGGGAGGCCACCACAGCATGGCTTGACAAGTGGTGCATCCATCTGAGCCCTGGATCTGAACTTGCAACCCTGGAGCAGCTGAAGCCAAGCGAGTGAACTTAACTGCTAAGCCACTGGGTGGGCCGCCCCGTGACTTATTTATATTATAACTGGGCCCCAGTTATACCTGGGGGCCCCATTCACCCATTTCACCCATCCCTCACCCCCACCTCTGGCAACCACTAATCTGTTGTCTATATCTATGAACTTGGGGTTTTTTTGTTTGTTTTTAGATTCCACATATAAGTGAGATCATACAGTATTTGTCTTTCTCTGTGTGATTTATTTTACTTTGCCTAATGCCCTGAAGGTCCATTCGTGTTGTTGCAAATGTTAAGATTTCATTCTGTTTTATGGCTGAATAGTATTCCATTATATATATATATAAATATATATATATATATATACACGACATTTTCTTTATCCATTCATCCACTGATGATCACTTACATTGTTTCCATATCTTGGCTATTGTAAATCATACTTCAATGAACATGGGGGTGTGGTTATCTTTTCAAGTTAGTGTTTTTGTTTCCTTCAGATATATGCACAGAAGTGGCATTGCTGGATCATATGGTAATTTAATTTTTAATTTTTTAAGAAACCTCCATACTGTTTTGCATAGTGGCTGTAACAATTTACATTGCCAGCAACAGTGCATAAGGGTTCCCTTTTTTCTACATCCTTGCTGGCATTTGTCATCTCTTGTCTTTTTGAGGATAACCATTCTAACAGGTGTGAGATGATAGCTCACTGTGGTTTTGATTTGCATTTCCCTAATAATTAGTGATGTCGAGCACCTTTTCATATACCTGTTGCCCATTTGAATATCTTCTTTGGAAAAATGTTTATTCAGGCTCTTTGCCCATTTTTTAATTGGGTTATTTGGGTTTTTTTTTTTTTTTTGCTATTGAATTGTATGAGTTCCTTATATATTTTGCATATTAACTCCTTATCAGATGTGTGGTTTGCAAATATTTTTCTCCCATTTTGTAGGTTGGCTTTTCATTTTGTTGATTATTTCTTTTGCTGTGCAGAAGGTTTTTAGTTTGATGTAGTCCTACACATTTATTTTGTTGCTGGTTCTTCAGGTGTCATATCCAAAAAAATCATCGCTGAGAACCAGGCAAGAAGATTTTTCCCTATGTTTTCTTCTAGAAGTTTATAGTTTCAGGTCTTACATTTAAGTCTTTAATCCATTTGAAGTTAATTTTTCTGAGTATTGTAAGATAGAGCTCTAGTTTCATTCTTTTGCATGTGAATATCCAATTATCCCAGCACCATTTATTGAAGAGACTGTCTCTTCTCCACCGAGTATTCTTGGTTCCTTTGTCAAAGGTAGGTTGACCATATATACATTGGTTTATTTCTGGATTTTTGATTCTGTTCCATTGATCTATGTGCCTGTTTTTATGCCATACCACACTTTTTTCATTACTGTAATTTTGTAATATCATTTGAAATCAGGAGGTGTGATGTTTTCAGCTTTTTTCTTCTTTCTTAGGATTGCTTTGGCTATTCAGGGTCTTTTGTGGTTCCATACGAATTTTAGAATTGATTTTTCTATTTCTGTGAAAAATACCATTGGGATTTTGATAGGGATTTTATTGCGTCTATATATGGCTTTGGACAGTATGAACATGTTAACAATATTAATTCTTCTGACTAATGAACACAGGATATCTTTCCATTTATTTGTGTCTTCAATTTCTTTCATGTCTTATACTTTTCAGTGTAGACATCTTTCACCTCCTTGGTTAAATTTATTCCTAAGTATCTTATTGTTTTTATTGCGATTGTGAATGGGATTGTTTTATTTCTTTTTCAGATAATTTGTTGTTAGTGTATAGAAATGCTATTGATTTTTGTATGTTGATCTTGTGTCCTGCAACTTTATTGAGTTTGTTGATCAGTTCTAACAGCTTTTTGGTGCAGTCTTGAGGATTTTCAATATATAAAATCTTGTCATCTGCAAATAAAGACAATTTTACTTCTTCATTCCCAATTCTGATGCTTTTTTTTTTTCTTTTTCTTGCCTTATGGCTCTGGCTAGGACTTCCAGTACTATGTTGGATAGGTGCGATGAGAGTAGGCATCCTTGTCTTGTTCCTGATCTTACAGGAAGAGCTTTCATCCTCACCAATGAGTATGATGTGGACTTGCCATGTATGGCCTTTATTATGTTGAAGTATATTCCTTTTATACCCAATTTGTTGAGAGTTTTATCATGAAAGGGTGTTGACTTTTGTCAAATGCTTTTTCTGCATCTATCGAAATGATCAAAGATTTCTGTCCTTCATACTACTAATGTGATGTATCACATTTATTGATTTGTATATGTTGAACTATCCTTGCTTCCCAAGGATAAGTCCTATTTGAGTATGGTGTATGATCCTTTTAATATGCTGCTGAATTTGGTGTGCTACTATTTTATTGAGAATTTTGGCATCTATATTCATCAGTAATATTGCCCTGTAGTTTTCTTTTCTTGTAGTGTCCTTATCTGGCTTTGGTATCAGTGTAATGTTGATCTCATATACTGAGTTTGGGAATATTCCCTCCTTTTCTGTTTTTTGAAAGTTTGAGAAGGATTGGTGCTAATTCTTCTTTAAATGTTTGGTAAAATTCACCATTGAAATCATCTGGTCCTGGGCTTTTCTTTGTGGGGAGGATTTTGATTACTGATTCAATCTCCTTGCTCATTATTAGTCTGTGCAGATTTTCTATTTCTTCTTGATTCAGTTCTGATACGTAATATGTTTCTAGGAATTTATTCATTTCTTCTAGATTGTCCAGTTTGTTGCTCACAGTAGTCTCTTATGATATTTGTATTTCTGTGGTATTGGTTGTGATGTCTCCTCTTTCATTTATAATTTTATTGATTTATATCCTCTCTCCTTTTTTTCATGGTTAGTCTAGCTAAAGATTTGTAAATTTTCTTAATCTTTTTAAAGAACTAACTCTGAATTTTGTTAATCTTTTCTATTCTTTTTATGTTCTCTATTTCATTTATTTCTGCTCTAATCTTTATTATCTCCTTTCAATTTGTTATTTTATTCTTTTTATTTCTATTATTATCTTTCTAGTTTTTGGTGTTATATAAACTAATGGTACATCTTATAAACAACTTTTAGATATGATGAAATATTGTAGTGTATTATCAGTTTTAGGAGTGTTCCATATAGTTGAAAATAATATATGTTATTTATTTGTTAGGTGAAGGGTTATCTCTATAAAATTAGATTAAACTTTTACCTTGCTTTTTAAAAATTCTCTATTATTACTATTTTTTATTTGAATAAGCAATCCACTTGTGGAAGAGATAACTAAAATTTCTTCCTATGATTAATATTCTTTTTTGGTTTCTACTTTAGTTCTATAATTTTGCTTTGTAATTTCTGTGTCTATAGACCATTAAAGTTCATAACGGTTTTCTACTTAGTGAATATACTTTTAGCAATATATAGTTTCTCTCAGTATAAACATTAGTACTTTTACTTGAATTTCTTTTTCTGATATGGATATTGCTCTACCAGCTTCCTTTTTAGTAAGATTGGCCTTTTACATATTTTTCTAACCCTCTATATTGAACTTTTGGGTTCATTTTCTTCTATAACTAACTCTTTAAACAGTTCACCTGGATTAAAAATATTTGTTTTTCTTACTGTTTGCAAATAAGTAAATGGGCATATATTTCCTTTGTATTTGTAGGATTGCTACTGTAGTTGAACTTTTTGTGAACTTTATTTTATGTTTTTACATTGGAACATCCCTAAAATTAGACTGCTTTTTACAATTGATGATTTCTCTTATTTTCTGTCTTCTGGGGATTGATTTTGTTTTTATTACATTTGTTTCTGTCTTTACTATTGATTGATTTTTATTATTCATTTTCCTTTTACTTGTCTGGAAAGCACAGATTTTATTTCTGTCATTTTAGTGCCTACCATTTGTCCTATAATTGTTAAGTTCTTTGTATGTCTTATGGATTAGGTAACAAAATAATAGAATGGCATGAAAAAGGAGATTGTAAGTGTAAAAAAAAATAAATTGAAGTCCAAAGAAACTCCATTTCAAAATCAATAAATTAAATAGAAACCACAAGCAAAGAATAGATGCAATTGAAAAGTCAATCTATATTTTGAATAAAAAGAATGCAGAACACAAAGGCAAAGGACTCAAGATAATTAGAAATAAGATAACAGCTAGAGAGGACAGAAATTTGTAATTAAATACAAGGACAATTGATTTCTTTTAATTAGAGGACACAACAAATGGAAACAAAACAAAAAAATAAAATTGAGCATAATTTCATGAAATGAATAAAGAGTTGAATACAGGCATAAAATACATTGTTCTTATGTTCATAGAATGCATTATTTAAGAGAAGATTAATATAACCATAATGAGTAATTAAACACATAATTACAAAAGGAAAAGTTTCTGTGGTATAATAATGCCTATATAGTGAGGCAACTCATCCAACATTGAAATTTAGGGAAGAACTTCCTGAGATCTGAAGAATGAATAGATGTTAATCTACCGAAATAAGAGGACAAAAGCACCCAGGATACAGAAATAGCACGTGTGAAGACCTGAGTTGAGAAAAAACATGGCATGTTTTAGAAACTAAAAAGAAATGCATTGTTATGGGCTGAATTGTGTCCCCCCCGCCCCATTCAAATGTTGAAACCCTAATGCCCAGGACCTCAGAATGTGCCTGGATGTAGAGATAGGGCTTTTAAAGAGATAATTAAGTTAAAATGCACTCTTTAGGTTAGGCCCTAATCCAGTCTGACTGGTGTCCTTAAATGAAGGGTGAATTTGGACTCACAAAGATACATCAGGGATATGGATGCACAGAAGAAAGACTATGTGAGGACACAGTGAGAAGACAGCCATCTGCAGGCCAAGGAGAGAGGCCTCAGGAGAAATCAAACCTGCCAACACCTTGATCTTGGACTTCTAGCCTTTAGAACTATGATAAAATAAATATCTGTTGTTCAAGCCACCCAGTCTGTGATATTTTGTTATGGCAGTGCTGGTAAACTGATACCTGCATATGGATGGAGTTGAGAGAGCAAGGAGGAGAATGAAGCGAGATGAAACTCATGTAAAAACAACGCTAGATCCTGCAGGATTTGTAAACCATGCAAAGGGTGATCTTCTCTGTTATAAGTAGAATGGGAAGCCATCGAAGAGTTTAAAGCAGGGCTGTGACATAAGCAGATCCATTTCACAAAGATCAGTCTGATTGCTTTATGGGAAATGGCTTGGAGAGAGGTCAGCCTGGAGAGAAGAAGAACAGTGGGAAGGATTTTGCAGTAGTTGTCCAGTGAAGAGATGAAGGTTGCTAGGTCTGAGTGTTTGTGCCTCCACATCCCCCACCAATTCATATGTTGGAACCCTGATCTCTAATGTGATAGTATTTGGAGATGGGGCCTTTGGAAGGTAATTATGTCATGACGATGGAGGCTTCATGATGGGATTCATATAAAAAGAGACATGAGAGAGCTTGCTTCCCCTCTCTCTCCATCATGTGAGGATACAGCAGGAAGTTGGCTACCTATAAACCAGGAAGATGATCCTCACCGGAACCTAATTGGCTGATACATTGACCTTGGACTTCCCAGACCCCAGAACCATGAGAAATAAATTTCTGTTGTTTAAGCTATCTCAGTCTATGGTATTTGTTAGAGTAGCCTGAGCTGACTAAAACAAAGGTAGTCTACACTGTGCTTTAACCTCCTTATCTGCTACCATATCATCTATACTTAATATTTCACTCTTCTCTGTTCTCATGAAAGTGTCCCTACTTCCATTATGCACCTGAAACGTTGCACAATAATTTAACTGTTTACATGTGTATGTTCATCTGCATTGAACACTGGGCTCTTCTGTGGTTGGAACATAATCTGACTTATCTTGGGTTTTGGAGCAGTGCATGGCATCTAAGGGTACTCAACAAAGACTTGTTGAATAAATGAATGAATGAGTTATCTTTCCAGGAAATTCTCAATGTGGCCACTGCATTTTTATTCTGAACTCTTGTTGACTCCATTGTCATCCTGTGCTTTGCTGTTACAGTGTCTAGTGATGACGTAGAGAAATGTAGAGACATCATCCATCTGCCTGCCATAGAGAAGTCAGATTTGTCACTTTATTTGATTCTCCAAAAAACTCTCCTACATTTTGCTTTGATTTGTCCATTTAATGTGCTATTTCTATCTCTCCAGGTACCATGAATCACGTGTTTCCTTTCTTCTGACTCTGCTTGGGAAATTGGTCAGCGTCTTTGCTGATACCTTGTATTTGGAGCTTTGTACCATAGGTCGTGATTGATTTACCACATGTGAGTATTTGCATTTCTCTTCTTCCTTTGATGTTTCTTTGTTTTTCTTTGTAGCTGGGTTTGCTTTAATGCAAGTAGGATTAGCATCTTCAAACACTTATACGTGAAATCTCCGGAGGTCCTCCTGATCGTTTACTTGAAACTTACTTCATTGAGGTACACTTGCCTTTCATGCAGGGAGATTTGTCACATGAAGAACGTTGTTGAGTATTACGGAGACTCTCATTCTTGGCTTTGGATGTCTTTGTCATTGGATATCCTCAAAAAGGATAAACAATTACTTAGTCATCCCTTGGAGGTGTGGGTTTTCCTGGCCTGTAACAGTTGGCAGAAAAACAAATCCTGTGAGCCTTTCAGCTTGGGTGGAAATGTTTTATTGTATGCTGCAGATTGAAAAAGAGCCTATGTCTATACTACATATTTGGATAAACTGTGTTTCCTGAAAAGGATTTAGGTAAACGAGCAAGAGAAGCTTCAACTTCGCATATTTCAGTCATTCCTTTATATACCACATACATTAGGTACATCCTATGTGCTAAAATTATCGTTGTTACTTGGGTTATAGCATGAATAAGACTCAATGTCTGTCTGCAGGGGAATGTTCAGTATAGTGAGGAAGACAGAAGTATTAAAATAACTGTAATATGTCGTGTCACTTCCACGATTGAGGTATGCACATAGAGCTGCCAACATGCCCCCAGGTTCCACTTATTTCTTTATGCTGAACTGGCCTGGAGCATATCAGAAGTTTGGCTTAGGAACACTCTTGGTCCTTTGGACCTTGGAAACAAAAGATTTTTGATCTGACCTAACATTAATCATTTTGAAAGGTAATGAAGTAAAAGTTTAGGTATTGAGCTCAAGATAATGAACAGAAGTAGAGAAGGAGTTAGAAAGTAGAAGTGTCTCACTGTTAATTTTATCTACCACCCACCCATACAACCACCCCCCAGAGAAGTGAATATTTCAAAACTGGAAGACAGAGCTGTACCCAAAGGTCGTAGTGGGAAACCTAGTGATTCTCATTTTAGCATTTAAGACTAACTGGCATATGTTCCTGGCAATCTCATTGCATAAATTAGGTTTTAAATAAATGAAGTAGGAAACATTCTCAGAAAATGAGGACATTCAAATTTAGAATTTCAAAATTGAGCATCATTTTTTGACCCCTAAACAAATTGCCTTTCTGTTTATAGAGTATGTTTTAATGTATCAGCATGTAAATTGAGAAATAAATGGTTGG
This sequence comes from Tapirus indicus, assembly GCA_031878705.1. Taxonomy (NCBI): domain Eukaryota; kingdom Metazoa; phylum Chordata; class Mammalia; order Perissodactyla; family Tapiridae; genus Tapirus; species Tapirus indicus. The sequence continues at coordinate 18,475,745 of CM062923.1, read as the reverse complement.
AGAAAATATCTCAGGTTGTACTATGGAGGTGAAGGAAGAAAGAGGAGCACATGTTTGGAAGCATCAATGGGGAATTAAACATGGTGTGAGAGTTTCGAGTGGGTATAGTGAACTCTTGGTAGCCTATGGAATTCAAGCACAGAGCAATGTCACTGTAATTTCTGTGAGTTGCAAGAGGAGACATGATAAAGCCAATAAGGGTGAATGAAAGAGATACCTGAGCCTGTGAGTAAACACGTTTAAAGGACTGGCTCCCAGACTTTTGTTACCTCCTTTCAGAAAGGGGAGAGATCTGCCTCATTGGTGTTCAATCAATAATGCTATTAAAAGCTAATATTTATTGAGCTCTGACTATGAGCTAGGGACTGTTCTAGGCTCTAACATATATTGTCATTTAATCCTTCCAACAACGCCAAAGAGTGGGGATTATTATTTCCACTTTTAGATGAGGGAACAGAGAGGATAAATAACTACCCTAAAGTCACACAGCTAGAAAGTGGACAAGCCAGGATTTAGTCCAAGGAAGCCCAGCTCCAGAGCTCACTATGAGATTTTTAACCACTATGTGAATGACCTGGGGATACTTGGACATAAAACTGTGTTCATAGAACTCAGGGTGCCACAAAAACCACTGTTAGATCTTGGCTTATTTTGGGGAAACGATGCCTACAATATGAAACCCAGAAATCCACTAGGCAGAACTGGATTTATTGCCTCTCAGCTCCAAATTCATCCGTCAGTGCCTATTCTGTACAACGGATTAAACTTTTCTCCTTAACAATGAGCACAATGTGAAGCTTTGTCAAGAGAGAGTATTGAGGGACATTGTGTGAGAAGGGGACTTCTCTTCCTGCTTCTGGTTGCTGTGTTGGCTTCTGTTTGCTCCTGCTGCATGACTGGTCTGTGGTGTGGGTGTGCTGGGATGTCCAGTAGTGCTCTGTCCCAGCCACACTCCCAAAGCACAGTACCCGGAAACCTCACAGCCCCAGCCCATGCCTGGTGACCTCTTGCAGTTCTCCTGACATGAACGCCATGTGCCCATGTGCCTGCAGTAATGCTCCAACTCCCTCAGTGTTGGCTCACAGGTGACTTGAAGGGTTTTACCTCCTTGCTCAGAAATTGGGCAAGCTTTGGCCTGGGCAAACCAGCCAACTTCTCCACTATCCAGTAGTCTGCAACTCATGTGACTACTCATTTTTCAATGAGGTCTGAACTCCAAACTTGCAGAAACATCTCCCTTCCAATTTTGTCTTTCCTTGCACACTCACCATCAGCCCTAGAGTACCCTTCAGAATTCTCTTTACATTTTCACAGTGATTCTCTGATCATAGCTTAATAATTCCTTACATCAAGCTTCCCGTTTAAAATCATCGTGTGGTTTCTGTTTCCTGATTGGACTCAGACTGATACAAAAGCCAAGCAGTGTGAGTACTATGACACCTGTGAAGTACATATGAAAGAGTCCATCTCTCACTCAGCATGGGAAAAGGTGGAGGAAATGATGGAGGAAGCTATATCAGATTCTGTGTGTGTGTGTGTGTGTGTGTGTGTGTGTGTGTGTGTGTGTGGTGTAAGTTTTGAAGTTGGGAGTATAGCTTACACTTAGATATTCTGATGATGAATGTTTGTCCCAGGAGGGGGAGAAAAAGGAACTGAGTTCCCACATATTAGACAATATTTCCTATCTAAATGCCAGATTGAGCAACTCAAGGATGCAAAGTGAATCTGAAACCTTCCTTTGAAAGACTCAAGTCCATAAATCAATGACTAGATTACACTTTGTGATGGCTTTTGAAATTTACCAGAAAGATAATGTAACATTCTTCAAAAATTGACTAATTCAAGTATAATTCAGAACAATTTACTAATGTGCAATGATTTATACAGAGACTTCATTTTGCTTCAGAATTTCCAAATGGAATGCATGAGAGAAAATAGCTGAATTGAAATGCCTCTTACAAATTGTGAAAAAGATGGGAAACATGCTATGACCAGGGCATTCTGAGTTGGCACACACTGATCTTCCAGCATAACATTGTCCAGTCTGTGTGAAGTCTGATTGGTCCTCTGTGCTGCATCCCCTCCCTTGGATCTGAAACACATCCCTTAGCGTGAATAACATGGGTGATGTGATGTGATAAGCAGAGCAAACAGCACAGTTTTTATATAATGAGAATGGTCACAGGGCAAATGGTGTATCCGACTACAACAATCATAATCTCAGCATTCTTGTTTCATCTACCCACATACACTCATTCCACCTTTCCCACTAGATTATTACGAAGAAAATTCCAGACCTTATATTAGGTTGAATTGTAACATTGCTGATATTTGACAATTTTTGACCAATAAAGAGATCAGTTTTATATGATTCAACTTCATACCACTTTCCTAGGAATATTTCAGTACATATTTCAAAAATATAAGAATTATTTTAAAATATGGTCAAAATACCATTATCACACCAAAATATATAACAGATTCTTTAATATCATTAAGTATCTAATTGATGTTCAAATTACTCTGAATTTCAATCTTTTAATGGTTGTTTTGTGTGTAATTTTCTTTTCCTGTCAGGTCCTAGTCAAGTTTTCATAGCAAGGTTAGGTTGGCCTCATAAAGTCAGTTGGGAAGGATTCGCTCCACCTCTAATTTATGAAAGGGTTTGTGTAAACTTGGTGTCATTTGTAATTTAAATGCTTGGTAGATTTTACTAGTGAGACCATCTGGTGCTGGGGTTTTCTATTGGGGAAAGGTTTAAATTACAAATTCAATTTCTTTCAAAAGATAGAGGGTTATTCATATTTTCTGTTTCTATTTGTGGTCCATTTGATAAATTGGGGGGTTTTTGAGGAATTTTTTCATTTCAGATTATGGATTTTATTGGTATAAAGCTGTTCATAATGTTCACTTTTTATCATTTTTAGATCTATACAATCAGAAGTGGTTATTGTTATTGACTGTAATTTAATTCTGTTGTCAGAGAACATACTCTGAGTGATTTCAATTCTTTAAAAGTAATGAGACTTGGGGGCCAGCCCAGTGGTTAAGTCTTTGTGCTTCGCTTTGGCGGCCCAGGGTTCACAGGTACGAATCCCAGAGGTGGACCTACATATCACTTATCAAAGCCATGGTGTGGCAGACGGCCCACATAAAATAGGGGAAGATGGGTACGGATGTTAGCCCAGGGCCAATCCTCCTCAGTGAGGAGGATTAGCAGCAGATGTTAGCTCAGGGCTAATCTTCCTTACAAAAAAAAAAAAAAAGTAACGAGACTTGTTTTACAGCCTGGCATATGATCTTTGTTGGTGCCTATCAATACCCACTTTAACAAAATGTGTTTAAAGTTGTCAGATGCAGTATTGCATAACTATTAATTAAGATGACTGGTATTGCTATTCAAATATTCTTCATCCTTATTGAATTTTTTATCTACTTGTCTATCAATTCCTGAAAAAGGAATGTGCAAATCTCTAATCATGTCTATTATTCCCTTTAGGATTTCTTTAATTTTTCCACTATGTATTTTGAAAAACCATCGTTAGTTGTATAATTATTCATTATCCTGATGTTGTCTTGACAAAATTACCCTTATGTGAGCATAAAATGCCTCTCTTTACTTCAAGGGATGCTCCCGGTCTTAAAATATAATATTATTAGAGCTACTCCAGCTTTCTTAAGCTTGATGGTTGAACTTTGTATTTTCCATCCTTTTATTTCTACCTATATGTATCTTTATATTTAGTATATTTCGATATAGTTGATCTAGAATTTTTATCCAGTTTGACTCTTTTGCGTCTTAATCGAGGGAATGTATTTATTGATATGGTTGGATCTAAGTCTATCAATTTGACTTTTTTTCTATTTATCCCCTCTCTTTTTTTGTTTTCCTTTTTATCTACTTTTAGGTTAATCAGAAAGTGTTTTCTAGTATTATATCTTCTCTATTGAATTTTTTGCTTAATTTCATATTAATTTTCAGTAGCTGTTCAAGTAATTATATTATGTATCCTGAACATATTAGTACTTCACCTATATTGTAAGGATTTTATAAAAATAAATATCAATGTACCCCTCCTTTCTTTGGTGCTAGTTTAGTCATATATTTTTACATCTACGTGTATTTTAACCCCCAACATGCAGAAATATTGCTATTTTTCTTTAAACATTTAACTATTTATAAAGAATTTAAGAAATGAAAAAATATTCTATTTACCCAAATGTTTACTATTGCCAGTGCTATTCATTTCTTCCTTTAGATTTGATTTCCCATCTGGTATCATTTCCCTTCTACTCGAACAACTTCTGTGTTTCTTGTCGTCAGACTCTTCTAAGTACAAATTCTCTCACCTTTCACTTATCTGAAAACATTTTTATCTTAAAATGAGTTTTGAAGGATATTTTTACTGGATATAGAGTTCTAGGGTGTTTTATTCATCCAGTATTTTAAAGATTTTGTTCCATCAAGTTCTCTTTTCCATTCTTTCTGATGAGAAGTCAGGCATAATTCTTTTCTTTGTTCCTTTTATAATTTTTTTTATTATTTTTGTTTTTAGGAGTTTGAGTATAATATGCCTAGGTGTGGTTTTCCTCATATTTACCTGCTTATGGTTTGCTGGATGTTGGATCCGTAACTGGTTGATGTCTTTAATGAAATTTGGAAAAAATTCAGCCAGTATTTCTTCAAGTATTTTTTTCTGCCACATTTCCTCTTTTCTTTCCTTCTGGGTTTCCGATTATGATGTATGCTTGAGATCTTGATATTGTCCCACAGATTATTGAGGTTTTCTTTATTGTTTTAATCTTTCTTCTATCAATACTTCTGGGTGGAAAATTTCCATTGACATATTGACAAATTCACTGTTTTCTTTACCTGCTTGTGGAATTCACTCAATTCCATTCATTGAATTTTTTTGTTAGATGTATTTTTTAATTCTAGGATTTCCATTTGATTCGTCTTTAGAGATTTTATGACTTTTCTAAAATTTCCTTACTTCTTCATCTATTATATCAATCTTTTCCTGAAACAATTTTAGACATTTTATACATGTCCTTGTTTGCTAATTCCAACATCTGGATCAGCTTAGATCTTCTTCTATTGGCATTTTTTTCTCTTGACTATAGGTCATGTTTTTCTGCTATATATATATGGCATATACAGTAATATTTGATGGTACATTAGATACTATGACTGAAATCTAGACACTCTGGATTCTACTAACTTCTAAATATTGTTGCTTTATTTTTATAGGCAGTTAAATTACTGGTAGGTCATCCTGATGCTATGAAAGCTTAGATATAGGATTTGTTATTTCAATTTTGTCTTTAATCCTAGGATAAAGCCTTAGTCTTGGACATGTTCTTGCTTTTATCGCATTGCCCTTCTAAGATTTTAAGAGTAAGTCTGAGTTATTTACCAATTCTCTCTAACATGGCAGGACTTGAACTCTGAAGTTTTCTTACCCAGTACCTAGCAGCTGTTGAAAATCTCTGCTCAGCTCTTTCAGCCTTCCAACTCAACTAGTCTTCCAATTTGAAACTTTGTTTCTCCTCTTGCTCTGTGCATATCCAGATTAGAAGTCAATCAAGAGCTGAGTGGTATTTGTATGCAGAATTTTGGGCTTCCCTCGTTTCTGTTTCCTTTTGGGTTATTACTCTCAATTTCCCATCTCTTGGGCAGCTCTGAACTCTTTCCACTCCTCACCAGATGTGGCTATCACTTTTTGCTTGAGCTCTATTTGCCATATAGTGTGAACAGGAGAATGCGTTCAGGGGAAGAGCTGGTTTAATGTAGATCTCACCTAGTTCATTTCATTGCTTTCAAGGGTCATATCCCCTCCACTCTATGCCTGGTTTTGCTTGCTCTCTGATGGCTTCAACATTGTTCTCTTTTTAAATCTTGATTAGAGTTTGTGGTAGGAGATTTAGTCTGATAAAGGCTAGGCCATCACTATTGGAAATGGTACTCTTTAATCGTCTACTTTAGTCTTTCATTTGAACCACGGTAACATCTTTCTATCTGGTCTCCCTGCTTACAGCCTTTCAACCAAGTACTCCCCACATACCTTTGTCCATGGGACATTCAGAATAGTTTTCTAAAAAAAAAAACCAGAAAACAATTCTGCTTCCTTCCTGCCCCAGGATCCCTTTGCCTCTAATTTAAAGTGTACACCACTTACTAGGGCATATGTCCAAGAATCAGATCAAAATATTTAATAATCTGTAAGTGCTCCATATTGGGTATACCAGGTGAATATCATCTCTGCACATGATTGTTTTTATCATCTGTACCAAGTTTGCCTTTCCAGCCACATTTCCTGATAATGCCTCTACTTCAATCGCTATATTTCTGGCTTCCTGAAAAACTCATTTTCCCCTAATATGGCATGGTATAGAATCATTCTTTTTCACCATTATTATATATACCTGTGTTAGTTTCCTAGGGCTGCTGTAACAAAACAAACTGAGTAGTTTAAAAAAAAGAAATTTATTGTCTCACGGTTCTTGAGCCTAGAAATCTAAAAGCAAGGTGTCAACAGGATCATGTTCTCTCTGTGGGCTCCAAGGGAGGAGGCTTTCTTCACTCTACTTAGGTTCTGGTGGTTGCTGGCAATCCTGGGCATTCCTGGGTTTGCAGATGTATCACTCCAATATTTGCCTCTATCAACACATGGCATTTTCCCTGTGTGTTTCTGTCCAAATTTCCCTCATTTTATAAGCATATCAGTTTTTGCATTAGGGAGCACCTTAATCCAGAATGACCTCATCTTAACTTCATTACATCTGCAAAGACCCTATTTCCAAATAAGGTCACATTCATAGATTCCTTACAGTTATGAATTTGTGGGGAGCGCTATTCAACCCAATAGATTATCTAATTTTTATTTGCCATTTCCCAGTCAAACAACTCGCCTCTTTGATTACTTTTCTAATTTATTCACAAAATATTTCTCCCTCCATTCAATAGTGCTGTGTGCCTCACATATGGCATATATTTGTTTTCTTGGCTGCCTCCTCCAACAATTTTGAGTCTTTGGAGAAAGGCTGGTTTATTATTTATCTTTGCTTCTCGAGAGCTTTCTTCAATGCCTACCTTACAATAAATGCTTACTAAATGTTTGGTAAAAGAGTGATTTTTAAGGAAACAAAGGGCCTGTCTTCTTCTTCATTCCTTAAATCCCTCAAGCACTATTAACCCTCATCTATTGTCCCATCCCTGTTGGCCACAATTTTATTTTCACTAAAATGAAAATTGAAGACATATTCTTGGTGAATTAGAAACATAAACTGTGATTTCAGGATGCACTCTCTGAGTCCAGAAAGAAAAAGAAACATAATGTAAATCCAAAAACGTTACTGAGAATGTTAGTAATGATATTGACTTAATTCCGCTCACTAGGGGAGGACCATGACTGAACTCAATGTGTTGAAAAGTTCAGAGACATTAATCTTCTTATCTGTGCCCCAGAACTCCCCCTGCAAAGACAAATGAGCAAGCATTGATGAATGTTGCTTCATTAGGAGAATTTAAAAATGCAATTTGTCTTCATGAAAAGGAAGTATTTTTACATTTTCCATTTTACATGAATCAGTGAAAAGAAATTTTTCAACCATTACCCTCTGACTTAGAATGGCCTTTATAAGCAGCATATCAGTGTAGTAATAGACTTACTTTAGGGGAAATCTTGACAAAAAAAAAACATACTTCCTGGCAAGACAGTATCCAGAATCTACGGGGCTCTTCAAGGCTCTTTTATAATAATAATTTTAGGATTTTAAATATTCTCCTTTGTTTAGCTTTCTAAGAGACAAGAGAAATAAAAACTAAAAATAATAAAAAGCAAATGAAAGACAAAGAACATACCTTTAAAAGGCAGGATTTAGGTTTGGCCCAGAGTAAGTATATAACCATCCTAATCTTATATTTTCTATCTATCCACATAATAAGATGTTGAAACATTTTGTTCCCAGTGATTAGCATGAAAATCTTCAAACTCCCCAATGATGCAAACATAAGTATACCATGATTACTCTGCTCTTAGAAGGATATAGACCTTAAACAAACAAACAAAGCCTTAATATTGGAAAGTATTTTCTGGTTAACTATCAAATAAATAGAAAATGAAATTATTAAGAAATCCCCATCATATGATCAGTCTGATTAATGAAGGTTTTGTAGTTTCTTTATATGATTGTATCCATTCAAATAATGATTTTTAGCATTTAATTTTGCTCCTATTGTTAGATATATTTTAGTGTTCTTCAAAATCAGCCATGAGTTTTGGGGGCACCAGGAGCATTCCCTTGTGTACCTCCATTCTTTTTGCACTTTGGTCTATCTGTAGCATATTTGCTATCAGCAATCTTTTCATTCTTTAGTGACCATAAGAATCACCTGGTGGTGAACTTTTAAAAATTCTGCCTCAACAAAGAGTTCCTTTTTAGTAGGAAACAAATTGAGTCAAGGAATTCTGCATTTTAAAGAAATACTCCAGGTGATTCTAATGCAGACGGTTTAGGGACCACATTTTGAGAAACACTGATTATCTTTCTTCTACTTAAGTATGCTTTCTGTACATAGGTCACCCTTTCTTTGGTCCAGAAGAACACGTGAAATTTTTGTTGTTGCACCAGTGAGTTTCCCTCATATCTTAATTTTACATATACTGATAAATTTTTTGGAAACCACCAGCTGGCTCCACATGTCACCTCCTTTACCTAAATCTTTCATTTTTTAGACTCTCATTTACAATTGAATACTTCATTTCCTTTGACCTTGAGAATTAATTCTGTAGAGCCTCAAAATCCTTTTCCCCTGGGTCCTTGGACTCTACAAAATTCAGCTCCTCAACTCAAGTGCCCACCATCTGGAAAAAAATCCTGCTTACATTTCTCCACCTCATCAGCTCTCCATATGGCTTTGAAACTCCATTAAAAACATATCTTCTTCTGTACTAAGGATCTCTTGATTTTCACCTCTATTTGAGTTATAATTTATTTTTATCTCAACATCTGCTAACCTTGAAGACCATCTTCTAAAAAGATGGTTTAACTCTTGGTTGGTAGCATAGATTTTAGGATTGACTCCAGGGATTAAAATACTAATCACGTTGGAGAAAGACAAACTCTCTCTCCTTTGCAGATTAACTGCATCTATGCAGACCTGTTTGCCTTCGTCATTGGCCCAAAACTTCACCTTTACTTTTGATTAGTACAACATCTTCTGGAGTCATCCAGGTGTATAAACTGACTTTATGATGATGGCACATTATTTTTCTTCCTTTCCTTCTTTTCATGGGAGACTCTTCTGGAAGAGGATCTCCACTCAGTGTCTTAAGGCGTGTGAAATGTGGTGTGATCAGAAAGAAACTGGAAATAAATTGCAAATTTGTACGAAAAATGGATGTCATGAAATATTGCACCAAAAAGTGATTCAAGGCCTAGGAAGCAAAAAAATGTGAGAAAAAGACATAGGAAGCAATGATGCATGAAATGTCTGAAACCACAGAGGAAATGCCTGACAAGATAGGTGGCAACAAGGTGAACAACATGTCAAAGACTGGGAAGGAATAGCCCTTGAGAAAAGACAAGATGGATAAAGAGAAGGAGTTACTGTGTGTCTGGGAAGGTGTTTAATATACTCACTTGGGTAATACCCTAAGGGAAAGGATCGCAGAATTTATCTGAAAATACACTGTCATTCTGGACTAATACCACCATCAGAGAAAGAAGGTTGGTGGAATTACTTACAGAGCTTTCTTCTCTCTGAATCATATTTTTTTTCCACCGAGGTACTGATCAGGAACCCCTAAGGAATTGAACTAAAGCCAATGGTGTAATAATCATTTAGGAAGTTCACATTCTCCGGGCCATAGCTATTGAAATATTTTACTGTAGATTTCCATTCTTAAGGGCTCAGAGGGAAAGAAAATGCAACCAGCATAGACCCTGGTGGTGTTCCCTCTGAACCGGGTGGGAAGGAGATGGTGAATTCCGAAGTAACTCGCATTCCTAGGGAGATCCTAATTGCTCCAGGCTGCCTGAAGCCTTTCATTTCGGTCAGTGTTTGAGTTCTGCCTGCTCCTGTTGCTGCTGCTGCTGGTGCTGCTTCCAAATTTCCCAGTGCAAAGAGGCTCACCTCTCCACTCTGCCTTCCTGTATTTTCCATAATGGATGCAGGTATGTGGTTGGAGGTAGAGTCAGCTCATCCGGAGCGGCAGATGCCTAGCTCCATCACACCATGCAGCACTTCCCTCCCCACCGCTTAGCCTGCCTGCCTTGTATGTGAAGACAGTCCTTCCTATGTGGCAGCTGCTGATGGGAGTTAAATTCTCTCACCTTCTTTACAAGGAAAGAATGAAGAGAGGCAGTGCGCATCCCAGGCAGGGTCAGAGCCTTAGCAGCTAGAATGATAGAGGATCTCGAGTCCCCGTTTAAGCCCCTGTAGTGTCAACTGGTTCCCATAGAACATACAATTATTCTTCACTTGGCCGACTGCCTCAAAACATCCATAGTAGCGTTCTGATTTTGAAAGTTAGAATCCTTTGACCTGTGGCCTCGGTTAATGTTTTTTTTTCTATTTCATTTAAATCAAAACTGACAGGAAGAAGAATAGGCTAAAAGAGTTATTTCCCTTTGCTGCTTAATGAGATAAGAAGCCTCAGCTTATGACTGAAAATAAAACTTTCCACTTGGGTAAACATAATTTTCTTTTTTTTTCCCCCAGAAATAATCCCATTCATTTACAAGGATATAGGAATTTAGTATAAAATAATTCCCCTTCAACATCTTCTGTTGTAATTACTTGGCCATCTCCTTATTTCCCTTCTTCTGTGAATTTTGGACCATTCAGAGACTGAGCTGGCAATATAAACTGTGTAGGAGGCCGAAGGGATGGGCACAACGCCCTGCAATGCCCACTGAAGCCACAGACTCTTAATACTACCCTGCTCAGACGTCCCCGTAGGGTTGGTATCAGACCCAAAGATGCAGCAGTGCTTGCACTTCTCCTTCCAAGTCATGAGAATCTATGCTTTTTCTTGGGAAAGGCCAGGAGTGTACCTCTGATGTTCAGAGACAGTGATGTGCATATCCAGGTGGATCGTTGGCTGGTCCAGCGAGGAGCGAGTGTGATCAATACTGCTGTAAGGGAGCTGTCTACGCAGATAACTTTTTGGAAATGTTTTGTCTCAGGCTTGTTGTTTTCTCCCCCCAAGGGCGCCAGCTTTTCCTCAAGTCATAAGGAGAGGAGGCAGAGAATTTATCACTTAAAATTATCTCCAAGTGCCTTATGGGGTTCAATTAGTCTTGGATTTTGTCATTCTCAACATTCACTAAGCTACAGTTTTTCTTCTGAGAGCTTATTTTGCATATATTAATGTGCAGTAAAATGTACCAAACAGTTTGGAATGGGATTGAAAACACCACATATTTATAGGTATATCAAGATTTCATTTCTTTTTTTGTGGAAGAAACTCAAGTTTCCTACAGCTTGTTTAATATTGAAACTTAATGAGTCTACCTAGTGCTATTACTGAGAAAGTAATGGTAGGCTCTGCCAAGAAGGGGCCAGACCCCAGGGCATTGGAAGAGAACAGCTAACCAGACTTTAATATAGAAAAATAGATAAATAGGGTGATAATTCAATCTGAAGGCAATGTACCTATCATGCACCAGGAGAAAGCACAGCTGGAGGATCTGAAAGTGATTTGGAAGCAAAAACCTCTCATTGAATTACAGACAAAAAAATCAAGTTAGGGGTTGGCAGTGGAGTGAAACCCGGTTGTGAGGTTGTAGAAAAAGGACCGCCAGCTCTTCTGTTGTAAGCCAGAATTCCTCGGAGAGCCCAGCCCACCTCAAACGTTTGCTCTGGGTTAAATCCAAGCCAACATTCTCCTAAACCGCAAAAAAACATAATAAGAAAAATTGTTCCTGATTTGCTGGGTAGCCGCATCTCCGGGGATTGACCCTGAGGCTGTCACTGAAATCAAATGTGGTTCAGAAGCCGTTGTCGGATTATAGTTTAACCTGGCAGGCGTGTGATGTCACAGAGCAGCCAGCTAAGGGGAAATAGCTTTCAAAATAGACATTACAGTTTACATTGGGTTTATACTGGCATAGATTAAGAAAGTCAGGGGAAAAATGTTTATAGGCTACTTTAGTCTTTGTCTAGAGGCCAACTTGGGATCTGTGGCAGAAATCCTTTGTGTTATTTGCATGATACCAACTGATTTCTTGGTCTTGCCTTTTAGGTCAAATGAGTGATTATTTTGTGCTCATGTTACAGGAAGATACAAAAGTGAGGTGGACCCTAATTTTTCCTTCAAGGAGCTCACAGTCTAGAAGTGGGGAAAGAAGTCAATAAGAGTATAAACTCTAATTCTGTGAGACAAGGATCAATGTCAAAGAGAGGCAGTGACAAAATGCTATGAGAGTTTGGAGGAGTGGGATGTCAATTTTTTTATCGACGGGAAAGGTCAGACTCTTCAATAGCATTGTTTGCATTCCAAACTCCTTGTAGGTATTAAACTATAGATTTTCCAAAAGTTGTTTTTGAAGGAATTTAAAGAAGAGTTTTAAAAATTATTTATATTTGTCCCATTTTTCTAGCATCTACAAAGGCACTTCTTCCTCCTTTTTCTGCCACAGGAGCACCCTGCTCACTTGCCACTGCTGATCATGGAAGGTTGACTACACGCCAACATGTGGCCCTCGTGCTTCAGAATAATTCTTATTTGACTGAATGGATGCAAAAATTTGTTTTGCCAATTAGCTCATGGAAAGACATTGTATATAAGTTGAGTAAGCTAATTCTTCAGTTCCAAAGTTTGAATAAGTAGCATGAATTTAAAGCACATTCAGAACATATGCTAGACTAGAAATTATATCCTTCGCAACTACGCATTCTTATAATGTAAAAACATAGGTGTTCACTTAACGCTGTGGAAGAGGGTGCGTGTTTTTCCCAAAACTCTAGTAGGGGCTCTAGAAACAAAAGTTGAAAATCACTGAATGGACAAAGATACTACAGTTAGCATTAGTTCTGTTTCTTGTAGGTCATGATGAACAGATGGGAAAGGTATGGTCCATATGGATTTACCTAGTCACCCCTTATTAGAGCAGACTTCAGATTAAATCCTCTGGGACATAGATTATACCAACACCAGGTCCACTGACAGCTACACTGGCAGTTGTGCAGTCCTGCAGGAAAGTCAGTCAACAGACAGATTGGTTCCACTGTACACTTGTGATCTCAACCCCAAGTTGGCTGTCTGTACTTACAGGGATTCTACTATGTTTTTCTGAGCTCGTACTCTCTACACTAATATTTTAAATGATTTCTGTTTCTTTCAGACCTACAGTTTCACCTCCTCCTCTATTCACTCTCAACCAATGACCTTGCTTTTTATTTCACAAAGAAAACAAAGGTAACTCAGGTGATGAATCTCTCACCTTTTGCCACTTGCCTTACACACCTAAGTAATGATTCTGACATCTGTTCTTGTTTTCTTCCAGTCATAACCAGAAGGACCCTTCCTCTTGTGTAAGACCAGTCTCCACTTGTGGCTGGATTCTCATTCCATTATCACTTTGCTCTTTCCTTTATCATGGTGTTCCCCCCCCCCCACTCTTTCCTGCCGCTATTGAAATATTGAAGTTTCCTCTGTCTTTAACAAACAAATTAACAATAATTATTTTTGTATAATACGTTGTCCCTACATTATCTCTCAATGCCATCTTCACTTTTGAGACTGCTTTTTTAAATCTCTTTTTCACCTTCACAGCTATTCCTCTAAGGAATTGTTAACTTTCACCTTTTGTATATCTCCAACTTCTACTTATTTATTAGCTCACTCCAAATTGGCTCCCACCCCTGTCTCTCTGCATAGAAAATATTTTTGCGTAGGTCCCTGTTGACCTATATAATATTAAATTCAATGAGAATGTTTTGGTCCATAACCTACTAGATATCTCGGGAGTATTTGGTTCTATTGACAGTTTTCTTTTTCTTTAAATCTTTTTTGTTTTGCTCTTGATTTCCATGATGCCACACTCACAGTCTTTTCTTATATCTCCCTCCTTTGCTACCCAGGAATCCCTAAACACTCAGTACTAGACCCAGGTGTGCTTGGCTTGAGTTGTGTAACATTTGCCCACAACTAGGCCTCCTTTCTTTAATATTCTATACTATCTTCCTAAATAATCTCATTCACTCTCATGGTTTCAATTGTCATTTATATGCAACTGGCCTTCAAATTTTCATCTCTTCAAACCAGCTTCAAATGCATATATCTGCTTGCTAATGTAGCATCTCCTATTAGATATCTCAAAGATACCCTAAACTCATATCCAAGACTGATCTTATCTTCTTTCCCCCAAACCTGGTCATCTTCCAGTGAATGGCACAAACACAGTTGTTTGCAGAAGGTAGAAATCAAGCGCTATCTTGGTTCTTGCTTTTCTTTCAACCTTCAGATATAAATCATCTGTAAGATTTGAACTACTAAATATCTCTTGCATCCATCTCTTTCTCTCTAGGTTACTTTCACTATCCCAATTTAAGCATAATTTTCTGTAAAATACTTATGTCTGTTTAAAGTAAAAATGATATCGCTATCTTCTGGAGTTTACAATGTGTGTGCATGTAATAACTACAACAGCTGTAGCATAAAGAATGGGAAAGAGACTTAAGGTTCAAGTTTTCCATGAAGTAATACCATATTAACTCTAATCTTTAGAGTTAAAAGATTAAGGATGTATATTTTATCCATAGGGCAACTATTTAAAAATGATGTAAAAAAGGATAGATAAAAAGTCAATAGATAAATTAAAATGGGATTATAAAAGATATTCAAATAATTTTAAAAAAGAAAGGCAAGAAAGGAAGACCAGAGGAACAAAAATGACAGGGTACAAACAAAAAGGAAGTAAAAGAATGGTTACTTTGAATCCATTGGTATCAATAATTGCATGAAGTATTAATGGAGTAAAATGCTCTGATTAAAAGGCAGAGATTAGAATGAATGAAAAGGTAAGACCTGACTAAAATGCTATCAACAAGAGAGAAACTTAAATATAAAGGCCCAGATATTTTGACAGTAGTTGAGTGAAAAGAATATATTATACAAACAAGAAGGCTGGAGTGACTATATTAATGTCAATAAAATAAACTTTAAGGTAAAGAGTAACATTTTGTAATGATAAGAGGGTCAATTAATAAAAAAGAACATACTAATCATAAACATCCTAGCTATTTATTAGTCATGTGAACTTGAGTAAGATTTTGAGACTCAATTTCCTTATCTGTAAAATGTGTAATACCATGTATGGTCAGAGATGCTTAGGTAATATATATATAAACAAATATTAATAAACAAACAAGCAGGGAAACCAATATCATTTATGTAAATCCCTTGGCGGATAGTAGAGGTTCAGTAAACATTAATTCTTTTGCTTTTTCTTATGGTAAGGTGTTTAGTTTGGGCTCAGCGAGGTTATAAAGAATGTTGAGCAATTTTGTTACAGATAGGATTCAAATCCATAAAAACAGAACAATATAAAGTACATATTATAAAATCAACAGACGTTTAATGCTGGCATAATTTAGGAGGTTTTACTGGGTTTGTTTCCCGGAGAGGTGGTCTCAACCTTTACCTGGAGGTGTCTAGAATGTTATTGAGAAGCAATTTTCCCTTTTTAAGGTGAAGTTGAGAAAAACTAATCTTAACTCAAGTTTATTATTTCGAGGATGATTTTTCTTTCAGACAAAATGTCCAGCAGTTACTTCTTCAGGAAGTAACTAATATCTGCTAATATCACAAACCACTATTAGCATCACAACTACCTTACATTTAATGAGTGTCATATACGTTGTCATATGTAATGTTAACACAGCTTCTTGAGGTACATAGGATATTCTTTAACTTGCAAGTGATTTGGGGTCCATTGAGTGTTTTCTTCTGGTTTACACAGCTCTTACATGGCAAACACAAGGTAGTCTCAACCTAAAGCCTCATGCCTTAAATTATATTGCCTGCAAAAATGGACTGGACTTGCCCTAAAAGTTTGAAAATGGTTTTTAAAATGTGAAATTTTGTAGAATCTCCCAAAATTTGATCATATGTTAAATGAAAATTACATTTTTGAGGAATACTGTGATGGGATATTAAATAGAAAAATTAAAGCTCAGTGTTTCCACTAAGCTCTGAAATGGAATTAAAGAAAATATATACAAAGGAATAGCCACATGTGACCTAAAATATGGAGGAAAATGCCTATGTTCACTTTGGTAGTAACTAGACAATTCAATATTTAAAGTTAAATTGAATGCCTATATTTTCCTCAGAAAATCTGATGAATAAGAATTTCACAGTCAACTCTGAAATTTAAGAGGGAATTCTTGCACTGGATACATGTTGTGATTTGTTGATCTTGAGGTCTCTTTTCTAATTTCACGGAAATTAAATGTCTGTGAATAAATTGTCCAAGGTGGGAAATTTCTTATACTTGGATGATGATGCTATACCACAGTTATAAACATTTCATTATTTATTGAGCAATTATTATGTGGTACTCACTACTAAGCACTCTATATACATTATTTAATTTACACTCATGAGTTCTCAATGATGTAGATACCATTGTTATCCACATTTTATAGATGATGAAAATTAAACTTGTGGAGGTTAAATAACTTACGATTCACATGGTAAATGATGGAGTGCAATAATAACACAGGCTACTTGATTCTAAGAGACTCTATATTGAAATATTGATAGAGATTAAGAATTTTTTTTCACAAAATCATACAATGAATCCCATTCACCTTTTCATATTATCGTCTCTGGGCTAGTAGGGTTACATGGACTTGGAAGCTTAGGAAGTGTAACGGAATCAGAACAGGATTCAGGACGAAGTGACCGAGAATTAGTAGCTTAGTTCAGTTATGCAGTAAGCCTTAAGAAAAATGAGTCGTCATCCAATGGGTTTATTTTTTATGCTTCTTTTCATCATCACAGTGGCAGCATCAGAATTTGATCAGGGGTATGGGACCAAGGTGGTTACTGACAAACATGTTAGGACTCACATGTTAGGTCTTTCCATGTTAGGAAACTAATAACATTGTCTGGGTCTTCATCCTAATTCTACCATGTCCTAGCTGGTTATGATTTTTGCAAATCATTTCTTGCAGCATCTATTTCCTCATCTGCAGAATGGGGATGGTGATGTGTCTCCTTGTAGGGGTATTATCATGATAAAGGAGATAATTTCAGGTGCTTGGCATAATGTCAAGTGTATGGTAAGCATGCACAACGCATGATGGATGTTATCATCATTACTAATATTATTTTCATCATTGTTGTCATTTGCCTTGGAGTGCCCTCTGTGTGGTAAATGTCCTAGATATAACTTGGGAATCTATGGCAATTTCAGAAAATTCTAAAATAATTTGGGGAATTCCATATCCTCCCTGGGGACTTAACAACACTTTGCAGTGCTCTGCTGTGTGATACGACTTTGGTATCTTCACGTGCATTGTTTTGGTAAAGACATTGAAAGCATAGATGTCTTCATGGAGCAGATTGTTAAATACTTTGTAGTGTGGTTATTTATCCTATTTCGTTACACATCTCTTCCTGAAAATTTTTCTTGAAAGTGACCCGAGGCATGAGTTGGGATTTATTTTACATGAATTTCTGGAATTAGTGGGCAATAGTAAGCAGTGGTTTGAGAAATAGCAGTGACTCTCTGAATAATCATATATCCGATCTTTGCTTTGTGAAGGAGGACAGGAGACCTGGCAGGAATGGTGTACTGCGTACAACAGTGCACGATGCAGAGGAACAGCCCTCATACTCTATGTGCCAAAGCAAAACATCTTGCCATCCTTGCTGTGGGAATATAGACGTGGCTAAATCTTTTTAGGACAATAAAATGCTTACCGTTTGGGGGGCCAACTACTGTAAGCAAACATTGTTCTTTGAAGTGAAGAGCTGTGAGCAGCCAGCAGAAAGCAGCAATCGCTTCAATTCCTCAAAAAAGAAGATGGGAGGGAGTGTATGTGTGTCTGTGGGAGACCTCAATTTAGGACACAGACACTGATAACTTTATTAAATATTGATTTTTGAAAAATATATATATTCACTAAGCCATGAGCCAGAGAAGATCAGAGTTGGTGATAAAAATAATTATTAGTAGTAATTCAGTTTTATTGCAAACAAAATGAGTTGGCATAATCCATTATATAACTATATATAAAAATAACTCCCATGTATATCCCACTTGGAAAGCGGGTGCCGCTCTATTTTTTGTGACAACAAGGCCCACTTCAGAGTGGAATAATATTTGTTTGTTTTGTGGCTTCAGGGGCTGGCAAAGCCAGGATTTCTGGTCCTATAACAGACTTTCAAAGGCTATTAACCCAAGCTCCTGGATAAGGGTGCAGAATTTGTGGCAAGCAGCGCCTGAGAAAATATTCTGTGCAGTGAAACGGGAGAGGAAAGGGCCACTTGAACAAAGACCAGGCGTAAGCGGTGGCCTTGCTAACTGAACACAACATCTATTTGGCATCAAGAGTGTTTCAGACTCCGGGGAGCCTGAGACCCTTCAATGTCAGTCACCTCTGTAGAGCTTAATGAGGAGAAACTACTGATTCATGCAAGAACTCTTTCCGAAACTCAAAGATGCAAATGTAAGCATGGGGAGGGTCTGCTTCTAGTTAGAGAGCACCAACTTTGGACCGAGTTATCTTGAGAATGATGAGCTTCTTGTCACTACAAGTATTCAGGCAGAGGCGGGACAAGCACCTCTCAGGGGATATGCTGTGGGCAGGGTATTGAACTAGATCAGACATCCCTGAAGCATTTAGAATTCTATAAGCTGTGGGCTCAAATCTTTGTATTCTGTGTGCTTTTAGGAATATAATGAGAACAATACTCGTGTTTTTGTTGTTGATGATAATGATGCTAGCTAGCATTTACTGAAATTGAATATATTCCTGGCACTGTGACACATGTTCGGCAATACAAGCATATAATCCTTCACACTATTTTAAGATGCTGATATTTCCATTTTATGGATAAGGAAACTGAGGCTTAGAATGGTAAGACTTGGTTTCTGCCCTTAAATATTCCAGAGTGAGATAGGACTTATAAATGAAAATAGTTACTGAAAAACTTAAGTACTTTCTGACACACGACTGAGTGAGAATTGTTGCAAGGGAGTACAAATGATACGCACGCCAGTTGTCCACCAGCCAGACACATGGCTGAGGGGCCGAGAAGAAGCTTTATGGTGGAGGTGGGAATGCGTTACTTAAGAGGATGTTCTATTTGGTCAAGTAAGTGGTAGGTTTATGCTTAGTTTGAAATAAAACCTGAAAAAAACGAATGTGCTGGCTGGAATTTTACTGTGGTGTCAATAACTTCCCATGCTACAGCTATCAAATTGGCTTTATGCTTTGGATAAATATCTTTCCCATTTTATTTGGCTTTAAACCTGAGTTACAGGAGACACAAATCACTATAAGCAGGAATACCCAAATTAAATGAGAGTTCAGCCTTGAGTCTAGCTGCTTCAGTGTTCTTAATCCACACATTTTAAAATCCTTTTAGATTACGTTGGTGGGATTCTAAGTAAATCCAGATAAAGAAAATAAATATTTCTTGTACCTTTCTGAACTCTTAACCTTGCTCAACTCTTCTGTGAGATAGCAGATACTGACTAAATTTTGAAATCAACTGAAACTTGTGTATGCACATGTGCTTGTGTGTAGAGACAGGCTTTCCCTGGCTTTTTGTGAGAGAATGTGAATTGTGAGATGGAAGATGTGGATTTTGGTGGAGCCTCTGCTACTGTGACCTGCTTAACCTTAACATTCCCATCTGTGAAATGTGGCCTTTGTACAAGGCGTTATGATGGACTCATTCACTTATAGGATCCCTTGATTCTGTGTTTTTTACATAAGAAAAAAAGTAGAAGAAACGTAACGTCATCCTTGAGTACAATCCAGTTTCTACAATATTACTTTCTAGAGCAATTTTAGAAGTCATGTCAAGTATTCATTTAAGGGAGGAACGTTTCTAGTGCAAATTAAACCAAATAACCAGTCGCTGGCATCTTCCAGGAGAAGGAAGTTTAGATAACCTCAATTAAAAACAAATATCACTATAAATTGGTTTTTCCGCTTCTTGAACTTCATATAAATGCTCGTTCTCTACGTGCTCTTTTGTGCCTGACTCCTTTTGCTCAACACAGTATCTTTGAAGTTTATCCACGTCATTGCATGTATCAGCAATTAAGATTTTGCATTTTGCTGTATATAAACTATACCTCAGTTAAAAAAAGGAATGGGGAAACATGATTTCGAAGGGAATAAGCCAACAAATAGGTGGTATTTCCAAAATAATCACCTCCTGGGTCTTGGTACAGACTGAGATTAGGAGATATTATACTATGGGATAGGAGAGATTAGTTGGGGAAAATTTTTTCTACATTGGCCGATCACTCTTCTTTATGTTGGGCCCTTCCTTTCGCATAATCAGAAATGAAGGAAAACTATTTTAGGTTTGTAATATATCAGTTTTCCCCATTGTGAGCCCACTTAGGACCATGATAAACACCCCGTCTTTTGCAATATGGTGATGGCACTTCTCACCACCGATAACAAGGCCTTTGTGTGAATCTGCTCTTCTAGCATAAGGTGGGGATATGACTGGCCACAAGCATGAAGTCCAGGCATTTCAAGCTGTTAAGAGCCAGACCCTGGTTCAGATCGATGTGCTTTCACTCTACTGATTGTGGGTGGCTTACGAGGAACCAGACAGCTCACCGTCATGGCACCCGAAAGCTAAATATAAGGTCGTAGGTTTTTCAGAGTAGTAATTTATTCAAGTCAGCTAACATTTACATAGTAGTTATTGCATGCCTATATGGTTTTTTTGGTGGAAATAAATCATGGTGTGATCTTTTAAACTCTCTGCTTATTGTTCTCTTATTCCCTATTGTCACTGTTTGTATGAGCACCATTTGATCTATCATAGACTTAGAGATACTAATCTTCTCTCTGAAAAGAGAGAGCGTCTCCAATTTTCACTTTATTCCTGACAGGCTCTTTCTCTGGGATATCCTCACTCATTCACTTACTCACTCATTAAGTAAATATTCTATTCTTGGTGATAGGATATATCACAAAATGAAAATAAAATATCCTGTCTTCTTTTCCACAACTATACCTGCTACCCATTGTTTAAGAGTCTGCTTAATTCTCATCTCCTTCAGAAATCCTTCCCTCTTCTGAGCTTCTGCAGGCTTATTTTGAGCATTGTCCTTAGATACTGCTTGCTTACACCTGACTTGTTACTTTTCCTATACAAGCTTAGATTGTTATCTAATTCTTGGTATGGTGATATTTCCATCTCTCAGCAGTGTCAATATTTCCAAGGGTTCATGAGTTATATATTGCTGGACTCCTGACCATTTCTGCCTCAATACATTGTGCATAGTTG
The DNA here is from genome assembly GCA_031878705.1 of Tapirus indicus. Lineage (NCBI taxonomy): Eukaryota > Metazoa > Chordata > Mammalia > Perissodactyla > Tapiridae > Tapirus > Tapirus indicus. Next base: position 18,454,239 of record CM062923.1, on the reverse strand, counting down.
GTATCAAGTGGACGAGGGAAAGGACATTTGCTCTCTAGCAATTGTGTGAAGGAGTAGACCTTGATGTCCAGATGTATCCTAGGTTTCAGGCTGAGCTCCAACATCTCTTAAAAAATGGAAGTCATTCTAATGTAATTCCATTTAAAGCAGTCCATTAGATTTGAACCTGAAGATGCCTCAGCACTACCTTGGAACTTGGCATATTTTTGTCACTCAAAAATGTTAATTGTGTGACTTTACCATGAAGATCCCATGGGTGCTGCATGTGTAAGAACTAGACGTGTACTACAGGACCTCTGAAGCACTCACGGGTGCAGGAGGGCAGCTGGGGAGCTCCTTATTGGAGGAGGAGCTTTCAAACAGACAATAGAGAGCACTGGAGTCTGGAGTGGAGTCTGTGGAGCAGTGGGGTCTGGCTGGAGAGAATGTCACAAGCATGGTCTTTTCCTCAGTCTTATTTTCTTTCTCCCTAAATGCAACCCCTAAAGGAAGAGTATGGTTTGGCAGAAATGACATGAACAATTGCTCTCTGGATAAGTATATGTAGTGTCAGAGGGTTGAGGAGAACTCATGAATTTTGAAAGTTGCCTTGGTTCCTCAGTTCTACCCAATTTTCCCTCAATCAACAGCCCTTAATAGATCGTATGCCGTCATCCTTCTACTTAGAGCAGGTCAACTTTGGGAGGGGCTGCCCCAGGAGTGTGAGCTTATTGTGAATACAAGCATTCAAGAAGAGGCTGTATAAGCACCTCTCAGGGGATATGCTGTGGGTGGGGCACGGAGTTAGACCCCGACACCTCCTTTCTATCCTTCAATATACACACATGTTCTCTAGATGTGTGAGAAGCACTGTGTTGCAAGGGGAAGGAAAGGCTGTGATGAGGGGCTGCAGGTGGTCTTCTCGAGCCACATCAATGTGCAGTGGAAATCCTGGGGTGAGCTACCCAAGGATAATGGGTGTACCCAAGTGCAACGCTGACTTGCAGCCTTGAGTACTTCCACTTAACACTTTCATCTCCATTTTCTTTTTCCACGAAGTGACTCAAACAGCTTATCCCGTACATATCCCACAGGCATCTGTGAGGTCAAATGTGTTAATGGTTGTAAAGTGCTTTGACCTCTCCTGGAAAGTACTGCAAGAGCACAAAATACTATTATTATCATTTCACGGACATTTTGCAGTTCCCACTGGTTAGTTTCATTCTCCCCTTTAATCTTGAATGCATTAAAATGGCTAAATAAAAAGTATTTTGAGTAAATAAAGATACCCATGATTTTTAAAAGTTCTTCATTATATATTTTGATATGCATCATCACCTTCTCCTGACTTTCCACATAAACTGCTATGGCTAAACAGCCCTGTAATGATATTGCTACTTGGCTATAATTTAGAACGCTATAAAGATTATTTAGCACAAAGAAGTATTTCCAGTTAAAATTTAGCAACTCCTTTCAAATAGATTTACATTAAATCTTAGACTGAATTTTAGAAACATTGAGCAGAGCAAAAATAAAATCTAGTTCATGTTCTCATAAAATATCTGCTCCTCCACTGGCTCTTTACCCTCTGTTTTTCTTCATGGCAGATTGCCTCTCTAGTTAGAATCAACCTATTTTTTTCTTTCTTTTCCTTTCTCTTCTTCCCTCTCTCCCTTTCTCCCTCCCCACATCCCTTCCTTCTTGCCTTCCAAAAAAACAAAAATTGAGCAAAGCACTTCTTTAGTGTCTGGCATATTGTCAATCCTAGGTAAATATTCAGTGTCGTCATTGTTGTTCTATACCAGACACTGTTCAAGTTCTTGAGAAGACAAAGGAGATTTAGTTCCTACCATTAAGAATTACGCAGTCTGGAGAAATAGAGACATAGAAACATAAGCACATAAATAACAGTATGTTATAGAGCTAACACAGGGAATATAAAAAATGTTGTGAAACTTAATAATTCTTATTATTAGGGAGCCAGTAAGCCATAACAGTTAATTGCATGGATTTTGGAGTCAGACTACTGGGATAAAATGTTGGTCTTTCCTCTTACTTTCTATGTGAACTTAAACAAGTTAACAATCCCTTTGTGCTTCATTTTCTCTTCTGTAAAAAGAGGGTAATAATGCTGTCCTTATATGGTTGTTTTAAGTCTTAAAAGAATTAATATATGTATAGAACATAGGCGTGTACCTGGAATGTAAAAAACTTTCAATAAATATTTGCTATTATTTTTACTGGGGATAGGAAAAGATCACAGACACACACACACACACACACACACACACACACACACACACACCCACTTCTTCACTTGGACTTCTTTTCTTGTCACATTATCATTCTATTTCTTCTGTGTCTCTCAGCTGAATTTTGTGAATGGGTTTTTACGTTTTCTTTTCTAGGCCCTCCTTTTATCCCTTTAATCCCATATTTTCAGTAATTCCGTAGGCATAGTATTTAATCAAAGTACTCGGATCCCTCTGAATTCTGGTAGTTGTATAGGGCATAGATTGCAGGCGAGCTTAGACACCGGTGACTGGAGACCAACCCAAGGACTCCTGATGCTTCTTGCTTCTCAGTCACATCATTTACCCTGAGAATGGAATGTCCCATTCTCACGTCAACCCATTCCATTTGGGCTTTCATTCCCATCCCTGTACCTAACAAGCTCACCAACTACCTTCATCTTGCCAAATCCAGTGTCCAATTTCCCATTTTTCTCCTATTTCCACCCTCTGTCCTTGGTCAACCTGAAAGGCCAAGTTTTAGGTAAGGTGGAGAGGTTTCTTTTTGACATCTTCCCCCTTGCCATCATGTGCCCTTCTTGGGTTCGTTTCAAACCTTTTAGTAGCAGCAGCTGTCTCTCCTCCATCCTCATCCCATTGCTGGTACTATTATTGGAAACTGCTAGACATTGAGGAAAGACTCCAATAAACCTATGCATATTGATTTAGTGCACTGAACTTTCCAGGGCACTTGGAATTTAAAAGAAAAGTCCAGAGAGACAATCCATAACACAAGGTGATACATCCGCAATGCTAAAATTTCAGGATCTGAACTAGGCATTAGGAGAAATTTCTGAGCATGGAGAGTCTCCTGTGTTCCTAAAAGCAGACCCTACGAACCACCAACTGGCCTAGTGCTAAGAAAATCCAGTCTCCTTTAAACCCCTACTAACCTAGCTGGAGATTGTCTCCACTTTGAGTTTACCTATTCAGATTGAATAAGATAGGAAATTCAAGGGACTAGAAGGCTAGCCAGTAGAAGACATGCACAGAGGTGATGGGGGAAGAATAGGAACTATCACTTGTTCCTTCACTCCAGTATCTCTTTCTGATTGTTTGTTATTGGTCTTATCTCCTAAATGTCAAATTCTTCTTGAAAAGTCTTAAGCATGGATCAATAAACAATTTGCTATCCGTTACTTCTCATTAATCTAAGAAAATATTATGAACAATTAGAGATTTTGAAGTGAGGAAACACTTAGCATCGGCATAAATATTGTCCAAGAAGAAATAAGCTTACAACTGATTTTATTCACAAAGTTAACTGGTAGACTCAAAATAAAGTGTGTTTAAAATATCATATATTGCATATTAAGACATCAGAATTAATCAAATTAAACTTGCATAATGATGAGTAAGATATGTGTGTGTGTCTCAGCATGACACAAAGTTTTCTGAGGTAGTTTATACTGACAGTCATCATAGGCAGCACCAAGTTTCATTAGAGCAGAGGTATAACTCACAGATACAAATCAGTTGCTGGAATAGTCAAAGCCCACTGCATATCCATTGTGGTATGGTTACAACAGCCTTTTAGATTCTGGCATATTCTGAAAAGAAAATTATCATGACATGGTGCTACTGCCAATTATATGAATATGAGTGACAGTCAAAGCAACCAAGTATCAAGTCAAGCTCATGACTTCCTTTAGATTGACCATTTTTGAACTCTAGGAGGTTGATTTCACAATAGGATTTTCTTGTTTCCCACACTCAGCCTGGGCAAAGCTGCATTATCCTTACTTTAATTTTGTCATCATATGGCCACAGGGCCTATTTTACCCTACATACAATGGACTTTATTTCTGACTTGGTAACTACAAGGAGGCAGAGAATTGTTGATGAACCATCTCCCACAGTGTTGTAAGGAATTTCCTTGTGACTCACTAACCTTTGAGACCTATATGCCCTGAAAGATGTTAAATTAGACTGCTCTGATATGCCTTCCTTACTTTATATCAACACAACTCCTCAGTCATTCCGTTCTCCCAAGTGCTGGCAGGATCACATTTTCTGGGATTTCACTTGTGCTTGCTGTCCCTCTATGCCAAGCGTTCATCTTGTGGAGAGAACTTCATTCCTTGGGGTGTCATTACAACTCATCAGCAAATCCCATTAGCTATACCTATAAAATATATGCACAGACTGACCACCTTTCACCATCTGTGTCACTACCACCTACACCAAACCACCATCATCTCTGGCTTGGCATATTGCAATAAGCTCCTAAACAACCTTCCTCTTAGATACTTGCTTCTTTGCCCCTTAGCACATGGACTTCCTCATTTTCCTTACAGTTGTGCCTCAGGCCATTTCAGGGATTCCCTCTGACAAATGAGCTACTACATCAGGCTTCCTAATTGGACCTTCATCTTCCCAGGAGTTCAAGTTTAATATTTGTGTGAGTCATGTTTAATAATTCTGTTATTCCAGCTTTTAAAAATGCTCACCTAGAAATAAACTTTTCTTTCTGGGAAGCTTTGGAAATTATGGTAGAAAATTGGGGAGAAGAAATAACCTCTAGTGTCATTGTACATAATAAGGGCATTACCTAAGCCATTTATTTCAAAACTTTTCTTTAGCAGATGAAACTGTGACCTAGAGAAGTGAAACAGTTTTCCTGTTGTCACACAGGAAGTCATATTTGGAGGTAGAACTCAAATAGAGTTTTTCCCTTTACTGTCCTATCCTTAGAATCAATTCCTGGGACCATCTGTCTGTGGTCTCTTTGCATGGGAGGGCGGGGAGAGGTGGCTCTCCTGTATACAGGCATTGTTCTTTTAAGGGACAAAATAGGATGAGATCCATGCTCTTTTCTATGAATCATCCTCTAGCGCCTCCAGTTTCCTCATTCTCTATTTTGTCTTGGAACCATTAGTCATTCCTCTCTTGTCTCTGGTTGTTCTGTGTACCACTTAATTCACTTCTGACTTGTCCAAATTGCACACACTCTTATGAGTTCTGACCTCATAATGGAATTTACTGTAACACGGTAATTGAATACCTACTACGTGCTACATAACCGTTCTCTTTAATTGAATAGACAGAGTTTGAATTAACAATTGTGTTCACGGAGACACATATTTCTATACTGAAACATTTTCTTCCTGCCAAAGCCAAATGTTAAATACATTCATTCTCAGCTGAAGTTTTAGAAAGCAAAATTGCATGGTTTGAGAGTGAAAAATCAAAGTATCATTTTAGGATATGTCAGGTACAATTCTAAATCTGTGTGCAAGAGTTGGAGATTTGCTAAGGACAGATCCAAGCTGGTATTAAAATTAGCATTCCTGTAGAATAGAGAGGAGCAGGCAATGCTAGCTTAGCTATGCCTCAGGGGGCTGCATAGGCTGGCTTGTTCACCTGACTTTTGTGTTTATCTGAATATTTAGCCAGGCTTTGCCAGCATAGGGTTATCTACTAGCTCAGCTACCTCTCTGCATCCATAAGCATATGTGAGTTTGAATGCACTAGGCATTTTTCACTTCATAGTTTTGGAGAGCTGATTAGATTCTGACAATATGCACAAAAAATCAGAAGTCACACCCTATTTTCACAATGACATCTGACAGACCCTTTCAGGAGACATATTTCTCTTTTAGTGCTTTCTTTTACTTGGTGATCACGTGACTCAGTGATTGTTTATCCTTGTACTGAAATTTCTAAAGGAGGCATCATTAAGCACTTTGTTTCAAGACAATACTAACTGTCACATGAGACCACCACGCTTCCGGTGGCCTTACCTCACTTGCTGCTGAGCCTGTTATTATAACATCGTCACAGACATAATGCCTTTTTGTGCGAAAGAGAAAAAAATCAGCACAAAAAGGAATCTCTCATTATGGTTTCAAAGGAGTGGATTTTCAGCATCTAAGAAATGTATGAAATAGAAATAGATGAAAGGAGACATAATCAGAAATGAAATATCCTCGTGATTAATCAAAGACAAATCCATCATTGAAAAATGACTCAATGTTTAAAGTTTTTCTCTATTCCTTCACATCAGAATTCTGCAAAACTTTGAACTCTCAATATTGGAAATGGAACTACAGAAAATTTTCATTCCATAATTTTTTTTAACAAAGTGGAATATTGTACTTAAAAGCGTAAAATAATTGCTTCTTCTTGCCTAACAGATGAAAACCTAAGCTCCTGGGCCTTGATGCAGAGGCCCTTCACAGCTGGAGTTCCCTAACCTAGCCAACCTCATCTCCCTAAATTATTAGCAGGGACCATCTGTTCCAGTCATCCTCATTGCAAGCTTCTTCCTCCATCCTAAATACCTTCTTTGTGCCTCACTTTCTCTCTGAGCATCTTGATCATCAAGAAACTATTGAAGTCTATAAACTACTGTCAGCTACTTCTCAATGCTTGGGTACAGAAATGGATCTTAAACAAAATTTAGTCTCTGTCTTCAAGGAAACTTTCCTTCCTGCCCAAGTTCAGGTTTGCCTCTACCTTCCCTAAGCTGTAGTAGCTCCCATCAACTCCCATCGGTCCCATCCAGCCCACTGTAGCATTATAGGCCATTTTGAAGTGGTAATAGATCATAAATTCCTCAATAACTCTAAACATAGCTTATACTTCATTTCCGTCCCCCAGAATGCCTAAGAAAATGTGAAGTGCAAGGCTAAGTCAATGTTTCATGATTTGATATTTTCCGAGAGAAGTCTACATTGTGTATGAAAAAGGACATATTCTTATCTTTAGGCATGACCAGATGAGGTTCAGGTAATTATTGTTGGCAAGAGTTTTCTTAATGAAAATGTCAAGTGGCCTGGAGAACTATATTCCACATTCAGCATCTCTTGAGTGGCTTTCCTCACCCATAATTAGCATTTATATTCTGGATACTTCTTTCACATCTGTAAAAATCCTAAAACATTTTCTTTATGTGGACTACCCAAAAACACCTGCAATGAGAGGTGTAATAGTAGGAATCTGCAGTCCCAGTGTATATGAGCATTAGGCAAAGCATTTGCCAGAAACATAAAACAAAAGTAATGGTGTTGCCTAAAATAGATCTTATATGCTATCATTATGAAACATTACCTTTGTAACACTTTACAGTATGTGATACACTACACATTTCTCATTTTGTTCTATTTTTATTTATTTTATTTCATCTTATTTCATCCTTATATCTAGATTTTCATCCATGATCAAAGATGAAGGAACTGAGGCTTAGAGGTTGTGGTGGTTGTGAGCTATCCCAGATGAAGAGAAGACATCTGGGGCAGAAACTCAATTAAAGTTGCTGATCTTTCTACTACAGTACTTCCTCTCTCATATTTCCATAATACAAATCTTGGAGGGCTTTATTTTTATAGGAGAGAGCAAAGCTGAGAATTCTTCTTTAAACTAGTTTTCTCAGATAGTCCTAATCCACGAGACCAATATTTGCAGACTTCGTTTTAGTATATGATTCTCTTTCAACTCATATCACTGTAACTTATGTACTATGTACCTACAAAACAGAGGAACAACACATTTTTGCTAAGTAAGCAAATGAGAGAGCATGTAAGCTAAGTAAATGTTGTATTGAGGCAGGGAAATAAGTGAATCTATAAGCTTTGGGCTGGCATATTTCCCTTCATAAAGAATTTGTTTCAAAAACTTGGAGGAAAAAGGCCCCCATCTTTCACATCATGTGGATACTATTACTCTGTACTCTTCAATAGGTTATTAGTCTGGGGTGACATGAATTCTATCACAAAGTGTTTAATTTTTAGAGTCATCTTGAGCCTCCGCTAGAGACTGTCATTTTAACAATGTTAAGAATATGAAAAATTATTATTCCTGTCAAATGTCAGTTTTCTCTTTTATAGACAGTTGGGGCAGATCGCTAGTTTGATGATCTCAGCAAACCATATCTTCTGATATCCATGCCCTGTGCGGCCCCCTCCCTTGATCTTGACTGTGACATGCTTTAATGATGAAAATATGGCAACAATCATGCTATGCCCATTTCAGGCCTAAGACTTGAGACCTGGATACTCTCATTTTTGTGCTTGGGGAAATCCAGTGTCCATGAAAGGCATTCGACTACCCTGAGACCACTGTGCAATGAGAAGCCAGAGCTAGCCATGCGGAGAGGCTGTGTGGAGAACTGACCCCCAGCCTGCAAGCCCAGTTGAACTTCCAGCTGACAGTCCACATCAGTTTGCTGGCTCTGTGTGTGAGGTCATCTAAAAGGTGAGGTCTTCATCCTTAGTGAAGACCCTGAGTCTTGGGCCAGCCCTGGTGGCCTAGTGGTTAAGTTCGGTGCACTCTGCTTTGGTGGTCGGGGTCTGGTTCTCTGGCGCAGATCTACACGACTCATCTCAGTGGCCATGCTATGGCGGCAGCTCCCATACAAAATAGAGGAAGACTGTCAACAGATGTTAGCTCAGGGCGAATCTTCCTCAGCAAAAAAAAAAAACACAAAAAAAAAACCAAAAGAAGAAGACACTCAGGCTGATGCCCCATCAAACAGAGATGGGCTGCCCTTGCTGAGCTCTGCCCAAATTGTAGAATTGTAGCAAATGAATAAAATTGTTGCTGTTAAGATCTACTAAGGTTTTGGGATAGTTTTTTGTGCAGCAACATATAACCAAAACGACAGATAACAAGGAAATTGAGAGCCATCAAAAGAAGCAGAATAGATAACCCTGCTTTGAAAAAAATATGCGTGAAAGAAAAAAGCTCTTGTCATCCACTATACTAGATTCCTGGACTGTTCCTCCTGTCTATCCTCTTAAGCTTCTCTGTACAGTGTCTCCTTCATTCTTCTCCCAGCTCCCCAACTACTTGCACTCCCTCGTCTTTCCCTGGTGTCATTAGCACATCTGGTTACATAGAACAAGATATATATTATTAAAACACGCAAAATAATAAAAAATACCAAAGCAACAGCAACCAAAAACTGGTACAAAATTTTTATATACAAACAGGCAAGGGGGACAATTTCCAATTAATTCCACTAATTGTTGCCAGCATTTAAGAATAAGATTTGTTTCTATTTTATTGACTGTTTTTGTCATCCTACTAATTAGTCTTATCTAAAGCCACCATATTTTAAATGAAACCCATTTGATCTGTATTTACTATCTACACCAGCTGTAGTTCTAGTCCTTTAGCTCATATTCATGAAAGGATTTTAAAGTCTGTATTAATTAATGAAGTTGGCACCCAGAGCTACAAATCATGGCAATTTTTACTTTTCTCTCCATAGTCTATTTTGCTTTCTAATGTTTTCCTTTAGCTACTAAACAAACTTTCCAGCTTCCCAGAATTACTTTCAGCCTTTCCCATAAAACTCATTACCATGAACTCCAACCAGTGGCTTGCAATTTCATAGATTTATGGTAAAATGCACAAGAAAATGTTCAAGGTCCCATCAACCTAATGTTACCATTATGGTTGTTACAAAGTGTTTATGAATCAATATTTTAATGGTTTTATCATAATATAAATAGTCCTGTATTACTCATTTATTTTTATTCTTTGCTAAAAATCTTTTCCTTTCACCTTTTCCCAAATAACAAAAATCAATTAAAAGTTGAATTTAACGTGTTTGTAATTATGTACTTAATGCAAACATGCGCAAGAGACACCAATCTAAACATTCTCTTATATATTGTTAGGCATGTTATATATACATATATACACACACATAATAAAAATAATTATTTTTATTAAATAAATAAAAATAAATAAGAACAATAAATCCTATTTGCATTTGTTTCTCAGTTTAAGAAAAGAAATCATTCTGGTGTGGTGAGAGGGGGAACTCACTTTAAATCAAAAGAATTGTGTTTATATCTGCCACTTAATTGTACCTCTTAATCTTTCTCAGCCTCAGTTTCTTTGTCTATAAGATGCAGATAATAATTCCCTACCCCATGGAATTCTTCTGACCCTCAAATGAAACCACAGGTGTGAAAGTGCTCAGCACAGCCATCTTGGACAGAATAGTCATTCAGAAAACGTTTGTTATCTGGATCTGAATGGTTTTGAATACTGGCATTTATTGAGTTAATAAGGAGGATACTCTCTAGTAAATATCGATACTACTGCAAACATTTGGCTATTCCATTGGTTCCTGGATAATTGTACTGCACTTTACTTCTGTGTGTCATCTGAATGATAAAATAATCTCTCCTTTTCAGATGTATGAGCCTACAGGTGCAGGTTATCTGGATACACTGAGAATGGTAAGAGCATACAGGGTAGTTTTCATACCCAATATAGCTCCCTGATATGGTGAATTACTCAGATGATGGATGCAATTATTTACATCCAATTTAACAAAAAGTGGGTGATTGTTACTCATGCTGGGCACTTGCAATACAAAGCTGACTCAGACACACAACTTTTTTCCTAGAAGGTCTCAGAACCTATTCAGGGAGACAAGTACACACCCACTTGACCATGAAATACGATAAGGGTTAAGTGTAAAGAAAAGAAAATTCTATGGGTCATAAAAAGTGGTAGCTGATTGTAAGAAGATCTGGAAAGGTTTCAGGGAAGACACAAACTATTAATAGAGACTTCAACGATGAAATAATTCAGACATTACCTCTCTTGGGACTGTGCTGGGTATTTTAGGTTGTCCTCCAGACCTACGCTCTCCCTTCTCTCGTCTGTTCTGTGTTGAGCATTTCTGACTGGAAAAGACTTCATCAAATGGCTCCCTTGGCCTCTGGCTTTAGGTTGGCTTTGACCAACAAGGGGCACTGGCAGGAGATGGGGGGAAGGTGAAGGTGAAGTCAGGAGTATTTATCCTCCTGGTTTTTCCCCCTGCAGGCTTGTGGTGGGTTGTCTGCACCCTCAGATTTAGTCTCAGATCTCTGCTCCTGACAAGCAGCCCTCCTGCTTCCAGACTCCCGTTATTTCTTCCTCCGATCCCCTACAGTCTGGGATATTTGTATTATCCCCTATTATTTCTTAACACTCTGCATACACCCTTATAAATAAACCCTTTAGTAAACTTGATTCAGATTATCCTAGTTTTGCTTTACTTTCTAGTTCCTGATGAGAGACCTTGATTAATATACATTCTTTCACAAAATTTTGTTGGCTTTTACCTATGAGAGATTGATTTCCCAAGGCACCACGCTATTTCCATATTCCTATTTGGCTCATGCTGCCTCACTGCTGGTGGCACCTGCCCATTCTTATCAGGCTTATTTCCATTCATTCTTCAAGACTCTTAGTTCAAGAAGTCATCTTTGGGTTCCTATTGCGGATTCAGTTTCCTTCCTTTGACTTCACATAACATCATTCACATACACCAGTCACAGCCTTTGCCACAGTAGGAGATATGTGTGTGTATGTAGGTGTGTGTATGTATATACATATACATATTTTTAACCAGTTTCTCCCATTAAAATGCAAGTTCCTGGGCCGGCCCAGTGGCTCAGTGGTTTAGTTTATAATTGTACTGCACTTTACTTCTGTGTGTCATCTGAATGATAAAATAATCGGGGTTCGCCGGTTTGGATCCCAGGTGCCTACCGACACACTGCTTGTCAGCCATACTGTGGCGGTGTCCCATATAAAGTAGAGGAAGATGGCCATGGAAGTTAGCCCAGGGCCAGTCTTCCTTAGCAAAAAGAGGAGGATTAGCAACGGATGTTAGCTCAGGGCTGGTCTTCCTCACACACACACACACACAAAAATGCAAGTTCCTCAAGGGTAGAAAGCCCATCTTTTCCATCTTCTTATAATAGTCATTCCCATAGTTCTCATAATGCAGCTTATTATATTGTTCATTTATTTAATGGAATGATTTAGTGTTTTATTCAGTAATCAGTAAGAATCTTAGTTTGCTTTGTTCGTTTGATAAAACAGTGTTGGAGTTGATATGTGAAAGTTCAAATCAGAAGACTGATTGTTTTAGGTGAAAACTTTGTTCTGAGTTAAACTAGCCTGGTAAGTGTTCTCTACATTTTTATTAGTTTGACGACGCAAATTTCATGATGCAGATGAGAGTGTTTAACTCTGTGCTATTATGTGTCAGATATCTCTGTTTTCCTTCATAGTCCTTCTTCCTCTAAACTAAAGTGTTAACATGCTGTATTTTTTTCTAGTAGGATTAACATGACAGATATATGTCATTCATATACATAGTATACTTCATGGACTGTAGCATGAATGAGTGAGTATGGATTTTGCAAAATTTCATACTTTCTCCTACTCAATAAAGCACGTCACCATTGAACTGAAAGAGAGTGACATCATAGAACTGAACTAGCCTCAGCCCTGTTCTAGGTCATTTTACAAAGAAAATCAAAGACAGAGTTTCATACTATAGCTAAATTTTTTTTTAATTTTGTTTGTTTTATTTTTGGAAAAATGTGATTTTATTGTGCAAATGTGTAAGCCCTTTCTAGTTCCTTAGAGGTTGGTTTTTCTATTTACCTTTAACCTATCTTTAACATCATGAAACGAGATGAAATGGCAAGCCATTTCTGTTTCTTCATTGAAGATATTACTAAGCAGGAAATGAGAAAGAAGTTGCAAGATATCACTCTTTTCTTAATTTCCATTCCTTGCTCTCCTTCCCTGCCTCCATGGAGGAAGAAACTGAGAGAAGAGAGACTGAGCACTTAGAGTGGCTTGAGTGGAAAACTTTAACTATTCAAAGAGCTAATAGTCATTGATTCTAGGACTTCCTTGGATTCTACTTCAAAATTACCCCAGAAATGTTGCCGCCGTAGTTCCTTATTCTCTGTCTCTATCTCTGTGTTGGGTTTTAAGAGAGCCAAATGACATGGTTTCTAAGCCCAGGATCTTTTGTAGTAAAACCACAGGTGAAAATGTCATCAATTTCTTGTTGCCTTGTTTTCAGGAACAAACTAGTTTGATGTTATTTCTTCTTCGATTTTTCCAGGACATCACATTCAATTCTCAACTGTCCTGTTTTTGAAGAAAGATAAGACTTTGGTTTTGATTGAATTTTCCTTGAGATCAGTTATTGCCAAGTACAGTTTATTCAAGGACTAACGTGGCGTCAGCTCTGAATTCTCTGAGGTCATGCTCAAGTTCATCTCTGAATTAGAGAATTTTTTTTTTAAAGTATGAATCTTGAGTTATATTTGTTTCCTATGCAAGGGGAGAGAGGAAAAGTAAGAGGTGAAATGGGAAGATTACTCTTTCTCCATTTTGGTATTTAATGCTTTTTCCTTAAATTTACACAAATGTTGGTGCAAACCTATTAAAATATACACTTGTTAAGCATTCTGTTTTGTTTGTTTCTTAATTTTTGTTATTTATATGTTACCAATTTCCGCAGTTTATTTAGAATAAATGTTTGGAATATGAGATTCTTAGAGGGAAATATATTTTTCCTTCATTTGAGGATAGATGAGTCAAGAAGAAAATGTGGTTTGGTATCAAACAAAGAGGAAGATGACACCTCACCTTTAGTGTCTCATAGTGCTATGGATGAGAATTCCATATACTTTGCTTTCTTGGAGAGCAATCCATGTGGACAAATGCTGGAAAGAGAGGAGCTACATATGCCCTACTTATACCAGAGATTAGCTAGCTATTGTTCACCTATGTTGATGACACAACTTTGTAGGTGGCACAGCTGTGCAGATGGAACACCTATGTTAATGGCAAACCTATGGAGATGGCACACACTTGTGTGGATGGTACAACAGAATGGATGGTACATTCTTGTTCATGTAGGATTATAGGAGATGTATGTACAGAAAGAAGTTTTATGTGGATGACACATGAGGGGATACTGATGTCTGAGCTTTGGTTGGCCAATTGGTCCATGCTTTCCTAAAATGTACAGCATGTACATTTCCTAAAATGTACACTGTTTAGGATTCTTAAACTTTGCAAAAGATTTCTTCTGCTGTTACCTCTCCCGCCCCCCTCTCCTGAAAATTGTTCAGATCTTAGAGTGAGAAGTCATGATCAAAATCATATGCAAAAAATTGAAAGATTAAAACAAACCATCTTAATATCAAATTTCTGCTCAGAAATCTTCAATATTACCTACATATTTGGTTGCATGAGGTCTAACATTTTTAACATAGAATTCAAGGCCCCCACACCTGGTTTTGTCACCTCACTCCAACTGTATCTCCTTCATCATCCTCATAGGCACCAAGCAATTCTGTCAGGCGTGGTCTTTACGTCATCATACATACTATGACCATCTCTGACTCACTTGATATCCTATCTCAGGTGGTCCTCCTTATTGAGTTTTAATTTTCCTATCTCTCCAATATCTGTTCATCCATCTACTCTAGCTGGGAAATTCTCTCATTTAAGGAGATTTCACTGGACATCTCAAGATCCAATGATTTTTTCACTTCTCTAAACTTCTACTGAATGTATTTTTTGATGTGGAATGTTTCTGTTCCAAATGACTCACTGTCGCTTCATGAGTGTGATTCTCTTCTCTCCCACTGAACAGTGATCATTCACTCTTCTGCTTGCCCCAGCGGTTGACTTTGTTGGTTATAGAGACAATGTCTTCTATTTTTCTACCCCCCGACTTCAAGAGATGAATGCCTGTGACTGGCTGGGCTGAGATGAGTGCCTTCTCCTGCACCTCCTTTCCAAGGTCCTCCTGCCAGGACTTTGGTCTTCCCAAACTCTAGGTCTTTAGTCTGTGAGTTTCCTGAAAGCCAGGTCTTTTTTTCTTCCCTTTTCAGTCTCTCAAACCGTGAGTTCTCTGTAGAACAATCTGGGTCTTCTGCTCCTCTGTTTGAACACCTCATGAAGCCATCCACGCCTACATCAACTCCTCTTGGTTTCTGTTTCTAAAATTCTACAGCATTTAAGAGTTTAAATCTCACACTGTCATCAGAACCGTGGAGCAGATTGTGACAGCATGAATGGGAAGTGTGTGTGTGGGTGGCAGTGGTTGTTGAGGTACGGAGGTCATCTGGTATACTGCCTCTTTTAAGAACTAGAAAAAGCACTGTAGCTGCTCAGTCAGTGTGTATTGATGAATCATTTAAAGAATGATAATTCTATTGTTCTGATTATCTTCTGTCTCCTTCCTCCTACAGGCTGTTCCCAACTATTCAATGATTCAACTTTCAAATTTTTTGTCATGTTTCCGAGTCACTTCTTACCTATTTCCTTAGTTTTTTATGTCCATAAAAGTCCTGCTTCAACCTTAACATTTTATACCTTGTGCATGCCTTGCTGTCTGATGATATCTGCATTGTCTAAGATTCTCATTTGGCCTGAAATCCCGCACTAGCACCCCACGTTTGGTAAGTTTAAATGGAACTTTGTCATTACCTCTCAAGCCCTTCCCAGCCCCTTGTCCTAATACCTTAAATACTAATTTTCAGACTTTACTTTAGTCTATTTTGGTGACTTATTAGATTTTTCTTTTAGCTTTTCTCCAGGGAACATCAATTTCAAACCATCACAAGCACAGGTGCAACTTCTGCTCTTATAATTCCCACCCACACTCCTAACTCCACTCTGTCTCCTGATAACGCCATATTAAGTCACTAATGGCTAGAGTTCGAAAGATTGAATGTTAAAAGCATAATTAGAGACTTAAGGGAAACAAATTGTACCCATAAAATTTAGAATTAATTTCAGGAAAATAGGGCAATTGAAGCACCTAGTGCAATTTGAAATGACTTTTCTAAATGAGCAACTGTGACAAAAATCAGCCCCCTCCGAACTTCCTCTGTTTCCTTCTTATTTCCTTCCAAGAATAAGGGCAGTTCAGTGGGGGAGGACCAGCAAACAGCAACATACATTGCTTGTCGAATATCAAAGGCAAAGAGCTCACCTTAAAGTTAAGCTTTCTCTCTTTAGTGGAAATGGAAAATGGGAGGGGGTGTGTGGGTGAGACCAATCACTGCCCTTGGGCGAGCTTGAGAAATTGCAAGACCAGAACCTGGACATTCAAAGAGGCAGTACTTCTGAGCCCAGGCTAATCCCATCAGTCAGTAATTTCTCATTTCTTATATCCACTGTTGGCTAATGGCACCATCCTAGTTCACACGCAGTCATGTTACATACCTTCAGTCCCCTGCCCAAGCGATTGATCGCTTATGAGAATGGTGGGCAGCTTAACTCAGTCAATCCAAACCCATCCATTCTCCCAGACACATCTACACTACCTCTCCTCACACATCCAGGAAGGCTTCTTCTTTTTTTTTTAACTTATAAATTGTTTATTTCTGGAATTTTCCATTTAATATTTTTGGACAGTGGTTGACTGCAGGTAACCAAAACAGCGGAAAATGAAATGGCAGATAAGGGGAAGCTACTGTAATAACACATACTATGACGATTATATACAACTTGGCTTGTTCTAAATTTTGATAGACTTTTATTTACGTATCTTTCTCTTTGACTGCCACAGCCCTCACTTCTCTCTCCCTTCTCAAGTCCACACAGAGACTAAAGCAAATAGTAGCACTTCCATGAAAGGGACTGTGTTAGCCACTGTGGGTGCAAAGAAAATATATGGTCCTACTTTTTAGGGTCTCATAGTCTAGTATGGGAGGCAGCAGCTAAAGTACTAATAATAAAGCATAGAGGTATCTACAAATAGGATGTTGTGGGGATCACAGTAGGGATATTGACTGGCCCTGCATGTCCTCCTCCTAGCTATGTGATTACAGGGAGGTCATTTCTCTAGTCTTCAGCTTTTTCGTCTTTAAAATAATAAAATTAACAATTATTTTGTAAGGTGGTTTTATATATTAGATGAGATAATGAATATAAAATGTATGGTAAATTTCTTACCTATAGAGGGTGCTAAATAATCATTTCCTAGATGGTATTTGGGGTCAAAAATGGTTGAAGAGACTGCAGTTACAAGTTTGGTCACATTTGAGGCTGTTAGTGACTCCAAGTCAGCCTTGTCTGCTACGTAGTTTTTTATTCTC
Organism: Tapirus indicus; assembly: GCA_031878705.1. NCBI lineage: Eukaryota > Metazoa > Chordata > Mammalia > Perissodactyla > Tapiridae > Tapirus > Tapirus indicus. The sequence goes on along the minus strand of CM062923.1, from coordinate 18,437,093 downwards.
AAGAGAGCAAGAATGAAGATTATGGATGAATCAGGGCATCTTCACCCTTAGTCTGGAAAATCTATAAATATGGACGGCAGCTGCAATATTTCTTTGGTTAAAAAAATTAGGACAGTAAACCATGGGATCCACTTTATCTCAGGTTGATGAAGCTGAGTTGGCAGTGAACATCTAGAAAATGTGACTAAAGCAAGGTAAGCTCAGAGAACCACAAGATTCTCTAAAAGAGTAATCATACACATTTCTGTTCTGGGTGACTTACTAGAAAATATTTTTTCAAAATGTCTTATTCCATGGGGTCCCCAGCAGTCTCTCTTTTGGCATTACTGAAGCAAAAAGAAGAGAACAAAGAAAATCTCTAAAATTTAAATAAAAATACATATTTAAAGCAAGCAAAAAGAGGCCTTTTAACAGTCCCTCTCACTGACTGTGTAGTTATTTCCATGAGCTGTGCTTGGGTTTTGGTAAGAACTTGTGTCTGTCTTTGGTGAGAAATGAAAAACTGTTGCTTTCGTTTGGAGAAATATCATTTAGTGTCCTCTCATGCTGATCCCAGAAACCAAGAAGTTTAGGAACCCGTGTTCCTTATACTTGAAAGTAAAAATAACTTGAGGTGGGCACACTGAGAGGTAGGATGAGCTTAATCAGATGATGGGACCTTACCATGGTTTTTGGGCTATACCTGAAGGGTCACATCACTGCCAGCCTACCTGTGGAAAGAACCCTCAGCAGGCATATGGACGTATTCTCTTCTTGTATCTCATGGAGGCCCTTAGCAGTTCCTTCCTAATTTGTATTAGATCACATTAGGACTAGCATCAATGCATCATAAAAGAGGAGAATATCAGAGCTGGAATTTCCCTGAGGTAAGTTACCGCACATCCCTTGTTTCTACCCTAGAGGGATGAAGTGATATATGAGATGCCTTTAGCTAATTTCAGACTAAACCCCAAGTAGAAATGTGATCCTCTGACTCTTAGTCCAGTGATCTATTAAAATGTGCCACTTCAACAAACACAGAAGTACAGGAACTTTCAGAGAAGAGAGGACATTGTCCTTGCCACAAAGTGGTTGCCCTTCCATTCAGTAAAACAGCTTTAGGTGGGTAATGATGAGGAAAATGCTGCCAATATTGTCTATGTGCATTCAACTATAAGGAACATATTGAGCATTTACACTGAGCAAATGTAATAAAACAGTGTGGTGGTTTAAATAGGGTAACAAAAATGGAAAGGAATATGCCCCTTGCCCTCTAATAGCTCCAGTCTAGAAGGGGAAATGTACTGCTGACTCTTATAGCAGGGAACAGTGACACGTGCTCAATATTAAATTATGTAATGGGAGGGATTAGGCTCTGTGCAGTCTGAGAGTTCAGAGGAGGGTGGCAAATAGGATACTACAGATATAAAAATCATGCTATGGAAGGGAGCCTGGGGGGCTTCTCAGAGGAGATACATTTTCTGTGGAATTTGCATAGAGGCAGGACTTTGGTAAACACATAAAGAGAAATTTTTTCCGTTGATTGGAAAAATTGGTAAATACCATTTCTCTCCATATTATCTGGATAATAACTGCATCCAGAAAGAATTGTGTGCCATTTATTGAGGGAAATAGCTAGAGGAGAGAAGAGGGGGTAATGACTTAGGGGGACTGAATAGAGAGTAGATCAATATAGCTGATACCCAGGTACAGGTTGGAATGAGGTCTTGATAGAGAGAGACGATGCCAAAAAGTCTGGTAGGGGCCAGATTCTAGGAGATGCTGTATTTGTCTTCTCTGTCCACTACCAGCCAATAAAATTCTAAGGCCTCAGAACAGAGGAGTGGCACAGATGTGATTTTGATTTCAGGAAGATTCCATCTAAACAGGACCACATTATGATTTCTTGAAACCTAGGCACTTTAGCCTTTATGGGTATCTTTCTCCATTAAAAAAAATTAAAAGTGTTTAAAAATTATTAAAATATATATTTTATGACTGCATTGGTATAAATGTGGACATATTAGTATTACACATGAAGACATTTTCTTTGACCTAAAAGTTCATTTTTTAAAATTTTGATTTCAAAGGAGATTAAGCTATTTCCATGGGTCCCTAAAAGTAATGTGAGCCTGAAGCTTTTTGCCTATGGACCTAATGGGTAAGTTGGCTGTCACTCTAAAAGCAACATTTGAATTGTTTAAGGGGCAAGTATGGAACCAGAGACCAAGGAAGAGGTTTTGTTAATGATTTAAATGAGAGTTATATCTAACAATCACAAGTTGTAATGCATGTAAAAAATTTTGAGATAATGTTCTTAGTTTTTCACAAAACACCAAAGAAAATCCAAATTTAATATATAAAAACAAGAAATGTCTAAATAACATTTCTAAATAATATTTTAATCACTGTGAGGCTAAGAAATGCCTGCAAAGGAACTCTACATTATCATTCAAATTAATTTGAACTTTGTGGTTTATGTTATGCTGAGTATTGTTGATTATATAAGAAATTAATATTTCTCTCTTTTTCCTCCTCAGACCTTTACTACTTATAAGTATGCTGGTGTGTGCACACAACCTTGTTCATTTTTCAATTATTGAGTTATTCTAAGATGCACCTAGATCAAGGTCATCTATTTGACCTCCTAGGGTGCTTTATCTGATTCATTGGGAGTTCAGAACTGTGGTCTAAGATGGTTATTTCTTCTGATCTCTAGTAAAATCCCCTGCCTGTTGCTGTAGGAAGCTCTCTCCTGAGTCAGTCTGGCTTCTTTCTTGTTCCCTCAAGGAATTCATGATTTTTTGTAAAAGTCCCACAGGCCCTGGGCTTTGCAGCTTTCCTGGTGGTGGTGGCTTGCTGGGATGGTGATGTGCTCACTTTGTATGGGGAGGCTCTACCCTCTCACAGCAGCAGGGAAATATATTCTATTGCCAGTTCTTCTTAAGCCTTGACTGGGTGCCCTCAGATGAAGTAATTCATTGCTGCCCTCTGCAATTTTTTATACTCAACTTTACTTACAAGGTTAAAGGTTCCCAATCACAGAAAAAATTTGAGTACGCTCCAGCCTTCTAAATAACAGGTAGCTCCATGTCAGGTGGATTTATCAATTCATATTTAACAAGTTCTCTGACTTTGCAAAGCTTAGTTGTATTAGGAGAAGAGGCACAAAAGAAGTCTTGACAAATTTAAGAAGACTGAAATCATATCAAATGTTTTCTGACCACAATGGTATGAAAGTAGACATTGGTAATGGGGAAAATTGGAAAATTAACAAATATGTGAAAATTAAACAACACACTCCTGAACCACTCTTGGGTCAAAGAAGAAATCAAAAGTGAAGTAAAAAACACCTTGGAACAAATGAAAATGGAAACACAGCATACTAAAATTTATGGGAAGCAGCAAAGGCAGTTCTAGGAGGTAAATTAATAGTGATAAATGCCTATATAAAGAAAAGAGAAAGATCTCGAATAAACAACCTAACTTTATACCTCATGGGACTAGAAAAAGAAGAACAAATTAAGTCCAAAGTTAGCAGAAAAAAGGAAATAATAAAGATTCGAGAAGAAATAAATGAAATAGTCTAGAAACACAATAAAAAAAAGATGAATGAAACTGAGAGGTCTTGTTTTTGAAAAGATAAACAAACTTGACAAATGTTTAGCTTGACTAACCAAGAAAAAAAGAGAGAAGTCACAAATAAATAAAAGTATAACTGAAAGAGAACACATTGCAACTGATACCACAGAAATACAAAGGATCAGGGCAGACCTGGTGGCACAGTGGTTTAGGTTGTGCATTGGCAGCCCGGGGTGTGTGGGTTCGGATCCCAGGCACCAGCCGATGCACTGATTGTCAGCCATGCTATGGCAGCGTCCTATATAAAGTAGAGGAAGATGGGCATGGATGTTAGCCCAGGGCCAGTCTTTCTCAGCAAAAAAAGAGGAGGACTGGCAATGGATGTTAGCTCAGGGCTGGTCTTCCTCACACACACACAAAAAGAAATACGAAGGATCATAAGAGACTCCTATGAACAATTATACACCAACAAATTGGATAAGCTAGAAAAAGTGGATAAATTCCTAGAAACATACAACCTACCAAGACTGAATCATGAAGAAACAGAAAATCAAAATAGACCAATAATGAATAAGGAAATTGAATCAGTAATTAAAAATCTCCCAGCAAAAAAAAGCTTAGGACCCGATGACTTCCTTGCTGAAATTTACCAAACATTTAAAGAAGAATTAATGCCAATACTTCTCAAACTCTTCCAAAAAATCAAAGAGGAGAGAGCATTCCAAAACTTATCACATGAGGCCATTACCCTGATACCAAAGCCAGATGAAGATATCTCAAGAAAAGAAAATTACAGGCCAATATCCCTGATGAATACAGATGCAAAAATTTTCAACAAAGTATTTGCAAACTGAGTTCAGCAGCACAGTAAAAATATACACTGTAATCAAGTGGGATTTATACCTGAGATGCAAGGATTGTTCACCATACATAAGTCAATACATTTGATATGACACATTAACAGAATGAAGGATAAAAATCATATGATCATCTTAATAGACACAGAAAAAGCATTTGAGAAATTTCAACATCCATTCATAATAAAATTTCTCAACAAGTTAGGTATAGAAGGAATGTACCTCAACATAATAAAGGCCATAATTGACAACCTGATAGATAACATCATACTCAATGATGAAAACCTAAAATCTTTCCCTCTGAGATGAGAAACAAGACAAGAACGTCCACTTTTGACACTTCTATTCAACATGATACTGGAAGACCTAGCCAGAGCAGTTGGACAAGAAAAAGAAATAAAAGTCATCCAAGTCAGAAAGGAAGAATTAAAATTATCTCTGTTTGCAGGTTAAATGATCTTATACACACAACACCCTAAAGACTTCACCAAAAGACTGTTAGAATTAGTAAATGAATTTAGTTATGTTATAGGATATGATATCAACCTACAAAAATCAGTTGCATTTCTATGCACTAACAGCACATTATCTGAAAAAGAAATTAAGAAAACAATCCCATTTACAATAGCAACAAAACGAGTAAAATCACTCGGAACAAATTTAACCAAAGAAAAATATCTTACACTGAATATTATAAAACAGTGATGAAAGAAATTGAAGACCACACAAATAAATGGAAAGATATTCCCTGTTCACAGGTTGGAAGAATTTAAATAGTTAAAATGTCTATGCTACCCAAAGTGATCTACAGAATCAATGTAATTCCTGTCAAAATTCCAATGGCATTTTTCACAGAAATAGAAAAAAAAAATCCTAAAATTCATGCAAAGCCATAAAGCCAAAGCAATCTTGAGAAAAAAAGAACAAACTGGAGACATCATACTTCCTGATTTCAAATTATATTACATAGACCAATGGAACAGAATAGAGAGCCCAGAAATAAATCCATGGATTTATGGTCAACTGAGCTTTGACAAGGGTTCCAAGAACATAAAATGGGGAAAGCTATTCTCTTCAATAAATGGTATTAGGAAAACTGGATATGTATATGCAGAAGAATGAAATTGGACCCTTATCTCACACCACAAACAAAAATCAACTCACAAGGGATTAAAGACTTAAACATAAGACCTGAAACTGTAACATTACTAGAAGAAAACATAGATAAAAAGCTTCTTGACATTGTTCTCGGCAATGATTTTTTTCAATATGACCCCAGAAGCACAGGTAGCAAAAGCAAAAATAAACCCCTTGAATTGAATAAATCTAAAAAGCTTCTGCACAGCAAAGGAAACAATCAATAGATTGCAGAGACAATCTATGGAATGGGAGAAAATATTTGCAAACCATATGATAAGAGGTTATATGATAAGGGGTTAATACCCAAAATATATAAGGGACTCAAACAACTCAATAGTAAAATAAAAACAAAAAATCCAATTTAAAAATGGGCAAAGGACCTGAATAGACATTTCTCAAAAGAAGATATGAAATAGCCAAAAGGTGTTCACGTCACTAAGTATCATGGAAATGCAACTTAAAACCACAATGAAATATCACCTCACACCTGTAGAATGGCTATTATCAAAAAGACAGGGGCCAGCCTGGTGGTGTCGCAGTTAAGTTCGCAAGTTTTGCTCCAGCGGCTTAGGATTTGGCGGTTCAGATCCTGGGTGAGGACCTACTGACTGCTCATCAAGCCATGCTGTGGCAGCGTCCCACATAGAAGAACTAGAAGGGCCTACAACTCGGATATACTTCTATGTACTGGGGTTTTGGGGAGAAAAAAGAAAAAGAGGAAGATTGGCAACAGATGTTAGCTCAGGGCCAATCTTCCTCAAAAAAAAAAAAAAGAGAGAGAGAGAGAGTGAAAATGATAAAGAGGAGGACCTGCAGTTCCGGGGCATTTAGTCCCAGCAAGATGAACTCAGTCACTCCTGTATTAAAAAAAAAAAAAAAAAAAAAGACAAAAAATATTCAGAGTTGGTGAGGATGTGGAGAAAAAGGACCCATTGTACACTGTTGGCACACTATTGAATGTAAATTGGTATAGTCATTTTGTAAAACAATATGGAGATTCCTCAATAATTAAAAGCAGAATTACCATATGATTCAGCAATCCCACTTCTGGGTATATAGTCAAAGGAAATGAAATCAGGATCTTGAACAGATATCTGCATTCCAATGTTCCTTGCAGCATTATTCACAATAGCCAAAATATGAAAGAAAATGTGGTGTGTGTGTTTGTGTGTGTGTGTGGTGTGTGTGTACACTAAGAAATATTATTCTGCCTTAAAAAAGGAGGAAATCCTGGGGCTGGCCCTGTGGCACAGTGGTTGAGCTCAGCATGCTCCACTTTGGTGGCCTGGGTTTCACAGGTTTGGATCCCAGGGGCAGGCTTACACCACTCATCAAGCCGTGCTGTGGTGGCATCCCACATACAAAACAGAGGAAGATGGGCACAGATGTTAGCTCAGAACCACCCTTCCTCAAGTGGAAAGGGGAAGATAGGCAACAGGTATTAGCTCAGGGCCAATCTTCCTCACCAAAAAAAAAAAAAGGAAGAAGGAAATCCTGACATTTGTTACCACATTAATGAGCTGGAGGACATTATGCTAACTAAAATAAGCCAGGCACAGAAAGACAAATACTGCATAATCTCACTTATATGTGGAATTTTAAAAAGTCAAACTCATAAAAGCAGAGAGGAGAATGGTGGTTGCCAGGGACTGAGGGGTGGTGGGTATGGGGAGATATTGGTTAAAGTGTACAAAATTTCAGTTATGCAGAATGAATGAGTTCCACAGATCTAATGTATAGCATGGTGACTATAGTTAATTATACTGTATTGTATACTTGAAATTTGGGAAGAAAGTAGGTCTTAAGTGTTCTTACCACACACACACACACAGACACACACACACAAACACACGTACACATACAAAGGTAACTGTGAGGTGATAGACATGTTAAGTGGCTCGATTATGGTAATCATTTCACAATGTATATGCATATCAAAACATCACGTTGTATACCTTAAGTACATAGTATTTTTATTTGTCAATTATTCCTCAGTAAATCTGAGGGAAACAAAGAAAGGATGTAGCTGCAGTTTAGCTCTAAAATAGAGCATGTGTACCCCCAAAATTCATTCAATGCAAAAAAGATATATTAGAACTTATATTTATGTTTATCTTATCTTTTAAAATGTTCTTACATATATGTTTTACATAATAGTCTATTTGGACAGTAATGAATGTATATAATTTAGAATGAACAAATGTACATATTCTGGGGCACCTGACAAAATCTTTTTACTCGTAGATTGTACAATTGAGAAGATGATGAGACCTCTGATTTAGGTGAATCATTGCTTTTTTTGACTTCCTCTTTCATTTAGTCCTAAGACATTTGTCAATGTTTCTATTTCAGACAGAGGAATTTCCTCATTGCAAACACCATGAATTTTTCCCCTTCTGCAGTCTTACGTTTGTGGCTCTTCATATTTTGAAGGTCCTAACACTTTCTCTCTGTCTCTACAAACAATAACAAACTTTCAGAGACCTGTCCAAAGATTCCCTCATCCACGTTTCATTCCTGGACACTCTAACTTCTAAATCAAACTGTTCTCCATCTCCTGGGCACGTAACCAAGAGTTTGTAGTCACTCATCCGACATCTCTTATATTGATCTCTTTGTCCCAAGATGTTGATACACTCTCCGTGAATCTTGGAATGTCATCCCAACTTGATTCCAACCTCCTGAGGGCAAGGTCTGTGCCTTTTAATTCCCAGAACCCCTTCTGTGGTGGTTACAGAGATGGGTCATGATGGCAATTGGGGATGACAATAATGTCTGGTTCACCAGCTTGTGAACTTCAGTGAGGTAGGTGTTAGCCAGTGTGTGGCAAACCACTGAGTAGTGTTTACCCATGAGGGTAAGTATTCAACACAGATGCTGACAGAAAGGATGGATCCTTGGGTAAGGTGCAGGAATGGCATACTAGAAAGAGCATAGATTTTCATATAACAAGAACCAGGCTCAAATCCCAGCTCCACTGCTCTTAAGTTTTGGATGTCTCTTAAATCCTCTCAGTCTATTTTTTTTATGTGTAAAACAGAAAGAGATCCAGGCATGCAATAAAGATTAGATATCACGTAAGTAAATCCTATCGTTGCCATTCGGTGTATGGTAGGTGTGATAATGACCTCCTAGGCACACACTAGTAGCTCAGTAAGTCCTGGCTGTGTCTATACACCAATCTCTGGTCACCTCAGGGCTCCACACAGCCTCCCTGGTTCGCGTTATCTGAATAGCCATGCCTACCGAAGGTTTGTAAAGGATTGGGGGTCTGCCACTTACAGACTAAGATTCTGCTTCCAGTTCTGCTCCAGCAGAAGCCCCCAGTGGGCCCTGACACATCCCCCTCAGCTCACGCACCTCCTTACCTCTCACCCGAGGCCTCTCTCTCTTCCCTGACTGGAGTAGGTTGCTGACTGGAGCGGTTAATGAAGAGGAAGCTTCAGAGCCCTGTGTGCTATTCTTTGTTTTTGTATTTTGTTTCGTTTTGCTTTGTTATTGCACTCGAAAACAAGCAGAGGGCCTGGATTTTTCTCTAGGCAGCATGGAATGAGCAGGATTTAATTAGTGCTGAAGGGCTGGTACAAAAGGTTATCCAACAATGCGCGATCTTATCTGGCACTGAACTTTGTAGCTGAGAATTATGGATTGTGGAACAAGATAGAACCGTCTGCTGCTGTCCAAGAGCTTAGAATATAGAATTTAGAGGAAACTGGGTTAGAACTGATGGGACCTCTCGGGGAGGTCAGGAAGAAACTAACTAGCCATCCATAAAGCTGTCGGAGCAGTTATTTGAAGGAAAAGGCCGAGACTTCTCTTCCGTGTCTCTAAAAACTTCAAATAAAAATAGACAATTCCACATTGACAGAGATATGAAATGGGCAGCAATCGAGGGCATCAAATTCAGAAATGAAACTGAGGTAACCTGTCATTGCTCTGAGGAAAAACTGTGAAATTGGTAGCCACAGCCCAGTCTGGAGAGATGGCAGATGAGGGAAGTATTTTTCTCTCAGACTTATCTAAAGCCGCGAGAGAAATGAGATGACCAGGGAGTAGAGGAAGGGAAGTGAGTCATGACACCACTGTTACAAATGCAGGTCAAAGCTGGGAGCCAAGTGTCCATCATTCCTTCAGTTTTACCTTGAAGAGGCAGAGCCAGGATGTCTGCTGACACTGGAGAAGTGTACCTCTCATGTTCCTTTGCTAACTGTCAAACTCTTTGGCATTTTGTGATATGGTGTCTGCAAGCCTAGACTGAGCCTTGGTAAAATTGGGAAGTGTTTATTTATGTCCTCCTCTACGCCATCCCTTGAGCGAGTATTGTTATCCAGTCCTCTGCTCCTCCCAGGCATCCAGTCTATTTAACATTCTTGTAAGTCTGTGTTGACTATGAGGCAAGCTGTTAATTACCTAACCTACCTCAAGTCAGAAAAGTTTCCTACCTCTAGTGCATCAAATAGTGGTAGTCAAGGTAGTTGAACTAGATAGACATCTCTGACATCTAGTTGAGTTCTGCTACTGGCCAATTGACCTTAGGACAGCTCTTCAAAGACTGAACTTATTCTCTCTTCTCTAACTGTCATCCATATCCACTACAGGGCTCCAGCTGGGATTATCAGCCTGCCCCAGCTTCTTAGTCTAGTTTTCAAGTACATTCCATGTCAGGAATCTCACTCTCCCTAAAGTAGCTCATGGCATCTTTGGGCAGGTCGGTCTATTACAAAGGTTTCCCTGCCGGTAGAGTGAAAAGTTTGCAAATCTACTGATTTATCAGGCCCATACCAGGGGTTGCTGTTACTATTCATCAAACTGTAACATTTTCTTGGATGCTCACTTTTAACGAAAACGTATCCATTTGGCTACACGGATGACCTTTTCTGCCTCCTTACCCTTCCATGCTGGAAGTCTTCATTTCCTGATGCCTGCTGCTAATATAGGACACATGTTGAAATGTTTATGCTAATTAGGTTTTGATTGGAATCTCAGAAACAAGCTAAAATGACAAGTTTTATCTCATTGATGAATTAATTAATGAAATGAAATTACTGTTATGCTGTTTGAAATTAGCCCTCTGATTTTTGCAGGAAGCAGGAGGATTTTCTCTTCTTAAAACCCAGTAGTTTTTAAACAGAAAGGCATGAAGGAGTTACATCTTTTCAGGTGGAAGTTCTGAGGGATGAAGAGGGATCATTCTTTTGGTGAATAAGCGACTAGAGATGGTAGATTATTAGAGCAGGCATTCATTCATGTGACTGTGTGTACGAATGGGAAGGAAGTATTGAAAGACCAGGTGATACTGAGGAATCAGTGGCCTATGTCTGTGATTGTAATATGCTGCCATTTGCCCGACTGAGCCCCGTTTGGAAATTCAGCTCTTTTATGATGTCTCGCTGTATATTAGTCAGAGTTCTCCAGAGACACGGTAACAATAGAATAGACGACATCTTATTGAGGAATTGGCTCAGACAATTATGGAGATTAAGAAGTCCCAGGATTTACCAACTGTAAAGTGGAGACCCAGGAAGCTGGTGGTGCAATTCTAGTCTGAGTCTGGAGGCCTGAGAAAGAGGGGAACTGATGGTATAAGTCTCAGTCCAAGTATGGGAGAAGACAGATGTCCTAGCTCAGCAGGCAGGTAGGTAGCAGGAAAGGTGAATTCCTCCTTCCTCCACATTTTTGTTCTATTCAGGCCCCCAATGTATGATGCCCATCCACACTAGGGAGGATAATCTACTTTACAGAGTTCATCCGTTCAAATGCTAATCTCATCTGGAAACGCCCTCACAGACACACCCAGAAAGAATGCTTAATCTGGGCAGCTGTTAGCCCAACGAAGTTGACACATACAATAAAGCATCACACAGTGTGTCCCGGATAATATGCCCATGAGGTCAGTCATTGTTCACAATGACAGGGCCCTGAAAGAAGCCCACTTTTTAAAAACTTTAAAATAATTTTTGGCTAGAGAGGAACATATATATTCCTAAGAAAGTAAACATGAAATAGCCTACCTGTCCAGGGAATCAGTCCTTTCATTTGAATCATTTGACCATCAGAAACTATATCATGAGAAGCTCATCCTATGATGAGCAATGAGTACATTGACACATAGAATAACCTAGTTTGTTCAACAACCTCAGATTGCAGAGCATCCTAATGAGGGTAAGGGGCTTGCCCCAAATCACACAGTCTGCTCATGGTGAAATGGGACAAAATGCATATTTTCTCATCTGGTTTAGGCTCTCTACTGTTCAGATGAAGTGAAACAATACAATATAATAGTGTCACCCAAAATAATAATTCAAGGAAATTGAAGTCCAATGACAAGACATGAATTGCCTGAGGCCACCCAACAAATTGTGACAGAGACAGACTATAAGCCAAGATATTCACCAATGCCATTGTTGAGCAAACTCAGACTTTGTTTCTGTTGGTCTATCTAGTCTCTGAGTTAATGTTTAAAATAAGAGTTTTAAAGTAAATGTTCCCCACTACACAATAGTTTCTATGTTCACAAGTCATGTATTTCATTTTGGTCAATCAGGCTGAAGAAACACACTTTATCATCAATGACTGTGGTTTAGATAGATCTTGAATAAGCAGTAATTCCTGATGTGCACATCCTGAGATTGCAAAAATTGTTAACAGATTCATTAATGTTCTTTCTTCACAGGGAAAATAACCAGAGTTTATTACAGTTTAATTCTAATAAGCATATAATTTGGATTTAGGATATGTGTGTCATTATGTTTGGTGCTGGTTAAAATATGAAAATGAGTAAATTTTGGACCTTGCCTTCTGTGGACTGACTGTGTATTCATGGGAATAGACGTGTGACAAATAAAGTAACTTTGATATAAAGCAGAATGAACCCTGTTCTCCGGGAGAGGAACATCCAGTAGGCTGTGGGAGTTTCTGATTAGGAACAATTTAATGGGCCGGGGGTGTCAGCAAAGCTGCAGGAACCAACTAGTATTTACGTAAAGCTTAAAGAATTAGTGAGATTGTTGATTGGAGAAAAGGGAAAGGCAGCCATTCTAAGCCACAGGAACAGCATAGAAAAAGACCTATGTGCAAGAAAAGGGAACGCAGGCAAGGGTGAAGTACAAATAACTAGTCAAGACTGTGATATTGTTTGTCAGATACACACATATACACACACAGACACAGACACCCATATATAATTATCTATGCTGGATTTAAGTTTATAATCTACTTCAATTGCCAAGATATACATATGGAGGTCAGATAAAGACAAATTCTTTGCGTAATGAGCAAGTATTATCTAGAATTGAGAATGGGCTCAGCATGCATTTAGTCATATGTCTCCTCCCTTGTCCTAAGATGACATAATTACAGCCTGTGGCTGCAACACAGTGGTGGTAAGTGAATGTAAGAAAGGCTAGTATTGCTTCTGCTGCATGTTCTCAGGTGGCCATGCTATCTTCATTATATTAAAAGAATGGATAAATTTAGCATGGACCTATAATTTAAATGACTGGCAATTCGCAAACTATTTAAATGCGTTTGGCAGAAAACATATTTATTTTCTGGCTTCAAACTGCAATAGAGTCTTTATAATTCACACCAGATTTGGAAGCTGTTCAGAAACACTTAGTTAAATTAATGAGATATTACCTACATCTGTTTTTCAATAGCTTCGGTCATGCCATGCAATGGAAGTCATTTTTCACCCTTTAAACCCTGTGAAAGATTTTGGCCCATCAGGGATCATGGAGACATCATAGGGTTCATTTAGAGTTCAAGGCCTAGAATTCCTTAGTTGTGTTTCCAGCCTTAAGCCTGCTGACTGCTGGAAGAGGGGACTGGAAGATAGTTAGGAACACACAATATTCAGCACAGGTTCCAGCAGGTGTGCTAGGAAGTAGGGGCATGGCACCCAGATCCCGGTTAATGAGAGTGTCTACTATAGAATAGTGCCTACTAGATCTCAAAGAAGTAGCAAGAACAGGCAGGGCTTGTGCTAGGGATGGAGATCTCTGATTCACGATTGGGTAAAAGACTGTCATTCATTTTCCACATAAGCGCCCCTGCCACCACCACCGCATTCCAGAGCACACATTTCTATTTTAAGTCTAGTGCAATAAGGCAGGAAGAATTTTGTAATCATTGGGAAGAAAATTTAATTAAGCTTTGATTCTGTTTTCTTTTGCTCTTAAAACTAAAATTCTGCTCAATTTGTCAACTCCGAAGAAAAAGACAACAAATCCTTCTAACAGAAATCATCAGGATTTCTTAAGCATAAAAATGAATAAGAGAGGGGGAAAAGGGATTTCTGCATGAAAGTTAATTTTATGATATTGCAGGATAAATTGTGACCTGTCAGTTCCTTCTGCAGTTTAATAGAACTGGCAGCAGGCACCAAGACTTAAGCAGACTCTGTATAATGAGAAGCAAAGACAAATCGGTGTGAAGGACAGGGAGAAGGGCATTACTGCTTCCCTCCTGGAAGATTAAAAATAGCAAAATATTGCAACCAGAATTTATCTAAAGGGAGATACTATCTCAGAAAAGGAAAAAAAAAAAAAAAAAGATTTGCCATAGCCCAGTGTCTGATAAGCAGAACCAGAGAGCCTGGTGCTGACATTTGAAAGAAGTCTGTGGGAGTTGACTGTTCTCCTTCTAAAAACCTGGTGGCAGGTAATTTTTGACATTATAATTTTGAAATGGGACAATTTTCTAAAGCATAATTAGAGTACAATGAGCATGTTACTCCTTCAGCGCTGTTAAATGCAGGCAAGAGACTGGGGTGTACTAAATAAATGAGAAAATTTATTGTTAGAGGACAAGAGCCAGCCTGCACTGCCTACCAGGCAGGTGACTTTCTCAAAGAGCGCTGTCCCGAGGAGCCCAAGCACGTGTGACGGGCTTGCTTCAAGCTCTCTATCCACAGGAGCTATATCAGAGCAATTTCCAAAATTACACAGGGCATGCAGCTTCTAAATCTTCTAGCAGAACAGCCATATTATCCTGAGGACTTGCAATAACAGGAATTATATGCAATTTCCTGATAATGACTCCATTAATGTGAGTCACTGCTGACAATACAATTTGTTAAGCATCGCTGGATTCCTAAATCTTACATTCTGTCACTCTGAAATCCATCTTTACCACCACTGCCATCATCACAATGGTTGTCGTTGTCATCATCTTCATCATCATCATCACTGTCATCATTGGCATCACTATCGTCATCAGAATAGCTATGGATGTGTTTGAGTTCACAAATATTATCTTTTCTTAATTTCACTACATTTCAAAAGGTAAAAAAGAACGCATGCCTTTATCTGTTCAAGTATCAGTTTTGTAGTCAATGTGTTTGATTCCTTCTTTGCAAAACTAGGATCCCAAATTAATTAAATTTGAGCCAGGTATAGCTTAACTTTAAATTGTCTTTTATATCAAGGGAAACTGCTCTGACAATTAGGTGCTTCAAATGAGTGCCTGTAAATATCCATTATTGTACATCCTAACATACCTGGACATGGACTAGAACCTACAGCTCATGGTCTATCTGATTTACTAATTGGGGGCAGCAACTGTACCTAGTGCTTTGAACCTGAATTAATTAACCAAAACAAATTAAATGGTCTTTGAGCTATTCAAGGGAGTGACACCAAAGGCAGATTTGAATGAGGAAAGGACTATTTAACTTTTTTTAATCACAAAGGTCAGCTGTTTTATGCAGCAGATCATTAGAAAGTCTTCAAAGGTGAAAAGAAACTAACAAAACAGTCAACTTCCCACACAAATATGTAGTCAGCTTTTCCTCAACTAGCTTTCCTTTTGGTGATAAGGCTTCTCCCAGGACTCACACCTTTGTCTCAAGAGTTACATTTCTACCTACCAAATTTGCTCAACCAAAGGAGTTTTTTGTTCTACACATGAAACTACCCCTTGGGCTTTATTCCTTCATTACTCCCAAAGCCACCACCAACTCCCGGTCTTTGTGACATTCCTGGATTATTGCACTTGTCTCCTAAGTGGCCACATTCTCTACTTCCTCCTCCTTTCAGCTCAAGGTGAAGAGTAGACCAAACTAACACACCGAAAGCATTTCACCTCATTATCTCCTTGCTCAAGAAAATGCCATAGCTCTCTCATTGCCTAGTGAACATATTATAATCTCCTTCCCTAGCTCCTAGGGCTTGTTGGAAGCTGGATTCAGAGTCACACAGTTCAGTAGATCTCATAGGGTGGTGATGTGGACATGCTTGCTCTGCTCAGCTTAGAGCAGGTCCTTCTTGCCCCTTTTGTCATTTTTGATCTCTTACCTCTGTTTTCCTATATCCTCCCACTCCCTGCAAATAACATACATGCACAGAGGAAATATTCTATTCCTACTTTTGTCTGCACGAAACAACTGATACTTTTGGAGAGAGAAAAGGAGGGACAAGGGAAGGAAACAGATAAATCCTCTCTTCCTTAGGAGTTTCCTTCTTTTTAGTTCTAAACGACCAGATTGCTTTTCTGATCAATACCTGAATGAGAGAGCGTTAGCTCCTCACAGAAATGTATCTGGGCACTTGAGTTTAAAATTGTGTCTTTAATTTTATTTATTTATTTTGAGAATCAGTTTTGCCTTTTAAAGACTATATCTGGATATATTGTAAAACTTCTATAGAAGACATCCATTATGTTCTTCAATAACATTCATGTTTTTTGAAAACCTGTCACAATAAGTGTATCCCTTAATTTGTAGATGTCTCTGTTAATGACACTTTATTATTTAACATATTAAATTTGTCTTTTGCTTTGATGGCCAGAAAGTTTAGCTCAAATTTTATTCTCATTTTCAGTAGTTTCTAACCCACAGTTTTAAAAACAATTATCTCCAAAACCTGTCCCATTTCTTTCATTACTCAGCTCTTGTTTAAACATTTTGCCTTATGTTTATACCCTTATAATCCATCTGAAGTTTTTCTTGAAGTCTTTATGAGGGATTTAAATGATAAATAAATCCCCATGCTGATGTTTGTTTGTCAGTTTTTTTCCTCTTTGACTGAAGGTCAGTTTTGGTGGTGGGGTTATTCCTCTTGAAAAACTCAGGGCAGGCTCACTGAAAAACAATTAAAACAATAGGGGATTCTTTAAGTAAAAAGTTCTCTGGTTCCCAAGCCCTCTCACTGCCTAAGGACTTTGCCTCCTTTGATTACCCTGCTCTCTCCTGCATCAACAGTATTTCGTGGATCTTTTCCATCAGCATACAAACATGCACTCATGTCTCCCCAAATAAGCAGATAAATGAAACATTTAATGCTAGACATTACTCCCTGTCCAGCTACTGCTCGATTTCCCTCTGTTCCCTTCCATAGCTATGCTGGCTTTTATTGCATACTCCGGGTTGCCGCGTTTATTCTCAGTAAAATCAACTTGCTCTAATCTGGCTTCCACGGCATCTCCACTGAAACACTGCTTGTAGGGTCGCTAGTGACTTCTACGTTAGAGGAGTTCTTCCCTGTCTCCACACCTTACTCGACTTCTCCCTGTTTAATCCTTTCTTGAAATATTCACCTGTCTTAGCTCTTTTGACAAAAATTTCCTCTGTTTTCCTACTACATCACTGGATACTCCTCTGGGCCTCTTTTGCTGGCTCCTCCTCCTCCGTCTCTAAATGTTGGGTGTTTTGGATTTCAGTCCTGGACCCTCATATCTTCACTCTCTGTATTCTCTCATTAAACCATTTAAATCACTGTCATGTATGTATTTACCATTTATGCCTATGAATTTCAAATTTATATCTCCATATCAGATTGTCTGAGCTTCCAACACATGTATTTAACTACCTTTTTGATCTCTCCCTCCTGGTTGTCTCGTAGATACTTCAAAAGCAGCATGTCCACAATAAAACTCTTGATTATTGAACATCCCTGTGCTCATCTCCTTTACCATTTTATTCATTTCCGTAAACAATAGCAACTTTCAACCAGATGCTCAAGCCATAAGATGAAGTCTGGCTTGATCTCTCCTTTTTCGTCACCACCACCACGTTTATTCCATCAATAAGTCCTATTAATTATCTTTAAAATATGTCTTGTTTCTATTCACAGCTTGGTAGCTTCACTGCCAATTGTTTAACATTAGCACATGATGCAAATGATTTCTACTTTTTCTTCTCTGGACTCATCTGTGTTCTCGGTCATCTATTTGATGGAATAGAACTATAGTCTCCTAACTGTTTTGTCACTTCGAATGTTGCCCTCCCTCCTCATCCATTGTTCTTATAAAAACCTGTGTTTTTATCTCAAAATAGAAACCATATCATTCTATACCTTTCTCTGAAATTCTATAGAGGCTTTCTGTGGCACCTAAGATAAAACAAAACACTTTTTTTGTACCCCAGAAGACTGTTATCTGACTCTTGCCTTTTATTCCAACCTCATTTAGTACCAATCTTCTCCCCTCTCTCTCCCTTTCTCGCTCTCCCTCTCCTAATTTCCAGGAAGTCATTCTTTCAGTGTCTAAAATATATCACACCTTTCTCAAAGCTTTTGCTAATGCAAGTATTATGTTACCTGCTTCTAGCTTCCTTCTCTGTACTGTCCACATGTTGAATCTTTCTTACTCTTTAGAAGTCACTTAAATATCACTTCACCCGAGAGGCCTTCCATGACTTCCTTATGTGAAATGAATTCTACTCTTCATTCTCAGCCTCAGACTCGTTTTTCTGTCCTCCATGCCAGTTTTTACAACGTGTATTATTTTCTGTCTATCTACATTTCATCTGTCCCCCAGAATTTAACGTGAGCTGTAAGAGGGCAGAGACAGTGCCTAGCTTGTGCCTCCATGTTTGCATAACAAATTCACCATTAATGTCAGTGGATGAATGGAGGAATGAATGAAGGGATTAAATGAATTAAAAGACAAAGTTTCCTTCTCATCATATTGCTACTCCCGCTTGTACCTCCCATTTTCCCAAAGGAAACCACGGTTAAGACTTTGCTATGTGTCCTTTTATATATTTCCACTTGAATCATGATTTTACTAGTAATTTCTTTACAGGGTGTTTGATTCCTCCTCTCCACTAATCCATGTCCTCTTCATTATTAAATAATTACTTCAATTCCCAGCTCTCCTTGGAGACTTCCTGATTCATTCCATCTCATTTGCATATTTCTTGTTTTGAATTCCTATCTCCTGATTAAAGTATCACATACTGGCACACTGAACAAATAACCCCCAGCTACTGATAACCTGTGTGCCCACAGCCCTGTGCTAGCGGTTTGCTTACATTATTTTATATAGTTTTCTCAGAAATCTTGAGATATATTTCCCACTTTACAGATGCAAAAATTGAGACTCTGAGTAACTGGAATGCTCATCCACACCTGATGGGAATATAAAAATGGTACTAGCACTTTAGAAAACAGTTTGGTAGTTTTCTTCAAAAGTTAAACACACATCTACCATATGATCCAGCCATTCCACTTCTAGATATTTACCCAAAAGATACAGGAATATGTATCTACACAAAAATTTGTGAGCATTCATAGAATCTTTATTCGTAATAACCTCCAAATGGAAACAACCCAAACGTCTGTCAATAGGTTAATGGATAAACAAAATGTGTTATATCCATACAATGGAATGCTCCTCAACAATAAAAAAAAAGAAATACTGATATACACAGTAACATTGATGGATCTCAAAAATCAATATGCTAATTGAAAGAAGCCTGTTGCAAAAAAATACTTACTGTAAGAGTCTATTTATTTAAAATTCAAGAAAATGCAAATTAATTTATAGTTATTGAAAGTTGATCTGTGGTTGCTTAGAGCCAATAGTGGAGGAAAGGATGGACTAAAAAGAAACACGAGGATATTTGGTGGGGGAGACAGTAATGTTCCGTATCTTGGTTGTGACACTGGTTTCATTGGGTGTATATTTCATTGGTTTCATGGGTGTATATATCTGTCAAAATTCATCAGAGTTTATACTTGTAGTGGGTACAGTCTACTCTATATGAATCATATGTTGATAAAATTGTTTAAAAGAAACCTGAAGCTTTGAGCATCTGAATAAGTTGATTAAAGTTTTGTAGTGTAGTAAAAGACTTAGAACCACAAAGCTCATGCTCTTAGCTACTCTGAATTACTACTTTGAAATTATTTATGATTACATGCTATAATTATATTTTTTCCTTGAAATTTTCCATGACTGTTTGACATAAGAAAATATAAACTAAACTGTAAACATATTCAAAGCAATGTGAATATAAACCACATTCATATCCCAGGACAGCCTACATTATGCGAAATGCGTGGTAGACACATGTGCGTGTGTGTATGTGTGATATAAATAATCTAATTGATTACTAAACTGTACACTTGACTGATATATGAATGAGTGATTGAATTATTTTTTCCAAATATGGCCACAATAATATCTATTCTATATGTGACCTCTATTAAGAATTGATCTAATTTCCCTCCTCTTGAATCTGGGTGGATTTGTGGCAGTTTCAACCACAAGAGTACAGTCGAAATGATACTACGTGACTTCTAAGCCTTCGCAATAAGAGATGATGCAGCTTCTGCCTTGTCCGCTGGAATATTTACACTTGAAGTTTAAACCTGCTGTGGAAGAAGTCCCTCACTAAGGGGGTTGCTAGGCTATAAAGAGGGCCAGCCACATAGAGAGGCCAGGTGTACGCACACTGGTTGGCATTTCAATTACTGACGACATCCCAGCCAAAGCACTAGCCATACAAGTCTTCAGATGATTCTCGTCCCCAACTATTGTGTCACTCCCACATTTGTGTCCTCCTATCAGAGGCCCCAGACATGATGGAGCAGAGATCAATCATTCTCATTGAACTCTGTCTTAATTCCTGTTCTACAAAACCTGCGACCATAAAAAATAACTATTTGAAGCTGCTATGTAAATTATTAGAAACTTAGAACAAGAATTAGTACCACAAATGGGGTTCTGCTGTTGTAAAACTTAAAATTGTGGTATTGGCTTTGGAACTAGGCATCTGGCATAAGCTGAAAGTTCCTATGATGTTAGTTATGCAAGTTACTGTATTAGTTAAAGCAAGAAGGAAGTTACTTAAGAAGACTTTTCGTAAAATCTAGAAGAACTTCAGAAAGATTAGAAGTCAAGGCTGTCAGGAAAGGGAGGAAATTGTTATTCAAAAAATAAAAGGACCCTTGTTATAGTAGTGGCTGGTGTGAAAAATATTATATTTACCTACATTAACTGATGGATTTGGCTAAGGAAATTTTCAGGCAGTTTTTGAAAGTACCCACTGATTTCTTTTTAGCTGTATGTAAGAAGACACAGAGAGGAGAGAGAAAGGTGAGCAAAAAAAGAAACTCTATTTTCAAGCAAAGTTTAGAGGAAATATAAAGGAGCTAGGACTTACTGGGCTCACCCCCTCTTTTAGCAAAAGCTTTTTTTTAAAATAGAATTTATTTTTAAAGCAGTTTTAAGATCACAGCAAAACTGAGTGGAAGGTACAAATATTTCCCATATAACTCATGCTCCCTCAAATGCATAGCTTCCACCATTATCAACATCCACCACCACAGTGGTACATTTGTCACAATTGATCAACCTACATTGACATCATTATCATCTGGAGTCCATAATTTACATTAGGGTTCACTTTTGGTGTTGTTCATTTTATGGATTTGGACAAATGTGAAGTGACTTATATCCATCATTATAGTATCAGACATAGCAGTTGTTTTCAATTTGTTAAGCTTTCCAGTTGTTAATAGGATGGAGTGGTGACTTCCCAGCTTCTTACATGCCAGACAGGAAGTCACTGGAGTCCAAAGGTGTTTTTTTTTTTTTTTTTTCAAGGTAAGAAAAGATCTCAGGGAAAATTAAACCCAGGGCACTATCAGAAAAATGTCTTAGGATAAAGATGAGGCACAAGTGTAACTGTAAAACCCTTTGTTAAAACTGCAGAAAGATTTAAGAAGATGCTTCATAAACCCTCTCAATTAAATAAATGGCCTTCTAAGGATCTTTAGGATGTCTTTTGCTTAGCATTTCTTAAAAGTAGACTTTTGAAGAAACTTAAAGGCATTATACCACAACAACCTCACAGGAAGCCCAAGATGAGACAAGGCCTTTTCTTTAAGAGAATTGTGGATATGAATTTTGTTTGATGGAGTACAATCTAAATTAATACACAGAAAATCCACAAAGTTTTTAAGAGTATTTTTTTTTTTTGTCAGTTTGGACCAATAGAGACAAAGACAGCTCGATGAAAAAGAAGACTTTGGACATTATCCCTCTCAACCTTTTCCAGGCAGGAAGCAGGCAGAGAGGTCTATTTGGTCATAAACATGGACTATTTCTTATGAAAAAAGAAATGTTGACCCAGAAGATGAAACACCACAATGTAGAATTAAGAGCCAGAGCGAATAACTTCCTGGAAGTAGGACTGCACCTTAATGAAGGAACTGGGCAACGTGTGCCCAGCTAATTTTCAGAATTGCTTTGAAAAAGTAACTGTTGTGTGCATCCCATAGAAGGTTGATAGTAATTACCTAGGTCTGCCCTGTCATTGTATTTTGGGTGTGAACGTGTAAGATAATTTTTTTTTAAACTGCAATTCTTCACATTGAGAGATGCAGTCATACGTACTAAAGGTACCACATCCAAAATGCTGCGTTGTATTTAGACTTGATTTAAATGACAAGATCCTAGAATTTGTAATAGGAGGAGACTTTCAGGTCTTAGAAGAGGAGTGTCGAAGGTAAATGCAGCCATACATTGTTTAAGTGGTGAAAACAGATTTTACTCAGTCACCTCTGACCTGAGGGGAAAAAGCTGAGCCCCATTCCCTAGTGTGCAGAGGTGACTGGGGGTTTTAAAGGGATAGTGAGGAAGTAGGGAGGGAGAGAGAGTGGAGGCTCAAGTGAAAACTTACGAAGGGTTGGTGAGTGTAAATGTGATTAGGTCAGCTGTGTCTGCTAAGCTGGCAATTATTGAATTCAGGATACTATCCTCCCACAGAGACTGGGAGACAGAGGCCCTGTCCTTCCTAATGATTACATTTCAAAGGAGCAGCTTTCAGGTCCTTGAGAAAGACACTCCTGAGTTGTAGGAGATACATATACACCTCAAAGGAAGGGGGAAGGATTCACAGTTGTAAACCCTAATAGTGAATGCTCTAAGCAAGAGAGGTTAGGGGCCTATCTTCAGGTGTTGGCTAGACAGACAGCAAATTCTCCTGGCGGCCTTGAGCTTTTCCAGACAGGCATTTTAATGGAGGGCTGGGGTCATCCTGGGGACACAGCCTTGTGCTGCTGGAAGCCACGCTAGATTTGGTCCTCTCTCAGTGCGGAAGTGTGAAGGGAGTCATGCTGTGCTGAGAGTCCTGCAGTCCTCAGTGGGGGAGGGTATTTTTCATGTGAGAGGAATATAAATAGTTTATGGCCAGAGGTCAGACTGGCAGTTTTAAAACATAGCCTGCAAAGTCTCTGATACTCCTACCATCAAGAAAGGAGTATAATGGCCCTTCTCTTGAAGCTGGACGAGCTTGTGACTGTTTGGCAAATAGGGTGTGGCAGATGTGATGCTATGGACTTCAAAGGCCAGGTCATAAAAGGCTTTGTTCATTGGAGCAGTCGAACTTGGAGATCTAATTTTCCATGCTAGAAGATTGTCCAATGCGGACAATAATTTCCAGAAGAATGGAAGACTGAATAGATTAGAGATTATAGGATGATGACTAGGTACCACTATGGGACCAGTTGAGGTACAGGTCACTCAACTAATATTGGTAGAATGAATGAAAGCTGGTTGAATAAATGAATTAATGAATGGATGACTTCATAGTGCGTAATACTTTATCTGAATTGGAACAACATTAGAATGAAAATAAATTTAAATAATTAATGATAGATTCTTGGATAGTACATTTAAAACATGACAAGATAATGGATCTTAAGTTATGTAATGATCATGTTAGGAACTCTAAAGCTATTTAAAATTTTTCTACTGAAAAAGAAAAGTGTCAATTTGCCCTGAACAGAATAGAATTGTTTTGATTCATGATCATTATTGCCTTCTAAATATTTGTTGTGTGAATTAATAACTTACTTTTATTTAATCTGTATGCCAAGCCTTATGAGGAGAGTATTTTCATGCATCATACACATAAATGGTAGATATTATTTAAAAGTCCATTATACAGATGAGAAAAGGCATGAATTTACCCAAGGAAAAGGACTGGGAGTTAAGACAGGTTTTAATATGTCTTTACTATGACTTTTAAAAAGTGTTTTCTTTCAAAACATCTACATTCTTTTTTTTTAAGCATAACAATTATTTTAACAATTGATAAAATTAACTTTGAAAACTTACATCCTAAAGAAGATAGTTAATGAAACTTTCCTCAGATAGTTGCACAGCTTACTCCCTCAACACCTTCATGTCTTGACCCAACTGTCACCTTCCCAATGGGATCTTCCTCGAACTCTCCATTTGAACTGTATCCCTCATTCTCAGCATTCTCATTCTCCATTAGCCTGGTCTTATGTTTTCCATAGCACTGATCACCTTTTCACATACTGATGTTTATTGTGTGTCTCTCCGCTCTAGAACATAAAGTTCACAGAGTCAAGTGTTTTATCTATTTCAGTCACTGATGTGTACCTAGAACTTCTAGAAAAGTGCCTGATACACAGCAGGTGTTCAGTACATACTTGCTGAAGGGATGGATGTGTGCCTGCTACATCATGTGCTGTGTCTAAAATGGTGACCAGAGGACAAAATCTCTGCCTGCAGGGAATTGACCCTGCAGCAGGAGGCAAATGAGCAGAGGAGATTTTGCCCGATGTTTCAGTAGGTTAATTCAGCTCAGCCAACTCTTTCTCCCTTTCTTAGGGACTAGTAGTTCTTGTTTTCTTCATCCTCCCTTTGTCTACCTTTTCTCTAATGTTCCTATTTACTTGGTCCAATTTTTCTTATCTCCTCCATAATATCCTTTAAAAATATTAAGAAATTAAATTTGAAAGGAAAATCTCTCTTTCAATAAAGACAACGTATAGAACAAGGGTACCTCTCAATGTCTTTTCTCTCTGCATTTTTGCAAACCCTTCATTGATCTTGCACCATCTCCTTTGGCATAAATCCACATTTACCAGAGCCATCCTTGCCCTCTCAGCACTCGCTCACTCACCCACCTTCAAGTTTCACCAGAACTTAATGGACTTATGTTTACTCATGGGACATTTGCCTGTTTTTCTCCCCCATTTTCACCATTATAGTAATGTTCAGCGAGTGGCAGTATTTCCAACTCTTAGATATCACCCTCAAACAGCAGCAAACAATGTAATTAATCTGGAAATCCAGACATATCTGGTTTACTCCAAATATATAAATGCTTATTTCCTTTTAGAACAAACTGCTAATGTGAACATTTCAAAGAATGTCAAGCTAGTACAAGAGAATATCCACTTGGGAAGATAAAATTGGAGATGGAGATCGGGTAGACTAAGGACATTTAAAGAACAATAAGTAAAGCTTTTAGTATAAATTATGACCTCAATTTCTATAAGATCTTCAGAAATATAAAAGCTTATAGAAGAAGTTTTGTTTGTCACCCAGAATGCCAGATGCATGGGTGCCTGTTCTCACCCTCCCTGCCTCCTTCTCTCTCACTGTCTCTCTCTCTCACACAGACACAGCACACTATCACAAAGGAAAACATAGCACACAAGCACATGCAATAATGAGATTATAGAAGACAGTTTTTCTTTATTCTTTAGAATTAAAAAAAAAATAAATCATTTTAACTAGCAAGGAAAACACAGAACTGTCGGAAAAAAAAATAGTTAACTTAGATCCTGGCGAGTTCTTTGGGTTGGTGGCGCAGTTTCACAATGAGCTACTTTATTCTTATTTAATTGTATCAGATTCTATTAATATGTTTCTCTCTATTTTAGTTATTACTTATCTTACATTATCTAATTTTGATTCTACTTTCTCTCACTATCATCCCATTTTTGTGTTTGTGTTATGCACTTTTATTTGTGTTTCATAATGCTTTCTAGTATTTATTTTTTATCCTTTTACAACATATGCTTAAAGGTGACTTTACCTCCTTTCATTTTCACATTCTCATTTGATTATCTTTCCCAAACAAAAATAAAACTTGCGGGACCAGCCTGGTATGTAGTGGTTAACTTCTTGCCCTCCGCTTCGGCGGCCCAGGGTTTGCAGGTTCGGATCCCAGGTGCAGACCTACACACTGCTCATCAAACCGTGCTGTGGTGGGGTGACACATACAAAAAATAGAGGAAGATGGGCACAGATGTTAACTCATCAACAATCTTCCTCAAGCAAAAAGAGGAGGATTGACAACAGATATTAGCTCAGGGCCAATCTTGCTCACCAAAAATATAAATAAAAATAAAACAAAATATGCTTTATCCACTTATGAAAAACAAAATAGAAACAAGCAAGTAAAAATACCTCTAGATTTTTAATGAGATTGTGCTCAATTTCTAAAACACTTCAAATACAAATAGTAAATTAGAGAAATCTCTAATATACTAATAATTAATAGTATTCTCAAAAAAGAAAAGCACATCCCAGTGTAAAATCACTTGGTAAAATTTAACCACTATTGACAACAAAAATTCATCTTGAAAATACACATTACTTATATAAAGTGATAAAGCTGATGCATGTTAAATCATGAATCAATTTCTTTTTACTTTTGAGATAAAATCCTAGGCATTTCTTTTTTAAATAGACACATAAAATTATTTCTATTTTCATCACTCTTATTTAATTCTTTAAAAATTTTTAATTGTTAGAATAAAACAAAGATAAACTAATGTGGATAAATAGTAAGAGGAAGATGAAAATAACACAATATATCAAACTAATGTACAAGAATAGGCTAAAGTGTATTGGGTTTTGCAAGGAGTTTAATATATTAGCAAGTATATAAGATACATATTCCAAAGCAACAATTTGCTAGAAAAAATGGAAATAGATATTTTATTCATATTAGTAACAAAAATGAAAAATACATAAAAGCAGTCTTAATAAGAGTTACGTGAGAACTATGATAATGCAGCTGTAAAATGGAACGGCAAGTTAGCAAAGACCTAAATAGCTGGAGCAGTCATGTTAATTAATGTAAAAATGAAGTATGTAATACCTTTATATTTTGCCTGAAATCCTTTATGCAAACGAGGCAGAGAACACTTAAATAATGTAATTACGATTATTAATTCTGTAGTTTTTGTTCTCTCTTTTTTTAAAGAATTTGTATTATTCACAAATTAGACATCCACATTCTTTTCTCCATGGCTCAGTGTTTGGCATTTTCCTTTCTTTATTCTTTCTATTGTTTTTCTGCATTTCTTATTGTACGTTTTGATGCTTCCAATGATTATCCTAATTGTTCTATTGCATATTTTTTATTTGTAAAAAGGCACTGCCTTCTCTCTTTGAAAAATGTCAATGCCCTCTTTTGTTTCTTTAAAATAGATTTCAGAGGATCTTTAAAGTCTTTTTCATATAGTGTGTAAAGTCTTTTCAAGTGAAGTTTAGCTCTGATCCATTCTTGAATTGTTCTTCTTTTGTGCTACACAATGTTTTCTCCTTCCCAGATTGGTATTTGCTTTAAGTTTTAATTTGCACACGTCTTTGGGTATACTCTGTTATCTGTTAATACTTCCATTTGTTTGTATCAGATGATGCTGATGCTAATGAAGTTCAATGATAGTAGGCTGCTGATATTTCAGAAATCCTTTGTTAATCTTTTCCAGATTTTCTTAAGGCTTCTTCCAACTGAGGTAGCAGCCCTTTGGCAGGAAATTCAAGCCCACTGCTGAGAATATCGCTCAGACCAGAACTATGCTACCTATAAATGATAAATTCATTACTAGGCTCATCAAGGGATAGCTGGACAATCGCTGCAAAATGAAGCTCCCACTTAAAAAGTAGGCCATAAATAATTCACTAACCAGATATACTTTAAAAATTTATGCAAGTTAAAATTCAAGAATATTCGAATGATAATAGCAGAGAAAATTCAATGACAATCGTTTTATTTAAAAAATGAAGTCACATAAAGAGGAAAAATAAAAGAGAGATGGAATAAATAAGATTAAAAATGTAAGTTTTAGAGGTGCCTGACAAAACTGAGCAGAATGCATAAATAATAGCAAAACACAAAATCAGTTATCAGATATGATGAATATAAAAATAGAAATCTGAGATATGAAAAACAAATATGGCTTTGAATGCAGGAATGGTGCCAGGAGAATACTAGCTTGCCAGTTAGGGGAACAATGTGTTTCTGAAATGGGACCAAAATAAGACACTCAAACCCTAATGGTTTTAAAGACGAGATAAGAGATGCTGTTGCTGCCTGTGCATCATCATAGCATTCTGCAAATATGATTTCTGGATAATATTTTTAAAAAATAACCAATAATTAGTAGGGAGTATATAAAAGTATACTAACAAGGAATCCTAATTGGGAGACGCTATTTAATTTTATCACAATCATAATCATTTTTGACCTAATGAATTACTGTACTCAGCCCAGATGGTTCCCTCAGAAATAGAAGGAAACAGATACAAAGGAATAAAGTTAATCTACTTTTATAGAAGTTAATTCATTGACTATATAAAGAAGTAAAATGAACACACACATAAATTAATAGATATCAAAGAGCTCTAAACTGCCTATTTTTCAGGCACAATCGTAGGATATATCATAATTAGATTACGTTAACTTCACCTTGTTTTAGAAAAACTTTTTAATGTATTTCTTCTCATACTATCATTACCTAAACAGTCATGGCATTGTACCACTACCCTTTTTGGTTTTCTCTAGAATTTCTTATTTTTTTCAAATAATCACTTATTCTGATCTCTATGAGGATCTTCAAGGAGTGTCTGAGCCAAGAGAAAGATCTCCTAGAAATGGTGATTATGCTCAGTTGTCCTTGGCCTGTGGAAATACTTTGTCACAATCTGTTCTACTCACTAATAAACTTAATAATGAAGTTTATGCCAAATAAGCAATATAGAATAAAAATACCCTTTGGTTGAGTGGTAGTATGCCATCTGGAGCATGCAATGTATGGAATTAAAGGTTTTGTGGAATCTGTTGAAAGTAGCATAGTGATGAATATTATTCTCTATGTCTAGGGCATACTCAGTTTTTGAATTCTTACTCAACTCATTTAAATAAATTGGTTGCTACAAGTAGCACCAGTTCAGATTCCTGGACATCATTTGAAATAGTACTGGACAAGTTCTGGCACTGATACAGTGGGCTATAAGTCAACGGAGTTTAGGTGTAACAGGTACCCGTCCTCGAGTCCCTGGTGTCTGATATATTCTGTGTCATGCACACATTCAACGAATGTTTGTGAATGCCTTTTAAAATTCTAATGGGGAGTAAAGCAAGGACACAGGCAGGGATTATAACGCGATGCTGCTCGAAGTCTCACAGCGGGAGAAGATCAACATACACATGACCTCTGGGGGGCAGGTGACGGTCCACTGCCTTCCAAACATCTCTTCCAGGTTCATGCTCCTGTTTTAAATTCCAGAGCTTCAGCAACTCTTTAACTGTTCTTGACGGAAATTGACCTGGAATTTTGATTTTTCTTCACAGACTAGCCTTTGGCTTCCTACAGTTTCCTTGGCATCCAACTCAGAACTCATTCCTGGATTTTTATGCCTTTCATTTGGGTACTGTTTATATACACCACATTTTCACGCCTATTTGTTTAGGCTCCCCTACCATACCTGAGTGGACAAACTCCTTATTTTTATATGTGCCTTTATTTTTCTTATTTTTCCTCACAAATCTGTCCCCTAGATATAAACCTTGATTTTAGTAAGTTAACACTTCTTAATTTTTATAATTTTTGAAAAACAATACACAGCCACATACACATTCCCTAAAACCACTTAGTTTAGTGCTAAGAGATTAGGTTTAATCATCTTAGGTAATAGTTTCAACATTTTACTGAGTTCTGTACCTGTAATTGAACTGTCTGATTTTTATTCAGTTGATATGTGTTTCTCGGGGTTTGCTTTAAATAAGACATGAGATTTGCAATGCGCTTAGTAGAAAGTAAACAAATAAAATAATGATTTTTAGCTTATAATTGGTTTGAAGATTTCAGCACTTAATTTCAAAATAATATTGACTTTGTTAGGGCCTCTGTTTGGATTTTATAACTCTTTTTAGACCGCTCCATCAAAGAGTTTTCAAGTCGGTATATTATGCACTTCACAGTGAGAATGGATTCAAATGGTTTTGTTTTGTTTCTGAAAAGGGACAGGGAAGGAGAAATTCGAGGACATTAAGTTCTCATAGGATGAGAGAGAAGCATGTTAAGGAGGGAAGCATGTAAGAAACAATCAGAATCCCAAGGCTGAGGAAACTGGAACAAATGTCGTGGGTTTCCCATTTTCACGGAGGGCCAGGACACATTAGGACTATAGGATCTCAAGCTGTTCCTTCTCTTGAAAATTCCTCTCCTTCCCTTCTTCTTGCTTCCATCCTCTTCATTCTTAAAGAACTGATTTAACTATGACGTCCTATTTCAAATCCTTCTTGACTTCCCTTTCTCCTCCAGATAGACTCAATTCTTCAACTGAATCCATTGAACTGAGTTGAATGCAGTGCAATATTGTCAGTACTTACTGCTGTAGAGATGAAGCCCTGCTTCATTCAGTTGTGTATGTTTTCAGTTCTCCAACTTAAGGATAGTAGGTAAAGGGACTGACACTGAATACTCATTAGCTATCGGGCACCATAACAGTCACACGTGGCATACTGCCCTTACAACTGCCTTGTGAATTAGTTAAGGACCTCCATTATATTTTATAGCATCCTGCATTTCCTTTACAATAATTTACAAAAATATATTTACTTGGGGATTATTTTAGATATCTTTCTTCTCTGCTAAACAATAGGATAGCATGCACTGTGCTTTGTTTACCTCCCCAGTATCCAGCACAGGGCTAGTACCTAGTAACCAATCAATAAATATCTGTTGAATGAAGAGATCAATAAAAAAGTATTTTATGCCTATTTTATAAGTGAGAAAATCCAGTCTCAATAAAAGTAAATAACTCAAGGTCACTTAGCAAGTAGGGGCAGAATTGTGACCAGACTAACAACTATTGATTCCCATTCCAGTCAAATTTCAGCCAGACCTTAAGACATTTAACAACCACAGGGTGAGAGATGATCATGGAGTTCTTGAAACAACAGGACAAGTCAAACACTTGTTATCTATGTAAGTCCCATAAGGAAAACATTACTTCATCATTCATTTCTTCATTCAGAAACTATTTATTATGCATGTGACTGCCTACTTCTCTTATTCTAACTTGGATCCATCTGATGCTGTTGGCCTAGTGATTCAGCATGATTCCCAATGACAACAGACATCTCTTTAAATCTTCTGTATCAGAAACTGTTAACTGCCTCTCAGTATCTCTTCTCCTGATTTTCTTTTGGAAGTAACATTGATTTTTCCTGGCCTCCTTTGTGTTTACCAAAAACTGCATTTCCAAACCTCCCTTGAATGTAGGTGTGACCCTGAGACCAATTTTTGTGAATAAGAGGTAAGTAGAAAGTTACATGGGACTTCTCCGAAGAGCGTAGTGGGAGGTGGCATGCTTTTCTTCCTCTCTTCATCGATCCTGTGGATGTGGTCCTGAGCTCTAGCATCCGTCTTGTATCATGAGGACAAAAACCACAGAACAGTGCAACACTTAGTAGTGGCCTAAGTCCATACAACTATGCTAATCCTGGCTATCTCTGAGCTCCTTTCACTAATGAGAAAAATAATAGGTATTGTTTTCTGGGGCTTTTTTTTTTTTTATTTTTTGCTTGTAGCCAAATGTCACCCTAACTGATATCCATCCTAAAAGGAATAAAGATAATTAAACGTTTGCAAGTCTTCTGGCCTCAGGAGACATCAAAAGAGAAATCACATGCTAAAAAGTCTTTCAATTGGGCAAGTGATTTTAAGGCAAGGTTTGCTATAAATAAGATATACTTCATAAAATAAAGAGCCGATGATAAAAGTATTCACCAAAACAAGTGTGAAATATGAGAGATTTTCGTTTCCACTTAAGATCACTTATTCCATCTTTTAGTGTAGCTGGAGTTATGTATTATAAAAATGCTCTCATAAGTAAATATGCAAAGAATAAAGAAAAATAGAATTTCAAAAAATATTGAAAGTATAGGAAATCCTACTAGTTGATTCTAAGGCAATATGGAGTGAAATCTTTTTTAAAAAAGTAAAAGTAATGTAATGTCCAATTTTGAAGAATAATGGCATGTGATTATGAATGCTCTCCTGCACAAAATCACCATGCTGTCTTGAAGAACTCAAGGGGAATTAATGGTTGGATTATGTTTATATTTTCCATTCTCATTCCGTCCAAATCAAAAGGCACTAACACCTGAGCCTGCACCAGAAGAAGTGAGCCCACCATCAGAACTGTCCACAAGGCAGGCCTCAAACACTGGCTCTTTGGAACAGGCGGAGACACTCAGGGCTAATCGTGCCAGTGCCATCTTTTGAGGGCAACTTGGATCAAAGCTAAGCTCGAAATGGTGATATCCAATAGGAACCAATTCTCCCATTCCCCTGACTGTGGTTGCCTGCGTTCTCAAGGTTTCAAAAACTACCCACCTGTTTACTTGTAGCTGCTGCAGGACTCCTTTTCCTGGAGTCTATTACCCTCACCTCAATCATCTCATAAAGGTGTCCTTATTAGGTGAGAGTATGCTCCTCCCTCACGGTCATCTGACTCTTGTTCATGCTTCATGTCCACTTGGATAGTTCAGAATCGATGAGACAACTAACATTGATAGTTTCCTTTGCCAGACTGCTTTCTTAGAGTGACTGTCCTTAAACTGTTAGCTAGGTTGATTTAGAAAGTATTTATCAAGAATCTACTGTGTTCCAGGTGCTGGTCTAGGCACTGGTTGGGATCAATCAGATCTGTATAATTCCAGCAGTCCTGAGAGAGGGGATTCAATCCCATCTCAAAAACCGGTTGACCCAATGTTTAACTCCTAATCTTTTTTGAAATTATATTTAAATAATGTGAGCCTCTGTTGGCCCATTGTATAGATGAGAAAATATTTGTCAGAGTCTGTGACCTCTTCAGGGAATATTCTCATGAAAAGAAAGAAAGAGAAGTCTCTTGATTACACCAAATGGTGAACTGGGAGAAAGAGGAGGACAGGTATCAACATCAGGAGTGGGCACCTGAGATCACCCATGTGTTGAGGAGACCTCAGTGACTACATGTGGATGCAAGGACTAAAATAACCTGATCCTGGTCACTAGTCCCCTTGACTAGGTTCTAACAGCGGTCCTCAATGAAGTAAGGGATTCTTTCATCTTCTGAGACCAAGAACATGTTTCTATTTCACTACAATTTTTAAATATTAGGAGAAGAATGAAAGGATTAAACTGAAAGTCTTCCTAATCAGAACAAAAAGGTATTTTTTCCACTTTTGTGAGTATAATGCTGCTTATTTTCAAAATGTTAATTTGCTTTTTCATAGTATACTTAGTAATTAGTGAACAAAAATATAATGTGATGTGGGTATGATTTGTAAAGGCTTAAATGATAGACTCTAACTAGGATAATTTCGTCCTGATGTGTTGTTAAATAACAATAAATTCTAAATGAGTAAACTTGAAATAACTAAGCCATTGGGGACTATTGGCCACCGGATAATTAAACTTGATCTAACATGGACATCAAAACCAATTATACATACTAAATAGAAAGAGACAGGTCAACTCCTCAGAGAGATGAGATGAACTTGGACAGATGGACAGAATGCAAATCATGGCAGGTGTCTTAATGAAAGAGAAATGAAATGGAATTTAAAGCCCTATGAAAAATCTGGATAGCTATTCCTAGTATACAAATTACCAAAAAAAAAAAAAATTATATTGAAACAAGATGGATTGCCACATTCCCAGCAACCCGGAAAGCCATTCCTCTAGAGAATTTAGATTTTCAAGTTTCCTAGGCAATGAGGTTAAGGACAAAATTACTGTTACAGCCCATTTGTATTAGTTTGCTAGGGCTTCCATAACATAGTACCACAGACTGGGGAACAGCAGATCTTTATTTCTTCATGGTTCTGGATAATCCAAGTCCAGGATCAAGGTGTTGGCAGGGGTGGTTTCATTCTGAGGCCTCTCCCCTTGGCTTGTAGATGGCTGCCTTCTTCCGATGTCCTCAGATGGCCTTTTCTCTCTGTGTGTACATCCCTTGTGTCTCTTCTTATAAGGGTACCCATCCTATTGGATTAAGGTCCCACCCATATGACCTCATTTAACCTCAATCACCTCTCCACATACAGTCCCATGCTTAGGGACTGGGGATAGGTTTCTACATATCAATTTTGGCAGGGGGGCACAGTTCAGCCCATAAAAATATTTAATGCACAAATTATACACAGTTTATAGGACAAAAATATCAAAATGTAGAAAGGAATAGAGGGGAAATAAATTGAGTCCCTTATCAGAGGGAAGTTCTGATCTGGGGGTAGAGGGGTAGAGTGACAAATCATCCTGGTTTGCCTGAGACTATCCTGCTTTTAGCACTAGAAGTCATATCCTGGGGAAGTCCTCAGACCAGAATGATTACTCACCCAGTGTCATGTGCTGGATACCCCACAACCACTGTCAAATGCTGTGACCCAAGGAAGTATGGTGGTATGGAAATAAGATGATTTTGGGATTCTTAAAATTTTGCCAGGAGTGTGAATTATGCTCAAGTACGCAGGCCTCCATAGGAACGTGGAATAGAATCCAGGAAGGCCTCAGGTCGTTGGCAAGTTAACATATTCTCAGGTTGCAGTAAGAGTGGCACATTCTGGGGCCGACAAACCTCTCAAGCGTCTCTCATTGACAGAGTTTGTCACCAAAATGTAACCTCCCTCGTTTCTTCTTAGTTTTTATTCAGGGAGAAT
Source organism: Tapirus indicus (assembly GCA_031878705.1). NCBI lineage: Eukaryota > Metazoa > Chordata > Mammalia > Perissodactyla > Tapiridae > Tapirus > Tapirus indicus. Next base: position 18,402,539 of record CM062923.1, on the reverse strand, counting down.
AATATTCTTTGTTCAAATTCCAAGACTTATATTTGGGAGGACCAAAGTCCTGCTTTTCCTAGATAGTCTCATTTTACCTGTTGTTTTAGCATAATTATTAGTAAGTCACCTTTCATTCTCAAAAAGTCCCTGTTTATAGGATAAAATACATGGTCACACAATTTCTGTTGCTCAGTTCTTCTGGCCCCAGCACTTCTATGCTTTTCTTTTCATATAACACACAAGTTCTTGAGCCAGCCATTCGCAGGCACATAGATTCCTTGATCCTCGGGCTCACTTTTCTCCTTCCGTCTGACTGGAACAGTAGAGATGGGACTTACAAATTTTGTTTTGGACCCTCCTACTTAACCAGATCTTATATTGTGATAGTGAAAGAGGAAGCATAATTTTTCCTGATACTAAGAGTCAGGATGTAGGAGCTTACAGTTTAAGTAGGCAAAAAATTAGAGAATTTAAACAGTATGAATAAATTATGTGTATGTGCAAAATATTTTTAATAATCATGGAATCTCAAAAGATTTTAAGGATCATCTAGTTGAATCTTCTCCTTTTGCCAAGGAATAAACTAAGGCTTAGAGACAGAAGGTGATTTTCCATTAGATACAGCCTAACTCAATCCAGTTAAAGGAGGGTTCATGACCACCAATGAGTTTGAAATTTCTGTTACCCAAGTCAGGTATTCTTGCCATATGAGAAAAACATAATAAGTATTTCCTTAGAACATCTTTTCTGGGTTTATTTTTTTCTTAAAATAACATATTTGTTTTTCTAAATGCAAAACTATTTTATGCACCTTAGAAAAATTATAAAATAAATGTAAGTCCACTCACTTCCCAGAAATAATCACAACATTATTTCCTTCCATTATCATTCCAATTTGGTGCATATGAAGAATGTATGTGCGTGTGTGCATGTATATGCATACATTTATGCTTCCACCTGTGTGTCATGCAAATTGAGAGCACTTCATTTTATGATGTGCATTAGCTATATCTTTAAGCTTAAATATATATGTCATGAGCATATTTCCAGGACATTAAATATTTTTATGTAATATCATTTTCAATGTTTATTATTGCATTATACGATACGCCAAGATTTATTCAACCACCATGATGTTACCATTGAAGATTTAATTGGTTTCCTTTTTTTCTATATAAGAAATGTGCTAGAAAAACTCTTGTGATGATGTTTGTAAATTACCTATACCTGCACCACTAGTCACCTGAAGTGAAAAACTGCATATTCTCAGTTCTTTTAAAAATGTGCTGCATATGCACACTCAAGAAGATTGTGCCAATTTATACACCTCAGTGTGATGGAAGCATTTCCATTTTCCTCCAACCCTTGATAACACTGGCAGTTATCTTTTCTTTGTCTTTGACAGCTTGATAGAGAAAATAGTGTATTATGGTTTTAATTCACATTCATTTTATTATGATTGCACTTGTTCAGTTTTTACATGTTTATAGGTCTTTTGTGAAATGCCTGTTTCTATTTTTTAATCTTTTTAATTCTTTTGAGATGTTTATGTGTATCTTACCACTTAGCAATAGATCTTTATAATAATACAATAATGTATTAACATGAAAACTCCTTGGAATGAATATATGTTGCAAATTTTTTACATGGAAAATACTATTTTTCCATTTTATTTTAATTTCTGTGTTTTTTTGTGTGTGAGGAAGATTCGCCCTTAGCTAACAGCCGCTGCCAATCCCCACTCTTTTTGCTGAGGAATACCAGCCCTGAGCTAACATCTGTGCCCATCTTCCTCTACTTTATGTGGGATGCCTGCCACAGCATGGCTTGATAGGCAGTGGGTAGGTCCTCGCCTGGGATCTGAACCTGCAAACCCCAGGCCGCTGAAGCAGAGAGTGAGAACTTAACCACTACACCACTGGGCCAGCCCAACTTCTGTTTTTTTAATTTGAAGAAGTTTCAAAAAGTGTTGTCATGTTATATATGATCTTTTTCACTCAATCTTGAATATTATAGAAATATATTCTATACAAGTAAATGCGTTTTTATTGGTTGATTCATTCATTTTTGCATTTATTTATTACTTCATCTAGAAATTTGCATGTGAATAAGGTGTGAGGTAGGAATGTTATTTTCTTTTCTTCTCCGAAATATTAGCTATTTATGCCACTAATAATCATTGAAAAATCTATCTTCTCTCTTCTTATGTGACATGGCCCTTTGCCACATTACTAAAACCCTACAATGTATTTTAATACATGCTCCAACAAATTTCAGTGTCCTGCACAGACTTTACCTTTTAGAAATGATTTTGGATGTTTCATGCTCATTTTTCTTCTTGAATACTCTAATCACTTTGTTATGTCTCAATACTATATTAAGTAAAGTTTTTTAATGAATTTGATTAGCAGAAAAGATTAAGTTGAGGAGAGATAAAATCATTTTAGGATTTAATCTTTATATAAGAATTTTGTATGGCTCTCCATTTGGAAAATATTTGTGTGAGTGTGTGTGTGTGTACGTGTTTCTCAGTAAGCTGCTGAAGGATTTATTATTGTTCAAGCAACTAATGTCCAGAAATATTATATAATGATTCCAACTGTTTTTCAGTTGATTATCTTACATTGTATAGGTCACCAATGATATTTATCAATATTGAAATTTGGTCCTTAAATTTTTCTTGTGTTATTTCTCTTTTTTTCACCTGGAAAATTCATAAAATTATAGCATAATAATGGTGATAGGAGGCATCCTTGTCTTGTTTTGGACTTAAATGTACGCGAATGTCTCTATTGTGATATTTGCTGTTGATATCATTTATATATTCTTTTTCATATTAATGGCCTTCTATTCTAATTTTACTAAGAGGATTTTTCAAAATTCAGAAATGAATTTTGACTTTTAGTAAATGTCTATTAGTCTTCTTCAAGATGATATTATAGTTCTTCTTATCAACCAATTAGGGCAATAAAATATATTCAGATATTTTTTATAATTTTCTAGCATCCTTTCTTACTTGGAATAAATTTTACAGTCATGGATTACAGTCCCTAAAATTTTATTTATAAAATTGTATCTGTATTACATTTATAAACATCTGTATAAATAAATTATATTGTTTCATAAAAACATATACTCACATTATCAGGCTTTAGTAACTTCTGTAATATATTAGGATATTTTCCCAAAACCTAGATATTTTAATTATTATTCAGAATTATCTGTTTCTTGCGAGCTTAGTAAAACATGCTTATAATATCAATCAAATCGATGTCTATTTGCTTGGTAGCTCTTGTACATATTTTCCCATGTCAGTCAGGGTAGGCTGATGTATTCACATAACTTGACACAGTAAACATTTAACGTTCATTCAAGTCACTATCTAATGCAGCATATAGGGTGGGGGAGACTGTGGTCCACTCACTCGTACAGAGTCCTGTGTTTTTCCGCCCTGTGGTTTTGCCCTCTGACCAGAGTCTACTCTGTTCAGCTGCAGGTGGGAGGTCATTACGGGCCAGGCTGTAAGTGATTCCCATCCTTGCTGCTCAGATCTATCTGTGTGATCAGAAAGAAGAGGAGAACATTGATATTTATCAACACTGGTATTTTCTGTCAATTGGATTAATTTTAATAGCTTATATTTTTCTAGGAAATAATGTAATTCTTTAAAATGCATAGACGTATTAGCAGATAGTTGTATGGATTTTTTTTTGTTTGTTATTTTTTGTCTATGGTTAAATCCTTTTCTTACCTTTCTCAGTCCCCCTTTCCTTACTTTTTGCCCGCTTTTCTTCTTCTCTTCCATCTCTCTTTCTCCCCCTTTGTTTCTTTGCTCCCATCCTCTCTCCTGATGTGTTTCTTCCTTTTTTCTCCCAGTATTTACTAAGTATATAGTATACCTATGACTTCAGAAAGCAATAAAGTCTGTCTTATCACTTGTGCCTACCTAGTGTCTAGCACTGTGCCCCACTCAATTTAGGCATTCACGAAATTGCTGAATTGGACTTAAATTGAATCATCTATTTCCTGGGTTGCTCTAAGAGCTTCACAGTTGTTGGGCCTACCTCCACTAATATCTCCAATATCCTGCACACACTGCTAGATTCATATTCCTGCAACACAATCCTCATCATATCTATCCTCTTGCACACAAATATTCCAAAGCTCCCCATTGCCTCTTGAATTAGGTAGATGTGGCCATGTTCCTCCTCTGTGCAAGGGCTTTCTATTTTAAGGTGATAAGGCTTATTTCTCATTACTCATGCATGCTTGCTTTGTGTTTGAACCAACTCAAATCTCATTTTAATACTTTACTTACATTTGTGCTGTTTTATAAATTTACAATATGCTTTCATCTTCCTCCAGGAAATTGTTTAGGTAGTCTCTTCACCTGAAATGTCATTGTATTTCTAATTCTGCCTCTTATTGGTTTACTCATTCTTTAAGGACTTAATATATCCTCCCTGAAACCCACAACTAAATGGACAATCCCTCCTCTTTTTCTCATGACGGTATGTGGCAAGTTAGAGCAGATTCTAATCAGGGAGAAAATTTATACTAATATCCTTTGTGCCCTGATCATTCAAAGAAGCATATATTTTGGCAGCTTTCTCTGCTATTTATCTGCCTTTTATGTGTTTAGAATAAGCCTAAAGACCAAATCAAAGCATCTATTTGGGGAATCCTAGTCTCAGATGAAGCTGATGAAGAAGTGATTATGCCAGACCTGAGAACACGGCTGTCTTCAGGAGAGGTACTGAAAATAAAAGCCTGAGTTCTCATAATTCTTTCTTGGACTTCTGACTCTTAATTCCAAATGAAAAAGGAGAGAGTTTAAACCAACTTTTTGATGAAGGATATCTACTTAGCCCAGAAAAAAAGTATGGTGAGAAAGGCAGAATGGCCATAGACCTCCTTACTAAATTAAACGGTAATGTCCATTTCTAATAAAAAAAGATTTATATTTTATTTATAGTTGATATTTCAGTAGATCTAACATGATTTCCAATTTGGATATGGGAAACTCAAAATGTGCAGAAGTTACAGCTTAGTGCCTGGGGTAAGAAGGGAAGGAGTTTACCTTTTTACAATTCAATCAAATGCAGAATAGGAACAGTTAATAATTGTAGAATATGAATAATCAGATAAGACATTTTCTAGTGAAAACTCATAAATTTTATTTTGGGAGTACATTAAAATTCAGTTAAATTTTAAAATCATAGCATATCTTGAGCCACTATTGAATAGTTGCTGTAACTATAGAAATCTATTTTAGAGTATGCAAGTACAAATTATAGAATGTCAGCATGCAATTTGATTTTATGTGCTTTTCTACTAATATAAATAATGAAGCATGCTGAGAGCATTCAGATACATTCAGCTGAGTATAATTAAAATACTGAGGTGTAACATGTTAAAAAAAAAAGAAACAAATTAAGTACTAAACTGAAGTAGGTAGAAATACCAGCAATTCAAAGCGATAACTATGTTGTGATTACAGTATTGTGAATAGACTAAATCTAATATTTTGGTTTAAATGAAATCAGCGATAGCTGGAAAGTTAATAGAAGCAGTGCCTTTTCTATTTTCTGTGAATAATGGAGAGGCTTCATTTCAGGGGCACACATTTTTTTTGTCGTCTCTGAAAATAAGTCTCCATGGTACTCTGAATAATCATTCTCGTCCAAATGGAACAAACTCTCTGATGAAAATGGCCACTGGGGGCTACAACAAATAATTAGAATGGGATTTGGGAATCAGTTAGTTATTTTGTGCCCAACACTCCCCATTGGGTTAGCTGAATGAGGGCAAATCAGCTTCTTCAGACCGTGTGAAAAACACAATTGAACTTCCTGCAGGTCACTACTAATTACACAGTGGTTGTGACTGCCCACTCCAGGCAGAAGGCAAACTTTCTTACTGAGGCCCACCAAAGGACCAACTATTTATTTGTGCTTGCCAGGGCCAATTTAGAGTAAGAGGTACTGATATTGTGAAAACAAGGAGTGTTTGATTAACTTTGTTCTATCCTGTCAAATGAATCACTTACTTTATTCCTAGTATGTTACAAGTCCCTAGGTTCCTGTAACCTACATTGTACTCTCCAACCTCAAGCTTCATCCTGACCCCCTAATAATCAATTGGGATTTATGAGAACTGATACATGAAAGATTGGTAAAAAGATGACCTCATTTTATATCTACCAATAAAATACCAAATGTTTATAGCTTGGAGAAGAAAGGATTGGAGCAAGTGGGTCAATCCTCCCCATAGGAGCAGAATCTGCTTTTTACTAACTCCAAATCTGGGGCTACAATTCTAAAATTGGAGCTAGAATCTTAATAAGATAAATACAGGACTCTATATTGTTTTACCTTGCTGGGTCCACTTATTCCTGGATCCAAAGTCTTCCTCTTTTTTGAGTAATCCTTAGTTTTTCTGAATCATATCCTTAAGTAACTTTCTGAGAATGGGGGAATGAGAAGCAAATTTTTTTAGTCCTTGCATATATCTCCTGTTAGAGATAAATAATGCATTTCCTTGTTTATCTAAAAACATGATAGAACTTGACTATGGACTGATGTTCAACTACCTCTTGTATTAAACTTCCTTGACTATATCCATCCTTCTTGGAACTTCTATTCCAAGTGATTCATACACAAAACAAGGAATGATACAAAACATGATTTAACAAAATGCCACTTGTAGAGGTGGGCAACATGGATTCTGTCAGTTACAAACTGTGTGACCTTCTGCAAGATGCTTAATCTCTCTGAGCCTTTAGTATCTCATCTGTATATAGAAATAACTGTAGATAATCTAGAAAGTTTTTGTGATAGCTACACAAAATGCATGTCAAGTACCTAGCACAATGCCTGGCACAGAGAGTAGCTGTCAATAAATGACAGGTTATTGTTATTTGGTTGGAATTGATGAAGGGGGACTCAACCTTCCCTTAATATCATAAAATTTTCACTACTCTCTTCTCTTATATAGCTACTTTTGTTTAAGTGGAGTCTATGTATGATTTTAAAAAATTCCTTGAATATCTATTTAAAATTTAAAATAAATCTTTCCCTCATTAAAAATTTGGAAAACATTGAATACTGAGAAGTCTTGAAATAATCACGTTTAACTTTGTCTACTCAATGCTTCCCAAACATATTGACAAAGGAACACTCTTTTTGTGTACAACACTTATTAACAAACTGCATATGGGATGTTAAACCTAATGACACATCACACACGTAGAATCATTATATTTTACGTATAATAGAAGCCTACTAATGAATGGATAAATCTGTGCATGAAAGAAAGATGCTTTTCTCACCTTTATTCTAGGTTACAGATGCAGAATGTCGTCTACACTTCAACCATCCAAATCTTTCCTATTCTCCTTCCCAGATTAAGTGCCACCTATTTGTCTTCAGAGGAAAGAATTTCCCTTCCTCTGAATTACAGAATATTCTATTGGTACCCTGCCATTTAGCATTTGGTTATATTCTGTCTTGTTTTGTCCTATAATTGTCTGTGTATGAGTCATGATAATGGCAGTTCCATGGAATAGAAGAGCAGATTTGTCATTGATTTTATCCCATTCTAACTAAGCCTGGCACAGAACTGGGAGAAATAACACCATGGTGAATTTGCACCTTTTTATCTTGTTCTTCTATAAGCACCGTACCTTCCTCATAGCATCCAGGGACTTATTTCCTAAAATGGTGCTCAAAGACCCCTCACATCAGCAGAAGAACAAAACAGTGAGTGAAATTACCCAATTTCTGCAGAACTGATAAATACCCTGAATGTAGGTCACACTCATTGCCTGATGTGCTGTGTGTGTCATGTTCCAACAAAGCAGCTGCCACAAGTAGCCAAACTCCCGGAAAGCAGCAGAGCCCCAAAAAGAGCAGTCATTTGGAAACATATTTTCATTGACAATTTGGGGAAGTTGGGCATTCACTTAAGAAAAAGCCATAATTCTGTAAGAAATGAGCAATTTATGCACATTATAATCAAATTTATTTTTATATCCAGCTACTCCTACATGTGGCATAATTCAGTCTGGGAAATCATGCTAATTAGTTAGAAATCCATTACAGTATAAATCTTGCAGCAGATGCAAATGCTATTTCAAGTGTTCTTACCTCTATAATGCATGTGCTTTTATTAGAATGCATCCCAATGTGGGCAGTTTGTCGGTGAACCAGGCTCTAAAGTGCGTTTGAGGGGAAAATACTCTCACAAAAACCATTGATAGTATTTCTTTTCATGCATTTTTTTAATGCAGTGTGCTTTAAAATACAAGGACAATTCCACCTATCAGAAGCTTGGTCCGAGCAGTGAATTTTCCAAGTCAAAATAGTAATGATGATAGTAACAGTGCTAAGTTCTAATGGCTAATGGTATATGCATCTCTGCTGAACTCCACATCTGGGCATGCCCTTTGCAGACAGTGGGGAAGAATAATAAGCCCCAGACTAGGAGTGGAAAGACTGAGGTCCAGATGCAAGGACACTGCTTGTGGGTCACCTTGGCCAAGTCACTAACCTTTTAGATGCTGAGCTTCCTCCACTGTAACTAGAAATAACAGAACCCACTCTGTCTTCCTCACAGAGCTGTTGTGAATTTAAACTAAGATTAATACGTAGCTTCAAATTAAAAAAAAAAAAAACAACAAAAAATATTGCAGAGTGTCTTACTTTTAGATTACTGAAAATATCCCAGGCCTGTTAAAAAGTAAAGCTTAGTTCTAATTGTATAATCTCTATTAAGGACATCACAAACTGTACTTTAACTGTATTTTAACTAAGAAAAGCGATATATAACAAGGTCTAACCAAGGAACTCTACTAGGTTCAAACAACTACCTGATAGAAGATTCCATGATGAATTAGGGCTTTGGAATCCAGAAGCTAATAGGCTGGAAAGGTGAATTTGGTGAAATTCACATTTTAGCTCCAGAATTTTTTTAATTAAAAAAAATTAACATATACACTTTTTTCTCCTTACCTTCCCAAACACCCCCAGAGAAGAAGAGGTAGTCCCCTTATCTTCTTGTATGCCCAGCCCCAGTGACCCGTATCACCACCACCTAGAACAAGCCATAAGCCAGAAACCTAAATTGATCTTTGCCCTTTCCATCTGCCTTTCTGTCTAGTCTAGCAGAAAATCCCATTAATTGTATATCGCAAACATCTTTAAAACCTAATCTCTCTCCTGTGCCCTCTGTCTTATACTATCTCAGGCCACAGTCATACTTTCTCATGAAGACATTTACCACCTTCCAACTGGTCTCTATGCCCCCTGGGCTTTTCCACTCACAACCACTCCCTTCAGAGCCATCATTGGTCTTCTAAAATGCAATTTTATTTTAAATGGTTACTTTTAAAGTTTAAAATATTTCAATAGCTCCAAGGAGCCTCAAAATAAAGTACCCTTGTGAGTGGTCCCCATTTGGTTCTCCAGCTCTTTCCCTTTTTGCTACAGGCTCCAGGTGTGCTGGTGTAAGTGGTTTTCCTGGAATTTCTGAAATGCCCCATGCTCGCTCTCACTCTAAGCCTTTTGTATAACTTAATTCTGACTAGAATGATTTCAACCCTCTCTTGCCAGGTGAACTTCTCTTTTTCCTTCAATTTTCAGCTAAAATATTCATTATTCTGAGTCGCTTATCCCTTTCTCAACAATACTTGGTTGACCTGTGCTTTTAATTAGCCTCAGTATGATTCTCTGTCTTCCCTTACCACATGTCACTCTCCCTGTATACTGGTCCAGTCTTGTAGGGAGAGGGGAGGCCTTTAAGGAAGATTGTGTCTTCCTTACCATTCTTTTTCCAGATTTTGGCAAGAGTAGGTATTTATTTTCTTGAATAAAATTTATATTCTTGACTAAAATGAATGAATAAATAAAATTATCTCAATTAAATAACGCATTTAAATCTTTTCAGAATGCTTCTTCAACCTAATCAGGAAGCTCAGTGATGTCAATGGGAACTTTCAAAATACTATAATAATGCAGGTTCTTCTGCAAGCATTGCAAATTCACTTGTACAGTGAGAAAGACCTCTGGAATCAAAGCTCAGGTGTTACAGGTACTGTTAACTGGGGCTCTCAAACAACATGAGAGACAAAAAAGAAATTCCTCACACCCTCCTTTCCTCTATATGTCTATATTCACCACTATCTTCAAAACAAACAAACACCACCACTAACAATAGATTGTTTGAACTGAATGTTCTAAGGGTGATCAATCAATACCAGGATTTTAATGATAAAACAATAGCTAAGATTTAATGTATTAGAAGTGTCCTTCTGATCCAATTGAGGCATGTATATTAAGTCATTATTCCTTTCCATCTTCATAATCTCTGACCTTTGAGAATATATACACTCTGAATATCACAAAGAACTCCTTCTGCAGGAGTTAATTAAGCCTTGCAAAGCCCATTAGAGATAAGTATTTGCTGGCCTCTTGTCTTGGTTTCACTGTTGAGTCCTGAAAGCTTGCACATTCTTGCTGTCAGACTCTCAGGGGGGGTCCTGGCTTGGCTGAGAGAAACAAAATAAAACAAGTGCAGACACAATTGCCAGTGTATATCAGCATATTCTTGGTTAATTCAGGCCAATTCTGGGTGACAACTTTTGTCTCCTTCAGTTAATGCAATCAAGAAGAATTATGGGTAACCATAGCTGGTGGCCCATGACATGCACGGTGTAAATGGTGCATGTGATTACAGATCGGAAATAATTTCTTGCTTAGAAAGCCATCAGCATTAGAGCCCACCAGTTAAAATTCCTTTCTATAGGGGACCAAATGCATGAAAATTAGCCACTTATTCTGTGTTTCAGGACTACAGCAAAGGGCTATTCAAACCTGCAGAGTATTCCCTTATTTGCTGAATAGATCCTGAAATCCCTGCATTGACAAGAGGAAGGAGAGAGGCCCTTCCTTCCATACAGATCATAGGCAGGAACTTACTCAAGAGAACTCTTCAACTCCACTCATTGCACTAATGATGTTCCTTCCCAAGAGAAAATTTGGTATGGCAGGGGGCCGGGAGCACAAGGCTACCTCTATGGGGAATATCAGAGAAAGGCTCAGAAAGGAGATCCTGGTAACTGACAGCCATACTAATGATCTCCGGATCGTGTTCCTTCAGGTCTTGGAATATGGAACCTACCTATCAGACAACACACACTTAGCTTGTCTATAGAACAACCAGGTCTACACTGTGCACAGTTCTGAGCTAGGTACAGAGAGGGACATGAAAAAAGAATGCATGATGCACATGCCCCTGCCCTGTGAGGCTTGCCGTTTCTCTGAGGGCACAGTACTCTGAGAAACAAAACAGCACAGAAAGACTAAACAATGTGTTCTCTACTTCCCTATTTATTTGACACATATTCATTGAGACTCTCCTAAGTGGAAAGTACTTTACTGGGGCCTAATGAAGAAAATGAACACAAATACGAATAAATATGATCTCTTTTAAATGAGTGTTCAGTTTAGAAGGGAGATAACTAGGAAAATTCATACCAAAGGGCAGGGATTTGGATAGCCTGGGGGAGAGCAGTTGGTTAGGGAAGGAAGCCAGGAATAAGAGAGAGATTTAACATATGTGGAGGATAAGAACATAAATCCTGCTCCTTTCTTGTTGACCACTTGAGTTGGGAATGAGATCGGAAAGGGAGACCACTGTTTTCCACATAAACCAATATCATCTCTTTCTTTCCCTGAAATGACATGTGAAGTTTTATAATTATAATTCTGGTTTTGATTCCTTCTTATGGTGATTGTTGACTAGTTAGTGTTTGTTTTTTTATTTTGTTTGTATTTTTTTTTTTTTACTCATGCATTCATGCCTTCAAGTATTAACTATTACTTTCCCATCACATTCCCAGCATGGAAATATGAAGGACTTCAAACATGTGTTTGAAATAAACATGCTTTGCCACTTAGCTGTGTGAAGTTATTTAAACTCTCAAAGCCTTAGTTGATTCCTCTGAAAATGAAAAAAGAAAAAAAACCCACCTATTTTCAGGGTTTGTGAGCATTAGACGAACTAATGTATGCCTAAAACACAATAATATTCTTGATGCATAATTTGAGGTCTGAAAATTGAAGGTAAGTCGGAATCTTACCATCAAAGGCACTCTAATCTACTCGGGACAACAAGATGATTACTTACAAACACAGGGATTGAATGACAGGGCTGGAGAGTATCAGGGCTCTCTGATGATTATAGTTGGTCAGTGCAATGTTATCACAAAGGTATTAGCCTCTGTCAAGAAAATGACAAAAGGAAAGGTAGGAAAACCTCTATGGCTCTGTGCCCATCCGTATTGGCAGATTCTAGAGTCTTAGAATTGGGCTTGTTTTCATCATGGCTGTATTTTGGAGCTTGATTTGGATTTTAGTTAATTTCAAGTTGGTTCAGATAAAGTTCATAAGCATTTCTTTTCCCCACCCTGTGTATGCCACCGCTTGGCTTAGCCAGATGGCCTGAGCCATTGAAAACATGTATCAGGCTTTTAATAACAAACATACCCTTATGCAAAGATGCCATGTGAAAAAAAAAAAAACAGTGCCAACAGATTCTAGACAAAGGTGTTCTCAGATCTGAGAACAGCTCCTGTGGCTGCTTTAAAGCTCAATGCATACACAGAGTATTAGAAATGATCTCTATCTCTTTTTTTCCTTGTCCTCCTCTCTCTCTCTGTCTCTCTCATTGTCCTCCCTCCCTCCATTTCTCCTTCTTCTTTAGCAAAAGTGTATTTTTGTTAAAGTCTATGTAAATTCCAAAACCTGAAACATTTGTGTCAGATTTATGTTCCAAGTTGTTTGGACACACCTTAAACAAAGCCCAATATATAAACATACTAATTCATGAAACAAGTTCATAAATAGGAGTTATTTGCTTATCAGAACTATCTTTGTATTGCAAAGGAGAGTCTACCAGACTGACTTTAAAAGGAAGCTTCCCTAGCACATATAAAATGTGATTTCCTTTTCAGTAATTTCTGTGTATCTTTTTAGGAAGACATCTGTTGTGTGAAACAAGACACACCTGCATATCCAATTTCAAATGTCAATGTAGTAAATACTCATGAATTACTGATGAAAAAGAAAGTACATTCTAGGCCATTATATTCTAATCTTACATTCTTATTGTCAGAGGGATTTTTAATAAAATGCCTTACTTTCAGTGTCGCTTCACAAGTCACTTTCCTGTTGTTTAGGCAGACAGGACACTTCCCTAGTTCTCAACTCAGGAGTAAATGATTCAACGTGACTTGTACTCACCACAATTGTACATTATCATAAAACTATTATTCAAATGCCCGGAATAAAGGTTCCTAATCTTCAACAAATGGCATACACTTAACTGCCATTTTTGACATCTTAAGGAATTAATCAAGATTTTGTAGGTGTCTAAAGATGTATAGGTAGGATGGTTTTCTAAAGTTTCTTTTTTAGTTAGTGGAGTAAACTGCTGACTCCTCACTTTTAAATTTGAGAAAATTTGCAAACTGAACAGTAAGTACGTGCCTTCAAGTCTAAAGACTTATCTTGTAATATGAAATGGTTGCAAAAGAGAAAAGTAATTACTTCGTGCAGATAACTCCACTGGATAATCCTAGGTGGTTGATCTGGAGCTGTGCTAAGATAGAAGAACTGGGCTCTGTTAGAGAAATTATAAAATGAATTTAAGAAGGAATAATAAGAAAGGCTATTTTGGAGTTTAAAAATAATGAGTTTGATCTGAACATAAAGTTTTGGGTGTTACCACTTGAATCCTTGAGGCATGGATCAAGTCAATTAAAATTTGCATATGATGAAAGAATGATGAAATGATTGAGATGATGAAAGAATCAGATTTCTCTTTTGGAACAGGCAACATAGCATCTGTGAACCCCTATAACAATGATTTCATTTTCTTTGACCTCTGGGTCTTCACAAGTGATGTTTCTGGGTACCTGGAACACCCTTCTCTCTTCTCTTCGCATCCCTAACTCTGACTCTCCTTGCAGTTGTCTATATAAGTGGGTTAGAATACATTTCTGTCTCCTTCCACCTCCAACCATGATTAGATTAGAGTTCACACAATGGGCCCCAGAATATCCCATTTTTCTCTTTCTCAGCACTTTGTTCACTTGAAATTATCAAAGAATTTATTTGTAATTAACGGCACTGTTTTAACTGCTGACAAGGACTGTGCTTGTCATGTACGTCGGCATGAACTCAGCACCTAGCACAGTGCATGAGACATGAATTTTTGCTCTTTGACCAATTGGAGGAAATTCAAAATTCGTTAAGTATAAAACACACACACTTATCTGAAGAGGGTATATTTCAAGGTCAACGATCTCTTGGCTTCTGACCACTCTTATTGGAAGTGTTACCAATAGCAGCCATTTAGCCATCACAGAGAAAGTAGATTCACACAATAAGGCCATAGCTATGGAGTCAAGACTTTGTGGTTAAAAAGTAAAATCAGATGGAGTCACATCACAACTTCATTCCATCCACCAGTGAGTTGATCAAGTTAGGAGGAACTTGTCCCAGGCCTGCTGATTTGATGTAGGGAGCCATTCCATTTGAGCATCTCTCCCTTAGGAGGGCCACATGCAATAGACACAGTGCTTGGAAAGAGAACTTGAGTACTTGATCTGGTGTGAAATTGACCTTTCTTGGCATTTGTCTTATCTTTTGCTATGCATAAGACTGCATTTTAAAGTTATACCCAGAGATAATGTTTCGTAAATAGCAGCATAATCTGGGGATCACATTCTCCTAATGGTGTCGCCCAACTTTATTAAAAAAAAATCAGCAGCCCATATGATAGAATTTCCTTAGTTGTTAGAGTGTTTCTTCCTTTGGTATATTTTAGTACATCTTTAGTAAAGCTGAAGAACCACAGTTCTTTTCTGATCCATCCTTGGTTTAGATCTGCTTTGAAAAAGTGATTATTTTTCTTGAGTTAACTTTTATTTCCTTATTAATCAATTTGAAGTTTCTCTTCCTTAGACTCTCATGAACTAAGCTGCCAATTTCAGCCTCTGTGAATGACTCTATTTTAGAAAGTAGAAATAAATGTCTGGGTTTATTTCATAAATGATTCCAGAAGAATGCTTTTTCTTTTATTTCAAATGCCATTTAACTTTGATGCTTTGCACAGAGATCTCTTTAAGGCTCTCTCTTTTTCTGAAGACAATAAAATTATTAGTCAAAAAATCTAGTAATTTCTTCTCAAAAGATAGTGGAAAGACATTGTCTAGAAGGGTGCATTTGGCTGAATCTTACTATCTAGGTTTCCCAGATAGTAAGCCTGATTCAGCTTCAGGCTTATCCACCAGTTCATAATGCTCAACACTTGCTCCCATTCTCCATCCAAAGGAAATAAGTGTTACAACTTGAAAAGAAGATGATTGACATTAGTTGATGAATTTCCATCTCTTGGGTGGGTTTAGGGTAATTTTGGAAGGTAGTCTGAGAATAATGAAAGTTTCCCTAATCTTTCTGGGTGAGGAATTGTGTTCTGCCATTTTAAGAGCCATGCTCAAGATATATAGGAAATATAGCCAATGACATTTCACCTGTGTAATTTCAAGAATGGAAAAGAGTTTGAGAAATAATTTCCCAATTTTTCTCCCCTTAGGTATGCCTAATCCTGATGATATAATCAATTATGATTTGTAAAAGTTATAAAAAAGAAGATGTGACCATCTCTTGTTGAAGCTGGGCATTCTGTCCTGTAAACTTACACGATAATTTTAAGTTCATGTTCTCTGTAACTGATTCTAATAGGACTAAAATGGGTTGCCAGATTTTAGAATGTGAGATGATAATGTTTAGTATAGTACTGAAGTCCTGGAAAATGCTTAAGACCAGGCTAGAAAAATAAACATAAAGATTGAAAGGGAAATAAAAAGTTATTATTTGCAGATGATATGATCATCTACATAGTAAACCCAAAAGGACTCTAAAACAATCATTGGAACTGAGAAGATGGTTCAGGGGTCTTCCTGGCTAACAGGTCAAAACACAAGAGCCAAAAGCCTTCTTTTACAAGGCTAAACAACTAAACAACTAAAACAACTAAACAACTAAACAACTAAAACAATACGGCATAGAACAAAACATCACAATAAAGTATTCAGGAATTAATGTAACAAAGAAAAGCTTTATAGAAGGAATATTTTAAATTAGTTAAAGAAAATAAAAGAAAATCCGAATGAACAATGAAATATATGTGTTTATGAGTGGAAAACTTAACCTTTTAAAAATGTTACTGTTCTTAATTTATCCTGTAAATTCCATGCAGCTTTAACCAAAGCTATGCCACGATTTGGGAGGAACATTACGGGAAGATTCTAAGATGTATATGGGGTAAGAAAGCTTATCAAATAGCTAATTTTGGGGAAAAAGTGGTAAACTCTCAGCTTTTAGGACTTATTATATAGGCATAGTGATAAAAGGAAAATAGTATTGACACAAAATGAAGTAGATCAATTGAACACATTAGAGGCCTAGAGAGAGATTACATGAATATGGGAACTGGTTGCATAGAATGGCATCACAAAAGAGTGACAGAATAATAGATTATTTAGTAGATGGAGTTGAAAAATTGGCTTGGGATATAGTTAAAATTGAAAATATACTAAAACTGTATTGGAACCTGAAAGGAAAATCACCCGTTTTTCTGTCTACTCACAGAATACTCTACTTCTCTTCCAAACCTTCCCAGAATACTTCTCATACTTTGGTCACCAAACGTGTCAGGGTTTTCCCCCACCATGCAATTTTCAGACACCAGCTGGGTGTCCCACAGTTTAACTCAATTCTGACGCTATCTACCTGGATGTACAAGACTGCCTCTCCACCGCCCTCAGAGGTCTCTTGCCAAGTCCAGGTTGTTACCTGTGCTTCTGATCAACGAGCTATAAATTGGAGGTTTTCACAATCCCCAACTCTAACCATTTGATAGAACAATTCACAGAACTCAGGAAAATAGTTTACTTTTGAGATTACTGGTTTATTATAGAATAAATAGGATATAACATATGATAGGATATAATGCAATGTATTAAAGGATATAACTCAAGAACAGCCAAATGGAAGAGATGCATAGGGCAAGGTAGGGGGAAGGGGCACAGAGCTTCCATGCCCTTTCCATGCACACCACCCTCCCAGACCTACATGTGTTCACCCACCCAGAAGCTCCCCAACCCTGTCCTTTTAGATTTTTATGGAGGCTTCATTACATAGGCATGATGGACTAAATCATGGGCCATTAGTGATTAACTCACACTCCAGCCCCTTAACTAAAGTTCCAACCCTTTAGTTAATGATTGTTTCCCCTGGTGACCAGCCCCCATCCTTAGGGACTTTCCAAAAGTCATCTCATTAACATAGACTCAGGTATGATTGAAAAGGGCTTGTTATGAATGACAAAAGGAGACTTTATTACTCATCATTCAGGAATTTCCAAGAGTTTTAGGAGCCCTGTGCTAGAAACAAGGATGAAGACCAAATATATATATTTCTTATTATAAATCACAATATCACGGCCCTATGTTACAACATGTACAAATAAAATTAAACTAAAAATGAAAGATGAAACTATGAAGCTAATAAAAGTGTAAGAGAATATTTCTGGATCTTTGGATTAAAAAAATTAAAAAGAGCCAAAAAAACACTAAAAATGTCATATGGGGCCAGCCTGGTGGTGTAGCGATTAAGTTCACATGGTCTGCTTCGCTGGCCCTGGAGTTCGCAGGCTCAGATCCTGGATGCAGACTGATGCACCGCTTGTCAACCCATGCTGTGGTGGCATCCCATATAAAGAAGAGGAAGATGGGCACGGATGTTAGCCCAGGGCCAGTCTTCCTCAACAAAAAGAGGAGGATTGGCAATGAATGTTAGCTCAGGGCTAATCTTTCTCAAAAAATAAAAGTCATATATACATCAAAAAGAAATCAACAAACAGTATCAGAGAAAAATGAAGAGGATAACAACTGAGCAATGATGCTTGCAAAGTATAAAACTGGCAATGTGTTATATAGAAAAGGAAAGAACAACAATAAATAAGTAAGAAAAAGACATTCTCCAGTGGAAAAAATTGAGCGAAGAATATGAAAAGGCAATTCTATATGAATAGAGAGGAAAAAATCCAAATAACTAATAAAACTATAAGACAATGTTCATCCACTTAGTAGCCAGAAAAATGTAGGTTAAAACAAGGAGACATTACTTTTACATTTCCAAATGGTAAAAATAAAAAACTTCATAATATTAAGGACGTAAGATCATGTGGCAACTTGCATGCACTACTGGTAAGAGTATAAAGTGGTATAGCCATCCTGCGGGGTTTGTTGAACTTGATTATGTATGTACCCAGGGGCTCAGCAAGACTGTAGAGAAAGTCTTAATCCATAGTAAGACATTTTGTAGGAAATGGTTGGAAGCATGACTATTGATATGTAAAATATGTGATATGCATGCCCCCGAATATAATGTGTTACTCCCAAGGAACATATTTACTTAAACATGGATAGCTCCCAAGAACACAGAAGTTAAGTTTAAAAAGGGTAAAAAAACCAGCATGAGAATTGTAGCACAAGACCGTTTATGTATATTAAAAAGCCACACTATTTTATATATATAAAATATTTTTATTTTAAAGTAATACAAATATATAGTATAGAGAACACCATAATGAATATCAATTTATCTATGCATTCCAAGCGTAAAAATTAATATTTTATAATTCCCATAGATTAGTTTTAAAGTTAAGAAATAGCAGATTGACATTTTTCACGGAATATCTATATCAAAATAAACATGGAAAGCAGACATGAAAAAAATAATATATGAGAGGGAGTGTTAAGTGGTTGCAGTGGAATGGATTTGGTGATAGGACATGAAAGGTAAAAAATTATAAAAACACAATAAAAATAGTGGTCTTACTTAGACTGGTAATTATAGTGTGATATTGACTAATGAGTTTAGATAGCTCAACTCTGTGTATCTGAGGTTCAGAAGGATGAACAAAGAAATAAAGAACTGTGAGTATGTTTGTGAGAGTATGTGTGTGCAGCACATGTGTTTACTTTGCTTCAGATCATTTCCATGCCTATGTAAACTTTTTCTGAAGTTTCCTAAGTTTTTTCTTCTTTTCCAACCTGAGAAGCTTGGAATCAGACCCTTCACTTGGTGTTTGGAAAAGCATGACCTGGAACTTACCTCCTTCCCACTGATTTATCATTCTGATTAAAATCTTGCCTGCCTTTCTAAGATTGGCCCTGAAATGTTATCTCATCACTCCAGTTGGAAATAACATTTTTGACCTGGATCTTTTCCATTCCTGATTTCATCTTCTTGGCCTTTCTCATTCATCTGCTGCACCGACACAGACACTTTACCTTTCTTATCATCTCCTTTTTCCTCTTTGCTGTGTAAGCTCTGACCTTGGTTTTCTGTAATTCAGGATTATATTGCCCAAAAGACCAAAGGTCCTCTCACTATTTCAAAGGGCATATCATTTACTCCTGATTGAAATGTGAGTTCCATGCTGTGTCCTGTCTCCCCATCCCTGTGCCCTCCACAGACCCGCAGAGCCATGTCTTCTAAATAATCAGAGACCTCCCTCCCGCGGGGCCAGATCAGCATGAACAGGGTGGGGGAAGACATTTCTCCTGCTAAGACAGCAAGCTGCATAAAGGGAACGAAGCCTGGGCTGGCTGGAGAAAAGACATGGATGTTTGCCAAGACATTCCTACACAGAAAAGGGGAGACCATTCTAGTGAGATTTCCAGAAATGGAATTAGTGAGTTAAAGGAAATTAGTATTTTTAAGCCTTTTTTAAAAATAGCTATTGACAGATGTCTTTTCAATAGGGTTTTCAAGTAATTTACATTCACATTTATGTTGCTATAAATGTGCTTCTTTCACCTTCCACCAACTGGTATTGCTATGTGTGTACTAAATTTAAATCACTTCTAATTTGTTGGATTAACAAATACATATTGTTATGCTATTTATTTATTTATTTGGTTCCTCATGAGGATAAACATTTTTCTTTCAATGTGTTTGTTAAAATGTTCTATTTCCATTTTGGGGAATTATCCTTTCATGTCCATTGCTCCTTTATTTACTGACATCTTTATACGCTTATTATTTCCTTTTTAGAATTTAGCTCTTTATGGCATCTGGAGTGTTTTGAGGTAATAGTCTAAGAGTAGGATCTATATTTTTAAAAATAAATTTTTTATTACTCCAATTCTATTTATTGTTCTTATTCTTCTACACTGATTGGGGATGACTCATTTATTGCACAATAACTTATTTTATATATCTTCAGATTGGCTTATTACCTGGGTGTACAGTATTCTTTTGCTGACAGGAGGAACGCTCCTTTTTTGATGGTGTCTATTTAAAGCTAATAAAGGAAAATATAATCATATCTGAAAATATTTTAAAATTGGTCTTTAATTTTCAAAACTGTGTTCTATTTCTGTCTTGTTTTTTTCATGCACAGTAAGTAATTGAAGAAATAGTCTGCTTATTGATTTTAAAACTTGGCAGAAAATTTTAATATATTTCAGAAGAAAGTAAAGCAAAATAAATCAGTTATGACTACCCTTGTAGTGTGTTAAAGCAAAGAGCATATTAACCAAATTCAAATATAAGTGTTTAAATTTTTTAGTGTTAATTAACAGAATTAGATTTTCTGGATGAGGATACTTCACACTTACGTTCATTCATTCATTCACTAATTTAACAAGTGTGACTCCTCAGAGTTTGTAGTGGTTATAAAACATCGAATGGTTAGTATATTCTCTTTCCTCGTGTTCTCTATTTTTCTTGTTTGTTTATTTGTTTGTTGATTGGTGTACCCTTAAGTAGATGTCTGAAAGGAAATGTAGACTGACTCAGGATAATGAAACATGTTCAAATAAATGTGCATAGATGGAATGAACTACTTTGGGAAGCAAGGTGACCATTGCAAAGTTCATGAAGAGCTTGCCAGTGAGTACTGACCCAAGACCTGCGAACAGTAATCTTTAATGAGCAGTGCAGAATGCGGGATGGCACAGGGCTGGAAATGGGCAAATGGCATATTCATATTCAATAACAGGGAGAAGGTGAAATAGGAAATTGACAAACATGAACGGTATGCCAAATTACGGCATTATTATAAACCTTTAAAACCGTAGAATTTGAGCCTCTAAAAGAGAAAAAAACCCAACAAAATAACATCTCTAGAAGCCAAAATGGACTCACTAAGAAGTAATCTTCAAACTAGAGTATTATGTTTTTTAAATTTAACAGTGCTAAGGCTGGCAGTGCAAAAAAATGCAACAGACATAACTCAAATATTTTAATATCCTTGTGGATAAAGTGAAAATACATCAGATGGATACCAGGAAAATAAAAAGAAGTATTAGCTGGAAGGATATCTGTTTGAAAAGAGTTTGGAAAAGTACGAATCTGGAGAGACTGCTGAAGGCCTCCAGACTCTTGTTCAATACATTTTTCATTTTAGCATTTATATCAGTAACTTGAGTGGCAACAGTAACTTGAAAGTTAATAGACTTTTAAAATTGTTGGATAATATTGTTTTTTGTCAGGTATGTTGATTATCTAAACATTTACTGAAAATGATCTAAACAAACTGGAGAGAACCAAATATAAAGATGTGAAATTATTAAAAATAAATGTACAAATCCAAATTTAGATCTGAAAAAACAATTGGATGAGTGCAGGATAGGGAAGTCATGGTGTATCAGCTGTCTAATACTATATAACAAATTAGCCTAAAACTAGCAGCTTAAAATATGAAAATTTATTTTACTTGTGCCATGTTGTACTGGTCACATGAATCAGCCTTGACACAATGTGGACTACAAGAGTGCTTGAATGTCAGAAGGCAAGAATCACTGGGGCCATCTTGGAGGTTAGCCACCACACATGACTTACTGCAGTTCTGTGAAAATGGCTTGGAGATTTTTTTAGTTCAAAAACAATGTAAGTCCTTGGTGTGATGTAGCTGCCAAAAATGTTTATGTGGTATTAGGTAGCATCAAATACACATATGAGCTCACACACACACACATGCACTATCTACTCTGTATCAGTAAAAGCATACCTGTTTTTTTAAAAATCAATTTAGAGCTCCATAATTTATGAGAAATAGATATGAATTGGAATATATTCAGAAGATAAAGTTAGAGAAATTTTAAAGCACAAGATACGAAATGGAAGAAAGTCCCGATGTTCTTAGTCTGCATAAAAGAACCTGTACAGGGGATTTGAAGGCAATAATCAAAGGACTATGATGGGTAAAAAGGAGTAGACTTTCTTTTTGTGTTTGTAAGGGGTGGGAATATTCATCAATAGGAAGAACACTTTGGAAAGACAAACATCAACTGAATGAGGGAAAGCCTGTGTGACAAAATCTGTATAAAAATGGAGAACTACTGAGGCTTTTTTTTATGACTACTTCTACTCAAGGAAAAATAGGAATAATACTTGGTTATGATACCAATAAGTGTGTTTGAGAGGGATTTAAGCATTGAGTGAATTATTCATTCCTTCAGTCAGTGTTTCAGAAGAGAGTAAATGAGCATCCACTGGATGTGCAGAGTTGTTTTTGAGTCCTAGATTGAGAGACTGGTGAATGCAGGCAAGATCCTGTTTTTACCAGGTTTCTCTCTGATTGTGGGAGGTATACAATAAAGAAGAAAACAAACATGAAATATGTTTATTTCAGTGAGATAACACAAGCTAAGATAACGGAGTGTGATGGGTATTTGTGGACAGTTCTATACATCGCAGTGGTCAGGAAAGCTCTCTCTGGGGAAGAGAACTTTAAGCCAAGAATCTGAATGGCAGAAGGATCCAGCCCTGTGAGGATGTGGGGAAGAAGAGAGTGTCTGGCAGAGGGAACAACAAACAAAAGGCCCATTGGCTTAGATAAGTATAGCATTTTCCATCTGCAGGAAGGTGGCTCCTTTGACTTGACTACGCTGAGTGGTAGGAAAGGTGGGAGAAGACCAAGCCAAAAAGGTAATATCAGCTTAAAAGTATATGGCTTGTAGATAATAGTAATGAGTTTAGATCTTATTTTAGTATGTTCAAGAAAATATATAGATTTTAAGCAGGGACTGGAGACATAGTCTGGTTTACATTTTATAAATGATTTTTTTTTTTTTTTTGCTTTGTGGATGAAATGGTTGAACTAAGGGTAACCATTAGGTGAAAGCAGAACAAAGAATAGAAGGCAATTGCTCTAGTTTGGGTGAGAAGAGAAGCTGTCAAATTATTTATGGACACATCCTCTGGGCTAAACATTGGCTTGTTCCTAGGAATACAAAGGCAAAAAATAAATTTTGTACCTTTAAAGAGCACACTGACTATTGAGGGAGTCAGGCATGCACAGCTGTGATACACTCTGGCGGTTGATGGTGAGATGGAGATAATGTTGTCAGAGCAGGAACAAAGACCGGGTGAATGAGAGGGTACTGTGCAAGATGCATTGGCCTGAAAGCTACACAGATAACCTTCGAGATCCTTTCCAAATATGGGATTCTATGATTCTACTAAAGCTCTCAAAAGACTTTCTTTCAGCTGGTTCTGACTTTGACAGATTAGAGTTGTGGGATCTACATACTGTATGGCCATGAAGAATCGGGATTCTGACATATTTTTGGATACTTGAGGAGCAACGATTCCTTTTCTCTATACCCATGGGCCCTGAGAGTCCAGCTGTAAAGCTGAAAGAGGCCACTGTAAGACCACTTGGAGATTGGTACATGAGATAGTGTTTCTTTTTCAAGAGCCAAGTCTGAGGCCAGTACACCTGAGTCTTTACTCATCTAATCCCCTTGAGTCCTTTGAGTTTATTTCTTCTTATCTGAAAAACAAATAAAAATCTCTAAGATCTAGTGCTCATTCTACTCACATCACAAAAATGTTGAGATGATCACATTGTCATAATTGTGGAAAGGTTTTGAAATTTATTTGAAATCTAAGGAAAAGCGACTAGCTATCTAAGAGACTGTGAATGACTATTTGCGAGACCTTGTTTTGGCTTAATTCTCAGAATAGGCCAGAGTTCTAGCTGGACATCACATTTGGTTGGCCACACACAAAGAGAGAACGACCTCTTAGGAAGGTGGTGCTTTTGTCAGTGCCTTCAGACAAGCACAAGTCTCCCTGAGGGAGTGGAAATGATAGATGGAGCATGAAGACAGAGGTAGTCTTGCTAGCACAGATCACTAGTATTTCATATTTGCAAGGAGCCTGAAATCATTCGTGTTAATTTCATTCCCATGCTTGTGATGGGTGTGCACTGCTAACCTCATTTTATAGTTCAGAAACCCAAAGATAGTAACATCAAGTAACTTACAACTGATTTCACAGTGAATAATCACAAAGCTGGGAAAAGAACTCTTGGGTCAGACTGTGGTTTTACAACCTGGGACCTAGAGGCATCTGAGAAAGTGGATCTGATATTTTCTTTTAATCACTTGTGGGTGCTTTTGACAGTAGAAGGCTTTCTAGCCCTTGAACAGATTTTAAGAGAAATGAATCTATTTCTTTTTCCTTCTTGGGAATTGTTTTTCCCTTGTCCTTTTATTCAGATTGTCCAAATATAGAGCTAGACTTTTTCATGCGACAGTACTCATGGCATTAAGTCACTAATTATTTCATTCATAAAACAGCTACATATTGAGCAATAACTGAAGTCTCAGGCAAGATTCATAAGGTTGTATCTTTCAGATGGACAGAAGTCAGATGATAGATTGGCATGTCATACAGACCAAGGACAATAGCATAATGTTTCTAAGAATGCATGGATAACATTGTTTCCCAAAGCACATTCGTAAGAACCCAGATATAGGGACCATTACTTTGTTTTAATAAAAACAAAGGAAGTACAGAACTAAAAAAACCCAATAACCAGATAGTGGATTTCTAGTCAAATAGATTTGACCTTTACTTCAGGTCTTCTGGGAGCTTTTTAAAATGATAATTCCTGGGATAGCTATGAGAAGGGAGAATAGTATGTAACATTTCCCAAGCGTATTTGGAAACAGAATTTTTTCTTTTTTTCTGATGAGCATGAAACAGAAGAATGTTTCATAGATCAGTTGGGAAATATTAGGATGTAATTTCTATCTTGGCTCCTTATCAGTTTTTGCCAGTATCCATCTCAGATTTTGCCCAGAAAGTTGGGTTTCCAAGCTTGCCCTAGAGAAGCATCTCCTTCTGCATTAACCTGTACTTCACTCCTCCTTGTCTTCTGCTCCACTCTTGTGGAAGAGTGTGTGGTATCTGCCCAGGCTTTCCTAGTGTCTGCTTGTTTACACCTGGTTTGATCAAGTTTTTTTTTCTTTTTCTTGCTGACAACATCTTATGATTTATGTGCTAAGTGATAGACATAAGATAATTGTCTCAGCAGAGCATGTTGAAGTACAAAGGAAGAGCCTATCTCCTGTGGGATTTCACATTTACTTGGGGATTTAATGCATACAGCAAAATGGTGATCCTTTAAGGTGACCAGTCTTAAGCATCCTAGTTGAGGCACAAAAAAGAGAGGTGGGACATCAAAGGAGGAAGGGAACTTGCAGTCGGGAATCAGGGGAAGTTTCTTGAAAGAAACCCTACTACAGTCTGTTATTTGGAAAAAAAAGAAAATGGAGTTTAGGCAGATAAATGGTAGATGAGAAGGGAGAGTATGGCAAAAGTTGTTTCAATTCATCTTCCGAAGAAGAGAATGGAAATTGTGATAATGACACTAAAGCTTTGTCACTAACTGCTTTATCTTCTGATTCCTGTGGCCTAAAATGTGAGTGGAAAAAATTAGGTTGCCAATCAGGATGACTATACAGAGTCGGCTGTACTCTGCTGTAGGTTTTCATGGGGAAAACTCAGACCACATAAAACAGGGCGTCTGGGAAGGGAAGTCCAAGTTGTTGGAACTCCTCTGAGCCCCCTGGGATTATTCTTTTGTTAGGTTGAACTGAGAGTTTCAGTAAATTTTCCCAAAATATATTTTTAGATTTTATCAAAAGCTTTCAAACTATACCTGAAACACCAGAAGAACCAAAATTATCTGAAGAGAGGCTCCTGGCATAAATACCAACTCTTTATGATTCCTTAATTCTGCTTTCCTTAAAGCACTTGTATAAAGAATGGGAAATTTATTTTCCAAATAAGAATAGAAAGCTATATAGAGATAATGTCTCCTTAAAGTTTTGCTCCCATACACAGTATGGGGGCAAACCAGCTCTGGGACTATGGGACTGTGCCCAAGTGAGGTAACATAGCAGGCTTGAGACTGCCTGTCCTTAGAAAGGCCTACTTAGAAGGTTGGTCTTGCCTGTGTCTGGGAATTTTGCTAGTAAACACTTTCTTACACTGACATAAAACTTGCCCTAAATTATGAAAGTGGCTCATTGTGCCGAAACTGTTTGTATAAACAATTTGGTTTGCTTCTTGAAGTCTGGAATTTTGGAAAGTGCCTATGTGACCAGCCTCCAGTAACCACCCTGGACATTGAGTCTCTAATGTGTGTCCCTAGTAGACAAAACTTCTCATGTATTGCCACAACTCATTGCTGGGGGAGATAAATACTGTGTGACTGTACGGGGAGAAGATTCTTCAAAGCTAGTGCTTGGTTTCCTCCAGACTTCACCCCATGTGTCTTTTTTTCCTTTTCTGCATTTGCTTTGTATCCTTTCACTTTTAATAAATCTTAGCCTTGAGTACAGTTAAAAAAGAACCCTGCAAGTACTTCTAGCAAATCACTGGATCTGGGAGTGGTCTTAGAGATCTGCTCAGGGCCCCTCTCTGAACACTTAAGGACAAGGCCACTCACCTTCTTTTCCTAAGATACTTCCCTTTCCCATGTTTACCTGATCTAATTTAACAGGATAGTTTAGTTTATCTAATTTATTAGAAATAATAGGTCTGCAAAAATTAGGGTCCTATTTAGACATTCTCTCTAATTCCTAGACTCACCTGTGTGTCTCTCCTTCAATTTCTCTACCCCAAGTGCAGCGTATGTTTTGTCTTTCATGAGAATCGCAATAGAAGTGACATAAGTTGCAAAATCCCATGAAAATACATATAGACACAGAGAGGGGGAGAAAAACAAAAAACAATCCTCATTTTCTTATAGTATAGTAGTCTCCCCTTGTCCATGGGGGACACGTAAGTTCCAAGCCCCTAGTGGATGCCTGAAACCTCGGATAGTACCAAACCCTATATATACTATATGTACATAGTGTGTATATTTTCCTATGCATACATATTTGAGGTGCAATAGTAAAACTAGCACAAATTTCTTTTTCCTTCTTCACAATTTCACTGACAGAAGATTTGTTCTTACTGTAGATCTCAGCAACTTCAGCACATGATTTATTTTCTTCCCTTATTAAGTTGAGCACTTTCACCTTTTCACTTAAAGGAAGCACTTCACGGCTTCTTTTTGGCATATCTGGATTGCCAGCATCACTACTCTTGTGCTTTGGGGCTATTATTAAGCAAAAGAAGGGTTACTTGAACATAAGCACCACGATACCCAGACAGTTGATTTCATAACCTAGACAGCTACTAAGTGATTAACGGGCAAGTAGTGTATACAGCGTGGATGCAGTGGACAGAGGAATGACTTATGTCCCCGGGGTGCCGGGCAGGATGGTCCAAGATTCCCTCACACTACTCAGAATGGTGCACAATTTGAAACTTATGAAATGAATTGTTTATTTCTGGAATTTTCCATTTAATATTTTTGGACTATGGTTTACCGCAGTTAACTAAAACTGAAGAAAGTGAAACTGTGGATAAGGGACTATTGTATTTTCAGCTCATTTGGGAGCAAAACATTGTAAAGTCTCACAAGGTTGCCTACGATCCTGAGATATGAGGCCAGGTTGGTTGATTAGAGAGGTATGAATCTCAGGGTGCTAGAAATAAACTTCTAAACATTTACCTTTTTCATTGGGTCTGAATGTGAATTACAGAGGTTTGAAGCTGACTGTGGAGTCAGGAAATCATGCACAGAAATGAGATGCTTGAGGCGTTCTCACACACGCATGCCTGTTTGTGAAGCTCTTACAGACCCAGAGTTTTGTTCCTGGGAAGTGTTGTGAGTTCCAGCTCTGCAGAACAGGGGCCATGATGTAGGAAGATCCTAGGCCAAAGTTTATTTGTCCTCCTTCCACTCTAAATTTTCAGGTCTGTACTGTCATTTGTAGTATTGTCTTTGTGCTGGAGAAAATAAAGTGAAGCTATTGTCATCCTTTGTGTGGGCAGAGAAGGGGATGTCCATGCGTACATCGAAGTGAGACGTTGAGAGCAAAGACCTTCCTGAAAGCAGTGACTCGACGGGAGAGGGGTTATGCTGCCTCTTTGTTCTCTTCCAGAAACATATAGAGCCATCACTTTCCATCTCAGAATGGTCCTACTCGTCTAGTGTTAATGTATCCACTGCAGGACCACAACACTTGAGGCAGACTTTGCCCCAAAACACAAACTGTACTTGCAACCATTTGCTGTCACTGAGTGAAACTGGTAGTCCTATACAATTCCATCCAGTTACAAAAAAATAAAATAACCTTGACTTTTTTAAAGAAATGAGAATATTGACCCAAAAGTGATCATCTGCGATCTGTTTAGAAATCTTATCAACAGTTCTGACAGTTGTGTGAAATGATATCTCTGGGTACACCACTGAACCAACAATAGGAATAATTATTCTTTCTTCTATCAGTTCCTGTAATGAGAAGCTTTCTCCAGAAACTAAAGGAGTATGTTAAACTCCACACTGACCTGGAATTTTAAAAAGCTAAATATGACTTCATTTATACTAAAAGTTTTTAATTTTCACTGGTGATAAAAACAGAATCAATGGATTTCAGTACCAAAAAAAAAGCCAAAAACATGTTTTCTTTCCAGCTATTATAATTCCTACTCAGGGTATAATGGCTTTGAACTCTGCTAGGTAATCAAAAATATTAAATCAGCTTTGTGTAGTTTCTTTTAAGATTTAAATTTCTGCTTATTTAAAAATATTTATTGTCTGATTATTTGCATAAAATATGGAGTATAACTAGGTATATTATGCTGCAGTATATTTTTCTAACATTTCAATAGTTTACTTAGCTTATCTTTAATGCCTCATTACAAATCTCATCAAGACCGATTTATTGGGCATCTCGATGGCATTATTTTTTAGATATAATGGATTGCAAAAACATCTGCATATTTCACTTACTTCCAATTTTATTTAATTTGTTACCCTCAAAATTTACATCCTTGTGGTAATGTAGACATGTAGGAAAACTCCCTCCTATGCAGATGTTGCTATGGAAACTAATGGGTCCTGGTGGGGGGATCCAGGTAGATCTTTGTCATATGTCTCACATGTTTTTCTTTTCTCTCTGGCTTCCTGCATCTGACTTAAGCATCCGCACACAGATGCCTCTTGGACATAATACAGACAGTAGACCTTGAAATATGTTATGAATCAAGCAGACTTATTTAGTGAGAAGTTTTAACTATGACCTCACTAGTCATTGAGAATTCATCCAACTAATCCTTTCGTGGAAAGAGTTAGTCTACTATTTAGTCAGGTTTAGACTAGTGAGTCAATTTTGCCCCACCAAACTTTTCCTCCTACTTTGAAACCCAACTCACAAATATACTGTGGATGTTTACCTTTGAGGAAATGGGAATCTATCCAGTGAGTGAGGAAGGATGATCTGGTTTATTCTTCCATTCCATCTGAGAAGACACATGAGGATCTGGCAGCGCACTACATGGCGGAGAATATTTTTGTGGGTATCATGTGTCTGACAATGTTAGCTAAAGAAACAAGTGTGCAGAAGAAAATAACTTCCTGGAAACTGCAGTCTTTTCTTGACAAATGCTGCATGACAAAGCTAAAGAAATCTAAATCCTGAGTAAATCCAATTGTCATTGACTATGGGAGTGCTGGTTCTGGAGAGAGATGACATTTATGATACTTTTACTAAACATTATGAAAACCTTTAAGCTTCAAATCCCAACTATGACCTTCGAGCAATGTCCTACTTCCTTAATAATACGTTAAATGTCAGTTAAATCATTCTCATAGTGAATCTTCAGAAAACTTTATGATAATAATCAAATAGTCAAGTAATCTTAACCAGGGCAAAAGAAAAAAAAGATGGAAAAGAGCAAGAAGGGAGGGATACAGGGAGCGAACAAGGGCAGGAAAGAGAACAGACTAAAGATTGAGGGAAGAAACTAATTCCTAAGAATCCCTCATATTTGCTTGTCTAAGCCTTTGTGCAGAAGCTAGAGCATGTCGATGAATGTAGAATGTGACCAATTGAAATAAAACCACTGGAATAATCACTCATTCAAAATAACACCTTGTGAAAAGCCATATAGCCATTAGCTGCAGTGCCACCAAATACTTCTGTCTTTGTAGAGCTTATAAAATCACCTCAAGTTAACAAACCCTAAAGATGAAGATCATATTTTATTTAGTCATGAGACACTTGATAAATGTCCAGTTCTCCCAGTTTTCTGAAAGGTGCATGGAGATAAAGATGGATATATTCAAATTCCTTTCCTTTAAAACTTCAGAGTTTAGTTGGGAAACTGACAATTAACTAGCAGTTGTAATCCAGCCTGACATGGTATGAAAGAAGAATGAGTACATGATTAGGAAGAGAGCTGACTAAACCAGTTGAGAGAGGTTTCAGGTAGCTCTTCGGTCTTCTTGGAGATGTGGATGACTGATTATGAGGAACCTTGTATGCCATGTTAAAGGTTAAGAATATCATCCAAAAAGCAACAGGTAGTGTTAAAGAAAAAATAACGTGACACTTGTTAAAGATGGCAAGGAAGACTTTATTCAAGAAGGATTACTGCAATAGAGTTTTTTTTTTGCAGTATGGAAGAAAGATTGGGTTCAAGTCTGAATATAACAAGAACAGGAAATTGGAGCTTTATAGCCAAATAGCAGGATAGGGGTCAGTGGATGGAAAACCACTAAGACGAAACATCAAGTCTAGGAGGATTCTTGCTAGACCAACTAAAGAGGATTCTTGTTGAAGGCAGGCCAGGGTGATATGATATTGAGGGTAGGGGATGTGGAATTTGATCAGATATCTAGATTGATCAGGTACCATGACTAGGGGATGAGGACTTTAATCAGATATCGAGGGGAAGGGATTCTCTTTAAACTAACTCAGTAGGATTCTTACTGAAACTGGACTAAGCTGACCAAGGACAGAGCCCACCGTCAGGGCCTGGTCAGTAAGAGGACTTAAAGAAGTCTTTGTCAAGTTAAGTCAAGGATAGCATCTTTGCCAGTATCCACCAATAATTCTTGACAGTGGTACAAAAATTAAATTGGAAAGGACAAGGACTAGAGGTTGAGAGGCCAGTTAGGAGCCTGAGAGGCAGGTCAGGAGAGTTTTGCCTAGAAAAGAGTGGATAAGAACCCAGGCCTTGTCAACAGCAGTGGGTATGGGAATCAAAGAAATGATTTAAGAAACATTGAGGAGGTTAAATGAATAAAACATTAATTTCTATATCCTTAGCAACTCACACAGTGCCAGGCATACAATAGGTAGGTGCTCTGAAAAGATTTATTAAATGAAAGACAAAATAGGCGTGTAATACACATGTCAGTGTTAACATTGTGGTTGTCGTTCCTGGCCATCCTCGAATCAGGAGGACCCAGTCCTGATATGTATCAGAACCAGATGGCATCATAATTACCCACCTTCCCAACTCTGATTAACCCCTTAATCACCTCATCCCCAGTCATGACTGGTCCTTTGTATATCCCAAGCCTTTGATCACAGCAAATACTTTGTATTTCATTCCTGGGGTCAAAAGAAAATATTTTCCATTTAAAATAATGTGATAGATCATTATCAGGAAATGTGTTTACACTGACAGTCATTCAAAACTTTTAGTCAAATACCCGAGAGAAGAGTCTAGTAAACATGGGCCATTAAAAAAAATTCTGGGTCTGTTTTGCACTAGTTATGTGATTGTGAGCAAGTTACTAAAATCTCTCTGTGCTTCAACTCCATAATCTATAAAACAGACATAATGATATTTATTTTTCAGGGTTTAGGGGAAGATTAAATGAGTTCTTATTTATAAAGTGCTTAGCAAGTGCCTGAAAGGGAGTAGGTGTTCAAGAAATTAAAATGCAATTTTGTTCAAAGTCACCAACTGGCAATGCTAACAAAGTAATTGGTGGGGCCATCTTCCTTTCAGTTAGAAAGTAAGTTTCCCTATTGGAACCAGGTAAACTCTTAATTAAACTCCTCCACATAGTTGGAAAATGTAACACTGGCTAGTAAAACATTCTTTGCGGGAACTGAGGGCTTCAGGAATCTTGATAATTATGACTCCCTTCACTGCTGACACTTCGTTTGGGAAACAGAGACCTTTCAGAACCGGTAAAACATTATGGACCAAGTATAAACTTCTATTTATGCAAAATGAGTCCAATAAGCACCACATTCTTTATCTTTCCATTTAGTCATTCAATGATCATTTATCGAGCATCTATCAGCATCAGACGCTGTCCTAGCTACCTGTTTGGCATAGGTTCTTGAGACATATGCTCTGCCCTCAAATAACTCATAATCTAATAAGGGGCACTGGAAAGTAAGCAGATGGTTATATTACAGAGGATTTACAAGTTTGTGCAAGAAATGGTAGAAGCACAAAGGACGCTCTGATCTGTTCTGACAGTGGGGTCGTGAAAATTTCAAGCTGTGGGTTATCCTTAAGGATCTAGTTCTCAGAGGAAGAATAGAAAGCATGAGTGGCTGATAACAGCTATAAATATGAGAGCAGTTTTTGATGTCTTTTTTTTTAATGCTTGTCACTTTCTGCTTGTGTCATGCCACCGTCTCTCAAGCTTACATGGTTTATGATTAGAGCACCCTATAGTTTGTCACTTATGGTGGCCCTTGTGTAGAAGAAGAGGTATTGGGGGGTCCAGGTCCCTTCCCTAGCCTTTTGCATCTCTACTATTCACATGCTGACTTACATCTGGAGCATCCTTTCTGTGCACATGTCCCAGTAATCCAGGCTCTCCAATCTCCTTTGATCTAACTCCTACAGAGCCTCTAAGCCTCATTCCTAAGTCAAAATTTTTGTATCTCTATGGAGTAGATGAGCATAGATTCTTGCAGAAGGCAGACATCAGATGGAAGATGGGATAATTTTTGTCCTGCATTATGAAATGAGAGGAAGAAGGGGAGATGCTTTTATCACCCACGAGGTGATCTGAATATTCAAAAAAATATGAAGCAAAGGTGTAGTATTTGGGTTTGGGCCCAGCATATAGACCCCAGATATTGAATGAAGGGGAAGGAAAGCTATGCCGTGGTGCAAAAGATATCATTTCCTCATATTTCTTGTGAGCAAGTTTTCTCATTATAGCACCATGGACAGGGCTGAGGTAGGCAACGATGCTGTAGAGAAATCTGTAATAATCTTGTGAAATAAATGCGTTCAGAACATGCCAGATATAAATAGCAAATGAAATGAGCAGAGGAGCTGGAAGCTAGAAACATGGGCCATATTTGATGTTCTACCTCTACTGTTTTTTAGTATAAGCATCCTTAGGTTATGGCTTACTTCCCTGTTGTCATGTTTTCTATTGAAATGCTAAGACTCTGAGACCAGGAGACAAGTTTTGTTCATTTTTGTACCTGATTGCTCCCTCCTACTCACCCCTACTGATACTATCACAATGCAGTGGGAGTTATAATTCAAACTTCATGAAGTCAGGAAATACTGGACTTGAAGAGGCTAGTATCAGAGACTTGTGAGCCCTAGACAAGTGAAGCAGGGAGGGCTTTGGACAGGTCAATGGGTGATCAGGAGAAGAGCCAAGAAGAAAGTAATAGAAAGGGGAAAGAGAAGTGAAAGATGAAAGGAGGGTGGCTAAGAGCTGGAGACAGTGGCCCAGGCAAACTGGTGCCTGGCAGGTCAACTGGAGCTGGAAGCTGGTCAAATGGATGGTACACAGTAACTTAGGGAGTGAGGCCATTGCTAGATTGAGTCCTGGTGGGAAGAATGTGGTGCTTACTGGAGAGACCTAACCTAAGATCAGGGACAGGGTCCAGGGACCATTCCCCAGAAGAACTGGCAGAACAAAGCCAGTTTCTATAGTTAGAATGGTGGGGGTGAGAAGTCTCAAACTGGAGAGAAGAACTGAGGCAGATGGACCCACTAAAATGAAAGTGGAACTAAAAGAGACAAGGAGACCTTGGCCCACAAGGAATAATGAAAAGCTCTCTTCCTGAGACTAGGGTTCAAGTCCAAAGTCAAAACTGATGCAGGGCTGACTTGGTGCTGGGCCATCCAGCTTCTAAATAGGGAACTCATCAGTTCTCTTAACTGTAGGACAAGATTGGTTCTCAAGCCTAGGATCATGTTTCACATGCACGTGGGAACTAATGGTGCCAATATGTGATAAAAGAGCTGTGGAGGGGCCGCCTGGTGGCGCAGCGGTTTAGTCCGCGCTTGGCAGCCCGGGGTTCGCAGGTTCGGATCCCCGGCGCCCGCCGATGCACTGCCTGTCAGCCACGCCGTGGTGGCGTCCCATATAAAGTAGAGGAAGATGGGCACGACGTTAGCCCAGGGCCAGTCTTCCTCAGCAAAAAGAGGAGGATTGGACGGATGTTAGCTCAGGGCTGGTCTTCCTCACAAAAAAAAAAATTAATTAATTAAAAAATAAATAAATAAATAAAGAGCTGTGGAAAAGGTATGAGGTGGTTTCCTGTGATTAGGTGGTCCTCATACACATCTAGTAAGGACAATGGTAACGATGACCTGGATTCTCTGATGACATCTCACTCAGCCTGCTCAGAGGAACCCAGGCTGGGAAGCTAATAATGAGGCAGTTTTACACTTTAGCCCTAAGGAGGTCATTGCAGAATGGATCCCAGAGATCCATCTAGAGACAACTAGAGACAGAGAGGCTAGGATCCCCAGGGAGTTGTGCCACCAATGACTCATTGTAAGCTTGGACAATTGGTTCACGTGAAATGAAAGCCAATTCCACCCTGCCAGCTTTCTAAAACTTTGACATCCCATTTAATTTTCAACCATTCGGCCTGAGTTCTCTTCCTTTCTCCTTACATTATTTTCATTTTAAAGTTAAAATTAGTTTTCTGGTTGAAGTTAGTCTTGGACTAAATCCTAGAATTTTCAGCACTTCTTACTCAGAGGTGTGTTGGCTCTAGCTCAGCTGTTTTTCTGAGAGTACCTGATTGTATTGACAAGAATATTTGAAGAAGCTGCCCAGGCTGCTTGAGAATATTATAATTGGCTAATACATTTCAGAGCTGTGCTTAATGGATATTACACTGGGGACTGCATTTTCTGCTATTTTCTCCTCTGTGACTTAGCTCTCATAACCAAGATGCTTGCCTCTCCCTTTGACTCTCTGCTACTTTCTACTCTTCTTTCACATCAGATCCAGCAAAGAATGGGGGGGAGGGACCTATCTCCTCCTTTGAAAGTTCCACACAGAAGAGAGGAGTACTTTTAGTCCTCAATACTCCCAAACTCCCCCCAACCCCAATTCTTTACCCTGGGAGTATAGACCTGAGCTCTAGTCCTGACTCTAATTTCAATACAAAACAGGATATTGAGCAAAGTATTAACCCTTCTCAAGAAAAGGTCAAGACCTGGTCCCTGAGAGCTTTTTCAATTCTATATAAGGAAGAGAGGAGGAAAAGAAGCAAAGGGAGGAGCAGTATTGATCCAACTAAAATGTTTCTAGTAGACAGATGATAGAGTGTAAAGCCAATGTTAGTTCAGATTTTATTTTAATTTCTATTCATTGAGTGTTTACTCTATGGCAGGTTCTGTGCTACATTCCTTATATTTGTAATTTGATTCAATCTTTGTAGCATCCCCATGAGGTTGATATTTATGTTGTCAGGTTAGACTTGAGGAAATCAAAAGAATGTGTGATGGTCCAAGGTCATCATACCATGACAGAACCAGATATCGAAGCCAGGTCTGACTCCAATATTGTTCCCTTCTTGACTACTATGGCATACCTCCAATTACCTGAACTGTTAAACTGCTTTTTCCTTCCTACTGTGCATGCAGATAGAAAAAAGAAACATTATGTCATTACATAGGCAATACCTAGAGATTGTCACAATGGACCAGGAGAAAGGAAACTGTTGAAGGAAGTCAATGAGGTAGAAAAAAGTCGATCTGGTTGGGAGTTATGATTCCCAAGGAGAAATCCAAGAAACCCATTGCTTAGTGAGTCTGGTCATGTGGTAACAGGATTTATTATTTACAGCAGTAAGATGATGGGGGAAACAGAATTGCTGGAATCAGGCTACAGATGGCATCTTGGGTGTGGCCCACCCATCTGCTATGATATGACCATTATCAACAGCTAAAGGTACAGAAAACAATCCAAACTCATTAGAGGATGATGAGAAGTTCAAACATTGGCTTTAATGCTGAGATTTGCCTAGACTCTAGGCACAGTGAAAACCTCAATCACTAGGTATGAAAGCAAGCCAAACAAACGTGGTAGATGACAAATGAAAAGGTGTGACCAGAACCCCCCTAAATTCACTAGTAATAGGCATTGAACTACCACAAACCCTTACTCTCATCAGCCAGTGGGCTGAGGCTAATGTACTATTTGCCTCATCCAGTCTGGTTCAGAAGGGCAGAACCTGTGTGAATTTTAGCAGTTTGTGTCTTTCAAGGGATTGGTCAATTTCACCTAAGTTATCAAATTTATGGGCATAGAATTGTTCGTAGTATTTCTTTTTAATGTTCCTGGAATCAGTATTGATGACCCTTATTTTATTTCTGATATTGGTAATTTGTATCTTCTCTATCAGTGTGCTATTTTGAGAAACAGATGGGCATCAGGGGTGATGTATTGCTACAGCTGTTTGATGGGCTAAGGTAGGCATATGTTAAGGACACTGTGCTTTCATTCTCTATCGATCAATAGATGATACAGACTGAACACAATTGGCAAGATGAAGAAAGAAGAGAAGAAATGGAATCCAGAGGTAAGTGATGGTGAAAAACAAGAGGGTATGAGATTTAGAAAGCAGGTGGGGGGCACCGAAGCTCTAACTAGGAAGTATCATCCACAGTCCAAGAACCCACGCATCAGGCTAGGTTACAGGTAGCACGAGTAAGCATAAATGCCTCTATGGCTTTTCTTCCTCAAGGTGATAGAATAAAACCTTTTTTTTTTAACATGGAGCTCTATGTTTGGTTATATTACCAACTGCTTTGGGGAAACACTTGGGGGCAGGCGTCATGTACTTATAGTTCAAATGTTGAAAAGTCCAGCAAAGTCTCACCTATACCAAATTCTGCAGAAGAAGAATAACTTATTCTAAGACTTTATTTGATCTCCAAAGAGGTCCACAAGTTTGAGAAATATTAATAGAATTGTAGAATTGGAAGGGGCATTTACTTCAACATCCTTTTTAGTTTACGGATAAATTGGATGAGGTCCAGAAAGGTTAAGTGAAATAAATGGTAAGAGGATAAGCTAGGTTTAAAACTTAAGTCTCCACATCCCATTCCAGTTTTCTTTCCACAACAAACACAGTTCATTCTCAAATTTGCATTCTTGAATGCATGTTTTTGCTTCCATCAAATATACATACATGAATTCTTGCTAAACCATTCAATTATCTAATCTACTCCCTTTACTCAGGATAAAGGCATGCTGGCAGAGGCTATGAAGGACTGTTCAATGCTCATGTCAGTCATACTACAGTAACTCCTGGTGCCTCAGACCTTCAGATGACAATCTCTAATACAGCACCTTTCAAACCTTCAAGAGAAATGATGTGTTAAGGATGCAAACCTGAATGACAACCTGAAATTAGGTTAATGTTCAGTGACTATATATATTACAATAACTCAGGACTTTAAAAGTATGTATTTGTCTGCTGTGTCTGTTGTGTTAATAACCAATTTTGTCCAAAGGACTTCCCTTCACCTTTCTACCAAATACTCAATGCAATGAATTCCTTAATTTTTTGTGATAAATCGTTAATCTTAGTATTACATTTACCACATATTAAAATTACAATATTCTCTGACAGATTAGATGGTTTAAAAAAATCAATTCAAATTGGGGCCAGCCTCTTGGTGCAGTGGTTTACTTCGCGCTTTGGCAGCCCGGGGTTCATGGGTTCAGATCCCAGGCGCCTGCCAATGCACTGCTTTGTCAGCCATGCCATGACCGGATCCCATATACAGTAGAGGAAGATGGGCACAGATGTTAGCCCAGGGCCAGTCTTCCTCAGCAAAAAAGAGGAGGATTGGCAATGGATGTTAGCTCAGGGCTGGTCTTCCTCACACACACACAAAAAAATTCAATTCAAATTATTTATGTATGATATATGTATATGCATACATTTGTATGCATGTGATATATATGTATGTGTATATATATTCATAATTATATAACATTTATATTTATAATTTTTTATTTGGGGAATTTTTATTGAGCATCTTCTATGTGCCAGGCATTGTTACAGGCACTGGAGATATAGCAATAAATAGGAGCAACACATTTCCCATCTCAGGAAATTACATTCTAGTGAGAGGGAGACAGGAAATGACCAAAAAGGAAAAAATAAATACCACAGGATAATTCAACATTATAGTACATGCTCCAGAGAAAATTAAGGCTTATCTGGAAGTATAGAAGCTTAGATGTACAAGAAAGCTTCTAGTAAGTCACACCTAAATATGTATTTTTGAATGCATTGTTGAGTTGATAGAAAAGTAAGGAAGTGAAATATAAGAAAGCCAAAATCAAGAGGAAAAAGCACGAACTGATGTTGCTCTGGGGGATTCTGTTCATTTTTGATGACCTAACACATGGAAAGTTGGAACAGCTACATGAATCTAGGTGCACTGAAGGCCAACACTCTCAGTGGCAAAATAGAAAGCATGATGCATCCTACAGTAGGAGATATGTGGACTTGTACCCCTTTTGGCACACTGTGTCTAAATGATAATATTTTTAAAAAAATTATCTAATGAGAATTCCAAACCACAAGTCTTCTCTTTGGAGTTTTGAGACTTAGAATTCATACTCTTTGTGCCTCCCAACCCACTTCCCAATGAAAATGCAAAGTGGCTCTAAATGGTAATCCTCTAGGCATTAGTCAGAAGCAAATTATTATCCTCTCTGGAGCAGCGTATTTAAACCTAGATTTTATCTCAACAAACTCTCACAGATAGAGTTTCAAGGAATATATTTTCACAATAAAAAGTTACTTAAATCATGACACTAAAACCATGAGCCAGAGATAGCAGAAATACCTACTTACACAGTCAGGGCATCAAAGACTACCAAGTTTGAAGATTATCAGTAGATTTGATAACTTTAAAGAAATAAAAAGGCAGCTGGCCTGGTGGCACAGCAGTTAAATTCGCGGGCTCTGCTTTGGCAGCCAGGGGTTTGCAGGTTCGGATCCCGGGCATGGACAAATGTACCACTTGTCAAGCCATGCTTTGCCAGCATCCCATATAAAGTAGAGGAAGATGGGCATGGATGTTAGCCCAGGGCCAGTCTTCCTCAGCAAAAAGAGGAGGATTGGCAACGGATGTTAGCTCAGGGCTGGTCTTCCTCACACACAAAAAAAGAAAATTATATTAAATTTTTCTCCAAAGAAAACTCCGATGGTTTTATAGGCCAGTTCTACCAAATATTCATGAAACACATAATTCCAATCTCACACAAAATTTTTCAGAAAATAGAAATTGAAATAATTCTCCCTAGTTTACATAATAGTTTACCATAAATTTGACACCAAAACCTAACAAAAGCAGCAAAAGAAAGAAACCAACAGGATAATCCTATAGATAATTATAGATGCAACATTCCTAAAGAACTTAATAACAATAGAATATATCAAAAAATACATCATTGCAATGCTGGGTTTATTCCAGAAATGCATACTTTTTTAACATTGGAAAACCTTGCAATATAATTCAGCATATTTACTGATTAAAGGAGAAAAATCATATACAGCTCAGTATTTATTTATGTCTTAATTTCTTAAACCACCTAATGAATAATAGGTATTATTCTAAGTGCTAGGGAAACAGCAGTGAATAAAATAAATAAATCTCTGCTCCAATCTAGTGGAAGAAATACATGTTCTAGAAGGGGAAGACCAGTGTTGTGCTGGTAAACTTTTAACAATCAGGAAAAAAAAAAGCTCTGGTTTATAGCATTTGCTGATTTCTGTAGTGTAATACTTCTACCATGGCCAATTTCAAGCTACCATATGACAGAATTGGCAAGAGATGTGTACACTCAGCTCTCTTGAGCTGATATGAGCCAGCTCCAGCACACTACTGGGAAGACAGACAATGAATCTAATAATTTTGTAAGTTACATATTATATTGGAAGGTGAGAAATGTTATGAAGGATAATGAACAAGGTAAATGGGATAGTGGGTGCTAAGAGAAGGGGTTCATTTTAATTTTTGATTTTCAAAAATGTGTTTGGCCTCGCTGACAAGGTGACCTCTGAGTAAAAACTTGTAGGAGGTGAGGGAGCCTGCTAGGTGATTTATCTAGGCAGAGGGAACAGACAGAACAAAAGTACTCATGCTGGAGTGTGCCTGGACTTTTCAAGGAACTGTGGCTGTAGTGGAGTGTGAAGAGGAGAGAGGAGCAGAGATAAAGTCAGAGAGAGAGCACAGGGGTAAGATCACAGAAGGCTTGGCAGGCCAGTGTAAGAGATTTGGCTTTTATTATACGAAATGGGGCATCATTGGAGAATTTTGACAGGTAAGCGACACGATGTGACTTATATTTTAAAAAGATTGCTAAGGTCACTGTTGATAATAGATCTTAGGAGAGCAAGGGTGAAGAGAGGGACTGGTTAACGGGGTAATCCAGGCAAGAAGGAGTGGCAGCTTAGACCAGGGTGACAACTGTGGAGATGGAAAGCATCGGTCAGATTCTGGATATATTTGAAGATAGAGCCAATGATCTCTCTTGGTAATTGGCATGAAACACATGAATAAGAGTAAAGGCTGACTCTGACTGGTCCTTGATGTAGCCCAACTTTAAGAGGTTAAGAATGAGAGAAGGAGCCACAAAAAAGATGACTTAGGAGCAGTCACTAATGTAGGTCAAGAACTAGCAGAGTCTGGTATTCTGGAAGCCAAGTGAGAGGATGTTTCAAGGAGAGGGTGATCGACTCTGCCCAAATCTAACTTTAGTCAAATTTACCAAGATATAAGTCATTGGTGCTCTTTACAAGAGTTGTTTCAGTAGAATGATAGAATTGAACTCTCAAATGGAGTGAGTTTAAGAGAGAATAGGATGAGAGGAATTGAAACAGTGAGTCCAATCAACTGTTTCAAAGAGTTTTGCTATAAAGGGTAACAGAGAAATGGGTGTAGCTGAAGGGATATAAGTGTTCAAGAGAAGGGTCATATTTTATTTGTTTCTTTCAAGGAAGAAGAGATGAAGTATGCTCATATACTGATGAGAACAACACCGTAGAGAAGGAAAAAATGATGAATTAAGAGAAGCAAGAATTGCTGGTACAATGTCCTTAAATAAAAGAAAGTGTTTGAGATTATGCACACAAATGCAGAACAACACAGATAAAATCTCTAATATAGTAAGCAAAGATGGACATTGTGATCGGTTTTTACCAGATGCTGCTATGGAGGATAGATTTGGCAGCAAGAATTTGTGGAAATTGAATTCTGATTGCTTCATTGTTTTCTGTAAAGTAGGATGTAAGATATTTAAACTGGAAAGACAACTGGATAGGCAAACGGAACAGAATAGGATGCCAAGAAACAGATCTACACATATATGGACTCTTGACATGGGAAAAGGTAGAATTGAAAATCTTTGCTTATTGCATTGTGATGAGGAGGAGTATGTACTAGATTGCACAGAAAGAAGTGGTTGTGCATATGGAAAAATAAAAATGCATCTGTCTTTCACATCACATACAAATTAATGCTAACTGAATTAAAGACTAAAGTGTGAAGGGACAATCTTTAAAACGTTTAGAATAAAATATCTTTATGATTTTGTGTATGGAATGAGTTTTTAAAACATGACACAAAAAGGTAAACCCCAGAGAAAAATACTGTGTTTCATTAGAGGTTAAAAATACAAGCCACACACTCTAGGAAATATTTTCAATCAATGAAGGGTTAGTGTCAAACAATAACTTTTATAAATTAATAAGGAAAAACAGGAGAAGGAAATCCCAAAGGCCATTAAACCTGTGAAAAGATGCTCAATTTCATTAGTAATCTGAAAACTATAACTTAAAATTGCATTGAGATACCCTTTCAGATCTACCAGATTTACAAAACTTTAAAAAAATGTCAGCAGGCTGTATACAAAAGGAACTCTCATACAATGCTAATAGGAGAGTAAATTGGTATACTTTTGGGGGTGCTTTTCATTTTCATTTGTATATGTGCCTACTCCATATTCCAACAATTCCACTCATGATATACGCCATAGAGAATTTCATTTCATATATACCAGAAGGTAGGGCCAAAACTTTATATAGCACATTGTCTTCAAAATTGCAAAAAAAGAAAAGAAAACAAGTCAGGTGTACATCAGTAGAAGAAAGGACAAATAATTTACGGTATGTAAATTACAGATACACACACAGAGATGAATCTCACAAACACAATGATATGATTGTGATAATAATCATACATGGGCCCCAGGCCAAAGTTTTTCTGGATTTGTTTTCTTTTTTTTTAAATTATAATTTATTTTATTGAGGTCACAATGGTTTATAACAGTGTGTAAATTTTAGGTGTACATCATTATATTTCAGCTTCTGTATAGATTGCATAGGGTTCACCACCAAAAGTCTAGTTTCCATTCGTAACCATACATATGTGCCTTTTTACCCCTTTTGCCCTCCCCTAACCCCATTCCCTTCTTGTAACCACCAATCTGTTTTCCTTATCTATGTGTTTGTTTGTTTATCTTCCCCATATGAGTGAAATTATATGGTATTTATCTTTCTCTGTCTGATTTATTTCGCTTAGCATAACACCCTCAAGGTCCATCCATGTTTTCTTTTTGCTTTTTTGCTTTTGTTTTTTTTAATACTAATTATCATCAAGCTAATTTATTCTACTTCCCCAGAAATCTTTGTGTATCCTTGTTCTTCTTTTTTCAGGTCAAGGTCCCCAAAATTATGGAGTTATAATCTTTTATTGGTCCTGGGGGTAATTAAATTCAGGTAGAAAATTCTCATCCAGTAATTTATGATTATATGATGTTATCTGGTAACCTGAAATAGCTCATGTGTTTCAGTTCCCTCATCCCAGTCATCCATCTCTCCTCTCATCAAGTGCTTAACTGAGTATCAAGGAGGAACTTCTCCACTGGCAAAGAAACTTTCACTTTATTGCATTGTGTGGCAGAAAGAAAACAGGACTTCTGGACTGAAGATCCAGTTTGATTCCCACTTCTATTTAAATTTATGAACAAATCACACATCTTGCCAAGCTTCAGAGACATACATAACTAACCAAATTGGAAACTAGGGGTATATTAGGTCACGAAACTAGTTGCCAGACTGTGGTCAATAGCCAAGACAAGACAAGACCTGGATACCATTGGGAGACACTAATATCCCCAAAAGGGTGATCCTGAAAGCTACAGTCTGAAAATGAAGCCAACAATTGAGAATTAGTAGACATAGCATAGGTACTGGGAAATGTGCATACAGTGGAGTTTAGAGCAGAGTTCAACACATTCTAGCAAATAGCAGCTTCCTTGCCCAGGACTGTTTGAAGTGTGTCATCCACTTAAGTGCTAAGGCAGTTTTTCTACAGAATTTTTAAAGACA
Source organism: Tapirus indicus (assembly GCA_031878705.1). Classification (NCBI taxonomy): domain Eukaryota; kingdom Metazoa; phylum Chordata; class Mammalia; order Perissodactyla; family Tapiridae; genus Tapirus; species Tapirus indicus. The sequence goes on along the minus strand of CM062923.1, from coordinate 18,358,621 downwards.
TCAATTGCATGCTGAAAGTAAACAAGTTGAGTGGGACTAGATTCTCTTTTACAGTCTTTCTCACTCAGGCATTCTGTGATATACTTTTCCTAAAAAGTGATGACTTTTCCTAAAAATCTGTGAGCATCTGGATAACCACATTGTAAATCCTGATTGCTTATAAAAAAAAAATTCTGGATGAGTTCATGAAAAGATAGATCAATTTTGTTAGGAAAATTCAATCTTCCCTGCTGAGCATTGAAAAATCTTGTTAACGATGCCTTTAAAAATCCCACTTTGACCAACATTCTGGAGATTAGGAGCAAGTATATAATTTTTCTACCTTTTATATGCAGGGCCTTGAGATGATTTCTTCATTTCTTTTCTCTAAACTCCTGTTTTCTCCTGTGTAGAAAATGTGTTCTTTCTTTTTTCATAGGTGTTTTGTATAAATTAAATTAACTATTAAATATATAATGTCTACTGAAGTTCCTGGCAAGTTATAAATGTTCTTTAAAGGGTATTATTTTATCTCATCATTATTATTATTCCCAGTTACAGTCATTTCATAAATCTATCAATTAGTTAGCAAACCTTTCCTGATGCATAGAGAGGTACTGCCCCTGATGCTGGGGGTGGCAGGAGAAAAATTTTGCACAAGGTCTGTGCCTCAGTTAGCTTGTAATCTAACTGGAGTAACAAATCATGTAGACATGTGTAAGTTGAGCTACAGGCAATAGGAGCCAAAAGAATAGCATAGAAAGTCAAGTTTAATCTAGTTCAATCATTTGGGGGAACAAGGATAGATGTCCCTAAAGACTTGATCTCAGATGAGGTAGGTCCTGAGGTCTTGAGTTAACTGGCAGATGAGGCTGTTTGTTAAGGGACATTAGTGTAAGTGGATGGAGAGAGAGTGGGAACATATATAATGCCACCCTCTGTCACTGGTTTTCTGCTTCATTAATTTGGCAGACACCCTGCTTTATAAGTTGTATTATTTCTTGTGGCATAAGAAGAAGTATATATTTGGTCTTCGTCCCTCGTTCTGGTTCTTGGCACACAGCCCCTAAAACTGTTGGAATCTCTAGGGTGATGAATGCCTTTTGGATGCTAATGAGATGATTGGAGGCTGGGGGCCCCTAGATAGTTTTGGAATGGGGGGCTGGTCACCAGAAAGACCAAGATATGATTAGAGGATTGGAACTTTCAGTCCCAGGCCCAGATCTATGAGGTTGAGTTCAATCAGCAATAGCCAATAATGTAATCAATCATGCCTACATAATAAGACCGCTATGAAAACTTAACGACGATGGGGTTCTGAGAGTCTCTGGGTTGGTGAACACATTGAGGTGCCGGGAGAATGGTGTGCTAGGAGAGGGCGTGAAAACACTCCCCTGATACCTTGCCCTATGCATCTCTTCCATTTGGCTGTTCCTGAGTTGTATCCTTTATAATAATCAGTAATATTAAGTAAAGTGCTTTTCTGAGTTGTGTGAATTTTTCTAGCAAATTATCTAACCTGAGGAGTGGGCATGGGAACCCCTGAATTTATAACTGGCCATTCAGAAGAACAGATGACAACCTGGGACTTGCAACTGGCATCGGCAGTGGGTGTCGTCTTGTGGGGTCAAGCCCTTTTAACTTGTGGAACCTGATGCTGACTCCAGGCAGACGGTGTCAGAATCTAATTGAATTGTAGGAAACCCAGTTGGTGTCTGGAGATTTGGAGAACTGGTTGTTGGTGTCAGAAAACAGTGCAGATAGTATTCATTAATTTGGGAGACACCCTGCTTGATAAGTTGCGTTACCTCCCTAGTGGAAAGGAAGTTCACAGCACTAGCTCCCAGATAAATGTGTGTCTCATAATTTCAGCCACAATCGGAGAGAGCCAAGCTCAAAGAAGTTTGGATTACAGGATCTGTGTGGCTGATAAGAAAGATGTTCAAAGAGATCCAGAGAAAGCTTTTCTACAGTAGAACCCAGGCTGGAAGTGAGACAACCTGGAGGTGACTTGACTGCACAGTCACAAAGCACGTTGTGGCAACAAAGCTCATGACTTCACTGTGGAATGGACCTAGCCTGAAAATTGAACTGTCTCTTCAGTATGAGGTCATATTCACCAGCCAAGAGGCTTCAAGCTGATATCTGTGGAAAATCCTTAGGAGACAGACCATGTTTTCCGGTCAGTGATATGCAGCTGACCCCCGCATGCTGGCTGGGATGTATGAATCTGAAGATGAACATTGTTTCTGATCTTGACCACGTCTATCTCATGGCCTGGAAAGATGGATGCTACATTCTGACGTGTTAGGGGAAAAAATTACAGACATATATGTACTTTTTTCCAGAGCTTTGTCAGTAGATATGTATTACCTGAAAGAGAGAAGAAAGGTGGTCATGCTTGCAGAGGGAGGAGAGGAGACAGGGAGGGAGGGAGCTGTGGAACAAAAAGCAGAAGGAGGAACACACTGGGGAGAACACATTTATTCCAAAAACAATTTAGTCAGCCAGTCATTTTCAGTATTCTTCTTGCTATTACTGAGGCAGAGAAAGAAATATGATACTGGAAGAGAACTCTCTTTATCTCTCTCCCTCAGCTAAACCTCCTGCTGACAGTCTCTGCCCAGGAACCATTTTTCTCTAGCAATGGTTTGTGACAGTTGGGGTAGACGACCACAGGGCTGAGTGCTTAAGCAATGGAGATGGGCAGAGGATCCCCCTCCGCTTGCTTAGGTCCCTATTCCCTTCTGCACCTGTAAGCATTATCAGATTGCAAGGTCAAGGGCTGGGCACCCCATCAGACCGCAAGTTCCATAGGAGGCAGTTATGCCCAGTGAATGACTGGGCTCTGTAGCCGCGGTCTCACGGAACTTTGTGGGGACATCATTATTCTTAGCATCGTCTTCACCTAGGCCCTGCTCTGTGAGGATTCTCAAAGCTATACAAACATATTTAAAATAAGCATCCTGCTCTTGCTGATAAATTCAGGCCCGTGTTTTATAGCATGTGACAGGTGAGTATTGGGCTGTTTTCGTTTGTTCGTTTTGTTTGTTTTAGAAAATCAAATGTGGAATCAGAATATGAGGGTCAAGTGTAAGGCACTAGGCCCCTGGATCAGCTTCTCTAGTCTATCTGACATTGGCTGAGCAAGGGTCTACTTTAAGGACAAAATATTCTATCCCTGGTTTGTGGAGTAGGTGCTCACTCCACTCTCAAAGCTACAAAGAAATACACCATGTCCTTCATTCTGCTTACCTCTTGAGTTTGCAGTAAAAAGTTGACTTTCTTATTGATTTCCTGATGGTCCAGAAACTTGTGTCTCTATTGCATTCACTTATGGATGGGATTTAAAAAAAATAACAACTTGTATCTTATTTTATTTCTCAATCATGTTGCAAGATAGAGTGAGGAAAACAGGAATATTGTTTTCCAGAGTAGTGTAGGGACCATGTGAATAAAGGGAAAGGGTACAAGTGTGAGATGTTACTTATGCAATGTCAATTTTGAAAGCCATTAGCACATTCTAGGTGTCAATAATGTTTGAAAGTAATGCTCTTTAAATCATACTGCATAAACAGAGCTTCCACAGGAAGTGGTAGGTAGGGCTGGGCCAGTTCAGGACTAATGAATAGACACTTCACTTCCACTTTAATAATTGACATTCTACTTTTTTTTTATATTGACTTTGCACATACTATTTTATATTAAAAAAAAGATCAAGAGGATGAAAAGACAAGCCACAGCCTGGGAGAAAATATTTGCAAAAGACGTATCTGATAAAGGACTATTATCCAAAATATACAAAGAACTCTTAAAACTCAACAATAGGAAAACAAACAACCCGATAAATTGGCTGAAGATTCTAAAAGACACTTCACCAAAGAAGATATACAGAGGGCAAATAAGCGTATATGAAAAGATGCTCCCTATCATAGGCCATCAGGGAAATGTAAATTAAAACAGTGAGATACAATTACATACGTATTAGAATGGCCAAAGTCCAGAACATTGACAGCACCAAATGCTGACGAGGATGTGGAGCAACAGGAACTCTCATTCATTGCTGATGGGAATGCAAAATGGTTCAGCCACTTTGGAAGACAGTTCAGCAGTTTCTTACAAAACTAAACATACTCTTACCAGAGGATCTGGCAACTGTGCTCCTTGGTATTGCTCAAAGGAGTTGAAAACTTATACCCTCACAAAAACCTGTGCATGGATGTTTATAGCAGCTTTATTCATAATTGTCAAAACTTGGAACAAACCAAGATGTCCTTGAATAGGTGAATGGATAATGAAACAGTGGTACATCCAGCCAATGGACTATTATTCAGTACTAAAAAGAAATGGGCTATTAAGCCATGAAAAGATGTGGAGGAAACCTAATTGCATATTACTAAGTAAAAGAAGCCTATCTGAAAAGGCTACATACTGTGATTCCAACTCTATGACATTCTGGAAAAGGCAAAACTGTGGAGACAATAAAAAGATCAGTGGTTGTCAAGGGTTGGGGGAGGGATCAATAGGGAGAGCACAGGATTTTTAAAAAGTGAAAATATTGCATATGACACTCTAATAGTGGATACATGTCATAATACATTTGTCCAAACCCACAGAATGTACAACACCAGGAGTAAACCCTAATGTAAACTATGGACTCTGGGTGATAATGATGTCAATGTAGGTCCATCAATTGTGACAAATGTACCACTCTGGTCAGGGATGTTGATGATGAGGAAGCTATGCATGTATGGGGACATGGGCTATATGAGAAATCTCTGTACCTTCTGCTCAATTTTGCTGTGGACCTAGGACTGCTCTAAAAAATAACCTAATAAAAAAAGACTTCAGTTGCTAAAAGTGTAAAATAAACATTTAAATATACAGAAACTAGACTTTTTAGAACAATTACTAGTATTTTATATAAACAATATCAGTAGCTCTCTTAAAGGTGTATTGGTAGTGGCTGACACATAGTAGGTGTTGAATAAACATTTATTGAATTAATGTGTGTGTATATGCATGAGTGTTGGCTCACTCACGCACACACACCACTCAATAACTCAAAATACTTTTAGTCCTACAACTTGAGGAACACTCTAATTTAATCCAAGTTGGCCCTTTCAGACATAGTCCTACTACTCTAGATGAAGCAATTTCACTGCAGGAGGCTTTCCTAGAAGATTTGTTTTTTAATGATCATCTCTGTGTTTTGTTTTGTTTTGTTTTTAAGCTAGCCCGTAGTTTTGGATTCAGACATTGTTTTATAGATTTTGCTTTAAAAATCCACTGACTATTTCTGTATCCCCCGAAAGTTGACAGCAGAACTGGCAAAATGTCAAGAATGATTCACAAAAATGCCAATACAGGATATTCTTCAACAGAAGGAATACATCTTTGGAAGATTCTCTGTCTGGGTTAATTAGTGTTCTTTTTGAACCCCTCAAAGAAATATGTTAGAACTGCTTTTATTAGTGGTTTCATCCATAGCATAGAAGTCCTGACCAGGCTTTTAGTCTGGCCTTAATACAGTGGTATCTGTTCTGACAATCCTTGTTCTTTGATTGGAAAAGGGATTTCAAGAAAACTCATTATTAGCTATTGTTATGAGAAATTGGCTCCTCAGCATGGAGTTTAGTCTTTGAAATGATTTTTTTTTCCAGTCCTAGAATACGGGTGGCATTGAAAGAAATGCCTTATATTGGATGGAGTCAGATGGAGCATCGGCCCAGAAATCCACACTGTGAAAGTCCTGGGTGTTGGTCTTTTCTGCTCCCCAAAATCTCCCTACATGAAAGTTTCCTTTTAATCAGGGTAAACTCTCTTCCCTGCCCAAATGCATCAGATGGCATTCTCAAGGTTGGATGAGGCTGACAGTTTCTGCGATATCACTCCCAAATAAATGGTTTTATAGCTGCTGTTCCTTTTTCCCCTTTGCCTGTCCCCGTTCTGGATTACTTGATGTGGGCATCAGGTAACATAAGATGGGGAGCATTTTATAGCTTGAGGAGGTCTACTTATTCTGCAATTATACACTGCGTTTAAAGCCATTTCATCGAGGCAGGGCAAACTAAAAATAGCTTCTCCATATTTTTCTTTCTGTTCTTCTCTCCTTGCCCTGAGAGACACAAGTTATATTTACTTTCTAAATAATAGTCCTTGGATTTATTACATTTCTGTTTAATAATTGCAGAGTATATTTGTGTAACACTTTTCATTCTTCAAAGCATATTCTCAAATATCATTTCATTTGATGTAGCAGGGTAGGGTAGCAAGGAAAGGCAGCTTTTAAAATATTGTTTCCATTTTACTTGGAAAAACTGAGGACTAGCAAGGTGAAGTGGCTTTAAAAAGTCCAACAATGGCAGAAAAGCCAGAACCATTGTCAACTGATGTTAACTCTCTCTGTGCACCATCTCTGACAAAAACTCACAGAAAGTCTGTTAACAGATAATGGTTCATTTATACCTGAGTTATTAGGCCAATATTTCACCCCGTCTCAAAGGAGGCATCAAAAACTCGAGAACATACAGGGAGAGCAAGACAGGACCAAGCTGCTGAGTCAGAATGGATGGAGATGAAAAGATGCAGGATTGCAGTACAAGACTTAAGTTTTTATCATCGTAGAATATTTGCACAGAGAAGAACCAAATCATTAATTTGATTAATTGATAATGTAAACATTTATTGAGTGCATATTATATGACTATTCCAGGAACAATATTATGTGTTAGGATACAAGAATAATACATAGTGTCTTTGGGAGAAACACACAAACAAATATGGGAAAACCACACATATAAGTCTTCTGGTTCAAGATGACAATTTGAGCCCTCTGCATTTAGTTTAATTATCTTCTCTCCCAAATTCATGTATATACATATATATTCACATATGTGTATATATATGTATGTAATGTATGCATATATACTTATATATGGATGTATATAAATATGTATATGTGTGTATTTATATATATATGCATGTATATGTGTGTCTATATATCTATGTATATATACACACTCATAAATCAGGAGAAATTTACATCAGCATGGATAAGAAAAGGAAGCATGTGTATAAACGTCATGTTACCAGTATCAAATTGAAGGCTGGATTGATAAACCCAAGATCCAATAATTGAAGCTACATTACAAAAGGTTATGCATATATAATCTTATAACTGGAAGGAAGAGAAAAATTTGGAACGATGAACAAATTTATCATATACGGTCAACCACAACTTGTGTGGATATCTGTAATATTCCTAAAATCATTCACAAGGTTAGGATTTTATCCCAACCACCTCAATCATTATCCCTCCTTTCCTGTCACCTGCATTCTTATTCATTTGGAGTCCCATCCACCTCAACCTAGGTGGGCTTAACCATAGGGCTTGTGGCCAGTGGAATGTATTCAGTGGTGGCAGTGTGCCAGTTTCAAGCTTGGGCCTTAAGAAATGTTTTCTGCTGTCCCAGAAAGAGAAGATGTTTGGAACAATCTGAATCTGACCTGCAGCCAAGCCCCTTCTATTTCAGCAAAGCCATAGCTTACCCACAAAAGTAAGAAAAATAAGTGCTTGTTGTTGTAACCTATTAAGATCTTGAGGTTGCTTGTCACACAACATTATCGTGACAGTAATTTACTGATACCATGGGTTCTCACTTACTATACTTGGCATGCGGCACCTGCTGGTTAAAGTAGGGGCATTACTGAAGAGGATTTGTTAATGAGCAAAGTCATGTCCTTTAGGGAGAGGGAGGAGTAGCCCAGCTAACTTCAGTGTGTCACAACTGTCTTGAGGGGGAAAAAAATCCAACTATTTTGCAAGTAGCAGCAAGGTTTGTTACTATATATTGCTCTCTTTGATTGTTGTAATGCCAGTGAGGTGGGGGCACCCACCAGGGCAGGCAACAGGGGTTAAAGAAGAAGGGTTGGGGGCAGTGGGATCAAATTTTAATTTTTGGAAATGCAGTTGGCGTGTACTGCAGACAGAGATGCACAGAGCCTACTCTGGAGGTATGCCTGGTAAGGAGGTGGCCTTGCAACCATTTTATAGCTTACACATTTACACCACCTCGTAAACAAGGAGCAGGTCCCTACTCAGGTTGAGCTGCTACAACAAACAAATGGCAAACAGCCACAAACACAGAGAAACAAACTCATGTAATAAGAGTAAAACTTTCTTGCTGAACAAATGCCTATAGTTACAGCTCCCTTCCTACTCCTTGCTTACAACTGGTATTCCTATCTGGCAAAGCGAAAATGCAGAGGATAGCACAGAGCAGCCAGGTCACCGTCTGAGGAGGAAACGTCCTTATTTTATTTGGCATTTTTGTGTGTGTCGTTGCCTATGGCCAAGCACCCTAGAGTGAGAGTCCAAGCCTGGTGACCTCAAGAATTTCCCTGATGTCCATCCTGAAGTCATCTACATCATGAGATTCAGGCTGCCTTGTTGACTGCCCAAGTCCTCCCCATTCCTCCAATCCCTGCCCCTGTGTTTCATGGAATTGGAGGATTGTGTTCCATATATTGAATCTTAGGCTAGTAAGTAATTTTTCTATCTAGTCATACAAGCCTATACTATATCTTGGAAAAGTGTTCTCACAATATTGAATATGTGAATGGCATCCTTCCCTGTTTGGTCACACTGATACAGTTTTCTTAAGTATACATATTTTTACGTAACACTGTAAACATAAATGAAAATTTCACATGGTGCATTCAAATATACAGGTTCTGTTTACTATTTTGAATGGAAACTTGGAAGCATTTCCGGAATCCAATGAACAGAATTGACAACGGATTATATATGAGAGAGATTTGGAGGTTTTGCTTTGTTTGGGAGCCTGAGAGATGAAATCATATAAGGAAAGCACATATAGAGAGAACTGAATACAATTCTAGGTAGCCCTAACATTTAAGGACCAAACAATGGAAAAGATGACTCAAAAAAATTTGGAAGGAATTTCAAGGTTTTAAGGGAAAAAAAAAATCAAGATATCGCACAATCCTGGGAACAAATGAGAGAGTTCAGAAAATTAGTGGGTAACAAAAAGTGACAAATGCTGTTGGAAAATGGGTAGGATAAGGATTAAACTGGCCATCAGACTGGAGGTTGAGAAGTCCTGGTGATCACGGGGAGATCAGTATCAGGAAGGGGCCTGGGCCAGATTGCAGTGTTAGGAAGTGAATGAAAAAGGAGAGGGTGGAGACTGCAAAAGTCAACCGCTCTTTCAGGAATTCAGTTAGCTGACCATCTCTCTCTACCATATTTTGATTATTTGTTTACTTGACTATCTTCCCCAAAGGGCGGTAAGATCTTGAGGGCAGGCGCCATGTCACTAATTTTTGTATCACCAGCATCTAGCACAGAGCCCGGCACATGGTGAGCATTCACTAAATGCTCCTAAAGGGATGAATTATCAGCTTTGGTGGCTGATAAGCACCATGTTGACTGATATTCATATCACTGTTAGCCAAGGAGCCAGGGAAAGCCCGATCCCCCTGGAGAGAGTGCTCTTAAAGCCTTAGCAAAGCTTTTCTGTGCAACCTGGAATAGATGCATTGCTGAAGCTTCAGTCTGCAGAAACTTCAAGGGTAATTTTAGGTCATCAGGATGTCATTTCCCTAAATGGAATAACTAGTCTCTTGCTGGTTGGAAATCAAGTGTATTCTTGTCAGAGAGCTTTCGGTGCAGATACTGGTGATGGCCTTGCTGGTTTGAACTGAAGCTTTTAATCCTCATTCTATAAGCATTGGATTTGGATCCACACTTAAAATGGAAAATGCTGCTTAAAAATATCTGATAGCCCATTAAAGTTCATCGTTCTGTCATCTTACGATCTCCTCTCAAAAACAAGTGCTGGGCTGCGCTCATCTCGGCTGGAAGCAGCTTTTACACTGACACAGCACACAAAAGCTGATTGTCTCTTCTTGAAGGGGTATGATCTTCCCATCTCTGAATAGGTCACTTTTCAGAAAGCATTGTTCCAATCCAGCTAATTTCAGTCTGATCATCTTCTTCAGTTCAATCTTCTAAAAAGGCATCCGTTTTGCGACTCGAAATTCCATTTTGATTTTTTTAGACATCTCTCAATTTTTTTTCCTTTCCCCTTTTCCAACAGATACTAGTGTAGTCCTAAATCCACATACATATATTTGAATATATATTTGTGTGTATATACACGTATAGTACAAGAATTTTTACACGTGCATATATTTTATCATTAAGGAAATTAAAGGAAATGGAAGGATTCGTTTGTCTATAAATAGTGGGAATGCTGCCCAAGTATCTGTCACACCCTAAAGATAAGTGGTTTAATCTTTACCTCCTCATCTTCCTTCCTGTTTGGAATGAATGGAGGAGAAGATATTCTGTCTACTTAGGGCTTCTCCTAGGTCTGGCTAATTTGCTAAAATCCCTTTTGTTTCAGTCTGACATGAGGATCCAGACTGATACTGTGGAGAATAACCTCAGTGACAGAGGAGTCCTGAAAGTGGCAAAGCCTTGGACCAAATCAAAAGTATCCTTCTGTCTTCCCCTCCTTCCTCACTTCATCCTTCCAACCTCCACTCCATCCAAGATGGTTAAGTGTCTGTTCCATTATGTAGACTCACAATTGCTACTGAGATGTTTCTTATTGTCCCATTTACCTCCTCTTCCTCCATAATGTTTCCCTGACCGTTAGATCCATAGGGATCTCTCCTTGCTCTGAAATCACTCAGCTCTTATTTAGCCATGCCTCTGTACTCCTCCATGTTTTCTTGACATTGTACTTATTTTTTTTAATAGTGTATGGCTGCATTCTAACCTTTTTAGAGTCAGGGATACTAATGTTTTTCAGCTCCATTTCTCCTTCAATCTTGGAGAACACCTACACATAGTAGGTGTTCAATCAGTATGTTTGTTGGTTTGCTGACTAGATCACCTTTTAAAATTCTATTTTAAAATGTCTGATTGTGGTTTTTCAATTTCATGTAACCTTTCAGTTAAATGCCTCTTCTCCTAGGCAACCAGTTTGGGCTGATCCCTTAGGACCTTGCTCAAGAACAAATTTGTTTTATTTCAAAATGGCAGACAATATTTGGTTGTAACTTTGATAATCATTAAGACAACATATAACTGCTTATCTGAAGGTCTCAAAATAATCACAAATATTTGTGGAGTGATTAATGATTTCATGTAACATTTCACTCATAAGATCTCATTTTGTTTTACAAAGTGATCATCTACAGTATGGAAGCCAAGTATTACTCCATGTCAGAACAAGGTGAAATATCTTCACCTGCTGAATGTCACAAAGTCGGCAAATAACAAACTGAGACTGGAAACCAAGTTTTCTGACTCCAAAATCAGCAGGATTCTGTTTATTTGTTGTTTGCTTGCTTCCCTTCTGCCAGAGTATTCTGAATATTTAAAAGTTTTGTGTGTTCCTTCACTTGTTTCCCTGGAAATTCAAGGAATTTGAATTGTTTTAGTTTTGCACTCTAATGTGGTAACTCTGTCATCTGTGGCTATATAAAAGGTTTCCCCAGAATGAGTGGTTTTTTAGCAAATTTGTAGCATGGTATTTTAAACAGAGTCCTTCAAATGAAATTTAAAAAGGTTGGCATGTTAGGGCTGACCTTTACACAGAGTGAATCCAACTTGACATTTCCCATGCTTTAAGATGAGACTTCTCCATGATTGCTTCCTCTCCCTACCCTCCCTGCCTTAATTATTCCTGATCTCTTACACTAAAACTTTGCTTAAGTGAATTTCATTGTACCTACCAGTGGCCTCCCAGAAGAGCAGGTCAAAAGCAATTACCATTACAAAGTGATTGGCTTTTTCTTAGTAGAACCAAGACTTACAGGAAGAGTACTTTGACTGCTTTTCTGTGGCTGAGTCAGTATGAAAAGGGTCCCCCACAGAGCCCAGCTCACCACCTCACACAAAGCAAGCTCCATAAATATGGTGTCCTCATTATCTGCTGAGTGTGATAGTGAACTCTCCTACTGAAAGGAAGACAATAAGAATCAACAGCAGGATAAGGGTATATCTCTGCCTTGGGTTGACTAGTGTCCCTCCAAAGTTATATCTAACTAGAACCTCAAAATGCATCCTTATTTGGAAATAGGGTCTTTGCAGAGGTAATCAGTTAAGATGAGGTCATACTGTATTAGTGTGGGCCCTAAATCCAATATGGCTGGTGTCCATATAAGAAGAGGAGAGGACACACAGAGATACTGACACAGAGGGAAGATGGTCATGTGAAGATGGAGGCGGACATTGGAGTGATACAGCTACAAGGGAAAAAATGCCAAGGAGTGCAGGTACCACCAGAGAAAGAACATAAGAGAAAGGCATGGAACAGATCCTCCCTTTGAGCCCTGAGAGAGAGTATGACTCTGCTGACACCTTGATCTTGGACTTCTAGCCTCCAGAATATATTTCTGTCTCGGATACAATATATTTCTGTTGTTGTAAGCTGCCCGACTTGTGGTAATTTGTTACAGCACTTCTAGGAAACTAATGTGAGCTTCCTCCCTTGAAAGCATGTGCTTTCTTTCTGAGAGGATAGCGTACCTGCAGTGGCTGCCTTGGTAGTTTAAGTGTGAACCAGACAATTCAGGGAAGGGAGTCCAGTGAAGTGGTGTGGTGGGTAGTGACCATGGGAAGGTATGACTTGAGGTGGACTTTGAAAGTTAAGTGGAACATAGAAAATTATAAAGAATGGAGGGGAGACACATTCTAGGGAGATGACTTACATGCTTCATATGAATTTGGGGTAGTGGATGGGGATTGTGGAGAGCTCTAGACTAAGAATAGGTAATGGTTTTTGGATTGTACCATTTAGATGGGATGGAGACGTTGATGTTTTCTAAACCCTGAGGAAATGCATTCATCATCCTTTCACTGATTATTGATAAGGTTCCTTTTCCTTCCATTTCTAATATATTAAAAACTGTAGGGAAGTCTATATTGCTTAGAGGAAAGAAAAATAAGCTCCGGCTTTGATTTTTCCCGATACTTTGTTTTGAATGCATCCCTGTCAGTTCTTGTTAGCCTGCTTTAATTTGACACATTCAGTGAGAGACTAGTGTCCTGTGAAACTGTTTCTCTGAGCCTGGCATGTCACGAGATGGCCATTGAGAGAATCATTATTCTGACCTTTTTCACAGGAAGGACTTGTTTCCTGGGAGGCTCCTCCTGGAGGGTCTTCCTACAACAACAGGCCAGGCCTGTGTGTGAGTTCTGTAGCTGCACCCTACCTTGGTTGAGAATCAAGACATGTCATGTGCACTTGAACTCTGTGTAGCCTTACATTCCTTCTTCCAGAAAGTGAGCCAAGCTTGGACAAGTCTTTCTCTTACACTTAAGGATACTATGGCAAGTGTTTAGCTCCAACAGTGATACAGCAGTATTGCCTTTGCTAACATTACAGCAAATTCCATTTCCAGTGAAATTTGGATAAGAAAGGCTTTACTTGTGAACTCCAATGGCGTTCACTTCAGGAATACCTGAGTAAAACACATGATTTGGTAAGAAAAAGAATGGAAAATTAGATTCCATGATAGTGGTGGTTTTTCCTGCTTTGATTTTGATAGTGAATTGACATATTTGCCATTGATCATGAGATATTTTAAATGTCCAGGTGTTTCTTTCTCTGAAAAATTTATTTTATATTCAATAAGTACATCATTATATTGAAAGGTCCAGAAGTAGATTAAATAAGTAATATTCACAGTGTCTGACACATAGTATGGGCTTGATAACTATATAATAAATAAATGAAGAAATTAATGAATAAAGTAACACATCTAATTTTCACATGTATTTCTGGCTACAATATTTTCTAAATGTATTTTAAAGTATGTGTTTTCATAAAGTCTTTTGCTAGATGAGAGAAGGGTGTGTTCATTTTTGACATGGGGTTGAAGGAAGAGTTATATCAGAGTGAATAAGATCTAATTCCTTCTCCTAATTAGTTCAAAATCTGGTGGGTAGGTGGGGTCAAATAAGGTAAAAGTTGCTATATAATGCAATGCATATTAGACTATCTTAACTGAGAAACAATCTGGGGGCCAAGGATAGAGATGAGCAAGCACCATTCTTCCCTCAGGAGCTCACATATAGAGTTTGTAAGAGAAGGACAAGTAAAAGGACACTTACACTCAGCTGCATTGTACTCTATGGTAAAAGAAGGATTGGATGGCAAGTGGGCACAGAGAAGGGGGCCCCTAACTCTATCTGGATCACACACAAAGACTGGTGGAAGTTGTCAGACAAGGATCCAGTTATCCAACTGGTGTTCAAAATGGAAAAAAGTACAAGCCCAGTTACTAGCATGGGGCCCAAAATTAGGGTTGTGATGATGCTGAGTTCTAGAGTATTGGTCTGGGGATCTTTAATTACTGGCAGGAGTGAAATGAACCCCATATGACTTCTGTGATATCAGCTGTGTGAAGAGGAGGCTGATAGAGGTGCAGATAAGCCTTTGATACTGTTGACAATGTTCCAAGAAAGGCCTTGGGGTAATCTTGAATCTGCCTGCAATGCAAACTGTACTTTGTACACTTTTGTCACTTCCTAGATTGCACCTGTTTACACCCCCAGCCTGTTTCCAGGAAGATTCTCACATCCCCCTTCCTGGTGAAAGGTAATAAACAAGGTGGCAGTTCTTCCATTTTGATACAGAGGAGAGATCTGAATTGATTATTTGGGAAACTTTTCTCTGGAAAGGAGAAGCTCTGTAGAGGAGAGGCCTAACAGAAGGGATGGTTGTGACTGACAACATCTCAGAAAGAAAGGTGTCATACTGTGTGATTGCTTAGGGGTAGAAAGGCAGTTGTCAGTTGACTGCAACTTTGCAGTGCTAAAGAAATGTCCTCTGTGCCCCCAAGCTTGGCAAACCTTCAAGGACTTCTGGGGTTATCTTTCTGATTTTCACTGCCCAACTTAGGATTTTCTTTTTTTTTTTTATTCTTGGAAAGTGATGTTTCTTGATCATTTAATCCCTCATTTCAATATTTTAAATAAGGGTATGTCAGCTCCCCTTGTAGACAATATGGTGTGCACTTCATTGTGGAACCAGAAGAAGGGACTATAATTCCACACTGAGAAGCATGATGTTTGCTTAAAAAGTATAAGGCAATGTTAGACCAAAATAAATCATTAATAAGTACATGACAAGGAGTTAAGTTACAGCAACTTGCTCACCACATGATTTTGTAGAAAAAGATAATGTTAAAGAGTTTTATATTGTGAGGTTTTTGTCTGGAGTGGACAATTGTGCACTGTGTGTCTACACACATGAAGAGGGTGCATTTGTGAGTATATGTGGGCTTCCTAGAGCTTTGGGAATGAGAGCACTGTGCATTCAAAGCCACACAAAGCAAATAGATAAGCAATCCCTAACCAAATGCTGTGTTTCAGTCCCCCAAATTTCCACTCAAGTCCTTTCCATTCATCATGGAGACGTTTCCAAGGTAACTTCAATCTCAACCCCACAGGCCTTTGCAAATCAGAGTCAGCTGGTGGAATTTCTAGGAAAAGCTGAATGGAGCCAGAATTCTGCTCTGGTGCTGTCTGCATGGAGGAGAGCAGGAAGCCAGGACTGCACTGAGAGAGAGCACTGTAGGTAGTACTTTGGAGGGTAGGGCGATAGGAGATTAACAAGAACCTGGCAGTGAGGTCAGACTCCCCCTCTGGCTTCACTCTGGGCAGCCCGCCTTCATCAGGGGGTTCCCTACAGGTCTGTGAGACCCATATAGAAATGTATTACTCCTAGATTCCCACAGAAAGCATCTCCCTAGACACCAAACAGAACACAATTCCTAGAATGACCATGGCTGGCTTTTTCCAGCCTGGATCACTAAAGTTTCAGCCTCTAATCACACCTCCAAGTCAACTTGAGGGATCAACATATCTAGCACTTGTCTTAGTCTCTTACGGTTGCTATAACAAAATACCACAGCCTGGGTATCTTATAAACAATGGAAATTTATTTCTCACAATTCTGGAGGCTGGGAAGTCAAAGATGAAGGTGCTGGCAGCCTCATCAAGTCCAAGATCAGTGTCTGGTCAGGGCTGGCTTTCTGGTTCATCGATGGAACCTTCTTGTGTCCTCACATAGAGCCAGGGGCTAGGAGGCTGTGGGGCCTCTTTTATAAGAGCACTAATGACCTAATCACCTCCCAAAGACCCCACTTCTTAATACTATCACCTTAGCGATTAGGATTTCAACATATGAGTTTTGGGAGACACAAACATTCACACCATAACAGCAGTATCTGGAATCACTTTATCCTTTCTGAAATGTAACCCAGGAGTGCAGTAAGTATAGCTTTTCCTTTCTTATCTCAAAAACTCCCCTGTCAAGTGTTACGTCTATCTTGAGATGTTGAATGTTTTCCTAATGTCTGCATATATTAAAAATACATATATTTCCTTTAAATTGCACTTTTTGAGGTATTACAACAGACTAACCCCAAATTGCTTCCAGTTTTTCAGACTTTCATTTGACTTTTTTAAAGAGATACTATTTAAACAAATAATAACCAAAATGAAACCCCTATTTTCATCATCTGAGAATGGAACCAGCAGAGACAGAGAAGATTTTGTAAGCATCAGAAAAATTAAATGCAAAGAAATTTCTTTGTTGTCTTGTACTTGAGAATAACCTGATGTTACCTTACCCTGAGTACCGAAGAAAGTAGTCTCTGAGAATTTTTTTTGCCCCAGGCTTTAGGACCAGGACTCTAATTTTTGTAGAGGTCTAGATATGATTTCTGAAGTTTCTGAGATAACTTTCAAAAGTACTTCACATTCCTCATCATTTGTAGAGCTGCAAAATATCAACAAAGGCTTTGCCTTTTGTCTTTAAACAAGTTTTTCTACCTCTTTATCACTTCCAGCAATGGATATCTGAACTAGACTCTGAGGTCCATGAAAGAGATAGACCATCATTTCCCATCCCACCCCCATCTTTATATTTTCAATTACGAGAGTGTGCAGGATCATTTTTAGAACAATAAATATGTTTGACTGATTGAATGAATAATATAAATCTAGAGATAAGTCCTAACTGTAGAAAAGGCAAATATAGGGACTAGGATAGTAAAACCAAATATAGTTAGAGATAGTGCCAGTCTTAGAAAAACAGACATTGTGATCAAGAATAGAGAGTTCACTATATTTGCTTCCTGGGAAGTTTCCTAGGTTTTAGAATTATTTTAAGTGTCTGTAATAGAAGGCATTTCTCCTAGACTAACGTAGATTGTGTGTGTATGAGTGCGCATTTGCGCGCACATGCCAAACCTTGCTGAGTTGAAAGTTCCTTCAAAAAGCTTAAAGATGTGCCCATCTTCCTCTGTTTTGCATGTGGGACACCGCCACAGCATGGCTTGATGAGTAGTGTGTAGGTCTGCACCTGGGATCTGAATCTGCAAACCCTGGGCTGCCTAAGTGGAGTGCACGAACACAACCACTATTGCCACCAGGCCAGCCTCAGCAAATTTTTAATTTTAGCCACCATGGGGGAGGGATGTTAAACAAATCTGTTTACCTGCATTATCTCATTTTATTCTAACAGCAGCCATATGACATATATATATATATATATATATATATATATATATATATATATGTATATATACCGGTGTGTATATATATACACACACACACACATATATATACACACACATATATATATATAATCATTTTCTCAGTTTTAAAGAGCTGAAAACTGAAGAGATTAAACAATATGGCCAAGATCACAGTGCTAACAAACAACAAAGTTCTTTGTCTTTAATTTTCTGTTTTTCTTTCTTTCTCTCTCTTCCCTTTCTCTTTCTATCGCTACTCTCTTCATTTTTACTCATTTCCTGTGCCTTTCTCTGATTCACCATACCTCACAACTCACTTCATCTCTCTCCTTCTGTGCTACTCTTTCTTACTCCATTTTTCTCTCTGTACCTCTCAGTTTTTCCTCTCTCTTTATTTGTTCATCTCCTTCTTTTTTTCTTATAATGGAATACCTGAATTAAATAATGAATATAATGGGAACAAAAAACAGGAAAGATCTCTCTCCTGTCTGCCTCATTCAATGGTAAGAGAGAAGTGGACTTTGGACTTTTCCTAAAAACTTCAACTTCTACTTTGTAAAGGAGAAGAGGCTCTGGGTTTAGGAAATGAGAACATGGTCACATTTCAAACTGAATCATTAGCTGTAAATGCCCATTACTATCACCTTCTTCTTGGCATTCTATTTCCCAAGCAGCTTCCCTTCAGGCCATGGAGAGGTGCAGTTTTGGCACGAACAGTGACCCAAGTTCAGGAATCTCAGGAGATTTGGATGTAACTGAGTGTGCAGGATTTTCGGATGCCAAACTCTGCTGGAGTCAGAAGACCTGGCCTTGAGAACTGGTTTACTTAGTCTCCTCTCTGAGTCTGTGTTTTTCTTCTGTAATGTGGTCATAATGATATCTCTCTGCCTACTTCACAGATATGTTCTGAGGATAGAGGATAAATAGAGGATGTATAAGAACTTAAACGTGTCCTGCCTTGGAGTTAGGCAATGATTTCTTAAATGAGACAGAAAAGCACTAACCATAAGAGAAAAATGATAACTGAACTGTATTATGATTATTATATATCAACACTGATATACAGAAGACATTAAGAGAGAGAAAAGGCAACCCTAGATTGGGAGAAGTTATTCACAATATACCTGTCCAACAAGGAATCCTATTCGAAATATATAAAGAACTCCTAGAAATGAATAAGAAAAAAGGCAGACAATGAAGTAGAAAAATTTGGATGGTAACTCCTCAAAGAAGGATAACCAAATGGCCAGTAAACAGATGCAAAAGTGCTTAACTTCATTAATCATTAGACACTTTATAAAAGATGTCCAAGTGCTAAATTAAGATATGAAAATATGATCAGTTAAGGAGATGTGAATCAATCAAAATGTGATACCACTACACTTCAACCAAATTTCTAAAATAATAGTAATAAAAAGACCATAAAACTGCATATTGGTGAGTATGTAGGGCCAATGGGACACTCACACAATGATGGTGATGGTAAAAACTTCTACAACCACTTTAAAATACTATTTGGTAATATCTGCTACAATTGAACATATGCACACCCTAGGACTCAGCAATTTCACCTCTGGAATTTTCTTATAGAAATTCTAACACATATTCATCAAAAGATATGCACAAAAATATTCACAGCAGAACTATTCATAATACTGTAAAATAAGTAATTACCCAAATGTCCACCAACAGGAGAATAAATAAATTGTATTTTATTTACACAATGGGATGTTACAGAGTAATGAAAATTGATGAACTACAACTATGTGCAACAATATGGTTGGCTTTCAAATGTCATATTGACTGAAAGAAGGAAGACACAAAAGAATAAATATCATGTGCCTGATTTATATAAAGTTCCAGAACAGGCAAATCAATTGGTGGTAATAGAAGACAGGATAATTTTCTATTACCTCCTGTGGTGGGAGGTAGTGACTATGAGGGGCCATGAGGGGGACTTCTGTGGCCTTATTGATATTCTTTTTCTGGAGCTGTCTGGCTGGTTACGAAGGTGTATTTGAATTCTGAAAACTCAACTGGTGGAATACTTGTGACCTGTGAACTATTCTTTATGTATATTATACATCAATACAAAAGTTAAAAATGTTATTCCATAAGTAGTCTTGGGATTGAGAAATAATGGGAATTTTTTTCCAGTGAGTAGAAAAGCATTGTATTTATTAGAAATTCTATGCATGGGAAAGAGAAATTATGACCTGTTTCTGGTCAAGGAACAAGTTCAGACTAAGAAAAATTGATATAGATTTGAACTCAATAGAGAAGAATCAGGGAATTTAAAAAAAGTAGAATATTTATGGTATGTTCTCTGATTTGGGTATAAACAAGGCTGACTGGAAATTGAAGGAAAAGGTGGATAACGTGAAGTTTTGGTGGAACTCCAATTTAAGGAGTTTGTACTGAATGTTGTAGGTCATATATAGAGAGAGAACCATTGAAGGAGCTGGATCAGGTCCTCTCATGGAGAAGAAGTAGGGTAGAAGGACAGAAAGACTGAATGTGGGATCTGAAGTCGGACATGGAACAAAGGGGAAACATAAGGTGGAGTAAAGGACAGTTGGTGCAATGAATGTAGCCCTTGGACATGAAGTTACTGAAGCCTGTAAATTCTTTTTTATTAAATCAAACTATCATGTGTTGTGACAGAAATTAAACTCAACATCTGTTCTAAATTCTCACAGATATGGAACTTCATTACAAGTTTATATATTTGTCCACATACACCATATATATGTACAGTGAAGAATCTCGACTACTCTCACATTAATATGTGGCAAAACTGTAATTTTTGTTTTTTAAAGCATCGTTAAAAAACCTGGCGGTCTTCTCTCCCTTGCCAGCCAAAATGGAGTAGTGGATTGCACTCCATTTATGAACCAGCATCACGTTAACTTGCAGCGTGGCTAGGATTACCATAAATTAAGGCAAAACTACAACGCTAAGCAAAAGAACAGAATGTGTTTGACAATGGGCTATCCTGGACTTTGTAATCATTTGTTTTAGTTCTAATCTGCACACTCCAGTAATCTGCCAGCCAAAGAGGCTCGTGAATCAGCAAGGTTTAGCTGTTTATAAAACACACGCATAGATATATGTGGAGACTGTCTTTGCATACAGGGTGTGCATTTATGTGTGCAGATGCATCTGTGTGGGAATGGGCATAGCTCTAGATTTCTTGGGGGGAATGTGAGTGTGTGGGTCTGTGTATCTTTGTGTTGAGTGGGTATGTATGTCAGTGTGTGAGGAGGGGTTGGACTTGTCATGTGCACAGTTGTGCTGGCAAGAATTTGTTAAGAAAGGATTGACACAGCCAGAGGTTTGTGCACTTGCTGCCTCGTCTGCATAACCACAATAAATGTAGCCATGGAGCAGACAGGGATCTTAGGGATGTTTTGTAGAAGAAGTCATAGTGAGAAGAGGTCACCTGCTCAGAGTCACATGGACACCGTGTGAACTACTCCTGAAAGTAACTACAGAATGAATGAATTTTTAAGTCCATTGAGTAATGCTGGTTCTGAGAGTTGAAATCTGAAGTCTAAAATTGGAAGGTAGGCAATTCTCATCCAGGTACTTTCAGTGTCACTTTCTTTACCTGTTTTGCTGTAGTAAGTGGTGGCCATTATCCCACTTATCAGAGCCTCTGGAGACTAAAGACTGAAACACAGGGAGAATACAAGGAGACATTTTGGTATGCTTATTAAAGAGATCCTGGTATTTATGGGGTGTACACACACCAGTGTACCTAAATGTGTGTATACCTGGCTTTAGGTATGCGGAAACTAGGGGGTGGGCTATATACTATGAGGGCATTAAGTGGCCCTCCCTTCCATGCTCACTTATGCATTAAATTCTTCTAATAAGGGGAAACAGCTTTTCTTTCCACATGATGGGGGTTAGCAATTGGTCTCCATAGGAAGCTTGGAATCTTCTGGAGGTGTAAGAAACTGATTTTAGAACCCTTCCCAAGAACAGGGCTGAAAACTGGAGAAACAGGAGAGTGTAAAGCTACTAGGATTGGGGGAAGCATAAGAAAGAGAAGAAAGGCTCATGAGCTACACTTCACTGGTGCAGAGTTTGCTGAGCATGGGCTCTGTGTGTGTGTGTGTGTGTGTGTGTGTGTGTGTGTGTGTGTGTTGGGCATGTACACACATGAACACATATTGAATATATAAATTATCAGCACATTTTCTCTGTTGTGAAGTATTTAAGTGCCAAGATATAGGTGGTTCTTGGAAGTACTTGCAGAACATATGCTGTGCTATTCCACCATCTGTAGCCTAGGACTTTGGACCAGATTTCGTTTCTTTGCTTTGGGGCAAGAAAGAAGGAAACGGGCAGATTTCTCCCTCATTTGTGACTCCTCTGGCCCTACCAGCTCAATCCTGCGACTCTAACCTTCAATGGGTCTAGTTTGTCCCTCTTCCTGAGGTGCACTTGAAACTTGATCTTTCATAGTTAAGAAATGGCTCTGTTCTTAATATGTAAGGAGAAAATTTTACCCCTTCAGATGACACTGTAAAGGCAACTGTACTTAACAATGTATTTGTCCAAATTCTTGCAAGACATCACGTTTTCTTCTCTTTCTTCAAGACTTCGTGAATACCACTCCCAGCTATAATTGCTTTCCTTGCTTTGCTGGTGTGGTCTAGCTAAGGCTAATCTGATCAATGTCTACCTGTAGTTTTTAAAACAAAATCTAGGCTCTTTATTTCGCTAGATAAACTGTTCCTGATCAGACTCTGCCTTTGCTGACTCATGTCTCACTACTATTATACATGCCCTGTTGTCCCTACCACTTAGACATGTGTGAAGTTACACCATTGCCACTCTTTCGGATGCCCAATATGTTATTTGTTTTGTCTGGAAGGGGGAGGGGCAGTAGTCATCCCTCCCTCAATCCCCTGTTCCACCAAGCCCTCCATCCCTGTTGCCATCACACCAGGCCTCTTATAACACAGTGAAATTTCGAGATTTCCTGGCTGGGTCCTGGAAAGAGATCTTTCCATTTGTCCTCTAGAGATAAGGAGATTTATGAGAACAGTGAGGGAAAAGAATAGAAAGGAAAAAAAAAGCATATGAAAAAACAGATTTATTAAATTATACAAAATGAGTTCCTTATTAAAGTAACTTCCCTCCCAAAGGGCTTAGCTATCCCAGTTTTCTCACTTCAATCCTGCTTTGGCTGAACCAGGGAATAAATAGATTTTCTGAGACCTTGGCCAGCATTCTGCCACTGTCTTGGGAGGCTTTCTCCTACGCTCCAGGGGACATTGCTGATTCATACTGCTTTGTTCTGGGAATTTGAAAAGGGCAGTCAGATGTTACACTGCATGATTTTCCATCTCCATGCTCACACAGAGGGCTGCCATGAGGGCGTTGAGTGAGATGACCTCCAGGATTCTCCCTCCCTGGATCTCTCTCCCTAGTATCCTCCCTTGCATCCCAATCTGAATTTTCTGAACTTTCAGGTGAAACTTGCTTTTCACTCATCTTCAGAGTGATTCCAGCATGACCAAACTTGGACTAGAGGAGACACACTTTGTAATTAATTACTATCCAGGACCTCTTAATGACGCAGTTTGTCAGATGGAAAGAGTGACGAGATCGGAGACTTGAAGCACCACTTGTGGGGAGATAAGATCCATTCTGCTCTTGGCTGTCTCTTGGTTGTCATGACAACCTCCTTGCTATAGGGCTCTGAAACTATATGAGGGGTTGCAGGGATAAATCTGTGGCAGCCTTTGGGAGTCAGTCCTGAGCCTGAAGGATGCTCCCCCCAAGTCGCGGGGACAGTGTTTTCTCTGCTCTCATTGGTAAAGGGAGAGAATATGACTTTGCCATTTTGAAGCTGCTGGTTTGTGAGGTTCAAAGGCATACTTCAATGCCAGGTTATGAGGATTTGGAAAGCAGAAGGGGTTCTCTGCTGCTGAGGACTGGCATTAGCAGTAGTGAGCAGTGAGCTTATGCCTCACACAGTAAATATCTTGAGAAGCCTTTATGTACCGGGGCATCTTCATTCTCTGGGATGCTGAGGATGGAGCATAGCTGACTTTTTAACTCATTGCCTGCCCTGTGTTGGTGGTTCTCAGAATGGATTCTGTCTCTTTTTCACTTTCATGTCTCTATATGAACTCTGTTTCTTTTTCCAGTCCGTAGGAATTCCCATTGTATTCCACTTCCAAGCGAGGCCATGGTTTTTGAGGTTTTTTTTTTTTTTTTTTTGGCTTTATTGAGGTACAATTCACAAATAAAAATTGTGTATATTTAAGGTGTACAACTTGATGTTTTGATATATGTATATATGGTGAAATGAATTCTATGGGGGGGGCTGTAAGGCGTGTTGACAGTAAGCACCTTGCCCAGTGGACCAAGGGTGGTCTCTGCATCTTGCTCCTAGTTTTTGTACCCACCATCCTTATGTAAGGTGTCTATACTTTAAAATATGTAGATGGAGAACAGTGTGTTCACCTTGGTTCCTCTTAGAGCATTGTGAGAATTTGGAAAAATATCTTAATAAGTATTTTGAAATGGGAGATGATATTCAACAAGGGGAGCACAAGTAGTGAAAGATGGTCATTTAACAGGTTTCTAAGGAGACTGCCGATTCTTACTTGGGGGACATTAGCTTCACTCATTCCTGTGAGATAAGGAGGGGATGCGGGTCAGAATTTAGACAGAGATGAATTGCTCCATATACAGCAAAGAGGAATTAGAAATGAAGGGAAATTCCAGAATGGAAGTGAGAACTAGATAACAGTCTAGATGTTATAAACAGGAATGTGTGAGAGAAGGTTATAATCCCACCCAATGCTTCCTTCAGATTACTACTATGTTTTCTTATTAATTAATTTTTGGCATGTTACCCAGTGTACTTTGCATAAGCCAAGTTACCACTAATAATAACACCTTCTAAATCTGCATAATGCAAAGTTGTTCAGTTTCATTATCTCAATTATACTAAGCAGGTCAGGATGATTTTGCCTGTTTTCTCAATGAGAACACATTGGGCATATTTTCTGAATAAAAACAGTTAATTTTACCAAGTATTATTTTCTGATATAATAATCTATTCATATGGAAAGTCTCAGGCATAAGAATTAAATTTGTGTTTACATTTATTCAGCAATATATATTCTTTTTTTAAGAGAATGAAAGTGCTTAAACCTAAGTTAGCACAGGAAAATTCAGGTTATAGGGGTGCTGTATCTACAGAAGTTAAGGGTCACCTTCCATGCAAGGATTAACTTTAAGTCTACTATAGAATTAGATGGTTTGTCTCTGGTTCCCCTCTTCTGCACTCAAGAACTGTGAATCCTACTTTCTTGTTCACTGTCAGCCCTCCCCTGAAATTCTTATTCCTGGTCTCCTCAATTCTCAATCAGTATCTTCCTGTCCTATATTAGGAAAAGGTGATATATTGATTCCTACTCTGGGAAACAACATGCCCGATCTTATAGATTAATGTATTACCCTTTTCAGAGTACCTGTTGCTTCTTTAGAAAGGGGTTTTGGGGAAGATCACACTGGAATCAGCTTGCTGCTGAGAATATAAGTCACATTTTAGAAGACTGCCCAGCTTTTGGTGACTGGGTGGTACAGCACCCAAGAAGCTTGCCCTAACCAGCCACTTTAGATCTTTATCATTTTAGAATTATTTTGCTTGCTGGAATTTTTGTATTTACAGATAATACTTTTACTTTCGGGTCCTCTGATTAGACTACAGATAGGGGATCTCAAAATTTCTCTCAAGGGCCACAAAAACTCAAAGGCTTTCAGGGTCCCTTCTAGTATCTTATGAGGAGGGCAAGGTATAGTGAGCACCCTGAGGGCTGTGGTGAATGAGAGTGTGCATAATCCACATACAAACATTGAAGTTCCTATATAAATGCATATCTTTAAAAAATATAATAATGCATTCCAAAGGCCTTCAAAAATCCTTGAATATTATTTGTACTAGAAAATTAATTCCAAAGTTGAAAAGGAAAATATCAGAAAGGGCCACAGATGAGTAGCTTAGCTTTGATTCTTTAGTGTGAAATCAATCTTATAGATGGATGTCCCAGTAAATTCTGCTGAAGGCTCGTCAGCCCGCTAAGGCCCTGTTGGGAACCTTGAATCACACACTATCTAGAGCCAGGGATCACAAATAGGCATCACAGGAAGACATATTTCTGTCTCTGAGTCTCTGGTCACCAGGAAGGAGAGGTAGCCTTGGACAATGATGGTGATGACTCGAGGTCAAAGTAGAATCAATTCCTTAACCAGTTATTCTTACAGCAATAATTCAGATTTGAGATCAGATTCTTGAGAATGGCTTGAGGTAAAACATGTTTTGTGTCTGAGGATTGTCTTCCTAAATTTAGTGTTAAATGTGTTGATGATAGAAGTCATTTTGAGCAATTGGATTTCTGTTTTTCACATTTAGATTCGTACCTTCAATATGGTACATTACAGCTTCAACCCAACCACTATCAGATTCCACACTGGGAATTTAGTTGAGATAAGAGGTTATCAAGTAAGCAATTAGAATCATGAGGGAGTTGAGAAAGTGTTTTTCTAGTGGTGTTGCTTCAGGGGATATGTTTGTTAGTACTTGGCTTTGTTGAAATGTGCACATTAAGTTTGGGAGATCTTGAGAGGCTTTTTAAAGTTTAATTGATGCAAATCTCTTGTTATCATGCTTTCCTGTGAGATTAACACAGCCTTAAATGCTTTCCAGTATGAAAATTATTCTTTCCTAAATTGTTTTGCCAGAAAAAGTAGAATGTGCTGAGATATAGAAAGGATAGCATTCCTTCCTAGGAGTCAACAAAAGTGTGTGTATTAGTCTGCTAGGGCTGCCTTAACAAAATACCACAGACTGAGGGACTTAAACAACAGACATTTGTTTTCTCACAGTCCTGGAGACTAGAAGTCCGAGTTCAAGGTGTTGGAAGGTTTGGTTTCTTCTGAGGCCTCTCTCCTTGGCTTTCAAATGGCCACCTTCTCCCTGTGTCTCACGTGGTCTTTCCCCTGTGTGCACACATCCCTGGTATCTCTTTGTGTTTGCAAATATCCTTTACTTAGAGTGACTAGACAGATTGGATTAGGACCCAACCTAATGGCTTCATTTTAACCTGACACCATTTCAAGGCCCTACCTTTGAATACACTCACTTTCTGAGGTCCTGTGGTTTAGGGCTTCAACACAGGAATTTTGAGGGAAGGTGAGTCAGCTCATAAAAAAGTGTAATTCCTTTCAGGGTTACACTGAATGATGGGTGAGGCCCGTTTTAGACCTGTAAGTGTAGGATTCTCTGATTCTAGAACTTACTTCCTCTGTGACTGACAAAACACACTTCCATAGAAAGCTGGCTTTCTATCCATCTGTCAATCCCTGTATTGGCCAGATAGCACTAGCTTCTCGCAAAGAATGAGACCTGAGACACGACCTCCCATTTTATGACATAAGCATCTCTCTATTCTCACCATCATCCCTGTTCAAAACCTGCTCTAATTCTTATCTTGATCGGAAAAAATATGAAGTAGGGATGATACAAGTACAAGTTGTTAAGAAGGGAGAACAGGCTGCTAAATACTGTTTTCTTTAAGGGAACTGAGTCTGTTGACACATCCCCATGAGAAATGATGGCACCAGAACAAAAACAGGATAGAGAAGAAAGAGACATTTCTAAGGTAAAATTCTAATAACTCAACTTATTAAGTATGCCTCTGTGAGTTCTGGCTTGTCTTCTTCTGTGGATGGTGGAGCCATTAACAAAGATCGCTAGTAAAGGAGGGAGGTTATTTTAAAAGTTATCTAAAGATATGTATATACACACACACAGACATATATGTATATATATACACACACATACAATATACATGCACAATGCATATATACTATTATAGGCATGCATGCAATATATTTTATATAAATGTAACCTATGTCTCCATACACTGACACATTTTAAACTGAGCTTCTGCATTCTTTCAAAGAAGCCCTGTCACAGAGCTTAACTTCTTGAATGGTTAATAGAAATATAGCCCCAGGCTAAGACGCCCGAGGGCATTTCTGTTTTAAATGGAAAATGGGTAAATGCAAGAACTGGACTATATGTAAACTCATGGCATTTATATCTTAGATACAATAACCTATGTTGAGAAGAAGAATCATATAGCTAAGGTTCCAGACATAGAATTAAATAATGTATGTATTAAATTGAAGGATTGCAAATCATGCAATTCTTTAGTCCTTTTGTACAATTCCTTTTTATTAAAAGGTAATGCTTACTACTCCTCAGTAGCTAATTAACAATACATAATGTGTGGAAAAGGTTGTGGAATAAAACATTCATAGCAAGCATTTCATTGTGTCATTAAGGATCATTAGATGCATTAACTGCCTTACTAATGAATGCATTGTTAATTACTTGTTAGCACCCTGTCCAGGCACAGTACTTAGAATACTGCTGACTCTTGTGAGAAGATATGTTGGGAGTGAAAAATGGAAGTATCAGTCTACTTTTAGAGAAAAAGCAAACCTATGAGGTTCCCCTAATCTAAGATGATATCAACATTCCTTGCTGAATTATTACGTAAAAGCCATCAATGTAAGTTGACTATTGATATTCACATGTGACAGAAGCAGAAGGTGTGTTGATCTTCCGTCTCCAAAAGGATGAATCCCTGCATGTGAGTTATGCTTCGCTGCTAATTTTGACTTGAACACTATTCTTCATTCTGAAAGGTGGGGTCCTCAGTCAATGCTCCTAGGTTTCAATATGGCCAAATCCATAATTGTACCACTTAGAGATAGTATAAACTTAAGTGTAGAATTACCCATCTCTTCCAAACCTATACAATGTTTCTGTTTAGTTCAGGAGTCTGGGGACATTTTCATTGTTGAAACATGGTGAGGTTGATAATTACCAAGCTCCATGTAACCAGCTCATCAGAATCATTTAGTTCAGCCCTCCATTTGTAAACATACTGAGCAGCATCCAGGCACTCTTATCTTATGGCCTGCAGGCTCCATACCCCCGTTCCTGTGCCTATTTGCTCCCACCACTGTTTGTGAGCTTATCACGAGTCAGTGAATATGTTTATGCCAGTAGCCCTTGCCATTGTAATTGCATAATTCAATTAAATATTACGTAAATCAATGAGCCACAAGTGCAAGGAAAAAATGTTTCCGACTGTTTTTCTGGGAAGGTGACAGGCTAAAAAATTTGGGGGGGATTAGGTGTGGTTAGACAACTATAAAAGATGTCAGAAACTGTAAAATTCTAGGACTCAGCTTGCCTCTCCAGGGACTTTGCATTCTCACTCTCACTTAAAGATATCAAAAAGTGGAACTGTATACCATGCATCATAAATGTAGCTTTTGTAAGAAAACTTTGTGGAATTCTAATCAGAGGACCCGAGCACAGAGAAAAGACCTTGGCCCTACATCATAAGCATAGCTAATGAATGCACACTTATAAATCTTAAGTGAAAATAATATGTTTAAGCAATGAATGTTTTTTTAATGATTCTACTTTACAGATCTTTTGGATTAATTAGCCAGTTATTGACTCTGAATGCAGTAGATAGAAGAGCTTCCATTGTATATGAGGAGTGAAAAAAGCAGCATAGAAAACATTTATAATGTAATCAAACTTTTAGAAAATACTCTATATGTTCAAACATATATATATATATATATCTATAGAAAAAATTAGATGAGAATATTAATATTTAATGTTGGTGGTATGTTTATTCCAGGTTTTTATTTTCTTTGTTATATTTTTCTATATTAAAATTTCCTGTAGTTCATTCCTATTACATTTATAATGAGACGTTAAACCACTAAATGCTATTTAATGTACTGTGTTTTTGCTTCTCTGTCTCTGAATCTGTCCTCATAGCTCCACCAGGGGCATTAAGCCATTCCTGAGGACAGACTGCTCCCCAGCCCCCCAGGAGAGTGTTCACAGTAGGGCTGGTCTGGGCTTCTTCCTGAATGACATCCAGGGGCTTCAATGCTGAAGGACCCCTTTTAATGCATCTTCATTCACATGGTCTCTTCTGGGTCCCAGGGACGTAGCCTCTGAATGATCTAGAGACGAGTGCTCCCTTTCCTGTGCTTTAGGGAGCCACGATCACCAGCGGTTGGCTGAGGAATTGAGGACGTGGAAAATCTAAGCACCTTGAATCTCAGCAACATTTACAAACATTTCAAGTTGGCAGTGGTTTACATACTTCTTTTCCTTACAGGCATGTTCTGAAAGAAATTGACGTTAGTTGAACCTATACTTTGAAACTACGTGTGTGGTTTATTTTTTGTCATGGTTGAATAAATAGGGGGAGAACTGACTTGTTTGTTTGCTTCAGGATGACTAAACTGAGGTAAACAGCTACAGTGAATGCTGAAACTCAGAGGGAAGGAGATAAAACTGTGATAACTCAGAGAGGATCTTAAAAGGACATAACAGAGAAGCTTTGCTCTCTTGTGCCTACGACTTGTGCCCCATAAAGCACACTGGGGAACCAGCTCCCAGGACACAACAGGCCAGGCATCCAAACATTGCCCAATATGTTCTAAGAATTCTCCAGTCATTGGCACCTGACAGATGGATATGTGGCTATTTTCAGAATGCCTTGTCTGATTACATTTACATCTGAATTTATTATTTTCAGTGAGATAAAATTTAGTTTAATATTAATTGTCTTTTGATGTGTTGTCATCTTTCTTTTGTAGGGCACTGGTAATGTTTTTTTTTTTCATATGTTCCAATATCATCGTGTCTTTGTGTCAGATTGTCTTACAGTCACTGGACAGACCAGAGAAAACAAGAAAAGTGAGGTCAGCAGTCTGAGGCTACCTCACAGCCTTTCAGTCTGTGCTCCTTGTGTGCATTCATGCTGTCCACAGGGCTCCTCGAGGTCTCTGTCTGGGCTGCTATCTGCTCCATCAGCAGGTTGGGTGTGAGGATAAAAGCAGGTATTTAAGTGAACTGAGTATATAAGTAATTTACATATGTTCCCTTGGCATAATCCTCCCCAGAATGCCAGGAACTATTATCATTTTCATTTCACAATCCAGAAAATTGAAGCTCTGTGAATTTAAAATCAGTTGTCTTATGATCACACAGCTTAAAGGGTCATAGCCAGGGTTTGAACCTAGTCAGGTTTAGAAAGTTCTAAGGTACTAGTCGCACATTTGAGGGGATTGCTGCACCTGTGTAGACCCGTCCCTTCATACGTGGCTGGATTGCTCACACATGGGGCAGAGAGCACAGAAAACTCAACCACACACACCAGCCCACAACTTGGGGTTTCACTCCCCATCTGTTCTACTCTACCTCCTTTCTTGGGTCTTTGACTCTAAATATTTATTCTTCTTGTTTAGAGTGACCTAGGAGATATATTATCTGCTAGTCTTTATTTTTTGTTTTTCTGTTTAAAAAATAACTTTGAGGTAGAATTTACATAAAATAAAATGTGCACATTTGAGATGTACGGATCAGTGACTTTTGGCAAATATACATAACCATTTAACCACCCTCCTAATCAAAATATAAAACATTTACATCGTGTCACAAAATTCCTTCATGACACTTTGTGGCATCCCCATACTCTCCATCCTGAACCCGACATCTAGCACCATAAAATGGTTTTGCCTAGTGTAAACTCCATTTAAACCAGAATAGAGTATAGGCTTTTTAATATCTGATTTATTTGAGTCAAAATAATGTCTATGAGATTCAGGCATGATGTTTCATGTCTCATTTTTATTGCTGAGCAGTTTCCCACTGTACAACTATGCCTCAAGTTTTTTCTTCACTTCCCTATCAATGGACATTTGGGTTTTCTAGTTTGGGACTATTATGAGTAAAGCTGCCATGGGCATTCATATAGAAGCCTTTTTGTGGACATGCGATTCCATTTCTCTTGGGTAAATACCCAGGGATAAAATTGTTGAGTCATGAAGTATGTATATTGTAAAATTTACAAGAAGCTGCTTGCTGTTTTCCAACATAATTGTACCATTTCACATTCCCACGAACAATGCATGAAGGTCCCAGTGCCAGATTCCACATCCTTGCCAAAGCGTAGTACTAGAAATCTTTTTCGGTTTTAGATGTTGTAGCTGGGTGTGAAGAGATATCTCATTGTAGTTGTAATTCTCATTTCCCTGATGTCTTATGATGTTTATACACTCATGTTGTGTATTGGCCTAATATATCTTTTTGTTGTTAAAGTGTCTCTTCAAGTCTTATCCTAATTTAAGTGAAACAAAAAGGTTGTCACTATTGAGTTGTCCGAGTTCTTTATGTATTGGAGATTCAGGTCCTTTGTCACACATGTGTACTGTGAATATTTTCACCCAGTTGGAGGTTTGTGCTGACTTTTTAAGTACCTTCTTTTCTCTTTAATTGAACTCTTCCTCCTCCTCCATCTTGCTTCCCACCCACAGTGAGCACCTTCTACTCACAGCCTCCTACTCCCCTGAATAATGCACCGGGGTGTCCTAGTAACATCCAAGATTGTATCACTGGTTCCCGGAAACATCTTGTGGCCGTAGAGTCAGGAGCCTTCCTCTGGTACCTCCTAGCACTCCCCATCAGGCATCTGACGTGGTCTTAAAATTAAACGTGGTTTTAAATATTTGAGATCCTCACTTCTTTCTCCCTTTACCTTCTGACTTATTTCCAGATGCCAATGATCAAATGGTTGCTATTTTGAAGATTTTCATGATAACCTTTGATTTCTTAACAGCTACTTCTGCCAATCTGGCGACTAATGCCATGACCGGAACACACAGCACATTTCAGTTAGTTTATGCCTTATATCTGTAATAAGGGGAGATGAGCCAGAGAAGTCAGGAACAATAACCTCAAATATAGAAAGCGATGGGTCTGGTAACTAATATCAGATCTGGCTATATTTTCAGAGATGGTATGAATGGTGCAATAAGTAAAAATTGCATTTTTAGTGGGAGGTTGAGGGTTTTCTTTGTTTGATGCCTGAAGAAAATGAAATTGTCAGTTTGAAGTAATATAAACAGTTTGAAGTTGACTGATCTATGCAGCTTTCACCAATAGCAAACACCTTCTGGTAGAGGGTATGTTACTATGTAAAATGTAGGATATATTGTCATTTTTATTACAATACAGAAGCAGTGGGAACACACTCTGGTGTGCTCAAAGCTGTTTCAATCTGTCGTAGCAATTACCAGGTTTCTTTCCTCTCCCCTCTTCTGAAATCTACAGTAAAATAGAATCAGTTCCCACACGGGCAGCAGGACTTATAGGAGTAGTCTTAGCGATGGGGCAAGACTTCAGAGCCCACAGAATCCCAGATGGACACAGGTCATGGACCAGGCTTTGAGATGTCAAAAAGGAAAGACTAAACAGTATCCTTTCAGGCTCTAGCCTCACTGGGGCTCAGGGGGGTGCAGAAAGTATGGAGATTCAGCAGAGGTCTCTGTTGGGGAGCCGGCTAAACTAGAAAAATAGGGAATTTTTCAAATTTCTTGCAGAGAACTCTGAATTCAGTGGGGGGATCTGAGATGATGATGGGTCCCTAATCCAGAAAACATATTTCATGGATTTTAAACTTCTTGAGCCAAGGGTATCACTGTCCCCTCTAGGCCTGAGTTAAACCATCTATAGTACATCGTGAGACAAAGAAAACACAGGAGTCCCTTCTTAAAAGATGCAAAGTTTAACATTTTTCTGCTTGTTTAAGATGGGACTACTACTCAGCTTAAGAAATTGTAAAGCATTCTGAAGCTGTGAATATAAAAATTATTAGGTCTAATTGTTATACTTCATATACAAAAGAACTGGAGGATCATGCAGCAAGCAGTGATGGATTGTGGCAACTTCAGAAGTGCAAAATTCCAGCTCTCATCTGAATCCAAAGAGTATTAATGCTTATGTTTACAGTGGACTTGCATCTGCATGAAGAATGGCCTTGTTTTAGCAATCCTGACATCTACAGCTGCAATTGGACTGCATCTATTATATATCCTACATTTCTTTCTTGACTGATGCTTTCAATCCCTTTGCCACTGAAACAGAAGAATGCCACATTAACCTTCTGTTTTGCTCTGATAACTGTGTTTTGTTCAGAATTCAGTGCAGTTACATAAAACCCATATTCTATCCACAGGCTTGTTGGGGGTCATTAGTAGCTTTGGCTGCCATAATTATTAAATGATCCATCATAAAACCGTTATCTGCGTGGTTCTCCTTTTATGTGAGTAGTCAACAGCAAGAAGCAGTAGTCCTCCCTAATCTGTGATTTTGCTTTCAGCAGTTTCAGTTATTCTTGGTCAATTGTGGTCTGAAAATAGTAGATGGAAAATTCCAGAAATAAACAATTTGTTTATTGAACAGCAATTGCATGTGCTATTCCTAGTAGCTTGATGAAATGTCACACCCTCCTACTCCCACCCGCCTGGAACACTATGTCACAGTGCCTGGGTCATTCACCTTACTTCATGTCATAGGTAGGCATTGTATCATGATGAAGAAGGGTGAGTACATTACAATAAGATATTTTGAGAGAGAGACCACATTCACATAACTTTTATTACAGTTTATTGTTATAAGTGTTCTATTTTATTAGTTATTTTTCTTGATCTCTTATTGTGCCTAATTTATAAATTAAACTTTATCATGGGTATGTATGTATAGGAAAAACATAGTATTTATAGGGTTTGGTATTATTGGTGGTTTTAGGCATCCACTGGGGGTCTTGGAACATATCCATTATGGATAAGGGGGGACTATAATATGTTTTTATTAAACTGTAGAAACCAGTCTTGTGGCAGTAGCTGCCCTGTTACACTCTATGGAGAATGGACAGTCCAAATGTGGTGCCATGCATTAGGCATGGGAGCCAAAGAATGCTGTCTGGGCTTCTGTGCCACAAAAAATATTCAGAAAAGCAGATGAAGGAGGAGATTTCCCCTCCAGGTACACAGAAAGCTTAGTAAAGAGCCATGGATCAGGGGCACGAGTGAGTCGTCTTGATAGACTGAATCTTGCTAATAACCTAATTACCTCGCCCATCTTCCAGAGATACATACGTGGAGAACCTTGGAGGGTTGGTCCTCTGGGCTGTCATAGCCAGAAGAAGGTTAGCTTCGAAGAATCTGTAGATTCTTAAGGTTAGACCTAACAATCATTTAAACCACAAATTCATGGATGGGATTGGGGAGGATTAAAATCTTTTAACAGAAGGTAAAATTCATTGCCTGAATTTACAATGTAGAATCGCAAACCTTCAGAAGTTTTAAAATAAACGCCCTTGAATTCAGACTTAGTGTGCCTTCTCAGAGAAGTTAATTACTGTATGTCTCCGAGAATAAAGATTTATCTCATCAGAAGCACTGCAACACTCTTCACAACTTTTAGTTGTTTTGTCAGTTATAATGGGAAGGAGATGTTGTTGTAAAATTCTAGTTAAATGAAGGCACATCTTTTAAACAATCAAGCTTCCTGGAATTTTTATTATTATTATTTTTTATTTTAGCTAACCCAGAATGTCAAAAGTACTGAATCAGAACTATGTGTGCCTATCTGGAAAAGCTTGTTTATTAAAACCCTCTTGCTCAGATGTGGGGTGGGAAAAGCAGATCCACAGGGCAGGGATGGCCTGGCGAGGGAGTCTGGGCCTGGTGCTGCCGCATACCCTGAGATGGGGCTCCACCGGTTAGGGGTAAACTCTGGGCAAGGTGGGCTGGGAAAGCAAGGGAAAGCATGGGAGGAGGAAAATTGGCTCGGAAGCTGATCTGGAACTCACTGGATCACACTGGTCTGCCTTTCTCCTAAAGGTACCAGGCTAAACCTGATTTTCCACTTCTGTTCAATCCAACAAATGTGTGTGTGCCAGAATCTATGCTAGGTGCTTGGGATACAAATATCAATTAAATGGGGAGTTTCTTTTTGTTTGTTTTCTCCTCAAGTTGTTTAGAGCATTCGTGGGGTACAAAACTTATTAGCTAAGTTTTTTCACTTTTATTTTTCCTGAGGTATTATTTAATTTTGGAATATATTATATTTTATTTGCAGAGGTAATGGATACTTGGAGAAAATTTTGTAAACATCAGAAACATTATCCTTTTAGTTTGTGTCTTGATTGCAAAGTTGGTGCACCTTTTACAGGCCAAATTTGTTGATATTTTTGTGGTGGTATTGTTTTCTCTTTACTCCTCCCTAAATGAGGAGAGCTCTTTACAGTCTTACTGCTCTAGGGCAAGAGAGAAATAAGCCTCTGTTTGGAGAGAGGTTTTTTTGCTCAGAGGTTGAGATGAGGCTGGCTCAAGTGCATAGCCCACAGGTAAACTGTCAGTATCTGCCCATTAATTACCCACTGGACTCCCCTGACTCAAACAACAATTGTGATTATAGAGAGAATAATAGGTATTGTGCAAGGTGTGGTCAGGACACAGAAGTCACTCTAGCTTTTTCAAGCAGGAAGGATTTAATATAGGAAATGATGTCCTTATAATACTGTTCGGAAAGCTGGGGGAGCCAAGAGCCAGGGTCAGTTCAAGCAACTGGCTTTGTGGGAATCAAGAAATGCAGGAATTACAGAGATTTCCACACATGGTCTCAAAGACCACACCTCCAGAGTGGGTGATTCATAGGAGCAGACCCAGAAAGTTCTGTGAACCCCACTTTTGCCTTCTGCCTTCCCATCTACCTGCCATTGGAGGATGAGAATAACGGCTTCTCTTTTTCTCCTGTCTTCCTAATTCTATGTAGCTGACTTTCATTGATGGATCTAAGTTAGAACCCATGAATCTGAGAAAGGTACTTTCTAGGCTTACAGACCTTGTGCGGCTTAAGGTGTGTGTGTATTTTATTTTGGAGGAGGTGAGTACTAACAGACAATCTCTAGCATATAAAACAATGTAAATAATAAAACTAACTTGTACTGAACTTCACCTTGTTCTAATCACCATGCTAGGGAATTTACATATATTCACATAGGACCTACGTAAAGGAGTCACCAATATTATTCTCATTTCACAGAACCAAAAACTGAATTTTAGAAATATCGAGTAAATTTATCAAATCTCCACTACTACTAAGTAGCAGGGTTGGCCTGCAAATCTAGGTCTATTTTACTCCTATACCTGGAATCTATTTAAAACTGTATCTTGCTTCCACTGATCAACTGATGGCACAGAGAGATGTTTATTTTGAATAATTAGATGCATTCTATAGTTATTCTCTTTCCATAAAGCAGAAATAAGAAGCTACAATTCAGAAAGTTCATCAATTTCCCAGATCTTCACCTCTGCCCCTTTCATCTAGCCATATTTATTCCCTCAAAACCTCATCTGTGCTCTGCTTAGTAGAAATTCCCCCAGGGTTTTGGCAGAGCATTGAGAAATTTCAGGTTTCTAGTACTGTTTCAACTTGGTAAAGTTTGTGTGTGTGTTTTCATAAAAGTTACATCAGGGCCACAGTGGAGAGGCCTTCATGGATCTTTTCAATAAAATATAATATGTCCATTAATAGAGATATGCATTGGGTGCTGCAGAGAAGGAAGGAATATGCAGTATATATCTGCCTGTTCGGCTGACACAGTTTTTAGAAAAAAATCCCATATCCTGACTTTTTATTCAAGCAGTATGGTCACTGTAAGCATGGGCAGTAGAAAGAAGGTGTTTGGATATGGGGGAGCTAGATTAGTACTGGATCTGATGTTGCCTACCTAACTAAACTTTCCTGGCTTGGTTCTTCAAAATCAAGTCTGAAACCATCTTTTCATACTTGAAATTGTAGTGAAAGAACAAATAGGATAAAACAATCATAAGAGAAGAATTATATACATCTGTGAAAGCTTTAAGAATTATACAATTTTTCACATACTTTATCTCATTTGATCCTTATAACCAACCTAAAAGTAGTTAGAATATATATTACATCCTTATTTACAAATGAAAAATCTCCAGTTCAAAAGGATTGAGTGACATATTGTGTTCAGTTAATGCTTACCTAAATATATCTCTCATGAAGCCGGCCTTATGCTGGGATAAAGCCTGTTGCAACCCCTGCTCTCAAGTTTTCAACTTGGGGACACATAACTGATACACATGATCTGTGAAATAACAATTAAATAAATCACATGGTGTGGCAAGCAAGATGTGCACGGTGTCTAAGGAGTTGTGCAGATATCAAGTGCTGAAGGCGCTCAGAGAAGGGGAGAGGCGGACAGGAAAGCCTTGTCAAGAAAGTTCCCTTGGGGCTCTGGGCCATGGATAGGAAGTGAGTAAATGAGATGTTGGCCAGAAAAATGTCACAGGTGTGGTCCCAAAGTGAGTGAAAGGAACAACAGATTTTTCACTAAACCTCTCCTTTATTCCAGGAATTACACTAGTCATCAGACATAAGTTATTTTTTCATTTAATTCCCATTAGAGCCCCATGAATTAGGTAGAATCGTCCCTTTAAAAAAATCAAGGAAATAACATTGAAGTTACTACTCTGAAATCACACAATTTTTAGGTGGTGAGGGTGTGGTTTGAATGCAGTCTGTCTGACTTTAAAGTGCAAACTTGGGGCTTTTCATTGCACTAAACTAGCAACGTAATGCCTGTGCTTTACCATTTAGGTCAGCCATCCATTCATTCAGCAAAGGCTGAGGAAGCACTTCTTATGTTCGAAAGGAGAATCTTGCCTTTCAGAATCTTAAATGGGTGAGAAGACACTGAATGCCTATAGTAGGGTAGCAATATCATGCTTTCCATGTCACGTACAGGGTACATCAGCATACGCCAACA
This sequence comes from Tapirus indicus, assembly GCA_031878705.1. NCBI lineage: Eukaryota > Metazoa > Chordata > Mammalia > Perissodactyla > Tapiridae > Tapirus > Tapirus indicus. Next base: position 18,320,267 of record CM062923.1, on the reverse strand, counting down.
TTCCATTTGGGAATCTCATATTTTAGCACGGTGCTCATAGGGCTTACTCAGAGAATTTCCACCAAGAGCATGACCCTTTTTTACTTAGAGGCACGTAACATACCAAAAATCACTAGAACCTTCTGCTACCCTACAAAATCAAAGGCATTTTTTGCACACTTTATAATGTGAACGTGCCTTTCCCTCTCAGGTCTAGAGTCCCAAAGCACAGGGCAGTGGCATTTGAAATGACTTGGACATGAATTTAAGGTATAAAGTACCATCTGTTTCAAGCAGTTAGGATAAAGATAATGGGAGAGACGGTTTCCAAGATAGATGGTTATTGGAAAACAACATTTGGTTGAGGAATTATTAAGACAGCACACCCGGGTCATTTCCAATCCACCCAGTGTTCTCTGACAGAAGGAGAAAAAAATAGAGTAAAAACTGGGAAATGGTGCTATTTCCCTGTCCTGTGGTTTAGCTCAGAAAGTGAGGTCTGTGGCATTACATTTAGAGGACACCGTGACGGCATCCACAAGCATCATTTATGAGTGATCATTAAATAGACTGAGAGCCGGTTCGAAATGCAACAGGCCACCTTCCAAGGACCTGAGCTCCCGTCCTCTGACAGCACAAAATCAGCTTCGTGTCCGTACTGGACTCCAGGCATGGCGCTTCCACATTTCAGGAAGCAGTGTCCCCAGTGATCTTTGCAAAAGATCAAATGACTGAGGGTACCCAGTGCCCGATGTAGTACTTACCCGAGCCATGTTAACCACCCAGCCTCCGTGTTTGCACCTTCTCATTTCAGCCATGTTTCCTGTCACCTTTTTCAGAATGGTAGAGATGTAAGAAGATCTGATTTTCTTGTTTGTTTGTTCCTTTTGAGTTCATCCCCTCTGCTATTAAATTATGTGTGTGATTTTCTCTCTGTGATTCCCCAGCATTGGGTGACCTCTGTTTAAAATACAGGGACCCAAAGTGAAAATGGCATCGTGGACCCAAACATCAGTCACACAGAGGCCTCTTTCCCTTTGCCTTGGTGAGATGAAGCCTTTTTGTCCACAGCCCAAGTGATTCCTGCATGTCTGCTCGCATCTCCTCTTGGCAATGTCTTCATGATAAAGCGTCCACCTTCTCCAAACCCTCCTGGTCCCCGCTGCTCTGCTTCCCATTAACCGTGTGTGTTTCCGCTTGTTTGTCTCCAGATGTATTCGTTAGCATTTTTCCAGTTGAATCTCATCCTGCTATTTCTTGCTCATATTGCTAACCTCTCCAGGGGCCCATATGCTTCCACAGCGCTTGTGCCAAAATTGCAGAGCATCTTAATACAAACCTTCCTTCAATGTCTTCACACCAGCCAAAACCACAGGCTCAATGGACTGCCAGCCTGATTTACAACTGGCTCCGCTCCAGCATAATAGGACAAGCACAAGTTTTAGAGTTGAATCACAACTGTGCCATTTCCCAGTTGTGTGACCTTAGGCAAGGTGGTTCAACCCTTGAAACTCAGTTTCCTTATCTCCATTCTAAGAATGGTAGTCACCTTGCACAGTCAAAATATGAGATGACAGATGCCAAGTACCCTCCATGTTCCCTGGCAAGTTGGAGGCACCTCTCTGTCTCCTGGGACAGCAGAGAAGAGCTGAGATTGTTGGTGAGCAGCCAAGGAAAAAGAGACTCTGTGCCACACCCAGGCAAGGCTGGAGTATTAATGAAATGGCAGTCTTGAAAAAATAACATACTGTTAGAGCAAATTGGTGAAAAATCGATGGCTACAGAAAACTGGCATTTGAGGCAATGTCCTCCTCCTAATTCATTACGTTTTCTTATTCCTGTTGACAAACTTCTAGTTCCCTGAACACACCATGCTTGTCCACACCTGCATGCCTAAACACCATTCTCTTCCTATGGAATGCCCATCCCTTCCCACATCTTTGCCCATCTAACAAACTTCTGTTTAGCCTTCAAGAGTGAGGCCAAGCATCATCTCCTTCAGGAAGCAGCCTTAACCTCCCCAGGCTGAACTAAGCCCTATGTTTCTGTGCTTCCACATCGACTTCTGCAAATCTCTCAGAGCACGAATCGCGTTACTGTGATTCAGCTTACCTGTCTATTCCCCAACTTATCTGTGCAGCTTTGCAAGGCAAGGGTTACATTCCACTTTTCTCCATCTTTCTGGTGCCTGGAATTGTGTTTGAGACACTAAATAAAAACTTGATGATGGGGCCGGCCCGGTGGCGCAGCGGTTTAGTCCGCGCTTGGCAGCCCGGGGTTCACAAGTTCGGATCCTGGGCGCCTGCCAACGCACTGCTTGTCAGCCATGCTGTGGCGGCGTCCCATGTAGAGTGGAGGAAGATGGGCACGATGTTAGCCCAGGGCCAGTCTTCCTCAGCAAAAGGGGGAGGATTGGCAACAGATGTTGGCTCAGGGCTGGTCTTCCCCACAAAAAAAACAAAAAAACCCAAAAAACTTGATGAAGGCATGTGTTAATACAGGAATGAATGATTGAATGTGTGAACTAACAAATAAAAAAAAGTCCCATCTTTTACATTCAAATTTGGCTAATAGCAAATCCAGAATGATGATTTTCAGACTTGTTCTTGGGAGCAGAGAAAGAACAAGCTCCACTGAAATGTCCTACATAATGGCTGTCCATCCTGAATTGCCATCAGGAATGTCACTTGCTGTACCCTCTCCCTCCACTGCCAGGGACAGAGGAAATCAGAGTCTTCTTCATCTGAAGCAGTTTCCCTGAATGATTAATAAGAATGGATCAGAAGCTGAGGAACCCAAGCAGCAAAGCAAGATTTGCTTGCTATAGCCATGTACAAAAGGGAATGCAGTCAATTCAAATGGGGAGAAGCTCAGAATAGGCCCCTGGGCTCCAGGGAAATACAGACTGTGTGTTTCCATGTTCAGATACACAGTGTTAAGGTCATTTATCCTTCGAGGTCTTCCTAATTTCTGACCCTTTGCTTGGAATATTCTTTCTCAGATCATCTCAGGTTAAGAGAGGACTTCTTTGACCATCCTTTATAAAGTAGCTCCCCACTTCCACAGTCAATCTCTATAACAGCATCAAAATTCATTTTCTCCCTATCATTTATAACTTTATGACCTCATCTTATTTACTTGTTTACTTGCCTATCTTTTCCCACCACTCCACCTCCCTTATCCCAAGACTCTAAATCCCGTGAAGGCAGACATCTTTTTGGACATAATAAGTACTTATTAAGTATTTGAGGGCTGAATAATTCACTTCTCACACTATAATGTTTCCCTTCTTCTTTTGCTTATTCATTGAATAATTATTAAGCACCAACTGTGTGCCAGGCACTGATATAGTAGTGGAGGGGTTATGTGGTTAACTTGAGAGAAATTAACTTAGAGAGGTTACAGTGGGGAAGGGTCATATTTATAAAACTGTCTCTGAAATTGCAAGGAGGGCTGTAGCATAAAGTAATGTATGAGAAGTATATATTTTCTAGAAGTCCTTATTTTTCTAGAGATAGAGTACAATAAGGTAAGGGCACAGCTGACTATGTGCAGACATTTCTGCCCAGCACAATCCCTGGTTTGTAGGTAAGAAGTTGCCTGTAGAATCCGTGTTCCTCTTTGCCCAGGCTACCCCCTAATCCCTGGGCACTTATTGAACCTGAACTGAAGATGAGCTCATGGAGAAGTCAGAATCTCAAGACATGGACTCCTAACATCCTTTAACCTATAGGTCTTGGATTATTGGGTAATGAGGAGCTAAAAGTCATTTACCACAATTGACAGTTTTTTGATCTTTTAAATTACATAAATCCATCATGTAGCCAAGGATAAAATAGGAACTCAAGCACTAATTATTCCTCTCATATGTGCATTTCAAAAAGGCTTTTTCTCCTCTGGAGGTTGGGAAAAATACAAAGAAAAGTTTGAAGTCAGTGGCTTGAGGAAGACATACTATTCTGCCTTGGAATGAAATCTTAAGTCAGGAGGCCTTAAATATGAATGAAGAATATAAGAATCTGAATAAATGCACTTGAACTTGGGTAACGTTCCATGGTCAGAAGGTACTTAGACATCTGAGAGGTAGAACACAGAGGGCTGGCAGTCAGGTGCTATCCGAATCAGGCAATGCCGTGCAGAGCTCTAGCTAAGTAAGGACAGGGGGGCAGGTCCTTCACTTCTCGTGGTGCCAATGCTCAGAGCAGTGAATCTGTGGCTCCTGATGTGGAAGATACGATCAGCGACAAGCACCATGAGTTACGTACGAAACTTAGGACCTACAGTTGAAGAATTTAATTTTATTTTTCTATGTATCCCTACTTAATGTGCACGTGCACACGCGCGCGCGCACACACACACACACACTTTAAAAATGTCTAGAGGAAAAATAACCACACCTTAAAGAGACTCTTTTTAAAAGATGATGCAGCCAAAATTATTTTCAACATTTATGGATAAGACCAGGACCAGAAAAAGGCCAGTCAACTTGGTGTGGAAATTTTGGTGCCAACTGATTTTATCCATCTAGATCTCTCAAATTCTCCCTCTCCTTTCCATTCCCCAAGACAAGTATGTCATCATGGTGCAACCGTGATGAGATTGATACAAGGAAGAACATATCCAGAAGCAGAGAAATGTTGCCACTCAGAAGGTCTACTCTCATAGCTGCCAAGACAGGAGATTATGCCCAGATTTGGGCTACTGTGTGTCCACTTGGGGAACCAGGGAGACTCACCCCCATATGGAGTGGAGGGTAATGGACGATGGTCAGAGTTTATCCTCAGCCAGGACCTTCCAATATTCTCCTAGGTGCTGGCTACTTCCTCCTTACTGTACTTGCTCCTCCATTCCCTATGAATCTCTCACGCTTGCCCCCAATACTTAATTCTTAACCCAGAACATTAAGGGCACATAGAACCAGGGATGGAGGAAAGGATCCTTTGGAGAGAATGAGGGAAAAGACAAATGACTGGATTTTACTGAGAGCTTCATCCACTCAGCTGTTATGCATCAGGTGCCCACTCTGTGTTAAGTACTGTGACAGTCTCAAGGGTAAGGGTCACTTAAGACCTGACCTTCAGGACTCAGTCTAGCGAGAGATACAAGAAAATTATTGGCCAACTACAATGAAATGTGACTATATTGGTTTTAAACCTGTCTCCGAATTAGATTCATGCAAGATATTTAATGTAAACCCAGATTTCTTGCCCCCTGGTGATGTATTGAAACAGAATCTCTCAGGGTGGGACTCAGAATTCTGTATTAAAAACACAAAACCCCCTTCAGGTGATTCTGATGACCTAGTTCACAGACCTCCTTTGGGCAACACTACTCTAATAGATGTATGCACAATGGACAGTAGATAAACCAAGGAGAGGTGATTTCTCAGCCTCCTGCTTCCTCAAAGTTCCTCCTTCAACATCTTTCACTCTGATTTTATAGGCTTCACACACTCTATGCTTAGGAAAGTTGTTTTACTTTTATTTGCTATTTCCGTTGGCTGTCACTAACAGACAGCCTCGGAAGGATGGTTCCTTTTGTCTGTGCAATATTAGAAAAAAAATACACTATGTATTACACATCTATGGGAAAATCTCCTAGTTTTATGCACTATAGATTTCAGCTCATGTTTTGAGCTTAATAGCAATGTGCTTTAACACCTGGTCTGTGATGTATTTTGGAATGCATTCAGGAGCCTGCTACCTCCTATGTGGAATTTAAAAATATAGGCACCGGGTGTCATTTAATGGAGGAGAAAGCACCAACTGCAAACTGACCTTGCTTGCTCTTTCATTCAAGTGCTCTGCTAAGTTAATTGTCACTGAGAACAGAATAACATTTTATGAGAGACCATTCCCCAGGATCAGCCCCAAAGTCCTGATCTCATCTCCTGCTAATTGACTTGGCCAAGACCTCTTTGATGAATATGTTGTGTAAAACTGGCAAAGATCTTTCTTTCTTAAGCTCTGTTTGACTTTCAAATTGAAAGTTTCAGCCGAAAGAAGATGATCATGTCACTCTTTTTTTCTACCAAGAAGCATCATATATAGAAAGAGCCAAAACTGCCCTTGGGAGTCTGAATACATTGGTTTGGACTTCTTTGCACTCATCTGGGGAGGATCATGATATACACAGAAGCCTATTTTTTCATCTGTAAAGTAGGCGGAGCTGCTGCATTCATATACTTCAAAGAAATTTTGAGAGAATTAATATGAAAAGGGAAAATTACATCAAATTTGCTGATTCTGACACCTTTATCACTCTCACTACTACGATAGTTTTCTCTCAGCTAATAGTTGAGGATTTGTGAGTCTGGCCATATGGGCATCAATCCATTTCTTCTAAGACATTAAGCCCATAACTCAAGTTACTGTAAGTCTCTTGAGGGAACAAAGTTTACTTCCACGTCTTGTTTTCCTTGTGCATAGCACAGAGCTGTTATCGGCTTAGTAAGTATGCAGCATCCACTTAATAAATCTTGCTGGTATGGTTTCCTTGGTTATGGTCTTATGTTTCAAAGACCTTAACTTTAAAAGGTGTCACTCTATAGTTTACAATCTCTGCCTTCATACAACACCCTACCATCCCAGGAGTTCTCAAATAGAAGGAAATGTGCCAATAATAATGATAGTTTATGCTATTTATTGACTATTTACTAGGCATTGTACCCAAGGGGAAGGTGCTAATACCCTTCAGTTTTACATATGGGGAGATTTTGGCATAACAGTAAAAGTGACTCGCCCAAAGTAAGATTACAAACTCAGGAAATCAAATTCCAGAGCCCCCACTCCTAATCACTATCCTTTCTGAATTGTGGGTATTATGTTGTCCACTCATCTATCTAGTACTCTGCAAGCTCCAATTAAATAGTATAGTTCTGAGTTCATTAGCTTTACATATTGAGTTTTCACAGAATATTCCAAATGAATAAAGTGTTTAGTGGATAAACCACTGATGTACATAACAGAGACAAGTAGCCTAAGGTATGTTCATAAAATGTCTTTTCTAGAGTCTTTCTTGCCTTCATGTAACAGCATATCATAAAAACTAATATTTTCATTCAAAAATGATATAATTTAGAGTAAAATGCAAAGAAATGCCAATACCTGGACATATGATGACCTTCGTTCATCATTTAGTGTAAACTAAACAGTGTCTAAGCCACTGGGCTTGGACTGGGCTCCCTCTGCTTAAATCTCTTTGTTGCTAAACAGACTGATGCTATAAGTTAACGAAGTGGCGTATGATGATACTATCACGTTTATGGAATGTAAGATACCATACATAGCAAGATGCACCATTATTTTATGTACCATTAAGAAAGAAAAAAATACTACTGCTAACTACATGATGACATGCAGCAAATGTAAGATGAATTTAATTTCAGACATGTTAAAATGTAAAAATATGCACCTTAGCACTAATTAGATATGATTACCTTCAATTCTCTTGTGAAATTATTAGTCAAACTTTTATCTTACTGAAAAGAGAAATAATTCAACCTCTGTGTATAGGAGTCTTGGTTAAGAAAATGAAGTCTAGATTTGGACTTCATAGATTAGAATCCTGACTTCACCTCACACAAGCTGTACTATATTGGACAGCTTGCTTTCTGTTATTTAGTTTCAGCATTTATAAATAGCAATGAATAATATTATCTACCTCATGACATTGTGAAGGCGACAAAGGGTAATTCACATAAAATTGTTTAGTACATAATAAGAAGGTTGCTTGGTGCAAAACAGATGTTAGGTATTTGTATTTTATCATCAGACATGAAAATATTAAAGAAGGCTATGAATATTTTGTTCAAACGTATAAAATGACCACAAATTATTTGAAGTTCCTCCCATCAAAAGGAGCTCTTCAATTCTCCACCCCTTGTAGATGAGCTTAGCTATCCGAGTTTCTTTGGTTAATAGGAGACCAGCAAACATAATGCAGTAGGAGCTTGAAATTTTCCACCATCATGTGAATGAATTACTAGGTAACAAAAGACATGTAGGCATCACCCTAGCTGACATCAAGCCAGCCATCAGACACATGAGAGGCAGACTACCCCCCATATCAACAGCTTGCCAAACGCCAGAAATGTGTGTGAGGCCATCCAAGACCACCTAGCCCTTGGCTGACACATCATTTGACTGCAACTGGATAAAAATAAGCTCTGGAAAGTGTAGGAGGGAAACTGCCCAGCAGAGCCCAGCCCAAGTTGCTGATACAGAAAATCATCAACTGTTAAAGAATTGTTCTGTTAAGCCACTAATCATTGGGGTAGTTTGTTATGCAGCATGGAGGGACAGTATTTCTCTGTGGCTGCTTTTTCTTTTTTACTGTTTGTTTTTATCTATCTATCTATATAAATCTTATTGTCTTTTGGTCTTACTTTTATTTTTAAATGAAGATCAACATGTGCAAAATCTTAGTTTAATTAAGCCAATTAAACACTTTAGCAAGGTCTGTGAACCTTTCAGACTTTCTACTTATGTATTTTTTTTGTGCTAGAAACAGTTTTGAATGCCTTCTGAGTTATAATTTTAAATTTTGATGTATTTTCAATAATAAAGACACATTTCAAGTAGAGGTATGTAGTAGTTTCTCTACGTCTCTGTTTTAGAGTGTTATGAAAAGAAGTAATACAAGCATGGGGCATGTAGGGAAGCATCATGTTGATACTTCACAACTTAAATATGTCTTTGAGAGCCTGCTTGTTTGGATTTTTTTCAAACTAATAGCAGGCCACTTAAGCCTGGCTACAATTAAAAATAAATCCATGGGAGAACCTTGACATGCAGGAACAATGCAAAGTCCCTGATGGTGTCAAAAGAGCAGCAAAATGAATGTGTTATAAACAAAGACCTTAGAAGAAGTGTTTTAAAATGCTAACAGTGAGCTCTCAGAAGACACTGCCCTTCTGGCACCAACTTCAACAGCTTAATCCTTCATTACCCTTGAGAAGTCAAATCAGTCTTTTCCTGAAGGTCCCAGAAGTCCGTGGAGGGTGAAGAATTGTGTGCTGCTCTTTTAGGCAGGCCACCCTCAGTGAGTTTATGAAGTGATGCTCATTAATAACAGTATTTTTTAAAAGAGTATTAAAACCCACTGGATAAGGCTGATCAACAACAGCAGTAGCAATACCATGTCGGATTTGCTGTGTGTTTGCTGTCCGAAAAAAAATTCCATGAGATTCATTTTAGAAAATATATTTCAGCATTTGTGGCATTTCATTAATGTAGAAACCTATTCTCTGAAATTAAGGACAGTTTCAAAAGTGTCTGCTTTGGTGTAAATTTTATTTCCTACAGAATTTACTGCAATGTTCATTTTATTTTAAAAAGTAAAGCACGTTTATATGGAATTATTACCATCAAATTATTATTAGTAGTAGTGGTACCAGCAGCATGTGGAATTATTGTTTATACAAGAGTTGTTTTCTCCACCAGAGAGTTACTTGATCTAGGGTCAAAGCTGTGCCTAATACACTGTGGATTCCCCTCCCTGTCTATATCCTGTGTCTTTGGGTACCATTCTTGGCATGTGCAGGATAAAGCCTTTTCTGGAAGATAAGTTTGCATATGTGTTTTCCTAGCATATGTATCTTGCCTCTTTTTCCATCTTTATAACCAGTGCATAGTGCTGAGCATAAAGGAGGTGCTTAATATAATGGACTAGCTTCGAGGACAATGCATTCTCTGAGGATGGTAATGCCAGCTAAAAAACAATTTTTTCTACTTTGCACATTCTAGATTTTCTTGTATGTTCTGAATCAAAAAGAAAACCTCCTTCTGGCACCAGATGACTTGATTGGAAATTATTAATAAGTTTTTAATGAAAGACTAATTTGGAGAACCCTGGAAAAACTGGGAGAAAGAAACTGGAAATTCTCTCCCAATTGTTTTTGCCTTCTCCCATTGCCAAATGGAAGTAAGTAAGGAATGTTCAGACCTGTGTTTCAAGATTATTTAACAATTATGGACAGGGCAGATCTGAAAATCTATAGGGGTCTTCCAAGAAACCTTTCTACTGGTCTATGGATCATCTCACTACTTGTTTGTTTTGTTTTTAATTTCTTACCATTGCAAAGTAAGACTTATCTTAATGTTTTGGGCCAAAAAATAGGTTAATGATAAGACAGTTTCCATCTTACTTATACGTGTTTTTGTAATATGTCATTAAATATTTATATACCCATCTCCGACTCATCACTGAGTTAGTCTAGAATGTATACTTCTACCTTTTATCTTTAGTGACTGGTATAACATCAGTTGCATAATGTTTCAATTATCCATTGCTGCATAACAAAATACTCCAAAACTTAGTAGCTTAAAATAACCGCAGTTTCTTTTTTCTCGTGGCTCTGTGAGTTGATGGGCAGTCCTCTGCATTCAGCTGGGAGCTGATTTAGGGCTGGAAAGTTCAAGATGGCCTCATTTATGTGTCCATCAGGCAGTGAGTGTTGGCTGTTGGCTGGGCAGTTCTTCTTCACGTGGTCTCTCTTCTTCCATTAGTCTAGACCAGCTTCCCTAGTGTACGGCGACTAGATTCCAAGAGAATGAAAACCAAGCTGCCAGACTTCTCAAAGGTTGGGCCCAGAACTGCCACAGTGTCTCATCTGCTGCTTTCTATTAGTCAAAGAAAATCACAAAGCCAACGCAGATTCAAGTGGATGTGAATTAGAGTTTACCTCTGGAAGGGGGGAGTGGCAAACCAGTTCCAGATGAGAACTGTTGGTGGTTATCTTTGAGGGCAATCATCGTTAGTTGGTTAGTTTTTAATAAAAATTTGTTGAATTAATGAGTAAATGAGCAATGAAAACACCCTGTCTAAATGACAACCAGAATGGAGAAGGATTGAATACTGAAAAGAGAACATATATATTTCCTCATCTTTCTCTGTTCCTTGCTCTCTTTCACCTCTTTTTTTTTTTAATCATTCAGAAATTTTGAATAATAAATGAGCATTTCGTCTAAAAGAGAACAAAGTGACTGGCATTCCAGAAAGAGGGAACACCCTATACAAAGAACTAGAACAATGAAATTACATGATGGTTTTGAAGAACAGCAAGTAATTGGATGCTGCTGATAGTATGGGGTGTTTGTAGAGGAGTGAGGAGGAATGAAGCCGAAAATGTGTGAGGGGCTTGTATGTCATAGAAGGAGATTAACATTTGTTCTTTAAGCCAAGTAGAGTTGAAGGACTTGGGGTAGGATGATATCATGAGCATCATGATGAGTTTTTTAGTATATGTCTAAAATGAACTATATGAACTCTAGTAAGGGCAAAAGTCACGTCTATCTTTTTCTTTGCTAGATGGTTTATCCTTGAAACTCCACCTAAGATACCTAGCATGTGCTCAGTTAACGTAACTGTAATATATCATTAAATATTTATATACCCATCTCTTCTACTCATCACTGAGTTAGTCTAGAATGTATACTTCTACCTTTTATCTTTAGTGACTGGTATAATATCAGTTGCATAACGTTTCAATTATCTATTGCTGCATAACAAAATACTCCAAAACTTAGTATCTTAAAATAACAGCAGTTTCTTTTTTCTCATGATTCTGTGAGTTGAATGCAGTCCTCTGCATTCAGCTGGGAGCTGATTTAGGGCTGGAAAGTTCAAGATGGCCCCATTTATGTAAGTATTATTGAATACTTGATTGCTAAGTGAATGAGGCCATCATGTGCCAGATTGTTCAGAAAGCTAAATGTGAAGGAGGTCATACTTGATCTTGTCCAACTATTCCTTTCACAAAGAAGTGTGTTTGTAGAGATTACATCACCTTATTTATTTTGTACAAAAACACATATTCTAAAGAAATATTTTCCTATTCATTTATTTCTATAAGTAAAGATAAATTACCTTTATATATTATTTTAACTTTATACATTATTTGAATACTATGTCATCAATATTTAACTTTTGGTGTTTTACTTGTTCACCTTATCTCTGTGAATTTTGGTCTACTTGGAATAAAGACTCTTTTTATGTACTTTGCTTACATCATGTTGTGATCAGTGTGGATGGAATGATGTAATTATACTAACACTTACCTCTTCACATTTAAAATTTACTATTTACAAAGCACTTTTGTGTACATCATTTCATTATAACATTGATCCCAAGAGCAATACAATGTAAGATGGGCTGCTGGGTTTTAGAATCCCTATTGAAAATAAAATAAAAGTGAAATTTTGATTGTTTAAGTCAGACTGCTGGTAGAGAACCTATGCATTTATTCTGATTTCAGAGAAATTAATCCCAATGAACAATTAAGTGGGACCAAATAAAATATATATTCAATGAAATTTGGAAGAGCCCTGAATTACTTCTTGTCGATATGTGGATTCTTTGCTCCATGACCCTTGGCTTACCGATTTCATATTTCTCAGCAATTGCTTATTTACTGCTTCAAATTGAATACCTCCTGGGTGACCAAGGCCAAGAGAAGCAAGAAGTACATATTTCCCCTTAAGGTCACCTGACCATCAGGGCCATGGGCCAAGTCTAAATTCATATCAGTCTATAATATACAGGAGTGCCCAGCACCATGTTTCAGCAAGAAGGGGGCTCCAGAGACGTGCAGCTGTGCCTCTGGATGTGCTTTCAGAATACTGGATAGCCTTTGGACTCAGGTTGGATAGCAGACGATGGAGTTTTAAAAGACCTTGCTTTTGCATCTGGAGCCCATTATTCCATAGACTAGAAACAAATCCCCCTGGGCATTAGAGAAAACGTAAATTTAGCTCAGATTTCTTTATGATTATACTTAGAGAAGGGGTGGTGAGGAAGATAAAATGATGATTTTTAAAAAATTCTCTCTTCTCAAAAGAGAGTGCTTTGTAAATGAGAAACGAGAAGGTACATTCCTAAGTCTTATCAAGGATATGAGGAAAGAAGACGCTCAAGTGGGCCCTGTCTGTGATCACTCTTGTCTTAGATCCTCTTTCTCCTCCTCGCCCTCTCCTAGTGTTTACTTTCACATTTCACACCGGCTTAGTTATTCTTTTTATTTTAATCAAGTAGATGTGCCTAGGATGCTTTTTAATTCGGTGTATTCAGATACAAATGCATGCGGAGATACTGCTGGGTACCACTGGAATGTATTAATCCTGGTATTCACCTGTCTCCCATCTGCCTTTCTAGTATCAAGAATTCTGTAGTGAATGAATTCATGATCACATTTCTAAAGATGTTACTTTGTAGGCTGATCCAGTTATTTGTAGCTATTAGCGTACAAGTGGGGGTTTTCAATTTATGGTTTTAATGTCATAGTATTGGCCATCGAGATGTGGCTTCACATGGCCCCCCTAACACACAAGTACACACACAGCCATACACACTCCTCTACTAACCTGGAGCTCCTCATCCTGATTCCTGATTCACAGGTAATATTATGTGCTGTCAGTGTGGATTCCTTATTCCCACTCCTCCAGTTTTCACCAGAAGAGATTTTCCTCATATACTGCTAGCTTCTTGCCCCATTCCCTCACTCACTTCATTCTAGGAGAGAAGGAGTGCATGCTAATTAATACTTTTGGAAGCAGGAACTAAAGATGTGAAACACAGATGCTTCCCTTTTTCTCTTTGGGATCTGCAGAGAGCTTAAGCTTTGGCCTGCCCTTGGGCATGTGGCATGCTGACCTATAGGTGAGGCCTATGGTTTCCTAGCAGTGCTTGGAATGGGGTGGGTAATTTAAAATCAAGGATGTAGTATAAACAAGTTCACCTAGTTAACAGGCTTAAATTCATATTCTCCAAGCAAGCCTTTGAGAGTGATAGATGTGATATGCTCATCTTTATCTTCCTGATTCATTTCTCTTTCAACGTGATCAGAACTGGGATATAAAGACAAGGGTACAACTGATTAGTCCCCCTCAACTCCAACAACTGTGACTGATTTTGTATTTTGTAACTTGTTAGACTCCTCTGAATTCCCTTCTATGAGATGAGAATGATTTTGTTCTATCCTCTTTTGCTTCAGTTAGTAAGCTCATATTAATTTCCTCCATGGAACTAGAAAGAACAGTACCTTGGCTAAGACACACATGATGGTGAATCACATAACCGTAACTGCTGGAAAATGTGGACAAGACTGTGAAAGCCCAGAGGCAGGCAATTTATTTGGAATTTCCCTACTAGAGACTATTTTTTTTCTTGGAGGATGGAGAGGTAATAGAATAGAGGGTGATAGTTTTCCATTTTCTTTCTTTTATCACGAGAATCTCTTTGTTTGAAGACTTAGCTTAGGTCCAATATGTAGAACAGATACAAACAATGCTGCTATAGATAAAGTGGGGTGAAAGTCCATAGGTGGGTACTACCTCTTCTTCCACTATGACATCTCCTTGATAGCCTTAGAACATATGGCTGCAACTCATTTTTAAGACCACGGGAGAAACATCACTGCACTGGAAGTCAAGCACAAGAGAATTTATGTTCATATACACCTCAATGCACAAAGAACATTTGAACTGGTTTATTCATTTTGTCATCTCCTGTTGGAGACAACTAGTCTCCTTCTGGCTTATAGAATCAAAGATAATATTTTAAAAAGTGGAATATGACCCAATTTCTAAATTCCTAGGGTGTCACATTTCAACATTTTATTCTTTAATTTTCTACAGTGTCTAGAATAGTACACCTCGCACAGAGCTGATAGTCAATGAATGTTTGATGACTGAATGAGTGAATGAATGAATAAATAGAAAAAGTTGATAGCTGTCCTTAGGAGCAGCAGAGTGAAAGAACCAGGCATGCAATATGTAATAAAGAATCTCATTCAGAAAGTTTCTCTATTTATTTTTCAAAGATCAGAAATCTATAGACCTAAAATTATCTTCTCCATCTTCAAAGGTAAATTTTCACAAAGAGAAACCCCTGTCTGTTGAAACATGCCTCTCTCCTGCTGAAAACACCTGTTCCTGATAAATTTGGCTTCTTTATCCTACCAAGGCATTGTGAAGAGACCACTCACAGGCTTTCCAGGGCAAAAAGTACAAGGAAATAACATTGTTTTATTTCGGTGGCAAGACTGCTCATTGATGAGAAAAGTTCTTTTTCAGGTGTATCTAGGTTTCTGATTTCAGCTACCTTTTCTTCTTTACTCTAGAAAATAAATGCCAGGGCCTTTTTAAAAATAAATATTTTCTCCTCACCACTACCCCTATCACCTTCCACCTCCAAACCATAATGGTTGACTATTACAGGTAGACTCTCTGGGAGCAAGGGAGGATTTGTTTGGTATCATTCTTTTGCATCTGTGGCTCTCAAATTGTGTGCTGAAGTGCCCCAGAGCACCACAGCAAATTCACATGGGCATTGTGGGATAGCTTAAACGTTTGAGTGAAACCCAACATTTGTTGGGCATTGCCTAAACCATTACCTCAAAGTAGTTTACAGTTTCAATATTAGATTGAACTACTTTCCTTCAGATCATGTCATATCTTTACATGGCTGGGCTTCAGGGGATTGCTGTGATCAAAAGAAAATACGGTGTGAAATCATCATGGAACAGAAAACGATGGTGACAGTGCCCAATCTGATTCCAGAGTTTGAGAAGTTGTACAGTGTCCTCAGGGCACACGGCCTGTTAGTGATTAACTGTAGTTACTTGAAAATGTTATTAGTTCTTCCAATGTATGTATACAATTTTTAAATAGCTACTAAGTTGTTAATAAATAATTACTTGGTTTTTTGGATCTAATTGCTTAATTAATTTGGTTTAGAGCCATTGCACTAATGATGGTAAACAGACAGTGTTCAATTTCTAAGGAAGACTCACAGGACCCAAAATGACAGTGCTTACAAATCTAGGATTTATTAGAGGAAAAGGATATAATTTGAAACAGTATTAAAATAAGGATATATTGTGCAGTCAAAGGCTACCACACAGCAGAGTCTGGAGAGGTCTGGCATGAGTTCCATTTGTCCTCTGTCCCCAGGCCATATTGGATACGCTTCCTCTCAGATCAGGAACCACTAATTGTGCTCATGGAGCACCTCAGAGCTAGGGAGCCCAAGATGGATCTTGGCGAGGGCTTCTCAAACTTTCAGTCTTGCTCTTATCAATATACTGTGAATCAAGTTGGTGCAAACATCCACTGACCCGTTGTTGCAAGGTGACACTATTAATCAGTACATTTCTTGCCTTGACCAAGGGTAAATGCCCTGAAGTTACAACTCTTACTTCAGTAAAAAAAAAAAAAAAAAAAAAAAAAAAACTTGGACCACCTGCTGAAATTTACCCCCACATCACTGACATGGTAAAAAAAGAAAAAAAGTAGTAGGCACTAGGGTTCCATGATCTAGTTATTTGCTAGAATGCCAATCTTTTGGGAACAATGTTTTTAGCCTCATCTTCAGAACAAGTACAGTACAACACTTAACAGGCCTCTTTAAGGTGAAAAATGAAATTAAAAAAAAAAAGAAAAAGTGTCGAGAGAAAGCCATTAGGTCTGATAGTGAATCATGTGAATAAGACAGAGAACACAGGAAAAATTACTTTTAGGATCATATACTGGTCTAGCAAATACGGATTGTGTTATAAATTTTTTTGTTATTCCTATGGGTTCTGTCTTTGATCTTCATCTCTTCTCACACAAACTTTGAATAGCTTTGCAATCAGACCCACTAATCTGATTTAAATTACTCTCTACATTCTGATGACTCAAACCTACATCTCAGCTCAACTAACTGCTTCCCGGGATCCAGCTTAAGACATCCAAATTCAGGTCCTCTTTACAAAGTACAACATGCTTTTTAAGCTCAGCATATCTGCATCATGCTTATAATTCTCCCCGCTCCCCAACTTTACCCTCAAACCCACTTTTCTAGCTCAATTTCTTGTTTTGGTTAATGGAACCAACATTTTCTAAGTTCTACAACCTCAAAATCCAGCAATGATATTACTTTCCTCTAATTGCCTATATCCTTTTAGGATTTCTTGTATCTACTACAGAGCCAATGCTGCATTTTAGTATTTACTCTATCATAAATTATCACAATTGTCTCTCTAATGCTAGCCCTCTCTCTGGTATTTTTAGTCTCCATTTCATCCTCCACATGCTTGTAAATCACAGTGATCACTGTGTACAGTTAAGACTGTTATTTCCTTCAAGTAAAATGGGTTCATGGCTCCCTAATGTCAACCTGAGTAAGTCTTGTTTCCAACTGGAGCACTCAACGCTCTCTATGATCTGGGTCTACTCTCCAGTCATGCTACACTTCTTATCGTTTCTGAACTAGACTAACTCACATTCTGTGCTATGCCACATGTTTCCCTCTATCTGGAATGACTTTTCCACCTTTCCTGTCTAGTCAACATTTAAATCAAATTCAGGCTTCATCTCTTCTAGGAGTTATAACAGGGATGAAGCTTGAGTGGCTCTTTCTCATGAACTGGTTAGCTAGTGTTTCCCATGTAACATGTAATTACAGTGATTCATGATTATGGGATAGGACGGTTGCACAGAGGATTTAATAGAGAAAAAAATAATCCTCAGAATCTAGAAATTAGAGAGTGTGTGTTGCAATCACTGTCCACTATTGAATCCATTAGAGGGCGAGGCTGCGGGTAAAATATAAAGGAAAAAAATTATGAAAGACATTGTGCAAACTGTGCACAAGTAGTAGTGCTTCAGAAATAGCTGGGAAAATGCAACACGGAGATTGGAAAAGGAAACAAAACACAGTGCGTCTCCCACAGGGTGAAGTCTGAAAGGAGCACGCTGTTGTTTGACATCTCAGTGGCCTATAGGTTTGGCATGCTGGGCAGGAAAGCAGAAGGTCCCATGGAGGATACTTCTCTCTATGTTGGTGAGAAACAAGTCCCTCAATTGGTTTGTAAACAACAAACATCAACAGGAGAGCAGGATCAGAAGGAATAAAAGAGAAACATATTAGGAGCATATAAGAGATACAACCTGGGGACTCCCAGAAACTCCTGAGGAGACTTCATGGGTTTCTATTACATCTACGTTAATACAGAGTTATTAAGATGACCACATCTGTATCCACAAATGGTGGATATGGAAGTTTTAATTTTAACACATTCCCATTCTCAACAGAACTTATTTCTTCCTCTATTGCACCTCATCTTTTCCCTGTTGTCTGTACAGGGTATCGAAGCCGCATTTCAATAACAGTACTTCACTCGTGGTCTGTATGCCTGTCTCCCCGACTAAACTGTAAGCTCTTTGGGGACAGGCACCATGATCTTTCCTGTGTTCATGTTCACTGAATACGGTTCCAGGAAAAGAGTAGACATTGATTAATGCTAATTAACTAGAACTGAATTGCGTCAGAGACCTTAGAGAGGATTGCATGACTGAAGTATCATTTTCTAATTTGCAACTAAGAGGCAACTAGCAAGCTTCCTTATATACAAAGAAGTGATAATTATCAAAGCACTATTAATCAAAATGTGTTCTATTTTCTACCTGACTTTGCTCATTAGGAAAATGAGGGAGGGGATTTATGCACAGGCATAAATCAAGGTTCTTAATGTTGAAGAGACTTGTGCATTGCTAGAACTAGACAAATGACTCCCAGTTTAAAAGAAACAACATTTAAACCTCTCTGTGCATAGAATTCTTTCCAAGAACACTCAAGCTTTCTGTAACTATGGAAATGTTGAAACAAGATTTAATATTGAAAAAGAGAGATTTACTTACACACTGAAGCATTGTTTGTGATTTTGTATCCAATTCCGGAATTATTTGGATTTTCTTCTTCACCATGTTTTTGAAATGCCCCTTCAGTTTGTGCACATCAGTAATAGACATAGGAATTGTGTTGGAAGTAAAAGTAAATAAAAAATGCTTTATTTCTATGGGTAGTTATGAAAAATGAATATTCTTAATGTTGACTAAAACTTCACCATATTGCAGAAAGAAGCTAGGTTGTCTAGATGTGGAGAAGGAGGCAAAATCTGCCCATGCCTGGAGACCTAGGTGTGAGTTTCCGTTATCGTTAGATGCCATGAGTTTATTGTCTAGAACTGTGAACACGGTCCTGCCTTTGGTTTTGCAACTATAGCTCAAAAGGGTACTGGTTGGAACATCCTTACTTGGGATAGAAATGAGGGTAATCAACAGAAATGTGGGGAGAAAACCTGATATCAAATACACGATCTCCAATTGGGCCTCAGTTTTTGGATTCTTCTCCTGTAAAATAGAAGGGAAAGGGGAGTTTTGCAGATGGCTTAGGTCGTATAGATAATTCTTAAAGACTTCTTTGGTGACAAGCCTCAAACCCCATGAAGATGTCATTATCCTCTCAAACATTCTGCAGAGTGCTCATGAGTTTCCTACTAGTTCCATCTGTGGGTGCTCATGAGTTCCAGGCTAGTAAGAGTGTATTTTTTCTATACCACATACAGTCTGCTCTTTATATACTTAACTCATTTAATTCTTACAAAAGTCCTATGAAATGGGTGTTGTTATTATCACCATTTTCCCAGGAGGACTCTAAGCCTTAAAGGAGTTTAAAGAATTTCTCCACAGTCATTCATGTGGTTAAGTGGCATAGCTGGATTTTGAACCACATATCCATGAATGACATTGATTAACCACTAATTATATTGCAACAACCTTCGCAGAAATAGAATATGGCTTGTAGAAACTCGACTAATTTAAATAATCAGTGAGGGATGATAGAATCTTTTCCAGATGGATTTGCAACTTTCTGTACTATTTTTTATAATTCACATTTTCTGCATAGGTTTCTGGCCCTGGGCTAGACAAAGATATATTCTCTTCTTTCAAAAATCTCCAGATCTAGGGGGGAAGAAGCATTTGTAAATTCCCAGATATGAAAAACCCTGAAAAGTGCTGTTATAGAGATATGCATACAATGACATGAGAGGCCCCTAAAAAAGGAGAGATTAGCTCTGACTGAGAATATCTATTAGTTTTACTTAAACTTGACATAGGGCCTGGATGGAAGAATAGACTGACAGGTAGAGATGCAAATGCTGAATCTTACAGGCAAAATGACAACATAAACAAAGGTGTGAAATCAGTCAGTGAAGACCACGTTTAAGCATCAGATATGTTAGGTAAACCCTTGGCAATGGGGTATATAGAAAGGAGGTGAAAGATAAGGCTAGGATCTTAATAGATATAAAACGAGTTGTCTGATACAAGTTCTCCAATTCTGTTCAACATATCCCTGGATTTGTTAGCATAAGATTTAACTGCCATTATTGAGACAAACGTTGATTAGAAGAAAGTATATCTACATTTAAAAAGAAATTTTATATGTATAAAAGAAGCTAAATGTCTAGCATATTTAAGGTAATAAATATTTCTTAAATGACTGAATAATCAAATCTCTAATGGATATCTAGAATTTGTGATGAATTTTCAGAATCGCTGTTTTTTTATTGTATGGACAATATGAATTAAATTTTAATGAGTTTTCATTTAAAGTGGTCCAGAATGTGAATGTTTTCTCCACAATAAAGTATGGTCTAATTATTACCAGAGTTGTTCATATTTGGTAATGGCTAGCATTGCTTTTGAGTAGTCCATTAAATCATGAAGTGATTGATTTTCTTTTCCTTTTCTACTTTCAAGGGGATTATTTCTACCAAATATAATTGCCCTTTAGTGAACAGTGTTAGTTTGATGTACTGTGAACTTCCTTGGGGATGATCAGCCTCGGTGAATAGTAGCATTAATCTAATACAGAAACATTAGTGGCTTGTAAGGATTAATTCTATTTTAAGAACCTTTTAGGAACCTTGACTGTACACATGCTCCTTAATAACTTGTTTGCAATTTCTCAACTGTCACATCTTTAATTTGGTTATTCACATTGTTTCTTCACAGTTGTTGATTCAAAAATCTGCTATACATTCTTTGCATAATATTTTTAACCATCCCCGTCTTTCTGAGAATTAAAAATGGTTGACAGAAATGCCATTGGTGTTTAAAGCACATGCATCAAAGGTAGAACCAATCTTTCAAGCTTTCTTCCTACTTCAGCAAATAAATAGCACAGGTTTTTCCTGATTAAGTTCTGTTTCTTCTATGTTGTCAGCAGAAATTTAATTTCAAATTTTAAATTCAGATTTCTAAAACAATTATTACTTCACCTGGGCTTTCCAACAAGTTAATCAGTGGTTGAAGTGAGATCATCATCAACTCATCAAGCAATTGCACAGAGAGTATCTGCTAATTCAGTTCAAGTCAATTAATCCCTGTTGGAATGAGGCTGCAGCAGACAGAGGTGGAAGGATTCACTCCTTTCCAACTCATCGTTGGTCCAAACTCATCAAGAAAACAGTGAGATTTCTTCTTGGAACTTACAGTTGACCACACTAAGGGTATATCATTTTCCTACTTAGCACGATGGATTATAAGATTCTCAGGGAAAATATTTGCATTGTGTAATGATTATAGGTAGGAAATGTTTTCTTCATAGAGGGCTATTCAACAGAAAATTTGGTGTGCCTGTCTGTTTCTGGCAGGAGAATTAAAAATAAATAAATAAATAAATGGGAAGCATAATTCAATATTATGCTTTGGATTAGTTCTAATTAATCCTGGAGAACTTAGAACCTAAGTCTGGAAAGGTTAACATATGAAGTAAAGCTCCTTAAAAATAAATGACTTTCCTATTGACAGTTGTGATGGCAATGACATCTCTGGGTGTAATAGTCTTTTTAACCAGAAAGGTCCCCAAATTGAATGTCAAGATGGAGCAGAGCCTTAGCTCATTATCATTTTTTGCATCTCAGATCTTGTGGGTAATAGTTAGTATTGTTTACTATCACACCAGAGTGGTTCTAAGCACTTAATAGGGTATATATGTCATTTGGACATAAGAAGGCTTACTTTATAACCACCCACTGGTAAATGTTTTCTGGCTGAAGACCAACATAAGCTAATATTAACTTGGTAAATTAATGAACCATTAACTCTTCTTTTATAATTATTTGTAGACTCAAGTAAATCTTATGTCCGGAAAGATGCAGCTTTCAAGGTAGGAGGCATCCGCAATTCGACTGACAAATTGAGGAGAATGGGAATGCCAATGTATCACTGTGTCTGAATTTAATCATTCACTTTTTCACATATACAACTATTCAATAACTGATTAAACATATTTCATGTGGAAAATGGTATGAGAAACAGAAGTTTGAATGATACAATTCTTTTACGCGAGAAGATTTAAGGCCATCATTCCATGAACTGTGATGATTGCTTTAAAGTTAGAGGGGGAAAAAAAAAGAGGAATCAAGGATTTAAGCTCCATCAAAATAAGTACCATGTCATCTCTCACCCACTTCCCTGGCTAGCATAGGGCCAGGCATACGTGAGACCCAAAAGCTCAAGGATAATGGTTGATGCCAGGGTTGTGGGTCTGGGATCTTCTGTTCGGTGATCCCATACTTCTCACAGTGATGTAGAAGGAAGACTGTGGATGGTGTGAGGATAATAAAGCCCCTGTTTTAGTTGATAAATGCTTTCTTAACAAGCTGTTGGTTGAGGTTGGGTGTGGCTAAATGCCCAATAGTTAATTTGAAGAAGTATAAATCTTTGGAGCAAGCCAAAAGAGTTGTATACATTGCTATTTTATAAGTTTTGCTTTTTATTGTTCTAGAAGGACATTTTGAAAGTTAACAGACATCCTCTAAGTGATTCAAAATTTTTAAAGGCAAATCTGTTTAACGAAAACACCCATCTGATTAATATTCTGCTTTGTAACTTACATAATCCATATTCAATTGTTTAATGAGCTTTTGATTGTCACGATGTTCCCTGCATGTACTTGAAGGTGACTTGAAAACAAAAGTAGTGGAAATTTATAGTGAATATCTAAATACTATAGAAAAGTCATTCAATAAATAATTGATATTTGCTATATATTATATATAGTGTATTTGCCAGATATAATATATACTTCTATATGTTAATTATTGAAAGAATATATAGCTTGAAGAAGGATTCAAGGAAAAGTGCGTAACATAGGCTTTACAGAGTACACATTTATATAACTCCCAGAACCAGACCGAGAAGAAACAGTACATTGATTTTGTGTTTACAGTTATAAACTAATATCATACAGATTTTCCCCCCAAATCTCTAACACATTAACATATCCTTAAATAATATGACTTAGTTTTTAGATGACTTGCTAGCAGAGCCAACTGTCATGACAAGGAAAATCAAGAATCCTCCAATGGACCATTCATGACCTCACTATACATACCATTATTTAAGCATTTAACACATTATATTATGATTATATTTTTTCATGTTTTTCTCCCTTACTAGGCTTTTGGGTCTTATTCATTCTACTTTTGTAGACCAACTCAGTACATAGGGGCTGTAAATTGCAACAAATATTTAATCGGTAGATTAATTTATTGGATATTAATGGCTTACTTTGTAAAACTTACCTTATTCTGCTGCTTATATACTATACAGAAAAAATAGCACAATAGAATATTTTATCATTTTTAACAATGCCTACACCAAAATTACGAAATTTATTTTTGTCTGCCTTTCACCAGCATTCAAATGGGGAAACCTTGGTTTCACCAAATATCTACTAGGGATTTATTTTACAATGACTCAGTCTGGAAAAAAAGATGTAGCCAAAATTCATGTGTTGTACAAAAGCTATTCTGAGATGGCAGACATGTTGATATGAGAAGTGGGGACTTTTCCACTCCCCAAGCCTATAAGAGGAGAAGTGTGTTATCTGACTGATGAATTTTGGAGAATGAATTTAGCATGCTTAGCTCAGCCCCTTCCCTTCTCTTCTTTTGGATCTTCCTGCTATAGATGATACATTAGGATCTGCTTTTATTATTCTGGTAAGGGACTCTTTGGCAGTACTAAGTACTGGTTTCTGGGAACATAACTTGGCTTTGCATAAATACTTTAGAGTTAGGATTGGCCTGCTTGGTGTGTGTTCTATGACAAACTGAAATTCTCTGGATTCTTTAATGTGAGAGGCATAAAAAAGATTTGCTGTTGTTGAAACAATGCAACTCAAGAGGTCCTGAAAGAAGAATACTTTTTTCCAATGAAAGATATTCCGGGATCCAGTTGAATGCTGACATAATGGAAATATAACTAGAAGTGATTATTTTCCTTAGGTACAGAAAGGCCTTATAATTAATTAATATATTGTTTTAGCTCATTTCAAAGCATTCTGGGGAGAAATCTAAACTCACCAGTGAGGCCAAGAAATACAAAATAGGACACTTGGTTTTGTAAGAGCATTCTCATGAAGATGGAATTGTGGTGTTGTTCCACCCCTACTTGGCCATAGACCTAATGTTTAAGATCAACAGGTTAAAAGAATAGAAAGCAGGACAATATTGGGGAGGGTAGTTATTGTACACTCTTCATGTTTTCCTGTCATCTAAACCCAGATTCCTTGCTGTGCAAGAGGCCTAAATTATTTGATTGATGCCTTTGGAAGAGGTAGTCGAACATACTCTACTAAAGCTCACTCCTTTTCTCTTTCCTCTTTCAGATCGGTCTACTTGTAGAGAGAGTAAAATTGGGTTTGTGATAATTCATGTAGGGAGGTGCTTTTCCCTACATGGAGACTGGTATTTGTTCAGTTTTGCCAGTAAAGGATGATTAAGTCTGTTTAATGTAAGGGCAGTGAGTGTTAACAAGCTCTTTTACTGACAGATCTAAAGTTACATTGCAGAGCTGTTTTTTTACCATAAATGCAGCTAATATTTTCGTCTCCATTTTTCTGTCTTATGTGTTGCACAATAGGTTCCAATCTCAGGGAGTGAAGAAGGGGATGCTTACCAGCCCCTTAAAGCCCCAGCCATAGGCTGTGAGATGAGAAAAATAACGTAAGACAGGTAGCAATCAATTTTAATCCACACTATAATGTCTATCTGAAGTATGAATGTAAGCAAATTAGGGGTGCCTGATCAAAAATTCTGGCCCCTTTACAATAGTTGTAAAAAAAATTCCACTGTAATTAATCCCTACACTAAGCTTGCATTGAGACAACTTATCTTTGGCTGAAGTTAAGTTTATATAGAAATTTCCTTCTGATATGGATCTCAGTTATTGTGGGAAGTTGTGGTATATTGTATTATTATTCCCAAGTGTTTGCTGCCATTCTCTATCCCATTCACTATTGCAGGGTCCCTTCCTGTGGGGCGCATGTATACTACCTCCCTCTGATGTCAAGCTTTGCCCCCTGACTTGCTTTGGCCAATAGAATGCCAGCAGAAGTGAAGTAGGCCACATCTGAGGAGAAGTATAGAGAGCCATCCGATAATTTCACCACTGTTTCTTACCTGTGCCATGAGAATGCATGTCCCAGACGTAGGCAGGCTTCTGCTTCAGCCTGGATCCCAGCCAAGGAAGGTAAGAAAAAAAGCTTTGTCTTCAGAAGCCACTGAGGTCATAGCCTAGCACTGGTGACCAATACAGATTCAACAGTAGCTATTTACACATATATTTCCTCTCTCATCATTCATGTGTTTGTCCTGTATCATAATTTGTAAAAAAAAATGTCATCCCTAGTCCTTCCCTCCTCCCTATTTTATTCATCCTTCAAATTTCTGATTTTCTGCTCATTTGTGTCCTTCTCAACCAAATTCTTTAAAAAAAAACTCTGCCAGAAATCTGGTCTTATCCAAAGTTAAAAAAAAAATTCCATTTTCCTAAATTGACTCATCTGGGTGGGGTTTATACACAATTTATTATTTTTTTTGAAAATGTCTATGAGAAACTTTTGACATTGAGCATTTTGAAAAATCTTGCTTATAAACCTTCTCTGGTCTCTTAGCATTGTCATACCATGAAGAAAAGGAGGACTCGCATAAGATTTATATAGCTGACAGGATTTCTATGTACTGTGTGCACTACATTTATATTTTCAGCTTAAATCATTGAGTGATTATTTTCTGAAAGAATTTCGTTTTTCTTGGGGGAGGTTGAAAATCACGTCTACTCGATGATTTATTAAGCGAATAAGTAAGTGAAAATGAACAGACTGGTACTGATTTTTACCATAGGCAGCAAATTATGAATAATGATTCTTCCATGCTTGAACTCCTTTGCAGTGATTCTTGCAAATAATTCTAGTTTTCTCGGGTTGTTTTGGCCAAATAGATTTGCATAGGCAGGAGAGGCTGAAAGACAGAGGTGAGGCTTGAAGCATTATGTCAGGGGGCACGTGAGAATTTTATTAGAAATGTGGGCTTGCGTGCCATTAGGTGCCCTGCGTTCATCACTGTCATATACTCGAAGCTCTATGAGTGAGGGAAAGACTAGGAAACATTTAGGATCGTGTAGCAAACAAAATATGTATGGGTTGAAGAACTTTTTAAGTGCATCTTAAAACATTAAAGCTCTTATAATTAAACTGAAGAGGTTTAAGGAATCTGTGGAATCTGTCACTCTCTACCTTTGTAAGTACTGTTGACTGGCATTCCTTGAGAGCAAAACAGTATGCTCCTTTTTCCCAAGGTAGCATTTTTAATATATTAGACTTAACCACATGCCATTTCCTTTTTATTAGATCAAAAGCAGTTGAAATTTGGCAATTTCATATTGTTCAAGCAATTAACTTAAAATGTTTTCTAAGTACACTTCATGACCAAATGTCCACTTCTGAATGTGCACGTCTGAGTTGACATGCAGAATACGCATTTATAGATTTATAATTGTAATATAACTATCAAGTTCTATTATATCATAAATATTTTATATCATAAATACTTTTGTTCCTAAATACTAGAACCCCTAAATTATGTTTTCTTTGTTGATATGCCATAATTTATTAAAATATCTTGATATTGAACATATGCTTTGCTTTCTTAATTTTGGTTTGCTCGTTTTTGGTGTTGTTGCTGGTGGTGGACTGAAATTTGTTTGCTTTTACTTTAATGGGTCAGAGTAAAATGCCCCTCCCTAACATATACCAAGTGTACATATTATGTATGTTGCATAATTTCCTTTTACAAACATCTCAATAGTTTCTTCTTTTTCTTTTTTTTTTGGTGAGGAAGACCAGCCCTGAGATAACATGCATTGCCAATCCTCCTCTTTTTGCTGAGGAAGACTGGCCCTGGGTTAACAACATCCGTGCCCATCTTCCTCTGCTTTATATGGGACGCTGCCATGGCATGGCTGACAAGCAGTGCGTAGGCCTGCCCCCCGAGATCGAACCCGCGAACCCCGAGCTGCCAAAGCGCAGACTAAACTGCTGCGCCACCGGGCGGCCCCATCTCTACGGTTTCCTTATGTGATTTTGCTTTCCCAAAGTACTAATTTAAAAAGGTATTGCAATTAGTTTATCAATTATCTTTAATTGTGCTTGCATTACATAATTATATTATCTTTATCTTCCTATGCCAATGCATGTACAACATTATTTCATTTGCTATGATTTGAATTTCCTGCATTACTAGTGAGATCTAATGTTTTTGGGTAAATTATCTGTTAATTTTTGGGGGTCATTTATTCTATTGCAGTCTTTTATTTTTTCCATGTCTTAGTAATTTGGTCATCGATACATACAGAGATGTTTGATAAATGTGAGAAGGAGGTGGGGGCAAGGGAAGTCAATGTGCAAGGAGAAGCGAAGGTGACCCAGAGAGAACATGACTGGAAGGAGGAGGAAACCCGTCAGTTGTGCAATGTAATATGAGGCCTCAAAGATGCAGAGTCCAGATATAGTGTGGGACGTGCATGGTCTCTTCTTGTCTCTGCAACCCTCATCCTCTGGCACCACCACTCCATGAATTTGCATCTTTGAAAGAAGAAGGCTATGATAGAAAGGCAAAAGACAGCTTCATTCTGCCATGTGACCCTCCTCCAAAAGATCCCCAAATGAGATGAGACGTACCGTTACCTAGCAGGAAAAGGTTGTTATTAGATATCCGAGATTGGCAAAATGCTCAAGATGGCAACATCAAAGTGGATGCCCCACCCTGAGGTGCTACAGGGGGTAATGGCACGTGGGGGTCCCTATGTGGGTACCTCCAGCTAGATATGGCGGTCATCAAATTGAAGAGGCAATAGGCAGCAATGTGCTCAGGCGAGCATATGGCAAGAAAGTGTGTGGTCTGGAGGTGTTCAGCTGTAGTGCAAGAAGGGACCTGATGTGAGCTGGACAAAAGTAAAAGTAATGGAGAAGAAAGAGGCAGCAGCCCCCATGGAGGCAGGACACAGCCTCCAGCAAGGTTTCTGGTTTTATCTGAATCCTTCAAAATCCCATTTAGGGAGACCTAAGGAGACACAAAAAGAGAAAAACTGAGGTTCTGGTCTTTCCCAAATAGTCTTGATATTTTGTGCTGTCCATATTTTTTATTTGTAGGTAGTCAGATTGCAAAGAACAATTATTTTCTGGCCTTTAGGCCTGTATAGACATCTCAAAATAGTCTTCTTTTATATTTTACCTTCTTATCCAAGAGATTTCAAAGTTCTTTTATTCAAATTTTAGAAACAGCTCAAAATCTGTTTTCTTTTCTTTTTCTCTTAATAATTTAAACTTTTTATGATGAAATATATCACACATATAGAAATTTTATAAAATGCATATGTAAAGTTTCAAGAATAATTAGATCATTACCCAAGTAGTCAAAACTCAGTTTAATAAAAAGATTACCACCAGACTTAGAGATGGTCAGAGTGGCCCCCACTGACTGAATACCGCTCTCTTCCCAGGGGGAACTGCTATTCTGGATTCTGTGTTCATCAGCCTGACGCTTTTATTAATGATAGTCTATCATCTATTCATGCACACTTCAACAACATATGGTATGGCTGCTTCTTTGATTGGCCTCTTTGCAGCAATATTATGCTTCAATTATTCATCCATGTGGTTACAAGTTACTGTATAGTTGTAGGGTAGTTCACATTTTTACTGCTGTAAGAATATACTAGAGTTTAATTTTACATTGTATGATTGATAGACATTTGGGTTTTTCCATTTTTTGCCTTTATGAAAAATACTGATGTGAATATTTTTGTACACGTCTCACACTGCACATGGCCAAGAGTTTCTCTGGTGTGTATACTTAGAAGTGGAATGGTTGGGTGTGCGGGTGATCAGCTTCACTTGACAACGTTAGATCATCTTCCAGAGCAAGTCGTGCCAATGTACGACAGTATGGCAATAAGTGGAAGAGTTGGTTTTGCTTCCAGAACTTCTCCAACATCTGGTACTGTTTGACTTTTTACTGTTTGTGAGTCAGATGGGAGTGGAATGGTACCTATAATTTTTATTTTTTTACTACATACCAAGGTTTTAATTTAAATAGTTCTCATTGTCAGTGAGGTATAGATTATTTTCATTTGTTTATGAATCATTCTTATTTTCTCTCCATGTCTTTTATCCACATTTCTGTGGGGAGGTTTGGCTTTTTCTGCATTGCTTTGAGGGAATCTATTTAATATGAGTTTAATAATTTATTATATGATGCGCACATATCTTTTCCAGTGTAAATCTTGCCATTTACTCACTGTGTGATAACAGTACTTCATAAATTTGTGACATTTTCTTTTAAGATTCACAGTTTTTGTCTGTTGCTTAAGAAATTCTTTCCTATTATGAGGTCATGAAAATATTTGTTTCTGTTGTTTCCTAAAAGTTTTATAATGTTGCTTTGTACATTTAAGTTTTTAATCCATTCAAACTTATTATTATTATTATTTTATTTGCTGAGGAAGATTCGCCCTGAGCTAACATCTGTGCCCATCTTCCTCTGATTTGTATGTGGATTGCTGTCACAGCGTGGACACTGATGAGTGCTGTAGTTCCGCGCTCTGGAACTGAACCTAGGCCACTGAAGTGGAGCATGCCCAACTTAACCACTAGGCCACAGGGCTGGCCCCCCAAACTTATTTTTTAAAGGGTGTGAGGGCGGGATAGAAATTCGTTATTTTACATGGATAACCAATTATTTAAGCACAATTAGGTAGTCTGTCCTCTCTCCACTGATCTGGAGGGCTAGCTCAGCTGTAAATCACGTTTGCATTTGCACATGAATTCTAATTACTACAGTTTATAATAAGTCTTGCTATTTGTTTGGGTAAGTCTCCCCATCTTGTTCTCTTTTAGGAGTGCCTTGTTCTTTTTCATCTCTTGTGTTTTTATATAAATTCTAGAATCACTTTGTCATTTCCTTGAACAACTCTGTAGAGATTTGGTTTAGAATTTCATTGAAGTTAAAAGTAAATATGGGGAAAATTTATATCCTCATGATATTCAGTCATCTTGTCCTATAATGAACTATATCTCTCATTATATTTAGGTTTAATATCTTCAAAAGAGTTTGTAATTTTTTTCCTTAAAGAACTGATATATCTTCTGTTAATATTATTTCTAAGTATGTTGTATTTTTCTTGCTATTGTAAATAACATTCTTCCCCCTTTTAGCCCTTAAAGTCCTCCTCCTGCAGTTTTACCCTCATTATCCTCTTCCAAAAGTAACCACGATCTTTACTTCTAATGACATACGTTATTTTGACTGTTTTTAAACTTTATAATTGTACTGATACTGTATACTTTCTTTTGTGTCTGGCTTCTTTTGTTTAATAGTTTATCAGTGATGGTGATTGCTTACTACTAAGAGATGTATAAAGTTTGTATATTATTCCATTTTCATAATATGTTCATTTTTTTGAGGGACATTTGACTTTACAGTTTTTGTCTATTATGAAAAATGCTACTATAAATATACCTATATATAATTTCTGAAGCAAATATGTATGTATTCCTGTTGGGTCTATACATATAAGTGAAAGGGTGTATCATAGGCTGTGTGTATGCTCAGCTTTTGTGGATATTGTCGGTTTTTCAAAGTGGTTAAGAATTTATCCTGCCTTAGTAAGGTATGAGTTTCATTTGTTCCTCATTCTTTCTATCTCTTAGTATAATAGGGTTTTTCCTTTTATTTTTATTTTTCCTGGTGGATGTATAGTTGTATCTCATTATGGTTTTAATTTTCATTTCTCTGATGTCTAGTGAGGGTGAACACATTTTCATATGCCTAATGGTCATTTGCTTTATTCTCTCATGGAATGCCTAGTTATGTCTTTGACCTTTTTTTAAAACAAAAATGGGTTGCCAGTCATTTTCTTATTGACATGTATGAAACTTTTTCCTACAAGTTTGATATAGGTTCTTTATCATATGCAAAATATTGTCTCCAATTTGTTGGTTTGCCTGTCACCTTGTTAATGGTGTCTATTGATGAACAGAAGTTCTCAATTTTAATGTAGTTTCTTCCCCTATTTCCTCTTAACCACTGTCTTCTCCTGGAACTTGTATCAGGCATTTCTTGTACCTTCTTATTCTGTACTTCATGTTTTCTGTTTCTTAGCTTCACCAGGCTACACTGTACATAATTTCATCAAATGTATTTTCCATTTTACTAATTCTCTCTTCGGCTATATAAATCCATTGCTTTTTTAACTTCTCAGTGAATATTACCCCACTATATCTAGCCTCAAAACCTATACATAAAATGTCTTTGTTGTTCCCTTATGCATAGCAGGTTTAGATTTTGTTTATACTTATACTGAATGTGTACATCATGAATTAGCTTTATGTGAGGCTTTCTTGATAGATACTCTATCTTGACTGGCTCTAGGCCTTATCTTCTATCTCAGAAATTTGTTTAACTGGAAATTTGGGAGCTCAATATCTCCAGGGGTTGTCAAAAATCCTCAGGGTAAAAGCTATTTTGGGATACCACTTAACTACCAAAGTTCTGGCTTTTACTTTATTTTTGACTTTGGCCTCTGTAGATATCTTCAATTTGTACTGGGTCAGCAATGTGTTCTTAATGATTACTTTTCTGTTTTAATCAATATTTTAATTTTATTTGTTGATTTCTTTTTTCAATAAGAAAGGCCATTTAGGATATCTGGTCTACCATACAGCTGGAAAGAGAAGTCTAGTTATCTTGATAATAAAAATGTATGCACATCAAAATAAGTTTATTTCATGCTTTAATTTTGAGAATGAATGGAATTTTTTGTTTTATCTTATCCCTTGGTGATGTACAAGAAAGTTACTGAGGATTTGTCTTGTATTGAACTCAATTATCTTATGAAGTATATTATTTTTAATGGATTTCTTTACATTTCTTTTTAGCTATAAAGTTATGTTAATCATAAGTAATGATTTTTTCTAATTTTCATTAACTTCTTCATATAATATAATAATATCTATAGTATTAAATAATTTAACCTCTTACGTTTATCCTGGACTTAAATGTTGGCTTTTATTTAGGTAGGTTTGAATTATTTTTACATAAGGACTCATAATATTTATATTTTGTTTGCTTATTTAATTAGAAGACTTTAATTTTGTGAAGTATTTTGTCATTTTGTATCTATTGAAGTGAAGATTTGGGTTTTCTCCCTATTAACTTCCCCCAATGAGCCCCACTTAAAAGGTTATTTCTAAAGCACACAAATATACACTGATGATCCTTAAAATAAAACAAATGGGCCAACTAAAAGAGCTCTCAAGGCCAAAGTCAGAAAAATTTGAACAATAAGATAAATAAAGTAGCACTCAATTATTACCCAAAATATAAAATAAATAACCATGAGTCCATTTGATATAAATAAATGATTGAATAAACTAGTAAATGGAGGAGAAGAGACAAATATCCCATGCAGAAGAATTTCTTATAAATTATGTAGATACTTTACCCTCAAAGAAAGGGAGCATAACTCCCCACTCTTTAACTTTGGGCTTTGCATAGTGACTTCCTTCCAAAGGGTACAGTGTGGAAAGGGGAAAAAAAGAGTAACTTCGCAGTGGAGAAACCTGACAAACATTACTTCCAGCAATAGAAGACCGAGGTCAACATCAACAATCATAAATTATGTTGATAGTATGTACCCTTGATATGATGTGATGACAATGGCATTTTACCACTGTTATGTTCCTCCCTAAAACCCATGACCCCCGTCTAACCAGGAGAAAAACATCAGACAAATACCCATTGGAGTTCATCCTACAATATATCCAACCAGTACTCCTCAAAACTGTCAAGGCCTTCAAAAACAAGGAAACTGAGAAACTGTCACAATTATGAGGATCCTAAAGAGACATCAAAACTAAATATAATGTGGTATCCTTGATGGAATTCTGGAACAGAAAAAGGACATTAGGTAAAAACTAAGGAAATCTGAATCAACTATGGACTTTAGTTAATAATAATGTGTCAATATTGGTTTATTAATTGTAATAAATGTAACCTACTTATATAAGATGTTAACTGTGGATATGGGACATATGCAAACTACCTGCACTATCTTCTTAATTTTTCTATAAATAAAACTGTTCTAAATACTAAATTCTATTAATAAAAATAAATAAATAAATCAAGTGTAATGTGTAGAGTTGATGTGTTTTCAGGAAAGTTGGCGTTAATTCAATTCTGAATATTTTTTGATTTGGACACATTACCATTCAATGTGTTTTACATCCTGAATACAGTGATGCTCCCAGATTATCAATGATTGCCTACAAGTTACCCTGGAACCATTGCACCAAAATGAGTGAGCATTGTCCAATTTGTAGTACAAGTGAACATCTTTTAAATAAAAGGAGCTAGGTAATTAAAATAATAATTATCCATCATCATTTATTATAGCCTGTGATGGGAGCTAGTTCTGCAACTTAGCAGAAACATGAACTTTTATAAATATTGAATGATAATTAATCAAATTGAAATACTTTGCTCCAAGACATAAACTTTAGTTCTTTAGAAAATTAATTGAATTTAAAGTAGTATTTTTGTAGGTTTGGGTAACTATTCATTAATACCAGGGGACATTTACAATCGCACAACTTTCAGAACATTTAATAGAAATGCAGACTCTTCAGCTGGAAGGGAGATGATCTGCTTCAAGCCTCTCATTGACTCCATTAAGGAGAGAGATCAAATGACCTGGCCAGGATTGTTGCATTGTTTGTTACAGAGTGCTTAGAATTCATTTTAGCTTCCTACTGCAGCTTAGAATTTGAAGCTAAGAGATTTGGATTTGGGTCCTGAATGTGCCCCTCATGGGCTGTGTGAAAATAAGCTGGTTCTTTAAGTTTTATTTTTCTAAGTACTAGTTTTCTTCACTATGAAATGAGAATAAGGCTAATGATATAATAATAATTCTCCAAGTATTTCATAATGCTGATTAAGTTTTCAAGGACGTTATGTACTGGAAGGAAATTTTAAAAATCTAAAGTAAAATACAACTTGTTAATATTGTTTTTACTTTTATTAAATTTTATCTACTATCTCTCACCTCTGATTTTCTCTTTCTAGATGAATAAAGCAGTAACTAAGCCTTGAAGCCCGGTCTTAAAGAATTATTAAAATTTGTTTTACATATATTCAGGTATGGATAGATGGTACACTTTTCATCAATTTCTGTGTGTCTTTCTTCCTTTTGGCTACTGCTTTTTGGGTGCATTGTTGTTAGGCTTTATAGTACTGAGCATAGGAGAGAGCATTCCTCTGCACCCTTAGACTGTCTTGACCCTTTTTCCTTAATACAGTTACTCTTTCTTTCAAGGGCTTCTGTAATAATACTTCCTCCTGGTTTTCCTTCCACTTCTTTGAACAGTCCTTTGCAGTCTTTCCTCCTTCTTGTGCCTTCGACAATAATGTTACTCTGAGTCCTATATCTATCAACCTTGTCTGTTTGACACATACTCTTCCTGGATAACCTCATTTCATTCCCATGGCCCCGAGTTTGTCGTATACATCAATGAACCTCAGATTTGTGTCTCCAGCTTAGACCACTCGTGAGTTTCAGACTAATAAGCTAACTATCTCCTGGCACTTCTCCCAAAATATCCAATAGTCGCATTGAATTCAAAATATCCAAAGATAAACCCATGGTCACATACTCCCTCTAATTAATTTCCATAACCTTTCTCTCAACTTTCAACTCATATCAATCTATTGCATACTTCAGAAGTCTGCAAGTTATCTGAAACATCGTCCTCTCTTAACATTCTCATTTCTAATTGTGAAACACATCCTATTGAGGGTATTTCCTAAATAACTGTTAAATCTGTCCCCCTCTCTGCATGTCTACTTCCTCTGTTTTGGCCAAGGTTTCCATTATCTCTCTCCCATACCTTTACAGTAGACTCTTAGCTCAGGTGACTACGATTCAGGTAACTCTTCCATATAATTCACATTTTCCCCATGTTTCTATATTACGTGCATGCCGTGTGACTTCTCTGTTTAAAACTGTTCAGTGGCTCCCTGTTTATAACACACAAATTAAAGACCATATTTCCTAGAAAGCAATCAAGGATCTTCATGATCTGGCCTCTGAGGATCTTTCCAACTTCATCTTTCTCCAGTTCCCCGTATTCTATGTTTAACTTCCCAACTGATATGTCTTTTAATAAATGGTCACTCTATCTAGGAGATGTTATATGTAGCTATTCTAATGTGTTCAAGATACAACTCAAATGTTACTCTTATAATCTCTTCAGACATAATATAGCACTCCACATGTATAATAGTTTGTCATGGTAGTGAAATTAGTTCTTACACATATACTTCCATCACTAGTCTATCATGTACCATATTATTCTATGAAGTAGAATAGTCATCCACTCATGAGAATTCACTTCACAAAATTAAAAGTGTAAAGTGGTAGAAGATTCCTTTTGGAGTATATTGTATGAATGGCTCTAATGTAATTAATAAATATCTATATCTGTGGAAATTGCTATTTTTATTAATATTTGAGCATGATAAACTGTCATTGCTTGTCAGTCATAAGTGAAAGGGATCAGTCAATATTTGGTAGGAATCCTTGGCCCAAAGCTCCCTTCCAATAAAACGGATTTTTTTAATTTGATAATACATTTAAACATTTTTTTTCTGAAAACATTTATTTAAGTGTAGGTTACAAGTTGTTTCCTGTGTCTTCACTGGAAAACTTCTGGTCACTAGTGTTGCCACAAGAAGGTTGTTGTTAAGGTTGGGGTTGCTAATGAACTCTGTAAACACATTCAGCATCTGGCAGACATTCCAAGGTGAAAGCCAAGCAGATGGCTAATTTAATATAATCTAAGTGACTTTGGATCAGATAAAGCAGTTGAATTAACAGCACTTTAACTCCACATACATCAGTTCCCAGCCATTCCTACCATTTCATTCCAATAGGAACTTCTTCAGGATGAAAATCAATGCTAATTGAAAGCTCATATGGTGATGTTTATGTCCGTAAAATGTGTGGTTAAATAGCATATTAAAAACATGTGGGCATGAATATTAGGATTGGGAAATGGGTTTGGTATAGAATAAATCACAATGCCCTTAGAGTTGTTTTATGGATTTTAAATCACAAATCATATTTTATCCATTGTGCTTACTATATTAATCTCAATTTCATTCAGACTCTTTCCAGTAGATCCACTGGGATTTATGGTTGATGCATAGTGACTTTCAACTTGCTATCATGTGGAGTAGGGCTGTATGTGTGTGCGTGTGTGTGTGTATAGAGAGAGACTGATTTTATTTTGTTATTCCAGAGTTTTTATGTTTTTAATGTGCTGCACTTGGCAAAATATATTTTAACCTTATTTTATAAAGAGAGATTCATGTGCAACAAAGAGCTGTACATAATTAATCTCAAGTCACTTAGCCAGTAGGTAGCAGAGTGGTCCCTAAATTGGTGATTTTTAGATGTAGTGGAAGAGTATGGATATTGTAGTTACAAAGACCAAGGTTCAAATCTGGTTCTACAGCTAACCAGCTGGGTAACGTCATAAAATGAGTTTAATTTTTCTCAGTCTCAGATTTAGCAATAGTCAAATGAAGCTGGTAAAGACCAACACCATGGCTATTGAAGGGACTACATGATATGCTTATAATTCATGAAACACAGTATGGCAGGTACTCAATGAATATAAATCATTCTTATCAATATTGCCTCACCATCACCACCTTTAGCATGACAGCCCTTATTCTTTAATTAGTGTATTCAATAAGCCTTCCTTTACTCTTTGCAGGTAGCTATGCTAAACACTAGTAATAGAAAGGTCCTACAAAGGAGGGGGGTAATGGAGTGAAGTGAACAAGCACATGGACTTAGAAGCCAACCTGCTGGGTACAAATTCCAGCATCACCACTTACTCGTTCTGTGCCCTTGAACAAGGCACTTAAACTCCCTCTGCTTTAGGCCTTCCGTATTAACATGGAAATAGTACTGGTGCTTACCTCATAGGGTTGTTGCTTTTAGAGCTTAATATAGGTCTAGAGCTTTGAGCAGTGTTCGGGGTACAGTCAGAATTATAGATGTGTTGGGGAATCTAGAGTATAAGCTGCATGACGGAGGTTTTTACTATTTTATTTACTACTTTAGAAAGTAATAAATACTAATTTAATAAATGAAAGATAAAATCCTTTTCTTCAAGGAACACACAGTCTACTAAAAAACTCTATAGTCACACAGAGAGCAGTCCCAGTATCTTTTTTGGGTTTGCTGAATAGAGTTATGCTGCTACATGGCCTCTGCCCTCTTAGAGGGATTTGTGAGAAACCAACAAACATTAATGAAATATGTGTGATGACTTCATAATTAATTATTGTGCTGGAGGCATAGACTTTTGTTTGTGGATCACTCAGTGAGAAAAGAGACAGGTCTGCCTTTCAGAGTCTAATACAACCTAATTGACGCTACGATCCCTCATGGCCACAGGTGATGTGATTTTACTCTCACAGTTCAAGTGAGTACAGGTGATTGAAAAACACACCTCTCTCTACACTGCACAGCTCCTTCCAGTTAACCTGTCTTCTCCCATCACTGACGTCTCACATCAAAATAAGCAAAAGGACATATTTTAAGGGATATAGGAGAAGGCCTACAAATATGACCTCAATTCTCAATTCCTTGGCATCTTGTGATATGTGGTACTCAACTTCTTAGCATTAGAAATTTTCCAAGATGAGGAGCTGTTAAGAATTAAACTACTCTTGATATTACTTTGACCACACACACACACACACACACACACACACACACGAACAATATTATGTAAGTATACTTTAAGCATAGGGAAAGATGATCCCAGTAGAACTTGGCTGTCCCATATACCCCACTGGTGTGTAAGTTATGAGAAAGACCACTTTCTAGTTTTCACCTGGATATACCAGATCAATAGCATCTACTTACAAATGGCAGAATCTTGTATTTCTTTTCCCCGTGTTTCCCTTAGATTCTCCAAGGCAATATGGGGAGCCTTGTATGTTCATACATTCCTGGCCAAGGTCTTTGTTTTGGCAGTCCCTGCTCTTGCTGCTGTCTTCTCCCATCTGTAATTCCCCCTGTCTGCAGAGGTCTACTGTACTCTCCACTTCTGTCAGGTCACCCAGGTGATTGTCCCATTCCTGAATTCTAAGGCCCCATGATTTATCTGCTTTATTTTCTGTCTTTCTGTCTAATGGAAATACCCTCCATAAACCCCTCTTTCTGAAGTATGGATCTCAAGTAGAGTCATTGGGCCTCTAGATGATGCAGTATTTTGTTCTTTATCAAACCAGCCTCTCTTTCCCAAACTTTGGTACTCATTCTCTCAGGCCTTGTTGCCATGTTTAAATCTGGGTTCTGCCAGTTGCTTTATTCTTTATCTATATCTTTCCAAACTCTAGTTGAAAACAAGTTTCAAATTTTTTCCTCCACAGTAACTCCAGGACCATGAAAATCAGAGAATCACATGGGACACCTGTGTAAGTGTCACAGGCTATTTTACCATGGTTACCGACTGGGAGACACATATGACTCCAAGGGGCCACATGCTAGCTAAGTCCATGTGACAGTGTTGCAAAGACAAATAAAAGATAACACTGCACATCACTGCATGCTAAACTGACCAATAGAAAAACACAGTTAAAAAAAAAGAAACAGTTGGGAAGAGGAATGCAAGGCAAGGGGTTTGAACTATCCATAGCAGGCCCTTGCTTTGAAGTTGAACATCCACTATAGCTCATGTCAATTTTATTTGAGCATTTCCTTTTATAAGCATTCATAAAACAAAAGATGTATTACTATCGTGTATAAACAAACGAGTAAGATAATAGTGTGGGAAAGCAATAGTGTGGGTGAATCATGTGACTGATTCTACAGTTTTAGATCCTATTTAACTCAAGTTAACAACTTCCCATTGCTTGTAGTTTAACATGTCCTAGAAGCTTCAGCATTTTCTGGTCCCTCCCTACCTCTCCAAGCTAATCATCCATAGTGCTCATACCACCTGTCTCAGTTCCAATGCACACTGGCCTTCATTTCGTTTCTCAAATATGCGATGCTCTTTCCCCCCTACAGCCTTCATACATGCCATCCCCTTTTGGATCTTAGGTCAGACATTGTTTTCTTGGGGAAATATTCCAAGACCCACTGGCTACACCACATCTGCTAATCAAGTGCTCTCGTAGCACTGACACATCTCAACTGTTGTATTTGTCACTTTTGCCATTTTACATTTATCTTGAGGTAAGTTAATTAATATCTCTGCCTGCCTGTAGACCATGAAATTAATCAGAGCAGGGACTCCATATGTTTTGCTCACTATTTTTACCTTCAGCCCTGACGCAAGTATCTGGCCACAGTAGGCCTTCAAGGAATATTTGTTGAATGAATTACTGACTTAGACTTTTTTCTCCTCTTTTTCTTCTTTACTTTTTAATATTGTTGAGCTTCAACTCCATGGCCAAGCACTTTCATGTCCTAACACATGTATTTTCTCATGGAATTCTTTTACTGCTTTGAGATTTATTATCTGGTTAGTAAGAGCATGGATAATCTGAGAAGCTATAATATTGGAAATTCCTTAGCTGGAGAATGGAGAGGATCTTGATGAACAAAGAAAAGGATCACAGATTTTGCAAGAAGGTTTAGAAGAGATCTGTGATAATTAGGAATGAAAAATGGCCATATGGTGAACAAAGAAAGGTCAGAGAAAGAGAAGGAATCTACACAACCCAGGGGGCTGTGGCCATTCCTTTGTGTCCTAAGAGTAGTGGATGTGAGTATTTGGGATTGAATAAGCTTGTACTTGGCCCCAAACTTAAAGTACCTGTCACTGCAGCTGGCCATGATGAATTAAGTGGAACATGTTCTAAACAGGCCACCCTGCATATTAAACTTCTCAAATGCACTAACAAAGCACTTTTGGAAGAATTCTAACTAGGTCAGCAAAACATTTGCCATATATCACACGAATAATTCTAATGTAATTCATAAGTATCTAGGCTTATGAAAATTGATGTTTTCTGTAAATATTGGAGTGTGAACAACTTTCACTGCCAGTCAAAGCAGAATTAAATTTGAGGCTGGGACATATCAAGGGAAATAATAGAGATTCAGAGATTATAGGGTGAGGGGGGTCAAGTGCTACATATTATTTGGCATAAACAGAAACTTCCAGATCTATAGCTTTTTTTTCATAGAGTTATAAACAATCTGTTCTTCCTTTGAACTATGCTCCTGAAGGTATCTCAGTGAGATTTTCTGGAGTGAATGATTCTATTGCCTACTTGAGCTTATTTGAAAGGATTCATCCTATTGCATCCTCTCATCTTCTCTTTCAAATCACAGTTCATTGCTTTCCCTGGCCCTCTTGACTGCTTTGATTAACTTTTCCAGAATTATATCACTATGATCTATTCAGGAGCTTCAATAACTTTAATAGTGAATCATCCAAAAATTTTCACTGAAATGTTAACAGTGGTTAACTCAGGGCAATAACATTACATACACACACACGCACACACACACACACACGCGCGCGCGCGCGCACATATATATTTTCCAAAATTTCTACAATTAGTATATATTGATTTTATAATGTGTCACTCAATTATTTATTCAGCCAATATTGATTGAGTGCCTACTGTGTACTCTTCAGTCTTCTACCTTATAGAGATACATAGGAAATAATGACTGAAATAAATTACCAGGATGTCATGTGGGAAGACATCAGTAAGAGCCACGCTGACTCCTGCCATTACATTCCATGCAGTAGCTTCCAGAACGGAAAGAAGAGTCTGTGGCAGAAGCCTCTGGCCTGAAACTTGGGAAGGGAAAGATAAAGCTGAGAGGAGAGGAAGCTTTACTTTTTTGTCAATATAGAGTCCTGAGTTTTTATTTTAGAGTCAAGTTAAAATTACTTCCTGACGGTGAACTAATTTTCTCTTCTACGTTTTTGGAGTTTCCCGTTGGGTGAAGCATATAGTGACCTAATTCTCTGCAAGATTTTGTAATCTGTAGGGATGAAAATTAAAAGAGATGTGTGCTCAGGAAAGAAAAGAAGAAGGAAACAAAAAGACTGAATCACCACAGACCCTTGTTTAAGAGAAACAAAAATATCTGTTAGCTCCTCACTATGTTGATTCTGTGTCCAAATATTTGTTGGGGAGTTGCTGAGATAAAATATAAAAGTACTTGAATTTACTATTCAAAATTTCCCAAGTATCTAACAGGGGAACAATGATGACTTTAAAATACTTGATTTAATTAAATATTTATTCAGTGTCAACTGAGTGCTCATCAATAGACAAAATGCCTACCCTTCCCATAGAAACTATTCAGTTGTTTTTAAATTTTTATGTGTGACAGGTAGCTAAGGCATAACATATAGATGTCAGCCGCCATTCCCATGGCTTGCCCTAGGCACCTGTCACTTCAAGAAGCATTGAGAGGAGACCCGATTCCCAGCCCAGGGCTTCAGAAGGAACATATGGCTTCAGGAAGGCTGTCAGAGATGATTCTCTTGCTGACCCTACCCTTGATGGACAGCTCTGTGCTTTGAGCTGCCTGACTCAAAAGGAGTTTAGCTGTGGTTTGTGCCATAGGACCCTTCCTATGATTTATCTTGGGTTATCCTGGTCCCTGGGAGGACCTACGTCACTCACA
This sequence comes from Tapirus indicus, assembly GCA_031878705.1. Classification (NCBI taxonomy): domain Eukaryota; kingdom Metazoa; phylum Chordata; class Mammalia; order Perissodactyla; family Tapiridae; genus Tapirus; species Tapirus indicus. The sequence goes on along the minus strand of CM062923.1, from coordinate 18,278,376 downwards.
CACACATTCAGTTGTGAAACTTCCTGCAGCTGTTCTCTTGGCTCTACCAGGAAGTGGGGCACTTCTTGGGATCCCTGTGTATGCTTTTTGTCAACCACAGTCAATCACTATGGCTCATATTCAGGCCCTGACCTATCATAGATGGGCAGCAAAGAGAAACTGAGGAATATGTAGGAGGATTCTTATTGTGTCCATTCCTACTTTCTTCTAATTCCATCCTTTTCTTGACACACCCAACATGATGGAATTCACCATCATGGAAGTCAGGGGAGCATACAAGCATGGGTTCCACCTTGAACTCTTCTTTTTCTCTGTGTCTTGTTTCTAGCAGGGCAGCTTCTTCAGCTGTGGTCCAGAACTATATTAAACACGTTCTGCTTGATGTGTTAAAAAAAGAAAGCCACCTGCTAAAGGGAACTTCAGCCCCTCCGATATACTCTCCGTACTCAGAGCGCAATCATTTCAAAATTCAAATGAGATTATGGTGGTCACCATTTTTCTTCTTAAGAATCTTAATTGTTAAGATTTTAAGTGATTTTCCATTGCCCTTGGAATAAAATCTTTACTGAGGCCTGGGCATCCTCTAACGTTCCAGCTTCATCTTGTGCCCTCTGCCTCTTGCTTTCTTGGCTTTGTCTACATGAGTTTTCTCTCAGGTCCTCTAAAACTGCCTCTTAATTTGTAGCTTCTCTGTGCTTTTTGCACATGGTATTTGATCTGCCTGGAGAGAACCCTCTCTCCACGACCCACCTAACCCACCCTCTGACTCATGTTCGTGTCTCAGCTTATGCACCATTCCCTGTGAGAAACTTTTCCTGTCTCCAAGGCCACGTTAAGTGTTCCTGGTCTACCTGCCTATATATCCTGGCACATCACCCACAAAGCACCAATTACACTAACCAACCTTGCCCAATGTCGATCTTTCTTGTTGGTTTATAAATTCAGTGACAATAAGAACTCTTTCTTTATATCTACGCGTTTGACAAGAAATAATTATGGATTGAATGAATCAAAGGCCTATATTTTTCTCTTGCATCTTTATCTTCCTGAGAAAGAAAGCAAACACAAACATCTTTAGTGTATGTCCTATCTGACAGGAAGAAATTTTGATTTTGGACCTAAAACTTGTATCTGCTTTACAGACTGAACTGTGTGACTTTTGATGCCATCTTTGTGGTATTTGTTTTATCCGAAATGGGTTCATCTCCAGTTATATTATGAAAGTCAGAAGGGAGGTATGGTTCAGGAAATGAAATTCTGTTTCATGCATTCTTCTCCAGAAAACCACTGCTCTTTACAGAACATGGAATCTTTAGCTTTCTAGAGTACAACTTTTGAGAGGAAGAACAAGACAAAAGTGAGTGCAGAGATAGTCAGCTCAAGGAGCACAGATGCCCCTCAGCCTGAGGTAGCCCACCATTCCCTCTGCTCCGAGCAGTATCCAGAGTGAAGGGAGGGCCTCTGGGGCGCATCGGCTTTCTTCCTTAGTTCAAACGGGCCCTTTATTCTTTGACAAAGACCACTAGCCATTAATACTGAAGACTAAAACAATAACTAAAATTCACAGATGCCTGCAAGGGCCCCAAGATCCTGCCCTTTTAGGGAACAAGGGCCACAAGAAACCACTTCATCAGCAATTTACAGTTAAGCATCTTGTAACTTTCCTAAATTTTCTCCATCTGAGCAATCAGGAGTGTAATTGAACACAATGAGGTGTTGAAAGCTTTTTCAAAGTAATATGGAACAAGATTAACAATTCAATTATCCCTTACAAAACTAGAATATCACTTCTTTTGCCTCATAGTGCTCAAAACCTTGTCTTATAGAAAATTCCTTTGACTTTTTTGAGCTCTTTTTTAGTTTACTACCCCATCATTATTGTCTGTCATTCCACCCATTTTTCAGATGGGAAGACTAAGGTAGAGAACAATTTATCCTTCGCATTGTAGCACCAAAATAATTTATTGTGATGTGAAGAATAATAGTCCAATGATCACATATTTACATTGTTTTTATATAAGACACAGAATACTATGATAAATATTTTCACTTTACATATCAAAGCGACATCAGACAGTGCTGCAGGAGACATAAAATCATATAAAGCAGATACAGTAATTTAAACACATAGCAGACTGGGGTTATTTATTATAGGGAAAAATATGTCCTTTATGACTCACTAGTTTCTGGGTCATTGCTGAGTGACAGTTCAGGACGGTATTGTGTATTTATCATAATGACCCAGAGTCATCTCATCAATTTAAGTTATTTTTATATCCTCAGGTTCAGGAGTCAGAGAATTGTGTCATGCATTTTTTAAAGATTCCCAGCTTAGAATTGAGGTGTAAAACTTGATTACGGATACTTTGTGCAGTCAATAAAAACACAATTTCAGTGGTAAAATTCAGGCTTGTTTGACTCCGAAGCCCTGACAGGAGGAGCTGCTCCCCTGGGGGTGCAGGGCATCCTGCAAAGACTCGTCAGATTCTACTGTAATTGGTTGTACATCTGTCTTCTCAGTTAGGCTCTTAGCTCCAAAGATGAAGAGTTGAATTTTCTTCTGTATAACACATAGCATCTGGCACATAGTAGGCGATCCATAAGTGTTTCCTAGAGGAAGGATACCCACTTGAAATAATCCACGTCAGTCTGCACCGGCTGACTGGTAAAGGCTAAGAAACCCCGAATTTTCCACTTCTTCAAATCTAGTCAGGGATAAAAACTTCACTCTTTTTGTAACAAAGATGGGCATGGTCACAGTTAAGCCATTATATAGGTGAAGAGTTGATAATTCTTCAGAAATTCAGATTGCTAAGAAAACTTACCCAAAACATGGAAAGATCACTGAAAGTCTTTTCAGTGTCCTGGTAGATGTTGTCCAACAGCCCTGCCAAGGGATGACCAATTATCCTGCCTTGCATATTTCCTGTTTGACTTGCTATTTCCTATTTTTTAGGATAATTTGCAACTTTGCAAGGATACATGCTAGACTACACAAAGTGGATGGCAATGTAGATGATTCCAATCCTATAGCAGTGGGAATTAATTTTGTGTGCAAACTGTAAATAGTTTTTGTCCAAAGGTTTCAGTTTTAATTGTCCTTTATGAACATTAACTAACATAACATAAACATTTTTTTCTTGTAGCCATTATAAATGTTTGCATATCTCCAATACTTTTTGAAATGGATTTAGCCTCCTGGTGGTTTCATCATTATTAAGCTAAACAATCTTTGACATGTATTCACTTTGTATTCACATATAATTTATTGTTTTAGCTTTTTGAAAATTATACTTTGACAAAGTAAAACTCAAATATGTTTAGTTTGTATAATCATGTTTAAAAAATCATGAAAAACACAGAAATAACAATCTAGATCCCCTCACAATATACTTTTCTATTACATTTGATTAAAAAAAAATTGACTTGGGGCCGCCCGGTGGCGCAGCAGTTAAGTTCGCGCTTGGCAGCCCGGGGTTCGCGAGTTCGGATCCCGGGCGCCCGCTGACGCACTGCCTGTCAGCCATGCTGTGGCGGCGTCCCGTATAAAGTGGAGGAAGATGGGCACGATGTTAGCTCAGGGCCAGTCTTCCTCAGCAAAAAGGGGAGGATTGGCAACAGATGTTAGCTCAGGGCTGGTCTTCCCCACAAAAAAAAAAAAAAAAAAAAAAAAATTGACTTGGTGGTGTAGTGGTTAAGTTTGCCCACCCTGCTTCGGCAGCCTGAGGTTTGCAGGTGTGGATCCCGGGCATGGACATATGCACCGCTCATCAAGCCATGCTGTGATGGCATCCCATATACAAAACAGAGGAAGGTGGGCACAGATGTTAGATCAGGGCTAATCTTTCTCCCCCAGAAGAGGAGGATTGGCAACAGATATTACCTCAGGGCCAATCTTCCTCACCAAAAAAAAAAAAAAAATCATTGATGTAAGAAACCAAAAGAGCGTGTAGAGAAATTAATCGAAAGCGTACAGGTTGAATATTGCATGCAATTTTTTTTTTAGGAAAAACAAGGTGAAGCAAGTGAGGGAAATAGATTTTGACAATGAGGATGCCAGTGGGAAAGTGATGCATTTGTCGATATGGAGTACAGGAAACAAAACTACCAGCAGGCCAGGAAATCTGCCAGTAAGGGAGGAATGGACACACTTGAGGTACTGGGTGGGAAGCTGACATTATTGAGACATTCTACTTCCAGTATCACTGGAGAATAAAAAAATAACGGTAGTAACAGCATGATTCTATAAACATTTTTCCACAAAATATTTGGTGCAAACTCCACCTTAAAATAGGTTATTTGGGGGAAACTTCAGGGACTGTTTCAAAAATAGCAATGCCGGTTAAAGGATGGCGTTTTTTTTAATTCAGTGCAGAAAGAACATACTGGGGTTTCTGCTGTATACCAAACTTTTACAAAGCACATAGCAGGTATAAAAAAAGTAATTAAGACATTGTCCTTTTCCTCAGCAATGTGAAATTCATTGGGAATACAAGGCATAGCGACATAAATAGAGAGAGAGGAGGAACTAGGTAGCGATATCAGTGGTTTTGGAGAAAGCTTACCGTGGAAACAGTTGTTTCTTGAATAACAAAGATAATTATGGCCATTTCTAAAACCTTGATATAGTCTTCAATCTTCAGCTTACAGAGTTTCTTATAAACAGAGAAGATAACTGTGGATGAGTAGATTGATATTATTTTGGTAGGAAACAGGACCCTTTCACGTGAATCGAGGTCTTGGTGTGGACTACTGTATCAAGCCCTCGGTCACACGTACACACCACTTCCATCTACCTGTGGGCGGCTCTTGCTGTCTGGACGCCTCAGGTAGGAAGGTGAGGGAACAGTCCATTTGCAGCTGCTCTCTTGTTTTCTCCTGCAGCCCTCTGGGGGAATAAGGAGGTAGGTCATGCAAGACTGGCCTTTGCTGCTGCTTTATATATCTGAGTTTGCTACATTTTCCTTTATTGTATAAATACTCTTAGAACAAAATTTGGATGGGGGTGGGTCTAAAAAAAAAAAGTAGAATATTCTCCAATCTCATTATTGGGAACATTTAAAATGTTCTTTAATTTTTTTTTTTTCCTGTATATCCTTTCAGCGTTTGTCCATATGCAAGTATGCTTTTAGAAAATTTTATCTGTAGGATAGGTATAATTTTCTATTCTTGTTGTTCATTTAATGTTCTTTCACAAATATTCTCCTTGTAATTATATGTTCATAATTATTTTATATTGCTGCATAAAATTTAGACTTGGTATACCTTACTAGTTTTAGGCACTTATTTAAATGTAAGCTTGCCATTTTAAATAATTCTGCCTTAAATATATTTGTGAATGTCTCTACATTTTCATCATATGAATGACTATAAACCCTAAATCCTAAAATAAATATTTTTAATATTTTAACTCCTCTAAAATCAGCATATGTTTTAAAATCTATGTGTATATTTAACATGGTTGTCAAATATTATTAACAAGCTATATTACATGGATGGCATGTCCTAGAATCATTTTATTTTGGAATCTAGAAAATTAAGTATTTCCTTAGTGTAATTTACTAAAAAATTGGTGATAATAATCATATAGAGGATATACATGTAATAAAAAATTAATTACACTATCAGCCTCTAAAAATGGAATCAAAAGAAAAACAAACAAAAGAAAAACTTTTCAAATGTTCCATCGTGTATACACACACATACATTTAACAAAAATAAAATATCAGTGAATTACAAAATGTATAAATATTAGATTTATACAAGTTGTAAGTGCCATTGCCACTTACAACAGCAATACAAAAATAGATATTAACAATCAAAATAGAAATAAAAGTGGGGAAAACTACCAAAAATGAATTTTAAGAATATATTTTAAAATATTTTACATTTAGCTAGACAAATCAAGAACAAAAATCAGGAAATTACAATAATATTCAGAAATACTTAGTGATAAAAGACAAATGCTAACAGATACAGAAAATTGTATACATATTTACACATTACACAAATTATTTTGAAAATCTAGATCAAATACAGATTTCTAGAAAAATATATGTTTATAAAGAATATAGAGAAAACACATAGAAAATAAAGAACACATAGAAAAGCTAAACAGACTGATAACCATATGAAATTTTAAAAAGGTTATGAAAGAGCCATTTCTACACACAAATTAAAGGGCACAGACATTTTTCCAGGTAACTTATGTTAAATATTCGAATGACAAATAACTTTTATACTCTCTAAAAAATTTATTGTATTGAGAAGAAATATTTATATATTTATATTTAGTGTCATTTTAAAAGTGTCAATTAAAAAAATGAAACTGGAATAACTCTGAAAGCAGATAAGCATATACTAAAGAACTATAGGCCAATTCATTTAGCAATGCCAATGCAAATTCCAAATAAATATTAGTAATTAAACCTATAAGTAAATTTAAAATACATTGTTTCTTGATCCACGAAATATTATTTGAGCATCTACTATGTGTGAGTTACTCTTCTAACTCCTAGAAACTATAGATATGAACTAGACAGATAAAAGACAAGGTCTTTGGAGAACTAACACTCACTAGGGAGAAACAAACAGTAGCCAAATAAATAAATTTACCAGTCATTTAGAGATTTTGACATATGTTCTGGAGTAGCTATAAACAAAGGCATCACAAGGAGTATTTGGGGGTGTCACTTCAGATAAAGTGGCAATGGATGCCTCTGTAAGGAGGTGACATTTGCCCTCAAGAGAGTTTCATTCTGGAATAAAATTTGGTGATACAATTCAACAATCATTCTTTATAAAAGTCTTAGCAAAATAGAACTGAATGGATACTTTCTCAATTCTCTCTCTCTCCCTCTTCCTCACTCTTCTCTGTCTCTCTTCTTTAACCATCCCTATAAAAACAACTGCCCCTGCCCCACTTAATGAGAAACCAATTCATCAATTAATCAGTAATCTCATTAAGCCAAGAAGAAGACGAGGGACTCATTATTACCAATATTATTTACATTTATTCTGGTAGTACTAAAAATTGTGATTAGAGAAAACAAAAATGTAAGATGTACAAATCCTGCTAAAAAGGCAAAATTGTGGTATTTGTATATTTCATATTATATGATTATATGCAAAAAAAAAAAAACCCTAAGAAAATGAGCTTGGAAAGGTTAGAAACAATAAGGTAATGAAGCAAAACAGATGATAATATCCATCTAAAGGAATCAATAGCTTACCAACGTATATTAAATGATAAAACCTAATTACACAGTATAACAAACGGAAAAAAGTCCTTTCACAGTAAAACTAAACCAAAATAAACTTTCTAGGGATAAATATATCAAAAATAAATAGGTTCTTCTATAAAATAAATACTGAAGAAGAATAAAATGAGCTAAAAATATTGGAGATCATCAAGAAAGTAGTTACTTAAAAAAATTATATTGATAATTTCAATGTGATCCACTCGAAGTATCAGCAGTTTAGTTCTAATTTAATGACATGATACAGGGAGTTCATATGGAAGAATAAATTTATTTACAAAAAATTTAAAAATCTATTGTAAAACTTACCATGACTTTAGAACACATTTTAATGCCTTGAAGCATTAGTCTCCCCACGCCTCTCTTCCCATTTTGCATCTTTTCCAGAGTTGTCCTGGCTAGCCTCATGTACTTATTCTTCCAGATGAACTTCAGTATCATGTTGTTGGTACAAGACCAGGGACACTCAAATCACTGGGACAGAAATGAGTGCTCATAGACAGACAGGCTTTGCAATTTAATGTATATTAAAGTTTATATTTCAGGTAAGTGAATAAAAATGTTCATTCATTTCATAGTATAGGGATAACTGGCTAATTATTTAAAAACCTGAAAAGGAACTAAACATAAACCACCATAACAAAATAAATTGAAGATATATGAAATATTTAAATGTAAAGAAAGGAAACTGTAAAAGTAGTAGAAGGAATGAAAAGTGCATTATTTAAAAAAATATATATATAGATATATTTACTTTGGAAGACCTTTCTAAACATAACACACAACCTAGAAATTAAAAAAGAGAATTAAAAAGTTTCATTATATTAAGATAAATAAATATTAGAGCTGTCAGAAATATTCTAACCGAGGTTAAAAGATCAATAGTAAATTGATGAGAAACATTTGTAATTCATGATGGAAAAGGGCTAATTTTCTTCATAAAAGTTATGTAATAAATACCTTGACAAAGCACTTCAAAGAAGTACAAGTGACCAACAAGGAGATAAAAACATACACAACTTCAGTCACGATTAGAGAAATGAAAATTAAAATAAAATGAAACATTGATTTTACCTATCAGTCTGCTCTTCACTCTCCCTGCTTCTCAAAAAAGTATGATAAGACCATTTGTCTACCAGGGTATAGAGAAGCTGGAAATATCACATGCTGCTGTGTTTTTATGCAGAAATGGTTAACATAGCAGACCTGAGACTGATGTTCTTAGAAAGGTCTGCGTGCAGAAGAGCGTCTGGGAACTTGAATTTCAGCAGTTTCCACTGTTTCCTAACTGATAAGAGTGACTCACTATGCCTAGACTGCTCATACAACAGTGTGGTTTATGCTGAACACTTGGTTTCCGTCTGGAATTTCGGTACATGCCAGATAGAAGGTGCCTACATGAACAGCCTCCAATAAAAACCTTGGGCACTGCTTCTCTAAGGGGCTTTCCCTGGGGAGAAAGATACACACTTGTCTTTTCATTGCTGGAAGAAGAGTGTATTCTCTATGGTCCGTCAGGAAATGGGGAGAACATGAGGAAGCCTGCATGTGGACTCCTCCAGAATTTGCCTGCCTATTTTACACTTAGGATCTAGCCGCGTGCCTTCACTATGTCACTGTAATAAATGCCAGCCGTGAGCATAACTATATACTGAGCCCTGGGAGTTCTAGTGACTCTCTGATCATAGCCTCCATCTCCCATTTGGGCAACATTAATGGAAAACATGTGCTCTTTGTCTCAGCAATTGCATTCAAATATATACTTTTGCAGGTGAAAACCTTGGGAGGATAGGGTGGGAGAAATTAAAAACTTGCTTTTTAGCAGTGGGAGTAGGTTGGGTTAAAGATGATAACCTTGCAACCATAAATTGTATAACCACAGAATCATTAAAAAGAACAAAATAGACCCATTCTTCTGATGTGGATGCATGTCAAAGATTGATTCTATATCACCCCTCATGTGTGTTTGTGTGTGTGTGTAGAAGTTCTGATAAGATAATACACAAGAACTTATCCAAAACAATTATCTCTGGAGAGAGTGAATGGATAACAATAGAAACAACGGAAGCAGTGTGGAGGATGGAAGGTCTTTTTACCTTGTTATATTTTCTACTGTCATATCTTATATATAATTATATTTATCTTTGTGTGTATCTTTATCTATGATAATGCATGTATCTGTGTCCATTATGATGTAACCCTTCTGGAGAACAAGTCTGGCACTATGTATCAAGAGCCATGGCTACATGGATATGCCTTCACCTACAAGTACACTGTAAGGATTTAAAAAATACTTTGTTTTCCCATATAAAAATAAAATGTAGGCATCATAAAATATTGAGAATAAAGATTAAACTGAAGAAAACAATGAAAATCATCTGTAATCACACCACTGAGGGGTATTCATCACTGTTAATCTGTTAATAATATGAAGTTTTTGCTCCCTTCTCTCTTATCAGTATTGGTATTGATATGTACTTAAGACCATTTTGAGATGGTAATTTAACTTTTAAAAATGTATTATCTGGATACAGATCTGAACAAAGATTCATGTACAAAAATTTGACCAACTGGTTATTTATGATTACTGATATTTGGCTGTAACAACATAATTGAACACAGTTGGGACAGTTAAATGTTCTAATACTTCTATATGATGAAATATGCTGACAATAAAAGTCACACTTTTTGAAAAACACATAACAATGTGGGTTAATGGTGATAATATAATGCCATACAAATAAAGGCCAAGAAAGAGAAAGAGAGGAAGAGAAAAGACGGGGAGAGACAGAGAAAAGAAGAAGAGAAAAGGAAAGATGGAAGCAAAAACTTCATATTATTAACATCAAAATGGACACAGATACACGCATTATCCTATTAGCTTTTCACAACCTATCATTCACTGATTTCTGTCATATGTGTTGCTACTTTAATAAAAATGTAAAATTCTTTATTTAAAAGTATACTCCTTTTCTGCATTGAATATTTTTCTATTTGTTGCTTTTTTGTCTTTTCTGAATTGCCTGGTCCTGTCCTAGGTCTAAAAAGTTATTTTTTAAAATCAATTTATCAGATGTAGTACATATATTTTTTGAATGTATTTTTCACTTGACTTTAATTATATAAGTACTTCTAAAAATGTTAAAATTTAGTGTAAATTATAAAAATAAATATTTGAGTAGTATATCAATATTTTCCTTAATGATTTCAATTATCATTGAATATTAAAAATTAGCAATTTGAATGATATAAAAATTATGACATTTATGTGTTCATATGTAACTCTCATTACTTTAGAGGTTATTTTTGTAGTTTGCTTTTTACTTTTAAAATACCTAAATGTATTCAAATTTGATACATGAAATGTTGTTTTCCTATCCATATGTGTTTCAATGCTTTTCTTATCACAAATTTAAATATGATACATAGTCTGTAATCTCTCAGGAAATCTATTGGGAGATATAGGTATATATGTGCGTATATATATGTATAGAGATGGATAAATATATAATATACTTAATATATTACAAATAAGTTAATTATATATACATATAATTAAGTATAATATATTATATATTATATACATATATTTTCTGCTGCACTCTTAATTATTCTTGCTTAATGATTTATTAATTAAAATTTTATTTGTTTACCTAAAACAATCTGTGTATATTATGGACTAATTAGAAAATAAAGACAATGAAAAGGCATTAAATCGCCCTTTATCTAACAATTCACAATCATTAGTCACACTTCTGCGTATATCTTCTAGAATATTTCATATGTTAATATTTACTCATACTATGTATAATGATTTTTATCCTGTTGTTCATTGCTTCTGCTTGATAATCTACCATGACCTTATTTCCATATTATTGTTTTTCTATTACCTAACTTTTAATTGCTAAATAGATTTCCATAAAAAGATTTTCATGATTATTTAACCAGTTCCCTGTTTTAGGAAATATATGTTATTTTCAATTTTTTGGTTATCAACTGTGATCAGATGACTATCCTTGTAAATTAATATTTTCACACATGCTTAATTATTTCCTTAGGACAAATTCCAAGTTGGAGAACTGTTGGATCATACATTATGATAATTATAATGATCTTTGATACATATCATGATGTGGCCTCCCAGAAAGATTTTACCACTTTATAATCTATCCGCAATGTATGGGGGGCAAGACATATGTTTTTCTACATATTCGCCAATATTAGATATTAGGATTCTATTCTACTTTTTAGAGGAAAGCAGTATCTTCTCACTAATTGACATATATTGTGTATAAACTTTCCATAGGCTTATTGGCTATTTGTGATTTTTCACTTTTAAAGTTTTAAAGTCAGTTATGACAATTGGTCCAAGGGTGTTCTTTTTCTTAATTTTTTAAATTTATAATAGCTCAGAAAGTGGTGTAATTTTCTTTTAGATGCAAGTACACAAATCAGTGAGGAATAAAACAGACACTAGCTGGCTGGTCAATTAACAGAATTAAATATCTACTTCTTTATTGCCTGTGTGTGATAGAAATGGGACAAAATTGGGTTTATCTTTAACTTTGCACTATCAAAGCTTAGTGATTCTTGTTTTTATTTAGGCCTCCATTATGTGGGTTTCTTGTTTTTTTTTTCCAGTGGTGTTTTCTGTGTAATCTATCCTGATATTGTTTACTAGATGTGATATTGGCTCATTGAAAAGAGACAGTTTTAAATTGTTTTTCATTTGGGCTCAGACTTAAAAAAAATCTATTCATTTATTTGTTGCTGACTTTGCCTTTTTGATCTTCATTCTAGTTTTCTGATCTCTCAAGGAGCCAATTAAAACCTCTTTCTTCATAGAACTTTTTATTAGTCAGCTTAAGTTTAGTTATTGTGCAGTGAGAAGCAACCCAAAGTCTCAGTGGCTTTCACATAATAAAGGTTTATTTCTCACCCATGCTGATAAACACTGTGGATTGGCTGCAGCTCTATTCCGTGTTACCTTTACTAACAGTTCAGGCTGTCAGAACAACCTCTAAGACATCACCAGTCTCCTTCCAGATGGAAAAAGGTGCATGGCAAGTCATGCGTTGGATTTTAAAGCTTCTTCCTGGAGCTGAAACACATTATTCAATTCACAGTTCATTGGGCAAAGAAGTTATATGGCCAGGTCTGATGTTAAAGGAGCCAGAAAATATAATTCTCTTCCCAGAAAGATACAGCAAATATTTTGAATAAAAATACTATCACCTTATCTGTTCAAGTAGTTTGCTAATATTTGGCTCTAGAATGAGAAAGCCATGCCAGTGGTAAAGCCCTTTACGTGTTAATTAGCTTAAGAATTTTTTACCCCAATGCAGCCTTAAGTGATTTAAAGCAAGTCTGCAAACTTTTCTATAAAGAGCCAGATAGTAAACATTCTAATTTTGGTGGGCCAGAGAGTATCTATTGCAACATTTCCAATTTCTCAAGTCTGCTGATACAGCCAGGAAGTAGCCATAGTTATTACAGAAACAAATAAACATGTCTGTGCCTCAATAAAACTTTATTTAAAAAAATCAGGCCACGGTCAGGATTTGTCTTGCTGTTCATTGTTTCCCAGTCCCTGAGATAGTTTAGTTCTTATCTTGTTAAAGTAGAAATTTAGAATATTCTATTGCGACCTGGAGTTTTATCTGTTCTTTCTGAAAGTTTTACTAATGGATAGAAACTGTGAAATTTTGTTTATGGTAGGTCCTGCTCTAACATAAGGCAGGTCATGTTTATTTTAATCGTTGTCGATTCAGTGAAAAATAATCTGAGATGCAGAGACATAATTTGAAACATTATTTTCAATATACTCTTAAAACACACTCTGGAAAGGAAAGCTTTTTGAAATTTGCTTGGCTGATGGGAACGTGCAGAGAACTGAGAAAGCATTGTACGGGACATGGATTAAGAAAAGGATAAGAAATTCTGATTTAATTGTTATAATAGAAATAAAGGGAGTAGTTTCTTGGAAATGGTGCTCATTCCACCATCTTCCTGAAAAAGGTGCATTATGACTTAATATCTAAATAAATGTAATTGCAATCTAGCCACACACACACACACACACACACACACACACATACTATATATACATTCCATGAAGCTATAGTCACAAAAATAATGGAAGTATGAAATTTATACAAAAGGTGACTGTGTCGGTGTCTTTTCAACCTTCAGAGGAGTTATTATAGGTAACCGTAAAAATAGAAATGTCTAATATAGTTGACAAATTAAAACAATATCATTTTGTTGGATTGAGAGTGGCTGAAAATATTTAACAAAATTATATTGCTCAATTTTGTATTAACAATCAAAATCTGTTTTCTTGCTAAGAATAGCATAGGTTCAAAGTACTTTCAAATTTCTTTCCCCAAAAATGCAGGCTTAAATACAAAGAAATGTTAGTTGATTCATTGAACTTTTGAAGCAACTATTTAACATTTTCAATAAAAAGAAGCCTACCTCTAATCCCAGGAGGCAGCTTTACTAAAGACATACATTATAATTATGCTTCTGTTTTTATTTCCTCCTAATAATGGAGATTGGGAAAGCCTGCTTTCTACATCTGGATTTCAAGCCATCATTCAGACAAAGCTTCATTAAACCCCACCAAACACGAAAGGTCACTGTGGTTTCATATGTTTGTGTTGTAGCAACCAAATGTTGCAGAAACTCTATCAGCAGCCAGCAAAATTCAGAAACACCAGAAAATGGCAAGAGTCTGATGAGGACATAGGTGGTAAGTTCATCTGTTCAACAAATGGAAACACAGATGAATAGAATATAGTTCTTTCCCTCAAGGAAATCATTCTGCATAGAAGACTAAAACTAAATTGACAATTAGAATATTTCATGTAAACACAAAGTTGATTTTCATTAAATGGCTGGATGGAGCTGACCCAGGAAATCTTTCTCATTTCAAAACGTATAGAAGTGCCATTTAAAATACAGCAACCTCAAGTGTAAATATGTAGTTGAGTTCAAAATATAAATGAGGAAAAAAAAATCTTCAAACAAAGAGAGAACTCAAAATTGGAGCAGGGAAAAGAAGCCAAAGCCCAGGGGCTCATGGGCCTTCCTGACTGGGGCCTGGGACTCGACTAACCATTGTAAGAGCAAAAGACTCCTTGTGCTGGGGATTAGAAATGAGCTACTGCATAAAACCAAGATTCATAAGGTCCGATTCATTCACAAAAAGGAAACTATGCAAACTCTTAACTATCCAGGAAAACAGCACAAAAACTTACAGCCTGCCTGAGAGCGTGGACAGAAAACATGACCTGAAAAGAATCATAATCTCAGGCCCTTTCAAGTTAAACCCTAATAATTTTATTGTGTATTATTTTGTGATACTGATTATTTTAGTTGGTATTTTTATTCGGGATTATTGGATCTATGTTTTTAAATGAGATTATTCTGCAGTTTTCATGGAAGTTGTATTTTATTTTGAAAAAAAAAATATCCTGTACCATCTCTAAATTCAATTAAGGCAGGAGCCAGGTCTGTTTTGTTTCTCATTGGCTTAACACTTAGCATTTATACTTAGCACAATGCTAGGCACATACCAGAAAATCAATACCTACTTGTTCAATAAATATGACAATCTCACTTTTATCAGCAATGTTCTGCTTAAACTAAGCTTTTAAAAAATCCTTTATTTTCTCCAGTTTATCCTCTTCTAGTAGCTTCACTGGCAAGGTAAGTGTTAAAGATCTCTCATCCTGAAGAAAATCACTCTAAGTTCTTTATGACTTGAGGTTATAAAACCTCTCTAAAGAAAGATCCCCCTTTTATTGATTTTTTTAAAATAATAATTGAGGAGAAGTTAATCTGTTAAATTATTTCTAGTTATGCTTGTTTGGATTTGGAGAGGGAAGGAATGAAAACTCTAATCTTTTAAGGAGTAAAATTTTATTTTGAGATGTTCCCTTGTTTCTAAGAAGAATTTACAGATAGCTGGTAACTGTCTTAATTCTCTGCAAATGGCAATAACCTCTGAGCCAGTATTATATTGGATCATAGGGAATAAAAAGAAATACACTGCTCACCTTCTGCAGCCAATTTAATTCCATGGCTCCCTGACCCATCTGGCTGCAGTATTGGGGGATGGAGAGGGTGCACGGAGACAGTCTTATGAACATGCACTTCCGGGGCATTCTCTGATTTATGAGAAAATGTTGGTCTGAACTGCCTGTGTGGAGCTACTGGGGATTGTTTATCAGGACCTTGGCCAGCGATTCCTCTTGGAAAACAGGAGCAGGGCCTGGATTGGCTCTCTTCTTACATTCCATGTGGATTATCCCTTTCCTCTCCTTACCCCTCCTCGTCATAGTGCCACCATTTTCTCTGATTCTTGCGAGAAAGAGTGTTTTTGCCATTAAGTGAAAGTTTTTGAACCAGAAAATAGAAGTTACTGGATCTCTCTAAACCTTAGCTTCTCCAATTACAAACTGGAAGTGAAAATACCTAACTCAGCAGGCTGATGTAGGAGTATGTGTTCAGTCCTGTGAAGAATGCCCTATGGCTCCTAGCATACAGTGGGGTCTAAAAAGAGATAAGTGCTTGCTGCTTTCCTCCGTTGTCGCACGGTTGTATCAAGCTTTAAACATTCTCTTCCTTTCATTCTTTAATGATTTTGAAATACGTAATACAAAAATACATATTTTATTTTGGGAAAGGCAGTCTTGTGTATGCAGTTTTTTAGCACTGACTCAGCTGCATTGGAATGAGCCTAGGGCCTGAAAGTCTCCCTTATCAAGAAATAAAGAGCCCTCACAGCCTGTGCTGGGCTTGTCACCTTGTGTGGGAATGTCTTTCCTGTTTCAGACTCAATGTGCACTCCTTTGTTCTGCTTAAGTGTGTGTGTCATCAGGTGCCTGACCAAACCCACTGCTCTATCCGTTTCCTGTGGGGAGGGAATGAGGTTGTTCTGAGGCACAAGAGGAGAGCATGCAGGCCAATGGCCCTGTGTTGGCTGCTGGGAGTGAGTCAAGTGTTGTTCCATCCACCGCCTAATTGTGTTGTGTTCACCTTGGTGACTGCAATACCAAGATGCAGTGGGCAGAAGTGTGGACTTCTACTCCTGGTGGTAAGCCACAGGTGCCACTTGGTCAACAGTTTATGATTATAACAATTCCAGCACATTGTTGTAAATATAGAATGAAATATGAGTCTCCTTATTAGTCCCCTCTTACTCTCTTACCCAGAGATGACCATTGCTACAGACTTAGTATGCAGAACACCAGTCATTTTTAATGATTGTCATTTTCATGTGTATATATGTGTATGTTCATATCTATGGCATCATCAATAATCATATATCATAAGATTTATTTTTTGTGACTGTTTTCTCTTAATAATATAATTTTCAAGATCTTTCTGTTCTTTCTTTATAAAACTGCATAGAATACCATGGTATGTGAATATTATAATCATTTTTCCTCTATCCTTTGAGGAATATTTTAATTTTGCTCTTTTAATTCTGAAAAATATAGCCACATTTTCTTCCCAAAATAATTACATAAATTTACACTTTTGCCAATGACATATGTGAATGTCCATTTTGTGAATGAGCAAAGAATTTATTTCACTTAGCATAATGTCCTCCAGATTCACCCACATTGTCACAAATGGCAGGATTTCCTTCTTTTTATGACTGAATAATATTCCACTGTTTATATATATACCACAGTTTTTAATCCATTCATTCATCAAAGGATATTTAGGTTGTTTCCATATCTTGGCTATTGTTAATAATGCTACAAGGAACATAAGTGTGTAGATACCTCTTTGAGATACTGCTTTCAATTCCTTCAGATATATACCCAGGAGTGGGATTGCTGGATCATATGGTAGTTGTTTTTAATTTTGAGGAACTGCCATACTGTTTTCCATAATGGCTGTACCATTTTATATTCCCATCACAGTGTATAAGGGTTCCCTTTTCTTCACATTCTCACCAACATTTGTCTTTTTGCTAATAGCTGTCCTAACAGATTTTTGCATTTTAAAAGGGTATTCTCCTGCAGTGTGGGGAATGGAATAGAGAGGTATAAGAGTAGAAGCATAAAGATGGGGTTTTTATTTTTCTCAAAGATGACCAGTTCTCTCAAAAACGTATTAAATTATCAATCTTTTTCTCACAAAGTTAAGGAAGTAAAATTTTATTGGATCTGAACTTGATTCTATCGATACACATCTCCATTTCTTTTTGTATATAGGACTATTTTAGCTACTATATGGTTTGAACTGGGCCAAGTATTACCTCATTATCTTTTGCTTTAAAATTCTTTACTATTGTGCATTTTTTCTTATCAACTGTAGAATCAGCAAGAAAATATATATTTTCAAGATGTATTGGGATTTATTTATTAGTGAATATAGAAGAAATTGACTTATTTGCAATACTGAATCTTTCTAACAATGAGTCTTAATTCAGGTCTTTTATAAACGTCTATATTACTTTTGACAGAGATATAGTACACTTCTTGGTAATGTGTTCCGAGGAATTGAATGGCTTTTTGGAGCATTTGTGAGTGGCTTTTTAAAATTACACTTTTAAAATGATTAGCCTGTTTGTCTAAATGTTTTCTGTTAATTTTGTGTTCACATACTTAATTCAATTGTATTATTTTTAATATTTTGTTGGTTGATTCTTCAGAATTTTCTATGTAAATATTTATATTGTCTTTAATTAGTAACTATTTTGCATATTCTTTTCCAATATTTGTACCTTCCATTTATTTTATTTTAATGTATTTATTAGGACCCTCAATACAATGTTAAAAATTGTTAAAAAGAGAATTCACATTGAACATCTTGCCTTCATCACTAATATAGTGGGAATTATGTTTTATAATTAAATGCATTTTTAAGCTATAATTTAGAGAATACTTACCAATTTTCACGTTTAATCTTCATAACAACCTAAGGACACTGTACCCTTAGTATATCCACTTTTTATATAAGGCGACTGAGGTCCCAAGTAAATAAGCAACTTGCCTGTGGTACATAATTAATAGATAATGGAATCCATAATTTAGAGGGTTTAACTTCAGAGTGTATGTATCTAGTGAAAAATCTTTTCAGGTTAGGGGAGTTTTCTTCTCTTAATGTTCTGAGGGTTTTTTTCAAGTATGAATGTTGAGTTTTATCCACACTCTACCGAGATAATCATAACTTGTTCACCTTTAATCTTTTAATATACAGAATTACATTAATAGATTTCCTGATGTTAATTCATTCATGCATTGCATTCCTGGGATACACTCTAGCTGGAAATGACACACTGATGTATTTGATTTGCTGATATTTTATCTACAATATTTCATCTAGACTTATAAGTAAAATTGACACTTTTATTTCATTTCACTAGCCAAGATGAATATTAGGATTAGGATAAGCTTTTAAAATGAAGTAGAGAGACTTCCATATTTTCTCTTAATAAAATCATAATATTAATCATCAAAACATTGCTGAAATTTCAAGACTATGTTAAAGTTTTGCATGTATAACCTCACTGAATTCTTACAATGAGCCCTATGGAACAATAGTATAATTACCCACTTATCAAGAAATAACAACAGCGAGGATGTTAAGTAACTTTGGAGTGTTCAAACTCTTAGAATGGCACATCATGATTAGTACAGTTGAGTTTTTATGTCTGCGACGTCTTTATTTCTACTTCATGCTTTCAAACAGTAGTTTACCTGATTAAGGAATTTAAACTTGACCGTTTTTCCCTGGGCACTTTGAGGATATTATTCCTTTAAGTACTAGCATCTACTCTGCTGATGATAAGTCAGACAGGTGTCAATCTGACTGCTGGCCTTTGAAGATCTATTTTCTATCCCTTGAAGCTACTAAATGCTCCTGCTTATCAGTGACGTTTTTTATACTCTGTACAATAGGCCCATGTGTATGGACTGGTGTGGGTACTTGGGTGTTTTAATAAGAGTATTTTGTATTTAATTCTCTCATTTATTCATTTAACAAATATGTATTGAACACTTTCTATGTTCCAGATACTGTTCTAGCTGTGGGGTATAAATTAGTGAATGAATCAGAGAGAAAATCCTGCCCTCATGAACCTTATAGTCTAGTCTGGGGAGTTGGACAAAGGATAAAATAGATAAGTCAATTATATAGCATGTTATACAGTAATAGTTCTATGTGGAAGAATAAAGCAAGAAGGGTGTTGTGGAAATTCAGATTTTTGGAGTGGAAATTTTAATATATGTGGTCGGGAAGTCTTCACAGGAAGATAATATCTGAGAGAGCAAGTGATGTGTCCATAAAGGGAAGAGGGTTCCATGCAGACAGAACAGCAAATGCACAGCTGTGTTGCAGTGTACCTGACATGTTTCAATGACAGCTAGAAGGCCACCACGGTTGTAGAGAAGTGAACAAGAGGGACAGAAGTAGGAGATGCAGCCAGAGAGATATCATAGGTCTAATGGTATAGAGCCTTCTAGGCCACTTAAAGAACTCCAGATTTTAATCTGTGTGAGATGGTCAACCACAGGGGTTTTAGCAGAAGAGTTTCTTGATTGGATTTAGGTTATGAAGGGATCATCCCGACTATTCTGTTGTAAATAAATTATAAAAGGGCAAGAGCAGAAACAGAGAAATCATGTATAAAGTTATTGGATTATTTTAGATTGAGGATCATAAGAGCATGGAAGAGGTCGCAGCAGTGGAGGTGATAAGAAGTAGTAAGATTGTACATATTTTGAAGGTAGAGCCAAGCAAATTTGCAGATGAATTAGATAGGGGTTAAAAAAGGAAAGGAGAGATCAGGGAAAATTTTGGCCTCAGCCAGTGAAATGACTGATATGCCACAAAAGGTCTAGAAAAGACTTTGGGAGAAGCAGATTGGAGGGGCAATAAGAGACCAGTTTTGGATCTATTATTAAGTTTGAGATAGTTATTAAGTCTCCAGATAAAGTAGGCAGTTGGAAATCTGAGTCTGCAGTTCAAGAGATAAGTTTGAACTACAGGCATAATTCTGAGACTGTTCAGCTTACACATAATATTTAAACCCAAGCAATTGATGAAATCTCCAAAAGGGAGATTGGGTATAAACAGAGAAGAGAGTAGAGGGAAGGATTTAAAAAAACAAACAAACCAAAGATTTAGCCCTGTGGCACTCCAACACAGAGTTAAAAGATTATCAGTCTCCTTCAGCAAAGGAGACTGAAAACGGTGAGTCAATACGGTAGGAGGAAAATCAGAAGAGTGTGGTGTCTGAGAAATTAATTGAAAACATTTCAGAAGAATTCAGATGCTACTAATATGTCAAAACTTATGGTGGAGTTATGGGGAAGACGGTCTGGTTGAAATTGGTTTAAGATAGAATGAAAGGACAGGACTGGGAGACAATAAAATAGACATATAGACAACAGTTTCAAGGACTTTTGCTGTAAAGAGGAGCAGAAATATAAACTGCTAGCTGGAGGTGGAATTGAAGACAGCAATGGGTTAATTTTTTTTCTTTTAGGTAGGAGAAATAAAAAGAGCAATTTCCTCTGCTGATCGGAATAATCCAGTAGAGAGGCAGAAGTTGGTGATACAAAGAATCCAAGAGGAAATTTCTGGTGTGATGTCCTTGATTACCTTTTAAGGGACTGAGAACTAGTATACAAAAGGAAGGCTCGATCTTAGCTAGTAGGAAGAAAGAAAGCAGCATACATTGGTGCAGATGTTGGTAAATACACATGTGGCAACTTATGAGTTCTAATTGCTTCAGGTTTTTAGTAAAACAGGGAGTAAGGTCGTTGAGTAAAATTGAGGATAGTGGAGAAGGTATTGCAGGTTTGACAAAAAGGAAGATGGCTAAAATAGGCATCTATGAGATTAGGAGAGTAAATGGGCTAGAGAAATGTATTATAATTGCTGTTCATACATAAAGAGCTCTTATAGATGAACAAGAAATAGATGAACATGCCAATGAAAAATGAGGAAGAATATGTATCTACAATTTCCACACACATACAAACAAATATATATGGCCAATAATCAGATGAAGTAATTATTAACCTCAATCCTAATCTAAGAAAGGAAAATTAACACACTGGTCAGTATCACTGGAGGGACATTCTTCCTAGAGAGCAATTTGTATAAGATATCACTGGTTTCAGCAATACGTCTATCCTTTCACTTGCCTTAAGGAATTTTTTCCTCCAAGGAAATAATTGAATATGCTTGAAAGCTTTTAATCATATATTGTTTACCTCTACTATTTCTGAATATTGGAGGAAAAGAAAATGTTGAAAAAAGAAAACTGGATACGTAAATTGCTGTGAAAGGCAATTAAATTATATTCAACCAGTAAAATGTCATTAACTGTAGATGAATATTTAATTAAAAAGTTTATGACACATAAATAAATTCACAATGCTAATTATGGTAGCATCCTCTTTTAAAAAAATGTAATGCATATACTTATATTATGGAAAATGTGATTTACTGTACGTGATTTTGTCATCGGTTTGGTTTCATTCATTAGTTTCAACACTAATGAAGTTTTTCTTGATCCATTTTTTCCTTTTGTGCATTTCTGTGGGTTTGGGCAGGGAGTGGTGATAATTTGTAAATTGGTAATTCCAGTGCCATCTATCTGGGAAGCTCAACTCAGGAGTTCGAATTGTTTCTGCTAGATCTGTGGCCTGATGTGATTTTCATTTTAGAAAGGTTTCTCAAGTACCACGAGTGGTGTGGTTTGGACAGGGATAAATTGAACATATGGACCCCAACTAGAGCCCTCTTTAGGAATCCATGAGAGGGGTAATCAGGGATGTGAGCAGTGAGAATAGAGAATAGGGAACAGAGCGGAGGTTCCAGGTGTGGTGTATGAAGGGAAGGCCCTGATATTCACATAGAAAGCCACATACCAAGAGGAACATTCAGAGAAACCTACAAAGGCAGGCATAAGCATGAAGTAGAACCGACTCCTTCCCTACTGAAAAAACCAGTCTCTGCTTGTACAGCAGGTTTACCATTACAATTTAAAATTATAGGATTATTTTTGTCCTCAGTTACTCCATCTGTGTTTAATTATACACCACTTAATGATAGGAAAATAGCAGCTATTTTGAGGACGCTGTACCTTTTCAGTCTTCATATCCCCTGTCTGTGTGATACTGAAGTTAAAAAGAGGAATGCGAAACAGAAGAGGCGCAGGTGGTTGTGTTTATGGGCTTCAGGGGGATATGATTACCTCACTCGGCTGATTGCTACCTGAAGGAAGTCAGATTACAATTAAGACTGTCAGGTAAAGCACACAATTAAAGTTCATTGCAAATGCTGTCGACAAACTGGTGTTAGCTGGGAAATGCACTCTGGCAAACAGATGTACCCTAGAAAATAGAAAGGGAATGTTTCCTTCTAGAACAAATCTACTTGATCAAATCTGACAACTTTCACTTGAGCTCTGGGTCCTGTGCTAGAAAGAGCTTCTCATTTGATTTAAGCCATTGGCACATAACATGCAGGTTGCAAACGAGTTGACTCATTAACTTATTTTGCTTAGTAGAAAAGGTAGAGGTGAGGGAAAACGTGCTTACCTCACCACGTTTTGCTCTTTGCCTCCAGATTTGTTTAAGAGCTAGAAATATTGCCTTCTACTATGTTTATTAAGGGATGAGGTCATGGTTCTAGAATTGGAATATTCTTATTACAAAATGTTGGAAAAAGCCACACCTCTGTTTTTAAAATTGGCTTTTAGTCAATCAGATAGTGTGGCTATACCCTCCCTGTGTGTTATCAATCTCTTTAAGTGTCTGCTTGCATTTAGATGACACTAATAAGAAAGTTCCCATATACAAACAGCAATTCTGCTATTTGATTTTACTCCATAAGTAGCTGTATATATCATTTCCTCTGAATAAAGTAGAGTATTCCCCCAGCTCACACACATCACAGACATTACTGCTAATGGGAATTACGCATGGGGAGTGAGTAGAAACTACAGCTCCTACTCATGGGTCTCCACCGTGTTTTCCTGTACTAACGATATCTTTCATCTGGTCAGTAATGGAGGCAGTTGATCTGGGGAATGGCTGTCATGTAGGAATTCCAATCTAGGGGAAAGGGTTTGCTTTTCTCTATAATACTAGGAGCAAAAGTCTAGACTAGACCTATTTCTGTAAGAGAAGCTGCTTCTGACTGCCAGCAGAATCTCAGGAAAACATCCAGATTATAAAAATAGAAAGTAAAGAGACACATAGTATTCTGGTTTGGGGTGAAGAACAGTTTTAGGCCACAACCACTGTCTTTCATTTCTCATGGCACATCACTCCCCTGGGAAAATTAACACAAGGACATCTCATTTACTTCATCTGTTAAATAGAATAAGGATTAAATATGGTAACGAAGATGAATCATGTGGTAAGCCCCCAAAGATGGTGTTCTCTTTCATTCTCTCAGAATCTTTGGTGTCCAGAGTGCACATCCACTGGTCACATGCTGTGTAGATGACACAAGATCATTATTACTTCTAGAAGTCTTCTTCACTACTCACATAAGTGTAGTGTCCAGGGGACAGCCAGTATACAGCCTGAGATGTGTCCAGGTCTTCCACTGACCACTAGTGGCAGTAACCCAATGTGTTCTGTGGCTTTTAGAAAGTGCCTTGACCTTCTCTTACATTCCTTCTAGTACATTTTTTTTTTTTTTTGGTGAGGAAGACTAGCCCTGAGCTAACGTCCATTGCCAATCCTCCCCCTTTTGCTGAGGAAGATTGGCCGTGGGCTAACATCCTGCCCATCATCCTCCACTGTACATGGGACGCCACCACAGCATGGCTTGACAAGCTGTGCATCCATCTGCGCCTGGGATCTGAACCCGTGAACCCTGGGCCACCGGAAGCTGAGTGGGCGAACTTAACCGCTATGCCACCAGGCCAGCCCCAACTAGTGCATATTGTTAACTGAAGTATCAATTACATACAATAAGGTATGAAAAGTGCATAAAGTTTAAGTGAGCAGCTTGATATACTTCTATGTAAGCGTACACTCCTGTAACCACCATCACCTCATTTTAACAAACATTATTTCCGCTTCTTTTGGTAAAATCTCCAAGAGCACCTCAACTTCCATTTCCTTCAGTATATAAAAACATTAGATTCCAACCTGCTGTCTTTTGAAGTGTTTTGGAGTTATTTTTGTTCTTTATTTCTTGCCCTTTATCTACGTCCCAGGCTTTTAGAGTTCTGTTACCTGACAGGGAAGCTTGGCTATGAAAATGCAGCAAACTCTCCCTAATCACCAAGCATTTGTATGGCCGTAGCAAAGATATTGTGAAACACTCAGAAACGTAAGAGATGCCACCTGATTGTAATTTACCCACAGTAAGTCAGAGGGAAAATAAATTGAAACTAACATTTCATCAGTGCCTACTCTGGGCCAAGGATTGTGCTAGGAGATTTCTCGAGTCATAGCCTTTAATCTTCCCAGCATTTTTTAATGTAAAGTCACACTTAATACTCTCTTCAGCCTCCATCAATTCTCTTGTCCACTTCTTCTAAACGCCTTTGCAGTGACTGTCTCCCCACAGAGCTATTCTTTGTACGTATCACCTTGTCCCTAATCCCTCTTTCTCTGTCTCTCAATCTCTCTCGCTCTATCTCAGCCTTATGTTCTTCCTTAACATGCATGAGCATCCCTTTTTACTTTCTTGTCTTCTCTTTCCTCTCTCCAGTATGCTGTACCCTGATATCTCAGACTGATGAAAGCCCATCTGTGGTGGGTTGCTGAGAACACTAGCCCCCAATCTTGGGTGCTTGGCCATCTCATAAATTGTCTTTTTCAGCCATTTCCTACTGGCACAGAGAGCTTCAGAGGTTCCAAGAGCGACAGCTCTCTCAAGGAAGGGAGCATATGCTGCTTTACAAATTTGGCCACTGGTATTAGCTGAGTCATCCCCCACCCTTTTAGATGCCTAATTTCTCCACTTGATTCCAGATTTCTCTTTTTTTAACAGTTGTAGGCAATATCCACATTAATCTTTTCCATTATGTTAATTACTCTAATCCTTTAACATCCTGTTCAAAGCAATTTAAAACAGTGAAATAATGTCTTATTTGAGTAGAATTGTTAACGTTTCTCAGGAGCTTGTCCATTTGACTCTCACACTACCGTGGGATCTAGGCAATCTGCGCGTTATTATTTTCATGTTTCTGAATATGGAGGAAAGAGGCACAACAGGGCTACTAAGTAACTTGTCGTGGGTCACTTTTCTCAACCTGCAATTATCTCGATATTTTGTATTTACTCTCTCCTCCCCTAGGATACAAACTTCAGGAGGAACTGGATCACTTATGTGTAGTTCACTGTTTTGTTCTTGGCCTTTGTCCCATACCAAGCCCCAGTAAATTAACAGCGGGCCGTCGATTTGCACCTGGAGCTCCGGTCCAAAGAGCATCAGGCTGGGTAGCTGATGTGTTCATACTGCTCATCTTTGAGGCCTCAGTTTCCATCTCCTTGAGTTTCAATTTATCCCCTGTGACCTGCAAGCTCTCTTTGAGTGTGCAGTTTTTCCCATGTTGTAGCTGTTCTTCTCCCTAGTAATACTCCTGGTTGGTACTTCGCCTGTCTTAACGCTGGGGCCTTTTGAACATTTCATCTCTTAAATATCCAGATTTTCTTCAACTAATCTGCACGAGTCTGGGTAAACCAACATTCTGTGGTCTGCATGTGGCCATAAGGCAGAGCCCCCTTTGGCCTTGTGTTCAGTAGTTATGGCTCCTGGGGTGGGGAGACTCCTGAGCCAGCCCCTGCATCTTCACACCTCTGCCTAGAGAGTCCTTTCTCACACATTGTTTTTTTTTGCTGAGGAAGACTGGCCCTGGGCTAACATCCGTGTCCATCTTCCTCTACTTTACATGGGACGCTGCCACGGCATGGCTGACAGGCAGTGCATCCGCTGGCTCTTGGGTTCTGAACCCGCAAACCCTGGGCTGCCAAAGTATGAACTTAACTACTACGCCACTGGGCTGGCCCCCCTTTCACACCTTTTATTCCTGGTTCTCCTGCTGGATCTCTGTTTCTATTCTTTGAGACAGCATAGGTCTTAATTCTCCAGGGCTGTCAATCCTTTCCCCATATTTAATCCACATAAAAACAATAATAGAAACAATGGCCCCAAGAAATAACAATGCTTGTTTCATTTATTGCCTTTTTCAGATTATAATGTGACTGTGTAAATAAATCATCCTGAATCAGTTCTTTTCTGAAAAGGGCTTTAAAAATGAATCATTTTGCTCTGTTTCTTTCTTCCCCCAGCCTCTCACTTGGGGTTAATCAAGTTAATTGTCACCAGATTAAATTCTTCCATAATATTGGTAGAGTTTTATTTTATTCCAGAATTTCCAGTGTCTGCAATTATCAGGCACCTAAGAAACAAATCAGCACTTTGAAGAGCCCCAGTTTTGCATGGTGTTCAGCTAATAGTCCTGTTCACAAATAGGCCAAGAACTTTCAGCTTTAGGCTAAAAATCAGGCTTCCCACTGGAGTAGACTTTGCAGAGCATCGCGTGCACTTCCAGTTAAACTCGGATTTGCAATGTGATGGTAAATTGAGATTCAGTTAGACTGAATTTTTTGAAGAATAATCTTTTTGAAAGAGTAAAGCACCTGTGCTGATTTTTCAGTGCTGGAAGTCCTCCTGCCCCCCGGACATACATGCTCTGGGCTCCTGGAGGTGGTTGTCAATGCCGATTTTATTAGGACTGTTGTCTTATGACAACCCAACTCGGGTAAAGATTCCGTGCTGAGAAAACTGGGAATTAAAAGATTTTAAGGATACGTGCTTTACTTAAAATAAAAAAAGGCAGAGAAGGAGAAAATTGTGGAATCCAAATTGAGTTCAATTTGAGGTTAGCTCTAGGTTTGGGGCCTCTTTGGTCCGTCCATTCACATGCTGAGCACCTCATCCCTGGTTGTACAAGTGCTTCGGATTCAGACAGACGTCAGTGAAATCCTGGTTTTTAATTGCTGCCTGTGTAAATTTGTTTGTGTTTCTTATTCTTTCTGAACCTTTGTTTTCCCGTGCATGATAGAGGGATAGGAATACCTCCGCGTGGTGCTGCCCTGAGGATTAATTGGAAGGATGCATGTGTGGTACTTATACAGGGCTTGCATGGAGTAAAACACATTAGTAAGGACATTAGTCATCTTTTGTTCTGTTGATACTACTACTACTATGCATTTCTTTATTGCATTATTCATTCAAGAAATATTTATTGTCCCAGGCTCCTTGCAAGATGTTCCAAATATAGACACAAATAATATCCCACCTGTGTCCTTAGTGAGCTCATGCTCTGGCAGGAAACACAGATACGGAAATCCTGCAATTATAGTTTGAGAAGTCAAGTGCCGCGATGGAGGGGGAGATAGAAACTTTCAGTGTCGTGTCCCCATCGTGTGCTTGCTGCGGGGAGGAAGCTCTCACCTCCACTTAGCGCCAAGCCAAGAGTGTGCAGTGGTTGCTTTCACCTGTGCGTGGTTGGCCCAAGGTGCAGTTGGACCACAGCATCAGGGGTGCTGGCGATGGAGCCTCCACACAATTTCTGTTGGGTGCAGAGTCAGGTTCTCATCTGAGTCCTGATTTAATCTCTGTGCCTTGCTTCTTAGCCAGTTGTGAAGAAGCACTAGTCCCCTGGGAAACTTTATCATCACACTGGCATCTGTGTCTGGGTCAAGGAGAAATTGAAAACCCAAAAAGCCTTAGAAGAATGTGCATAAAGTTCTTTTATCCTTATTGTCACATCTAAGCCCAATCATAACTCTCTTAAGAAACTGAGGCTCAGAGAGAAAGTTATTTATCTTAGATGAGATAGTTTTGGGCAGAGCCAAGGCTAGGACCTGGGCCTCCTAGTACACAGCTGCTTCCATCTGTCAGAGGTCTCCTCCCAAACCTGCCAGAGAGGTGTGACAGAGCAGCATTGTAGGTGAGGAATCATGAAAATCAGTGCCATAATAACTCTTAACAATGACATCTAACTATTGGCAAGTGTCTATTTCGCATCAGGTACTGTTTAAAGATTTTACATAGTTGTTAATTTATTTAAACCTTATAATAACACTAGGACCTAGATCCCTCTATTCCTATTTTATAAATAGAGTAATAGAGATATTAAGTAGTTGTCCAAGATCACATACTAGTAACTGGCAGGGGAAGGCTTCGGGCAGCCTAACTCTGAATGCCTCTCCATACTGTCCTCCCTCTATCTCATTTTCTGAATGACCGCCCCATGCCCAAACTTGTGCCAGGCATTGCAGGGTCAGGAGAAGCAGTGTGACCCTGGTCACAGGATCTAGTCACCACCTTCATAGTGGGAAGGTATTACTGGCAAAGTCAGAGCACAGACTCATAAAACCATGGATTATTAGAGATTGTCTTCAAAAACACTGACTCTTCTTTTAAAAATAAGGAAATGGGTTGGGAGCTTGATTGGTTAGCTGGCTAATCGCTGATTGCTTTCATTCTTTCAGCATTTACTCAATTCATACTTGAGTATATCTTCTGAAGCAGGCACTGCCCAGTGTCCTGGGAGAGAGATCAAGAGAAGCAGACATACCCTGGGGCTGTGAGTAAAGGAAGTGCCTGTGGGAAGTATAGGGTTTTGCCTTTCCCAAATACAGATCATCCTGATAGGTGCACCTTGACTCTGCCTACTTTTTTCTTCCCGAAATGCCCACCCTCCTCTGGCAAACTAATTTATCCTTCAAGGCCAATAGGAAATGTTACCCAGTCACCCTACATTTAGTACAAAAATTATTGACCGTTGCCTCTCTGTTCCCCCAGCATTTTATATGTATAAATCGTATAACATTTATTGCACTGTATATAATGATGCATTTACAGTCCCTCCCTATGTCCCTGGCAGAAACCATATGCTGTCATCATTATCTCCAATACCCAGAGTACAGCTTGAATCATAATAGACATTTAGTGACTGTTTGGACTCTGTGTATTTGTCCTACCATCTCTTTATTTCTCATTATTCCTTTATTGTCCTCTGGGTCCTGACTGTAGATACCTTGACATCGGGGTCAATGTTTGCTCCTTCTTGTTCTTGTTCTTCCTTGCTAAAGTGCTAACAGCAATGCTGGGGACATGGCATGGGACGCTCTGCCGATTAGAGGTTGGTGGGATTATGTGTATGTTTCCAAGTTTAACTTCAATTCTTGAGTCTTTAGAAAACGGTAGTACTAGCATGCCCCCAGGTTAGTTCACAGCCTGTAACATCAAAGATTCCAATGGGGTCCCATACTACAGAGAGGCTTCTGAGATCCATTCCTAGAGACCATGAGTCTGTGCTTGTTTGCATGTTCCCAGATAGTCCTGTGTCCCTGGAGATCACCTGACACCTGCTCTGGTGTTATTATCTCTAGGTGAGCCATTCCTGAGACACCCAGGGTTTGGTGGGCATGCAATATTCATTAGTTTTTTCCATCCCACTCCATTTCATCCCATCCTAATCTATAAAAGTGATTTCTTAAGTACCTACTAAGTGCCTGGCACTATCCTAGGTTCTTGAAATGCATTGGTGAACAAAAGCAATCAATAATTCCCACCCACATAGAGTTTACATTCTGGGGAGGGTACACAGTAAATAATACAGGGAATAAATAAATATATTTTATAAGATTAGAAAAGGAGCAGAGTAAAGAGAAAGAAAGAGTACAGGGAGAGCTGGCAGGGAGAGGCAATAATTTTAAGTCTAATTGTCAGGATAGGTTTCCTCGTGAAGGTAGCACTTGAGCAAAGACTGGAAGGAAGTGAGGGATTTGGTCATGTACATTTCTGGGGAAAGAGTATTCCAGGCAGAGAAATAGTGAAAAGGCTCTAAAATATGAATATACATACACACACACACACACGTATGTATATTTGCATATATGTGTCTACACACGTATACACACATGTATATTTGTGTGTATGTGTGTAGACACATATATGTATACACACACAAATATTGTCTTTTAATGGTGTAACAGATTTTTATAATTATGTGCCTGCCCCTGTCTCTCCCTCTGAGATTTCTCCAACACTTTGAAATATGAGTTGAATTAACAGTTTTGGAATGGTAGAGCCTGTCATGACTGATATTAAAAACCCCACAAGAAGGGACACTAATGCCCCTAGCAGGAATGGGGCTTAGTCTACATAATGGTTACAGACGTGAACACGTCAGAACTCAGAAATCGTCACAGTTATTAACACTTTCCAGCCTTAGAGAAAAGTTTCCATGCAGAAACCTGTTCTGGCCTGCCTCCCTTCATCTGTCCTGGGCAAAAGGCCTTCGGGTTCCGGGTGTGTGAGGGACCAGGGCAGGCAAAGGGCAGATATCTTTGTTGGTGGGTGCCTGAGCCTGAGTGACTCCTTTTCACAGCCCAGGGGGCCTGATCTCAGTCAGGCGGATGAGTTTCACGTGAGAGACAGCACTGCCAGGGTTTCCCAAGAGGATTCAATCAACCCCCACATCATAGGTTTATGTGTCTGTGTGTACTCTGCTTGTCAAGTCTCTGAGTCCTTGTCTGTGGTGGGGGGCCCTGGGGGTAGGAGGTTTGAGGATACAGCAATGAACAGGTATAGTCTCTGTCCACAGAGAGTTCAAAAGATACTAGGGAAATAAGAACCAGTCATATAAAAATAGTCAACAACTGAGTTTCCAAATGAGTGTTTCTATAAGTCAATGGTGAAAGGGCTTAGGGAAGAGAGAAATCCCTATGGACCTGAGGCACCAAGGTGGGCTTCCTGGAGGAGGTGAGGACCTGAATAACCTGTGGAGGGTATGAGGCTGGTGAAGGAAGAGCCTTCCAGTTTAGATCAAATAGCTGGCAGGGGAAAGAACCTGGGTGAGAGTTAGGGGTTGGCCGGGGAAGAAGCTGTGAGATAATTTAGAGCCTCCGAAGTGCCTGATGGGTCATCTGATCCCATCCCATGTCCTCCATGCTGTTGATTGTTGTAATCATAATCATTGTCAACTAAAACACATGCAGTCTGGTGGACAGAGATTAGAATTTGTACTCAGAGGACCTGATTAAGTCCTAGCACCATCAACGCAACATCAACTAATGCTCAGTCATGACCTGGGATTCAGTGTCTTTGCCTATAAAATTAGGATTACTCACAGAACTTTGAGAATCAGTTGAAATAATTGCCATGGGTTCTCTGCAAAATACGAAGTAAGGTACATATGCCCTCTACTCATCACTGGCAGCATCT
Organism: Tapirus indicus; assembly: GCA_031878705.1. Taxonomy (NCBI): domain Eukaryota; kingdom Metazoa; phylum Chordata; class Mammalia; order Perissodactyla; family Tapiridae; genus Tapirus; species Tapirus indicus. The sequence continues at coordinate 18,246,871 of CM062923.1, read as the reverse complement.
TGATTATGCCACATGGGTTGTTGCCTTCCGGAAACTCCTACTATATACTTGAGACAGCTGATAACCTGATGAAACAAATAAACAAAAAAATGTGTGCAGGGTCAAATATCAAGCTGGAATGAAGCCAGGTTGAATTAACAGCTCATTATTTGCACAGCATGAGAGGGCTTTTTGCCTATGGTATAGTTTCCAGGCAGTTTTTGTGTTCTCCACAACTAAACCTCAGTCTGCCCGGGGCTTTGCTTGGAACTCTGCTCATAGGAAAATGGGTGTCTGTGGCCCGCCTCTGCATGTCCTGTGGAAATCAGGATATAGTTAGGGTGCCCATATAATTAACCATTTAAACCAGGACATTTCTGAGAGTGATAGGGATACTAGTGACCAGGACTGTTCCAGGAAAACTGGGGTATTTGGTCACCCTGAGTAGAGTTCCTTTGCTTTGATGGGTACAGCAATCTCAGAGGCTCTGAAATGCACCCCAAAATTACAGAGTATTGTGGTTACAGAATTGTTGCCATGACTCATACCTACCAGTATTCTGCCTTTGAGGGGCCCATCTGTGGGCAGAGGCGGGACAGGCACATGGCATATTCCAAGGATAGGGCTGTCGTCAAATATCTCTCTACTTTTTCTTCACAACCAGGTAAAGATCCAATCCTCTGGGTGATTTATATTTTCAGTCTCACTAAATTTGGGTGCTGATTCCTGTGTGTACTTTGTGCTGGATAAAGACTTGCTGCTTCACTGGCATCTGAACTTCCTTTGAATCTTGTGAATTATCACCTTCGTACTTACCTCTTCATGGAATTGTTGTGCCAGGTCAGAAAGGAAGGTGGGTTTGTTTCCTTTTCAAAAGTGAAGCTGAGGTTTCAAGTTCACACAAGGGTTCAGACTCTTGTTAGCAGCTGTGACTTTCAAATGCCATTTCCCGCTCGAAGACTCCCTAGTCTGTTGCAAAGACTCGTTTTTTGTGGACCTATTACATATTGTGTATGCCTTCCTTTTTTTTTTTTTTTTGGTGAGGAAGATTAGCCCTGAGCTAACATCTATTGCCAATCCTCCTCTTTTTGCTGAGGAAGATTGGCCCTGAGTTAACATCTGTGCCCATCTTCCTCTACTTTATATGTGGGACGCCTGCCACAGCGTGGCTTGATAAGCGATGCATAGGTCCGCGCCCAGGATCCGAACCCATTAACCCTGGGCAACCGAAGCCAAAGGCACGAACTTTTAACCACAAAGCCACCAGGCTGGCCCCATATATGCCTTCCTTTTGATACTGTATGTCTTTTGCTGTGAATTCTCCTGGATAATTAACCTCTAAAAGGCAGAGACCGCCTGTGAATTAGCTTGCACTCACTCGCTCTGCCTGTTCCAGGGTTCTGTATTTGTTTAGTGAATATGTGTTGACAAGCCTTTGGCCAGGATTGCTTTAGTCTCACTGCTCTGCTGCTGCTCCAAGCTTTGAGGTCCCTTTGGAGAGAAGGCTCTGCACGGCTGGAGACCATCAAGACCCCTGTGCAGAACAGTAGATGTGGATTTAGACAGGAAAGTTGCCAAATGCTGATCCGGTCGGTCGTTAAGTCAACAATTAGCTAAAAGTCATAAGAATGGATGGATGTGTAGATCCTTCTATTATAATTCTAAGAGAAAGCCCTGGTATTCAGGGGGCACTTACTTGAGGTCTGTTGAAGAAATGAATGAATAAATTCTGTAGCAAGAGAAGAGAAATGAAATGCTGTGTAGTTTACAGCCATCTTCACTACACCTACTTAGTGGGGATGAGTTTTCCCCTCACTGGACGACATTAAGACTAGGGAGGGTGATGGCTTATCAGGGATGATGGGAGAAGGTGAAACCAGGTGACACGTGAGGTTCCCTCTAGATATGAAAATATATGATTTAGGTACTATTTTTATTTTGGCTTTTAAAACTTTGTCTCGTGAACACAATTCAAGTAGCTTGACTCAGAGACACTTATCCAAAGGTTTTGCATTTACTATAACTTCCCAAATCATCTAATTGCTTACATCTATGTAGCCAAACAATGGTAACCACTAAACAATGATAAACGAGGGTGGAGAGTGGAGAAAGGGAACATTTTTAGTGGAGGTAAGATGGATTTAACTTTTTCTTTTTGAGAAATCTGTCCCTCCCCCACACTTTCTTCCTGGGTTGGTGGGAGGGGTATAATCTTTTGATATTGCAAATAGTCTACTCCAAATAATTTGTGTGTTAGTGACAAATATTGAAAAACAATCCTAAATTATCAAAATTTGGTATACTAGATGGGAGGAAAGTTACATTATTCACATCTTTCTATTTTACCCTTGTTAAAAAATTGTGACTAATCTCAAAGTCTGAGGGCTGGTTTTCTTAAGAGGGAAAAACTAACACAATTATCAGAATGAGGGAGAGAACAGAGAATCACGATGCAGTGTCAGACCATTCAAAAACCTTCTGCTTTGAGGAGCCTAGAATGGCTACTAGGGGAAGCGATTAATTATCAGCTTCTATCCAAGTTTACTAACTTTCATAGTTAATATTCTACTTTCCTATTATTGCTATTATTATCATCTTAATTGCATGCCAACATAATCCAGTGTTTTTGTTCCTACTATACACCGAGTAGTCTTTGGACTTGAAGTTTCTGCTTTATTCTTTAGGACTGAAGGTCATGTCAAAATGCACAAAGTCACAAATATGTGGGAGTAATATCTGAAGGCAATGTCTCTTATGAATAATCATTTCCATAGACCTAAGTTAATCAGATCTGGAAGAGACTAGAACTTTGGACTTTTGTCAAACTATGAACATGTCAGTGATTCAGAGTAGGGACTGCAGCGGAGGTTCTGGGAGCGGCTAAGGGTACCAGAAAGTTGGGCAGAGGCTTGAAGAAGGGAAGAAGGGGCAAGGAGTAGGACAGAAGGTGTTTCCTTTTTACCTGGGCCAACTCTGTCATTTCCCCACCCAAGGTGTCACCATCATTTATAGAAAATTCTATCCCCATCAGGGAAGGGCAGAGATTTCTGAAGTTAGGTAACCATTTAGATGATAACTTTTGTTCAGCTAAGTCAGTATTCATTTCTCCAACCTCTTCCCATCATTGAAGAAAATGCAGAAAGTTTTGCCCCTGGTTGCATTCTCTTTTACTCACTTTGTCTTCCTGAGATAATACATATTTTCAAATGTATTTATTGTAACTTTAATGGGCATGAGGAAAGAGGGGAGATAAACATAGTGGTAAAAACAAAGTTATCACTTAGGCTTTCTAATTTTGAATACAGTGTATTTCTCTTAGTGTTGATGTAACGATTAACAGATTAAAGCGTTTAACATGGTTTTGGCACACAGTAAATACTCAAGTTATATCATCATCATCGTTATTATTGTCCTTATTACTGGTCTAGACTTTCTATCTTGTAGTCTTTGTGTCTCTGATTTCTGCCCTACAGCCTCATACATTTGCGCCCGACTCTACTGGTGTTTCTTCTGTTGGATCGTAATGCTTAGTTCTAAATCCTGGCTTACCATTGGAACTTGTCTTCTGGCTTTCCCATTTTACAACACTTGACACTAGGCAAGTCTTGTCCCTCATTGACAACTAACCCAGATTCCTTGAACCCATACCTGGAAGCAATAGTGCACTGATTCCTGCTTTCTCGGCAGTGGATATCTTTCCAAAGAAGCTAATGATCCAATACAAAGAAATATAAAAGAAAATAAATAGCAATAAATCCCACAATGCAAGCTTCACAAAAATCATATACAAACGACAGTGAAAATCCAGAGAAGGTAGTGATTAACCATACGGAAAATTTATCCCAGAAGAGGAAACTTCTTCAATTGCAGGAAACTATCTTCCCCCAAGATTATTTTTTGTCTTCCATCCCACAGTCTACTCTTCCTAAATCCCCTCCTTTCTTTTTTCTGACATACCACCTCTTACTGTCCCCCTCTTTCCATTACCCTCATCCTTATCCCAGGGCTGACCTTCATAGCATGTCTAAGGCATGATACTATTCTCCAAATGGGAGTGCTTATAATGATTATTTCCTAGTCTAATACACCCTACGCACCACTGTCAGGTTAAGCAACCTTGAATACTGTTTTGATCATGACACCCTATGATCGGAGAGGTAGAATTTCTCCCAATACCATTAACATGAAAGTTAGAGACTTCTGGTGTGTTTCTAATATCTTCCCAACTTGAACTCTCTCATTTCATGCTAAATATACATTTCTGTGCTCTTTTTTTAAGTCTGTCAGTTAGCAGTCAGTTAGTCAACGTATATTTAATGGTTGGCTTCTGCTCATGGTACAAGCAGTATAACTGAATTTAAGCACCTGCGTTCATGCAGCTCTCTCGTATCTCATTTTCTGTGTGTGTGTGTATGTATGTGTGTGTGTGTGTGTGTCTTTCTCCCTGTGTCTCTGTCTCTCTGTCTCTGTCTGGTGGATGTGCTTCCTTTCCATCCAGACACGCACACTGCTCAGACACATGGCATTGTACCTAGGTGTTCCCCTAGTCTCTTCTGGCTGGCACAAAGGCAATAAGCAGGTGGGTGTGTGAAATATGATGAGCCAAAAAATTCATTCCTTTATTTTCTCCTAACTGCTTCAGCCTTCATAAAAACCAGTCCTATAGGTTATTGATTTTCACAAAAAGAAGAAAAACGAGTGGGAGTGGAGAATTATGATGTTATGTCCTAAATGAATTTTTCACAGAAAAAGAAGAAGAAGAAAACAACAACAACTATTCTCCGTCTTGGGCAGTTGGTCAGAAATGAGGTTTGGGGTCTGGAATAGGAAAGGCAGGAGTGCATGTGTCCCCAGGGGGAGAGTAGGCATTGATCTCTTGGGTGATTGCCCTGACTACCTCTGAAGCTGAGAATTAGGTTCAATATGTTAGTGCTAACATTTAAGTCCTTTCAAATCTCCAGGGGCAGAATCTGCTTTGGGCAGAATCTGCTTTGTCTTCCTCTACTTCATTTATGTTTAGGTGAAAACTGACTTAACTCTTTAGCTTCCAGCTTTGCTCTTTATTTATACAGGAATCTAGGCCTTGGGAAATCCGTGAAAGCTTTGATGAGATGTTTTAATTATTACTTCACAAACAGTGTGTTGCAAATGAAGATAAATAAAGCCAGGTCTCTACCTCTCACTTTCTAGCTAAAATAGCAACAACAGACCAATTCTTTTTGCTCATTGTCTGTAAAGGACACTCGTCTCGGCAGCACAGTGTTGCTAAGACTGGGCCTGCACCAGAATCACTTAGGGAGCTTTTAAAAATGTGCATTTGCAGATGCAACTTCAGACCTGCAATCTGAATCTCCAAGGGTAGGCGCTTGGAATCTGTGTTAAATAAACAAACTTTCCTACAGTTTATATTAGCTATGAGATATAATGTAAAAGGACAGTGGCAAAGCAGATGGGGGCAGTGCACCAAATTCCATGGAGCAAACTGCTATAGATCAAAAATTTAAAGCTGCTCTGCCATTCCATGAATATGGCCCCAAAGAAAGAGCATGATAAGAGAAAAGGTGCAAATGCAGACTTCTAGCAGCTTAAAGATTTCCCCCCAAACCATATCAAACGGTCTATTGATTAGTGTTATGAGCTCTAGGGGCAGAGAAGGGTAAGGAAGAGGTTGAGAGTAGTCCCGTGGAAAAACTGCTTAACGGTTCTCAGTAGTAGAGGAGGGAGGCTTAAGGAGAAAGCGTACCTACCAGCTATTTCTATCATCTAAAATATAACCTGTTAGCTTAGAAGAAAATCTGGTGAGGAAATGAGTTGAACATAGAGTTTCTGTCAGGTAAAGGACTTTGGTTTGAGCCACACCAAGCTAGTGAATATAGGAAACTGGGGCAATATGTGCCCATGAGGCAAATTATAAATTAGATTTAGCCTGAGGATGTTTGAAACAACAAGGTCATGTAGAGGCTGATGAGAACACCAAGCTGCTACCCTCCAGCCTTCTGCACGGGATGTTCCAGCAACAGCCAGGGTCTTTCAAGAAAGAATAATTTTGAGAGAAATAATTGGAAATGAGCCAAGAGGGAACCTATGAATGAAAAACAGGAAGCCATATTTTGGCCAAGTTAATGAATTCCGAGGAAAAAGGAAGAATCACAAGGCATTTACAGGCTGATGGGAAGGGTGGGAACATCAGACTATCCTGAACAAAGGGGACAAAGGAACAGATCCTCAGCCTCCGTATCCATGTGAGTAGGAAGGGAATTCATTTATTCATTCACGAGTTTATTCAACTGCTATTAATTGAATATATACTATGTGCCAGTTACTATTCGAGGATTTGAGGATCCAATGCTTCATGGGAGAGATGAGATTCCAGCTCCCATGCAGCCTATATTCTAATGGAGGGAAGAAGCAATACAAAAAATAACTAAACAAGAAAAAGAGGTTTGGAGTCAGAATAACCTGGTTTCAAATTTCAGCTGTGCCACTTACCACTGAAGTATTGTACTTAACCTCGTTTTGGCTCTTTCCTTCTCTGCAAAGTTCAGATAGGAATGCCAACCTTGAAAGGATGTAACGAGGATAAGAGGAAATTTGTGCTTCTGAATACTGTCTGGAATATAATAAGCATTTTATAAATATGTGTTGAAGGAAAAATTTTCAACACAAAGGACCCGGGTAAAAGGGAGGGAATGGAATTCAAAGCTTAGCATAAGAATGTACCGTTAAGAAGTAGAAAGATTGATACATGCACATATATACACACACTGGCATATGTATCTATATGTCTATATCCTCTATATCTATACCTGTGTATATAGTGCGAAAGAAAGACAGAGAGCACAGAGAGACAGAGAGAAGCAGAGAAAGAAGACAACATGGTTGATGACGTAGGTGAGTTGAGTTGGTGGGTTTGGAATAGAGATTAGAGAGGATGAAGGAGTCTTGTTTGCAGTTTTTATCTCCTCTATAACACAGAAGGTGAGGAAGGAAGAGTTAAAATGTTTGAGGAAGGTAATGGTGTTGGGGAGGATGGTGGCTATGCAAAAAAATTCAAATTTGAATGGCATAGTGAGATGGACAGTGTGGTTCCCACTTTTGTGGGCTCAGAACCCTGATTTTGTTGTCATCTGGGAACAGTTCTATCTTTCAAAGATATCAAAGTAAGTTGTTGAAAACTTATATCTAAACAAGGAACTTATTAATATGTACTGAGCAATGAGATAGTTACAGAGAAGTCAGAACTCATGTGGGCAGGACCAGCTTCTCATGGTAGGAAGACCTACATGGGAAGCCGTATCACAATCATGGAAATATCATGTGTGTTATAGAATTTCACAACAGTCATTGGCTAAGGTAGCTTGAAGAATATTCTTTCCATTTTCAGGGAAGGTTGTGACATTGGGACTCGAACATTCTATCCCAGACCCTACGTAGATGGATATGGGCAGCACTGGTCTCTCTGACTGTCCTTCTACCAAGCTTTCATAGGACCAACACTTCTTCTGGCCAACATAGTTGTTCCTAGATATGTTAATGTATTCAGTTACTCTTCTAATGTAATTGGCCTGGAAGCCTTTTTTTTTCTTTAAAGTAGATTCGCATGTCTCTATTTTATAAAGTATGTATTGATCTATTATTTAACTTATGACCAAGTACTAGAGGGAGAGTTTTGCTATTTTCGCAAAGTACTGAGAAGACAGATCCCTACTATTCTTGAGCCCTAGGAAGAAGAAGGATTTTAAGCTCCTCCAGGGAGAATTTCTAGGCGGCATGATTAGTAATTAGAAAAAAGAAAATGTGGGTAGAAAATCTTTTAGAAATTCTGAAATACCTCAGTATATTTTGAAACCCTAAGGTTAAGTAAGGAAAGGTACAGCCAGTGATGAGTTAAGGCTGAATTCACTCATGCAGCAAACATGATGGGTTTGATTTATCCCTGTAAAGTGTCAGGCACTTTGTGGAGTACTTTGAATACAGCAGTGTATAAGAGGGTCCCTACTCTTAAATGACTCCCCAACAAGTTGGAGTAAACAGGCAACTACAAAAGAGTACATTAAGTGTGATAATAAGGGTAGGCAGAAAGATCCACAGAAAAAACTACTCAGGGAATATAATCCAGTCATCTCACTTCCAGATAAAGATCCTCTGGTATCTTTTCATAGCATATTATACTCTCCATAGCATAGAGAGTATTTCCCTCTATCCCACAAATGGATGGAAAATCCTACCCAACATGGACTGCAGTTCCACTGCTATACTTCCTTAATTAGTTCAGGCTGCCATAACGAAAATTCCGTAGACTGGGTGGTTTAAACAACAAACATTTATTTCTCACAGTTCTGGAGGCTAGAAGTCCAAGGTCAGGGTGCCAGCATGGTTGGGTTTTGGGTGAAGGCCCTCTTCCTGGTTTATAGACAGCTGTCTTTTTGCTGTGCCCTCAAAAGGTGGAGAGAACAGAGAGGCCTAGCTCTCTTCCTTTTCTTATAAGGACACCAATCCCACGATGGGGACTCTACCCTCATGAATAATTACCTTCCAAAGGTCCCATCTCAAAATACCATCACATTAGGGCTTGAAATTATGACTTTTGAGGGGACATAAACATTCATTCTGTAGCATAAACTGTGTGACAAAGGGCAGGTGAAGAAATCCTGTCACTCTTCTGCTTACTGCTTTTGTGGTTAGGATTTATCCTATTGCCTAAAAAGGTCTTTTTCCCCTGTAATATTGTAATCTAGTATCCTTTATAATTTGCTCTCTACTAATAATTCTAAGGTTTTCCTGACAACGTGATTAAGGGATTTTTCCATCCAGGGATTGAGTGTAGGATTTTTGGTTTCCCAGATGCACCAGTTTCTGAGTCAGTATTATTTTTCTTATTTATAAACCTTCATTCTTCCTTATTTTTAGTTATAAAATAATGAATAATCCATGTGGTTATCACTAGTGAGGCACAGGAATGTAATTGGGAATTATCAGTGCTAAGCATATTAATGGAGCGATGAACTCACTCTATAGAATTCTAGGTATCAGTAATTGTTCAATCACGTCAACCCCCATAGGCACTCCTGAAAGGGAGAACAGAATCCAGAGGTGCCTCTCCACTGCAATCCTGGAGGTCTTCTGTGAATCCTGGCTTCCTTAGAGAGCTAGGCTCCAATTTAAGAAGAATTACCTTAAAATTCCAGGGAAGACACTTTTCTATTTGAAAGCGTATGTCCCAGAGGTGGCTAATAATTGTGTGTATAATTAAAAGAGAAGCTCTGACTCACAACTAGATTCTTCCCAGACCTGAGCTCTTAATAACACATGCCGTTTGCATGATGATGGCTCACATCATGGGATTTCTCTACAAAATGACGCCCAGGACTATTGCTTGCTTGTTTTTTTCTGAATTTCACACACAAGCCCTACCTTCCTGCTCTTCCTCTGTGAAGTGCATCCCTCTGTATTCACCAGGGTTCAGTGGGTAAAGTGACTATAAGGAAGCCCTGTTCATACTTAGGATGTCGAAAGCCCCCAAACTATCACCAGAAAGCTGCTAACCAAGCAAAACTAAACCTGTGTTAGAATTTACTGCATTAAGGGAGAACACCATCTTCATAGAGTCTCAGCAATGCCTGAACCGGGGAAAGTAGAATTTGAATATTTATAGGGCTTTGGGGTCTGAGTTCAAGTGATTACAGGCAGATCTTTAACGGTTGGGTTTAATGGGATTGGGTACAATTTATAATATAATTGGTTAGAATGGCAGACACAGCAGAGCGAAGGTCTTGAAGGGAGTCTTGATAAGTAACTGTGGTTAATAAGTAAGCTGTTTCCTAGGTGTCTTTTATAAATTGATCCGTGGGAAGTTCCTGAAGCAAGCTGTGAAATCATTTATGAGATTATAGCTTGTCTTTTCTGGGCAAAGCTTTCTTGGGACAAAGTATTATTTTGAGATCAGTGGCCTACAGTCTTATCTAAGTCATGGTCTCAATTCTCAAGTCTTGTGCACAAGTTGAGAAGACAAGACTAGCACAGGCAACACCTGACAGAGCTACGAAGGTGTACCTCACCAGTTCAGAAGGAAACAAGATTGTCAGGAAAGAGTGGCAATAAATACCGATGCAACTTTAGCTAAGACTTAGAGAATGGGTAGGTTGTGTCTAGTGGAGAGGATGGAGTATTTCAGCTGGAGTTAACAACATCAGGAAAGTATGGAGGTAACAATCACATTCATGAATTCATGGAATTCCAAGGGGATTTATTTGTATGGAACAGAGCTTAAATTTGGGGAGCTATGTTAAATAGGGTTGAGTCATAATAAACCATATTATGAAGGGGCCAGAATTCTAAATAGGTTGGTTTGAACTGGTAGGATTAGCACTGAGGAATTGGAAGTCTGTGTCAGGGACTCCATTGTAGTCCTTTTAGCCATTAAAATCCTGGTGGTAACTTTAAAGAGAAGAAGGCCAATCTGCTGGCACTTATGGGAGGTTTTAGTACCCTCATGAGACCAATGAATCCAGTGAGAAATAGACATTATAATACCCCAAATCTCTCTCAAACGTGTATTTTTATTTTTTATTTTTTGTAATTTAGGTAAAATTCTCATAATACAAAATCGTCATTTTAACAAGTACAGTTCAGTGGCATGTATTACATTTACAATGTTGTGAAACCACCACTTCTATCTAGTTCCAAAATATTTAATTATCTCGAAAGGAAACTCCCCTCCCCAATCTTCCCTTCCCTCAGCTGTTGGCAACTGCTAATCTGCTTTTTGTCCCAGTGGATTTGCCTATTTTGAGTATCTCGTATACATGGCATCACACAACATATGACCTTTTGTGCCTGGCCTTTTTCACTTAGCATAATGTTTTCAATTTTCATCCATATTGTTGTATGTATCAGTTTTGCATTCTCTTTTAGAGTTGAATAATATTCCATTATATGGTTATACCACATTTTGCTTATTCATTCGTCAGTGGATGGACATTTGGGTTGTTTCCACCTTTTTCTATCATGAGTAGTGCTGATATGAATATTTGTGAATATTTTTTCCCAAGAATTCTACAGCTCATGAAAATGCACCTTCTCATAATTTTAGGATATTCCTAACCTAACATTATAACCATTTGCATCAATAATGAAGACACTGGATGAAGATATCACTAGGATATACAAGGAAAATTAGGATGCACCTGCCAATTTATCCTTGATCCTGGTAAATCTCCCTCCTGTTTTCCCCTTGAGCGTCCTGGGAATCTTTTTATTATTAACATCTACTCTTAAACACTGAATAATCTAGACATGTTGACATGTGGTACTCTCTTTCATGCACAGAGAATTATCACATTTATAAAGGCCTTAAATGGCAACTAGGAAAAAGATGAAAAACATTCCGGAGTATAGATTATCAACAAGTGACTCTGTTTTCTAGTTAAATAATGGTAGGTTAGAGTTTACAGTAAATACAGAACAGTGCAAATTGAGATTTGCCTCACCTGGGAAGTTCTGACTCTGGAACAATGACGGTGAATGGGTGAGTCCAGGGGAAAAAATCTGAACCCATTCTAAGAGAACTATTGCAATTGCTGAAAGGTTAAGAGCATGAGAGTAATATGATATTTTGGAAAATGACTAATGTGGCAGCAGGGTGAATTAATGAGTCAATACTTACGAAGTATTTAAAAGAGCACCTGACAGACAACGTGAATAATAGTAATAACAACAATAATAATATTAATAATTTGGGGAGGAGGACAGATAGGAGGGAGGGAGAAGATTTAGTAGGCCATGACAATAATGCAGATGTAAGACAAGGATGCTTGCCCTAGGTTATAGGTAATGAGGAAGAGTGAACCAAGTGCCACAGCAAGATAAATTAGCAAGTCAGATAAAACAAGGGAGCAACCTTTTCTTTGCTCTCCATGGCATTGATTGTTAGCCTTAGGCCCTGCTATTCAGTGTGTGACAGAGCAGCAGCAGTGGATTCCTCTGGAAGCTTGTTAGAAATGCAGAATCTCAGGCTCCACCCCAGATGTACTGAATCCTAATCTGCATTTTAACAACTTATCTAGGTGATTCTGTGTCTCTGATTAGTGAAGGACCTATTTTCAAATTCATATGTTCTCATCACAACTCTACTTAATATCCTTCAAAATCTAAACTTCCTGTACTTATTTACTCATTTATACTATATATTTTTTAACCATTCAGAATAGTTTCCCTACAGATCAGTTGTTTAATAACATTTCTACTCTCAGGACTTTTTGAGAACTTGATAAAATTTATGAATTCCTTCACAGAAAAATACACATAAGCACATGCAAGTATTTTTCCCCCACACAACTTATTTTTGCAGTGGAAATGTATTTCCTTCACATATCTGACTATAAAAATCTTCACAAATGTTATGCCTCTCATTTTTCATGCAAAAATAAATACCTTCTACTTGGAAGAGGGTGAATAAGCCCAAACCGTACAAAATAAACAGAATATAAACCACTTTATTGCTCAGAAGTAAATTTCAATGAGATGCCGACTTTGACATCCGGCTGATTCCGACTTTTTGTTTTGATTCCAACAAGTGCGGAAAGCTCTGATTTACAAAGGAAGGGGTAAGCGAAGAGTATCAGGGTTCCATGGCTTACATTGCTGATGAAAGTAGGCTTTCTTCAAGGAACAGGAGAATTCTTCAAAACCCTTCAGTTTGAATTCATGTCCCAGTATTTTCTTTCGTTGTCCTCAAGTTAATTAGGCAATCTGGCAACACTGATGTCACTTACCTCAGCATAGGAGGGGTTCTGAATTTCTTTCCTCTATGAATCTACCTAAATTTGAAATTATTGAACATACTAACATCTGAAAGAAATTCTGCAGTGCTTTTGTTGGGAGGGTAGGGGGAGGTGGTGTAACTGACTTCTGATTGCTGGAAAGAAAAAATTAAAGATTTCTCTGCTTTTGGCTATAGTCAATGGAAGTGCTTGTTCAAATATTTGAAATTTTACAGAGGCATAATCTTTCCTTCCAGAGCAGAAACTTAACTTATCCAAAAAAGGTCATAGTTTCGTTTTTGATTTTACTTCCCATCTCCCTTCACCAGCTGTGGTCGTAACGATTTTCAGATTATATATTGAAATTTTTGCTTTATTGATAAGGTCAAATACGTACAGGGAGCACATTGTGGGGATCAGAATTGGTCATCTCAAGCACTGAAGGAGGCTTTGACCTTCTCTGCCCCTACTAACTGTCTGAAGGGATTTGGGATGGAAGGCCTGTCCCCCGACAGGCTGTCACCATACATAAGTCTGGGTATGGATAGACTCCATCTTTGCTGGGCCCGTTCTTATCAAAGTTCTGTTTACCAGACATTTACATTTGTAAGGGAAATCTCCATTTGTAAAAGTATCTCCTTCTCTGTACCAGGAAGAGGGACTGGATGACCTCATCTCTAGAAACTTGTCAATGTGGAAGGTAAGGCCTTAAATCTACATAATAACCTTACTGTGCTTTTCTGGTAATCTCCCAAAACTGACCCAACTTCCAATATCCTCGTTTGTCTATTTAAGAGGAGAACCTCCTCCATTTTGTTGAGACATGCTTAGTTTCCCCTGGTCTCTCCCATGTATACATGTTATAAAGCTTTGTTTGATTTTCTCCTGCTATTCAGCCTCATGTCAATTTAATTTATAGCCCAGCCCGAAAGGACCCAGAGTGGATAGAGAATACTCTTGCTCTCCTTCCACATCAATGTCTGAAGATGGTCTTCCCAGTCATATTGTCTTAAGAGATGGATTTTTCTCTCTCTCTCAAGAAAAAAAGTGAAAAATGTACTGAAGTTCATTGATGTATTTTAAGAATTCCTCTGGTAAACCAAATGATTTCTGTACTATAGTAATATTCCCATTCTACTCTAATTTCTTCAAATTGTCTTAAATGGTGATGTTTCAAGGTCTGGGGCTGGTAAAGATAATGGCTTGCCTGGCAATAAGCCAAAATTTCTTTAAATCAAACTATATGATTCTAGAAAGCAAGTAATAACAGTAATTTTCTTCATCAAAACACCAAATCATGTATATTTTACACAGAAATTATTGCCTTTCCTGAAAATATGTGGCCATCTGGAGTATCTTGGCTTAATTTAGGAGAACTCACTTGATTGGGAGAAATATAATGTCACATAGTATTCAACAGGCTGCTAGAGGAAGTCAGGAAATGCCCCTTCTTTCTTCACTCAGAGATAAAGGTCTCCTTAAGCATTTATGAGCTCCCACGTCCCACTAACTCCCTCTGTCTCCTCCCAAGTCACTTAATTTCCAAACTCCACCCTCATCACGTAAATGAAGAAGAAGCTTTTCATACTATTTTGGGGAGCATTCCTTCATCTCATACTTTAATAATTCAAAAATGGCCTTGAGATTTGAAGAAATAAAAAAGTTCCCATATAAGTGGAACCGGGTCTTGTCAAGGTAATATAAGAGGCACTAAAGCAAACTGGGAAAACAACAGAAAACAAAAAGAAGGTCCCATGGAACTGTCATCATTTACCACCTTGAGAAATCCAGGGAGACAAAGGGGAAGGGCTGCAGATACAGGAACTCTGCTGAGGTGAGTTCCTGGGTGTCCTTATAATACAAGCAGCTGCTATAACCTATCCCTCATGACATTCCAATCTGACATCAGATTATGACCTCCATTTCATAAATGAAGAAAATGCAGTTCAGAAAAACTAAGTAATGTACAGGCAGAACTAGGACTGTGTTCTAGATGTACTTTCCTTTATAATCATCATTTCTGACTGCTACATTTCACTGCCTCCATGAAAACACCTGTATTCACCTGTCAGACAAAAACCAGGAGCTAGCTATCTGCACCAGAGAAACTTGTGGTTCCATTCAATATGTTTTTGAAAAAAAGTCTCTACAGTTGCTCTAAAATATATGCTCTCCGTAAGATTTCTTTGGACTATTTAAGTTTTGTTTGAAACTCAAACAAATTTGTAGACGTTCATGCTGGAGTTGCCCATATGAACAGCAGCTAAGTCACACATCACTGCCTGTGATTTAAAATAGCTGTGCTTGTGGCTTGTTTAGAGTTTACACTGTTTGTTTTTCCTGTACACAGTATTTTATTATGTATGATTCCTCCCTCCGCAGAAGCCTCTCATGGAGACTCACTTTTAGCTGCTCTGGAGGTAAGTGATATTTCTGAGATCCTCCAGGAGACTCCCCCCAGGGTGAATGTCATGGATGCCACACAGTCTATATTTTAAGCCAGACCACCCCAAACACATGTTCCATAAGTGGTGCCAATTGATTTAGCTTTTTGGGTTGAAACAGTACTAGATAAAAAATAATTATTTTGTGTACATCGTTACTAAATACTCTCTAGCTATTTAAAAGCAGCAGTTTAAGACCCAAAATATCATTATCCAGCACTCTTCACAAAACTGTCCAGCCTCTGTGTGGGCTTCTGCTCTGTAAGACTGGTTATCCAAACAAGGCCCTCGTACTCTTCAACAGGCAGAGATCAGATAGTCTGAAAGTAATTTTAGAGAATGATTCTGCTTACACAGAGGGAAATTTACCTCCCCTCCTACAGCATAAATATTTTATCAAGGGATCATGTCTTCTGCCAAATTGAGATAATCCAGAAAAAAATGTGTCAACCAGAAGAGGCTTCCTTCTGTATTTAGTTACAAAGCTGCCCAATGAGGAGGTTGAGGTAGTACAGTTTTCCTGGAGTGCACATTTGACATGTTTCTTTTCTAACCGAAATCATAGAAACTACCCTTGCTGAAGGAAAGATTTCTTTCTTTTTCAAAGAGTTTTCCTGTCAAAAGTGTTTTACCACTTTATAATTTTTCATTGCTTCAAAAAGTTCCTCATTCCCCCTAAGGAAAGTCCAGCCAAGCTCGTTTGCTGACGTCAGAGACTTCAACACAAATGTTCTCTTTAGTCCACAGGAGAAATCATGGACCTGGGGCACTGGAGCTATATCTGGGCATTAAGTCTGTTACCAAAGATGGTCATTATTCTGTAATTCTCTCTGCTAATTTTGTGTGGGAACAAAGCCTTTTGGCTTCCTGATGCTAATGAGCTTAGGGCATTGCTCTTGTTTCAGGTCCAAGGCAGGGAATTTTCTTATTTTCTTTTCCCATTGCCTTCAGGTGAGCTAATCAGCTCTGAGCAGCTATTGCTCTTGGAGCCCGTGAGTTTCCAGCTTGCCTCTGTGGGGATCAAAATTGGCCACCTCTAGCACTGAAGGAGGCTTTTACCTTCCCTGCCCCCACTGTCTGAAGGGACAGGCCTTCACCATGGATAACTCTTTCTCCCCTTTACTTCCTTCATGCTTCCCTCTTTAGCCAGGTCCCTTTTCTTCCCCAAGTCATTTTTGGCTCATATATCCTTTGTATTTGGCCTCCCATGTGGATGCCTGATAGCTTTCTTCCTGGAAACCACTCCGTGGGGATTTTTTTGTTGTTTTCTGAACATGACTTTTAATTACACTTGGATTATTTGGCCATCAGCTGCTATGTAAAGCCTGAGTTAGTGCCATCTAACGGCATTGGGCTAGAGAGTGACTACTGGCCAGAAGGGTGGTCTTTGCTCCTCACTCCACAATGGGCCATCTGCAGAAGAACAGGGCCTGTGGAGACAATTCTTTATACACTTGATCCAAGCTCTGCACACAGCATTTGATTCCCACCCACTGGGCTTCTCAGCGAAGACTTTAAAATATTAAAATTATTTTGTTATACTTTACCCCTCACTATACCATCTCCAATATTTAAACATTTCAATGGGAAATACAGATATGTGATTATAAATAGCATCTTATACTCTGGATACATCATTGATTAATGGGAAAATTGTGCTTTCTTTATTGACTGCCTTTCATTGACATCTGGATATGGTGTGGCCTTGAAATGGGTCTCCCAAATTGACTTTGTGATTTTCCTGAATATGTGCATTGGGATCTTGTCTCAATCACCATAGAAAATTCTTTGAATTTTTGTGTATTCTTAGAGTTCTTACATCCTAGCCCATTAGCTTGATAACAATAGGTATTTATAAGATATTTATTATTTTATTAATGATAAAGCTCATTGAGGGCAACAAAAGATTAAGAATGGCTGTGGGAAGCTTACTTTTGAAGTATAGGGTCATAGTTTTCAGAAGATATTTCTTTTAAAAATGAATGTTATAGTCTAGTAACATTTTCAGTAAATTTTTCACCTCATTTTTTATTTGGTCAAACTCAAGAGTGGTCTTATTCCTTAGTAGAGAATTACAAAGGAAATTATCAAACTATCAAAATCTGCCATTTCATGTAGCTTTTAAAATTATAGTCTAAACATATTTTTATTTGACAAGACATATTTTGTTTTCTTTTGAAATACCTCTCCATCACTTAGAACCAGGTCTTTATGCATCACTTACTTGTTTTATAGAAATATTTATTTCTAGTTCCTATTATACTAAACAGTATAAGAGGAAAAAATATGTGCAAATGTGGCCAGATTTTTAAAATCCCTTGGCATGCATTTTGTAAATTTAACATAAATTCTTATCCAATTAATTGTATTAGACGACAATTTATTTCTCTGGTATTTCAAAAGACAATTCAGGGCCCCTTAGGAAATCTATGCTCACCAAACAAAAGCAGTACAGTGTCACAATCCTGGAATAGACAGCACATATAACAAGGAGAAGTAAAGGCAAACACTTCTTTGATTTCCCTGTGGACACTTCTGGTCATGGCATTTAAAAGAAGTAACCCAATGGAAAATGTTTTTCTTGCAAAACTCAAATATCTAATACTAACATTTGTCTCAACCCGGATCTACCTTTGCAAGCTGTAACTGACTGATCTTATAAACTTGAAACATACCCAACAAGTTCAAGGTGACGTCTGCCTGCACACTCCTCCCTCTCTGTCTCTCTGGGTAGTCTGTGTCAAGATCTTATTACATGGAACCTAACACATCAGAGAAGCCAAGAGAATTGTTCACCTTAGTCCTAATATTTTGGCCAAAACAGAAAAGGGTCTCTAGATGAAATAAAATAAATATTAGTTTAATTGCTAGCATTAATACTATTAAAACTGGGTTCATTATCGTCATTATAACTCTTTTATGTACAATGAGCTTAACTGACTTTCTTTGCTAGTTCATTTCACAAACTGGTGTTGAGTGCCCACCACATACTAGGAGCTGGAGACAGAGAACTGGATAAAATATGTTATCTGCTCTCAAAGTGTTCACTGTCTGCTGAGGGGGACAAACACAAATATTTTAGAAACATCATGAAAATAAATAGATAGCCATATGTCTAATGCACTATGCGAGTGGAGAGAATAGAGGAAATGCAGTGAAACCGGCTGTCAATATCAATCAGGACTGATTTTCTAATCATTTCCCAGAGAAAACCACGCTCATTTTAATTTCGAAGGATAAGGAAGAATAAGTCATGTGCAATTTGCTTATATGCAGTGGAAGAGGGAATGGTCAAAGAGGCAGAGAGAAAATCAAGAGAAAAGACACAAAACCTAAAACCACATGCTGTATTTAGCAACAAACAAACAGATTGGTGTTGCTGGAGTATGAACTATAAAATAGTAAATGCTGAGAGATGTTGCTAGATAGAGACGGCCAGCAATGGGGACCTTTATTAACCACAATAAATGTTATCTTGCAGGTGATGTAAAGTAAGTAAAAGCCCTCAAGGAGGGGAGTGAATAATCAGATTTGTGTTTTAGAAATAATTCCTTACTGGTTCTGTGGAGAGTGGTTGGGCCGATAGAACAAGATGAGAGCAGGTGAGACTACTTAGGAGGTACCGAAGTCCAGGCACGATGAAGATGGTGAGCCTAAACTGGAGAAAAGGTAGAGAAAGGAAGAGAGGAAACGAAGAGCTACTTAAAAAGTAAAACCAAAAGAAAATTGTGCTTTGATGAAGGGGTAAAGGAGAAGGCAGAGTGAAGTTTCGAGCCCCTGTGTAGCCTGAGGGCTGAATAGATGTCAGTGATACAGATATAGCAGACTGTTTGTTAAGATTAGGTACCTTGTTTTTATATCTCTGCCCAGATAACTAGCATGTAGTAGATGAAATACTTTATTAAAAGATGATAGTTGAGCTAGGCCTTAAAGGACGAATACTATGTTAATGGATGGAGACCAGAAACTATTTAGACTAGTAACTAGACCAGGTAGCCTGGAGATTAGGATCTATGTGTAGTCACGATAAGAGAGCACAGGAGTGCTGATATTGAATATAGGCCGTATAAAGGCAACAGATTTTTAATCTGTAGGTAGGAGAGTGGTTGTTTATTTAGGTTTTCATTGTTTGTCCTAATCAGTAGGGCCAAGACATTGTAAGAGAAGCACTTAGGGAAACTATCTTGTGGAGTGTCTAAGACTGGAGTGGTGGGGAGAATGGAGGCAGAGAGTTCAGTTAGAAGGCTACTGTCAAGTAATGAAAACATGAGATATTGAGCAATGGGGTAATGGGGGCTTAAATGTGGAGCATGGTAATAGAAATATAAGTGATGGGCAGGTAGAGTTGGTTTAAGAACTTGTTTTCATTCGTTCAGTGGTTGAATTGAATCAGTTTGTGTGTGTGTGTGTGTGTGTGTGTGTGTGTGTGTAATATGAGTGTGTGTGTGTGTGTGATTTCTTCTCTAAAATTCAAGCTGTATTTTGGTGGAGTTGTGCAGGCTTTAACATAAGACCCAAGGGTGAACCACATGTTAACGACAGTCCCACACCAGAAGCACGAATTGCTCCCTGGCAGTAAGGACTGGCTACCCGTGTTTGCAAGATACTTGAAGACTCTTAACAGGACATCACCTAGAAGACTCAGAGGTAACCAAAACACCTTTATATGCCAGTTTTGTCTTTTTATTCTACTTGTCCTAATCATGAAAATAATAGTATAGTACTTTTAAAGGAGTTTTGAAGAAAAGCAGGTTTTCCAAAATCTTACTTTTTGTACAAAAATTACTATTTTTCATATTATCTTCCAGCTTTTTCTGTTCACATACATATTTTATAAAGTTTTATACCTACGGTACATATGATTTATTTTCCCACTTTTTCACTTATATGTGTATTTTATATATTGCTGCAGTCTCCATAATTACCATTTCTATCATCTGTATACCATCAAATCATATATCTATATGATAATGCCCATAGCTATTCTCTCATTGATAAATATTTCAATTGTATACTAGAATACTTGCATCATAGGCCATGTAATCGTAGACATCTTTATATGCATATAGTCCTTTCTTCTTTTTAGGACATCTGTCCAATAGAAATAAAATGCGAGCCACATACATAACTTTACATTTCCTAATAGCCACATTAAAAAAGTGAAAAGAGACAAGTGAAGTTAATTCTAAGAATATATTTTATTTGATCCAATATACTAAAAATATTTCATTTCCACATTTGGTCAAATTAAAATTATTAAAATGATAGCTTACATTCTTTTTCTGTATTGTCTTCAAAATCCAGTGTGTATCTTACACTTATAGCACATCTCAATCAGACTAGTCAAATTTTAAGTGCTCAAGGCAGCTTGTGGCCACCGTGCTGAACAGCAGTTTTAGTGTATTCCCTAAAGAGAAATTTGTGGTCATGGGGTTACTGGTTCAAAAAGTTGAACAATTTTAAGAATTTTGCTTCACATAGTTATTCACTTTCCCAAATATATCTATCAACTTAAACTGTATTTTTAAATTAGTGAATCAATTCAATACTTCCTATATATTTATCCAGAGCCAGATGTTACAGAAAAAGTCCTAAAAAACAAAATTTTGCCAATCAACTCCAAAATGAAATGACGCTGAAAGGAAGCTTGAGATGCAATTGCCTTACTTCAGAATCAAATACAACAAGTTTTGTATTGTAAAAATAAAGTCAATTTATTAATTTTTCAAAATTTGGCCACATTTATAAACAAAAAGACTTGAGACATATACTCAGAACTGTTTAAAGTATTTTTATATAAACCTGTCTTCTTGATAATTAATTTATAGTAAATGCTCCAAGATCCCAATCAAAAAAAAAAAAAAAAAAAAAGAAAAGAAAACTGAGTATATACAAACATAATCAGAGAAAAAGTGTTTAGTATGGCCAATCCAGATAATTCCAGCCCACCCATACAAAACGTGTGTCTTACTTCTACCCCTACAAATGGCTGACGTCTATAATTTCCTCACCAGCAAATATCACTCTGCCCAGGTAGATATATTCAAGCTGCTCATATCTGGGTCTGTTCTGCTCCACAGGGGTGAATTGCCAATCCTATTATAGCAGCTTCCGCTAGAATTTTCGGCTGTAATTGTTCACATTCTTGCAGTACTTATGCTACATGGGCAACAGCATCAACAAACAGAGGCATTTGCAGTTTCTCTCCATCTACTGGGAAGCCGCCTTCCTAATCAATTCTCCTCAGCAAATGCTCCAGGACAGTGGAAAATTCCTTGGGCGAGAGATAATACCACCCAAGGGAAAATGCATTTATAATTGATGTGGTAAAAAGCTGTCAGACAGACATGGGTTTTCTCAACCATTTTTGTAAACACTGTTAGCAGCACTTCCTACAACAGCGGAAGCTTACAATCTTTCTACCTCTGGGTGGAAAATTGTATGCAGCAAGGAAAAGCCCGTGCACCAGATCTTGTGGTTGTATCTATTGCAGTCCTCCAAAACTGAATAATTATTATAGACACTTATGGCTATAAATATATATATACAGACCATTGTTTATGTCTACCTCACCATATTCTTTTTAAAAAGTGTGCTTTTAAAAAAATACTTGATTTACTGTTTAGCACATTGCCAAGGATGGGGAAAGAAGGGGGAAGAGAAAAATAATAGAGGAGCTCCATCTAAAATCGAGGTTTCCCTTTCTTAAATGGTCTTAGAAGTCATCAGAAAATGGACATGATTCTCCATATTCTTGGATTATGAAAGATTTTGGAGACCTGTGCATTGCATAAAGCCAGGTATATTCTGAAATTGGCAGAGTTTGATAGAACTAAGAAATTTAAATTATTTCAGCTCTCAGATATGAAAATTCCAGCTATATACATGGACTTATACTCTATTCTTAGCTCACTTGTGGCTGCTTTCAGGGAACTGTAAAAAAACCCAAACAAATGAATTTTATGGTATCTGCATAATCTCAAAAGTCAGTGAAAATAACATACATACTACAGAACTGGGAGAAGCTTAAGTAGAATTCAAGGTGTTTTTCACCTTTCCTAGGGCACTGAATTTTGAATTATTGTGTAATTTTATACCTGTGAGTACAATAATTT
Organism: Tapirus indicus; assembly: GCA_031878705.1. Lineage (NCBI taxonomy): Eukaryota > Metazoa > Chordata > Mammalia > Perissodactyla > Tapiridae > Tapirus > Tapirus indicus. The sequence continues at coordinate 18,224,572 of CM062923.1, read as the reverse complement.
TTAAAAGATACATATAATATCAAAAGTCTTATCTGAGTTTGAATCCTGGTTCTCCATTCATGTTTTGATTCTGAGGAAGTAATCAGTCTGATCCTCCACCATTCACCTGATAAATGAGACTAATATTATCTACCTTTCAAGCATGTGGCAACATTTAACAATGGTATGTAGGTAAAGTCCCTCAATTATAGTAGACATTTAATACACAGTGACATTAAAACAACATTGTCTTCATGATAAATTGCAGGAAGAACCACTGGCTGACTTATTGTGGGATTTGAGTGGGGTAACTCAGCCACCTTGAGTACCTTCATGGGAGTTTCCTTTCCAAAGTTCCTTTTTGGATTAAAATTCAGCCTCAGTATTGGTTTTAGTTTGAGGAAGTGACCAGCTTGAGTCTTTGAAGTGTCCAGTTGGGATTTGGATTTTATACTGGAACTCTTTGTTACTCACTTGTCCCTTGTTTTTCACTGTGTACTATATTTAGCTTTTGTTAAATTCATACCTGTGTGTCTCTACAGTTTAAATGCAAAACAGACATCAGTAGACCCTAGAAGAAAGTTATATGAAAACCCTGGCCAAAAGCAATGCTCTCCTTTTTCATGGTTCACTCTGCCCACATCTTTTCTGAAATAGATCTGATGCTCTTTCTCTACTGGCAGAGAAAGAAGCCTTTGCTCTTGGCGTGAGCTGACAAGAAATTGTAGGCCTATATTAGTGTTAAAAACCAGTTGTCTGGCTAAATTTGGAGACCCAGAGATAGCAAGTGAGTGGTAGGAGCACAGATTGTGGAGCCAGACAGCCAAGATTTGAATCCCAACTGTGCTACTCACTAGTTGTATGATCTTGAGCATGTAATTTAATATCATCATGCCTCAGTTTCCTTACTTGTAAAGGTTAGAATTCAGGCAGCATGATGATATACTCAAAAGGGACCATTTAAGAGGTTTAATAAAAGGAATATATAAAAAGGTGTGAGAAGGCTTAAGGAAAACTAATAAAGGATAGTTAAGTACTCCAACAGTAAAAAAATCTTACCCTTCCTGGATCTAAGGGGCAAGGGGAGAGAGTGGTTAATAGAGTCTTAGAAAAGTTATTGCTATAGGTGTGGGCTAGCTATGGAAGTTGTGGACTTTGGTAGAGAAAAATATCCATTCACAAAGCAAACCCTGGCAGAAAGGAAGCTGATGAACTAAAAATATAGACCTTTCTCTCCTCCCACTCTCTAAAATATTGCCGGCGTCTCTCACTGACTGGATTCAATGATAAGCCAAAGGGCACAGAGCCTGGTTGGTTAGCTCAGGCTCCTGGGGTCTGAAGCAGAGTGAAGAATGGTGGAGACTGGATGTAGAATAGCTAAGGGGACTATTCAGCACAGCAATAATACCTATCTCATAGAAATTTTATAAAAATTATATGAGTTAATATCTATAAAGCATTATAGTGCTTTGTAAGCGTTATATGTTTTTTTTAACAAAAAGTTTACTGTTATAATAATTATTATCTTCATAAGTTATCAGACCCAAAGAGAGCTCAAGATTCTATAATAACATGATTGTCCCATCTTTAGAATACTTTAAAATCCCTAAATGACATTTAGGAACAAGAAGCTAAAGTCTCTGAGATACCAGGTTGTGCCAAGAGACTTTAGGAAGAAATAGGATGCCCGTTACCCCACGTATTTCAGCCAGGACTACATTGACTACTGTAGCTTGATTTTTCCTTAACAGCAGGTACTCACCTTAAAGGTGAAACTACTGTCAGGATGGGTGGAAGAAAAGGATAGAAATGTAGAAATTGCCTGACTTGGTGCCTCAGGTTAAAAGGAGAGCAGGATCCTAGTGGAGATTGGTCAACTTTAATTAGCATGACATTAGCAAGAGGTAGGGGTGCAGGCTCATATCTGAATCAGTTTTAGTTAAGCATCTACTTATATGCAGGCAGTGTGCTACATGGGTGCGACATATATCGATACCCAAACACAGTCCCAGATCTTCAGGTGTCATTATTCTATTGGGTAGCAAACATAAAAAACTAACCATGCCAGAAAGACCTGATAAGTTTTTAAATTTGTGCTAATGGGAATAAGTGCTAGAAGATTTTGGCAGCTTGAGGTTTTCTCAGAGCAATGGAGTTAAAAGCTTAATAGAAGAGATAGATTTGGGCAGGGCCTTGGTTAGAGGATGATCTTCATGGATAGAAAAGAGATGGGAAGGAAATTGATGATGATGATGGAGTTGAGCGGTGGGGGGGGGGGTGCTGTTGTAGAGTCTGAGAAACATGTACAAAGGAGCACATATTGCAGGATGAGGCAAATTAGACTAGTCCTACAGAAACACCTGGAGAGAAGACGTGACTAAGTTTGAAGTGGTAACACAGACCCAAAAATGTAAGATTTTGAGCACAAGGCCAAGAATTCTGTCATTTCCTATTTTCTACTCAACTAGAGACATGGCTTGAGGAGTTGATTTCCATTTTGGCTTTCAGATATGGATAGAAACACACTATTTCTGGACTACCTATATTTGAATCAATGACTAGCACAGAGAAATCCATGCATGCTAACTGGTTCTTATACACTATGTATTTTCTGATTTGTTGTTTAGAATTTATTGATCCCTCTCAACTTTCTATCTAGTCTCTGATAGACAGAGAAGTCAATGTAACTATATTAGAATTGATCTTGTATTCAAAAAGCTGGCCTCGAGCCAATACTAATGGATTGGGGATATAGAACCAAGGCTGGACATGCATGACTGTCAGTCCTGCATTGCAAGTGACATCATTTCGAGTGATGAAGTACAGGACAGGAGAAGGCTGTAGTCTTGTAGTCAATCTGCTCAGTTAATCCATGTGGCACTTAGAGCCTATGAAGTCAATAAGCGTGGGTGAGTGCTTCTGCCTGCTTCTCTCTTTCTCAGAGTTGGAACTATCCTAATTAATAATACGAAATAGCAAAGCATAACCTTCCAGTGCCATTCTTTCCAGTGGAAGATTATGTCAAGTCTGCTACCTCACTGTGCTTAGAAGTTGTGGGGTCAGAAGAGTTTATAATGAGAAAATATTGCCATTGAAGAAATTCTCATAGGGCAACAGCCCAAGAGAAAAATGGCGGGGGGTGGAGGGGTAGGAGAGATAAAGCAGACATCACAAAATAGTAAACCTGAATGGAATGTAAACATAGTAATTGGGGAACTGCAAATTAAATTACATTGAATTACTGTTTCACAGCCACAAAAATGAATAAAAATTAAAGTCTGAGAATTCCAAATCTTGACAAGATTTTGAAGTGATGAGAACCATCATATCCTGCTGGAGGGGGTGTAAATTAGTACAACTGTTTTGAAAAGCAGTGTGTCATTACCAAACGCAATTAAGATGGGTGAATCCTATGACCCACATGTTTGATTCCTGGATACATACCCAAGAGAAAGGAGTACATGTGTATCAGGAAATATATAAAAATTTTTGCACATTACAGCATTTTCTGAAGAGCAAAGTACTAGAAGCAGTTGAAAATTGTACACTAGCAATTAAATAGATAAATACTAGTATATTCATATACCACAATGAATACTATACAGCAGTGAAACTGAATGGGTTGCAGCTATATGACTCAAAATAGGTGAATCTCAAAAATACATCTATTGAAAAAGTAAGTCCTAAAGAAATTTAGACACTGTGTTTCCACTTAAATAAACATATAATAAACAAAAACTAAATAATAATATTGTTTTTGGATATATTAATATGTGAAGAAACTATTTTTAAAAAGCAATGGAATGATTAATACAAAATTCAGAGTAGTGGGAGAAAGGGAGAGAGATGCAATGAGGGAGGGACGTACTTGGAATATCTTAGGTACTGCTAATGTTCCAAGTCTAAGTTTGGGTGGTAGATACATGGTGTTCTTTTTCATATTAAAATGTGAATGCAATTTCTCTCTCTCTTTTTCTCTTTTCTTTACACATACATACAAATATATGTATATGCATATATAAATACATGTACACATACTCATTTTTTTAATGTCAGATATGCAGATCTTCCTCGACTTATGATGGTGTTATGTCTGGATAAACCCATTGTAAGTTGAAAATATCGTAGGTCAAAATGCACTTAATATACCTTGTCTTATTTGACATAGTTTTAGTTGGTGCAATTGATCACCTCATCTTTCTTGAAGCACTTGACTAGGCACTGGGACACCTCTCAGTAATCATCCTAATTTTCCAGTCTGTATTTTCAGTCTCACATGCTGATTCATCTTCAGTTTGCAACTTCTTAATTGGAATGCCCCAGGTTTAGCCCTGTAATCTCTTCTCTATCTACAATCTCTTCAGACGATGTCCCAACCAGTCCCATTGTTTTAAGTAACCATCTACATGCTGAAGGCTCTTAAAATTCTCTTTGCAGCCTAGACTTTTCAGAAATTGCAGACTTATAATCAAGTACCTACTCAGTGTATCCACTTAGATGTTTATAGGCTTCTCAAACACAACATTTACCTAACAAACTCTTCAGTTTCATACCCACCTCAGTGCACTTCTCCTACAGGGTCTCCATCTGAACAGGTGCCATGGATCACTCAACTGTTAAAGCCAAAAACTTTAGATATCACACTTGATTCCTTTTTCTCACTCTCCCAGCATTCAATCCATCCTGTTGGTCTTAACTTCAAAATCTATCCCCAGGCTGATAACTTTTCCCTGTATCCATAGGTACCACCATGGTTCAAGTTTCTACAGTCTCTTACCTAGAGTATTTCAATAATGTTCTTATCTTGTTTCCCTACTTCCATGCTTTCCTTCTTCAGTCTATTTTTGACAAAGCAGCTAGAATGAACCCTCTAAAAGACAAATCAAATGATATCAGCCATCTACGTAAAACCTTCCTAAGACTTCCCATCATATTTTGATTCAAATTCAAGGTCCTTAATACTAACCCAATTCCCTATCTTTGGGCCTCTGGCTAACTCTCCAGCTTCATCAATCACTCTCTCTACCTCACTCTAGCTTCACTGGCTTTTTTCTCTTCCTCCCTTGCAGCAAACATAATCCTATATAAGACCTTTGCACTTGCATCACTTTGCCTTTAGTAATCTTCCCCCAGATATTTCCAAGACCATCTTCCTCTCTTAGGTCTGGTTTCTTCCTAAATGTTATACTGGCTGTCCTTGACCACCTCACGTAACAAAATACCTCTAAAACTCTCTATCCTCTCACTAGGTTGCATTTTTTTTCAAAAACTACAATTCCTCGACATAATACTAAATGCCTTTTTTGTTTGTTTCTTATCATCTCTGTCTTCTTCTAGAATAAAAACTTCATGGAGGCAGAGAATATTTTTGTTCATTGCTATACGTCCAATACCCAGAATGGTGCTTACTATGTCATAGGCACTCAATAAATATTTATTGAATGAATGAATCTATAGAAGAAGTGAGTATATAGTTTAAAATTTGGTTCCCAACTTTTAATATCATTTTTTTTCCTCTCAGCTGTTCTCAAAGGAGGCTCATCAGTTGCTCATAATCTCTAAGTTAATTTATATGTATTGATAAATATTAGTGGACAACTCTCTGGATAAACAATTCTAATAAATTAACTTGTAAATGCTATTTTCCATTGTTGAGATCATATTTGTTTTCTCTTTTGTTTAACTCTGTAAGTGTCTTGTATGCTCAAATGTGAACTAAGTTAATGTTTAAGATTTGACTAGTACAGACTTGTTTCTTACGTGTCATTTGCCACATGATTGGTTGTGCAGCCCTGTCTCGTGGTCACTATGAAAGTGTGAAGTACACAGTAATATGCAGTGTAAGCTTGGGTTCCATCACGCCCCCATATGACCCAAGATTATACATTATGCCGATCTTCTGGACCCAGATTATTTTTATGACTAATGATTTGATAGAGGATAGATTTAAACTATCTTTTCAATGAGTTTTTGATAACTTCATTTAAAATGAATTAAAATCTTCTCAAAGTTATGGCAAGTCATCCCATTCCTGACTCTTCCAGAATCTTTAGTCTCTTATAGAGATAATTAAATGGTTCAACACAGTTAAATTGTCACAAGGTAAAGCTGGTTTTCAACAAGTTTATTTGATAAAAACTATGAAACACTGAATATTGTAACATATTTAAATCATGGAAAAATCACATTTAATTGACTGGTAGCCTCTGGAAGAAACCAACATTTCTGATACCCCCGAGACTAACCTTCCTTTCGTTCAGTTGCTGCGGCCGGTGTTGGAACTGCTTGATGCTGTGCGTTGACTGAATCTCTCCTCCTTAATCCTAGTGATCCTTCCTTTCATTCCGGTAATGAAGGACCTCCACAATCTCACTAAATGACTCTTTGCAAGATTTATCTGCTCTTCTCTCCTCCACAGATCTTCTGCTCCCACTTAAGTGATCTCACTCTCTTCTTCAAAAGGACTGCTCAGTTTCACTTTGAAGGCTTCACTAATGATATCCCCAACTGATTTGTCTATATCTCACGTCCCCTTTTCGTATGTATATTAACCTGTATTTCAAGGTGTACCTAATTGAGGCCTCCTCTATGGAGCCTTCCCTGCTCACCAGCAGGAAGGAATTTCTTCACTCTCTGAAATCTCAGAGCACGTTTATATATAAGCACTGTATATTTGACAGCTGATCAAACACATTATTACTTTGTAATGTTAATTCTCTCTACACACACAAATGTGCACATGTCCTTGTGTGTATAAACTCCTAGAAGACATTTGAAGTTTCTTGTTAGCAGGAGCTATCTTTTAATTCCACAAAGTACTCATACCATTCATCTTCATAGGTTTTTGAATATTTTTCAGCTTTGCAACATGCCTTTGCAACTTAAGTGGCTGTTGTCTGCATTTAACTTCTAAGGTGAGCTATTCCAAGCTTATTGCTCTTCTTTACTTTTGTGGTCTTTGGGGAGCTGAGAAATAGGCCCTGACCCATGCCACATTTGGTTCATTCTGACTTTGATCCATTCAGGGTGGGGGCCCATTAATTCAGGAAGCTCTCACTTGCTTTTGTGGCAATAGAAGATGGATGACACTACCCTTGTCATCCCCTGCATGTCTGACAAAATATTTAAAGGGTATGAAAGCAGGAAGCATAGGGTTGGTTAGCTATCTAGAGGTGTTAAAAGATTTAAAAAAAAATACAAGTGACAGCAATCCCCACAAGGGATTGCTACAGGAAGAATGGAGTCAGTGGATTATCCAACAAGCTGGAGAATCTGCTAACCTTCCAGCCCTGATGAACTGAATGACACAGTTCCCAGTATATGACTGCTTCCCTCACATCTGTCAACACTCGGGATTTACAAAGCAATTTTCCATGATCTCAAATTCCCTCACAGCAGCCTTATGAGTAAGAAAAAAGCAGAAATTATCCCAATTTTTATATTATCTTTATCAGACAATGTTTTCTGTTTTGAAAATCTCTTTTTCCATCAGAAATGGGGCTTTCTTCCCCTTTGAAACCTTCCTTTGCGAAGTCCCGCAAGCTACGAATATGCCCATTGTGGCTTCTGAAAGCTTTCAACTGATTGTCTTGCCTCTCAGACCCTCTCCTGCTGTGTGCTTCTTTTTGCCTCTGAATAAGTGTCAGACAATTAGAGATAGGACTGGAGATGTGTAAATTGTACTGTCGCTTCAACAAATTAGTAATTTTGTGATAATACACTGTCCTTGTAACATGGTTAGAGTTACCACAGTTACCTGCCTTTATTTGTGCTAAAAGGCCATGGGTAAGGTTGATGAAGATCTTGTGTGGTGATTCATTTTCCTTCTTGACACTTTCCCTGCTCCCCCCGCTTCTCCCAAGAAATGAGACATTAACCAGCCTCTGGGACTTGAACAAAGCCTCCACCTGCCCTCCCCATGCTCTCAGGGTGCCTTCCTTATAGTCATTGCTTGGAAGATATTGCACCACCTGTGTGGAATGGGTGCAGGGAAGAAAGGTGTGATACAGGGAAGGGAATAAACTTCCCACACCTCTTGATCCATCCTCCCTTTATTCAATGATCAGGTCCTTAAATGGAGTTGATCTTGGACTCAAAAATCTCAGAGCTACTGCTGTAACTTGAAAGCTAATAAATATTAATGGAAGGTATCCTGGTCTTTGTTCTTCCTTAATAGGTAGATATGGGAATAATTCCTCCACAGAGTTGCCACTTCCAGACCTTTTCCTTTCCACAGGAAGAATTTGTGCATTTCTGAAAGGACCTCCCATTGATGGATAGCTGCCTGCTTGCTGGCCTCATTACCAGTCTGGCTGCTTTCCTTAGGAGCAAGAGATCAGAAGTGGAAAAATTTGCTCTAGAAAATCCCAGTTAAACTGCACATAGTGGTCTATTGCAATTTAGTAATGAGGCAGTCTTATGAGTAGGATTGGTCATAGTGCCATCGACACAATATTTGTTACCTGGGTAGGATTTTCTATACATAATCATGATAAATCTACGACAAACTGAATCCACCACAATTTCTACAGAAAAGTAAAGGTTCAAGAATAGCCAAGGGAATTTTAAACACGAAGGGAGAGCAAATTGCCTTTTAAAATATTAAGATATTATGTAACTGTCATAATAAAAGCAGTGTGGTAATGATGTAGGGGTAACAAATACATAAGCAGAAGGGAAAAGTGAGTCAAGAGACTGACCCAGGCATCTATGGGAAAATGGAATATGATTGATGTGATCACAGATCAGTGGGAAAGTGAACCTCTGGTCAAAGAACAGACTAAAACTGACTAAGTAGATCTCTGAAGGAAGTCCCAATCCCACATGCCCAATTTAGAACTCATAGAAGATATCAAAAATAAGAATGAGAACTTTCTAGGTGTCTTAAATGAAGAAGGAACTCCAATCTGAGGAGATGAGACAATAGCACTGCTGATTAGACAATAGCACAATGGCACTACTAATGGATGCACACGTAAGGATCTATACGGGTGGGTGCCTAAGCTGCAGATTCCTTATGAGGGGAGAAGCTGGAGCTAGGCTCACTGCATAAACTTAACAGTGACCGTTGACCTTTGAACATGCCATAAAACAGGCCACACGCGCTAGACCAAGAGTGGAAAACGAGTCACTGTGTTAAAACAAAAACAATTTCCCTCCAGGATTCAACATTTGAAATGAATCAGTAGTAATGAGTCCACAACCTTGGACAAGCATAGGCTTCTCAACCAAGATATTTCCCACTAAAGGAAAGCTCAGAAGCAAACATCTCAAACAAATGAGAAAGCCCACTGTCGTGGGCAAAAAGAACAGATTCAACGAACAGGAGAATTTATAAGCAAAGACTAGATAAAAAGACCAATATGGAAAGGAAAATAAAAAAAGCATATTTCTAATATTTGTTGAGATAAAGAGAAACATAGAGTCTATTACCACAAGAATAGGCTATTATGAGGAAAAAAAACACATTTAAAAAAATTTCAAGCAATAAGGAATCTAGCCATTGGAATTAAAACAAATAACTCAATATGGGTTAAATGGAAAAATGTCACAGCTGAAGAGAAAGTTAATGAACTAGGCTATAGATCTGAGAAAATCATCAACAGTGTAACCTAGGAAAGTAAAGAGATAGAGGATATTAAAAAGAATAGATATGGAGGATGATCTAGGAAGCTCTAAAATACTTCTAATAGTTCAAAAAAGTTAGTAAGTGAGAATGGGGAGGAGGAATAATTGAAGAGATAATGGCAAAAAAAAATTCCATATTTACAAAAGGACAGATCAATGAAATAAGGGCAAACTGTTCAGGAACTGAGGTAGGAAAAAATGGTCTCACACCACACACATTATTGGAATTATTGTGTGCAATCATGAAAATAACAACCTGCAACTAGCTTAAAGGTCAAATACTAGAATAATAAATGTTAATTAATGAAATGGGACATATTCCCACAATAAAGTACTTTACAGTGTTGGAAAGTAATGAATTTCTTTCCTTCCTTTCTTCCTCGCTTCCGCCCTCCCTCCCTCCCTCCCTTTCTCTCCCTCTCTCTTTCTTTCTCTCCTCCATTCTCTCTCTATATATCATCTATGTATGTATGTACCTATGTATCTATGTATGTATGAATGTATGTATGTATCTATCTATCTGTCTCTCTATCTATCAATCTATCTATCTATGTATCATCTATCTATCCATGTGGAGAAATTTAGAAAGCATAATGTTGATGAAAGCAAGTTATAAAACAATATTTAAAATATGTACTAGTTATGTATAAAACACATTTCAAAAGTGCTTGATATGTAATTAATAGTGTATGTGTGTTTAGGTGTGTAAAGATAAAACGAAAAAAGAAGAAAATCAAGCAAAATACTAACAGGAAAGATATACATGTAATTCATAATAGTGTGCACCTCTAGGGAGTCAGGGCAAAGAATGGGGCGGGGTATGTGGGACAAAGGACAATACTTGTTCCTCAGAAAATGCTGATAATCAATGTGACAAAAGTTAATAGTTTCCTTTCTGAGTATTGGATATATGACATATATAATATGTGTTTTTGTCTATTTCAGTAAAGAGAGAAAAAAGTCTTTGCTGACCTATCTGCCTATATTCTGAGTGTATAGCTGGGTTTTCATTTAACCCTCCACCGTTTCAATCTCTAGAAGCATGCGTGTGCATGCACACACACACACACACACACACACACACATACCTGCTTGCCAGATTTAGGAGTGTGTTCAGAGTCCACAGAATTCAGAGAAAATGCTGCTTTCACTGTAACTTCCTTGGTCACTCCCTCCTCAGAAGGAATGAAGATGGAATTTGCTGAGAGGAAAGGAAAGTGGCAGTCCTCTACACATCCTCTCTCTCTTTTTTTAAATTGCTATTTAATAAAACTCTGATAAATTCTACCCCATCTTGGCTGTGCTGATAGGAAAAAAGGATTTGGATTGGTTTCCCATTGAAGAGAATAGGAAAGGCTTTAGGTTAGGACAGATGAAAGTAGTGGATATGGATGTGGTTGTTAGTGCATGTGTGTGGTTGTGAGTGTGTGTGTGGCAGTGGGGATGGTGATGGTGGTGGATTGATGAGTAAATGATAGTGCTTAGGGAAGGTAGATGAAAAGACTTGGTGGGGAAGCAGCAAGCATCCTGTGAATTTTTCCTCCAGCTTTTTTGTCTGCTCAAGCCATGAACCTTTCCTAGCTTTAAACAAAGCCAGGAACCATTAGCCCAATAGCTCTCAAGTGTTCACTGGCGTTTGTGTTGTTCATTGAAGGAGTACAGCAGAGGGAAGTTTGCTGAAAGAATAGTTACCAGAAGTCTTGCTAAATGGAGGACAACATAGCAGGGGAAAGGAGAGTCTTTGTTGCTGGGGTATCTGGGAGAGGGGAGGGGGGCAGCAAATGCATTCTTCTGGGTATCTGTGCAGCAAAACACCCAGGGTTCTAGAGGGCACTTTCACTGACTTTCTCAACCTTAGCAAAACCATTCGTTTCCCTCTTAAATAAGAACCATTGTTATTTTCTGTGTTGTAGGATAATTGACTAACAGGGATAAAGAGCTGTTGAAATGTTGAGTGTCATTACCCCGGTGACTCATTTTTTAGAGTAGTTTTGGAGCACGATTGGCAAAGTTTGTGAGTCACCATGGGGAATGCTTCCAAAGTAGTAAAGCCCTAGATTTCTAAGCACGCCAAACTCGGGGGACAGGGCACAAATAAAACTTAGGGATGACAAGCTCAAAACTTCTGTCACCTTCTCTAAGACATTAAGTTGCCTGTGGAGGAGTGCTAAGTCTACAAGGTGCTTCCTCAAATCTCTGCTACCAAAATTAATGAAACAGCTTCAGATCTAACCATCCATCAATGACCTCTATCCCTGATGCTGTTCTTCATTAGGCGTGATGTGAATTGTGTGGCCATAAAAAAGGAAATTTAGGTATTGATACTCAACTGTTAAGTGTTAACTTTGGAAGTTAGCACTTATCTATTTAGTGTTATTAGTGTTAGCTATGGAAGATGAAAATCAGTGGTTTTGACCTTGAAAAAATTAATTTTGCTTGTACAGAAGAAACTATTTCACCTAAAACAGAAAAGGACAATAGAGGCAGAGTTTAATCAAGTGTCTCCTTTTGATTAAAAAATTGTTGCCTGAGTTTTGATACAGACCTAACATGTCAGGGAGGGCTTGGTAGAGAATGGAAGATGCCTACGATATGTGTAAGTAGATAAAAAGGGATAGTGCATCTCAAAAGGAGAAGCCCATGAAATCACATAAACAGTGCAAGCTTCCTTTCTCTTCATTTTCTCCACTCATGTTATTTTAGGAACTGCAGGGAATGTGTAGTTGGATCATAAATGCTGTTCAAAGATCATATGGTTAATGTTGCAATTTTTTAAATGTAGAAATGGCTTCAGGCTGGCTCTAATTGAGCAGTCGCTGTAAAACATACTAAAGCACAGAGAACTTACGCAGAGAAGGATTTTTAAATTTATTTGTATGATCTCTTTGGAGTGGAGGCAAAGGCATTAACAACTTAGAATGCCATTTTTTTTTTTGTAAAATCAACATAAATATGGGCAGTCGGATTAGAGGATTAATGGAGCCCTCATTGCCTGATCTTTTTTTTTTTTTTAATACTCTTTTTAGACAGCATATTGTCCATAAGGGTTTCTGATTATCTTCCCCATTATGCTTAGCGAGAACTTTGAAGAACTATGAAATTGGACTCAGTGGGTGTTAAAAAAGTTTATTAAATGCTGATGGGAATCTGTGTAATTCTGGAGATTTTCCAGTTCTAAGGAAATTGCCTTATTTGCAGCATTTCCATTCCATTGTTAACTGATTGTGCCTGTATCTTTTAAGTATATGTCACTTGATAGGGAAAAAAATCAGAAAGACAAGTTGTGACAAAGAATTGTCACTGCCTTTCTCTTTGCTATCTTATTCTTTTGTTTGTGCATGTGCTATTTGCCAGAGGACTGGACTCCTTTATACGCCTCTGGATTAGTCATTAACACCTTCATGTGGGGGCGAGATACACGGGCATCCTGTGGGGAGGATAACGAGTTTGGGATTTTATTGCAGGGACTGCATTCTAGTTTCCAATTTTTTCTATAGGTCACTCATATTGCAAGTAATTCTTGAGCAAACCATTCCCCATCTGTTCAGATCTTGTTATAACAGAATCAGCCATGACAGATTACGGTACATAAAACAGAATAAACTTTGCCCAGCTGGATGTACAAAGTAAGGAGAGGAAGGATATATGGGGCCCCCTGGCTACAGAAAGGTGCAATCAGGAGAAGAACATGCTCTGTCAGCAAACGTGAAGGGTGTGAAAAGGTTACGGAGAGAGAAACTAGGACTGCCTATTTGGAAAACCACTTCCTGCTGCTGATTAATGTAAATGGGCAAATTAGAGCTTTTTCTTCTTTTAAATTTGATTTTATTGTAGTAAGAACACTTAACATGAGATCTACCCTCAACAAATTTTTAAGTGTAAAATATATTATTGTCGACTATAGGTACAATGTTATATGGTAGATCTCTAGGTCCTATTTATCTTGCTTAACTTAAACTTTATGCCCATTAATTAGGAGCTCCCCATTTCCCCCTCCCTGCCCAGCCCCTGGCAACCACCATTCCCCTCTTTGATTCTACGATTTTGACTATGTTAGATGCCTCATATAAGTGGAATCATGCAGTTTTGTCTTTCTATGACTGGCTTATTTCACTTAGCATAATGTCTTCTAGATTTACCCATATTGTCACATAAGACAGGATTTCCTTCTTTTTAAGGGCTGAATAGTATTCTACTGTGTGTATATACCACATTTTCTTTATCCATTCATCTGTTGATGGACACTTAGGTTATTTCCATAGTTATTTCCACATCTTGGCTATTATAAATAATGCTGCCATGAACATTGGAATACTAATACCTCTTTGAGTTCCTGATTTTAATTCTTTTGGATAAATACCCAGAAGTGGGATTGTTGGATCATGTGATAGTTCTCTTTTAAAAAAAAATTTAAGGAACTTCCATAGTTTTCCATAGTGACTGCACCATTTTGCATTCCTACCAACAGTGTGCAAGGGTTCCAATTTCCCTACATCCTCATCAAGACTTCTTGTCTTTTGTTTTTTGAAAATAGCTTTGTCTTGATATGCATGTCCCGAGGTACAGCCCTCTGCTGTCTCACCTCAAAAATGTTTGCGTGGAGCCTGAGTTCCTCACTGGGTAAAGCCCATTCCAGCGAACACACACTAGGCAATGTGGCTGCCATCACCAGGAGTGGCATGAGGAAACGTCTCATCATCATGAGTTGAATAATCTCCCAGTATATTCCAATGGAAAGGCCATTTTGTACATGATTGTTCTAAGTATCCCAGAGACTGCTTCTCTGAAGAGCTACTTTCAACTTTAAGGAGACAAAGGGTTCACTTTTGCAGGGACAGTTCTGGAGAACAGGGTTTGTTTACAATACTTTGCTCTGAATTGTTTGTCCTTTCAGTGAAAGGAACAGCATGAGTTATGGAAGTCAAATTAAAAGCCACTTTTAATTGACTTTCCACTTTCTAATACGCATGTTATTGAAGAAGTGCAGGCTAACCATAGGCCCCTCATGTCTCCTGAGTGCCCTTTTTCAGACATAAGCTGTAGCATCTGGTTAGAGGTGGTGTGACAGACATACTGCCTCTCTCCCATCCTGAAGTAGTGGGGCTGTAGGCCTTTGCATTGCTTTGGCAAGAAAAGTTGTAGGTCCGTTTTTCTTCCCTAACTTTGGCAGACTGTTGATGCATAGACCTACTTTGGGGAAATCCATTGACCAACTCCCCCAAACTTTCCTATACCAGACATCAAGTTCACTCTTTAGCATTTTGCAGAACAAGTCACATCAGCAGTTAGTTAATTCAGAAAACAAGAGAACTACAACCGTCAGTGTGGTGCTGCGGCCTCCCTTCTTCCCCTTAGCTTTCTTCAACACACTGTCAGCTTCAAAGAGGGGGAAATGTCCACTACTTGTGTGTTTTTTCACAGCTATTGGGGTTAGTGCTATGTGATTATTATGTAATTCTTTGAAATGATCTAGAACATTTGTTTGAGAGATGTATTATTCCTGGGCAATAAAACTGGCCTTCAGGATTCCAGCCTAAAGAAGGTGGGCTATATATCATTCTCTAATACATTTGATACATACATTATTTTTACAAAATAATATGCATATACATCACGTGAATAGAAATGTGCATGTGATGTATATATTTGCATTTATATTTATTTGAAGTTTTCTATTTACTTATTACTCCTGATCTTAGAACATTTATCTAATGGGATTACAAGGTTTTAAAATATCAGTATTTATGCATTTCTTATAAATAATTGTTGCTTTTAATATTTAATTTATTTTTCTTTTCTCTGTTTTGTTTATAATTTTTGAGGAATAAGTGTTTTAATCTTTATGATGTCAGATATATTGATTCCTTACTTTGTGAATTCCTTTATTACTTTTAAACCTAAATTGTCCTGCTACATCCAAGAATATTTTTTTACTTTTGCTTATATTTTCTTATGATTTTTATAGTTAAAAAACTAATCTGAATACAAATATGGAATGTTTTGTTGATACATTATATGAGATTTCATATAAGGTTTGATGGTTTACTCCAATAACCAAACAATTTTCTAACATCACTGAATAAATTATCTTTCTCTCATCCAGTGATTTGTGATTTCTCCTTTGTGGATATGAAGTTCTTAAATAAACTAAGGCATACACAGAAATGCACTATTTTAGCACAATCACTCTTCAGCAAACATTTATTAACGAATAGATTAATGCATGAGAATTTCTGGACTATCCCGTACCATTTATTGATCTCTCTTTCCTTGTACTTCCAAAATGATCTTTTAGTTATTACCAATTTGTACTGTGATTTAATATCTGAAAGAAGAAGTTGCTCATGATAATACCTTTTTAAAATGGTGCATACCAGTGACCATTGGCTGTTCATTCCAGAGAACATTAGAATCACTTTAAGATTAACTAGAAATTGATACTGAGATTTTGACTTAAATTAGGTTCAAGCTATTAATTAGCACTTTTGCAAAAAGTTATTCTGCACAACACTATGCCATAGGTTAATAAGGTGCTACCAAAGACGAGTATTCAAATAAGTCTTGGTTAAACAAAACTATATTTGCTGTAGATTGACTTATGGCAGAATAGCTGAGACTACCAACAGCTGACTTTCCGTATGATTGTCCAATAAAGAAAAGAGTAAATAGTATTTCCTAAACATTTTGTCATGAGATGCATGCATGTGTGTGTGTATTTGTGTGTGGGCACATATCATCTATATTGGCATACTCTAAATCAGCGTCCTGAGCATTAGCATTTGGAAACATTGCAATAAATAAATTTGAAAATAAATGTCATATTTATGAAATCTAGCCTTCTTAACTAGGGATGTAATAGTTCTCCATTTGCTTCCTTTTATTTATTTAATGTCTCAGTAGAGTTTTCTTTTCTTTAATTTTATGCATAGTTCCCACAAGTTTTCGTAAAATTATTCCAATATATTATTTGAATTTATTATCATGCATATTTTTTCAATGTATTTTCCAAATAAATATTGCTAATATGTAGAAAATATATGCTAATTACTTTTGTATTCAGCTGCTTTATTTAACTCTATTATTAATTTTAATGGATTTTTCAGCTGATTGTCCAAAGTTTCTTCAGTAGAAAACTGTAATATGTACAAATAATTGATTTAATTCATTCCTTTTATTTTATACTTTTGCTTTAAATAGAAGTTTCAAGATTATTTTAAGTAGTAGTACTACTGAAGCAGTATAGAGTAATACATTGAGAGATGGACTAGAATTACAAAGTAAACGTTTAATAAATTTAATTATTTTATTTATCCCTACCTTAACAGACACATTTCTAGTCTTTCACTATTATTTTATGATTGCTTTTTTTCTTAACTTGATGCATATAACTGAGTTTGTTGTATATATCATTCAGAATTTTGTACAGATATTTTATTCTTATATTTTTAGAAACATTATTCTTCCTCAATCACACTATTCTGTAGAATTTATTAGATTAAATAATTTTCTAGTGGCCTAGAGATACAGCAATAAACAAAAAGTTCAAAATACATGCCAAAAGAAGCATATATTCTAACAGACGAGAAACAGATAAAAATAAAATTAAAAGGTAAAATTCAGAGTGTGCTAGGTAGATTGGATAGAATAATAATATCCACGATGTCTATTCAGACTTCCAGAAGTGACAGTGGGAGGAGGTACAATTCAAAATGATAATGGCTGAGAAAATTCCAGAAATATTAAGAGATATCAAAGAGACTCAATAAACTCTAACAAGGTAAACATGTTTAAAATAGTCATTTCAATGTCCTTGTCTACTGAAACCAATATTTAGATTATCTTTGAGTCTGCTTCCATTATCTGTCTTTGGTCTTGATTTTTAGCTATACTTTTCTGCCTCTTCATGTTTCATGACTTTTTATAGTACAAAGAATCACAGAGACTACAAATGATGCTACTTTCCCCCAGAGAGTGTCCACCTTGTCCCCAGAGAGGGGAGCAACTACTCATCACAGCCAGGGATTAGAAACCTCCGTGTTGGGCTTCAGTGTTAGTGAGACTCTGTCCATCTTGAATGAACTTCTGTCTCTAGAATGTGGCATCCTTGAGGTTGTGATTTAGCTCTAGAAGACTGGGAGATTCACTTCTGCCCTCTAGAGTTTTAACCTTAGGTCTTTAATTTCCTGTTCAAGGTCTTCAGGAGAGACTAGAAATAGTTTGAGTCCTTCTGGTTGGACTTTATTTTAAAGTACCATGAGCCCACAAGAGATTTCTTGCTGCTTTTTAGAAGTTTCTGGTCTATCTCCTCCAATTCCTATGCTACCCAAAACTCAGCAAATGCTCTGTGGGGAAGCCAGCTGTGTTTTGGGGGCCACCATAACATTCCAATCTCTTTCACCAACCTGTGCAAACCTTGAAAACCCCACTGCTTTCTCTTTTCTTCAGCAAAATCCCTCTGCCGAGGTCAAGTCTGATCACTGGCCAATATCTAGAAGGGATAAATGCGTTCAGGAGAGAAAAATGGCCAGTGAATGCTAACTAACCAAAAGTCTCACTCTTTCCTTTCTGGAATTTAAATTCATCTAGTTCTCATGACTTTCACAGCTCTCTTACATCTTTTAAAATAGAATACTTGTAAGTTGTGTATTTTTTTAGGTGTTGCAAACAAACTTTATGGTCTGATATGATCTATTGCTTTCTACCCAAAAAGAATAACTGAAAAGAATCCACACTTAGACATATCATAGTGTAATAGCAGCAGACCAAGAATGCTAAATGGAAACAGAGATGGAAGAAGGTCTTGGGCCTACTGGCTTGCCCTGAAACCAAGTGGGGCACATCCAAATGATAAGTGGATGGACACCCAACTTCTTGAAAAGCTATTGAAAGTTAACTAGCATAGAATAAGTCTAATGAGAGTTTATGGAAGAATGTTTAAATAAAAAGAAAGCTAACCACAGAGGAATGAGGAGCTTTAGAAAACAATGTACAGGAAAAAGTCTCAAGAAGTAAGAGGCTCCATAAACTTGTCCGTGTTTTAGGCATTTTCATACCATGGAAGAACCTGAAATAAGAAAGCTGTGACCTCATGCCTGGAGGAGCTGAACAAAGGGCAGATGATTGACAGGATCCATTATTAGAACAGGTGTTAAAGGCACAAACCACGATTCTAGTAGTGTTGCATAGATCAGAGTGGAATCAGGATACGACTGACTTAATCTTAAACTTTCTGAGCCCCTTAACTGAAATTCTGCAAAGCCAAATTCTCTTATCCAAAGGTTCGATTATTCTCAGAGCCTGAGACAGACCTGAGAGGGAAAACATGGACCTGGGTCTCAGGCTTTGCTTTTCTCCTGAACTCTGCCTTGATGTGCTTTCCTGCAATTTACCCTTGATCAGTAGTCTTTCGACCCTTGTCTGTCACTTGTCTTATTACTTACTAGTGTTTTTTAAAGTGCTACAACTTAGAAAGAAGCCAACTCTGAATAGCATTTCCCTTGGTCAAAAACTTTCTCTGGCAAAGAGAAAAGACTGTAAAGATCAAAATAAATGGACATCAATACGATGAAGACATTGAAATTCTGGCCTATTTGCTTCTGTCACCTGCACAGGGCAGACGGCCTGGTAGCAAAGAGAAAGCAAGGTTTGTTGGAAATGATAATGTTTTCCAAATCAGGAGTCCTCCTTGGAGTTGAATGGTCCCTGCCGTGGCACTTTGGCCCTTTCTTAATGCTAGGCATTATGTGACCTGCGGGGTTTCTCACAAGAACTTGAGTTCACTTAGATCCTTCACTGCCCTCCCATGCCCCTGCAGAGATAGGGAGTGAGGGAGAAGCTCCTGAGTTCTCTCCTTGACACAGGCAAGTCAGAGCTCTGAGAACCAGCCAAAGAGAGACAGACAGGGCCCCAAGAAAATAACATGACAGTTTTTTAGAAAGTATGAATAGGACCAAATGACTGAAAACCAAGAAAAACTGGACATATTTCCAGAGGTAAATGAGGTAGATAATTGATTTGCTGAGGAACACTAGTACCCTATAGGAGGGGAGGGACTTGATGAAATAAGGCAGGGTTCTTTGAAGATGAAGGTGAGGTAGGGGCGGAAGATAAATCCTCTACCCTCTTTAGGTCCTTCCGGCTGGTCTAACGTGAGACAGAATAACAGGAGAAAATTAAACAAAGCTTTATAACGTGCATACATGGGAGAAACCCAGGGAAACTGAGCAACTCGCCAGGATGGCCAAGCTGCCAGCTTAAATATCATCTTCAGCTAAAGACAAAGGTGGGTGTTGGAGGTAGTGGTTTGGGGTTTCAAAGGCAATTCACAAGGAAATGGAAAAGCAAATGTTTGGTAGATAAGAATGGGCTTAGCAAAGACCCTCACAGTCTATCGATACTCAGAGTTATCTCTGGTGATGGCCTGTTCTGGGGATAGGGCTTTTGTCTTAAATTCTTTTAGGCAGTTAGGGGGGAAGGTCAAAGTTTCTTTTAGTCTTTTGTTCTTAAAAATAATCAAGCCAAGAGACACATTTTGGGGTGGCCAATTCTGATCCCCCACAGTGCCCAGATGTTTCCTGTCTTACAGCCAGGAAAGGTTTACTATACTAAATCTTTGAAGGCACAACTTAGTAGCCAGAGGTGCTAAGTTTTCACCATTTCTAGTGTCAGGATATTTCCCAATTGCTGGGTATTTTTCTTGAGTAAATAACCAAACCAGTTGGTTCAGGTTCTCCAGGTAAACTGTCCCTGTGACCAGCAAGCCTCCATTGGACTTAGAAGTACACTGACAGACTTAAGTAGCCTGATAATCAACAGGCCAATCACACCACACCAACCACCTTGAGAGGTATTGATTTCAGAGTACAAACTGGGTGTTCACCTGCCGAATGCTAGCAAAAATGTTTTGTTTGTGACACACCTTGCTTTTACATTATTATAAGTTAGTTACAATTATTGAAATACTAAAATATTTCACATTAAATCCAGAATTTCTACTTTTTAAGAAAACATAGAAGTTCTGGAAACATTGGGAATATTGGGCTCACACTTTACATGACAACGATTAGAGGGAGGCTTCCCACTTTAGATGGAGCTTGTGGTATATATTATTTGTTTTTTCTTACATTCAGCATATATCTATTCCATTCATTTATATTTCTGGCTCAGTCTAATCAGAAATTAAGTTTACAAACAAGGTACACACTGCTTTTTAAAGTTGATGTGTATCAGAAAGTTTTTCTTGATAGTTTCATAAAATCTCTGGCGGTAAATAGAATTTCCATAGGATCCAGCATCAACGTTACTAATCAAGAAATTACTTTCTTTTCAGTCTGTCTTTTATTTTGTTCTTCTTTTTCTCGTAGCTCAGTTTACTCAGTCGTCAAAAGAAATGACTACAGATCAGTTTCCTTATTCAAAAAATGAGGACATAAACCATAACTCATATGATGTTATATAAGTAAATAAAGTAATGCACAGAAAAGTTTTGGAATAGTTACTATAATTTTATAAGTATCTAATAATGTTCTTTGTTGTATCTGTTAGCTTTGTTTCATAAAAAACTGCCTCAAAACTCAGTGGATTAAAACAACCAATTATTTAACTTAATTATTTGGGTTAGTTGCTTAGTTTTTCTGGTCTGGGACAACTCGATTGATCTCTCGTGGGTTTGCTCGTGCTTCTGTAGGCAGCTGTCAGATCACAACATGGATTGGCTGGCGGCTGGATGATCTAAGATGGCCTCACTCACATGTATGACTATTAACAAGGTCGATAGCCAAGGCGATGGGATAACTGGGACGTGTGTCTCTCATCATTCAGGAGTCCAGCCAAGACTGCTTCACGTGCATTTTGAAGTCTTCAAGAGCAGCAAGAGAGAACAAGGCCTCTATGGGAGCCATTTCCAAGTCTCTGATGACATGTTTTGCTCCTGTCCCACTGATCAAAGGATGCCACATACCAAGCAAAGACTCAATGACTAGAGAAACTCATTCCACCTCTTGATGGGAGGAGCTGCAGAGTCACTTTTCAAAGGGATACACATACAGGGATGGAGAGAATTTGTGGCCATTTTGCAACCTGTCATGCTTTCTTTTTTATTTTTTATTATTATTTAAATAAAAATATCTGAACATGTGGCCATTTAACTTCCTTATGTCACACCCTCTATTGGTTCTCCATTATCATAGGAAAAAGCCCTATGAACTCTTGATACTAACATTCAAGATCCTTTGGGATTTATTTTGTGCACCTCTCCAGCCTCATCTGCTCTTCACCACATACTACATGGGTTCCACTCACTCTACTTGAACTACTTGCTATTCTCCAAATATTCTATACTTTCAAAATTGTGTACCTTTTATACATTACCTGATACCCAATGACCACCTCAGAAACTCCCATTCAGATCTCAAAATTCTGCTCACATTTTAATTCCTCCATAAAAGCTTCCCTGATCCCTCTTTCTCTCCCACAGAGTAAGTTTCTTTTTGCTTAATAATGTGTCTATTACACTTGGTTGAAAATGCCTACACAGCTGCAAATCCATGTGCAGCTGTGGGCAGGGACCATGTTTTTATCTCTGAGACTGTGTCACTTGGCAAAGTATCTGGAATTTAGTAGGTTCTCAATAAATGCTTGGGGAATGAAGGAACAAGTAACAGAATGACATACCAATTACATGTCCTTAGAGGTTGAAGAAACTGCCATTACACATCCTATAGTATGTGAGAGAGTCCTAAACATCCAGGTCAAATTTGCGTGGCCAGATTTCCTTGACCTCAGATAACCTACTCTTTATTGTTCCAAATGTGTTTCATCTCAGAGGAAATGCTCTCTCCTTTCTCAGTGAGAACAAATGCTTTGTCTAAAGTGGACCATTCCCTGCTGTGAATTGATAGGGCAGGGTCAAGCATTTTCGAGATACTGAAACTAAGTTTTGTGCAAAAGTGCATAAATGCAGTTAGTAATGTGTCTGGAGAATAGGATGTAGCTAGTGTGTGCCAGGGGACAGACTGCTCTGTGAGAACGATTTATGATCTGTCAGGTGGGAACTTTTATGGTGCTGTGCTAAGAGACAAAGAAATTTTAGGAGCTGCTAAAAGCAACACAAAATATGCTTTCAAGCTTAATGAGGAGAGGCGATAGAATCGGGTTGGCATATATGGCTGGCTCCATGTGTTAGAGAAAAGCTGAAATGTTCTTAGTGTTACATATTTTGATTTTGCTAAATTTGTTTTGGGCAGAATGGATATTTATGTCCCTGCACAACGAGTAGCAATTTCCATGTCTATCAATATAATAGGAGTTTTATTTGAAAATTGTGCCCCACGAACAGTTTTTATGCGAGTTTGTCATATTTTTTTTCTCACACAAAGGCATTTTTTTAGGAGAAGTAGAAAATAAATCCATTCTTCATTGCCTTGGCTAAACAAAGTAGCCATACATGGGCAGGATATCATTTTTATTTAGCAGATTAGAAAATATTCCCATTCAGTCTGTTGATCTAACCACTAACCAATAAAGAGTTTCTATAATAGAATAAACTTGAGGATGGGCAGTAGTAACAGAGGGACTCAAGCAGAGCTTGGTCATAAAACTTGTAATAGAAGATCATTGATGGACCAGCTTAATCTAAACCAACTATATTAAGGATGAGAAAACAGATGTGAAAGCAGTTCAAGTGATAGACCAGGGTTCACATAGCTCAAGTGTATGTCAAATATAAGGAATGAACTCTTTCCACACTTTAGAGCTGTCGTTTGGTGTCTTAATTAAATGTTGACACACTGTATTTCTAGTTAGTCTAACCAGGCTTCATAGAATACTCTCAACTTCCCTATAAACTAATGGAAGAACTAACTAATTCAGTCAAATTCACTTCAATATCACTGAAATTCTGAAGGCACCCAAATCAACCACATCTCATAACTGATACCATAATTCCATAGGTGTACATAAAATTTTTTGTTGATTGACTTAGGAAGCAATGAAAAGGAGAGTATCAATAACATATAAAATTATGTTTCTTCTCTTTTTCTGCAAAAAAAAGGAATAGGCATGATTAATGTTTTCCAGATCTTGATACCATATATATATATATATAATTTTTTTCAAATATAAATATGAAGAGTTACATCCACCCATTCATATATTCATTCAAAAAAGTCCATACCTGTGCGTTTAAATTGTCCTGCAATAATGCATGTCGGTGTCTGAAAAGTGCCTATAACTTTTGGGAACTAGGGTCTGACGTTAAACAGCTTGCTAAATGAAATCTTAAACCAAGAATCCTGGTTGTTCCTTAGGTTAAAATGTCTTCAAGTGCAAACAGATTTGCTCCACCTGCTGGTGACCATCCAAAGGGCCCAGATGGAAATGCATCAACCCCTTAGATTAATGAGTTGCAGAGATAGTGATTCAGTATGTCTGTGATGTTGTGGGGGGAGTACACAAATTTGTAGTTTTAACACTATCACAGGTAAAACTGAAAGTCAATCTACAAGTACGTTGAGGATCATTGCTCTAGCCTTTAATTTTTTTTTTTTTTTTTTTTTTTTTGCTAACTTGAGAAGGCTTATTGTGTCAAGGATCAGAGATTTTCCTGTGGCTTGATGAATTGTCATGTGTTTGGAACAAGTAGGGCAATAGCATCTTCACAGAGATAACTAACTCGGAGATAGATAGATGGAGAGAGACAGACAGACAGACAGACAGACAGATAAATAGATAAAGGCCAGTCTTAGAAGTTAAACTGCTTGAGGTTGAGTCCTAACTCTACCACAAATTAGCTCTGTGACCCTGGGCAAATTAATTAATCTCCCTGCATCTCAGTTTCCTTAGCACAATAGAACTAATAATAGCACCTACCTTAAAAGGTTGTTTGCTGATTAAATGAATTAACAAAGAAAGAAAGAGAGAAGAGTACTTAGAAGAGTGTCTCCCATATAGTAAATTCACAGTATATATAACGTTATGTCAAAATTAATTAAATTGAGGTACAAATGCAGGCAGAAGTACTAGAGGAGTTCAGACTCCTCTCTTTTGGGGGGAAAATAAGTTTTCTCAAGAAGGAAGGGAGTAAGAAGCCTTCAGAAAACCTCTCCCGTGACCTGAGAAGAAAACAGAATATGCAAAGGAGTGTCCTTGGACAAAGTCATAAAGGATTTACCTTTATGCAAGTTGAGTATTTCAATCATGTTTTCATTTTCTCCATGGGTAGACATCTGCTCTTTGGAGAGCATACTCAAGGGCAGTGCCCCTTGAATGTCTGGCAATTATTTTTCTGTGTACGTGGTCTTATAGAGAGTTGAAATAATTGAGAGATGGAGCTATAGAGTTTCTATTTTTTACAGGCTGTGACCCTGAGTCTGACATCTGGCTGTGGTTATATCACAGAGCAGAAGAAAGGGATTATGAGTCTAGACTCAACAAAAGCAATATAGATGTGTTTCTCCCAGCTGAGGAGAATTCTGTAAGATTATATAGCGATACATTTTGAAAAATGCATTGGCAGATACAAAAGGATTTGCACTTAAAAAGAAGGCAGTATATTGTTTTTTAAACAATCTTTCACTGAAACAATACTCATTATAAAACAAAAATTTTTTTAAATGTGCTGCAATAGCAGGAATAAAATCACCTGTTGCCCAATAATGTGAGATTACAATTGATAACATTTTGGAGAGTGTTAGGTCTTTTGAAAAAAACCTCACAATACTGCCATCTATGAGGATTATACTGGACGTCCAGGTTCCCCTATCTTTAAAATCAGTTGAAAACCTAATTTGTACTGATGTGGTTTAACGGATAGCAAAGTCTTCTGCTTTTGGAAAAGTAGATTATTTCTAATTCTTTTCCATTACAGATAATGATTTGTGCAATAAATTGTTTTCTAGAAAGGCTGTTTCAATTTGTATATCAAGGAATAGTATAAGAGAACATCCCTATTTCTGCATCCTTGCTGACACTGCATATGGATGATTTTTTTTTTTAAATTTTAGCTAAATTAGCTAGTAAAATAAAATTTAGTTATTAGCTAGTTAAATAAAAAAGACTCTCCATTACCATTTTGTTCTGAATCTACTTTTTAGTAGTGAAGTAAACTTAGTTTTAAACAATTGAGGATATAGAATTTCGAAATGAAAATTTGATGCCAACTTTTACGAACTGCCTTAGATTCTTCTATTCCTGCTGGTTGGGCTTAAAAATGAGCCTGTCACCATCCGTCTGTATCCGCCCCATTTCTGTTTGTCGGAGTCATGCATGGGTGCAATCACACAGACACCCCTTGATTCCACACATAATCAAGAGGAAAATTTAAAACCCCAGGAAAAAAGCTTTTCACAGAACAGGAATTGCATCCTCGATCTTTACATGCTAGAAACAGTCTTCAATTTTCTCCATGGAGATCTGTTTTATGTGTTATTTTCGTTTGCTTCTAACCCTGTTTTCTACTGCAAAAAGGCAATTTCTATTACTGGACTCTTGATTCGATGTGCAGTTAAATGCCACATCACAGTTGAGTTTCGGTATTTCACAGTGGATGGGAAAAGTATTAACAAAGTTTGTGTTTTCCTCCACATGTAATAACCACTAATTCACGGGAGTTAGGGGTTTCAGTGGTGGGACTCTGTACTTCCATAACAGCAGATTTTCTACCTTTTTCACCAGAATTTCACCCAAATATAGTGTTTTTCAGAAAACACTCTGGTATGTCTGTTTGACAGAATGTCAATCTCTTAGTCATTTAACTCAAATGCTTCAAACTTCTGACCCCTTTGGACAGTGGAAGGCCAAAAAATCCTCAAGGACAACAGTCAATTTCTGGTTCAGTCTGTTCTTAACAAAGCTCTACATTTCACCATCTAGCTATGCAGTAACTACCATTATCTGTTCTCTACGTTAGATAATTCTTACCAAAAAAGATATATCTTCTAGAGAACCCAGTAAAATCCAACTGATATCTGTAAGTTCAGCTCAAAGATGACAGAGGAGGAATTCACTTTCTGAAAGCTATCAGTGTTCCTTCGGGGTCAAGGAAGTTCATTTTATTTGTTCAAATTTATGAGTACTAAGTGACCTTAAATACGAGTATATTCAAAGTGATGCAAATCAGTGAAAGATGCTGACTGTAAGTGGAGGTCCAGGAGCTGAGCGTGAACCACAAAAATGTGAAATCAGGAGCCTCAGATGAAATGGGAGGGATGGAAGAGTGAGCATCATTCCTAAAGAAAGTGTTTTTATTGTTGTTGTTGTTTTGTTTTTTAGTGTTTTCTCATTGACTTCTCTGCAGGCATATCTATTCTCCAAACTACACTAAATTCTTCAAGGGCAACTTGGAGCTGACAGATTTGGATAGTAAATCCAGGTTCATCAATTACTAGTTGTGTGACATCAGCAAATTTATTTAACTTTTTTCTTTTATCGGTTTCCCCAAAAGTTAAAAAACATGATAAAAATATATCGTAAGGTTGCTGTGGGGATTAAGTATAATAATATGTACAAGTGCCTACCACACTATTTGGAACATAACAAACATTAATATGTGGTAGCTATTTTAAAATATTCTTTTGAATCTATACAACATCAAAATTGGGTTGGCCACAGGACCTGCATTTTAAAATTCTTTTTGGTTTTGAATTGAGCTGGAATAGAGTATTTTAATATATCTTACAGATCTATTTATCCTCTCAGATACCCAAGCCTTCATATTTGAAAGATGTATTTGAAATATGTCATAAAAACAGAGATGATAGGAGGGAGGAAACAAGTCACATCATTTTGAAAATACAGTGCTTGGCACACAGTAGGCACTAAATAAATATTTGCTGAGTGCGTGAACGTATGTGTACACTCCAAGCCACTCAGCTCAGTGGAGGAAACCACGTGTTTCAATCTTGGGTCTCAAGTAGGTTATACAGGCAGAGTGGAATAATAGAGATTTTGAGTTACCAGGTATATGTCAAAAGTTTAGTCACCTAAATGCAGAGCATCTAAGAAATTAAAAGTTTGCTTTACTGAAAAATTTTTCTCCCAAAGGGAGGCCTTGAACAAAGTTCTATCTCTGTCTAACAATGAAGATACAGTTTATGTACTGGAAGCCAAAGTGTCTTGGATGAAAGAGACTATGATGTTCAAAATTTATGATAGCTGGGGAAAGAGGAACTGGACTATAGGAATCTAGATATTGAAAACCAAGAGAAAAAATATACAGGATTTCATAATGTGAGTTTTTAAATGGAGAGGCGACTCATTCTTGCAGGGGTATCGCAAAAATGAATTCTGGGTTCACAGTGGTAAATGCTTCTGATGGGCAATACTGATGGGGATTCCTCAGGATCCCTATGATGATGCCAGGGAGCTCATGGACTGAGTCAGATTTTGAAAGGTGAATGAGAAAGGAAGTGAGAACAACATATAAGAAAGATAAATCTAATACGATGATGGAGACATATAAGAAGAATGACAGGGACATTAAAACTCCCCAAGGAACGGAAAGTTGTGAAGAATGTTAAGCCCCCTTATCCTAAACACAATGCTGAGTCACCTTTTCAAGAAAGGAAGATGACCTAGAAAGGGAAAGCCATACTACTTGGGAATGATGTGTGAATTTTTTTATCTCCTTCGTAACCTAACTTCTTAAGAGTTGTCTGCATTTCTTGACATTGGACTTAAATTTTTACTCCAATGATCTAGCTACCACTCCTACTACTCCAGTGGCACTGTCTCATTTACAAACATTAATCCAAGGATATTTTCCAGTTCTCACCGTGTTTCTCCTTGCAACAGGATCTTTAATTGTCCTCTGGTTTCTCCCGTCTTCTGTGCCAATTCTTTCCTCTCTAGCAAGCCTTAAAATGTTTTCATTTCTCAATGCTCTGTCCTAGGCCCTCTTTCTTCCCATTCCGTATTTTCTCTTTCAACAAACTTTTCATGTCAAGCCCATCATGTCAATTTTTCTATATCCTAATTGCAATACAGATCTGCCTCTTAAAATTCAGATTTATAAATCAGATTTCTCCTCTGAACTGCTTGCTTGGCAGCTCCATTCAAATTCAACTCAAATTCTACAGGTCCAAAATTGAACTCATGACCTCCCCATGATCGTTTTTATGGCCTAAGCTCATTCCTGTGTTCACAACCATCCACTCAGTTATGCAAACTAGAGACATCGAAGCTATGCTTGACCATTCCTAGTGGTTTTATCACCAGATATTGTTGATTTTCTCTTCTGAATATGTCTTAACTATGGCCAGGTCTCCTTATGTCACTGATCACCCTATTCCCAAACCATCATATATCGCCTGAACTAGAGCAAGTGCCTCCTCACTCCTGTCTCCTCATCATCTCGGCCCTCTCAGAAAAGATCTTCATACTGCAACCAAAGAATCTATGTAAAATAGAATTTGGAGATTATCACTTCTCACCTTAAAACCTGTAATGGCTCCCATTGCAATTAGCCTGAGTTTCGAACTTCTTAACAGAAACTGGAAAGCCTGGGAGGGTCCAGCCTCTAACTATCTCTCTTGCCTCATTTGTCATAATTTTCTGCTTTGCTCCCTGAGCCTCTATCATACTAATGTTTAATCAGCTCATTTTTTTCCTTTTTAAGTTTAATTTTCATTTTCATAGAAGTTATTCATATACATTGTCTTCTAAAGCTACTGTTCTTCCCACCTATCAACTTCATAATTCTAAGCAACACGCTTATTTTGTTGCTTTTTAATTTTTATTTTAAAAATAATGTTCATTGAATTTCTACTGTTGAAAAATTAGTTTTCCATCTTACGTTACTCTACACACATGCATCTCATCTTTTCATCCCTAAAATATGATTATATCACAAGTTTGGGTTAATTTAATTTTAGAATTTTTGTTGTTTTTCTATGAAATAATATTTGTTGCTCAGCCATGTAGTATACTATGATTATATTTTCTTTATAATGTTTTCTTTATAATGTTTCCTAGAGTTAATAATCCTTTTATTTGGTTTTCTCACTATACTTATCATTAATTCATACCCAAACTCGCAAGCAAGAATCTGTATTTTCTTTTGACATATTTAAGCACATAAGGAAATTTTCTAATTTAGATCTGTTAAAATAAGTGTATGTATGTATATATGTGTCTATTTTTCTTAGAAATTCCTCCATCTTCTTGCTTCAATCTGACTCGTTCTTTACTTCTTCTACCCAGCTCTTGTCCTGACGTCTCCCTTCACCATCATCTTGGGGTTTTGTGGGCCTCTCTTTGGTTGAATTTTCTTTACCACATGTCCGTGTGTCTTGACTAACTCACCATTTTTTGTTTTGTTTTGCTTTACAGTGAATATATTCCAGTGTTTTCCTGCGAACCAATTGGGTAAAATTTTTTGAAGCTGTATATGTTAAAAAAAATCTATATTCTGTTTTTATAACTGAATAATTTGAGAGCATTGTTTCCAGGATTGTGATTGAACAGCTGATGCCATTCTGTCTCTTGATCCTTTTTATTCAATGTATTCTGTGTCTGCTCTGGAAGCTTTGAAGTTCTTCTCTGCATTATAGGTGTTTTGAAATTTCATAATGATATATCTTTGGGTCAGGTTTCTATTAATTTTGCAGGGAATTCAATGGTTCCTTTCAATTCAAAGACAACTTCCAGGTATGAGGCAATTTCTTGAATTATTTCATGGATAATTTCTTTTGGTCAATACCCTCTAACCAAAGATAGCCAGTACACATCTGTTTGAAGAAAGTTGGTTTTATTGACTTGTTTCAATGGTGGAGCATATATACCATGATAAACCATGAGGCATCTTAAAAAATAGGGTGTAAGAAAGGACTAATTGTAGGGTTTGGTCTACTGGTAGTGAGTCTGGGAAGGGTTAAAGAAAGTGGGCTCTCCTCTAGCGTGGGTGCTGTCAGGAAGTGGAGATAATTCTTTGGAGTATCTTAGTCGCTCTCATCTGGAAGGTAGGAGAAATAAAGACTTTCTCAAGTTGCAATAGGTAAAGAAGCAGCAATTACTCATACTAGTGAGGAAAGGAGGCTCTTTGGGTATTTTTGTGGTTTAGACAATGTTCTTGTTTCTGTCTGTGCTCATCATGATTATTAAGTACTCTTGTTTTTCTCTTGCTCCATCATGGTCAAAGAGTGGCCTTGTGTGATGTTAATTTTCTGTGGAATTATTTATGTTTGACAGGAGAACAATAAGACCTAGCCAGCCCTGAAGTGCCAGGTCCCTTCCCAGCAGTACCAAGGCTGAGCTGAGAGCACCAGGCCAGCTCTAAGCTGCTTTTCTCTTTTTCATCTTTAATTTATCTTTTTTCTTTTTAATGGAATTTGTATTATTTGGTTATTGAACAAGGTGGGCTTGCCCTTTACTTATCTTTTACTTTTTGTTTCTCTTTGCTATTTTCCATCTTTGTCTATTTCTGTTTTCTTTCTAAGAGATTTCCTAAACTTAACTTGCATCTTTTCCAGTGAATTTAATCTTCAAGAGCTCTTTGTGAGTCTCCAGACATTTCTTTTCATGGCATTCTGTTCTTGTTCATGCATGCAATACCTCATTTAATTGTTGTAAAGACAGGAGAATTTAAAGATGGTTGTGGCTTTGTTTTGTTTTTATTTATTCTTGTTTATTTGTTTTTGTTTTGTTTCTCTCTTCATTATTTGCCATTCCTCGTACATCCTTTTCTCCCTTAATTTCTTTTTCCTTCTGTTGATCCTTGTTTCTCCTTTCATATTGAGCAGTGAAACACTAAAAAGCTCTGTGTGTGTGTTTTTCTTTTTTCACATTAGTGGGCTTCACTGTAGGGTGACATGTTTCATTGGAGTACTCACAACTGTTGCTATCTATAACTCTATTTATTTAGTTAAGTTAGTATTGTCAGAATCTAGACATAATATCTGCCTTGGAGTGTAAATCTGGCTGGTAGAGGTTAAGGGGAAACAAGTCAAGTAAAAAAGCTTGAGGTTTCAAAGTCAGCATGCCCATTTTTGATTATTCTCCCTTTCCAATGTAGCACCTCTGCCCTGAGCTGGTCCTAGTGTTCCAAATCCAGAGTCACATGATAGGAAAGGGTAGGGGCAGCTGCATGGTCAGTGAGGAGGGAGGTTTTCTTAAAGAATCTAACTTCTTCTCATTTAGACTTTCAGCCAGCTCTCCTGACCCTCACTTGGACCTCGCTTGTAGAAATTATTTAACCTCTAATGTGTATTTTTACCTGGGGTTCTCTGACATATATTCATATTCACTTGATTCTTGTTATTCTCATTGGTAGCTAATGTATTCATTCTCTGGGTCTGTTAAGTGAGTTACTACTTGTTCATCTATTCTCCACCTAATTTTTTTTTTGTTATTGCCTAATTTTCTTTTTGATTTGTCACTGAGGATTTGGGGGGTCACCAAAAGTAATCAAGAGAGTTCAAGCCTCCGTGTTTAACTAGAATCTCAGCCCTACTTTAGAAAGAAGAAAACATTAGATTCTGAAAGTTGAGATGACCACAGCATGGATGCTGAGCTAGAATATAAAATGGGATATTAAAAAGAAAATACATAAGTGATTAGAAAGGAAAGTGACATATGGTTTTATTAAGAGTAAGTTATATTGGTCTATCCTAATTCACTATCTTAATAGGTTAACTAACCTTGCAGATAAATGAAATGCATTAGGTGGAATAAACTAGATGGTAGAATGGGTATTTCAAAATATGCATGTTCACTTAATGATGGGAAATAGTAGGGGCAGTGGATAGGACCAAGAACTTTGGATTAACATATAACATGGGATTAAATCATGGTTCTACCATCTATGTGACCTTGAACAACTTACATAACCTTTTATGCATCACTTTCCTTGTCTATGAAAATAGGCTTAATAATTCCTGTTTATTAAAGTTGTTGAAAGTGTTAAATGGCATTGTATATGTATGGTGTTGTGCTAGATTGTCATCAGCTAACCCTCATATCCACCCTCTTCTGTTTTGTCCCTCGAATCACAGTGAAGAAACTAGGACTACATTCTCCCAAATCTTTTTCCAATAAACTTTTAAGTTAGATTTTGCCAAAGAGAAGCATGGGTCTGAGAATTCAATGAGAAGTGAAGGGAAAGCATTTTCTTTGGTGACAGTTGCCAGCAGAGTTGTAAACAAATGGCAGATGTGAGATATAGGGTCTCTTCCTGGTGAGCCTCCTCAAACCACCCACTTCAGTCCTTCAGCCAATTGAGATCAACAACCATTGCCTCCCTGGACAAGCTGTTTCAAATCCCGTGCTTCCTACCACAGGCAACTGAGAACAACCTCCAGGGACTGACCTGTGATTGCCTGGGTTTCTAGATTTTGTGAACTCTTACAGTAGCTTCTCTGATCTTCACTCACTCGTCCCTTCCAACTTTTCTTTAATGTCTAGCACACTGTATTCCAATTATTCCTATTTCTTCAAACTTAAATATATATAATGGGTGGCGGGGAGTAGTGTAGGAAACAAGATTGAGCACAAGTTGATAATCACATAATCAGATGACATAATGTATATTACACATGATATCCAAGAACATCATGATATACCAAAGCAATAAGACAAATCAAATGAAAATATTAAATTTATTGGATTGTAAATGTGACGCAAAACTTGGGTCAAAAAAGGAAGGTAATGGAGTCTGTTGATTATAAGCATTCTATCGTGGCTCAAACATGTAAAGTTTTAATAAAGGTTTTTAAAATTTGTTAGTATTCTAATGAAGCTATCATCTTTCTTTGTGTTTGCCCTGGATCTGTGTCTTATTTGAGCAAGTGACCTTGTATTATGGAGCTCTGCATTTCCCACAGCACTTAGCACAGAGCCAACCATGTAAAATATCCTTACAAAGACTTATTAAATTAATTTTCTGAAATCCCTTCTGGACTGCCCATTTGCCTTCATTAATTACGTTAGACCTAGAGGAGATGACCTCTACTTGCTGTCATGATTGAATTACATCTTAGACTTGTAGATTCTCTGAACAATAAAATTTTCCAGGGGAAGAGATAAACTATTAGAGTTTGAACATATTCATTTTACAGATGAACAATCTTATCTTGCATGAATTTTTCTACCTCCCTCTCCCAAGCACATTAAGAACTCTTGTCCTCCTCATACACTTTCTCTTATAATCCTTTCTAGCTGCAAAATAATGTATCTGGCTTGAGAATGGAGGTACGCCTTCTCTTTTGTCTTTTCAACTAGTAAACCCCAAACAAATATTAGTCTTAACTATTATAATGCAAAATACAAATATGCCATGTCAAACTTTTTTAAATGATAGATTTTCATTTTTTAATTACACCAAGTATTTCTTTTGAGATTTAAGATATTTGAAACTTTATGAGCATTAATACCTTTGTGATAGTGGTTTGTTTGCCCCTAATTTAAAAAATCATAAGTATATTTGTGAGAGAATATTGATGCACAAGGAAAATTCATGAAGAATGCAGCTACTTATTTTCTCCTTTTGTTTCAAAGATCAAAAATCTAACATGTGGCAGAAATGAAGCAAATCTGTTATGATGGGATAATTGTAACTGTATCCTCTGTTCCATCATTTGTTAACAACAGGATAAATATGAATCCTGGATTTTGCTAATCTGATGGTCTTGGCTCTGTTTTCAGTAAACAGTATAAATTATTTCCAGGAGAGCTGTGGAGAAAAATGTGAGGTATTATTGCCGAATCCAACACTCTCATAAAACTTACAAAATTTTTGTCTGGCCCAGGAGACACTAACTACCTATGTGTCTTCAGGAGCCCAGGGGAAGACATCAGCCAGGTTCTCTCACACTCAGCATCCTCATCCCCAGTTCTGGTTGCACCTGGATGAAAGCGAGTCTGCCAGCATTTCTTTAGCAGGCTTCTGGCTGTCAAAACAAACCACAGCCTCATGGGGATGCTCACACTTGCCTGCTAAGGAGAAAACACTGTGTTAAGTGTTTTACATACATTATCCTATTATATCCTTACAAAGCCTTTTGAGTAGAGTCTGCAATAAACAAATGGTGAAAGTGGATCTCAGAGAGAGTTAGATTTTTAATAACATATATCTTTTAAAGAGAAAGGCTGGGATTTGAGCCCCTGTTGCTTGGTACCAAAGTGGGCAGTGCAATATTCTGCTTTCCAGATCTGGTAAGCAGTTGGTAAGATCAGTTCTAGAACCTTCCTTATTCTGTTCCATTCCTTTGATGCTTGAGATTAACTGGTGAATGATTTAAGGTATTCTAAGTAATGGAAGGAAAGTCTTTCTAGTTCACTGTGTGCTAAGAATGCTGTTGTTATGTGATAATATTGACATTTAATTAAAATTTTATTAATGCTAGTGTGCAAGCTTCATGAAGGCAGGGATATTTGTCCATTTAGCTCAATGTTTTATTTCAAGTTCTTATAAGAGTGCCTGACAAAAGAACTCAAGAAACAGCTGTTGAATGAATGAATTTTCCAGGTTGAGATGACTTCCAATGCCAACTTTGGATTGCGCACCATTATTTTTGTTTTGTTACAGAAAAGAAAGGTTGTACTTTGGAGGAATAAATGAACCTTTTAGAATTCACTGAGAAAAACATAATAGAAGTTCCTACAAGCCACAACTAAATAGATATCAAGTCTCCAGCTGCTCTTTCAGAGTGGTTCGCCACTGGTTGTAAACTATAGGCATTTCTGCTTCCAATCCACTAAAAGCATTCATTTTTCTTCAGAATAAGTTTTAGTCCATTAATCACACCCCTACTAGCAATGGTTGGTGCATACATGGTAGGAGGAAAAGGATGCCTTGGTCTAAACAACCAGAATGCTAGCTCTGCCCAAAGAAACAACATCTTTTCAGAAAGGTTGATTGGTTGGTTGTTCCTAGTTAATGTCTTTTTAGTAAAGATGAAATTCAGAGAGATCCCTGACTTCCACAGGATTCCAGTAGCCGCTATGTTTGTGTATGTGTGTTTATAACCAAGAGAGAGGAGAAAAAATTTTAAAAACGGTAGAAAAAGGCATAAAAGGAGAGGAAAGAGATTTATGCAAGTAAAATAGAGAGGACAAGACAGAGAAGACAGAAAGAATGTGAATTGACAAGAAAGGGAATTCCATTATACTTCAAAGGAAATGAGTCTGGAAGTTGACTATTGGGATACGATAAAAAATATTATGTACATTGAGAAAAACAATGTTGTGGACTAATGAGTTAGGCCGTACTTTCAATGATCTTCCTTTGAACTGCACAGTTATCTACCATCACCTGGTGACAGCTTATTCTCTTGTGGGCATGGTGTCTAGCGGGAAAGCAAAGGCAAATATCAAGATCTCAGATGTTTTAACTCTCCCTGATTTGTATTTTTCACAGTGATCCCTTTTTACTCATGTGGAAAAGAGAGAATATTCACCACTGCATGGGATTACTGCAGCAGAGGAAAGATTGCAGATTTTCCGTCTAACTGTAACATCCAGGCTTTGCAATAAAATAGGTAGTTTGATCATTTCTATAATCATTATTTTTAAGGGAGTAATTCAATCCCCAAATTAAAGAGCTGATGTATGTAAACAGATATGATGCTCCCTTAACACTCTCATTGAGAAGTTACTTTTTAATTGCTTTGCTTATAATTTCAACTTCAAAGCCAGTAATAGCTTTCGAATTAATAGCTCATAGCCCATTTGATACACTGATATTTAATTAATGAGTTCATAACTCCAGCAGCACATTGCCTTCTGACAGCTTCTCCAGGTTGTTAGTTTCTATATTGCTGACTGTTGTCTGCTAACCATTTTTAGAGAGGTCATTTAGCCAATGTAATCCTTTTGGGCTGGATGGTGAAAGAGAATGGACTCAATCGCCCCTTTCCTGCTCAGTGGAGTAGATAGCTTTGTTAGGCCTCTGGGGATAGCTGGAATTTCATATTGTTTTTTCTCTTAACTTTACAATTTGTCTACACTTATGTTATCTACAACACCACTAACTAAATAATTGCACCTCTGTAGGGTCGGAGATGGGGAGGTGAATGAATGAGTCCACATCTCTGCCTTCTTTCCAGAAGCCTTCCCAAACCATCTTATTATAGTCCACCATGTTCATCCCCCATGACTCTCCTAGTCACTTTGCACTCTCCTAGTCACTTTGACAAACTGCGGCCTTTGAGCTAACAATGTTTTTGATTTTTAAAGGATTGTAACAAAAAAAGAAAAGAAAGGAAATGATGGAAATTAGGTGAGCCCTTTACAGAAGAAGCTTGCTGACCCCCGAAGGATAATTAACACTTGCCATCAGTTTCTGTAATTGAAATCCTTCCATTGGGCATGGCTTGGCCAATTTTCCTCTCCAATGCACAGAACACATTTTCTCTAGGCGTTGATGAGGATGATGAGGCTTTTCCACAAGCTGCCTCTGCCTACAGGCTACTCCTGGTAAGGAGGCGGATACAACTCAGGAGGCCCCCTGGCATTCATCCTTTTAGGTAAATTGGCACCACTTAGTACTGTAGTCTCTTACAGGGGTTCTGAGTAAAGTAAAGGTCTCTGACATCGAATATTCCTCTGCAAAATTCGCCTCAAATGTCCTCAGTTATGACTTCTGGCATTGGGTCCACCATTTGAAATCAGCTTTGTTGAATTTAAAATGTTGACCTTTCAGAGGACTCTATTAAAGAACAATGACTCTGGGAGCATTCACATCTGCAGTTGTAAACTGCTCTCAGGTTACCCACCAGGGGTTGGTTAGTTGCCAGCTGAAAGCCAGGGCTAGAGTATGACACAGGACAAGTACTGAGAGAGGGACAAAGGACCACACCTTGGTTTTTATCAGCCAAGTCCCCTTGATAAGAATTAATGTATCCAGTTCCTTTCTAGGAACAGGGTCTTCACAGGAGAATGGAAAGAAGACTGCCAAAGAAATAGAAGGAAGGAAGCAAAAAAATATGCCTACTTCCATGTTTAGCTGAGGGCCGGCCCTGTCAGAGCATTATAGATTACCCTGAAGTTAGAAGTAATTAATGATAATTGAAATAGCTGTGAGTTATTAGTAGTATTTGGATTATTAAGATAAAGATAATTATAAGAAAATTAGGTACTACAAATAGTGATTGCATTAATGATTTTAATTTTAATGATTGCTTTAGAAGTGTGCTAGAAATAGATTTTCTATAAATGGACTAATAATAATAATGATAATAGTAATAGCTACCATTTGTTGAGTGCTTACCATGCATCAGGAACTATGGTATGTTTCTGACATGCATTATCATAACTGATGAGAAATTTTTTGATGATGTGGATTAATGATAAAAGGGACCCTCTATGAGTTTTGAGGGAGTATATGCTTAGAAAGGTACCAAAGAAGAGAATTAGCTGAAGAAGGATTTCATTAGAATTCCACATATGAAGACTTTCCACTATAAAGACAATGTTTCTGAGCTGCATCTTCCTGAGATCAACAAGCGGAGAACATTTGAGACAGACTGAGCGCTCTC
The DNA here is from genome assembly GCA_031878705.1 of Tapirus indicus. Classification (NCBI taxonomy): domain Eukaryota; kingdom Metazoa; phylum Chordata; class Mammalia; order Perissodactyla; family Tapiridae; genus Tapirus; species Tapirus indicus. Next base: position 18,186,500 of record CM062923.1, on the reverse strand, counting down.
TGCGGACTGCGGTGCAGGAAGCTCATTTCCACAGGCGTGAAGAGGAGGCTCCTGCAACATACACAACCCCGAGAAGAGCCCTTACTCAGAACTACCCGTCAAAGCTACAGCAAAAGTCATTCCTGCTTTGTCCTAAGACTGGCATATTTAAGTCTGTTATCAGCTTCTGAAAATGTAGAGTGCTTGTGCAAAGGGAGTACGGGTAACTATATATAAAAGTTTACGACACACATGATATCAAATGAGAATATATTTTGCATATTGATTGTCCTTGAACTTGTCTCTAAAGGTATTGCATCAAACAAGAGATCAACAAACAACAATGAAAGGTATTTATTGAGTGTTTGGAATGAGCAAAATACCTGACAAGCATTTGGTGTATGCTATAGCATTTGAGTAAGTTGGTAATATGATCTCCAGTTTATTTGTAAGGAAACTGAGGCTTAAAGAGGTTTCTTGATTTCCCCAGTGCCATGCAGACAGTGTGTAGTGTAGCTGAGACTTAGGTGAGTATTTACAGGATATCTTAGCCGTCAAGCAATCGATTACATAATTTGCTAGTTTGGTGTAATGTCCCCACTGTGTGTGTGTGTGTGTGTGTGAGAGAGAGAGAGAGAGAGAGAGACTTTGCATTATGAGCCCAGGAGAATAGGGACAGCCCCTCCCTCAGCACCAGGCAGTGTTATGCATCTCTTTCGCACATGCCTTGGTGGTATTGGTAGCATGCAGCATTTTCCTCTTTTCTGCTCTAGATATTGATCGACATGGATCAGGATCCTTCCTCTCTGCACTATTGGGAAACTAGCCCTAAGGTGTGTTGGGAAAGGAAAATCGTTCATGTGATTTCAGTTTCTCTCTCTGCTTTTGTTTTCTCTTTTTATGTGTGAACACAGCCAGCTGCTCTAGAATTTTGAAGACTCAAAAGCTCTCCTGTCTATTGAGTTAAAATCTTTCCCCTCCATTTAGTCTGTGAACCGGTGTTTTTTTCCTAATCGAAAGTCTAAAAGCTAATGGATATGAGAAGTGTTTATGAAACTATAGCACTACTACTCATTTTGGATTCCACTCAGATTTTGTTCAACACAACGTGATTGGGAACTAGGTAAAACGATTAAAGCTGTCATATATGTTAATATAAAGCCTAACCATTGAAACAAAGAGAGGTTATTTCTTAAACCCTCTGGAGGTAATTTTCTAAATGCCTTTGTTCTTCCTCAGAGACACATTTGCAAGCATCCAAGCTCCTTCCTCGTCACAGAATCAGGTCAAGATGGACCATTGTGTGGACACATTAGATTGAACATAGTCATGTTGAAGCGCAAATGAGGTTCTGAGCAAAGATTATTGGAAATTTCCATTTCTCTTAATGATCTTTTGGAATATACAGTACCTTTTCATTTTTGGTTTATGGGATGGTAGCTTGCAGTTGGCAAAGCAAACCAAAGGAACACCCAAAGTTAAATGTGTGAATAAAATACAAGAAAAACATAGTAATGACTAATAAGATGTAAATGCCAAGAAATTTTCTTGTCTTTTAAATTAGACATCTGTGCCCTATTTTTACATGCTCATCACCATAAGTGCTTTAGCATGTTTTCCCCAATCTGTCAGCACAGACATATTCTGAAGGCCTTGAAGCTTTAACACCTTCACTGCTGCAGAAATGCCCTGGCAGCGACTCTTGTGGAACATCTGCTGAAAGCAAGAGATGTGTGATGCAGACCCCACCCTTGAGTGCTGTGTTAGGGGGGTTGGCACAGTGCTGTTTCTCTCATGAAAGAAAGAACTGTGTTTCTGGGTCATGTCTGCAGGAAGTTCGGCGTGGGGGACACCACTTCTCCTCGACAGGCCTCCTTGTCATATGGATTCACCAGTTCAGAACTTGGCTTTGTGTTTGCACAGGAGGAGAAGAGCAGATGAAGGGCTGTCTCAGAACTGAGCTGCCTCAAGCCCACACGTTGTCTGTGCAGCTTGCCAAGAGGCAAGAGTGTGGGCTGGTCCCTATCTGCATAGAGACAATGGGTCTGAAGTGCTCACATCTGACCGGGGGAGATGCTCACACTCGGCTTGATACACCCCAAAAGCTTCCAAGGAAAGATGATAGCCAGGGTTTGGGAGCTTGCTCTGCCCATGAGGGAGGGCCTCATTCGAAAGCAAAGGGTTTAGAGGACCCCTCACATCTCCGATGCTTCCGAAACTACCAGTTCACCTGCCTGATACCTCAGAACTACCCCTCTCCACCGAACTCTGGAAACCATTTATCTTTAAATGGTGAGAAATGGCTTAAAAATCAAAACCCTCAGTGTGAGAAAAAGAAATGACAAACACACATTCAAATAGAAATGTCTGACATACTGTTCTAGAGAGCAGGGTAAGGAAATCGACTGGCTGAAAGATTGTATGAAAGTGAGGAGGAGGAAAGCAGAGACAGAAATCTCAGAAAAGACACAGTCAAGGACACCAAAATCTATGTTTGTGGCTCTATTATTAAAGCTCATGGCCAAATGCATATTCTATTAACAAATGTATCTGTTCCTTTGTGGAGCATTTTACATCACATCCACTGACTTTTTAATTTATCCAACAACAATCTTGTGGAGTCTTTTCCATTTTATGGATGAAGAAACTGAGGTTCAAACACCATTCGTGACGGGCACAAAGTTAGCTAAAACGGATGCCTGGATTATATGGGAAAATAAACGGAATTTGGAGTCAGAGAGGACTGAGAGGTGAATTCCAGTTTCAGAAATGCTTAGTTGTGTGACCTTGGGCAATTACTTCAGGTCTCTGCTTCAGTTTCTGCATCTGTACGATAGGGATAAAAATATCCTCTTTTCAGAGTCTTTATGACACTAGAAGGTTAAATGGCTTGTCCAAGTTTACTCGACACATGGCGAGTGTCGAATAAATGTTTGCCAGTATTAGCAGTGGCAGAGCCTGGATTTAAACGCAGGTCTCCCAGGGTTCTGTGTTTTATGTCTTGTCACCTGTTATATTATCATCTCACAAAGGATGATTGCACAGGAACAAGGGAATTTTGCCATTTATGCTTTTTTTTAGGCACAAGTGTGGCCTAGTACAATGTCAAGATATATCCAGGGAAAATTATTCATATTGATCATCACGCTCCATTCAGGAGATAAAAGCAATTTCTAGAAATGAATCTCAGAGTAACTTAGGAGAATGAAGAAGTCATTTCCATACACACAAGGTTTAGTCTGATGATCTGTTCTTCCTGGAGCCCTTCGGTCCCTCGCCCTCTCATGAAGCTCTCCCTCAGACTCCCAGCCCACTGTTTCAGCTTCTTCTGAGCTCCTACTGTACTCAATGTCTTTTTTTTTTTTTTTTTGGTGAGGAAGATTGGCCCTGAGCTAACATCTGTGCCAGTCTTCCTATATTTTGTATGTGGGATGCCACCACAGCATGGCTTGACGAGTGGTGTGTAGGTCCATGCCCTGGATCCAAACCTGCGAACCTGGACCACCAAAGTGGAGCATGCAAAGTTAACCATTATGCCACCGGGCCAGCCCCTGAACTTAATATCTTTAAAACAAATATTCATTCATTTATTCTTTCAAAAATATCTATTGGGCTTCTGCTGAGTGTCAGGCATCATTTGGGGCCACTGAAGAAGAGTAGTGAACAACACAGACAAGGCCTCTGCTTTCAGAGAACATACATTTTATACCTGTGGGATGTGAGCAGGCAAAATAAATGCATAATGATTAGTTAATTGTTAGTTTTCTGTGATGATTGTAACAAATCACCATATCCTGGATGCCTTAAAACAACAGAAATTTGTTCTATCACAGTTCTGGAGGCCAGAAATCTGGAATCAGTATTCCTAGGCCCAAATCAAGGTGTTAGAAGGCCACATTCCTCCAGATTCTCTAAGGGACGTTCTGTTCTTTGCCTCTTCCAGTTTCTAGTGGCTGCTGACATTCCTTGGCTGTGGCCACATCCATCTCTGCCCTCTCCTCTGTGTGTGTCTGTGTGCCTGTGTCTAATCTCACTCTGCCTCTGTCTTGTAGGGACACTAGTGATTGCAATTGGAGCCCACCCTGACACTTCTGGCTACTATTTTCATCTCAAAATCCTTAATTTCGTTATATCTGCAAAGACTCTTTTAATCCAAATGAAATAATATTTACAGAATCTGGTGATTAGGACGCGATATCTTTGGAGCATGTTATTCAGTTATAGTATGTCAGACAGTAACACGTATTCTGCAAATGAAATTAACTGAGATAACAGAGATAGAGGAGGCCAGCATGGGGTTAGGAACTGTTATTTTATATAAGGTGGTTATGGAAGACATCATTCATATAGTGAGCTTTAAGCAGAGACTTGAAGGAGGTGAAGCCACCTGGGGGAGGAGAGTTTCAGACAACAGGAACAGTATATGCAAAGGTGGCCTGTATGACTGCAGCAAAGTGAGGAAGAACCAGAGGGGTAGGAGATGAGGTCAAATGATGGGGTGAGCAGATCATGCAAGGCCTCACTGGTCAGTGAAAGGACCTTTATTCAGAGTGAAATGGAAAGTCATAGGAGGAATCTAGAGGTCTGGTGTCCAAATAAGAGGTTGTTGCAGTAATCTAGGTAAGAGATTATAAAACCTGAACCATAGTATGCCCTGGGATTATACAGAAGCAGCCCGCTTCTATAGATCCACAGGATGAAAACATCTCAACAAAGGCCAAATGCATATCCAACCACAGCGCAGGAGGTAGGGTAGCTTAGCTACTTATGCCAACAAATCAGCATGGAATCAGCTCTCACTCTCCTGCCAGGAACTGAAAATTTTTTCGAGCATAGGAGCCTGTAGGAGAATCCTGCATTCCCTTCAGGAAAATTGACGACACTACTTTTTTGATTCTTTTTAGTGAACTCTTATTTGATTATTTTTAAGTGGAAACTAAACACATTACTTCACATTTGAACAGCAAGATTTAAAAAATTTGGTACAGGCTGCCAAATGTTTACTCTGAAGGGTAATTAGTCAGATTGAAACTCACTGTATTAATAAATTGTAATCATCTATTAGGATTTTTATTAAAGACCAATAAGCCTGATGAACTAGCTACACTTTTTCTTTGTGAGTAGCACTAAAGTAGGCCATTAGGTGGCTTTTCTTTATTTTCTTATTTAATTCTGTTTTAAGACAAATCATATTTTCTCTGCTGGAGGTAAAAGAATCTACAATAGGAAATTATACCCTTTTCACAGAGCAAAGCACGAGAGGGGGGAATGAAACAAATTGGCAAAGCCCATCGTATAGAATGCTAATTTTTTCTAATAGGTGATAAATAGGTGGTGCTGATCATTTTAATAACTAGTCAACTAAATGAATATTTATCAGTTGCCAAGAAGAAAAGTGATTGAGTTCTAGGTTCTGTGAGTGATAGTAAAAGACTATTAACTGTCTAGTGCTTGTCTGTCTACCGATTACAATGAAAAACTGGACAAAATACAAAAAGCTACTCTCTAAGGACTCCAATTATGTGTATACTAGGCTGCTTGAAATTGTCTCACATGTCACTGTTGCTAGATTCATTTTTTTCCTCAGCTATTTTCCTCCTTCCAGGTTGGATCACTTTTATTCCTATGTCTTCAAGTTAATAAATTATGTTATTCTGTAGTATCTGATCTGCCGTTAGTCTCTTCCTGTGTAATTTCCACTCCAGACATTGTAGTTTGCAATTCTGGGAGTTTGAATTCAATCTTTTTCTATCTTTCATGTCTCTGCTTAACATGTTCAAAATTTTTGTTACCTGCATAAACACAAGAACTACAGTTATAATAACTATTTTTATATCCTTGTTTTCTAATTCTATTGTTTGCATCATTTCTGAGTCTGTTTTGATTGATTGATTGGATTTTCCTGCTCTTTTGCACAACTGTTAATTTTTGACTAGATGTCAGACACTGTGAATTTTGGGGTGCCAGATATTTTTGTATTCATATAAGTATTCTCGAACTTTGTTCTGGGATGCGTTTCAGTTGCTTGGACACAGTCGGAAGCCTCTGAGGCTTGTTTAGTTTGTGATGGCGTCATCAGAGCAGCCTTTAGTGCACAGCTGATGTGGCTCCACTTTTTAGGTAGTATTCCTCTGAGGCCTCCATTTGATACCTGCAGAATTATGCAGTTCTTCCCCTCTAGCTGCTGAGAAGACAACCTATTTCTGGTCCTGCATGAGCTCTGCAGATTGTTCCCTTTAATTATTTTGGGTGTTGTGTGTTGTGTCTTTTATCCCCAGCCTCAGGTAGTTTCTTCATAGGTGTGTGCTGATCAGTACCTTGCTCAATACTTCTGTGGGAACTTCTATAGTTTTCCAGAGCACTTTCACGCTCTCTCTCTTTGTATGTGTGTGTATGTGTGTGTGTGTGTGTGTGTATTTGTGTGTGTATATTTGTGTAGGTCTCCAATACTCTGTCCTGCAGACTCTACCCTCTACCCTACTGGCCTTCTTGAAGTTTCATCTTAGTCTTCTCAACTGCAGGAGACTGCCACCCTCTGGCTGCGTTCTCTTTCTTGTGCTGCAACCTTCAAACTCTCTCCTGTAGGAAGCTACAGCAATCACAGGGCTCAGCTTGTTTCTTCCCCTCTCTTAGCAATTGATTCAAAGCCATTAAAAAAAAAAGGAGTATAATCCATCTCTTTCACCACATAAAAATAATTAACTAGGGGCTGCCTGGTGGCGCAGCGGTTTAGTTTGCGCTTGGCAGCCCGGGGTTTGAAGGTTCAGATCCCGGGCGCCCGCCGACGCACTGCCTGTCAGCCACGCCGTGGCGGCATCCCATATAAGGTGGAGGAAGATGGGCACGGATGTTAGCCCAGGGCCAGTCTTCCTCAGCAAAAAGAGGAGGATTAGCAACGGATGTTAGCTCAGGGCTGGTCTTCCTCGCAAAAAAAAATAAATAAATAAAAATAAACTAAATATGGATTATATATCTAAATGCAATATCTAGAAATATAAAATTTCTAGAAGAAAATACAGGAGGAAGTCTTTATGACCTTGAATTATGCAGAGATATTGGCTATGGCACCAAAGGCATGATTCACCAAAGAAGAAATTGAGAAATTAGACTTCATCAAATTAAAAAATTTTGCTCTGTGAAGGACACTGTTAAGAGAGTGAAAAGACACGCCATAGATTTGAAGAAAATATTTGTCAATCATGTATCTGACAAAGGACTTGTATCCAGGAAATATAAAGCACTCTCAAAACTCAACAATAGGGAAACAGAAAACCCAATAAATATATTTTTTAACAAACGCTCACCAAAGAAGATGAATGGATTGCAAATAATCACAAGAAATGAAGTTCAATATCATTTGTCTTTAGGAAAATGCAAATTAAAACCACAATGAGATACTTCTACTTACTTATTAGTATAGATAAAATTAAAACAAACAAAACAACTGACAATACCAAGTGCTGTAAAGGATACAGAGCAAGAATAACTCTCATTTGTTACTGATGGAAATGCAGGCTGGTAAAACCACTTTGGAATATAATCGAGGTATACTTAGCGTGTGACCCACCAATACCACTACTACATATTTACTCAGGAGAAATGAACACTTATGTTCAGACAAAACCTGTATAGGAATGTCTATTTGTAGCTTCATTTCTATATTCCTGCCCAAATGTTCTTCAACTGATGAATAAACATACCGTGGTATAGTCATACGATTGGATAGTACAAAACAATCAAAGAGGAATGAACTATATGTATGAGACAATAGAGATGAATCTCAGATAGATTACTCTAAGAGAAATTAGCCAGAACAAAAAGGCCACACACAGTGTAATTACATTTTTATGACATTCTCAAAACAAAACAAAACTATAGGGACAAAAAGATCAGTGGTTGCCAGGATTTGGGAACGGGGATTGGTTGACTCTAAAAGAGCTGCCCATTGGATTTGTTGGGTGATGGAACTTTTATTTATCTTGTAGTGGTGCTTATATGACTCTCCGTTTTTCAAAACTCGTAGAACTCTACACAAAAAGTAGTGAAATTATTGTGTGTAAATTTAAAAATAAACTTTAAAATTTATTCTTATTTCAAGCAAAGAAATATACTTCCAAACTACTTGACTTCCAAAATAATTTGATGGTGGACAAGAATTAATTGATCAATTTTAAGTCTTAATCACAAATTATCCAAATTGTGGCTTTGCTTTAAATGGTTTGACACTTAACAGGATCTTTTCCTATGTTTGGTCTTGAATTTCGCATTACTTCCTTCAAGATGGTGAGGTTGAGTGCTTCAAATAATACCAACTACAGAGGACCTGCTGTTGTTATGAGAGTCACCATGGGTACCTTGAACGGATGACAGGTTTAGAAAAGGAGAAGGGCCAAGAGAACCTCCTGAGAAACTTAACCAAGAAAGTCTTTTCACTCCTCTCTGCCTGGAAGCCTCTGGCTTCTTTTCTGAGAAAAGCTCAAAATGCTTCTTCTCTGATCTTTTATCCTTTTTCATATCCTCACCCACCCTGAAATAACACCTCTCTTTCCTACCTTTAGCCCTCTATTTAGTTCTCTGTCACCAAAACTCCAAAATCAATCCCATGAGAGCAGGCTTTATGTCTGATCCTTGTCTTCTTGCTGTCTGGAATATTCTAGAATATTCATGTCATCCTCCCTCCTTCTTGAAATATTTTCTTTTCTTGGTTTTGGTAATTTCTCATTCTCCGGGTTTACTTCTTCCTATCACACTGCCAGAAACTTCTAATTTCATGTGCTGACCCCACTGCTACGCTAGGCTTCTAAATGTTGTGCTAACCCTACTAACATTCTAAAAGTCTCTTTTCCTGTCAAACTATCTTGACTCTTTGAGTAACTATATCCCATCCCACAAGTGCAACTATACACCATGAGCTGGTAACAGTTGTGGAAGACTGCTAGTTGTCCTTCCCCAGTCCATTTGCTCAATCCTTCTCAGTGATAGAATTTTAGTCAGGCTACATTTCCCAACCTCCTATACAGATAGGTGGGGGCATATAAGTACGTTTTCATCAATGAAATATGAGCGAAGGGAATCAGTACAACATTCATGTCATTTTTTTTTTAAGTATTTGCTTCCTCTTCATTTTCTTTGTTCTTCCCTTTCTACTGGTTTGGGAATGGCTACGACTAGAACAGCCACCATAGACCCAGAGAGGGGAGCCACATACTGAAGTTCACAGAGAATAGTTTCTGTAGATCCTTCCCAAGATGTCTTTGAAAGTTTTGAGTCTCCCTCCACAAGTGTAGTCTTACTTTCAACTCTGCATCTGGAAATCTTCAGAGAACTGACTTTGGTCTCCTGGAGTTGTTTGGGCTGCAGACAATTGTAGAGAGAAAATTGTGTCTAGAATTTATGTACAACCTATATCCAAGATGGTAGTAGCCAATGATGACATCTAAGCCCCAGGTTGAAACAAATATTGAAGCAAAATATCCACTCCTAAAGGACAGTTCTCCTGCAGGATAATATTGACGATATAAGCAAGACAGACTTTGCCTAACATCATACACTTTTTGTCTTCTTCCTCTCTCCTGTCATGCCTCACCTGTTCACTTGCAGGTTTCTCTTGGGAGTATTTCCTAAATAAAGCATTTGCACACAAATTCCATCTGAGGGTCTGCTTCTGCAGAGACCTTCTGTATATACATATGTACGTATACATATATATATGTATAAAATATAAAGAACTGCTCATATTCTAACTCAGTTTCTTAGCGTAACTCCTACGCAATAGCACAACAAATAGGAGGTCAAAGAAGAATTCCTCTATATAAAAATAAACCCACACATATCAGTGTGGGAACATTAAAGTAACTATAAGGAACTACAGGGAACTTAAGGCACCCAATCCTTCAGACACCCAAGGCTTATACCCTCAGTGTAAAGTAGAATAAAAATAAATTCAAACATTGGTGAAATCAAGAATAATATCCCATCATCATTCTTGGTATTATATAGATGTAAGAAAAAAAATAGGGAGACAATAAGTAAATCTCATACATGTATGAGTTTGTAGTCAGAATTTGTACAATGCAGGTAGACTTAAAACTTAGGAAAAAGAATTTACTTTAAAGGGATCCTGAGTTGATAGTGTTCCTAGCTGCCTAAAAAAAGAAAATACAAATATTCTCTGGAGAAAATCACCTTCAAGCTAAGCCTCAAAGAATTCCCATAGATAAACTTCTAAGAAATACGAATTCACTGTCAAAATTAACATAACAAGCAAGGAAAAAATGGTTTGTGAGGGAAAGCCAGCAGAAATAATAGATAAGGAAACTCAAATTATTTTTTAGATTTTTAAAAGTCAGAGGTTAAGTGTAAAACAAGTGTATGTATATCAAGAAATAAAAGAGTGAAAGATAATATTGTTGAGAAGGGAGATATGAAAACTAACTGCTATGGTCTGAATGTTTGTGTCTATCCAAAATTCACATGTTGGCATCCTAACACCCAATGTGATAGTGTTAGAAGGTGAGGCCTTTGGAAGATGATTAGGTTATGAGAATGGAGCCCTCATGAATGAGATTCATGTTCTTCTCAAAGAGATCTCACAGACCTCCCTAGCTCTTTCTGCCATGTGAGGATACAGCAAGAAGTCTGCAACCCAGGAGAGGGCCCTCACTTAACTACCTTGGCACCCTGATCTTGGACTTTCAGCTTCTAGAACTGTGACAAATAAGCTACTCAGTCTGTGGTGTTTTGTTATAGCAGCCCAAATGGACAAAGACATGAACTAAGTTGAAAAGAATCAAGCAGAACTTCTAGAAATAAAATATAAAATATTTAGAAAGAACAGAAGAATGAATAATGACCTGAAAGATAGATCTATAAAAAGTATCCATAATACAGCACATGGAAACTGACATGGGAAATGTGAAAGAGAGATTAAGAGAAATTGAAGCTAGAATATGGAGATCTAACATTTGTCTAACTGGAGTCCTGGCAGAGATGATAATTAATGGCTGAAATATTTTCCATTAATCAGAAGTCATCAGATTCGTTCAGCCCTATGAAATCTAGGCAGGCTAAAAGAAAGATCTCCATACCTACACTTAAAAGTAATAAAACTGAAGGATGCTAAAGGAAAGAAAAAAAAAAAAACAGTAATAGACACGCCAAAATATAGCAGAATACCATCAGTGAGTTGAGTGAAAATAACTGTTAATCTAGAATTTCATACTCAGCAAAATTATTTTTAAGTAACGATTATACTTGAGTTCTGTTACCCAGGAAAATTATATTTTTAAGAACAAGGGAGGGGGCCGCCCGGTGGTGCAGCAGTTTAGTCCGCGCTTGGCAGCCCGGGGTTTGCGAGTTCGGATCCCGGGCGCCTGCCGACGCACTGCCTGTCAGCCATGCCATGGTGGTGTCCCATATAAAAGTGGAGGAAGATGGGCACAGATGTTAGCCCAGGGCCAGTCTTCCTCAGCAAAAAGGGGAGGATTGGCAACAGATGGTAGCTCAGGGCTGGTCTTCCCCACAAAAAAAAAAAAAAAAAAAAAGGAAATTTAAATATAATTTTTTCCATCAAGACAGAGAGTGTTTTCTCTTATACACATATACACACACAGCATTCACTAAAGGAAATTCTTAGGAAGGTAAAATAAAAAGTCTAAGGCACAGGAAGAGAAATAAGAAAAATCTGAATGGTGAATGTTTATAAATGTAAAACAACTATTTCCTACAATATTGCCTCATTGGGTTAAAAAACAGATAAAACAAACAAAAACAGTGACATAGAAGTTGAGAAGTGTGTTGAATTATAATGTATAAATATCTTTATATGGTTTGGGACAAGAATAAAAGTAGCGATTAAATTTTTTTATTTTAATAAGAATACATATTAATATTACTTGGATAACACTCAAAATAGTAGAGTATGTAAGTTCTAAATTGATACAGAGGAAAGTTAAATGAGAAATGCAATAAAAAGCAGGCAAAAAAGGAGAGGAAAGAAATAGAAAAGTTTGGATAAATACAAAGAATTGAAATAGGGTTAAAATGAATCCAAACATATTAGAAATTATAATAATGTATACTGATTAAATACGTTACGTAAAAGATAAGTATTGTTAGACTGGATATAAACAAAAACTAAAATATAACTATATGTCATTTACAAGAGATGCATCTAAAATATGTTAAGGAAAATAGTTAACATATGTAAAAGAGGTACTACACACTAATAAAATATTCAATTCATCAGGAATATATAATAATACTAAACTCATATGATCATGACAAGCCAAACTTATGTAAAGCATCATGTTGGGAGAGTTAGATATACTTCTTTCAGTAATTCATAAATTACACAGGCAAAATAAATGAAAAATGTTATAGAAGAATTGAATAGCAAAATTAAATACATTGATCCAATTAACATTCATAGAATGTCCCACCCAAGAAATTCTTAATACATATTATTATCAGGTACTCAGAGAACATTTACAAAAACTCATATTGGACCATTAAGCAAATTTCAAGACACAATAGAAAAAAATTCATTTTATACAGGTCATATTCTATAATCCCAATGAATGTAAGTTAGAACTCAGTAATAAAAATATTCCTAGAAACATTCTTATTTGTTGGAAATTAAAAATCTCATTTGTTAACATAGATTAGAAAACAAATCATAATGGAATTTAAAATATGCTTAGAACTAAACAATGAATATGCTACATATCAAAATTGTAGAATGAGTTAAAGTGGAACTTGGGTGAAAACTTGTAGCCTTAAATATTAAAAGAAAAAAGTCTAAAAATGAGTAACCTAAGCATCCAATTAAGATTTTTTTCTTTTGGTCTGGGGAGTGGGGGATAAAAGTGGGACAAAGAGTCTAAAGCAAAATAAAACAAAAAGAAAAATGATAAAGACAAGAATGTACAGAAAAGCACTATAAACTTCTAGCAAGATTTATCAAGAATAAAAGAGAGTGCTCAAAGAATCAATATTAGAATGGTTAAGGAGACAAAACTACAGTTGGCTCAGAGATTAAAAAATTAATGAATGAACATGATCAGCAATTTTACACTAATAATTTGAAAACTTTGGTGAAATGAACAAATGTCTAAGAAAACATAACTTATCAAATCTATCTCAATAAGAAATAGAAAATTGAACAGTTCTACAACCATTAAAAAATAATCAGTAGTTACAAATTCTTCCCATAGAGAAAGCATCAGACAGAATGTTTTATAGCATAGTCTATGAAACATTGAAAGAACAAGTAAATCAAATGTTACAAAATGAATACATAAAGAGAAAGAGTGAGGATGCTTTGCAATACATTTTTCTGAAGTTCACATAATCCTAATTCCAAAACATAACAAAGATAAGAGGCCTAGAAATTTATTAGCCAAATTCATTCATGAGTATAGATACAAACACCCTAAATAAAATATTGATAAACTGTAATGAAAAAGAAGAGAGTACATCACGACTGCATGGGATTTTCTCCGAAATACAATACTGGAATTTTAGATTTAGATTTGGTGTTTAGATTTATTATTTGGATTGGTATTTAGATTTAGGAAATTTATTGAAATCATTCACTATATTAAAGTACAAGAGCCATAGGATTAAGTCAACAATTTCAGGATTAGCATTAGATAAAATTCAAGATCTATTAATGATGGGAAAAATATTAGCAAAATAAAACAAAAAGGAATAAAAACAATCTTTCTTAATATAATGAAGGGCATATTTAAATCCCTAAACAAATATTCTTAATGGAGAAATATTGAAAGTAATTTGTCTAAGATCTGGATCAAGAAGGTAGGGCATGTTATCCTCAATTCTAGTTAATGTTATGTTGGTAATTCTAGTCAGGCCTGTAAAGCAAAATAAATTTTAAAATTAATTAATTAATTAACTGATAAGGCTTGAAGAAGCAATTAAAGAAATAAAGTTGTCTATATTGACAGATGATTTTTTTTTTTTTTTTTTTGTGAGGAAGACCAGCCCTGAGCTAACATCCACTGCCGATCCTCCTCTTTTTGCTGAGGAAGACTGGCCCTGGGCTAACATCCGTGCCCATCTTCCTCCACTTTATATGGGATGCTGTCATGGCATGGCTGACAAGCAGTGCGTCGGCGGGCACCCGGGATCCGAACCCGCGAACCCCGGGCTGCCAAGCGCGAACTAAGCTGCTGTGCCACTGGGCCGGCCCCGACAGATGATTTTATCAATGAAAAATACAATAAAGATATAGATAATTAATGGAATTAATAAAATTACATAGTATAGTTGTGATATAGGGCCAATTGGCTTTTTATAGAACAGAAAGAAAGATTTAAATAAGATAATTTAAGTGATGTATTCTAATAAACCACCAAAAAATACAAATACTCTGAAACAAATATAATCAGAGTTTTAAGACATCTATGAAAAAATGTAAATTTTTGTCAAATGATGTTAAAGAAAAGCTAACTAAATAGTGAGATAACCCATGTTAATGGATAAAACAACTCAATATCTAAAAGATGTCAATTCTCCCCCCAAGTGATTTATAATCTAATACAATTACAATCAAAATTCCAAGTCATTATTTTGTGCATTTTGATAAGCTGAATCTAAGTTTTATGGAAGAACAGAGGGTGAAAATTAGCAGGCATTTCTTAATAAGATGGGGATACGTCCCCTACTGTATATATTTTGGACTTATTTCAGCAGCTGCTATTTCTAAAGGATGTGCCTCCTGTATTGCTTTTCCATAAGTCATAAGGACATAGCTCTGGAAGGAGGGCACCAAGTACAAGTCTTTTGTCCAGATTCCTTGACTGGTCTTCCAGGAAGAATGCTACCTTGCCTTTTATAGAGGACTCTTTGCCCAGTTCATCTGGCAGATACCAAATACTGCCATTGTGTTGTCTACAGAGGAGTTAATTGTGTACCTGTTAGAAGACCATACTCATTAACAAGCCAGAAAATTGTGATCTAGATTAAAACTGAAAAACTCTAGAAAAAAAAAAAGGGATCTCAGACCTTTGGGCTCGGAATGGATTATACCACTGGTTTTCCTGGTTTTTCAGCTTGCAAATGGCAGGTTGTGGGACTTCTCAGCCTCCATAACTGTGTGAGACAATTCCTATAATAAATCTCCTCATATATATCCTATTGGTTCTGTTTCTCTGGAGAACTCTGATTAATACAACAAAGGTATAGTATATATTTGTACATTTTCTGTGGGCACTTGAAAACAATTGGTATTCTGCTATTAGTTGGAGTGTTGCATAAATATTGATTAGATCCTGCGAGTTGATGGCTTTGTTGAGTTCATCTATATCCTTGCTGATTTTCCATCTAATTGTTTGATCGATTGTTGATGGAGGAGTGTTCAAGTCTCAAAATTATAATTGTAGATTTGTCTTTATCTCCTTTCAGTACTTTCAGTTTTTGCTTCAACATTTTGCAGCTTTTATGTTTTGTTCATTCACAATAGGATCCCTATGTCTTCTTGGTAGATTGACCTTTTTATCATTATATATTGCCCCTCTGTCTCTGGTAATTTACTTTGCTCTGAATTCTACTTTATCTGATATTAATATAGCCACTCCTCCTTTCCTTTGATTAATGTTTACATGGTATATCTTTTCCCATATTTTTACTTTCAACCTGCCTATAGTGTTATCTTTGAAGTAAGTTTTTTTTTGTAGATAATATATAATCCAGCTATTTTTTTAATCAGCTCTGTTAATCTCTGTCTTGTAATTGGTGTGTTTAGAACATTTATATTTAATGTAGTTATTCATATGTAAGGACTTATCTTTACCATTTTAATTTTTTTCTGTTTTTTTCCTCTCTGTTTTTGTTCTGTTTTGTTTTTTCTGTCTTCCTATGGGTAGCTTGACCATTTTTTAAGAGTCTCATTTTGATTTATCTCTACTGTTTTTGAATATGTCTCTTTCTATAGCTGTTTTTGGTGGTTGCTCTAGGTATTACATTATATATACACAACCTCACAGTCTAACTGTTTTTTTTTTTTTTTTTTGATGAGGAAGATTGTCCCTGAGCTAACACCTGTTGCCAATCTTCCTCTTTTTTGCTTGAGGAAGATTGTCCCTGAGCTAACATCTGTGCCAATATTCCTCTACCTTGTATGTGGGACCCCACCACAGCATGGCTTGATGACTGGTGTGTAGGTCCATGTCAGGGATCTGAACCCATGAACCCAAGCTGCCAAAGTGGAGTGCACAAACTTAACCACTACACCACCAGGCTGGCCCAACAGTCTAACTTTTTATTAGCCCTTAATGGTGTATCCAAGTTATTGGTTTCTTCAGCTCCATGTCTAGGCTATATGAGTGAAAGGAATACCCAAGGAATTTACCACTTCTTCACATCCTGATGTGTTGAGGTAGTCTGCTTTCTTTACTCCACTTTCAGGGTTTTCTTTTGTTTGTTGTATGTATGATGTCCAGAGTTTTAGTTGTACTTATTGGGAGAACAGAGAAAAGTATTTTACTCCATCTTCCCAGAAGCAGAAGTCCAAAATATTTATTTTATTTTGTTATTTTTTCATAATAAGTTGTAAAGTAAAATAACTAGAGTTGAGGAAATATTCTGATAAATTAGAAGCACTGCCCACTAGGAAGGCATATTAGTTTTCTATTGCTGCTATAATAAGTTACCAAAAACTTAATGACTTAAAATTATACAAACTTATTATCTTACAGTTCTGGAGGTCAAAAGTCTGAAATAGGTCTCACTAGCCTAAAATGCAAGTGTCATTATGTCTGTGTTTCTTATGAAAGTTCTATGGGATAATCTGTTTACTTGCCTCAAGATCATTAGTTGATCACAGCTGCAAAATCCATTATGCTGTGTGAAAGTAACATATTCACAGGTTCTGGAGATTAGGATATGGACCTCTTTGGGAGGTCGTTATTCAGCCTCCCAGAGGCTTTACTGGAAGAGCTCTCTCCTCTCACTTTAAAACCATATATATATTTAATGTAGCTTTGAATCAAATAAATTTGGGATTTTCTTGGTTAAACAGAGTTCAACAAGTTTTTTAGGTTTTGTTTTATTTTAGAAAAAAAACAGATTTAGCAAAACCCTTAGTATGCTAATGCTAAGGGCTTAGTGTCCTTCTATGACTGATCCCTCGAAACAGGAATATTAAAATATGTAATTTCCTGGAGATACACACACACACACACACACATACATGTATATATATATATATATATACATATATATTTATAATAAATGCATATATTTACTTGTAGGATTTATGTTTGTGCAAAATCCATTGTAAAATGCCTCCTAGAAAGAACTCTCTTAAGGACTTTTTCTAATTTGTTTTTTTGTCAAACATCACAGAGATGATTGCCTGGACTGATTATGTAGTAGCATGCTACATGCATCTAGAATATAACCCACTTTCTTGAGATGTGTGCAAGGTGTTACAAATTCTTTTGCTCTGGCAAGGGCTCCAAAGGACTAGTTGACCACCTACTTGAAAAAAATCTCATTCATTACAAAATGGGTGTGAAGAGTTGTGGAATTCTACACTGACCTCGAGAATCAGAGATCTTGACATATACTTGCTGTAAAGGTGCCCAAAATGTATTTATTTCTTTTCATGTGTCATTTATTAACATTCATTGAGCATTTGCTATGTTGCCTGCTATATAGTAAGCATGGAGTATGCAAGGATTCGCAAAGCATGGGCCTTGTTCCTCAGGAGCAGAGTTTAGTAGAATCAGGGAGTGCAGCCAAGGAGCAGACTCATCCTGGTTGGGAAAGAAGATAGGAGGAGACTCAACAAGGCTTCTATGAGTTCATCTCATTTTTAAAGAAAGGGTAGAAGTGAGATGTTGACTAAGAGAGTAGTTACAAAAGGACAAGTTAGCCAACAGATGGGGAATGGGAAGACCGTTCCAAAGACGGAATGGTACAAGCAAAGCCAAGAAATTTCAAAGAGGTAAGTTCTTAAGATCTCTAAGGGATTTAACGATTCGGAGTGGGGGACATGAAGCAAGTAGTGGCAGGAGATGAGACTAGAGAATATTTAGGGTTGGATTAGGGGAAATAATATTTTAGTTACTTTATCCTATATAGAAACACAGAATCACTACAGCTTTTTGGGGCTTTCCAAACTGCATATTTATTATTCTTCCTTGAGACTGTTAAAAAACAAAATTCAACTGAGTAAATTTTAAAAAATCTTATTGACTTGATTCAATGATTTATGAGTCAGGCAGCATCCCATCTAGCAAATAGAAAGGAGATCTGAAGAGCTGCACAAAATGAAAGACTTTTAAACCGAAGGAGGTAGGACAAGGAAGTTATACCAGCAAAGAGCTGATTGTCTGTGGCAAGGTCAACTTTCTTCAGGGGATGACGGGGGTCTATCAGGCAGATTACGTCGCTAGTGCTGACTGGGTAATTCCAGATTGACTGGTTTAAGATTTCATTCCTGGGGGAGGCTGAAACTGTAATTAAGTTAGGTATCAAGTCTCAATTTGGTGATGTAGGGCTCAGCACAAGTGACTCCATTTGGGGCCTGTTGTCTCTTTTTTTAACAAGACTATTAGACTATTAGACGTAGGTAATCTATTGGGTTCACTTTACTCAAGATAGTTAAGGTTAGGGTTTATACCCACTGTCCCAGAATAATCATCAATACTGCTCACTTTCACTCCTGAAAGTGTCCTGGCTTGACTTATAGGTTATATAATCATATTTGGACCATTGTACTATTTACCGAAGAAACAAAAAAGCATTGCATAATTAAGGGTGTGTCTCATTTTATTCCTTTTTACAATCCCTGCCCTCTGAGACTAAAATTCTTTAAGAAATAATTGGATTGATCCTTAGAGAAAGTGAGTTGTTATGAAAATATGTAGCATGTCTAGATTTTAACTAGAATGGAGACATTTAGGGTAAAATTTTGAATGTAGAGGAAATCGGGAAGAGTGACAGCAGTTGTCTTAGGCAATTTACCACAGTTGTTTAGGCCACAACTCTGACTTTAGGCTACGTTAATTATAATCCCAGCTCCACTATCTACCAGAGGTTGGACAATTTTCTACACCTCCATATGCCACGGTTTCTTCATTTGTGAAATAGCTGTAATAATACCCACCTTATGGTATTATTGTAAGGACTAAGGCAATAAGCATACATAAAACATTTATAAGAGTACTTGGCATAAAGTAAGCACTATATACAATTTTCTATTATTGCTAAGTGGTTTGCTTATGCTAAATTCTGGAATCTTGACTTTATCTGTTTGTCAAACTACATGGTACAGACTTCCTTGAGGGGTCACCACCTTTGGGTGGTCTCAACTTTCCCTACTAAAACTGATCACAAAATTTCCATCAATACTGTTACACTGGACTGACTTGACTACTCTTCCGGTGTAATTTTTCTCCACTAGTCTGTGGGCTTCCCAAGGGCAGGGCAAAATCTGCTTCTTACTCAAATTTATATCCTAAGGGCCTTGAACAACTGTGCCTGGAACACAGAAGATGCTAAACAGATGTTTTTGAATGAAAGAAAGAATGAATGAATAAATGAGTTGATTCTATTATTTTTTGTGGTGGAGGGAGATTCCTGTGGTGTTATCCATAACCTGGGTTCTTTGTGTTTTCTATGGCATGCTAGACAACCAGAACAATGTCTCAAACGACTTTTAGTAAATTGCCTCAGGTCGATGGTCTTAATCAGGGACAATTTTGCCACCCAGGGGACAATTTGCAATGTTCGGAGACATTTTTGGTTGACACAATTGAGGGAGTGTTACTGGCATCTATAGGGTACAAGCCAGGAACGCTGCTCAACATCCTACAATATCCAACAACAAAGAATTATCTGGCCCCAAGTGTAAATATGCTGAGACTGAGAAACTCCAGTAGAGCCATGGATACAGCACATAATTTGTGTGACCCCTACCACATCTCCTTGATACCCCTCTGATTTCAGGTTCATGCCAGGTTTTTGCATTAGGAATTTATTTTCCAAAGACTTAGGAACTTGCTTAGCCCAGAGTCATATATGCTGAGCAACCTGGTCTTGGAGGACAACCTTAAACAATGTGGGATAGGAGTTGGCAGGTGATAGCTGAGACTTTAATTATTTTAAGAGATGTTTTCCCTGACTTCTACAAGGTATTCAGATGTTTCCCTATGGGATTGAGCCCCAGTGTCCACAGTGGTAACCTGCATACTTTATTGAATTTTTTTCCTTCCCTCTTTTGCTCTCCTATCTCCATCACTTCCATTCTCAAATAAACTGCCTGTAACCAAGGCTGTGTCTCAGACTCTGCTTTTAGATGAACCCAAGCATAGGCAATGGATCTTCCTTTAAAAAACAAGTCACAACTATTAGAAGTGATGGAACAGGGGCGTGAAAGTTTAGCTCTTCCAAATCCACTGTTGGACATATTGGAAATACAAGACTGAAATTAAATAGTCAAAACTGAACAGGTTGCTGTGGGTCACTTTCGTTGATCTCAGTCATTTATGTGACTAAGGTATGAGAAATGAAGGTTCATGTGCCATGAGTACTGAGGCAGAACTGGAACAATTACTAATTTGAAGTAATATCTACTGTCCTTACTTACTCATTGTCTTGCTTTTCCTCAGCCTGAGTAGAGTGTGAGAAATGTAGTAAAGATAAAGAATGAGCTATTATAATAATCGGGAAACAAGAGATGAAAAAAAAATCAGTATTCATTTATGATATTTTCTCCTGTTCAGATGTCTTAGATGCTCTTTAAATCACTGCACAAATTAATAGACTCTATCATTCAGTTGAAATCATTAATGAAACCCTATTGTAGGCATTATATTATGGAAAAGGATGCAGAGAAATGAGGAAGACGTATAAGTCCTCTAGATCAAGACAGAATCCACACTTGAAGTCTCATACTATAAATTTATGCATAATTTTCCTGAGGGTTGATAAGAGTTACCTTAGCAGGTGGCATTAGCTTGGGACCTGGCAATATTGTGACCCTGCCAACCAAAAGCTTTCAGGATTCAGTGCAATCAGTCATATGAGTGCCTACATGCAATATTATTCTGCCTAGATTTCTTCATGCATTATATATAGGTTAAAAGAGGTTGCCATAAATAGTAGGTTCATAGAAAGGACAGATTGAACGTTTGAACTCTTTCCAAAAAAAAAAAATGAGAGAGAGAAAGACCGTTTTTCACTTCCTTCCTGGACTCCCCATCACCCCTCTAATGCAGGCGACTGCAGAAGCAACATTAGTTCAACATTAAAATTCGATAAGCCTTTTTCTTGATTCCAGTCTGACGGGTCTCCTGCATGGCAGAGAAGTCACAAAGCTGAATGAATGGGTTTCTAAACAAATTGGGTCAGATGTTGCTTTTGCTTGACTTACTTAAGATTGATTGGTAATTAAGTGGTTTAAAATTGGTCATTTCCTACTGGAGCAAATTTGGAGCAGGGCTTTTCAGGTTTTTTGAGACCTTCAGAGGATTGGGGAAAAAATAGTGAGAAATAGATGATTTTGAAGGGTCTTGATGTCAAAAGAAGAATGGAATGTGGTTTCCCCTTTTGAACATCCCTCAAGCATACATTTAATGGTGGAAGATCACCCCATGCTCAGAATCACAGGGGCGTAACAAGTGCTCTCTCTTCTGGAGATTGCAGAAAATAAGTGTACATTCACCTTCCTCCTCAAATCAAAATCAGTGATTTATAGACTGACCAGCATATGTGGAACTAAATTGACTCTCTCTGGTGGCCTAGGTAATGTTTAGTAAGTTAGTGCAGGGACTGATGTGGGGGGAGATGGAATTGGGAAGAAGTATACATGACAGCACAGGATGGGTAGGTCAGCTCAGGGTGAGACTAAATAGACTGTGGGGAAGAAATCCCAACACCACTTATTCAGGACCCAGTAGAGTACAACTAAACATTACTGAAAATCACAGTTAAATTAGTCATCCCTTCTGTACTCCTGTGGAAATGTGAAAATTTGTGCACGACTATCTTGTATTAAATATAATGGAAATTATAAATATTATGAAATATGTGTTTATTTACTTCAACCCCTAACATATACAATCTGGTATTTCTACTATATCTGCTTCAAGGTGAAAGGGTCTTATTTATTTTTATTTCTCTAGAATCTGATGAAAGCTTTTATAGAACTTGGTACAAGCTTAAATATTTCAAAAATGTACAGGGCCAGACAGAAGACACACGGTACTTTGTTGTTGGTGGTGGGGGCAAGAGTATAGGGAATTTTATCTGGTTTTATATTTTGAGTTTCTTGGAAACATCAAAAGTATTTCTAAGGCATATATTAATTTAATGACAGTTTCTAGGGAATAAATAGTTGCAAGTTGCTGAAGGAAAAAATGACAGTCAATCAATCAGACAGGAATCCTATCTTTAAAGAACTTATTTTATTAGGTAGAATATACCTACTATATCCTACTGGTCTATTAGGTAGAACCTACCTTATTCTATAGGTAATAAGATGATAATGACTCTGTAAGGTAAAACGTTACATGGTGCAAAATTACAAATTATTATATTAGTTGGATGGATTAAGTAGAGACTTTTAAATGGGAGCGATGTCAGGGGAGGCCCTGGGAAGAAGACAAAATTTGAGCTGGAATTGGAGGGTGAGTGGGATTTGAATTTGTGTAAGTTGGATGTACTCTGTGAAGAATTACAAAAAAAGTGCACATATGTGGAGAAGAATAGGGACAGGTACACAGACCATCAGGTGGATTGGTGGCAATGTAGGGTCTGTGAAGGAAAATAAAAGAATAAGGTGGGAGAGATCATCTAGGGTCAGGTGGTCAAGGGCTTTAAGTGGCACTTTGAAGGTCTGGGGCTTTGTCCAGTGATCAGTAGGGACCTACTGAAGATTTATGAACAGAATTATGCCCAAGGCAGTTAATTTGGTAATGGTATTCAAGATGGATTCAACTGTGGAGGTTGGAGTTAGCGAGGACGAATTAGTATTAAAAGTGTGCCAGGGAAGAATTCTTTCACAATGTATACCTTTATCAAATCATCATGTGATACACTTTAAATATGTTACAGTTTTATTTGTCAATTATACCTCGATAAAGCTAAAAAAAAAGTGTGCTAGAAGGGAAGTACAATGGACTAGAGTCACTGGCTCAATAGTGGAGGCGAGAGATGAAACAGCAAATGGTTTCAGACATGTTGAATTCAAATATCATAATCAAGTGCTGAAATGAAGACGATCTGATTGGCAGAGCCTTTGATTACCCATCATTACGCCAAAGACACTGTATGTTATGACACGTTTTTTTTAAAAGTGAGTTCTTTATTTCACCCAGCTTTATGTTAACCTTAAAATATTATTTTCATGCTCTAAGCTGGTATTTTTCAACCTGGCCTGTACATTTAAATTTCCTGAGGAGTTCTTAAAACTGGGAAAACCTGGAATACCACCCCAAACTCGGTTGGGATGGGGCCCAGGAATCTACTTGTAATGTTCCAGAGCCGATTCAGTTGTGTAACCTAGGCAAAGTTCATAAATAGTTCATAATTTTGTAAGTTCGTGCCCCCTCATGGAAAGTAGGTGTATATTATATGCTGCCTGTGACTGGAGGAAGGGAGTTCGCATCCCAGGTGCCTGCTGATGCACTGCCTGTCAGCCATGCCGTGGCGGCGTCCCATATAAAGTAGAGGACGATGGGCAGGATGTTAGCCCAGGGCCAGTCTTCCTCAGCAAAAAGAGGAGGATTGGCGACGGATGTTAGCTCAGGGCTGGTCTTCCTCACAAAAAAAAAAAAAAAAAAATGTTATGAGATCTTTAAAATGGTTTATGGTTATGCATTTCAAGAGGGTTTTTTTTTCTTTTTTCCTTTCTTTACTAGTTGGTGACCTAGGATTATTCTTGAAAATTCATTATCGAATGCTTGTTTTTAAAAGTCTATTTTTAATCAGTTAGAGTTAGAAATTGCTTCGTAGTGTCCATCTGAAGCTACTTTTTTGTCTTCCAGTGTGTGTATTGAGCAGTGTGCTAAGAAGGGGAACAGAGATTGCTTTGAATAATGCTGTCATATTATGTGAATCAGAATCTCAGTCAATTGTATGTGAAAATATTAAATATTAATTACAATTTCAAAAAAACAATTTATTCAGAAGAAAAAATTTCAACAAAGCTATCATTAACCGTTTTATGTTTATGTGATATATAGGCTATTTCATTTTGCCTTTCAGTTCCTGTTCATATATGTATATTTTTTGCATAGTTGTAGATATTTGATAAAATTTCCTTTTTTTAAATGAATTAGATTAGTTACCCTTATATCATTAAGATCTTCAATATTTAATATATTTGACTTCGCAATAGGATTTTAATGACTGTATAATACTTCATCAAATAATATACTATAATGAACAGGTCATTCCCCCATCAGTAGATGCTGGGGTTGTCATGAGTTTTGTTATGATAAACAATGCTGCTGTGAACGTGTAGTCTCTTTTCTCTTTCAAGTAACAAATATTTATTAAACAATTATTATAGTACTTACTCTTATGGGAAGATTCAGTTGTGAATAAACCACTATCTGTCTTCATGGAGCTGACAATCTCATAGGAAATTATATGAACCATTTAATAGTGCCATAATAGGTGAATATACAAATATGGAAACACAATGAGTAGAAACTTAACCATGATATGTGGATCAAAGACAGTTGACATGAAGAAATAAAACCCGCATTGAGTCCTGAAGGATACAGGAGGATTTAGTAGAAAGACAAGGTGGGTAGGAAAGCCATTCTGAAGAAATTAATTAAGACATTTGCAGATGTTCAAAGCTTGGAAAAGCGCAGAGATAAAATTGGAAGGAGCAGGTGGTTTGGTATGGTGATAATTTAGAAAGTTTAAATTGGAATGGTGGAAAGTGCATTTGGAAAGAGACGCAAGAACTTAATCTTCTGTATTTTTTCTTTATAATAAAACACAAGAAGTAACATTATGGGGCCAAAAGGAAAGAATATTTTTATAGCTCTGGATATATATTGTCAAGTACTCTGCCAAAGGTGTGCACAAGCACCCCAGATTCACCAGCACATCAAGGGTGTTTCAAATATAGTTAATAACCTGGGTGGATAATGATTTGGTTAACTTCATTTGGTTAACTTTTTTTTGTTGTGAAATGTATCATACATACCGAAAAGTACCTAATACATATAGTAGAGTAAAATAATAAAAAATGATTATATATGTTTCCAACTCTGAGCTTAGTAAATAAAACTTTTCTGGTGAATTGGAGACCCTCCCATCTTATCTCATCCTCTTACCGCCCCCCCGCCACAGGGATAACCACTTCCTTAAATGCTGTATTATTCTTTATCTTTCTTTAGTGTTGCAGTTTGTATGTATATAATCCTAAATAATATTTGGTGGAATTTTGCCATTTTAAACTTTACATGCATAGAATCATACATTATGTATTCCCTTTGACTAGCTATTTTTGTTAAGCATTTGATTCTTGAGATACATGTTGTGACTGCTTTGCTATAGTTCATTTATTTTGCCTGCTTTTAGTGCTCAGTATGGAATATACACCACAATTTATTTATTCACCTATTTATCTTGTGTAGTGTTGATAAAACTTCGAATCATTATTACTGTTTTGAGCATTTTGTGCATGACTCCTGGTGGCCAATCTCTCTAGGATATATATCTAGGTATAAAAAGACCAGGTGTAGAGAATTGCATTTTTAGCTTTACCAGGTGATTTCAAACTCTTTTCCAAGGTAAATGTGACAATTTACACTCCCCCCAGCAAGTATGAAAGTTTCGCTGTTCCATTGCTCCACATCCTCCCCACCACATTTTAATTTTAGTTACTCCAGTGCAGATGGAATGATACTTCATTGTGATTTCATTTTGCATTTTCTATTTTTTCAATGGCATTGAACAACTTAGGTGTTTTTGAGCCATTTATGTTTCCTACCCGAGTCACTGTCCAGTCATGCCTTTTGCCATTTTTTCCTATTGGGTTTTTTATTTTTTTGTTATTGATTTATAGGACTTTTGTATAAATATATTTTAGGTATTACTGGTTTGCTATGTGTTGCAAATGCCTTCTCCCAGTTTGTTGCTTGTCTTTTTCCTTTATTTATGGTGTATTTGGTGAGCATTAAAAAGCGAGTTTCATGCAATCATCTTATGCAAGAGAGAACATGCCGGAGAATTGAGACAGCAGTGAGAAAGCAAAAATAAATTTATGAGGGGAGAGAAGAAGCAGGCCCTTTGCTTGAACCCTAAGCCAAGGCATGCCTAAATGTTGTCCCTGGAATATCCAGATTCTAGTAGATCCTATTTTTTGTTAGAATCTGTTCAGGTTAGGTTTTCTCTTAATTGCAACTTATATTACTGTAATGGACAGTGATATTATGGTGTTGTCTAGGATTTTATTTACACTACTGTGTGTCACCAAGTTGGAATTACTATACAGTTGTTAAATAAAAACCCAACTAACATTCATTTGTCCCATTTCAAAACCTGGTGAATTTTCTCTGCACAATCCCTCAGGATTCTTCATTATTTTTCCAAGCATGTTTCTAACTTGCCTTCATTGTAGGCAATTCTTGAATGTAGGTCTTTGTGAGCCAGAACAAACTTCTCCCTTAGGGAAATTGGGAGGAAAAAAAAACCCCGAATACATTTCACATTTCCACACTGAAGGACAGTTTCCTCAAGATGAATTGGTAACCTTCAAATATTGGATGAGTGACTTTTCAGGCCTAATTTAGAAGAGAATGACTTCAAGTCCTCTGAAAAACACATTGCCTACCAAAAGACCGCTCTAGTGGACCAATCTCTCCCCTTGGACCCTGGATCTCAATCCCCCTTGCCTTGTCAAGGACTTTGTTCCTTCATTTATTCCTTCTCTTCTGTCCTAGCAGTCTCTGCTCTATTATTTTCTTATTTTTATAAGACAAAGAAACATGCTTTAGTATCTCTCATTAATAAAAACAAACAAAAAAGTCCTTTTTCTCCTCATGTCCCTCTGGCTACATTCCCATTTCTCCACTCCCTTTAGAGCAACACTTTTCAAAGCAGTTTCCTATACAAAGAGTTTCCAGTTCCTCCCCTGTCAATCCCGCCTCCAGTGCAGTTCTAGTCCTCATCACTCCACTGAGTGTTCTTGCCAACAGACTGTCCTCTGTCCTTGTCTTACCAGTCTCTTCAATTTCTCCTTGACGAAAGATGTCCCTCTCTTGGCTTATTTGACACCATACCCTCTTCCTGGCTTTCAACTGAGTATTTTCATTGTATTCTTGATTTATTTCTCTTCTTCTATTTGCCTAAATCAGAAACTGCCTCACAGAACAAAATGGAACCCTCATTTATCTCTGCTTTTCCTCCTAAGGTGGTCCATTCACCACCATAGCTTTGACCAGCGCCTGCATGATACCAAATGCAAAATTCATGTCTCCAGCTGAGATTTCTCCACTAGACTAAAAGTATAGACTTCAAATTTGTTTACTGTATATCTACATTTGGGTTCTTCAAGGCTATTTCAAATTTAACATGAGCAAAATTTCTTATTTTGAAACTCCTCCAGAAAACTCCTTCTCCTTACTCTTCCTCACCTCTTTTAAGGGTGCCATTATTACTCACTTGGTCAAGTCAGAAACCTGAAATATGTCCTTGATTCTTCTCTTTACCTCACCCACAAAATCAAATTTACTGACAACTCATTAGTGTTTCTGCAAGATATGCCTTGAACACACTCCTTCCTTTTGATAATTAATTCTATGACCATATTTTCAGAAACAATCAAATCTCATCCAGATAATTCTTGTAACTTACTGGTGGTGTTTCACATTTTCTCCACTATGACCCATTTTCTGCAGAACAACCAGACTGATATTTTTTACAACATAAATAAAATCATGTCATTCCCCAGCTTAAAACCCATCAGTGACTTTACACTCATTTAAGAAGAAAAACCCAACCTCCTCTCCCTGGCTTACTTGGCTTTGCCTGATCTTGCCCTAGTCTCTCTCCATTCCTCTCTCGTGACAGTCTCTCCCTCTCTCTTGCTTCAGAGGCTTTGCATTTTCTAGACACTTTGCCTGGATTTTAGTGCTGTTACCCCATACTTCCAGATTCTTACATGACTGGATCTTTCTCATCCCTCAGGTTTCTTCTAAACCACAACCACCTTATCTCAGGTAGTTCACTCCAGCATGTGATTTTTCTATTACCCTACTTTCTCATGTTAATTACGGCACTTGCCACAAGTCTGGAATTAGTAATGTGTTTGCCTATTTGTTTTCTATTTCCTAGTGCATTGTAGATACACAATAAATATTTGTTGAGTGAATTAATGGTGATGATTTACTGAAACTGAAAAAAAGGAAGATATATGTGTATATATAGTAGTTATCGGTCTCACATTGGCATGAATTTCTTCATAAAGCTGTGATTTTTTTTCACTGGGTCTATTTACATAGTCCATAGACCATAACCTGGAGGGGTGCTGTAAAGGTTGAACTAATTTTGTAGAAGGTTGAACTAATTTTCCAAAAAGGTTAAAATTTGGATGAATTAACCTGCAGAATTAAAACGCTAACAAAAATATTTAAATGACAAACAAAATCACATTGCTACAGAAATAAACAAGAAAAGTAAACAGATAAGGAAAATTTTATTTGACAATAATTTTTACATCTGTTGTGAACCTGCCAAATCTCATCTGGCTCTCTGGAAACCAGCTGGTGTTAAGGTGGCCCCAGTGTTTACAAACTAGGGTAACTAATTGGTACTCTCTAGTCAAGAGGCTAACTAGCAACCACAGAGATTAAGGTGTGTCTTCCTAAGCTTTCCTTATTCTTTCAAATATCTCCCTCAGAAAATTTTACTAATGTATTTCAGAGTCTGATTAATCTGACTGCAATTTTTTTTGACATCTTGCTCTTAAGCTTTCTACATTTGTGTGTATTTTTTTTTCTTTTTAATTTACTCTAATTCCTCAAACAAGAAAGTGAACTTCAAAATTATAAAACATGATGATCTGATAAGAGAAAATTAAAGTGTTTATGACCTCTTGAGGTTATTTTGGGTCTACATCTGGGGTAAATCTGGAAATGTGTATCGTTATAAGCTAATTTAAAGAATGTTGGAAAGTAGTAAAAAATGTTCCAAGGATCACCAAACTTGGATTAGCATTTTATTAATCACAGTGCTTCTCACCTTAATAAAAGTCTGAATGGGCCAAAAATCTATGACACCAGTCGTATCTTTATGAGTAAACACAAATGTGAAGAAGTGGTGTACATGAATCATGGGAACTCATTACAAAGAAACAAACTAAGGACACTGTTAGCAATATGATGTACTGATGTAAAACAAGTAAAAGGCTCCTGGTCAGGATGAATTAGGCTCCTGAGAAATAGCTGAGAAAGATAAATGTCCAAGTTACTATACAACGTACTAGGAAGATCCAAGTTCATAACCTAAGTTACTTAGTCCGGTTCGTTAAGTCCACCACTAGATCTAGAGCTGCTTAAGGAATATGCCTTATTCATATTTACATCATAGATATATGACAAAGTTTTGGGCACATAATAGCCATTTTTGGAATTAATCAGAGAAAACATTATTTGTCCAACATTCATTTTTTCAAAATAATTTTTTAATGAATTAACATTGGCTTATAACATTAAATAAACATCAGGTGTACATCATTATATTTCAGTTTCTGTCGACTACATCGTGTTCACCACCCCAAAGTCTAATTGCCATCCACCACCTTACACATGTCCCCCTTGACCCCTTTATCCCTCCCCTCTCCCTCTCTGGTAACCACAAGTGTATTCTCTATGTCTATGTGTTTGTTTGTTGTTGTTCTCATCATCCACATATGAGTGAAATCATATGGCATTTGGCTTTTTCTGTCTGACTTATTTTGCTTAGCATAATGCCCTCAAGTTCCATCCATGTTGTCACAAGTGGCAAGATTTCACCTCTTTTTGTGGCTGAGTAGTATTCTATTGTGTATATATACCATATCTTTATCCATTCATCTGTTGATGGGCACTTAGGTTATTTCAAGTCTTGGCTATTGTGAATAATGCTGCAATGAACATAGCAGTGCATATATTTTTTCAAATTAGTGTTTTCGTGTTCCTTGGATAAATACCCAGAAATGGAATAGCTGGATCATATGGTAGTTCTATTCTTAATTTTTTGAAGAATCTCCATACTGTTTTCTATGGTGGCTACACCAGTTTACATTCCCACCAGCAGAGTATGAGGGTTCTCTTTTCTCCACATCCTCTCCAACACTTATTTCTTGTCTTTTTAATAATAGCCATTCTGATGGGCATGAGGTGATATCTCATTGTAGTTTTGATTTGCATTTCCTTAATAATTAGTGATGTTGAACATCTTTTTGTGTGCCTCTTGGTCATTTGTATATCTTCTTTGGAAAAATGTTCAGATCCTGTGCCCGTTTTTTAATTGGGTTGTTTTTTTTCTTGTTGAGTTGTATGAGTCTTTTATATTTTTTGCATACTAACCCCTTATCAGATATATGATTTGCAATTATCTTCTCCCAATTGTTAGGTTGTCTTTTCATTTTGTTGATGGTTTCCTTTGCTGTGTCTGCAAAGGACATCGTTATCTTATTCCCTGTTCCTAGAGGGGTAGCTTTCAGTTTTTCACCATTGAGTATCATGTTACCTGTGGGTTTGTCATATATGGCCTTTATTATGTTGAGGTACTTTCCTTCAATACCCATTTTATTCAGAATTTTTGTCATAAAGAATGCTGTATATTGTCAAATGCTTTCTCTGCATCAATTGAGATGGTCATGTGATTTTTATTCTTAATTTTGTTAATGTATCACATTAATTGATTTGTAGATGTTGAACCATTCTTGCATCCCTGGAATAAATCTCACTTGATAATGGTGTATGATCTTTTTAATGTATTATATTTGATTTGCTAATATTTTGTTGAAGATTTTTGCATCTATGTTCATCAGTGATATTGGCCTGTAATTTTCTTTATTTGTGTTGTCCTTATCTGGATTTGGTATCAGGGTGATGTTGACCTCGTAGAATGAGTTAGGAATTATCCCCTTCTCCTTGATTTTTTGGAAGGGTTTGAGAAGGATAGGTTTTAAACCTTTGAATGTTTAGTAGAATTCACCAGGGAAGCCATCTGGTCCTGGAGTTTTGTTTTTTGGGAGGTTCTTGATTCCTGTTTCAACCTCCTTACTAGTAATCAGTCTATTCAGATTCTCTGTCTCTTCCAGATTCAGTTGTGGAAGTTTGTGTAATTCTAAGAATTTATCCATTTTCTTGATTATCCAATTTTTGGCATATGACTTTTTGTATTATTCTATTATAATCTTTTGTATTTCTGTGGTAACCATTGTAATTTATCCTCTTTCATTTCTGATTTTATTTATTTGAGCCGTCTCTCTTTTTTTTTTTTTCCTTGGTAATTCTACTAAATGTTTTTGGATTTTGTTTGTTTTTTTTCAAAGAACCAGCTCTCAGTTTCGTTGATCACTTCTATTTGTCTTTTTAGTCTCTATTTCATTTTTTTTTGCACTCTGAGTTTTATTATTTCCTTCCTCTTACTGATTTTGGGCTTCACTTGTTCTTTTTCTAGTTCCTTTAGGTGTATAGTTAGATCGTTCATGTGAGATTTTTCTTGTATCTTGAAATAGGCCTGTATTCCTTTAAACTTACTTCTTAGTACTGCTTTTGCTGTATCCCACAGATTTTAGTGTGTCATATTTTCAGTTTTGTCTCCAGGTATTTTTTGATTTCTCCTTTAATTTCCTTGTTGACCCAAAAGTTGTTCAGTAGCATTCTGTTTAATCTCCACATATTTATGACTTTCCCAGTTTTCTTCTTGTAGTTGATTTCTAGTTTCATACCATTGTAGTCAGAAAAGATGATTGATTATTTCAATCTTCTTAAATTTATTGAGACTTGTTTTGTGACCTAATACATGATCTATCCTGGAGAATATTCCATTTGCATTTGAAAAGAATGTGTATTCTGCAGTTTTTGGGTGGAATGTTCTGTATATATCTATTAAGTCCATCTGGTCTAATGTGTCATTTGAGACCAATCTTTCCTTATTGATCTTCTGTCTGGATGATATATCCATTGATGTAAGTGAACTGTTAAAGTCTCCTACTATTATTGTGTTACTGTCAATTTCTCCATTTATGTCTGTTAATATTTGCTCTCTATATCTCGTTGCTTCTATGTTGGGCACATAGATATTTACGAGTGCTAAATCCTTTTGTTGGCTTTTTCCCTTTATCATTATGTAATGCTCTTTGTCTTTTGTTACAGTGTTTGTGTTAAAGTCTATTTCGTCTGATATAAGTATTGCTACCCCAGCTTTCTTTCCATTTCCATTTGCATGGAGTATATTTTTCCATCCCTTCACTTTCACTTTAGGTCTCCAATGTGTCTTTTATATGCAGGATATAGATATATATAGATATATATGGGTCCGGATTTTTATCTATTCAGCCTACCTATGTCTTTTGAATGGAGCATTTAGTCCATTTACATTTAAATTAACTATTGATAAGTATGTACTTACTGCCATTTTGTTACCTTTTTTTGTGGATGTTTCTGTAGTTCTTAGTTCCTTTCTTCTTCTCTTGCTCTCGTCCCTTGTGATTTGACGGCTGTCTTTAGTATTATGTTTGGGTTCCTTTCTGTTAATTTTTTGTGTATTTATTATAGGTTTCTGGTTTGTGATTACCATGAGGTTCATATATAATAACCTATGTAAATAGCAATCTATATTAAGTTCATTTTCTCTTAAGTTTAACTTCTTACTAAAAGTCCTACACTTTTACTCTTCCCCCCATATTTTATGTTTTTGAAATCGTATTTTAACTTTTTTGTTTTTGTGTGTCTTTTAACATCTTGGCATAGATATGGATGATTTTAGTACTTTTGTCTTTTGACCTCATACTAGCTTTATAGGTGGTAGATCCACTACCTTTCCTGTATATTTGCCTTTACCAGTGTTACTTTCTCTTTGATAAAGCATTCTTGGTTGTAGGTTTTTTCCTTTCAGCACTTTGAGTATATCATGCCACCCTCTTCTACCCTATAAAGTTTCTCCTGAAAAGTCAGCTAATAGACTCATGGGGCAACTTTCATTTTTTTAAAAATAATAAAATGTTATTCTCACTACTTTTAGCATGAATGAGAATGGCTATTATTTGTGTTGTTTATTTGGTTTCCGATTTTGTCCCTTTGGGAAGAAGGTATATGAAATTCTATGAAGAAGTGAGCATATATTTGACAAACACCTTTCTTACCCTAAATGTGCTTTGTTTATGTTGCAGATAGGCTAGTCTTTACTTCTATTTGTTTTTTAGGGATTAATAGTATGACAAAAATAGTTAAGCACAGTTTTTTTTTTTTTTTGTGGGGAAGTCCAGCCCTGAGCTAACATCTGTTGCCAATCCTCCCCTTTTTGCTGAGGAAGACTGGCCCTGGGCTAACATCCGTGCCATCTTCCTCTACTTTATATGGGACACCACCACGGCATGGCTGACAGCCAGTGCATCGGTGGGCGCCTAGGATCCGGGCTTGTGAACCCCGGGCTGCCAAGCGCGGACTAAACCGCTGCGCCACCAGGCGGCCCCAGCACAGTTCTGTTTTAATAAATATTATTGTGACTTTCAGACAAAGGAAATTGGCATATCTCAAGAAATTTCTGATGATGAAGTTTTAAGTAGGTTTTAAATTTCCAACTAATCGGTAAAATTTAGGAGTGTCTTTCACTCCCCTTATTAACTTCATAGATCATATTGGAGATCAGGGTAAGAAGACTGAAAAAAACTATTCCTATAAAAAAATTTATAGGAATTATAAATAACAGCAACAATGAAGCTGTTTTTTAACTAAAACATAGGTTTACTTCAATAAGTAAAAAAACACCATGGCGGGGCAGGCCCAGTGGCGCAGCGGTTTAGTTCACGCTTTGGCAGCCCGGGGTTCGCGAGTTTGGATGTTTGGATCCCGGGCGCCTGCGGACGCACTGCCTGTCAGCCATGCCGTGGCGGCGTCCCATATAAAGTTGAGGAAGATGGGCACGGGTGTTAGCCCAGGGCCAGTCTTCCTCAGCAAAAAGAGGAGGATTGGCCAGGGATGTTAGCTCAGGGCTGGTCTTCCTCACCAAAAAACAAAAAAAAAACCACCATGGCAATTTTTAGGGCTGCTAAGAAGGCAAATTCTTGTTGAAAAGTTAGGCAGCCACTTAAAGACTGCTTCTGGTCCACTTATGGCACTATTTGTTATTTTGTTTTTTACTTTTTCTATAATATTTTTTTCTGTCCATGCTTATCACCGCAGTAAAGGAAAATTAGAAGTCTTCTAAACTTAGGAAGGGAATTGGCAAAAATTTGTTATTTAGATCAGGGAGATATAATCAGATTTAAATTACTGAGTAATAGATAATAGCTGAAATTTACTGTGTGGCATTGCAAATTATAGCCAGGTGTTTCTACTTTAAAAGTTATTTTAGATTTTCTTAAATGTGATATGCAAATATTGGTAGGGATTTATCATTATTACTATTATCATAATAGAGATATTGCCCCCAACCAGTATTAACATTTGATGTCTCTCTTCACCCAGTGGTGATGATTGGAACAATTGACACAGTTCTGAACATGACATAGATTTTAGGAAGCTGATTTTATTCAAGAAAGCATAATAAATGTTTGTCATTATAAACGATGCTTGATTAAGGAATTTGTTTTCTTGTATTTTTATTATTTAAAAATGAAGGTGATTTAAAATAATTAACACAATTACAAAAAATGTGTTTAGAACAGAAGATATTATAAGTGTAGCCTATAAAGAGGAGGGGGGATTCCCTTCATAAGAAGCTACTGTTAGATCTAAATGACATGTCACTGCGCCTTCTGTGCATCTGACACTGCACACAAGTTCTACCTAGGTACAGGTTAAGCATCTGTTTTGGCATCATCCTTGTGGATTCTGATCCAGCACTTCCAGGTGAAACCCAGACATCTACACAAGTGCTTGAGGGGCTTCTGGTTTTGGAAATTAAAGGAAAACATACCGAGAAGCACATATCTAAAATACCTTTCCACCAGCAAAGATCTTGAAAGTGCTTTCATATGGCCTTTCTCTTTCTCTATTGAATTTTTCCCCTTTTCTTATTGGTTCATTTTAACACTCTGTCTGTGAAACTTTGCAGGTCACCCTCAGCAAGTAAACGCTTTTTCCCTGTGATCCCTACCTGTCCCTTCCAGTAATACTGCCTCAGCACATCAAACTATACTTATTTTATTTTATATTTTTCCCCACTAGTTTGTCCGCTCTTTGAGGGCAGGGACTGGACTCTTTTTGTCCTTTTTTTTTTTTTAATTGTCTTAAATCCCTGGTGCAAAGGATAGTGCCTACTATATAGGAGGTGCTCAATACATATTCAAATAAATGAATATATTAAAATGAATGGATCAAAACAATAAATCAACTAAGGCTGTTTCTGTACAAGCATGACTCTGGCTTTGAAAGAATATGAAACTCATGGAAAATATCATTTGGTAGGATTTGTGCTTTCTTTGTGTATGCCCTACCTTGTGATCATTTTGAATTCTTTGCATAATTTTTAAGTACCTAAGTTCTGAGCAGATATCCTGTTTTATGGCTAAGGTAACAAGTGTCTGAGAGTCTAGATTCATTAGTATCTATTGTGTAAATCTATATTTAGTATCATAAAATCTAATGGAATCCCAAATTATTGATCATAAGAAGTGGCTGAGTTTTAAATACTGAAAGTAAAACATCATGCTAGGTTATTTTTTTCCCCGAAACGAACGGTTTTATTATATCTGACACTATTAAGAAAAATGAACTCTTTGGGGGACTAAAATCTGAAAAGGCTGCACATTTTAAGTGCTTTCTCTTTGGGTGAAGATTTATTTTATTTTAATGTGGGACCACTTAGTGAGTGAGAAGGTTGTAAAAGACTTGTGTGCACATTAAAATTTTACATGCTCTATGTTCTTAATATTTTACAGTGTATATCATTATATATTTCCTGAAAAAAGTAGAGGATCCCTCAGAATGGAAATAATAATTTTAAAATTGTCACTTGTGTGTACCTACTATGTGACCAAACACTCAGATGCCCGCTTGCCGTGTATAAACAGGAGACTTGGAAGAGTTCAATGGGATACGGTTGTTTCCTGGTGGATAGTTTTCATGTTGGACAAGAGACTCAAAAGTTTGAATAGAACTTCTAAAGGGTACCTGCTCATGCTCTTTCATTAATGTTCTTTAAGAGGATATAACTTGCATATGTCTGATTTTCAAGAAAGACCTATGATCATGAGAAATATGCTTGATTAAACATTCAAAATGACAGTGAGACATAACTTTTGAAATTGGAACTGCTTTGAAAAATCTGGGGAGAATGGTCATCACAACTAGCAGTCTGAACTTTCTTCCTGATATTCTGAAGTTATGTGCTTATGTAATCCCATGTGCATTCCTGGCTCTAAAGATGTTGCCCCCTCAGCTGGAAATACTTGGGCAAAACTGAGAATTCTATTGGTCAGCAGAGAACACAATCTCAACCTACTTTATGGAAACTTTTCCGAGGGAGACCATCTTGCCATGGAAATACATGGTAGGCTGAGTGAAAGTAGGTTTGGGGTCAGGTTTCATACTTAATATAATAAATGATTATATTATTTTCACTTTTCCTTGTGGATCCAAGGCAGAGGATTCATTTTTAAGTACATCAAATATGATATATATTCCAATAATTTTTCTTGCATTCAGAATGTATTTGGCATTTTCTTGTATCACTTGAGCTAATATAATACCATGATGCAGCCTCTCTCAAAACTTCACCTACACATTTCTTTCCCACTTTGAAAACAAAAGAGTTTGTCCTCCACAATTTTCCTTTTTTCTTGTTACTCAAGTGAGTAACAATTGCCAGTAGCTACTGAAAAAAAAAAGTTTGGATGAAAGATTATATTTGCAAAAATGTGACTCAAAAGGATGTATGTTGAATTATATGTTGTTATTAAAGGCATATTCTAATAGAGTATTAAATTCTAAGACAAAAAGATTTTCTGTAGAAAGTTTGTATTTTGGAATAAAAGCTTAGATCCAAATACTGTTCTTGCACTGGTAGCCAGATGACTTGGAATGGTCTACTTCTCTGAGACTCAATTTCCTGATCTGTGATGTTTGTAAAGTAAAATTGTGTCTACCTCCAATAGTTGCTATAGACATAAAATGAGTCAAGAGATTTAAGCACATACTCCAGTGTCTGGCACACACTAGCAACCCCAGATGTGTTAGTTTGCATTTCTTCCAGCCTAAACTTGAGAGCCTACTGACACTGGCATTGAGGAGGGATCACAAAGTCAACATTTAATCAAATATGAAAAATAGACCCAGGTGTTTTAAAGCTTTCAGAACTATGTATAATTAGTTCAATGGAGCAACTTAGTAACTAGTCACACAACAGACGCATTTCATACAGTCCGTTATCGTCATAGCGTCAGAAGCACGCTGCGAAGTTCCTCCCTTAACATTGCTGTTTTTTTTTTTTTCATGGCAGCAGCAAAACTTCATTAGAATTATGGAGTTCAGCAGAATTACTTAAAGAAATATATACATGTGTTTTAAATATACACACATCTTTTAAAGACACTGTCCCTTGAGTACATTTGAGAAAGTGATTAAGAAAATATTTTATAATATTTAACAATATTATACAGATAATTAATTCATCTATACTTCCATCCATCAGTCTTCACCAGGTTCTCCATTGAGATGTAAATCTCAGGTCTTGTGGTCCCAAATCAAAATACCTATGTCTCGTAGAACTCTTGGGCAAGAAATTATCCAAATTCAAACTGTGGAAAGTGAAGTGCAAAATTGGCTTGTAGGGATTCTTCCATTGTCCAGAGCACATGTAGTGGGTATAGGTGTACTGGAGATGAGTTCTTAGCCAAAAATGATGTGTGTATTTATTTAATCTAGTAATTACATTTTTCAGTTCTGGAAATTTTATTTAGTTATTGCCTTTTTATCTTTTTTTCTCTTATCTCTGAATATTGCAACCACACCCATTTTAAAGTTTGTTTCAGATTTTTAAATTTTTAATTTGTATTTTGTCTTGAGGAAATAAGTCACCCTACTGATGAGTCAGCAACCTGAAGAAAGCAAAAGTTTTGAATTCTGTTATGGACTGAATTGTGTCCCCCCACAAACTCATATATTGAAACTTTAACCCCAAATGTGACTGTTTTTAGAGATAGAGCCTTTAGAGAGATAATTAGTATTAAACCAGGTCCTAAGGGTGAAGCCCTAATCCAATGAACTGAGGTCTTTATAAGAATAGGAAGAGATATCAGAGATCTCTCTCTCTCTCACTCCGTATACAAACAGAAGAAAGGCCAAGTGAAGATACAGCAATAAGGCAGGAAGATTGGCCTCACCAGAAATGAACCCTGCTGGCACCTTGATCTTGGACTTCTGACCTCCAGAGCTGTGTGAAAAATAAATTTCTATTGTTTAAGCCACCCAGTCTGTGGTGTCTTATGGCAGCCCGAGCTGACTAATACAACATCAAGAATTATAAATTACATATTATCTGAACTAAACTTTAAAACAATTATGATTACAATGTTTTAAAGAGATAAAAGAAGAAAATAAATGGTAATGACCAGTTAGAAATTACAGAAATATGAAATATAGTTATTAATTTACATAAATGGACATGAATTATCAGAGTAAAAGTAGATTTCTTAAAACAGGGCTGAAACCATTGTAAATCTCACTTCCACCTGGCGGGGTCTCAATATAAACATATACAAATGTTGGGGAGTATACAATGAAAGTATAGTTTAAAAAATTAATGGAAAAATTCAGAAGAAAGAATGAGATCACTAGGTAGTGGAAATAAAGAGGGATTTCAAAGTCATATTCTTATGTTACATATGATGTCAACCTGGCACTGTGATATAAAGAATCTGCTAACCAGGTGGTTGTGTGTATGGGGGAGGGGATGAGGGATGAGGATGCTATGTTGAAATGTGGAATGAACCGTGACTGAAGCATGGAGTCGTGAGTGTTGGCTTGTGGAAGTTGAACTATTACAATGTGGTGCCAAAGTGGCTGGAGAGAGCATCGTTATTGCTGGTGCTTGAACTTCCAGGAGGCTTACTGGAGGATTTAGACCAGTGGGCTGCCTTCTCTAACTCTGACTTAAATCAGACTCTGACCTAAATTCTTGTCTAAAACTTAGCTTCTCCCCAGTGAGAGTCCTGAGTTATTCCTGACCTCGCTAAACTTGTTAAACCACACCTGCATCCATAAACTAAAGTGTCATAATGTTCAATTGGAAATTACTGAACCTAAATGTTGCTCTATTTGTAAGAAAGCAGAAGGAGGGCCTGTGCTTTATTTTTCTCTCTCAGGGCTGGGTCATCCTGAAGAGAAGAGCAACAGCTGAACTGTGCCTGCCCCAGCCCATTGGGAAGTTCTTTCTTCTCTTTCTTCTCCCCATGGGGGTTGACTTTCTGGAAAGAGGGTCAGCCCCCTCTCACTGTGCTTACAGGTTTGGGGCAACTTAGAAAGCAAAGTTCCTCTTCCTCAGTCTTTTAAGAATCCTGGGAACACAAATTTATTTCCAGAAGAACAAGATGAGAATGAGTAGTATTTTTTCTTAATGCCCCTGCTTTATCTGTGGTTGTAGTTATTAGCTTTCCTGAACTCCCTTTCTTCATAGAATAGTTGACAGCAATCCAGGCTTATGAATATTCTATGCGATAGCCATTTGAGATGAACTCTTTGCATCAGTTTCTAAAATAAAAATAATAATAATAATTGCTTTTGCTTGTTGCCATAAATTTAAATAATGTTTGAGCATTATTCTTCCACTCAAGGTGACATTAGTGATAAACCTGGGAAGGGTGCTCTGTAAATATTAATAACATATCAAAATGTGTAATTTGTCAGTCAATATTGCTACAAAATTGGCCTGAATAATGGAATATGAGGCACCAGTGACCATCAGAACAAACTCAAAACGTGTCCAGATTGATTAAATGAATTGGAAAAAAATTGTAAATATAAAATTGCTTTCTAAATGTCTTTGCATTATTTGGTTGAAAAATCATTGCTGGGATCATAGCACTATATTTTAATGTCATTAAAATGCCTTATTTTCTAGGAAAGATGTTAAGAAAATGTAATTTAGTAGTGCTTTAATTTTTATAACTAGCACACATTATATTTATAACCAGGAAATAATACACATTAAAATAATAATGCTCAGGTGTTATGCCTTTTAAAATAAAAAGAAGTGAAAATTACAAAATGGAATTGTAAGTAATGCAAAATCTAAACTTCCATTCAAAACACATAGACATGGTAGATAAAATATATCTAAAAAATTTAAATATAGATAGATAAATGTCTATACTCAAAGTCATGAGCACAATTTCTGAGTAATGCAGAGAGAAAAACTCAGACCCAAAGACTCAGTGGAAAGTCAGGACCACACATAGATGATCTGGTCCAATTTTCAATGTCAATCGAGAAACAGATGCCAAATGCATCTCATGCTTGGTAGGAAACAAGGACCCAGTGCCATATGTGTAAATAGGGGTTAGAACCCTGCACCTTTTCAGTATACTTTGACTAAAAGGGTACCATCCCTCTAGGGTGCTGACCCTAGCCACTTCATCATTTCTATAAAGGAAGGACAATCAGAATGATGCAGATTTCTTACCAGCAATAATATCTGTTAGAAGATAAGGGTGCAATTGCTTCAAATGGTTGAGGCAAATAACTGGCTACACATGTCTACATTAGTACTTGAGAACGAAGGCTATATAAAGACATTGTCAAGCTTAGATAAACTAAGATAATGTGCTACACAGAGACTGAAAGGGAAAAAACAAAAATAACTTCAAAATTAACAAATAAAATAGAAAAATATTTATAAGGTAAATTGATAAATTACATTGGACAGTCTAATTACAAATTAGTCATATATTATAACAACATGAATTATTTTATTGTATAGTAAAACAAGCTAGAATAAAAGTTTTAAGAGTAATTTGTGGAAGATAGAAAGAGGATAGTTAGAATGGGAGAAGTGAAAAGATTCTAAGGTCTTATTTTTGGAGGAAGATAAAATACTGATTAAATTTAGAAAATGTTAAAAATATGAAACATATGTTAGAATTTTTAAAAATAAACATACAGACAATAAAAGTAAATAGAATATGTAACTCTGATGTGGTAAAAGAACAAAGAGATATTTTAAAAACTTATCCTTTCATAAATAAAGGATATCAGCATTGAACAGCCATGCCAGCCTTGGATGATTTACTCAAACTTATGTGTAAGAGACAAGCGAACTTCTCGTTCATTGAAGCCTCTGAATTTTAGGTTTTCTCTGTTGAAGAAACTTAACTTATACTTAGCTAATAGAAGTGGGATCCTTTTGCAACAAAACTAAAGCAAATGACATTGGATTAATGTACAGGCAGGAAATAAGCAACTGCAAGCTAGAGAGTTGGTAACTGCTAGTCTGGTTCAACATTCAACCAGAGAAACAGATCCAGTAGGATCTCTCTAATTGTATCTCTCTCTCTCTCTCTCTCTCTCTCACTTTCTCTCTCTGTCTGTCTATCTATCTATCTATCCATCATCATCATCATCATCTACGTAACTATCTGTCTAAAGAATTGGCTTTCACGATTGTGAGGGCTCACGAGGCAAGTCCGAAATCCACAGGGCAGGCTATAAGGAAGGACAGGCTGGAACTCTCAGGCACGGGCTGAAGCTGCTGTCCACAGGAGGAATTTCTTCTTCAGGGAAACTTCAGCTTTGTTTTTAAGATTTTTCAACTGATTAAATCAGGCCAACTAAGATTACCTAGGATAATATATTGTAAAGTCACTGATTATGGACTTTAATCACACGTACGAAATACCTTAGCCAAGTTGCCACATCAAAAGACCATCACGGTAACCTTTGCTATGCTATGGCAAGAACATGCAAAACTCACGCCTCCAATAATTTAGAAAACGTCTTTAACCCTTTGAACCTTTAACATTAGTGAAACTGTTCAGAAAAATTGAAAATGTTGCTGTTAACTATCTTCTTCTTGGCACTTTTAGGAAACTTCTATGAGAAAGATAAGCTCAGTTTATACTTAGTAAGTTTGCAAGCAGAGATGGAAATGAAGGAGCTCTGCAGAGGGAAACTCCCTCTGCCTAAGGACTGTCTCTAAATTCATTTGGGGCTTCAAGGGTTAAAATCCCAAACTGAAGCAGTGATAAGAGATATACCTTATCTGGGCTTAATGGAGAAGTTCACATACTATCTGGAATCCCTGGAATTGGAGCCCTCATACTCAGATGCAGTTATTTAGGTGGGACTTTGTGTTGTCTCTCTTAGGGAAGAAGTGAGCTTGTCTCACTTTGGGTGCACTTGACAATTTTGGCCTCCAAATGGGTGGATTGTGACAATACTGTGATTTGTTACCCCAAAGCCAATAGTTCTTTCCTTCTGCCATGGATTAATTTCAGCTGTGCACGTTGTCATACAGCTAAGGACTATATGTCACAAACTCCCTTGCAGATAGGCATGGCCATATAATTCAGTTTTGGCCAATGGGAAATAAAAGCAAGTGCTGTGGGTGACTAAGACGAGTCTTTAAGAATTAAAGGCATGTCTTCCCTTTACAATTTGTCCCTTCTTACCAGCAATATGCTTTTTTGGTGGTGGGAGCTGGATCAGTCATCTTGGACTATGAGATGGAGGTTTTAAGGACTACAGAGAAATAAGAGAGAAATAGCTTGGATCTCTTACAATACAGAGCCAAGGTACCAGCCTTGTCCTACCAACCTAGACTTTCATATTAGAGGTAATTAAATATCTATCTTGTTTGAGTCACTATGTTTTGGTACCACCTCATTCTAACACCTTAACCAGTATCCTAATTAACATGCATTACAGACTGCAATAAACTGCAAAAGTTAATATCAGCTTTAGAATCTATAATATATAAAGCAATAGAAATCAATGAAAAAAGATATCTCACTCTGTTGAAAATATACAAATATTATAAACAGGCAACTCATAGAAAAGGAAACCTGAATAGCAACTATACAGGTGAAAAGACATTCAACATCCCTAATAACAAAGATTGTAAATTAAAACAGTGATGATTTTTCAGTCGTCAAATTTTCCATCAATATAATTTTTGACAATAGCAAGTTTTTGGAAGGGAAATCAGTACTTTCATATATTGTTTTTGGGGCATTAAATTGTTGCAACCACTTTGGAGAGGAATTTTGCACCATCTAGTAACATTAAAAATGCACACATTCCATGTCTCAGTAATTTCCATTTTTGGATAAGTGCATCCCTTCTGCCTGGTTTTTAGTAGCAAAAAATCATAGACAAACCAATCTGGAAATAACTTAAACGCCCGTTAGATATGAACAGATAAATACAACGTAGTCTATTAGTTTGGGAAGAGACCTAAACTTACATGCATACATACACACGTATAGACAAACCATGATGCCGAGAGACAGAAGCAAGCTCAGATGAATAAATAAGTCCAGCATGATACCACTTACTGAAATGCTTAAGCACATACACAACATATGTACACATATTATATGTATAATACAGGCTAGAAAGACCATGCTAAATCTATGATACCTGTTGCCTCGAAGAAGAAGCATAGGTAATAGAACTGGCTGTGAGAGAAAAAAATGAAACTATCTCTAAGGACTTTTTCTTTTTAATTAAGGACATGACAATTTTTTTTTAACGACAAAATGTAAATAGCCACCAATCCAGGGTGTTGGAAATATAAGTGTTTGTTATAGTATTATTTCTAGTTTGCTGACTTTTTTCTTAAAAAATAGTACTGAAAAATTGGATAAATATTACAAGGTCCATTGTTAGAGGCTTCCACGTTTTGTTTTGGCAAAATAGCTATCACTTTGATTAATATGAAAGTTAGAGGCACTATTCTGTGAGATTTATATACATCTAGGTAGATAGAATTTTCTAGAATCAAGTTATTCAAAGTCCTAAATATCCATATGTTCTGGGTTTTGCCTCCATGCCCAACAGAGACCTAACTTTCAACATATGATCAAACTCAGCTTATGATTGTTTTTCCTACCCAAGAAATTCCAAAATATTTTCCATGTTCTTTAGTTTTCCCCACTGGAGACTCTATTGTTACTTTTAAAATTTGACTCCCTCCTGAAAGTGAAAAAGCACTCTTCTCTGAGTACCCCGTATCACAAGACACAGTGATCCATCGAAGTGATTCGGCTTGTACAGAACCATCAAAATTATATTTTTTATAAGAAATGCCCCCAGAATAATTATTTTCAAAGTGTGGATTGAAGACATCCTGGATGTGTATATGTGTGACTCTAAGGTAGTGAAAAATGTTTGGGGTAAGATTCCGGCATATAAGATGTTTACACTTCCTTTAGGGAACCAAAGCAGAGACCCTC
Organism: Tapirus indicus; assembly: GCA_031878705.1. Taxonomy (NCBI): domain Eukaryota; kingdom Metazoa; phylum Chordata; class Mammalia; order Perissodactyla; family Tapiridae; genus Tapirus; species Tapirus indicus. The sequence goes on along the minus strand of CM062923.1, from coordinate 18,141,922 downwards.
CAAAATAATTAGAACACAAAGTAGCATTGAGTGCTAAGTTGGTAGGCACTCAGTCAGGAGAAATGTGAAATAGAGAAGCCCTCAGAAAGGATTAAAGAATTGAGCTGGAGAGGCAGCAGGACAGAACTTTCCAAAGACAAGAAAATTATCTGTTGTATTAAGGAGGTTCAGAGGAGAAACCAAGCAGATAAGAGAGACAGGGATGTAGGTTGAAAGCAGTGGAGGGCAAGTTTGTCTATGGATGGTTGGCTCAGGTCATGCAGGGTCGTGAAAGCCAGGTTAAAACTAGAGTTCAGTCGAAGATCAAGGGCCCCTGGAGATCTCTGAGCTTGAGAGTGAAGATGGTACCCATAGGGATTGGGAGCCAAGTTAAAAAGCTTCATTTACTGGATAGAGATTATTTTCTTTGTGTTGGTCTCAGTTAAGAATTGCAATCGATAGCCACTAGAGTCTAGCAGACCAGAATTCCCTAATAAGAGATAGTTTCCAAGAAAAGCAGATTCAAAAATGTCCATTGTCACTTTGAATGTCAATTCAGCATCTTTTTTTTCTTTTCCTGGTGATGGGCCTGGTGAAGGGGGAAAAGTTGCACCTGTGGAGCTTCTACCAACTGCCAGACACGAGCACGTGCTATGACCTTTGACTCCACACAACTCCACAAGTGAGTATTGTTATTGCTGCATAACAGACAAAGCTGAGGTGCAGAGAATTTAAGCCATTTCCCCAGGTCACACGGTGAATGCGTGTTCAAGCCTAGATTAAAACTTGGGTTTGAGGGGCTTCAAATTCCATATTCTTTCAGCTTCTACCGCCTTCCAAAGAGCCAAGAGCTACTGTATCAAATAGCACAGCAAAAATAGGATTCCAGCCACAAATTCTGGTTTCCAGCTCCTTGTGTTGGCCACTTGAGAGCCTGCTCTGCTCCTTTTGTAAAGGAAGCCTCAAGACAGTGATTTAGAAGATGAAATGGGCAGTATTTGAGGGTGAAAAAAAACACAATTTGACCAAAGACAAGCACGGCCGTATCTGGAAATAGACTCTCTGCTTCACTACCTCCTGACTCTGTGTAGATATTCCCCTGGGAGCACACAGAGGACTGTGACATGCAGTACTTAGATTATCAGTAAGTGCTGGGTGCAGCTCTGGGGTGGGCATCTCTCTGAGTTGCTGAGGCAAGAGATAAGCTTGAGGCTCATTCAATTGTGAAATTGGTTAAAGGGGAGAAAACAAATACCATCCGCATTCCATACACACATACATACTCAATGCCAACCATCTTAGTGGGAAAAAACGATTCTCTTGATATTGAAATTAACCATTTTGTCACTGCTCCCTGCTTCCCCCTGTGTTTGAGAAATGCTTAAATAGATTTTGGGAGATCAAGATATTTCTGAAAGCAAATGCTTAATGGAAAGCCAAAGTACATAAGAAAGAATTAAAAATTATAGTTAAGAATCCAAATAAAGTCTGTCGTTTAGTTAATAGCAATGCACTGATGTTTATTTCACAGTTTTGACAAATGTACCATAGCTGTGTAAGATGTTAACATTAAAAAAAGTAATCGAGGCCATTTGGACAAATGGAGCATACCCCTCTTGATCTAGCCTTATTATAGATTTCAGAGTCCCGGAACTCATGTTTGGAAAAAGTGCTCTTTATACCTAAAGGGCTAAAGCTTGGGCTAGAACTGATCCAGGAAATCACCCCAAAATTCAACTTACTTTCTAACATAGAATCTTATTAACAGGATACTATTGTGCTAATAGAGCACAGAACACCCAGTTCAATGTACTGCTGGCATTTGCTGCTTCCTGAATCTACCTAGGCCTTTGGCATTAGGTACTAATGACCTTAATTCTTATATATATATATATATATATATATATATATATATATATAAGGATATATACCCTTATTTTAAAATGTTCTCAAGCTTTCTTGAATGGGATCACTATGCACAACTTTATACTAATTCCTGCAGTTAGTCTGCGTACTACTTTCTAGATAATTGACTTTTTCTTTATTAGAATTGTTATTTTGAGTCTGATCCCATGCTTTTAAGAGAGGACCTAGTTAAAGAGTTTCTGAAGGAAGGTGAGATAGTAATGAGGAAGAAGTGACTCTGGGCTCAGTAGGGGTTTTTGAGCATATCTAAATACCTTAGTTTCCTCAAACAATTGGCCTTAGAAGGAGGATCATACAGCAACCATAGCTTTTGGTTTGCCTGGAACAGTCCCGATTTCTCTTATTGCAGTGTCCTCCTCACCCTCAGAAGTATTCCACTTAGGATGATTAACTATATTGTCACCTACGTACAGACTGAGTGACAGCACTTCTTCTACACTGAGGAAGCAGTGATCCAGCAGGATTAAAAGATTTACATGAGGCCACCCAGATATCTCAATAGTCAAGCCATGTCCTAGAATCATCTCTGTAGTCGGTTAGGTCTCTTAATAGTATATGAGATTGGGTGATAGATCAGCTTTTAGGTGGACATTTTGTGAAAACCCAAGCATGATCTGTGCACTTGGCTTGAGGAACACTCAACCAAGAAATCCAGAGGGCCCCTGGATCAAAGCTGAAGGTGCTTTTTATGTGATTTGTCACACCATGGAAGTGTTTGAATGGGTGGCATTGTAGAAGCATCTGAATTAGAAGCACTTGCCAAATGCTAACTTTTACTTGGCACTTATAGACAATTTTAATAATATAAATTGTATTAAACTTACAAGGGACTTTATCACATGGGAGTAGGGGGAACTAGCTATTCAGAATAGTGAATTAATTGGGAATTGCTTCCTCAAAAACACCTGTGTTTGCAGCTACAGAACACCTCCTCCCCTCCCTTCTCCTCCTGTGCTGTGAGTGATGGGAGTTGAAGAACAGAATGCGCTGTAAGTGTTCACAGATACAAAGCAATCTAGTCCGAGGGCTGGATGGGTTCCAGTTCTTATGAACTATCCACAGCAAAGCCGCGGCATTAAATATGACAAAGCTCCTCCATATACAGCAGCTGTGATAGCAGAGGGCCCTTCGCAGCTGACCTTTAGATGAACTTAATTACAATCAGCAAGAGAAAAAGGCTAGGCCTTTCATGCAACATAATGGAGATTCTCTAATTTGTTTACCAGCAGCGCCCAGCGAGGGCCTTCTCCCCACAGAAGGCTTTGGTGTGCAGAAATGAATCCGGGCAACCGCATGTTAGAGAGGCTGGCAGATCAGGCTGTGAGGTGTGCATATTACAAAGGGAGCAAGAGTCCTCAAGACAAATCCTGCTTGCTGTCTGTTGTCACTTTGGGGTTACTGTCTAACTGGATGTTATGAATTCATTCAGGACTACTTATGAAACCGTTTAGATAATTGATGGTAAGGCTGCAAAAGTTTACGGTTATTGGGGTCTTGAAGGGATTTTGAGTGATTGATAAGGAATTTTCATGCTCACAGAATCAATATTTCTTACCTTAAAACTTATAAGGATTTTTTTTTCTTTTTAAACTAGGAGAGGAGTAGCATTTTTTTTTTATGTTTAATATCTATTGGTCTAAAATCAAATTCCAAATGATTTAAATATTCATTATTGAAGAAGCAAATAATTAGAAATTCTAAAATTATTTCTAAAATTCATGGATATTATTTCCCCAGTCTTCTCTTTTAAGGTCAAGTCTCAGGCACAGACACACACACATAGTCACACACAAACACTATAGACCAAAGAACTCTTTGGCTACAAGTCCAAGATGAATATCAGGATAGATTCCACATATTTTCTTTGTTTCTCCTTGCAACTTGGCTGAAGAAGTGTCTACACTGCCACTGTGATGTTTACTGATATTATGATGAAGGGTTAATGACTGAATGCAGAGATAAATGCCCCTCCAGCTATCAAATGACAGAAGTATTGAAGTACCCCAGATTATATATTTTATAAGCAAAAATAACATACCATGAGCATTTTGTGCTGGTGACTTCTGGCCCCTTTGATGGGTAGCTTTGGCTACCCGTGCTCTAGGACAGTGCTACTCGAACTATCTGTTGTGAAAAAAAATTTCTTCTTAGTTTCCATTGCTTCATGTACCAACAAAATAAATTGCAAGGTAAAGATTACTTAAAAAATGACAACTAGTAAAATAAAATGCAAAATATGAGCCCAATATTTTAATTATTATTATATTCAACAGATTCAAATTACTTTGTCAAATTGCTATAGAAGTTTCTAAATATTTACTCTCAATTTCTGTGTTTCTTGGAGCACAAACGGACTCTTTGCATAGACCACACTTTGCGTAGCACTGCTCTAAGGCATAATGAATGAGTTTAATATCCTCATCTTTTTTCTAGGCTTTACATCAGGGATTGGCCAACTTTTTCTGACAAGGCCCGAATCTTAAATAGCATTGACTTTGCAGGCCATATGGTCTCTGTTGCAACTCTGCAATTGCAGCATGATAGCAGTCGAAGACAATATGTCAACCAATGAGCATGGCTGTGTTCCAATAAAACTTTATTTACAAAAGCAGCTTCCAGGTCAGATTTGGTCTATGGGCTGTAGTTTGCTGACTCCTGCTTTAGACTAGTTTGAACTATATTTCCACATGTCCTGAATATTTTATTTGTGTTTTCAAAAGATTTTTTAGAATAGGTACCTAGAGCTGTTGCTGTACATTTTAAACACATGTTTTGCCTTAGTTTTCACAGCTTTAGGAAATGCTACCAATAAAAAGAAGTTCCAATATTTTAAGGATTAAAATATTCTGGATGAAAAAACCCCACCATGACCAAGTGGCAGAGAAAGAACCCTAAACCAGAATCTGTATAGATGTAGCCTTTCTTTGCTAAGGAGGCTGGGAATGCACAGTACTGGCTGGAGGGGGGTCTCTGATTCTTCCTTTCAAATTCAGCTCAAATACCACAACCTCTTTCATTTTGCTTTCATTCTGGCTCTTCAGAATGTTTCTAAGTGGAACATTCTATGTGGGAGGGATTGTGGCCCTCTGTGAGACCTTCCTGTTTCCCCTAGAAAGTGTCAACCATTACTTCCCCACAAACTCCTACCACTTATCAAGTTGAACAGAGTTGTCTGTTCATATGTCCCTTCATCCTCACAGACTGTGAGCTCTTCAGGGAAGATTAAAGTCTCTTCAAGGACTCTTTGTTATTCCCAAAGCCTAGCACAGAACTGAAAATGCATGGAGAGAGATTACAGTATATACATAGACATACACACATATATAATACATGTGGATATAGATCATATATCTATATCTGTATGTGCATGTGTGTGTGTACTTTTATGCCTGTAATATGTGAAGAGAACAACCTGAACTGAATCACCCTCAGGATAGTTGCAAAAATACAACTGAGATTATATACACCGAAGTAGTTTGTAATCTAGGAATAATTATGCAAATGAGCTATTATTAGTACCTGTGGAAGAAGATGGGTCCAGATGAAATTAAAAACAAAAATAAAATTAAGGGGGCTGGCCCCGTGTCCTAGTGGTCAAGTTTGGCACACTGCTTCAGTGGCCTGGGTTCAGTTCCTGGGTGCAGACCTACACCATCTGTCAGCGGCCATCCTGTGGCAGTGACCCACATATAAAATAGAGAAAGATTGGCAGAGACGTTAGCTCAGGGCTAATCTTCCTCAAGCAAAAAGAGGAATATTGGCAACAGATGTTAGCTCAGGATGAATCTTCCTCACCAAATAAATGAATAAATAAATAAAAATAAAATTAAAAGATGTATGCTGGACAAATTGTGATACTAACTATATAAGTACTGTGGATGCCAGAGCTTAGGACTGAGGCCACTTGAAAGGCAATGTGGTAAGCACTGCCTAGTAAGTCAGAGGAGTTCACCACAGAGCAGTGTGATGTGTGGCAGGTCAGCAGAGGAGGTAGAAACCAACCAGCCTATAAATGTACAAAAGCACAGCTCTTTGGAGTTATACAGAGTTAGATCAGAATCCTGGATCAATTGCCTGTTTTATGACCTTAAGGAAGTCATTTAACCTCTCTGAATCAGAACTATTGGAATTAAATAAAATAGTTACACAATTTTATTAATGGAATATCATGATTAATAAACTCAGTTATTTGTAGTAATGATGGTTAAATTGATATTAGTAAGTATTAATAATGAAAGAGAATGGGCATGTTTTTGATGACATGAGATGAAGTAGAAGCATAGCTGAACAGGGGTAATATGAATAAAAGCTTTGGGAAACATGACGTGTAAGGGAATAGCAAGGATGAGTTACAGGATACTCACGACACTGTGATTGGGGTCCTAGTTGTCTCTACTCTGAGTCACAGAAGTCTATGCTCACTGCCTGCTTGGTGCTGTGTGTATTTTCTATCCTGTTTGTCACAGGCAGGTTTAAGATTCACGAGCGCCTCATCCATGAGCTTATGTGCCTCCTGTAGGAGTTTGCAGCAGCATCTACGTCTCATCTCATGTCTCAGATAAAGACCCAAGTGAGGGAAGGAAGGCTTGATCCCTCAGGCCAAGCAGAATCAGTGCCTGGCTCTGAGGAGGGTATCTGTGAGGATGGAGGTCTTTGTTTACTGGTTATTGCTCTATACACAGCACCTAGAATAGAACCCAACTCTCAATACATACTTTTTGAATGGATTAATCAGTGAATAAAACATAAAATCATATCCCATACTCTCTGCAAGGGTTCAATAATTATTGGTTGGTTGAGTGTGCACACGTGCTACTGGAATAGCCTTCCATTTGTTAGTTCAGCTCTGAAATCGTCTTCCCTTCCATCCCACCATTCTCGTGTTACTTTCTAAAGAAGAGTTTTGGTATGCGCCTTCCTACTCTAGTATCTTCAATGGCTCCTGTTTCCATTTTCCATCAACTCTAGACTCTATTCTAATATTCAAGGCCAGTCCCAACATTCCCTTCAAATCATAAACCCCATTCCTCTCTTAGATGCTGTCACTTAATAGTACTTTCAACGTTTCCCCCAAATCCACCCAACGTGTCCCTAATGTTTTGATCTCTGCTTAAGTGATTCCCTTCACCTGCCATGATCTTGAAAATGTCTCTGGCTGAAGGTGTCACCTACCTCCAGACTCCACTCAGAATCACTTCCTCCATGAGTCTTCCCTGGACCTTACAGTTGAAAGATTTTCCCCACAGTTTCTTCCATAGTTTGTCACTTTCCCCCATTTGTAACTGTGGAGTGTGCGTATACTATTCCTGTATCCGTCAGCATTGTAAAGCCAGCAATCCTGCCTTGTTCACCCTGTAACATCTTTAGTGCTGATCACTCGTATGTATCGCCTAAATGAAGAAAGAGAAGAATGTCAAATTTGAAATGAGAGGTATTGAATTTCATGTCAAAAATCTCTCCTCCCTTTCCTAGTCATCCCCTCCAATCCCCTGCCACCCTGGGAGGTTGACTTTGCCTCCTGCTCTAAATATCCTTTTGTCTGGATGGATTAGTCCCTTTGCTCATGCAGTAGTTCCACAGGGTCCTCCTTTGAATCCAGCAGGGACTCTGGCCAGTTAGCCTCTAGGAAAATTTGAAGATTTGGGGAAGATTTGAGTGTTGGTAAAAACCAATTCAATTCCGGATGAATTTGCTCTTGCCTCTGGTTCTGACCCACAGTTGTTGCCCAACTCCATTCCTAGTATGGGATTTTTTAAAGAACTTTTTGAGGCTTTTGATACTTCTGTCTGTGTAGCATTGTTCATTTCCAGGATGTGCGAGCCGAAGTCCTGTGATTAATCCTAATTGTCACACCAAAGGGTGAATGGCTGGGTGGGGAGTAGTCTGGCAATGCTGGCACAGACATAACTAATGAACATAACAGCCATCTTTTATCCTGGTGTGGAGCCTGTGGAGTCCTTTTGGGACTGCACTTCCTCTTTTTGGACCCCCAACTACCTGAACACTAAAACCAGTTCATGTATAGGGGGACTTGGTCATTATTCACAGTGACTTGGTCTCACAGTGTCGTCCCTGGGACTGAGTTGAGGTCAGCTCACCTCTCTCGAGGCATCTCTACTTCAGCTTTCTGGGATTTTGTTGAGGAATGGAGTGGTAAATCAGGATGCTGAAGAAACAAGCCTTAGGTAATAGTACACAAATTCTTGGATTGTACAGGTAATATCCCTTCTTGGAACTTCTGGAATTTCTTGATGACAAGTAGCTTTGGAGGCAATAAGTAAGATATATCCACAAGAATACTTTCTCTCATTGTACATGTTAGAATAGGCTAGTTTGGATACTGAACAATTCAGTTGCTTATACATTATTATTATTATTATTATTAATTTTATTTATTTATTACTTGTGAACCAGGTGTATCACAAAGAAGAATTACTCATACATATGTATAAATTGGTGGTTTTGTTGCCAACCCCAGGGGACTTTTACTTTTAGAAGCTGAGGTTTGCAATGTCAAGGGAGGGGGCATTTCAGACAGGCTGAGGAGTTGAGAACTGAGGAGGAATACCTGCTGATAATTCTGTCCTTCTGGGAAGTGTGAAGTCTAGAAGAAAAAGAAAGATCAAGGGTGGGCTGAATCTGAGAAGAGAACAGATGGGCCATGGTTATGCCTGCCAGAGGCATGGGCAGAAAGAAATGAAAAACTGTTCCTGTCTTCCTTCCCCTCTAAACAGAGAACATGTACACCCAAGCTCATTGCGGGTTGGGGCAGATGGGATGCTTAGAGAAAAAAGTCTGGCAGTGTCTTCCTCGGAAGAAGAGGAGGCAAGCCCATGAGCCTCACTTCCTTAGAAACCACAGCCTGGCCTCTGCTCTACATCGTGGCACACAGAAAGGAAAACTTATCAGGAAAGGAGGCTGTTATGAGTCCACAAACATTGCTGAGAGCATATCCCATCCTCTAAGAATTATTCCTGATTTGGAAAGATGTATTTGTTTCAGTACTTTGTTGTGGGTAGCACTTTATAGTTTTCATTCATAGAAGCTGCTGTGATATATAATACATCCCTGCACCAAAAGTCTGGTCTCGAGACCGGAAGCACCAGCGTCAGTGTAAACTTATTAGAGGCACCACCAGATCCACTGAATCAGAAACACACTGGGGGCGTGGGTGGGGAGCTCAGTTATCTGCTTTAACAAGTCCTGTGGGTGATTCCGATGCAGGCTGAAGAGGCTGAAGATTGAGAACCACTGTAATAGAGTTCAGAGAGAGGAGCTCTCAGGTGAAATCTTGGATCACTCCTTTAGTGGTGGTGTGACTTTCGGCAGATTACTCACATTCAACAAAGCCTATATTTCAGAGCTGTTGAGAGAATCAGAGATAATGTATGTATAAATGCTTAAACAACCAAAAGTGCGAAAAAAAAACCTCTAAGAAAGTATCTATTTATATGAGAGAGAGAAATACACTCCAGAGCAGCCACACAAGTCTCTTCTTCAGGAGAAAAAAAAGCAACATTCCATGTGCTCTTCCACATTTCCCAACCTCCCTTGCAGTTAGTTGGAGGCCCAGTAACTGGTAACTAGTTCTGGTGGATGGCCTGTGAGTGGAAGTGATGAGTGTCACTACCAGCCCGAGGCAGTTAGATCCAGGGTGCTTCTTCCATCCTTTTGTTCTCCTGCCATGAAGCACACCTCCTGTCCTACCAGACTCTCTGTGAGACAGAAATAAATCTTTGTTTGCTTTCAGCTACTGAGATTCCAGGAGTGATATGCTGTGGCAGCTTGCATAAATTATCTGGGTCAGCAATGTAGAAGGAAAAGCAATGAGAAAGAGAGAAAGATTGACAATGAGATGTCAGATAGGGGGAGAAGCTGGCTCAAAGAAAGAGAATGATATTGTCTCCTGGTGATAGGAAGCAGACACTGGGCCATGTCGTTTTTTTTTTTTTTTTTTTTTTTTGAGGAGGAGGATTGGCCGTGCGCTAAGATCTGTTGCCAATCTTCCTCTTTTTCTCCCCAAAGCCCCAATACATAGTTGTATATCATAATTATAGAGTTGTAGCTCTTCTATATGGGATGCCACCTCAGCATGGCTTGATGAGCTATGAGTAGGTCTGCGCCCAGGATCCGAACTGGCACACCCCAGGCTGCTGAAGCAGCACATGTGAACTTAACTGCTATGCCACGGCGCTGGCCCCATGGGTCATGTCTTTATCTCCATAAGTGTTGGAAGAAGACAGAGATCTCTAAAAGACTAGTACCAAAAGAATGATAGGTGACTTTCTAGAGCATTATCCTGTAATCAATGGCAGTGAACATGACCAATTCAGAAAGATATTCTCATTCTTTGGTGGTAGAGTGAGAAAGGGATGAAGTGTCTTGAGCTTTCTTTCCATAAAAACCTACAGATTCTATCTGTTAAAAAGAAACTCTATGCCACAGCTCTTAATAGGTTTCATGCCTTTATTTGTATACTGCCAACTTATTCTGTGTGACGCATTTCTTTTCTTTTGCACCAAAAAAAAAAAAAGTCGGAAATCCATTTATGATCTGGCCCCTCCTCCTTTTTTTCCTTCAAGTTTCATCTCTTGACATTTCTCTGAATGCCTTCTTATTTTAAGTTTCAATCATACTGGACCACTGATGTTTTAATGAATGCATCCTGCCCTTTCTAACATTACTATATTATATATCTTCCTGCAAACTTTCACTTTTGGGAGCCAGATTATGATATCACTTACTTCAGGAAATCTTCTCTGATTCCTAATATTAAGCAAGTTGTTCACCTTATGTGATTTCTCAAAGTGTATATTTAATGCACTTCTGCTGAGGAGGGGAAATAGAATGGCAGCTTCTCCTGTATCTAAGGATGAAGAGTTCAGGTCAATTAGAGGAATCTTTGTATTCGAAAATCTCTTTATGAACACTTTTAGTTACAACAACTCAAGGTTTGCAGATAATCATCATCATGAACAAAAGAATCTTTTGTGGCTTGAAACCTGCAGTTTTCAAGCAGTTAACAGAGCTGATTTTTCTGGGGAAGACATGGATTAATCTATATACAGACCTCAAAAACCACTTTCTTCTGCTTTTCCTTATAGCCTTCATTTTTGTATTTCTGTCTGGGATTATTTTACTATTGTCTGAAATAACATCATAATTTATTTTAATTCAGGTAAGCTGGTAATACATTTTTTAGCCTTTAGGTTTCTGAAAATGTATTTATTTTTGCTTAAATTTAAAATATATTTTACTATGTATAGAATTATAGACTGACAGTCATTTTATTTCCAGAACATTAAAAAACCATCTAATTATCTTCTGTTTTCCATAATTTTTGTTGAGATGTTAGCTGTTAATCTTATTGTTATACCTTTGAAAATAATCTCCCCAAATTTTACTATCTTAGTGTTCTTTTCTTTTTCTATAGATTTCAACAGTTTTACTTTATTTGAGTACTTGTGTAATTTTCTTTGTATTTACTCTGCTTGGGGTTCGCAGAGCTTCGTGAAACTTCATGGAATTGTGGATTGATGTTTTCATCAATTGTCCACCCAATATTTCTTATGTCTTGAAGCATTGCTTCCTCCCATGCTCTCCATTCTCTCTTTCTGTGACTCCAATAACATAGACTTTTTTTTTTGTAAAGAAAAAATTGTAGGTGATCTGAATGATATTATCTTCCTCAAGAGAATGTTCACTCTTTTTTCTGCTAGGCAGAGAGAGTGAGAGTTTATTTATACCAATTCTTAGACTGAGTTGACTCAACACTACATTGTATTTTAGGTTACCTTCTTCTACTTCTGATTTATTTCCTCTCCCAGGGCATATTCCTATGGGAAATATAACTAAGAGCCTGCGGTGTTCAGTAGGGACTCTTCTGCTAGTGGGTCCTGAACTCTAGTCCTTGGTTCCTCAGCACCAAAGACTGCCAAATACTCTGCTCTGCTTTGCAGAGTTTTTTCCCCCTTCACGTATTAGTCTCTTTCAATGTGCAATTTAAGAATTTGGCAAACATCTAATCACAGGACTCAATAATATCCCCCCTCCTTTTTCATCAAGACTTTAGCTCCTCAAGTCTCTATGTTTTTATTTTCATTAGTTTTTTTGTTTGCTTTGGTTTTTCTCACTAATTCCTTGAATGTTCCAGTTCAGTTCATTTTTTTCTCTCCTTTTAGTAGCAGATCGTGTGGCTAGGCTCTTTGCAGATCCTCAGCCCCTTGCCTAGTGCCCAGAATCCACAAAGGCTCCAAGATGAAAAGCAGCTACAGAACGTTGGTTCACTTCTTGGAAGTTTCTTCTCCTATTAGATTCTGTGCTCTCAATTCCTGGATTCCTCAGAAAGACTTCTTCAATGTCTTGAAACCAATTTCTCTTAATATTTTGTCTGTTTCCTAGTTGGTCCTGGTGATAGCACTGTTTAGCCACAAACTGCCTGCTCTCTCCTCCATCACAGCTGGAAGAGGGAATGCTTTCCTTGATGTTCTGCAGTTATCTGTTTACTAGACAATTTGTGCATCAGATTATATATTTGATGACCAACTGGATATCATAATCTACATACTATGCATTCTTATCAGATCCATTTTCATACAGTATTTCCTGTATTTCTTATTAATTTATAGGAATTCTTTTCTTTAATATTTTAGGTGTTTATTCCCTGTCATTAAGAGACATTTCAAAGAGCTAGTCCTCAATTAGCTCCTCCCTATTTACACTATGATACCTTCCAATGAACAGAAATTCTTTTTCTTTTTAATACAAGGAATTCCATTATTTTTTTTCTGCAATATTTTCTTTTTTATTTTTATTAAAGAAATCCTTCCCTACCCTAAGGGCCTCCTTTGGTATCCTCCTATGTTCTATATTATTAAATTCATTATTTTACATTTCCCATTTATGAAAGATTTAGGCAATAGGGAGTAGCTGTCAAAACTCTGAGATTTATTTTTTGATTTTTAATACTATTTTCCAATGAAAGCAACTAAATCTCCTTGGAGAAATGGTTGATTTTATGACTAGGATAGGAAATATACAAAATGAGCTTGGAATATGTTATAGTGCCATAGAGTAAGAAATTGCTGCAAAAAAAAAAGTATGACTGTACATTTCTCATCAGAAACAATACAAGTGAGAAGAAAAATCTTTAAAGTCTTGAAGAAAAAACAGTCACCATAGATTGTATACCTAGTAAAAATAGTTTTCAAACATTAACATAGAATAAAGACTTCTTTATAAATGCAAAAGAGAAAAAAATTCATCAGCAGGACACCTGCATGGTTAGAAATGTTAAAGGAGGTCCCTGAGGCAGAGGAAAATGACACCAGAAGGATATACGGACACCAAGGACACAAAGGGACAGAAACATTAAATATAGTGAAGTAATAAAGCAGAGTAGAGAAGTGGGCAACTATATATTTTTTCTTACTATTTAAACATCTTTAAAAGATAACTGGATGTTTAAACAAAAATAATAGCAGTGTATTGGGGATTTATAATACAATTTACATGTAAAATATATGACAACACTACCATAAAGGTCTAGAGGGGCAAAATGAAAGGATAGTGTTGTGATATTCTTACATGTGAAGTAGCATAGAATCAGTTGAAAGGAGACTGTGATAAAGTAAAGGTATATGCTATAAACCCAAAACAATCACTAAAATAACAAAAGTTATAGCTGATAAGCCAGCAAAGGTTATTAAATGGAATCATAAAAAAAACTATTAATACAAAAGAAGGCAGAAAAAGAAGGAAAATGGAATAAAAAATTCAAAAAATTGAAAACAAATAGCAAGATGATACAGTTAAATCTAACTATGTGAATTATCACATTACATGTAAGTGGTCTAAACATGCCAAATGAAAGGCTTAAGTTTTCATTTTTGATTAAAATAATTCAAAAAATATGCTGTACACAATAAAATATTTTAAATATATAGTGATATAGTCACTCAGAGACCAAAAGGAAAGAAAAGGTATACTTCGCTCACCCTAGTCCAAAGAAAGCTGTAGTGGCTATATTAATATTAAAGTATAATTTAGAGAAAAGAATATTATCTGGGATAAAGAAGGTCATTTCATACCAATAAAGGAGTCAATTCATCCAAAGGATATAATATTCTTAAATGTTTATGTACTAAAAGCAGTTCTTCAAAATACATGAGGCAAAAACAAATGTAAATGCAAGGAGAAAGAGATAAAACCAAATTGTTCTTGGAGATTTCAATAACCCTTTTTCTATAATTGATAGAACAAGTAGACATGAAATCATCAAGGATATATAAGATTTGAACAACAATATGAAGCAAATTATCTATGGACATTTACAGAACATTCCAACCAATAACAATATTGGTTGTTATATAATGTGAATATATAACATGGTAACATATATAATATATAACATATATAACATAATATATGTAATTATATATAAATATATAATGTGAATACACATTATTTTCCAAAGCACATGACATATTTACCAAAATAGACCACATTCTAGGCCATAAGAAATGCCTCAATAAATTTGAAAGGATTCAAGCCATACAAAGTATGTCCTCATACCACGATGGATTTAAATTAGAAATCAATAATGGAAAACTTTCTGGAAAATCTCTAGGTATTTGTAAACTATATAAGACAATTCTAAATAATCCACGGACCAAGGAGGAAAAGGGAAATTAGAACGTAGTTTGGACTGAATGAAAAATGAAAACACAACATATCAAAAATTGTGAGCTATCACTAAAGCAGTCCTTAGTGGGAAAATTATAGCACTAAAGGCCTATATTAGAAAAGATGAATGGTCTTAAATCAATGACCTCAGCTTTTACCTTATGAAATTAAATAAAGAAGAGCCAATTAAACTAAAGTAAGCAGAGTAAAAGAAATAATAAAGCTCAGAGTTGAATTCACTGAAAAAATAGAGAAAATCATTTAAATCAAAGTCTAGTTCTTTCAGAAGATCAATAAACTTGATAAAACTTTAGACAGGCTAAGAAAGAAAAAACAGAGAAGATACAAATTACCAATATTGGGAATGACAGTTGAAGTCACTACATATTTCAACAGATATTAAAAGGATAATATGAAAATATTGTGAACAAATTTATGTCAATAAATTTGGCAACTTAGATGAAATGAACAAATCCCTTGAAAGACATAAACTATCAAAATTCCCTCAAAGATGAAATAGATAATCTGAATAGACCTGTTATCTCTTAAATAAATGGAATTTATAGTTAAAATCTTTCTGCAAAGAAAACTCCAGACCCAGATGTTTTCACTTGTGAATTCTACCAAATAATTAAGGAAGAAATGAAATCAGTTATACACAAAGTGGTCTAGAAAATTGAAAAGGTGAGAATATTCCCAACTCAGTGTATAAGACCAGAATTATTCTGATACCAAGACCAAGACAAAAAAATAACAGCAAACACTTGAGTATAATATCCCTCATGAATATTGATAACCCCCCCAAATTTGTTAAATTGTTATATACAACAGTATATAAAAAGGATAATAAATCATGATCAGTTCTGGGATTTATCCTAGAAATGCAATGTTGGTTTAACATTCAAAGATCCATCAATGTAATTCAACATATTGACAGACTAAGAGAACATATGATCATCTTAAATAAATGCAAAAAAGCATTTGACAAAATTCAACATCCATTCCTGATAAAAGCTCTCAGCAAACTAGGAACAGCAGGAAATTCCCTCAACCTGGTAAAGAGAATTTATGAATAACCAATAGCTAACATCATACTCCATGACAAAACACAGAATTCTTTCCCTCAAAGATTAAGAACCCAGTAGGATGTCCTCTCATCACTTGTATTCTCTCTCTATTGCACTGACCACCACAATGGTGAGAAAGGATGAAATAAAAGTCATGCAGCTGTAAAGGCAGAAGTAAATGTGTCTTTATTCATAGACAACATCATCATCAATGGAGAACATTCAATGAATCTAGAAAAAAAGCTATTTGAACTAATAAGATAGTTTGCAAGTTTGTAAGATATGTGATAAGTTCATAAACATAAATTTTACTTCTATATAATGGCATCAAATGATTGGGAATTAAAATAAAAAGATACCACTTAAAATAGCATAAACATGAACTATATAGGGAGAAACCTCACAAAATATGTGTAGGATTTTCAAGCTGAAAACTATATAACATTGCTGACAGAAATTTTAAAATATCTAAATAAATGGAGAGAGACACCATGTTCAAGAGGAGAAAGACTTGATATTGGTAAGATTAATTCTCCCCAATTTGATCTATGGATGAAATTCTATCAGAATCCTAGCTCACTTTTTTTATAGATATTGCTAAGCTGATTATAAAATTTATATGGAAATGCAAAATATTCACAACAGCCAAAAACGTATGAAAAATAACAAAGTTTGAGAGTTCAATACTTAATATAATGTTAATCAAAATGGTAAGGCATTGGCATAAAGATAGACAAGTAGATCAATGAAACATAATAGTGCATATGGAAGTTGACTCATACATGTATGTCCTTTCTGTGTGACACTGATTATAATAGTCCCGTGGGACCAGAAATGCAAGATCCCCTGGTCTCCAGAGCCAGGCAATTAAGAGGACTTCCTTAGGCAGCAGCTGCAAAATAAGGGCACCAGATGCATGCAAAAGCTCCCCTCCAGAAGATACTGCTGCTCTGGAGCACGCTAAAGGGAGAGAAAGATGGTGCCCACCAGTCTCAGTCCCCAAGAGTGTTCTAGCAGGCTCCTAGATATGTGTGTTAAATTAGATGCCTGCCCCTCAGGCTGAGGATGCTTTAATACAAGCAGGTGAGTCTCCTTCCCTTTAAATCTGGGCATGATCTGCTGCTCTGAGTTGGGCCCTGGGTGGGCGAGTCCGAGTGTGAGAGACCTTTAAGAGCCATTTCTCAGGTCGCTTCTCTTGTGGGTCTCAGGACATGAGCCCTAAGTTGTTTGTCAAAGCCAGGTGTTTTGGGGCTCATCTCTCAAGTGTATTCCATTCCAAAAGTTGGGATGCCCAATGTGGGTCCAAGCCCCTGGCTCCTCAGGGAGAAGCTCCAGGTTTTGAGTTCCCTCCTGATTGTAGGACTCCATGCCAGGGTGGGGTTTACGGGGAAATTGTGTCCCAGCCTCTCCTACCCGCCTGGCCTTGGTGCAGTTTTCTTCTTCTTTGCCCCAGGTGTAATTGTCACTCAACCAGCCTTTAGGTTTTTCTTAAGAGGAAATTGTTCCATGTGTAGCTGTAGACTCAGTGTGTCCATGAGAGGAGGTGAGTTCAGGATCTTCCTACATCACCATCTTGAACCAGAACTCCAAAGCAGATCTGAACAACTCATTTTTGACAAAGGTGCAAAGGCATTTCAATAGAGAAAGAGTGATCATTTCAATGAATGGTACTGGAACAATTGTAATCAAAATTTAAAATCAATCAAAATTTAAAACTTCTGCCTTTTGAAAGATATCATTAGGAGAATGAAAAGATAACCCATAGATTGGAAAAAAATACTTGCAAATCATATATCTGACAAGGGCTTATATCCAGAATATACAAAGACTTTTCAAAATAATAAGAAAATAATTCAATAAAAAAATGTAACCAAGAGGTTTGAACAGAAACTTCACCAAAGAACTACAAGCATAGCAAATAAACACATGAAAATATGACAAATTGTCATTAGGGAAATGCAAATTAAAACCACAATGAAAAACCACTACAAGCATATTTAGAATGGCTAAAATATTAAAAAGACTGAACATACCAAGTGTTGGTGAAGGTGGACGTGAAGTAACTAGAACTTTCCTACACTGCTAGTGGGAATGTAAAGTGATGAAAATGCTTTGGAAAACAGTTTGGCAATTTCTTTAAGTAAATCATTCATCTACTATGATTCAGCCATTCTACAACTGGATATTTACCCAAGAAAAAAGAAAATATATGTCCATACAAAAACTTGTTCATAGTAACTATATTTGTTATAGGCCAAAATGGGAACAGCCCAAATGTCAATCAACCCATGAATGGATGACTTTTCTTTAAATTGTAGTAGATCTACAGAATGAAATACTAACTAGCAATAAAACAGAATGAACAATCAATATACACAATAATGTGGGTGAATTATAACGAGTGAAAGAAATCAGACAAAAAGGATATGTGCTCCAGCAAGTTATTTTGTGGATATCAAGAAACTGATTCTAAATTTTACATGGAGAGCCAAAAGATACAGATAAATCAACACAATATTGAAGCAGAAAAACAAAGTTGGAGGCCTGACACTGCCCGATTTGAAGACTTACTATATAGCTACAGTAATCAAGACAGTGTGGTATTAGTGAAAGAACAGACGAATAGATCAATGGAACAGAATGAAGAGCTCAGAACTAGATCCACATAAATACAGTCAACTGATCTTTGACAAAGGAGCAAGGACAATACAATGAAGCAAAGATGGTCTCTTCAACAAATGGTACTAGAATACTGGAAATCTACATACAAAAAAATGAATCTGGACACAGAAATTACACGCTTCACAAAAATTAACTCAAAATTGATCACAGACCTAAACATAAAACACAAAACTATAAAACTCCTAGAAGATAACATGGAGAAAACCTAGATGACCTTGGGTATAGTGATGACAATTGAGCTACAACACCAAAGGCATGCTTCATGAAAAATATTATAGATAAGCTGGACTTCCTTAAAATTAAAATTTCTGCTCTGTGAAAGATAATGTCAAAGAAATTGGAAGACAAGCCACGCACTGGGAGAAAATATTTACAAAATACATATCTAATAAAGGACTGCTATTCAAAATATGCAAAGAACTCTCAAAAATCAACAATAAGAAAACAAAAAACAATTAAAAAACAGCCAAAGACATTAGCAGACACTTCACCAAAGAAGATGTACAGATGGAAAATAAGCATATGAAAAGATGTTCCATATCACATGTCATGAGGGAAATGCAAATTAAAACAACAATAAGATACCACTACACATCTATTAGATGGGCCCAAAATCTGGAACTCTGACAACACCAAGTGCTGACAAAGATGGGGAGCTGCTGGGAATAAAAAATGGTGCTGCCACTTTGGAAGACAGTTTGGCAGTTTCTTATAAAAGTGAACATACTCTTACCATAAGACCCAACCATCACACTCGGTATTAACCCAAAGGAGTTGAAAACATATGTCCACACAAAACCTGCACACAGATGTTTGTAGCAACTTTATCCATAATTGCCAAAACTTGGAAGCAATCAAGATGTCCCTCAGTAGGTGAATGGATAAATAAACTGTGGTATATCCAGACAACGGAGTATTATTTAACTCTAAAAATAATGAACTATTAAGCAATGAAAAGACATGGAGGAAACTTCAAAGCATCTCACTAAGTGACATAAGCCAATCTGAAAAGGTTGCATACTGAATGTATGATTCCAACTATATGACACTCTCTGAAAGGCAAAACTATGGAGACATTAAAAAGATCATTGGTTGCCAGATGCTGTGGGAGGGATGAATAGGCAGAGCACGGAGGATTTTTAGGGCAGTGAAAATACTCTCTGTGATACCATACATGTCATTACACATTTGTCCAAACACAAAGAATACACACCAAGAGTGAACACACACACACATTAAATTAAAAATATATAAGTATGTATGTAAATTTAAAAATATATATGTAAATTGTAAAAAGATATATATATTTGTTTCATCAAGCAAATGCTTTGTAGGACAAACCTCAGGGAAATAAATCTTAAGGGAACGAATTCAGGTCTACAAATTGTTTTTCTGATACTCTGCAAAGTGTCTTGCAGCTGAATAATCCTGAGAATCATTCAAAAGATGGAAAATCTTAAATAAGGGCATGGACACTTATTCTTTAAAATGAATGTTAGGAAATAACAGTGGGCAATAAAAATAATGTAGTGATACGTAAAAATGGCAGGCAGCCTAACTTAGTCACCAAGCCACCCTCCTTGCACAAGATTCATTAGTCTCCACATCAGTTTGCTATTGAGTACCTTTATAGAAATGCATGCAACGTAATGGAAATGTACCTGTACCTTGTTATACAAGTCTCCCGAATATAAATAATGCAAGAGGCCTGTTCTTTGCAAAAAGATGTTGTGTTAGAAAAAGAAAACTGTAAACAGATATGTAGTGATTGGTACTGTATATGCTCGAGACAGCATCAAGCTTTAGTGCACGTGTGAGTTTAAGGGCTGGTGTGCTCACACACACATACGCACACTCCTTTAACAGCACTGGATTTGAATGTGGTTTTGTTTTCTTTTTTCTTGTCTATTCCTCAGTGAATCTCTACAGAATCTGTAATGCAAGTGTTCTTTGTTCATGATATTGTATACAAGGCTCCCATGAAAATTAATAAGGCTGTCTCCAACTCACGGCCCTATTTGCATACTTCTCCCCTACCAGTTAGCTTTTGATTTGCCTCTGTATCTCTTCATCTTCAGGCTATAGCTGAATGGTTCCTTTGCCAAATCCCAAATCAACCCTTCACGTGGATCCCACGTAGTACTCGTCTTCAATCCTGGACCTCATATTTTGGGTACTTACTCCTATAAAGTTCACACGATTATTTTATAGTTCCTTTCCTTTAAAAGATAAAATACGTGAGTCAAATTAATTTGATAAGGGATTGCTAATGGATTAATAAAAACAGAATTTTATAATGATAATTAGGATTACAAGCAAGAGCTTTCCAGTAATGCTAAAGTGCAACTAACCCTTTGAGAGTATAACATTAAGCCAAATCTAATTTAGTAGAATGTTGATTTTATAACTATTGGCCTCTTTTTAAGTTGCTACTGGGATTGTCTCTGCAAAGAACTCAATGAAAAGAACACTTATCTCTCCATCATGGCCTGAGATAACTGAAGTCTTTGATGTATGGATAAATAGAGTGAGACCTGCTGAGGGTGGGTTTCCAACATTCTCTCTTCTTGGAATAACTCTTGCTTCCCAAGAAAGCGTTATTGTATATCTTTAGTTAATGGTGTTTACAGGACCATTATTTAGTAGCTCATGATTTCGATGTTGGGAGTAGCCATTCTGTTTAACCAGTAAAAGACACATCATTTCCCCTGGAGAGCATATATTCAGCTCTTAAGAATTTCATGGCTGGCCCTGGGCCTGTCCCAAGATTCTGAAAATTCCCTCCTACCACAAAACCTTATCTTACCTTTATAAGTGCTAAGATATCCTGGGATAAGCAGTGTGCATGTACTTTATTTCTAGTCAAAAGAATAAGACAACTCAAATACTCTTATATTAAATTAAATGTACCTTGGATGCCAACACAAAGGTAATGGAGAATCTTTAAGAAAGGCAAGATCAAAATTTTGTATTGTCTCAAAAGGTAAATTGAAAAAAAGTAAAATCTTTCTGTTTTAAAGCCCTATTGGGTGTTTATTGTTGGAGGAGAGTGGTGAAGGGAATGAGGATGCTTTTGTAACAGGTCACGTCTGACATGCCAGTAGGCACAGAAGTACCATGTGCAAGTAGCATGAAACCAAGGAGAGCTGCCTTGCCCTGTACAGATTACACACATGTGGAGGGTACTACCTCTGCAGTGGTTGGAGCAGCTGAACAGACTAGAGGGCCGTTAAGAAAATGTTTATCTTCCTCTAGGTGAATTTTGACTTTTCTATCTCAGAAAATGCAAGGTTTGCCTTTGGATGTGGTATCTGTGTTTGACTCAGAAGTTGCTATTTGGATGATCAAGAAGAGTGAGCAATCCTATCTGTACCTCACACTAAAGGGGAGGTAACACAGGGTCCAGACTGGTACTGAATGCCAAGTTTATCCTAGCTTGTTCTTTAGTCATTTTCCCCTTCCCTATTTATTCTGTGGTATTATTGTGGTATGGATTACTTATGCTTTGGAAAATGTACTGAAGCAAATAGTACCTAGATTTTCTCAGTGAGGATAGAACTGGATGGATTCTAAAGTCAGATAAGCCCACTCAGATATGCCACTGGGGTTTCTCTAAGAGGAGGAGGGGTTCACATCATTAAAGTGTGAACAAGAGACACTCTCCGGGAAGGTAATAGATCTCAGGACAGTGGAGTAAGCCAGGAACTGGAGTATGCCCATAAGACAACTCATGTGAAAGGTGCCATTTTTTGTGCTTTTTGCCCCTTTGGACTGGAAAAGTAGTCATCTGGAGCATGCAGTTGTTATTTTTGAAATATTCCTTAATACATACATTGCAAATTCCTTTTGTCACCCAAACTCCTCAGTAAAATCAACATCTCCAGTATAAACTTGTCATTGTATTGTGGAGAATTCAACACTGGGCACTTAAAGACAGTCCAGCCTGCCCCAGATTCTTCTTCCCTGATTTTGAAGTCTGTTGGGAAGGAGTGACATCTTGTTGAGGAATACTGTGGTATAGAAGTTCTAGGGGGTTGCCAATATTAGTAACTCTAAAGAAGCTGGGCTGAATTCAGAGCTCACAAGAGAGATGAGTCACAGCCCAGGGACATAACTCAGGGGCTGAAGGAAGATAACTCCCCCTTTCTCAAATACCTTACAGGAAATTTACCCTTACCACATGATTATACTTTCCTACAAACAAAAAAAGGAGCAACAGCAATGGTTAGCCTCTTATTAAATATCTTTTGTAGATGTGATGAACTCTCATTACTGCCTTTGAGAAATATTGAGATATGCAAGATATTTTTTCCTTTCTAAAATGTCCTGAGACTGTGGTGCTTTGGGGACCTGCTTTGATTTCGCCCATTGGGTTTGTCTATTGCTATCAGCTCTCAGATTCTCTTCTTTCCAAACAGTAGGCATGCCCCTGCATATTTTTTCCAATCTATCTAATCTATTGGTTCTAATCAGTATGAACTAGAAGACAAGTAATAGTGAACTATAATAAGAGAAAAAGATATTGTAAGTTGTGCCTGAACAGGTTGTTTCTGAGTAAAAAGCCGATCAGATATTAGTTGAGATGTCACTTCCTCTGGCAGGTACTCTAATTCCCTGGAGCTCCCACAGCACTTCCTACTTGATCTCCTTGAATCTCTTTACACAGCACACTGTGTCCATCTAATTCCTTGATGATCTCTATCCCTAGACCCTATGTTCCTTGAATTCCAGGATTGAGCCTGTTTTGGTCCTTATTTTTCCCCATCACTCATCAAAAAGCCGGACAGAGATAGGTTTCAATGTCTTGTAGATTAAACAAATGAATGAAACTTTAACTATCATCTCCTATTCCCATGAAATGAGAAATATAGCATTTTAAAAATCCTGTGCTCCAGTTTGCTCCTATCTCTATCCCCTGTGTCTGCAAGCCACCAAAAAAAGAAAATTACTTAAACTAGTGTTCCGAACTCTGCACATCGGAATCACCGAGAGCACTCTGCGAAGTTCTTACTTCTGGGCTCCTACCGAAGAGCAGTTAGTAACCCCTCTATGAATATGGCCTGTGAAATACTTTTATTTATTTGTTTATTGTTTTAAAGCTACCAGGTAATTAAAATGTGCAGCCAGAATTGAGAACCACTGAATTAGTTTACTCTGTTTTACTGATTTCTTTGCTCATCGCTGTGTATTTTGTATGTATCAATTTCATCATTTTGTTTTTTCTCAGTTTATTTGAATGTTTTTTACTGTTTCTTTCTTTTTTTGAGAAGTGACTGTAAATGCTACATTTAAAACCTTTTTGCATTTAATGATTTTTTTTGGTTACTGTTAAGTACAAATGAAAATTTGGATAAATATATAATTATTGGGTACAAACAATTTTCCCCTTCAGCAATTTATGGAAGTCCTATTGACTTCTAGAATTTACTGACACTAAAGAGAAATATGCTGTATCAAAGTAGTTCCTACATATTCATGAGTAACTCCTTTAGCTTTATAAATACAATATCCCCTCGAATGTCTTTGTAAATAGGAATT
Source organism: Tapirus indicus (assembly GCA_031878705.1). Lineage (NCBI taxonomy): Eukaryota > Metazoa > Chordata > Mammalia > Perissodactyla > Tapiridae > Tapirus > Tapirus indicus. Next base: position 18,118,046 of record CM062923.1, on the reverse strand, counting down.
AGACAATTTCTAAACTTTGATAAAGTAGCTTTGCTTCTATTTTATTTTAACTCTTTGTAGAGGGTGGCCTTTGAACTCTTTCTTCATATTGGTTGCCTTGTTTTAAACTTGGAATGTTTTCATGTGTCTGACAATTTTTCTCAGCAGGGACTGTTTGTCCAATATTGGGATTTGGCATGGGTTCTCTCAGAAGTTGTGTGAATTCCTATCAAATCTTTTAAGCCCCAATAAAGGGGCAGATGTTTAAACCAACTACAGCCTTTCTTTATAAATATGGGTTCCAGGTGCTCATTGAGAGGAGGAAATAAGCTACAGCTGGAAGCTGCCTGAGCAGAGAATCACTGCTGGGTCAAAGAGATTGTTTCCTTGTGTCCCAGGGAGACTAAGTCCCTATTTTTGAAGCTGCCTACGGTTTGCACGTGTGGCCTCAGAAGAAGTTGAGATTCGTAGGAACGCACTGCTCTTTGGTTGGAAAACACCTTAACGGGCATTTTGCTAGACGGCCCAGTTCCTCGTGGTGGGAGAGACTATGACAAAGGAAGGTGAGTAGCTCTGTATAGTAGAGTAACAGGAATTAGAATTGTTCCCTGGAGGATCAAAAGGAGGCAAGGACCCTGGAAAAAAGAATGGACTTAGGAAGAAGAAGGAGCCCTTGGTCTGTCTGGATAGGCTAGGACACTCAATAGTTATGCCTATCATTTAATTTTAAGTTGTTCACTGTTATTTGCTGTGCTTTAGAACACTGTAGTTATGTTTAAATCTTCAGAAGTGTATATCACAACAATGGGGTTGTGTCAGTGGGGCTGTAGGGAATGGAGGAGGAAGGACTGTATCTGGGGTTGGGGTGGCCATTCAGAGGGCCTGTGGAGTAAGAGCTGACCATGGAAACAAAGTTTTCCCCACTCTCAGGTATCTTCTGAAATATTGGGAAGGATCCTGGACTTTCCATAGTATAGTATAAGGAGACTGGAGTCATTTTTATTTCCATTTAAGAAGAAGTTCTGGAGGAATTGGAGACAAAAGATTATGCTTGCTTTTAGAAGTGGAAATGACTTAACTCTTTAACTTGTCTAAGTACTCTAGTCAAAAAACTACCAGGATGCTCCTACGTCACCTAGGATGCTGTTAGGGCCAAGAGTAAGCTGGTGCTGAGTCTTCAGTTGCTTAACTCTAGGAACCAAGACTCAAGACTATACTTCAACTGATAATTCTCAAATCTCTTTGCTGCTGTCCGCCCCTGCCATTCCGATTCAGGTATAAGTATGGTTCCTCCGGGGACTTTATCCACTCCCCCTGACTTTTTGTTCAGATGTTTTAGGTTTTATAAGGTTTATCATAAATGTCCATCTGATGTAAGCTGTGATATGTTTTATAGGAATTTCTTATCCTTTCTAAGGATGGAACTCTTCCATACTGATAATTTTATTTTATTTTATGCTTTATTTTATATTCCTGTGAATCTGAGAAGGCAGCTGGATAGCCCAATTTGCCTCTCGTGCATTTAGATCACTTCATATTTTCATGAGGGAAGTTTTAAAACTCTATTTGTTGTTATTAAAAAAATGACTTTCTCTTAAATGTGAACAGGAAATATTAAAACTGCTGTGTTTTTAATTAGCTCATCATCCCTAATGCCTTGGAATAGAAATGTGAAATATTAAGGTACTGATGAATTTATTCTGGTGAGAGATTGGTGAATGTATTTGTTTCTTATTGCTGCTGTGACAATGACTACAAACTTAGTATATTATCTTACTGTTTTGGAGGTCAGAAGTCTAAAATGGGTCAGGAGGACAGCGTTCCTTCTGGAGACGCTGGATGAGAATCCATTGCCTTGCTTTTTTAGCTTCTAGAGGGCCTGTATTCCTTGGCTTACAGCCCCTCCCTTTGTCTTCAAAAACAGTACCGTAGCATCTTCAAATCTCTGTCTCTCTCTGTCTTTCTCTCTCTCTTTTTCATTGGCCTCTGTTTTTGTCATCACATCTCCTTCAATGTCTGTGAGCCTCCTGTCCTTGTAAGGACCCTCATGATCATATTGTGCCCACTTGGATAATACGAGATAATCTTCCCATATGCAGTTCCTTAACTTAATCAGATCTGCAAAGTCCCTTTTGGAATGTAGGGTAACATATTCACAGATTCCAGGGATTAGGGTATGATATTGGTGGTCTATTATTCTGTCTACCAGAGAAAATAAAAACTTTACTACCTGCATGCAGATATTAAGACAACTGTTGAGGTTTACAGTGAATGGAGAATCCTACCTCAATATTAAATTATTGGACTTAAAAACTGCTCCACAGAAAAATTCCAGTCCCAGGGAGCCAGTTGATGCGATGGAATAAAGATATGGTTGCCCCAAATAAGATAACCTCAGAAGATAAGGAATAATTTCATCAAAAACACTTTGTTTTCCCTTACCTCCAGCATTCAAAGATCCAGCTTTTTCTACATAGAATATTTACCATACTCCCATTTTTCTAGTCATCTTTCATATCTTAAAGTTAATTAATGTTGAAGCTTTGTCAGATGGAGTTTTGCAGACCTGATGATTTTGGACAACGCTTTGTATGTTAGTACCTCGTAGTCTCTGGAGTTGCTTGCTGAGTAATTTTAGATGACTAATAACCTCATAATTAGATAAATAATTGATATGGCTCAATTATTTGCTACTTTACAACTTTATTAATATTCATGTTTGAGCTGTGGATGCCTTTCTGCCCTTTACCTGCCTGGGAGAAAACATAATCCGCCATGGATTTGGTGAAACGTGCTGGAGAAACCTTGCTGGAGTCCAGTCTATGTAAATTAGCCATCTTGTTCCAAGGCAATAGCAGCTGTTGTTTTTAAGTATTAATGAGATGGTCAGTATTTGCTGTAGGAAAGTGAAACCAAGTGAATGGGTTTGGTGTTCATGTCATTTAAAATCAATTTATTATTCAAGAATTCTTAATCAAAGTAGTTGAGTTGCCCAGAAGGGGTCCAGAAGTCTGCTGGTTTTGGTGGTTGGTTTGTGTCTCTAGGCTATGCATGTGGGTGTGTCTTTGCATTCTTCTCAGGAGGTGGTCTCTTGTGAGCTAGACTGTAGTTAATAAGGTATAATTAATGTCACTGAAATATTATCAGTTGAAATAATAAATGAAAGCACTTTGCAAATGCAAATTATATTAACCTTGTGATAGGTAATAATAAAATAAGACAATAAGTATACAATTGCTTCATTAACTGGTAAAGCATTGTAGAAATGTTAAGTGATAGAAACTGTTATATATAGGTGGATTAAGTAGTAGAAAATGGTAGAGGGAAATAGGTGAAGGTGGTCAAAAGATACAAACTTCTAGTTATAAGATAAGTAAGTCCTGGGGATGTAAGGTACACCATGATCACTATAGTTAACACTACTGTATTATATATTTGAAAGTTGCTAAGAAAGTAGATCTTGAAAGTTCTCATCACAAGAGAAAAAACTGAAACTATGTGGGGAATGGATGTTAACTGAATTTGTTGTGGTAATCATTTTACTATATATATATATATATATATATACACACACACACACACACACACACACACACACACACACATATATATATATATATATCATTGTGGTGTACCTCCAAGACTAATACAATGTTATATGCCAATTATATCTCAATTTAAAAAAGAATTAGCACATTTCAGTTCTGAAAGGAAAAAATAGTAAACAAAATATCTGCTAGTTTCTCTTGAAGGCACTACCTTAGAACTCCATTTTATCAATCATAGTTTTTGTATCTTCAAAATTGTCATTTTATAGTACATCATGATCTTATTTTAAAGGAGAAAGCATAATTTCTATTTTTTCTGGTTTACTTTTGGACAGAAATTTTCCTGGAAGGGTCTATGTATTTGATAACCACACTCAAAGTATCTTATTCTGTGAAGTAAGATTATACATATATATATATATATATACACACACACACATATATATATGCATTTCACAGAATAAGATACTTTGAGTATATATCTGTATATACACATATATATTTAATTTAAAAGTAAATTTATTAAGTAACTATCACAAAAATGGTTATTAGTACTGCATTGCAGATGACTGGAGAAAGAAATCAGCATTTGCTTTGAATATTTCTTAATGAATTAACTTCATGGCGTTAGCACAGAAGTATATAAGAAATAAAGTATCTATTCAGTCCGTTGATTCAAATTATATAAGTCCAGAGAGATCTAATTAGATGATTACTGTTTTCTATTACAGAGCTCTAAGTGATAGATAAACCCTGTGATATTTCTCCCGAACTTTAAGCTGTTCATAGGCAGATGTTTTCAAGAGATCAAGATATATTCCATGGTTCCACATACACCAATATAAGTTTGTTTTATCTTATTAGTGGCTTCTGTGTGGTTTATAGGCATTGGTAGTTATGTCAGCTTGAGAAAAGTTTGCAATTTAACAATAAAATGAAGTGGTCAGAAGCAAATGTCAAGATACTGTCTTAACAGGAAACAAGAAGGACTAACAGGGAGAAATTGTTCACCAATAGTAACTATGAGCTGTTTTATTTACTGCTGAAATGACATTCCTTGAATTTGACTTTGAATTAAGATGATATAGCAAAATGGTGAATATTATTTTTGGTGTCTGAATGTTTGTTGTGGATGTCAGTTTAACGAACAAATGTGTGTGGAGAAGATCAATACTCCCTGATTAGAAACAAGTTGGTCTGTACAGGCAGACATGGGCATGCTAAAGGCAGGCTTGTTAACAAAGGCCACTCCTCAGAGGGCTGTGATGCTCCATTGGTTGGAGACATTTAAGATCATTTGGAGAGAAGATTCTCCCTGACTACTCACTCTGGTGCCATTTTAACTTTAATCAATCAGATGATTCCTGATTAGTCAAAAACTTGAGAACTCTTTATGGCCATGAGAGGGAAGGGAGACAATCGGTGGTCAGTGACCCTTGTTAAATGAATGACTTATTAATACCTTAGGCAATTGGGGGTGAGGCAGAGACCAACTGAATCTGGCTGTGATAGCTGGTTGCTTAGTGAAGACATATAACTATAGAGCCTATGCTCTTTCTGAAGGTAGGAGATGGGTAGAAGCTGACTCTACCAAGGATGTCTAAAATTTCACACAGGTGAAGCCCTGCCTCCCTACTTCCTATCCTTGTGATATTCGGGAATTTTCCTGATTCTCACTTGTAGAACGACCTGACAATTTGAAAGTGTTTATCTTTTTTGTGTGTGTGTGAGGAAGACCAGCCCTGAGCTAACATCTGTTGCCAATCCTCCTCTTTTTGCTGAGGAAGACTGGCCCTGGGCTAACATCTGTGCCCATCCTCCTCTACTTTATATGGGACGGCGCCACAGCATGGCTGAGGAGCAGTGCGTGGGCAGGCGCCCAGGATCCGAACCTGCGAACCCCAGGCTGCCAAAGTGCGAACCAAACTACTGCGCCACTGGGCCGGCCCCGAAAGTGTTTATCTTTTAAAGTGGATTAAGAATCAAGGCATCAGAACCTGTAAAATTGGCTTTAGGTCCACTGCCTCTTGGCACAGAGGGATGGTGGTAATGTTGAGTGTCAAGCTCCATGTGGTTGGGTTTTACAGAAGTGGAAATTAGTAGTTCTCACCAGTAACCCCAAGCAGGAGCAGAGGGTAAGGACGTGTGTGAGAGATGTGATGCTGGTCACAAGGTGGCCACTCCAGCTCATCCTCTTTGCCTCCAGTCTTCTCTATACAGGCGCCATTCCAGTGACCTTTCATATAGACTGTGAATTTAAGACTCGGGAAGGGCCTTAATCTCCCCAATCAATCTGTAAGTAGGAACAACAATCCCTCTTTCATTCTTAAAGGAGTTAGTTGTTGTGATGATTAAAGAAGGGAATGCTCTAAAACACTTTGTGGTCAGAATTGGTCAGTTGAGACATTACATCATTTTTGAGCTGATTGCATGTAATGCTATCATATTTACAAGAAGCACCATAATGCTCCTTTTTCCTTGAAGGAAGTAATTTTAAAACTCCCCAAATCCAATAAAGATTGTGTATTCAATGAGTGAAAATGATTAGAAATACAGGACTAATCCTGTAATAGAAATGTGTCACTTTTGCTATCAAAATGGGAAGTGGGAACCTCTCCCTCCCACAAGCAGAGACGGGAAGAGAATTGCATTCTGTGAAGTCGTAAACTGTAATTTCAAAGTTTAAATTAAATCTTTCAGAATAAAAAAGGGGGCCTTGAACTAAGTTTGAGGTGGATGCTGTACAGAACTGAACTGAATAGCTTTGCTTACAAAAATGAAAGGGTTTGGTTTTTTTTTTTGATTTTGTCTTTTCTTTGTTTCTTTTCCCTTTTTGGAGGGGATGGAGAAGAGAGTACTGAAAAAAGGAGAGGAGAGACTAGGCAAGTAACTTAGCTGTGTGAAAAGAAAATGTTCATGAGGACAGGAGAGACGTTTATTGTTTCATATGAAGTCTTTGGAGTTGTTAATTATACACCTGCTTTATCTCCTCAAGGCAGAATAAGTTCCCTGTCCTATAGAATTAAATTTTATTGTGTGTGTGCATGCAGGAGAGCTTAAAGGGTGTGGCTAGGATAGATGATAGGTAGATACATACATACATACATACGTACATACATAGATTCATAGATACATAGAGAGAGAGAGAAAATAATTGACCCATTGTGATAGCTGCTATAGGATTTACTCATGGAGTATTGGTAGATACTATCAGAGGTTACCCTTCTTATATTGGGTGGTCTGGGTAGGCCTATCTGAGAAGGAAGGGGTCAAGTTTACAAAAAAACAAGGGAATGGAGTTCTAGGATGAGAAAATAGCAAGCATAAAAGCCCCATGGCAGATCAGAGACATTGTATTTCAGCAACAGTAGGGGGCCAGTATGAAGGGAGGAAATTGGTTCAAGGAGAGAATATGACAAGATGAGTTCGAGCTGATCTGCTTATGTGTTTAAAATTAAAAAAAAAAATCACTCTGGCTACTATGAGGAAAGTGGATTGGAGAGGGGCAGGTCAACCCCCGTGACGTCAGGATTAATCTTGCATTAGAATATGATTCAGGGTCAACATTCACGTGTCTAGGAGTGTACATCTTTATTGATCACACAGGAACCATGCAATCAATTTCTTGAATGAATGATCAAATGAAGGGATGAATGAAAAAATGAACACCATACGAACAATTATTCAGCTTGACAGTGGTTTCCACACCAAAACAAATTTACAATGTGCTGTCTCATAAAAATCTAAACTAGTTTCATGGCGGGTAGAAATTATGAAGAGGAGGTCTTATCAGTAGGAGCAGCCCTCATGAGGAACTGTCAGGATTAATGGAGAGAGTCAGTCATCTCGGATTTTGTTTTAAGTGGGATAATCTCTGTTAAGCAATATGGATTTTGCCACTTGAATAAAATTGTAGTTTTATGAATACCTTAGTCTTAAGTTTTGGGTTTTTGCAATGCTAATCTCAAATGCAAAATATATCTGAATCACAGTCTCGGAGAGGTTAAAGATTCCAGTGGGGGAACACACTATTTTGTCATCGTGTCATTTGGAATTGTTTTATGTATTTCAGTGCAAAGTAAAAATGTAAAGGGATCATCACTTAGGTGATAAAGCGCAGACTTCCAGACAAACATTTTAACTGATTTACATCTGTTTTTCCTCTAGGATAGCGATAGTTGTTTGATAGATCTGTTCTCCAACTGATCAGTGATAGCTGGGGGAACATTTTTTCAGCCATTTCCATGAAATGCAGGAAGCCAGGCTATATGCCCAAGGAGTGAGATCTGTTATGAATATGATCTGTAGAAATATGGAGCTGTTCACCAAATGAGGAGCACACCAAAGACCTTAAGAGTAATTGATTGGCCAAGTCACATGGTAATGTCAGGACATTTACTAAAAGAGCCCTGAGTGCTCCTGGGATGTTCAATAATTGATCAAAAGTAGCCTTATTGAAGACGAATCAGAAATCAATCATTGCTTGGATACATAGAGACAGCTCCACTTAAAATATTTATCTTGCAAAATTTCTGAGAGAGGAGAAATATAGAATTGAAATGAGTTCTGTTAGTTGCTGACAAACTAAAATGAGGTAAAAATCAAGAAAAATTATTTCCCTATTTTCAAGGAAACAGGAATTAAACCATCTCATTTTGTGTCATTATTGTATTTTTAGGCTTTCACGTCCTGATATCTAAGAAAAAAGGGAACATGTAAGAATAGATAAATCTAATTTTCCAGTGATCCATATAAAGATAAGAAAATATGTAAGGTTGCTGAGGAATCGGGGATTTGTATCAAGAGCTTTGACAAGTTTGAGAAAACTTAAGAGTCTCCATCCTCACTCTTCTGTCAAAGGGTGTAAGAATTCCCCTAGGAGCCAACAGAAGGTGTTTAAATCTGAGTTCTGGGTTCCGTTACTATTCCTGTTTGATACTGTAAAAGATACTTCAATTTTTATATGTTTCCTTATGTGTAAAAGATATTAATAATTATCTTCAGAATTATTGAAATGATTAAGTGAGATAATGTATTTATAATTTTATCCAATGCCTGAATAAGTGTTCAAAAATGGCAATTAAAATAGTTATAATAATACTAGTAATAACACTATGACATGTCATTGATTTCATAAAACATGAGAACAAATAATTATAGAAAAATATGAACAGGAAAGTAGTAGAGAAAAGCATAAATGTGCCTGAACAATACCACGTGGAAAATCTTATTTGGAGATGTTTGTGGATAAAATCAGAACTATGGGATATATTTTGTCAGTAATAACTCAGGAATCCTCTGGCATCTATATTGCTAAAATGTCCTGGCTCTTGGCCAGGAATGGAGACAGCGGAGCACAGGAAGTGATCTATGGGGCTCAGAACATTCTGAGGCTGCAGACCTAGCTTCATCTTCAGTCCCCTTGAGCCCTTAAGACCCCACTACTGGAAAATTAACAGTTGCATCATGGGGAAGCAAGTGATAGTCAGGTTGAGACATCAAGTACTCCAAAGACTACACTTGGGTGAATTTGATGCCAGTGTAGAGAAAATTAGTGCCTGTAGTGTCTCATTGAACCAATTCGTGTAGACTAGTAAATAGCAAAGCAATTATTGAATTAACTGGACTGAATGATTCTGATTATTAGGAGGGAATAGGTTTACTGCAATATAATGAGAGTCAGGAGAAGTGTATCTGGACAGGAAAGCCTGGAAGGGGGTTTCTTAGAAGACTTCGGAAACTCAATACAAGGGCTCACACTCTTCAGGAATGAATGTTGAGTTGTATAAGAAGTGGAGAAGCTGGCTGATGGTAAAAGATACTTGGAATGTAATGTGAAAGGTGAAAATTATAAATACAGACCATGGCCTCAGGATCAGTTGCAGAAACAAGAACGGTAGCTGTGCATATTTCTTTTCTTCTTTGTTATATACATATATTTTTTAAATAAATTAAACAAGTTTCTTTTCTTCTCTCTCTCTCTTATTTTATATAAGGTACGTTATTGGTTTTGAATTTCATAGTTTAATCTTTAAGTTATAGTATCTCAGACTGGGCTTTCGACTAGATAAAGAATGAACATGGAGGAATAGAATCAAGGATTGGTGGAGCCATGGGTCTCCTCTTTAAGGGAGGGGATAAGTGGGTTTAATTTGTACAAGAGACTGTTGCATTATATTAGAGAAGAGCAAGCAGATCTTGCTATTATCACTGTTGGAGGTTATAAATATTTGTCTATAAGGCTGTGTATGAATGTGGAGTGACTGACTATTTGGATGGGCTCTCTCAACCTCTATTTCACTTTCTTTCTATTCGGAAGGTTGAGAAATGTAAAAATATACTTTCCAGACTCTTTTGCAGCTAGGGTTCTGGGTATTAATTAATTTCTACCAATTAAATGCACTCAGATGAGATTAGGATAACAGACTCGTCTCTCTGCCTATGTTAGCTGACAAGTAAACAGTAGTAGACATGAGTGTCTGCAGTGGATTCATTTTTTTGTCCTCAGCTTCATGGTTTTGAGAGAATTGTGGCAGTGACAGCAGTAATGGTATAAAAGCAGATACTTCCTGCTTCTGGGTCAGTGTCATGATGTCACCTTGAAAAGCAAATTTTGTGGTAGCCCCTTAACTTCAGATCCCTAGCCTTTTCATTGATTTCTATATTAAACCGCATTTTGCTTGAAAAACCTAGAATGGTTTTATTTTCCTGCCCTGAACATGTGTTGTCTAGGAATTTCTTTGAGAGGGCTATAGCGAAACTTCTAGACCCAACAGCTCTAGACCAAGGTACTTTCCACCACTCCAAGTGAATCAGAACCCAATCATTAGGAGCATAGCATAGAAGGGAAACACAGAATATTAAAAAATAAAGTTGTTTGATGAATTGGTGGATGAGAGTACTTTAAGGAAATAAAAGAGAGAATTAATAGGAAAATGAAATTATTTGAGATGTAACCTGCTTCTAAAAATGCAAGTGACTTTTAGAAATAATTAACAACTAAATGAATTAAGGTTAATAGAGAATGAATTCCAGAGAGAAAATTAGAGCTGATATTTGTCAAGTCCTTTAGTGTGTACCAGGCATTGTACTAAATGATTTTCAAACATAATTTCATTTAAGGCTGATGACAACTACATGAGATAAGTTCTATTATTATTATCACCATTTTGCAGACGCAGAAACTACAGTTCCAAGGTGTTAAGTTCTGTGGTAGTTAACACATGCAGTAGACCTTGGATTTGAACCCCAAAGGTTTACCTTTAGATCCTGTATTGTTAATGGCTGTCCCATACTGTCTCTTTCTGATCTGTAGGACATTTCTTCTGAAGAGAGAACTGGAGAACATGCCAACTAGAAGGGCACCTGAAAATCGGTTCATCCAGTGGTTCTCTACCAGTGGCGATTTTGCCGCTGAGAGACATTTGGAAATATCTGGAGACAATTTTTACTGTCATGATCAGGGTGAGAGGTGTGCTACTTGCATTTAGCGGGTAGAGGCCAGAGCTGCTGCTATACACTCTACAATGTGCAAAATATCACCCACAACAAAGAATTATCTGGTTGAAACGTCAGTAGTGCCAAGATTGAGAAACCCTGGTTAGCCAAACATTTCCCAAACTGTCCCACAGAATTTCTACGTACCAGGAGAAACAGGTTTGTGGTTTAAAAAAAAAGAAACTTTGGGGTGAGCTATATATTCTACTCCGTTTTTGAATAATCTCTATGAAGATTATATTTGAAGTCTTACTTTAACATATAATTTGAAATTCTGAAAAGTCTTGCAGCAAAGACACCTGCTTACCTTTATTTATTCCATAGTTAGAGAGAGATGCATAGTTAGGATTGCAGATGAGGGTGCTCAAGCCAGTCATATGTGACTTACCCAAGGTGTTGGGAGAGAGAGAGCTGAAATTAAAATGCTATTCTCTTGACACAAACTCTAGAAGCTGTGAGATATTTTTTCTGGCAGAGTATACATTACCCTTAATTTACAGAGTTGAGTATCGAAATAAAAAATGATCCAATAAAATGTTCTATCCATTTTACTGGATGTGTGTGTAACACATCTTTTACTTTGGGTGTGACAAATAGAGTTAGTCTTATAAGCAGGAGGGGAGCTAATGACAGGTGATGGGTTAATTCTGCAAGGCTGTTCCTGCTTACTGGGCTCATGCTTGATCATGAAGCTATGCGCCTACCTCAGCCTTTGTTCTCTTTCGAAAACTGACTACACAAACTGTCTTAGTTCCTTCTTTGCATACTGCCAATGGTCCAACATTGAGTATTGGACATGCAATGTCCCCATGTTCTCTTGCTGGGTCCTTAGAAAAGTAGAAAGTAACACAAACCTGCTTAACAATGTTTTTCTTGAATTGAAAGATGCAGGTGGACCCTATTTTTCAATGAAGTCTAAAAGGAACCCATCAGGAAAAACAAAAGCCTTGGAATAGTATTTCTCACCATGTTCCACATTGAATTGGAAGACAAATGTCTGCCATGCCGATTTCTGACTGACTCCTTTTCTGCACAGACTAATGGATGGCTTGGCACACCTCTGGGTTCCTTCAGATGTGGGCACAAGTGCTTATTCCTTTCCCATAATGAGATTTAATCAAGCAAAGCCAAAACCATTGCTACAAGTTAAACACTCCCCAGGGAGGGGGAGCCAATGACTAGGGGAGTAATGAACCTCTATTTAACTTTCAGATTTTGTTAATAACCATTTGACTTGTACTGGTTGGAGCTAATTAGTTGCTGCAGCTTCTCCATTAGTGGCTTATAAAATGGGGCTTACCTTGTGCATGTTAAGCAATTTTCTCAGTGTGGGTCATTTTAGAGAAAACAGAAGGAAACTGTCTTAAACGTGCATGATTCTTGTATTTTGTTGTGGTTTCCTTTTATATAGAGTTTCAAGAATGTCTACAGATCAAGTTCTGACCACTACAGAAGCATGTACTAGGATAAAATGATTTGGGTTTCTTTTGGGGATCAGCCCAATTAGTTGTGGAGCATTAAAGAGCAGAGTTCATATGAATCTCATGGAAGGCAACGAGACATGGTATAAATTCTCAGCTTTGGTAACAGTATGAAAAGTAGGGTGTTGCTGGTATTAAAGTAAGTTGGGATTCTCCCTGGATTGAAAGGTATTCGCTATATCCTTAGGCTTGTAATATTTGGCACCGTTCCCAAAGCAGACTGCCTCCACTGCTCGTATTCTCTCCCAGAACAGTATTCTCAAATACAACCAGGGAAGGATCTTGATTACAACACAGCATTTTAAAAACGTCAGAAAAGGGGTCACACAATATCAGGGCAAGGAACAACGGTATAACCCCAGGCTGGCTTTAGAAGATGTTTATCAGAATTATGGAACATGCTTCGAGACTAGGGTATTTTAAATCCCAATTTGATATTCTAAACCCCCATGTCAGTAGATTCCAAACTAGATTTGGAGATGTCATCCAAACTAGGAGTGGTAGACAAAATGGCAGCCTAGTATGTGCTGTGAAACATTGGACTACAGGTATATTGTCCCTCAATCCGATATCTCCTTTTTAGCCCAGGCTGATCTTAAAAAATCCTCAGACATCTGGGCTGATGTTTTGTATTCTTTGTGGTCCTTGCCACACACCTTTATTTTCTGTATCATCTTCTCAATTTCTAAAATAAAGATTTAGAATCTGGTCTTTATGGTATTTAGCATTGTATAGTGAATAGACTTAATATGCTGTTAGGATGTATTAACTAGATGGTTTGATTGCCTAGTAGGAAGAGCTCTAGGCTATTTCAGGTCCCGGGCATCTGATGGAGCAGGAATAATTGAGGAATGAAATGTGGGAAGGGATTTGGGTTGGTCCTGACTTAGAAAGAGCAAAATCAGATTTACAATGCCATTTCCTAAAACTAGTAATATTTCTGCACCAGATTTTAAGCCACTCACATAGCATAAGCAGGCAAAGTTGAATAAACTTGTTCCCAATGTTGAACACTTGCCTAATTTGTCCATTCTTGAAGTCTATAAAACCTTTATTTTACACATGTCACATTCTAAAATCCAAAATTTATATATTTAACTATATTACAAATTTGCAATTAAGCAAGGTATACTTAAGGGTGGTAACTTCTACTTCTCTGGTGCCAGAATGGAGATGTTACCAAATGGCATGAAAAACGAATTTGGTGACAGATACTTAATGAGATGCACTTTTATTTCTGGTTGTTCATTCAACAATAATGAAATGGATTAATCCTTCAAATGACACTGAAATCCTTATGTGTGACTATCAGTGTATCTGACAGATAACAGTCCAGTGCTTACCCATTTAATAAGTGGTATGCTCTAGAAAGTAGTCCTTTGGAGAGGCTGATGCCTGTAACAGGTGTAGTCTGAGAACTCCCTTTGGAGTCAAACAGACCCAGCACACACAGTTTTTAGGCACTGAGGATACAAAACCTATATTCTCAAGAAACACGTGATTATTTTTGTCAGTATTAAAGGGTGAGTATTGCATATACAAATGCTCCAGTGACTTCATATTAATCATATTGAAGTTTATTATTCAACTAGAAAGTTTTTGGAGCCTAGAGGAACAGAAAAATGTCTCGCTTTACACTGTACTACCCTCTATTCTATTCTCTGTAGGGGTGCCAGAGATGGACCATTTCTTCCCTGAGGCTACATGCTTCTCAACTTTTATACAGGTTGTCTTTTTGATCTGATTCATTTATCTATTATAGTTTTTTATTTGATATATAAATGACATAACAAAGGGGAGTACAGAATGCAGTGACTATGGAAATGTAAAAGGAAGAGATGGAGGCTTTGGGGAAAATAAACACCAAAAACCTCTGCTTATGAATCCATGGTTGCTTGAGTTTCCTTAAGGATAGTAGAAGGCATGTTTGTGAGAGGACTGGAAATGGAAGAAGACATTGCAATCTGGAAACCAACATTCTCCATGAAGCTCTCTTTAGAGTTGGTTGAAAAGTGTGAAACAAAGCCCAAAATCAGTAGAAGGAGGGAAATAACAAAGAAAAGTGTTTACTCTGTTTAGGTGCCACTAGCACTGTAGTATTAGTATTGTCCAAGATTTTGCAATCTAACCTTGCCTTGATCTCAGGACTGAAAGAGGCCATTACTGGGAAAGGTCCTGGTATTGACAAAGTTTTAATATTCTCTAGTGCTGAGTCTTTATCCTTTGAGGGTAGATTTATTTATTAGAACCAGTCCTGATTCATTCAGGTCCAATTATGGTGAATAAATGAAGAGATTAGGTCAGGGTACATAAATTTTTAAATTATTTTATTAACATGGTAGTTTATTAATTATAGAACTAACATATGCCTTTGGGTTAAAAATAATCCATACAGAAAAGAATAATAAAAATTAAAAACTTCCTTCCTCTACTCAAGCTTAGTCTCACTCTCTGGAAAAAAAATAGTATTAACAGCTTTTTCTTTTGTTTTTACATGGTTATCTTTTCTCTTTAAACAGTGAATTCATGGATCTGTTCTGTGATATATTGTCAATAGATAGAATTTTTGAAATATAAATAAAAATTAGAGATGCATTATGTTTATACCATTAAACACTTACCCTCCCCAACTTAACTGCCTGATTTTTAATGCATACGTATAAATAAGTGAGCAAGTATTTCATTTCTCTTTTGGTTGGTATCAATTAAAATAATAAGTTGAAATTACTATTTCCTGATGCATCAATTTTAGACACAATCTGTTGCTCTTCCCTTAATGAAAGATGTGGAATTAGGGCACATCTTGTTCGTTTACTAACAGTCCCATGAATCCTTTTTTATTTTTCTTAGTCATTTTGTTATTTTACATCAAGGGTTATCACATTACATTCCCTCCTATATCTATATTTGAATTTTTTTATTGTGTCTATAGTTAGATGTTTAAACATGAACACTAATATCAATATAAAACTTCAAGCACAATTCACTACAAAACTAAATAGAACTAGTAAATCTTTAAAGAAGAAAATGTAACCTAATGTTATTCAAAGTTACTACTTTAAGAAGAATCTACCATGTTCAATAATTGAAGAACTCTCTCATTTCTGGATCAGGTTCAGTTACCAATCTTTCTTTTACCCATGTAAACAGATTTACATTTGTTCCCAATATCTCATGCCTATAAATGGTTTGATTGGATCTACAAATCTATGGAAAATGTTTTTCACCAAAATTTTGAAGATAAAATTTTTCTATAGATCCAGTATTCCTAATAAGAAGTCTGAGAGTCTGGAATACGTAACTTGTTTTACTTTTGAAAGAGTTTATAAAGTTCTCTTTAGCCTTGGAGTTGTCAAAACGTCATGAATGAACATCCAGATTTAATGAGTTTTTTCATTAATTCTGTTTCGGATAACATAGACATTTCAAATCTGCTCATGTTTTCCCTTAGATCCATTGTTTCTCTGATTATTTCCTCCCTTCCATTGTTTCTGCTTTTTCATTCTGGAACTCTTACGTGAATAAGCTAAAAACCTGTAGCTAATTTCTCAGTATGCTTACTTTCACTCCTCTTCCACTGCTTTGTTCTTTGTTTCTCTGTGCTCTTGGCATTTATTTCTACTACATTTACAGATAATCATCTTGGTTTTTTATCCATGTCCATTTTGTAATTAAGACGATCTACTTTTTAAAAATTTATCAAGTATATATTTTGTAGTTAATATATAACCCATTATATAATTATTATATATATGCTTATGTAAATAGATGCATACATTTTTGTTCTCAAACTGTTCTATTTTTAAGTCTTATTTTAAGAATACTTTTTTTAAAGTTTTCTTCTGTTTACTGATTTGTCTGTTTTCCCCAGGGTCACTGTTTATACTTTCATTGATGGCATTCTCTTTCAAATTTATTTTTTTTCTCTTCTCAACTTCTTAATAATTTCTACTTTTCTGTGAATATCTGTGAATTAACAACTATGTTAAGAGGAGATTACAAAGAAAAGATGTAATCATGATGGATAATCCTCCCCTATCTGAACTAGAAGCGTTTTTATTTTTGGAGTGAAATCCAATATGAAAATGAAATAATGAGACTTTTTTTTTTGTCTTGCAAACCTGTTTTGATATTAACAAAAGTAATTGCCAATTAGACGATTATACCATCACTGGAAATACAATATATAAAAATGGTAGCTCTTTCAAGGAAAAAAATCTCATTTGGATATAAAATCTGTCAATATTATTTTTATTTTGGAGTAGTCATAACTCATAAAATACCAGATAAAAGTAAGAAATTATACTTCTTAGTTGATATTATTTCAATCTGTTTCGTGTTCAAAAAATTTTTATCAGTATGTTTGAGCATCCAATCCCACTGATACTCAACACTCTGTGAAAAGGTACATTTATCCAGGTCTGGGTGTATAGCACTAGATCCATTCGTTTATTTATTCATTTAACTAATATTTTCCCCATATCTACTATGTGCCAGGCATGATAGTGAAAACTGGGTTTATAGACGGGAACAAAACACAGTGGATCTCTTTCCACGGTGGATGAGTAAGATATGAAGCAGACACACAATAAATAAATTACCGATGTAATATTTGATGAAAATCACATGATTCTAAGAGAAAAGAAATCGATATGAGTAATCAAATATTATCATTTGAAGAAGTAATATTTAAACTTAATAAAATTAAGAAGAGGGGGAGAAGAGAAGGGTCTCTGATGAGTTGATCACATGAACATTCCAGAAAGAGGAAATAGCAGATGTGGAAGCCTGATGTGGGAACAACTTGGATATATTATGGGATTAATCAAAGAACAATGTCATTTGGAAGAAAGAGAATTGCACAAGATTGAAGAACAAGGCAGAGGCCACAATATGTAGGGCTTTGCCCTAAGGGAAATTAAAAGTTACTTAATTATTTTAAATATATGAGTAGGGTGACTGGATTTGCAATTTAAAGATCAATTTGCTTCTTTGTGGATGATTAATAAATCAATGGAATAGAATTTAGGGTCCAGAAATAAACCCACAAATCTATGATGGATCGCTTTTCAACAAAGGTGCAAGACAAATCATTGGAGAAAGAAAAGTCTTTTCTACAAATGATAGGGGGCAACTTTATATCCATATTTAATCCCTATTTCATGCTATATTCAAAGATTAACTCAAAATGGGTCAAACACCTAAATGTAAGAGATATAACTATAAAAGTCTTAGAAGTAAACATAAATCTGTGACATTGGATTAGGCTATAGTTTCTTAGAAATGACACAAAAAATGTAAGTGAAAAAAATAGATAAATTTGATTTCATCAACATTAAAAACTTTTTTTGTGTCAAAAGACACTATCAAGAAAGGGAAAAGACAAACCACAAAATGCAATAAAATATTTGCAAATCATACGACTGATTTAGGTCCAGCATTCAGAACATAAAAAGCCCTCTTTTAGCTCAACAATAAAAAGAAAAACAATCCAACTAAAAAAAGAGCAAGGATTTGAATAGATTTTTCTCCAAAGAAGACAAACAAATAACCAATAAGCACAGGAAAAGAACATCATTAGTGATTAGGGAAATGCAAATCAAAACACAAAAATGCACTACTTCATACCCTGTAGTATGGCTGTAATCAATAGATGAAAAACAGCCAATATTGGTAAGGATGTATTAAAATTGGAAGGTTTATGCAATGTTGGTGGTAATAAAAAATGGCCCAGCCACGTTGGAAAGTTTGGCAGTTCTTCAAAAATTTAAACATAGAGTAACTGTATGACCCAGCAATTCCACTACTAAGTATATACTCAAAAGAATTGAGAATATATGTCCACACAAAATTTGTACACAAATGTTCGTAACGAGCATCATCCATAATAGTCCAAATATGAAAACAATCCGAATGTTCATCAAATAATGAATAAATAAACTAATGAATGGATATTCAAAACATAACATATCCATATACACGACTCCATTTATATGAAATGTCCAGACTAGACAAATCTGTAAAGACAGAAAATAGACTAGTGGTTGCCAGGGAATGGGGAAAGAGGAGATGAGGAGTGACTGCTAAGAGATGCAGGGTTTCTTTTTGGGGTGATGAAAATGTTTTGAAATTTGTGCACAGATTTGTGAATATACCAAAAGCTTCTGAACTGTACACTTTAAAAGTGTGGGTTTTTTGGTATGTGTATTTGTTTCCTAGGGATGCCAAAACCAATTACTACAACTTAAAACAGCAGAAATTTATTTTCTCACAGTTCTGGAGGCCAGAAGTCCAAAATCAAAGTGTTGGCAAGGCCATCCTTCCTCTGAAGTCTTTAGGGGAGAATCCTTCTTTGCCTCTTCCAGCTCCTGGTGGCTCCTGCTGTTTCTCAGTTTGTGGCGGCATAAGTCTGGTCTCTGCTGCCTCCTTCCCTGTGTGTCAAGTCTCCCTCTCTTTTCTATTATAAAGACATCAGTCATTGACTTTCGGGCTCACCTTAAAGCCAGGATTATTTTATCTTGTGATATTTATTTAATCTGCAAATGCCCTTTTTCCAAATAAGCACATTCTGAGGTTTGGATGGACATGAATGTAGTGGGACATTATTTAAACCACTATGGTATGAGAATTATATCTCAATCTAAAAAAATGGATATTAAGAACTACAAAATAGTTTAAAAAAATCAGATGTCTAGTTCAGGTCCTGCCTTTTTGTCAAAACCTTCCTTAACTACCCAAGGATAGGAAGCAAGTTTTATTAAATTTTATATTCTCAGTGTCTAAAATAACCAAACAAAAAAGTAACTGTATTTACACAATAATTATGAAGTGAGTGACTGTATTGGCCAGAAAAGTGAACACAATAGACTAAATCCCAACAATTATGGAGCTAATAGTCCTGACCATGTCTTAAACCAATGAGCAGTTTTACCGTGTTTGAGAAATTAATAATCTTCCTTTCAGTGTAGTATTTTAAAAGAAGTTATGTGGTATCTTCCCTGAGGGCAAACTGGCATATGTATAAAGCCATTATTTGAGCACTATTGTGCCAGGCACTGTGTCAAGCATGGGTTACTTCACTTAATTCTTACAACAATCTTGTAAAATACATACTCATGTTATCTTAATTTTATGGATAAAAAATGCAGAGGCTATGAATAGCTAAACAACTCTCTCATGATCACACAGCTATTCAATGAATTTCAGAGTTTATTTACCACTGACATGGATTTCAACTTGGTGCATCTTTATTGTTCATCCACCACGTGCAAGTTTCTATCTGCCTGAAGAGTAATTAATTTTCTTAAAGGAAAACTGTTTTCTCTGGTAATACATAGTCCCCTTTTAACATGACAAATTTCAGAATCTAATAGTATTGAATTGCCATTTGGTTATGCTTTTCAGATTCCAATTCACTTTTTAATGTGTTTTCATTTGATTCCCACAGCAACACTGAAACAGGGTTTAATAAGAATTATCATCCCCATTTTACAAATGAAGAAAAGAAGGTTCATATGGAGGTTATTCAGCTAGCCCATGGGCTTACATTTACAATGAAGCTGACTCAATTGGCTTCAAGTCCAGTTGTATTATCCACAGTATTATGTCTGTCTATGTTTCTAATGTTTCATTAAGGCTGTGAATAATTCATACAAGTAAACTGTATTAATAATGATTTCTCCACTCTATCAGATAAAGAAACACTATGAAGTTCTCTATTTTTATCTCACATGAATTGTTCGACTCTAGGCTGTCCTCACAGATTTCATTGTCCATCATTACAATGCTGCCCTAGATCTCACGGGAGAGAAACTTTCCATTCCTTCAACAACCCAAGGAGAAAAGGCACTAGAGGATACGTTGCCCAAACAATTAGAAATGAAGACCTAAGGTATACTGATTGGACACACACTAAAAAGGGGTGACAGACTTAATGTGTTAGGAAAACTGAGACAAGAATTAAATTTATTTCATGCCATTCTGCTTCAGTCTGAACAGAGTCAAAGCTAAGATGTCAGTGTTGGCAGTAAGAAATAAGAGGTTGGTGAGCTGGCATGTAAAATTAGGGAAAGGAAGAGATTCTTGTAAGCATGAAATTTACAACTCTAAAGGGTTCAATGGAGCTCCTGTGGCAATTAATAAAGGTTCCACATAAACCTGCCTTGGCAGATAGGTGGCTCTGAACCCAACCTTTCCGGAGACTGATCAATAATTGTAGAAACTTCAGCTGATCTGGGAGTAGAAGCCCCTGGGAAAGAGTAACTGAATAGAAAGCATAGATTTCTGAGACATAATTTCAGAGCAGTTTCAGCAGTTTAAAATGCATGGTTCAAAAGAGTCTCAGAAAATGGCTTTTCACTAATGGGAGATTGTGAGAAACAAGTAAGTAGAGCTGAGGCTTTTGAAATATGTACCTTGAGGGTAGGCTGGAAAAGTCCCTCTGACTATAAGGAGTTTGGGGCCGAGCTTTAAAGCTTCCTGGACAGCTTTCAGCTTTCCCTAAGGCTGAGGCAGTCTCCCCAGATCACAAAATATCTTTTTGGTTTTACTAATAAAAAATCATGTTCCCAAATTTTCCTCTTCATTCCTTAAGTGTTTAATTGCCTAGAATGGAGCTGTATCTCAGGACTCCACTCACTGGGAGCAGTCAATTTCATCTAATCATTATAAAAAAACCTGTTTAATTTTCCTTTATGCTCATAGAATTTGTCAATAAATTTTAATTATCTTAACGGACTCTCTTTAAAGTATTGACATGATCTCAAAAACATATGAATTTGGCTTAAAATTTATCAAACTCATAAATTTCTACAAGCTATACTCGTAACTGTAACTGTTACTAAAAGAGAACCTTCTGGTTGAGTTTTTGAGTTTGTCCAAAATTCTCCCTGTACGTTTCCCAAATCCTTGCACTAATGTATGGACCGGGAGGATCGATCATCCACTAAATTGTTCTCAACTGGCGCTGAGAGCCTGGTGAGCAGTTATCTTTGTGTTAAGTAAATCAATGAATTAAGCAAGAGTCCATTCAGTCTACCAAGAGTTTCAAAGATCTGGCTTTCAGGAAGGGTTTGAATTCTACTAATGCATTTGGGACAGCAAGCACTAAGAAATTATTGTCTTTGATTTTCATAAAGCACATCATTAAGAAATTTGTGATACTTAAGGTCATAATTAGGCACATATAGTAGATATTTAATGAATTTTACAATAATCCCTAAAGTCAGACGATATTAGCTACATGTTGCTGATAAGCAAACTTAAGCTCAGAGAGGGCAAGAGAATTCCCCAGTTTCCCACAGCTAGAAGGTAGTGGCGCCTGTATTGATCTCCACTTCTCCACTCCAGGCTAGTCTACAGCCTGGGCTCTTTCTAGAAGGCTGGGTTGTCTCTCCCTCAATTATCATTTTATGAGGCTTCAAGAAATATCTTGTTGTTTGAGTTTCTATATTTTGGATTCCAAGATAAATGTTTTACCGTATCAAAGCCAAGTTCCCGCTGCTGTCATCATTCCCTGTGGCCTCTTCACAAAACAAGGAACCGGACATGCTGTCCCAGGCCCTTTCTCTCACTTTCGTATTCTAGCAGCAGGATGAATTCCTGTTCAGGCTCCTTGTAAACATAAGAAAACTCTGCCCTTTCACTTGGACAGTGCCTCAGAACAAGTGATTTTTGTGACAGGGTTTATGATTTTTGGTCTGGTGAATGAATAACACTGAGGACTTAGAGGCTTTGGCTGTTCTTATGTCTTAAATGTAAAATGTTTCTAAAGCCAGTGTTCCTGCCTCACAAATGATAGTCGAAGTGTGCAGCACTGTGATACCAAAGCTTAATGTGGCCAGACCTTGAACTTTCTGTCTCCATCTGACTTTCTAACATTTAGCAGCTAGAATACAAAACGGTCAGCTGCAGCTCTGCCTCTCAGGTGTCGGAAAGAGCAAATGCTGAACGACTTTCAACTCAGTGGGCTTCACACAAACTATACCCCAGAGAGAAAATCTAAGCAGTGCTTCGGGCAGGTGCATGATGTGGTTCAGAAGCAGAAAACATTTGATTCATGAGCAGGAGGCACTAAAATAGAGCTTTGGGAAGAAAGGAGGGATCAAGCAGTGATGGAAACGATATCGCGTCTGTGTTCCAATATTTGCGCTGCTTCACCTGCCATCTCTTCTCCGTGCTTTAAGGTTCAGAAAAGATCAGAGAGAGCAGGTGAGGCAGAGGGTGCAATATGAAGCAAACCAATCCCAAAGCATCCCGAAGAGGGAAGGGGGCGTTACTCCTTCCAAGAAGAGGACGAGGAGACTTGCCTCCCCCAAAAGAAGAGATTTCCTGGGCCTTGTGATTGACTCAAAGGGCAAAATGCAGTAGTGCACATGGGATTTTCTGATGTCCTTGCAGAGCAGTGAAATGAAGTGTAGTTGATGTTGCTGCTGCTCTCCCCCACTCCTCCTTCTACTCTTCCTCCTCCTCCTTTTTCTTCTCCCTTCTTTAAAAACAATTTTTTATTGTTCTGAAACAGGCTTGGCAGAATTTGTAGCAAAGTTTTTTGAACACAGCTGTGTAAGTCGAACTTACTTTGGGCGCTACTCTCCAACAGACTGATCTGGTTTGTAGTGACTGCTAAGGCTGGGGCTGTTTTCAGGGTTTGGGGGAGAATTTCACAGATTTAGGGACATTCTGGTGGTTTGCGTTTGTTCCTCAGAGCGCCCTGAGCATCCTTTTTAGGACAAAATCCTTCTGTGTCACTACTCTGTAATCAGGAACTTTTTATTCTCTTCCTTTTTCATCCATCGTCTCCTAATGAAGACTTGGCTGGAATGGAGACATGTGAATAGCAGTCAGCACGGGACCCAGGACAATGAAAACAGATGCCATTAAGTCAACAAACATTTAAGCGTACCAAGCACTCTGCTTAGCTCTCAGGGAGCAGTTGGAAATAAAAAAATGGATTGACCGTGGTGTTCACACTTGTAGGCCCTCTCTTCTATGTTGCATTTCATTTTATTGTATTTTATAAGTTGCTCCCAATATTGATCCTCTCAGCCCCTGTGGAGGCCGGGTCAAACCTCGAGGCAGCCATAGCCCCCAAGCTTGTCACCTCTGGCCTCAAATAGCCTCATCAAATTACCACAGTCTACTGTACAAATATTATCATAGTCTGTGTGTACTGATGCCCTTGAGGCCTGTGCTACTTTGTAAACTCTGATCACTTGATGTCAACAGACATGCAAAAGAGTAAACAAACAAAATAGTGGGACCCCCTTCTATTCCCGGTAGAGAGACTCACAGTGGCTCAAGAGGCTGATTTTATCAAAGTGTCCTGCAGCTGTATCTACAGTATTGTCAACTGTTGAAGTCATTAATAGCAGCCCTTTTACAATGTGTTTTTTCCCACAAAAGATTATCTGTTTGAGAATTATTCTTACTGATAATATGTAGACGACTCATTTTAATTGCTGCGACTTAGACAGCTGAGCGTCTCTCTCCACATTATTCCACTGCTGATGGTCATTTAGGCTCTTAAATTTTTCACTCTAAATGACAACGCTACTATGAATACCTGCACGCAAATATGCTCGAAATACTTCAGGGAAATGGTTCGCATGTGGGGGGCATGGGGGCATAGGAAATGTGTATATGCAACTTGTTTATTGTGATGTCTGGATGATGCTACTGGCGATTGATACTAGGGGGCCACCCGACAAGAAATATTTGGCACAAAAAAGCAATAGCCATCCAAAACACCAATATTTCCCTTATGGATAAACACTGATCTAGGTCGTGTGCTTAGAAGTGAAATTGCTGGATGTGATGGATTTAGTAGACTCATGCTCAACTTGCATTTTAAACCTTTCCTTGTTTGCCTGACCATATCACAAAACCTGGAAAGTGAGAAGCTGCAGATTTGTTGTAGATTTTCCTGTCAGATATTCACGTGGAGACTTGGAAGGAAAAAGTGAGGTGACGGCTAGGCTGCTCTGCTGACAAGCAGGCACAGAGGCTTTTCATTTATTCATTTTTCCAGCAGCAGACAATGTCCCACTGTCAAGATCCAGGATACAGGGCACATTTTTTGCCTGTGAACTGAGATGTGTGGTGGCCCTGGAGCTGACAATTGTGGTGACAGCTTCCTGACCCTGGGATAACAGCCATGTGATGGGACATTCCATCCTGATTCCCCAGTGTCCTCATTGTGGCAGGGATAGCAGCATCCCGGGTGGGCCAGAAAGAGGGTGGCTGTGGCAATCACTCTCAACGGCCCTGAATGGGGCTTGTTCCTTCAGCCTTCCTGGAAATGTACATGGCTATACTCCGATTTTGAATTGCTATCTGCTTCAGATAGCTAGATTTGTTTTCATTATATTAAACTGAACCACGGCTGAAGCACTAGGCTTGAGAAATTTAGGCATCTTTGTTTTTACCAGATTTTGCTGTGCTGCTCTTCCAAATAATTGGATCAATTTAAACCACCACATATAAGAGTTCCTGTTTCCTCACACCCTCAACAACCTTTGGGATTGTCAGATTACCACTACTTCTTCTCCTTCTCTTCCTCATTATTATCATTATCTGTCAATCTGGTCATGATAAATAGTGAAATGTTGTCTCTATTTGAGTGTCCTGATTATTAGCTAATTGAGCACTTTTTCATATTTACTGTTTGCATTCCTTTTCTAATAAATGCCAGATGATCTCTCTAATCTATTGTGCTATTGATTTGTTTATAATTTTCTATGTCAATATGGAGAAGTTCTTAGTATCCCTCCCAATCCCAGTCACTGGCGGGAAGCCGCATGATCTCAGGACAGCTCGGCCAGGAATTCCAAAGCTCAGCAGCTGAAGTTGTGCTGTCTGCAGCAAGAGGTCGGTGAGGCGTAGTCTTCCTCCTCGTACTGTTCAGATCTGCTTCTGTACATAGGTTTGGGAACATCTTTTCCATGTCCCCTGTGGCCTTCTTTTCTGAGGGGAAACTCAGAAGAGTGAGGTCAATGGGGTGAACTAGAGGTCCAGTGCTGCCGATGATCCCAGGCTGTAACTGATCCTCCACTGTCCATTCTCAATTACCCTCACCCCCAGCTATCCCCTCAGCAGGTCTGGGTGGCTCACCTGGTGGTCTGATCCGAATCTTCATTCCTGAAGGGTCTGCAGCTTTGATAGTCATTCTCTTTTCACTTCTGGATTGCTGCACATATCCATGCACAGTTTAATGGAGCAAGGGAGGACCAAGAGGTGCTCAAGTTCCACAGGTACTTCTCCCGGTTTCCACGGGTATTTCTCTTTGCTCCTGTGTTGCATAAACAGAGCGTTATTTCATCCTGTTGATTAGGGTCAATTACCCCTGCTAGTATTGTGACTCCTTTTTTGCCTGCCTTTCCCTAGAAACAAGGAGTCCAAAGTGACCTGGAAATAGATGTAACTTTTAGTTCAGTAGGATTCCTAGCTGTGTCCCTTAGCAAGAGTATACCCCTTTGGGGACCAGGACCCCCAACCCTGAAGAGCCTAGAGTTATGGAAACAGAAATCATAAGGTCCCCCAGTGAATCATTAGGAGTGATAGAAAGTAGGGTCACCCATGCTTCCACCCCTTGATTTCTGTAAACGTGTATCCTTCCTACCGGGGACAGAGCAGCATACAGAGAGATCTTTGTTGCAACAAACACACCATTTTGTGAAGAGTGGCACCCATTCCTTTCAGTGTTTGTTCTGAGTTGACATTCCATTTGCACTTTTAGGAGGTCATTGTAGTTTTTTTAGGAGGCCAGAAGCCACTTGATGGCATAGTATATGACACAACTAGTGGGTCTCATAGGCATAGGCCACTCCAGTACCGTCTTCACCCTCTTCACTTCTGTCACTTCACATCAGTCCCCTGATTTGATGATATGTGTGGAGAAGTCCATGCCTGAGGGTCAGGCATTTTGTAAGCCCCTAGATAGTGGGGCTGGCTGTGGCTATGTGGGCAGAAAAGGAAAACCCACACCCAGAATTTATTTATTATCCCTATGAAGTTAAGCAAATAGTCTATTCAGGATAGAAGGGACTCAGTGTAATCAACTGGCCACCAAGTAGCCAGTTGGTGTCCTCAAGGGACAATGCCATGTTAGGTATTCAGTGTTGGTCTCTGTTACTGATAAATTAGACATTCAGAGGTATCAATAGATCTGCCTCGGTAAGTGAGAGTCCATGTTGTTGGTCTGACTTATAGTCTCTGGCTCTGTCACCATGACCAATCCGTTCACGTACCCATCATGCCAGTTGCAGGGTGGCTGATGACAAAGGTTGGCTAAAGATAACTGGCTCAGTCACATTCTCTACTTGGTTGTTCAGTGTCTCTTGTGGTGTCTGCTCTCTGATAGGGGTTAACATGTTACACAAAAATCACACTTTATACCCACTTCCTTATGACTTACACATGTCTCTATCTGGAAGATGTATCCAATCTTCTAGTTCTTTTCCTCCTGGCCCTTGACATGACACTTGGGCCATTTCTCCTCCCAAAAAAGTAGACAAGCTGATTAACTGCTTAGAGTTTAGCCCATTTGGAAAATTATCCCTCTCGACCATCTTTCAGGGTCACCCCTCAATGTGAGTCTGTGGTCACTGCTCATTTTCCATTTGCCCCCCCACAGCAAACTGAACTATCCATAAACCAAGCCCACCTGCTTTCCTCCTCCTTCAGCTGGTTGTATAGGAACCCCTATATGATCACAGGTACAAGTTGATGGAGAGACACTGGTGCAACTCTACAGGTGACATAGGGTCTGGCCTATATGTTCATGGTTGTAACTTATGCCCTCTGGCCCTGCTCAGGTTCATTCCCAGGTGTACATTTCCATTATATTATGGTCAGGTGCTGCTTTGCCTATCTTACCTCATGAATTGATGAACCTGACAGAACCCAGCTCATAATGGGAAATTCCAAAGAAATTGTCACTTTGTGTCCCATGTTCAAGTACTCCATCTTTAACGGGGCCTGGTAAGATGTCAAAAGATGTTTATTTCTTAAAGGGTTTATAGTTCTCTGTTGTAGGTAACATGGCACCAGAGTTCCAGGGGTGTGCATTGTAATTCTCCCACCAGAGCTCGTCATGAACTCCGTACTGCATCCTTTCCCACCACTGACACTTCCAATACCATATTGTTTACTAGATTGTGTGGCCAAGTGGCAGCACTGATTGCACTATGGCCTGGACCTGCTTCAGTGTCCTTTCCTACTCCAGGAGACCTTACAGTCTTTCATGTTCCCCAGCAATTATTCTCAGGTGTGAATGTGTAGCCTGTAGACCCAAAGAAGTCTACCAGGCACTGCATTTCCTTCTTTTTGGTGGAAGATGCAAGTTGCAGCAAGTTGTCTTCTACTTTGAAAGGAATATCATGGCACTCTTCTGACACTAGACACCCCCCCCCCCCAATTTCACTGAAGTGCTCAGTCCCTGAATCTTTGTGGGGATTATTTCCCCCTCTCTGGGATGCACATGACTTATCAAGGCCTGCGGAGTACTAGCCACTTCTTTCTCATCTTGCCAACTTAGCATGATGTCATTGGTGTAATGGAGCAGTGTGATACTCTTTGAGATGTCAGGGGGTCCAGATCTCTTAGGACTATGCTATGCCAGAAGTCAGGAGACTTAACACAGCCCTGAAGCATAATTATGTATAAATATTGTTGTCTGTCCCACATGAATGCAAACTGTTTCTGATCTTGTTTTCTAATCTGAATGGAAAAGAACACGTTTACCAAATCAATGACTGCATATCATGTACCCGAAAACTTATTAATCTGTTCTAGCAAAAATGCCACATTGAGTGCTGCAGCTGCAAGCGGGCCTACTACTTGATTAAGGCTGTCATAGAACACAGCCATTCTCCAGGATGCATCCATTCTCTAAAGTGGCCAGATTGTTGAATTACATAAAGATATGAGAGGGACCACCACACTTGAATCTTTCAGGTATTTAAAAGTTGAGCTGATCTCTACCCTCCCCCCCCCCAGAAAACAATATTATTAAAAAAAATAATTTATTGATGGGAAATTCACAAAATATAAATTTGTTTAAAAATAAACAAGTAAGTGGCATTTAGTACAATGTTGTGCTAAACGTTACAATGTTGTACAATCATTACCTAGTTCCAAAACATTTCCATTACTTCAAAGTAAAACCTTTACACATTAAGCAGTTTCTCCCCATTTCCCCCTCCCTCCCGAATCTGGCAAGCAGCAATCTATATTCTTTCTCTGTGGATTTATCTATAATGAATATTTCATGCAAATAGAATCATTCAGTATGTGACCTTATGTGTTGACATCCATCCATGTTGTAGCATGTATCAGTACTTCATTTCTTTTTACGGCTGAATAATACATATATGTACATAACACACTTTCTTTATTCCTCCATTGATAGGCATTGGAGCTGTTTCTATCTTTTGGCTATTGCAAATAGTGCTGCTATGAACATGCTTGTACACATATTTGTTTGAGTGCCTGTTTTCAATTCTTTTGGGTATGTACCTAAGAGTAGAAACGTGGGGTCATATGGTAATTTTATCTTTAACTTTTTGAGGAACCAACAAATTCTTTTCTGCAGCAGCTGAACTATTTTGCATTCCTACCAGCAATGTTCAAGGGTTCTATTTTCTCCACTTCCTCCCCAATACTTGTTACTTTCCATTTTTTTTATTCTAGCCACGCTAGTGCTTGTGAAATGGTGCCTCATTGTGGCTTTGATTTGCATTTCCCTACTGACTAATGATGTTGAGCATCTTCTCACAAGTTTACCATGACTTTGAGTATCTTCTTTGGAGAAAAGTTAGTTCTAGTCCTTAGCCCATTTTTCAATTTGGTTGTCTTTTTGTCGTTGAGTTGTAAGAATTCTTTATATATTCTGGATATTAGACCTTTGTCAGATATATGATTTGCCAATATTTTCTCTCATTCTGTAAGTTGTCTTTTCACTCTCTTGATGTTTTTTGATGTACAAACATTTTTTAATTTTAATGAGATCCAATTTATCTCTTTCTTTTTTTGTTCATGCTTTTAGTTTCATAACTACCCGGGCCATTATTATTTTTGTGTTAACTTCAGCACTCAGCATGATGACATTTACATAATAGGCCTGCCCTATGTTTCTCCAAACTGTTCAAAACTAGACTTAGGGGCCTGGCCCAGTGGCATAGTGGTTAAGTTTGCGTGTTCTGCATTGGCGGCGCAGGGTTTGCTGGTTCAGATCCTGGGCACGGACCTACTCACCACTCATCAAGCCATGCTGAGGCAGCGTCCCGTATAAAAGAGCTACAACTCTACAACTATGATACACAACTACGTATGGGGGCTTTGGGGAGAAAAAAGAAAAAAGAGGAAGATTGGCAACAGATGTTAGTGCATGGCCAACGTCCCTCAAAAAAAAAAACAAAACAAAACTAGACTTAGTTCCATCATAATATGGCATGGATTCACTCTAATGATCATTACCAATTTTGAATGTCCTTTAAATCACCTTCTTTATTCTTTAATGTTAAAAGCCATATGAGTACTTTGGCTCATCCAGATATATTCCTAAGTACAAGAGTTTTTCAAAGGGATAATTGAAGGTCTCCAGGGTGTCTGATTTACTAGAATTTTAAAATCTTGGGGCTAGAAATAGATCTAAGGTCTCACTTCCCCACTTCTATCAATACAGAATTACTTTTGACTCTTTCCCTTATAGATGACCATTCTACTTGAATTCTCCTAGTGACAAGGCGAACAGCACTTCAAAAGGGTCACATTGTGTGGTTGGACAGCATTGTTACGAAACTTTTCTTAAAATGAGGTGAGCTCTGACATTGCAACTTTATCCCATTTGACCTAATTTTATTATCTAAAGCTACACAGTATGAGGCTATTCTTTTTTTCCTTTCTGGTAGCGCCTCAGATGTGTAAAACTATGCAAGGGCTTTCCTATATGTCTAAGCCAAAGAGTTACCATGCCAATAGCTCTTCCTCATTTCTGATTTGGATTCTAGATCTTTCATCCTCCAGATCACCCTCCTTTAACAAAATTTCACTTTGTTAGTATTCTTAAAATGTAGGATAAGACATAATGCTCAACCACGATCAAAACCAAGAGAAGTAATTATTTGTACATCTTGATTTTATTGATGAAACTCTGGTTGCTACCCTCTTTATTAGCAAGGCTTGTTTAAATCAGGTCCTTTTCTCGAGCCATCATTTATTTTTGCAGAAGTAATGATACCAAACCCTAAGGATAGCTCCAAATCTCCGCATGTGAATTAAGGTGATAGTCTCCCATTTTGAAGACTACCATCAGGGCTTCCAAAATCATGCAAGAAGGCTCACAATACCTTACAAGGGAAACGTATTATCTTAACGTCAGTCTGCATGAAGCATATTGTAACTTGTCTTGTCCTGAAATAGATCCTATTCGTCTATCCACGTCTAATTCATTCTTTTAAAATATATTGGCTTATGCTCACGCTGCATCTGAGCAAGAGAGTATTTTGTCACTACTCATATCCTTTTACTTTCCTCCATCCAGACATTCTTTGTAGTACATGGGATGTGTGTGTATGTGTGTGTGTGAGAGAGAGAGAGACTGTGTCAATGTGTAGAGAAGAAGATCATTTCTAAACGTGGTTACAAACAGCTATAAAACGACACTACATGGAGTTACATCCAAATATGCATCAAAATTTCAAATTTTGGTTTCTGTCTAATTATATTTCTTTAAAAAAGTAAGTGATTGCGTTTTTTTACTGTGGTAAAATACACAAACATAAAATTTCTCTCAATGATTTTTTGTGTACAGTTCAGTGGTATTAAACACCATCATAGTGTGTTACCATCACCACCATCCGTCTCCCAAACTCTTTTCGTCTTGTAAAACTGTGACTGTATACTCATCAAACAATAGCTCTCCATTGCCCTTTCCCCTCAGCCCCTAGAATGCACTATTCTACTTTCTGTCTCTATGATTTTGACTACTCTAAGTACCTCATATAAATGGAAGCATATTGTATTTGTTTTCTGTGTGTGTGTGATTAGATTATTTCATTTAGCATAATGTCCTCAAAGTTCATCCATGTTGTAGCATATGTCACAGTTTCCTTCCTTTTCAAGGCTAAATAATATTCTAGGCTTTAGAATATTCTGAATAATATTCAAGGCTAAATAAATACCACGTTTGCTTATCCATTCATCTGTCAATGGAAACTTGAGTTTCTTTCACATTTTAGCTGTTGTGAATAATGCTGCTGTGAACATGGGTGTACAAATACCTTTTGGAGACCCTACTTTCTGTTCTTTTGGGTATACACCTAGAAATAGTATATTGGAATTCCTGGGTCATATGGTAATTACGTTTTTAACTTTTGAGGAACCGCCATCCTGTTTTCCAGAGCGGCTGCACCATTTTACATTCCCACCAACGGTACACAAGGGTTCTGATTTCTCCACATCTTCATCAACACTTGTTATTTTCTGTTTTTTTTGATAGTATATATCCTAATGGGTGTGAGGTGGTATTTCATTGTAGCTTTGATTTGCATTTCCCTAATAATTAGTGATGTAAGTGATTGTTTTTTATGCTTATTTTGGATGAGGCTTGAGGCTTAACAGGTGTGCTGTCTGTCGAAGGCATAACTGATAATGTTGTTAGAATGTCAACTCATGTGTAGTAAAGGAAAAATTAGCAGTCTGTTGGGCAGCTTTGGTGGATTAATTTCCCAGGAATTCTTAGATGTAGGCACAATTATTTCTGGTTGCCTGTCCTTATCTGCAAAAGACTTAAATGGACTTACTCCAATCTCCTGTGAGCATATCCAGAGTGAATCAGCATTTGAGTAATGTATATCATCATCAGTATAAAATAATAAAGAATAGAGAGAAAATCAGCTTAGGACAGTGTAAAGCTAATTTTCTGTATGGGTGTGATAAGGAGCAGAAGGAGTTCTTCCTGTGTGATATATCAAGGTGATAATGTGCCCCATTAGGACAATTTGTTTTATATTTCTTAAAATAGATATGACTGAGAAAATGACAGATGGAGGTCAGGAAAAAATTCATGAAGTCCTTCACCTTATATTCATAAATCAATGACCTAGTCCCAGAGAGTTGGCTAAAAATATATTTCTCTTTCAGATGAAGGAGATTAGGTTGTAAAAAGAAGAATGTGTTGACTGAAATGACAGAGAACATCATCTCTGTCGTTAGCACTATACTAGAGCATTATGTAGAACACAAGGAAAGTGATTTTTGTTCTTTTACCTGTACTTTTCCAGTAACACAGAGATATTTCTCTCTCTCTCTCTCTCACACACACACACACTCACACACACATACACACAGAGATGCACAAATTTTCATTTTGTACATGAAACCACGTGCGTTTATTATCAGAAAAATAATTGGGTTCAGCTAAATGTTTGGCCCCTGGGAGGGGGAATAGTAAAGGAAGAAATAATTTAAATGAAAATTTACCAAGTATTTTCATGGGGGAAGAATTAGAAAAAAAGTACCCAGAGGAGATGATGTTGAAACAATACTAATGCCTGAAAAAACAGACTTTAGATGTTTTTCGTTCTAAGACGCCAATACCAGCATTGACTCCCAAAAGAGATCAGTATGTGAAATGACAATCTTTGGTTGAGAATGCAATCTTTAAAGTTCAATGTGAAATACTGATTTTTTTAAAAAAATAATTCCTTTTGAAATATGACTGTAACCTTTTAAACTTATAATCAGGTACAACCTAAACTGTAATGAAAGTACTTAATGTGTCAGGAAACAAGGAAAGAGTTCAAATGGCAAGGTAACATTGTGAATTTTTAGTGAGATTTACACTCTGGCTTCTATTTTTTGTTGCATTCCATAAGTGTCAAAGAAAAAAAAATCCTTTAGAGAAATATATTCTACAGCTTATCAGTTATGTCAGAGAAAACCCGTTTAATGCTTTTGTTGGCCATAATACTGAAAATAAGTCTTGATTGAAGCGAACACAGTCGTATATTGAAGTACACAAATAGACACATTTGCTCTGTTCATTCTCCAGCCTTGCTTCAAGAATGCAAATGAACTTTTCCAGGCCCAGTTTCAAGCTATCAAGTGACAAAGTGGGAGGGGGCAGGAAAAAAATCAGTTGAGCTAACCTAGCACAGAAGTACAGATTAATTATGTTTTAAGAAACTGAAAACAATGTGTGTTGTGTTGCCAACTTGAAAGATTTGTGCCCGAAATACTCCTTAATATTATGTAAACAAGTGGAACCTAATCAATTGCAGAGACAGCAGTCACCATACCTATACAGTGTGTAGAGTGAGGTTGTTACTTTTCTTTCAAATAAATGAATTGAATGCAGAAGACAGGAATTCTTTGTAGCTGTAGATAGAATTTATATTTTGCTTACAGGATGGTGACAGATAGGCATTATGACTTCATATGTCAGGTAGGTATAGGTATACCTATTCTTTCTATTGTGACTCTAGAATCCTAGGAATTCAAGGATAGTTAAGTAGGCAAGTTGTACTTTCATTCTATCCCTAGTATTTTGTAACAGAGATATGACCTATGAGGCTTGTAAGGGTGTGGGACATCCCCATCATTATTTTTGATTCACTTGGATAGATTAAGCCCAATTTAGTACCCAATTGTTATGCAGCCATTAATTTAGTAAATCAAAAATATTAATATACATTATTTTGGGTCCTGAGCCAACCCTGACTTAAATACTGGGAAATTTCCTTGTTTATTAGCTACTCGATGTTCATTTAGAATCCAAGGATGGTTAGCAATGTGTGCTAGAATAAAAAGGAAGGAAAAGTTGAGTTGTGAAGGATAACTTCATAATCGAGGAGACCTAACTATATGGAACTTCAGAGAAGGGCAGACTAGCTTCAGGTAAAGTAGCAAAGACTCTCCTTTGGAAGATAGAGGGACCCTGAGAATAACAGATGCCTTTGGGGTTTACCTAGGGTATACAGTCACGCATTCCCTTAATGATGAGGATACATTCTGAGAAAACTCTCATTAGGCTATTTCATCATTGTGTGACCATCATAGAGTGTACTTACACAGACCTAGGTGGTATAGCCTACTACACACCTAGGCTGTATGGTACCAATCTTCAGGGAATACTGTCGTTTGTGCGGTCTGTAATTGACCAAAGTGTCATTATGGGACGCATGACTGTACAAGCATTCAAGACTTTTTTAGTAATTAGAAAAAAAAAAAAAACTTGAATATGAACAGAAGAGAGATCCAGAGGAAAGCAAAATGATTTGGTATGGTTTGGAATGGCAGATGTTTACCAATTGTTAGCAAGTTAAGCCAATTGGAAGGAGGTGAGAATAAGAAAGGATAGGTTAATTGCCTGACATGAAATACAAGGAAGATAACTTTAGTTTTCACAATTTTAGATGAGATCAGTGATTTTGCAGAGATAAGATGCAGGTTTTGGGAAAAGCACTCAGATAACTTCCTGAGATTGTTTTTATTTTTATGAAATGGGAAATTAGAAGATAGGATTTGACAATGCATTGGCGGTATAGGATATTTTGAAGATATTTTCCTGTTTTCAGCTGAAAGGTCGATAGATATGGTTATATTATAGCTAAGTGTAAAATGTTGGCTAAAATCTGCTATGGAAAAATAACAAAGAACATATTATTAATTAGGACTCTTATTTTTGCCCAAAGTTTTAAATAGTTTTCCACTTATTAAAAATGTATGTATTATCTTAAGTCTATTACTGATCAGGAGTAAGAACAATTATATAGTTTGTTACATGAACTCATAATTACCTAGCACATCCATGCTGTATAACCTCAGGTTTCACTATATTAGTAAATATGTTTTAAAACTGTGCAGTCTTCATAGTTTCAAATGAAAGGTTTGAGTATGTTTGCCCTCCTGCATTTACCCTCTTGGCTTTGGTTAATAGTCATATTGCATTTGTTGAATAAGGGTCTTAATGCAGATATTTTTTATTCTTTTTCGTCAGACCCATTTCTCATCCCTGTTCCGTAATGAATAAACATATCACAAAGAAAATTCACTGTAAAGCACATGCTCGTTAAGTCGTATCAATGAATCCACAAAATTCACTGAGTAACTAAATAAGATACAGATGTGAAAAATTCCTCTATAGATTTGTACTATAGGTATATGTATACACACACACATACATACATACATTTAGATGTGAAGATTGACATCCTAAAAATAATTTTCCTTCTCACAGTAAGCCAAATTACAGTACTTTGTTAAGCAAAAGCATTCAATTATTCTCATCTTATGCACTGCCATCTGGCATACTTGTACTTTTTTGTGAATCACAGAAAAAGCAATTCAAAACCAGACAGTAAATAGACTCACAAGTAATTATCGACATATTAAGTAGTTTCTGAAAACAGGTTTAAACACATACATTCCAACACGATTTTCTTAGGTTGATAGCCATAAGCTTTGTCATTGAGAAAAATATTTTATAATAATATTGTAAAATAATTTTGCACACTGTTTCTATGTACATCTGCTTGAATAGTCTTATAACACGCTCCGTTACAAAAGTAGTTCTGTTCTGTGATTCATACTTATTCCCTTTTCGTTGATGTTTTTCCATGTTTTATTAACAGGGAAGAAATCCTTACAATGAAGTAAGTGTCTTTATCCTGAAAACACCCAGATTGTTTTGCCTTACAGATCTCAGGATTCCGCAGATTTGGAGGGATGGTGGGTGAAACTAATCTGCTTTATTGATGGACCAGGGTTCACGTCAAAGGAGCCACTCAGATACTCTCCCATTAACTTTGTGAAAGCAGGGTAATGATGTCACAGGGGAACTGGTTCCATTTTTGTATATTCTAATCTTGAGAAGTATGCCTTTATATTTAACCAAAACAGATGCCCCTTCCTGCACTTCTAGTCTGGAGGAGTTTGCAATTCCACGTGGCAGCCATTAGTAATTCTGATCACACTAGCTTACAGGTCATTGATCCTCTTTAAATGCATCCTCAAAGCTAAACACCATACTCTAAATATGGCCAGACCAAGTCACAGCACAGAGGAGTACTCACTTTCAATTTTCCTAATAGAAACATTACAATAATTCACCAACTACATTCATCTTGCCAGAATTCACTGAAAACTTACCTAAAATTGACCTTGACTCATTAAAATCATGAATATTTATTAAATTTTTTGTCTTCTCAAATATTTATTCCTAAACATAGACATTTATATTTAACCCTATAATATCCCATTCTATTAGCTGTTTCTGATTTTAACTATTAGAAAGTTTTCCTTTAACAACCATTTAATTCTTATGACCATAACAATAAAATGCTTTTTTGTAGAGAGAAAGAGAAAAAGGTAGGAAAAAATAAAAAAATAAATATAAAAAATGCCTAAGGCATCACCATTGCAATTATGTGTAACAGTTTTATGTGCTGCTTTTTTTCACTTAAAATTACCTTATGGGTATTTTGTGGCATTATTCAATATTCTTTTGAAATCTGATTTCCAGACAGGACTGAATAATATATGGCAATATGAGTATATTATATTTAATTAAACAGTAGATGGTTATTAAGGGTATATTTATTCATTTTCTTCTATTGCAAATGATACTACTATTAACATCCTTATACATAAATTTTTCCTTCATTTCTCAAAAGCTCTAGGATAGATTATTGGATATAGAATTCTTGGATCAAAATGTATGAATATTTGAGGGAAATCTTGATGCATATTGCCAAATTGAAATTTATTTTCAAGGTGTTTTTTTACATCCCCCATAACGTTCTTATATATATATATATATATACACACACACACACACACACACATATCTATACATAACACACATATGTACATATATTTACATATATATGCACCTAATATATATAATGCATATACATTTATATGCATACATACATTTATTGTATGTGTATATATCTATATGTGTGTATGTATGTGTGTGTGTATATATATATTTACATACACATATATACACACACAGACATATATATATATATATACACATACATCTTGAAAGGCTGGAAAGAGGGAGAGAAGCTGGGAAGGTCATACTGTGTGTTATCATGACCTATCTGACTCTAAACTGTGGGGTTGAAACTGGTAGGTAAGTGTAAGTGGTACCTAGCAGCATCAGACAAGTCCAAAAACTTATACCTTGGATGTGTGGGGTATAACGGTATTATGATTTTACCTTCCCTGTTTCCTTCATATATATTTTGAATTCCTTTTTTTTTTTTGGATAAAGATTGGCCCTGAGCTAACATCTGTTACCAATCTTCCTCTTTTTTTTTTTCTCCCCAAAGCTCCAGTACATAGCTGTATATCCCAGTTTTAGGCCCTGCTAGTTCTTCTCTGTGGGACACCATCCCAGCATGGCTTGATGCGTGGTGAGTAGGTCTGCACCCAAGATCCAAACTGGTGAACCCCGGGCCACTGAAGTGGAACACGTGAACTTAACCGCTACACCACTGGGCTGGCCTCTCTTCATACATTTTTGTAACAAATGGAGCAATGAAAGTCTAAAATTTTAGTAGGATATTATCATTACATGAAAAGATTCACGTGTGAAATTCATCCAGAGGTAAAATAAAACTACAATCTTGAATGTGACATGATCAAAATTGTTGCTGTTATTTCCTAAGAAGACAAATACTCCATTGAGGCTTTCTCCGTGGTTGCAAAGGTTTATTTAGTGAAATCTATATGCATTTCTTGACTACTCTGGGCTAGGGATGGAGCTGGACACTATAGTTTATTTATACTAGTAAAAGAATGTCCCTTTTTTTTTTCTGAAGATCTTACTCCCTAAAAGGGGATACTGAAAAGTATATAGTGTTCAATGCAATAATATAGACATGCACAGAGGTCTATGTAAGAGACTCTGGGACTCTTAAGACTTTTGGCCTTAATCTGTACTTTCTTCTTCCACTTTTACTAACATTCTCTT
The DNA here is from genome assembly GCA_031878705.1 of Tapirus indicus. Classification (NCBI taxonomy): domain Eukaryota; kingdom Metazoa; phylum Chordata; class Mammalia; order Perissodactyla; family Tapiridae; genus Tapirus; species Tapirus indicus. Next base: position 18,079,560 of record CM062923.1, on the reverse strand, counting down.
CCTTCCTTAGACACCTATCTCTGTTCTGTAGTGACTAAAATAGTACAATGGTAAATAAAAGGATAATGGACAGGCAAATAATGGACAAATAAATCTAATTAAACAGAATTACACTCTAACCTAGACCCTTTCTTCAAAGAAAACAAAATTACCTTTAGACAAGACCAATCCAATAGCTTGGCAGCAAATTTTACTAGTGGTATATCCCGACACTTGCTTACTACAGTACGTACCTGCTCTCTGCTTGCCACTAAACAGGGAGAGAGAGAGAGAGAGAGACTTGCTGGATATGAAACCAGGTCTGCTCCCTAAGTAAACTAGATCTCTGTGTGTTAACACCACTCACTGCTGATTTACCAGGGAGAGTACCTTCATGGCACAGCCACTGGTGTTTGCAGATCTCAGTTGCAGAAGAGCCAGAGGCGTGAACAAGAGATCAGAGTTTCCAGCTCTGCAAATTAGAGGACCCGCAGACCTCAGTCTTCCATCAGGAATCTCCTAAGATTGTTATTTACAAGTTCCACTTTATAGTTTCTATAAAATTGGGAATTATCATGCCTACCCCTCAACACACAAACTGGCAGAAATTTTTGAGAACTCAAGCTGTTAATCTGGATATCTGCAATGACTAAATGCAGAAAAAGGCTGCAGATGATAATAGTTTCACCCTTAGCACCAATAACAGTGAGGGAGATGATTAAGAGGTAAAATAGGAGTAAAACATCTCTTTATCTGGCTGCATAAGAAGCTGGAGTAAGAGAACCCATTGAGGAACCAAAGGGCTGGCACTCTTCACATTTATGACTGTGGCAACAACAATACTTCCTCAGCTACAGCACCACTTACTAGTTCAAAGGTTTGCACTGCACGTATGGGCTATTAAGAGAGAAAACTCTAAAGCTATAGGTGCACGGGAGGGGGTGGAGGTGGTGGTGGTGAATGAGAGTTCAACCAGAACTTCCTTGTGCTTCTGGGAAGCATCAGCAAACGGGTCCTCATTGAGGTGACCATAATAGTAATGGCCAAGAACTGAACCCTACTGACAATCAATAATTGAGAACCATTTAAGGAAATAGGAGTACATGAAGGAAACCAAGACAGAGCAGCCCGAGAAGTAGAAGGAATGCCAAAATATGTGGTGTCACAGAACTCAGGGAAAGCTCACTTTTTTACGACATTGAGTGATTAAAAATATCAAATATCAAGTAAGACTCAGAAAAGAGAAGTGGTTTTGACAACAAGGTGCTCACAGATGATCATAGCAAAAGTGAGGTGTCAGGGCAACAGAACAAGGTAAAGCCGCATTGTTGTGAATTGATGAATGAATGGGAGATGTGCAAATAAGAGAGAGTAAAAATAAACAATTATTCTAAGATCATTTCATGGAATTTTATTTAGGATGAGAGAGACCTGAGGATGTTTGAATGATTATGTGAAGCAATCAATATATGGTAGCAGATAATTCCTCTGTCTATGGTGTCACACATTTCAATCTGAATTCTAGCTCTTCCACTTTCAAGCAGCATGACTTTGGACATTTCTCTGGGTCTCAGTTTCTTCATCTGTGAATGTGTCAGAATACTCTCAACTGATGTTAGCTAATTGTTTTCTTTGAAGACCTCGCAGAAAGAGAGAAAAATCAATGGCAAGTTCTCTTGGGAGGTAGAAGGCTATAGATTCCAGAACTCAGGTGAGTAAATTAATCTTGCAAAGGAGGAAGGTCTCTCTTACACTGCGGTGAGTGTAAAAAACAAAAATAAGGGTGCAGGTACATTTACCTTGATGGGTTTGGCATTGACAGATTTCCAACTTTAATGGTGTTTGTTTGCTCTGAAATAAGAGATAGAATTACCAGCTTCAAGGAGGTTACAGAGTTGGTGAGTAGAAGGGTTGAGGAAGATGGCCAAGATTTAAAATAGCTAGTATAGTGACGGTGAGAGAACATTTACTGAGAAAACAGGATTGCCAGTCAGTCTTGAGTGCCCATTTGATGCTCGAGCAAATACATTTAAAGGAACAGTACTTTGTGAGATTCTGGTTTTTCTCTAACCAGAGAGAAACCTGGACCTTACCTGGCACTTGATTAGGGAAGTGTCATTGAAATCTATTCAAAATTTAGAAGGAAGTCATGGAAGTGGAATACTATATAGATAATGAAAAAGTAGAAAGAATAGAAGTATAGAGATCTTGGCCAGATGGAAGGCAAGTTGGGATAAAACTAACTGGAGAGCTAGGAGGGTAGAATGTTGTAGCAAAAAAACTAGGGTGTTTGTGTTTATCAGCAGAGTTTTTTAGATTGTAAGGCCCAGAAGTCAACCAATGTGAGCAAGTATATGTATCAGAAGGTTGGAGTTAAAGGTAAGATGACTCGTTTTATGCTCATTATCTTTAATCATTAATACCTCCCTTTTCAATTTTTCTTAACCAACATTTAACAAATTGTTTATTCATAAATAAATAATATCTGTACACTGAACCTACAAATGTAAACAATCAAGATAATATTACTAATCCATAGGCAAGTGGAGTAAGACTCCATTTGCACATAGATTTGAATGTTTTATAAATAGCATAATCATTGCATACATATACTTTGGGTATGCATTGTTTATAATCTCATTTTTACCACCAACTCTCCTCAGAAAGGATTAATTCTATTTAATTCTAGCTGATGTATTATAAATTCCAAACTAATAAAGCTCTACTGTATTTGAGGATCACTCTTTCGCAAAAGTACTGATCACTTTAGCTTTTTTTGTTTTTTTTTTGTGAGGAGAATTAGCCCTGAGCTAACATCTGTTGTCAATCCTCCTCTTTTTGCTGAGGAAGATTGGCTCTGGGCTAACATCCGTGCCCATCTTCCTCTACTTTATATGGGACACCACCACAGCACGGCTTGATAAGCAGTGCGTAGGTCTGTGCCCGGGATCTAAATCTGTGAACCCCGGGCCACCGAAGCAGAACCTGTGAACTTAACCGCTATGCCACTGGGCTGGCTGCCACTTTAGCTGTTTGCTTCCTACTTACATATACATACATGAGTAAGTCGTGGGTGTGTGTGTGCAGTTTTTTTTTTTGAAGTTTTTGACAACAGCACACTGTTAGTAACTGGCATACAAAGGTGCTGCACAAAATGACCCCTCAATTCTATCCTAAACGTACAGTTCAGTCGATTCCCTTGTCCTCACCCAAGTACGTACAAGTGTCGTACACAGGAGAAAAACCCTGGGACTCTAAATCAAAGTGGCTGTTTACACTATTCTGCTTTGAATAGATTCACATTTAAATATAAATCAAGAAGTTAATCTACACAATTTGAGAGGTATTTTAGAATCCTATGTTTTGACCCTGTCTTGAAGAAAAGTGATGCATAATTTCTGGAAAATTTAGAAAAAAGTTACAACCTTTCTGGATAGTTTTAAAATGAACATTTATTTTTCTGTCATCAAATTTCTGACTTCTGGTTTCTAGAACTTGCCTTAAGCAAGGGTCTGAAACCTAGCAAACTACTAGGAACCATGGAACCCAGCCCAAGAAGGGACTTCAATGTGTCTTAGATTTGTTTTTCAACTTAGGGGAAACAATAGATTCCATTAAATCCTGAAATCAAGCGTGGAAAAGGGCCTGATATACCAGGTTGGACCCCCAGGACAACTTCATATTCTACTACGGAGCCTTTTAAGAAGTTTTGTCTCATGGATAAACGATGGCTGTTCTCAAAGTCTTCTCAGTTAACATATACCAAAGTGGCTGGAGAATAAGAAGTAAAATTTAATTACATAGCACCAAATATAACTACGAATTTATTTTTTATCTGGGAAGAGTATTTTAAGAGGCTCTGAAAGAGCAGAGAAACCAAGAATCACAAGATTAAAGGGTATCTAAAATTTTGGTATTAATTCTTTCACACAAACTTTTTCTCTTTACAGAAAACTTACTAAATAAGTTACATTTAAATGCCCTACTTATATATATTTTTTAAAAATCAGAGACTTCTCATTTAAAAAAGTCGTTAAGATTTAAAATATAAGAAGTAGGGGTAAAGGATGAGTTGTACATCCAATTCAAATTACATTAAAATCCAGATATAAAATATAAACAGAAGTTACATTCTCCTCAAAGGAAGTAAATATTCACTGTCCCCCTCTGAAGTAGGTAAATTATACCAAAGAAGAAATCTACATGGACTGAGATACTTTTTTGCTGTGGCATATATAAAAAAATTAAGAATATATTTCATGTTTGTCTAAAAGTTTAGGGTTACATAGTTAGAAATACATAATTCTACTTTTATGGGAAGGTCAACTAAGGGAAATAAGTTAGCACACTCATTTGAATTGGTTGTCTTCATACTCTGCAGAGCTTACTTCTTTCTCTTTTTTTTAAGCTTCATTGAGGTATAATTGACAAACCAAAAATTGCACATGTTTAATATATACATTTTGATGAGTTTGGACATAAACATACACCCGTGATACTATCACCACAATCAAGATCTCAACATATCCATCACCTCCAACAATTACCTTGTGTTCTTTTGCATGTGTGTGTGTTTGTGTGCCCGTGTGTGTGTTAAGAACACTTAACATAAGATCTATCCTCAATGTATTTTTAAGTGCACAATACCGTGCTGTTAACTATATGCACTGTGTTGTACAGCAGATCTCTAGAACTTTTTCATCTTGCATACTTTTTTAATGCTTCTTTGTAAATGTAAAATGTCCTGTATTGCTATGGAGGAAGCAACTATTTTTAGGTCGACCTTGGCAAATCGCGCAAGAATCAACGGCATTGAGGGGAAAACTAGATTCCATACTTTCTTCTGTCTTGTTTTTCTTCCCAGTCAAACTCGTTGACATCTTCTTGGCTGCTATAAATGATGCAGTTAGAAGTTGATGGCTGAGAATAGTGCTCAGTTGGGATTGGAAGGCTTGTGTGATTTTTATCATTATTTTTTTCTACACATGACTCTTTGAAATCATTCACTGTAGTTTTTTTGTTTTTTTGTGGTATTTTTTACAATCAGGAACATCAAAGCCCTCTTCTACTTGTTTTGAGTTTTCTAGATTGGCTTTCTCAGACCTTTTCCCTTTATCTTTCTCTTTATCTTCAGGAAGCCAATTCTTACCAAGCACCCAACATCTGTTGCAAGGCAGTAGAAGGGGAGGATTCATTTCATTTCATAAAGTACACTTCCGGTAGACAGCTAAGAAAATTTCAGGATCTTCTTCAAATGACTCTATATCACTCGCCCCTGCCTGATATACAGTAGCTTGATATACCTCATCATCTTCTTCTGCGAGTCCTTATTCTTCTGCACTAAGCCTATAATCTTCTGAATCGAGACTCAACTTCAAATTCTACAGTGAATTAATCTGAAACTGAATCCTAATTCTACCCCCGGAATGTTCACTTACACTGGTATCAAGATCTGGATTTGATGGAGTCTCTCTGGATTCCCTGCTGCTGCTTCTTTCACAGAATAACTCTCTTATTACACAGGGAGTGAAGCTTTCATCAAAGAAAGGGAACTACTATTAGCTTTCTGGTGCTTTCTTTGTCATTCACTAGGTAGTTCACTGGCAATTTCGTTTAGTCAGAAGTCATCTCTTCTTCCTCTGAATTCCCAAAACACATAAATCCCAAACCTCTGAGGTGCTCAGACACACTAGGTCCAGAGAAGGAGACTCCTGGCGGCAAAAGCAGCAGGACCTTGGTCAGAGGGGTTAGGACTGCTCCTTGGGCTCAGCTTCCTGCTCCTTCCTCCTTCCAGTCACACAGGCTGCACAGACCCCAAGAGGAGTCAGTTCACTGTGGTCCCCCAGTGCGCCTCGTTGGGTGTTTGTGCATGCATGCCCAGGCCCCACCACCCCACCGATTCCCCCTTTCATTTTCAAAATTGTCCAGGTTTGGACACAAGTTCTCTTTTCATACTATGTAAAGGTCATTGGAAATTACAAAGCTGAGGAAAGGTGAGGGCAGGGTGCTCAAGGGATTATCCAAGTGCGTGCAGAATTCATGGCTCAACAATGAGGGAAAAATAGAGGGGTTGAGTAAGAATACCCATAAATGAGTACCTATTAATAAAACATGACATAATTAGCTGAATGCTAAAAACTCAAATTTGAGTCTTCACACATTATAGACAGTAAGCTAGTGGAATATCTGGGGACCTAACATGCAACAAGCATCTGAAGTTAACAATGGTGAATGATGCTATGTGATGCTACTCTGATTTAACCACCTTCAGAGGTCCAAGTTTGATTTCTTCCAAAATTTAGCATCTATTGCAAGCCTGATGAGACAAAAGTTTGAGCTGGAGAACAGAGCCATTACAAAATAAAAGTAATCAACAAACTCTTATGGATCTCCTAAAGCAATGATTCACACAGGATTTCACACAGAACTCCCATTAATGCTAATGAAATTGGGTCAGTTACAGGCTGAAACTCTCCCATACATTGATAGGTGAGGTACTTAGATGAGGGAACTTAATTTTCTCCCCCCTAACCCTCTCTGGATGAAAAATAAGAAACCATGCTTCACAAGTTAGATTTCTTTTTCTTTAAGTGGATAGCACAAATTCAGTATTACTGGAGTGGGTTAATCAAAAGCCACATTAGGACTTTGACTAGCTCATTTTTGACCAATGATAGACGGTTTGTCTATCATTCAGATGGATACCAGTTGGCTAAAGTCTTGAGAAATCAGTCTTGTTTGCAGCTCTGAAAGTAACCCATTAAGTCCATTCAATCTTGCTTCTTTGAGATTCTAGATAAAGGAACAGTGCAATATGTAAGGGAACTAGTTGAGAAGAAATAGCAATTCCTGATTGCCTTAGTATGAATTGGAAAGTTCACTCACTGATTTAATTAGCTGCCTAGGGAAGGAAATAACAGGAAACGCTGAGTTAGAAAGAATATAAGATCATTCAAAGACTTATACAAAGTGATAGTATAGGTATAATTACATTTCTGGGGCAGAAGTGTTTTTTGTGGTTCAGAGGAAAGTAGCAACTTTTGCTGACATGTCATTATCATTTTGATAATAACCATTATAATAATATCAATTTGGTTGTGTACAATTCTTGACTAGCGCCAAATAAATTGTCTATTCATCTTCTCATTTATTACAACTTCCTAGAATATAGGTAGGGCTGTGATTACTGTCTTATTTTACAGTTGACAAAGTGAGGCTCAATTTAGTAAGTTGCCTCATAAAAGAAAAGTGGTAGGCCCTCAGAAACCATACTATATGAAACACTGTAAATAAAATAAGTATGCTGATTTTGATAATGAGAATTATGTCACAGAAAGGAAAGATTGTTAAAATCTCATTTAGGCTAACCTTCTCCCTTTTACAGCTGATGCAATTGAGCCTTAAAATGGGAATTTTCTAAAAATCAACACCCAGGATCTTAATGTCAGAAGAATTCTAGTGTCTTGCCTTTCAGTTACTGATGTTTAGAAAGTGTCTCAGATAGGGATAGATCCCCAAATACCAAAATATGTCTTTGATTAAATTATGCATGAACATAGAAATAGTTGTTATTATGTGCTGCTCAGTGAAAAGTATTTGATGCTTCTTATTTTGACTAAAGCCCAAATTACATTGAATTTAAGCATCAGCAGACACATTTTGGCTAATTATATGCCTTTAAACAAATACAATTTGCTAATTTATTAGACATTAAGAATCAGTGCCACTACACATGGCATTTTAAAAGTAACTAGTCCAAAATATACAATTATAGTTGGAGATGTCTCAGGAATTGATAGAACAAGTAAAGTGAAAATCAGGAAGCAAATATAAGACCTGAACAACATTATCAATTAACTTGACCTAACTGACATCTATAGGACAGATGGCAGAAGCCCCAAAACAGCAGATTACGCATTTTCTTTTCAAGTGCACACACACTGTTCAGCAAGATAGACCATATTCTCTACACAGAAGTTCTAGAATGAAATTGCGTAACATGTCCTCAGACCACAATGCAAGCAAACTAGAAATAACTGGAAAAGTCTTAAACATTTGCAACTTTAAAAACATACTTCTGAATAAACTCTGTGTCAGAGAAGAAAACAAAATGAAAATTAGGAAATATTTTGCATTAAATGAAAGTGAAAACACAATATATCAACATTTACATGATGCAGCTTAAGTAGTGCTGAGAAAAAAACTATATCATTAGGGAAAAAAATGAAATATTTCAAATCAGTCTTTGGAGAGTCAACCTAAGAAACCAGAAAAAGAAGAGCCAATTCAATTCAAAACCAAAAGAAAGAAAATAATAAAGATAAGAGCAGAAATCAGTGAAGTTGAAAATATGAAAGAAATAGAGATCAATAAATAAATAAAACCAAAACTAGTCCTTTGAAAAGATCAATAATAAAATTGATAAAACTCTGGCCAGACTGATTAAGAAAAAGAGAGAGGAGACACAAATTATCAAAATCAAGACTAGAAGAGGGAACATCACCTCAGATGCTAGACAACAGAAGTATAAAGGAACATTAGGAACAACATTATGACTAGAAATTTGATAACTTAGGTTAAATGAACAAATACTTTGAGAGAACAGCTAAAACGGTGAATTTTACTGTATATATTTCAATAAACCTGAATAAAAAAAAAAGAGAGAGAGATCGATCTGCTCAGGAAAGAAAACGAAATGTACCACAACTATAACTAAGACCAGTGTGTTTTCAAATAATATTGCTTTTATTTAATTGTTTTGTTTTTATACCTCAGTATAACATATTTGAGCAGCATCAAGATTATTTAGTGGTACTAGAGTTCAGTCTCCTAATATCTGAAAAGTACACATTTATTTCCCCACTTTCCCCCGAATTCTTCTTCTTGAATAAATCTTGTATTTAAGACAATTTTCTTCCACTTTTGGATGATTTCTAGTGCAAGAGAAGCTTTTGGATAAAAGAAATAGAGCCAAGAGTCATTTACCTTGCCTAGGCTGTGTGAGCACACTTACTTTTTTTTCCTTTAATTTGAATCTTAGGAATTTGATTAAATTGTATTGAAGCTCTAGTATACATGGACTGATATTTGCCGGGGAGGGGTGAAATTAACACGTTACTTTTTTTGCACTTCATCACATTGCACATGTGGGCAATGTGTCAATAGCCCAGTTGTGGGCTGGTAGTCAATCACAAGTATAAAATAAAATGCTTTCTAACATGAGCATTAAGTATTCATTAAGTTATTAACTCTCTGATAGATCCAGGAGGAGAAAAAAATAGATCAAGATAGTCTTTATTAGTAGGAGAGATAATAATAACATGATAGTTATAATTTATCCAACACTTGTGTGTGCCACTGTGTTAAGCAATTTCATTCATTACTTAAATTGATTCTCATAACATCGTTAAGACATGGGAATAATTCTCATTGTACCACAAGGATCTGATACTAAAGACTAAGAAATAGTCTGCCAAATAAATTAGCAAAAATTAAGCGGGAAAAAATCACCGGTGTTGGTAGTGGTGTTGGGAAATATATGTATTCAAACTTGCATTGCAGGTGGGAGGTTAAATTGGTAAAAAACATTTTATTAAGTAATTTCTAATATTTATCAAGAGCCATAACAATGTCTATTTTGTTAGAGTATATGCAAGCTTAGGAACATACTTTAAATAAATAATCCAGGCTACAGGAAAAAAAACAAAAAACCTTGATTAATGATATTAATTTGAGCAGTAGCCATAATATTATTTTAGTTACTTAATGATATTTAATAACATTTAATATTTAACAATATTTATTCAACAATTTACAATATTTAATAATAGGTAATATTTAACAATAATTGTTAAATAAAATAACGTGTAGCCATATGACTTTATATTAAATGCAATATGCTATACACACATATATGCATATATACACAGACACATATGTTTGTGTATAAAAATAAATTCAGCTCTATTTCTACATATCCCTTGATTAAATCTATGTTCAGAGCTTGGTGCACAGACTAGATGGCAATTGGCCAAAAATTTAATTTCTAACATTTCCCACTGCTTATCTTATGTTCCTGCAACACTGAATTGCTTATAGTTCCCCAAATGAAGCTGTGGCATGTGCCTTGATTCATGCATTTCTTTTTCCTAGAATGACTTTTCTATCCTTCCTGTCTTGAATTAGCCCAATTTATCCTTTAAGATAAAACTCAGGAATTAGCTTTCCTGAGAATCTTTCTCTGGCCCCTTTCCATGAACACCTAAGGTTCCCCTAATCATTCTATCCTAGAGTCTGACACATTATTCTAAAGTGGTCTCTTTGTAGGTGGCTTCCACCTCCACTGGGACCCTGTGTGAGCTCAGAAGCTGTTCCATTTCTTCTTTATATTCCCAGGATCTAGCAAGATCTGGGTGTGAAGGAGCTTCATAAGCTTCTCAAAAACTGAACCTATATTATGTGAGGTGTAAGCGCTGTTTGTATTAAGAGTGTATGATTATATTAAGATAGTATGGTTCCCTTTTTTTTTTTTTTACTTTCTCATAGTTTTATACTGTGGTTATATTGTTTTTATAATGAACAAAACATATGCATTCAAACAATGAAATATGAAGCCAATACATATTGATATCTATCTATAATTGTATCAATAATACACTTCAACCAGTAAACTTTAGAAATATCCAGAGAAATAATTATGCTATATTTCATGACACACTTTAAATGTTTATTTGAAATCTGAGGTCAAAAGTGAAGAAAACTCACACAAAAAAGCAATAGTGCACGTCCATAGACATCAACTCTATATGCCACTGAAAAGTATATTAAAACATGAAAACTGTAAATAATTTAGTCAAACCTAAACTATAACTATTGTTACGAAACATAGTATATAGAGCTGAGAATAAACTCACTCAGCTACTAAGGAAAGATAGGTGTCCTAGAAAACTTAAAAGGAGGAAATAATACAGGATGACATTATACCATATATAGAAATTCCAAATATTGAGCTAGGAAGATGTTCTTTTATAATCATATAATTTGTGTGCTTCCTGCCCCCACCACAGACATAAAACACTATTTTGAATCCCCATGATGGCTGTGATTTCTGGGAAATGAGGGAGCTATAACAGTTTGGAAGTTATTTTAAATTTCTTGAAGACACTTATTTGAACAAGCTTCTTAGATTTACTGCACATCAGCAGAGACAGATGAGTAGCTGTTTTCTGGCTTGAGTGGAGACCTGATTTAGGGAGTGTATACCAACTAATTGATTGTTGGTTATTGAAACAGGGGTAAAATAACAAAATCTGTGCAGGAATATTGAGCTTCTCTGGGGTGGTATTTCTCTTTCAAAATACCAACATAGGTTACCATCTGACACATTAAAAGTTCTGGAGACCGAAAAGTTTATTTAAAAAGCACTACTGTGACATGCTACGGAAAGAAATCTCTAAGAGAGAGCTGAAAAATAAACCTAAAAAGGAAATCACAGAACAAAAGGAAATAACTAAGTTAAAGCACGGATGTGATAACTGAGCATAGAAGAGAACATCTTTGATCCTAAACACATATCCAGAAACCATCAAAGGCAAATGTTACAGGTAAAAGCAATAAAAAGGATTACCTCGAGAGAAAAGGAAAAGGCACGTATTTAGATGCACTGTTAGAAGAGAAAACAAAACTAGGCAAGCAGTGAAAGATCTGAAAATTGAAAGGGAAATCAAATCAGTGGCTTTTCTGCCTCATCCATCTGCCGGCACCCAGACAGCACACTTTGGAGTCCAATAGAGTGAAAACAAGATTGGGCAACTTCAGCAGAAACACATCCTCTCCATTTTTAAAACAATGAAAACAGTAACAGAGGCATGACTAGGAATCAAATGGAAGAAACACCCGAGAAATTGCACAAGGGACAGTCAGAGAGGCAGTGAAAGGGAGTTTATTCATTGGAATGAAATTCAGCATGGATGGACCAGGCTACATGGATCAATGGCCTGGAAGAAATGGGTCGAGAAAAATGTGAATCAGCGAATGATCACATTTGGCCAAGCAGGAAAAAGGGTTCTGGGCTGCTTGGGAAGAGTTGGATCTAGTTTTTGAAATGATATAAAGAGACTGTTTAAATCCCCAATCACGGCACTCAGAGGCCTCACCATCTGCCCATGGGATTCCTCCCATAGCACCTCCTCCTCATCTCCTTGGCATGGTCCTTCTGTCGCTGTCACTGCTGTCCCTGAGAATAAACCCAGACCTTTTACTGTGGTTTAAATGGAGCTATGTCATCTGGACCATGCCTTCTTGCCAGCCTCTCTCCTTTTATTCTCCCTGGTGTTTACTAAGATCTGGCCACTCTTTAGTTCCACCAAAGCTTGAAGCTCATCCATCAAATCCATGTCTCTACACATGTTATTCCCACTGGAAAATGCTGTCTCCAGTTCCCCTCATTCAGTTATCACCTTATCAGAGAGGTTTTCCCTGACTGCATCCCCTCCCCTTCACTATCACATCATACTTTTAATTACTTCACAGAATTTATCAACCTGTGAAATAAGCATGTATAATTATTTGGTTAATTGTTTGTTTTTTAGGAACCCACACAAGATTATGAGCTCCAAGAAAGCAGAAATCTGACCTATTCACCACCCAATCCTAAGTATTTGGAAGAGTGACTACTATAGAGTGAGAATTCAGTAGTGTTCCTTTAATTAAGGATTTGCTTGGCAGAAGAGGGATCTTCCTGGCTTCGAAGCAAGGATGAAGAAGAACAGATACACATCGAGGCCTCCATTGGTGAAGGGGTTTTACGTACATGATTTCATGTAATCCCCCATCAAACCTGGAACATAGTTACTATCATTCATCCTTTACAGATAGCAATTGAGACTAAAAACAATGAAAAGATTTAACCAAAGGTATGTAACTACTAAAAGGAAGAACTTGGTTTCAAATCTAATTCTGAATTCCATGCTCTACCCACTTCACCAGACTGATCCTTATTTGTTCTGATCATTTCTTCCCTAATCAGGTCATTTTGCAGTATCTTTTGTGAAGCTGTCTATAATAACATTCTTGCTTGAGTAACATCCTGTTCTGATCATCAATTGGACTTTTAGGAGAAAATATGCAGATTACAAATGCTGGCCATCACTTTCATGTACCTATTCTATTTCTCCGACTAAGCAATAAGGTCTGTTAGGGCAATAATCTCATCTATTTCTTCTTTTCCTTCCCTGTTTCACCCTTGGCCCCACTGCAGCCCCTTCCCTTGCCTGACCTCCCCACCCCTAATCCTACCCCCCAAGCCCCTGATCTCCCATACCTCCTGTCCTCTTATATCCCCTCCTATGCCTCCTGCGTCTTTATGTCCTGCCCTACCTTGGAGCACAATTTCTACCCATTGAGATAAGCCTGATAATACATCAGCATAAAAACAGGAGAAATTATGGTAAACAAACTCTCTTATTTCCAAATACATGTTCATCACTTTTATGATAACATTTTATCATAAATGCATTTTATGATTTTTATGGCTGGAAGAATGAATAAGACAGCAAAATTACTTAGAGTAACTGATATTCCCAATTGCTTCATTTGTCCATGCCTGGTGACCACAGCATCACACAAGTCTCTGAGGTCATCTTCCTTTGAGCAACAGTTTGCCTAGTAGTTATAAGCATGTTTCAGAGCAAGACAGACGGGCTCACATTCTGACTCTGACTCTTCCTAATGTTCCTATCTAATTTACCTGTCTAATCCTAGACACTTTATCTCTAAAATGGAGATGTTATAGTGCCTATTTCAAAAGATTCTTGAAAGAAATAATTAATCTGATAAATGTAAATTCCTTACCAAAATGTCAGGCTCGTAGAAAGTATTCAATAGCTACGGTGTTCAAAACTGGCAGAAGTCCCATAGCTAGCCGTCTGGAGGGTTTACACAATCCGGCTGTGGAGAAATTCCCTTTCCTCTTAAAGGACTGTCTCGGATTTCTCCAAAGGCTCTCAAGGTAATTAAAATGTTTACTTGTTTTTATTATGAAATTGTACCTCTCTACTTCGGGGGAAAGAACACTATTCTCTTTCAAATAGTTTGATACTGACATGAGTAAACGAGATAACAAACTTTCTCATTTCAAGAGAAGAAGCCTTTTGTTACCACTAGTTCCCTTGGTTGACTTATTTTACTTCTCACTAATTTCTAAAGTGATTTTCCTGATTATAAACTGTATGTATGACCTCTCTCTCATTCAAAGATTTAATATCCACAATACTGACAATTTGTAAATATGATGGACACCACAAGTTCTCACTGATAAATGGATCTTTGTTCCTTCTTGAGCATAATGAGTCTGAAATCCTTACCCCCGGCATTCAGGTGGGGCTCTGTGAAAATCAATTAAATGTGAGCAAAAATACTGTGTTACTGGCTGATGCGATGAAGAGCCCCGTGGGATCCTTGAATCTCTTCTTCCACTGTCACAGCTAAGGCAGACAGAGCCTTGTGCTCATACAGCAGAACCAAAGGACTGAAGCAGCATGAGTTATTGAGCTATTGCATGGAGATCAAGTGCCTTGGAGAGTCCTCCAGATTTTCAGTAAACCTTGCATAAATGGGGTGGGAGTCGTGGTGAAATATTTTTGTTGCATTAAGTCAGTGAAATTAGGGGGTTTTTTTGTTGTTGTAATTTCAGTATATTCTAACATGTATGTTCAGGAAAGAGTTAATTCATCAGGTCTGAGTTGCTTAAAACTTGCACCTTCCCAGAACCTATTTTCTTGACTGGCCCTTGGTGGGCTACTGGGAGTTGAATGCTTGGAATATTCTAACTGATAAGAGTGTTTTGCATGCCTGGAGGTGTGAAGGAAACTATACCAGTTTGTCCAAATAGTTTATGCAAACAATGTGATTTATGGTGGACACCTGTTTTTTTTTCAGCCATCTGAAGTGGGTAACTGCAGTCAGTCAGGAAAGCAATTGTGCTTATGTGATCAACCCCCAATAAAAACCCCAGATTATTAGGCTCAAGCAAACTTCCTTGGTAGGCAACATTTCACACATGTTGCCACAGTTTATAGAAGGAAGAATTAAGCGTGTCTTGGGTGACTCCACTGGGAGAAAATTTTTGGAAACTTGCTCCTGGTTTTCTCCAAACATTTCCTGATCCACCATTTGCTGATGTTGCTTTGTATCTTTTCACTGTGATAAACCATAACCATGAGTATCATGACTTCTGAGTTCAATGAGTCCTTTTAGTGAATCACTAAACCTGAGAATGATCTTGAGAATCACCAAGACACTCCCCTAACAAGTACAGAAAATTAGTACTGGAAGTGGTGTGCTGTCATAACAAAAACCTGAAATATGTGATGTTGCTGTTATAGATGCCTGAAAATATGGTGATTTATATTAAAAACGGCAGACCATTTGTCATATATCATAGAGTGGTAGAACTCTTGCCTGAAGTAATTTGAGAGTTAGATCATATAAATGATGGACTTGTCCTCTTGACCTGATAGTCTAGAGAAAAAGGTTGGAACATAGAATTTTATTAGTGTGTTTTTAATGAAATTGACCATATTTTATAGGACATTTCAAGAAAGTGATGAGCTCAGGACAGAATTGGCTATGGAATGGAATGGTAAAATTACAAACATTTCAGGTTTTGCAATATTGGTGAAGCTGACTGCTTTTGATCCCAAACTATAAATGATGAATATAATAAAGACTTTGAAAGTCAAAAACTCAGTGGAGCAACAATGATTAAATTAAAGACCTTCTCATCTTTTGTTAATACTTTTCAAAAGACTTAAGTGCCTTAAAACAAAAATCAGATTAAGGGTCAATGCCCAACAAATTAATATCAACATTTAAAATATCTTGAGGTAAAGATCAGATTTATCATGGAGGCTTTTCATCTACTATTCAAAGCAGACTCAGGAAATCAATAACGAAAAGTAAGGGGACAAAAAATAAATAAAATCAGAGATTGCTAAAGAAACTTGGAGCCAAGACTGAAAAAGCCTGTATTCTTTAAGACTTAAAAATGACCGTTGCCTTTGTTGAAAATATTATGTTCAGCTACTCCAAGAATCACTTCTAACAATTCCTGAAATAATCCCTTTAACTCAAGAGTATAAAGACAATAGAAGTAGAGGAAATATTACAGGTTGGTTTCAGACAGAGCAGGGTTTGAATCCAAGTTCCATTATCGACTAGCTATGGAACACTAGGCAATTTAAACAGGAATAATTATAATGCCATTTCGAAAGGCCATTGTGAGGATTAAATGCATGCAATTTATTAGTATAATTTCTATCACATAGAAAGCATCCAACAAATGTTAACATTCATTGTCAGAATGAACCTTGGGCCTCCTTGCCTCTACAGGCAGGTAGTGGGTTGAGAAACTGGTATAGTCCCTATGAAGGGCATATTCCCCAAAGTCCACCTCAGATATGGACATGGAAGATAATGAGAGAGAGGGGAGAAAAAAGCTTTCAGGGGATGGAGCTAGGAGGCCCCTAGGGACCATGGAAAAGAAAACCACTTCCAAGAGGGCAAGATGAGGGCCTCATCAAGGAATATTCTCTACCATTGAGATAGGTGGTTCACACAATGTCTGCCTAGTGGGATTTCAGAATTTCTAAAGACCAATGGCTATATATCTCCCATTCTTTTCCTTTCAGAATGAGAATATTTATTGCATTATTCTAGCCTTATTCTACCATTATATGCTAAGTGTATGGGGAGGAGCAGATGATTGTCCTTAGAGTTCGTAGGTTTCCAGTCCAAGAGGAGCCACAGCCAGATCTGATGGACAGACTATTATCGCACAACACCTAAACTTTAGAGCTGTTGTTGGGTAAGACTGGGGTGGTGTTCCTTGGCAAAAGGGTGTACATTTTGCAGGAAGATTAAACAACGTATTAGAACTGGAAGAACAAACTGTAGCAGAATTTACCAATGCTCATCAGTATCCAACTCTCCTTTCCTGCCTCGACTTACAGGAATTGCACTTCCCAACCTCCTTACAGTTAGATGAAGCCATGTGACTGGTTCTGGCTAATAAAATGCATTGCTTTCAAGCAGAGGCACTGAAAATACCCCAAGAAGTTTCCAATTTCATTATCCTACTACTGCAGCTATAATGAAAGAGTCCTAGTGTTGTGATGGCCAAGTCCCAAGAATGCAGCTGGATAGAGGGGAGCTCCAATGAGAGTTTCCTAGACCCACAGTGAGCTTTGTGTGTGTGTGTATGTGTATGTGTGTGTGTGTGTGTGTGTGTGTGTCTGTGTGTGTGTGAGGACGACTGGCTCTGAGCTAATATCCATTGCCAATCCTTCTCTTTTTGCTGAGGAAGATTAGCCCTGAGCCAACATCTGTGCCCATCTTCCTCTATTTTGTATGTGGGATGCTGCCACAGCATGGCTTGATGAGCGGTGCACAGGTCCACGCCTGGGATCCAAACCCGCAAACCCTGGGCCACAGAAGCAGAGCGTGCAAACTCAAAACCACTATGTTGCCACTGGGCCAGCCTCCTATGGTGAGCTTTTTATATACAAAAAAATTAGCATTGGTGCCTGAAGCTCAAAAGATTTATGGTTATATGTTAAAGCAGCATAACCTGGCTCATGCTGACTAAAACAGTGAGCACTGCTGAATACTGGTGACTTGAAATTCTTTTCGGTATTTCTAAGGATGAATTTGAATCTTTTCCTGAGTGAGGCTACATGCTGGTTACTGTCAATTTGTGTTCCCAAAGGCCAGTGTAACTGCAGCATTTTAAACATAGCAAGGGTAACACAAGAGAAGTACTAAATTTAGGAAGTCTAGATGATGGAGGATTTTATTAAGTCATGGCAATGAGTGTGGATTTTTTTTAAGCAATGGAAAGACATTGAAAAATATCAAGCAGAAGAGTGATGTATGATATACATTTTATAAATATTCTGGGCTATGTGAAATTCAAAATGGAAAAAGGGATAACAGTTTTAGTAGCTATTGTGGTTCTTCAAGGAAAAAATGATACATTTAAACCAGAGTGGTCATTATGCAGTTTGAAAGGTGAGGATGGATTCCACGTGTATTTTTGTCATTAGAAGCAATAAGCCTTGCTGATTGTGTAAGGACATACACCAGAAACTTATTTCTCTTGAAGGAAATACAATTTTTAAGAAAGTCAAGAGACTATACAAACTTTTCTGTATTTGCAAAGCTAGAAATTTGCAAAGATCTTGGGATTTATCCCTTGTAAATGTCAAGGGTATTATGATATCTGCTTATTGTAGAAAACTTGAAAAATACAGATGTACCCAAATGTCACTGAGAAGTGGGTATGAATTGCATCTATGCCACAATTACATTTCTTCTAAGCACTTCCAATTCCATCTCCTACAACATTCTCCTCCCCAACACAAGCAGGGACATAGACCTCCAGGCCCCATCCCCCAACACACACATTATTTCTTGGAAAACTCAAAGGGCTGCTTCTCACCTCTCTCCAAAGATTTCTCGGCTTCTTCATCCTCTCTTATTTTGCCCCCAAATTCTCAAGTTACAGCCCCCTACACACACACACACACACACACACACACACACACACACACACACACACTGCTTCAGAGAGTCTCGGGGCTGGTGCTTCTACAAATTTCCTCAGGCGAGCAATATTATCCATGACAAGATGTTTTAAAATGGATTTAAAGTGTTCATATGAGAATCTGTTTTTTCACCCTTTGCCACTTACATCTTGTCCAAACTCTCTCAAGGAAACAAGCCAATCATAATTGGGCCCTCACCCCTCTATTCATATCATTGTGTCTAAAGTCTATGGGTTATCATTTTTCCTTGATTTCTGTTTTTACTACAATAATCAAACCCACCATCATCTCTTTATGGGACTATTGAGACAGCTTCCTAACGGATCTCCCTCCATCCAATCTAGTTTACAACCAATCAGCACTCTACAAATCAGCCAGAATAAACCCACTAATGTGCTGACCTGACCACCTCTACACCTCAACTAGCTCCAGTAAAGTCTTGAAATCTTGGGGGCTAACCCAGGGGCATGGTGGTTAAGTTCACACACTCTGCTTTGGCAGCCTGGGGTTCATGTGCCTGGATCCTGGGTATGGACCCATACATAGCTCATCAAGCCATGCTGTGGCAGCTTCCCACATACAAAATAGAGGAAGATTGGCACAGATGTTAGATCAGGGACAATCGTCCTCACCAAAAAAAAAAAAAAAAAAGAAATCTTGAAATCTTTCAGTGCCTTCTTGCTCCCCTGCAGATTGGTCCCAAGTTTGTTCATATGTTTCTAGGAATGTTTAGGACTTGCCACTGCCTACGTCTAAAGCCTCATCTTTTTATTCTTTCCCCCTAAAACATGTACCATATAGTCCCATCAGTCTAAATATCACTCAGTTCCTCAAACATGTCAGGGGTCTCTCATTTCAGGGCCTTCACATGTCCTGATCTTTCTTTCTGGAAGTGTATTCCTTACACCTCTTTAAGATCTGAGTCTCAACAACTCTTCCTCCATAAGTCTTCGATTTCTTCCTAAACCAGATTCTGTGTCCTTAATATGTGGTTTCCAGATACCTTGTACTGCCCCGTTATGTCATCCATCACATTTGCTTTGTTATTGCATGTTTTATCATATATAGACACCACTTGTCTCCATGAGGACTGGGCACCCCCCTTGCCCAGCACAGAGTAGGCCCTCAGCAGGGCTTATTGACTTATTATTGTGTTGCTAGCTTCTTGTGCCCAGATTCCTCACTTGCCATTTGAATATAAGCCAATAAGTAACTAACTGTATGAGATTTATGGAGTAGGCAAAATTATCTACTTAGAGACTGGTGGGGTGTGAGTTCACTCACCAAATTTCTCTACCACAATGGAAAGTATTTATGAAGAAAAACAGACAATTAAAAAATGAAATAAAAAACCTAATATCTAATTAATGTTTTTCTTCCCAGTATCCTATACATGCCTGGTTGATAACAGATTGAAAGCATATTTAATTAGAAAGATCAATAGATGCAGAGCTAGATGAATGGATAAATGATAGTTATATCTGAAACATACTGAGTGCGACTGTGTGTGTAGCTTTTGTTTGTTGATTTTTGTTTTGGGGGTTATTTTACATGTTTTGATTTTCTTAACATTATCCATTAATTAATTAATTTTTAATTAATTAAAAATTAATTTTAATTAATTTTTTCCATTTAATTAAAAATTGTTCCTAATGCCCACCTGATATTCAAATATATGATGCACATTATTTATTTAGCCTTCACATTTGGTAACACATACATTATTTCCATTGTTTTTCTCATTATAAATAATCCCCTAGCAAACATTTCTGCCAAAATCTTTCCCTGAGTCTGGATGTAATATTAATCTTTCACACTTTTATGCTTCTTTGCTCTGGTGCCTGGTATTCCTATGGGAACTTAGAAATCTTTTAGTGCAACTACACTGAGACCCGTTTTCATAAGCCAACCCTCCTCTTTGCCAATTCTTCCTAACAACCTTCTCTAGCTTGGTGTAGTAGCAACAAGCTATTGAGTTTGAAGACATCAATGCAGTGGGATTGTGCGAACTTGAAAATTCACTTAGATGTCTTGAGTCTTGGTTTCCTCATTCTGATAATGATGATCACTCTACTACCTGTCCTACTGCTGCATAGGTATTTTTTTTATTATTTGTGTCTGTGTTTTATGGACCATTAAGGGAGTAAGTAAATGCATTTTAACTAATAATATTGTGTATGTGTATAAAAGTGGTTGATAAGTTTTATTTTATTTGAAATGATTGTCCTGCCCTTTGTAGCACTTGGATTAAGTTCAGATGCTTGATTTACATGCTGCACATTTGGACCACATCCAGGGCCTGAAGCTTGGCACACAAGGTTCTTCTCAGTTTTACTCCAAGTTACAGCTACAAACTCATTTTGTGTGTGTGTGTGTGTGTGTGTGTGTGTGTTTCTATACCAGATGTACTTACCTTCCTAGGTTTTGCAAAACTGTAAGATCCTTTCAAAATTTCCAGGTCTTTTCAGCACGTGGTGTCTTTCTGCAAGCTCATTCCTCTACTTGGAATATCATCTACCACCCATTCTCCCCCACTGGCAAATTGACACAAATCAAAGATTGAAAGTTATGGCAAGTCATTTCCAAGCAAATTTTTTTTTTAAATTTAATCTTGGCTCTATATTTTATTTTATTTATTTATTTATTTTTTGTGAGGAAGACCAGCCCTGAGCTAACATCCGTTGCTAATCCTCCTCTTTTTGCTGAGGAAGACTGGCCCTGGGCTAACATCGTGCCCATCTTCCTCCACTTTATATGGGACGCCGCCACGGCATGGCTGACAGGCGGTGCATCAGCGGGCGCCCGGGATCCGAACCCGCGAACCCCGGGCTGCCAAGCGCGGACTAAACCGCTGCGCCACCGGGCGGCCCCCAAGCAAATTTTTAAAAGACATTGTGTGTGTATGCATGTGTGTTTGTGTGTGGAGTGTATCATATACTATTACAATATATGTGATTTTTCAGAGTGTGTGTGAGTGAGCGTGCAGACAAATGTGTTTCTACATGTGTGTGTTTGTATGTTGGTGTGTA
Source organism: Tapirus indicus (assembly GCA_031878705.1). Taxonomy (NCBI): domain Eukaryota; kingdom Metazoa; phylum Chordata; class Mammalia; order Perissodactyla; family Tapiridae; genus Tapirus; species Tapirus indicus. Next base: position 18,057,950 of record CM062923.1, on the reverse strand, counting down.
GGGAAATATATATTGAGGATTAAAATAGAACATGCTTTTTTCCAGAGTTTCTATAAGACAAAGCTTTCAGTCAGTGAATCTCTGGTTAATGGAAAAGTAAGGATAGGATTGTGGTTTTTCCTTAGGCTTTTACTCAGAAGGCAAACAGGCGACGGACTCCCTGACGGCTGCTACCCCTGCACTGCCTATTGCTGTGTGAAGCTGTCAGCCTCCTATCAGGAGATGACCCCACACAGCAAGGTGCAGATGCTTCACTGTGTTAGTTATAACAGTACGTTGGAGAGGGAGAACAGACACGCATTGTTGTAAGGAAAATTAACAACCAGTGTCTGGAAGAGAAAGAATTGAAAATGACAGGCCAGTTTTAAGAGGCCTTTTTTGTGAGTTTACATTTTTTCACCTAGAAATGGACACAATTACTGAAAATTAGAAATGAAGCTGGACTTTATACAATGAAATGAGATAATTCCATGGCCAAAACAAGTGGGTTTATGTTGAAAGGAAAGCCATTAAAATATACCTAAGCAGCAAGTTAATGGGGGAGAAATTCAATTTGAAAATGAGAGAACATTTTCAGATAGAAAGGGCAGGCAGTGGAACAGTGTGCTTAATGAGGTACAGTAGATATATTCAAGTTTAATCTAGATAATTTTAGATAATTACAGAAAAAGCTTAGGCTAGGTTTTTTTTCCTACTTTCCCCCCACTGTTTGATGCCAAGTATTTGACTGGGCCAGAAAAAAAATACACTATCATTGTATTATATATTGTTTTCTATAAAGTTTATTTCCAAAAAATAAAAATTCAAGGAGTTTTTCTCTGGGTGACTAGATGTCAGCCCCAGGAAAGAACTGCTTTATTGTCAAATGATGCTCAGACAAAAGACAGTCAGTATTTTCATTGCTCCTGACCCCTCCACTTCTGTCTAAAGAATAAGCTCACCTCGGTGGTGCTTATTCCTTCTCTCTCTTCACCTCACAGATAGTAAGTCTGCACCTGGAAATAATGCGCTAGTTAATGGCCACTCTGATAGTCAAAGGCTGCTCCCAAGGTTGTGATGGGATTACGCAAGGATAAAAACTTCTCAAAATTATGATATATGTTTGTAGTGGTGTTTGCACTCATTGTGGCATCCTCCTCATTATTTTCCTCAGATCGTTATCCAGGTTGTGTATTTTGCTGCAGATATTTGGAGAATATTCATTACTGCTCTAACTGCTTCTAAGATTTTTCTCCCCGTCACTGCTAGGACTATACTGATTACTCAGGGCTTTGGGATATTCCACGACATAGCATTAGGGTGCACAAAGACAGGAAGCAGTGTGGTACAGGAGGGAGGTGGTCTTGACTTCCCTGTCTGCGGAGGCTTCACCTGTCAGGACGCACTTGCTGTCCTCAGGCAGGCTCAGGTGGGCGTCTCACAGGATCCGTGGCGCAGACTTATTGTTCTGCTTATCGCTACTAATGTTTCTATCAAGGGCTTTACGAACTAGGCAGCCTGAGTCTTACTGACAAGACCCTTATCAGCTTGTGTACTAGAGTATTCTGCTCCATAGAGAAAGTTTAGTGAAATGGTTAAGGATGCAGATTTAGGGGAGAGATAAACCTGGCTTCAAGTTCTTTCTTAGCCACCGATTTACTGAGTGTTTGTGGACTAGTTGCCTTATGTCTCCATAAGACTTGGTTTTCTTATCTTTTAAAACAGATATCATATTCTTATCCAATTCTCAGGTTGTTAGGAGGAATAAATGAAAGACTATATGGATTGCTTTTAAGTCTAGACCATAAAGCAGTTTAATTTTAACTGATAACTAATATGTAGACACATTTTAACTGTGACTGTAGTAATAAAAAAAGTGATAGCTCTTACTACTACCATTATAATTATCATCATTTCAGGTCAGAAATATTTAGAGAAGTTACTATCACGCACTTAAGTTTAATCTAGCTCTAAAAATATGTATTTGGTGTGTGTCTGCTTACCTAGGAATATATTTCAATAGCTCAAGGCTACTATCTCAGAGAGCACAGATTTTACTTTTCTACATGTGATATAGAATCAGTCCCTGGGTGTGGCTACTGAAATGATAAACCCAGCATCTGATAAGTCCACTTATATTAAGGCACACATTCTAGAAAACTCCAGAAACCAAAACCAATTGGAAGGGACTCTCAAGGCACTGAAATTAATCCATATACCCTGTGAAGACCACCATGCAGACGATGTGAATGTATAGATCCCCTAATAATTTCTCAGATGGAAACAACTAAGCCAGCATTTTAAAATATATGAGAAAAGAGTTATTAGCAGTATCAAACCAATTCTTATATGTATGAACAATTAAGGCTATGTTGTTCCTTCAGTGTGATAAGCTGTATTCTAGTTCTTCACCACTGTAGATAAAATATCTCTATAATGATTTTTATTTCAGTCCCTACTTTTTATCTCTGGAAACTCACTAAAACTGCTGGGATCTCAGGAATTACATGGCATAGCTTCTAGTCAAAATAAGGAAAGTTGCTATTAAGTTCAGCTTATGTAAATCCCATGACCTGCCTTTTATCCAGAAAAAAAAAGAAAACAAACAATGTCCATAAGCTCAGTGTAACGTTGTTCTCTTGCTTGCTTGCAGACAGAGATAGCACCTAACAATGGGCAGCAAAAAGTAGACTAAAGTCGCTTTTGTCTGCATTCAACCCATGGGCAGCTTCAGCAGCTGCAATTGGCTCCAGCAGGTAAAAGGATGAGTTTATCTCTTAATGGATCAAGAAAATTCAGAACAGAATCCACACAGGCAAGAAGACCCTGCTTTGGGCCAAGGTAACAGGACAGCAGGATTGGATGGCCACAGACATTTGGGTGTTACATTTGGGTGTTCTTGTCTTATATTTTTGTGAATTAAGGCCCAAATGAGGTTTCTTTGATACAAGGAGTTGAGGACACAGAGAGAATTAATGTGAAAGTGCTTTCCATTGGTTAAAAGCCTTTCCTTGAAGAACATGTCTATAAGTGTGCTTGGAAGTTTTAAAAGTAAAGCAGTTCCCCTACCCCCACCCCACCCCCATCCTGACATTTCCATCTTTATAGCAGAATCCCTACTGGCATAATACTCTGGGCCATTCTCTGGCCTTCCATGTCTCATCCCCCATGAGGAGAAGGGGAGTTTACCTTTTTAGTGAGTTTGGGAAGAGGAGATTGAACACGTATGGTCCACCTCTTGTCTTTTTTCTATCTGTTAAAAGTTGGCAATTGCTCCACTGTGTCACAAAGTTTGCAATCGTGGATCCTGTTCCCTTCAGTGGGGAGACCTGCGAGTTTAGTAGTATGTCCTCGTATCCCCACACTGGATTCATCAAGCAGTGAACCTTAAGAAGAAATGTGAAGTCTAAAGTCTCATGGGGAGAAATTTTGAAGAAGCCAAGTCACGTGGGGTCTTGTCTTCGTGGTTTTCTTTAGAATTTGTTAAGACCCAGTTTAGAATAACTTCTGTGCACTTGGTAACTTCTGTTTTGTTTCTCAGCCAGGTCTGTAGGTCACTTAAGTGATTTTTTATAAAGCTTTAAGGTTGTAACTACTATCTTTCACCAGGGCTGAGGCAAGACCAGTTAGAAAATTACGTCTTCAGGCTGGCCCGGTGGTGTAGTGGTTAAGTTCCCATGCTCCACTTCAGCCACCTGGGGTGGCAGACCCGGATCCTGGGCACAGACAGATGCACCGCTTGTCAAGCCACAATGTGGCGACGTCCCATATAAAAGTAGAGGAAGATGGGCACGGATGTTAGCCCAGGGCCAGTCTTCCTTGGCAAAAAAGAGGAGGATCGGCAACGGATGTTAGCTCAGGGCTGGTCTTCCTCCCCCCTTAAAAAAAATTGCATATCTTCTTTTTCTTTTGTATTAACATATCCTTAAAATTATACTCCTCATCAGTTGATAGTTATGCTTGTGAATACTGGAAATTCAAATAGCAGTCCTATTTACTGAAATATGATAGATTTTATTAATGAACAGGCAAATAGAAATAGAGGCCCCTGCCAGGTTTGATATATAACCTTCACATGGATAGAGTTAGAGGAGAGCTGATCACAAATAATTGAACTGCCTCTTCAATTATTATTATTCAAGAAAGCTTATACCTGGGGTGACTTAATCTTGATAATTAACCTGGCATGGAAACAGTGTCAGAGCATAGGAAAGTGGTAGAGAAATTGAAGAATGATTTAAATGAATATGAGATGGTATTTTAAGAAAAGTCTATCTTTGAAAATGAATGAGGAAGATGTAGGAGAACCAAGCTAAAATAGAAAAGGTATATACTTCAAAGAAATTCAAGGTTTTAGAGACCATGATTCAAATGAAATGGATAAAAAATGTACTTAGCACTCAATATACCAAGATTTAACTACCTTAAAGGTTTTGGCTGGACCAGAAAGAAATGTTCTCTGATAGCCAGTCCAGAAAAAGTGATCAGTGCTTGAGAAACCTTGAGAAACAGAATATAGTAAAGATCACAGAGGTAAAATCAAAATAATTCCCCTGGATGGAGTTAGGACTCAGTAAACTGTTGAGAAATGCCATCTCAAAACTACAGAGTACATACTAAGAGCTAATAGAACACTGCTTCCCCAAATACTGTGGTAATTATAATAACAGCTTATATACTCTTTGAGCAAATGTAATAGGGGAAGATAAAGAGTATCAGTGTAAAATGCTCAAATTATTGTTGAATGAGTTTCAAGGTAAATTGATTATTATAAGTAGAGATACAGCTATTAACTGTTCTTTCAAGGAATATGTTGTGGAAATTTTGTAAAATAATAAATTTAAGTCAAGATAAAGTATGAAAGATATGAATGAGGGGGAAATAGGCAGATTTCAATAGGTAGAATCCAGACCTGGGCTAGATTTGGAATTGCAAGAAGAATAACTCTTAGATATGATTATCCTACTCAGGAGAACATGTTTTGACAGGCAACACATTTCTTACTATAGACAATCCCAGTAGGGTCTGAGACATATATTATAAGGAAAAATGTAAAAGACCATTCAACAGAGAAAATTAAACACAGCTGTTTTCCCAACAATCTAAACAACGAACACATTTATACATGAAGAGGGACTCCAAGGAATATTGTGAGGGCAACACTCAAGTTGGAAGAACAGACAGAATTAGGTTGATAGATGTTTAGGGATATCAGGAAATTGAAGGCACCCAAATATGACTGAATGAGGTCAAGCACTATTTGGAGAGCAAATACCTAGAGTTGTCCAAATTATAAATCAATGTATTTTGCCAGTAGGATTGCCTGTCATCACTACAAACACCCCACAGTCAGGAGAAAGCAGCATCAGTAGAAATGTTTTGGACTCAGAGTGTAGAAAGAATACTTGATAATGGAAAAAGCAAGCTCTTAGAAGCTCTCAGGATTAGCAGGACCAATGATAGGGAGGCTCATTACTCTCCATTCTGGTACTTTGCTAGGGCCAGAGTATAGGCAACAAAAAGAATCTTTAGAAATTAACTTCTGATGCTGTCCTCAGTTAGTGGGATCATATCTACCCTCCTGGAGAATGAGAACATGGAACATGTTTTCCTTTCTTTGTTCTTCTCCCCCTCCTCCTCTCCTAATTCCTTGTCCCTCCTTTGCACATCTCTTTTTAAAGAAATATATAAATATGTGATACTTTCTCCCAAGCTGATGTTTCCTTATATGGAGTTAAAGCCCCATTATTGTAGCAGTTCTTGCCCTGCCCCTTTACGATTACCATACAGAAGTGGTGTAAGTCATTGTGTTGGTGAGTCTAAGAGAACTGGATTCAGGTAGGCTGTCCCCTTTATCCTCTTACTGAGGGACATGCTGACCAGAGAAGACACGTGTATTTTATTTCCTTTGGCTGTGCATAGAGTGCAGAGAAAGCTGGCTCCTTTTCATGAAGGTGGACATGGTGATGCAGTTCTTGGGAATTGTTCAATTTAGGGAATTGTCAACAGCAAGAAGTTATAGGAAGGTCAAGTTCTCCTTGAAGAGCATCTCTGCCCATGTTGGAGCAGTAGATGAACTCTGCCTAATCAACAAATTGATGTGGAATGAGAAAGCAGTGGGGGCTGTATGATATAGGTGCAAAACTGTGCTACTAATTTCATAGCCTTAAAGGCAAGACTAAAGTCAGGAGCTAATTCAAACAGAAACACAGGTGACATCTCAGTGCTGGGTCAGGCATTCAAAAATCTTTAAAATGATCCAATAAATGATGACCAAGGCAACATCCATTTAGAAGTGCTGAGTGTAATGGTGGGCAAGTTAAATACATAGCTGAGTAATTTCAAGTATTCTATACAAAATGAAATCTGAATATCTCAAACAATTTCAAGTATTCTATCTAAAATAAAATCTGAATGGACTTGAGACATAGTCCATCCTTGAGGACTTCTAGAAAATATACCAAGAGAGAAGACCAGGATCCCTTACCTTGCACATTTGGGCAATGTGAGGCTGCCACCAGAAGTTTCATTCTTGAAACTTATGAGACTCTAGTGATAGTCAATGAGTAGAAATAATTTATCCAAACCACCCTACTGTTTTCATAGGAAAATGATTTTAATATACATGCCGGTTGTCTTTTCACCATGTCAAAGAGAGATACCATCTACAGAAAACTTTATGCTTATTCCAAGTATTGCCTGGATTAGCACCAAGACAAAGTAAATTATATTTGCATGATTTTAAGTCACTAAGTAATCAGTAAACTAGAATTAGTCATGTTTACAAATTTTAAAAAGCCATTAAACAACCCAAAGCAGTCATATAGAAGTTTGGATTTTGATAGTACAAAATATATCTACTTTAATTGTTTAATTCAATAAAAACCATACATATTTTATATATGTTTTCATAGTTTAAAAATAGTACCTCAGCTTGTATTTAATAGATAAATAAGTTACCACAACAGCTTGTATTTAATAAATAAGTAAATTTTCAGATTGCAGTCAACATGAGAAAATTGAAATATTTGATTCCATAGCTAACCAGTTCACCAGTTTTCTTTAGTAATTTATTCAAAAACTGACAACAGAAGATTAACTTGCAAGTTGTTTTTTTCCAATCCCTAAATGATTCCTAAATTTATAATTAATGAGTCTAAAAAAATAAACCTTTTTTTTGGTATCAGTAGATGTGTGAGGCATTAAAACATGAAGAATCAATCATTTAATTTATCATGTTTCAAACATTATGTTCCCTAGATCACTGATATGAGATCATTTAACTCAATTTTTAACAAATATGCATTGAATGGTGCACAGAATAAATCTCAGTATTTATAGAGGAGTATGTGTCAATGTCATAACTTCCTCATCCGTGTCTGATTGTTCTCCATTTTTAACAATATTGAATTCATTTTTCCTAAAAAAAATTCATTCCCAGGAGAGGTAAGAACTTTACTTTGTTCAACAAACTTAATGGTTGAGTGTGTTATCTTTCATATTTGCCTTTCGTTATTAACAACCAATTCATCTCTACACACACAATTCATAGATTAATAAGTGAAAAAGCTTTCATTAATAATTAATGACATTTTCCTTATTTGCTGAAGACTGAAATTCAGTGAGCTGAGAACTTTTCTTAATCTTTTTAAACAATATCTAGCAAAATTCTGAGTTTCATTATATTGCACTACTATGATATTCTAGGGCTAGATATGTCTTATAGTCAAAATATTTTGAATAGGTTAATCAAATTTATCCAACTTTTATTAAGTCTCCACTTTGACAAAACAGTGTAGGATATAGAAATGGAAAATACATGGGAATCTTTTTTCTCCTTAGGGATTTCTTCAAGTAGCATGTCCTGATTTACTATGTTCCGTCTATTAATTTGTATGTTCAACAAATAGTTATTGAGCTCTGACCATTTGCCAGCACCATTCCACAACCTGAAGCTGAATGGTGTTGAAAACTTTGTTTTTGCCCTTAAAATCCAGAAGAGAGATAGATAGGAAATAAGCAATACATAGATATTTAATTTGAAATAACATCAGAATAGTGTTCTTTACAATGAAATATATCTGAAATTAAATTTCTTTGTATAGTTTTGTTTGTATGTTCTGAATGCATATCTAAAGAATGAATCAAAACTGTTTTTCTCAGTAGTAGAGCAATGGAAATAATTATTTATCTTCCCAAGAGGATCTCAGAGGAGGAAAAGTTTCATAAGCTCTCTGAAGACAATGACCACATTTATCTGGTTCATCAAGTATTTTCTGAACACAATAAATAATTTTAGTATATAAAGGAAAAAATAAACACTGTTTTGTGATTTAAAAATTGGCATTGTTGCATATTTACATAAAAATCAGTGCAAATAAATATTTTAATGCTTGTTGGCATTCTTAATACAATTCCCTTGCCCGTTCACTTCCCCATTCTTCTGAAAGATAATATATCATTTTCTCTCTCCTAAAATCTCATAACCCTTTTCCCCTTTCTCCATGTACATCTGATGTCTTTCTTTCCTACTTTACTGAGAAAATAAAAATGATTAAGAATGACATTTCAGGAGCTTCTATTATTATACCTGACCACTTATCTACAACTATGCTCCAATGATCTTTCTTCTCTGGTGTTACCATAAATGAATGACTTCTGGTCCTAACAGAAGTCCCTCAACTTGCATATGAGATTTCATGACTTTTGTCCATTCTAGGATATTGCTTCAATGTCTGCTCTCTTTTGTACATTGATTTTATCTCTGTATCTCTCCAATCGGCATGCACATATCCTATTCTCTCTACACTGCTTCCCTCTCTTCCTATTGCCTTTTCTTTCCTTTCCCTTACAGCAAACACTTCAAAAGTGTTGTCTATATTCACTACTACTGGTTTCTTCCCTCTCTATGTTGAACCCACTTGATTTAGTATTTCACCTCCACCAGATTCCTGAAAATTTTCTTTTCAAGTCATAAATGACCTCCACATTTCTAAATCAGTAATCAGTTATCCAGCCTTGACTTACCTGGCCTATCAACGGCACTTAACAGTTGATGACTGTCTCTTCCTAGAAACATTTTTTCTCTTCTGCTTTCCCTCCTACCTCAACTACCACTCCTCCATCTCCTTGGCTGGCTCTTCCTCACGTCCACAAGCATTTAAACTTCCATGCTCAGTCTTCTTATTGTCTCTCTTCATTCTCTATATTCACTGCCTTGATAATTACTTCCAGTTACATAAGTTTGAATACCTTCTCTTCATCGATGACTCTCAGGTGTATTTCCCCAGCCTGGACCTTATCCCTGAACTCTGGACTTGTATACGAACTGCCTACTAGACATTGCTACTTGGATTCTTAACTGACACTTCAAATTAGCATGGTAAGAAACTAAATTACTGAACCATCCCCATCTCCATGAAAAATAAACGCTCTTCTACAACTTTCCTATACTAATTGATAACGACCTCATCCTTCCGTTTGTTCAGACCGAACCTTGGAATTATTCTTCACTCTACCCTTCTCTTCCTCACCACATACGCTCCAACAGCAAATTTATTCTCTCTCCTCAAAATATATCCAGAATTTGACTGCCATTCACCACCCCAACTGCCCACTCTGTCGAAGCTACCGTCATCTTTCACTTGATAGTGCCGAACTGTTTGCCAGCGTGGTACATTTTCATTAGCACTGTGTTCTACATTCTCACCACATTCGGTATTGTCAGTCTTTTGTAGTAATACCCAGTGACATTTTATTTTGATTTAATTTGCATTTCCCTGATTACTAATGATTCTTCACACATTTCCATATTAGCCATTTGGATATCTTCTTTTGTTCTTTTGAATTCCTCTTTAAACTTCTGGCCTACATTTCAATGGCATACTTTTTCTTATTGATTTGAAGATATTTTTTATATATTCTGGATATAAAACCTTTGTTGATTACATGAGTTGTAAATACCTCCTACTCAACGATTTGATTTTTTTCCTATTAAATTAGCTCTTAATGAAGGTTAAGTTATTACTTTTGGTAGTCAAATTTATCAATCTTTCCTTTATAGGTAGTGGTGTTTTATTTCTTCCATTTTATTTTCCTACCCCAAGGTCATGAAGATATTCATGATACTTATGTGATTTCACATATAGATATACAATCTCCCAGAATTTGATTTTGTCTGTACTGTGACAAAGGAGCTAAACTACTTTTTTTTTTCACATGGATATCCAATTTCCCTTTGGTAAAACAGTTCTTTTTCCCACTGATCTTCAGAATCACCTCTAAAACAAATAGAATGTCCACATAGGGTGATTTTCCACTTGGGCTCTTGGTTCTGTTCTACTAAAGGATGATGAAAGGTCTTCTAAAGAAGATGAAAAACTTAGAGGTCATAAAGAAAAATATTGGTAAATTTAACATGATATTATTGAAATACATTATTTTTTAAAGTCTTGGCCAGATATAAGTATCAATATCAAAGTCAACAGAAAAGCAACAAACTGAAGAAATATGCTTGCCATATTTAAGATATAGAGCTCTTCTGTGAATCAGTATGAAAATAATGAACAACACAATAGTAAAATAGGGAGAGGAAAATAGAGGTAGAGCGTTCACCAGGAAATCAATGAAAATGCTTCATGAGCATATAAATACTTTTGTTTTCTCCATAGTTAAAATATAAAATTTAAAACAACAATGAAATGAAATTTTCTTCCTATCAGAATGGCAAAGGTTATTTATGTTAGAATATTCTGTTATTGAGGATGAATGAAAACTGGCTCTTTCATATTCTATTAGCGGGAATAGACATATGTGATACCTTTTAAAACACACATCTCTACTGACCTAGGTACTCCACTTGTGCATGTGCTCATCAATTCATTTATCCTCACAAAGCCCTGTGAAGCCAGTGCTATTATTATTCCATTTTACTTTTGAGGAAACTAAAACAAATAAAGGTAAAGTGGCTTGCTCGAGATCAAAACTAGTAAAGAAAAAAAAAAAAAAGCTGAAATCTGATTCTAGGTAGTCTGACTCCAGACTCTAGTCTCCTAATCAAATTGTATTGCCTTTCCTTGAATATGTGAGGATGGTCATTGCAGTAGCTTTATCAGTATAGTATTAGATATAACATAAAGACCTCACAGTATAGAAATGTTTTAAAGGTGCCTTCATGCAACAGAATACAAAACAGTCATGAAGAAAAAAATGCTGTAAATCTAAAAGTGGTGGTTAAAGGATATATAAAACCTGATGATGCTGATTAACTTTGTGATCTATCCTAGAAATCCTGGGTCAAAAGCAGATTTATTTTTCATTATACTACACTCTTACACGGTTTTAAAGTTTTTAACATAGGGATTTGATGCCTTTTTTTTTTTTTTCAAGAAATAAGCTGTACAGTAATCCCAAACCTGTCTTAGTAATGAGAAAATGTGGTAAAAACAGGTGATCAATTCTGTCTGGACCGTGTCCACCCTGAGGCCTGCGACAGACATGCATGCTTTGTAAAGGAAAGATTTCATTCATCTTTGCCCGCCATCCATGTAGAATCCTAGGAACCGTGCCTAGAGCAGATCTGGTATCAGAAACAGGTTGTGATTTTGCCCTTCACCTAGTTATTAAGAGAAAAATATAAATGTAGTTGTATCCATGACGTTTCGGAGGCAATTTGCGGAGGTGGCCCAAAGCTGTGGAGCTTCCTGCCGGGTTCTATCATGCCTTCCAAGAACCCTAATAGTTCATTCCTCAGAAGAAATGTCAAGCTGCTCAGGCTGTCAACAGAGCAGATGCTCTGCTGACGTCTTTGGGGAACAGTGTCAAGTGACTAGAAAATGGATGCCAAAGATAAAATAAAATTCTTACCCTCATCACTAAATTTCACGTTCCCCATGACCTGGTATTTGGTCATCCACCCCAGGCCTCGGTGTGAGCAGCAGCCATATGCTTACTGGGACACCAGAGGACTTCGCTTTCTCTCTGCATCTTTCGCAAGATGCTCTTTGGAATCATGAAGAAGAATGTGTCTGTTAAATTCGCTTTACTTTGTGAAAGTTTCCCCTCTTATCTGACAACTTTTACTTGGGAGATATCCTCTTTCTTTCAACATATGCCTTAAAAATATTGTCTTTGTATCTGCGTTTTTTTTCAGTGTCTTCTAATATTTATATATTTTTTTCATAAAAAGCTTTTACTAAGACACAAAGTAAGCAGTAAAGATACAGAAACGTAATTATTTTCCCTGTACTTTCTTATGCATTACTTTATTTGAAATTAACCTCCCCCCCCACCACACAAAGCTTTCGGCTCCATTTTATAGAGGAGGAAAGTGAAATCCATGAGTTCAAACAACTTGTCCAAAGGGACACAAGTAACTGGAGACAGAGGTGGGTTGAGTGCTCCGGTGTGTGTGTTTCCCACATGCGAAGAGCAGGGTTCTGTTCTCCGTGATGGGTGTCTTCCTCTTCATTAGACAGTAGAGCTTAGGTTTAAACATTCTAAAAACTAAAGTTATTAATGTAGTGCTATCTTACTGCAGAAAATTTGGAGAATTCTGAACAACAGGAGGATTGTGGGGAGGAAGGAGGAAGGGAGAAAAAGATAAAGGTAAAAAGAAAGGTAAAGAATTTTGACATCTGTTTGCTAAATATTTATTCTTATTTTTTTTAGATTAAGAATTATATTTTTATTTTCATTTCCACATTAGAAGCGTACTTAATTTTATGGGTTATTTCTCCTGTGCTATTGTGGCCTGAAGCATATACAATTTTGACAAACACTTCTTTAGGGAAAAGAATATAAAATTAGTAAACATTTATTCATAATGAAAAAAGAAATTACAATGAATAACATAATCATGGTAAAATCCAGGAAAATGATATAATGTTTTATTTATAAAATTTTGAACATAATTCTTTATTTTTCCTACTTTTTATTTTGGCTGAATTTTCTTTAATTGTACCTTTACTTGAGAATGATTTTGCAATTATAATTTCTGATATGAGACTACAAAGTCAATTCAATCTTCCTCTGCTGATATAAATTAATTTCCTTTAATAATTGCTATTTTAGGAAAGATTGTTTCAGTTTCATAATGTGTTATTGAAAATGTCATTTACAACTTTGAGATGTAGTTGAATTTGGGAAAACTATGATTTTTTTCTTTATATGTGAGTTGTAAGATTCAGAATATTATTGAATATATATAAATGATAAACAAGAATAAACAAATAAATACAACAAAATAAGGAAATAGAATTTGTGTTATTTGCTTAAAAATTTTGTTTAACAAAAATAAGATATATATACTCATATCTATGTATACACATATTTATACATATATATGTGTATATATACTCATATATATATTTTTTTAATGTAGAAAATTGCATTTGAACAGGCATCTCTGAAAACTGAGTCCTCCTCTTAAAATTTTAGATGTCTGATGATTGGAATAATTTACACAGAGTAGTTTCTGGCACTGTACAGTTCCACTGTTGCCTTTCCTTCACTACCTCAATATTTCTAGTTCCAGAAACCACAGAACACATTCACAGTTGTGACACAACTTTTGGCCATGCACTTTTGTGTCACAGCATCAAGAATCACCCCAGTAGTCATTTCCTGGTGGTCATTTCTACATCAGACCAGCTAATAATAATTTTATTAAGTTTAAAATGAACCACACAATCATGTTGGAATTAATAAATTGTCCTTTTAATTAATAAGATCATATCAAAAATACTATTTCTTTGTAATAGCAATTTTATGTTTTTGTTTAATATTTGCCAGTGTGAATCCAACATATTTTTCTATTACATTTTCTTAATAGTTGTCTAATAATAACTTAATAGTTATTAAGTTTATTAATAAACTACTAGGAATATTTTGCAAAATTCTTTGACATAATGAGGTAGCAAATATAGAATCGTGATAAAGAAATTGAAGCTACAAAATAGAACCAAATGGAAATCCTACAACTGAAAATATAAACTCCTAGGTGAAAAAAAAATTATCGGATAGGCTTAACAGCAGATTGGCCACAGGGAAAAATCAGTTAATTTGAAGAAAGAGCAATAGAAACTGTCAAAACCAAGTCACAAAGAAAAAAAACTAATAAAAAATAAATAGTGCCTCAGTGACCTGTGGGACAATACAAAGGGGTTTAACATATGGGTCAAAAGACAAAAAATAAGAGGAAAAAGATTTGGACAGAAAATATATTTGATGAAATAATGGTGGAGCATTTTCCAAACTTGATGAGACATAACCACAGAGACCTAAGAAGTTCCAAGAACCCCACCAGTGATACATAGAAGAAAACCACACCACACACAACCAAATCAAATTGTTGAAAGCCAATGACAAGGAAATACTTTTAAAAGTAACCAGAGAATTAAGACATATTTCTTCTCATAAGCAATTCAAGCCAGAAGAAAAAAGAATAGACATTATACTAAGTTAGAGTCTTGAGTGAAATGAGCAGTCAGTAGAAGGTTATGAGCAGAGAAGTGATATAAACTAATTTATATTTTCAAAGGATCACTTTGGCTTTTAGGGTGAAAATAGATTATATGTGGCATGAAATGAATAGAAGCAGAGAGACATTTTAGGGAGCTATTAGAGTAAGCCAGAGGTGAGTTGATAGTGACTTGGACCAGAGAGGAAGCAATTAATGTGGTGAGAAGTGGGAACATTTTGAATATATTTTAAAGGTAGAACCAACATAATTTCCTAACAGATTAGATATCAGATATGAGAGAAAGAAAAGCATCAAACAGGGCTCTTAATGTTTTCTCCTGAGAAAGTGGAGTGATCCGGTAGCCATAAACTGACTTGGAAAAAACTATGGTTGATACAGAGGGATTTGGGGGGCAGGGAGAATCAGGAGTTTAGTTTTGAACATGGTAAGCCTGAGTTTTCTATTAAACATTCTGATGTATTGTTGAGTATACAGTTACATATATCAGCTTGGAGTTTAGAAGACAGAGCTAGTCTAGGTGTATAAATTTGCAGGGGATTGGTACATAGATGACATTTAAAACTGTGAGAATCTATATGATCACTGACAGAGTAAATGCAGATAGAGCTAATGAGTGGACACAGGACTGAGTCTTGAGGAACTCAACCATAGGAAAGTCAGGGAGAAGGAGAGGAGCCAGCATGAGATACTGGGAAGGACTGGCCCGTGATAGAGAAGGAAAACCAAGAGTATGATTCCTCAAAGCGAACTGAAGAAACTGTGTCAAGAAGGGAGTAATCAATAGTGCAAATACTGCTGACAGATTAAGTGAGATAATGACATTGCTTATCTTGTAACTAGAAGAACTGGTCTTTATTGTGAGCGCAAATCATAGCCAAGTCTCCCTGCTATTTGCAGGAGGAAAGGGCACAGACAAAATCATAGTCACCATCACACAAAGAAGTTATAGGTTTCTAATACCAGAAAATATGCCTAGTGTCTACTTTTCATATCAAAAGTTCATAATTCCCAAAACATTTATTTCACAGAAGTTTTGATTGGGCTACAGGGAGAAAAAAAGGACAGAATTGAAAATCGTTTGCACTTCTGGTGTGATTTATATGTGCCCTTATACAACATTCCTTCATTGACACATAATTTAATATGATTCTCCAAAGATTTTTTTAAATTGAAATATAATTGACATACCATAAAATTCACCAACTAATCCCAGAACATTTTCAGTATCCCCCAAAGAAAGGCTATATTCATTATCAGCCACTCTCTTATTCCTACTTCCCCCACTCCCCCTCCACCCCACCACCCCCTGTCAACCACTAACTTCTTTTCTATCTCTATGAATTTTCCTATTCTGAACATTTAATGCAAATGGAATCATACAATATGTGGCTTTTTATGTCTGACTTTGTTGAATTAGTATAATGTTTTCAAGGTTCATGCATGTTGTAGCATGTATCAATATTCATTTTTAATGGCTAAATAATATCCCGTTTTGTTTATCCATTCATCAGTTGAATGACTTCTGAGTTGTTTCTACTTTTTTGCTATTATGAGTATTGTTGTGATAAATATATGTACAAATTTTTGGTGTGAATGTGTGTTTCTATTCACCTTGGGTACATAACTAGGGTTGGAAGTGCTGGATCATATGGCAACTCTATGTTTAACTTCTAGAGGAACTGCCAAACTCTTTTCCAAAGTGACTGCACCATTGTACAGTTGCACCAGCCTTGTATGAAGATTTCAATTTCCTTATACCCTCAACACTCCTTATTGACTTTTTTTTTAAATTTTAGCATCCTGATGGTGTGAAGTGGTTTTGACTTGCATTTTCTTAATGACTAACAATGTAGAATAGCTTTTCTCATACTTATTGGGCATCTTTGTTGAAGAAATGTTACTTCAGATTATTTGCACATTTTTAAAATTCGGTTATTTGTCTTTTTATTGTTGAATAATAAGATTATATATATATTTCTTCTGTATACTAGACTTTATCAGATACATGATTTGCAAATAGCTTCTCTCGTTCTATAGGTTAACCTCCTATATTCTTGATAGTGTTCTTTGAAATGCAAAGACTTAATTTTGATGAAATCTAATTTATTTTTTCTTTGGTTGCATTTACTTTAGATGTCATAACTAAAAGACCATTGCCAAATCCATTATCACAAAATATTTTTGCCTGTTTTCCTCTAAAAATTTTATAGTTTTAGCCCTTATATGCTTTTCTTCAAGTCATTTTGAGTTCATTTTTGTCTATTTTATGAAGTAGGATTCCAACTTCATCCTTTTGTGTGTAAATATCCAGTTATCCCAACACCAGTTGTTAAAAAGACTAATTTTCCCCATTGCATTGCTGTGTTAGTCTTGTCAAAAATCAATTGCCCACAAATGTATAGGTTTATGTCTGGACTCTCATTTCTATATGTCTGTCCTTAAGCCAGCACCACACTGGCTTGATTACTGTAGCTTTGTAGTAAGTTTTGAAATCAGGAAGTGTGAGTCTTCCAACTTTGTTCTTTTTCAAGATTTTTTTGACTATCCTCGGTCTCTGGAATTTCCATATGCATTTTAGGATCAGTCTGTCAATTTCTGAGAAAAAAGTTCAGCTGGGATTTTGATAAGAATTGCGTTGAATCTGTGGATCAATACGGGTGGTATTGCCATCCGAACAATCTTGTTGTCTAATCCATAAACACAAGATGTCTTTCCATTTATTTAAGTCTCTGATTTCCTTCAAATGTCTTATAGTTTTCAGTATATCAATGTTATGCTTCTTTTGTTAAATTTTATTCCTAGGTAGGCTAGGTTTTTTATGCTACTATAAATGGACTTGTTTTCCTAATTTTATTTTGAATTGTTCATTGCCACTGTATAGAAATACAACTGACTTTTACTTGAGTGTCTTTTACATCAATAGTTAACTACCAGAATCTAAGCAGAAAGTTCCTCTTTCCTCTCAATTTTTAAATAAAAGTTGCTTTTAATTAAAGATATATATATCTCTTTGTTTAATTTCCTTCTAATATGAAGGAGATGTCCTTACCAAATATTATAGAATACCTGGCTCATTTCCTCACTGGAAACATGTTTTTTTCTCACCACTGCCTTCTGAATTCTGGGAAGAAGAATAATCCTGTGCCGTGGAAGAAAACTTCCATGTCAAGTAAGGATTTCCTATTTTCCGCTGGCCTGCTTGTCTCTCATCTGAGGTAGATACAGTCCCTAATTCCTACAGCTGATGAGAATACTGATGAAGATGGAGATGGGAGATGGTGCTGGTTTGGAGTGGCGTGTGTGTGTGTGTGTGTGTGTGTGTGTGTGCGTGCGCACGCACACGCTCATACATGTATAGGCAAACCGTTGATGATTTTCTGTTTGAATATCGGCAACAATTGCCAATTTAAAATCCTAACAGAATTTTTCCAATAGCTACTAGGGATATGGCTGACTTTGAGAAAAGACATTCCTATATCAGTTTTGTTGAGAAACAAAGTTTATCTAAGCAGTGTCAAGGTGGATAAATGAGGAATGCGTTTGTTTTAACTTTAATACATAGCAGTGAACTCATTAATTTTGATGGATTACTGAAAGAAGTTAAAAACAAAATAAAACTTGTCTTCTTATTCCAAGAAGCGACTGGAGTTTTTCTCTTTCAGCCTGCTTTCCTTATTTGTGTGTGTGGGGTGTGATGGACTATTGAATCCTGACAACCTGTTGGATGAGATCCAACAATAACCAGTCAGATCAATGCAACCCAGACTGCCCTCATGGGACCTGACAAGAAATTCTGCCGTCCTTTAGGATGCAATTACCCTGCTGGATGCTGTAGAGAGTGACCTCCTTTACTCTGGTATTTATTGAATCCAGACCTAATGTCTGGTCTCATTTCAGAGTCCTGTCTGCAGTGCCTGTCCCAAGGCCAAGTACAGTAGACAGTGAACCACCATAGCTGCCAAGAATCAGTACTTTGAAAAGCATCTTTGCCAGGAGATCATCATGCCTGTTCCCGTTAGAATCAACATTGCTTTTTCTGGCTCATTTCATGTAAAATGCAATTCAGTTTCAAAGATAAGTACTTTAATTCACAAATGGTTGACAGCAGTAGGGATATAGTGTAGGCTCTGAACTTAAAAATGGTTTGGTTCTGATTACAAGTATTTCTGCACTGAGAAATATTTAACAGGAAAGGAACTGAATAGAGGATATTAGTATTTGTCTTATCTGTTCGGGAATAAAGACACACTGAAGGTATGACAATTGAGTAATGGGATTTGGAACTAAAGTCATGATCTTCTATTTCATACTAAGAAATATTTTGAAGAAGTAATGCATAGGTTTCATTAAAATTTATGCTGTGATTTATTTTATTAAACTTCTACAGTGATTTATTAGACATAATTGCAAAGAAGAGGTAGTTCAGTTATTCCCTATTTGGCTAGAAGTTAAGTACTCTTGAGTCTAAACTTGGGGAACATGTCCTTATTAAAATGGAACTCATAATTAACATTTCTGTGCATTTCCTATAATCCAAACATGCAAGAGGGAACATTTAAATGCCTAGCAATTAAAATGAAAACATTTTCCTTTTACTGACAGCCTTTTAACTTTTCAGTTCATCATATTTATAGTTATCATTATTAGACATCTGGAAAAATATAGTTATGCTTGCTATTTATATTACCAACTAAAGACTTTGAATCACTTTGTAGACATGATCTCATTAAGGCTCTCTACATCTTGGTGAGGTAAGTGCAATTATATTCATTTTATTGAGTTTAAATTACTTTCTAAGGTGTCAAAGAAAATTGTGGCAGGATATCGGGAAAAAAAATCAAGGTCTCTCAGTGTCCACTCTAATGGTAAATTCTGTTCAATAAAATCAGAAAGAAATGAATCCGGTTTTAAGTGCATGGGGCTTAATTTTCTACAAATAGTCATTTGAGGTAGCTATATGAGACATCACATTTTGTAGTTATGCCATTTCCAGTATAATTTATCAACCTGACCCATATTCTAATGTATTTATCAAACCAATATTTTATGTAATGACATTTTCCTAAGTTTTCCTGGAGAAAGTTTTACCAAGAGGTGGAAATAAAATTTACTTTCTCTGTGACTGTTGTCACTTATTAAAGGAGTTGTCACTGCCTTTCTAATTGTTTGTACTTTTCAATCTCTGCCATCCACAGCCACATTTACAATCTAGGCTTGGTTTTCAGGTGGTCGTTTAAAATGCATCCATCTTTACATTTTAGGGAAATGGCAGAGGGCTTGCCAGTGTTCACCTTGTGACTTTACTGAGTTATTATGGAATTGATTGTCCTTACTCTAAATGCCCCCTACTCCTAGACTTTATCAATGCTGAATACTTAGATTAGCATTTTTCCCTCCAGTTTTGCTTCCAGATTCTCAGATATAACAGACATTATAACTGATTGTGTTATTCTTTTTTTTTTTTTTTTTTTACTATAAACATCAGCCCTCACATATGGTCAATCAATTTTTGACAAGGGTGCTGAGACCATTCAATGGGACAAGAACAGTCTCTTCAACAAATGGTGCTGGAAAAAGTGGATATTCACATGCAAAAGAATGAAGTTGAATCCTTACCTTATGCCACATGGAAAAAGTAACTCAAAATAGATCAAAGACCTCATCTGAAGAGCTTCATTATAAAACTTTTAGAGGGAAATCTTCATGATCTTAGATTTGGCAATGGTTTCTTAACTATGACATCAAAAGTACAAGCAACAAAAGAAACAAGATCTTCATCAAAATTAAAAAATGTGTGTGCATCAAAGAACACTGTCAATAAAGTGAAAAGACAAACCACAGAATGGGAGAAAATAAATCATATATTTGATAAGGCTTTAATATCCAGATTATGTAAGCAACTCCCATAACTAAAAAAAAAAAAAAAAAAACTATTAAAAATGGGCAAAGGACTTGAATAGATATTTCTCCAAAGAAGGTATACACAAGTTGCCAATAAGCACATAAAAAAGACAATCAACATCATAAGTGTTTAGGGAAGAGCAAGTCAAAACCAGAAGGAGGTACCACTTCACACTCACTAGGATGGCAATAATAATAATAATAATGAAAATAATAATTGTTGAAGAGGATGTCGAGAAATTTGAATTCTTGTATGTTATTGGTGGGAAAGTAAACTGATATAGCCACTGTGGAAAAATGTCAGTTCCTCAAAAAGCTAAACATAGAGTTACCATACCACCTAGTAATTCTACTTCTAGGTATATTCTCCAAATATTTGAAAAAAAGGACTCAAACAAAAACTTGTATGCCAATATTTATAGAAACATTATTCATGATAGCCAAGAGGTAGAAATAATCCAGGAATCTATCCACAGATAAAGAGATTAACAAATGTGGTATACAATATAATAGACTATTATTCGGTCATAAAAACGAAGTACTGATACATGCTACAACTTGGATGAACCTTGAAAACATGTGAAGTGAGATAAACCAGACACAAAAGGACAAGTATTTTATGATTCCATTTATATAAAATATCTGAAATAAGCAAATTCATGGAGACGGAAAGTAGATTACAGGTTGTCAGGGGCTAAGGGGAGCGAAGAAGAGGGAGTTAATTAATGAGTAAAAGTGTCGATTTCGAGTGATTTTAGAAATAGATACTGATATGGTTGCACAACTTTGTAATGTAATTAATGCTACTGAATTATACACTTAAAATGGTTAAAGTGGGAAATTTTATGTTATATATATATCCTACTACACACACAAAAAACTTACCCTTTGCATTTCAACCTAAACTGTACAAGGTCCAAGTGAAACACATATATTTAGGTTTCTTTTTTCCAAAATGAAGAGCTCTTTATTGGCTTTTGTAGTTAAAGTAACACAGAAAGTGTTGAAAACTTATCTCTCATTTCAACCCCTCCCCCAATAAACATTTAGTAGTTGAAATAAAACGCATTCTATTAGACAGTATATTTGGAATCTCTTTAGCCAAATACATGTGTATAATAGGAATAGCCACATTTCTGTATATATGAGAACCTGAAGTTCTTCCAGGAATAATGTACATAGATTTTAGTGCATGCATTGGTGATAACTGTTTTGGCTGCTCCGAGACCCTATTAAATTCTTTGTTTAGTCTTTTCGGAATGGGTAAAGTTGCATTACAGCTGTTACAGTATTTATTATATGATATGTAGCCACAAGAGGCATACTCTGGTTTGGGAGGCAAAAAACAACTACACAAACACAAATTTAAGAAAACCTTCTATTACAAAAATATAAAGTCCAGAGTAAAATATCTTTGCAATGGAAATCAAAATCATCATACTTATATATATTCTCGATTTGATTATAAAACCATTCATTTAGCTATTGGTAGGGGAAAACCTTACATTTTTTTTCAAATAATTAGCAAAGACCTAATGTAGTTTGTTTTGAACATGTTTATTGCTAATTGGAATAAGAAATAAATTAAATATTGTAATCCAAAACTCCTATATGTAAATGTGTGTATATATATTTACATATATATGACCAATCTAAAGTTTTCAGAAAACAGTTAATATTTCTATATGTGAGATACTCACATTGAAATTATCTTTTCTAATATATTCCTCTCTGCTTCATTTTTTTTAAATGATGTCACAGCCTTGAGCTACTAATGGTTCATGACTAGCAGTTAGAAAACGCTAAAAATGTGAATTTTTCTGAAAAGGATTCATGGCATGAAGGTGAACAAAGGGTACATTTAATAGGTAGTTGTACTTTTTTTCCCATCATGATGCTAAATGGCAGTTAACCCAAACTTTATAATGATCAGCTGAGCTGCTTCTTGCATCTATACAGCCTGGTGGAAAAAAGAGATTAATCTAGATTCCTAGATACATTTCCATCATCTGTGAAAAGTAAAAACATTGTTCTAACTGGCATTTTAATTAATCAAATAAATGTAAATGTCTGAAAAAATATCTTGAAAAGTGCTATAGTTAGGAGGTGTTCTTAGCTGGCAGTTAAGCTTCAGAGAAAAGATAAAATCTCCCTCCCCCCCCACACCACCCCACCCACCCGACCCCTACCTCTCTTTCTCTCTGCCTACCTGTCCTTATTTCTTCTGTGGAGATGAAAGAGAGAGAAAAACAGAGTAGAAAAACCATTAGAGCACTTATTCTTTTTCTTGCCTTGCTACAGTGTCTAGGACTTTTAGTCGATATTGAACAGCAGACGATGGAAGCAGACATCTTTGCCTTGTTTCCAATATTTTAAGATGAAAAATATACATTTTCATCCATAAGTTTCCACAAGTAGGTCCTTTATTAGGTTGAGGAAGTTCCCCTCTACTAATTACTGAGAGCTGTTATTATGAATGGGTGTTGGGATGTAGCAAATGCTTTTTCTCTATAAATATCATTATATGATCTTTTAATTTCTGTTAATATGGTGGATTATATATACTGATTTTTTTTGAATGTCAAATCAACCTTGTATGCACGATATGAATTCATCTTGGCTATTATATCTTTGATATACATATATATATATTTTGCTGTATTATTTGCTAAAATTTAAGAATTTCTAAATCTATGTTCGTGAGAGATATTCGTCTATAGTTTTCTGTTCTTTCAATGTTTTTGTCTGATTTTGATATCACAGTAATGCTGGCCTCATAAAATGAATTGAGAACTGTTTCCTCCTTTTCTGTTTATTGGAAGATTTTTTTTTTTAGTATAGGTTGTATTTTTCCTTAAATGTTTGGTAGAATTCACCAGTGAAACTAACTAGACCCAAATTTTCTTTGAAAATTTTAAACTATAAATTCAATTTATTTAACAGATGTCTTTCTATTTAGTTTATTTCTTTCATCTTAAGTGAGTGTGTCTTTCAAGGTGTGGGGGATCAGAATTGGCCACCTCAAGACATGTCTCTTTACCTTGATCTGAAGGAGGCTTTGACCTTTACCCTCCCCCAACTGTTTAAAGGGATTTGGGATGGAAGGCCTGTCTCTGAAACAGGCCATCACCTTGGATAACTCTTAGTATCAATAGACTGGGAGGGTCTTTGCAATGCCCATTCTTATCAAAGTTCTATTTACATTAGTAAGGGAACTCTCCATTTGTAAAGGAATCTTCTTCTCTGTACTGGGAAGAGGGGTGGATGACCTCATTTCTAGAAACTTGTCAATGTGGAAGTCAAGGCCTTAAATCTGCATAATAACCTTACTTTGCCTTTCTGGTAATCTCCCATAGCAGACCCAATCCCCCCAAAATCCTCCTTTGTCTATATAAGAGACATTTTGTCGAGAGATACTCAGTTTCCCCAAGTCTCTCCCATGTATACATGTTATAAATCTTTATTTGGTTTTCTCCTGCTATTTGGCCTCATGTCAATTTAATTTGTAGCCCAGCCAGAAAGTCCCCAGAGTGGGTAGAGAATGCTCTTTCTCCCCTTCAAAGGAATTAATTCATTTTAACTAAGTTAATACATTTATTGTAAAATTATTTGTAATATTCTCTTATTATCCTTTTAAAATTTAAACTTTTCAATAGCTCTATATTTAGAGAAAAGTTGCAAAGATAGAACAGATAGTGTGTATGACATACTATTTCTCTTATTAATATCTTATATTATTATTGTAATGTCACAACTAATGAACCAATTATGACACATTATTATTAACTAAAATTCATACTTCATTCAAATTCCACTAGTTTTTCCCTAATGTCCTTCTTCTATTCCAGAATCCCATCTAGGACACCACACTACATTTATTTATCATGTCTCCTTGGGTTTCTCCGGGCTGTAACAGTTACCAGACTCTTTTGGTTTCTCATGACTTTGACAGTTTTGAGGCGTACTGCTCAGGAGTTTTGTAGAATGTTCCTCAGTTTGGGTTTGTCTGATGTTTTTCTCATGGTAAGGCTGTGGTTATGGATTTGGGGGAGGACGACAGACATAAAGTATCCTCCTCAACATATTATATCAAAGTACATGCTCTCAACCTGATTTATCAGAGGAAACAAAACAAATTTGTTTATATATCTGACATCTTTAGTCTCAATTAAGTCATGTTCTTCTGTGTTATTTTTCTGTGTGCATTTTATTTACTGTGGTTCTCTGTACAGTCTTTCTGCCTCTTTTTCTCTTTCTCTCTTCCTCTATTGATCTTGTTCTCACTTTCAATCTTGTTCTCAATCTCACTCTTGCATGCTCATTCTCTTATTCTTGCTCTTTCTTTAAAAAAAAAAACAAACTTTTCGTATTGAAGACTTTTTGTGTACATATAGCAGTACCTTTATTTTAAAATAATGTTTGGAATGGCCTTAGTCCCCCTCTTTCCTTACTTATGCTTTTCCTGTTTGATTTGTCAGCTTCATTTTTTACCATTTGGTTTCTATCTGTTGGCTATGCAGCGATCAATGAACTTATTCCAGTTTTTCCTATCTTGCTCGATTCTCCTCCCCTTCTTAAAATTCTCTTATTTCAAGTGTGTGAGAACTTATAACTTCCTTTACTCTTTATCCACTGTTGTCCCTATTTTTGTTTTAATCTTATATCTACAGTTAATAACATTTATTTGCTCACCATCAGTTCTTTCGCTAAAGGTTCAAAGTCATCTCCTGATTGAATAAAGTTCATCCTCCAGTGGATTCCTAGAGAAGTCTTGTGAGTTCAGTCATCTCTGAGTTCCTGCATTTCTATTGTTTTGATATTTGTTGACAGGTTGGCTGGTTTGAAAATCCTGGGTTAGCACTTTGTGTTCGTAAAGTTTTGTTTGTTTTTGTTGTTTTAATTTTGCTCTGTTCTCTTCTTGCTTCATATGCTGCTCTCTAGAAGTTTGATGTCAACTTGATTTTCTTTTCTTTGTAAGTGACTTGGTCTTTTTGCCAGGATGCTCAAATAACTTTTTTTTTCTCCGATCTTTAGAGTCCAGTAATTTTACTAGGATGTATTTTGGGATTGAATGTCCTATGCCAAGTTTTTTCAGTAATGGGCCCTTTTACTATGTAGAATCAGACCTTCTTGGATTATATGTTTAAATAATAAGTTTCATTGTTTTGCTTTTCTTCTACAAAAACATCCAGTTACATATATGTGAATTTTCTTTGCCTTTTTCTGATATGTATCACTTTCTATCTGAGGCATTTAACCTCTTTTATTAATTTATTTTTATTCTCTTGGCTCCTTTCATGCTACTTCTCAATGTCCCTTAGTATATTTTCCATTAAATCTTTCCCTTAGTCACCTTGTAATTTATGCTTTATTACTAAATAGATTTTTTTCATTTCTTTCTGAGTGTGCAAAATTTTCATTTCACATCTTCCTGGGTTTTTTTCCATTTCTCCTCTAATTAATTAATTAATTAATTAATGTATTATTTATTTTTAAAATTCATAGACAGATTCATGGAGCTCTTTCATGTTGGCAAATGCTCATTTCAAATTACTTAATTCTTCTCAGGTATTGCTACAAGTTTTTGCCATTGTTATTTTGGTTTTTTCTGCTTTGTTTTTGCTTGGGAGTATATTTTCTTCAGCTGAATTGTTTTAATTCTCATTTTTTGTTTTCTTCTTATAGTAGCTTCCTAAGAAGTTAGTTTACAGTTTTGTTCACTTTTAAAAGTCTTATATTTTCTGAAAGTATCTATAGAGAATGTCTCTATTGCAATTGGAGTGAGTGACTTGGTTGTGTTACTGTGTTTCTTACACTGAGAGTCTCTGTTTGTAAAGGGAAACAGAGTTCCTTCACTGCTTGACTGTTTTCACTGGGGTGGGAGATGGTGTGTCTTTTGATTTTTCTTTTTTTCCCCCTTAATTTTCACCATTTCCTCCCTTTTTTTTCATTTTATACCCTGCCTCCACTAGTATCCTCTGTTTCCAACTTGCTTCACTCTTTCCCAGCAGCAGTGCTTTCCAAAGACTGCCAACTTTTGATTCCTCAGTAATGAACATTCTGGTCAATGGAGTATTAAACATTAGTATGACAACATTTAACCAATTTCCACTAACTGTATGCTTCATTCATATAAGTGCATATACTACATGTGTTAAAAGTAATATACTTTCTGTTTGTTACACTAGACAAGAAGACTCATTTATTTGTTCAAGCAATATTCTGGGACAATCTACCAGCACTAATAAAAGATAATGAGTAAAATGAGTCCCCAGACTTACATTCTAAGAGATCCAAATAATAACCCAATGGTTGAAGTGTCATAATATTTGTTTTGGAAGCTAGAGTTATAGTTATTTGCCTTAGTTCACAAATCAATTCTGGAGAAACAAAGATAAGTATTTTCCTATTAAGCTAGGAAGTAAGAGCCAGAATGCCATAGCCAATAAAAAACAATTGGCGTTTGCACTCAACAAAATTCAGAATGAGTGTTAGTTTTCTATGCTATTTGGAGTAGATTCTGTAATTGCGCTATAGTTAAAATATTTTGAAGAATAAATTATCTTTCCCTAGTTGGTATTAGAAAGAGGGGACCATTTTCAAATGGATCTAGATATTAGTTTGAAAAAAGTTTTCTGAGTAAAATCCAGTTGATGAATCAATTATCCCATGTATTGTATTCACAAACATTTTTAAATGCTTATGCTTCTAACATTCTTCCCTTTTTTAAATGAATGTATTGGTTTTTGGCATCTTCTTAGAATGCCCTACAGACAGAGGCATGTTGGGTATATTTAACTTTATATTTCCTTTCTGTTTTTGTAAGAAATGTGTATCCATTTGGCTCTGTCCTAACCTTAGAAACTTGGTTCAAATCTGAGGGAAGAATCATAAAAACACCAAGTCAATTATTAAATTAATATCCATAGTCTACTATGTGACAGTGTAACCAGAGATGTAACATAACACTTTTTAATCTTGACGAGTCATTTATCATACATTAAAATATTTTTAAGTGTATTAAAAATAATGATGAACTAAGCAATGGTTCTGAGAACTCCCCATTTGCAGCCATCTGTGAATTTCTCACGACTCTTTGAATGAATTTCAGTATGACATTATTTTTTGTCTATATTAAGACAATATTAAAGTACCTCAAAAAGTTGGCACATGTTCATACTCTTTTCACTCGTGGTAATGATGTTTCTGTTTTCTTTATTTTTTCATCGTAAACTCTCATTCAGGTCTAGCTTAAATTTTTTCTCTATGCAAAATGATGGTTCCATCCTCTGTGATTTAGCATCTAACACATTGCTTGGCAAATAATAATGATTTGATAAATATTGAATTAAACCTGTAACACTTTATTTCATTTTCTTCTGATACAAAAATATGTTAATAAATGGTACAACACCCATGTACCCTAATTCAGACTAAACAGATGTTAGTACTTCCATATTTGTCAGAATTTTTTCTTTCTTCTTAAAAAGAGAGAGAGGGAGAAAGCACAATGGAGCTAAAGTCTTGTGTGTTCCCATCCACAGAAATAACTGTTCATCTTTCTCAGATGCAACCATTATCATGAATCTGATACATGTTCTTCCTTCTATATTCTTATGTCCTACTGCATATGTGTTTTTATAAACACTATAGTATTGTTTAGTATTTTTTAGCTTAAGTAAAAAATATTAAATGACATATATAATGATAAATTAATTTTTCTATAACATTTTCATAACTTTATATTATTTTAAGGTTGATAAATCCTGATATCTCTCTATAAAATTTACTAACTTTTGTTCCTATTAAATAGGCTAAATTTTTATGCACTCTCATGTTGGTTGACTTTTGGTAAATTTTCTGAGTTTTTCTTTATTACTAAAAATTAAGCAATGGTTCTCATTAAATACATCTCCATTTAGAAATGTGCAATATTTTCTCTAGGAAATTTGCCTATAAATTAAATTAGTTAAATCTCCTTTAAATTGTTACGTGATAGAGTATGTGCAAACATTGAGCACCACTAGTAGCTGTGTATAAGAGTTTTTCTTTACTTTCATCATTGCCTACAAAAATTATTTTGGAGGTTTTTGCCAAACTTACAGATTTGAGATAGGATCTACTACTTTAAAATTGTATTTTTCTGATTATTGTACATATACTTTATCTATTAATTGCCTCTTTTAAAAAATTTAAGCAATTTTATTATTGATTTATGGGAATTTACTTATTCTTTCAAAAAATTTATCAAGAAACACATTGAGTGCCTTCTGTGTGTAAGGCACTATTTGGGGTTATACGGTTACAGCAGCAAATGAGATAAAGCCTCTGTCCTCACAGAGTTTGTCTTCTAGTGGAGAGACAGAAAATAATAGAATGAAGAGGTGAAACTTGAAGTGAAGGTACAAGGCCTGTGAATTTCTTGGGAAAGAACATTCCAGAGGAAGGAATTATCAAGTGTTAAGGATTTAAAATGGAGACGTGCTTGGCCTTTCCCAGGAACAACAAGAGGTAAGATGGCTGCAGGGCAGTGATAACAAAGCAGAGTCATTGAAGGGGAGGTTGGAAAGAGATGGGGGTCAGACTGTGTGGGGTCATGTTGCACATGGTAATGACATTGGACTTTAAATGTGTCGAGAAATCACTGTGAATTTTAAGGAGTGAGATTTGATCTATTTGCATTTTAACAAGTGGTCCACCTATGTTTTCAATGGCAGTGATTTTTGCCCTCCTGGAGACAGCTGGCAATGTCTGGAGACATTTTTTATTTTTGCAACTAGGTGGATGCTAGTGTCATCTAGTTGGTAGAGGTGAGAGATGCTGCTCAATATCCTACAATGCATAGGGAAGCCACCCCCTCAAATCGATAATTATCTGGCCCAAAATGTTAATAATACCCAAATTGAGAACCCTGGTCTAATCATCTATCAATATAAAAGCAGTGCATTTAGAGTATTGTCTATTAGGGTAAGGCAATTACTCATTTTCTATTCTCTTCTTTTTCACTGGCTGATCTCTAGATTTGTTTTTCAATACAAAGTTAAAATTCAACCTATTTGGAAAAAAATTACATGGCAATTTTAAAGTAATTTACAATTTTGTGACATGACATTGTCCAATACAAATATGGTGTGCAAGTGCCACATTTTTCTTTGTTTTTTTTGTTGTCATATATGTATGAATTTGTTTATTTTCTTTATTTCTTCACATATATATGTGTATATATATATACACATAAATATGTATATGCATGTATATATATGCACACACACATATATACTCACATATACTCATATATATGTGTGTGTGTATATATACAGGCATATACAGATTTGTGGTTGTGTATATATATTTATTTGTGTGTGTGTAATTTTTACCCAAAGTCTTTAGAATAACACATACTTTTAAAATACCTCTATTACAGCACTTAAATATTTTATAATACTTTTTTAGTGATACATTTGTTCTTCTCTCCAGACTGTAGGCATAATGAGGTCTAGAGCTATATCATATTAATCTTAATGCTGGGTCTCCAGGATATGCTTATTAAGTGTTTGGTATAATCAAGTATTTTGAGATCCTCAAATAACATCAACATATGGGGTGTTTTCCAACTACTCTTTCTCCATAGCAATTATGATTCTGTTCCAGGGAAGACAATATTAGATATATGTAAGAGAACCAGAACAACAATGTGGGATGTCATTGAGGATGAATTGACGAAGATGAAGTACATTGATGGTCAATTTAAGAAGTAGGTGAGATGACCCATTGCCACATTTCTGACTCAAAGCATCTGGAATTTACTCCCTGGCTCCACAGGCAGTAAGTATTTTAATATCAGTATGTAGTACTGACTTTGGCAACAGGCCTTAGTGTCTATTTTGAGGTAATGCTTGTGGTGTCTAAAATATGCAGAGTCCTCCCCATTGCTGCATGGCCTCCTGAATAAGTGGTGTTTGGAGTAGACAGTGACACAACTGTTCTATAACTACAGAATTAATGATTCATGAGCCTCCTTTGCAGGTTCTCTTTGGCTATCTGCATGAAAAACAGGTGTGTTGTCTTATTAATCCCTCCATGGCACATCCTTCACATCTCCCATCTCCATTTTACCACCGCTTCAGTTCCTGAATAGTGATGTTTTTTCCTATATAATCACTAGGTTATGAAAAAGGCTGTTGACAAAACATGCTTCTATAACGTCATTGTAGCAAGTGAAGACAATAAGGCAGAATGTATCTGTTAGAAACAAATTAAAAGAGGGGTAATCCAAACTTGTCAGAGCCCTGTGACTTGAAAAGATGTTTACACTGCTGTACAGGAAGAACGATGTCCTGGAAGGAGTGTTCTTTTCTTGTCAACACATTAGGTGGGGGGCAAGATGATTAATTATGAGAAATAGTTAGAACCTGGAAGACATTTTCTGCCCAAAAAGACCACAAAATTGAAACAGCTCATTGGTGGTTTAACTACGATTTGATTTTTTAATGTAAGTTCCAATAAAAAAAATATACAAAATTGTTGAAAGAACTATGACAATTTCACTTGAAGGGTTTTTTACATTTTATCTATCTATCATCTATCTATCGTTCACCGACTTACATGGTACGAGGTGGAAGATTAAGGCATTCAGTATCTAATTAAACATGGTTTACTGTATTTAAATGGGTGAATTTAAGTCGTACAAATAAAATTAAATGTGCGCTTTCATGCAATGTGAAAATTCAAATAAATATAGCCATCAGTAGGCTGGAAGTGTGTTTCCTAGTTGAAGAGATAAAGAATGCTCTATCACTCACTCTGCAGCTTTCCCCATGTCTAATCTAATCACTGTGTATCTGTTGTTTCTAAAATACGTGGTGTCAGAAGATTTGAGTTCTAGTCCCAGATCTGACTCTTAGCAACCTGATATTCGTCAGATTATGTTCTCTTTTCAGTCTGTTTGTGTATTTGTAAAATCTTCATGATGCAGTTTGAGTATCACTGTAATGGAGGGTATTTAGAGGTCAAAAGACTTGTTTCTAACTGACCTACTGCTTTACATATTGGTGGCATATTTTTTAACTAACCTAAATAGCATAGTGGTCACTTTACAAAATGCTAAATGAATATTTTAAAGTATGTAATAAACGCTCATGTTCACCAGATGTAAAGACATTTTAATAGGATCAAAGCAATGTAGAGCCACATTCTTGGTAGGTTAACAAGACAAATTATACGTCTGCTTTCAAAGGTGAGAACTGATTATGTGAGAGTTAAGTTTTCTTATAATGACAATATCTAAACAATAATAATGAGGAAAATGTTATTTCTAAGAAATTTGCCTACTGACATTGAAAAAGGTAGCTATTAAAACCAACCCAAAAGGAATCATCAGATGGAAGTGAAAAGTAGTGACAGGACTAAAACCTTTGAGAATCATTCTACTTTGCCACAGAGGATAACTGAGTTCAGAGAGACCACGATGCACTCATGACCATAAGAGCTCCTGGAGATGGAGCAGCACATCTATTGTCCAGCTGTGCAGATTTATTCGTGAACGTTACACCAAGCTTTTCTCTCACTGAAAGTTTGCATATGCTTTTATCTCCTTATAAGAGAGAAGACTAGAGACCTATACACTGTTAAGACAAGTATGTTTTGGCAATATACACACAATGTACAATGGTGGAACACGGAGAGTATAATCTCAATAAACATTCATATTAGAAAGGGTAATGGTGGGAGGTTTACAGAGGTCACTAGTCCATAGAAAGTCCAATGTCACAGTGGGCACATTTGCCAGGTACCATTACCTCGAGGGTGGGAAAGATTCTTTGTGTAGGCAGCAATTCTGCTTCTTGAAAGGGATTCCTCAGTTTACTTTTTTCTATACCTCTAGACTCTGCTGCTCGGGAATATTCTTCCTCTGCCGTCGTTCTACTGGGCCACTGCTGAAGAGTCAATAGAGAATATTACCTTGAAGGTTGAGCAGATTTCTAATATTACTTCCTGTCTATTGAAAGTTGAGAGACCAAGAGATATTTTCATGACTTGAGTGGTCTAGGACACTTGAGATTAAATTGATAGTGCATTTGCAAATAGAGCTTTCTCAAAAAGTTTGTAAGTTTTCTATGAATTGATACTAATCAATTCCACATACTAAAGCACCATATATATATATATATATATATATATATATATGAAGCACCATATATGTGTGTGTGTATATATATATATAGTATATATAGCCTATTTGTATATATACAGTCATGTGCCACAAAACAATGTTTTGGTCAATGATGGACCGCGTATACAATGGTGGTCCCATAAGATTAGTGCCATATAGCCCAGGTGTGTAGTAGGCTATACCATCTAGGTTTGTGTAAGTACACTCTATGATGTTCACACAATGATAAAATTGCCTAAAGACACATTTCTCAGAACGTATCCCCACTGTTAAGTGACGTGTGACTGTAGAGCCTATTTGAGTACATATAGTCTGAGTTCATTAAATGGGCTACTTATGCCATATTCTTGTCTTGGTGATAGCAGAAGCCCAGGAAAAGAAGTACATTTGTGCAAGACCGTTTCAAGCTTCTGTTTAAATCATATTCACTAACATAATATTTACCAAAGCTAGTTACACGCCTATGCACAATATGAGACAAGCACAGAAATATATTCTTCCCATGTATGTCAAAGGGAGGTAGTAAATATTTGCTGAGCAATAATGTAATATACCACACCTACCGTAAGAATGGTAAGCAGAATATCTTCAGGGTTACAGGGCTGAAAGGAAGAGTAAATATCTAGTCACTATAAAGACTCATTGAATTAAAGGGTGAACAGATCCCACATCCAGTGATGTCACAGTGACAGAGATTAATTGCACTGTGAAGTTCAGGAATTAGTCGTTCCTATTGGCAGCGCAGTAGGTGTAATGGAAGGAATGGAGTTAGACCAAGTTTGGATCAAATAGGCTCTGTGACTTTGTGCAAATTATGAACCAGTTTATACCTAGATCCTGTTCAGTTATATAGGAATAATTATTATCTAGTTCGCATAGTACTATACAGAGAGACCTACATTTTTGTCATCCTTTAAATGCGATATGCCTCTGATTCCTGCTTTCAGCATGAAACACACCTGCATTGTTTTTCTCTTCTTTTTAGCTGCCAAAAAGGATTATATTTCAAAGAGAATTTTTGTTAACCCCAATGGATGGAGTGAAGTGTACAGTTGCAGTGATAAGACAAAGGAAATAATGTTATAAGTTAAAGTCTCATACAGTCTAATAAGAAATAATTATTTAATATGATTGTACATAAAACTGAGTACATTCTGCACTATGATTGGGGAAATACCTCGAGCACCACTGTGCATGTTCAGTCTACATCTGCAGTGAATATTTATACCAACTTTAATTATCACACCGGAGATTTATAAAATAGGTTTCAGATTATATTCTTTCTCTAAGTGAAAAAGATAAATTTGTTAAACTCTGTGATGAAGACAAAACTACAATAGTTCTCCTTTATCCATGGGGGATACGTTCCAAGTCCCCCAGCAGCTGTCTGAAACTGCAGATAGTACTGAATTCTAGATACACTATGTTTTTTCCTATGCTAAGCACTTAGTATGCACTGTGGCTGTGACTTTTGCAGTTTGAGGTGTGACAGCAAAACTAGCATGAATTTTTTTTCCTTCTTCACAATTTCATGGATAGAAGATTTGTTCTTACTGTAGATCCTAGCAACCTTAGCTTATGATTTTTTTTCCTTCCTTATTAAGTCAAGAACTTTCACCTTTTCACTTAAAGGAAGCACTTTAAGGCTTCTCTTTGACATATCTGAATTGCCACGATCACCACTTTTGCACTTTGGGGGCATTATTAAGTAAAATAAGGGTTACTTGAACACAGGCACTGAGATGAGATACAGGGATGCATGGCACGAGGTTTCATCGTGCTACTCAGGACGGCTGCAATTTAAACCTTACGAATTGTTTATTTTTGGAATTTTTCTTTTAATGTTTTCAGATCGTAGTTGACCATGGCTAACTGAAACCACGGAAAGTGAAACCACAGATAAGGGAGTAGTACTGTATAGACCAATTTTCATGAAAAGACATAAAATCCTAGTAGATCAATATGCAAAATGCATTTGAAAAATGATCCACTGAGCTGCCTTGTTAAAAAGGCAATTTAGGCATAGGCCTAAATCTTCTCTTCCTCTTCTAAATGCATAGTAATATTATATGAAATGTATAAACACAAACATACACATTAAAATATATATATATTTGCATTTAATAAAAGAAAGAATTGGAAAGAAAGCACTTAGTGGTGAGTGGGAGATGAGGTTGCATTGCCCTAGGGTTGCTGATATCACCATTCAGGGCTGGAGATTAAATGCCAAAAAAGCATCAGCATCAGATCCGTGTGCAGTAGGGAGCTGGAACTCTGGATCCATGGTGACTTCTCGTAGTGAAGCTAGAGGTGAGCTTCAGGGCCCCACGACATAGGTAGTCTCAGCTACATGCCCAGGAAAACATTCCTTGGTGTTGCAATTGCAAATAATCTTTCTGAGACCCGATAGAGTCTCTAGTAACTAAAGACTTTTTACAATCTGGGTAAGTGTTCCTCAGAAGGCTCTCACAGCAGCAATCATGAAATTTCTCACTGGATAGTCATTTATAAGTAAGATATACTTACAACGAATTCCAATGAATTATGATTATAGAGACTAAATCTCTGACTAGAATGAAAAAGAGCAATGATCAATAACAAAATGAAAGCAAAATAACCAATCAACCAAATAAACACATTTAAAAAGTATGTGAAAACAGGACAGACTTCTAAGTAGTTCATGGGTTAAAATGAAAACCAAAGTGAAAATTGTGAAATATTTGTATGTTTTTGTTTTAAAAAAATGTTTATCTTATTCACATTCAGTAGAATGGTAATTAGAAGAAAACGCACAGCCTTACACTGTATTTTTAATACTGCGTGAATATTTGAAAGTGAATTAGCTAACCATTATACTTAAAAAAACTAGAAAAAAATCAACAGAGTAAATTTTAAGAAAGTAGAAGAAAGGAAATGAAACAAGTTAAAAACTACTGAGATAGAATATAAATAGATATATAGATCAGTGAAGTAGATTTGAAGAGTTCAGAAAAAAACCCATACGCATAATAATCAACTGATTTTTCAACAAGGATGCCAAGATAATTAAATGGAGGAAAGAAGAGTCTTTTCAACAAATGGTGCTGAGACAACTGGATACCCACATGCAAGAAATTAGGTTTGGACCTATCTTACACCATATACAAAGATTAACTTAAAAAGGATCAAGGACCTAAATGTAAATATAAAACAGTAAAACACTTAGAAGAAAACAAGTGTAATCTTCATGACTTTGGGTTAGGCAATTTCTTTATATCTGACACTAAAATCACAAGTATAATAAGAAAAAAATAGACTAATTGACCTGCATCAAAACTGCAAAATTTTGTGCTTCAAAGGATTCAGTCAAGAAAATGAAAGTCAACCAACAAAATGTGAAAAAATATATTTATAAACCATGCATCTGCTAAGAGATAAAGCTCAACAATTAAAAAAAATGAAAATTAATAGTGGACAAAGGATTTGAATGGACATTTCTCCAAAGAATATATACGAATAGTTAATAAACACATGAAAAGACTCTCAACATCATTAGTCAACAGGGAAATGCAAATCAAAATCACAATAAGATAATACTTCATATTCACAACGATGACTACAATCAAAGAGATAGGCCAAAAAACAAGTGTTGGCAAACCTATTGAGAAATTGGAATGTTCAAACTTTGCTAATGGGAATGTGAAATGATGCATTCACTTTAGTAAACAGTTTGCAGTTCCATGAAAAGTTAAACATAGAGTTGCCATATGACCCAGCAATTTCACTCCTAGGTGAAAGAGAACAGAAAACCTAAGTTCACACAAAAACTTGTACATGAATTTTCAAAGCAGAATTGTTCATAATAGCCAAAGAGTGAAAACAGCCCGAATATACATCAACTAATGATGTAAATAAGATGTGGCCTACCCATACAATGGAATTTTAATACCCATAAAAAGGAATGAAGTACTGATACATGCTATGACTTAGATGAACCTTGAAAACATCATACTAAATGAAAGAAACCAGTCACAAAAGACTACATATTGTGTGATTATAATTATATGAAATGTCAAGAGTAGGCAAATCTGTGAAGACCTAAAGTAGGTTAGTGGTTGCTTAGGCCTGGGGGGGAGAGGGAAAGGATGGGGAGCAACCAGTAAATGATATGGAGTCTTTGGGGATGATGAAAATGTTCTAAACTTAGATCTTGGTGATGGTTGCACACTTCTGTCAAAATAATAAAAATCACTGAATTATAGACTGCAAAAGGGTGAATTTTATATACGAATTTCTCAGTAAAGATATTTTTAAGTTAATGAAATTATATACAAGCAAACACAATAAAGTTAATTTAGAACACCAAATTCATTATTTGAAAAGACTAATAAAACTATGAAACTCTGGCAAGACTGTTTTAAAGTATAGGAAAGATAAATTTTCCTTTCTTACATATCACAAAAGTAACCTATCTGTAAATAGTTTATATCAAAAAGAGAGAAAAAATTTATACCTATATTATTTTAAAGATTTATTAAACTATAATTTATATAACATTGACCCAGCCACTTTAAGAATATAATTCAATGATTTTTAGTAAATTTATAGTTTTAATACCATCAATACTATCTCATTTTAGAACATTTTCATCACTCCTCAAAATTCCCATAAGCCCATTTTCAGACAAACTGCACTCCCCAGATCTTCTTAGGCCCAGGCTAGCAATAATCTGCTTTCTGTATGTGTAAATTTGCCTTTCCTGGGTATTTCATATAAATTGAATCATCCATTACATAGTGTGTGTGTGTGTGTGTGTGTGTGTGTGTGTGTGTGTGAGGAGAGAGAGAGAGAGATATTTATTTCACTTAGCGTAATATTTCTGAAGTTCATCTGTATTGTAGCTTGTATCAGTATTTCATCCTTTTTATTGATAAATGTTACTCCATTGTATGGATATGCCACATTTTCTTTATTCATTCACCATTTGATGGATATTTGGATTGTTTTAATTTTGGCTACAATAATAATGCTGCTATAAGCATTCACATGCAAGTCTTTCTGTAGATATATGTTTTCGTTTTTCTGTTAGATTCTTAGGCATGAAATTGCTGGGTTTTATGAGTACTTATGTGTAGTATAACTTTGTAAGAAACTGAAAAACTGTGTTCAAAATTATGGTTGTTGTAGTTTATCCACATCCTCACAAACTCTTGGTATTGCATATGTTTTTAGTACAGCCAGGGGGGTTTATCTCATTGTGGTTTTAAATGACATTTCTCTGATGACTAATGATTGTAAGCACATGCTTATTAGCCATTTATATGTCTTATTTTGTGAAATAGCTATTCAAATATTGTATCCAATTTTAATTGGATAGTTTGCCTTATTATTATTGAGTTGTAAGTATTCTTAATGTGTTCTGGATACCAGTCTTTTATCAGACATATGATTTGTAAATATTTTCTCCTAGTCTAGTAAATTTTTATTTTTAATGACATAATTTTAAGCATAATTTTGTTCATATTTTAATGAAGTCCAATTTATTATTTTTATTTTATGGTTTCTGCTTTTGGTGCTGTATCTAAAAGCTCTTTGCCTAATTCAAGGTCAAAAAAGATTTTCTCCTGTTTTCTTTCAAAAATTTCCTAGTTTTAGTTCTTATGTTTAGAACTGTGATTTACTTTGAGTGAATATTTGTGTATGGTGTGAGGTAAGGAATTTAAATTTTGTTTGTGTGTGTGTTTGTGTTTGCATGTAAATATCCAATCATTCCAGCAAAATTTGTTGAAAATATTATTCTTTCTCATTGAATTGTCTTGGCAATTTGTTAAAAACGGATTAACCATGAATTTAAGAGTTTATTTATTTGTGGACTGTCAATTCAGCTCCGCTAATCTATATGTCCATCCTTATGCCAATACCACACTATCTTAATTCCTGCTGTGTTACAGTACATTTTGTAATCAGGTAGCATATGTTTTCCAACATTTTTCTTTTCAAGGTTTTTTGGCTACTCTAGGTCCTTTGCATTTCCCTTTAAAGTTTAAGATCAGCTTGTCAATTACTGCAGAAAATCCTATTAAGATTTGTATAGGGATTTCATGAAATCAATACAGAAGTTTGGAGAGAATTGCTAATTTAGTGATATTAAGTTCCACAGTTCATGAACATGGAAAATCTCTCCATTTATTTAGATCTTCAATAATTTCTCTCAGCAATGTTTTGCAGTTTTCAATAAACAAATCTTGTACTTCCCTTCTTAAATTTATTCCTAAATATTTTCTTTTTATGACACTATTTGTCGAATTGTTTTTTTTAGTTTCATTTTCAGATTGTTTGTAACTAGTATATCAATTATTTTGAAGCTTAAGGGAAACTTAATTTTCTAGAACAACAAATTTAATACAATTGATTCAAATATAATATAAAATTACTTTTATTTTATGAATTTATTTGTTATTGTTATTCTAAGGCCTATATGCATATAGGTCTTCATCAAATGCAATTAGATCTATTGATTTGGAGGTGCACTATAAGGGTGAATACTCTTGCAGTGAGTGTGTTTATTTTTTCTGCTTTCTTTACTTTCACATAACTTCTATTTTGACCCTGAATGTTTTCCCTTATTGTATTTATTCAAAATTATAAAAGAGTATTCTATAAAGAAACGATGGTTGGAGAGTTTGGATGAAATTCCAGCTAGATAGCTTTCTTATATTACATGGATGCCACGGTATCTACCATTAATCCCACTAACAAATAACATCATGTCACTTTGATTACTAAACCCACTCAAGTAGGAATAATTCTAACTCTCCTAAGCACTTTTCCACATCTCAACCTGAAACTTACTTTAAGACTATTACAGTAGAAAGTTCTTCTTCCAATTGAGGAAAAACCCTGCAAATTTAATAGGTAGAGAACTATTTGCAATGGAGCTAAGAGATAAAAATGTACTGCAGAGAAACTATTTTTAGAAGTCTCAAAAAATTCTCCAGCATACAATCAAATTATAGTTGATCTGGAAGTCAGTAGACTTACACTATGTATAATTCAAAAAATGATCCAAGAATTAGCTATGGTCTCAGAATCCCCACAAGCAAAAAACTCCAAGACCCGGGCAGAATAGTTGAAGCTGAGCCCATGAAAGTCCAATTTAATACTTGTAAACCACTAGCTAAACTTTCCCAGTATTTTCTTAAAACTAAAGTTGAAGAAAGTCTTTGGCCAACAGTAACCAGAAAAAAAAAAAAAGAAAAGAAAAGTACTAGAAAAATACTGATATACCTTTTGAACCAGTCCTTGAAATATGCTAAGCTAATGACAAAAGCCAAAATCCTAAAGTTCAAGGAGATAGATTTGTGATAGATATGCAGAGCAATTAATAAATAGTTATGCCTTGCTTCTCAGTATGCTTAACCTAAGCATAACACTTTGGAGCAATCTGTAGTCAAATTCTTTATAATAGATTTATGCTCAGCTTTCTTTAAGGTCCCCATTGATAAGCATATTCAATACTTACTTATTTTCACTTGGAAAAAAAAAAGTCAACAGTTTATCTGGAAAGTTATGCTTCAGGGATTTATGCAATTCTATCCTATTTGTCCCAAGTCTTATACCAAACTATTAAATGCTCTGGTCCAAAATATCGATGGCCTTTTCTTATGGTCCATTGATCTGGGCAATTTAGCACTAATTCTATCTGTCTACTGGCTGATAATGGGCACAGAGCTTCTCAGAAAATAGAAAAGCTCCAATGTTGTTAAAAAACAGTTTATTATCTTAGTCTGCATCTATCATTGAAGGAAGGGCATTATCTAAAAAGATATCACATATTATACAAAATTGCTCAAGATGAGCCAACTGTATGTTGTAAATGTGGGTACCAAACATTTCTGAACCAGCAAGGCCTCTTTTTTATATTACTAAATCAAATATCTGGGAACCAATTCTGTGGAACCCAGAAAGCTAAGACCATCACTAATCTCAAAATATATCTTCGATATCCAGGTGTACTGACTTTCTGTGATTATTATAAACCTCATTTTTTTGTGAGTAAATGAAAAGATAGATCTTATTCTGGGTGTGTTTACTTAACAACATGGCACACATCAAAAAGACCCATTGCTCATTAATGGCATATCCCTGGATCTAGTAACCAAGGTTTCTCCTTCTCGCTATAAGTTTCTTGAAAACGCTGCTCCACTGTTGCTATGATATATATCCTTGTAAAATTATTAGCCTTCAATGATAAAGAAAAAATCTTTAATGCCTCCAAGCAAGAAGATGACATGACATATAATTTTTAAAAAGTTAGGTGTCATCATGTTGTCAAGTGTTGAACCAGTCCTGAATAACCAGAATAAACTCCACTTGGCCATGTTATATAATTCTCTTTACATCTTTTGGGATAAAATTTGTTAACATTCTGTTCAGAGTATTTGCATACATGTTCATGAGAGAAATTGTTCTATAGTTTTCCTTTCTTGTAATGTCTTTTCTGGTTTTGGTATTTGGGTAATACTAGCCTCATAGAATGAATTTTGATTTTTCTCTCTGCTTCTATATTCCGGAAAAGATTGTGGAGAATTGATATTGTTGCTTCTTTAAAAGCTTGTAGAATTCACCAGTGAAACCATCTGGGCCTGGTGCTTTTTTGCAAAAGAAGGTTATTTATATTTTATTGATTTCATTTAATAGATATATGCCTATTTAGATTATCTATCTCTGCTTGTGTCAGTTTTTATAGTTTACATCTTTCAAGGAATTGGTACATTTCGTCTAGGTTATCAAATTTGTAGGCACAGAGTTGTTCAAAGTGTTCCTTTATTATCCTTTTAAAGTCCATGGTATGAGTATTAATTTCCCCTCTTTCATTTCTGATGTTGGTAATTTATGTCTTTTTTTTTTTTCTTATTTAGCCTGGCTAGAGTTTTATCATTTTATTGATTATTTTAAAAACCTGATACTGAACCAAGTGGGCTCACCTCCTGGTGAGTTAAATAAGACTCTACACCAGTGGAAATTGTCTCACAAAGTAAAGTGTTTTTGCAGCAAATAGGAGGCCATGAGGAATCATTCCCAAAGCCATGGAGTCCGCAAACAATGGGAAGCAGGAACTTTTATTTCAGCTGGGGAATGAATATTCAAAAAGGAGAGGCAGGAACACTGCAGATTATGGTAATAAGACAATCTCCTCTGGAAGAGATCTTCACATTAAAAATAAGGCAGGGTCATGGGCTTTGCTGTTGTAGGGAGGCTTGTTTAGCTTCAGGGTGGTTGCTGGGTGTGTCTCCTTAACATAAAAAAACAACTTGGGAAAACAGTTAAATGCTTCCAAACTCAACCTTGAGTTCCTCCAGGCACTAGTCAGTGATAAATCCCCGCTCTAGTTTTATCCTGCTCCTTATTCTTGAGGGGCACATGTCAAAGGTCCATCTCCTGTAATTGCTTCCAGCTGAGCATAGGTGTTGTCTTAGGACCAGTAGAGGAGCAGAGTTCACAGCTAATCTTCAATAGGTTTGCAGGTCACTAGAGGCATAGCCCCAAATTGTTCATAATAATCATTTGTAATTTTATAGCCTCGATGTGTTTAGGATCTGGGCATACTTGCTCCCCTTCTCCTCCCTCCAGATTCCACTAGCTCTTTATAGTCTGGCTACTGGGTTATACATTTCTCTGATGGACCCAGTCTTGCTGCCCAGGAACATGCAACCTCCTTGTATGGGGTTGGTTAGGATCAAGGGCAGACCTTGGGGTGGATAGCTGGTCACTACTTATCTGCATAGTGTCACTGAAACAAGAGTTTCAAATCAGAGAGTGGTTTGCAGGAAAACTCAGAGTCATCAATTGTCTGTGACAATCTCTCTTGATGTTCAGGTGTGGGCACATTTTTTACGTGGTGTGGTGGATCCAAGGGGTGACTCCTAATTTTAAGGAAGAGTATGTGGTTAGTAACACCAAGCGAGGTCCTACCCAAATAGGATTTAGCTGATCTTGGGATGAACCACTTTTTCAAGTGTTAAGATAGACCCAATCTCCTGGTTCACATGGGTTGAGTTTGACCTTCATTTGCAAGAGAAGACAGAAGTTTCCATACTTATTGAGTCCATCTACCACCTGCTTCAAATTTGATTGCCATGGAAACCTTTGGGTCTGGGTTTGTGAGCAAATCTGAGTCTTGAGAAAATGGCCTCCCATAGGTCATTTCAAAGGGGCTAAGCTTCAATTTGTCTTTTGGAGCTGGTCTTATCCAAGTGAGGGCTATTGGCAGGAAATTTAGCCAATGTTCCTGCATCTCTTGGCACAATTTAGCCAAAGTTTTCTTTTAAGTTTCTTTAAAGTCTGACTTGCCCACTCAGTTTTTCCAGATGACTGTGGTGTCCATGCAGCATGTAGGCATTAGGCAATGTTTTGCTCTGGAGATCCCTGTGGCTAAAGTAAACCTGATCAATCACTTCTGGGCAAGCATAGGTAATAGGGCCATTGGAATCAGGGGGCAGGATAGCTGGGTTTAAGTTATGACAGGGTTTTAAGGAAATCTGAGGGGAATCTAGCAGCATAGTTTGATATTGTAGTATTGTATTCTGGGATAGTCATGAATGTCCTTTAGTCTCTACTAGGTTAGAGACTTGATGGGGGTCTACACCATCATAGGTTGGCCCATAGTCAATTTTTCTGCTTTCCTAATTAAGAGGCAGGTGGCAGCCTGCCAACTTTTGGAGTTTCCTATGGATGTGTAGAGCACTTTGAGATATGAAATAGGTATTAAGAACCACTGTACTACCCTGGACTCAGAGTCCCAACTTGTATTTTGCCTGAGGCAGTCCCATAACCTCTGAAGAAAAGCAGAGGGGTTTTCCTCAGGGCCTTGTTGGCCCTCTCTCAATTTAGACCTGTTAATGGGTGGCTGGCCTACTATTTTCAGGGCTTTCAAAAGCAGACCCCAAAATGTCCTAGCTTTTCTCGATCATCGGGATTGTTGAGCTCCCACCCAGGGTCAGTCCTTGGCCCAGCCTGTTCACCAGGCCTGCAAATGTCTGATCTTGGGTCATATTCTTTATCTGTTTATTCCCTAGCTTTTAACAGAGCAGATGACTTTTCTTTAGCCATGAGGAGTGTAGTTAACAGGCTTTGAATATCTGCCCAGGTTGGATTATGAGTGGAGAACATTCCCTTTATCAGGGTCAGCCCTCAATCCTTTAGCATGTGCCTTCCAATTATACAGATCAAAAGGGGAAAGGGGATATGCACGTTACGTCTCCCTTAACCATCAGGCACTTGCCTTAAGGGATATATCCCAGGTTTGTAACTGGTTCCTAATCTAGTTGTGCTATCTGGGAGAGGAGGATGAAGGGTCTTTGGTTGTTGGAGAGTCCAATTCCCTGTAGAGGGATTGCTTGGGGGGAGAGGACAGTAAAGAGTTTGGCCCTGTTATACCTCCAGCTTAAGCATGGGTGAGGTAGGGGAATAAGGTGGCGGTCTCTTGTGGCTCACCAGCTGGTCTAGCAGTGGGGCCGAAGCTGGAGTATTTGAGTGAGGTGGGCTCTGAAGTGGGCTTTTCTTAGTCCCATGGTTGCTGATTTGGAGGAGCAGGTCCTCCTCATCAGAAAGATCTTGAGAAACTTCCACAGTGTTTTCCATAGTGGTTGCACCAATTTACATTCCCACCAACAGTGCACAAGTGTTCCCTTTTCTCCACGTCCTCACCAACACTTGTTATTTCTTGTCTTTTTGGTTTTGTTGTTGCTTGACAGTTAAATTCTAAAGTTCCTCTGAGAAAATAGGCAGCCAAGGAATTCGCGTCAACCTGGTATATTTTACACACATCTTCAATGTATCAGCCATATGAACTAAGAATGAGAGAGAAAGGTACAGCAAAACAAGTTGTTGACAAAATTTTGGAGCGATATGTGTACTTAATGCTGAGGATAGTTTTATATGTTCTCCACAAAACTGGTACCCACTTGGTCTGAAGAGGATGGGGATGAGGAGTGGAAATAGTCTCTAGAAACCTCAGGAAGTATTGGCAGTGCACTGGTGTTACCACACAAAGGGCATGATCTGCTCACCATAAGACAAAAGCCAATCATCAAGAGGCAAGATGGTGGAAAAAAAGAAAGGGTTTATTACAGTT
The DNA here is from genome assembly GCA_031878705.1 of Tapirus indicus. Lineage (NCBI taxonomy): Eukaryota > Metazoa > Chordata > Mammalia > Perissodactyla > Tapiridae > Tapirus > Tapirus indicus. Next base: position 18,013,301 of record CM062923.1, on the reverse strand, counting down.
TGCTAGCAAAAGGGAACATGGCTGACTCATGTCCAATAGAACCATCCTAAGGGGGCACAGAATCTTACAGCAATTATATAAGCTGGTGGGTTACTTGAGAGGGGGTTAGGAATGTTGATCCTTGGGTGCTACAGACTGGGAGTCGCCACACCAGATTTTTCAGTTGTCCTTGATGATAACTATCAGCATAGACTCTCTGTTCAGGGGTCATCACATTCCTAAGGAACTCAAAAGAGCAAAGTAATCATCTTATCGCAGCTGGGAGGTACATGCACAAGCAGGGGTCATAAAGTCTACAGAACAGTTAGATCTCCTCGAGGGTGCATATCTGGCTGGGTTAGTCAGAGGTCATTCAAAGTTACAATAGGGTTTCTTTTCTACAATATGGCTTCCCTTATGTCAACCTTGTGTTGAGCCAGTATCACTGGTCTACTTGGAGACAGAATGCCTACATAACCTTTAGTGTGTTTGTTTCTAAGTTGCATAAAATCAGTTCCTGTTCTTTCTTAATATGAAAAGGGGGTCATTTCGTAATAAATCCATATGTATAGGATCCAAAACAGGGTTTTACAAACAATATAAACAGGTAATTTCAATGAGATTGATTTTTTTCCCTCAGTATACATCACAGGCACAAGAATCCCATCATTCTAAGGCCTGTTTCTGAACGGTCAGACTCTATTTTTTAGGTGAAGTTTTCTTCCTTTGATATCTTATAGTCTCATATTTTAAAAGTTAAAATAGGTTTTCAAGATTGATTGGAGGGGAATGAAAAGCAAAATATAGCCTGAAACCAAACATTTAGACTTTTAAGTTATTCTTGTTTTCTTGATTTTTTTTCCTCTAAAGGTGAATGGAATTGTCACTACAGAACTCTGTTTTTCATTTGTCTCTCAAATGAACCTCGGTAATTCCACAAAGGCTGCTGAGAGCTTTTAAAGAACAAGAGAACTGCAGGCCCCCAGGGATTTGTCAGCACTTAGTATTGCTTGTTTTCCATTCCCTTTGTTTTCAGTAAGAAACAAACTTTGGAATTTAAACAAGAAATGCAGCCCTCATTAAGTAGGAGCCTGCATGGCTAACAAAGGAAGCTAGGGACTTCCATGGGGCTTTCAACCAGTGGAGAACAATGCTGAGGGTTATAGACCCCAAAACTGGTGGTCTGGCTCTTGAAAGGCTTGTATACTCCAGTAAAGCTTTATAGAGGTGTTAGAAATGGAGATAAATCTGGAAAATTAGAGCCCCATTTATTTTTCTATACCTTGTTCATCACCCTAAAAGACATACAAGAAGTGAAGTAGAAGATTCATTTTTGTGTCTTCTGCCAGTTACCATCAGCTGTGGATGAGTGGGCTAACGTAAGGTTGCCCTCCTCCTAAGAGTGTTCTCTTTCACAGTCCACTGTATTTATGTTGTGTGTTTATAAGTTACAGCACGCCTTCATGTATATGAGTTTCTCTCCTTATTCTAAACAAAACATCCATCTTTTTCCTTGCATTACCCAGATCTTGAATTTAAACTTATCTTCATTTTCTTTTCTTTTTTTTTTTTTTTTTGTGGGGAAGACCAGCCCTGAGCTAACATCCGTTGCCAATCCTCCCCTTTTTGCTGAGGAAGACTGGCCCTGGGCTAACATCTGTGCCCATCTTCCTCCACTTTATATGGGACGCCGCCACGGCATGGCTGACAGGCAGTGCGTCGGCGGGCGCCCGGGATCCGAACTCGCAAACCCCAGGCTGCCAAGCGTGGACTAAACCGCTGCGCCACCGGGCGGCCCCTTATCTTCATTTTCTAACCTCCAGTTTATACCTCAACTCCACCACCCATTAACCCAGTGAAACTGATGTCTTAAATGTTAAACCTATAGGTTTCTTTTCAAACTTTCTTACTTGACCTCTCCAGAGAATGTGCTACCCTAGCGAGGCCCCGTCTGTCTTAAAATGCCTCTCTTAGCCTGTGAGTTACAGTCCCTCCTCTCTCTCTGGCCACTCCATTTCAGTCTTCTTATCCTCATTTGGATCTCATTTTTACACCTTAAATTTTGCATTTCATAAACCCTCGTTCTTTTCCCTTACTTTTCTATTTCATCCCACTTATATTCCTATGTTCTGAAGCTCTACCCTAAGCCCAGTGTTCTCCCTGTGATCCAGAATCTTATTTCCATGACCCATGAATATCTGTTCTTGGATGTCCCATGTACTGTGGTCAAAATCAAAGTCATCATCTTTTCTCACAAAACTGCTACTTTCATCTGTAAAGACATAATCCAATCAGTCCACTGGAAATCATGGGGTCATCTTAGTTTCTTCCTCATAGTACCTTTTTCCATTGAATTGGCCACTGAGTCCTCTTGATTTATAGCATTTATAGATCTCTCCCATCAGTTCCCCTTTTTGCCATTCCCAGTGACACTGCTCTAGTTTAGGTTCTCTTCTTTTAGAGTTTCCTGATTGATCTTGCTTCTTCTCATGTAGTTTTTCAAAAAGGAAAATGTATCATTATGTTTCTGATTCTTGATAATATTTGTCTCCTTGGTAATTACAGGACAAAGTACAACTCTCTCAGTTTCATGGACTCCTTTTACATTTACAAGCAGGCCCAAACCAGGTCCCTAGATAACTTGAGCCTGGTCTCCACTGAACTCCAGACCTCACTCTCTGAATGTCCCTCATATTGCCTCATGGTTTTTGATGCTTCTGAGTGATGTATGTTAGAAAATGATTCTCCCCAGTCTAGAAACAAAACAAAACAAAACAGTTCTCATTTCAAAGACCAATTTAAAATACCATTCAATTGGTGAAGTCTTATGCTAACACACTCCTCTGTCCTCATTACCCCCTGCAATAAATTTAATCATTCACTTCATGTGCCTTAAAGGTATTTTGTACAAACCTTTGACCCCCATTCATCCTCTCCCATGGTACTGCTTTTAGAACTATATTTTCACACATCTGAACTCCATAACTACTTCTGTTACCTTTCTCCCAGTAATTGGAAAAAAATTGAGGTCAAAGACACCCACGTTTTGTTCATCTTTGTATTGCTAGCTTCTAGCAGCTTTCTAGTAACTTATAGGCTCTCAGATACATCTGACAAACAAGTAGACATACATCACATTAAGAACTCCACCAAGGAGACAAGGTGAATCATATCCAGCCCTATCACTAGCTTCTATGGTCAAATTCTTGGAAACATAATATTTCACAAAGACCCAGAGGATATAACTCAGGCTGCAGTGAAGATCTCCCTATGTCACTGCAACTGGACACTGCTCCTCAGAGCTTGGAAAATTGACTTTTCCCATTTTTCCTCAAAATGTTTGTGGCATGCCTGCCAACCCATCAGCTGAAAAGGATAATTTGTCTCCATTAGCAATAGAAATTCAGAATTTGAAATAGAAAATATCCAAGTTGCAAGGCCATGCTTTACCTGAGTTTGAAGAAAATGACAGTGAGCAGTAGTACTATGATATTACATTACTTATATAAATTCTATTATATGTTATGTCCTAGTTTCTACCCTTACCCTTTTATCTTTGTATTTTCTGTTTTACTTTCCTCCTTATTACTTGATTACCTTCTTATTATGAGGAAATAGGAATGACAAGACAACAAGCAAGCAATGTTGCTCAGTGTAAAAGAAAAGACCAGAATTATTGAAATTATAATAAATTGTTAAGTGCTTATCCTGTAACAGACTTTGTTCTAAGAACTTGACAAAATATCTTCCTCACATGACACTTTATAAATATATTAGCTTATTTAATATTTAGAGTAACTCTATTGGATAAGTAGTATTATTATTTCCAAGTTACAAATGAGCAATGGGGTCACAGAAAGATTAACAATATGCCCAAGGTCAAAGAGCTCGTTACAGAGCTGGGATTCCAACCCAGGGTTTGCTCTACTGGTTGCATCTTTAACCACTATGCTATACTGCTCCCTTATTGGAAAAAAAATCTGACTTAGGGTATTGAATTAAATATTGAAGTTATAACACCTGGGTATCCATGCACAGATATAAGATCACACAAGACATTTCAAAGGTGAGGATAAAAATAACTTGAAACTATTTAAAGACATTTCCTGTTTGCACAAATCACTCGGAGGAAACTATAATTACCCTAGAGATAACCACTTATTAATAGAGACAACTTAATCTTAGTTGTTGACCCATGTGTTGTTTTTGAAAAGGACAGCAGGTTCAGTTTATTAAAATTCACTGTGTAATGACCCAGAACCACATTCTAACAACAGGTGATTTAACCTGTATAAAAACAAACCCATTGGTATTAATGAGTCAAGAAATCTCCAGACATTGGTGTGAAGTGGAGCTCAGAACAAAAGGTTCTTTAGCAGTCAGACTTTACACGCTGTGATTTTTCAGTTTGATTTTATCTGATATAAATAATTTGTTAAAGGGCCAAATTCACCCTTTGTGTGTTTTGTGAATCTTATTAATTACATGTTACTTACTTTGTCTTGATGGGCAATTTTGTTTTGTTTTGTTTCTTACATTCACTTCCTTCCCCAGACAAATTCATCCTAATAAGATGCTTCTTTATTTCTTTAGTCTAAATAACACACTAAACTTAAATGTCCTTGATTTTGCTTTTCATATTTTGTCATCATCATTAACTGTAGGCAGACAGTTCTCTTTATGGATTAGCTGTAGCTTTACAAATATGAGCTCAGTTAAAATTCTTTTGCTTTATACCCCTTCTGCATCTTTCTCTGTGGCATTCTTGTTACCCTGAAATCTCACGTGCACCTGAAAATTGTTCTTCCTGCTTTTTCACAGCCTTGGTCACATACAAAGGGATATTGGTAGTGTTCCCCAGGACTCTGTCCAAAGCCCTCTTTCCATTCTATGCTGCACTGGATGATTGTCTGCAGACCCAAGGTCCAACACACATAAATATGCCTATAGGTTTTAATGACGGATTTTTAGACTCACCCTTTCTAAAAACAATTCTATGACTTCATCTCCAGTTATCCACTGGACACCCTACCCTCAGGAAACTCACATTTCAGTGGGAAAGAAACAAAGAAAGGAAAGCTATAGTTGAGAGTAATGTGAAAGCAGCGAAGAGCATCCAACACAGTCTGGAGTGTCAAAAGATTCCAGGATGCTGATATGTTGAGGATGAGTAATAGGAACCAGCCAAAGAGATAGAAAGACAAATGGTCCAAATCACTAAAGGCAGCAGAGTGGAACTGCATGAAGCTTAGTCCGACAGCAGCATAGTGCATGAGAGGATAATGCAGAGAAATGTGGCTTAAGAGGTAAGCAGGGCCAGATCATAAAAGGCTTACCCTTTGAATGCTGCTGGATAAGTGCTTTAGAAATATAACTCTTAGTGTGGCATGGAGATTAGATTTTAAAGTAGTGAGACAGGAGTCAAGAAGACCAGCCATGAGTTTATTGCAGTAGTTCTCGTGACAGAGATAGATTGAATTTGGATAGTTATCTATTAGGTTGGAGATGAATAAATGGATTCAAAAAATAGTTTAAAAGGTAAAATTGACATAACTTTACAATTGGATACCAGGTATATGGAAAAGGAGATCTCAAGGATGACGTAAATTTACATGGCTTGAGTAACTAGATAGATTTACTATGTGAATACAGGAGTTTTGGTTGGAGTTGGAAATTAGTATGCCATTTGAAATATGCTAAATACAGGTTTTCTATGCAACTTCCAGGTGGAGATTCCCAGTAGATATTTAGCTATTTGGGTTGACAGCTCAGAATGAATATATGGGCTCAAGATTTGGTTTTGGATTTGGGGAGGAGTGATATAAAGAGCATATATAAGATCATTGGTTGATCCTGAATAGGTGTCCTCTGAGACTGGAAAGAAAAGGGCAAGGATGCAAAGGATATGAATATATTTGTTGTTAATGGGTACACAAGAAGTTGGGACAGGTCATATCTTATCTCCTAAGTTTCTTCATAATATAGGAACTAATAGTATCTACTAGATGTAAAACGGATGGGACTGGATGGCAGCCGGAGGACTGTTAACTTTTGGAAGAGTACTGAAGACAATGAAAAACAGAACTGACTAAAGGCAAGCAAAGAAGTCACTATGTGGTATAGAGGGCTGTACTGAGTGGGTGCACTGAGAGTAGATTCATTGTGGTGCTTTAGGGTGACAGGTAATGACATGGCCCAGGTTGTGGCAATGGCCCTGAAATAGAGATGAATGTCACCAGCATAAGCCCAACCATAAGATGAAGCCAAACAATTTGCTGATAGCTTTGCAGTATGTGCTATCACTTAAGTCTCTAAAACAATCCCATAGAGTAATACTATTATCATTTCCATTTTAGAGATTAAAAAAAAATGATGTTCAGAGAGAACAAGTAATTTGCTCAGGGAAACCCAGAAAGTCAGTGGTGAAACCACATTACATGTGGACAAATCATCTGTTTCTTAATTTGGTAAGCTTGCTTTCCTCATGAAGTGACTTCAATCCTTGAGCAGCACTGGCCACCAATCTCTGATCAGAGCCAGTATCCTATCAGAAGCTGCTACCGCCCACCCACAGGTCCTGGCAGGGATTCCTGCCCAGGGCACAGATGGATATGATGGCCTCTGAAGCACCTTCCAAATTTGAAATTCTGAATATTCCTCCTTTAAATGCCAATGGCAGTTTTTATTTCATTGCCTGATGTGAAATTCCAGAGGTGCCTGCAATTTTAAGTTACTTAATTGTCTTCTTCACTTGCTGCTAAGATGAAATATGAGTTTGTTTAGTGTGGTTGTGTGTGTGTGCGCAGAGCCAGAGACTTGACTTTTGCTCTTTATTGCATTTCTTAAACTAGCTACACTTGGCAATTCATTTACATCAATAATTGAAAAGCCATCAGTCTCCTCTTGTCTTCAACTCCTTGCTATGCGCACTAATGATATGCATGATTGGCTATTGCCATAAAAATGCACCATAAATTTTTTAAAGATAATTCATCTACAGAGAATGAATCAATATGAACTACAGTGATAACATATGAGAGACAATCTCTCTAATGCCACTTCAGAGCAGTTAGTGCTCCTCTTGATGAGAACTTGTCACTGCCTCCAGTTGGAGTTTTTAGGCAGCGGGTTAGCATTTTCCTTTTTCAAAAATCGACTAGGGTACTATGTTCTCATCCACCCAGTTTTGTAGACTGCTCACCCTGCTGATGCTGCTTTTGTTCTATGCTTTCTGGTTTCTACCATTTGCGGGTATTCTGTAAGTGGACAGGACCTGTTGAGTCCTATGTGTGTCATCAAATTGGGCATGAAATATTGTGTTTGCTCATTCTTTCATTCATTCATTTATTTATTCATTCCATAGACTGTCCTTTGTCCTTAAATTAATAGTAGTCTCATAGGTGAGACCGTCACCCATTAGAAGACACAAACCACAATAGAAATCTGAAATAAAACCAACCCTGAGGACAGTCAGTGCTCAGACAGAGATGCAATGTCTACACTGAATGAGCACATGCTGGTCCCTAAGCATGGGATGATTTTGCTTCTTTTGTTGTGGAAAACTGGGACAATGCTACTTGCAGGTAATCCATGAACCTGGGCAGCCACCCAGGGAAAAGGTTCAGAGGGCAGAAATGGCTCCTTATCCTAGCATTGTTTGTCGCAGGCCAATGACAGCAGGGTCACTTGCAGAGACTGAGCTTCACACTTCAACATTTTAGGTAAGGAAGGGAGTATGACCCACACTTAACCCCTTCTTTACATAGGTATTTCCATAGAACATCACTGGACATACTTCAGCAAAGTATAATTTAACTCAAATCTTTGTCTCTGCAGAGATGTGGACACCTTGATACTAATGATCCCCAGGGGTTGGACGGAACTGTAGTTCCGGCTGGGCAGCAGAGATTTTCAGGTCCCTCTCCATTTTGCCTCCTAGGATAGCTGTCTCTATAAATGTAGCACGTGCAGGTATGCACACACACACATAAACACACACTTTGGAACTCAATGTTTTGAGGTATGTGATTCACTCTCTAGAGCTGCCCTACATATACTTGCACGGAACTGAATCCAAAAATTGTTTGCTGAAGTGGGATCGATAACTTTTCATAAATATCAAAGTGATTTATTTTTGAATCTCAGGAGCTGAAATTCAGTTTATCATATTTTTGTTACCAAGCACTGATATCATTGATTAAAGAAAAGATCTGCTTATAATTTTTAAAATTTTCCTTCTGTTCCTGTTCTCTATTCATATGCCTCTCCCTCATTAACAGATCTCTACTCTAAAGGATGTGAGTATGTCCATACACACGCAGACTAGGTAGTGTTGTTTGGCATGTATAGTTTTAACTTGCACACGTGTTACTATGCTTTAATCTCATTCTATTTCTTATTTTATTCTTTAAAAGTATATTTTTGATTCTATATTGCAGTATATTATATCTAGTCCATTGCTTACATAATATATTTCACTGGATCCATGATATATCACTTATGCATTCTCCTATTAAGTATTCCTCAACTTTTTGTTTATAATAACACACACACACACACACACACACACACACCACTGCAATCAACTACTTTGCATAGATCTTACAGAACTTCTCTGAGATGCATGCTCAGGAATAGAAGTGATTAATCATAAGGTATATGCTTACTTAATTACATGAAGTACCTTCAGAATGATTTCCAAAATGGCCTGACAACATTGACATAATCAATGTGCCAGAGTTCTTTTCTGGCCAAGTCTTCACCAATAGCTGGCAGCACACACCTTTCCAAATTCTGCTTTTCTCATGAGTGTTGCCTGGTATCTCATTGTTGTGGAATTTACAGTTTTCTCATTTCACCTTAGTTTGAATGATTCTTCAGAGAAATTTCAGCCTACATCCCTGTGGTTTGTCTTTGCCCATTTTTCTGCTGGGTTTCAAACCTATTTTTCCAGTGACAGGAACAAGACACTTAGGGGAGGCAGGCGAGAGTAGTGGTAAAAGGTAGGGATTCTGGAGTCAGACAGAGGTTCAATTCCTGGATTTAAATCTACATATTAGGCAAGTTGTTTAAGCTTCTCCTCCTCTCTCCTCTGTGAAGTGGATAGTCTTAGTGAATGCTGAGTGTAGTAATCCATCTATTACTGCTCCATGGCCCACAGTAATTGCAGTGCTAACTGATCTTATTTTGGGTAAAGAAAGCGTTGTATTCTCCATTCTCTTCCCTCTCTACCTTCTGGGAAAATTTTGCCAGAAGGGTCCAAGTAAGTGGTGACAGACTATCGTCTTTATATTTATTGTTACTGTGACTATCTTTTCCTTTTTTTGAAAAAGTAATACTGTACTGAGGTATAATTTATATATAATAAAATGACAGATCTTAAATGCTTATTTCTATTATTTTTGACAGTTTTATACATGCGTGTAACCACCACTTAAAACATTCGAAACACTCCTGTCATATCCGACAGTTCCTTTGTGCTCTCTTCAGGTCAACCCTCTTCCCGCCCACACCCTGAGAAATGTTTTATTTTGATTATCACATAACAATCCTGCCTGTTCTTGGGCTTCGTATGGATCAGATCATACTGTGTGTGTTTTGTTGTGTCTGGCTTCTTTGGCTCAGCACGTTTTCTAATTCACCATGTTGCTGTAATAATCAGCAGTTCATTCCTTTTCATCACTGACTAGTACTCTATCATATCAATATACCACAAGTGGTTTATGCACTCTCCCATTGATAGACATTGGGTTATGTACAGTTTGGGGCCATTATGAATAAAGCTGCTAATGAAGATTTTCTGTTAGAATTGTGTGTGTGTGTATATTTTGGGAAATAACCAAAAAGTGGACTAACTAGGCATAGGGCTCAGGTAGATGTATGTTTAACTTTATGAGAAACCATTAAATAGTCCTCCAAAATGGTTGTATCATTTTACACTCCTAGCAGCATGGTAATAGAGTTCCAGCTGTTCCACATGTTTGTCAACATTTGATGTTGCCCATTTTTTTTTTTTTATTTTAGTCACTCTATTGGGTCTGAAAGGGTATCGCTTATTTTGGTTGTAATTTCATTCCCTGATGACTAATTTCCAATATCCTATTCATGCGTTTATTGGCCATTCGTATGTCTTCATTTGTGGAGTATATATTCAAATCGTTTGTGCATTTTTGTTTACATTAGGTTGTCTCTTTTGTTGTTGATTTGTAGGAGTTCTTTATATATTCTGTATACATTATATATATATAACGTTTTGTGAATATTTGCTCTTATCTGTGGCTTGCTTTTTTACTCTCTTAATATTGTGTTTTGATGAGAAGACATTTTAATTTAAATACAATTCTATTTCTCTTTTATTCTTTGTGCTTTTGGGGTTTATTTTCTATTTAAGAAATCTTTCTTATTCCAATGTCATGAAGACATTCTTTGGAATTTTTCTTTTGTAAGCTTTATTGTTCTAACATTTATGTTTAAGATGTTTCAATCTATGATTCATCTTTTCTGTGGTTGGATTGAAGTAGAGGTCAAATTTTATTCTTTACAAATGGAATTCCAGTTGTTTCAACACTCCTTTTTATTTTAAGTCTTTATTTTCCCTGTTTAATTGACTTGGCATTGGTCAAAAATCAATTGACTGAATATTTATGAGTTATTGTGAACTCTCTACTCTATTTCATTGATCTTAGACCAATGCTGCATTTTATTACCAGAGATTTATATTAACCTTGAAATTAGGTAGTATAAATCCTTCAATTTTTTTCCAAGATAATTTTGGCTATTTTCAATACTACGTATGTCCCTGTAAATTTTATAATTAACTTGTCAATTTCTTTAACAACAACAAAAGCCTGTTGGGCTTTCATTGCAATTGGGTTGTTTTCTATAGACATTCAATGAGAACTGACATCTTAACAATATTCAACCTTCCAATCCATTACCGTAGTATATCTCCCCATTTATGTAAGTCTTTAATTTCTCTCACCAGTGTTTGGTAGTTTTCAATTTAGAGGTCTTGCACATCTGTTGTTAAGTTTATTCCTGGGGTTTTGATGTTTTTGATAATTTTGTAATTCATAATCTAAATATAATTTTTCAGTTGTTTTTGATAATATATGGAAACACAATTACTTTTTGCCCATTGACCTTTAAGCTATTTTTACTCAAACTTCTGACACCAAATGTGCAGGATTCTTTTCTCATGCCAACCAATTCTCCAACACTCTGCACAGCAATTGGGTGTCCTACAATTCAATTCAATTCAATTCTGACCTGCAGTTAGTGTCAGACTCCATGGGCTTAAGGGCTCAATGCCACAAGACTGCCCTCACTTCAGATACCAGTTGCAAGTATTGGGTCCCTAGGTTACTCACACTCCTGTCCAACTTGGGTTCAAAGTCAGGGAGTTCCCACAACACCCTTCCTCTTTCAAGTTCAATAATTTGCTAGAATGGCTCACAAAATTCTGTAAAACACTTTATTGACTATTACTGGTTTATTGTAAACTGTACAAATGAACAGCCAGATGAAGTACATTGGGAGAGGTCTGAAAGGATCCCAAGCACAGGAACTTCTGTTGCCATGGAGTTAGGGTGAGCCACCCTCTAAGCATGTAGCTGTGTTCACCAACTCAAAAGCTCTCCAAATCCCGTTATTTAGAGTTTGTTTATGGAGATTTCATCATGTAGGCATGATTGATTATTTACTCAATTTTCATCCCCTCAAAAAGTTGGAGAGGTGGGGCTGAAAGTTCCAGGCTGCTAATCAAGGCTTGATTTTTCTGGTGACCAGACTCCATCCTGAAGCTATCTAGGGGCTTGCCAAGAGTCACCATATTAGAACAAAGGATGCTTCTATCACCCAAGAAATTCCAAGGGATTTAGGAGCTCTGTGTCAGGAACCAGGGGCAAAGCCTAAATATCTTTCTATGATACCACAACCATGTGGTATCTTGCTAGATTTGCTTAGTCATTCTAGTATCTTTTCTGTAGATTTCATGTTTTCTACATACAAAATTATGTCATCTTTGAAGAATAATATTTATAATTTTTCTTTATCACATCTGTACCTTTTATTTCCTTTTCTTGCTTTAACGCATAGAACTTAAATTGCCACATTTAATAGACATTGTGGTAGTGAATAAATTTCCTTATTCTTTACCTTAAGAGAAAAGTGCCTAACAATTTGGTATCATTACATATGATGTTGTCTATGTTTTATAGATGCACTATATCAATATTGAGGAAGTTTTCCATTTTTCCTAGATTCTTAGTTTGCTGAGAATTTTTTTAAAATTATGGATGGGTATTGGATTTTGTCAAATGCTTTTTTTTACATCTATGAGAATGACCATATGATTTTTTACCTTTATTCTGTAAACACAGTGAATCACAGTGCTTAAAATCTTATGCTATATCAGCTTTGCCTTCCTGACATAATCCCTACTTGGTTATATCATCCTTATTATATATTCCAAGATTTAGTTTGCTAATATTTAGTTAAGAAATGTTGCATCTATGTTATGTGAGATATTGACCAGTGATTATTTTTTAGACTTTGTTTTCAATATTAGAATTATGCTGGCCTCATAAGACCAACTGGGAATTGTTCCTTTCTCATCTATTTCCTGACAGAAAGTGGTAGGATTGGCATTATTCTTCCTTAAATGTTGAATAAAATTCATGAGTGAAGCCATCCAGGTCTGGAGATTTTTATAAGAGAATATTTCTCACTATGTTTTAATTACTTTAATAACTATAGGGGTATTCAGGTTTTCAATTTTTACTTGTATCACTTATTTTGGAAGAAATTCACTAATTTCACATAAAGTATCAAAATTATTGCCATAAAATTGTTTATAATATCTCCTTATTTTCATGTTAGTATTTGTAGGGTCTATAGTGATGTTTCCTTTGTGCATTCTTGATTTTGATAATTTGAATTTTGTCTTGTGTTCCTTGATTAGTCATCTTGGATTTTTATCAATGTTATAAATTTTTTAAAGAAACACCTTTAAATTTGCTAATTTCTATATTGTTTGTCCATTTTCTATTCAATTCATTTATGCTTTTATTCTTATTACTTCATTTGTTTTTACTGTGGACTTATTTTATTCTTCTTTTGCTACCTTTTACACACCAGAATATTAGATTATTAATTTTACACTTTTCTTCATTTTCTAATATAGGCATTTAAAGCTATAAAACCCATTATAATTAATGCTTAGCTGCATTTCATACATTTTGATAGTTTATATTTTTATCATTTAGTTTGAAATATTATTTCATTTCCTTGTGATATGTGTTTTACCCATGAATTATTTGAAATCATATTGTTTAATTTCCTCATCTTTGGAGATTTTCTTCATGATCTTATTATTATTGATTTTTAACTGAGTATCTTGTGGTCAGAAAATATGTTCTGCTTATTTCAATTTTATAATATTGTTCCAAGGCTCAGCACACAGTTTATCTCAATTAATGTGACATGTTCCTTTGAAATTAATGTGTTTTCTTCAGAATGGGAATATAATGTTCTCTAAATGCCAGTTCAGTCAAGTTGATTCATAGTCATTTGTAGTTGTTGTTGTTTATTCCCACATCTTCTACCCTTAACAATTTTTTATCTAAATGTTCCATGAATTGTTGAAATTGTGAATTTATTTAAATTTCCAATATAGAATTTCTTTATATTTATTTATAGTTCTATTTTGATTTGTGCATTTTTAATAAATATTGAGGTGAAATTCATATAACATAAAATTGACCTTTTAAAAAAAGTCTCTTACCCCATTAAGCAGTTTCTCCCCATCCTTTCCTCCCCCAGCCCCTGGCAACCACCAATCTGTGTTCTGTCTCTATGGATTTATCTATTCTGAATAGTTCGTATACATGGAATCATATAATATTTGTCCTTTTTTATCTGGCTTCTTTTACTGAGCCTAATGATTTTGAGGTAACTCCTTGTTGTAGCATGTATCAGTAGTTCATTCCTTTTTATGGTTGAATAATATTCTGTTGTACGTGTATAGTATAATTTGTTTATCTGCTAATCCCTTGATCGACATTTGGGCTGTTTTCACCTTTTGGCTATCATGACTATTGCTGCTGCAAACATATATGTACATAACATTGTTTAAGGACTTAGTTTTAATTCTTTGGGGGTATATAACTAGAAGTAGAATTGTGGGAAAATATGATAATTCTAAGTTTAACTTTTTGAAGAATTACCAAACTCTTATCCACAGAGTTGATCCTTTTTGCATTCCCACCAGGAACGTACAAGGGTTCCAATTTTTCCACATCCTTGACAACATTTGTTATTTTCCATTTTTTTATTATGGCCATCTTTGTGGGTGTGAAGAGGTACCTCATTGTGGTTTTGATTTGCATTTCCCTAGGGACTAATGATGTTGAGCATCTTTTCATGTGTTTCCTGGGTCTCCATCTTCTGTGGAGAAATGTCAATTCAAGTCCTTTGCTGATTTTTCACTTAGTTTTTATGTATTTTTGTTGTTGAGTTGTAAGTTTTTTATATATTCTGGACAAATTTTTTTTTTAGGTTCTCTAGGTTCTTCATTCCGTAAATTGCCTTTCGTATATTTTTTTTGATATTACCTTTTAAAGCACAAACTTTTTTAATTTTGACGAAGTCTTATTTATTTTTTCTCTTATACGTGCTTTTTGTTTCATGTCTAAGAACTTATTGCCAAATCTAAGGTCATGAAGATTTTACCTGTATGTTATTATCTATTGGTTTCATGGTTTTAGTTCTTATATTTAGGTTATGATCCAATTAGACTAATTTGTGTATATGGTTTGATATTGAGGTCCAACTTTACTCTTTTATATACAGATATTCAATTGTCCTAGCCCCATCTGCTGAAGAGAATACTCTTTCCTGTTGAATTGTCTTGGCATCTTTGTTGAAAATCAATTAGTAATAAATATATGGGCAAACTTATGGACTCTCAGTTCTGTTCCATTGGTCTCTATTTCTATCCTTATGCCTGAACCACACTGTTTTCTTTTTTTTTTTTTTATTACTACAGCGTTCTAGTAAGTTTTAAAATAAGAAATAGTGAGTTAGTCAGCTTCATTCTTTTCCAATATTGACTTGGCTATTCAAGGCTCCTTTTAATTCCATATGAATTTGAGGATCAGCTTTTCCCTTTTGCAAAAAAAGTTTAAAAATCCATTGGAATTTTTATATTGTTTGTTTTGAATCTGTCGATCACCTTGGTTAATACTGAAATCTTAACAATATTGAGACTTCCAATTCATGAAAATGTATTTTCTTGCCATTTTTTAAAAGTTGTCTTTAATTTCTTTCTTCAATCTTTCATAATTTTCAGCATGCAAGTCTTGTATCTCCTTGGTTAAATTTATTCCTAGGTATTTTATGCTTTTGGATGCTATTGTAAATGGAATTGATTTCTTTTTTTTTCTTTTTTGGTGAGGAAGATTGGCTCTGAGCTAATATCTGTGCCCATCTTCCTCTATTTGGTATGTGAGATGTCACTACAGCATGGTTTGATGAGTGGTGTGATGGTCCTCACCTGGGATTCAAACCTGCAAACCTCAGGCCACCAAAGCGGAGCGTGTGAACTTCACCACTATGCCACCAGGCCAGCCCCTGGAATTGATTTCTCGTATAGAAACATGACTGCAGAATAAGTATTCTTGTTTCAGCAGGCAGTTCCATGAAAGGTTGATTACCTTAAACATGTAGGCTTGTTTTTGACTTGTTGATGCAGATCTCACTGTTTCCCAAGCCCCTTGAACTTGATGAGACACAACCTTCAAACTCTATCTCCCCTGAGGGTCTTGCTAAGGCTTGATTTTAGTCTTCCTCAAGGTGGGTATAGGGTAAGTCTTACTCTAAAGTGCCATCTTTACTCATAAGGACTGGTCTTTCTATCATTTTAGCTGGCTGTTAGGGCTGTTAAGAGATTACTAATGAGATCTCTCTACTCTGGCATGGCCAATACTCCAACATCCCTCAGCATTACTTTTCCCCCAGTAATGCTCCACCTCTAATATCTGTCCTCCACTCTCAACCTCATAGCAGCTGCTCTCCAGTACGTCTTAGTTCATCTCTTCCTGAACACATATAGCCCATCTCTCAGCTATGGACTCATAGGGGACCCCCTAGTTGAATTCTGGGCCCCTTCTCTTCACAGCTTCCATTTCACCAACATTCCATTCCATAGATTTGACCTATTTCAGCAGCCTCAAATTCTGATTTCTTCTTCTTAATTTCAATAGGACAGTCCTGCTCTACTAGAGCTGTACCAGTTTTTGTCTATATAGGAAAAATTTCCCCAAGCAGGTGATTGAGAAGCTCAACTCATGAGTTCCCCTTCTCTTACACTCAAACTCTTGTGCTATCTGTTTTCTACTGCCTAAAAAACAGCTAACTACTATATTTTATCCACTTTTACAATTGTTATGGCAGAAAGGATAGTCTGGTAAAAGTCACTCCACTATGGCCAGAAGTGGAAACTCCATCATAATGATTTTAATGTCTCTGTTAATGTCATCTGGGCCATCTCTTGAGTGTTTTCTGTCTTGGCCATGAGATGCATTCCCTTGTTTCATCATGTGTCCTAAAATTTTTGATTGAATGCCAGCCATTTTGTGTAAAAGAATAGTAGGGACTGAGATAAAGAATGTCTAATTTCAAAAAAGGGCACACCACTTCTTCTGTTAAGATAATGCTGTGGGAGGGAGTGTGAAAGAGTTTAATTTTTTTGATGACCTGGGTCTGAGCATTATTGTAGGTTTAATTGTTGTGGTTCACCTCTAATTTCAAAACTTTGAAGGCCATATCAGGATTTTTCCTTTAGAAGAGCTTGGAATATGAACACTAGAGATAGCCCAGAGATCTCTTTATACTTTTCAGACAAGCTTCCAGCTTTCTGAATGCTGGGAGATCTCTCACAACTTTACAGACTAGCTCTAAGCTTTTGGGTTGCTGGGGAATTCTCTTTGTTATCTAGTTCCCACCCACCTCCTGCTTTCTGTGCCTCCAGAGATCTCTCTCCTCTTTGCTGACCCATTTCAACTTTCAGAAGACAGCTGCAGTATACTTGTAAAAAAAGAGATTTCTCTCAGCTTTCCTGCATACTGTCTTCAGCACACTACCCCTTTGCATTTGGTACGGCAATGAGTTTTTGTTGGGGGTGCAGGCTCTGTATGTGGCTATGCCTCTTTAGAAACCATTTTGTCAGCCCCTACATACATTTCATAAATTTGTAGAAAGCCAAATTTTTCTTCAATATCCCTACCTATGATGTGTTTTTTCTCTTTGTGCTTCTCTGCTAGGGATTGCAGCAGTCATGGTCTTTTTTCTCTTAGCAGGTGCTCATGACTATTTGAAATTTAGTTTGTTTGGGCTGTCTGTGGGTTTCTCAACAGTTAGCTGGTTCTCATGGTTAGGTAGAAGCAACGTTCTCTTGAAAATGTCTTCTCTGTGCTTTTGGTTTCGTACATACGTATATTTATTTCTAAAATCAAGTTATGCAAAAAAACCCAGACAGAGATCCACCACGCTTTGAGTCTTCAGATAATCACTGTTAGAGTTCATAAATGCAGTGTTCAGAAGACAAAATTCTAAGCATGAAATCTAGTTAGTATTTAGGAGTTTGGTCTGTTTAAACTCTTATGTGACTATATTTTAGAAGTCTAGAAACTAAGTATAACTGTTCTTTCTCTGGTCTATGAGCCTTCGGAGTTCTCCCTTCTGACCAGTTAATCTGCTGGCTGCTTAATCTGCTATATATAACTACTCCTATATGGAGACTTTCTAAGGTAGCCCTTGCCTCTCCTAAATGAAGCAGGAAGGATGAAGGAATGAGGAAGACCCCAAAATGGGAGAAGCCTAGAGGGGAGGATAAGGGGGTTGAGAGAGAGACTGAAATGAGAAGAGGCAGAGAGGGTGGTTGGAACATCGGGAACAGGAGAACAGGCAGGGAGGGTCTGGGGAGAACCCGGGCAGGCTTCCTGGTAGAGCAGGAGGCTGGTGGCTAGAACTCAGTAACTCAGCTCCCATGTGTCCTCAGTATCATCTGTGGAGAAAGTCAGCTAACAAGGGAGAGGAGGAGGCTGGCCCTGTTCCTGTAAGTTATTTCTAAATGCATTATTCATATTTGATAAATCATTTAGAGGCAGCTACTTTATTAGCTTATAAAGCACATTATATGGTTTTAAATTGTTAATACAGGCTGTTGTGATGCATATTGTACCTCAGAAAAGCAATGCATCACTTTAATTCATAGCCTCATTATAAAGCTTGTTTCAAAGTGCTGCATTATTGCATGAAGGATAGTGGAGTAACATTTCTGCAAGAAACCTGGATGTTTTATTTACATCATTGGTGGCTTGGTACATCCCATAAGAAATGCATTGAAAGATATAACCAGATCAGATTTTGAGCTTTTTGAGAACAGAGACCTAACGTCCACCTCTTCCAGACTTATCTTAATCTAGATTTAGCACCTGATTCTAGTCTGCGTACATAAGTATCCAGAAAAGTCTTGCTTGAGTGATCACTTGCGTGACATTCTTGGATGAGTTGGCTCGTCCATTTCTCTAGGATCCACAGAAATATTGGTACAAAACTGATCTTAGGACCTGATTTTCATTTATTTATTTAAGAGACATTGGGCCGCCCGGTGGCGTAGCGGTTTCGTCCGCGCTTGGCACCCTGGGGTTCGCCGGTTCGGATCCCAGGCGCCCGCCGACACACTGCTTGTCAGCCATGCTGTGGCGGCGTCCCATGTAGAGTGGAGGAAGATGGGCACGGATGTTAGCCCAGGGTCAGTCTTCCTCAGCAAAAAAGAGGAGGATTAGCAACGCATGTTAGCTCAGGGCTGGTCTTCCTCACACACACACACAAAAAAAAGAGACATTGATCACCATCCATGTGCCAAGCACCATGCTAGGCATTGGAGATAAAATGGTTGGCAGCATAGTCTTATTCCATGACTTCATGAAGTTTATCCATGCTTCTAGCAAGAAAGAGAGATGGAGTAGATTTGTGCTTGAGTATTGAAATTAAATGAGTTTTATACAATTTTTAGATGAAAAGAGTAGTGTACTAATAAATTAGCCAAATATTCAGAAGTCTGAGTGATCAATAGACCTTCATTCAAACTGAAGTTCAAACCACCTCCTCCAGGAAGCTCACCTTAACAAAGAAGTCAAACAAATCCAAGTTTGAATCCTAGTTCACTTACTGGCTGTTTATCCTTGGGTAGGTCACTTAACCTCATTGATAGCTTTCTCATCTGTAAAATGAGAATAATTGTTGCCATGTCTCACTGACTCACTGAGCATTAAATGCATAAACAAATACTTAGCTGAGGGTCTGAGACATTACAGGTGCTCAGTAAATTGTTATTGTTTCAATCGTTCAGCAATTGAAAGCAGAAGGGGGCAGTGTTTCTCAAACTCACTTGAATCATGCGTAGGTGCACACCATGGCATTCACAACTGTAAAAAATCAAGGAAGAGATTACATTTTATGTCAGTGTTAAAGCCTCTAAAAATTAAAGGCTCTCTTGAGATCACACATAATCTAATTCAGTACCCCTGCCTTGGAATCTTTTTCCCCTTGTGAACTGCTACTCTGTGCATGGCTTTCTGAAACCTAAAGTAGGGCAATGTCTCTAGTGGAAACTCTAGTTAGCTCATGGTAAGGGTTCAAGCTGAAGAGTAATTGGGAATGATGGAGGTTCGAAGAGGAAGTCGTGAAGAGCATTGAACATTAGTCCAAAGAATGTAGGCTTGATGAGCAGACAATAGGGAGCCAATGTTGGTTCCTAAACATTTAGAGAAAGTGCTACATCATCAGAACTTGACTTTTGGAAGTCACATGGATCAGTGTGGGGGAGGAGGTTGGGGTGGGAAGTGGGGGCTAAATTAGAGAAGACCAAATAGTGAACAGTTTGGACAGTAAAGCAGTCTTAGCATCTTCAGATTCTGCAGTTACTACCTCCCCCAATTTTCCTGACGTCTCTACCACCCCAGCTCATGAGAGGCACCCAAGACCCATGTTGGCACAGTCTTCCCTGTGATACAGCGACATAACGCCACCTGTGACTATCATTAAGAAATAAGTGCTGCTGTAAGTTTCTTGAGGGTGTCTAGGAAAAAATAAAGTTAAAACTTTGAAAAGGAAAGAAAAGTAATACCTGAATGATATTATTAAACTAAACTTTGGAATTGGAAAATGCCTCCTTCATATATATGGAAAATGTGCAATGACGTTTGCCTTTATGTTTATCGTTAATGATGGAATGATTAATTATTGTTAATATTGGAATGATGGAATGTGGATGCTTGTGTCCCAAATCATGGGCATGCTGTGACTTTAGTCTTATCAGAGATATTTTTTCATGATTTATGAAACACTTTTTTGAATGTTGAAAACAAAAAGAAAAAGACAAGGCTCACATATTTTTGAGTTAATGAAGCTCAATGTTAGCAAGTCATTTACATCAAAAATGAGCATAGGGAGAAGAGGAAGAATCTGTGCAAATACTTTTTTTTAGATGAGATCTGTGCTAACAGGTGAATATCCAGACCAAAGAAACTTTTTCATCTGGTACCCTTTGATTTCTGAATCCAGGAAATAGAGCAAGGGAGAGAATTACAAGTGTCCCAGTGACCTCCCAGAAAATGAGTTGCTAACATTGACTGACTTTCTTCTAACTTTTCATTTACAAAACTAGCACCTATCCATGCTTTCACTCTGATTTCAAAACTCTGGCATTTTTTATTAAAGTAAGCGGCAGATAGTGATGAATTCTGTTAACATTCACTCGGTGTTAGATATGGCAAGTCAGTAGAAAAACTGGCAGTGTTAATTAAAAAGCAGGAACTCCTGGATCTGGCCCCATGGCCTACTGGTTAGGTTCAGTGCATCCTGGTTCAGCAGCCCAGGTTCATGAGTTCAGAGCCCAGGCGTGGACCTACACCACTTGTCAGCCATACTGTGGCAGTGACCCACATATAAAACAGAGGAAGATTGGCAGAGATGTTAACTCAGGGCTAATCTTCCTCAAACAAAAAGAGGAAGATTGGCAACAGATGTTGGCTCAGGGCTAATCTTCCTCAGCAAAAAAAAAAGACAGGAACTCCTGGGTCCATACAGAAATCATGACACAATCAACAGAGTCTCAGTCTGACTAGGCAATGTCCTCAGAAATAGATTCTCCTCTCTCTCTTGATTGAAACTGAAATACTTAGCTAGGGAATGTCCTCAATCAGCTCCAAGGCTGCATTTACCAAATTCAAGGAAAGCTTCCCAGGAGTCACCAGAAAAGGGCTCCCCTGGGGCAGGTGGACGCTGTTGGAGGAATGGGATCTTCAGATTTTGAGCTGTGAACCATTTCTCCGCGCCCTTCTCTTTGCTTGCTCCCAGCCCCCAGGAACTCAAGGACTTGGCTGCTGCCTTCTGCTGTCTTGCCAGGGTTCCTCTTCCTGCCCCAAAGAGGAACAAAGCAGAATGATTTCTCAGGTACCCTTTTGTTTCAAAACAAAGCATGCAAGCTCCTTTTACATTTTTCTGAGATGTTGACTGCTAGTAAAAACAAAGAAACAGGAGGGTTAAGAAACATAAGACACACATGTGCATGCGAACACACACACGCACACACACACACACACACACACAGAATATTCTTTGCATTTATGTGGATCTTCACAACATGGACAGTCATTCTATAGACCAGATCTCACTGGGAAGGGAAAGTATTACCTTTATTCGTATTTTACCTGTGAGGAAATGGACGTCCAGAGAGTTTGAGAGATTTCCTCTGTAGCTGATAAAGGTGGAACTGGACGTGTTATCAACACTAAGAGAGTCTTAGTTGCCTGGCTCCTTCTAACACAGCATGAGGAATATTTAAAAATATTTAAAAGAGTTTCTCTAGAATTTGCTAAAATGCTGGTGGAATGAAGCTGTTTTTTACATAATTGTTATCACTTTTAAGCATTTACCACTTGCCAAGTAATATATGTATATGCATGGATAAATGCATGGACCTTTGATCCTAACAACAAACTCACAAGGGAGGAATTTTCTTCCTCATTGTATAGACTGGAGTGTGTTTTGTTCTAACTGCACATCTCTGAACCATGTGCTGAGTCCTCCTGTTTACCTCCTGCCCCACCACATCCTCTGTCCCCATAGGCCACTCCACAGGACGGTCAGACGTGGTCGTGTTCCTGCTCTTCTAGGCATAGATTTATCCCACATCACTGAGAGGAGCGGGGAAGTGTGAGCTGGGGGGATGGGGGGGCGTAGCTTCTCCTCTTCTCATTCCTCACTGCCTGCCTCACCAGTCTTTTCTAGACCCATCCTCTAATTGCCCTCTGATCTCCCTAGTCACTCTCATCTCATCACATGGCTCAAGGCTGCCATGTAAACGTAGGCTGGTTGTGCACTGCAACTCCAGGGGGCACCGTTTACTTTTGTGGTTATAGCCAAAGAGTATTATCTGGCAGAAGGCAGTAAGGAGTCTGGAGGAACAGCTGTTTTTTCTTCTTCATACAAATGTGCCATTTGAGCTGTGGGGTTGGTGGTGACCCCGGTTCGGCTACACAGTCTGTGGCAGAGGCCATGGTTCAGTCATCTGGCCATGCGTCCTGCATAGCCATCTCTCTTTTCCAATTATCTGAATGGTACATAGTCCTTGTTCCAGACAGAAGGTTCACAATCTAATTCTTGCAGGCTCTAGGTATATGTTACTGTCTACGGATAACTAGATTCAACGTTTTAGTCAAGTCTAAACAAGCATCTTGTTCTTAGCAGAACAGATTGCTCTGCATTTGTCAAGTCTGTACATTTGCTATATTTCCTTTGCATTAAAAAAGGTTGTAACATGATAACTAAATTCTTCAAAGTATGTTTATTAACTCCTTAAAAAAACAGAAAAACAAATTCCCAGATTTCCTTCTTTCCTTGACCACAAGTCACTGGTTCTACGTTTTTTAATCTTTTTCTTGCTTTTTGATAACTGGCTATTTAAACATGACCATTTTTTCTCATCTTGATGTTATTCTTTGGGAACACGAGCTGCTACATCCCTTTGTATGAATATTCTGAAATAGGATGACCACGCCTATTTACTGGACACACAGAGTGTTTCCGCTTTCTTTATTGCTATTATAAATATCGTGAGCATCTTTTTGTACATTAAGACAGGGTGTTTTTTAAGATAAATTCTGAGAAATGGAATCATTTGGTAAAACAGTAGAAATATGTTTAATGATCTTGAAACACAGAACCAAATTGACTTACAAGGAACACTATGTTATTTTATTCTCCTAATAGAAGCATTTGAAAAGCCTGCCTCCCTTCAGCATCATCAACCTTGAAACAATTTGATAGCAAATAGAATACCCATTTTTAAAATATGCGTTTCCTTTTTATTGTCTAGAGAAGTTAAACGTTCTGTCACATGTTTATTAGCTGTATTATATTCATAGTTCTTTTGAAAACATTTGTTCATGTTCATAGTCCATTTGTCTATTACTGTGTGAGTGCTTTCCTTATTTATTTTCAAGGACACATTACTTATTAACGACATTATTTATTTCTTTATCTTATATTTAAAATTTATTCCTGAGATGAGATTTTTAATTCTTTTTGTTTTTTTAGCTAAGACAGTTTGCCACCCTCAGGATACCACAGAGGTCAGTGAAATGTTTAATTTTGTACAATTTTAGAATTTTATGTTTTTATTGTTTAAAATAACACCTTGGGCCGTCCAGGGGCGTAATGGTTGTGTTCGCGTGCTCCGCTTTGGGGGCCCACGGTTCGCGGGTTCGGATCCCGGGCGCAGACAGATGCACTGCTTGTCAGCCACGCTGTGGCGGTATCCCATATAAAGTAGAGGAAGATGGGCACGATGTTAGCCCAGGGCCAGTCTCCCTCAGCAAAAAGAGGAGGATTAGCAACGGATGTTAGCTCAGGGCTGGTCTTCCTCACAAAATAAAATAACACCTTAAATTATCTGGACTTTATGTGTCTATGTGACATGCCTCTATGTGGTGTGGTATAACTTGATTATCCAACCAGTCAATTTTTTTTTTAATTTTTATTATTATTTTTTATTTTTTTGTGAGGAGGACCAGACCTGAGCTAACATCTGTTCCAATCCTCCCCTTTTTGCTGAGGAAGACTGGCCCTGGGCTAACATCCGTGCCCATCTTCCTCCACTTTATATGGGACGCCACCACGGCATGGCTGACAGGCAGTGCGTCGGCGGGCGCCCGGGATCCGAACCCGCCAACCCCGGGCTGCCAAGCGCGGACTAAACCGCTGCGCCACCGGGCCAGCTCCCCCAACCAGTCAATTTTGACAAGCACTTTTACTAAATATCCAACGTTTCCCCATTCATCTGTGGCTCTTCCTCAGTTCCTAGGGAATCGGCTCACCTGGTGCCCATCTTTTGACTCAACTCTTTGTGATCACTGCTCATCCTCAAGATCTCACCTTTCTTCCCTTCGATTTGACTTGGCCATCTTAATAATCATCTGAATTAAAAAAAAAAACCAGGAAGCTTTAAATATATTGTGTACCTGAGGTAGAAATATTAAAGACTTCTCAGATGTTTAATTTTTTAAAAATTTCGTTTGGCAACTCTGAATATCTTGGCCTTATTTTCTTAAAAAAATACCAAAAATGCCAGGTAAGACTGATAAATCAGGTACTATACAGGCAGATTAGGAAAATACGATAGGGAAATGGCTATCCACATCTCTACCCAAAGGAGATACAAAGGGAAAACTGTTTTAGGTAATTGGAGAATTTGGGGGGTATGTTTTCATGCTACCTGAAAGCTGTGAGTTCTCTAAGTTGTCTGATATTCCCTAAGGAGGTAAATTCCATAACCATAAATATGAAAAAGGGGTAGGTTTTGAGGTGTCGTGGAGGCTGGATGAGCATAAAGGGAATGGGAGTCTCTAGAATTGACTGAAAGGAAAGAAGGCTGGAGTCAGTGTGCCTGTAAACCAGGTAAGAGTAGATGTGAGTATTTATCAGATATTCTGTTTTGTTTCACCTATTGGCTCAATAGTGAGTCTTAGCTGTTGGTCTGGCATTCAGTTCTCTACATTTTAGCTGTTTTAATAATTCTATGTATTTATGCATGTATCTATCTTTTTGATTTTTATCCAAAGAGTCTGGAATTCTGCTATTCTTTCAGGTATCAGGTCATGTTTTACATGAGCAAGTAGTGGCCACTGCTACAGATTTAGAAATTCTCAGATAAAGAAACTTTAGTCAATAAACAAGTGCTTAACTTATAACGGGAGGAGGTATTGTGTGGACATAAACAACTCAGACCCCAGAGTCAGAAAAGAAGGGTTCAGTGTATTCTTCTACCATCTACAGGCCAGGCGATTAAACTTTCTATGCCTCGGGTACACTCTTTGTAAAATGGGAGTGATAATCGTTGTACCCATTTCCAGTTTTGTTTTTGTTTTTTTGGGGGGGTGGGGGTTAGGGGGAGGATTCACTGATATCCCTTGTACAGCTCTTATTCCAGTACTGGACATGGAGAAAACACTCACTGTGCATTAGCTGTTATAATATTAATGCCCCACCCTCTGGGGAATGTTCGATGTTGTCTTATGAGATGTGGAAGAAAAGAAAGATTATGTGATGTCACAGGGACAGCATTTTATCACAGCAAGAAGAAAATTTGGTATATAAGTTCTTTGAGAGCTGAGACTGTTCAGAGCTCCCAGTGTTCAGAACACGGTCCCTTGTCCCTAGTAGTTGATTAATCAATATTTGTTAAACTGGGAATCAAATCCAATATGTTTTTGCCTTGGTAACTAATCATCTCGAGGGTCTCCGCTGGTGCTATTATGCAGCGATGAGGGCAGGCACGACTGTTCTTGAGGTCAGCTCTTGTGGATCTCATTTTCTTTATGTGTAATATGGAAGGGAGGGAAAGATCCCCTTCTTTAAACTCCATGTCAGTTCTACAATGCTAAAATTCTCAGACTTTCTATTCTGAGTCTACTAAGACAAAGTTTTGCTCTCTGGGAATACAAAGGACAACACCAAAGCAGGGCTGGGTGCCCAACGGTATGAATCTGGAGGGGCAGCACTGTGCTACCTTGCCCCAGACCTTGCAGCCGAATGCACATCATGCTTTGCCTTCTCTCCCTTCCACTTAAGTAGCATTCTGCTGCATGATAAACAAAACATTTATCCCAGTCAATTCTAACAGCCTTCTCTTTGCACATTTGCATACAGCTTAACTTTCATACAACCCTGGGAAGCTCATAAAATCTCAGCCTGTGCTGACCATAAAAAAAAAAGTATTTTTGCATATCGCTGGGTTTGTGTACTTCCTTGAAGCACTAGAGGAACTGCAGGAGCCTTTAAAACTAATTAACAGCCCCCTGTTGGGGACATGGAGCTTTGCCGTGATTTATCCTGGGTGGGAGTCCAGACCTATGCAGCAAGTACTTCTAAAGCTGTAGGCAGATCTGAGGGGATTTGCGAAGTGGTGTTATTTACGACACACGCCTCCCACTACCCACTTTTTGGTGGGGAGCAGAATGGAAATATTTAATGCATCCCTCTCTTAACAGGAGAGGTAACAACAGGTAATTCTTTACTAACATGCTGCTGCTACAACTACAGCCTCCTAGAACTTTAGGTGAATTTCTCCCTCCCGCTACAAGTGTTACTGTGTGTTCTAGAAAGTCAGGTAAAAGTGCCACGAGCTGCTGCAGCCTGCGGTACTACTGACGTGTTTTAAAACATGTGTGACTCTTGGACCTAGTGCAGTTATCGCTGCCATAATGATCAGGGGTGCCAACAGTTTCCCTTTCTCTCGAACAGAATGATCTGATGCCAGGAAATACTAAATTTTAAAAGTACCTTTTCCCTCAAGAAATTTTCTAGCTGCAGAAGCAGAATGATTTTCAGTGGCTAATTTCTCCCCAGAAGTCCCTGAAATGGAGTTATTAAGGGCTTGGAGGGGAAACACAGTCATTTCCATTCCCACTGACTCCCTCCACAGTGTTCCCTTCTCAGATACGGGAGTTTATTACTGACCAGCAGTGGGCAGATGGACTTGAGATCGAGCAAGAAAAATGAAACTAAAAATAAATTTAGTATCGAAGAAAAACATAGAAGCATCCCTGGGAATGAACTGCAGAAGATTCAGAATGACTGAAGGAAACTTGGATCCCATCAGCATGTCGTCCTAGCTGAGTAGCCACTAGGAGTTACTGCAGCTTTCCCATCCTCAGTTTCTTCATCAATAGAATAAGAATTAAAATGGGACAGTCTTTTCATGAGTCTTAGGCACAGTGAGCATCCCACAAGAAAGGTTGAAAATGGATTCATAAACGGAAGACGTTTTTTTGGTGAGGAAGACTGGCCCTGAGCTAACATCTGTGCCAATCTTCCTCTATTTTGTATGTGGGACAACACCACAGCATGGCTTGATGAGTGGTGTAGGTCAGCGCCCGGGATCCAAACCCACAAACCCCGGGCCGCCAAGGTGGAGCTCACCGAACTTAACCACTACACCACTGGGTGGCCCCTGGAAGAAGTTTTGATTGTAGAATTTCTGATGTCAGAGAATCACACTGCATTTGAACCATCTTTAGCTGCTCCTGCTCTCCCAGTGGAGGTGCTTCTTCTAGTGGAAACCAGTGCAGGAGGAGAAGCAAACGCACAACCTCTTAGCCAGGCTTCAGGCACCACAGGTTTATTAGATCTCACATTTAACAAACTCCTGTAAAAGCCAACACTGTGATGGCTTTGGGCACTATTTGTACCCTTACAGGTCCACTTGGCATGTCTGAATGAGACAATAGGTAGACTTTGGCTTTGTCCCTCATCTCCAATGCCGTGTCACCTGTTCTTCTGCTTCTTCCCACCTGTGCTTTCAGGGAGGCTCCACCCTTGGCTCCCAGTCTACATTTGCCTTCTGAGAGGCCACAGGCACCCACCCAGCCTTTGTGACTCATTCCTGAATGTTTCCATGATTGTCTTAGTCTTGAGTCTTCAATTGCAAACATTCGTAGTCAAGACAGAGTGACAGGATCTGATGTGAACCATCCTACGGCCATTCAAACATACAGATACCTCAGCTGGAGGTGCACCCCGAACTGTAAGAGGATGGAGACAGATTTATTCCTATCTATAGAAGAACATTCATTAAAAATCTTTTTTTCTATGGCCTCTTTTTAGTATTTCCATCCTTTTCTTTGTTAAGTCCAAAGGATACAAAGTAGGGGGAAGAGAGAGAACAGGCACCAAGAACAAGCACAGATGGATATAATATGGATAAATTCTACTAAACAATTAAACAAAAACCAAGATTTAATTAATTCAGTTACATTTGGATCTGCTTCATTTTTACTGAAACAAAAATCATTGAAAAATATGACATGATAACATTTAGTAAAACTCCTGGACACACGAAAGGCATTAAAAAAAACAGATTAACAATAGATAATACCACTTTATATTTATATAACACTGCATATTTTAAAGCTTTTTTTATGACTAATGAAAGTCTGAATCTCACATTACTTGTGAAAAGAAAGCAGGGAGGGTATTTTTATCCCCATTTATGGATAAAGAAACAGTTTCAGGGTCCAAGGTCATACAATAAATAAGAAGATCCTCTAAGTGGAAATTAGGGTTATAAATGGTCAACAGAGTCTAAACTGTTGTTTTTTGAGACTGGTCTATCTTAAATTTAATCCACAAAAATAAATGAGGGTAAAGCAAGTCAATGGAGGAAGAGAAAAAGGACGTCTCTTTTTCCCTTGAAGTCAATGTAGTTATCAGAATCTGAATATTCGAAATCTGAAATTAGCCAGTACTAGAAACTCACAGTACCAATTTGAATTGATAAGACTTAAACAGGGAAACATTTTTGTACTTTTAGATTAATATATCAATTTTATTTTTTACAAGTTTAAAATAATTTAATAGATATATGTTTATTGATGTAGAATGATGTTCATTATACATTTTTAGGGAAAAAGCTTATGAAATAGAATGTGATTCTGGTTCTGTTTAAAATATATACATTTACTTATATGTAACATTTAACAACAGAAAAAAGTCTGAAATAGCAGCATGAACCTTTTTTTAGCTTTATTGGGGTATAATTGACAAATTAAGGTATTTAAAGTGTACAACATGATTTTTTAATCTATGTATACATTGTAAAAACAGCACAAATATTTAATAACAGTTATCCTGGAGTGGTAGGATGATGGGTGTTTCTTTTTTCTCACATATTTGCCTTTGTGTGTGTGTGTGAGAAAATTTAAATTCTACTCTCTTAGCAAATATCAATTATACAATAGAGTGTTATCAATGATAGTCACCATATTATACATTAGACCCTCACACTTTATTCATCTTGTAACTGAAGGTTTGTATCCTTTAACCAGTCTCTCCCTATTTCCCCCATCTCCAGTCCCTTGCAACTACTTTTCTACTCTCTGTTTCTACGAGTTTAACTTTTTTTTCAGTTTCCACATATAAATGATCCCATGCAGTGTTTGTCTTTCTCTATCTGGCTTATTTCACTTAACATAATGTCCTCCCAGTTTCATCCATGTAGTTACAAATGACAAGATGCCCTTTTTCAATTCTGAATAATATTCTGTTACATATATACATATATTTCTATTGGGGGAAGGGTGGAGAGGGTTCTATTTAATTTTCATTTACTTTTATTATTTCCTTTAACTCTCTGGCTGGTTATTGCATTTCTGTATCATTTTGAAATTTATAGTCTATTTAATGGCACTTTCACTTTTTATGATTATGTCAGTCTTATGCATAAGAGGGCCTTATGGAATATGTCTTGAGTTTCTTTCAATAGCAATCACATCTAGATCTAGATCTAGATATATTTCACATTTTCTTGATCCACTCATTACAAATGATTTTTTAACCTCATATATTTCACCAGTCCAAACAAGACTGCCTTTGCCTGATCATTTTATTCCTGGGGTGATAATGTAGAGCTAGCAATACAATTTTAGGGCTGCTGTTTCAACAACTTCCGTATCATGCAGAATTATACCAGAAGCAAAGCATTATACTCTTCCTTCATTACTGGAATCCCTTTTCTAGGTATTTATGTCTGCAGACTTTCCTCTCCTTTGTGACAGTTTGCTGAGACCTGACCCTGAAAAAGTGAAGTATTGATGGAACTTAGGAGGGAAAGGAGGAAGAACTTTAGAGCCAGAACTCTGAATCCTCTCAGATTTAAAACTCAGCCTTCCCACTTACTAGTTTTGTGACTTCAGGCAAGTTTTCGAACATTTCTGTGCTTTAATCTACAGAATAGAGTTTGGTGAAGAGTACCTGAGATAATGCAGAGTACCTTACAGATGATGCAGAGTGAGCGTGAATAAACGCTCGATTTCATTATCAACCTGAAGGTCTGAAGACTTGATTGCAAGCCCAAGACAATGACAGTTCTGAGGAGGACAGGGAAAGATTTACATTAATAATTAATAAAATGAACTTGATGGCGAGGAAAGGAATAGTGGCTTAAACAATGTCGATATTGAATATCTCGTTTATTAAGTAGGCGAGGGGCAGCATTTCCAGGGTTGGTTCAGCAGCTCAGCGACGACACCAAGGACTCAGCAGCTTCCCACTTTTTTGCTCAATTGTCCTCAAACATCTTTTTTGTCCCATGCAGGATTAATTTGCAGCTCTAGGCAGAAAGCAGATGGTGGAAACAAAATTATCTGTAAAACAATTGTTTTTCTAGGAATAGACCCCCCAACCTCACCCCAAAGATTTTACTTTATGTCTCATTGCCCAGAAATGGAGTATGCAGCCATAACTGTGGGAGAATCCGGAAAGAAAAAATCTGGTAAAAGAGAACTGGATTGTATGATTAGTTCTCTGGAGCTGGGCACACTGTTGTCTAAACAAAGTAAAGGCATCTTGAGCATGGACAGAAGAGGATGGGTGGGGCACTTGGGGCATGCAGTACCTGTCACAGAAAGAATTGGACCTGGAATCTCAGTGCCTCCATAGCAGGCATTCGGGTACCATGGACCCTGGGACCTTGGTATTCAATGGTGAGAATGGCCAGTGAATGTCACGTGATTAACACTGTGGCACACTTTGCCCTCCCTTTTTGGAAAAGGTGTTACCAAGGTCACTCTTTCCAACACAGTTCAGCTTGTGTAACTAGTCATAAATTCTGGCCAAGATATACTTCTAGGTGGCATGGAGAAATACCTACAATGAAAAAATGTTTTTAATAGTGCTGCAAATGCAAGGATCAGCTCATCTCCAAGGATTTTACAAAGAACTTAGGTTTTTATTTGCTTAGTAAGGTTTTACAGTGAAGACTAAACTTTCTTAATTGATTTTATTACTTGTTTCCACCAAAATCTCATTTTGCAATGCTTTGCATATTACCACAAAGCTTCAGAGCCAGAAATCATCCCTGATTTAGATTTATGGGAAGAGTTTGCATATTTTACAAACATGGATTTTCTTCTAGTTCTAACAAAGTGCATTTATTTTGTGTTCAAACAAATAATATGTCTATTTTGGAATGCTTTTATTTCAATTCTAATGATTTATGGGTACTGTAGTTTGGCTGCCCATATAGCATTTTACCCGGCCCTCTCTAAAACCCTAAGTCTTTAATTGAGCAAGGCCATACTGCAGAAGCTCCTTGATCAGTAGCTTTTGGCTTTGGCCTTACTTCTATTGGGGGAAGGGTGGACAGGGTTCTATTTAATTTTTGTTTGCTTTTATTATTTCCTTCAACTCTCTGGCTGGTTATTGCATTCCTGTATCATTTTGAAATTTATAGTCTATTTAATGGCATTTTTATTTTTTATGATTATGTCAGTCTTATGCATAAGAGGGTCTTAGGGAATATGTTTTGAGTTTCTTTCAATAGCAACCACATCTAGAAACTACCTAACTGAATTATGAGTTTTATTTTTTTACCAGAGGGAGCTATGAAACAGAAATGACTTTAGATGTAGATTATAATAATAATTTGGAGGCATCTTTATGATCTGTGAGCTTCATATCACTCTCATGCCTAGCACTCCCTTTGATTATTACTGTTCTAATAGAGCACTGCAGAACTTCCATAGGCATCCAATAACAATTGCTACCTCAGGAGTAGGTGCGAGGGAGCGAGTGTGCTTAATACTAAATCGTTCGCCAAAATGTCAAAAACAGTTTGTTCAAACTATCCCAAAGGGCAGCACAAATTGGTGTTTCTTCCTCAGAGATTATGTGTTTACAAGGGCTGAAACATTAAGCTATCATTAATGGGGGAAAAAGATAATTTATTGGAAAGATACAGGGATGTTTCAGGGAATCCAATAGCACAAAGTCCTCTCATGCAGGAGCAGAGTAAGAAACCAGAAAGTTATCAGGGAACAAAGTGTCCCCCTGTCTGTCTCTCTCACTTGTAGACACTTGATAATGGATCACCCTCACAAATGGATACAGACACATGCTAATGGAGGATTAAGAGGATGGTCATAATTAGAGGTAGGATTATAGAGTATGTACCATGTCTCAGGCCCCCTTCCAAGCGCCTTACATATATTGACTCGTTGGGTCATCCCAGTGATCCAGAGAAAGAGGAAACTGAGTAGGGAGAAGTTAAGTAACTTGCTTAAGGACACATAAACTGGTAAAGAATAAAAAGCGGAATCCTGATTTGATCCCAGCCACCCAGCTTCGGAAATGAGTTCTAATTGTTTTTCTTTTCTCTCTGCTGACCTTTCTTTTCTGTTTTTCTGCTTCAGGCTGTACCACCAGACTGCCCAGCCCCAATATTGCACATTTTCCTAGCTCACATGTCTCACAGAGATTGACTAGATTCTCTGGGTTCTAATTCCAAATTCCTGGGAGACACAATCTGTTCCGTCAAAGTGAGTGAATAGTTCAATGGGCTATGGAAGGGAGATGGGGGTCATACGGCTCTGACCTAACTGTCTGTTTCACTGCAAGTGGTTAGGAAGAGTTCTCATAGAGGGGATGTGGCCAGAGCAGTCACTCAAAAGCTGTCTATTATAATTTATAACTTACAAGATAAATATCCACATCTTGGGAGCTCATTCACATGATCTCCTGTACCTCTCTCTATATCTTCAATTTTTAACTTTAAATCAGTTTCATTTATATGTCTTCAAGAACAATTTTTGAAAGACAAATTAATTGTGATATATATACATTCTAGAGTACATTTTAATTCTGTCTTTTTTGCACCCGTTGTCCTCCAGATTAGAGTAAGTTTAGACAGCAAATAAACACAATGAAGATCTAGCAATCTAAAGTTTCCCTTAAAGATAATAGCTAAAGGGGCTGGCCCGGTGGCGTAGCGGTTGAGTTTGCGTGCTTCTCTTCGGTGGCCCAGGGTTGGCAGGTTCGTGATCCTGCACGTGGACAGACACACTGCTTGTCAGCCATGCTGTGGCGGTGTCCCATACAAAGTGGAGGAAGATGAGCACAGATGTTAGCCCAGGGCCAGTCTTCCTCAGCAAAAAAGAGGAGGCTTGGCAATGGATGTTACCTCAGGGCTAGTCTTCCTCAGGAAAAGCAAACGTAATAGCTAAAAATAATTTTAGTGTAATAGATGGATAATCTAAATATTATCTTATTTAATCCTACAAATCTATGGGGCAGAATTGAACTATTCTCATTTTAACAATGAAGAAACTTAAGCAAAAATATTTTAAATGAATGCCCCAGGTCACACAGTCAGAAGGTAACAGAATCTGGATCTAAACCTATTCTGGATGCAGGACTTGAACTCTAAGTAGTTGCACTACACTAACACATATGCTGGCCTTTACCCATTCCAGCCGGTATTTGTGGGGTGCTCTCATCTGAAAATACCATAGCAATCTTAGACACGAAAGTGGTTCATAGAGCAAGGTCTCCCTATTTGTTTCTGTGTCTACTAACTCTTAAAAGAAGTATTCTCCATGAATCTCCATGGACACCTGTCAGCAGCTGACCTGTCTCTGTGAAGTCAGTATACCTTAGTGGCTGAGAAGGTGGTCTGAATTCAGGTCACTGAGATTGGAATTCTAAGTGCATTATGTAAAAGCTGTGTAAAATTGGGCAAAGAACCAAACCACTCTAAATTTCATTTATAAAAGTCAGGTGATGATGCCTACCCGTCAATTTTTTTGAAGATTAAATGAGGAATGATACATGTTTAGTCAATTTGGTTGCTGATGTTAGAACATGCTCAGTGCTCAGTGTCTATTGCCTCCCTTCTATCCCCTTTCTCCAGGGATAACACACTTTGTCCAGTTTTTAACACCATTGCCCTTGCTGGCCCTCACACATTCTATCATTAGAATCTATCTTAGAACTTCTACTTCAATTATGGGGCTATTCAGTCTGCTGTCCTGTACATCTTCTGCTGCCAAATTGTAGCTTCTGTAATAACCGAGTGTAACGCCAGAGCTCACAAACCTTGACTTCTCTCCCTAGGAAGGCTAAAGAGGAAATGCTGTGATATTTCAATTGGTCCTTGTATTTGCAAAAACCAGAGAAAGCACCTCACATCGGAAGTAGCTTCCAAGGATAATCCAATAGAATAGAGAGATGTTAGGTCACTTCTGGCTTTTTTGAGAGAACCGTGAAATACATTCAGCCATCACTGGTTTTTCCCTGGGTGGAATATTTAGGAAATGTGCATGCCAGTTAAATTTCTAAAATCATATTTTCTGATCAGGAGAATCTGTGAGGTTTTAAATCTTCACTAATAATAATATAGACCTAATTTCTATTGCTCTTTTTAGTTTTTATGGAGTACTTTTATATAAACTGTTCTGTTGGCTCTTACAAAAATGAATGAAGTATTTGTTATAATCCCTATTTTTTAGATGGAAGGATGGGTTTCCAGGACAATTAATGGCTTCTCACTTCAATGTTCAAACCAAGGGCTCTCATGTCTTGTAGCACAGGGCTTAACGCTGCAGAGTTTGGAATCAAAGGGACTGGTTTTCATCTGAGATTGCTGGGGAGCAAAAATAAAGATAATAATACTACCTTCATAGATTGGAAATGTGTTTGGGTGCAAGTATCAGAAAGCCAATATGTAGAGATGCGACCAAGCTGAGGATTATAGATCTCACACAAAAAGAAATGTGGACTTAGTCAACTGCCTGTATTGATTTTCTCATTTGACAATGTTGCTGGAATCCAATCTGCAATTCCCTTGGATTTTCTCTGTCCTGATCACCTTTTCTGGAGCTTCAGTCTTGGTGTCTGTGTCTGGGCTAGAATTAAGAATGAAAGTTTCAGCCTCCCTGTTTCCTTTCGTAGACCAAGCAAAGGCTTTGCTTCCTATAAACCCCCATGGGCTTTACTGTTCCATCACAGTGTGAACTGTTAGATGGCCACCACTTGCTGCAAGGGACTCTGGAAAAGAGAATGTTGAGCCTGGGTTTGGTAATGTTGCTGCCCAAATAAAATTGGGTCACTCTTAGCAAAAAAAGGGGCAGTGGATCTTAGCAGGGCCAGCAAGAGTGTCTATCTCACATCACTTTAGAGATGTTCTACTCAATATGCATTTTTGTTATAGAATACAAATGCAATAAATATTATTATGTGTAGTATTATTAACATTAATAATCAATAATAAGATGATAGCATTGTTTTCCTTTTCTGTAGACAAAAAGCACATTTGAAAGAAAAATAGTAGTTAATAATAATAAAGTTGAAAATGTTACCTTATATTTTTATTGTGCTTAATTCTTAATATATTTTAACTTATTTTAGTCTCAGTATATTCTTCTACATAAGGATGTAGAGTATCTTTATTATATTTTACAAACAGGAAAATTGATCCCCATAGAAGTGAAGTGCTTAAATTAATGGCAGAGCATGTATTTTTAACTTCAAATCTTGCACTATGATTTGAATATCATGTATTAGTACTTAAGAGCCATTCCTTCCTCCAGAAGGATAGAGAGAGTAACACAAATGATAAGCAATGGTCATTTTTGTTGAGGAATCATTGTTGAAAGGTTAACAGTAGACAATATTCTCTTGTATTAGGACACTTTGCAATGTGAAAAGTATGTTCACTATTTGATATTCAAAAAACATGAAGTAGACATGGCAAGTGAGACCCCAATGTAAACAGGAGGAAACTGAGGCTTTATTTATGTGATTTGCCCACAGTCACTCAGCTTATAAACAAAATAGCTGGGCAGAGCACTAGTCTCCCAATTTTAGCCCAGTGGTAATTTCACCGATCCTTCCTGCCCCAGAACAAGGCTTTTCATCTTTACTTCCCATGAGAAAAAATGTGTTCTTTTTTTTAATTTCGTAATTCTGAACTCTTTTAAGTCAAAGCTTGCAAAATTGGAGCTGTATTCATAAGGTACATGTGTTTTGTTTGGCCTCCAAACCACGGACCCATGCAATGTTGGAAAAATATAACTAATTGCCAATATTTAAAAATTAGATGTTATATAAAATCCTACTTTTCCAGCTTAGACAGAAAGAAAGGAAAGGAAAGAAAAGGAGGAAAGGAAGAAAGAATAAAATTATACCTGGACCTCAGTCCTGAGTGGAATTAAGGGGCTGGACTGAAGACCAGGCAGGAATTGTTCAGTTGTCCAGAGTGCCCATAACTCCCTATGAGGCCCCTAATGAAGAAGCTAACACTGGCCCCTTCACTCATTCCATTCTTATGCCTGCTCTCTATAAGCAGGTAAGTTTGTGACCCCTGATTAACATAAAAAGTCATTTCCTGATTCTAGACACTAGAGCTGATGATATAGTATTTTTCTTTTTCATTTCTGAGATTTGAGATCTATGTACATTCAAAATAGAGATAGAAAAAGTGTACTTATCTTCAGTCTGTTTGGTAATGATTGGTATAAGCTAACTGCATTCAGTCACTGCTGGATATAGAGTTGACATTGGCAGGATAGTCTGGTAAACTGAATGAGGTAGCTCTAAAAATAAGGGGAAAGATGAAGGTTGTTGTATGAAACAGAGGCAGATTCAGCATAGGCTTATCTGCCACCAGAGCTTAGATTTAGGCCATTTGAGGACCATTGTTTGACAAAGAACTCCATGCCCACCCCATCATTAAGCTAATAGTAAAGTAGGCCTTCTTAAAGGAGTTGACTTATCACTTGTTTTCCCCCACATAAATATAATTAAATATGAAAGGTGGTGACGGCAGTTGAACATCTGTCTTTAGCTTTCAGATTTTTCACAGTCTGTTGATTAGGTTATGTTTTGTATTATTCCAATGTCCACAGCTGTCAAGTGAAATGGGAGCAGGCCTGCCTAAATCAGGGAGCCGAAGTCTGCAGCGGCTCTTCACGTTCCACGTGGTAATAGCCGGTGACAGCTTCTGCTCTGAACAAATTGTTTTCCGTTGGTTGATGGGTCTCAGCTGTTCTAACCTGGGAAGTGATGAGTTTTGCTTTCATTTGAAAAGTAAGATCTGTTCAAATAGAGTCGCTGGCTTCTTTGGGTGTTATTGTTTGTTTGATTCTTTTTTTTTTTTTTTTTGTAGCTGTGTGTTGTGCACATGCTGGGGTACTTTAGTCCATTTTTGACAGCAAGTTCTAAACTTACCAAAGTATAATATCTGGAGCCTTCCGAGGTCTGTGCTATTCCTGATAGATAGGAGGGCGAGATCAATACAAGGGCAGAAGAGCATTTCAGACAATCTCACTCCTACCAAACTCTCTAAGACTGATGTCCCACCTTGACTCTAGAGCATTTGTTCTCAGGCTAATATTGTTTCCTTGTGAGTGAGGTTAGCTCACACCAATATCCTTGGGTAATGCCCAACAGTGGAGTACCAATTAAAATGGTAGTTTTGGGAAACACAGAGGGTCTTCTTTCAGAGGTGTCCAACCTACAGTCTTAATTTTATGTGCTGTAAGTGTGCGCACATGGCACGGAAGTTGAATATGCTTAAAATGGAAAAGTCCAGAAGATTTTCAGTGACTTCATGTTCCCTTCTCCATCTCAAAGCATGGTCTTAGTAAAGGATCTAAACATACTTTGACCCAAAGGTATAAATAATGAATGATTGCTTAGTAACTTGCACTTTAATAAGAAACAATTAAAGGTATCTATTGCTGTCCAATACAACTCTCTGTGATGATGGAAATGTTCTGTATGAAATGTGGCTAGTACAACCGAGGGACTCAATTTTTATTTTTATTTCATTTCAATTAACTTTAAAAAGCCACATGTGGCTAATGCCTACCATATTGAAAGTACAGAAATAGGCCATTAATGATGAGCTTTAAAGCTTACAGATATTTCAAATGAAGTTTGTATTTATGAGGAGGGCTGATTATCCTGGCATTACTGAAATGGTACCATCGCCACCTGAAAGAGTAGCAATGACTATTTCTAGTGTCTAGCACGGGAGTATGAAATCATAGGCGAAAATAAGACATTTAAAGAATGAATATGTGAGTGAATCCATAATAATGATAAATAATAAAGTTAACAGTATCAGTTAACATTTGTTTGAGGCAGACACTGTGAGAATCACGATTCTTGCATCACCTATGCAACAATTCCGTGAGTTATATATTACCGTCATCCTTATTTTACAGATGAGGAAGCTAAAGTAGGCAAAAGTTAAGCCTTTGCCCCATGGTAAAAAGCTAGTAAGCAATGGAGTCTTGATTTCAACTCAGTTCTGTCTATCTCTAAAGCCCACGTTCACAACTGCAGACACTATTACAACTATAAGCTTTAAAGTACAGCTTACTTTAGGGGCAGTTAATGAAGCTCGTATCTGAATAGTGCCTTCGATCTCCAGGCTCCCTTTCTTTTCTTAACTTCATGATTATGTTTAAAATAAAATAATGTCTAGATGCAACTAGCATAGAGTAAATACTCCATAAGAGGCAGCTGCGTTCTTTTCTACTATCACCATAATTACATGACATTTCCATAAACTCTAATTGCATATATGATATCAATCAGACGGGTCACTGAGTCATACAAGAATCTCATAAGTGATTTTGCCCTTAATGTCATCAATGACAAAAGTATCACAATATTATAGTTCTGAAGATTTAAGGGGCCCAAAGAGAGTACCTAAATCATTTCACCCTACAGAGAAGAGCTATTGCTTTATGTGATTCTATTTTTCACTCAAAATCAGCAATGTTATCTGTGAGTATGGTTACCAATATCACAGAATTTTGAACTTTTAAAAAATCCTGTACCTGATTGTCTAAGTAACTATTGCATCGTGAAGTTAGATGTGGGATATCTGTAAACTATATTGAATTATTAATTGAAGAATGGATTGAAACTCCCATCATTTCCACTGAGTATAGCTATAACTTTCATTCATTTATTCTCCCTGAAATGAACGTCCTGGTTTTGCCACCCATAGGATCTGTCAGCCACTGTGCCAGGCACTGAGATTAGTGGAAATTTGTCCACTGGTTATATTAACAGGGGGAAAATATTCTACCACAAGGCACTTAGCTGTCAGCCATATGATTTAAAGTAAATTCAATGGAATTGACTTGTTTTAATTCTTCAGTATTTCTAATTGGTCCCAAGCTGATTGCCAATTACTGTTTTTAACATTAATTTCAGGTTAACTATTTGATTGCTAATCTTTGCATTACCAATAGATTGCAATTTCAAGGTTCCTAAATTTGACCATAACTTCTAAGTGGCCACATTAGCATTTTTTTCTGTTCTTCTGTGACACATAGAATGGTTCTTACGACACAAAGTATATTCAGTGGGCCTCTAGTAGATCAAAGCAACTGAATGCCTGAGTGGATCAAGTTGGTGACCTCCTTTGGTCCTGTAGCAAAGAAGACTTTGCCACAGGTGTGTTCTGTTTTGCAGTGAGATGGAGATAACACATCACAACTAGAGATCATCAGATACATAAGGCCTGGAAAGCCAGGCAGAAGAATGCAGACTGGTCATGGGGCAGGAGTATTGGTAGATGGAAGGCCAGAATTGGAGGCTGAGCCTTGAAAAATGTCAAACATCTGAGTTGGGTGAGGAAAACATTCCACACCGATAAATCAGTTTGGGATGAAAAATAGAGATGAGGCAGTGGGAAAGGATGAATTTAAGTCCTCCTCTGATAGAGAGCTGGGCTGTGTCTCTGTAAACAGGCAGAGCATCTGAGACTGGATAAGTAGGACCCTAGATCAAGTTTATTTAGTACATTTTTTTCCTTTGGTAAAAATATAAATCTCTATTCACTCATTTCCTTCATTTACATTCACACTGATCCGTTAAGACAAGCGGTTGAGATAGGGATAATTTTCTAGCTGAGCATGTGTCAACATCACGCTAAAAGATGTAGTTGCTGCACTGTACTCACTCCCAAAAACGTTGGCTATATTTCCTTTTAGGTAAACAGAGGACATAAGAGAGGGGATGCTAATAAGTAATAAGGAAGGAAGGAACAAGAAACACTTAAACTAAAGCGCAGGCTGAGTCAGCAGCATTTCATTGAGCAGGATGATGGTCCTTCTTCCTTCTCCTGTTACAGGTTATAAAGGAAGGAAATCACATTGATTTTGTTCTAAAATTCTTTAAAAGGAAACCTGTTCATCTGAGGCCATACCTTTGCCTGCAATGAGTTTTTAGAAACAAATGAATTGCAATCAGAAATTAAATGAGGGCAGATCAGGGATGGTTATTAAATATATTGCAATCAGAAATTTAATGAGTGCAGGACAGAGATCAAGGTTTGAATAATGTGACCTTGAGGAGCCAGAAGCTGTCAAATATTATAATCACAATTTCATGCTTTGAAGAGTCAGTTGAGTTGATGGAGAAATCAGGCAGCAAAGGCTGGTGCGTAAAACATTCTGTGATGAACATTCTCTGTTATAGGTCTTCACTGTGTTCAGGAAGCAGAATCTTATGCATGTTTTCAGAGAAAGCATAAAAGTTTTAAAGAAAGACCATAATAGTCACATGAGCACTTTCTTTTGTATACATATGTATGTATATGTGTGTTTTCCCCCAAATAGTATCTTTTTCCCTGTACTGTTTTATCATATGCTTTTCTCACTTATCAGTATATTTTCCATATAAAGATTGAAATCCAAATTCATATTCATGGTTCTATATGGTTTCTGTCTAACAACAACAACAAAAATGCCATTTGGTTTGTAGACCATTATTTAATTTCATTGATCTTGTGACTTCTGATAGATCATCATTGGAACTAATGATATAGTGACCCAAGATCATGGTTTTATGGGGCATCAATATTACAGCTTTTCCTCCATTCTAATTCCAATTCTGCCCATATCCCTTTCTGTGACACTCAGGCTGTAATGAACAAGGCTAAACATTAACAATGTATGTTGGAGGAAAGAAGGGTCTAGGGTTTGTTGTGTCTGGAGCCTCAACTTTTTCTGTGCTATTGCGTGTATATAGGGTTTATTTCAGACTTCATAGATTTTCATTTGCATTGAGATAATTGTAGATTCACATTCAGGTGTAAGAAACTATACAGAGAATCCTTTGCACACTTTGCCGTTTCTGCCAAAGGTAACATTTTGCAAAACTATTGTATAATATCACAACCAGGATATTGACATTAATACAATTCACTGATCTTTCTCAAATTTTTCCAGTTTTACTTTTACTGGTGTATATTGTAAGAATACACAATCATAGTTTTTACTAACATATAGTAAAATATTTTTACTATTTAATCACATTTTCTAAATTTGAAATTTAATGCATTTTACCCTTTTTGGTGTCAGATATGATGCAAGGATCTTATTTTTCCTCTTAATGGCACTAATATATATATATATATATATATTCTTTCCAACTTATGACACTAATGCAGCTGCCTTTTCTTGGCCTGACACCACATCCTTTAGCTACTTTAGCTTTAAGATATATTTCGCTCTCTGCAGGAAAAAAATCTATTCCCATTATCTATTTAAAATGAAAACTTCTTTGCAACCCTTAGAATTTATTCTTTCATATAAATATTTTTTATATAATTAGATATTTGTTTTCATTTCTTAAGAAAATCATGCCAAGATAAAATTGGTTTTCATTATATATGTAGATTAATACTTGGAGATTTTTTTCAACAAATTTTACAATATCAGTTCTTACCATGTAAGTTAATATTATATCTTTATTCTTTATTCAGATCTTTTTCATGGACCTCAGTAAAGTTGCTCAGTTTTCTTCATACAGGCTCTGCACATTTTCTGAGAAATTTGGAGAAGTTTCCCCGGTTCTTAGATTCAATTATTAGAAATGGGTCTTCTCCACAGGCTTCAGTATATTTCTCTTCTTCTGACTTCTTTGTGGCAGGGTGGAAATGATGATTAGAGTGTTACCGGTGAGCAAAGGAATAAGGAATAACAACTGGTTCTCTCTCATGGAATCTCAGGGTCTTATTTGGTCTGAGACTCAAGGGTATTACTCAACAGGAATAGGATCAATTCCTGAGTAGGCTAAATGATCTCAGAAGGGAGTGCAGAGTCCACAGCTTCCAAGATAGGTTATACAACTTCCTAGTTGTGTTCTCTCTGCCATCCCACTTCCCCCAACTCTATCTATGCTCTTCAGGGTACAGAACAGATAGTAAGTGTACTATCTTGTCCTTAAACGGAAGCTCAGAGAAGTAGGCAAATGACTCTCACATGTGCTGGGAAAGAGTCAAAGATAATTCAAATACACCATATCAAAGCAAAGAGAGGATTTGGAAAAAGCTCATTTGGAATAAAAGCAGCATTTTCCCCATTGCATTTGCCACTCAGGTGTGACCATAAGACTAAGTTTTGGCCAACAGGATGTAAACAAGAAGAGTACGTACAAATTCTAGGAAGTACCGTCAAAGGAACACAGTTTTCTCATTTTCCTCCATTTCTCCTCATGGTGCCTGGAATATTGACACAGCGGCTTCCTCTAGATTTCTTGAACATGAAAGGAAAATAAGCTATTATCTTTTTAACTCAACGTTATTTTGGATTTTTCTGATAATTGCAGCCGATCTTGATTTTAACAAATATAAGCTGTGTCTTTTGCAGAAGAATTCATACATAATACCTACCACCACGACATATCCTCATTCAATTATTGAACTTCATGAATAGAGAAAGAAATTTTCAATCATCCAAGCAGAAAAAGCAACTCTCTCAGAGTGAAAAAAATTAGGTTTATTTTCTAATTCTCAACAACAATATTGAATTTTTACAAAAAGGCCTAGGTCTACAAGTTCAGTGGGAAATAGTACATGACCAAAATATCATAACAAGCTAAGTTATCTCTCATATCCAAATGTTACAAGAAGACATTCTCAAACAGGGATAAACTCAGGGAACCACTCTACCTGTGAGAAAATCTTGGGGAAAGAAATTTAGAAAAAGAAAGAAAGCAAAATGAAAAACAAGAAATGCCTGACCGTGGAATCTAGCAAAACTCATGAATGGGAAGACCATGGTACAAAGGACAGGTGATGAGCACTGATGTCATTTAAATATGGCACTACCAAAAAAATGATATTGGAAGAGATGATATTTTTAATCTTATGCATAATAAAGTAACACAAATCCCACAACGAGAAAGGGGAAAGTGGGGAAATCGTAAGCTCTACTTTTACTTCCAGACTTACACATCGAAGAATCTTCTTGATGTATCATCTTGGGCATCTTAAAGTCAATATGTATAAACCAGACTTATTCTCCCCGAATTTGGTCCCTTTACGGAGTTCCCTGTCAGTGAGTAGTCGTGTCATTCACTCACAAACTTGTTTAAAAGACTCCAGCGGTCACTTTTCATAAGGGGCCGAGTATTCTTGGTGCTGTCACAGGCAGACGCATGCTTTTTCCATCTGCCTGTGTCTTTCTGTATCTTACCTTACCCACTTTCTCTCTCCCTCCCTCATATGTGGACCTGCAGAGAAGCATACTTCCACCTCTACTTCCTGTGACAGGTTCACAGTGCCAGCACTCCTACAGATGCCTTCCATGAGTGGATATATTCAATTCAGGGATTAAAGAATGAACCTTGAGCCCAAGCCACGTCCCCAATATAATTTTAGCAAAATAGGCACTGAATTGTGCCTCATCTGTATTCTTGAATAAGTTCTCAACGTGGTTCAGAAACGAGAGAGGCTTATGATTAATCTCTGCTCCATAAAATCACATCATAATCTATTGTTTCTGCCTGTGTGGGTGAAGGACATTTTATCAACCCACTGTAATTTAAAACTTTGATAACCTTTCTGAGTCATTTGTTGTAAGTGTGTCTTTTCAATAGAGTATATGGAGTTTTAATTTGTGGTCCAACTGATATCATTTCTTTCAGTTGGTGGTTTTAGCCAATATACACATGCACATATATAACAGATATGTTTGGCTTTAGATTGTTTTATGACGTTTTTCTGTTTTTTTTACTCATTCTCTATACAGTGATTTTCTTTGCTATGTTTTGTGTATGTGTTGTCATAATTTTGAAGGTTTGTGCATTTTTCTTCTAGCAGTTTCTAAAGGTAACTATAGCTTTATATAATACTTTATATAATTAATCATTAATTTTTTTAAGTAACATGTATTTAGCAATGATAACATTTACACTTTTTACTTTCTCTGTTTTTCTTTTCTCTTAACCACCTGTGTTTTATTGACTTTTGGTTACAAAAGATGAAGAAATGAGTATCGTTACTCTATTTCCCACCATTTGTTTAGTTACAACATTCCTACCCTCTTAGTATTTATGACTAAATATTCTCTTCTTCAACCATAATCCCCAAATTTTTCTACCTTAGTTGTACAGTTAAATGAATTCAATGCCATTTGACTAAAGACTTAGTTTTAATCTTCAATAGGTTAATAGATTAAAAGAAAAAAAAGGACCATGGGAGAT
Organism: Tapirus indicus; assembly: GCA_031878705.1. NCBI lineage: Eukaryota > Metazoa > Chordata > Mammalia > Perissodactyla > Tapiridae > Tapirus > Tapirus indicus. The sequence goes on along the minus strand of CM062923.1, from coordinate 17,968,412 downwards.
CCATCTGTAAGTTAAGCTTTAGGGAACTTGGGCTCAGTTCTCTTAACAAGGAAAAGTATTAAAGTAGCAATTTTAATAATCACCATAATAGAACTAACATATTTTCAAATTCCCACCCTACTCTTGTATATAATTTGTGAATCAGTCAGTGTCTATAGAGTAGGGGAGATGTTCATGACTAACATGCAGAATTCCAATAGAGAAGGAGCATAAAATGGTAGTTAAGATAATGGATTTGGGAATCAAACTTCCTGTTTTGAAGCTTAACTTTACCACTTACTATGTGATAAAAATACTAATATTTTCTGTAAAATGGAGATTAAAAACGAGACCACAAGTTAAATGAGGATTATAAGAAAAAAATAAAGCCTATAGAAGAGTGCCATCACATAGTATATACTCAATGAGGCCTGGCCATTATAGTATTCTCCATCTTTTGAATGTTTGCTAGTCTGCTAGATGAAAAATGGTGGCTAGTTATTGTTTGAATTTGCAGCTTCCAGATCAATAATGAATTAACAATATTTTTAAAAACACGTTTATTAGCCATTTGCATGCCTTCCATGAGTTTCATGAAGTTCTTTGTCCATTTTTCTCCTGGGTTATTTTCTTCTGTGAAGGAATTTGTCAGAGTTCTTTTTACATTAGACACAGTAACCTTTTCTGTGTATTATATATATTTTTGCACACTTTATTTTAAGCCTCACATTTATAATTTTCAAATGTTTTTATTAAAGTGAAATACATTTGGGAAAATGTACAGCTGAATGAATTTTCACAACCTGAACACATTTGTGTAGCTGGCACCTAAATTATAGAAAAAATAAAATAATCCAGCAGCCCAGAAACTTGCTTCTTGGTCCATCCGAATCTCCACTGCATCCAAGTGCAGCTACTGTCTGACTTCTGACAACACGGATTAGTGTGTTTTCTTACTTTTAATAAAATGGAATCATTTAGAATTGTATTCTTTTGTGTCTGGCTTCTGTCATTTGTAATATAATATTGAGTATGGCACCTTTCATTTTAGAATAGTTTTGTTTTTTGATGTTTTCAGTAATTTAATTCATTAAGAACTCAGTTAAATGAATAAAGAAAATACTTTTACATATGGTGTAACAAAGGATGGACTGGTAAATATCTTAGTATAATGTGATTTTTTTTTGAGTAATTTCATCTCCTAAACCGATATTTTTCAGAGAAAGGAATGAAAGGCCTTTTAATCATTGGGATTCTAATTTTCAACAATATCTCATCTAATCTCCATTATGTAGTCTTTAAAGTTTTCTATAGTCTAGTTCATCTGATCTTTGTATCCATGTTATGGCCTACTCTCTGGAGCAGTCTATAAGGGCAGGTCTGTCATTCTCTTCCAAACAGTCTCTTCTTCGCATCTTTCTTTCTCTCAGAATTGCCCCCTTGGTCACCCTTCCCTATTCAAATCCACATTATTCCTTGTGTCAAACTCTACAGCCACTGTGTCTTCAGGCCAATGCATATTTATTGAGTAACTCCTGTGTGTCACATAATACCTAGGTCCTGAGGAAAAAAAGAATACATGCGCCAAGAACTCATTGTTATTAATGTGATCACAATCTAGTAGGAGAAACATTATTTAAATGCATAATTGCAATAAAGTAAGTTTGGAAATATGGACAAGCTATAAAATTTGTATAAAAGAGTGATTCACTTTGCATAAATCAAAACTCATTGAAATTATGAAGTGAAAGCTTGACAGTCAGAGTGATATATGATGACTCTGGGGAAGGATGGCTATAAATCCCTAGGTAGGAAGAAGGGAGTTTTAAGAGGGAACAGATTGTGCAAAACCGCAGAGGATTGAAACATTCTAGCAGTTACGTGTAGGAGTCACTATATCATAATATAAAAGGCAGAAATTGGTCTCCATTCAAAAAAGAATCCACAAAGCATTGAGCCAGATTAGGCGAAGCGGCATTTATTAGGAAGTAAGGTTGAGGAGCTAGGTTGGGGCCATATCACGAAAAGGGCTTGGATTTTCCCCTGTTGTTGGCGAGGTGCCTAAAGAATTTGAGGGGTGAGTCTGTTTTGGGTAGATCACTTTTCACTCCTTAGGACAGGTGTGAAGTGACAGGGCCGGGGAAATAATTACGCCACCAACTGAGTGAGGTCTCACCAGAACTGTCAGTTACCTTGCTGTCTGCCACCTCTCCCCCCACAGACCAGGACAGGGCAGATGCTGTGATCCGCCCTCTCTATTCGCATGTTTATGAAGAAAACACCGGCACGTGTTGGTGACACAGTAAATCCACGTCTACCTACTAGCGTGTCTCAGCATCACACAGCAATCATTTTGGTTTTTCTCCCTCGGGAGGATTGCCCTGATTCTTCTCAATGACTATTTTAAAACTTAGATATTCTCTTAAACCTATTATCCAAGTACATACTTTCATTCTCAGCAGACAAATTTTGCCTTTTATTTCTTGAAGAATTTTGGACAATTCATGAATAGTTTCTCTAAATACTTCCTGTATTCCACCAAGATAAAAACTGTTGTTTATTTATAACTATCTTTACCTCCTTTCCCCAGGGGTCAGAGACAAGATGTCCCTTCTCCTTTATGAGAAAATCCTGTCCACTTGTACCTGTGACCCGTATCCCCATACTTCCCCTAGGATTTCTGTCCTCACTCTCACTTATGTTCTCTCCTAAAGCTTCAATTTCTCATCTCTACTTTATTCACTTTAGCTTATGTTATTTGACACCACATCCTAAAATTAAGCTGAACCTACTTCTACGTTCTTTTTCCCCAATTTCAAGTGTAAATGAATATTTTCTCAGTTTTTGTATGTTTTTGGTCAATTAATCCGAATATCTTTCCTGGAAACCTACTTTATCCTGTGTACTCATCTAGATTCCGAAAATATAAATATGAGTAAGAGAGACAATGTTCCTAAACTTGTGGGGCTCACCTTTGGGAAAGTGGGGTGGGAGTGAGTAGCGTGGAAACAGACAATACCCATTTTTAAAAACAAATACATAAATGTATTTTTAAAAAGGAGCTAGGACTAGGTAGGGCTGGTTAAAATTATTTTGCTTTCTTAGTTTCATACTGCCTGATCAGAGTTTTCTGTGCTTCCCGTCTTTCTATCTTTGCAGGCATCTTCTGCAGACCTCAGCACAGCTCATTTGTACAGCCAAGGTTTTTCAGGACAATGCGATCATCTTGAACTTTGAGAAAACTCTTCTCTAAGATCATCCGGATTCTGTGCTACTTCAAAGCGTTTTGTTTTGTGTTCACATCAGTTTGTCAATCTAGATTTCGAAATATTGAAATGCTATTTGATCCCATTAAGCCAAGTGGAGATGAAAGCCCTTTCACATATGGGAACCTCCCTACTCAGTTCTTGGCATGAAAGTTTGGTTTCCCACTTGTGCCCCGGCATTAGCAGGAGGGACAGTACTGTGCTCCTAGCATCACATCACAGTGTTGAACAAGGTCTAGTGAGAGATGAGTCAAAGGAGTATCTTTTGTAAAAAACAAAACAAAACAAAACAAAAAAACCCACATTTTAACGAGAAAGGACTTCACACTGGAAAATGCAGCGTCCGTAACACTCACGTGGCTGATTTGGCAAATTCAGAAATCAGTCAAATCAATGATGCAGCAACCTGAGGACCAAATCTCTAGCTTGTTCAACCACATTTGGTCTTCCTACCATCTGTGTTAGCCTCCTGCGTTTCTGTCAATGGGGAAGATTTGAGCGGTTTCAGGAAGCTATATTTTCATCTTTTATTTTGCTAATAGTGAATGAAAGAGTTTTGGCAAAGAAGTCAGGGTGATAACAATATGCTCAGACATAGATTTACAGCCTTCTTTCATCATCTCACTGGCTTCGACATGAGCCACGTCTACACAGTGGAAGAAAACTTTTAAGCAGAGATAACATGTGGAGTCTGATGGATGACAATCCAAAAACTAAACATTAAATAAAATAACACTTTATGGATGTTTCTCTCTGGCCTTTAATGAGCCACTGCTGAGGTAGGTTTTGTCATTCTCACCTGAGGCTCAGAATAGGCACTGAGTGGTCAGCAAAAGATTAATAAGACACAAGATGAGAAAATTGAGTGTTTAACTAAAGTCTCTTATCCAGGCTTATGTGCAGGGATAGGTGGAAATAAAAAGTAGATTGTAGGGAAGACATATTTCACAGATATCAACTCTTCACTGGGCTTCTCTCTCAGTGTACATGGTGAGCCAAGGCAAACATCTCTTGAGGTCTGGGCACAAAGCACGCTCTGAAGGAGTGAAATTTCTTCCTCCCCCACTGTCAGAGCACTCATGTCACCCACTCCTGATCGCCTGATGCTCATGCTTGTTTATATCTGTGGATAATCTTTTGCGTCATCCTGACTGGACCATGGGTGCCCAGACATTTGGTTAAGCATTACTCTCGGTGTGTCTGTGAGGGTGTTTCTGAATGAGATTAATATTTGAATCTAAGGCTAAGTAAAGCAGATTGCCTTCCCTAATGTGAGTGGGCCTCATCCAGTCATTTGAAGGCCTGAATAGAACAGAAAGGCTGACCCTCTCACAAGTGAGAGGAAACTCCTCCTGACTTACTGCCTTGAGTTGGGACATCAGTTCTTTCCTATCTTTGGATTCTAACTGAAGCATTGGCTCTTCCTGGGTCTCCACCATGCTGACTGCAGCACTTGGAACTTGTCAGCCTCCATAGTCACGTAAGCCAATTCCTTATAATCTCTCTCTCTCTCTCTCTTCCCCTCCCTCTCTTTCCTATGGATTCTGTTTCTCTGGAGAGCACTGACTAATACAATACCCAAGAAGCTCTGTTCTAAGGCTTGTCTGTGTATTCTGAGGGGGAGGGCAAGGGGCCCAGGAGACTGAAGCCTGTTTCTCAGCTTTTAGAAGGCTCTTCCCTTCCTCCACTTTTTCTTTAGTTCTCCTCTCCCCTGACAAATAGCCTTTGTTAATCTGCATAATGACCTCAGGGATAGCTCTGTTTTCGTCCATTTCCTCAGTCCAATTTACTCAACATAAAGCCAGAATTTTTTATGTAGGCATCAAAACTCTATACCCGGATTCCCACTATTGCCCCAAATATCTAACATTGCACACAGAATAGTGGCAAGTGTACTCAGAAATAATTCCATTGCAGATTTCTGTACAGTCCCAGAAGCCCTCATTCTTTTTATCCAGAAGGTCAGTAAAATACATCTAGACAATTCAACAAACCGGTGAAATGGCAGAGTAAGACTCAGTAAATATTGAAAGGGGAGGAAGGAAGGTGGAAAGGCAGGAAAGAAGGAAGGGAGAGTGTGCTTGCTTATACAAGCCATTATTTCAGTGACATAATGTCACCAAGATAAGTAAGAAATAAGATCTTACCTCCAGGAGTCAATAAGCTAGTGAAGGATGGGGACTGGTGCACAATTAACTTCAGTATAAAGTAATACTCTTAAGGCACTCTCACAGTCAATGTGCCGAGCTTCCGTTAAGTGAAAGGTTCCAAACTTTTCAGCAAAACTCTTCTTCCCTAATGCAAGCAGATGTCCGATTCTGACTCCACCTCAGATAACTTTCAAGCTGCGTATCATTTCCAGTGATAAAGCCAATGATTCTGGAAAACAGCACTGCGCTCCAGGTTTACCAAAATGAAGTGAAGGAAGAGGCAGACTGCTGAATAAAAGTGCTTAGTTAGCACCCTTTGCTCCATGTGTTTAGACCTAATGACCAAAATCCTAACACAAGCACTGGTGTCTCGGGAGCTTAGAGAAACTGTCTTCCTGCATATCCCAGTGAGCACCACTAAAACCCAATATCAATTATTCCTATAACAAAGATCTATATAATTCAAAATAATTTGCATTTATTAATAAAACTCACTTGTGGATAGAATTTCTTTTCCTAGCAGAGTTGTCTTTCCTTGTATGTCTGACTAAGTTTCATGTCAAATTATAATGCCTCAAGCACTGGGGTAAGTACTGTACCAATCCTTTTTATTCAGCCTTCATAATAAAATGGTGATATGAATGATATTATACCTGTTTTACAGATGGGAGAAAATGAAGCTTAGAGTGTTACAATGAATTACCTAAGGTCGCTCAGCTAGTAAGCAGAAGAAATGGAATTTGCTTTCCATTCTGCTGGACTCTGGAACATGATTCTGGGAATCAAACAGTGGATCCTGAAGTCATACTCGTGTGGCAATGCATGTCTATGGAAAGGGCGAAGTGGTAGACTAATCAAGATGAAAAAAGCCCAGCTCTCTTTTCATTCAATCATGCATTCATCCTTTTGTCCATTCATCATGTATACTTAGCTTCACTTTTACTGGTTGTTGAGCAGTCTGTGATATATTAATCACAGTTCATGACTCTGAATAACTCAGAAATGAATCCTTTGAATAGGTGGCATTTTGCTTTTACAGTTCTCTCTCCCTCTCCGCCTCAGTTTCTTTTCTGCCAATCTCATCCTTTGCCCACTCATCTGGACCACTTGCCTCCCTTCTCCCTAATGTTTAATCTACAGGTAGAATTCAAGCTTCATCTCCTCCAGAAAACCTGCCCTCCTCAGATACTTAAATGAGATGCAGCCCAGTGATTAACCGTTCCCTAAATATTCTATTGTTTCATTTTTCCAAATGGAATGTAAGCTTATGGACAAGAGCTGTGGACAAAACATTTTCCCTCTTTGTTAAAAATCACAATTCTGGACCCATAACAGCTGCTAAATAAATTCAAAATAATTTTCAGCTAGGTGTATTTCTTGAAAGTTATCCATACATTGCTGGGGCATCACTTAAGTTGCCCCCTCTCAAAACCAGGCTTTTGTTTAAGAAATGGATATAACTGGTGTCTTCTCAGTCTTCCCTTACCTCCTGGTAAATATCCAGTCTCCAATCTTGTCCAACATCTCCCAGTACCAGGGAGAAGGATTCCATTAATTTGCAACCATATTTGTTCCCTGTAATAACGAGAATGAACTCTGAAATTCTACTGGAAAATAGGTAGCTGATTATCTAAGGGTTTTCATGCATTATTACATAATTTTTCATTTGGATTAAAAAAACTTATAAAACGTGATACTCCACACACAAAACTGTCAATAGTCATTTTTGTTTAATTTTACCAAATGTACTGGGCTCAAGATTGGAAGAGAATTCCTTTTTTTCCCTCAGCCAAGATTTTTTTCCATTGCTAGCAGTCTGGAACCTTGTATCTTGTTGAGATTTGATGGTGACCTCACAGGTACCTTATTAATAATAAACCAGAGGGGCTCAGCAGAGCTTGGGCTTGGTGTAATAAATCATATTGTAAGTGCCGTGTTTGCAGTTTGGGGACCTAGAGGAATATAATAATCAAGATTGAGGGTCTGGCAGGTGGTGAGAGTGACTAGGGGTGGGGACTGCCCTTTCATGGGTCTGACACATGTTTATGGTTATTAATTACTTTTACATTTTACATTGCTAATTGCCATTATTCTTTCCAGTTACAATGTAATTGAATTTTAAAAAAATCAAGCCTCAAATGTCAGGTCCAGATATTACATTGTGCCTCTGCCCAAGGAAGTATATATACACAGTTTAGGTTATTTGAAATGATGGATAATAGCAAACTTCAAGGCAACTAATGATACCAAGGCAGCAAATTTGCAGCATGGGAGATTTCAGGGGGTTATAAAGGAGAAATAATATTATGGAGAGTTAATATGTGGATTTTTGCTAGTCAGTTAACCAGCATACAATTCAGTTGTCTTGTTTATCAGAAACTTCGTTAAGTCACTAAGGAAGACAGCTGTCAGCGCAGTTCCAAGCCCATGTGTTTTTAAAACACAGTTTATTTTCCATGCATTTTGTGCCCAGCACCATGCTAGGTGATGAATCTGATGGCTTCTATTTAACGCATATCTTCAGTCACATAAACATTGCTTTCTGGGCCACAGCATAGTTCAGTGTTTCCTAACAACTTGGATATGGACCTCTTGGAGAGTGTAAGGAAATGTTGAAGACTTCTTCATGCACATGATTATAACCATATACCCACTAGAACTTGTGGACAAATTGGAGAGTGGAAGTAGGAGATCCTTGGAGCTCTGCTTTGACAGATCCCAGAATAGTAATGCCTGGTGCAGGGGCACGCTGACCGGTGACCCAGCTGCATCACCACTCCACCACAACAGTGGGTGTTCATAACAATGATCCCTGGTCACTCACTAAGGAAGATTAAACCGTGTCATTTGTTCTTTCTTAAGAAGGCAAGTGGTTGGGTGATTCATTTTTGGTTAAAATTTTCAAACAAGGTAACTAGTCTTTAATTAAACTTTATAGAGCAATCTTTAATAGTGAAAATGCTATTTTTATAACGATGGTTTATTCCTTGATAGTTAGCAAGAGTTGACTGAGAAACTTCTGTAATGGAAACACCACTTGCCCAGGGTTCCCTTCCGGACTTCGGAGGCCTAGAGCAACAAGCTTTTTTGCCAATCCAAACACTTCCTTTCATGAATTTAGAAAGCTCTGCATGGTCAGTGCTGTGCACATTTTTGGAAAAGGCCAAATTCCCCCACACTCTACCATTAACACCTTGAAACATAATACTTTTCCAACACCCCCATCTTCATCACACACACTACCTGAGATTTCATAATTACCAAAGAGGAATCTAACTGGGAGTCCAACTTTCACATAAATCATAAATTTCTCTTTTTAAAGATGAGACGACAGAGGCCCTGAGAAGGATAGCGATTCTTCCAAGTCTCCAGTCAGCGTTAGAATTGGAAATGAAAGCTAGTCAGTGCTCTCAGAATCGGGCCTCATGTAACCGTTGAGAATACGGTTCCTCGGGATTTAGCAAACCTGTTGTAACTGCTTTCAGGCAGAAAACAGCCTGAAAACAACGTGACTGACCTCTGTTAGAGAGAAGCCTGCTCATAGATCTAACAAAAGTTCATGTCTAATGGATGTGTTCTTCAGTGCCTCTCTGTAAGGCAGGATGCCTTTAACAGCATCTTTGAAATTATAGTACTTTGTTCTAGTTTCACAGTAAATGCTCCGATGGCTGTGTGGGCTCTCTTGGGTTTCTTCTTTCTTTGCTATGCTGTGAAAACACACACTGCATGTACATCGTTATTATCATTGTTGCTAAGAAGTAAGAGAGCATGAGTTTCTACCCCATCATCTGCACAGAGCAGAGGCAGTGAATCCTGCTGGAGCATAATAACAACCTATAAGTAAAGCAGTCATGGTAAAATCTATCAAAAATGTGGCAATTTATGAAAATATGTCCCTCAAGCACACCAAAGTTGTCATCAAAGTGAGTTAGCTGCCAATTAACTTCTACATCTTGCACAAAGGGCACAGAATTCTAGTGTAAAACTAAAACCAGTTAATGCATAGCTACTGTCTATGAACAATAAATCAGAAACAAAAATGAACATACCACTTGGTACTTTTCAATGTATGTTACCGTCGTATGGGATGCTGCTGCTCATGCTTCTGATAGAGGAAGATTACTTTTAAAGGAGACAATAATGAAGATATTTTTGCCTACAAACGTGAACTTCAGATTTCAGCCAATGAGCACCTGTTGGGTATCAACTATATTCTAGGCACTGGGTCACAAAAAGCAGGACAATTTGTTAAAAACTGTTAGCACTGCTATACATTGCTATTACAGATTACAATCAGTATATTTATAATTTAAACAAATCATTCGCCTTTCACACTGAGCATTCCATCAGTTAACTTTTGGCAAATTCACCTAGACCCCAAATAGAAGTGTGTAGAAGATGCTAGATGTGCCTCAGAGAGGCAGGCAGTGAAATGGTCAGGAAAGGAGATGATGTTTGCACTGGCCCTTGAAGGATACTTAGGTTTTTGTCATTTCCAGCCAACCTATTAGTGTGTTCTTGTTCCACTTCACTTACTCAGCTGAGTTCTTTCAAAAACAAAGAAATAAACAAAATAAGAACCACCTTCCTAACCTCTGCCAACCCTGAGCTCACTCACTCTGATGAGTTCCTGCAGCATTTATTCTTTTGCAGCACAGAAAGCTGCACGTCGTTCCAGCATTCCCAGCATTCCCAATATCCTGGGATCTTGGAGACTTCCTTGAAGCTTTATGACTGACTCTAGTACAAGAATTTCAGGTCACACTCTAGGACTTGTGAGTAAAGTATGCAGTCATGGAGGGTACAGAGTAATTTTCTTCCGCCCACGTTCATCCATCCAGATCTCGGCCAACCACTTGCTCACTGGTCTTGTGAGAACACACGTTTACTTGTGGATTACTAAATTAATCACTTATTTAGCTCTCACTGATCTAGACACTGAAGACCAACTTCTCAGTAGGCATATGCATTTGCGAACAAAAGAAACTAACTCTGGATGATTTAATCAGAAAGGACAGGTGAATGGAGAAGCAGAGTCAGGGATATAAAGCCAAGAACATGCTCAAATCACCTGCAGACCTCATAGTTGAGGACACCAACACCAGACACCACACCGGGCACTGAACGCCACAGTTTACACCACCAACACTACTAGCCCTGGGCACTGGAAGCCACTGTCAGGATCACTGTCATTGCTGCTCAGGAGACTATTCCTTCTGTAACCTCTTCCTCTCAAAGCCTGTTTAACCACTCTCGTATGCTCTTTATAGCCAATCTTCTAAGAACAGTGTAGTCCATTTGCTAGATTTCTTTGTTCACCTCGCCTTCACTTTGCAACCCAAAGCAAGTGGCTTCTCTCTTCACCACTCCACTGATGCTGCTCTTTGGCTAAAATCTCAGTGACTTTCTAATTGGTAAAGACAATGAACTCTTTATCCAACTAAACTCTGATACATTTAATATTCTGGACCACTCCCTTTATCATCGGCACATATTTTCCTGTCCATGCCTTAAATGCTAGTACCCCAAGGGTTTAATCCACAACCCACAGGCCCATCCACTCTACACTTCCCAGGGACCTAATCCACTCTTGTGATTTTAACTACCCCCTACATAGGAATGACACCTATGTCAATATTTCTCTCCTTGTCTTCTGAGCTTCAGACTTGTATATGCGAATTGCTGGTAAGCATCTCCAATTGGATATATCACAGGAACTTTAAAATTAACATATTTTAAACTTAACATACTCCCCCAGATGTGACTTTCTTTTTGTGTTCCTTGACTCAGTGAATGACACCATCATTCATCCAGGCTCCCAACCAGAAACCTGGTAGTCACCCTTTAAGTTTTCATCTTGCTCACCCCCCAAAATAAATCAAACAAATCTCATGTGTTGTAATTTTGTACATTCTCTTGAGTCTGTTCAGTGATAACTAATAAACTCTTAGTTCAGGCTTTCAACATAGTTTTTGATTGCTTGTGACATAGTATCTAGTCTAAACAAACATCTCTGGCTCTGTTCTTGAGCATCTTGCCTCCCACCTCCCCTCGCTCCAATTCCAGATGCATCTCCTTTACACATTTGCCAAGATGATATCATTAAAAATGAAGTCACATAATGTTTCTCTCTCATGTTGATAACCACTCAGGGATTCCTGTCTCTTTAGCCACACAGCATGCCCCATTTTATCCCTTTGCACTCCAATAATATGGAACCAGAATAGATGCCTGTCACTCCATATGTGTCTCAACACTATGCCATGCTCTTCCAATGCCTTTAATGTCCTTCTCTTTGATGTTAGCTCTTTCTAACCTCATGAACTGCTATTCTTCTTTCAAGACATAGCTCAAGTGTTATTCCCTCCAAGAAGCCTTCCTGGAACTCTCCAAAGCAGATAGAGTTTTTTCTTTGTTTATCAGTATTATAGTGTCCATATTCTCTAGTAACACTTATATTTACTGCCCAGTGCCCACCACCTGACTATTAACTCACTGAGGCCAAAGAATTTGTCCAAAGATAGTACAACCCCACAGCCTAGTGAAAATCATCCGCCAAGTTTTATCTTTCCAGAAAATCTATTCTGGGCACTTCTGATGTGTCATGGCCTATGAACACTGAAGCCAGTGACTAGGAGAAAAGGAGCCTGCTCCAGGCAGCCCTTGAGCTTTGGCCTGTTTGGACATTTACCTGAATAGGTAACCTAATATAAATGATGATTGTTAGAATTCCAAAGCCTCTATTTACTAAAAAGAGCAAATTAACAAATAAAGTTTGAGAACAGGATACCAGACTTTTGGGGAACCAGGAGCCCATTTGATGTGAGTATCCTAGAATGTTCCATCTCCATCTCCATTTTCACATCTACTAACTCTTCTTACACATTTAATTCTTTTGTCTTGCCATGAGCTCTTTTTATCTACTTCTTAGTCCACATGGAAGAACTTATCTTCGTAAGATCCTATGTCAGTCCACTTGGGCTGCTATAACAGAACACCATAGACGGGCTGGCTTACAAACAACAGAAATTTATTTCCCACAGTTCTGGAGGCTGGAAGTCTGAGATCAAGGTGCTGGCAGAATTGGTGTCTGGTGAGGGCCCACTTCCTGCTTCATAGACAGTCATATTCTGTGTCCTCACAGGGCAGACGGGGCAAGGGAGCTCTCTGGGGTTTCTTTTATATAGGCACTAGTCCCATTCCTGAAGGCTCCCTTCAGATGACCCAATCCCCTCCCAAAGGCCCCATATCCAAACATCATCACATTGGAGATTAGGTTGCAGCATACGAATTTTGGGGGCCATAAACATTCAGTCTATAGCAGATCTCAAATTTAAATGATCTGAATTTCAGCTAGTGAGCACAAACTACACTTTCCTTTAATTTTGTTTCCAAAATCCTGGGGAAGAACTTTGGTATATTATGAGTCAGATATATCAGTGGGCAAAAAAAAAAAAAAAAGTGTTCAGGAGACAGAGGTAAGTTGTCCTTTCGTGACAAGTCAGAGGCAACATTGGGTATTGCGTGGGGAGATTTACTTACCAGATTAAAGAGGGAAGCAGTCGTGCTAGCAGGAGGATGATAGCTGTCCACTACTATGATGATCCTGTACATACGTGGAGTATACTTCATAGCTTACAAAGTGATTTTTATAAAAGGAATTCACAGCTATACCCTCATTTATTTCATGCACAACCCCTGTGATTTACGGAATATTATCCTCATATTACAGATGCAGAAACTAAGACTTAAAGAGAGAAAGCAATCTAATCTGATTCAAACAGCTAGTAAAGACTGGAGAAAAGGCATGGACAATTGCCTTCATTCTTTAAAACAAATGCCTTGAAATGTTGATCACCTCGTTGTGGACATCTGGGAATCTCTGATATTCAGTGGTGACTCTCACAGCAGGGCTGAGCACTCTGCTAGGTGGGACAAATATTGCTGAATGGAGTGCCACTGTCTCTTTTTCTAAAAGCAAAATCTTGCTTAAAGAGGCAATATTGTCAAGATCTTTGCCTCAATGAAACTGACTTCTCTGTCTGTAACTGTGCGCTTGGTCTTGAGTTAGGCAATCCATGCATCTTAAATTCCATTGAGACAAGTTATACCTCTGGGATCATTTATTTATTTGCCAGGTGTTTTTTGAGCACATGCGATGGACAAGGCTGTATGCTCGACAGTGGGGAAATATAAGACATCCCTGCCAACAAACAATTCATTATCGGTTGGGCCAGGTGTAACTATTTACATGTGATAAAGGCCATAAAAGAGGTACAAGCAAAATACTATGAGAATTCTGAGAAAGGAAACTCACTGCCCCATTATGATCAGGGAAAGCATGGCTGTGACAGTGTCTCTTTAGTGGACCCTAGGAAGATAGACTGTATTAGTGAAAACAGGCAAGTTTCCATGGTGTGAGCTTAGCAAAGCTTGACTCAAACCTCAGCCCGGCCTGGGTCCACCAGCTTATGGTCTTACAGTCCATTCCCACCAAGGCTGCGTATTCACAATCATATTGATCATTCGTCCCCCAAACTTAGATCCATCTGCTCTCCCAGAAACGCCCACAAAGCCCATCTATACAAGTCTACAATCCTATCTCGTTCACTAAGTACAATCACACACATAGGCATTTGTTATTATAAATGCCAGAATATTATAACTTACTGCTCTTTGCCCTCATAAAAGTATGTCCTTGTAAATAAGAAAGTGGTTTGGTTTTCATTCTAATGGGATGTTCTTATGGAGTTGCATAGAAAAGTTAAAAAGAGAGATGCATGGTTTCTCAAAGTGGTCTGGTTTTTACACTGTTTTTCTAGCCATTCATGCCTCTCTAGGACAAAGGTGGAGATAGGGGAGAGGCTGTCCAAAGTGTCTCATGAATATATTTGAATATGTGTGTGTGTGTTTACATATAAATTTTTAAACATGCAAAATTATTTCGGTCAAAATATATTTAAAGCAGCTACTATTTACTGACTTATGTGGATCCACACAAGACAAGAAGAAAATGTCCTTGATTGAACTTGCATTATAATTGGGAAATAGGTATTAATATATAATGTGATATGATATGATGCAATATAATTTCAAATAGTAATGCATTCTATCAGAAAAAGTGATGCAGGATGAGAGGTTATTTTAGATAAAGGAGGGTAGGCGAGGCCCAGGGGTAACGTCTGAGAGGAGATGTGAATGACGAGGTGGCATGAGCAATATGGGATCTGAGGACAAAGCATAGTCTGCAGAAGGCAAGGTAAAATGCCCTGAAAGTGGAATAACCTTGGTGTGTTTTAGGAAACAGCAAGAAAGCAGAATAAGTGAAGGGAAGAGTAAAGAAGATGAAATCTGAGAGATAGGAAAGGGCCAGGTCACGAGGTCCTTGGGGCCCAGGACTAGAAGTTTATAATTTATTCTGAGTGTGATAGGGAGCCAAGAGGGTCTTTTAAAAGACAATAGTTACTGCTCTGTGAAGAAATAACTATGCTGGATGTGGGAGGGAACAAAAGCGGAGCAGAGAGAGAAGTTTGGCGGCATTTGCCACGATTTAATCTTGAACTCAGTAGTTGCATGGGAGGGAAGATGTAGATAAATTTAGGGTATGATTTGAATGTCATCTTGCAAATGAAATGGAAATGAGGAATGAGAGAAAGAAAGAATTTAAGGATGACTCACTGATTTTTGACGTGAGCAACTGGAGGAATGATGTTATCCCTTACTGATATGGGGAAGGATGAGCCAGATTTTGGTGGAATCAAGGGTGATGCATAGATTAGATTCCTGTAGTGGGTAAGTGACATTTGAGACATCCTCATGGAGATGTCAAGTTTCACAGTTGGAACTCGGGAAAAGGTTAGGGAAAATTTGAGTCATCAGAAGATAGATGTTATTTAAAGCCACGAGATTGGATGAAGTCATCTAGGGAGTAAGAATAGAAAAAGAAGTTCAAGGACTGAGATTTGAGGCACTCAATCACAGAAGATATATTAACATTTCTAAAGTCATCCCAGTTTAATCAAGCCTTCCAAACACATTTGGGATATGTGTGCTGTGTATTATCAGTTTGCCATGCTTCACTCTTTTCTATCCTTCTCTGAACTCCAGGAGGCCGCTGTCTAAGGAATGCTTCAGCCAGGCCCCCTGCTCTCTTGCTTCATTTTGGATTGAACCATTAGGTGGAATCAGCAGGAGGTTGGAGAGTAAGAGGAGAAAAAGGTTGGGGCATTTATTTCCCTTCTCCCTCAATGCAGGATTCTTTCCGTGATAAATGGCTATTCAGAATTGGAGGGAACTTTGTAATTCCCATCTGTCTTCTATCTTATTAACTAATCCCATTTAACTCCAAATTCACATGTGAAAACACCTTCCATAATCAAAGTATTTGTCCGTACTTAGAAGCTGAAGGGAAAAAACAAACATCACTTTGTGACTATCTTCCTCACCGACCTAAAAATTCTATATTAGCTGATGCTCAGTATATTTGATGAGTGAATGAATATAGGTGTTTAGCATTTTCCAGAGACCCAGAAGTAAGATTGCATGGATGAAAAAGCAAGTGGGAACAGAAACTAGAGTTATGAGAGGCAATTTCTGGGAACTTGGAAAGAGAAGATGGAGAAATAATATCTCCCTGAAAACATCTCATTGACAGAACAAGCCTAGGGGGAGAAATGACTCAGGGCTACAGCAGGGTCTGTAGATCTTGACTTAGGTTTCCATCTACCACAAGACTCTTCAGTGTCTTATGGGAAAGGAGCACTGGAATTTGTGTTTGTTTTATTCTGAATCTGGTTATCTAAGAACAAAAGCAACCTAAAGTCACAGACTTGGATATTTTCTGCTGCCTATTCTGCTCAGACCCCTGAGCCATGTGGGCCATGTTCCCATGGAAGGTCAGAAGTTCTGGCTGAACTGACAAAACCAGTTAAAGCAAGAGAACATCCAAAGTGAAGAGATGGGCGAACAGTCTCCCTCCTGTCCAGTCTCATGCATATGTTCTTGTGACAGGGTGAAGCAAACTTGACCAAGTGGGAAAGGTTGACAGACATTTCCATGTGTGTTTTATGCTGATCTTGTGCTGGCACAGCCTTGCAAATCTCGATGTCCAGTGATAGTGATCAAGACCTTCTCTAGGAGTGCTGGAGTGACTCGGGATCAAACCGCTCAGCCACGGGTTCGCACTCGGAGACTCATACCAATGAGCCCGGGCCTCCAGGTCAGAAGCTCTCCAAAGCAACACTGACTCCATTCCATTTCCTGACAGCTCCAAGGAGTCCCAGCTGTGCCTGTGATTGATTTCACACATAGCTCTCCAGCCACATTCATTTCGGCCAGAAGCTGATGTTCTTGTTCAGCACGGCTGTGTTAAATCCTCAGCACCACCGAAGATGCTCTAAATGCAGGAAATAAGTTGAATTTTTGAATTAAAGTCATTTTGCAAAACGGATGCTTAGGAGGACCATGTCTGAAATTGTAAAAGCTAGATATCTTGTCAGTGATGAGTTTGCCCCAGGCCATTTCTCTGAGATGTTACTACGTGGCAAACAAACCAGTCTCGGGTAAAGAGAGTGAGATGGCATTGATCTATGTGTAAAATCTCTTTTTCCCTTTATAGAGGCTGTGACATAGACAGCACCTGCAACAATCTGGTAGATTTTTGTTTATGTGTAATATATGTCTGTGTTGAATATTCAGTTTTGCTAAACAGTGAGTATTATTTGTTTTTAGTTTTTTACGGTAAGCATGCAACAGTATTTTTTTTCAGCTTTATAGAGGTATAATTGGCATACAAAATTGTAGGATACTTAAAATGTACATTGTGATGACTTGATACGCATATATATTGTAAAGAGATTCCTCCCATCTAGTTAATTAACACATCCATCACTTTATATATATATTTATTTATTTATTTGGTGAGAACGTTTAAGTTCTACTCTTAAAATTTCAATTATACAGTCCAGTGTTAGCAGCTATAGTCACCACGTTTTACATTAGGTCCTCAGACCTTATTCATCTTATGGCTGAAAGTTTGTACCCTTTTACCGGTCTCTCCCTATTTCCCCCACCCCTCAGCCCCTAGCGACCACTTTTCTGCTCTCTGTTTCTACACATATGACTTTTGTTGTTGTTAAGATTCCATGCAGCATTTGTTTTTCTCCGACTGACTTGTTTACTTAACATAATGCCCTCAAATTCCATCCATATTGTCACAAATGGCAGGATTTTCTTCTTTCTTCTGGCTAAATAATATTCCACCGTGTGTGTGTGTGTGTGTGTGTGTGTGTGTGTGTGCGCACGCGCACGTGTATATACCACAACTTCTTTATCCATTCATTCACTGATGGACACTTAGGTTGCATTCATATCTTGGCTATTGTGAACAATGCTGCAATGAACACAGGAGTGCAGATATCTCTTCAATATCTTGTTTTCATTTCCCTTGATATATATCCAGCAGTGGGATTGCTGGATCATGTGGTAGTTTTTATTTTATTTTGTTTATTGAGGAACCTCCATACTGTTCTCCATTGTGGCTACACTCAGAATATTACTTATTTTTAACATAAGTTTCTATTTGATTATTTGAAGGGATTAATCAAAACAGCTGCTAGCCTGCTAGAGAAGTGGATGGAGGGGCGAGAGCTGGGTCTGAGCCCTGCCTCCACTATTGACTGGCAATGAGAGCTTGGTCAAACTACTCACTGTCTTCATATATCAAAATAATTATAATAAGAATGTGTATTACTTATAATAATTTATACTGTAGTGTATATGAAATGAGAAAAATACTTTTTGCAAATATTCCACCCTTATTTATATTTTAAAAAACTATTATGACAGTAGCATTTTTAGATAGAACATTAGGCTACAAAATATGGGCTTTCTTTGTTCAATATTCAGAATAGAGCCTCTATGTAAATAGAGGCAAGTTAAAGGGACATGATGTTGATGGACTAGGAAAAATAATCATTTAAACATTTTTTGGGTGATTGAATAAAAGGAATTCGAATTGTCCTAAATTCTAAAGTTCTCTAAGAGTTGGGTGGGGAGGGGGAGCTCTTCCCCCGGCCTCAGCATATTGATAAAGAGCTTTTGAGGTCAGCAAAGATGGAATTCAATATTTTTTTTTGTTTAAGCTTGACTTTTAATCTCTGACAGAAATGCTACATGACTGACGACTTTCACGTAGCCACTGCATTCCACCTACATGGCAGTGGACTTATAGGTAGGGTCATTTTCTCTCTCCTAAAGCAGATAGAACAGTAGAGGGCACAGTAGAGATGTTTGTTGATAACCTGTTGATTGATTCACTTGCTTCATTGCAATTCCACCTCTAAATAGATTGCAAAATGCCATTTGATGCCCGAAACATAGCAACACTAAATATTTTTATGGATTCAGTACCATGAATCTTGTGAAATGAGGGCCAAGTAAATTGCTGTGAGGACAGGCTCCCACGCGGGCAGTGGCTCTGACCTGCTTTGCTGTGCTCACATTAGCACAGACCCCATTCTCCGGCACCTGCATTTATTAAAGATGGAAGAAATAACTCTTAGTGCTTCCACCCAAACCTAAAATTGCTGCTGCAGTACACAATAACTGTCTAGTGTTCTTTATCCCTATTCTTCTATTAATAATACATTAAACCTCAGTTATAAAAAACTCAGAGGGGAAAAAAAAAGAAAAGATAATGATTTCTTGACAGATCTTGAATGAAAGGATTTAGCACAGCTTTAACTGAGCTCGACACACCATTTTTAATGTGCAAGTCCCTTCTATTTCTCAATCTCTTCATACTTAATTGAGAAGTCCCACTTAGAGATGAAGCAAAGAGTTTAATGAACCTCCTCCCTAAAATCATTAATTCAAAATATCTGATGTTGATTATGCTTTTTTTGGTGATAAGTACTCTCCCTGGTGATGTCTGCATAGAAATGGGCTGAATAACCATGTTTTGTGAATAGAACCCACACTGTTCAAATTGGAATGTTTTATTAATCACAGTTCTTAAAAGATATTGAACATTGGAGGGGGTAGATCAGGAAATAAATAATACATACTCTTGAAATGGCCCTGAGATGAGTAGCTGTTCTCTTGATAAATATTACAAACCTCACATAATCCCTTAGGTAAAGACACAATATTCAACACACATAATGATGAACAACACCAAAACAGCATTTTAATTTGAATCAGAGTAGCCCTGGTTATGGTTTGCTCATCCTGTTAATACAATATCCCCTTGGGTCTTATGAGCTAGGCTATTAGTAGTTCCAAATAAAGGATGATTATCCTGAGATGCAACAGTCCACCCACAGTAGTAATGCATTTGGTCACTATCAGTGACTCAATGATGTAAAATAGAAGAGATAATCCAAATGCAGGGAGAGTGAGGGTATCATTTTAGTATCATGTGTAGTACCAAATTTATTTTGGGTATACATGTATTTATAGCTTCTTCAACCATTTACCTATGAAAATAATCTGAGTGTTGCTGAGATTTGGAAAATATTTTTGATTGCATTCATTTTTTAGTAAGGATTATCACGGCATACATTAGCACTGTAACAGTAATTGCTCTAATTAACAAATGTTATCAGTGACAAAGTAACAGAACATTTTGTTTTCCACAACTGTCATTAATAATTAGTTTTATACAAGAAAGAAAAGGAAAAGGAGTTTTGAAATAGCCATGTGTGTGTTCATTGGGAGCAGAATGGCTCATGTTCCCTTTTTCCTAACTTTGGGGTCCAGCCACTAAGATCAGGCGTTGGTACTGGGGTGCCTCAGTCCTTGGAGCCTCCTTTTCCCAGCAGCTCTATGTCTTGCTGCTATTTTCACACTGATCTCCCACTGTCGTTATAGCTAATTATCTGTTGACATATTTCAGGCCTGTCTTTTTAAGTAGAATGAGGCTAGAAACCATGTCTAATTCACCTCTGTATGACCAGTATCTAAGCCGGGCATAGTGATGTTTTACAATGTCTTTATACAATAGTAGGTTCACAAAAAACACAAGTTGATTGATTGGTATTTGAATGACAAATCAATTTAAGGACAAGCAAGGTCTCTTTTTTATCTTTTCCCTGCAAAGTCAGAGAAAAAGGACATTGGCTTATATTATGTTTAATTAGAGAGGATCTATCATATATTTCCAATTCCTGATTTTGTTCAGATTAGAATAATAGCAGATAGCCCTATAAGGTTCTCTTATAGGGAATCACACTTATGAGAAGACAGACATTGCTTCATTTTACTAAACATTTTTGAGGACCTACTATGATCAAGTCACTAAGGATGCAAAAATATGTACGATAAGGCACCATCCTCAAGGTACATTTTTGGAGAAAACAGATACAGATATATGACAGAATGAAAAATAGATATAAGATAGAGTGAACGGGGTTTTAAATAAACTCACAATAGACTTGCTGTTGTCTGAAAGTTAAGATTGTTACACACCTTGTTGAGCTCACAAGTTCCTTGAGCACAAGATCTACGTTTTTATTTCCTCTTATGTCTCAATTCCCAGCAAGTCCTACAAAGAAAATCATTTTATCAGACATTTCTCCAAAAAGGATATTCTGTGGAAATTTCTCTTCTTTTCTGTTATTTTTTGTTGTAGTTCTACAGGATAGTAAGTGGCTCGTATAGCAAACTTATATGGTAGGATTAACAGATTTATATCCACGTTTTTCTTCTCATTGTGTGACTGGTCCCTCAGTGGGAATAGCACATGGAGGTCAAGAGGCAGATGTTTTCTTATAAATTGTTCAGCTTGTTCAAAAGGAACAAGGTGTTTGGCAAGGGAAGAAGTCAATTCAGCAATTGAATAATACTCTGAATATTTTATGTCTTCAAATACTTTATTTTCAAATAAATTGAGGGTTCCACAAAAGTAAAAATACAGTTATGTTTTGAATGAGTGATTGAATGGATGAACACTCTCTGTGTTGTACCTTAGAGCCAACAACAGCAATAGGCGTGAAATAATTGCAAAAATGAAGTGGACTTTGTTGAATTTGCTGCTAAATTTGCATATCTCGCTCTTTTATTGGGGTGGGGATGAGAGGCCTGTACGTTGGAAAGGTGGGGCTGGAAATGCAGTTACAATAGAATTGCAAACATCACAAATCAAAGTGCTTTTTCTGAAACCAGTCACGATTCCATGTTTAGTAAGGTTAGTCCTGCATTATCATTTCCAAGCACTTCATGTTGAATACTGCATGTGAGTCGGTTGAAATCCTTCTCCCGCCCCATTTGTGTGTGTATATATGTGTGTGTGTGTGTGTGTGTGTGTTTATGTGTGAGTGAGTGTGATTTAGAATGAGAAAACCCTTCCTCAGAACTAATCCAGAGAAGCACTGCCCAGAGAGAGTGGCCCCAGGCCTCTGGAAGGTGCTGTGTTGAAATGCACAGTGGTAACTGACAACTTAACAAATCACCACATGATTTGCTCTTTTATAAAGCAAGTGTTCTCTGGGAATCAGAAAATTTATCCTTAAGTCTTTTGTTAGACTCTTCTTGGATTGTGCTTGAAGAGCATGATCTGGTGTATATTCTTGGTTTTTCTTGGTGTGTGTATTGTGCTGAGAACATGGGAGATCTGGGCGAGCCCCTCCGCTCCCCCTGCGTTAGAGCACATTGCTCTCTGGAGCCTCAGATAACATGCACGCCTTCTCCTGCCACCTCACAAAGCTCTTTTTCATCTTCATGAAGAGTTTTCCTCAGACCCCCCGCAGTGAAGAAGTCAAGGAATGGAACCCTGAGTTTGTTTGGCTTTGTGAATCCAAACGTTCAGAGAACTTCAAATAAACTCCAGTCTTTGCTGACTACAGCTATGCAGTAAGCTCAGTGATCTTGGGGGAATTACAAAACCCTCCTGCACCTCAGTTTGCTCATCTATAAAATGGTGCGAATGATACACCAATCTTAGAGGATTGCTGTAGAAATTAAATGAGTAAGTCTATGATAAGGGCCTAGAACAGCCCTTGACAAATATGCAGCATCCGATGTATCTCAGTCATGCTGCTGATACTGCTTCCTGGGATGCTGGTATCCAAGTTTGTTGGAGATCCACTGCGTTATTATGAGAATGGTGACTGAGAAATCCCTGAATCCTTGGAGACCAGGAGCTTGACATGCACTTTCCTAATCGCTCCTTCAGTAAGTAGCATCACTCTCTTCTCCAGAGTCTTTCGCTTAAGTGGAGCAGTGAACCCATCTTCTCCCTGAAGCTTTCCCGACCACTCCAGGCTGCACTGATCTTCTCTCTCCACTCCCCAGTGCAGGTAATCTGCACAGGATAGCTCACCACCTTGTCTCTTAGTTGTTCTATGTGCTTTTGCCCTGCTGTCCCACCTAGACTGTGAGGTCCCACCAGTCCTTGGTGTTTTGTGTAACTTGGAATTCTTTAACTTTGCAGCTCACACACACAGGATAGATTAAAGCTTGTTAAGGCAGTATCTGATGGGAGGTACATGTGGGGGGGTGTTTGGGGGCACATATTACCTCTCCTTTCCAATCTGGGCACCAGAATTCAATAATAATTGCGTGTTGTATCCTCCTTGCTGTAAAAACCCATATTTAGTAATCCCTTAAAGGGTTCTCAGAACTGTATATAAAGGCAATAAAGATTAAGTAACAATGGCTAAACCCAGTTTATAGAAATAACTCTGTGTAGTTTTCTAGCTCAAGCATAATTATGTATTTAGCAAAGTATAAATTGATGTTGGAAGTGTGCAGAGATGTTTCTTTCATTGTTAAAGCACTGAAGAGGCTTTCAAATTACTTTATTCTATTCTATTTTTAGTATATTATTTATTTTTTTACCTACTTGCCTCTTTCTTCTAACAAAATCTTATGCTAAGAACGAAGTACATAAACTAAAGTGAGTGAGAGAGAAAAATGTGTGTGGAAGACAGAGTGATCAAAAGATGCTCTCTCTGAAGAGTGAGCGTTGGTTGGTGGTGCTGAGGTTTACTCTGTCATCTCCTCTCCACCCCCTGGGCTCCTCCCATAGATGTTTAGGGATCAATAGGACCTATTGACTTTGAAGAGAATGATCTTGGTTCTGCAAGAAAATGGGCAAGGCTTTTGACAGGTATGACCTACAAGATAAAGATAATAATAGTTAATATATTCCCTTCAAAAGTTGTGAGAATTGACAGATCTGTGGTACGGGATGTAGCATGTCCTCCTACGAGGTAGATATTACTATTCTTTTCTATGTTTCACGTCACTGGGTGCCTTGTGCCAGCCCGTGTTGAGATAGCTGCTTCCTTGTGTAACATGATTGTCCCAGACCCTAATGGAGAAGACAGGAATAGATCCGTCACTGTTTATAGCTGATGCTTATTGTTCCCAAGGCCCCACCTGCTTCATTACAGGAAGAGCAGAAAGTCACAGCTCAGAAATTCTCTGAAGCAGAGAGGTGCCCTCTGGTAGTTCTTGCTCTAACTTAAGCCTCATATCCCGAGGGTGCTGCCAATGTCATACTGCAGGTCTATACCTCTGCTCAGTCATCTTTTTTTTTTTTCTCCTCTCATATTCCCCTGAAAACACTCCTAAGTTGATGACGAAAGCACAGTACAAACGGACCTCAGTATAAGAACTTTCACTAGCCAGGAAAGGGAGGCAGTGGTTTTTCATTATTACTTGTAGCTGAAAGTGCTCAGAAGACTTGCCTAAACTGAAAGAATCTCAGGGGTTATTCACATAGTGCTTACACTTGATGATCCCAGGTAGACCAACGACTCCCGACACCGAGGTGGGTCAGAATTCTGCATTCATCACTGGTGCTGCCTCTAGGCATCCATGTGCCCTACTGATTTCAGGAAGTGAGTAGAACGATGTGCGTTAGCTGTGCTCAGATGGGAATCAGAGCAAGGTTCCTTGCACTCCAAAGTGGCATAACATTGAATGACACAGCTCTCTCAACAGCCACACCCAGCCCCCTCCTTCTCGGTGCGCATAGCTGGGGATCTGAATGAGTTCTGGCATGAGGTGATATACTGAATACTAACTGGAAAGCAGTCACTTTTATGATATGGACTATTCATAAACAGCACGTGAATAGTTTTTATGCTTACTATTGTAGAGTACATCTGCCCCGAGCAGGCCACATAGCAAAAGTCACTTAGGACTTATTAATGGACGAACCACTTTATACATGACTCTCAAGTGGGCATTGCCTGGAATTAGAAATGCTTCAAGCGAGGTTCTCGTCCCACTTTCACAGGTGGTTAGCTGGGAGAGAATTTGTGGTAGCCTACAAATTGCATATGCCCTCTCTCCTATTTCCTTTTAAACTCCTAAATGGAGGTTTTCCACCTTTGGAACCGTTTGCAACCCTGGGGCTCTGCCAGGGTAAAAAGAGAAAGAGATTAGCTCAGAGTTCTCCCCCAGCAACCGGAGCAGTTTGCAGAGGTGAAAGGGTGGGCCGAAAGTCATTCTGTGCCCAGTGGTCCATCCTATTTCCATCGGGTCCATCTTTTCAGACTGCAATTTTCACCTCACCCAGGTGTGAAAACCTTTCCTGGGGAGAGGAAGATGCAAGGCCCTCTCTCAGCAGCACGTTGAGGTCATGGTCCTCCTTGTTCCTGAGGAACTGGGACTGTGGCTCAGCCTCTGATTTTGCTCAGACACTTGAACTATTCATACTCTATTAGACACATATGAAGGAAGGAAATTGGACTTTCTCAGGTTGCAGATGTATCAGCAGGGATGTACGGCTGAAAATTAATTCCCTGACACAGACTGATGAAGCCAGCAGTTTCCTGAAATACTGAGATATATTTTATGTTTTTTATAACACATGATCTCAGTATTGCATGTTTTCCCTAGTTCAAAATGCTATTATATTTTGACAATGGGACCTGGAATCTTCTGTTTTCATAACCAACTTTCTTGATAATTAGTCAAAATGTCAAGAAATTGGTCAGTGTGTCTAGTGATGAAAATACTCTAATGAAATCTACAGATCTTGTAATGAATGCAGAATGTCACTTATCTGGAAAGTACTCGATGAACTAACACACTATTAGATCTAGAGTTTAGCTATAATATAAACTAAAGGTCCCTTCTCAGTGTTTTTATTTATCTCTGAAGTCTACTTTTTTACGTGTGATCTTTTTCTTCCCTCCTTATACAAGTAATAGCTTAAGCATTGCTAACCACTCAAGATTCATTCCTGATGCATTGGTGGATGTCATTCTTAAGCCAAACTTGCTTATTTTTAAATATGGTCTTATATTTTTAATTTCTTTTCACTTTTTACTTTAATTTACTATACCAAAGTGTCATAAGAAATCTCTGAACATTAAATCTTGAATGTCACTTATTATCCACGACTCCTAGAGTAAGTCCCTTTATTTTTCTGACCCCTTGTCCACTTACTTGAAAGAAAATAGCAACTGCTTTTTATCACTTGGTTCTTTTGATGAACAAATGGCGAATGTACATTAGAGAACTTCAAAACCTATGTAATATTATACAAATTTGTAAGACTGCTGCAGTACTGTGTGATAATAATAACCCATATTGTACTTTGTAGCAAAAGCAATAATCTAATCAAGATGATTAAAATCTATAACAGGAATCACCTCCAGAGGATGCTCAATATATTGACTGAAAGATAAGACTGAAGGATTTAATGAGAGTTGGCAGCGCTCTCTTGACTGTGCATCGAAGCCAAATAATTGGGATCTTTCTATGCTACAAACACTTGACATCAGAGAACACTTCTAGAAACCAAGACCCATGCTAGATAAAAAAAGGCAGAAACAAAGAATCAACAAGACACAAAGGCTACAGACATCCCAAAATGCATCCAAGAACAGCTTCTCTTCAGCTCCAGTAACAGCCCATGCCAGAGCTGAGTTCAGAGATGAAAAGCAGTAATCCTTTTTGTACTTTAAAGTACTGAGTAATAATGGAGATATGAGGCTTGTGGTCACCTATCAGCCAAATCTCTGCATCTCTCTGAGTTTTAAACAAATCACTTTGTAGAGTGAGTCTTGAAAGGGGTTTGAGTAGACCAGCCAATCTCACTACAAACATGAGAAGGATCTCATTGTACTCCAGTGAATGGCTTCTTAGTACTGAGTTTGGTGTGTGTGTGTGCATGTGTGTTTCCCTCTGAAGAACCAGAGACAGTATAACCAGATGCTAGTGTTTCTGGAAGCAAGTCTCTCTGCAACTTTGTTCCTTTTGTTTAAATAAAATCTGGGATAGCAATTAAACAAAGCAGACTGTAGTTTTTGCAAAGATGACAGGTAATTTACATTGGGCTTACCGATGGATGGGATCAGGAGAGAAAATGCAGATATGAGGAGCACCAACGATAAACAAGGGAGGAAGCCACTGACGCCATTCTGACTTCCCAGTGTATTTCTGGGTTGGAAGGATCACTGAGAGAACCAATAGGAAAGGAGGTGGATGGTTGCAGTGGAATCCTAAGAACAAGGTCATCCTTTGAAATATGTTCAGATAATAAGGTATTTACACATTTGTCAGAATACAGAGACTTGCAGTGCAATGGCCACTGAGGCTTTCAGAGTTCATGTCCCCTTCAAACTTCAAAACACAGTTACCTTGATTTGAGTGTGCCAGTGGGAGGTAGGGGTTCAATCTTCCAGGCTCTCCTGCAGGAAGGAGCCATTTGGAAGTTCTCAAAGCAGTCTCTTACATATAAGCAACTCCTTGTTTGTTTTTCTCCTTCTCTGTTCAGCTTGTTAATGTGAAAATAGATATAAAGTATAATAATAATTTAGTACTATAGTCAAACATTAAGTAAGCTTTCTTGAATCTGTCCATCTTTGTTTTGTGTGAGGCATGTGGCACCATACCTGGAGATATATGCTACAATAAGAGTATAAGAATAAATTCCATGTCTTGAGCTTGAGGAATTAATGCGATGTTAAGATGTGTGCCTATATTGTAAAAATGAAAGGAAATGCTACTGTGTTTATTATAGATGTAGTGCACCTCAAATCACCAAGGGTTCAAGGGCTAAGTGTCAGTTATGTGAGGGGATGCCTGACAGTGGAGACTTCCACTCAGTAAATATTTGTCAAATATCTCTCTTGTCTCTTCCCGAACACTTAGGGCATAGAGATGAGTCCGTCACAGCCCTTGTTCTCTACTTGCTCATAAATCTTTAAAGAAGGATTGGACAAAGAGGAAAATAAGAATAAAAGTGTGGGTTAGTACGTGGGCTATTATTTTTATATGGGGAAATTGGAAATGAGTTCAAGTCAACTCCAGTGCGGAAACAGCCTGCATGCAACATTTTAACCTTACTGCCATTGCTTTCCTAAATGAAAGGTCTAAACTGCCCAGTATTTCTATAAGATTCCATATTGAAAGTTAGGAAGGAGATGGGCTGGCTCAGCTTGATCTGATAACTGATTTGTTTTTTTCTCCAGTGCTCTCAAGTCTTTTTGAAATCACATTCCGATGGGTTGAGAAATTCTGAAATGCTACTTTTTCTGTCCTTTATTACTCGAAAGACTTTTTGTTCAGAGAGGGTGAGAACTGGAAAGAGTTTGGAAATCTCACTGATGTGGAATCCAAGATCTACTATTCTTCTTCATTTTTCTTTGCTTGACATGCCAACAAAGTACTATTAAGTACTGTGTTTGGTTTGTGTTTCAGGAAAGACCTCACAGAGTAGCTGGAATTTGAAAAGAAATCTAAACACTGATTACAATTTTTATGGGGGAGACAGCTGACTGAGAGCACATTCCACTTGAGAACGAGTGAAGACATAAAGATAAAACAGTGTGAGGCATGATTGGACAGTGTGTAGTTATATTTTGTGGGAGCTTAGCATGTATTGAAAAAACACAAAGTAAATTTCCACATTTTGGAAAGCTTTAAATGCTAAGATGTATTAAAATCCAGTAGACAGTGGGAGAATTATAGAGGTTTAGTTGGAGATAGTAATGTGGTTGAAGTTTATCTTGGAAAAATTAGTATGGCTGTCATACGTGAATTATCTGGAATAAGGCAAGTAGGAGTTAGAAAAACCCATTAATGAGCTATTAAAAGAGCCAAGGTAAAATATCATAAAAGTCTGAATTAATTAGACGGCAATGGGCAGGGAGAGGAGTGGGCAAATGAGATGCATGTCGTGAGGGTAGAATTCTGCATGACTTGGCATATACGACTTGGAATCTAGTGAGTGGCTCTGACGAATGTAAAGGAAAATGGAAGGGTGAATGACTACAACTCCAAAGATATGTGTCTGGTTGATTAGGAGTGCCATTATTAGAAACTAGATAGTTAGGAAGAGACATTGGTTGTTGTAGATGCTGGATGAATAGCCACTCGGAAGAAGTCTAGATGTTTTAGGAGCAGGAGTATATTACTTGCAAAGCCATATTTTAGAATGATGAATTTGGTGGGAGTTAAGAGGACGGATTGAAGGGAGTAAGTGCTTTGAATAGCAGTTGGTTGATCATTATTAGAAGCTTCAAAGGGACCATCCCAAAATGGCAGGATACATAGTTAGGAAATGATGAGGCATCACAGTAAACAATGATGAGTGGTGATTGCATAACTAAACAGACTTTGCGTCTAGCAAGTGGTCATGCACGTTGATTTTTAAGAAAATTTTCAGGGGTATAGAGCCTACAGAATTTAAATAAATATGGCAGTCAGTTTTCACCAAAAAGAGCAGTCCTTACTAATCCTTCTGGGAGGCATGCATACATCCTCAGAAAAGGAGGGGAGAACTCCACGTATTTTCATTGAGGGCCCCCCAACGTCAAAGGATAAAGACAAGAAAGACACATATTGATAAAGAAATTTTAATAACTGGAAGGAAAGGATAACACTTTTCAGCTTACAGAACTTGAGTACAATTACCTGACATCTATTTTTTAAGAAAAAGAAGGAAATTTAATTGAATGCACAGTTAGACATCTATCAAAATGAATTTTCTTTAAAAACCTCATATAACAATATCCCATTTCTCTCTCAGCATAATGATTTCTTACCCACAAAGCCTGTCAGTGTTTCCTAGAAGCAATATTGAAGTGACTTCTTGCTGGAAATTCAGCAAATGAACTTTTTCTGCTCCCAGAATCTCTCTTCTCATTAGGCTAGTTAGAAATTCGCCCGGGGCTCCCGGCCCTTCTTCTCTCTGACGGATGCTAAGTGTAGAGGAGCTAATGGACACTTTAACTGTTAGGGGGCTTTCGATTCAATCCCTTGCAGCCTGGCAGCTCATTCCAAGTCCTTTTAGAACAGCTGCAATCATATGCACAAATACGATAGTTAAATATGGGCTGGAAGGGAAATCGCTGTTTTTTTCTCATGAGTAAAAGAGATACTTGTTAAAAACAGGAAGTAATTCATGAAGGTTTCCAACAGACTGGGACCCTATCCCTTCAAGAGACTCTCCCATTGGACTGTCACTGCAAACAGCAAAGGGAGATGGAAGCCCTTTCTTTGCTCATACAACCTCCTCCTACGGGCCACAGTGTCATATATATATATATATATATATATATATATATATATATATATATATATATATATATATTTTAAATACCATCTAATAGCAATTGCTAATAAAATAAAACAGCCTTAAAATAGTTTGAATTTCAAATAAAGGAAAGTTGATAAGTACCCTGTGAACATGAAACATGTTTCCACATAAAGGTGTATTATCTGAGAATTGGTGTAATTAGCAGTTTTCCCAATTACCTTAACTTTCTCTGATTTTCCCCTCCTTCTTCTATACCTTTCTTGCTCTAATATCAGCACCAATAAAACTGATCAGTGATTATTCGCTGATTGTCTATGTCCCCTTTGTTTCTCCATCTGGTTGGAAGGTTTTTAAGTGATCGTTTCTTTTCTTCCACTGAATTCTCCCCTAACAACCCTGGCACTGAGGCTCTGATTTTACAATTCTTGATTGCATTCTTAATCTACAGGTTAAATTGGGTTTGGGGAACATTGGCTTGATGTTTCAGATGGTTTCAATTCAATAATCCACAAGTGTCTAGACATTCAGATGAGGTTAGAAAAAAAATCTATTCCTTGAAATTTATTTCGCAATTCCAGATATCGATTTGGAGAATGTGTCTTCCACAGGCAACTGAAAGAGAAATTTGTTCTGGTTCTAAATATGAATCAAAGTGGCAAGACCCAGGCCACCTCATCTTTCTAAATGTAAGCTCTTTTCGAAATCTATAAAGATGCTTCTGTGAATTTTGCTGGTGCGGAAGTGTCAAGGCACAATTTATCCAAAATGACTGCCATTGCTCGAAGTCAAGAGCCCACTGTAAAGAGGCACTGCCTTGCCAAGGCATTGGAACTCAAAATTCAATATTGATGGGGTTGTTTTCTCCAGAATGTTACCTCATGATTTCTTCAAGTCTATTGACTGTTTTTTTTCTTGGAAAAAATATGATATATTTTGTATGGTGGCTACAGGACTCAATGGCACAAGATCCAGCCCATATGTCTCCCAAGACTGTATAAAAACCAAGGGCTTTTAAATCTACAGCAATGTATATGCTGCTGCTCTGGCAATGGCATGTCTCATTGTTAACTCTGATGGTGTGACCTAACATAATGTGACACATACTGGAAGAAGTAATGTGACAAAATGGATCAAGCGGGCAATGCTACACATGAAAAATATGACATCTCTTCTGAAACCAATCCTGCTTTTAGCAAAAATACTACCTCAAAGGGCACATCACTTTTGTCCACATCCTTCAAGCTTTTAGATAATATGAGGGCCACGGAAAGGCCACATCTGTTATGGGTACAGAAGTAAGCAGTATCCAGGCAGTGACAAAAGGCAATCTTTGAGTGCTGATGTGCTGGAGACATCAGCCAGAGGAGGTGTAATTATGCTGTGAGCTGTCTATCTCCCATACCACTAGGTCTCAAGGACTGACATCTACAACAAAGCAGTCAAGTTGTTTCTCAAGCGGATCAGACGGAATGGCCACAGTTAGAAAGGCTTAATCTGTATCTCTAAGTTTTCACTGCGGAGTTTCACAACTTGGTCCAAGTTCATTTCCTCATTCAATTAATATAGTTCATGTGTTTATTACATATATCAGCCAGGGTCCAGTCAGGAATTTAGAAACCATTCTAAGAATTTCAAACAGAAGAAAATTTAGTATAGAAACATATTTTCCAATTGTTAGAAAGGGTTAGAGGGAACTACAGGGAATAGTGGTGCTACCCAGACATTAGAAAGGAAGGGAAATCACTACCTGCTTCCTCCCAGGTCTAGGGAAGGAAAAGTGAGAAAGCGGAATTAATTCTTCACCCCAAACCACAGATGCTTTTGGAGCCCAAATTTTATCATCCTTTATCTGCTACTTCTGCTGCTAGGACTTAACCCCAAAATCCAGCTGATAATGGAGTCCAACTCATGTAGTTTCCAGTCTTCTAACCCCTGCAATACAGAGCAGAGGATGGGGTGGGGGCAGGCGGTGGGAATGGTATTTAGTACAGGAAGACAATGTTTGGAGTATTATGCTTTAGTTACTGTAATGAAAAGTGAACAAGGCAAGGAGATAGACAGATAGATAGATAGATAGATAGATAGATAGATAGATAGATAGATAGATAGATAGATAGATAGATAGATATACACACACAATATAAATTGTGATATGTGCTGGAGATGAAGTATCAGGTAAATGTGTTTATTCTTAGCTATCTCATACATCTGGGACTGGACAATAATACTTGATATGTATTTTCATTGGTGGGATGCAGAGGATGCACCATTATCTAAAGATATGACATGTTTCACTACAGTGCACATCAAATACTTTAATGTGGCTTCCACTTTAATAATTTTGGCACTATAGTTCTCAAAGTTTGGAATGGATTTGAAATCGTGGGTTAGAACTGATGTTTTGCTATTTACTGTCTCTTCAACTGAGGCACAATAAATATTTGATATTTAAATTAAAGATTGACCCTAAGACCCAAGGAAGAGAGACACATTTTTAATGTTACTACAAGTCTTGTAGAACATCTTATTTCTCTTTAGAGAGCAGCATAAAGTAGAAAAAAACAAATTATGTAAAATGAAAGAACTT
This sequence comes from Tapirus indicus, assembly GCA_031878705.1. Taxonomy (NCBI): domain Eukaryota; kingdom Metazoa; phylum Chordata; class Mammalia; order Perissodactyla; family Tapiridae; genus Tapirus; species Tapirus indicus. Next base: position 17,935,928 of record CM062923.1, on the reverse strand, counting down.
ACATTTGAGTCTCAAAAAGAGTTTTCTACAGCAAGCTTTTTTTCACATGGCACAGAAATGCCTCATTATATTGATCATCACTGGGAAATGAGGTGTTCTACTTAGCTGTTTTTTTCACATAAGTAAAGACTATCTTTTTAATCATTGTAATATTTTAAGAGTAACATTTATTGTTTTCCTGCATACAAAATTAATATTTGATGGAGGAGTTAGATCAAGATTGCAAAAGAAGGTCATTTTTCTACTTCCCTTCCCACTGAAATTTAACTGAAATGAGAGAAATACAATTAAGAAAGAATAATCTTATATAAACACTAGGAAATAAGTAAGGATTAAAAGCATAAACTTCTAGAAAATCCCGAAAGAGAGAAAGTAGTTGGGATTAATTTTCAGAGGAATCAAAACATAGAAAATTGCTAAATACCAGTAATAATAACTCTCCTTTCACATAAGTTTGAGAAAATCCAAACTTTATAGACAACAAATATAAAACTAGTAGAGGCCTTAGGATAATAAAATACTGAATTTGCATTAATTGGGCAAGCTGGATGCATTCAGCTCTCCTTATTATATATTTTATTTAGGTTTTTTTTTGGATACTGCATGTGTGGGTGTTTTAATTTTGCAGAGAAGCCAACCTGATGCTGGGATTTCTTTTGCTTCTTAGAGTAAATATTTTTAAACTGAATTATCCTTTATAATCAGAGTACAATTTTACATTGTCAAATGTTTTCTTTGCTATTTATATCTTAATTTAGTCATTCAATTGAAAGAGGTCAATCTGGGTTAATATTTGGCAATACATGGTGGAGTAGGGGCAGGGGTGCGACTTGTTTCACTTCCAACATCATTAGCTGGAGGGTGAGTGGATATGCATAACTACTTATCAAATGTCCAGTGTCGAAACTGTTCTTGCTGTCTGGTTTTGTCTGCATGCTTCTTTTTTGTTTTTTAAATCTACAGAAGGGAACCTAAGGAGAATGTATTTAGTTCCTGGCCAGAATTAACATGTCCAAATTTAAAACCACTAGAGTGCATCACTCCTACAACTCATTTAAGGGCCACCCCATAATTTCAGCTATCAGCCATGATTTTACTGGAATTGCAGTCCCAGAATAAATGTATAAAGTGATGTTCACCTTAGAGGGTGGAAGGGAGGGGTATCCAGGAATGAAATGGCCCTGGATATTTCAGAAATTATCTTTCCCATGTAGTCGGGGTGGAAATCTGGAGTTTGATTACCAGTCTACTGGTTTGCAAATTTATCTCACAATGACAGTAAGTGAAAATAGGCAAACTTTTTTCCTTCTGGACAGACTTTTGTGACCACAATCATGCTTTAGATGATTTAATTTCACCCTGGGTCCTGGTAAGTTTTTACCCAATATTCTCCTAAATTCCAAGATAGTTGAAATCCAGCATCCCTTGTGCACTTTCACACTTATTTGTCACATAGTGCTGTAGAGCCACCATCTTCACTTCAAAGTACAAGGTAGAATTATTTTCATTCTGAAGGTATAGAAACTTTCCCCCTTAGAGCAATATCCCAATTTTAAGTAATTTGTCAATGATCAAACAGCATGTAAAGTGGTGAATCCAGGATTTAATTCAAGTCTGTATGTTACTAAAGGCCATCCTCTTTATTTATTTCTCTTTTTAGATTGATTTTCATCATAGCATAAATCATCAAGAAGATGTCATTTAAACTAGGACTTAAAAGGTAGAAAGAGTTTTAACACCCAGAATGAGGGAGGTAGGCGTACCAAAGGGAGAGAAAAGTTGGAGAACAATTCAGAAGCAAGAAATCACATAAGGTTCAGGAAGACATCTCCTTTCCCTGGAGTGTAGAACATATGCCGAGCAGTAGTGACAAATAAAGCAATGACGGTGAAGGTGTTGCACCCCAAGCTACTATGCCCCCAACTGAGGGAACTGCACGTGCTTCTGTAAGAGTTTATGGTCATTAAAGTTGGCTCATTCTTGTAATCTAGCAATGTGTGCTGCATAGCTTGGAGTGGAAGAGGTTATAAAAGTGATACGGCGAGTTAAGGCATTTTGTGACTGGAGGTGAGTTGTATGCAGAATAAATTGATTTAAGGGAATTTTTGAAGCAGTAGTAAATACAAGAATATTTGTGTATGAGTGCTTAAAAAAATGTTCACATTACTAATATTATCACATTAACCTAAGTAAGGAGTAGGTCGATTCTTATTTTCAGTGCAAAATAAGTTTAATTGTGATATACTGAGAATGAGGAGATTATGGGTTACCCAGGAGATGATGTCCAGTAGACAATTTAGGCTTGGATCCATCAGATAGCTGAAGGCTGAATTTTAGAGTATTCTAAATAGAGATGATAACTGTATCCAGTACATGGTAATTGCTCAATTATTAATTAAACTGGATGGCATTGCATTGAACTGAATTGACTTGAACAGGGTCATCAAGTACAACAGAGAAAAAGTAGTCAAACAATTAGAAGGAAACCAAGGCAGTTCAGCTGCAGGATTACAGAAGTATGGGAGGAGCAAGAAGGTGTCACATGGGCCAAGGCAGGGCAAGGACAGGAAAGAAGACTCTGGAAATGGAGACACAGAACGGTCAGTATGGTAGCCCGAGTTCAATATGTGAATGATTTTGCATATGTGAGTGATTTTGCATTTAAAGCCGTGTTTCTTGAAAGTCTACTATAGTAAATACAGAAAATGTAATAGTGAGATGCCTTTCCATGGAGGTAGGTGTGGCAGTTTCCAAGGCAGGCCTCTGGGTCCGGTACTAAGGGAGTACTGAACTGAACTCTCTGTATTATCCCTCCAGGATGGGCCTGCATTTTTCTTTGGAGATAAAACAATTGCAAAAATAGGAAAGTTCAAGTGTCCTAAGAGAAGATACAATTTTGCCTTTTCCACAAAGACATTCACACTCTAGTGACGTCTGATGCTTCCTCATTAGTTGCTGATGAATTAATGAGAGCATAAAACACACTCATCGTTTGCTGGACTGTAAGCACTATGGGGTCACAGACCAGGTCTCCCTTGTTCATGCTGCTTCCTCAGCACTTAGAACGGCACCTGGCACAAGAGTTCCTGAATAAAACATTTTTGAAAGAAAAAAAAAGAATTAGTGGATGGATGGATGGATGGATGCATGCGTGAATAGATGAACGGGTGGATGAATAGATGCATGGATCCCTGACCACTATTCATATGTGAATATACTGCTTTACATCACCTTCTTTCTTTGTTCAATTGTCTTTCCTCATCTACATATTTCTCTTACTATTTACTTGAACAACAACAGCAAAACAAGAAAGTAAAGTACTCAGCGGCTCTCTGTTTGAAATCCACCACATGGTGTCTCAACCTTGTGTCCTTGATTTGTTCCTGCAACCTCATAGCAGTAACCAAGGTACCTTAAAAATACTATAAAAGATACTGTTAGATTCCTTTGAAAGATGGAAAAATGCAATTTCCTTCACTTTCTCAAAATGATATAGCTTTTGAAAATATTAGACTTTTGACAACTTCTGAATTCAGAGCTAAAGAGTTGCCTTTCAATTACTTCCTGTATGAACATATTGTGATTTGATATTGTCACCTGGTTCTGATAGATGGGAAGTTATTTGCAGTTCATCTGAGAGGTTCTGAAGGACTCTTTTTTTTGGAGAGTTGATCAGGTTTTGCTAGACTTTGAAGTCCTTGGGTTTCCTGCAAACACCCAAGTACATCAAATTATTTGAGTGGGAGTTGAGAAAACTTGTTCTGATTAAACTGAGACCATTCTCTGACTTTCTAAGCCTTCAGACAACTTAGGAGCTAATGCGCACTGCACATATCTCGTTCTGAAATATTCTCCACCTTAGTTTTTACAGGAGAGTGAAAGCACAGTTCTGCAATAAATGAAGAAATCTGTGGATTCTGTAGCGATAAGAGGAGTGTGACATAAATCTCAGGAAGGCATCTTATTTCATAAATTTCCCAGTCGATTCCTACTATCGTGTGAAGCGGGCATCTTCATCTCTATCAAAATCAGTCTGGAAGCCTTCTGAGATTACTTTATGAGAAACTAATACTCCTGCAGATTGGACCACAAGAAACAATAGGTCAGAATAAACATTTAAGTATTGGTGTGCTTTAAAATTACATTGTAAATTTCATGGCTAAATTTATAATATGTGATATTTATTTGGGGTACTAGTAGGCTTCATGAGAGAAAAGACATTGGGCCCTCCCTTGGGGACTTTTTATAGGGAATTCAGTCATATATCTAGGGAAGTATATGGTCTTGTCTTCTCCCGGACAAAAACCACAGGAGAGGCAGTGGCATCTGGATGCGTCCCTATGCAAAGAATTTTCTGTTTACTTTTCACGATAGGAACTGTTTTCTGCCAAGTGGAAATGCTTAGACTTGACCTTGACACATTTAGAAGCCACCGTGTCCTCTATATGGAAAATCATTATGATAAAGGTAATGTTTTAAATTAAATCTGAAACATTTATTGATAACAGCCTTTTTTTAGCACTTAGTGTATGCCAGGCACTGTTCCTTTATATTTATAACCTAATTTAAACCTCAGAACCAGCTGATGAGATTGCTATTACCTCTGTTTCGCAGATGAGTAAACTGAGAATCAGAAAAGTTAAATAACTTGCCCAAGAATAGACAGGTGATAGAAGGCAGAATAGAGAACCAAATCTGGACATTTGGACACCACAGTCTACTAAATCGTTACACTATACTTTCTGTTTGCTTACTATTTGTTTGTCATCTATCTTTAAATAACAATGAAGCTTTTACAACAAAATAAGCTTAAATAGTTTTATAGTATTGTTTGGTAGGAGTATATCAAAAGGTATTTACTCAGTTCTCTTTTTGGTATTTCTAATTTGTTTTCCATTTTTGAAAAATGCTATGATAAACAAAGCTGCAGGAAATTTTATCTTTGCAAACACACCTCCAGGAAAAATCAGTTCTTAGCAGCGAAATGAGTGGATCAAAGGATATGCAGATTTTTAAGGATTTTGATATACACTATCATAAATCACTCTCCAGAAAGATTGTCCCAATTTTCATTGCACCATCAGAAACTAAGATGATCAATATCTGTAAACCCCCACCAGAAACTATTATCTTTCCTTTATCTTTGATAGTTTGATAATCTCAGCATAACTCAATGTAGTTTCAATTTGAAATTTTGGTTGCTAAACAAAAAAAACTATTTTCATATGTTTAATGCTTGTGTGTGTCTCCTCCTTGTGAATTAAGTGATCCTATTGTTGTTTAATTTATCTGTAATAATGTTTTGTAGAGTACAATTATCACTCCCTTTGTCATATTTTCTGAACATATTTTCCCTAGAGATTTAACCTTATATTTTTTAGATGTAAAGACGTTTTTTCAGTTTACATAGTCAAATAATCGATATTTTTCTTTAGGGTATCACAATTTTGTTTGATGCTTGGAAAAGCTTTGCCTACACTCAATATTATATAATTTTTTTGTTCTTATTTTGTATTGCTCTTTATGGTTTTATTTTTTTAAAAGGAACCTCATTGTGATTTATTTTGATAAATGATCTGAAGTAGATAGATTGCTCTTTGTTTTTCCTCAAGTAATTAGCCACCTGTCCCAAGTTTATCACGTGACTTTTCAGTCACTAGTGTCATTCTGATCATAATTTTTATTCATACTATTAACATGAATTATTATGCTATTAACATATAATATTAAGGTACTGAGTCACGTTGAATCATGCAGCTTCATTAGTTTATGTGCTAACATGAATCAGCTCTTTTCCTTGAGATCTTCATCTTAATTATCATGGTATCTTTTTATTTTGTTGGTAGAAAATAACTTGTTTTTAATTACACAAATAATACAGACTTCTTGCAGAAATAAATCAGACACACAATAGAAAAAAAAAGACAGATAATAATTGCTACTAGGTTTTTAGGTTAGATCTTTCCATTTCTGTTGGTTATTGCTTTCTGTTTTTTGTGTTATTTTGAGGAAGATTGGCCCTGCGCTAACGTCTGTTGCCAATATTTTTCTTCTTTTTCTTTTTTCTCCCTAAAGCCCGAGTACATAGTTGTGTATCATAGTTATAGAGTTGTAGCTCTTCTATATGGGACGCTGCTTCAGCATGGTTTGATGAGCGGTGAGTATGTCCACGCCTGGGATCTGAACCGGTGAACCCCGGTCCTTGCAAACTTAACCGCTGTGCCACCAGGCCGGACCTTTGATTTGCAATCTATTTTTTAATTTAATAATAGCAGACATTTTTCTATACCTAAATATACATCCATAACATCAAGCGTATTGACTAGTTTGGCACCAAAAAAAAAAAATGCGCTGTAGTTTATTTATTCAACCAATCACAGAGTGTCTTATATTCAGTCATTTTTCAATGTTGCTTTTAGAAACAATATAACATTTATTATCTAAATCTTTGGGGAAAGATATGTTTGATTGTAAAAAGCTAAAGCATAGGTTTTCTGAGGAGTTCTAACATTCTTCCCCTTCATTCTGCATAATAGACCTCAACCGAAATCCTCTTCCTAAAACATTGTTTCAAATTGAGGAATAATTTGTATGCAGTGAGGTGCATACATCTTAATGGAGTACTTTTGAGATTTTCTTTATATACAAGCACATGTAACCTCCACATGGGAGGCTCAGTCCCGCCTGTGCCACTCAGGATCTATCTACCCTCAGATTTGTCTCTCAGCTCCCCTGCTTCTCCCCCTCCCCAAATTGTCCTTAGCTGGAAGCCTGGAGCGCTGGGGCTGCAGCCTGCAGCCCTCCTGCTCCACCCTCAGCCTGGAAGACCAGAATGCTCAGGATGGTTTTCTCTCGGCTGCCCCTCTCCCCCATTACTCTGGGGAAGGAGGATCTTTCAGCACTACTTTTCTAACTGCCCCCTGTCTGGCATACTCCTCCAGCGCTCCATGAAGACACAGGAATGTGTTGGCAATGTGAGGGATTCCTGCTTGGTGGCTTGCCTTTTGGGGATCTACACTGTCACACCATGTCAGCTCACACATGGTCAATTCAAGCCTGATGGATGTTCTGCTAGTTTACCCCTTCTTAGCAGATTCCTTCTCCTTCGGCACTGGCAAGGATGAGAGGAGTGGTCCCTTCTTTCTTATAAGAAGAAACTCACTTTCTGTTTGGTTCATTTCAGTTTCTTTGTGTTCTCAGCCCTGGAGGGTTTTTCAAAAACAATGATATTATAGCTTTCTCAGGCTTGTTTTGGTGTTTGGGGTGTGCTCTACAGTCTTGCAATTTTCTATATCAGAACCAAGTGCAGGGCTCCTATCCTAGTGCTTTTAATCTTAGGATTATATAGATCTATATATTTATATATTTTTGTATCTGTAGCTATGGTTATAGCTTCTTTCTCATTTATAATGCTAGGAACAGTATATTCTCTCTCTCATTTCAGTGATAATGCTTGCTAGAATTTGTTCTGTTGTATGGGTCTTCTAAAAATTTTAGTTATTGAGTAAATCAGTTATACTATGACTTCTTTCTCTAATTGTATTAATCGTGTTTCTATCGTTCCTAAATTTATTTCTTCTAGTGTCATAAGATTTACTGTGTTGCTCTTTTATAACCTTACTTAAGCTTTAATATTTTATAAGCCTTAAAAATAAAGTATATTAATCTATAAAAATTTTCCTTAGTTATACTTTTGTTTTTATCTCATAAGTTTTGATAAAAGTTTTTCACAGTTTTTGTTGATAAATAGATTTTTATTAGTTTTATTTACTTTCTGATGAAATAATCATTCAGCAGAGTGTTTTATTCTTTTCATTTCTTAGTCGTCTGGTATTGGGATATCTACTAGTCAATAATTACTATTAGTATTTCAATGTATATAAAGTATTTACTATTTATAGTTTAAGTTTTCTTTATTGAGTAGTATACGATCAGTGTTATTTCTAAATATTCCAAAAGCAAATGAAAATATGTTTAGTCTTTATTTATAGGACACAGAGCTGAACATTTACCAATTAAAGCAAGTCTGGTAATTGATTCAAATTCTGTATGTCTTTATTCTTATATACTATATCTCTCAATAAAAAAGAAATTATTATAAATATTAATCTGATGACTAGGTGAATTAGAGACCAGAGAAATGGAGGTAGAGAAAATATTCAGGCCTTTACCTTAAAATGAGATAGAATAAAATGCTAAACAAGAGTAGCGGCGGTGGAAAGGTGGCTCACTCAATCAACAAACTCAAGAGATAAAATGTTAATCTTATATTGATATAGTGCTTTACCCTTTCAGAGTTATTATGTAGGTATTTTCTCTGTATTTAGAACAACTAAATGCTTGGGTAATATAGTCCCTAATTCTAGATGTAGAAACTCATAGAAACGAAGCAGTTTCCTTAACATCACCCAGATTTTAAGTGGCAGAGCCAAGGCTTGAACTACATTTTTATGAGTATCAATTGTCCTCCCAAAACATTGGAATTATCTACATAGTACAAAAGCTCTTGTTACTAACTGAACTGAAAAAAAAAAAAAAAAAAAACAACTTGAAAAGATGCAGATGGCCAGAAGTTTGGTTACTGAAGTAGCTCATCCAGGGCCCAGGTTATTTCCGTTTTTCCCTCCATCAGTCTCAGCAAAGGTGACTTTTGTCCTCAGGTTTATCCCCTAATATTCTCAAGATAGCTGCAATGACTACAACCATCACATTCTCATACTGTAATGTCTAAAGAACCCCCTTTTCTCCAAAATAGGCAATTTCTCTTCCTTGTGTCACTTTTTAAGAATGAAGAAACTTTCCTAGAATAATCCTCAGCAAATATCCCCTCAGAACTCAGTGGCCAGAATTGCATTGCATGCCCAGTCCTAAACAATTATGGGCAAGAAAAATGAAATTACTGTTATTAATTTATACTTATCAAGATTTTAGACCTTGAGACATGAGAGGCTGACTTCTCATATTGCAAAAAAAAAAGCAAATTTCCATTGTCAAGAAGAAGGCAGGAGGGTAGCTTTGGGTAGGTGACAAACAGTGTCTGTGATACTGATACAAGATTGGAGATAAGAGCAAGAGAAGATGAGTCAGAAACTATTACAAACCATACATCCTGGGAAATGGGGAAAATAGATTATTATTGAGAGAAATAGGAAAAGAACAAAGAGATGTCAGTCTTGATGGAAAGATGATGGCTTTGGTTTGGAGCAAGTTGGTCAAAGAGATGGGATTTTCAAAAGGAATTGCAGGCACATAGTTACAAAGATTTCAAGCACGCAAGAGCAGTCAGAGTATAAATTGAATCTTGAAAAGTTCTTCATAGTTATGGTAGTTGATGTCATAGAAGGGAGAGTAAGATTACTGAGAGAGAGAGAGACACTGGAAAAGATGAAGATGGAGCATTAGGAATCATCTCTAATTAAGAGTACAAAGATATGAATAAATAAAGGAGTTACAAACGGAAACAGAGTAGATATTATTTTAAAAAGCCAGTGTCACTCCATTGCAAATATAGACTATTAGACGCAACCCTGAATTATTAACATCTTCCAATTTTATTCATCCTTATAAGCAAATATTTTAAGATCTTTGTTCCATCAAATGCCTGTAACATCATTTATTTAATCATTCCTCTGTTTTGAAATATTTACTCACTTCCGGTTATTTTTTTTAATCTGCTCCTTTAATCTAGTCTCAGTCTTCCACCTCAGAATCTGAACCAAGAGATGTATAGTCCCAGAGTAAGAAAATAATGATATTTTAGCAAGACAATTGGCTTGAAAACAATATAGAGGGAAACTGCTTGAAATTGCTTTGATATATTATGGAATAATCTTGACCAACTGAGACCAGATCTTCTCTCATTTTGTTTCAGACATTAACACTGACCAAAGCTTAACCACAAGGTTGAATTCAGGAAGAAGAAGAATGTGATATAAATAAAGTAAAAGAGGACCCTATCCTTTTCGTCCTGGGGTGTTGTGGAAAGAAAAGAAGGCAATGGAAGAAGTAGTTGATCAGATGGGTGCCCCAATATTCCTTATCAGATTTTAACCCAGAGAGGTCAAAATGTGTCATATTGATTGAAAAAATTGGGGGACTCAGGAGACAACTCTTATTTATTTGGTCCTATACAAACATGAAGGATCCCTGCATAATTAATGGATGCAATTCTGTGGTTAGAAAGAGAGGATCCTGGTTTGTTTTCCTAAGCTTCTCTTAATTCCTGTGCGGCCTGGACGCTATGTGGCAGGGGCAAGGTGAGCTTACAACACAAGCTAGACATGAACTAATATGGTGGGTTGCCTAACAGAGGAAATGACACAAAATCGGAAATATCTAGAACCTGAACCAGAGCTGAACAGCAATTGACTTAGTGGAGAGAGATCATTAGGTTTTAATTCAAATGAGAAGGAATTGATTTACATTTTATCAGCTAAAGATATCAGCAATAGATGCCAGTAGAATACCAGTAGATAACATGGTAGTTTGTCTCCAAAGTGGCCACCATCTATTTCTTTTCTCCCTGAACATGCATGCCATTCATCTATCAAGGTGTAGAGTCTATGACTCTGTTCCCTTTGAATCTGGATTTCCCTTTGGGACTTGCTTGACCCATAGAGTGTGGTAAAAGTAATATTATGGGATTTATGAGGCTAAAGCATTAGCAGCCTTGAAGCTTCCAGGTAGTTCTCTTGGAGCACCAGTCACCATATTATGAGAGGCCCAAAGCACATGGAGAAGCCATGTTTGGGCTGTCCATATGACAGCCTAAGGTGAGCTCTCATCCGTGGAGAGCATCCGTTGTCAGCCATGTGAATGAGCCATCTTGAATATCCAGCCCAGACTGCTCTTTAGATGATTCCAACACTATAAGTGCAATCCTGAGAGATCTGAAACTAGAACCTCCTAGCTGAGCCCAATCTACCCACAGAGCTGTGAAAGATAACTACCCATTTTTGTTGGAGTTACTGAGCTTTGCAGTGGTTGATTACCAGAGCAGATGAGACCAATCCAAACATATCCCAATAGATGCCTCTGTAGCCAACCCCAAAGTGGATCTAGAGGATGGCATTTTGGTCTGAAAACTCTTTCACCATATGGGCAAGAGGTCCTGTAAACCACTTTCCTCAATGCATTTTTTAGTAAAGCAGGAATTGGAAATAGGCATAAGAAAGACTGAACTTTTTTTTCCCCCAAATAGTAGACATTACCTAAAATAATTTTAAAATTATTATTAGGGTAAATATTAAAACACATTGAATATACTAAGTGGAGGCTTATGAGGAAGACTAGATCACCTACAGACAAATAAAGAAAATGCATTTTATACAGGTTGCGTTGTAATCACATAGACCAGGGATCAGTTCATCACAGCCTGTTTTTGAAAATAAAGTTTTATTGGAACATAGCCACGCCTATTTGTTTACATACTGTCTGTTGCTGCTTTAGCACTACAATAGTTGCAGCAGAGACTGCATGGCCTGTAAAGCCTAGGGTATTTACTCTCTGGCACTTTAAAGCAAATGTGTACTGACCCCTGTATAAAGTGAAAATTGGCACCATGATTCATATTTAGACTTTAAAGACCTTTTGCAATTAAATTTTAAGATATATTCCTAGAAGTGGAATTGCTGGGTCACAGAGTTTGTGCAACATTAAAGATTTTCATATATTTTAATTCTAACTGATTTTCAGAGAAACTATGTCAGTTTACAAATAATCATAACAATATGAAATGGCTAAATTCCCTATATTCTCACAAAATGTAACTTTGAGTCTTGTATAAAAAGAAGAAAAAGGAGGAGAAGGAGAAGGAGGAGAAGGAGGAGGAGAAAAATATTGTATACAATTCTTTATCTGTATTTATGATCATTATAGGATACCTTCCTATAAGCAAAATTATAGGGTCAAATGATGGTATATTAAAAGTATATTAAATCCCTTACTATAATTGCCAAATTAATATCCAGAAAAGTTGTACCAGACTACACTCCTCCTTTCATATGAAACTGACATATTTATTTCACTTAACAAATGAATACGTCAGATAAATTGGCATATTTATTTCATTTAGTGGTGTCAGTTAAGTTGTTCATATGTTGGGCAAAATTTGTATTCTGTATTTGTCTTAATTTGGTCTTTATTCCTTGATAAATTTAAATATTTCCTATAAACTTATTAACCATTTTGATTTATGTAAAAGACTTCTTATAGTTTTCTTTGCCAGATAATTTTGGTTTCCTAATTGTATTTATATAACAAATTCAGGAATACGCTTTTTAAAACGATGCATATGGGCCTGTTGCTGGACCTTCTATTCCATTTCTGTGTTGATCTACTTCTATACTAGTACTATTCAGAAATAATCATCATAGATTATGATATGTTTTGGCATCTGGTAAGGCTTAGATACATTTGTTGTTCTTCTTTAAGTTTGGGTCATTCATATGCATTTTCTCTTTCAGATTATTTTAGAAACACCCGATCAAAGTCCATAAAAATCCTTTTGAAATTTGCATTGAGATTGACTTGGCATGTTTGAAATTTCATCCAATTCTCTACTGAGATGTTTGTCACTAAAAATAAGTTTGAGTTGCTTATAAATTAAACAATTACTAATATTTGTGAGAATTTTAACTACCTTTTAATTTTTATAATAGTTTTTGGCACAGAGCTTTTTATTTTTGTTCTCTTGTTACATTGATCCTTTAAGTTGTGATTTTTTCCTTTGTTGACATATTTCAAATGGCATTCTGTATTGTGAACTGAGTTAATAATTTTACTTTAAGAAAAGAAAAACATGTTTTAAGTTTTCTATAATATAAATATAAACTATAAATATAAACTATAATGTAAATATTAACTAAAAATAGAAACTATAATAGAAGCTGTTAAGATTTTTAAATACTGAGGCTAGTTTGGGTATAAACAGTTTATTTTGAGGAATTCACAGAGTGCACATAAATAATTTGGATTGTCAGGGTAGAATGGTTTCAGGCTCAGACTTTATGGCACACAGGCCTCATTGTTATTTGACACTGGGTTGGAGGAAGGTTCAAGGGTTCATGGTGTTTCTGACTCATTTACATATCAACCTAGTAGCATCCTTAGAATGGAAGCAGCCTTTCTTTCTTGGCCCTACTTTGAGTTTTATATCTTTAGATTATGTCTAAAGACCCTAGTCTTTCTTATGCATCAGCTGCCATATATTTCTGATTACTGTATAGGAAACTTGACATGGTTATCTTACTATATAAAAATTACTTTGATTTGAGATCTAGGTCTTGTGTTGCCTCTTCTATAGTCTGAGTATAGACCTATTTCACTTCAGTAGCCAGGAGGAATAGGCCAGTCTGAATGACTCTCTTTTGGCTATGACAGTAGGATGCTGTGAAACTCAGAATAACAGCAAATTTCAGAGTAACAGCCAATTTGAGCACTGCTAACAGAAATATGATATCAATAATAGGGCCCTTGGTAGGCACTCTAGGGATTAAGCCATCAACCAGCAAATGCTCATCTTAATTCATCTTAATTTTCCTTAAGATGGGGCAGCCAGTGGAGATGATATCAAGATTCCTAAAAACTTCGGCAAAGACAATTGAAAGTTAAGCACAAGTTAATATTAGACTTCACATTAAACACAACACAACAAAACAGATTCATATACTATGCAGCTTGAGTTGCAAGGCCATCAACCCAGAGGTTGCTAACTTTGTTGCTTTTTCGTGCTGCCATTCTTCTCCCACCCCTACCATGGATGAAAGGCAGCCATCTTTGGTGACAACCTTGGCACTACATTGTAGTCCCCAAATGTAAAACACAACTCTGCCCATAATGACAGAATCTTCTGGCTCTCCACCATAATTGTTAGATTCCAATACACTTAGCTCCTGAGCATTGAAAAAGCTTATTGGAGAAAAGTGGAGCATCACTATTTTCCCCAGTTTTAGGTCAAAATTAGCATTCTCCTCTGGCTCCAGCCAGAAGTTTAATGCTCTTTATTTTGGAAAGGTCAGAATCTGTGTAAAGGATGTCACCACAGGGCCCCGGCCTACATGCAGGCATTCAAGTTGCTGTTGCCTTTGCTCTGAAGTCTCCCACCGTACTCTTGTCTTCTCTCACCAAATTTCTAACTCATTTTTCTTATGAGTTAGTTTGCCTGTGTTCTTATTCCCTTAACTTTCTCTCAGATTCTGATTCCAAGTTATTTTGGCTCTAGTTTTGCTATCTTCCCAGGCATAGCACACGCACCACAGAGATCATCATTTTAAACTAGCTCATAAACTTGATAGTGGAGGGGCAGGCATGAAACAGTCTTAATTCTCCAATAGCTGTTCCCAATTATGCTATGGAAGTATCCTTTTCCTACTGGCAAATATATATCCTAGTAATATTTTGGGCAGCTTCCATAACTATCTTCTCACCTAATTATTAAAAGTCAATCCAATTCAGTTTAAAATTAAAATCTCACTTTTACATCAAAGCTGTCTCTCTTCCGTTGTAAGCCACAGCTGTGACTCAGGAGATCTGAAGTGGGGAGGAGTTATGGCCTGACTCTGGTATACATCTATTCAACAATATTTATTGAGCAATTACTGTTCGCAAGGATCAGATCTAGGCAATTAGAATTCATCAGTCACCCCCACAGCAGGGCCTGCTATGTAATTTGTGGGGCCCAGTGCCAATGAAAATGCAATGCCAGGGTCTCCCTGTCTCTTAGCCAACTTTATCAACTCATGGCAGATAGGTGGATCAAGGGACCTCTGCTCAGAAATGTCCTCAGTATCTGGATTGGAGGGTGGGTGAGAGGCCCCCATCTAGTTGCTCAATGGACATACATTGCATCAACAGCACAAGGCAAGAACCTCTGCTGCCTTACCTGCCTTGAGACTCTGCTGGTCTTGCATCTGAACCCCCCCCGACCCCTATTGGGCTGGAGGGCAATGGTGAAATGCAGGCTACAGCACCACTACCACTGCCCAAGGGTAAAAGGGGGCCAGGCAGGGCCCAGGATGCCAGGGAGTGCAAAGCAAGCAGCCTAAAAGTCCTCCTAGGGAGGCAGGAAGGCAACAGGAATCAAGACAGCACATGAGGTCAAGAACATAAACTCTAGAGCCAGCCTACCTAGAACTGGAACGAGAGTCCTCACATACCAGGTGAATAGTCATCGGTAAGTCACAGAACGCCCTCAGTCTGATATGAGGATGAATAATGTTATCAAGTTATAACTTTACAAGCAGTTGTGAGAATGAAATGAGCTCATATACGAAGGGCTTATTATAGCACCTAGACTGGAATAAATGCTATACAAACATCATTGCCTTATTAGTATTACTACCTTTACTATTATTAAAACCTACCATATATTGCCTTGTATCATAGTGATTTGTCACTTAAGCTTCTTGAAGGAAGAAACTATTTCTCACTTTCATTTGAATAATTCTAACAGTCCATTTATTCAACAAATCTTTATTGGGGACTGTGCTAGGCACTGGAGAAACAATGATGAGAAGGACAGGCATTTTCTGTACTGCAGGGAGCTTACAGTCCAAGAGAAGAATGTTTAAAACAGTAACTATAATCAGTACTAATAACTCTAATGGGAAACACAGCATGCCATGTGGGCATATAGCAATAGAATCCAGCCAAGGGATGGTAATAGGGATGCTTCCCATGGAAAGTAATACTTAAACTGAAATGAGTAGGATGTGGCAAGGTAAATAGGAAAATGGAATGGAGGTTGATTGTAGAGAAAGTCGTGCAAGAAGAGAGAAGAAATGTAATGAGGGAAAACATGTCATATCAGGAAAACCAAAAAGAATACCATGTAATTAGAAATCAAGTCATGAACATCCTTATGAGACATTTTAGTGGGTTTAGACTATATCTTAAAGGAAGGAAGAAGCCAGTGAATGATTTAAAGAAGAAATAAAAGGATCATATTTGCATCATAAAAGGATCATTCTGTCCTCTTTGTGAAAAACTGGATTGAAGGAATGGGCTTAGAGGTGGAGACAAAGATTAAGAAACTTCTTAGTAATCTAGTCAGTAGAAGAATTGGGCCTCAGAGATAGTTACAACTAGAATGAAAAAGAAGGGATAGATTAGAGGTAAAATTAAGTCATAGAATCTATGGGAATTCTTGATTAATCTGATTATTGAGGGAAGGTGAAGCCCTCAGGATTACATTTGGGTTTCTGTTGGTGCTGTCATGTACTGAAATAATAAACACAGAGAGCAAGGTTTGGGGAGGAAATGATGAGTTCAGAGTACACTTTGAAATGACTGACTTAATCCGTTACTTCCAAGTAGTAATGTCCAGTGGGGAATTCGGTGTAAAAACTTAACAATGTACAGACATCTCATGATATTACCTGATTTCCAAAGTCCTGGGAAGTATTATAATATAAGTACAATATTTTAGGAACAAAACTGAAATGTAGACAGAGCAGTTACTCATCCAAGTTCACCCAGAAAGTAAAGGGGATGGGTCAGGAAAGAAGTTTTGCCCCCTTATTTCTTGTCTAGCTCTCTTTGCCCTGCAGCTCATAATCTCTCAGAGGCACTACACAGGAGCTTGCAGAATGGATGAATTTTAATTCTTTGTATAGAATACAATGGACTATTTTACCACATATATTGTACAAGGTTATTTGTAGATATTGAAGGATGAAGTGAGTAGACCATGAAAAATGAGAAAAATTATAAAGGACCTGAAAATAAAACTTCTACTTCATTGGAAAGGCACCTCCATTATTTGGCTTTAAGCACATTTAATTCTTGATTTTAAGAATGTGCGTCAGTGCAAAATGATCTCAAATTGCATTTTTTTTTCATGCTGTAGATGGAATTCTGATTTTTAAAGTGCTGATTACAAATTGATCAACATTATGTAGGAATAATTTGTGGGAGGTGGTCAAAAAGAAGCAGAAATAATATTTCCTGAATGGTTGCCCTTAGTATTATCACAGAAATGACATCTCATAAAAGGTTATCATAAGGAACACATTTACAGAATAAATTATAACAAGATTAAATGAAATAGTGGTGAAGAAAATAGAGGATTATGACACAAGGGAAAGAAAAGTGTTGGGAGAAAATGAAAAATTATAAATGGTTGCACATACAAATTTCAGGTGAGGGCAGAGAAACTATTTGGATATAGAGAAACAAGATTGGAAAATGGATGAAGAAATAAAACCCAGACAAGGACAGAAGACAGTTGTGCAATTGAAAACTGTCTGTCTGACCTCCTTCTGGAAGAAGTTGGTCCCTCTGAGACCTGGCAGACACACCACACGGAACAGGACACAGCCAGAGTGGTGGGGCAGCTCCACTCATCTTCATCATCCCTGCACCATCTTCCCAGCTTCATTAATCACAGGTCTAAATGAATGTTTCCACTTTCTAGATACAAAGAGGGTTCAAACTCTGCAAGTGTTAATTTAAAAGAAAAATCTTGTTTGTACTAGTTCAGTCTTTAGACTACAATCTAGATTAATCTAGGCCCGATTACTTGGATATAGACGTGCGATCTGAATGGAGAAGAGTCAATCTTAGTACCACTGCTGGCTGTATGTACATGGTGAGCTCCCTAAAAGGCAGGAGAAAAGAAGAAATCCTTTCCCCCTTATAACCAGAATCCCTGGCTCTAGCTAATCACAGCGACTCCAAAGATTGGTGTCATCATCTCCTCTGAAGGAAGGAACACGATGTTCTCCAGAACCTGAGCATATGTCTTCTACAGAACCCTTTCATAGCCTGAACCCTGGTCACCAGTCACTTTGTCCTTTGTGGGGATCTAGATACGGTGGAGGGACTTCGAGTCCAGGAAATAGATGACAAGAGCTGTCTTCATCCATGGCTGAAATATTCTCACTCTAAGGAGCTCCCTGATCTCACATTGATAGAACACACAATGACCTGTAAATGCAGTGCAAATAGAGAATATTAGTGCAAAGTCACCAATGCTCATCATTTTAGAAATGTTCTCAAACTTAACTGTGCATCGGAATCATCTAGAGGGTTTGTTAAAGCAGTTTGGTGGGCCCCTGCTCCAAAGTGCTTTAATTAGTAGGTCTAGGGTGGGGCCTGAAAATTTGTATTTGTAACAAATTCCAGGTGATGCTAATGCTGCTGGTCCAGGACCACCCTTGAGAACCACTGCTCAATGTCATATAGTGATAAGTGACAGTGCTAGGACTGAAGCTGGGGTAACTTCACAGCCAGCACAGAGTTCTCTCCATGGTAGTATGCCTCCTCCCACTACATGCTATACAGTCAGTGCACTCATCAGTCTTATGTGCTTACCCGTTCCAGCATTTCCCTGTTTGGATTAATTAAGCTATTATTCAACAAGACAAAGGAGGCCCTCTGACCTCTTGCCAGTTCTATTTGCCTGGTTTTCAGCATCACAGTCTTCAAATAAACCACACATGCATAAACACTATTTAAACTGGCTAAGCTCTGCAAGCAGATTACTCTTAAACTGCCTGACCTGTGGGGTCAGAGAGGTTCAAAGGTGCAGAGTGACAGAGTATGGGCTACCCCTTTGGATACTCTTGACCTGCCCACTGTAACCCAGACCTAGGAACACGTGAAAAGCAAACTGTCGTCACACAGAGTCATTTCCACACCATCCAGGGTGCCGTTCACCCCATCTGCCCTGTTACTCCATGATCTATCTTCCATATTTTAGTTTCCTTTAATCTCTGTACTTTTGCCCTCATATACATCCAGTCTTCTTGTACTTGATCTGTTCAGAAAGAGACGGGTTGGTTGGTTTGTTTTTGAGCTGACTTCCTTTTCACACAAGATTTTGGTATTTACCCTCTGGAGCCACCCACTGCTATGTGGGTAACAAAATTAACAACAGGCAGGGTACTGGCCACCCACCTGTCACACTTGTCCTACTGGAGGTGGGTGCAGGTTACAAAGGAGCATCAGAGAGAAACACTAGCATATTGTGTCTAAAAGACAAGACATTGGAGCTAAAAGACAAGACTCCCTTGAGAGTACTGCTTGAGCCTCATCACTTTTACTGCTGTTATCATAGAGAAACCAGTCCAAATATCTAGGTAAATCTAAGGTTCTGTTTTCACCTCTTGCAGGAAGCTTTCTAAAGTGTCACCACCAGAGATCTCTCACCTGAACACCTAATAAATATTGTAATAGCTGCCGATGAGTGAGCTCTTGCCAAGCCCCTGGTGAAACACTTTACTTATATTATGCCATTTAATATTTGCAATGTTTTTAACAGAAAAGTCATGTTTTTTTCACATTTCACATGTGAGGAAATTAAGACATAGAGATGCTAAGTAACTTGTCCAAAGTTACACTTCTAATCAAGGTCAGAGCTAGTATTTCAACCCTGTCAGTGGGATGCCAGACATCACACTCTTGCTGGTGTGATTTCTGCTTTCCTATGGCACAGACAGCCAATCATGTGGCACTTTCACAGGTTTTGTTTGATAGATTTGAGATGAATATCTTATGAGCAAATGTACCTCGATTCGACATAGACATGTGGTGTACCAGTTGAGCCAACTGTGTGCAGGATCCATTGCAATGGGGTGGGAGGTAGGAAGAGGAAACCGTTGAATTTGGTCCCTACCTGGGGTGAATTTATACACGTGAGTAAGCTGTGGAGAATTGGACAGGACAACTTATGGCTAAGAGGCCAAGTGTGTAAAAAGCAACCTATAAAATATGTATTTTAGCTAAAACTGAGAATGAAAAGAAGAAGCTAAGTAGGCTAAATAGCATAACCGAATATCTTCCAAAATCAGTGGCAGAGCTGCCCTCAGCTCAAATGTGACAGACTGGCTGTCTAATGTCTTAGGGACGTAGGCATGTATCCATTACACTGGGGGTATTTACAATGCCCTCTCATTTTAATATTTATTTTAAAGTTAATTACTGTCACTGTCAGCTCTTTTATCTCAACAGCGTTTCAGAGAAATGTATTCAGGCATTATGTGACTTGTAAGTAAGATTAACAAGAAAGTTCAGAGAAGTGTAATAATCAAGGGATTTGGCTGTTAATAAAGAACTTAATGAAAAACAAATGAGTTAACACCACATGGAATTTGAATTTGGCTAAAGCAAATTCTAGAATTGTATATAGTACACTTTCTTAAGCATATGACATTGTATACTTAGAATCAAAATTAATAACCAATGGCCACATTCATGTGCAAATGGTCAATGAGGGTAACCAGCTCTGAGGGTGATTTCAGGCTCTAAAGCCATGGCTTTGCCCTGTATTATTTAAATCTTTAAATAAACACTAATGTGCTTTCAGGTGGGCTTCACTGGACGTATCATCTGCATTGGACATATTATCTGCATTATGCCCTCATGCACCCACCCACGCACACAGACACACATGCACACACGACTCTTGAGTTGATAGTGTATTACCCCTGCTTTACAGATGGCTAAAGGGATTAAGCAAATATCGCTGCTGCAGCATGGGGCTGAGCCTTTGTATTCGTTTATAAAGTTAGGGAAGTCACTGAAGAGAAAGAGAAATCATGCAACCGGAATGGAGAAGCAAAGCTCCAATTATAGTTCCAGAATTGGCTGCCACCTTTAGTGTTAACAGAGTGTGCACGTTTCTCAGAAGTGACACCTGCATTGTCTATCGGGAAACATTTAATCCCTGAAGCTGTATTAAGGAGGCTGGTGAGCATGCAAGTGAATAGAAATGATGTCAGTTCTTTCTGTGATAGAAGAAGCTGCACTAATTTAAGTGGGAGCATATCAGAGGGTTCTGAGGACCCCTCTTAATTTGATTCCAGTTGCAATGTACCATTCTGCCCCCAAAGAATACCCGGAAATGGCGTAAACATATGACTATTTGAATATAGATGCAGCCCTGATGTTCCCACTGCCCTCTGTATATGCCTCTGCCCATGATTGGATTGGCTTCTGTCTCTTCTGCTAAAAGGGAAGGCATTTTGTTTTATTTAACGTAGTATGACCAGCAACTAAAGTGTGCTCTATGCATATGATTGGCACCTGGGGAATGTTTGTGGCTTGAATGGCAGTATATTTACAAAAGCACCTTTTTTTTTCAGGATCACCTATCCAACAGCTTCGCCTTATAGACCACAGCCGTGAGTTAGAGAAGAAATACAGATATTTTCTGAACAGTCAGAACGGAGGAAATGATGAGGCCAGTAATTCAAATCTGTGCTTTATCCAAAGGAAGTACTCTTGAGCCTTCACATAACATGTAACTTCCTATCCTTATTTTTGTACCCCATAATTGTCACGGTGCCTGGCACATAGTTGGCGCTCAATATATATGTTGCATCAAGAAAGCATTTTGTGCATATCGAAAGATTTCAATTTGAAATGTGGAATGCGCTTAATGTTTGGGCACTTAAAAACATAAATTTCGGTAATCTGACGAAGTTGCTCATGGTAGTAGCTGATTCTCTTGTGATTCCAGAAAAACGAAGCATTTTTGTATTGACTGTTTCCAGGCAGCATCATTGGCTCCACCTGATCAGGAGAGCATCTGGGTTGCTCAGCCTGCTGCTGAGTTTGCTGTGAGAGTGTAAAGTCAAGACAGATGCAGATGCTAACAGGACGCTGACACCTTTTCAGATAAATGGCTTCATCTGTCTGCCTGTTTATGGGGAGCGCTGATTATCAGCCATGTGCAAATGCAGGGGAACTGATCTGATCTCTGTGATGTTTTACACCATAAGCAGAGTCATCTTCCTATCCAACATTCACTCAGTAAGGCAGGAAATATAATTATTTTCATGCATATTCCTGCAGTACCCTGCACAGTCATTCAATCATTAAAAGGAAAAAAAATGAGTCAGTATCACCAGAGTTTGCTTGTTTGAAGGCGCTACCTAAGATAAGAACTTAAGAGCTCTGGGAGGCAGGAAAAGGGATGTAAGCAATGTGAGGCATGGATGAGGGGAGTGGGTTTCTTAGGGGAGGGGAGGAGGGGCTGAAGGCGATCGTGAGCAAGTATTCTGCAATGCACACGGAGAGTATTTAGTCAGATAAGCAGAATCCAGAGAGTTTTTAATAAAACAAATGTAACCTCCATGTTGAGCTGCCTGACATGTGCAGAGTTTTGGGCAGTGGCCAGTAGTACTAGAGTAGAGTAATTGCTAGTTAGGCTGAACACGCAGTGCCAAAGCACTTTACTGAGAACATCTATAGAAGCTGTTAATACAAAGAAACGTTATCGGACCAACAATCATAAGACCTGATTTAAATTCCAGCTTTGTTAATTATTGTGTGAACTTGAGCAAAGTTATTTAGCCACTAGAGCATCAATTTCCTCATCCATAAAATGCATATGCTAATACTTAATCATAGTATTGTTGTGTGGATCAAATCAAACAGCATAATGTATTTAAAGAAACAGATAGACTGCCTAGACCTCAATAAGCTGCGATTGGTTTTATCCACCTTTTATTGTTGTTGTTCCCAGAATGTGCTCCATGAAATACTAGTTCTACCAAGTGTAAACAACAACAAAAATACGTATGCTAAAATAAATTTAGAAAGCCCTATAGACATAAAATCCTCTTTGGTATTTATAACGCATGCCAGGACTTTAAAGGCTCTGAAAAGGCCTGAGGTTAAAACAAGAAAAATAGCAATAACAATAAAAAAAGAATCTGTGTGGTTAACCCAGCATTTTCTAAATGTGTTTGACAATGGACCCCATTTTTCTTGTATTTATTTCTCACTAATATATTTAATTAGTCATGAATTGTGACTAACATGCCACAGACTATATTTTGAGAAACGTCAACTTTGTCCAAATTCTTTTCGTTTCCAGGTCTCTAAAGTCCCCAAATAAGTCTCCACCCTGTATCAGGATATGGTCCTCACCAAGAGCACTCCGTGTTGTGTTGCACTGGAAGACAAAATGCTCTGTCACTGCATCTCAGATTTGGTTCCCCACTGCAATCAGCTGGGTTGCTTTAAAAATTACTGATGCTTGGGTCCCATTCCTAGAGATTCTCAAATAATTGGTATAGGTTGTGGCCTGAGCACATTGTTTGAAACACCCTAGGTAATTCCAAAATGCAGCCAAGAACTAGTGCAAAAAATAACCCAGGGCTATTATTTCTAACACTATTGACATATTTTTCATTCAAATTTGAGAGTAAGACTACAATCTTTTTACAAAGCTCAAAGGTATGGTCACCACTCAGTGATCACGAGCAGTATCATTCACGCTTTAACTAACTCATTTAATAATCATATTGTGGTCACAAAGGCAGTGGCCATGATCAACAGGTTCTGTTCAGCCTTTACTCCTGGCCACTCCCATTCTCAAAGCTCTCTTGTGTCTCTGAACTACTGCTCATCTGATTGGTTTTTTTTTTTTTACCATGTGGAATAGCATACGCAGTGTTCTGCCCAGTTAATTATCTTAAACTCAGACACCAGCTATGGAAGTGTGAAGGCAGAGGCAGCATCGCACAGAAGAAAGAACAAGGGCTGCAGAATAAGACAGACATGAGTATAAACACCGATTCTACCTTTTATCAACTGTGTGGTCTTGGAAATTTTCTCATTTCTCTGAGCTCAATTTCCTTATCTAAAAAATAGAGCTGATAATACTGACCTGGAAGAGTTGTTATGAAGTTCCAATGGGATAAGGTCCGCAAAGTTGATAGACCAGGGGCATAACACATCAGAGATAACTAAACAAAGGAAGCTCTTATTGCCATCCGTGCTGACCATTTTGAGACCTCAGTTGATTGCCCCCACACGTGTACTGAGCAAGAATGTTGACGCCTCAGAGGGTAATCTTGCAAAATTCGTATCTCCAGGCCCGAGGAAAAGACTCATGGCATTTTATGCAGAGTGATTTTCCCTGAATTCACTGTTTTCCTGCTATAAAAAAAATGAGGGAGAAAAATAATGTGGTCACATTAATATATGAATGTAGAGAGGGAATATATTATCATTCTGGATAAGTAATGTCCATAAATAGAAATAAATCTGATGAAATTTTGCTTCAGTTGGACTTGTAGGTATTTCCAGTAAATACCATTAGAAGCCAAGAGAGAGAAAACATGAAGCAGCTTGGAACACAATGTAACAAACACATTAGCAAGTTATTATCCATGCTAATGAAAACTACAAAGAAACCACCTTTAAGGACACAGGGAGGCCCCGGGGCCTGTGGGTAACTGCATGTGGTTGCAGTATGGCCTTGGAGATTTAGGGCTCCAGCTGCCTGTCTGTGCCAAACCAAAGAACATAGTCATTTGGCATTTATGCTGCATCAGTCATTACCGTCTATGGGTGGCCCGCCGACATCAACAAACATGCTCTATTTCTGCTTTCTTTGGGCCTTATTGACTTACTCCTGGACTGCCTGCATGGCCCTTGCTTCCTAGAATAGAACTGAAGCCATGTGTAAAGTGGTAGTCTGTTCTTAGCTGACCTGTTCTCAGGGTGGCCACACAAAGTTCAGAGCAAACGTTATCATGGAGAGAATCAGAATGAAAAAGGAAGACACGCGGTCACTAAATAAATCTCAGGTCATACGTGTGTTTACGGCATGCCTGCATCTATTATTGCCTGATGAGTTAGTCCCTGCTTCTCTGAGGCCTTTTTATGTGGGGACTCAGCCCCTTCCCAAAACCATCCGGCCAGAGAGGGCAATAGGAGCCTCACTACCACCAGCAAATGGGTTTGGGAATCAGTGATGTGCTTTTCAACAGAGTATCCAGGATCCGTGGTCCCTAGGTACACAGACCCCAAGAGGACACTTCACTCAGTTGTCACCACATAGCATATACCCTAGTCTGTTCACCAGGGAATATGGCAATTTTACATCTCAGAAAAAAAAAAAAAAAAAAAGTGGAGTCTTAATATATGCCTAGCACAATGCGTGACAAATATTTAGCACTCCATAATATTAGCTATTATTCTATTATTATCATAAAAAAGGAGGCAGGTATAATATCAAGTGGTACAAAAAGGTTTAGTATGATAAGAAATTTAAAATGGTCATTGGCTTTTGCCATATGGAGGTCCTTGGTAACCTGATAAGAACACTTTTGACAAAGTGCACTGAGCAGTGAATGGACAGAGAGAAAACCTTTCAAGAAATTAGCGTGGGGAGGATTGGCCATAGACTATGCTGAGATGATGAGGGAGCCCCGGGTCAATAAAATCTTTTTTTTTCAATTTTTTTTCTCGCCTAGGATGGAAAGCATGTGGTAATGCTGAAGTCTGCAGGATTCTCGGGGCTCCTGCATCTCCTGCCTTCAGGGTCTTGCCTGCTTGAAGTTCCTGTGGCATTCATGGCTTTCCTGGTCTGTGGGCACCTTCCGAGAGCAAGACCTTCAGGACAATTGGATATTTTTGTTTCAACTGCTAGTCCACAGGGAAGATGTAAGAAATCAATGGAATGCTGGTTTTTTCCCCCCACATTCTCTATACACCTCAAGGTGAGGTCCCAGTTAGCAACCTTTTCTTTCCTCAGTTATGACCCATTTAATCATCTTTCCGGGGATCCAGAGGGAGAGGGTGGACTCACTCAGCAGAGGCCTGATGGCCAGAGTCTGAGGAAAGCTCCAGAGCCGCTTGTAGGGCACCTGCTCTAAAGGTGACCAAACAGAGCAGTGCCTGACACCAAGAGCGATCAGGTTCCTTTCCCTGGACAATGACTTGACTCTAGTCTTCCACTTAGAACTGGCCAATCCAGAGGCAGCCTGGGTTTTGTTTGAAGTCTCTAGTCCTCTTAAAAAGATTTCTAAGAGCTTTATAAGCTCAGATACAAAAGCATTACACCATCAAATCATTTCTATTCTGTGTTTTAGCTTTGTTTCTATTTTTTTTTTTTTTCTGGTGAGGAAGATCAGCCCTGAGCTAACGTGTGTTGCCAATCTTCTTCATTTTGCTGAGGAAGATTAGCCCTGTGCTAACATCTGTGCCCAAACTCCTCCATTTTGTATGTGGGATGCTGCCACACCATGGCTTGATCAGCAATGCACAGGTCTGTGCTGGGGATCCGAACCCGCAAACCCTGGGCCGTTGAAGTGGAGGGTGTGGACTTAACCACCACACTACTGGACCAGCCCCGTGTTTTTGTCTGTTTTTAATAATTATTACAAATTGACAGTTGGTCAGTAAAAATCAGTCCTTCGTCATCCTCCTCCCCGAAGTCCCTTAAATGCACTCATGTTCTGGATTTCCTTAGGGTTTATTTGCTAATATTCTCTCATTTAAGTATGTTAGAGATCCTTTTTTCCTCTCCTTGGTCATGTTTGCAATTTTTTGGATTGACAAAATAAGCATTGAAAGCAACTCAGCAATTGGACTCGAGACCATATATGTGAATTTGTATATTCTATGATTATCCAAACCTGGCTGGTTGGGACAATTGTCAGTGTCTATTGTCTCAAATTATCTCTCTGTTTTGAGAAGATAACATGACCTAGACTTCAGAAACTTCACAGGTATTGATAAAAGAATGAAATCTATGGAGATTTTTGGTGGTGGTGTTGTTTTTAATCAACGTGGTATGTTCTTTTTAAACTCTGCTAGTCCTCTATTGCCTGGAGGATAAATCCCAAGCCCTCTGGCACAGCAAAAAAGTATCTTACAACCAAGTCCTAACACACTCTCCTAGCATCTCTTCTGAGGTTTTTCTAAATCTGTATTCTAAGCTACAGTCACACATATTTTCCATGCATTTGCATATGCTATTTCCTCTGCCTAGATGCCCCCAGTTCCACACCTATATTTAATTGGAAATCACTCCTGATAATTTCATATCTAATTCAAACATTAACTCTTTCATAAAATTTCTAGCAAATCCCTACATAGAAATCTCATTTATACATACCTGTACTACAAATTGTATTACATTAATTTTAGTTGGCTATTTTCACTCACTGTGGGCATCTTATATTAATATCTGATTCTAAATGTCTAGCTCAGTTTCTTGTAAATAATAGTTAGTAAATAAATGAAATGTTTACATTATTAATTGCCTACCCCAAGTAAATTGTTCATATTAGTTCCAATTTCCAAAGCTTGTTTAAAATTTGATAGTCACCAATTAATCCTTGGCCAGCTAGTTGTGACCGACATCCTCCCATGGGAAGTTCATCTCCTTAATTTAAGTCTTTCGTTTCTGTTAGAGATTGTCCATTTCCCTAGGAGAAATCAGAATGTGAATGGTTAGATTTCAGTTTCTTGGTGGGATAGATGCTCCCAAAGAGAAATGTAAGAGAAAAATTCAAAACTTAGTGCTTATCTGTCTCATCTTATTCTTATTAAATATGGGAAGAATCAAGGAATAGTTAAGTGGCTGGTCCAAAGCAAAGCAGTGATCTGGAATCAGATCCAGGACTAGAATGTAGGTCTTCTGATCAACATTTCTAAGATTACTGAAAATAAAATTAGATTAAGGTATCTGAATTCCACTTTTGGCTCTGCTATCAATAAATTTGGTGACTTAAAGCCAGGTCTTTGTACTCTGAATTTTGGTTGCTTTATCTACAAAATGAGTAAAACCATACCTATATCATAAAGGTGTTGTGAGGAGTAAATGTGATAAAGGAGAGTAAATCACTTCACAATATGTTTATCATAATTTTTATTACAAAATTAATTCTAGTTAATGGTTTTGTGACAGATGAAGAACCTGTAGGTCATAGCTCTGGCTGAACTCTCTCTGGCTTTGCTGCCTCCATAATGAGAGAATTTTCTCATGGAGTAACTGTTGGCAGCTTGTCAGGAATACGCTTTCGTGTTCCTCTCATTGCACCGTGTACCACTCAAAGGAGAGATATTTTAATGACTGGATTTCAGGCATTTCTGGGGAGGAGAAAGAAATCTGGGTACAGTGGTGGAGTGCTTTTCAGGGAGCTTATCATTCACAATGGTCTCATATCATCCCAGCAAGCAGTCGCCCTTTTTAGTGTATGTCTAGTGTTGGCTATGCCACACACTCTCAGACAAGCCTCCTCTCTAACCACCAGGATTATTGACTTTACCTTTAGCCACTCTGTGGCTGATAAATACTTGTACAAAGATGGCAGCAAGGGTAGGACACATAGGGCTTCACAGCTTTCTGTGTTCTGTAGTGGGTATGGTGAGGGGGGGGGGTACATGGTAGAGGAGGACTAAAAATGTGTCTATGCACAAAATCTAGTTTTAAAACCTACCTGTATAACCCATAATTCTTCTACCTCTTTGAACCTAGAATAGTATATACTATACATATATAGATCATATATATATATGATCAGTTTCAAGGGAAGATGGTCTCCTACATGGGCAGCATTGTATTTGCCTTAGCACTCACTGGGCAGAGCTGGCCAACCCCTCCTTACCCTGCAGACTGTAGCCTTTAATCATCTATTGTCCAGATTGCTAATATTGCCCAATGTCTATATGCTATGCACATGTCTATGTATTAGGCAAATCTTCCAAAGACATTGCATGATGGAGAGAGACAGTTTGGTGGATACTTTGTCATCTTCTTATTAATGAGTTCCCCAAAGCTCAGATTAACTCCTTAAGACTTTGAAGATTGCCTCAACAGGCTTTTCTGAAAATCAGAGCATTATAACCACTAGTTATCCTTTAGCCACCCATTTTGAAATTTGGTTATAAAACTGATCCCATTTTCTTGCCCTGTTTCATTTCCCCTCGTGGCTCTATTATCACCAAGGGGCACCCAGATTTATCCGCCTTAATAGTACATTTCATTGTTTTCCATAGAACTAGAGATAAATGGATTTATAAAGAGAAATGGAATTGGATTTTTCTTCTTCTTTTGATAACTTAGTAGGAATTCCAAAATTATTACTTGGGAGATTTTCCTCACTGTGACTAGATTATTGTCTGTTCTACGTTTTAATTTCTCTTGCCTATATCAACATTTTTAAAAAAGATATGACTATTTAAGGATACACTGTGTTCACTCTCTCTGGAGCCAAAGAAAAAGAGGTGAACAAGTTTCTGTTAATTAAAAGTGTGTGCTGGAGGGAGCAAGACACTTGTGGGTCACTCTTTTGGTTGTTAATTTTGTGGTAAGCAAGCTGTGCCCTGTAGCACTTTGTGTCTCATTAACTATCACTTTGGACATTTAAATGTTAGTTATCTTGGTTTTTTAAATTATTGTATGAGACTTTTCCATGTCCCGTGCCCTAGACATTTTAAGTCATTACTAAGCTTGTGTTTATGAAGACATTGCAGTTCCTATTTCTTGCCTGGTGGCAGGATGCACTCTTCATACAAAATTATAAAGAGATGACGGATAGTGTTTTCCAATCTGCTGGGTTCTTAGAGGAAGAATGTATAGAATGAGGAAATGGAAGGACTGGAAACTTACCTAACAAGGCTGGGAAAGAAGAGTCAGAAATGAGGATGAGGAAGCCCTAAATGAACCACAGAGAGGTTGGTGTGTAGCTTCTGGCTAAGATGGCTGGGCACATAAGGGCAGGGAATTGGCTGGAAAGCAGGTTGGCACAGCAAAGCACATTCACACAAAATCACCTTCTTACTAATGAATCTTAACTGACTGTGTCTGTGTGTGTGCGTGTGTGCACGTGTGTGTGAGTGCTTCATGACTTATCAAATAGATTAGCTATATTGATTTTTACTTTCACATTTCCAGGCAATCACACAATACTTGAATTTTTCAATCCTGTTGCTACATTATATGTTAATAAAAGCCAATAGCAAACATTTAAAAAGTTTTCCTAGATTAGGGCCCTTCCAAGAATCAATAATGTCATTGACATGGTTCAAAAAGCTATCAGTTCTATGAGGACCACTAATGGCTGCAGAAAGCATGCATGTAAACACCACCAGAAAAATCAATGTTCTCTCTAAGTCATCGGCAATTCTTGACAGCAATTGGAATTATGAAAAACACAGTGTATGCCTCATGGCTTAAGCGTTTGAAAAGGATTCATGTCAAGGTAGCTGATATCCTGGTGTCCAGGACAAGGCAAATATCAATTAGGGCTTGTTGATCTGATAACTTATGCATGGACATCACCTTATGGATTCTAGGATATAGTGTCATATACATCATTCATTTGACAGCCAGAGCAACACCGTGAAGTGAAGAGAAAGGTACATTTGCCCCATTGTTGTAAAGTGTCAGAAGAATAAGAGAAGTTGTACCTTGCCCAAGCCACTTAGGGGAGAGTTGGGAGTACAGCTCTCCTTATTTCTGTTCATTCCCCCTTGGTGGTGATGGATGCACTACAACTGCAAATGCAATGATTACTTCTTATTTACCAATTCTCAATAGGCTATAGTTAAGCAGTTTCCAGGGAAACCTGAAAACTAGTAAAGGATCCAGAAGGGTCAACTGTATAGTGCACCTTACTTAGATTCAGAGAATTAACACAAAGGGGTATTCATTGAAGAATAAGAACTATAGTTTTTCATGTCCTTCAATTATCTCAGTGGTTACTGGAGTATCTCTACTCTCTCAAGTGGTGATACTTGGCATTTCTGTCCATACTTCCTCATTTTAGAGGGAGATAATGACAAATAGAGCTGTCCTTACTAAGACATCCAGCTCCTAGCCTCAGCACTGCCTCTTATAGCAATTAACAAATCTCTTATCCTCTAACATTGCAAATTCTTTTCTGTAGCCGCTTCCCTCTTTGGGCGAATATTTTTAAAGTACAATTCTTTATTAAAATTTTAAAAAATGCTTACGCATGAAGTGAAGCCTCCCCCTCAAAGAAACAGATTTAATAGGAGAAAGAGATGATCCTGGGAGCTCCTCAATGTTGTAATGAATTCAATATTCTTCAATCAAATTGAAAATTTAATTATAGGTAATTGTTCTTTTTTTAATGAGGTACTTTTGACATAATGCTCCATTATTATATAATTAGATAATTAACTCCATTAATCACCTTGCAACTTATTTTTCTCAATGTTTTCTTTAAATATTTATATACTGTGCCCATTTCTACAGCCACAAAGCTCGCCGTAATCCCGTGTGAATCAGAGTAGGTGGTAGAAGAGCCTGGTGAAGGAGAGCCACAGGTATGTCCCCAGTGTACCTCTCATGCTCCTTGATTTACCAGAAAATCAAATGTTTGCAAAATACCTTCTATATTATTGGACCTTCTATATTCTATAATAGGCACTCAACATTTCATCTACCGTTTGCTGACCACCTAATGTGTGCCATTCGAGCACATTGCTAGCCCTGGATTCAAAGGAAATGGATGGCAAGAGATGACTAATGCATAACCTTTGACCTAAAGGAGCTCATCATTTACTGATGGAGAACCCGTGAAAAATGCTCATGGCTCCTTCTCTTAAGGAATTCACAGTGCAAAATAGGAAGTCAAGTGCTTGTCGCAGATATGAGAAACTTATCGGATTTAGTGCCCCAATAATGGCAGGAGAGTTTTTCTGGCTGAATCCAATATTCTTCTGGTGACCTGGTTATGTCTTACATGTTGTGTTAACTCTGCAGCACACGTGAATCCTTACAGGTCTGTGGTAGACAGCTCATGTACTCGCTCACATCCTTGCTTCTCAGCTGATATACTAGCATGGAGTGATGCTCATTTCCCATGTTTGCATATGACCAGAGAATTATTTTTAAACTCTATCTTGCCTAGAGACAGCTAGCTAACCAGCTCTGCAGTCTTCCACTATATAGCTTTAGGTGGGTTACTTAATCTTGCCAGGCCTCAGTTTCCTCACCTGTGATATGGATATTCAGAGAGTAATGAGAATTTCAGAAATAATATATATAAATCACTCAGAACAGTTCCTAGTACACAGTAAAAATGCAAAATGATGGGTATTATTTCTATTCTATTTTTATTTTTCTATTATCATTAGCTAGAGATGCAATGAAAACAGACTCCATCAATGCCTTCTTTCCTGTCTGAAACTCACATCTGAATATCCATGAATAGCTTTCATGGGAGTGGTTGAGGGATTGTGTGTATTATAAATCTTATTTTTAGGAGGCAAAAAAAAGACATTTGAATTGACTGCTGCCTTAAAATATCTTCTCCACTGTTTTGATGTTGTAATGGTTATTTCCTATGGGTACTGCACTAGTGAACATTCTCATGGATAAAGTAGCGGTCTTGTAAAAAATAGTAAATAAAAGAAGAAAAGAAAAGAAAAATGAAAAGCATGAGCAAAATCAGGAAAGAACCTCCCCTTATTGCCGACTTACTGGAACTTTACTGTTTAACTTCTTACATGTGGTTACCCTGGATTCTGTATAACTGATTTGTTATCATTGTAGAGAACCAGCCAAACCATGGAAACACACCCAAAACCTAGGGATGGAGAGTCTCTTTTTGAGGAGTTGTCTGCTTTGGGGGGAAGTTCCTGAAGAAAGCCTTAGGAATCTCAATGTTAGTTGAGAAACTGAATGATTAAATATTGTCGTAACAGATATTTTCTCTTAGAACAGAATCATTTTTTTTTCTTTTCTGTAATTAATTTTAAAAAGGAAAGAAAACATCACATGCTAAAAGAAATACTATAATGAACACTCTAACAGAGTGTACCGTGGTTTCATGCTAGATGTCCGTGACGTGCAGAACTCCCCACAAAGGGATTCTTGGAAGCATGGTAAATGCAAATCTCACTGGGAAAGTGAAGTTGTCCACAGGTCAGCCCTCTCTTCACACCAGTGGGAACTGCTGTCTGCACAAGAAAATGTAGCCACTGGAAATGAGAGGCGGGATTGAATATTTCACTGGGATACATAGTAAAGTGGGGCAGAAATTGACCCAGGAATTTTTATTTTTCTGTGTTTTTCTTTATCTGGTCTCTAAATACACTGAAAATTCTTCCAAGTTGAGGTTCATATATTCTCTTATCTCCAAACACCTAACTCCCTTGTGATGCTCACCAAATAATTGTTAATCTGTTGATTGGTCAGGGGTAGGAACTAAGGTGATCCGTGCTGATATTTAATTAACGACGAGTACGTGGGAAGAGCTTTACAAGGTTCTACATATACATTACCTCATTTAATCCTCACAACCATTCTGTTCGGTCACTAGTATAAGTCTCAATTTGCAGATAAGAAGACTGAGGCTCAGATAGGCTGAATAAATTTTCCATAATCAACACCATGTTTCTATCTCAGCTCTGTCTTTGCACACTTCCTGAAAGAAATCAAGTTGATGGTACAAAATAATGATACCTCTTGCCCATGTATTACTTCTTTCCCAGCTAATCGCTAACATTAGAACCCTACATCTTTTGCATACTATTATTCACTAAGGTAGCAGAATTTTTTGAAGATTTAAAAGAAAAGAAGGGCTACAATTTGACTTAAGAGTAAAAAGGCTAAGAAAATATCCAAAGATTGAGCCAGCCCTGATGGCCTAGCGGTTGAAGCTCTCACTGCTTCGGTGCCCCAGGTTATCTGCCCGGTCGCAGAACCACACCACCTGTCTGTCAGTGGCTGTGCTGTGGTTGCAGCTCACATAAAAGAACTAGAAGGACTTACAACTAGGATGCACGCCCATGTACTGGGCTTTGGGGAGAAAATTTAAAAAAGAGGAAGATTGGCAACAGACGTTAGCTCACGGCGAATCTTTCCCTGCAAAAAGAAAACAAAAGAAAAAGAAAAGCGAAAGAAGGAAAGAAAATATCCAAAGACAAAAACATACAAATAGTATTCGGAAAGTATTCTTCCAGCAAATACCTTAACCAAAAATGAATCCACCTTTAAATCCAGCTGTTGCGGATGCTAAATTATGTTCAATTAACTCCACTGATACCAATAGATGCCCAAGCACTTAAGTTGTGCTCTTTTTAAATTGCATAATGACCCCAGGGACATCTCAGTAGATGGGGAAAGATGGGGGTGGGTGTTGATTAAAAGTAATCATTTGTAACTCATCAATTGACTGTTGGGAAAGCTGTTGGGAGAAACTGAGACCGCAAAAGATAGATGCCTTCTTTTCACAGGCATTTATAATCTAACCTAACAGGAGGCTTAGAAGCAAAACCAATCCCTCTGAATCTCAGTTTCCCAACCCGTAAAATAGGAAAGCAGGCACCTGCCCTCTTTCTTAGCAAAAGGAGAAAAAGAAGTGTGTCAGTTACATGTTCCGGCTTAGCAGTAAGACCCTTTTATATTGGGCTTCCATCCTCCACCTGTGCAGCCTCAGAGCACCGAGTCCTCTTCCTTCCCCTCCTGACCTCCTCCCTGTCCCCTGGTTGAGGTGCTGTTTGCAAGGCAAAGCTGACTGTTTGCGAAGGTTGCTCTGTCAAATAGCCCATTCTCTCTTTGTACTCCATGGAAGAGTGAAACATGGCATTTTAAATCCACAATTTCTACCAATTCAAAAAGCAGCTTTCACAAGTGGACAGAGCTTCCGGTACAGGGAAGACCCAATGGGCCAGAATTGTTCACTAGAACCCCTTGGGGGGGAGGGAGGGTGCTAGGGAGTTTTGATGCTATACCTAGGGTTTAATCAGGAAGCCTAAATGTCTGTCTGACAGTCTTGTCCTGGCTAGGTCAAGTGCAAGCCAGACTGCCTTGTGGGAAGATTCTTATATCAGTTAGCTGATGAGGAGGGGAAAGTTAGTGATGGCAAAGGCCACTTTCTCTGCATGGAATGGATTCAAATGCGCAGAAAGTACCAGGTCAAAAGTTCGAAGTGGTGCTTGTTCATTCTTCTGGCAGAAGTAGGATCACAAGGGAGAAGGAATTACGTTTTGCAAGAACCAAAAAGAGGCAGGATTTTGAAGACATATCAATGAGCTCCAGAGAAAGGACAGCTGCACTACACTAGACTCTTCAGACTACAGAAAGTTTCAGGCTGATGGTGTAACTTCATTCTGATGGGAAAAATAAAAAGTATTTCCTCTAGTTCTGGCAGTCCAGCGAGGAAAAAGAAGTATTAGCAGAAGTCTGAGCCTTCGGGGGTCTGGCCCACATCCCAGCCATATCCTGAGAAAATGGCAGAACTTCCAAAAATTCTTGTGACAAGGATCTGCATTTCCTGTCCTAAATGGTTAGGCCATCTGGAATGTCTATTATGAAAGCATTAAACTTATGGAACTGTCCTCACGGGCTCCCAAAACCACTTCAAGTTCTACAGAAAAAAAAAAATAAGTTGAATAAAAACAAACTATGCAGATTACCAACTCTTTTAGAGGAGGAGGCACTAATGTACTAGAGTCATATGGAAATATCAAAATATAAAAATGAAGGGTTTTAAAAGTACATTTTACTGAGTGGTTTCAAAGAGTAAATTTAAGATGAGGAACTGAATCTAAGATCAGAGCATTTTAGCCATGGTCTTCTCCTGGAGTTTCTACAGCTGCCTTCCTTCTGTATGCTGAATAGTCCCCATACAGGCGGGACAAAGGGAGGTAGGTGGATCCGTGCAGCAACCCCAACCTCCCAAAAAGCAGCAAAAGTGCTTTATTGATGGCAAGGCAGGCATATCATCTGTCTGTCCACAAGACAGCATTACTGTTCTTTAGATGCCATTGGCATTTTAGAACACATGTAAAGGAACTTACAAATAAAAATACATGGCAGGAAATCTAGTCATAGAGCAAACATGCCTACACATAGTATATTAGTTTTCAGTTACTACATAACAACTTACCACAAGCTCAGTGACTTTAATCAATACCCATTTATTGTCTCCTAGTTGTGTAGGTCAGAAGTCCAAGCAGGCTTGCCTGAGTTCTCTGCTTTGGGTACCAAAAGGCCAAAATGAGGGTATCTGCCAGGCTGGGCTCTAACCCGGAGGTTCTGGGTAAGAATCCACTTCTAGGCTCATTCTGGCTGTTGGCAGAATTCCGATCTGTGGGGTTGTAGGACTGAAGTCCCCATTCCCTCGTTGGCTGTCGGCTGGGGCCCCTGTCAGCTCCTTATGACCACTTCCATTCCTTGTCATGTGGCTCCCTCTGTCTTCAAACCAGTAAGGCCCATTGACTCCCTCCCCCCCTTGGAATCTCCCTTTACTTTTCCTTCTGCCTGCAGTCTGAGAAAACTCTCTGCTTTTAAAGTGCTCTTGTGAGTAGATTAGGTCACCTGGATAATCTCCCTTTTGCCATATAACAAGGAACATAATCCCAGGAGTAACGCCAGGGGGCAATGATCATGGAGATCACCTTAAAATTCTGCCTATCACACATAGTTTGCGATGCATTCTAAGGACAGAAGCAGTTGTGTACTTTCCTAAGAGATGATGACTCAAGAGCAGGCAACCTGCATTTTCTTGTGGAAAGTACACCACAGGGAGTTTGATATGTGGTGGCAACTGTGGCTGTCACCTCTCACATGGGTGCTGCTTAGTATCCTTTAAAATGAACTCAGGCACATGTTCTACCTCTGCCCATACAGTTCCTCCCCCTCTTGACTTCCCCTTTTACCCCATCCCCCATGATAGACGTCTCAGCCCTGAGGCTTGAAGAAACCTCACTTTCCTCTGGCCACACTGCCCTTCTGAATACAGTTAGTTCCCTGGATTATGCTTTGTCCACGTTGATCTCCCTGTATACACCGTCTCTTCCCCAGTTCGCTCTGAGCTCCTCAAGGGCAGTTAGGGTGCCCGACGGGTTTCTACTCACCTGTAAATCCCCTGCTAAACCCTGCGTGAAACCTGACCCAGAACAGGTGCTCAGTGAATGATGATAAGATTGAGATGGGTACCGCCATTACACTGTGCTGTGTTATGTATAGGCAGTAAATTATATGCCCAACAGCTTTGTGTGCTGTTATGTTAGCAAAACAGATTAAGGTTTTAAGTCCCACAATAGCCAATCAATATATATTGCAACACAGAATCCATACACTTCTAAATGAGTTTGTACAGTTCAGTTACCTTCTTTCCCCGTTCAGGTGATACAATTCTCATATTTAATCTGTTGGTTAATACGTGAGCTCTCAGAAGCTAGGGGATTATCTTCTTTACTCCTGCAAATGGTATCAGAATTAGCTACAGTGAATATTCAGTGTGAATATTCAGTGCCACTTCTGCTCCAGGTAACCAGATGATTTGGGGAATAGGCAGCTATGGTCAATGAATTACCTCTTCTCCACTCAGATTATTCCAATCCCAAACTATCAATCCATATCAATGTCACTCAACCCAAGAAACAGGAAGCTCAGTGCCACCAATCAAAATGTGATGTGGAAGTCTAATAGGCACAGCCAGATCTATGACAAAGGACTGGACAGGGAACGTACATACAAGGGTCCACTGCCAGATAGAACTCAGGTTTGGAGATACGTCCACCCAGAAAATGGCATTTAACTGCCGCCCATAGAGCATAAGGAGTTACCTCTCAGATACGCAGGGGCAGAGTGGGAACATGAGCATGCATCATCGGGGCAGCTCTGAGGAAACCCCTGACTGCAGATATTGAATGCCTCCAGTGACATGAATTTAAATGTTGTCCTGAGGCTAACACAGATCCAGGGACTTTTCCTGAGTAAAATGTGATTGGAGAGCAGCCAAGTGAAAGAAGGGTGGGGGAAAACTTTTGTGACTCTGAATCCTAAATGATCTGTCCATGAAGGATCCCTGAGGCAGGCTAGCCAGCCCCTAAAATGACCTGCCTCTTTGCACTTTCAATAGAAAAAAACACTGGATACATGTCCCACAGAATCAAGGACAGGGGACAGATTTGGGTATTTTATAAAAAACATTAACTCTGCTCCCAGTGGCCTTACTGATGCCTCAGCAAGGTCATTTAGGGCAGTGTTAGTAATTTCACACCCTGTATAGGTCCTATCTATACGCTGGTTAAGTCTTAGAGTGCACTAGTCTAAAAATAAACTAGAAGAGTTGTATAGAAACTGATTCTACAAGGAAAAATCAGAAAATGAAGATGACTATGAAGATGTCTTTGTTGTTTACTATATATTACAGGTTACCATATAGTCTAACAACAATCTGGCTCTATGCTTAAAAAGTTAAAGACTAAATAACTGGTCTTCTTGGTACTTCAGCATAAGCCCCTTTAGATAGGGTTCAAAAACTGTCCTGAATACATTGCAAGTGTGCTTTGTAATGAATAAGTACATCATTGAGGTGGTTCTAAACAGATCAAGCTTTATAATATTTTGGTAGAGTTTTTTTTTTTTTTTTTTTTTTTTTTTATTGTTTTTTTGTTTTTTCCAGGGAGCCCTCTTGTGGGTGACAGGCATATTACTGAAACACAGATTTTCATTGACTTGATTGGAAACTGGTTGGGAAGAACACTTCATGTTTCATTCATGATAAGCCTGAATATGTATGCACTTTTCTGCCCCCGCATTGTTACTCCGTTTTTAAATTCCCAAATTCACTTATAGAATCCTAGACTTCTAAGCTTTCAGAGGACATTAAAGGTCATCTGGTCTGGTGACTCCCAAACTGACTGATCATCATTATCATCCAGGGAGCATTTTACAAGTACAGATCCTTGGGTAATACTCCAAGATATTCTGGCTGGTAAGTCTGGAATGGGGCCAGTGATCTTTATTCTTTTAAATATCCCCAGGTGATTCTATCATGAATCAGACTTAACACTGAAATTGTCCTGCTCCCCTTCTGATTATACTTGTTGAAATCTAAGGGATATTAATCTTTAGGGTTATTCATCCTCTCCCCAACTCAACTGTGAACTTGACAGGGATAGGGTCCAGCTTGACTGCCTGTCCCCCTAGAACCTAGTGTAATGATGAGTAAAGAGTAGGTACTCAATAAATGTTTATTAGATTGAGTTAGGTAATTCTAATCTTCTAATCTACATTGTTAATAGTATGCAAATTACATTCCCAATGGATTTGCATTCTGGAAAACTTTAAACAAAGAGATTCAGTATAAAATCTCACAGTAGTCAATTAATACAATGACCCTACAGAATTTAGGGGCTTTCAAACAAGTATTGTGTGTATTTGTAATCCTTATGTTAAATAGTGAAAATAAAATTAATATTTGTTTTCCCCCACTTGCATTTATAGAGAATGTGGTGTTATATTTCAGTTAAAGTTAATAAAGTTTTTCAGCTCTTCTCACCATTCAGTGTAATATACTTGTATGAGAGCAGTAATAGAAAAAGACAATCTAAAAGGAATTGCACAACATGGATACTCTCATTTATATGCACAATTTTGAATTCTGAGAAAATAAGAAGCAAGTTACCACGCATTTACCTTTACAAATGCTGGGATGAGACAAGATTGGATATAAGCAATCGGATCTGACAATAATATATTCCATTTGCAATTGTTAGAGATTCATGCAAGATAGCAGGTAACACCTTCCTTTTGAATTTCAAATGCTGTATAACCTTTTGAAGATAACAAGGGATATTCATCCAAAATAATGCTAGGAAATTTATAACAGAGACCACTTAATTAGTTGTTATTTTTTGCCAGTACCATATATTCTGATAGGAACATGGCCAGAAAAAATACATATATCCCTCAGTTAAAAAGTCAGCTTCTTTCTTTTTTCTTTTCTTTTTTGTGGTTGAACAGCTTGGTACATAGGGTACCTGATAATTTAGAAGACTATAAATAAAATGTGAGACAGCATCCTGAAATGCTTATGAGCTCTATTGGATTTTCAGGTTTATTTCTAATGTGTATCCTTACCAAAACAGCAAATTATACGGGTCTAGGTTAAATTCTTCGGCATGATAGATATCCTTTAGTCCAGAACCTAGCAATTCAATATAAGAAGAAAGAAACACAAATGTAATTACTTTAGGGTGATAGTTCTTTACATGATATTTTCTAGCAGAATTCAACACTTCAACTTCAGGTTTGGAGTAGATTTACTCCAACAGGAATAATTCAACAGGTGTACCTCTAGAACCATGACCTGACAATTCTGTTCATCTAAGCTAGTATTTCAAGTTGATATTTCCAGATATGACCATTAAGTCCCTGTGTGGTCGGCACGGCTCATGGAGAATAAACTATTACATTCACTCTTCACATGTCTATGGAAAGCTCTCCAATAGGCAGCAGCTACTACTAAGTGATACACAAGTAACCATTGTATTCATCTCTGCCATTTTGACCCTGGTCTGGTGGTTTGGAGAGAGAGAGTCATTCTACTTCATTTCACCAAGCTCTGACCTTGGTGAAGTGAGGTAGAATGACTTTCCTTTTGCTCTCTAGAAGACTCCTTCAATTCCAGCTGCGGAGCCAGTAGTTTTAAAGGCTCTTCTTTGCACTAGACCCTTGATGTGATTTCAGAGGAAAACTCTTTGCCTCCTTGGCTGTTCCTCAATCACCTTTCTCCCACTTGTATAGAGCCAGAGAAAACATTCTTGTAACCATAGTGCAGTTGAATAGTCATTTGAATAAATCATCCTCCTGCTTTGAAGAGACAAAAAAATTACAACATGTTAGTAGTAGTATAAGTTGTCATAAAATAACGACAAAAATACTGTAGACAAGAAAGTCTATGGGAATTCAGCTCATGAAATGGTTACATGTTTCAGAATAGCTGAGGAAAGCCTCATGGAGAAATTGAGATATGAGTGGGAATTTGGAGGATAAGTGGATTTTGATAGTAGAAAGGAGGGGGGAAGCATTTGAATCTCATGTGTCTGTGGAAAACATTGCCCTCTCAAACAAGAGGAGGCCCAATCTGGATGCCACTCTTAAAGGGGACTGATACCCTAGCTGCTGAATACTTGCATACACATAGTCACTAGAGTTGAATTGGTGGTTGGGTGC
This sequence comes from Tapirus indicus, assembly GCA_031878705.1. Taxonomy (NCBI): domain Eukaryota; kingdom Metazoa; phylum Chordata; class Mammalia; order Perissodactyla; family Tapiridae; genus Tapirus; species Tapirus indicus. The sequence continues at coordinate 17,895,238 of CM062923.1, read as the reverse complement.
ACTCAGTCTTATGTCTTCTTTAAATTAGAACTTAAATGTCAACGCTAAAAGGACAAAGCTTTAGTTGAAAATGATTGAGCACACACTACCGAATGCAAATTATATACTGTTTGCCAAACACACGACTTGGGAGTAGATAGACACTTTCAAATTACTAATGATATCCAGAAATAATTGCAATGTGGCTCTTGTATTAACTATAATGCTAATTTATATGCACCTCCCCCTCCTCCTCCTTCTTTGTTGTCGTCATCACAGAGCATTGTATTGCAGAACTCAGTGTTTAAAGTACAGACACTTTTGGTTTCCTTAGGAGATCTTATTGATGTTATTTCTATGGTTCTGGCCATTTCTGGTATTAGTTAATGTTGTGTGTGAGAGAGAAAATTCAGTCAGGGCCTAACTCTTCCAGTGCAAACATTCTGCTAATGCCCTTCACAAATTGCTTGTACATGGGTTTCTGCAAAATGCTTTCTGCTGCAATCATAGGAAGGGTATTGAAAGCCTTCCTAGCTTTAGGTAGAACAAAATGATATCTTTTATACTGAGCACCCAAGGGAAGATTTGTTTTTCTCTTTGTAATAATTAGGCTCTTGAAGTTTGCAAGGACAGAATATTCCTGAGTTACATTAGTAAGGGAGTTCCTGCATGGATACAAAGGATTAGTTCACATCATGCGATTATATCTCCTCAGTAAAAAAAAAAAAAAATGAATTTAGGGTCCTAACCAAGAAATAGTATGATATTATGTGGTTTATCATGAGTCGTCTACACTCACACCTTCAAAGAACAAGGAAATTTATGGATCAGTCCCTCTCTGATATGGATCACCCCAGTGAGCAGAATTTTTCACCAGATCATTTTTTTGTATTAATCCAACAACCTATTATGTACAAAACACTGTCCTAAGTACTGGGGTTCCATTGTTTCTTGAACAATACCCTACCTTCTTTGAGATTTCATTGTAGTAGCCTTTCATTTAGGAGAAATTTAGCTTTTTTTGTAGCTAGTCCGAACACGATTGACTTTTGCTCAGACAATAATAACCAGAATAACACAACTGGTTCCCCCTTGACCCAAGTGGCAGTAGGCACTACAGCATGATACAGACAAGGCTTCCTAGAGATCTTTCTATTGGAGGGGATTTTTTGCTTTATAAGTTTATGAGCATTGCTCCAGGACACATTGTTCGTTAGAACACTTTCCTCTGTGGTCTTTCCCACCCTCGGTCTTAAATGAGCCCCTGAGGGAAGTTGAAAGTAAGTCTAGCCCTTTTCTGAAAAATGGTTGTGTTGTTTCTTATATGTTTTATTCCCACTTTCATGCTAGTCACAAATGTCTGGCAACCTAAAAATATATAGCAAAGATATAGAGTAAGCAATGATTTAGTAATGAAAAGCATGATGAATATGGTTTTACTGAAAAAAAGAAATTATCTGACACACAGATGCATCTCCTTATAATTTAGAAAATAGATTTATATGCATTTAATTTCACCTATATAACAGTTCTGTGAGATTGGTTCCGGAGGCATTACCGCTCCCATTTTACAGATGATTAAACAAGGTCACATATTCGGAAAGTGGAATAGTTAGAATTTAAACTCCAATTGTCTGGCTAGAAACTCAGTTCTATTTCCATGTTACATCCTGCCTCCCCTAAAACTGCTAATTTGATTCAGCAAATATTTATTAAATGCATGATTGAGTTTTATTTCCCCCATGCTAGCTACTTGATTAACTAGTGGTTGGAACTGATTGGTGTAAGTGGCAAATTCTACCAGGCAGCCTTCACAAAGGAAAGGGGTGTTTTTGTGCATAATTTTAAGTGACAATGTTTAAGCAGCAACAGACTTGCCAACATATTCAAAACCCAGAAATAAGTACCCCTTAATAAATTTACACCGTGAGTTATTTGAAGAAATCATTTGATTAGTATAGATATAATTTCATTGCTTAGAACAACTGGAAGTGGCTTAGATGAAACTATCCAGGCGCCTGGAGATAGTAACATGGCACGTGTCTGAAATCTCTAATTTTCACCTCCTTCCTTTCCACTCAGATCCCTGAATTCTGTTGGTTGCACCATTTGGCTCAATTGAATTTCTGAACATCTGTAGCATGCTCTATGAGTCACTCACTTTGCTCTTTTATCACATGGCATTTTTTTCGTGACTTATGAATGCATAGTAAATCTTATGCACAGCATGATTTGGAGTGAGGGGTCTTCTACTTCTCGAGGTACCCCCTTAGTTTTTAGCACAGCGCTGGTGCTCACTACATTTGAAAAATAAAATTAAAACATCGTTAAGCAATAGAAATGCCCATTACGGAAGTCATATAAAAATGCCAAAATCTCAGTTCTCGATTCACTTCTTTGCCACTGGAGTCTATTAATTTGGCTGATTAGATTCTAAACATGTGCACCCATGTTTCTGAGGAAAAAAAAACATGGAAAGAATTTGTAGTCCTTTTAAAGAAAACATTCTACTTATTGATTCACTAAAATACTCCTTTTCCCAGAACACTTTCCCATGTTTGTTCTCAGGGAGAAACGTGGTACAAAGTCTTCAGGCAGAAATTAAAGAGAGAAATATGCTTCCACTGGGATCCATTGACTATACATTTGAATAATTCTGAAATGGAAAGAAAAGTGTTATTATTATCCTAATTCTCAAGTGTTATGTTTCTTCCCTTCAGGGTTATGATAGGAGCTGTTTCTTATGGGTCATGAAATGGTAACCTAAGTCCCAGGAATCGGCTTTCACGGGCTAAAGGCTGAATGCCCTTGAGGTAGAATTAAAGAAATTTTACACTTGGCCTCAAAAGAAAATCTAGGAAATCCAATCGAGGTGGATATTAAATGGGCAATATCTACTGAGCAATTCCTTTGTATCAGGCACAATCCCAATTGCTGAAATCCATTATTTTATACAACCTACAAAAAGCCCTTGTGAGTTAGTTACTGTGATTCTATTTTACCACTGAAGAAAATACATTTTGATGGTTCCAGTTATCAGGGCATGAATGTGGTAGCACACTATAAGCTGTTCTTCTACAAACTGTCTTAACACAAACTTCCCTGTCAGCCTGGGAACTGATCTGAGTTTATACATCCCTTAGTTTGCTGTCTTATTTGCTCTCAGTAGTGCTTTAACTCTTCAGTTTAGTTGGAGTTTTTCATGACTTATTGTGAGAAAATATAGTCAGAAATGTAATGTGCCTAATTTTGGTGATTTTTAAATTTGATACAATTTCAAACTTACAGAAAAGTTACAAGGAGTGTATAAGGAACTCACGTACAACCTGTACTCAGATTGCTCAATCATTTATATTCTAACCCATTTGCTTTATCATTCTCTCTCTCCCTTTTTCATATATTATATTACATGCACATATGCATATTACTTCTATGATCCATTTTAGAGTAAATTCAAAACATCATGTCCATTTGCCCCCAAATACTTCAGTGTGTATTTTCTAAGAAAAAGGACACACTCAAATAATCGTAGTACAGGTATCAAAATCAGAAAATTATGAATTGATGCAATACAATTATCTAATTCACAGTCCATATTGAAATATCATCAATTTTCCCATTTATCTCCTTTTAACTATTTTTACCAATTCTGGGTTTAATCCAGAATCACGTGGCTTTTAGTTGTCTCGCCTCTTTATTCTCCTTTAATCTGGAATAGTTACTCAGTATTTTATTTTTTGTCTTTCTTGACCTGGGCAATTTTGATTAACACATGCCGGTTATTTTGTAGAAATGACCTTGGTTTAAGTTTGTCCAATATTTTCTTCTATTTAGATTCAGGCTAGACATTTTAGCATAAGTATCACATATGGGATTCTATGTCTATCACAATGTGTCATGGCAAGTGGCCCATGATATTGATTCATCCTAGTATTGGTATATTGGTGATATTAGCTTTGAATCACTTGGTTAAATTGCTGTCATTCACTATAAGATTACTATTTTCCTATAAGTAATGTAATTTAACTAAGTAATTTGTCACTGAGATGGTATAACTACCCTATTTCTTATCAGACTTTCACCTGCTATTTTGAGCATCCATTACTGATTTTTTTAAATCCATCACTTCTATACTTAGGTAGCATTCCACTGTAAGGGAGACTTTTCCCTTCTTCATTTATTTATGTATTCATTTATGTATTGATATCACTTTATGGATTAATGAATTCTTGTTTTACTCATTGGATTATAACCCATTACTATCATTTTTTTTTTATTTTGAGGACCAAATTCTTCCAGATTTGATCATTGAAAATCCCTAAAATCTGGCTTGTATGTTCTTTTAACACGTCCTGTGATTCTTTGAGCATCCATCACTTTCTGGTCCAAGACATTCATGTGCACTGCCTTTTAATTGGCTGTGTCAGACTTCCGCTAGTTACCCTGGATGTACCTTCTCTTAATTGCCCCCCTGTCTCAGTTTGCTACTTATGGACACTTTGGAAACACACTCCACTCCCTAGACTGGCCTTTCTCTTAGTGCTTGAGGTTAAACACGTCCCCAGTTGCCTGAATCGTGTGAAATGATAGGCTAGTTCCATAATCAAGTCATCTCTGTTCTGTGCGCACTCTAAAAATGTGGATGTGAGCAGTTGGACAGTTCCTTAAATTTCTAATTTGCATCCTTGCCTCTATAGCCACCCATGGTGGCAGATGCAATCATATTTGGCTAAGAAACTAGTTATTATGACTCAATTAAAAGGTCTGTACACCTTCACCACAGTATGTATACTGGCAATACAAATGGTAACTTGAGCAGGTTCAGACCACACCATGGTAAAATCAGAGTGCCAAGGAGAGGGGTCCCATGGATTCCTACCCACCAGCAACTGATTTAATGGAAATGAGAAAATTATATACCAGTACCTGGGACCCATCAATCAATAGCTATACGACTTTGGGGAAGTCATTCACCATCTCTGGTTTCAGTTTCTTCATCTGCAAAAAAATGGAAAATGTGACACTTGCTCTGTCAAATTTGAAGAGGTTTTTAATAGAACATAATTCTAAAGATAAGCAATGTCTTGCTAAAATACATACTCAATTTATTGAGTTCATTTTGATATTCACTTAAGGCAAGTTAAGTGTACTACATAGACATTTGTGTAGGGTTATCTAGAAAAATGTACAACAAAATGACAAATCTATCAACTATCTTTGTATTGCAAAAATCGCCAAGCTTTCTTTACATGACAGAAGGGACTGCTACAATGATACATAGGATATGCAATGTGTTGCTGATATTTAGTGTAAAACTATGTCAGTGGTTCTTCAAGCATTCAGACCCAGCTTTCAAGACTGGGGCCAGAACAGATACGCAGTATTATTATTCCCCTGATAATTGTTCTGCCTCTTCCTGTTCATCTAGAAGTAATGTTTCCACCAAGAGAGGAGTTGATTGGAATTGGACTTTCACAGACCAACATAAAGCAAACTTACTGAGTAGAATTCAATCCCAGATGCCTACGAGACTGCTGCCATCCACCTTGCCTAGGTCACATGTTACCTTTGCAGTGTGCTTTGGCCAAGATGGAAGGGGTAGTTTTATTGAGTCATTGGGGCAGGGCATGTAACCTAAGGAGAAACAAACTTTCTAGGTTCACTTTCCTCACAGGGAAATAGAGCACAAATGGAGCATCATGGAGTGTGAAAAACACTAGGGTATTGCTCCATATTGGTTCATAAGCACAGAAAAATGTTTCCCAGAAGACAGACAGAATCCACTATCCTGCCAAGTTCCTTGGCTCTGACTTGTGCCTTATTTTAATGATCTCCTCTCTCACACTCCCTCCTTGAAATTGAAATAACTTTGCTTTTGAATATTGTGCCATCATGTTAATTGATTATGAAATGTTGATAACATAGCAATGGGAGGATCAATAGCAAATGAATTGTACCATGCCCGATAAATATTTACTGCCGGTGTAACCAACTAGCTCAATGCATGCCATATAGCAGATGCTCAATAGATGCTGGATTCTTTTATCTCCTTGAGCACATCTAGTTTTACATATGTGCCTTGCCTAAGATGACGTTTTCCAAATTCTGGAAAAATCAAATCAGCAGAATCAATTTTATTATGATACAGTATGGTTTTTCTGAATTGATCATGTTATGTGAATCAAGAACATCAGAATTCTGAAAATTATTTTCAACAGCCAACTACTTAGTGCAACGTGCTGTTGACAACCCCATTAAATCATACAAAGATTCCCTAAAGGTGTGTTCAAGGATTCATGCTATCTGACCTCAATTCTGAATGACAGAAGTAAAACTCAACTGTAATTTGTTCGCTACATATTCCAATAAGAATAATGACCGAAAGAAAGTAGCTAAGGCAAGCACTGTGCCAAAGGCAAAGTCCAGGGCAACGTGCATCCCCATGACTAGATCAGTCTCAACCCACAAAGAGCCACACATTAACTATGTAGGCTAATAAACTATTCACTTTTTACCTCAAACATCATTAATCTGTCACTTTTTATCCACCCCTTCTAAGAATAGCACTGTGAAATAGAGTGCATTTGATAACAAATTTCATGTTTGTCTATATATATGGTACCATAACATATTGTGATAAAAATTTAGTTCTTGAATTACTTATATTAATTACAAATAATACTTATATTAATTACAGTATGTGGATGATGTAAGGTAATAACATTCACATTTTTGAAATGTCGAATAAAAATTTTTCCACAAATAAACCTTCCACTTAAGTACACAATCTTCAACTTTGTGAAATTCTCTCATTAGTCAAAATAAATATACATTTGAAAGTGCCAAAATCTTCCTACGTAGTGACATATGATGGAATGTGACATAAAATATAGTGAATGATTTGTGAACATTAGACTTAAATCTTTTTACTAATGCTGAGGCAGAGAGCTAAATCTTTTTCATAATCTATAGGTCAAAGCCCACAACAGTTAAAGTCAAAACAATGTATAAAAGTAAAATTAAAGGAACTAAGTTCAGTCAGGTTTATTATCATTATATTCAAGATTTTGTAATATAGAAAATAACATCTTTGTGAAAGCAGAATCAAATTATACTTTTGTTTTATTACCAGCTCCATTTTAAGATTTCTCATGTTACAGCTAATTCATTGAAACTGATTTTTATGCAAAAAAATATCTATTTTTAGATCTTCCCATCAAGCTTCATTGAGACTTCATGCTGTGAAAATGATTATTAAAATACGATCTATATATATATATAATTTTTCAAGTATAACCTAAATTTGCTAATTTTGATTCAGTTGCTAATGGTAACTAATATATTTTGTCTGTGTTTACCATTCTGCCACTTAAATGAAGAAAGCATATGCTTGCTCTCATTAGGAAAGTTGGCATGAATATAATTTTTATGGCCTTACCCAAGGCTTTTTAGTTGGAAAGGGTAAATGTCTTTAGGCATTCTCTGAATCAAAAAGAAAAAAAAAATCAGCTCCCACAAATGCCACAAAGCTGGATCAGTGGCAAAGCAGTCTTTACAAACTTTGATAAAGTTGGGCTTTTATTCTTGGCAACAGGAGGAAGGCCATGCTGGAATTACCTTTTTCATGTAAAAATACAAACAGCAAGGCTATAGCAACCAATGCCATTTCCAGTAAGCATTGCCCTGATTTGATAATTGAGGGCTAAACACTGTCCAACTGATTTATTCTTCTTCCCTCCACAAAATATTATGATTGATCTTTTAGGCTTAACGTTGATAAAACAGATCCATGAAACACACCACTTCCTGAGAAAAAATTATAGGGCAGAGATAAGAAAAATACATTCTACTTAAGGGCCAAGATGACTCATGAGTAATGGACATTTGGGACTTGCAATAGCTTTGAATCACCTAATTAAGGATGCATAGTCTCTTAATGGTGCCTTTGCTTCTGTCTTGCCTTTGCACACAAGTCTATTATTTGCACAGAAGCCAGAGAAACCCTTTTAATACAAAAAATCAATGAATGTCATTCCACTGCTCAGGGATTTTTCATGAGTTGTTTCCTCTGTGTGGGACACTCTTCCCAAGATATCTGTATGGTTGACCATCTCTGTCATTCTGGTCTCTACTCAGATGTCACCTTCTCAAAAAGGCAAATGTCGCCTGCTTACCTTTAGCACTTGTCTGCAGTGTAACATGCATGGAAACAAGGGCTTTGTCTCTTGTGATCACCACTGTATTCCCAACACCCAGGACAGGGACAGCACATTCAGGATAATTAATAAATATTTTTTGAATAAATGAATCAATAGATACTCAGAATAGACCAGTCTAGAAACATAGAACTCCCTAATAGGGTGCACTGAACAAAGGAGGAGAATCTACATAGAGGCCAAGACTTGGTGGGAGTCAAAGAAATGGTCCGAATCAATCTAAAGTTGAAATGGGCAAGTTGAATGCTTGAGTTTGGGGGGACAATTAAAGAACATTTACAGTTGATTAGAGCAATCCAAACCACTAAGGAAATAAGAAAATCTGCAAATATTCTCATTTCCCATCATCACTTTCTATAAGATCTTTTTTTTAAATCCTATACCTAAGTGAAGACTATAATATATCACACACACAAAAGTTAACTTTGTGAAGTTTTTTGCTGTTATTATCTTCCTTTTTAATGGTCTTCTTCTTCCCATTTCTGAATCAGTCTTCCTCTTTATGGCAGAAGTAAATTTGTGGTCAGCGAGTCTCTTCTCCTGAAGTTTATTTGCGTTTTGAACATGATCTCTTACCGCAGAAAGCCTTTCTTCTGTGTCAAAGAATTTCATGTCATAATCACACAGTGATCTCCTTAAGGAAAGGAGCTATGTTTCATTCCTGTCTATATATCCTCTTGTTGTGGCACATCGCCTTATACAGAAACTGCTCTCAAGATATATGACCATTGAATGTTGATGGATGAGTGACCCAAGACTTCAGTGCAAGGCATATATGATACCAGTTCCTGAGATTGGAAGAGGAGAGGGAGGGAGAACCTGGAAAAAGAACTTCTCACCAATACACTCTAGGACCGTGGAAACTGATTGGGCCAAAGAACTTTGACTCTAGAAGAGTAGCAAAATGGACAAGTCATGGTTCAAGGAAATTCACTAAATTCAGGTACTTCCTGAGGATTGATATTAGTGCCTGCAAAACTGGAGGCTGCAGTCTTAAGGTTCATTGGGAAGGATCTTTTTTGAAGGGAGCCAAAGGAAACTTCCTCATATAAAGAATATAAATTGTACAGAGTTGATAGGAGATAAAGTGGGAACCAGGAAAATTATAAATGAGTGTTAGGTCCAAGGATGAGGCAATCCTATGTTTAGAAGAAATGACAGGTTCAGGACAGGCTCAGAAACAGCAGTGAGACCATGAATAGTGGGAAAATGATAACGATAAGCTTATTATTAAGTGGTGTTGGGGGTCTGAAGTAGAGACTGGGCCAGACTGCTTCAAAGGCCAGTGCCCGGCAGACTCAGCCACGGTTCAGAAGTTAGCATCTGCTTGAGCCACAAGGTGGGGAAAACATAGCAACAATGTGGACCGCTCAAGTTTCAGAACTCTAGGCACTCAGCAGTGGTCACCTGAGTATCCCATTAATGAGCAGCGGACTGAAGATATTTAGAGAAGAATCTAGATCTAAGAAGAAAGACTAAACACCTAAGATCTGGAAACATAGGTTGGGGACTGGGAAAAGTTTCTATTAGATAAACAATGCAAATCCCAGTAAAACTATAGAGAACAGCCACCCAATAGACCTTTCACAATGATGTCTCTGTGCCTGTGCTGTCCAATACCATGGGCACTAGCCATGTGGTTGTTGAGTCCTTGGATTGTGGCTAGTGTGACTGAGAACTAAACTTTTAATGTAAATTTTACTTTAGATAGCTTCACGTGGCTGGTGGTTACCATTGTGGACAGCACAGCTATAGAGACACCAGGTCCAGGGTTTGATTGTCAGTGTAGAGTTTCAGAAAGTAGTGCCAGACCCCAGATGAGGTAGGAATAGGGGCAAGGTATTGCAGGATTGCTTGGAAGTGTGTTTTAATTTTCAGCAATACACATGTGTTTATTCACATTAGTATTATTTCATATCTAGATTTTTCTGGGAACCTGGAAGGAGCTAAGTCTCTGAGGACATCATTGCATGGGGTTTTTGGAGGTCCAGGGAGCAGAGAGGAGGGGAAAATGCTAAGCCTCTGTGCACCAGATTGTGAGCTCCTCGAAGTCAGAAACTTTGGTTTTGCTGTTGTTGTTTTTTACTGCTGTGTCCTCAGCACCTAGAAAGTAGGCATTTAATAGATAATTGCTTCCATAAGGAGTGAAAAGGCCTGATAGCTGATATTCCCTGCATCAGTGAATTGGTGGAGATGGGTCCTGGGAATCTGCGGAGACTTTCTGTTGGCCCTGTAAAAAAAATTTAGACAACCAAACAGGCATCAATTTCCCCTGTCAGTAAACTTATTCCTGTTTATTATGGCATTTTACTATTATTATTACTAGGAAGAAAGAACAATCATTGCTATGGCCATTTGCAACATGAGCGACATTTGACAAGATTGGTGAGGGAGGGACTTCAAACAGGGCTTGCTTTTGAAGGAATGATGTGCTCACTTAGCTACTTCACAGAGGTGTTGGGAGAATTTATAAATATTTGGTCATTAAATGCTCATAAAAATGCTTGTTAAATGCCTCCAGAGTCTGTCACAGAAGATGCTTGTTTGAATGTTTAGTGGATGCGGTGCTGTCAGAGAAAAGGCAGACACACTGTAGAAGGGCATTCGCACTTTTTGTTTATTTTTAAGGCTTGTCTTTTTTTTTCTGACTATGAAAACAGTGGGTGCTCATTAAAAAGGAAAAGATTTAAAAGCAGAAAATTTTAATGAAGAAAATGAACAATAACTTCAAATCAATTATATCCATAATATGTATCTCCTTATCTCCATGTCTACACACACTCACATGCACTTTGAATATTTTGCCCTATTTTCTACAGGTATTTTTCTGAGTGTTTATATGCATCGTATGAAATGAAACAAAATGTTTACCAGTTTTGTATTCCACTTTTTTGCCTATTATGATGATGGTGGATTGTTGTCTACATGATTTTTAGTTAGTGAATATCAGTCCCTCACGTGGATACTCTGCATTTTTGAATTCTCTATTATTGGAAACTTGGGTTGTTTTCATTTTTACACTCTGGTAAATTTTGATGGGATAATCATCATTTTACACAAACATTTGCCTGTATCTCTCTGTCTTTTTCTTTTTTAAAATTTTAGATAGGTTATTGAAAGTGACATTGTTGAAGCAAAGGATACATTTCCATGAAAATTGTTTTGTAATAAGGTTACCCAAATTCACACTCCCATTAGAAGTATATAAAACTGCTCATAAAATTCATTCTCTCTAGTATTGAAATACATTTAAAAAAAATCTATTTCAATGAGGTGAGTGAAAAATCAATATTACTTTCATTTGCATCTCTGATTACTTGTGAAGCTGATCTTTTCAACATATATTTTGGCCTCTGTAAATTGTTCATATTGAATGGCCATTTCTGCATTGAGGCATTTTTTAAAAATTGTTTGTTAACTCTTTACTAGGTGAAAATATATGTTGCAATAATGTCTTACTTTGCCATTTGCTTCATAAATTTATTTTTGGTTTTGGCCTATAAATTGTGTATGGTACACATAATGATCTCTGTATGATGTTATCCATGGATTTATTTAATTTTTTTCTTTAAAATTAAATTAGTTTTAATTTTAAAACCAAAATTGATTTTCCTCACTGTAAGGTATTGAAAAACAAAAATAAAGCAGAAATTCAACTTGGCTTTTACCTAATCCCATAGCCATCCACTAAAATCTCTTTTTACGCATAATTGCAGATGTGATCAATATATTTAATTACCTACATATACACATAAAAGTACATATTTCCTTATGTTACATTTTTAACAAAACTGGAATCATATATTTATTTTGCATCTTATGTTTTTACTGAACTACATGTTTTGGATATCTTTTGGCTGATTTATACTTTGAAAATCTATCTTCTGTACACACACAGATACATGCACAGGTGAGTAGATTTTTTTGAAGGGTGTCTTTATTTTCTACATCAGCACTTTAAACACATGGAATATATATTAATGAACTTCTTAAGAAAAAAATCTAACCTTATCATTCTCTTACATACTTAACCGTTGTCTTAACACCATATCCTGCATAATGAATTGATTTCCCATTGGTGTATGTTGCTTGTTTATCAAAATTAGATTCTAATAAATTCTGCAGTGTCATTTAAGGCCATCTAGTCTATTCAGTTAATATGTGTTCTGATTCTTACACCAATTCAACTATCTCCTAGTTGTTGTACTTTTATACTTATAAATCCATTAAAACTTGGATAACTTTTTACTACTTCTTGTGCCTTTCTGTTTCAGCATTATTTGTGTTTTCATCCATTCAAACTTTCAAATAACTTTTTCAAGCCTTCCCTGTCCTTGCCAGAAAGAATGAAACAATCTAATTTAATCTTAACTGGAATTATCTTAAAACTATATATTGATTTAGGGAGACCTAACACCCTTACTCTATTTGATATTCCCATCTAGAAGCATGGTATAGCTCGTCTTATTATATGCCGTAGTTTTGGTTTGTTGTTTAATTTCTATAAGTTCTCCACATTTCTTACCAACGTGTTTCATGTTGTCTATGTTTTGTTGCTCTCATGAATGGCATATTTTCCCATTGCATCTTCCAAATTGTTGTTTCTGGTGCATTGGGAGACTTTTGATTCACTTTGTAATGTCTTGAATCATATTTCAGTTAATTATCTTGTGTTTCCACAGAAGCAACTTGTAAATATTGATACCTGTTTCCTCATTACCAGTAGCTACACATTTTATTTGGGTTTCATGTCTCCTTCACTTGGTCAGTGTTTTAAAACAATGTGAGATAGCAATAGGGATAGTAGGTAATTTTGTCATGATCCTTATTGAAGTAAAAATGTCTCCAGTATTTTCCATTAACCTTATTATTACCGTTAATGACTGAGAATTTATATCATGTTAGTTTAGAATAGATGTCATGTTGAAGAAATACATTTATCCATGCTCATTTTTTAATCATTAATTTCCTCATAACAATATGCTACTTGTTTGTCATAAATTCTTCTACTACTATACTATTTGTCAGTAATTTATTTAGAATTTTTGCAACTGCATTCTTAAATTTTGGTCTACAATTATGGATTATATTAATCATGGTTTGCTTCTTAGGGTGATATTAGCACCATAAAATAATTTGATAATCTTTCTATATTTTTCCAAGTGATAAAATGTTTGACATGACATTGGAACTTTTTTTAACAGTCTAGAAGAAATCTTTAATAAGCTATCAGAGCCTTGTAAGCTTTTGATTATTTTTCACTCTTTCCAGTAGGTATTAGATAATTTTTGTTTTCTAAGATTTCTTGAATCACTTTACAACAGTTAAAAATATCCTGTAAAAGTATCTTTTTCACTGTTTCCAAATTTATTAGCATAGATTTTTACATAAAATTTTCTTACACTTTTTAATGACCAGTCTATCTGTTGAAATATTGCCTTTTCATTCTAATGCCATATACTTGTGGTTTTGCGCTATTGTTCTTAATTAAAACAGGAAGCTATTTCCCTATTTAATTCATTATGTTCTTTATTGCCCTACAGAATCAATTCTTCAGTTTATTTTTCAAATGTCCTTTTTTTTTTCTTTTTTTCAAATGTCCTTTTTGAATATATCAAATTAACAAATTTTGATATTTTTTATTCTTCTGCTGCCCTTAGGCTGGTTGTGTTATTTTATAGAAGTTGAGGGTTTGGCTTATTCATATTAGTTAATGAATTATGAAAGCATTATGACTGCACATTTGCCTCTGAGCATAACTTTGGATACATTCTAAAAGGTTTTAATTAAAAATCGTATGGTTGCTGCAAACAAACTAAAGTTTTTTACTCTCATTTATTTGATTGACTTATACTAAACCTGTGTTTTTTAAAATTTGTTTTGTTCTTCAAACTTTTATTATTACTTTCAAGTAATGCAATTTAATGGCTTTGATGTCACAGAGTCTTGTATGTTTATTTTCATATAGTTGTAACATTTTAGTGTTTAATTTGTGATCTAAAATGTGATTTTTAAAGTAACTATTTCATCGGTTCTTAAATTTATATGGTCTGTGTTTGCAGGGTATACATTTGTGTATAAGTATCTATCATTGTACTTTATTAATGATTGTGTTCTGTGTTTAAGGATGGAAACATTGAAAATATTTTCTTTTCTAGTTTTCATAAATTTATTTCTTTATAAACTACTTATCCATTAAAAAGCTTAATATTTCTGTCAATTTAGCCTTGATTCATAATAGGTTTTATTTTATATATTTAAGAAAAAAATATTTCATGCATAGAGACATCTTCATTATGGGATTATTATTGTTTTCTAATGGAAAACACATCTCTTTATCCAATGTAATCTGAAGGTTAAAAATGCGTTAATGAATTTGGTCTTATTTTTGTCATATTGTTTTATGGTGTAAAAAAATTTATACTTGTATTGTGTCCTTCTTTCTCTTGCTACATATACTATTAATTTAAAAAATTACTAATGATTATGAAAGAATAAAATTTTTAAATAGAACCGTAAAGACAATTTGATTTGCAAAAACTCGTTCCTATGTTAATTTCTAAAATAGTAAAAGGCATAAATAACATATTTCCTTTGTCTCCATCATTTCAGGCAAGTCATCTCGGTCCTTGTTATTTTATTTTGAGGTTTAAGATATAGATCACTGTTTATAAATGATGTGTATATCATTTAACTTTCAAGAATAACTTTAATATTTTGATTCTATTTTGTTACCCAAATTTAAATAATTATAAATATATTTTCTCTGTTTCTGATACTCAACACTAGGCTTTTTTATCTTGACTATACTGTTACTGCTTTTCAACTTTTTCTTTCTTTTTTCTTTTCATTTTTTTCTTTGGCTGGGATTATTAATATTTTTTGAGTTGAAAACATGGAATTATAGTATTTTTCTTGCATATCTAACAATGGCTATTTATTGGGTGCACATTATTTCATTGAAGCCTTTGTCCTTAAATTTCTATAGACATTGCTCCAGGCATTTTTGTGTGTTCCTTTGTCTGTGGAGTGTGTGTTAGTTTTGACATTTTACAATGGGCAGGAGAAATCCAAGGCCAGCTTGGGTTTTGTTTAATGAAGCTATCCTGTTTTACACCTGGCTTTTTAGCACTTTTTGTTCCAAACAGGAAAATGTCTTTTTCACCTAGATCAAACTGATCTTTCCATTCAGGTAAATTTTTATCCATTATACTCCTCTTTATTTCTTTCTTCCTTTTTTTCTCTGTATATACCTATTTTTCATAGGTTGGATTTCACCCCTTCTATTCTATATGTAACATCTTCCATGTAGCCATTTTCTATTTTTCTTCTGAGTTAGTGGAGAGCTTTTCAATCTCATCCTCTCCATGATTGCGTTTCCTGTAGGATCACTTCTGAAGATCAAGACCTCTGATTTCTACTCTGAGCCTTTCTTTCAAGCAGGGTTTCTCAACCCCAATACTAGGGCATTTGAGCCAGATGATGTTTTGTTGTGAGTGAGTGTCCTGTGTAATGTATAGCAGCACATATAAAGTATTGTGTCTAATATTTAGCAGCCTCCCCGGCCTGTGTCCACTAGATGCCAATAGTATCTGTCAAGTAATGACTATGGAAAATGTCCCTGGATATCACCCAACACTCCCTGGGGGGAGGAGGGGTGCAAAGGCACCCTCAGTGGAGAACCATTTCTGTAGAGTTTAAAAGTACTTGTGTATCTCACCTCCTGTTTGTATGAGTCTTCACCTGAGTCTTTGCTTTCTCTATGACTCTTGTTCTCATTTCCTTGATGCTGTAACTACCTGTTTATCTGTTTCTTGCCTGGCCAGTATTTCTATGGCAGACTTTTCTTAGTCTCCAATGTCTATTTCTTTCTACAGTGTGGTGAGCAGACATGTTCAGTTCTTAATCCATGACTAATCTAGTCAAGAGAGCAAGCGCAGCATCAAGTACTTCAAGATTTTCCAGGAACAACTCCTGCTTTGCATTGTTATTAAGGAGAAACAGGATAACACCTGTCAAGCAATGCATGTCCCACTCCTCAGATCACAATCTACCATCAGCATCCTCAGTAAAATTGCAGATCATTTAATCTCTATCTCCTCCCTCCTCCTCTGCCCCTTCCTCTCTCTTTTCTTCTCTCTCATCATTCCTCCCTCCCTGTGTGTATGAGATGGTAGCAGGAAGCACAATAATATTTGATAAGATGCTGAGTAAGAACAGCCAAAGAGTACTTATTGTATGTGGAGTCTTGGGCTAACTATGCCACGTGTACTGCCACAAGCATCACAACTCTTTAAAATAAGTACTGATATTATTCCCGTTTTACAGATGAGAAAATTAATACTGATCCTAAGTAAAGTGCTTAAGCTAGTAAGTGGTGGAGCTAGGGTTTAACTCAGGTTCCGCTGACCCCAGATACTGGCTACCGCATTATTCTGCACAATGATTTCGTTAGGTCCAAGAAATAGTCACCGTGATGCGGTGGGTGAGGGTGAGGAGGAGTGGCTGTTGAGTTTTCTACTTAGTCTTCTCTGACCTCAAGCAAGGCTTAGACAATGCAATGAATCAAAGGCTTTTGTTTTCATTTTCCTGGCTGGAAAATGTTCTAGTTCAGGCCGCAGACCATACACAAAACATGATCTTTTTTCCAAGGAAATTTATTAGTCTAATAATTAGTGAATATCGTTGCCTTATTTTGGCCTGAGTTCTCTTTTGTCCTCAGATTCCACGGGTTTATAAGGTTTTCCAAAATTATATAATTTTGTTGATATTTTTGTGAGATCTTGGAAGAGACTCTATTAGTCATTGATAGCATGTACATTAAAATTTTAACTAGAAATCTAGTATTTAAAAGTTTTTGAAGATTAATCTTTTTGAGCACTAATAAAATGTTAGTGATCCACGAAATAAATACATATATTACATTTATGTATTGAATTAATGAAATTACATTTTTATTAAGCTAAACATGTTATATTTTAATAATATATTAAATGGTTTTTAAAAAGTGTCTGGGACAAGGTGGGAGTACTTCTCATAAATCTAGCTGGGAAATACTGATTGAGACATTTACATTGTCATAGATAGGGCTGCCCTTATAGTCTACTTTGGCTCAAGAGTTATAAATACACATGGGAAAGTGCATGAAGATTTTCAACTTATCCTCTGAGTGACATTTTTTATTTGAAAATGTCTCTTTTCTTATTTTTAACAAGATACTCAAGTTGCAAAAATAATTCTTCAAGTTTGTATCCATGCAATAGACTTACATTTTTTCCAGAGAATAAAATCTTTCAAGGAATAGTCATACAGGAAGCTCCCTGAGCTGCACTGGGATGAAGAATCAGTTGAATCCCAATCCTGGAAAGCCAGTTTTCCATTCTATGGCACAAGGTTAAAGCCAGGGCATATCTCGGCACCTGAGTGACCTAACTAGATAGATACCACATCAGAAATGTAAACGGGGCACCAGTCTGATTTGTTTGGGATAGTAACATGTCCAGCCCAGCCCATAGATTAAAATTAGTCTCTCTTAGTCTTCAGTGGACATATAGAACATTTCTAGTCAATGAGACCTATGAAGAAGTCACTGGGAGTCATTGCTAGGAAAATATTTCTTTCCTGATCCTGATAAAAGAGGACAGACTCTGTGAATAAAGTTCTGTTCCCTTACTCCCTCTTCTCCTTTTCCCTGAAGTCTGGTGCTTGCACAGCCATCTTATATCTATGAAACAAAGAATGTGAAGATGAGAGCCATCACCGAGATGATGGAATGGAAGAACAGCAGGAGCCTTGGTTTCTATCCTGAGCAGCCAAGCAAACACCAGCATCTAGAAACTCAAATTTCCTCTTATGTGAGATTAACAGAGCTCTGTGCTCAAGTCCTGTCAGTCAGATTTACAGTACTTGCAGCAAAACAAGTTCCTAATTTGTATGGTTCCAAAGACTTCTTCTCTATCTTACTTTTAAGACTTGGGAATGACCTCTATATCCAAGAGTGGAATATTAAGAAAGAAGGAACTCTGAGGATAGTTTGTAGTTATTTTGCAGGGTCAAATATCCATGGAACGTTTATTCTATGAGGAAAGTTTTCCCTCCCTCAGCCTCACAATTAATTATCTTCAGAATATACAGTCAATTCTCATTATTCACAGTAGTTATGTGCTATAAAGTTCCCCAGGAACATTGAATTAATGAATACTGAACCAGTGCCCCTAGAGGAAACAGACAGAACATAGGTAGGTAGGCAGACAGATAGATAGGTAGATAATGACAGGTGATAGATAGATAGAGATGATAAATAGATAAACATATAGAGAGAGATCCCATAGATTATAATCTTAAATTATACGCAACTCATTTGGGTAGATTCTATTTTCTTTATTTTACAAAAGAGTAAATGAGGATCAGAAGTTTTAAGTGACTTGCCTGAGGCTGCTCCACGATCAGGTGCCAGAGTTAGATTCAAACCCTGCCCAACCGGCCCCAGAGCTGGAGTGTCTTGCACCACACTGCACTGCCCCTGATCTTCTCCATCCTGTGGTCAGCTCCGTCTGAGAGCTGAAACAAGAAGGCAGAGTGTCGCCTTTACTGGCCTCAGCTGGGAACATGGGGGACGGGAGCCCAGGGACTCAAATTTTTTGCTGTTCTAAGCATGTCCGCAAATGACTGCAAACTACAAGTATTGATTTGGGGTTACAAATAAATTTTAGCGAGCAGATGAATTGCAAATACAGAATCCCCCAAATAATGAGAATCCTCTGTAACTGTGTTTTTGTTCTTTTCTTAACAAAATGCACCTTTTTATACCCATTTTGAGTATCTCTGCCGACAGCTTTTGCTATCAAACTGCAAGCTGACTTCCAATCTCTGCTTCTCCTCAGGAATGATTTCCTGCATTTCCTTTTAGCCTATGTGCATGGACACATGAACACGGGTGCTCATACACATGCATACACATGCAACCATGTAACAGCCA
The DNA here is from genome assembly GCA_031878705.1 of Tapirus indicus. Lineage (NCBI taxonomy): Eukaryota > Metazoa > Chordata > Mammalia > Perissodactyla > Tapiridae > Tapirus > Tapirus indicus. The sequence goes on along the minus strand of CM062923.1, from coordinate 17,876,065 downwards.
TAATATATCACGTCCTCCAAAGCATAAAAGTGCCCTTCAATTACTCATTGGCCCAATACACAAAACAGCAAGCATATGGAATAGTCAATATTTTCTATCCTAAAACGTAGTAAAAATGAAGCATCGTTGTAGCTGTCTAGGATCGAGATGTGGGGTGATTAGGGAATAACTGTAAATGGAGGAGAGGTTTCTTTTTGGGATGATGGCAGTGTTCTAAAATTAGATTGTAGCGGGGTAGATTGTACCACTCTGTAAATATATTAAACGTTATTGAATTGTAATCTTTAGATGAGATGATTGTATGCTACGTAAATTATACCTCAATAAATCTGTTAATAACAACAAAGCGATGCCTCAGCTACACAAGCCCGCAGAACAATAGGGGACATAACGTCACTGCTCAGGAATTCATACTCGCTGAGGATTTTCTATGTACCGCCGCCACGTTCTTGTGCGGCTGTATTATTCACCTGTCACAAGCAGGCTGCAAAACTCCATGTGCCGGCATGAGCTGGAAATGTCTATTAACTTGTCAGCAAATGAAAGGGGTGAAGGGTTTTCATCTCTGCGGATGAATCAGAACGTGTAGCGTGTCTCCAATATCGCTAATTAAACTACTCAGGACTTGTATTTATTTTACATGAAAAAGAGTTTTACATGTGTTTGAAAACTGTATGGAAATATAGTTTTTTAAAATTTGACTATAGAGTCAAGCTTTATATCACTTCATAAATGGAACCCTTGCTAGGGCATGTCTCACTTTTGGATTACTATCCTGGTATGTTTTATCTTCCACATACCCATATAGCAAATCTAAGCTGTATTTATTAGCAAGATGATTTGAGTTAGTTTGGGCATAAATATATGCTTTCAATTTGTACCATTTGTATTTGACTCCATGGAATGACACTAATATATCTTTAAACATAATCTTTGGAGAGTCTGAGGTTCTTGCCCTTACAAATTCTGCGTATGTTTTGTTTGTAGCTCAAGAAAAGGGAAATAAGGTGCATGGTGAAAGAAAGGAACAACTAGGTGGTTCTATATTATAGATTCTTGAAAAAAGTCTGAATCTGAGTATAGGAAAACCTGTATGTGAAGAACTTATGAAATTTTAGGTCACTAAGCCTATCTGTTCCTTAGATAATTTCTTAAGGCCTAGCTCAAATGTCACTTCCTTCACAAAGCTTCTGGAGATCTCTTCAGCCAGAATCAATATTTCCTTCTTCCATCCTCCCATAGAACTGTGCACCTCAAGTATATTATACAGAGTAGAGGAGGAGGCATGGAGAAGCCAGAGAGTTGAGAGACAGCGTAGTATTATGATGAAGGTTTGGATTCTGAAGTCAGAGTCAGCATATCTGGGATGAAAGCCCAGTCTTACCACTGACTAGCATGTAACCTTGGAGAAGTTTCTTTAAATTTCTTGTCTACAAAATTAGGGACTTGCCTCTTTTAGTTTTCTTGTGAGGGTTTGCTTGGAGAAATCAAATAGAACACTTTGAATAGTGTCTGGGAAGAAGTAATTGCTCCAGAAATGATGGTTGTTGATATTGTTTACCAGGAAGGCAGTGTAACATAATAAAAAGAATTTGAAAAAGCAAAATTGGGTTGAGTCTTGACTCTACCAGTTGCTAGCCTTGTGATCTTAGAAAATCAGTTAACTATTTGAGCGTCAATTCTCTCATCTCTAACATCACCCAGATCTTTTAGGGGTGATGGGGATCCAATGCAATTAAGTGCGTAGACGTGTTTTATAAGTGATAAAGCGCTGTTTAAGAATTAAACATTATTTAGAGGAAACTGAGTATTATAACGCAATATATAATTTTGTTTTATAGTCTATTAGACCTAGATTCAAATTCTGGCATCATCATTCACTGACTTTGTGGCTTCATAAATTACTAGTCTCTGTGTATCAGTGTCCTCATATCGGCGAGGATCAGATTGCCATTGTAAGCTTTAAGTTAAACAATATTTTAGGTACAAGATCCACCATCAAGTATATAGCAGAAATTTCCTTCCTTATCACAGTTTGCTTTGTTATTTGTCCATATGTCTGTCTGATCTCCTGGACTCAACACTACACAGAGCTGGCAGTGCTCACATTTCAAAGCCCTTTGAATGAACTATATGGGGAGATATCAGCCAAAGTCTTGAGTTGCTAGACAAGCACTGCGCTGCAGCTCACTGTCCAGGCTTTTGACAGCAAACTGATAGATTCTGGGATAGGTTTCATATGTCATACTTGAGGTTTTGTACAGCAAAGAAATGAATCAACAAACACAAAAGTACTTTGACAATTTCCAAGTCCTTTAATATAAAGATATTTTACTGTGCAATGGCTCTTCCTATGTCAGGACCTTCCACTCCCGCCTGTTATCTGGCTTGCCCTGCACTTTTCTTTAGCCTGGCCAACAGCTGGAGTGGCATGTGGCATCAGAAATAGAATTCCCTGGCATTGTGTGGGTCATGGCAGGAATGATCAGCCAGCCTCCTCCTTTATCTTGAAGGAAGCAGACCATCTTGAAGGAAGAATTATATCTCTATTCCAGTGGGCTTGCTTCAGTGCAACCACCAGCCCACTGGCTTTTAGATGGTCTTGAGCTTAAGATTATCAGTGCTGCTCCTTCCTCATGCTCCTCAGTCCCAGCAGTTGAGAAGCAATGAATAGTACAAGGCCAAGACTTGCCTGAAATGTTTGCTACCTGGCTAGAGAGATTCTGCCCGGTGCCTGCCTGCACTTAGCAGGCTTAGGTAGCAGTGTGAAATGTGGGAAGGAAGACCATGGGGTTTGAAACTTGGTTTTAGATAGAGAAATAAGGAATAAGAGGCGAATTATATGTCAATCGAAAACTATTTAGTGTTTCTACTTAATTTCCACGATACCAGGCAGCAACTGATGGGTCTTGACTGACAGGGAAATATTCCTGGGCCTAACACAAAGTAACCACTGGTGGCCTCCGATAGGTAGCTCTGCAAAACGAAAGATCACTTCTGTCTGCCTTTCTGACAGCTATCCCAGGGTAACCTATCCTTCTAAAGCCTTTACCGTGCCAGATCTGCCAGTTACCCACAGCCCCAGCCCCCAACACTCAGCTAAAATTGAAAACAAATGGAAGACACATTCAACAGTAGCAGAAATGATTCAGTGGCAGTGGCTCTTTGTGCCGATGTCTTGATCCCAGCCAATTTGACCACGGGCTGACATTCATAGAATTGAACAATGTTACTCGAGTGAAAAAGTAAGAAAAGAAAAAAAAGAGGACAAGAAAAACTGCTACACACTTAGTAATATGTAAGAACCATGCAATCAATTCAAGTCAACTGTAAACCCACATCTTTCTGGAGGAAGAGACTTGGACGATTTTCAAAGTCTTGTTTATGTGTGCCCACAGGAAGCAGTGTTATAAAGATCCCCTGATGCACTTTTTTGAGCAGCTGGCCAGTCCCAGGGAGTTTCAAACATTAAACACTAATTTCCTTACCTTCTGGCTCTTTTTCCTCTATGTCCTCTCCTTGCTCTCACTCTCAAGGCAGAAAGAAACTGAGTTCTGAGTTGCACTGTGGAAAGACAAAAGAGTTTCTGCAGCTTGCAGCTTATTCCATCCAGGGAAGCAGTACAGACTTCAGGTGCTTGGGGAAGCCATCTGTAGCTCTTGAGGCGATGAAACTGGGCTGAGAAAGGAATGCTTTCTGGCTGCTCCGCTTCCAGCTGGAAAGACCACTGAGGAAGTCGATCTCGCAGCACTTTCTGCAAAATTGCCTCTATCCATCCCATCTGGTGTTTTCCAGTGATGCAGAGTTGCCTGAAATGTCCCAGAAACGGAAGAAAGGGCTGCCAGGGTTCCCTGTGGAGAGGTATGGGGGACTTGTGTTTTCCAGGTGAATCATGGAATGCTTCCCTCCTACTTACCAAGTGCTGGGGGCATGGCAGAGCCGGGGAGCTCAGGGACGGGTCTGAGCAGCCTGAGTGGGGAGGGAGAGATTGTCACAGGTGTACCCGAAGAGAAGCTGAAACACTCGGAGCTGCTTTTGAAGCATGCAAACCACAGACCAAACTCTCCTCGAAGAAATCACACAACAAAACACAGCAACTTTTAGCTAAAAACTTGGATGTAACTGGACTGAGATGAAATGGAAATCTCAACGGTGTACAAAAAGGAAAGCCTAATCATGCCCTGGAGAATGTGAAAGAGAAATGGAGAGGAGCTGAGGAGAGAGAAAGGAAAATGAGCAAGGACGGGAGGGAGGTGCACTCACCCCACATAGCAGGCTCTCTGGGCAACAGGAGACCTTCATCTCCCTGCCCACTGTTTATCAAGGCACGTGGGAGAGCAAAGGCACAGTGTGCTCTCTGTGTGTTTTTTCATCGTTTTTTTTTCAGTGTGTTCCAATTGAACTAAAGCCTCTGTGTGGCACGCTGACAATGCCCTTTACCCTCCTTTTATCCAGCCTGTTCTCCAGACTTGTCATTATTTCTCAGGCCCCACGTGTTGGGAATCCTTCATCTTTTCTCAGAAATGATTATCTTCAGACCTGTTTTGTAAAAAGCTATGACATAGCACATAATACCCAGGCCCTTTCAGATGGACCTCCTTGAAAACTCCCTGTTAGTACTAGACAGAGACCTGGATTAGTGTTTGTCATATGTCATTATCACAAGATGAGTAGGAAGGCTCCACCAGGGACACCTACCTATGAGACTCTGGGGAAAAGAGGAAGGCAGAAAGCTGAGGAGTGAATGTGAAATTCCCATGTAAAACAGTTTATGGATTGTTAAGAGAATAAATACTTATTTTTATTTTTAGTAAATTTTTGTATTTAACTTCTAATAACAACTCAGGATGCCTTACAAAAAAGACCTTGTTCAGCAATAGGCACAGATAATTAGAATAACAAAGATGGCTAAGAATACCAAAAATATATTATAGTAATATAGCATTGCATTTAGCTTCCAAGTAGCCAAAGCAAAAATATTACAGGATTTTTAATTATTAATAGCTGAGGGGGAAAAGCACAACAGTTAATCAAGGGGGACAAAGATTTTTCTGGACGTGAGTTCCAAAATATGTTTCAATATATTTAGTTAGATAAACAAGCATGGGAAGTGAACAAAGTCAGGAGAATTATTGGTGTGTGTGGCTTTGAGAACCACCTCATCACTTCAGATTTTCGCCTCACACATTTGCGCATGTATGTAAAGGCCCTTAAAACACAGTGGTGTCCAGCTGGAACAAATCATATCTCAGAATTAGCTTGGGAGATTTTTGAAACTTGCTTGCTTTTCCCATTTTCCAGAAAATTCAGATTCAAAGGGTACAATGGTAAGAGATCAGCTCCCAGGAATATAATTGAAGTAAACCTTCCCCTTCCATACCCGTCCCAAGTAGAGAATCTGAACAGCAGGGAGAAGTGCAGAGAAGGTAGAAGCCCCTGATTTCAGCTCTTTTACGATACTTTCAAATGTAACCCATATCCTGAGGTCATTCTGTCTCACTACGGTGTGGAATCTCCTTCTAGTCGCCACCCCATTGTGCTGACCATTAAAAAAATGTTTTTTCTGAGCTGTACGTTTCTAGTTTGACTCAAAATGTTCTTTGTCTAAAGAATTAAAGAGTAGAAGAGGTTTCTTCTTTCTTTAAATGGTCCTTTGACGTAAATCCTCTTCATTCTCACTGTTTGAGTGGGGGATTTGATGATGCTCCATCCCATCACTGTAGGCTTTTAATAAAGCTCTGCAAACCTACTGGAACAGGGAACCCATGAGCAAAAGATGTGGCAACAATTCAGGCTAAAATTTAATAATGACTATCACTTGTTAACATTTTAGAAGGGCCAAGAATGTATAATTTCACCATCAAACAATATGAGTCCATTATTATTATCTTCCTTGTTTTACAGATGCATAAACTAAGCTAAGGGTTGAGGAAGTCATTTTCTATATATCACGCACCAAATAGATGCTAGAGTACACTTTGGAAAGAGCCATAGATCTCCCCAGCAATTATTAGACTGACCTTGGGCTATCCCATACACCCCTAAGAGTCATGGTCCAATCTATCCCCTTCAAGATTTCACACCAGATAGAATCTATTTTGGAATGTATTTTAAAGCAAGGTCAAGGGCCTTGCCAAATCTTAGACCATGTTCTAAGAATATCCACACTGAAAGAAAGGCATCAAAGAAAGGCAGGGCCCTGTTCATGGAGTTCATTCCTCAACTTGAGAGTATCCATAGCTGAATTACAGTTTTGCTGCTGGAGGAGCATGGACCCTGGAGCCATACTGTCCATGTTCAAATCCTGCCCTGACACTTACTAGCTGTGTGACCCTGCCCAAGTTATTTAATGATATCTCTATGCTTCAGTTTCTTTTCCTGTATAGAGACGATAACTATAGTGCCTATCTTAGAGGTTTCCTGTAGGGATTGAAGGTGTTCTTACAGGTAAAGTGTTTAGAAAGCACCCAGCACAGAGTAAGCACTTGATAAGCTAAAGTTGTCACTATTTTTAGTACTTTTTTTCCATTGAAATTAATCCGTTTGACAGAGAGAACCGATTGGTGATTACCGAGGGGAAGGGGGGTGGGGGGTGGGCACAAGGGGTGAAGGGTTACATCCACATGGTGACGGACAAACAAAAATATTCAACTAAAACCCCACTAGTGTTATAAACTATTAAGACATCAATAAAAATAAAAATAAAAAAAGAAATTAATCTGTTTGTCACCTTCTTTGGACATCACACTACTCATGTTCTTTTTCACAAGAACATGCATTTTTGGGCGGCAATACTTGGGGCAACATCAAAGACAGCCTCCCTTCCAGGGTCACAAAATGCAACCTTTTCCCAAGCTACAAAGGAAAACTCTATCTTTGTACTTCTCCAAGCAGTGCTGTGCCTTCTGGCTCATAACTCAGAGCATCTGAATGAGGGAAACTTTCTCTCTGGCTCAGTCTCTCTCTCTCTCTCTCTCAAACAAACACACAGAATTTCTTAAGATATTTTTTTCTTTCCATATCAGAGTTTCCTTTTTTATGATCCCCAATTTTAAATTTAAAAGACTACCTATGCTGGGAATTGTTCAGTGATGTTGATTTATGAGACTCATGCAAAAAAAGGACAATCTTACCGATGCACGTATCTATTTGGCGAGGCAGCAGTGATTTATAAAAAGACAGGCTGGTGACACTCATATAGACGCAGTTTTCATGTGGCAAGTGTAAAGGCAAAAGGAAAACCTGCTACCAGTTGAATGACAAACTCTATTGCTATTTTAAGAGGAGTGTAAATGCCACCCTAACTTCAACTCTAAGTCCACCATGGAAACTGCCATCTCAGATGGGGTGCCCAAGGTGAGCTAGTATTAACTGTTCTTGATCTGTGAAGCTCAGTTTCAGGATAAGTTGGCTTCTTTTTGTCTAATTACTGTTTATAAGTCTGTCGTCCATGAACTTCTCTCAACTTCATTGAAGCTTTATACATTTTGTAGATTTTTTTTGCCTGGATGACCCACTGGGGAAACAGTATATGATATCAAGCTTCTCTTATTGATCCTAGCAGAATGTATTCCACATTTTGTAAGATATGCTCTATGAACACTAGACTTAAGAAATTAGATTGCACTCGCTAGATTTTCTGGACTATTTTCCAATGCCCTAACTTCATTCATTATTGGTCTGGTTTTATATCGAAGCTCTTCATTCCTTCTCTCAAGTTAGCTATCATCTCACGGTAGTCTTCTTTTCTTGAGCCTCAGTGTAGTACACCACAGACAGGAGTCCAGCTATGTTCCAGACCTTTCCCTGACAATGCCCCAGCTGTCAGACAGAATGGCTGCCACAGCAAATTGATCAAACACCATGATTCACTGTCAGTGTTGAATTATCAAACCCCTTCCACCATTGCAGAACATCACGTATGTGGAATGGAAGTGCATTGCACAAATGCTTCCCACTGTCACATCAGTTAAAAGTTCATTCTTGCATTCTTCCCACCTGAATCTGCCAGGATAAGCTTGGTGCCATAGACTGAATGTTTGGTCCCCCCATCTTCATTTGTTGAGACAATTAGTTATAGTCACAATCCCACTGGCTATAAGGTTATTTCTTGCTCATAATGCATGTTTGCAATGGGTCTGTTGGAGCTCTGCTCTATGTCTTCATTTCTAGGACTATGCTAATGGAATAACCCCGATCTTGAGTCTTGCCAGTCTTGTGGAAGAAGGAAAAGAGAATCGTGGCAAACTAGGAAAATATCTACTCAGAAGCGATGCACTTCACTTCTGCTCACACTTCTTTAGCCAAAGCAAGGCATATGGAAGTATAATTCTCTTCTAAGGAGGGGCAACATTGGGAAGGAAAATGAAGTCTTTTCTATGACAGAGAACTTTATGTTTTGAAAAATGATCCCTCAGACTATGAGGAAAACTCAGAGAAGCAGGTGTTAAGTGGTCACTGCAATATCCTAAACTTGGTCCTTATGGAAAGATGTGTCTGTGTGATGCACTGATTGGGGGAAACTATTTTGTAATGAATATAAACACTGGAAACTTCTGGAAAGAAGAAAGAAAGCAGCAGTACCTATTTACCACATCTCGTTAGGTCTACAGGTCAAGAATTTTAGCATATCAGGAAAGAGATATTGTGAGACCTGCTGAGAATCTTCCCAGAATAGCTTTTGTAGAGGGAAGCAGGCATCTACAAAATCAGAGGACCTACGCTCTGCTTGAAAGCAGCTCTTCCCCAGCCTGAGGATCAGCAAAATACAGGATGACCTCCCTCTTGAGAAGGAAACTTCATGGTGAGTGAGAGATATGACTGTGTGAGGAGATGATGGGGGGAGATGGTTTACAGTGAGCAGTAGTTCTAGACATTTCCACATGGATTGGAAATTTCCTTTCCTTCCAAAAAGGAAAGCAGCAACTGAGAGTGGTAAATATGAATTGAAAAAAAACTATGAAATGGAAAAGTAAAGGAAATTGAGAAGCTGAAGTTGACCTCTAACTGAAGGATAAATAAGACTTAACTGTATGGGAGAAAGTTGGAAAAGTTGTAGCTGGCTGGCAGGACAAAGAGCAGATGCAAGTGTATAGAGATGACAGAGCCATTAACTGGAAGGTCGCATTCAGGGAACTCACCACAAGTTGTTTTGTGTGGCTGAAGCCGATGGCTTGAATGGAGACCGCTCAAGTGTGAATCCCAGACCAGGATCCTTGCGTCAGCTCTGTCCTGGTAAGCTAGAAACTGAGCCAAAACTTACCTTCTCTGGGCCCCAGTTTTATGTCTGGTAAAAATGCTGCTGTTGAATGAAGTGATGTCCAAGAGCCCGTTGACAACGACATCATAAAAGGTCAAAGTCAAGAGTTTTTGGTGTAGAGCTAGAGATCCAGCAGCACTTTATTAATTAGCTATTAAAACCAAAAGGAGCAAAGAAGAGAGATACCATGTCCTGGAGAAGTAAGAGGCTTAAAGGTTGTTCAGGCCATTTTTTCCCCAGTATCCCTTCCACTCCCTTCCTAAAAGGATTGTGATTGGGAGATCATTACCACGTGAGGCAGCCTTTTTCAGTGGCAGGCCACTTTAATGTTTGAAAAATGCTCCCTTGAACTGTGCTGAAAGATCATTGGTGAGAAGAGAAAGTCACTGCAGCATCTTGAAACTTCCCCACAGATGAGCGAGAGATGTGACTGTGTGAGGGACTGTTTGCAGAAAACAGAAGCACTGGACATTCCCACAATGGAAGAAGAAAGATGTAGCAAGGGTGAGTGAACATGTATTACAAAGAGAGGAGAGAAGAGAATTTTAGGAAATGGAAAAACAAAGGAAGTTGAGAATCTGACAATGAGGAAAGAAGAGAGACTCCAATCAGGGTGAGGGTAGCAGAGAGAATAAAGCCTAGAGAAGAACTGGTGGCTGAGAAGGAACCAAGGTGAAGGAGAATGTATTTTTCACCCACAAAGTTCAGTAGTGCTTTTAGAATTGCAAATATGCATTTAAATTTAATAATACAATTATGGTATATTAAATGTCAAATGACTGTTACAGAAAAGCACTTAAAATTAATACATATGCATAAGATAAATCCTGTCTAGTTGTCAAGGTTCAAAGTTATATCAGCCAGGTTTTTGCGCTGAATTTTCTTACAGCTTAAGGTTGCAAAGATCTATGAATTTCTTTGGTATTTAACAAAGAAGCATGAACAGAACTTAGTTAGAACTGAGATAAAAGACGGGGTGTCCAGGCAGTGAGCAGCAAAGTCCAAATTCTATTCAAGTCCAAAGTAAAACGGAAGGCAATTGTGGTCTTCATCACCCTTGTCATCATCAGCATCATCATCACCATTAACAAATTGGCTGTTTAAGTACCTAAGTGTAGCTCTGATTATCAAGGAGCCTCCCCTTTCCTTCCTTCTTTCCTTCCTTCCTTGCTTGCTTGCTTCTTTCCATCCTTCCTTCCTTTCTATCTTTTACTGAAAAAATGCCATATATTAGATTTATCTTTTTAATTATTTTAATCATATGTATGCAGTTTTAATCATAAAGATATGTAATAAATATATATACAAGAAAGAGTGAAAGTTTTCTGTCACCATCAACATCCCCCCACCAATTCCACTTTTCGAAAGTAACTACTTTATGTTCTTCCATACTTTTCCTTCAAAGAAATCCTTTGCAACAAATTTGTGGAATTCTCCTAGAAGGCCAGTCATTTTGTTAAGAAGCAAACAATGGACAGTGGACAGACATAACAAGTGTGCTTCACACATATGTATTCTGTGCAGAATGGAGCTCTGAGAGAGGGTCGCCGTCTCTCTGTGATTGGGGGCAGATATCTTGAAAGTCTCTTTGCTCTCTAAATGCTGAGGTCAAACATGTAGTTAAGCATGGTAGATTGAACAAATGCATTTATCTTACCTCTGTCCTGAAATGTCAACACAGTCACAGTAAATGGATTTTTTTAAAGGCATAAACCCACAAAGACAAAGAGTGACAAAACAACAGCAACACAATTTTAGAAACTGGAAAGCAAATAGACAGGGATAATTGACTAGCAGATGGTAAACAACTCAAATCTGAGCCAGTAGGGGGGAAAACTCAGACCAGGCTTATTTACACCAGAGAACCCCAGAAAAACTAACTGTTTAGGTCCTAAATGGTTACCAAAGTCAGGATGAATTTGTGTTTTTAAATAGCAGAACTGGTTGAAAATGTTGGAGGATTTATTGTGAGAGCAGATTGAACTAAAAAAAAATAGCCTGAGAATTAGAAGTTTACCAAAATTTGACCTGTTATATTACCCGGGTGTGAAGTTCCCTAGTAACCAAGCATCACTATGAGGTTCAATCAGCATCTTAGTGCTTTTCTCATAAACATGAATGGGAAGCCAGGGGCCGTGCGGCATTTGAAAAAAAAACTTATTTTGGGAGGGAATCGGCCAGGGCCTCCTATCATCTGGCCTAATATTTCCCTATAAAGAGACATCCAATCAAGTAAGATACCTAGCTTCTTACCTTTATTTTTTACACCTCCCCAAGATAACTAAGTGTTTTTTTTTGTTTGTTTGTTTGTTTTGTGAGGAAGACTGGCACTGCTAACATCTGTTGCCAATCTTCCCCTTTTTTGCTGAGCAAGATTGGCTCTGAGCTAACATCTGTGCCCATCTTCCTCTGTTTTGTATGTGGGATGCCACCACAGCGTGGCTTAATGAGTGGTGTATCGGTCTTCACCTGGGATCTGAACCTGCGAACACCAGGACACCAAAGCAGAGTGTGTGAACTTAACCACTACGCCACCAGGCCGGCCTTGATAACTAAGTGTTTTAATTGGAGTAACTGGAAGGCAATATCCACTAGCCCTCATTTATAGTTTGAGGAAAACTTAGCTATTGGAAATTGGAAGTTACTGAGAATTCCCTCTTCCTTCCTTATCTGCTGCTGATCTGTACATGGATAAGGCAACAAAGCTGGAGGAGCATGACTGCCTGTAGACCCAAAAGTCTCCAGGAGAGGACAGGTAGTGTCAGCAAGTCCTCTTTGCTGAAGATAGAAAGCATTTTCCAGGTTGTTACATCAGCATTATAAATATCACTTTGATCTTTACTTATCTGACTCTATATTTTACTTCTAAATTAGGTCTGAATTTATAGAAGAGGAAAGGGATGATTTGTATTATCTTTCTAAATCCCCGAAATTTCTTAACTGAAAAAGTAACTCAGAGAAAATTAAGAATATTCAGAAAACAAAAAATACAATACAAAATGATGAGGACAAAAACCAATTACGTATAATAATCTCAGAGAGTAAAGAGAAGATGTGACATCTATAACATAAAAGAGGATGTTACAAAAATATTCAGGGAAATTGAGGGCTCTTGGAAATTAAAAATATGAAAACAGAAATTAAAACCTCAATAGTAGTTTTGGAAAATGCTAAAAATTCATACAGTAGTCTCCCCTTATCCACAGGGGATGTGTTCCAAGACCCCCAATAAATGCCTGAAACCGCAGATAGTACTGAACCGTATGTATGTTATGTTTTATTCTATACATATATACCTATGATAAAGCTTAATTTATAAATTAGGCACAGTAAGAGATTAATAACAATGACTAATAATAAAATAGAACGATCATAACAATATACTGTAAACCTCAGCATACAATATTTTTTCTCTCCCTAAGTTGAGAACTTTCACTTTTTCACTTAAAGGAAGCACTTTATGGCTTCTCTTTGACATATCTGAATTGCCAGCATCACTACTCTTGCAATGTGGCACCATTCTTAAGTAAAATAAGGGTACTTGAATACAAGCACTGTGATGCTGTAACAGTCAATCTGATAATTGAGATGGCTACTAAGTGACTAATGGGCAGGTAGTGTATACACTGTGGATACGCTGGACAAAGAGATGATTCACATCCTGGGCTGGACAGCATGAGATTTTATCATGCTACTCAGAACAGTGCACAATTTAAAACTTAAGTATTTCTAGAATTTTCCATTTAATATTTTTGCAGCACGGGTAACTGACCTCGGGTAACTGAAATTACAGAAAGCGAAACCTCAGATAAGGGGGGAGTACTGTAATAAAAAGACAAAGTGTTAGGTAATAAAGAAAAGAGACAAGAAAATTAGAGGATCAGTCCAGAAGGTACATTAAGAGAGAACAGAGAAAATTATCAAAGAAATAAATCAAGAAAACTTTCCAGACCTGAATAACATTAAGTTCAAGACTACAAGTACCTGTCAGTATGTACCACACTGGCTGAAAAAAAGATCCACTTCAAGTCACTCCAGCCTGCTCCAGCATATCAGGCCATATGGAATCAGGGTCACCTTGTTCTCACCCAACAACTGGATTCTGTGGGATCCTCTGCTCATTTTGGATTCTGTTCTCAAATGGTCCTGCCACATTGTCTAATGAGTAGCCATAGGAGAAGGCCATCAGAAGCCCACTGGCCATTTTCCTCCTTCCTTCACAGATTCTGATGCCAGGTAGGTTTTGTTGCTATGATTTTGTTCCCGCCACTGATATTTGGAGTTCACAGAGAATTATCTTGTTACCTAGTTTTCCTGTAAATGCTGTTGATGGGTTTTCAGTTTTGCATTCTCAGTTCTTTGTCTTTATGGGATACTTTGAAGAGATTCAAAAATTATGGTATGACTCTTGTTGTCTCAATCTTCTTTTTGTAGATTTTTAAATTTATAAAGACCACAGGTATGTAAATTAGGAGCCTAACATAACACTCACTTATTAGCTCATATATTAGTTTTGTAGGCCAGAAGTCTGACATAGCATGGCTGCGTTCTCTGCTTAAAGTGTCATAGGGAAGAATCAAGCTATCAGTTAGGCTTTGTCCTCATGGACACTCTTGGAGAAAATCCCCTTCTGAGCTCATTCCTTTGCTGACATAACTCAGTTCTTTGCAGTTGTGAGATTGTGTCCTATATTCCTTGCTGGCTGCCAATGAGGAGTTGCACTCAATTCCTGGATGCCACTTATATTCCTTGATACATAGTCCTCTGCATCTTCAACCCAGGGGTGGAATATTTAATCTTTCTTATGCTTTAAATCTCTAGCTTCCTTGTCTGCTACTAGCCAGAGAAAACTCTGTTTTACCTATCTCATGTGATTAGATCATGCCCACATGCATAATATCCCTATCTAAGATAAACTGTGCCATATAACATAATCTAATCATGAGAGTAGAATCCATTATATTCAGAGTCCCAGCAATGATGCAGGCATGTATACAAGGGGAGAGAGTGGGAAATCTTAGAGGCCATTAGAAGTTTGCCTACCACAAACCCTCTTCTGACTTTGAAACCAGTGAAAAAATAGCATACAGAGATGACTATCAAAATGGCAGCCTCATTTCTAATGAAGCTGATTAGAGAATGTGGTCGTTGGGCTGTAGCTAAATGAGCTTGTAAATATTCCCTCACTAAATTTGACGACTTTACCTTTTCCCATCCCTGACATCGTGTACAACTTCAGGCCTCCCTGGAAGAGGACGATCCTGACTTGATAAACGTACATCTTGGCAGAGAGTAAACCAGAATCCCCCTTTTCTATTGCCAGGTAGATCTGAGAGTGGGAGACCAAAAAATGAAAATGAGAGAGTTGCAATTGAACCATTCAGATTCGTTTCTTTCTTTCAAGACTCGCCAATTGGACACACGGTTCTCCTGCCATGAAGACATTTAAAAGAGAGATAATTTACTCCATGAGAAGTGGCTTCAAGCGGAGATACAAAACTAAAACAAGGTAATCCCCTACCTATCTTCCAACACCTGTTGTCTTTGTCTGATTGACACTCCTATAGTCTCATCCCAAATCATCTCCTTCTGGGCCTCTATACGACAAACTCCTGAATAATTTAGGTGAATTCAGAATACAATCATTGAGGCACAACACATTTTTTGGATATCCTGATCGATATTGCAGTGTATACATAGTTAAACAATGGCTTCTCCCTTAAGAAAAGGTAATTAACAAACAACAAAAACACATGACAATCTACTGATGGGACCAGGACAGGCACATAAACAGCTAGAATGAAAGGTAAAATAATCTATACACGATGCTAACAAAATGTATAAATGTGCTAACAAAGAGCTATAGGAATTGAGAGAAGCGAGTGAGCACATTCAATTCAGCACGGAAATAGGGGTGGGAGTATAGGAAATATGGGAAGCGGGGTGGTTGGAGATGCGGGAGTGATGAGGAAGGCAACCTGTGGGGAGGGATCACCACAAACAAAGGGACTGGGGACTAAAACTCCATCTAGTCTGGGATGACTAGAGGTGAAGATTGAAAGGCAGCCTAATGCCTTATATGCTTGTTAACACATCATGCTTGTTCTTAACCCCTTCCCTGCTTGTCTCCTTCTTCAAAGAGGCAATAATTTATAGCTCAGCTCTAAAGTTTAGAATTTCTCTTTCATAAATATGTATTTTAAAATGTGAAGAGGCTTTTCATACTGAAGTGGAGGAAATATATTACAAGTCATTATGATAATAGTGCTTCTCTTTGGTTTACAAAGAACCACACAGAGTTCACAACATGAAGATCACAGAAACTACAGTACATTATTCTGCAGGTATCTCGAGCTCAGCATGTCCCAAACTGAGCACATTATTCTTCTTTTCCACTCACACCCACACATCCTCCTGTGTCCCTCTATCTCAGTGTTATCAAAGGCAACTAGTCCCACAAGCTAGAAATCTGAGAGCCATCCTTCATTCTACATCACCAATCAGTGAAGAAATCCTATTTCCTCAAACTCTAGAAACTTTATTGTTTTTAACTCCACTCTTTATCTCCACATTCTTTTATTAAGACCCTTAACATCTTTAATTGAGATTACTAAAAATCATTTCCTAAGTGATATTCTTACTTACTAACTTCCTTGTCAAGTCTTCCTCCAACCTGATGAGAGAGGGATCTTTTTGAAACACATCAAATAAAATCATGCTTAATACATTAATTAATCCGCTTTTTAAAAGTTTTCTATGTACTAAACACTGCACTATTAATTGGTGTTATAAAATTAAGAGATTATGACATTTGATAGTTTAGTGGGAAAGTTAGATATGGAAAAAGTATTTATAGTATTAGGTATCAAGTGCTTTATCAGAAAAATGACAGAGTTATGTAAACACAGCAAATCATGAGTAAATTTATCATACTAAGATATTCAGATTATATTATTTAGGCAATAGTCTGCCAACAAAGGGCATTAAGAAATTCATGCAATAAATTCAATTTAAATTAATTGCAGAGCTGTGGCAGAGATGGACTAGAAGCCCACCAATCTATTTCCTTTTTCTGAGCACAAAAGAAAAGAGCATTTCCCAATCTCTCTTGCAGTTAGACTGAAATGATGTCATTGTGTTCTGGACAATGGGAAATGGGCCAAAGTGTATATGCTAATACTACTCAAAGAGTGGTCTGGGGAACACTGCCTGTTCGTGAATTGTTTCCTAATGGTCCACAACGATGTAAGTGCAGAAATTGAGAGTAAGAATTTAAAAACTTTTATCATAATTTGACAAAGTAATTTTATGTCTATTGAATCTAAATTTTAAAAATATACTTATATTGTGCATGTCTTTTACTTTCATTTCACCGTTTCTAGTAAATCATTAAGAATCACAGATGTATGCTTCCTCCACATCTGATCCCTAAACTAGTCCATGTATTCCTCCAGGTTCTCTCTCCTTCCCCATAACTAATCACAGTCAGAGAGTGGATTCAGAAGATGGAAGAAGCTTAGATTGCCAAGTCCACCAATTAGAGGAGAACTCTCAAGAAGAGCCACCTGACCCACAGTGGACTTGTCACAAGGAGGATTAGACTTTTATTGTGTTAGGCCACTAAGATTTAGGGTAGTTTTTTTTTTTTTTTTTTTATAGTAGCCAGCATCGAGCACTCTGACAGATGGCCAAAAAGATTATTCACTCTATAACCTTAGCATACTTTTCCAGTCTTATCACCAGTCATACAGACTATGCATTTTCACACCTCTATTCCCTTACTAATGTTTTTTCCTTAATCATCACCTGAAAAGTACTCAGCCAGTGATTCTTGGAATATTGCCTCTCTCCATTCTCATTATCTCTTTCTGTTTCTATCATTCTGAATCAAAATGCAATACCATTAAACCATTCCAATTTTTAATAACTTGGCCAAAAAAAAGAAAATTAATGTTTCTAGTATTAAAATATAGCATAAATTTATGGTAATTAAAATACATGAAAAAGATTCTGAAAAATAGACAAAAAGAAGAGTCTTTAATAACATCTGAATATATATCAAAATTTAGTAAGAATAAGAAATAAGAAAGGAATTTCAAATTAGTGAGTGAAAATAATACGGTTAACACATTAAGATTAAATTACTAGTTAGCCATTTGGGGGGTGGGGAGAGAAATCTGGATCATTATCATAATTATGCCTAAGTATTTAAATATAAGATTTAAACAAGTATACTTTAAATAAGTATCAGGAGTAAAGATAGGTACCTGGCTTTTTAAATCTTAGCATAGAAAAGACCTTTCTAAGCACAATCCCAACACAGAGTGGAGAAATAAGAATCCACAAGGTCTTCAAATAAACCATGAATTGCTAGAGAAAGATGAAAAAGCTAGTAGCAAAATAAACAAGATACAAGAGGTAACTCACAGATTAAATTACATAACCAAAAAACTGTGGAAAGGTTTTCTTCATCCCATCAAAACTTAAACTTCATGAAGGCAGGATTCTTTTCAAGTCTGTTCATCAAGATACCCTACAACTTTGTTCAGTCCCTCATATATATTTATTTGATAAGTAAAAGACTGACTGACTGAATGGATCAATCAATAATTAAACAAATACCTATCCATCGTCCGTCTTCTGTTTTTGCTCATTACATTAGCTTTACCAAAAGATTTGGTGACATACACTGTCAACTTAGTTAAGCTTTCTGAGTAAAAATTTCCAATACTCATTTAAATGTAAGAGTCATACCTTTTAAAGACTAAAAAATTCCAATTATCTGAATTCAGTTAGAGAATAAATAATCTAACATAAATATATATATTTGTTTTACAAACTCAGGTAAATATTAAAAAATCATACTTTTAAAGACATCAGTGTACGGTATGTGGAAACAACAAGAACTAGATAAACTAAAATTCCAGAATGAGAACTATATTGAAATAAATTGAAAATGACTGCCATTCATTTTGTTCCTTGGGGCATTTGTCAACTCTAGGCATGTGCTAAGTATTGAGCCAAGGAGAGGGATGATACTATGGGAAAGAGTAACTAGCAAAGCTTTTCGTGGTGACACAGGGATAGAAAACTATATTGGATACTTATGAGGATTCAAAGTCATGGCTTATTGTCTCCACAAAATATTTGCTGAAGGCTGGGGCTGCATGGAAGGTGGGGATATAAAGGTGACAGTTCTAAAAGGCAGAATGAAATTATCCACATGTCATTTTACTAAGGGAGAAAAAAGATCTTCCAAAGGAAGGAACCTACCTCAAACACTGCTATCCTGCTTCTTAAGACATTTCCAAACTTTGAAGTTGTTTTGAGGCAGGAGGCTAATGAGTAAGCTATAAACCCCTGAAGGTGGGGAATGAATCTGCAGTTTTCAAGACCAAGGACACAAATATCCACAAGGCCTTCAATAAAAATTGGGGGACAATAAGTTCATGGAAGCACAAGTGAAACAGAACTAGATTGAGTCTCCTTAAAACTAAAATCAATCCCAATACAGCTCAACCTTTGATTGAACTGAGGCAATTAGATCCTCCCTCTGTCTGCATAACAACAAAAAAGGGGAAACAATCTCTGATGAAACATAGGATTATAGGTGTTTACAGTTCTCTTAATCGCAATGTCTAATACACTGAAAAAGTATTAGCCATGTAAAGAGGCAAGGCCAGTTACCTGATCAAGACAAATACGAAATAGTAGAAACCAACCCAAAGATGAAGCAGATCAGCAACTGAAAAACTATAGCCTGCGGTCCAAATATTGCCCAATGCCTCTTTTCGTAAATAAAGTTTTCTTGGAACACAGCCACATTAATTTGTTTATGTATTGTCTATGGCTGCTTTTGTGCTACAATGATGAGTTTAGTAAGAAAGACAGAAATGGCCAACAAGCCTAAAGTTTTTACTATCTGGCCCGTTACAGAACAAGTTTTCCAGTCTCCAAAGTAGATATTAGAGTTAACAGATGGGATTGTAAAATAAATATTAATAATATTTTAAAGAAACTAGAGGGAAAGAAGAACAAAATAGATGAAATAAAGGAAAACTTTATCAGGGAATTGGAATTTATTTAAAAAATTAATTAAAAGTTTATTCTAGAACTTAGAAATAAAATATCTGAACTTAAGGATAGATGAGTTTAAGAGCAGATTGAACAGAACAAATTACAGGATTCATGAACTTGAAAACAAGTCAATAGCAAGGACATAAATTGAAGCACAGGAAGAATAAAAAATGTAAATATCAGATAAGAGCATAAGAGGCATGTCAAAAATGTGTATATTTGAAGTCTCATAAGAAGAAAGAGAGATAGAGCAAAAGCAATAATTGAAGTCGTACCATTTGAGAATTTTGCAAAACTACTGCAAGACATCTACCTACAGATTCAATAAAATTTGAAATATCTAAACAGAATAAGTGCAAAGAAAACCACATGTTGGCACACAATAGAAAAAACTTCTGGAATCCAAAGACAAAATAAAAAATCTTAAAGGCAGTCAGAGAAAAAAAGACGTTATCTGACAAACATATCAGACATCTCAACAGCAATAATGGAATGAAAAACAATGAAAAGACATCTTTAAAATGTTGGAAGAAAACAATTGTCAACCTGGTATTGTTACCTGGCAAAATGGAACATTCAAAAATAAAAGTAAAATAAATATATTTTTCAGACAAACAAAAACCAAGGAAATTTGTCTTCGGCAGAGATGCACTAAAAGAAATACCAAAGGGAAATTTTCTGTTGAAGGAAAATATTGCCAGATGAAAAAAAGGAAATGTAAAAAGGAAATAAAGAACACCAAAAAGGGTGAAAGTATGATTAAATATAAATGAATATTGATAGCACAAAACAATAAATGTAATGTCATGTGAAGTACCTAATATATTTAGAACTAAAATGCACACACATAATGCTAAACAATAATAAGACTAAAGTTGGAAAGGATAAAAGGCAAAATTTTTCTAGAATTTTAGCTGAAACAAGAAGTGATAAAAGTAATAATTTGTATTATATTCTAATAAGTCAAGGATGTATGCTGTTACCTCCAGGATAACAACAAAAATAATATTAAAATAATTTAAACTATCAAAGTAATAAACTAAGCCATAATTCTATTAAATGCAAATTATTTAAATACTCTACCAAAATATTAAGACTGTCTGATTGCATTAAAATTTAAACATCCAACTATCAGATGCTTACAAAACAAACACTCTACGCAGCAAAGAAATATATACATCATAAAAAGAAACTTAAGGCAAGACACATTACTGAGGACATAGAGAGATGTATTATCATAATGATAAATGGATCAGTGCTACAGGAATATAGCACAATTCTAAATCTATTTATCTGTAAAATACAACTTTATTAAAATCGTAGCAAGAATTAATACAACTAAAAGGAGAATTAGACCAATTAGTAGTACAATAAGAGAGTTTAAAATACCTCTCTCAATAGCTGACGAAAAAAGAGATACACATTGGCAAGGATATAGAAAATGTGAACAAAACAATTAATGAACTGGACCTAATTAACACACATATAACACTGCACACAAATCCAGAATTCTTTTTTTTTTTAAGTACATGTGGGACATTTACAAAACTCAACTATATCTTGGACAATAAAGAGAGCCTCTACATTTCAAAACACTGAAATCATTCAGGGTAAATTTTGTGACCATAATGAGATTAAGCTGGGAAACAATAACAAACGGTTACCAAGAATGCAAACCAAAACCTCAGTGGTGTGGCCGGCCCGGTGGCGCAGCGGTTTAGGTCGTGCTTGGCAGCCCGGGGTTCGCCGGTTCAGATCCCAGGCGCCTGCTGACACATTGCCTGTCAGCCACGCCGTGGCGGTGTCCCATATAAATTAGAGGAAGATGGGCACAGATGTTAGCCCAGGGCCGGTCTTCCTCAGCAAAAAAAGAGGAAGATTAGCAATGGATGTTAGCTCAGGGCTGGTCTTGCTCACAAAAAAAAAAAAAAAAAAAAACCCAGTGGTATACCACCACATAGAGGAAAAAGCAAAAAGAACAAAATATCAAGACATAGTGAGGATGTAAAGCAACTAGAGATTCTCGTATACTACTGATTGGAACACGAATTGCTATATGCATTTGTGTTTCTACTCAGGCTGAATACACCTGAATACACACATACTCTATGAATTCACCATCCCACTCCCAGACATATAGCCAACAGAATGTATGTCCAGCAAAAGACATGTACTCGAATGTGATTAACACTATCTGAAACAGACAACAACTGAAAACTACTCAAATGACCTTCAGCAGTAGAAAGGATAAATACATTTTGGTATGTTCACATAATGGAGTACTATAGAGCAATGAGAGTGAACCATATGCAATAATATTGATACACCCTACAAACATAGTATTCAATAAATAAGTCAGTCACAAGAGTATATATTATATAATTCCATTTATCAAAATTATAAAATTGTCAAAACTAATTATACAGGGATTGTAGCTATTCCCAGGGATATAGTGACTAGAAGGATATCTTGGGTTTGGTAACGTCCTTGATTTTGTACTGACGATACAGTTGATTTTAGTTTCAGACAACTTACAAGACTCTACATATATGATATGTACACATTTCTGTATGTGCATTATACTTCCATAAAATGCTTTAAAAATAATTGCAATTCTTGGAATTGAAAAAGTGCAGTTTGGGGCCGTAAGGGTAGATAGCTGAATTAGAATAGAGATGAAGTACATCAGAGTTGAGAATTTCAAGAATATAAGAAGCCGGAATGTTGGATACACCGTTTAAATGAACTTTGGATGCCCTTCACATGAAGGCAGCACTTGAGAAAGACAGTTGTTAAAGTAAATAGGAGAGTGGAATGGAGAGGTTGGAAGATCACATTCCTGAGAAAGTTCATAGAGTGGCTTGAGGCAAGGAGTAAGCTTTTAACAGGAGAGTGAAAAAGTAATGATTTGGAATTAAAATTGTGGGGGAAAAAGAGAAGAGAGCCCATTTCCCCAAATCACGACAAATGGGTTGTGAGAAATAAAGATCCCTCACTTAGGATGAATGCAAGCAAAAAAAGAGTTAGGATAGAGCTGTATTTTTGTTATAGTAGAGAGCTGACGAGACATTTAGTAATATATTTAGGAATGTAGGAAGTGCTTTATACCGTAGAAAATGGGTGTCAAAGAGTATACTAAAACTCTTTGAAGGGAAAAGGACGCGGGAAGAGTGAATAAACAGAGGAACTAAAGTATTAGTCATAACAAAGGGTAACTGGGTTCTGAGGATACCTCAATCCATGTGAGTGGACTTCTAACCTTGATTATTCAGTTCATGGGCTGCTCTTTTCAATTTATGTGAAAATAGTGATACATGCTTATAGTGGTATGCATGGGGAATGGGAGAGAAATGGGGACTCGTATCGCCCTCTCTTCATGATATCCCTCCAACTTTGTATAAACCTTAAAAGACTCAGTTACTTTGATCTGGAAGACGCATTGGAGATCACCTACTCCAAGAATGTATGCAATATAAGAATTCTTCTATAACATCCTTGAACATATGTTTTCCACTCTCGTCTTTAACACCACAAGCAACAGAGAACTGACTACCTCATCCAGTTGCCCTCTCCAATTTCAAACAATTCTAATTATTAGAAAGTTCTTCCTAGTCTTGAGTCCACATCTGCCTCCATGTAATTCCCATATATTAGTCTTAGTTCTGCCTGCTGGAGCCAAACAGAGCAAGCCTGCTTCCTGTTCCACATGACAGCACATCAAATATTTATTGACAGTTTGCATGTCACTAGTGTTTTCTCGAGGCCAAACTCCCTTAGGTCTTAGCTGTCTCAGAATCGATGGACTATGGCAACACAGATGATGTATCCTTCATTTCCAAAGCCACTAACACCTGTTTCAGATACTAAATGGTAGAAAAATAAATAAAATCCTGGTCAGCATTTACACCTGGGGTTTCACTGGCATATAATAAGACAAGTCTGCATATAGAAAAGCAAATGATTCACCTTCAAAGTGATACCATTCTACTGATAGATACATGCTCCATCTCTACTATTCAAACAATAAGTATATTTTGTACTCTATGTGAATCTTGGTTTTGAAGAATCACAATTACAGTTTCATGGTTGGTAACTACCAGTTATAAAACACTGACTTTATGAGAATTGTAGGTCAAGTGAACTGAACCATGAAATAGCAAATGTGTCTAAAGACCATACTCTGCTACGAAGTTAAGTTATATT
This sequence comes from Tapirus indicus, assembly GCA_031878705.1. Taxonomy (NCBI): domain Eukaryota; kingdom Metazoa; phylum Chordata; class Mammalia; order Perissodactyla; family Tapiridae; genus Tapirus; species Tapirus indicus. Next base: position 17,852,526 of record CM062923.1, on the reverse strand, counting down.
CGTACTCCAAAATTCTACCTTCGAAAACTCGGGAATAAAAAATTGTTTTAGGAGACTCAAACGATACCAAGTTTTCCCAATTAATTTCTGCTTGTTTCAGAAGTGGCCTCTGGATTCACTTGAAGCAGGAAAGGGCAAGGGAAACTGATTTTTTCTCTATAGTGAGATGAAACATCCACATGTGTTGAACAGTATGACAATTATTGACTGTTGCTTTTTCTTTTCACATTTCCAGCATGGGTTTATCACCATTTAATACAACTCTTGCCCACTAAAGCAAAAGTGAATTCAGCAGGTGTGTATGCCACTGTCCCTAAAGAAGGACAGAGCTTCTAATATGGTTGAAGAGATAAGATTAAAACTTCAGTGTGATTAGCATAAAGTGATCAATCAGCATGTGTGAAGGAATGGATAACGAACGAATGTAAATATATACATATACAGATAATAACAGAACTGCATGTGAGTTCTGGCTTTACCATATATTAGCAGCATGGCCCTTGACCAATCACTAAATCTTTATAAGCTGATGTCAGGGGGATAAGAGTGACTCTTGCATTGCAGTATTAAGTGGCCACTCCTCCAATCTTCTTACTAACTTCCAAGTGGCATTGAATATCAATGATTTTTCCTTCCTTACTGAAACAGATTTTTCTCTAGTTTTTTTTTTTTTTTTTTGGTAACATCATATTCTTCTAGTTCTTCTGCTCCATTGGCTGCTCCCTTGGCTGCTCCCTCATAGTCTATTTTGCTATTTTTTCGATCTCTTCCAGATTTCTCAAAGTTGGACTTCTTCAAGACTGGGTCCTAGAACACCTTCCCTTCTCTAGTTACACATAGACACGGGGAGTCTGTGTCTCCTAGAAATGTGTTGGCCTTAATATCTCTGTCAAACTCAGTCATTGGCTGGGGGAGGCATGCCTTTGATGTCATCTTTCTTTATGTAAGCTTATGCTACCACAGGTCTAAGTATCATCTATATGTCAGTGACTCCCAAAATTATATCTCCAGATCTCATCTCCTCTCTAAGTTCCAAACTCCTTATCTAATTATCTTCTTAACATTTTTAATGTAAATATGTTTAAGTATCTCACACTAAACATATGCAACTCAGAAAACTTGATTTCCCCTCCTTTAAAATTTGTTCTTCCCTTACTCTTTCACTCAAAATAAATATAATCCTATTCACAGAGTTCCTAAAGCCAAAGATAGGACATAATCTTTGTATAATGTTTTCCTCCTCTGTAAGAAATCTATCAGAAAGTCATGTTGACTAGACTTCCAAAACATATCCCAGGTCAGTTAACTCCCTTCCACTTCCACTATTACTATCCTAGTCCAAATCCTAACCCATCTTCTCTCACCTGGACTAGATATTCTAACTAGCCTCCTTTCTCTCACTCTTGTCCTGTACACACATTAGACAGATTAATCTTTTGAAAATTTTAACTAAGATCAGGCTACTCACCTGCCCCCCCCCAAAAAAAAACACTCTAATTGTTGTGCATTTTATGCTAAATAACTCACACTCTTCACATGACCTGTGAGGCCCTACATTATCTGGTCTCTGCCTTCTTCTCTGACATCGCCTCCCACAACTCTCCCCTTTCTTGCTGTGGTCCAGTCACACTGGCCTCCTTGAACATGGTGAGGACTCATTTAGTCTTGGAACCTTCATAACAGCTATTCCCTCTGCCTACAGCTGTGCCCCACATCTATTCATGGCTGGTTCCTTCTTGTCATCCAGGTCTCTTCTGAGAAGACTTCCTTGAGTGTAAAATATATGTGGCAGCCATGAGAATGCTTTTAGACTTCCCACTAGAGGAGCACAATTAACCCATATGTTGCACATTGGTATTCATTGCTGTCTTTGCACCAGAGCCATGCCTCCCCCAGCCAAGACGGAGTTTGACAGAGATACTAAATTAGACTAATTGCTGGAGAGTAGACACAAGACTTCCCTGATGACCATCTTTGGCTAGAAGACTCACGAATGACTTTACCAAACCTTAGACTGAACAGCAATCTATGAGAGAACCACAATTAAAATGGCAAAAATATTTGATCCTGTGACATTACAACTTTGAAAAATCAGCATGACTTCATAAATCAAAAATTGTTTATATTGTTACATTATTCGGCCCACATACAATATTGTCCCCATTTTATGCATTAGGAGCTGAGTCTCCGAAAGAATAAATGACCTTTGCTAAAGATCATAATAAGCAAGTGTGAAAGTAGAATTTGCCTTCTAACTCCGAACTCTTTCCATCATATCATATTCCCACCTCTAAACCAAGGAGGGCTTCAGAGATGCCTAAAAAGACTGAAAACTCCACCAGATCTGCATCCAAATTGTACTCTGAGAGTTTATACTTTGGTTGTGACTGACCCTAGGGTTATGCATTTACTTAGAAAGGACAAAATGCTTAGCATTTTTATTGTACGTGTCATTCTTCTCCAGCAGTAACACGTACACTCTATACATTATGCAAATGCATTTCCTTCTGGCCTCTCATTATTTTAGTGAATCAAGTCCACCAAAGGTCAGTGTCTTTGTCAGCAACAGGGTAGATGCTGGCAGTGTGATGGGACAGAGACTGCACCCTGTTAGCCGTCATTGTCAGCAGTAGGCTGTCATCCCACCTCTCCAGCCCTAGCAGGGCGATTTCACTCTCCCTTCAGACCAGCCTAGAAGAAAGAATTTTCTCTTCTTTTGAAATTTGAAAGCCAGAACCACCTGCTTCTCCAAATGCCCAGCAGAATCGCTGCTGGCTGTCTGGAAGGGTTACTTTATTGAAACTTTACTGCAAAGGCTTTTCACTTCTTCACTCAACTATCATTCTTGCACCAACACTCCTGCTTTTTGCTTCTCAAGGAGACTTAACAGACCCCAGAGAGGCCAAGAGAGTGCAGACACCAACTCTCAAATCCTGAAATATTCAAAGTGACAGAAGTTCTCAGTATTACCCCACAGTGTGTACAAGTCCTTCTCTATGAGACTTGAATGGTATGCCAGCATTTTCTTTGGAAAAGTCCCAGTCTGCCAACATAACACCCATACAAACTTTGAACCATTTCCTCCAATACAAGTATTCTTTGAAATTTTATATTTAGATGTATTTTCATTTGTTATACAGGCAGAGCAGCAAACTGTTGAAAAAAAAAATTTAAGAAGAGAAAAAGATGTTTGCTGTCAGAATAATAGGAAAAGTGCCATATATTTAAAGGATGAATACATGATGTGATTCTAAAATAATGAGACTGATTTTCAAGTGCAATTTAAACACACCACCTTATGAATCTTATTCTTTTCTTTAAATTTGCATCAACTAATAATTTTATTATGTTTACCAAGGTCAGAGGACACACTGCGATTTTTATACAAAATCTGGTTAAGGAAATGAAATGCCACCATTCTAAAATTATACAAATGGAGTTTTCTGATAGCAACTTTACAGGAGAGTCAGTTTATTCATGTAGCATTCTTTTTTTGCAGAAAAGTGAAACTGCAGTACAAAGAGGAGAGTTAAGATTCCCAAGGTCAAGCATCTGGATACTGACTGAAAAGGGATCCAAATTCAAATTTGCTAGCACAAAATTCATTCTTGCTCTGTACTCATCTTGCAAACATCTGAACACCACAGTATACTCTAATTGGTTCCTAACAATATAGTCCATATGTGATATGTTATGGTAAGATGACTATATCTTAGAAGTGCTGTGATTTTGTATTCCTAGAGGTGTCCAAAAAAGTAGCTGGGCACCACTTGTCAGGAACTATAGAGAGATTTCTATCCTGGTCTGGAGGAGGTAAGAATTGAGTTGAGCTCTGAAGAATGGGTAAGATTCAGGCAAGCCAAGAGAAGAAACGAGATTTAAAGAATCGTCCCAAAAGAGAAAGGAATGGGAGCATTTGAGCGGCAAAGGGTAGGAAGCATATCAAATGCACAGAAAAGAGGTTACAACAAAGGTTGGAGAAGTAAGGAGAACCACATGTCAGGCCCTTGGAAGCTCACTGGGGAGGAGACGCTGGTTAAGTGTAAAGGACCCATGTAATTGCTGGCCTGGCAATTGGCCAGAGCAGAGGAATGGTTGGCAATGAGAGAGAGCTTGGCATTTTTCAAGAATCTGAATTTCTGTCCAGCCCTATATCTGACACATCCTAGCAGTTAGGATAGATATAATCTTGCTGTACTCAGAGGTGGATGCACATTCCCGGCAACTTCTAAACAAAACTTGTAGTCAGTTATGGGAATGTGGTTCTTCTAAGAGCTGATATGCACTGAGACATAACACACAGTACAGACTCAAGAACCATGGAGTTGACCATGCAGAGCTGTTCTGGAAAGAAACAATGATGTGTTCAGAGAGAGAGAACTTGAGGGGTCCAACACTACAAATGAGCACAAAGAGAAGTAAAAAAAAAAAAAACCTCACCTCATCTTCATTCTCCTCCCGGCTCTGCTTCCCACTTCCATGTAAAGGGCACCAGCAAGGGCTCGGGTACCTTTACTAATTACAAATGTCTTTTAAGCAGATGTGGACTCTACTGGAACATGTGTCTTAGAAGCAGATGCAGCTTCAGAGAGGTTCAAGACCCCACAAATGACAATATGGCTTGTCTGTTGTGAGCATAAAACAAGTGGGCAACCATCAAAACTCAGGGAAGGAACCTGTCTTCATATTGAGCAAAAAGTAGGCCAATAACTTAGGTATTTAAATTGTTACATGAACCCCACAGGGCAAGAGGAAATCCAAGGTGCTCCAGAACCAAATTACAAGGTGGAAAAGTTCAATTCACATAAATACATGGATTAGCTGATCTGAGAATTGGGTTCAATTGTCACCTTTGGGAAAAATCAAATCTGTCATATTAATAACAAGAGTATTAAGATGATCCTCCTATTCAAATGCTAATCACAATATGGGCTTTTCTACGTGTTATCAAGCAAAATAAAACATTTTTCAAATATAAAGATTCTGCAAACTTCATAATACCTCTGGAGCCTTATTAAAAGTGTTCACACATTTAAATAAAATTAAATTCCAGCCTAATCACCTCAGGCAGACATCTCACCATGTGAGGTGGCTTCCCCCAGTCGCATCTGAACAACCACGCACAGGGGATTTCACAGTCATTTATCTCTCATGGCATTACGGATATTGAATTCAGATTATTCATGTTGCAAAACTAGTGGTTTAATGATCTAGAGGCCATGTCCACACTCTTAGCGCCTAATCACTTTGGCCACGTAACAGTGCGGAAGCGTGTTGATCTTAAAGACAAAAAAACCTCCCAGAATAGAGACTTCTTTCTAAAGGCGAGGCTGCCAAGTCCTTTTACCCAAGCAGTATTATCAATTTATATTCAGAATACTACAGTGCAGATTCTTCAGGTAGTTTGGAAGTAAATGACAACCTCGTTAGGCAGAGAAGCTTACAGTCCCGTGCCCTCCAAGCTCACAGCAACAAAGCCGGAGACCCAGTCCCGCATTCTGAGCTCCTTCAAGATTTCATTCAGCCTTCTAGCTGAGCATCATGAAAGGTTCAACACAGTCCTGTGGATTTATTCTCCTCACTGTATAAAGTGTACAGTAGTCCTCCCTCATCTGTGGTTTCACTTTCCGCAGTTTCAGTTACCCGCGGTCAACTGTGGTTCCAAAATATTAAATGGAAAATTCCAGAAATAAACAATTCATAAGTGTTAAATTGCCCGATTCTGAGTAGCACGATGGAATATCAAACGTTCCTGCTCCATCCTGCCCAGGACATGAATCCTTCCTTTGTCCAGCGGATCCATGCTGTACACGCTACCCGCCCATTAGTCACTCCGGAGTCCTCTAGGTTATCAGATCACCTGTCCTGGTATCACAGTGCGTGTGTTCAAGTAACCCTTAGTTTACTTAACAATGGCCCCAAAGTGCAAGAGTAGTGATACTGGCAATTCGGACATGCCAAAGAGAATCTATAAAGTGCTTCCTTTAAGTGAACAGGTGAAAGTTCTCAATTTAATAAGGAAAGAAAAAAAATTGTATGCTGAGGTTGCTAAGATCTATGGTAACTTTTATTACAGTATATTGTTAGAATTGTTGTATTTTATTATCAGTTATTGTTGTTAATCTCTTACTATGCCTAACATAAATTAAACTTTATCAGAGGTACGTATGTATAGGAAAACACATAGCAGATATAGGGTCTGGTACTATCCGCAGTTTCAGGCATTCACTGGGGGTCTTGGAATGTGGCTCCTGCAAATAAGGGGGGAACTACTATATTAGTCAGGATAGCGAACACCCAGTTGTGGAAACTACCAACTTCTCAATCTCTGCAACTTAACACAATAGAGGCACATTCCCACTCGTGTCACAGTCTAGTTGGCTTTTTATCATGCAGAATCCTAGTTCTTTTCATCTTGTGTTGCTACCATATTTGAGAGCCTTCTCTCAGTCCTCCAATGAATTATTTACATTCACTCAGCCAAATAGAAAAGAGAATAAATATGGATAATATCATAGAATAGAGAAAACAGGATCGATGAGACAGTCTCTGCTACATAAACTGACTTGATTTGTGTTTAACTTAAAAAAGAGTAATTTCATAGGAGAACATAGGAGCAATGGGAGAACATGGAAGAAAATCCCCAAGAGAAATTATTGTTTCAATGAGGAAAATTCTAAAGAAAAGTGTCATGCCCCATCCATCCATTCCCCGAGTCATCCACTGACTTATACACTGAGCACTTACTCTCTATCACATCCGCAGAGCTGGATTTGAGCCACTGCAAACCCCCTCCCCATGCCTAAGAGCATCTGGTTGCTGGAAGAGCATGTGGAAGGGGAAACAAGAAATAGAGGGATACAACATGGTGGGAGCAAGAACAGAGACACATTAAAAGGTGTTACCCCTTCTGGGTTCTCCTTTGTTTTAGTCTCAGAAATTCTTTGTGACAATACATTTGCCTTTGAATTGTCACCTCTTGGTCTCCCACAAAAGGTGTGAGGATCATGGAGTATCTGTCTGAGAACAAATAAAAGACTTAGAATACACTGAATGAAAAATTAAACATAAGTACCTAACTGTAGCAAAAAGACCTGAAAGTATTCTCTCTAGCCTAATCATTGTTTTCATGAGAATTTATCCTAAGGAAATCATTCAACAGAAGCAGAATGTGATATAAATCAACAAGTTTATTGCAGAAATAACTATAATAGTAAAGAAAAAAAGCCAAAATGTCCAATACTATGCTTACAATTACTTGATGGGGTATGATAGACTCATTAAAAGGATACTAAGTTGCAACATGGAAATGTTATGTCACTATTTTAAGTAGACAATGAAATATTTCTTTCATGTAGACTATACAAAGTACACACAAAAAATGATAGTAATTGCTTTATTGAGATGGTGAAATGACAGGTAATTTTTTTATTCAAACATTATCTTCAATATTTCTACATCAACTTCTCAGTAATTAAAACATTTATATCATATGCATGTGGGAGGCAAAACATAGAATTTATTATTCATTCTGAAAACATTGTCACTTCGCAAACTCACTAGCATTTGTTATCTAGATTTTTAAAATTTCGGTTGCATCCTGCCCCCCCCCCCAACTGTATTGCTTTCCTCTTCACAGGATCCTCCCCCAAATCCTATATTTCTCTGACTCTTTTCCAGCACATTCTCTCCAGGATCATAAAACTCCCTTTGGCCTTCAGAGAGCTGGATTCCTAGGTAGTGGAAAAAGCCCACAGCCATGTCCATTTCCAGTTGTCATGATTTGTGATCTTTTCTCTAAAATCCAGAAACCGCCTAATCTCTGGGGCACAAGGAACTGTGTCTTGCTTTGAGTCATACAGGAGGCAGGAAGTAAACAATAGTTTGGAGACAACAATAAATATCCTCTAGGGTTGATTTGAGACTTAAATAAGATATATAAATTCTCAAATTAGGAGTTCAGGCTCCGGAGTAACTTGCTTCAGGTCAAATTCTGACTCTTCCCCTTACTAACTGTGACACTGGGCAATTTATTTAAAATTTCTGTGCCTCAGTTATTTCATCGTGTAAAAATGAAAAGAAGGAGGAGGAGGAGCTGCTACCACACAGAGATGGTATAAGGATTAAATGAGATGATGAAGACACTTGCTTAGAACAAAACTTGGCATATTATGTATACACAAATGTGTTAGCTATTTTCTCAATAATGGTTATGAGAATGAAAAGAGATTATGTTTTCATTTAAATATAGATGAATCATGTAGAACTGATCAGGTGTAAAATTTCTCAACTTTCTGCCTTCTTTTCTTTAAGTGTTGTCTGCATTTCAAATGACAGGGTATCCTTTATCTTATCCACTCCACCTGTGTTTTTGTCCTCATCCCTTCAAATCTTGACTATCAACCCATAATTTTTCTCTTATCTTTTCTTTATTTTCAACCAGTCCCATTTTGATTTCAACCCAAGCTTACAAATATATTCAGATCTCTAACATTCTTCTCCAGATCATTTTTAAACCTACTCTTTCTTTCTCTTTCCATTTTCAACTAACTTTCTAGTTGTCGTATCCATCTGTTCTGTTACGCTCAGTTCTCAGTCTACCCTAAATTGTTTCTGGCCAGACCATTCCATCGAAACTATCCAAACTAAAGTCATTGATGAGCTTTAATCACCAAAGAATATTTTTTATTACTTACTAGATTTCTCTGATAAATCTAATATAATTTTATAATGATTTCTTTCTGTTGTTTATATGTATTTTCTTCCCTCTTTCATTCTTATTACCTGTACCTCCTTGGCTTCTAAAATTCTACTCTCATCTTTCTATCTGCATTCACTGCACTACTATCTTTTCATTTTCAGACTCCTCCTCCATCAACCACTAAAACTTTAGCATCCCCAAGATCCTGCCATTTAAGCCCTGTTCTTCTCTCTCCCAAGAAATGCTCATTAGTCAACATCATGTGACTCTTGGTTTTACCCATAATGTTTAAATTGAAACTGCCAAATCTACACTGATATAAACATAGATATCCCTGGCCAATACTCTGAGCATCAGAGTAAGTGCCATCAGCCTGGCACATATTGACACTTAATAAACATTTGTGGAAAAATAAATAAACAATCCTGTTAGTCACAGCATTTCAATGTCCCAGACCCAACTCAAAGGCCAAAACTAACCTGAGGAGAAGTTTCAGAGGAGGAGCAGAACCTTTTCTGTATTCCTAGTCTCACTCTGTGAATGGCCACAACATTCAGCCATTTAGTCACACCAGGAATTTGGAAGGCATCCAAACGCTTCCATCTATAGTCTTTCTGTTGTCACTCTTCTTCAAGCTATCAGCAAACATTGTTTATTTTATCCCCTGATATTTCCCAAATCTATCCTCTCCTTTCCATCTTACCTCTGCTGCCCTAGCTTGTTTCATCATTTCCTGCCTGAAATATTGCAGTAGAGAGTCACCTAACCGATCTTGCCTGAGATGCTGCACTGTCTTAAATCCACTCTCTACTCTGTCATCTAGAAAATTTACCTAAAACACAAAAAATGACTGTACCACCTATTTCTCTCTTTGGAGACCTTCAGTAGCATTTGATTACTTACAGGACAATGTGGCAGATGTTCAGCATGCCATGCCCCATCTATCATGCTTGCTCCTTGAGTCATCTTGCTGTGAATGTTACCATTTTCAAGACTTTTATTTTCTGTAGTACCACATACTGGATAATAAAAGGTCCCCATTTGATAACTGTCCAGCACTCAGGAAAGCAAACACAAATCTCCAGACTCAGAACTTTCCTTCAATGACAGCCTCAAGGAATTAAAAATGATAGTATTTAGATTACAACATCATAGTCAAGAGTCACAAACCACAAGGAAAAATGACTTCATGAAGGAAAGCTGACAGAAACAACAGATCATAGAATCAGACATGAAAATACTTTGTGGAATTATGAGACACGTAATATAAAATAAAGATGTTAATATACTTAAAAGAAAAATTTTAGTCAGGAAAATATAAAATGCCAGGCTTATTTAAAAAAAAATGTCTTTCCCAAATAGAAAGTACAATATTAGAAGTTTTGAAAAAAATGTAATGGAAATATGGAAAAATATGTAACAGAAAGGTTAAAACATGATTGAAGATATAACTGATAATTATCAAGAATAAAGCATAAAGAAATGGGAAATATGAGAAAGAGGCTAGAAGACATGAGTACAGAGTGAGAATATCTTATATACATCTAATTTGATCCAGAATTAGAAGAGATAAAGAATGTATAGAAGCTCTCAGTTTTCTTCCTAATTGCCTGTACACAGCTTCTCTGGCCTGGAATGCCTCTCTCTCATATTTTTGCCTGGTTAATATTTGTGCTTACCTTTACTCTGAAAACCTTTTCATCAAACCCATGGTGGGTCTAAGAACTGCCTTTCTCTAACCCTCCCCCCATACATATATATATATATGTGTGTGTGTGTGTGTGTGTGTATACACCTTCCTTTGTTCTCTTCAAGTGCAAATCAATCTTTACTATATTTTGTCTAATATGCTGAAGACACCTTGCTTTCATCTTCCCCAACACACTGTGAGTTCCTATAAAATGGGCATTTTTCTCTTCTTTGTATGCCCAGTGCCTGGCTCATAAAAGATTGTCAATGAAAATTAAATGGACCATCACCTGAAAGTAGAGATACATCTCTGTATCCATTGGAGTCTCTCTAGAGGGGGTGGAAACTGAACAAGTTCTGACAAAGGAGAAAGAAGAGGAGAATGAGGAATGAGCTGAAGGGACTATGAATTTCATCATGGTTATAAAGGATTCTGGTGTTGCTTCTACAATTATGGCTAGAAGTCCCTACTGCCCTATTAATATGCATGTGCATCTCTGCTTCTAGGCCTTTGCTTCAATCCTCCTTTCTCCTGGTATGTGGAATGCTTTCCCTTTGCCCCTTTCCCATTCACACTCAACTCATATATTAAAGCACAACTTGATCCTAGCAAAACAGCTTTCCTCACTCAATGCCAGTGCTTGTGAATCATTTAATTAAATTAATCAATCATTGATTGAGCTGCTGACTAGCTGGTCACTTTATGTTTTCATGACTTCCTGCGAAAGATAAATAGCCTTCTGAGATAAGTAAGCCATTTGGGGCCTGGTGGCTGTAAGAATTTGGTTGTCTTTTTTTCCAAGGGAAATGCTTATCAATAAAAAAGAACAAAGCACATCAAGAATAATTTTGGCTATGGATGAGTGATAAAGGTTCAAGATTCCTGGAACCTAGTTCTCATGAAAACTAAGTTAACACCCTTGTTTGTACCTCCAGATGAGTCAGAACCAGCAATAGACATTTCCATGGTACTGTTCTCCAGGGTATATATTCCTTCAGAGCCAAACAAAGAGTTTTTATTGAGCATCTAACATGTATTCATCTCTAAGGAACTAAGAATATAGAATCAACAAAATGCTTTTGTCTACCTATCTACAACGTAAAAATTATTTGGGGAGAAAACACTAAAGCACCCACATGGCAGTAAATAATATAAAGAGGCTATTTCATTCAATTGCAAATATTGCTGAGCATCTGTGATGCATATAACATTCTGCTAGGCATTGGCATAATCAAGACTGAATTATGTGGTGAACCCTAATCTTGTAGATATTCTGAATAGCTGTCAAGGTTTCCCTATTTTCTCTGTCTCTCACAGAACCTAGAATGGTGCTTTGAACAGGTGCCATACTCAATTGTGGTGTGCATATGTAGGAGAAGTAGGAGGATAGTTTCCGATATTTGAATACCTCAATGGCTTAGGAATTGCATAGAGCAAAGACCTGGTTTTATATATGTTTTATGTATATTCATTTTAAGCAGATTATGACTATTACCACCATGGTATTGCCGTCCACTACCTACTGAATTCAGACTTCTTCCATTAGCCTGAACTCAAATGTTGCTGAACATGCTACTGAACTGAGTTAGCATGAAATAGGCTCCCAGTCAGAACCGTCCAATGAGCACTCATCTACTGCCCCCCGCCAACCGTGTCTGGACACTATCTAAAGAATTGCCTGTGGGCGGAGGGGACTAAGTGTGGAAAAATAGAAGGGTGAGGAGTAGGACTACTTTCCTCTGGCTTTCCCAGAAGGTATGAGGCCTAGAGAACAATCACAGTGGGATCCTGGAGCTCTCCATCATCTTCACTACAAGAAATCCAGGTCCCTATTTCTTTCCTTTCCTGAGGTCTTGTATAGCGCATGCAGCCCCTTACTGTCAGCCATTTAAGTTCCTCCTTATAGTGGTCAGTTCTCTTTTATAATAACTCTCTTCCCCTTCAATGACTTCTACTACTCCCGTGAGATGAAAACTTGTTCATTACATCTTGAAAGATCTGGCTTCTCGGAGACTCACTATTCTTCCTTTAAAGCTTCAGTCTTCCGGCTTCATGCTCGTTTCCATCAGTGATGGAAAAAGGAAGGCCAGGCATCTTTGGATATCTACCACAAGGGCCAGGCAAGGGCTAGCAGCTTATAGACATTATCTAACATAATCCTCACAGCACTGAATCAGTGGTTATTATTCTCCTTATCTGCAGATAAAGGATCTGAGTTTCAGAGAGATTTAGTGAATTGCCCAAGCAATTCTCAATAAAACCAACCATTCCAATTTTCAACCAAATTGCATCAAACCAAACCTCATGTTATTTATACTAAACCTACCAGAACCCCTTGGTCCTCATAGAAAGAGGAAACAGTGCTAGTCTTGGGTAAGGAAGATCCAATTCTCTTAAAGAAAGCTTATAGAAGTTTATCGTGAGAACTTTGCTAGGGAATCAATAAATATTTCATAGGAAAAAAGGTTTGGGGGTGTGTGTGTGCATGTGTGCACTAAATCTGAACTCATGAATTCATTATAAATTATGGTCCCTTTCATACTATTGAGAATTAGACAACACTTGTATGTTCTTTGCAGATTTTAAGATTTTTTTGTTCTTACATCCTTAGGAATTAAGAAAAAGAGATTGGTCTCTTCAGTGTTCATTTCTTTAGTAATCCTCAAAAGAAACAAAAATGTGACCTATACTTCCTCAGCCAAAACTAAATGTAAAATCTGCCACTCTGAGCTGAGTAGTCCTTATGCTAATTTTTGGAAGGGAATGGCCCGTTTCCTCTCAATTCCATCTGGATCTTTCTATTCAGCTGAGACTAATAGATTCAGCTAATGAGTCACCCTGTCAGTGTCTAGTTATTTAGCAGTGCAGTTAAAAAAAAAAAAAAGAACCTTTCACCTCTCCTTATAGCAATTAAATTCCTTAGCTGAAGAAATCATTCAAGAGGAAGATATAAGTTTACGAAAAATAGAAAATTTGCCTCTTTCTGAGTAGGGATATTTTATGAGGTATGATTCCAAAATGGCTACATTTGGATGGATTCAGATACAACAAAGTGTCCACAAATTGGTTTTGTTGCTTACTACATTAGTTGAATGAGATATTATGACCTTTCCTTTACATACCTGGCTGCCCAATGCATTACATATGTGATTAATTGTGTGTGAGTGTATCCATGTGGATGTCTGTGTTTACCAACTCTGTTTATTTCCTTTTTTGGAACATGATGGATGATGATAGTAAATGATTACATATAGACTACAAGAAATTAGAGCCCCTAAAATACGGGAATCACAACTTTATGCTCTGCTTTTTTTTTTCCTGTAATTGACTCCCTGAAAAATTAGACTCAAAATAAAATAAAAGGAGGACTAGTACATTTCTGGGTGCCTATGATTCACAAAAATAGCTCTTTTATGTTGGCTGTAATAGTGTCATTCCAGGTAATGGGCCAGAGGGAAAGAAAGAAAAGGCAGGACCAGAAGAGTCACAAACAACATTTCAGGATTGGTGTAATGGTGCGTCCAAGTGATGGCCTAGAAATAAGGATATCTGGGAGGAAAAGATCACAATGAAACATTGAGACAAGCTGGAGTCAAATATGCCATAGAGAAGAGAAAATTATATCTTTTAAAGCATCAGGTATCTGGAAACAATGTATGACCTATACTATGAATTCATGGTATAAAAAGATGGAAGCCCAGCATGTTATTCTGCAGCACTTTCAAGACTAAAAGTCTCCGCAATTTTAATAAATGTCACCTGTGTTAGGCTAAGATGTGTTCAGAGTCAGTTTTTGGAAAGTTGAATGGTTAAAAATAATAACTTGCATCTCCCAAGAAAGGAGCAAAGGGGATAAGCTTGGGATATTGACACCAGAAGAATGATTGAACTCATAAATCTTTGGATGTGACCCTGGAAAGACTGTTTCCAACAAAAGAGACATATTCCCTGACTAAGAACTGAATCAGCTCCAGGAAAGCTAGACTGACACTGATATGGAAAGAAAGAGACAATGACAATTATTTTCCACAGCCTTGGAAATGGAGAAAAACCTTGGGTGTTTAATACTTTGAGGTTCTTTGCTGGTGGTGGGAACTGCAGTGGATGACCTGAAAAAAGTGATGTTGTTTATACAGACCTTATATCAGTAAAAGTGCAATCTTACAGATATGGATACAGGGTATTAAAAACCAGCAAGACATTCATCTATTCAACCAGAGTTGAATGACCCATTTGGTAATGATGTATTATTCATTTTGTATATTGATAAATTCAATTTTGTTTAGAATATTTGCATCTATGTCACGAGGAATATTTGTCTTCAGTTTTTCTTGTAACATTTTATCTGGTCTTTTTATCATGGTAATGCTGCCCTCAAAACATGAGTTGAGAAGTACTCTCTCTTCTTCAATATTTTGGAAGAGTTTTGTTGAATTGGTAGTTTTTTCTTCCTTAAATATTTGTAGAATTCCCCAACAAATCCATCTGGGTGTAGAATTTTCTGTGTGGGAAGATTTCTAATAGAAATCACATTACTGTGGTTGATATAGAGTTATTATTTTTCTTTTTTAATTAGGTTTTCTAGTTTGAGTCATTCAAATATTTTGTCCATTTCTTCTAAGTTGTAGAAATCGTTGGCATAAACTTGTTCAAAATATTATCTTGTTAACATTTTAATACCTGTAGAATCTATGGCAATGTCATCTCTATCAATTCCAATATTGACAATTTTGTATTGTTTCTTTAATTTTTCTGATTAGTCTGGTTAAAGACTTGTCAATTTTTTTTTAAATCTTTTCAAAGACCAAAAACTATCATTTGGTTTTAATTCTTTTCACTATTTTTTTTTTCTGTTTTCTAGTGTACTGATTTCTGCTCTGATATTTATTCTTTCCTTTCTTTTACCTACTTTGCCTTTAATTTTCTCTTCATTTTCTAGTTGCTTAAGGTTGAAGTGGAGATCTTTGGTTCATACAGTTTTTATTTTCTAATATAGGCATTAATGCTATAAATTTTCCTCTAACTATTGCTCAAGCTTTTTCTCATAAATTTTGGTATGTTGTGTTTTCACTCACATTAAGGTCAAAATGTTTTCTAATTTCTCTTTTGCTTCTTTTTTTTTTTTTCCTTACTGAGGAAGATTCACCCTGAGCTAACATCTGTGCCAATCTTCCTCTAATTTGTTTGAGGGTCATCACCACAGCATGGCTGATGAGTGGTGTAGGTCTGCACCCAGTATCCAAACCCCTGAACCTGGGCTGCTGAAGTGGAGTGCGTGAACTTAACCACTACACCACAGGGCTGGCCCCTCTTTTGCTTCTTTTTTGACACGGGTTATGCAGAAGCATGGTATTCTGTTTCCAAATATTTGGAGATTTTCCAGAGATCTTTCTATTTTTGATTTCTAATTTAGTTCCCTTGAAGCCTGAGACCATATTTTGTATGACTTAAATACTTTTAAATTAATGAAACCTATTTCAAGGCCAGAATATGTTTTTTCCTGGTAAATGTCCCATGTGCACTTGAATAGAATGTGTATTCTGCTATTATTAGGTGAAGTGTTCTATAAATATCAATAAGTTCAGGTCTGTTGATTGTTGTGATGGTTAATTTCATGCATCAACTTGACTGGGCTAAGGGATACACAGATAACTGGTAGAACATTACTTTTGGGTGTGTCTGTGAGGGTGTTTCTGAAAATGGTCAGCATAGAAATCAATAGACTGGGTAAAGAAGATCACCCTCACCAATACAGGTGAGTATTGTTCAATTCATTGAGGGTCTGAATAGAACAAAAAGATGAAGGAAGAATGAATTTGCTCTCTGCTTGAGCTGGAACATCCATCTTCTCCTGCCCTTGAGCATCTGCACTCCTGCTTCTCAGGCCTTTAGATTCAGACTTGGACTTACATCATTAACTACCCTTGTTCTCAGGCCTTTGGATTTGAACTGGAACTATACCACCAGCTTTCCTGAGCCTCCCTCTTGAATATGGCAGATCATGAGACTTCTCAACCTCCACAATCATGTTAGCTAATCCCTCATAATGTCTCCTTCTATATATCTCTCTGTATATATCCTATGGGTTCTATTTCTCCAGAGAATTCTGACTAATCCAACTGTTATTCAAGTCTTTGATATACTGAATGATTTTCTTTTTACTTGTTTTATCTACTATTGAGTTAGGAATATTGAAATATCTGAATATAATTGTGTCTATTTCTTCTTTCAGTTCTATCAAGTTTGCACATGTATTTTGAAGCTCTATTATTTAGAACATAAATGTTTGGGATTGTTATGACCTGTGGATGAATTGACCCCTTTGTCATTATGAAATAACCTCTGTTTTCCTAATATTTTTTTGCTCTGCAGTTAACTTCATGTGATATTAATACAGCTACTACAGCTTTATTTTGATTAATATTTGCATGATATACCTTTTTCTATCCTTTTATTTTCAGCTTACTTATGTCATTACATTTAAAATGCATTTCTTTGGGGTCTTGTTTTTTAATTCAAACTGATAATCTCTGCCTTTTAATTGAGATTTTTAAACCATTTACATTCAATATGATTTTGATATGGTTAGGTTTAAGTCCAATGCCTTGAAAACCATTGTTTCATATCTGCCTTTTGAATATTTGGAGGATAAATTCAGTTACTGTCACTCCATCTTGACTAGATGTGGAAGTTGTTATATTGAAATTTCATTACATGTTTACATTTCTATCTCATATGCTATGTCATTAGGGCATTAAGAGCAGAAAATGCCTTATTCCTCTTTCTTGCACTTTAGACATTGTTGGTACTTCACAACTAGAATCTAAAGTGTTTGGCTATATTTCTGCAGCAAATAATGGAATGAATACATTCATTCATTCATTTTTCACCTAGAAGTATCAGTTGCAAATGAGTGCTTTATACTAAGGTTAACTTCTCATTCAAGTCTGTAAACATCATCTGAGTTTGAAATTGTGCTTCTATTCTATGGTCTCAGATTCTATTTTGAACTTTAAAGTTGGGGGAGGGGGTGAGAGTTAGAATTGATTTGATGCCTTATTGGAACAGATGTTTTAGTGGGAGTGTTAGTGCATCAAGTATATGTTTCCACGGGAAGTGAGAGAAAACTAGCATCAATTACTTGCCTGATTACTTCTTGTCTTATAGAATAACATACTGTAAGCTGCATAAATGCTATTGATTCAATACTAGAGAGAGACAAAAAGGAATATTTGACCAGCTCAGTTGTTACATTGGATTCTGAAATATTGGTCTTAGCCCTTTCTAAATCCCAAATGTGGGAAAGTCCAGAACCAGGTGAGCAACTTGACCTGTCTCAATTAATTGGGATTTTAAAAACAATAACACTAATTTTGGAACCATCTTCAAAGAATTAAAAAGTGATTGGTTCAAATTAACTTAAAAATTATTACCACTTTCTGAATTCAGGTATTAAAATTAATTGACCTAGATCGATATTAATGCTGTAAACATGCTTTTAATTTTTTTAATTAACAACTTGTTTGTGCTCATTGTAGTATAACAAAAATATGAGATGCTTGGGTTTATTTATTAAGCAACAAATCAAACTTTTCTGTAAATTTGGACTGGTACTAAATAGAAATGTTAAGGGGGAGAAAAAAGCAGGCATATCTCATATTTTGGAGAAGCTGTAGAAAAGATATCCTTAAATAATGCTTTTTCCGGAAGAAAAAAAGAATGTGACTTTCTCCCCTTACAAAAGTTTGAGAATTTGAGTGAAAGATGAAAAATGATTCTTTCTCTATACAGTGAAACCACAGGCAATACAGAGTAGTTTTGGAGCTGTAGGGTGAAAAATGAGTACCTAGAAGTTGATAGTTCTATTCTAGCTGTTCAGTTTTAGCAACACAAGGGAAACATTTTTTCATAGATAGATAGATAGAGATATAGACACATATATGCGTGTATAAACATACTTGAAGTATTATGAATTGGCCAACACATAGTTAGGCTGGTATAATTCAAAGTATGTGAAAGGCAAACTTATAATTGGACATTTTTTATCGCAAATGACTTTAAAGTAAGGTTGAGTTCTGTAGAATATGAATCATCTGCATACTTATATATTCTGTTACACCAACTTGGTGAGCTATTGCCCCTGCTGCTCTAGCATGTAATTTATTAATAGTAATATTAAGCAATATTCCCTTGATTTCCATAACTGTAGTTTCCCAGGACAGTGTGACCCCATGAATAAGCTAGGATAATTGTTGTCATTTATATTCATCACTTTGGATGCTGCTCCAAAAATAAAACTACTGGTAATAGTTACTATGTCTTATCTTGTGTTCAAGAAGGTGTTATGATTTTAAGAAACTCTTGCCCTATTATGAACCACTGTCTGTTGGTCTCCTACCAGTAATGGTGAGGTTTACCTACACCCAATTTTTAAGGGACTCTTCCCAAAGGCTTGAAATTACCCAAAGGGACATTTACTAATTTCCCTGGAGTGAAGTTGCCCTGGAGTGAAGTTGCACTGCAAGTCACATTCTTCCAACCAGCCATACAGGCTGGCAGTACAGTTTATATGCTCAAGAACTCCCAGTCCCAGAGTTTCCTCCCCCAAGGGATGTTTTTCAGGTTTTGCTTTAAGCACATCATCCCATTCCCTCCCATTTAAAGGCCTCAGCCTCCCACCACAGGATAATAGCATGTCACTGAGTAGAGAAGTGACATTCAGAGAGCAGCTCGTGTATGAGGAAGACCTGCAGGACTGTTGCAGGAAGGGTAGTTTACAAATGTCAAAGATGATTATTCCCCAGGACATAAAATAAAGGTAAATAGAGAGCATAAATCTTATCTTTCTACACTGAAGATTTTATTGTGTTTCCCCCTAGTTATTGCAAATCCAATTTCCATTGGAATTCCATTGGGAGTGTAGCTCAGACTAATTTTTGAGCTTGAGAATTATCAGGGAAGAAAATCATTGTATTGCTTTTGGACTCAAATGCAAATTGAGTATGAATATGGAATAGGCATATCTGTACATTGAGAAAGTATGTTTCTTTGCAGCTTAAAAAAACAATCTACAAGAAGACATATTTCTCTCCAAACATTAAGAAACAACTGAGCTAAGTTGCAAAATACCTTCTCTTCCTAGGTTGCCAGAACAGGAAAAATTGCAGAGCTTCCAGACCCTGAGCCAACCTTATTCAGGACTCAGAAAAAACAAAAACAAAAACAAAAAAACTGTCTTAGTAAATTCTCAGTGTAAACTGCTATGGGGGTATGTTACTATGTAAGTCTAAAGAGAGGATGCACCTCTGCACCTCCGTCTCTCCTTACTGTTATTCAATCCCCAACAAAATGCATGTGAAGTTTAAAATTACACCTCCAGGCTTCCTTTCCCTCAGCTTACTCAGGTCGTCTTTACAGATTGTAGCCACACACTGTGTCTACCCACATTTCCTAAATATTGTCAAATCAAGTGGTCAGTTTTATCAATTAAAAGAAAAAAATTAGATATTAGTCACAACATATGATTGAACTAACAAGGTCTGAAACCAACAAATGATTCCACAACAGCACTGGCTTTTCTATCTGCATTTTGTCCCAGAGACCTTCCATCTCTTGAAATAACTCCCTAAAAGCCGATATATTATAATGAATAAACCAACGGGCTCGGCTGAAATGCTTACGGAGACCTCTGAGCCAGTCTTCTCCCTCCCAAGTGCTTCCCTTTCCCTGAACAATTGCTAAGATCCCTAAGCACATCTATGGCTTCAACTAGCTTAGTGTACAAACCCCAGCATAAGATCACCTAGCTCAGACCCAGGCCACTTGTGTCCCAAACCAATATCCATCACTAACATAAGGTACCTCTTGAAGTGGGACAAAATTAATGCAAGGGATATTGGCTTTGAGAATGTGTTAAATAGATGAAACCAACTGTGATCTCAATGTTTGTCCAATGATGACTAAATAAAATAGTAAACTCCCCTTATTGTCATGCGGGTCTCATTCTTCATGAAATCTTGAGGCTATCTGTACACGACTCTCCTTCCAAACTTTCAAGGAGGTAGGAGGTAGAACTGCTCACATCAATATGCCAGGCACCCCCAAATCAAACGGCCATTGTTTTTTCTCAGATTTACCTTTCTGCCCTGTGCTTGAATCTCTGATGATGACTTGAACCCCTCTGACATCTGCAATCATTTCCTAACCATCTCTTGTCCCAGGTGTGTATGAAGCTCAAAGAAGCCCCTGCTAGAATTGAAGCAGATCCTTGTTTGACCTAGGTCACGGACACATTCTGGTCTGTTCTTCAAGATTAACTCAATTCAAATTATTTTAGCTAGAATAGCTCTTATCCACATTGTCCAGCTGTTGTCCCCATTGACACCCCACCATGAATCACTAGGTTTCATTACAGCAGAAAACTTTGCCCTGTCTTCCATTTTCTGCATCTCCAGAGGCCATCAGAGATATCATGTCCCTAGACAAGTGGCAACCTCTTTTAAAATGCCAAACTGAGAGTGGCCCTGGGTTAGAAATTAGGCTGTAGGAATGCTGGTTACTATGTATCACTCCACACCAGTGTTCTCCAAAATAACCCATTCAGCTTATGTAATACAATATTCACAAGACAAAAAGAAAGTAAATATTTTCCCAGTAGTGCAGATACCTCACTTTAAAAATAATTAGTTTGAGTTTTCAAAGATGAAAAAGAAATGACTGGAGGCTGTGCATGTGTGGGGGCAGGGAATAATGTGTTTGGGAAATCTCTATGCCTTCTGCTCAAAAATGCTGTGAACCTAAAACTTCTCCATCAAATAAGTCCATTAAAAAAATCAAACCAGTCCTAAAATAAATATAAACATTTGGAATAAAATAAATTTGAAAACAACTCTTTAACTTTTTCCCTGTAAACACCACTCAGATTTTTAAATTTTTTTTCCATTTTTCAAAATTGTGGTAAAATATACACAGCATAAAAGTTACCATTTTAACCATTTTTAAGTGTACATTTCTATGGCATTAAGTACATTCACACTGGTGTGCAACCATTACCACAATCCATCTCCAGAACTTTTTAATCTTCCCCAAATGAATCTCTATACCCGTTAAATACTAACTGCCCATTCACCCTCCTCCAGCTCCTGGCAACCACCTTTCCACTTTTTATCTTGATGAATTTGACTACTTTCTAGGCACCTCATACAAGTAGAATCATACAATAGTCATCCTTTCATGACTGTTTATTTTCACTTAGCATATTGTTGAGATTCATCCATGCTGTAGCGTGTGCCAAAATTTCTTTCCTTTTTAATAAAAGGCTGAAAAATATTCCATTGTATGTATACACCACATTTTGTTTATCCACTACTAATCAATGAACATTTGGGATGCTTCATTCATTTTTTTAACCATATATAATTTTGAAATCATCTGCAACAATGATGAGAGAACTTTATGTCATCAGCATTTCTTTAAAAAAAATAAGTAGATCACATTCTGAGCCATAAAACACACCTTGACAAAACAAGGAAAAGAAAGAAAGAAATGACCATATTTTGTCAGCATGAAATGGCTCAGTCATTCATTCAAACATCAAAGTAGAGGAGATATGACTTACAGATTATGGGAAGTTATTATGTGACTATTGTAAATTTAATGGAGCTTTATACAACGTCTATATTCTAATAATGGTTGATATTATGCCCACATTTTTCACCTTCCTCCTCTCTAAGCTCTTGTTTTTATGTCTGCACCTCACTTAGGCTACCTGCCCTCTCCCCCAAGCATTTTTCAAAAACCTGACACAGCTACAATTATCTATCCACCCTGATCTTGCCTTCTTAATTCTACAAATATGTGTTGATGACTACCTGCGACAAATTGCCGTCCAGGTAATGAGGGGTAAGAGCTATGACTTGTTTGACTTCTTTATGCATGTCCACATACACTGAGAAGCACAGATTTCACATATATGCATTTGCTAATTGCTTAATGTGTCTTAATCTCTCTGAGTTTCCTCCACAATGCCTTGTGTGGCACTGGGCACAGAGTTAGTGCTCAATACATGCTCATTGATGGTTAATGGTATGTTTGCTCAACATCTGTCCACATGCCGCCCTTCCAGTAAACAGCACACTTTATTGCCAACTATATATAAAACCTTAAATGTGTGAGGAACCACATTTAATCATCTGACTAACTTAACACAAACTTAGGCATCAGATCCCAAAAACTACTAGAAAATATTAGAAAGCATATTGTGAGTGACTCACAGCAAGAGAGGCTTTGGTCTTTACATCTTTAGATGCTTTAGACATATGTTGAACTACAGGAAAGTACTCTGAAACCGAATGCCCTTTGTGATGGCCATCACAATCTTTATTGCCCAGTACCAACCATACCCAGCTAAGGATAAATAACTCAGCACTAGTATTCCTCTTTATAGAAAAGGCTCCAGGTATGATGGAATGGGATAAAACCACAAACATCCAAAATTCCACTCACATTTTTCCACACATACACCTCCCAGAGAAGCCCAATGTTTCTGGCTATTTCTCCTGGGTTCCTCTGCAAAGAGGGGAGCAGAGGAAATGTGTGCTACTAGAAGTCAGAACATCTGGGTTGACTTCACGTCTGCCATGCTCAAAATATCTGAATTTAGTGCACTTTCTCCTCCAGTCTGAAATTTGTTTCTTCTTGAAAATAGGTTCAGGAAGTCTTTCTCACCTTTTGTGAAGAGTTATGCAAGATTAAGCATGTTAATAGATGTAAAGCTTTTTTTATAAGCTGTGAAGGGCTATATACACACAAGAGAAGTTGGGTGGAAGGTCACATATTGTCTATGAGGCAAAGATTTATACCATGGAAATAATGAGTATGAGATACTATAGATTTAAACTTTTCTTTTCTATTCCACCAACATTTGATCTCATATTCTTGCCTGAGCAGTCCCAAAGGAAAAATTTCCAGAATAGGAATCCTGGACATTTGAAGTGTGGGCGCATCTTGATAGTATCCTGTGCACAAATTCAGATAGGGCATTGTGGATAAGTGTTACTAGTATGTAATAATCGATGACATTCATTGAACATGTACAACAAATGCTGAGCACTGTAATGATAATGATAGCAAATGTTTATTAGGCTATAATTTGTATCAGATGCTGTTCTAGTCACTTTATATACATTATCTCATTTATATATCACAACAATCCTAATAGTCAGTGACTATTTTTATCCTATTTTACATACAAGGATACTGAGGCACAGAGAAGTTGAGAAACTTGTCCAAGTTCCCTTAGCTAGTATGTGGCAGAGCCAAATTCCAAACCAGGTGCTTGGATTTCAGAAACTGTGTTAAGCATTTTTTCTATTTCCAAGATAACGACAAGGCAAAGCAGAAGCCTAGCTGAGTGAAGAATGGATAAAACGTCTCTGTGAAAAGGCAGCTGCTGGGTATTTCCCTCTTCTCTTCTCAACCCTAACTGTAGAGTTACAACCAAGAGAAAGAAATTCTTAGAAAAGTACCAGGACTTTCCTAAGGAGAAGGGAAGACTGGTAGTGACACAGCAAATGGGTATGTCAAGACTATTCAACACTAATCACTAGGGGGAGCAGAAGCCCTTTCCCCCTGGTAAACATGACTGGTTAAGGTAAATGAGCCTAAAGAGAAAAATAAGTCATGTGAGTACAATCTTTACAATAGAAAGACAACATATAGAACAACCTATACTCCATGATTCAGAATAAATGGAATACAGAGATCAACATTTAAAAACAAACATAGTAAGTATCTTAAAAGAGCTAGGATAGGATATATTGATGACATTAAGCAACAACAAGCCATTATCAAGAACAAGTAAATAGATTTACTGGATATAAAAATAAAAGTATACTTAAAAAATCACAAGAGATGGATAATTAGCAGAACTGATAGAGCCACAAATTAAATTAATGAACAGGAAGATCAGATCTAAGACCTTATTTAGAAGGCATTAGAAAGGCATGAAATAATGGAAAATATAAAAGAAAGTTAATAAACACAGATGATAGAAACACAACTGTTTTCAATCATTTATAGCATTATCAGAAAGAAAGAAAACAAATAAATGAAGAGGTAGAATTATATAAAATAATAATCCACCAGAATTTTCCAGGGTTTAAAACTATGAACACCTAAGATTAAATGACCTAAGAATGTTCAAACATTATAGATAAGGAAAAAGCTACACATATGTGTATTATAGGGAAATTCAGAAAATATTCTAAATGCTTCCAGAGAGTGAAGTTATTTTAAAGGAAATAAATTCAGATTGATACCAAATTTTTCAATATCTACACTAGAAGCAAGATAACAGAAGGCTAACATTTTCAGTGTTGAAGGAAAAGAATTCCAACTCTATATCTAGCTTTTTTTTTTTTTAATTTTAGAGTGTAAATGATGCTCTGAATAATAAAACCATTATTTGAAACTATTAAGAAATGAATCCTAGATGATGCTATGGGAAATTTGGGGAATAAGGGTAATCAGGAAAGTTTATTATTGTCTAAAAATGAAGAATATGATAAAAACTTAGAAGTGATGATGAAAACAAATGGGAGTTTACTAACCATGTGGAAACATCTACTTGATCTCTCCATCTTTCTCAAACTTTCCTGGCTAGTGAATTACAATCTAATGCAACTGTCTCCACCCAATGCTTCCTTTATCTAACCACTTAAAGGCAAAATCTATTCAGAAGTGTTGCCCAGTGGTATGTGAGCCAAGAGGAGTACTCAGCAGAGGATTGAGGCTATACTGGTTTTCTATTACTGCATAACCAATAGCTACAAACTTAGAGGCTTAAAGCAGCACACATTCATTCTTTCCCAGTTTCTGTAGGTGAGAAGTGTAGACACACTTAACTGGGTCCTTTGCTTTAGATTTTCATCTGGCAGCAACTGAGGGTTGACTGGGGCTGCAGTTTCATCACAGGCTTAACTGGAGAAAGATACGCTTCCCGTCTCCCTCAGGTTGTTGGCAGAATTCATCTCCTGAAGCTGTAGGACTGAGGTTCCCATTTTCTCACTGGCTATCAGCCAGGGCTGATTTTCATTTAGAGGCCACCTGCAATTCCTTGTCATGTGGCCTTTTCTATAGACAATTCACAACATGTCTGCTTGCTTCTTCAAAACCAGCAGGAGAATCTCTCCCACCAGTCTGTGAAGATAAAGTCGTACGTAACAAAACATGATAATGGGGAGACATTCTATCACCTTTGCCATAGTCTTTTGCTTAGAAGCAAATCATAGGTTCTATTGGCACTAAAGGGGAGGGGATTATACAAGGACAAGAAGGACATGACTTATTGTAGGTCATCTAAAGCTGTGTCCATCACCAGTGCCTTAGGTTTTCCACCTTGGGGCTTATTTCCTTCCCTGTTAGAGTGCCAAGATAGCCTCAGACTTGAGCCTGACTACTACCACAAGAAATAACTAATATTCAGGAAAATATTAACTGCCATGCCAAATTTTCACACACCTATAGAGTACAATCACTATACAAGAAAGACTACAAGCCA
The DNA here is from genome assembly GCA_031878705.1 of Tapirus indicus. Taxonomy (NCBI): domain Eukaryota; kingdom Metazoa; phylum Chordata; class Mammalia; order Perissodactyla; family Tapiridae; genus Tapirus; species Tapirus indicus. Next base: position 17,826,576 of record CM062923.1, on the reverse strand, counting down.
AACAACAGATGCTACTTGAAGCAGAACTATTGGAACAGATGGTCTACAAACATAAAAGAAGCATAATAAATATTCTCAAAAATAGGAGGGAGTGTGCTAATAATATAAAGCAGGAGCAAGAAGTCATAAAAAAGTAGGAAATATTAAGTGCGCAGAATATAGTACTAAAATTTTTAAATGGTCTAAATAAGATGAGTACAATTAAGAGTGAATGAGCAAGCTGAAAGATCGGACTGGGAAACTCTCTCAGAAGACACCAAAAAAGGATAAAGAAATAGAAGATGTAAGAGGAAAACTGGGGAATACAGAGGCTGGAAATAGAAGTGCCAATATCTATAATAGTTTTAGAAGAACAAAAAATAATAAACAGGAGAAAGGAAATATTTGCGAAAAGAACAGAGATGAATTGTTTAGAATTAAGAACAAGATGAGAGACCTCAGACTGAAGGGGCCATACAGTGCCAGACAGGATAGGTAAGGAAACATCTGCACCTGAACCTACTGGAAACACCCAACCTGCAAAGACATTATCCAGAAAGAACGTGGGTAGCCTATAATGAAATTGAATGAGATTGACATCAGACCTTTAAATTCTTTGTTTATCAAAATTGCCATTAAAATAAGACGGTAAAAAAAATATCCTCGGGCCTGTGACCTCAGAGGATTTGCCACACAAAAATCCACTTGGGAAACGCTCTTGAAAGAAGCTTCAAACAAGAAGAAAATATATCCAGAGGATGCCGCATCCCATATGAGAAGTAAGGATGATTAACTATCTTAGCACAGATTATAGTTGCCTCTTGAAACAAGGACAAAAGAGGAAACTAGTACTCTATCTTTTGCAATAAACCCAGAAATAATGAAGATAAAGTGTGAGGAAAAAAAAACAAATGGCCCTGAGAATGTTATAAATTTTCTGATGTTAAGGAAAACATATAGATAATACTAAATTTAAGAAATCAGTATGGATATAAACATAAGAAGGGTTCTTTATTTAAAGATAACTAATATAAAAATAAAAGTAGAATGCATGATTTCAAAACCAATGGAAGAAAACCTAACATGAACAATGAAAAGAAGGGAAGAAGAAAAAACTAAGCAAAAAACAAAAAGGCATTTAAGGGAAAATATTAAATAAGATAATAGAAACAAATTCTAATATAATTATGATAATATAATTGGATTAAACTCATCAATGAAAGAGAATAACTCACACCAAAACCAAAAAAGTCCCAACAATATGTCATCTGTAGTATTTGAAAATAAAATAAGAATTGAAAATAAAAGATGGAAAAAAAAGATATGTCATGCAAATATTAACCAACAGAAACCTGGGGAACTATTCAAAGTATCTAGCAAAATATTATTTGGAACAAAAAATTAGCAAGAGATCAAAGGGGATCATTATATTGGTAAAAAGTACAATTGAACAAGAAAATAAAATCATCATAAATAGCTATCACTACAACAATAAAGTTGTAAAATAGGGGCCGCCCGGTGGCGCAGCGGTTTCGTCCGCGCTTGGCAGCCCGGGGTTCGCCGGTTCGGACCCCGGGCGCCCGCCGACACACTGCTTGTCAGCCGTGCCGTGGCGGCGTCCCATATAAAGTAGAGGAAGATGGGCACGGATGTTAGCCCAGGGCCAGTCTTCCTCAGCAAAAAGAGGAGGATTGGCAACTGATGTTAGCTCAGGGCTGGTCTTCCTCACACACACACAAAAAAAAGTTGTAAAATATACAAAGCCAAAATGAGCAAAACCAAAGAGAGAAATAGGTAAATTATCAATTGTTGTTGAAGATTTTATCACATTCCTCTCATAAATGGATAGATCCAGAAGGCAAAATAAATAGAAATATGGAAAATCTGGATAATAAAATATATAAATCCAACTAATCTGTGGGGTAATTCAAAGACCTACATCTAACAAACAATAGAATACTTATTCTTTTTGAGTGTAAATACAATATTTAGAAATTTAACTATGTTTTAATAAAAAGATAAGCCAGGGGGGCTGGGCTGGTGGTGTAGTGGTTAAGTTCGGCATGCTCTGCTTCAGCAGCCCAGAGTTCACGGGTCTGGATCCCAGCCACAGACCTACACCATTCATCAAGCCTCACTTGAGGAAGATGGGCACAGATGTTAACTCAGGGACAATGTCCCTCAGGCAAAAGGAGGAGGATTGGCAACAGGTGCTAGCTCAGGGCCAATCTTCCTCATCAAAAAAAAAAAAAGTTTTTGAAAGAAGACAGTCTCATGAATAGCTATTTCAAGTTTCTAAAATTAAAGTAAAGAGAGATCGCTATCTCCACCAGTTATAAGACTTACTAGAGGGACGTAGTAATTAAAAATAATCTGATATTGGCCCAGAAAGAAGCAAATAGACCAATGGATTAAAATAGGAAGTTCAGAAATAGCACCTTTAATTGAGAAACAGTAAAACTGAAAAGAACATATTGTTTAGAGAAATGATGTCATGGAAACTCACAATGAGGAGAAAAATCATGTACAATAACTTACATCATATATAAAGGCAGAGTCCAGATGAATTAAAAATCTAAATGTGAAATGTTAAAAGTTCTCACCACACACACACACACACACACACACACACACACACAAAGAAAATTATGCGAGGTGACGGATGTGTTAACTAACCTTATTATGGTAATCATTTTGCAATATATATGTATATCAAATCATTACATTGTACACCTTAAACTTACACAATGTTACACATCAATTATATCTCAAATAAAGCTGGAAAAAATAAATAAAACTAATTTAAACCTAAAAAAATTTAAATGAGGGTTGGGAGAAATATAAGAAGGTAACAGTAAAAGATATTGAAAAATAATTGTGATACCTAGCAGTGGGGAAAAATGTATTTAACAAGATATCAAAAGCATGCACAATATGGAGATATCAATGGATGTGCTTCCACAGAAATTAAGATTTCTGTTCATTGACGGACACCATTGGCAAAAATAAGACAGAGAAATATGACGCCAGGGAGAGGATAGGTGTCATATTTAAAACCTGTAAGACAATATCTACAAAGTCAGGAACTCCAATAGAAAAGTGAGCAAAGATATTAGGTAATAAAAGAAGAGGACAAAATGACCAACAGGTGTAAGAAGAAACTGTCAAACTTACTAGCAAGGAGAGAAATGCAAATGAAAATAATAATGCAATACTATTTTACATCTGTATGAAAGGCAAAAATAAAATTTTAATAACTATCATGTATTAGAAAGGATGTGCACACTTGTGTACCACAGGTGGCATTGCAACGTCCAAAAGAAACCCAGGCTCCCTTGGCACTAGCATCAGTATCTAATGGGCACAATCTCAGACAGGAGGTATGCCAGCATAAATACAGTAAGTGCACAGTTCTCAAAATCAGTTTGTCCTAGGTGATCTGGGCTGGCATTCCAAGTGTGCTTTAATTTAAATCTAGAAAAAACAATAAACAAAGAGACAGAGAAAACGTAAGTCCCACCCCCTGCAGGAGAGCGATTAGGGTGGGCCTCACCGAGTATCTCAAGGACCTCAGAATCTGCCTTCCTGCGGGTGATGTCCCGGGGTGAGCGGCCTATTCTCCTCGTGTTTTACTTCCCGAGAGGAGAGTAAACCTTGAATGTGATGGGTTCTCCCTTCCCAAGCCAGAAACAACTGGCTGAAGATGACCCACATACATCATGTAACTGGATATAACAAATCCACATCGGTCATCTCTTACTACAAATTAATTTCTGATTAAACACAAATGATAATTAAGATCTGTTAGCAATTACCAGTTATTTGATTGGCTAAGTGCTAACATATCATAAGATTAGTTGAATCCGATTCTTACAAGAACCTCGCCGTGTACCTCCCCACCTTGTGCCTTTCCAACCCAATACTAATCAGCCAGCAGTTTTCCCATGTGTATTCGCCTTGCCTGATGACCTTCACACAGACACACATCCCTTTCGCCACATACTCACACCACCTTGTGATTAGTGTTGCCAGATAAAATACAAGACATTCAGTTACATTTGAATCTCAGATAAAGATCTTTTTTAAGCATAAATATAACTCAAATCCCACATGGGATACACTTGCACTAAATCTGGCAACTCTGCTCCTCATGCCCCCTTATCTTGGCCTAAACATCATGGGTGTTTATCCTTAGCATTCTCTTCTTTCTACTCATTTTTGCCAGAACTTCTACTCATTTTTACCAGAACTGAGTCTCATTCTTCTGATAATTTTTCACCCCCCACTGACCCAAATCTGCTGCCAAGACAAAGGAATGGAACTTGCATTTTCTTCTTAATTCTAATAAAATTGTGAAGTAGGTATTATTCTCAAGTCACAGAGAAGAAAACTGTGCTTCACCTACGTTCAACACTGCACCTGGGATTACACAACCGCAAGTGGAGTCAGTCCTAGAATCCGGGGTGATCTGAGTCCAAAGTCATTCCCTTTCCACTTAACCACACTGCCTATTAGGAAGAGTAAAGGAGAAATTTAAAGACTCAGCAGGGCATCGGGGTGGGTGAATGGAGCAGGATTTTTGCACTGATTGAGGAGTTTGACTGAAGTGGGATTTGTTCTCAAAGAGCTCTAGATAAAGATCTTGGGATCCTGGATCACCCCAGAGTAACAGTGCCTGAATCTCTGTAAGCTGCATAGCTGAGCTGCCGGTGCTGCTTCTCATAGTCCATCTCCTGGGACCCGACATTGAAGAGCCACCTTAGATAGGTAAGTACAGAGAGAAGAAAAACCCAAAGTAGCGACTTGAAACCCCATTTAGTTTTCCCTCTTCCCAGAGGCCCAGAATGAGTCTTCTTATACCTTCTTGTTTTAGTCACGTACATAGAACAAAACAAAGCCCCAATTCTAAATTGAAGGATCTATTTACAAAACCCAGTGTCCTTTCCTCCACCTACCCTCCCTCATTGGGAAGACACAAGGCTCCCACTTTTAAGAAAATCGCCCAAATTATATGAGCTAATTATCCATGTTGTTTCTTTTTTGTTTTTTTCCCCCTAAATTATGGCCACCTTTAAGAGAATCCAATTGCTTTTTTTAAAGAGATGATTGAACCACCTATTAGAATGTAAAAGGATGTGCTAATTGGAGTTCAAATCAAATAATAGGAGACAGTTTAGATTTATACTTATAAAACAAATTATCCTCACCTTTACACCCCTAACTCCACGGGCTCGAAACAGCAGAATGACCCAAAGTCACCTTGAGTCTCTCTACCCTTACAACCTGACTATGATTGCTTTTTTTTTGTTTTCAGTCTCTTTCAACCAGAAGTAACTGCTCTTAACTGTGAGATTATGCAGCTCTGTTTGGAAAGCTTTTGTGAGTCCCTGTAGTATAATGATTTTCCTTTAGAGAGCATGTAATTTTAGGTTCTTGCATAACAGCACAGATTTTTGTGGTATTACTAAACTTTGTAATTTTATTTCCCTCTGACAATTAAGTGTACATTGATGTTATGGAATTTTTTCTTCCTTCCATCACAGTTGGATGAAATTGGAAAGGCAGAGTGTGCTGTGTTGGGAGTGCTCATGTCTAGAAGTGTAAACGTTTTGTGATTCCCTTGTTGAAGATCCATTTCACACATAGGCAAATCCATCACCTCGCTCCTGTTTGCTTTCAGTTACAAACAAGCTGTAACCCAAAACACACAATGCACCAACCAAAAGCAATCAATGTGCCATTTATGCACTCCTTTGTTTAGGAAATAGTTTAACAGTTTACAGTACATTAACTCAGATGTTCAAACCAACCTTTCTAGAGAAAGTGAGCATCTTCCAAATAAATGATTTTTTTTTCTTCTGGAATTCATCATTTCTCATCACTAGCTATATCTCTTTCTTGCCTATAGCACTCAGACCTGCACAGTAACACCAGTCTTCTACAGAGACCTTCACTGCCTCCCTTTGCTGTGTAAATGAGATACACCACTTGTTCTAATCCAGGCAGCTGAATGCATACAGGTGTACTCACCTGTGTCCTGGAAATCCCATTTGGATGTGTATGATTCATTCTGTCCCTTGGAGGCAAGGTAAAGTCTTCTCTATCATAGATGAGTGTCCAGTACCCATTAGGCATATGACAACTGGCCTTTGAGTCCCTCTAAGTTGAATTTTGTAATTTATCCAAGAATCTCTAAGAATGATAACGCTTTCTTTTAATCTTCATCTGTTGGCTTTAATCCGTTCCCTGATGATTAGAGTTTTGCAGACTTGCTAGGGCTTAATGTTGCTTCTCTAGAAAGGCTTAGTTGATCAATAGTATGATCCCAAGACAGGGTGGATAGAAAGTGAAATCCAGTCTGGCTCAGCCTCTACTCTGTGGTCAGGTGTAGGCATTTCCCACTGGAAATCACTTCCCATCATCAGGAGATCTCACATCCTTATAGTACATCATCAGATTTGTGAAACTGAGGCGCCAGATGAATGTTTATGATCTTCACTCCATGGAATAACCCTACCTTAAAATCTACCAGTAGCTCTTGCTCCTGCCCCAGCACTTGGATATATTCTGTTATGGACTGAGTGTTTGTGTCTCCCCCTCCCCTAAAAAGTCATAGGTTGAAGTCTTAACCCCCAGAATAGCTGCGTTTGGAGACGGGTCCCCTTGGAAGTAATTAAGATTACCATTTTGTGTGTGTGTGCATGTGTGTGTGGTTAGAGCACCTGAAATCTATCCTCTTAGCAAATTTCCAGTATATAATACAGTGTTGTTAACTATAGCCATCGTGCTGTATATCAAAATATCATATTGTACTGCCTGAAATACATACAAGTATTGTTGAAAAGATTTTTTTAATAATTTTTTTAATAAAAAAAGGAATTAAAGTTAAATGAAGTCATAAGGCTGGGGCCTGTAGAATTAGTAACTTTGTAAGAAGATAAACCAGAGAGCCCTCTCTCCAAGCACACGTGTACTAAGGAAGGGCCGTGTGAGGTTACAGTGAGAACCGGGCCGTCTACACACTGGGATGAGGGCTCTCACCAGAAACGGACCATGCCGGCACCCTGATCTTGGACCTTCTGCCTCCAGAACTGTGAGGAAATAAATTTCTGTTGTTTAAACCATCCAGTTTGTAATATTTTTTATTGTAGCCCAAACAGACTAATACTCATATGTATAAGTCAACCTAAAACCCATCTTCATCTTTCTGAGGTTTTCACCAAAGAAGTTGCAAGTGAGTCTGGACTCATTTTCCACACACAAAACACCATCTCCAAAACTGCACAATTGAGAAGTGAATGCATGCAGATATGTGATCTTAGATTAAGCAGCTTTAGGGAAATACTCATGGGTTTATTCCCTCTAAACTTTAAAGATTGTTTCTATGAATTATCCTAATTAACACAAAATAGCCAAAAAGGAAAGAAAGAAAGAAAGAAACAAACTTCTCCTCACCAGTGGTCTGCCCACTATCCCCAGTGGCAATATCACAGAGCTCATGAGATTTTGCCAAGTAAGGATATGACGGCAGCCTGTTAACCCTTCACTCCCTAAATATCTTCTTTTAACATTGGTAAAACCCACCAGTTCCCCAGTGCTTTTTCTAACAAAAGCTTTCCCCAATTCCTGGACCTCAATCATTAGGCTGATTAGACCGCAGAGTTTAGTGGCTGCGCTCCCCTAAGAAGTGCTAACGCATAGAATCGAGCAGAGCCCCAGACACTGCTGCGTAAAGACGACCCTTCCGTGGCTACTCTGTCCACAGCCATTCAAGAAATTCTCCAGTAAAATTGACCTTTGTTGGCTTAATCAACAATTCCACTCAGTCCAGGAAAATAACTGGAAAACTTTGCCTAATGTAACAATACAGATTCAGGATATAGCTTCATGTCTTTTTTAGGGGTGTGTGTTTCCTGAGGGCTAGAAGCCTTTCATAGGAATTATTATTTTTTAGGCACACGTGAAACATCCCGTCTACTGAAAGCTGTGAAGGTTCAAAGATCTGAAATGGACTTAAGTGAGCTGCCCACACTTCAGGAGCTCAGTCAGCACTTGATCCCTTCCTTATGGCTGTCTCCTCCAGTGAGTTCCCCCTCCTCCTCCTCACTCCTCTTTCCTTCCCAAATTCAGTGCTTTCGGCTAAACCACTGGGATGCTCCTTGAACTACCAGTATTTTAACCAAGAATACCTAAGGATAAATAAACATGGAGAAGGGGATGAACTCAGCCTCCTCTTGGCCTGTGGTACCTGGGTGGTGAAAGTTTATCCAGTGAGACTTCAGTGACCCTGGTTCTCAGACCAGAGACATCTTTTACCCTATGACTTGCATTCCCTCTACTGAGTGACTATGGATTATGATTAATGCTTCTCTCCTCACTCCTCTGGCCCAAATCCCTTCTACATCCTCCCCTGAGACTAGGCGGTGAGACTAGGCATGCATTTCTCTTCCTCAAACTCCATCTTCCATTCCTGGGGTGACTGCAGCGTCCAATTGGACAGGGCTGAGAGGGCAGCTTGTGTATAAGCTGGCCAAATTTAAAGCAGGATTTATGAATGTTGAGCGGGATTTTCATGCTGTCTATACCACCGTGAAATTATCTGCTGATTCCATTTAGTAAACAAGGCAGCAGGTTGAAGCTGTTCCCAAGCCCAGCAGAGAGATTGTGCGACCGCAATGCTAATGTGCTAATGCGGGGACTAAGGGGACTTCTGTCGGGGAGGTGGGCTTGTCCACCCCAGCGTCACTCTCCCAGTGCCTAAATAGGAGGCGATTGCAGAAAGGCATGTTTGTGCACTGTTTCTCCACTTATTACTTATGCACAGCATATATTATTCAAAATAAGCAATTATCCCAAAGAAAACAAAACTATTTGCATTTCCCAGGAGAGAATTTGCCCCATTGAGGGAGCTAGTGTCAGGCAGAGAGCAAGAAACCACTGACTAGAGCAGAAATAGTACCACATTCTCTCTGCAGGACAAAAGTCAAGTGCTCCAGCCTGGCGTGCGGAGCCTTCCACGTCTTGGCCCTGCCCAGCCTGATTTCTTGCACTTCACAAATGTCCAACACGGTCCTTACTCTTGAGCTGGGCTTAGTTCTTGTTCAAAATAGAAACCAATGTTGTAAACACCAATGTTTAAAAAATTATGGGTGGAAGAACATTAAAATGAAAAAAACACTATTATTAATTCCGTTTGTTTTTCTGTAAATTATAAAAGACCTCCATCGTTCACTTGTTTTGGTGAAATATATATATAGTGAGTCATTATAGAATGGAGATGAGTCTTTTGCACAAATCCTCTCTTAAGCATTCTACCCACGATGTTTTTTCCTGAATTTTTAAAGGGACCAACTTTGATAATCATTGTGCTAAAGTTGTGCTGTCCAATAAGGTAGCCACTAGCCACATGTGGCTATTGAGTCCTGAAATGTGGCTAGTCTGAATTAAGATGTGCCATAGTGTAAAATACAGATTGGATTTCTAAGACTATACAGAAATACAACGCAAAATACCATATTAATAATTTGTATATGATTATATAATTAAATGATAAAATTTGGGGATATTTTAAGTATAACATATTATTAAAATTAATTTCACCCTATTTCTTCTTACTTTTTAATATAGCTACTATAAAGTTTAAAATTACATGGATGCCTCACATTATATATCTATCTGACAGCACTGTTCCAGAGGAGCATACAAGGGCTAAGGATGGGTTATTGTCAATACAAAATTGAAAAGCAAAGATAGATTCAGAGTGTGAAAGCAAATTTGATTACCTGTGTATTGATTGACTATTCCAAGATCTTAGGGAAGCATAGATCAGCATGTAGCAGGCCCTGAACACATTCTTTTGGTGGGCTGACTACCAAATCCAAGAAAGATCTCGACTAGTATCTGACGTCCCCCCGTAGCAGTCTGGCCGGGAGAGAATGCAGATAGAGAGAGGGAGGAGTGGAGGAGAGTATGGCTATGTTCATTGGCCAGGGGCCCTGTTTCTAGCAACTTCCTTTAATATCTTTAAAGGTGCTTGAAAATGACTCTAATAACATGTATTATTTTTCATAAAGCCTATATAGTTACCTTTGCATGAAAAGAATTTGGATCCTTTCATCACAGCAGAGGCTAAAGTAATTCTGAAAGCAAATATTTAAAGTAAAAATATGTTGTTTGCCTTAGCCCCAAATCACAAACAACAATTGGTCTCTCTTCTAAATTGATTTGAGATTCTCTACGTCAGCCTTTTTACTCTGGTTGGATTTTATCCCCCAAACTCCAGTTTACCCTGTAGATAGAGCAGGACTGAATTATTGTTTTTTTCTGAACACTAAGGTTGTATTGCTCAGTTATGTGTATGCATTCGATACAGTTGCTTCCCTTAGGGAGGGACTATGTAAGTAAAAGGCGTTGTTGGAACTTCTTTGTTTTATTATTCCGCATTGTTATTCCTGAAGCCTGAGCATAGAGTTTTCCCTTCTGATGCAGAACCAGGATGCACCGTTCCTGCAAAGTCAGTTGGCAAAGATATGCTTCAATAGGAAGGTCAGGAAACTATCCCTACCATCTTCTTGTGTTGGAGAATCCAGCTCAAACTAAATCACTCTTCCTTAATTTCATAAATATTCATTTCATCAGAAGAAATTTATCCAAGTCAAACTATGTTACTCTTGTAAGTGACACAGGACAGGGGATAAGCAGGGTAGGCTTCCTCAAATCCCAAGGTTCCTACCCTGTCAAGTGATGGCATGACATTTCATTGATGTAGTTTTTCCTTTTTGCTTGGCTCTATGGTGGGTAGCCAAGAGGAGCCAATTCACTTAACATAAAAATATTAGCATTTGTCAGAATTCTTTTTACTCTGTGTGATTAAAGCACCGTGGAAACAAATCTAGTTCCTTAAATGAGGTGTGACTGTGCCAGCCCCAAGAAAAACCCTAGGCACGGAGATGGAGTGGGGAAAAAAAGGCAAGTAGACATGGAAAATCTCTCTCATTACTTTACTATAAGATTCTTAATTAGTCTCAAAGGTTTTTCTCACTCATTTTAAAACAGACTCCGGTAGATCAGACAATGAAATAGGTGTCAATCAATCTCTGTCAGAGTCGCCCATTCTACTTACACAATTTGACCCTCTATTCTTGGAATTGTGAGTTGGCTAAGATTTTGCTCCATTCAAAATAGCAGGTAGGTAAGTGGAATTGTGCCAATAAATGAGCTTTTCTAATTGAGTTCAGCCTTGTAAATTAATAAAAATTCCTGCCAATCAAACGTGTACATGTTTGCAGGAATATTATCAGTAGGTAATGGAGATAATTAATACTTCATGACATCAAGGTCTGAAATTAAAATCAAATCTGAGACTTAACTGTGATTATTAAATCTGAGGAAAATTATCTTTCAGATGACAAGTGTCACAACCTTCAGCACCTGAATTAATAACAGGGAGCAAGTCTCCAAAAACACAGTGCACGCTTCTTTTTTCCTATGCTGCAATAATTACCACTTCATGACACCAAGGGCCTATATCTGGCTCAAGGCAGCATTCCAGATCAGTGAAGTATTATTGCAGCAGAAAACACAAATTTCAGGCAACTTGTCCAGTAGCAAAATATAGTCAAAAAAGTATAGGACTGGGAGACAGGAGACACTGGCCGTAGTGCTGATTTTTGAGACGTGGGTTCTAGCCCAGAATCTCACTGATAGTTTTTCCTTTTACTCTAGCTAAGCATATCATTTCACCCATCTGGGTCTTAGTTCTCTCTTCATGTGATGCTAACTTTTGCTCTGTTGAAACGAGTCATGTAAAGGTCAAATAGAAGTGTTCTTTTAAACAATTAATTTATTATTTGTTTTCTTTTATTCATTGATTCTTCCAGTATGTATTGAGTGCCTGTGATTATGTGGAGTGTTTGGAAAACAGAGATTAGAAAAGATCGTCCCTGATCTCAAAGGACTTCATGGCCTGGTGAAAGCGTTGTCTCTGTAAAGAGTACCGAGACAGGGGGAAGCTTGGAGTCCGTGGGCGGCATGTCTCGTGGCACGAGGGGTGAGGACAGGTTGCTGGTGGGGAGACTCCCAGAGGAGATGATGCTGGGACTGAATCTTAGAGGACAAGCATCTATTAACAGATTGATGAATATTCAAGGGAACAAGGTAACTGTTCATCAATTATTTTCCCACCATAACTAGATTGGAGTGGTTGATTCCCAGGGAATAGTTACTAATGTGCGACTACCATAGGTACCTACTGAAAACAAAGCACTGTTTCCCAGATCACAGCTGCATTCTGGAAGGGGAGTGGTATGGTTTATAAAAAGAAAAACATAGTAACTTGCCTGAGGATAGCTGACTAAAAGGATTTAAACCATATGGCTTAATCCATACATGTACGACCTCATTCTGTTGTTGTTGTTAAGATCCAAGAATTGCTGAGATGAGGCCAGCAAGGAACCTTTCTCATAGGGGCAGGACTCCAATAGAGCTGCTGGAGTGAGGACAGACTCCAGACCCAGAGAGGGAGCCCAACACCCTGCAGGGAGTGGAGTCATGGAGACCAGGCTGGTTTGCAGGGGTGAGGGAAGGGACGGGGCCGACCAGGGGTCCACTGACCCCCAGACTGAGGGCCGAAGACTAACTGGACACGACCTGGGGGTCTCTGAGTTGGCTTTGGCCCTGACTTCCTCCACCAGGACTAATCCAGGGAAGGCTATAGGCTCTTGCAACTGAGAAGGAGAAGGGAGAGCCTGGTCCTAACAACACCCAGGAGTGACGGGGTAGGGGGGCTAAGGAAAAACATTCTGTTCATCTGGATCAGGCAAAGCTCTCCCTGCCAAGGGCTAGATGTGGGATCTATACCTGCTGCTCTTTTGAGCTGTACCTTCTGAAATACAGGCCCTGAGGCTTTCTCTTCTGTACAAGATGGGCTGAAATGCAGGTGATGCACCCACACTGGTAGTTGACATATGAAAAATCTTCCCTCTCTGTGTGTAAATAACCACTGTCCAAGCTCCCCACCTCCCTGACCCCCAGTTCCTCTTCCAGGAGCTTGCAGACCTCCACTCGGGACCGTCAGGGCCTCTCTCCAACACTAGGCCCTGTGCTACACACACTTTTAAATATTTGAACATCACCACCAAGTATAAGAACAATGGTCTCCCCCATTCCCTGGAGGATACAGTTTTCCCTGCCCCCGGACCCATTTGCTGCTCGTATGTAAAATCTCCTTTCAGCTCAGATGTGATTGATCAGAAACTGTTGGAAAACACAAGACCTAAACTCAATGTCACCATAGCCTATGCCCTTTCCTGGCACACACTGCTGTTTCTTACTCTCTTTTCTGATTAAAATCCTCTATATGTTACTCTCCGGCTAAGACATGAGATGTTCGAGTTGTTTTAAAGCAAAGGGTCCGCTAACATACAATGTCCTCTTTCCCCTATCCATCAGAGGGTATCGTGATCTTGTTTCTTCTGAGCCAGTCAGAAGAACTAATTTGGGACACCAATCAACCCTCTGGAAGTGAAAGTTGCCAGCGGGGTAGCACAGTCACGTGACTAAGCACTGAGGTTGGTCGGAAAGACCTGGATTAGAGTCCTATCTCAGCTACTTAATGGATTAATGACCTTGTGCAGGTAATTCCATCTCTTCAAGTCTCAGCTTTTCGACTGTATAATGGAGACATTAAGAGTATCTAACATAAAATTGCTGGGCGGGTTAAATGCAATCTTGCACATTAAATTTTTAGAATGCTTTAGTGCAAAATAAGTGCTCAATAAATATTAGCTGTTATTGTTGCTTCTTATTGCCTTTGCAGCATACTGTGCTCCAACTCTGAGAGAACAAGTGTGCTAAGTCCTAATGTAGATCCTTGAAACCCAGACACAATGTTGTCACTATCATGGGAATGTCAGAGATGATGGGAGACTGATGAGAGAGAGGTTTGAGGTGGGGGTGCTTACCCTGCTGTCAGTAACTTCCCCTTACCGAGGATGTGGCTGAGTGTTTCCATAGACTCCACAAAAGCATTGAGACCCACTCTAAAATCTGGGTCTCATGAGAGCCCCACAGAATAAGGAGTTTAGGATATATTTGTAAAGAAGCAAACATATCCTGCCGTTGAAAGGTAGCTGAATTTCCTGGCCATATCTACTCTCCTGGGAACTTGGTGTATATTAGCATAACTAGAAAAATCATTTTTTCAGCAAGGCTCCAATGGCCAGAATTGCAGTGGACTCCCTGTTAGCTCAGGAAGCCCTGGTGGGCTGTCTGTCCACTGTGTGTGCTCCAGAGAGAGGGATCTGAAGAAGTCTACCCCCCTCCCTTGGAACAATGTTTATTCCTTGCCTTATCCTCCAAGAGAGGGCATCTGTTTCTTCGATTTGTTGTTTGCAGCAAGGTGCAGCTTAGAGGGGAGTGTGGATGCGCTTGTGTTTCCCATGAAATTAAATAAGAAAAATGATACAGAGCCAATGTGCACCCATAAATTTCAAGAAGGAAAATTCCAATGTGACATGAGGATAGAAGTAGCTGATATATTAGATGGGAATGACACTGAATCTTGTGCAAAATGAGAGAAATATAATTTCCCTGAATTATCTTGTCCCTTTCTTAATTGCCTACCAGGATGCATTCATCAACTAGTTTCCCTAGGCCCGAGCTTTTGACTTGCATGCATTTTTATACAAAACCAGCTTGTGTTTCAAGTATAAAGCACACTGCTTGTGCTATCATACCAGACACAGCAAATGGATAAAAATCTTCACTTGTCAGTTTCTAGATACAATGCACTTTGCATTTCAAGACTGGGAATTAGGCTGCAAACACGGAGCACTGACAATAAATATGGGAGGCAGGAGCATCAGCTGGGCTGCATTTACTGCAGAACAGGTTCATACCCCTACCTGGGGCTTTATGCAACCCTGGAGTTGACAGGGAGAAAGGACGGCTGGCTGGCTAGGTGATTCCCATCCCAGTGGCAGGCTCAGTCTCCCCATTCCAGACCTGGAATCAGTTGTTGAGAGGAGAGACGCACTCAAGCTCCTTTCAACCCTAAAGGCCTGGAAGGAAGGCAGATTCGGAGACTGTGGGATAACCAGCAAGTCAGGACTTGATGGAGAAGAGGACATGAGGACCACACAAAGGGGGACGTATAAAACCATAACATCTCCTCCCGACAATAAGGCCTCTTGCATATACCCCAAAGTGGCAGGATATAGAAGCACATGATGGGCCCCAAACCAGAGTGCCGACAGGAAGAAGAATACTAATTAACTTTAAGTCCAATGACCCCTGAGGTGGCAGAAGGCACACTTCCATCTGCTTGTGCTTTAAAGGGCCCTGTTCCATTTCCTGCCAGCCTCTCTCACACGCAAATGGTGTGCAGTAAGAACTTGGCACCGAAAGCCGGAAACACATGGAAGTGACTCCTAGTTCTGACACTAACTGTGCGATTTTTGACAAATTATATAATCTCTCTTAGCCTCAGTTTCTTAATTTGTAATTTGGGGATAATAATAATATCAACCTCATAGAGTTATTGTGATTATTGAATGAGCTATTGCACGTTAACAGCTTAGCATAGTGCCTGCTGCACAGTGAGTGCTCGATGCAAGTTAAGCATCATCATCAGCCCTTACTGAAGTTGCACAAAAGCAGCATGTATGCATAGAACTGCAGGGACTTTGTTTAAAAGTTTAGGTTTCTGAGGTCAAGGAATAGTCAATGACTTCACTCAAAACCACACAACTATTTAAAGCTTATATTCTTTGATTTCTTTCATCTTTTTTTGTGGTTTTCAGTATATAGATCTTGCACATTTTTTTTAGATTTTTGCCTATTTCATTTTTTGATGCTGTTGTAAATAATTTTTTTAATTCCAATTGTCCATTATTAACATATAAAATACAGATGATTTTTATATGTTATTTGTATGCTGTGACCTTACAAAACTCATGTATCACTTCTAGGAGTGTTTTTGTAGATTGTTTGGAATTTTCTATGAAGACAGTTATGTCTTCTGTTAATAGATACGGTTTTATTTCTTCTTTTCTTATGTGTATAGAAGCACATATTTTTTCTTCCTTTATCGCACTGGCTAGGACTTCTAGTACAATGTTGAAAGGATTAGTGAAATAGGAAATTCTTGCCTTTATCCTGATATTAGGGAAAAAGTATTCACTCATATTATATGTGATGTTGGCTGTAGGTTTTTGGTAGATGCTTTTTTATCAGGTTAAGGAATTTTCCTTCTACTTCTAGCATGCTTAAAATTTTTATCATGAATGGGGATGTTGAACTTTTTCAAATGCTTTTTGTTTTGCATCTTTGAAATGATTCTATGATTTTTCTTCTTTATTGTGTTAATATAATTACATTGATTTTTTTCAGTTTTTTAAAATAAAACTGGAAGAATCATAACTCTAGTGGAAGGATTTTTATTTTCCCAAGGATTTCGAGAACTTTATAGGGAAATGGGGCAATGGATGTTTATAGCAGTGACAAATTTAATCAATGGATATCTCCTGTAGGTCCAAAGGGTAGGACACCTGATTCTGAGCTCAAAGAGCGCTGTGCATTTGTCCAGTGTGTTCCATGTCAAACTGGCCTATGCTGTTACTTTTTAAAATAAACTCACTTTAACATGTTATTTTTCCTATAAGCTGAAAATCAAATACTATGTAATTCAGCTCAAAGGCTGAACAGTGCTCTAACGAGTACTGAAGGGAAGGTCCATATAGAGACCAGCCAGGTCTGTCATAGCTGAGGGCTGGGTAAGCTGCAGAGATGGCTGAGCCAGCATGGACAGGGCACAAGAACTACCATACCTCCTGCTCTAAAGGTCCCAAGACAGAGAAGATAAAAGACAGACAAAACGGGCTAACACCCAGCCATTGCTTCCAGAGCTTTCCAGCCTCCAAAGGAAATTTGAGGTGTGGGAGCTTGGATGTGTGCATTAGTAAAATATTGATTCACTTGGGTCCTGACTTTTATAAAGGAATGCACCTTTTGTCCCCTAAAATAGCAATTGTCACTGCCTAAATAATGTCCATGCCTAACATATTTTGCTTTCATCATTCAAGTTTGCTCTGTCTTAGTCTTTAGTGAGTCCTTTCAGCGCCATTGTTCTTGGTTCCTGTACCCACCCTCCTCTTTGTCTCACATCCCTCTAGCAATAGCTATTCTATGAAATGCGATTTTAAAAAAAGCAATACTTAAATCACTTTAACAAATGAGAAAAAGTGTAACTTCTTTCCCCATTTAATTTCCTCCCTTGCAGTCTGATGCAGAGAGGAACCCTCACAGCCCAGGTCTCTAGCAGATATTCTGGTTCGCATGTTCCATATGAAGGAAGCCATGTATTAAATTGAGATGAGCCCTTGCATTGCATCACAGAAAGTGAGTGTTGGCTTGAAATGGAGGATCAGCTCATGTGGGTATGATATGGTGGTTGGGATCATAAACTGCTGCTCCTAGGCAAAGGACCGAATTATTAAAACTGTTGTTTATGGCCCTTATCATTTACAAACAGGTGAACACAGAAAAAAGACTTTCAATTTCCCTAAATTAATTTTCAGTTGAGGGTTCTCTTGTGTTAAAAAGATAAGAAACTTGTATAGAATTACAGTACAAGAAGTTTACAGCTGTCTAAAGGACCTGCAAGTCTAAGGTTTTCTAGCAAATATGGATAAAATGACACTTGTCAGAAAAACTGTTACTCTTTATGACACATTTGAGAAATTGAAATGGCTTTAAGACAAATAATGCCCTAATTCGTGATCTCATCACCTGTGAACAACTACCTGGGTGAGTTCAGTAAATTTCTCTCTAAGATTTTAATTGTTAGCAAAAGAGGTCGTCAGGACATTGATGACTGGGAAGCCCAAATCTGGTGCTATTATTGTAGTTTAATATCAAAAAGCCAGTGTCACTTGCTAAGTGAAGGTCTCCTCAGCTTTTCAATGTGAAGAGGTATTAGCTTTTTTCTCCTCTACTGACTGCTACTACTACCACCTTGCACATAAGCATACCTCTATCTGCACATACTCACTTCCGTAATACTCTGTTTATATACAGCTTTCTCCAACCTCACATACACATTCCCCAAAATACATATACTGACAAACCTCTTGTATCTATGTAATAATGATGATGGTGCAAAATTTATAATAGTAGTAACTTATTTATTGGGTTCTTACAATGTTCAAGTCACTTACCAAGCATTTTATATAAATTAGCTCATTTTCACCCCAGAAAAATCCTACTTGATATGACTACAATAACTACACCCATTCTACTGATGAGAAAGTTGAATCTTAGAGGTCCGGAACTTGCTCAAGTTCCTATCAATAGCAGAGAAAGGGCTCCAAAGTATCACTTCTCTGATTCCAAAGCCCATGCCTTGTCCATAGCACTATCTGACACATGAACTCATTCAACAGCTTTTTATTGAGTAGCTGTCCCTCAAGTCCTATGCTCTATGCCTTCCTAAATATCTGCACTTCCAACCATGCACACAATCCTCTCCCCAATTGACATTTTGAAATTTAGTGCCACTCATATATTATCAGTAACACTGGAGTATGCTTCTTATGAAAAATTCTCCTGGTGCTTGTCTTCGTTATTTAAGGTAGGGTTTATTTGTCCACTCGTCCATCTATTCATCAGTTGTCCATGACAAATTATTCTGAAACAGATTAAAATCTCACCTCAGTGTCAGGTTTCTCCTCAACACTTCAACTTACAGAAATTCCTCCCATGTTCGAGATTTTGCTATTTCACTTTGCAACCATCAATTTGAACCACATGTCTTTTTGTCCATTCTGGGTTGTAACACTGCATAGGATATATTTTAATGTCTGTCTTGAGGACAGAACTGGGCACCCTGCTTACGCTTGGTGAATTCCTGTGGAATGATCAGATGAATAAACAAGTAACCCAAAGATCATATGCTCAAAACAGAGATGACAACAACTGCAAATAAACAATAACAATTTTTAAAAGTAAATTTTGATGTCTTTGGGGAAAATGGTACTATATATCAAAGCCCAAGGAATGATTCCTATAAGAACAAAGGGAATCAGAAAGGGTCCAGGGGAGAGTAAAGTCAATAATTCCACTTTTGCATTAGGAAAAATTCCTCTAACTGGAGGCTGTAGCTTGAACTGAGAAAAAAGCCCCTTAGTCTTTTACAGAAAGTGAAGTGAAAGAGCTGCGCTTCATGTCTGCCACCTTCTCTGGGCTCATAGAAGTCTAGACTGTGACCCAGAGATCACAATTCATTCTTTAATTCTTAAAGACCAGATGCCCCCACAACAGTGTGGGGACAGATCTGTCTGGATGAGAAGTTCAGGATTCTTTTGTGCAGGACATAGGATTGACATTCATTAAATACTTTCCTTCAACCATTTTACTCTCATTATGCACAATAAGGGCTTAGGTTAGCAGAGATTAAAGAATGAATTATTCTAAAGCAAGAAGCTTTAGCCTCAAGGCATAAAAGTAGAGAGAAACTGGTTTAAAAAAAGAAAAAAAACAATGTAGGATTAGATTATGAACTTGTTCACTGAACAGTTACATGGCAATTTGCTAAGGTAATTATTACCATTAATTCGAGAGCCAATAATTATCATAGCAGTTCTACCATTTCATCTCTCATTTATTCTGAAATCTTAGAAGCAGGGTTTTTGTTTTCTTTTTTTTTAGATACCTAGTTTGCTTGACTGGTCTAAAAGCCTCCATTCTAATGGCTTTTATAATCTTAAGCATTTTTTGGTGGGAATCACAAACTTCTGAGAGCCGTCTTAACTTAGTGTAACAATACACTAAAATCCAAGAGGTAATTCATCTTGGTCACTCTTCCTTCTGCAGAGCACTCCTGCCTGAAGGTTAATAGAAAAGGAGGCAGTGGCTGCCATCTTGGATCTCATTCCCTTTCAATTTTCTGGTCACAAACACCACGATTTTTCTAGCCAAGAGGGGTGAACAGGAGCATATAACTCTCCCCTTGATGCCTTTCCCTCAGGCCCTTCAGTCTTTGGAGTGCAGGACTTAGTGCTAGCTTAATTGAACTGCTGTGCTTGGCTTCTCCTCTGAAAGAGAGAGATATATAGCCCCTCTGGTGACTTGTTGCAACAGATTTCAAACTCAGCTGGATTTAACTCTTGGAATTAAAAATACTGCTTGAGATTGGGATCCTAGTGAAAAGAGCAGCTCCGGATACTGGCATGTGAGCAAGCGCTTTACAAATGGTGTGTGAAGGTTCTGGCTTCTCTTCCGTTCAGCCACCACAGCCTTGCATTGCTCAATTCTCTTGTGGTCTAAAAAGACCACAATAATGGCTGGTTTGGGGCATGGGGGATCATGGTTTATCTTGGTGGAACATCTAATAAATCTGTATTGGAGGCAATAAAATACCAATATCCTTGGCTTAGAGAAGATATTAGCTTCATAGCCTTGATAGAAGACAATTATCAGCACTAATGCATTTGCTCACAATAGGTTAGAATGGGCTCATTTAAATCCAAATAACCTAATTACATTGACGGTTTTAGAAGAAGAGCTAGAATCAAAGGCTTTCAGAATCTGGAACTATAGAGTAGCATAAGAACCATCTAACGCAACTACTTGAATATAAAAATGAAAAAACTGAGGCCCAAGTTAAGTAACTTGTTCAACTGCTCAGTTAGTTAGGGGAAGGATGAAGCCCATATTCAAAAGCTTTTAGATGTTCCATGTCCAAAGACTTTCTCTCTTCTACACAACACTGCCTCAAAGCACTTGGGGAAGTTCTGAAGTCTATTTCCTAATTACACTACACAGGAGAAGGATGAGACAGACAGGACTTTGTAAAGCCCCAGCAAGATGGGATGCTTGACTGGACCAGAAATGACAAAAGCAGCCAAATAAACACCCACATGTTCCTTCTCATATTTGGTCTCAGAATCCAGCTTTCCCCAATCTTCCCCTTGGGCTGGGCTAATGATGGAACCAGCTAGATAAGGATGGGTGCCAGGACCCAGAGTTTCCATGGGTCTGCATGTGGGGCTTGTCACCAGAGAAAATCTCTCAACAAAGAGGAAACGAGGCTATTCAGGAGACAGAGAGAGCAAGTGGCAGGGAATAGACATTGATCTGGGTGGGGATTATTATCAGTTGGGCCTTAGTAGGGGGTGTCGGGGGCCTTTAATTCATTATTGCCCTTCCAGATCCAGGACTGAAGGACTAGCATGGAGGATACTGCAAGGCAGAGACTTAATTGAATGTGGATTTTTCTTATTTAGTTCATAGCAATGAAACCCAACCACTTATTAAATCTCCTAATATCTGCCATGCCCTGTGCTCAGTTATAAATGTACAGAGATGAAGGGGCCACACTGCCTGCACACAAGAAAGAGACAGACATGTACAATGAGAACTTCAGAGCAATCTAGCTCCATGATAGAAGCAGCACGTGGTCCTGGAGAAGCAGCTAAGAGGGACTCAGTACAGGAGAACAAGACAAAGATCTCATTCCTAACTGCAATTAAATCTCCCAGATGAAGAAATGGAATGATCCCAGAGCCTATGTCTAAGGATGAGTGACTACTGACTACAGCTGAGGAGATGGAACTGTTGTTATAGGAGGCCAAGTGGTCTTTCCTTCACAGACACCAGAGAGCAATATCACCCTCCATGGTCATCTCCTAGCATGAGTGTAACATGTGCCCCAGGAACTATTGCAGGGCAATGTGGTTCTGCCACCCAAAAAGTCTACAGTTATTAAAAGCTAAGATGTGGCATGGGATACTAAGGTCTCCCTCCACAGGGAACAACAATGAGATAGGACCCTAGTGGGCTGGGAGCAGTATAGCTGTCACCAGCAAGTAGTTATTAAACAGATTTGCTGCACTGTTTGTATTTTCAGTCCATGTTCAAAAACAGGCATGATGCCTGCAAAGGAAGACAGCTCAATCTTATAGACACCCGATTCTGTTAGGAGCTCCTGCTCTGCTTTCACCTGGGCCCTCTCTTGGCCAGCCACTCCCATGTCTTACAGGTAGAGTCCCTCTATGATCTGTATGGTGAATCACTATGAGGCAAGACACTTTAGAGGTGAAGCAGTTGAAGTTGATAAATGAACCTGACTCTGTTTTTTGAACCTGGGAAAAGACTCTTTCTTGGGGCCTTAGTTCTTCCCTGAGATCCTCTGAGGACATGGCAGATGGAGTAGATCCCCTCCAGGGAAGCTATAAAGAAATATTGATTCAAAGACAGCATCCAACTTTATGATTATAAAAGGTAAGGAAGCAGCCCAACATCAGTGCTGCATGGGAGTGGGAGGGAAGAGGAAAGAGGGAGGAAACATGCAATGTGTCCTGAAGCTGCTGCATGTCTTCTGTGCAATCAAGCAGGGAAAACAAAGGAGAGGCTGAATCCTTCCTCATGTGCCTTGGGCTCCATAGTGAGCATAAGATCATCATCATTATCCTGCTCTACCTCGGTGAAGATGAGTCCCTGAGACAAAAGGGATCAGTTCTGATATGAGAAGCACAGTCTCTCCCCTGTTTAGGGAGTTCTGTGTCTCAGAATGTACCTCGTTGATGAATGTCTGCTGTCTGGAGATTCTAGACCCACACAATTACTGGCCTGGCATTGCAGCAAGACTTGCTGCCCGGCTAGGTCCAAAACACCTAAGGGACATAGTTAATTCAGAGTTATTTTTCTCCAGTGGAATCCCTCTGGCGATATCCACATCCTGAAATCATAATGCACACTCTGTGGCCCTTGCACCTGAGTGCTGGCACCTTTCTTAGGCATAAATAGACAACATAATGCAAGCCCAGAAACACTGGGTGCACTAACAGGCTAATGCTGGTGAGATGACCCTTGGAAAGCATAATTCCTAGTGCCTCTGCCACTGGCTTGCTTAGTGTGCTTCCCAAGAAATTGTATCTGTGACCTGACTTTTCATGTGGTGATATCCACGCGCGCTCTAATACACATGGGGCTCCACGTGTTGAACAGCAGTTCAGCACTTTTCTCATTGACAGTGTGCTTATTCCTGCCATAATTATCACATCCATTTCCCCAACTTATATCCTTCCCAATCTCCCTGCCTTATTCCTCTCTGCTCCCTTTCACCTACATTCTGTTCCTGCCATTCCAGGGTATTCACTAACCTCTTCTAGCTCCATCGTTTTTTTCACCCTGTTCCTCTCAAATGCAATGCTTTGCCTACTCTTAACCTGCCCAGAAGAATTGCTCCCTTTTTGAAATAGTCCCCACTGCTATCAGATAAATGTGATATCTCTTACTCTCTCGAACTCTGGACCTCTGGCACTCTAGTGGTGTGCTAGAGATTGTGTGTATCTATTCCCAGTTCCACATTCAGTTAAGTCAAGGTTGGTAGCTTGAGATCAGCCTTGGTAGTGGTATAGCATATACACCACAGAAACGGGCAAATGCTACAAATGAGAGCTTCCTGCTACCCCCAATGCCAGCCCGTTATGAAGAGTAAGTGGCTCAGGAAATTACATATAAGTGACACTCGGTAAATGTTTACTGAATGGATTTTCACATGCTAAAGATATTTCTTTTTTGATCTCCACTATCCAAGGTATATTTTTTGGAGAGTAAAATATTTAACCACTGTAGGCAAAAGAACTAGGTAAAATTATAAAGAGCATGATTTGTAAGAATGTTGCTCTGTTTACAAACAGAACACATGAATTTCAATAGGGACCAGAGCATTATTGCCCTCTGCAAAGCCAACAGGCTCCCTGCTCTCCTCCAGCGCACAGATTTGTTCATCTGAGGATAAAGGTCTCTTCTGCCAAGAACAGACTTCTGAAAACAATTGTCGGAGCCAAAAAATAACTGTGGCTCTTCATTTTTTCTTTATTTTTTTTCCAGAGCAAGAATAGCCTTAAAAGAAATTTCTGATCCGAGATACACATTTTCTTGGACCGTGATCTTAGCCCACATGCCACCTAGCTATGAACTTCTCTTTGATGAGAAAAGCTCCAGAGGGGGGAAAAATGGTTTGGATCCAATCTGGGAGGCAGAGGGTATGTGGCTCAGAAACAGTTGTGTTTCTTCAGAGTCTTCAGGGAGTGAAAGAGGCAGCCACGTGACATTAAATTCTGGTTCTAAATATCCTCCAGCCTCTTATTTTTGAAAAGAGCCATATTAGTAAGTATTCATGCATGCAAGTGCACAAACAAAATCTGGCTCATTTAAGTAACAAAGGATATGAGGTAGCTCACAGATTCCACAAAAGTCTGGTGAACCAGACTCAGAAAACTGGCAGGATTCAAGAAAACAAGGTGGCAGGACACAGCCTATGTCATGCCCCTGACAACACATGTGGTAAAATCTCAGCACTTCTATTACCTGTAGATAATTTCTCAATTGCATCTGGGTGTTTGAGTTTCTTCTTCCAGATTCGAAGCCCCGGGCAGATATATTAGCTTAGCTGAGCCTAGATCACACGGTCTTGTGTTAGCTTACTGATTGACCTCGTTAGGCTTCTGTAACAGGAAATAGGTGCTGCCTCCTATAGGAATTTCACTCTGGGGGATGACTTCAAATAAAGAGGGTGTCCAGATCCTGTGGGGCTAAAACACAAAATGAGAACTACACATACAAGGGTGGAAAGAAAGAAGATAGTGAAGCACAGAACAAGACAACTCTTGATCTGCTTGTTCATTTATCTTCCAGGTAAAAAGACATCCTGAAAGTCATCCAGTGTTGATGTTGCCATTAAGGCATATTTGAAGATATCTAAACATTGAAACACTACTTAATTAATTTTATAAATAATCTCTTTCATTCACATACCTATTAGGTCAGGTAAAGTGTTTGGTCCAGCATTTATCTACAAAGTGAAAAAGAAAAGCATTTGGAACAAGAGATGCCTGATTTGGCCCTTAAAACCTAAACCAACTCTTGTTTTGCTTATGTACTAAAAACAATGAATTAACTCTACAGTGATTTTCCCACACATCATCCAAGAACAATGATTCCCGTTTTAAAGTTGTAGAAAGTGATTTTGATATTCAGAAAGCCACTAGAGTCATGACTGTTGGTTGACTGCCCCATATTCTTGTACACTTTTGGTCCTTTCTAACAGAAGACTCTTTTGCTTTTTATACCTATCTTTACTTCCTACAGCTTGTGCCTCAGGTGCACAATCCTATTGGTCTACACTAATCGTGGCCACTTGACTCCCCTTACCAGCGATAGGCTTAGAGTGGGCACATGACTGGACTCTGGTCAATGAGATTTGAAGAGGAGCCTACGGAGCCTGTCTTGGAAGGCACGGAAAGAGACATGTCCGCCCCTTCACTCCCTGGATGTTATTAGGACCAGATATGATGCTTGAAATTGCTCCAGTCACCATGCTACCCAAGAGCAAGGCTACTTCTTGGGAAAATAACCAAGTAAAACACAGAGATCCAGAGCTAAATATCTGACACACCTTTCAAAGAGCCTGCCTTACCTCTGAATTTCTTGTTATTTGAGACCATGGTTTTCCTTTTTTGTGAAAGCCCATTTAAGTTGAGATGTCTCGTTATTTGCCATCCGATATGTCCTGATATAGCTAGTTGGAAAAAATGTGTTTTCTTTTTTTGGAGAAACTAAAGGCTACTCTGCTCACAGCTTCTATTAAGAGGCAAAGCAAGACAGGGGCAGAGAGAGACAAGTGAATTGTTTTGCTTTTAGGAAGAAGGTAACAGCACACCCTTACAAAAAAGATTATCCTAATTCTTTAGAATTAACTCAACCCAAAAAACCAAACTGTGTGATCCTCCTGCCTTTCACACAAAAAAAGTCCATATCAGAGTCTAATGGTCACATCCACTAAATGTGACATTCAAATTAAAGTTGTTTTTCAGTACTGTGAATCTTACTGCATGTGTCATATATATTGTAATACAAGTTATGTGCAACCCTAATTTCTTAGTAATGGGAGCTGAGAAAGGCCATTCCATTAAGAGGGTAGGCTTTAGAGAAATAATAAATGAACTCAATTAGTTGGTTTGATAGGAAGCAGGTCCATTGAGAAAGGGTTAATGCAATATAGTTACCATCTATTGCCTGCTAACCATATGTCCTGTGTGATTCATAATGCACCAGAATCTTGTAATCTTTAAACAACCCCATAACTT
The DNA here is from genome assembly GCA_031878705.1 of Tapirus indicus. Taxonomy (NCBI): domain Eukaryota; kingdom Metazoa; phylum Chordata; class Mammalia; order Perissodactyla; family Tapiridae; genus Tapirus; species Tapirus indicus. The sequence goes on along the minus strand of CM062923.1, from coordinate 17,800,447 downwards.
ATGTTTTATTAAGCCCATTTCTCTAGGAAAGAAACCAGGTTTCAAAGAGGTTAAGTAAATTGTCCAAGACCACACAGATAGTAATTAACAGCATTGGAATATGAATCCAGCATGCCTGACTTAAGATACTTATTTTTTTTTCTACATCTTGTTTCCTAGGCTAATAAGCCCAGTGAAGAGAACGCTGAGAGAGGCTTCATTTGGTCACCTTTTCTTTCCTTTCTTTTCTTTTTTTTTTTCTTTTCCGTCCTCATCTTCCTTTTTCCCTTTCAATTTTTCTTCATTTTTCCTAACACATTTAGAGCAACTGTGAAGGATACAAGACTGACTGAGAACAGATCCTACTCTTGCTGTCTCCAAAAGAAGCTAATCCACACATCCCTATAAGTCAGAGTGGAAATTAATAAACATTGTCAGAGAGGGGAATGAAGGACGATGGAAGTTTGGAAAGAAATGAATGACTTCATAACAATGAAAAATTTGTATGAGAGAAATGCATAAGGGTGGTTCCCTACGAAGACAAGTAAATAAAATGTATATTATACTTAGGCATCAATGAGATCTCAACTTTTAGAGATGACAAAATCTTAGGAAGATAACACAAAGAGAAGGAAATGTCTCCGGTTCTGGAAATAGTCAATTGTCCTGGTATATATGAGGGTATCCTAGATGTAACTTCCTCCATTACATTGGGTGTATCTTCCGTCACCGAGGACTCACGATCCTCAATTGATTATCACACATGCTCCCTAGGCCATTTATAGGCAACTACTTGCCACTGAGTAGAAGATAAGCATCTTCTAAGATTCCTTCTGTTTCTATTCCTATAAGAGAGCATATTTCACATGAACTTTTCTCTCCTTGGGAAGTATACACGGTATGTGACGGTGAAATATTTGTTAAGGTTTTAGTGTGTTAGGGAGCTAGAGGAGGCGAGTAATATTCCATCCATGTTAATAATTCTCCTGGGGGCAGGAAGATAATTTATTATACTCTATAACTGAGATTGGGATATAGGGGCCAAAAGACTTAAAAACTTCAATCAAGATAACCTTCCCTTCCCCCAAAGTCAGTCCCCATTTGTCTTCCTTCTACCCACATAGCTGTGACTAAGTACAATTATATGAAAGAAGAGTGTAGTAGATTTTAAATAGGAGGAGATAATATTATATTTAATATGGCTATATATCATCTGTGCTTTCATGAAGTTCTTGCAACAACTATTTGTTCATTAAAAACCATGTTTGAAAACACCCTTTTGCTGGTTTTCCTGTTTTTTGTCACATGGCACCAACAGGCATAGGTGATTCATAAGCTTTATAAATATAAAACTTCCCTAAATTGATTGTTCCCATGTTCTCCAGGACTGTCATGAAGTTGTGGACATAGACAAATTGGGATACTTTTATAATCTCTACTTAAAGCAGAGGAACAGGTTATAAACATTCAAGTCCACAAATCTAAGTAAACAAAAGAATGTAAGCAAAAGGAAAATTGCCAGACTCCCTGTCTTGATTCCATTCAAAATATATTTAGCACAACTTAGTAGGGAAACATTCTAGGGAAATAGAGGCAAAGAGGAATAGAACATAGTTCCTCAGAGAAGTCACAGTCTACTGCAAAATATAAGGCCATAGCTGAATGACTGATGCAAGGCAGAATCTGGTTAGTGCTATATGATGGGTACTATAAAGAGAAGTGCCATGTGATTTAGAAAAGATGGAGTTCCCATGTGCTCGAAGAGTCGGGAAATGCTTCAAAAACAGTTGATATTTCAGGTGCCCTCTGGATAAATGGATAGAAAGAGCTTCAACACATAAAGACTGGGAGAAAGTATTTTAGAATGAGTAAAAGGAAGGCCATGGGCGGGCTCAGTCGGTGTGAAGACAATATAGTAGCGAAAAGATCAAGAACTGGCATCAGACAAAAATGGATTCGCACCCTGCTTCTCTCTCTATCCAACGATGTGACTAACTAAAACTTAATTTTTTTAGGCCTCATTTTTTTCCTGTGTGAAATGAGAATTTTTACATACTAAAACCAATCTTAATTGGTTTGTTTTGAATGTTAAGTGAAGTGATCTATGCAAGTATTTAGCATAGAGTCTGGCCAATGGGATGTCTTTTATTATTTTCTCTCCTGTGGTCTCCTCCATTTTCCCTGCTTAAAAAACCCTATTCTACTACCGCTAGGAAGACATATAGCCTACGTTCATTCATTCGTTCCACAAGTATTTACTGAGCACCTTTTATACCACTCCCTTTCTTCTCCTAATTTCTACTGCACTATTTTCAGTGTAGCAATCACTTTGAGCCCAGAGAAGCGCTAACATTGTCTGCCTTCCCTAGTTTGAGGGTCTCCGTGGTCATGAGTTAGGACTTATTGGTGACCTGTGGAAGTGGCAGATGCAGGTACTGTCATGTGTAAACAAGAGAATCGAGGCAGGAAGCCCACCCTGGTGTGAGTGGTTACCCTTTGTCCCTCTTTAGCACAGCAGGGAGAGAAGATTCCTGACTTAGCCAGCTCTGAGCTGATGTAGACAATGAACCCTGGCTGTGAGATTTAATTTCTCATTTTTGTCACTTGAAAATACCGGCATAATCCAGTCCTGGTTCCGGGAAGAACACATCTTGGCACAGTGTGAGAGTGTCACCAGGTGCTCACAGCCCAGTAAGGCCATTTGGAACAGAAGGAAGAATATAAAGAAAAGAAACCAAGCGCATTAGCAACTCACTTTTCTCCATATGTTAACATAATCGCGGCTTCCCTTCTTTCCCACATGGCCTTCAGACTCTCTAAAATGCAAAATCTCCTTGTTGTTTTCCTTCAGTGTATGCTACAAAGAAAGGAGAAAGTAGGGCTATTTTTACTACACAGAAAGAAGAAAGTAACACAGTTGAAGGGTCAGGGAGTCAGTGAAAGTGTCTGATAAACAAAGTCACTGCCGAGAGGTCCCTCTACTCTGTGTGCAAAATGAGCAGATCCTGAACCCATTTCACTGGGTCAGCTTCCTTGGAAGCAAGCCTTGAAAATCACACATGGAGATCATCATAAATACAGTTTCATTTTTGCTGTTTTTGTTTTGCTTTTGCTTTTACATTGTTTTCCTCATTGTCTTCCACCGCCCCCCCCAAATCTATATTTTTATAGTTTCTCTAAGGCAAGAAGGAGAAAGATAGCCACGAATCCCCCCTTTTATAGAATCAGCAATGAGAAGACAGGCAATATGTGTCATTTGGGGTAGAGCCCAATCAACGGGAAGACGAATGAAGCCGTTACTACCTAGTCATCGTGTTTGCCTACCAGCTTTTAGAAAGGTCCTCCCCGAAGCTAGCGAATGCTCATAGCCTTCTAGAAATAAACAACTGATAAATATTAAATGGGGATTGATATGAGGGGAAGATCTATCTCCTATTGTTTCTCCCTCCGTACATTACTCCTTTGCGTCACTTGGGTGATGTGTTTAAGGAAAAAATCATCTCAAACTTTGTTCTTTGTTCTTTGTCTTGCCTTTAATGTCTCCTAAATTCATCCACTGCAGATTTATTAGGTATTATAAAATATTTTCTTTAAAAGTCTAGATATTACTGAAGAAAAAAGAACAGCCAGAGTGTGAATTTAAATCAGCAGATTGCTTTTCTCCTAATCCTTACAAAAGCACCATGCAGGCAGAAGTTTTGAATGGCTGGAGGAAAGAATATTATGGTGTGTGGGTTATTTTGGAGATTTTTGGTCTTGTATATGACACTGGAGTCTAGATCTTTAGCCAAGAAAAAAAAATGAAAGAAAGAGAGAGAACTCTGCCAGTGATAAACTAGGATCAGACAGTGAAGACAGAACATAAAGGAATGTAGGAGGTACCAAAAGCTAACTTCTCGGTAGATCAGATGCTCGATATTTAACACAGCAAAAACACTTTCAGTGGATGGCAACATTCTAATCACCATGTTTCTTAGGATAATGTCGTTTATTATTAACAAAGAAAGTGTCTGGAAACACTTTCTGGCCAAGTAAATTCTTGGCTAGAGCAACATTTTCCAGATTTATCAATTGATTTTTGTCATTGTTGTTGTCGTTATTGCAGTTTGCTTTTTAAATTATTTTAATGTGCTCAATTTGAAAGCATTTTTAGTTTGACACAGGGGGTATATCCAAAGATTTCTGGATTAGACTCTTCCTCAAAATATTACTCATCAGCATTGGGTTATGATACAGGAAATGCTGTAATCTACCCAGCGCTGACACCATTCAGAACTAGGATGTGCTCTTCTCAGTCTTGGGTCATAGGGCTGAAGTGTACCTACTGTACTCTCTGTCTTGTTCCTTTCCTTGCCCCATGTGACTTGCAGTTCATGTCTCCTTTTGTTTCTGGCATGATGCTACTTAGTATGTCTTCAGTAAATAAAGATTTGGCATGTTAAGGCTTTTTTTCGCACTGTTGCACTCAGTGAGAACTTTCTGTCCGTTCTTTTTCCAGTCAGAATGTCTTAAAGACTGCAGGTTAATCCCTCCTTCTTGTTAGATGCTTTATTCAAGAGCATCCTGATTCTGGAAGATCCAGCTTTCAGTGGTTATTTTTAGTACTCAATTGATTCAAGCATCTTCCAAATTCTGAAGAAAAAAATCACTTCAACCAAGAGATCCTATCAATCACAGCGTGGTTTGCATGCTTATTTAGTTGGTTAGTAATTAAAGGCAGCTAAAAATACCAGGCATGCATGAATGGTGTGATTTTTATATCTTAGCTCCTTTCCAGAGAAAATGCAAGTTCCATCAATCAAACAGTTGGTAGCTGAAGTCATTATCACTGAAATTAAGGCAATTATACACAAATGAATATTAATGAAGTATCTAGTCAAAATTAGGGTCAGTTCTGAACACTTAAAAAGAAATTATAGAGAATCTAGGTTCAGTGTTAACCCGTTGTAAAATAACTTAAGGACACACAGTCCATGTTAACCGGCTACTACAGCTAAGGGGGCTCCATCACATTTGTGTTATTTTCTTCTTTTAGAGAGAAATGATTTTACATCCATATTATAGCTTTTATTTCAAGATTTCAAAATGGTCTATAAACCTAGATTTAATATAATCATACAATGTTCAAATGAGAAAGAGGCACATTTATTCCAGGCATTGTGATTTTATAACTTAAGAAAAATTCATATGACATTCATTGCAATTTACAACAACATCTTTATTTATAAAATGAGGAGACTATACCAGATGATCTCCAAGGTTTTTTTAATCCTAACATTCTATTGTTACAGGATTCTAATGTGGAATGAGAACATATTACTTTAAGTACTTTGTAAAATGTAATGCTAGTGTACATAGTTTATAATTTGATCCTTTAGAAAGCTATGAATAGGAAAGAAATTGGGAGAATGCAAGAGGTCTGAATTTTCTAGATATGCTTACAGACAGTTAAAGACCCCTAAATGAAACATTCTTAATTAAAGCTGGTAGAAGCCCCTCAATAGGCAGATGTATGTCTCCAAGCATGGCTACTGCATCTCACAACTCCAGGGAAACTATTCACATCAGAGTCTATATAAATGGCTCTTCTTGGGTTGTGCAGTGCACAGCCTGTGCAGCCATGGATGCTGGCCATGCACTGAGAATGGACATTTGATTAATTGTACCACTTTATTTTTTCTAGCTTCATTGCTACCCATTTAGTACACAGGAAAAAAAAAAAAAGAATGAAATAGAACACTGTTCTGTGACTGAACATTGGAAGTGGAACAGATTTGGACTCACCTTTAGGTCAGCCATGCCTCAGCCAGAAAAATCAATGAATAGGATCTTTCACATGGTCTTTAAAAGGAGCCAAAACCCAAGGAGCCACTCCTGTTTCAAAATACGCAGACCTTTGAAAGCTGGAAAAGAGGAATGAGAGAATAAGAGGGAGGTAGGCTAACTATGCTAGAAAGATTCTAAAAGGATGAGTCTGAAGGACTACAGGGAAAAGCGAAAATGATTAGGTGAGGCAGAGAAAAGACAGGAACAAAAGAGAGGGCATCTTAGTTCCCCGCAGATGTGTGGGAAGATGCTGTCATTTTGATTGAATCCCACTGGCTCATTTTTCAGGTTCTTGCAATTCTCTCAGAAATCTCAGCTGCAAGAGAGAGGAGATCACTGTAGAACTGTAAGGCCTAAAATAAAAGAAAAGTCTTTGGCCTAGGGTGTTTGAAAAATTGCCACAGTTGGAAGCAGTAATATAGAGTAGATATTTTCTTATTCCTTAGAACCCTGCACAACACTACAGCATGATTTATGTTTGTGAAGCAGTACTCAATATAGGGTAAAGTACTATAGTTCAGCTGGTTAAAATCATATGGATGTTCCCTCTCACCACTCCCTTTCATCATTGTACTGGAAATTCTTGCTAATGCAGCAAGGCAAGAGGAGAAAATAAAAGGTATACAGATTAGGAAGGAGGACATAATGCTGTCTTTGTTCACAAATGACATCATTGTCTATGTAAAAAATCCAAATGAATCTACAAAAAAGCTCCTGGAACTAATAAGCAGTTATAACAAGGTTGCAGGACATAAGGTTATTATACAAAAGTCAGTTCCTTTCCCATATACCAACAATGAACAAGTGGAATTTGCAATTAAAAACACAATATCATTTACACAAGCACCCAAAATAATTAAATACTTAGGTATAAATCTAAGAAATCACGTACCAAATCTATATGAGGGAGACTACAAAACTCTGATAAAATAAACCAAAGGAGAACCAAATAAATGGGGAGCTATCCATGTTCATGGATAAGAAGTCTCAAAATTGTCAAGATGTCAGTTGTTCCAAACTTGATGTATAGATTCAATGCAATCCCAATCAAAATCTCACAAAGTGATTTTACAGATATCTACAAACTGATTCTAAAGTGATATGGAGATGCAAAAGACCCAGAATAGTGAACATACTATCGAAGGACAACAACAAAGTTGGAGGATTGACACTACTGGACTTTAAGATGTACTAGAATGCTACATAATAAAGACAGTGTGATATTGGAGAAAGAGTAGACAAATAGGTCAATGGAACAGAATAGAGAGCATGGAAACAGACCCCCATAATACAGTCAACTGATCTTTGACAAAGAGGCAAAGATAATACCATGGCGCAAAAATAGTGTCTTCAACAAATGGTGCTGGAACAACTGGACATCCACATGGAAAAGGTGAATCTAAACACAGACCTTATGCTCTTAATAAAAATTAACTTAAATGGATCATAGACCTAAATGTAAAATGCAAAACTATAATACTGCTAGACAATAACATGGGAGAAAACCTAGATGACCTTAGGTACAGCGATGCCTTTTTAGATTTGTCAAACATGCAATTCATGAAATAAATCATTGATATGCTGGATTTCATTAAAATTAAAAACTTCTGCTTTGCAAAAGACAATATCAAGAGAATTAGAAGATAGGACACAGTCTTGGAGAAAATATTTGCAAAAGATACATCTGATAAAGGACTACTATCTAAAATATACAAAAAAACCCCTAAAACTCAACAATAAGAAAACAAACAATCTGATTAAAAAATGGGCCAAAGACCTTAACGGACACATCACCAGAGAAGATATACAGGTGGCAAATAAAAATATGAAAAGATGCCTACATCATATGTCATCATGGAAATGCAAATTAAAACAAAATACTACTACACACCTCTTAGAATCGCCAAAATCCAGGACACTAACAATACCAAATGTTGGAGAGGATACAGAGCAAAGGAACTCTCACTCATTGCTGGTGGAAATGCAAAATGGTACAGCCACTTTGGAAGACAGTTTGTTGGTTTCTTACAAGACTAAATATACTCTTACCATATGATCCAGGAATTGCACTCCTTGGTATTTACCCAAAGGAGTTGAAAACTTATGTCCACACAAACACCTGCACACAGATGTTTATAGCAGCTTTATTCATAATTGCCAAAACTTGGAAGCAACAAAGATGAATGGATATCTAAACATCCCAACATTAGAATATATTTAGCACTAAAAAGAAATAAGCTATCAAGCCATGAAAGGACATGGAGGAAACTTAAATGCATATTACTAAGCGAACGAGCCAATCTGAAAACCTACATACTGTATGATTCCAACTATAAGACACCCTGAAACAGGCAAAACTATGGAGACAATTAAAAGATCAGTGGTTGTGGTGCAGGGGCTGGGGAGGAGGAGAGATGAATAGGTAGAACACAGGATTTTTAGGGCAGCAGAAATACTCTATATGATATTATAATGATGGATATATGTCATTTCTCCAAACCCATGGAATATACAATCCCAAGAATATACAACCAAGAGTGAATCCTAAGATAAACTATGAACTACAAGTAATTATGATGTGTTAATGTAGGTTAATCCTTGGTAAAAAAGAAAAAAAAAATGATGTACCATTATGGTGAGCGATGCTGATAATGGGGGAGGCTATACATGTGTGGGGGCCAGAGGTATATGGGAAATCTCTGCTCCTTCCTCTTAATTTTGTTGTAAACCTAAAACTGCTCTAAAAAATAAAGTCTTAAAAAAATCACATATATAGATAAATGCAGTATAACTGAAATCAGCCTTTAATAGACACTGTCCACCTCAATGAAGACCAACTCCTGCCAGTTCTTATTCACGTGTGATAGTAATTCATTATTTTTTTCTATTTTATCTGAACTTTAGAATACTCCCAGGAGGTGGAAAGCATATTCCAAGGTTTTTAGTTTGCGGCAAAGATTGAAAATAACCGTACTAAACTCTAAGCTGCTGGTGAGTAAATGTTGTATCTTATTTGTCCCTAGCTCACACATTGTGAATTCTACATGTTTGTTTTAAATAAAACATTTGTTTTTAAAAAAAACAATGCATTACGCTATAAATGGAAAGATGAATAATTCACAGTATTTGTGGTCAGTACTGTGATAGATCTATTTTCAGGGTGCTATGGAGCTCAGAGGAAGGACACTCCAACCACAATAGGTGTCATGGTTGTCCTAATGCACATTTCCCACTTTTACATTAAGAACTTACTCAGGACTGGGAGATGCCCGAATAATTAACAAATGTAAGAGTTGTGGCTATGGGTTTAACACAAACCCTAGAACTTGCATTCCTCTCACTTGTCTTCCAAATAGCCCCCTTAGGAAGAGTTTGGTTAATTTAACAGTGCACCTCATTCAGAATATTTTAAAATGTTCTCTTTGAGAATTAAGCCACAAATATATGCATAAGTGATATTAAAAGAGATTCACCCTCAGGTGTCTTTTAATATCACACATTAGGAAAGAATCCTGATTGCATTCAGAAAATCCTGTGTGTAGCCAAATTCTAAATTCCAAGAGTAATTTGCTGTTCTGCTGATAGCATCTGCAATAAGCTCTCCCAAGTCATTTATACAGAGACAGTCCTTCTTAGTATGTTGAGTGATATGGCAAAAGAAGTATCATTAGACAGTTTTAACTTTAATTCTACTATTGTGAAATGACCTGCTAAATATAAAATTTACGTGACTCCAAGGATGCTAATTCCTCCCATTTATCTACCTTTTCATTCACTTATTATATTCTTTTAATTTTAAATAATAACAAATTATTTTAAAAATATAGAAAATCACAAGAAATTATATCACAGCCATGTGTGCATTCAGCATCAAGATGACAAAGACGTACATTCTGACAAATGGCTCCAGCTTTCCTTTTTGTTTTAAAAGAACGATAACTACAGATTTAGCAAAATGCCTGCCTCACTATCTCTTCCCTTCCCTTCCTCCCTCTCTAGAGATAATTAGCCTCCTGTGGCTGAGATGTGTTTCACTCATTGCTTTATGCTTCTACTATGCTCCGTTTTTGCCACCCCCAAATTATGTTTCTGTTGGTTCATACAAATATAGGTCATGTACTTGAATGACAATAGAGTACTCCAACATATGAACAAATGAGTGTATTCATTTATTTTATTGTGGACCAGTTAGGTTGTTTCCATTTTTTTACTCTCACCAACGTTTTTGCAATGAATATTATTGCAACATATATCTTGTGCACATGTGAGACTTTCTCTAGCAAACACACTTGTAGAGTAGTTGAGACTGCTGGGGTACCAGGTACGTATATTTTATCTTTACTAGATACTGCCAGATTATTCTCCAAATGAATGTGTCAATTTATTCTAACATTAACTATGCATAGAGTTGCCTATTTCCATATGACTTTTCCAAATTTAGTTTCATCAGATTTGTAACTTTCTATAAATTTGATGGATGTAATATTATCTCACATTGATTTTAATTGGCATTTTTTTGTTCTTGTTCCAAATTCTAGTTTCTCTTTACATTTTACAGATGATTTTAACACATAACATTTATCTTATATAAATATATATGTATAAAGACATATATATTTGTTTATGTGTGTTTCTGTGTGGAATCTATTCTGTCTTATTTTGTGCTTCTCATTTACCATCATTTCTCTTTGCTTCAATTTTGTCTCAATATCTTCTTTCCATTGGATTATATTTTCTTTAGTCTGTTTCCATCCACTACTTTAAATGTTATATATTCTTTCTTTTTTCTTTTTTGTTCCGTAGCATGCTGATCAAAATCTCAATTGATCCCGTTCTCACTCTCCTCCTGAATGTCACAGAGACCTTAGGATGTGCTAACTCTCACCTACCTTCTGCCGGCTTCCTTGTGATCATTTTCTGATTGTATTATTTGTTTATTTTTATATCACAAAATAAGTTAATTTTACTTTTTTTTAATGCACAATATTAACAGAAAGTTTACTAATTTACTTGCTTCTCATTCTTTTTTTTTTTTTGCATTTCACTTAATCCATCTATTTTTCAAAGTTGTAATTTCTGATGTGCATCCATTTAGTAATTGTTTCCATAAAAGTTTATGAATGGGACACTCTCTCAGACTTTATTTTTCTGAAAATGTATATTATACTCCTTCACTTTATCCTAACCCCATGTTGCTTTTTGTGTTGCAATTTATTGTAATTTCAAGGATGCAATAATCTCTCTTATCTCTTTGAGGACATTAATGATAGTTTCTCTTTCTTTTCTTTTTTCCTTCCATAGTCTGTTTCCTCCAAGTTGCTTGTTTCTGTTTTTGTGGTAAAATGTTCCTTGTTAGAGGATCTCCTCAATGTCCAGTGATCCTTTATTCTCATAATTAAGAGCAGAAAAGTGGAGAACTATAAAACTGACCAGCAGCACTGATGGGGGAAGGTAGGGAGTTAATTCCAAATTTATATAGGGTGATCTGGGTGACCATTGTTCAAAATTAGTCCCCTACCCCACCCCACAGTATCTTCAGGCCTTTCCTCTTGAGTTAGCTAAGTGTCTAGGGGAAATTTTCCCAATCTTCTGCCTGGGTAAGGGCACAGTTTCCAAGGTTCTGAAAGCCAGGTTGGAAAAAGGGGCCAGGGACTCAGGTTCAGCATTCATCATGTACGTGCTCTCTTTTCATCCCATGACTGTGTCTGAATTCCCCCATTTCAGAGATGGTCCATTTTACCATCCATAGAGAATAAACTTCCAGACTTATTTGGGGGTAGGGATGGGTTAGTGCCCAACGTCATGGAGTGAGGGTGGACATCCACATTCTAAAGATTTTATCAAATCCTCATTTTCTTAGCCTTTCCTCATTCACTTCTAGTTCCAGTGGTATGTGGTGCTTGTTTGTTCTATTCTTGTGCAGGTTGCTGGATTTTTTTATTTTCCACTTTACACACAATGAGGCCTGTAAGGGTCACTGGGTCTATGAAGGGGCCTTAGTATAAACTCACTATTTCTCACAAATCCAAGTCTTATCAACCTTCCTACTAGAGGCTTCAAAAGCCAAATTAACACCTGCTCTCAGCCTCGTGGCTGCCCCCTTCCATCCTTTGCCCTGGCTGGCCCAAGCATCAGCTCATGTGTGTACTGCTCTTAATTTCAGTTCCCTCTTCACTTCTGGGTGAAATTCTCAGGCATTTAATTTCTTAAAGACTTCTTCTATGTATTTAGAATATTTTAACAGCATTTTTTGTTCAATTTTATCTAGCTTTAAAAAATGTTTGTTTTAGGTGAATTTCACAGTTAACTTAGTGTTATCATCTTCCAAGAACCATACTTCTCCCTTCGCCTAAGACAATAGCAACCATTTATGGAATGTGAACTGTGGGCCAGGAATTCATCCTCACAGTATTCTGATACTGATCAGGCATCATTGTCCACATTTCACAGATGTGGAAACTGAGATGGATGGAGGGCAAATGCCTCTCTGAAGAATATACAACTAATTGGCAGAGCTGGAATTTAAAACCAGGTTTGTCCACCTCCTAAGCTCATTTACAGTAAACCAAACAATCTCGCATGAGCATTAATAAACTCTGTAGAGATGTGCCAGCTGCCTCCAGGGGAAGGGGGTGCAAAGCCATGTTGGTGAGTGTGCATGTGTGTGTGCCTGGCGTGGGTGTGGGTAGAGAGGATTTATGACAGGGTGCTGTCGTGACACTTGGTTCAGGCAGTGCCACTTTTCGCTAATTTGCCTTCTTTCTCTCTGCTCATTCAACAGTGTCTAATAAATACCTGATTTCCCTTCTCACTGACTTTCTATTTATTTAGCACTTTCTGCTGAAAAAACCTATTGTGTTCGGGCAGATGAATGTCACAGCATGCATACTGCTTTGTAACACTAGGGACTGGGAACAAGAATTTTACTTTGAAGTGAAAAAGTAGTGAGGACAGGGAAGATGAGGAGGCTGTGCAGAGACAACAAAGAAATGTGTGTGAATCTCTAAGTTTCCGAGAGAAGCCACACTACATGTAATATTGCACTTTTGCTGACTAAATTGTTAATAGTAAAGTGCATCTATATGTCTTTCAAAGGCAGAAACATCACCTTAAATATGTTCTTATCTCAAGGACTTATCATAGTAGGTACAGGGTAGCCATTTGATACACATTTATTAAGCTGAAAGGGTCACAAATTGGGGAAACTTAAATTCATGCTAATATTGTATATTTTATCACTTTTCCAAGTGAGTGGTGTGGCCTTAGAAAAACACCTTGTTTTATTCTTTAGTCAGAATGAATCATAGATCATGCTTCTCCAAGGTATCTTGATTCCTTTTTCTCTTCATATGAACTAATCAAGGTCATTTCTTGGTATTAGGATCTGCAACTTATACCTCTGATGCATTTATCAATGGGCCCCACCTGATGACTTGTACACAGTAGGTCCACAGTATGTACATCATTCATGATAAGGATTCTTGTCTCATTGGAAAAACAGAAGACACACTTAGTGGCTTCCTGGCTGTGAGCAGCTGGCCTAGCAGATGGGGCAGAAGAGAGAGTACACATTCGGGTACTGGGAGCTACCAGAGGAATCCACCTTATATGGTCCCTCCCCAGGCTCAAAAGAAGGATGATTGGGAACACCTAAGACTAAGGTTCTTCCCATGGCCGCTCATTTTTCATGTCTTGGCTAAATGTCACCTCCTTATAGAAACTGGCCATGGCAACTTTAACTAAAATAGGGTCCCCTTCCTTCTTCCTTCTCCCAGTTATTCTCTTTACACCTGGTTAGAACTTATTAGAATTTGTACTTACCTTATTTAATTGTCTTTTTGTTGATTTCTGACTGTCTTTCCTTCTAAACTGTAAGCAGCATGAGGTCAAGGATCAAGTCTTTCTCGTATATCCCAAAAATGAGTAGAGACTCAACGTTTATTTAATGAATACATAATTCAGTGAGTCATTCTCTTTTTCCTTTCTCTTCTTTAACCCAGAAATGAGAACTGGTATTCAGAGCATAGAGTAGCCACTCAACTTGCCACCACTTCATTTCCATGCTTAGCACAGGCTCCCCAGGCTGCACATCCCGGGAATCGTGTTTCAGAGAGCTGTGGAGTCTCTCTGCAGTTGAAATGCTCTTTCCATGTACAGTCCTCCTGTGCTCTCTCTACTGCTCAGCAGCAGTTGAGAAGCAAGTCACTTGTGCAAACTCTGAAAGAGTATTGATAAAAGAAAAAGGATGACATTCGCTTCTGGCAGTTTTACTCAAAGGTGTGTGCTGAAAGTCAGAGAAAGATATCACGAGCCATAGGAAGTATGAGAGATCTCTGAAGAGAATGTAGAAAAAGGATGTTCACAGAGTAGGGGGACTTTTCCACTATGCTTGGCAGAAAGAGCAGCTCAGAGACTGAAAGAAGAGTGAATGGGACTTGGTGGGTGAGGCCAGGAGAGACATTGCAGCAAACTAACTCTCCTCTCTCATGTGTCATGACTGTGAGCCTTATTGGGGCTTCTGTGTGAGTCATGATCCAGTGGTAAATGGAACTAAGGCCAGGGATCATGGCAAACACTTGTATGATGGTTTAAAGAGGGAGTCAAACAGGTTGTGGATGGATAAATCTGATCAAGCATATATCTAGTTTGACAAGAGACGTACAAAAATAGATAAATAAAATATTTCTAGGAAAGATATTGGTTGGAGGAAAGGAAGGAAACTGCCCCAATTTTTTATGTTTCAGCTGAGATTTCAAGGAAAAATTCACCCGAGAAATCAGTTGACTCCCAATCAGTGTTCTAATGCAGCCATTTATAGTGCTTCATGCTGCTTCATTGCCCAGGTAATTACTTTTCGTCAACCTAAAATTCTCCAGTACTTTCAACTGGAAAAGCTAGTCTTCATTTCCCCATGTTGGAAGTTAGTTGCAAAATGTTATTGACCCAGGTGTGCTGTCATCTTCCACTTCAGTGCAGGTGCGTGTATAGGAGAGTCCTGTACATTATTTACAGTTGTTTTCACAGATCTTTAAAAATGGACTTAGTCATAAGGAAGGATAAATAGATATACAGCGCAAACGGATGGATAGTTAGCAGAATGGATTATAAATGGGCAAGTAAATAAATGAGCATTGTGTACCAAGAATAACTTCATTTATTACATTCATTCATTAATTCAACAAACAGTGGAAGTAAAACATTATTATATATTTTTTAACTTCAAATGGGCAATTTATCAGTCAGGGTTTAATCAGAGAGGCAGAATCCTTGGAGTGATCTAGACTCAGGGGTTGATTATAAGGTGTCGACTAGTGATTATAGGAGCTGGTTAAATAGTCTATATAGGACCGTTGCTTTTGCATATGGTGTTGAGGCCTGAAGTCCATGTGGCAGGGAGTCAGAAAGGAAAAATGGAAATTAAGCTCTAGAGAGAAAGGACAAACAGGAACCATGCAATGACCTAGAACCTATGATGATGAATGAACTGGAACACTTATCAATTTCTCACTGCCTCCAAGCTTTCAGTTTTGATGAT
Source organism: Tapirus indicus (assembly GCA_031878705.1). Lineage (NCBI taxonomy): Eukaryota > Metazoa > Chordata > Mammalia > Perissodactyla > Tapiridae > Tapirus > Tapirus indicus. Next base: position 17,785,107 of record CM062923.1, on the reverse strand, counting down.
GCAGGTTACTTACAGAAGATGGTGCCCTTCTTCAGGGATCTAAACACATACCTGACCCAGGAGTTGGAGAAGCTGAAGAAGGAGACCTGGTGTTTGCTGGAGGTTGCACGCCTGGCTATCGACTCTCGCCAACAAGGTGAGGCAACAGACCTATGACAATCTGTGTTAACTTCAACAGCACCTGAACCCTCTGAACACAAACAATGGCTTATAGAAATTTCTCTTGTGGCTAGTTCTATTCTAGAACCATGCACTACAAATTCTGGGAAATGAAATGATGACACTCAGAGTGAAGCCTTGGTGAGAGAGGGATGTGATATGCCTTAGGAAGTAACTCTTGGTGAGTATTGAATCCCTGACTCCTATTCACCTCAGCCAGGAACATTTACCTTTTCTATTACATGAGCCAATAAATATTTTTTGTGTCTAAGCCAGCTTAACTTGAATTTCTTCTACTAGAAACTTAAAGAGATCTGATAAATGCATATATTGCATGATAAGTTGGAGTTACTAGGTATGGGATGTAACTGGAGGAAGGTAACTGAATTATAAAAAGCAGTGTCTAGTGTATTTACAGACTCAAAACAATGAATTAATGAATGAATGAGAGGTTCAAAAAAGAGAAACATCACAGTGTATATGTGTGTAAAGTACAAGTTGATTAGTATTGACTTTTTCCCAGATAATTCTATTTGCATGAAAGAAGCCTCCAAATGAGTTGGGCTTCATTGTAGTTCCAAAATAGACTTTATGGCACAATTCTCCTGTCACTTGTTACCATCACAGTGATTATAGAAATTTCCAACAGTACAAAGACCAAGGCATCTGTGTCCAGTTTATATATTAGTTTTCCTTTAAATTCTCGGCAAAGTGCCTAGCATCTTGTGGACCACTAACTAGAAAAAATTAAGGTAAAATGAATTGAGTTAAATAATTCAGAACTTAAAGCTTATTCCTCTTGTGTCATCAGTTCTGAGATTTCAGGATTCTCTAGTGCTAGGGGGCAAAAATGAAGTCCCAGAGATATCTGAGTTCTTATATTTATTTATTTTCCTGAATTTAATGTCTCCATTCTTATATGCAAGTGTTTAGTCAGGATTCCTTATGCTCCATAATGAAACCGTCTGGAGACACACTCTCTAGCAGTTCTGACCATTTGTTTCACTCTGGTAATCCATTAGAGAAAAGAAAGATCACTCAGTGTACTCTCTTAAAAGGTTTAAAGGGAAGAAATTATTCTCAGCACCCTGTGGAAGGTGCTGCCCACCCCTTGATTCCAGCTTTGCTGGCTAGGGAATACATTTAATTATTTTGTAGTCTCGTCTCTAGAATAGAGAAAGTAAGTGGCTCTGAAAAGGGAGATAAATGAAGAGATTTTAACAGAAGGTGCAGACCAACTGTGTGTGGTTGGAAATGCAGGTGTGCAGGAGCCCAGGGCCAACAGGGCTTTTCTTGTAGAGCTGCACAAAGGCTGCCCTGCATGTGAGAAGCCAAGGGAAAACACAACCATTTTCATCCACACCACATATTTGACTATTTACTATGACTTTTCTTGTGAGGTGGTTTAAATTAATTTTCTCTAAGGTATCAGTTAGATCCATATAGTGAAGACTTTGTTTGCAGTGGCTTACGCAAGTTGAGGCTTATTTCCTTGCATAATAAGAAGACTGTAGGTAAGGGTCAAGGGCATTTGTTCAGAAGAATAACATTTTTAGGATTGGCACTCCTGTGATTTTCTTGGCACTTTTCTCACTGTTGGTACATTAAGGTTGCAAGGTGGCTGCTGCAACTTCAAAACTCACGTTCATGTCAGGAAAGAAAAGGGGTGGAAGGAGCCATACCAAATGCATTTATTTACACTGATTCTTAAAAGCAAGCATCTTCCCAGAATATCCAGCAGATTTCACTTATATCTCAAGGGAAAGACTATGTCACATGGCTACCCATATGGCACAGGAGGCTGGGGTTCTGTCTGGAAGGATGAAAGGGTAAATGCATACTGGGCAGACAACCAATGGCTTTGGCTATATTTGCTGAAATGGTTATGGGTTTCTTGAAAGCAGGAACTAAGTTCTACACTTCTTTCACACATGATTTTTTCACTTTAAAAACTTTTTCATATCCTCATTTCCCTTCTCTGACCACAATTGTGAGAAAATTGGCCTGTGATACCTGATGACTCATTTAAATTAAAATGACTCAGCATTAGACATAAAGGCACTCATACATATAACGACTTAATTAGACAGTCAGGTTAATATAAACATTGCCCAGTACAAGAGTCATCAAGTAAGCTGGGAAAACTAAAAGAACCAAATAAACAAAACAGTGACAACAACAGAAGACCCAGATCTATACAAAATTTGGAGAAAAAAAAATTATCAGCATCCAGGCAGGGAAAACAAATCTTAGCTAAGAAAGAAAAAGAAACCTATTGGAATAAATGATCTTAAAGACAATGGAAGAATACCAGGAAATGTTTGAGGGAGTTCAGAAGAGTAGAGTTTTTCAGATGCTCTTTTTCTTGATACTGTTAAATATAGAAATATAAGCTCGAATATGTGTGTTTGAAACATACAAAAAGCTACCACTAGAATCAAAGTGTGCGATGCAATTTTCAAGTCAGAAGAAGAAATAAGAACAAAAATTTAAACAATAGTAAAAAAAATAGTAAATTTCTAAAAAAAGCATAAAAACAGAAAGCAAAGCATAGGTTGGACTTAGACTTCCAATTCCAGTTGGTTGTTTCTGTCAAGAACAACTAGTGAATTTGGATAAAATAGAAAAAAGAAATCATCTGTATGAATGCGTGTGAGCTGATGAAGCGGTCAGCAGTTGAGGGTCCAAGAGAAGACACAAGTAGAAAGAATGAGGCAGCCCTCCGTAAGCCACTTTTTTCTTCAGGGTCTTTTCAAATTCTTGGGGGCAAGAGGATGACAAACTTGTCACAGGGCCACAGCTAAGAGATTCATATTTACACATCTTACAGAACAGGAGACAGGACCATTGGAGGAGTTGGGGTCATGAAGGAAGACAAGATGTGAGAGGCCAAGATTTCAGAGGGAAGGGAAATACAGAGAAACCAGCCTAAGCCTGGTGATTCTTCTCCATGAGGCATTTGCTGAATTTCAAGCTATGCAGGGTAGAAGTTGAGGCTAAACAGAAAATCACTGAAGTGTAGAGCAGAGTTTGGGGCAGTCTCATTGTACTGGGGAGAGAAAATTGGAGTCCAGGGCCTGCCCAAAATGAAGGCCCTAGTAAACATCCTAGTCTCTCAGCTGGGTTCCTTGCAGAGCTACACCCTGGGAGCATGTATGAACCACAGATAGATTGCGACTCGCAACCCAGCCGCAATCAGCGCCTGATTGGAATAAGGTGATGTGTTTCCATTTATGCCTGGAGCAGAATATGGTAAACTTACTCTGGGCAAATATGCAGTGTCAAGAATTCAATAAAAAATTAACGAGCACACTAAGGATGTATATATACATATTTTATGACCCACCCATTCCACTTACGTCTTGTACGTTGAAAGAGATGAGCAATAATGTTTGTATAAGTGATGTTAATAATAAGCCCAAACTGGAAAAACCTCAAATGACTTTCCATTGGCAGTAGAATGGATAAATACATTTTGTGATAGTCAGAAAATTAACACTATACAGCAACGAGACTACAGACTTGCTTCTTGCCATACCATGGAAGATTTTCACAAAAAGTAAATAAATAAAAGAAGTCAGATACAAAGACTATACATAAAGATTATATAGGATTCCTTTTATATAAACATCAAAAACAGGAAAATGAATTGCTATAGACTGAAAGTTTGTGCCTCCCCAAAATTCATCTGTTGAAAGCTAATCCACAATGTGATGGTATTTGGAGGTGGTCCTTAGGGAGCTGATTAGGTCATGAGGGTGGAATCCTCATGAATGGGATTGTGCCCTTATAAAAGAGTCCCCAGAGAGCTTACTCACCCATTTCCACCATGTGAGGACACAGCCAAAAGACCACTATGAATCAGGAAGCGGATCCTCACCAGATATGGAATCTGCTGACACCTTTATCTGGGACTTCCCAGCCTTCAGAACTGTGAGAAGTAAATTTCTGTTGTCTATAGGCCACCCAGTCTATGGTATTCTATCATAGCAGACACTAATCTACGGTGATGGCGGTCTGAATGGCGACATTCAGGGGAACTAATGACTGGGATGGGACAAGAGAGGAGTTCTTTTAAGTTCTATATCTTAATCGGGGTGGTAGTTACGTGGGTATATTCACTTTGAAATGCATCATTGAGTTTTACACTCATGATTTGTAAATTTTTCATTAATAGTCTACAATCATATAATCAAAATAAACAAAAACAAGTTGAATCCTGGTAATAAAGGCCAAAAATTGGTTTAAAAAAGTTCAATTTACAACTTTTGTAAGAATTGCACCCAAATCAAAATAACAAAGAAGGATAATAATAAAGAGATGTGCAAATAGTGGGAAAATGCCTAAATGTAGACATTTTATATATACAGCAGAAATGGTGATCTTAATATCAAAAGTAAAATCATGCAAAAAGCATTAACTCTGAAAAAGAAAATTATTTAATATAAGGGATAATACATAATGAAGATACAGTTGTCATGGATTTGTTTCTGAATTCACTATATATAAGAAAAAACGTAGAAATACAACCAGCAAGATAAAAAAGAATAATACCCTTGGTGAGAGACTTTCATATATTGTTATATTTTTTACAGCTCAATTACAACAAAATAATGGAGACAGTATTAGAATAATACAATTAATACATTAAATCAAGTAGATGACATCAAAATGTGTCTTTTATATAGTAAACAAGCATTTCCTAATTGTTCTGATACATTTGCAAACAAAAGACCACAGTTATAATCATAAATTCTCTATGCACAATGTAATACAACCAGAAATTTAGTATAAAATGATAAAGAAAATTAATCTAATCACTTGAAATAAAGACAAAAACCTCTGCTAAATAATATTTGGATCCAAAGCTTAATCAAAGCTCCTATAAGTTATTAAAATGAACTACAATAAGATTTTACATATCATAGTAATTTCATTTTAGCTATTTAGTCACTTATAGGTATGGTTGAGACTTTAAAAAAGCAAAAGTCATTTCTTTGATTATATTTTTCATTAAATAAGAAATAATGAAACTAAATGAAATACATATTCCACTCCAGAAACTAGAAAAGTTGCAGTGAAATAAACCTAATTAATTCATAAGTAGTAAATTAGAAAATATAGAAAAAGTTTTAAATGCATCTGAAAACTTTTAAAATTAAAAACCAATAATATGTATGCAAACATATCAAGTCTGTTAATGAAAGACAAGAAAAAGAAAATATAAATACGCAACATGATGAATACCTATAGGCATAAAAGTCGTGGTTATCTAAGAGACTGCCTGATAATGCTCGTTTTACTCAGATGAAAAATTGTGAAGAGCTCGTCTTTTCTTCCTTCAATCTGATCAAACTGTGCTAGACACTGGAATTTTTTTACCTTACTAGGAGATCATCCCCTTCTAACTTACAGCGCTGCTATAGATTTTTCCCTATTGTTACTTAATAATTTTATCAAAGACAGTTTTTTGTGGTTGTTTGTCTTTGTTGTTTTTATCACTGCAAGGCCTTTTACCCCTTCCCTTTGTTAGTTTCCAAAGGGAGGTGAAAACACAAGGTGGGATAGCAATGCGGAATCAACACGCTACTTTATTATCAGGGTTACTTTATTATTACTCAAACGAGTGCCTTGTAGATACAGGACTTTCCAAGACGTGTCCGGAGTATTGGCTTAACCTCAAGGCCTGTCCAAGTCCTTCGTCCAAAGGTCTCTATCTTACTACCGACCATGTCCTGGAGAGCAAGGATCCCAACACCTCATGAGTGAAGAATAAAAGCAAACTGCGAGTGAGCAATTGACACAAGTCTTGAGTCTTGAGCAGAACCGCTTACAGAGGATACAGCACATGTGTGTATATATATATCCTTTGAACACTCATCGGCCTGGCCTGTTAGTAAACAGAACTTTACCAGCATCCTGGCATCTGAACAATCTGATAAGCAACTCCACTCAGGGAGGTAGGATGCCGAGAGAGGAAGAACATTGCTTCCAGCTACCCAACTGTTTTCTCCCTGATGAGTGTGGCCTGAGGCAGAAAGGGTTACACATAGACTAAGTGATAAATATACCTCTTGCCTCACTGTCAAGGGACCCCAAGAGAAAGAATGAAACACTGGTCCTGCCATGGTTAAAAATGTGGCTGTGGATTTTCCTTTGCTCCTCCTGATGATTTATAGGATATGCATAATCAATCTGATTTGGCTAGCATATGTAAACGGTTCCTAATGATTGCTTAAATAACAATGACTCAGCTATGAGAGCACTTTATAAAAGCAAATTTCCTCAGAATAGAGAGTGTCTTGAGAACAATATTTTTCTGAGACTTGATATAGAGTAGTGAGTTGAGCCCACTGTATTCTTATATATAACTGTGAGAAACAATTAGTTATTTTGAGTAAATGAAAAGGCATCTACAAAGGAAATTCTTTAGAAAATAGTTCACCAACCGAATTGAAAGGAAAATAACTGTTGTAAAGGATTTACAAACATTTTTTTTTCTACCTCCAATTAGAAAAGCAATATATTTACCCCCGGTCTTTACCGTTGGGTGAGATCATTGGTTTTCTTCTCAATTCTATTACCCAAAGATTTTCTGGGACACCAAGCACTGAAATTATGAAGATGAATGAAAACCCTGAAGTTTGTCAGCGACAGATCTATAAGCATGTGGAATTCATTTTGTGGTTTCTTCTACTGAGACTTTATTGCAAGGATTTAAAAATATCAGTGAGAATTCTGGCATGTAGAGTCATCAACCAGAAATAACTTTGCATCAAATCCCCAAATGGTCTTCCTGATTGGCAGCCTTGAACAGGCTGAGAAGTAGCATTTCCTCTTTCTTAGACTTGCTCTGCCCTTTATATAAAAGAGGCAGCAGTTCTAACTAAAACTCTTGAAAGTAATAGATCTTAATGTGGATTCAATTCCACAGCCGTGGCGGATTCTTGCAGTGTAGATAACAGGTAAGTTATAAAGGACTTCCTGGCTGTCTATAGTAGCTAAACTTAGAATATAAAATTTTATGACTAATAGAACTGCAGGAACTATCCTGTTCATGGTTAATTCTCTCATTTTGCAAAAAAGAAAACTAAGATTTAACAAACTTAGATGTTTTGACAAACACCACAAAGCTAAATGGAACCTTCAGAACTTGACTCACAAAAGTTAGCCACCTATTGTATCAAGGTTTATCATGCTTAACATAAACATTTCATTAATTAAATATATCACAATTCATACTTTATTATTGCTAAAAAATAAAAATCTTTGGGGCCAGCCCGGTGGCATAGTGGTTAAGTTTGCATGCTCCACTTCAGTGCCCCGGAGTTTGCAGGTTCAGATCCTGGGTGAGGACCTATGCACCACTCATCAAGCCATGTTGTGGCGAGATCCCACATACAAATATAGAGGAAGATGGGCACAGATGTCAGCTCAGAGCTAACCTTCCTCAGCAAAAAGAGGAAGGTTCGCAGTGGATGTTAGCTCAGGGCCAATCTTCCTCACCTAAAAAAAAAATAATAATAGTAATAAAAATCTATAACAATCTCTGGAACATGGGAAATATACTAGAAGACACTAAAAAGATATTGTCTGGATTTTCAGAAGAAGGTAGAAGACAGAAATATCTTCTGTGGAAATATGTCGGGTCAGTTCTTGCTGATTGCTTCAAAGATGTGAAAAGCAAGATGATAGTGACCTTTGATGAATAATATGGAGAAGAAAACATCAGGTCACACTAAATTTGTTTTCTCATTATCCAGATGAAGGCTATTAAAATAGGTATATCTTGGTTTTAGAAAAGCATTGAAAAGAGTTTTTTTTTAATTATCTTTTCTTTGATAGTATGACAATATGTTAGCCAGGGCACATATTTGTTTGTGAACTGGTTTTATAATTGCTTAAACAACAAGCCCCAGGTAGGTTCACTTACTGGCTTCTTGTCAGCCTGGACAAATCTTACTCCCTAGGCTCTATTTGGTTCAATACTCTCAGCCCACTAACTACCCAAAACTGTAGAATATATGCTTGTCAAGTGGAATCCTCGGTAAAGTTGGAGGGGAGCACTTAGTATCGTCAATGGCAAAATCAGAGTTCAAAATTATTTTGAAAATTTGTAATGTTCTAAGCCAATAAAATGAAATCTGACACTTATAAATGCATAAACTTCCATATTTAGGATCAAAAATCCATTTGCATCAATATAGAATGTGAGAGACCACAGATTTCTGAGAGTTTTATTTTTAAAACAGGCTCGACATGAGCCTGTGATATCATGTAGCTAATATATTCTAACACTGAATTTGCATGAATTTTTAGATGAGTTTACAGTCATAGGGAGTCTGAAGGTTAACCCTGCCTTGGGAGTTTTGCAGTTCAGATATCACATTTTAGAAGACTATTGGTCAATTAAAGAGCATGAAGGAGAGAGGGAAAGATGCAGGCAGATACAGGGAAGCTAATAATATCAGAGTCCAGAGACACATATAAACAAATTGTCGTTGAAGGCAACCTAGTCATTCATCAAAAATTCCTTCACATGTTAAGTACTGATTACTGTATAAGATCATGGAAATACAGAGTCTTACTTCCTCCCTTGAAGAACTTACAGTTGTATGAGGAAGAAAGACATAAACAAATATTTCTAATATTGGAATGAAATAGTCTACAGAGCACTGTGGTAGCACGGGGAAAGACATGATTCTTCCTGGGGAGAGTAGCAGACCACGGCATCAGGATGGTTTAAAATTGGCACTATTTAGTTTGGAAAAGAAGGCTAAGGAAAAGAACTGTCTAAATTAACCAAAAAGTGCTTTAGCCATCCTACAAATATGCTATATCATTTCACTTGTATATCTTCATTTATTCCATTATCCCGACTCGAATGTTGCCTCTCCTAAATTCTACCTACCCTTCAAGACTGTTGCAAACCAATCCCTTCCATCATGCCAATCCACAGGATTGTGTCTGAGCTGACCCTGAGAGCAGGTATTTCCATCACACTTGTTGCATCATTTGTAGCATCATCAAATGCTTCTGTCACAACCAGTTCACCTGATCCTGTACTATATGCCCTTTAGAACAGAAGCAAAACATCTTTTTCCAGTCCTTGACCATGCTTTGTACCAGGCTGAGCACACATGGGCTCAACGAATACCTTGTAGATAGTCAATTAGCTTCCTTTCTTTAATCAAGAGCAATTCTAGGCTTCTGACTAGTGAACTGATTTCTCAAGTCCCTTCCTTTGTGCATCATTTTTCCATCTAAGAAAGCAGAATCCCTCCGTTGGACATGAACTTCCAACCCTACAGGGGTGGAGTGAGAAGCCATCACACAGCTCTAATGGGGCTCTAGCCTGGTGAGGCTGTCAGGTGAGATCAAGCTCCCTGTCCCCAAAGGTGTCCTGGATCCAGAACAACCAATTGTAGTGATTTTATCCATAAAGTTTTGAGCCATAGGGAAAACTCATATCTTTGTGCCCCGTATCCTGAAACTTGTTCAAGTATCTTGCTTTTATCTTTCTGATTTTTTTTCCATCCATTACAAAGCTGCCAAAAGCGTCAGGCATGGGCACTAGTTCTTTGGGCTCAGTTGCACACATCCCAGTGGCTTCCTCCCTTCTGAAATCCAATCTTTTCTGTGGAACATGCCTTCACCTTGTTACAAAATAGGGCTCGTGAATTCGGCCCTGCCCAGGGAACAATCAGCATGCTGTGATTGCTTTGAAAGCAGTATTATACTAATCCAGGATCTCATTAGGACCCCCTTCTTGGGAGTTGGGGGTTTCTTCTCAATCCAGAGGGAGACTGTGGTGTTCATTATATGTTCAAAAGTGCTGCTTCTCTGTATCATCAAATGGCCTGAAGAGAGAAAATCTTTTGACCTTTGTAATTGCTACAATATTTTCTCCATTTGAACAGAGCAATAAATATTGCAGAGCTGTACTTTTTTTTTCTCCTAAAATGCAATTAAAATAGAGGAAAAAAACTTATTCTGAAGACATTTCAGTGGTGTCATACCATCCAACCTCTGGGAGGGGCATTCATGGGGGGATTGTGCTGCAGGTGGCAAGATTCAGGGCCCATTTGGGATAATTTCCAGCAACTGGCTCGGGGCCTCGGGTTGCAGAATTAGCTCATCCAGGGTTTCAGCTCCTGGTTTCAGACTCATTAAGACTGTCTTGTCAGGGTAGGTATGTGATCAGTTTCTGCACTGCCAACTAAGCCCAATAAATTGCTGAACTCGGCTTAAAAAGTTAATTACCAAATCTGGTGCATGTGGTGCAGAAAAAGGACAGAAACTACAAATTAATGTGCAGACAAGCAATTTTTTTTTAAATTAACTTCAAAATTGTAAATATTCCACTGCTACTCCGTGGGCCTGAGCCCAGTCTCAACTCACCCTCAAGTTTCTGTTTCTTTTCTGCTTGCCGACCTGTTTCCTTCTGCTCCTGTGCAGGTACATGCGGGGATGCATGCTGAAACTTGTCAAGGTATCATCACAGATCGAGCACAATGCATAAGGCACGAGTGGCTTTTTCAGACACATTAAACATGTTCACATTTAAACTAAATATGATGTAGGTTTTTAGTAGAAGCATATATCGGGTTCCACTTCACAAGTGTTCCTGAAGGGCCACCATGTTTATGAAGAAAATTCCTTGGTGCATTTCAGAGTTTATGTTTTTTCAAACTGGTAATATAAAAGCTAACTGCTGTAGTGTCCACAGCAGGCCAAGTCATGCATCTGTGCCTGGCATTTTGGGAGCTATGACAGGAGGCAATGGGGCCATCAGCACAGCTATTCTGCACTGGGGGTAATTTAGGAGGAAATCTGAACCATCCCTCTCCCACTCTGTTCTTTCACCATGCCCAGAGTGTGGTGGAGTAGAGTGAGGAAGTGGGCCCCGATCTTCTCTTTGTTTCCATCCCTTTCATCCTCAGGGCCTTAACGTAAATATGGTTCCTTTAACAAGATATGTTTGAACAATCCTAGCTTCCCTGGGCCAGGTTTAAACACACCTAAGAAAGCAGTTGACCCAAACATGCTTTAGAGTATAAACTGTGAAAGCAGAGACCTATCTTTCCATTCTTGATCCCAATGGTGCCTGGCATCAAAAACTAAGACTGGCACTTAGTCCTTGCTGGAATAAGAGGGAAAAGTGAAGAAGAGGAAACATGATCCGTTCACTTACAAGTTCACAGTCTGTTTAAAGAGACACAATGCTCAAAGACTAGCATGTAAATGTGGTAATGCCTTCATGGAAGCACCTGCAAAGTGCTTCAGGATCACTAAGGATGGAGTGCCTGCAGGTCATGGTAGTGTTTCAATAAATCTTGAAGAAATGGTCTGAGGGGTTTCACACTCTAGATCTGTTGTATCACATAGATCATTTTCCAAAAAGCTACCCTGTTCCTTATTTCTTCAGCCAAAAAGAACTACCACTTCCAGAGTGCTTGAAACTGGCAGTTAGCCATTGATGATTAAGCAGCTAGTAACTAGGGGGATCGGAATTGGCTACCTCAAAGTGTGTCTCTGAGGGAAAGACACTTTGACCCCCCACCCCCATTAGCTGATCAAAGGAGTTTGGGATGGGAGGGCTGCCCCCAGAAGAGGCCATCACCATAGACATCTCTGGGTATCAGGGAGGATCCTTGCTATGCCATTCTTAGTTCTGGTTACCCTTTGAAAGAGACATTTACATTTGTAAAGGTATCTTCTTTCCTGTACCAGGAAGAAGGGAGGATGGCCTTACCCAGGAACTTGTCAGACCAGAAGGCAAGGACTTAAATCTGCATGATAAACTTGCCCATTGTTAATTGTGTTGTTCAGGCAATATGCTATCTGACTCCCACTAGGTTCCTATAGATGGCATCTCCCTGGGGCCTGGGTCACCAAGGTAATGGGTGTTTGAGCTATTTTTTTCAGGAGTTGGAACCCCTTGCCCACTTCAGGCCAGTTGAGACCACCAACCCATCAACTGGGCCCATGCAGACGTATGTCCGATGAGCAACTTTTGGATGTCAAAAGGCTAAAACTCCACCCTCAGGACATGTTGACAACTCCATTCTGTGGACATGCGTCCTATGAGGAGGCATGAAGCCTGACTACACTTGCCCAGATCATCAATTACCTCATCTCTCCTCACCTCCAATCATTTCAGATCACCTTGCCCCTAACGCATAACTATCCCTGACTCCTTTTTTTCGGGGAAGTGGATTTGAGATTCATTCTCTCCCGTTTCCTCACTTGGCTGCCTTGTGATTAAACTCTCTCTCTGCTGCAATCTCGTCATCTCGGTGTTTGGCTTTCTAGGCGGCAGGCAAAAATGGACCTGGCACGGTAACATGCTTCTGGGAAGCAGGTGCCATGCTAGGGGCTCCACTTTATTGTGTGTAATCCTTCAAAAAGATTTGTTACATAAATATATTACACGTAAGTATAGTTATAACAATTTAAAAGATGTAGAAATTGAGACTCATGAAATGTACTTACCAAATGCATAGTAGTTGTAGAGAGCAAAACAAAGGCTTCAGATCTAATCACATCATAGACACCAAGCCCGTGATCCATCCACACCACCATGCTATACAAGTGGGGAAGAAGAGAAGGAAAATCTTGTCTTCTCTGCTAGGTAGAGAAGGGAATCTCCCTGCTAGGGAATCTCCCTCCTCCTAATTCTTCAGGGCTATATTTATTTCTCAGGTGCTTTTTTATCAATACCTCACAATGACTTTTATTTGCTTTATTAAAAATTAGAAAAAAAACTAGAAAATCCACACAACCAGTCAACACCACCTCCTCCTGTGTTCTCCAATTTATCCCAGGAAAACTTTGCAGTTAGCTAATGGTTATAACATCAACAAAATAACTTCTTTCTCTTTCCTTATTAAACTAAAGGGGAAAAAAAATCAACTGATGCACTGCATTCTTGTTGACTGGTGGCTCATTACAGAGGCTAATAAGAGAAAATACATTCTCATATACTGATCATTGGAGCTCAGAGAATTTGAGGAGAGCCACCTGCTGAGTAAGTATCCATTTTTGCTTCTGATTTTGTATGTATTAATCTGATCAATTTCCCCAAGCTAGCCTGATTAGGAAAGTTTTATTAAAACAAATGGAGATGAGACTTAAAATTAGGAGAGACCAACAGAAGCTATGCCTGAACCACTCACATAATCTTCACCTTGGCCAGATGTGCTGACCACTTGGTGAAGGCTGTGGCAGAGACTGCAGTGCACTCATCAAAACCTAAGGCTACACTACATTTCCCAGCCTCCCCTGCAACCAGCTGCCATCTTCCATTTTCCATCTAACTGAGGGGAATGAGGTGTGCTACTTTTCAGATCCCAGCAATAAAATACCTTCATGACAACATGCACAATTCCTCTCTCTCTCTCCCTCTCCCTCTCTGTCTTTCATCTGCCTCCTAAGTTTTTTAGCTCATGGTGACTTATAAACCACATATTAAATATAGCAGACCTTTTTTTGACTGGGTTCCTGAATGACTGCATAGACAACATTGCCAAATAGTCACTGATTGAACTTTAAATAAGCAAGAAGTAAGTTTACATGTGTTAAGCTCATCAAATTTCAGAGATTGTTTGTTACCATATGTTATGAACCAAATGTTTGTGTTCTCCCAAAACTCATGTTGAAACCCTAACCCCCCCTCCCCCATATAAGATGTCTGGCATTAGGAGGTGGAACCTTTGGGAGGTAATTAGGATTAGATGAGGTCATAAGGGTGGAGCCCTCATGAATGGGATTAGTGCTCTTATCTGCATCACAAGAGAATCTGCTTCTTTCCCTCTGCTCTCAGCCATGTGAGACTATCAAGATAAGTCCAAACCCTATAACCAGGAAGAGGACTCTCGCCAGAACTTGACCACATAGGCAACCTGATCTCAGACTTATAGCCTCCAGAACTGTGAGAAATAAATTTTCATTATTTATAAGCCACCCACTCTACAGTATTTTTGTTATAGTAGCCCAGCTGACTAAGACCATAGATAATGCTAATTTAACTAACATATACTCTTGAATAGATTTAGCTGTATATGGGATATATGGATTTTTTTTTCTTTTTAGAAAAAAATCACACATCATATTTTAACATGCTTGCACTGAAATACGGATATAAATATATCAATCTACATATCTATATTACTATATAGATATAGCTATCAATATAGACATAGACATAGGTTAGATATAGATGCAGATAGAGATATAAATATAGATGTGTTCCCTAACAAAGATAAATTGACATCTGTACACAAATTTGGCACAAAGCTTATCATACAATAGGTTTCAATGAAGGTTTTGTGAACTTCAAACATAAATATGAAAACTTAAATCAAATTGAAGTTGCCTGAAAAATTTACTTGTGAATCATTTAATATCACATCAATAAGAACTTCAAGACACAGTTTAATTTATAAACAGAGGACAACAAAAAAGGAACTAAGTAAGACAAATAGGGGAAGAGAAAGAAAGTCACTTCATAGTTATATGCATGAAATAATCCATGAAAGGTTTATCTTGAAGATCTAGGAACAAATCCCTTAGGTTCAAGTAGGATAAATAAATAAAAAAAGAAGAAAAATTCAGAATTTGATAAGTAGTGTCATTGTAGATTCTAAGCCCCTTGTAGAAAATAAGCCCCTCAAAAACCAGCATATGTTCAATTTAACAAAATGTTTGAGGGATGACCACGGATAAGTCATCCTGCAAAATCAAATATGAATAACACCTAGAGTGTGACAGGAGAGCGTCACAATCCAGTGGAAGGACAATGTCAATACTGTGTGGTGTGTACAATAGACGTGCACACAAGATACGATGGAAATTTGGGGAGATCACAGAAAGATTATTAGGAGAGATGGCAACACAGCTGAATTTTGAAAGACAAGAAGGTTTTGGATAAGCATTCGCTGGAAGCAGACAGTCGTAGGAAGACAGCGGACTGGGCATATTTCTCCACAGTCTCATTCTGTTCCAAAAGCCTTATATGTCAGAAAAGTTGTATGTCCAAATTTTTTATAATTATTATTTAGAACAAATCTATCAAAGGCTGAAAATATGAAAAGTGCCTCAATCAGATCAAGGATGAGGAATTTCTGGAAAACAAAAAGCAGATAACATCAGATCTACAGGGAAACAAAATAGAAAATTACAGCTCAAAACACATGCAGAAAAAGAAGGGCTGTTGAAGTAGAGGCAGTGAGCGGGGGTGAGTGTGCTTTGAGCTACACATAGGAAAGGGGAAAAAAAAGTCATATAATCAGTTCACTTTTAACAAAGTCTGGATATGAGCCTTTCCAGGTTGGTTCCATGGGTCTACTACAGCATCAAAGACATTCAGGTCCTTCTTATATTCCTTCTCTGCTAATATCTTCTGTTGTCAAGATTATATAAAGTTTCTTGGAACTCTAAACACTATTTCCTGACTTGAAATCTCCCAAGCAGGAAAAAAGCAAGCAGGGGAGGAAAGACTTTCTTCTTGTGTATCTCTTTCTTTTACAGTGGAAGAAGGAGGAAATCTTTCCTAGAGACCTCAACATACCTAAGAATCCTTTAGTTCTTGTGTTCTTTGCAGCCAGATTCAGGCTGCATGTTCACTTTTTGACCAAGCGCAGACAAAGACAGTAGAGCCTGCTGTGATCAAGTAAACTAATCATCATTCAAGCTCTGGGGCTGGACACACAATAGCTCCATCAAAATGAAGGTCCTGGTAGTAAGAAATAAAGGGGACAATCTGATGGGTGAATAACTGAATATGCCGTGGATGGGGAACTCAGGTTAGGATCTAGTGACATAAGGAGCTGGAAATGACCTGGCAATAACTGGCAGGATGATTGCTATTAGAACTGTATTGAAATAACTAGGTCTCTGTATCCTTTTCATCTCTCCAGATTGTGCTTCACAGTGTTTGTTGCTTGCTTTGAAACCAGATAAAGCAGTGAATATGAATAACTGAGCTGGTGGGGCAGGACCCTAGCTGTCTTCCTAATTCAAGAAGAAGTACAGAGACCCTAAAACCCAGATTACAAATTATAAGCAAATTCCACACATCAGTACATCCCCCCTCTACTAAACATAACCAAAGGAAAGCGCCTATAGGTAGAGTTCCATTCACAAGGAGGCAATCACAGATTCTCAAAAAATATGGTTAAAAAACATGGAAGAGAGGCACCAAACTAACCCAATGAACTGAAAAACAGACTGAAAAGTGTAAGCATAGGATAAGCACAAAATAATCAAATTTGATATCTTCAGAGAACTTCAAACAATTACCACATTCATCAAATCAGAAAAGAGTACTAAAAAAAAAAGAACCAACTAGAAATCTTGAAAAATAAAAGTAAAGTCCCCACTGTAAGGGCAAAGCTAAATTTAAAATAAGAGGCTTAATTGTCTTTGTTGAAAGTAAGAGCATAGACTTCTCTCCTCCCTTTTCTTAGAGCATTTACTTTGGAAAACTTGTACTTCCAAATTCTTTTTCTGTCTCTCTGAAATGTATGTCACTATTTCTAAAGGCTAAATAAGCCTCTTGCCAGCGTTGCAACCCAGGGATGTCTTATCAAGGATTTGAGAGTCATCTCCTTGAAATGTAATCATCCAAAGAGAAAGTACCCCCCTCTCCCAATTTCTGTGGGTGGGTAGGTGCCTAACGTCAGTGGCCCACCTAATTGTAAAACCACCAAAATTGTAAGCCCACCAAGTTGTAAAACCACCTTCTGTCCTATAAATAGGAGAAGTTTGTTTTTCCTTTGGATAAAGCCAATTAGCTAACACATCTGGTCGCCCCAACTACCAAATGAATTTAGGATGACATATGTGTGACAAATGGTGCTATAAGTCCTCTCACTTGAGGGTTGTATTGGCTAGGCTATATGAAAGGGCGAGATTTCTTTGTCTTTGCAAACTCTTTGAAGATTGTCTGTGATTCACATCACATTCCGTTTTAATGCTTATTTAATAATAAAGCTGTTTCTTTCTCATCTATTTTTGTGGAGAGGTTTTCTTCTGTAATAGGAAATTTTGTTTTAAATTATGTTTCCCCATCACAACTAGGGAACAAATTACACAGTGAGAAGAATGAGCCATAAAGTCCCCCCAGAAGGCAGTGTATTAAACAAACTGTATGATAAACAGTTAAGTGATGTAGAGGGTAGATCTACAAACTCTATAATACATGTAATAGGATTTATAGAAAAGAACTATTATAATTGAGGTGAGATATAACAAAGGAAAAAGGAAAACCTTTTCAATATTGTAGGGAAGACATAGGCCCTTAAATTGAAAATAAACAAACAAAATTGAGTTTCAAGAAAAATAAATATGAAAAACAAGACGATTTCAACACACTGAAGTGAAAGTTTAGAACTTCAATAAAATGATACAGCTCAAAATGTGTTCAGAGAAAAAAGAATGTGCATTCAAGTTAAAAAAAAAGATAAAACAAATTACTAGCATTATAGACACTGGAAGATAACTGACTCATCTCTATAAAGATATGAGATAAAATGGGGCCGGCTCGGTGGCGCAGCGGTTTCGTCCGCGCTTGGCAGCCCGGGGTTCGCGGGTTCGGATCCCGGGCGCCCGCGGACGCACTGCCTGTCAGCCATGCCGTGGCGGCGTCCCATATAAAGTAGAGGAAGATAGGCACGATGTTAGCCCAGGGCCAGTCTTCCTCAGCAAAAAGAGGAGGATTAGCAACAGATGTTAGCTCAGGGCTGGTCTTCCTCACCAAAAAAAAAAAAAAAAAAAAAAAAGATATGAGATAAAATGATCTCAAACCTAAAATTTGATACCTAGACAAATAACACCTGGGAAAGAACCAAACCCAGAAATTTTCATGTGGGCACAGTCAAAAAAGTTCTTAAGTGTGTAGACACATTCTCTAAGAAACTTACTTGGGTATATATTCTATCAAATCAAAAATAAATCCAAGAATGAGAAAATATGGGATACAACAGTAAAGACATTGGGAACACTGTAAAGATTGATGATATATAATATAAAAAAATGTACCTTGAAATAAAATACCAAGTGATCTTACCATAGAAAGTGATCAAGGACAAAAGAAAAGAGAGGTAAATATACACATTTTAAGCCTATTCTCTTATCTAGGGGGAGATATAACTAAAAATTAACCCTAGATATTAATAAAAAATATAAGATTTAAAATGTGTGTTAAAATTTTTATGATAACCACTAGAGGGATAATTAACATGTACAACTGTTATGCTGCCAGTGGGAGAAAATAAAACAATAAATATCTTCTTCATGTGAAAAAAGAAAAGAGGAAAGAAGAAATTAACAATAAAACAAAACAGAGTAAGCTGAAATAAAAAAACAAGATGTTAAATATAAACTGCATTCACCATAAGTTTAAATAGATTAAATTCCCTATTAAACAGAGACCCTCAAATCAAGTAACAATATATTCTAATTACAAGAATGATACCTAAAATGAGGTAGCAGTGAGCATATGGAAAGACACAAAAGGAAAAAAAAGATACATCAGGAAAAGAAAAATAGTAAAAAAAATATGTATAGAGATATTACTATAAAAAATAAAATTCCATTTCAAATGTAATGAGGAAAACATAAGATTTAAATTCATTAAAGAAGGATAAAACTGAATAGACAAACAACTATTTAAAATATTGGCAAGGTATCAATGACATGTTACTAAAATGTCACTAAGTGTACTTTTACTGCTGTATTACACCAAATTTTCAGGAAACAGTTTATTCCTATATAATGCAAACTGTTCCAGATGCTCATCCCAATCATTCAGTTAATTACTGTGTAATATATTGGTGGAAAGTCTCCTGACTTAATTTAAAAGACTAGCAAAGCTACGACATAAAAAAAAAATAAGGGTAGCACCAAAGTTAAAACTACAAGCTAATATTACTCAACAATACAGGTGAAAAAAATGTTAAAAAATAATAGTGGCTAGAATTTAGGGGTGAAGGGGAGAAAGCGCATTCTCTACCCACTCTGGGTCCTTTCTGGCTGGGCTACAAATTAAATTGACATGAGGCTGAATAGCAGGAGAAAAATCAAACAAAGCTTTATAACATGTATACTCGGGGAAACTGAGTCTCTCTCAACAAAATGGCAGAGGTTCTCCTCTTAAACAGACAAACAAAGATATTGAGGGTTGGGTCAGCTATGGGAGATTACCGGAAAGAAACAGTAAGGTTATTGTGCAGATTTAAGGCCTCACCTTCCACATTAACAAGTTTGAGATGAGGTCATCCACCCCTCTTCCTGGTACAGAGAAGGGGATACCTTTACAAATGGAGAGTTCCCTTACAAATGTAAACATCTGGTAAACAGAACTTTGATAAGAATGGACTAGCAAAGACCCTCCCAGTTTATCGATACCTGGAGTTATCAAAGGTGATGGCCCACCCACGAACAGGCCTTCTATCCCAAATCCCTTTAGACAGTTGGGGGTGGTCAAAACCTCCTTCAGAGAAAATACATTTTGAGGTGGCCACTTATGATCCCCCACAGGGGTAAAATATAAGTATAAAATAATAAAACACAAAGAAGAATATATTGAGACCAAGTGCTCTCAACCCAGGAATGTAAGCATCGTCAATACTAGGATGAAAAACTAGAGTGTGGCTGATCATCTGGGGAGTAGTCAGTACAGAGGACAGGCTGAAAAACAAGAGACAGAGAGTGGATCAGGAAGGAGCAAGCTTCAGACGTTCACAGGAAAAGATGAAATCCAGAGCACACAGGGAGGTTTGCCCTGAAGGAGGAACAGAAGCAGGGCCTCCTCTCAGACTGTAAGGAAAGAAGTAACTGTGGTGGGAGTAAGTCAAAATACAAAGTAGAAAAGCTGAAAGTTGAGGATGATTATGCCAAAACTACCCAATTTTCCCTCAAAATGAAAAAAAGATTTTGCATTGCAAATTCTGGGCTCGTGGTTTGTGTGTGGGGGGGGGGGGTCTCAAGTAGAATGATAAATGTTTCAAGTTGTTAAGGGAAATGGAAAAAGATGCTGACAGATATGAAGTAAAAGGATGGTCAGTATTACTGAAGTTACAGCTGAAACTGGAGGGATTTATTAATATGATTATTATTGTTATTAATCAGAAGAGATGCAAAAATTGCTATTTTTTAAGCTTCATGTAGTTCATGTGACTGATATTATTGTGAAATAGAAGTGAAAGCAGAATTATTCTTTAGCTTCATTCTCCTTTTGTTTAGAAAAAATATTTCAATACGCCTTTTGAATACGGAAACAAATAATGGCCATAAAACTATCTAAGGCTGAGACAAAGAGGAGAGAAAATTTTCCAAAAAATAAATTAGCTTCAAGATGGGAAACTACAGATTTGGGGGAGTCCAGAGCAGAAGACTCTGGAATTTGGCAAAGAGACACTAAGAAGGGATCTGTGATTCGAGACGCATGTTCAAGAACATCTCTGTGTCCCAGGACATAGAAATTACAGTAGAGGCTCCTGTGAAGAGGAGTGGATGATGAAATTCAGGAGTTGTCATACCTAATATCTATTTCTAAGATTTTCTTTGCTGCGTTCTAATTTGCTATATTACCTTCACACCTTAGAAATTAAACATATCATTTATTATTGAGGGGAACAGAATGTGCCACCCTAAAATGTGCCAATTCGGCATGTGGATATTTTGAGTGAAAGGCAATCAAGATCCAGCCGACCCAGGAAAAACATTTATCTCTTCCTTAACTGCATAAAAGAATTTAGATAGGCGGCCTGTTCCAGAAAGAGAACTATTACCAGAGATTCCTCTTTTATCAGAAATACTTATCTGCATGCAGGGGAAACATACAATTATCAAACATTTGCTTTCTCATCTTCTTGAGAATTGCCCTTGTAGGGGTGACAAATTTTGCCTTCTTCCCTTCTAGGTTCTTTGGGTGGTCTAGGAATTAAATTGATACAAGACAGATTAACAGGAGAAAAACAAATAAAAGTTTAATGACACATATATCTCCTGTATACATGGGAGATACCCAGGAAAACTGAGTAACTCCTCCAAATGGCCGAAGCCATCACCTTAAATACCATGTTTAGCTGAAGATAAAAGACATTGGAAGTGGAGAGTCAGTTATGGGAGGTTACCAGGAAAAGTGGAGTAAACAAAGATAAGGTTGTTCTGCAGATTAAAGTCCTTCCCTTCTCCATTGATAAGAATTTCTGGAGATTTGGAGTCATCCTTCTTTTCCTGGCACAGGAAGGGAGAAATCCTTACAAGTGAAGATTTCTCTTATAAATGTAAATGTATCTTACAAAAGGGTAACTTCTACTCAGTTTTCAGAACTTCTCTCATGTCTAGTTTTCTGTTTTTTTAAATAACCAGCTTAAAATAATCAATATGCAAAGAGGCACATTTTGGGGTGGCAAAATCTGCTCCCTTTCACCCTACTCCTTTTTGAAGCCCCAGGCCCCTATTCC
Source organism: Tapirus indicus (assembly GCA_031878705.1). Lineage (NCBI taxonomy): Eukaryota > Metazoa > Chordata > Mammalia > Perissodactyla > Tapiridae > Tapirus > Tapirus indicus. The sequence continues at coordinate 17,763,475 of CM062923.1, read as the reverse complement.
TTTCCTTAGCTCAGATGGCACATAAGCCTCAATTGCCTGGCTGCCTTTAGGTCTCATATTTTTATGGGGCTCCCATACGTACAAAATTAAATTTGTTTTTCTCCTGATAATCTGTCCCGCATCAATTTAATTATCCCACCAGCCAAAGAGCCTAAAAGGGAAGAAGGGAAAAATTTTCCACCCCTATAGTAGTGATCTCTTGGATGTAAACTGTCAAACCTCTCTCCAAGCACTGGAGGCAAAGTGGACTAGGAAAATTTCAGAAACCGCCAGATGTGATTAAGAGAGAAGGGAGAGCATCAGGCAAGAGCAAAAGGTGATAGGAAGCACTCTGGATGCACAGAAATCCTAAAGGAGAGATACATAATAATTATAATAATATAATCATTTTCTGGCCATACAGGTGGGGAATTCAATATTTATATAGACTTTTAGAGAAAAGGGTGATGCCAGAAGATTGAAAACCCTGAAATCTTTCAAGTTGTTTTTGCTAGAAATAATACCCAAACAAGCCATGATTTCCAAATCCAAAGAACATACATTTCAGGGAGGAAAAATAATTTTACCTCTACCCTTCTAGGTTCTTGAAGTTTCAATTTAAAGCTCGTTTGGAGACACTAACTTGTTCGTGTCACCCCATGCCTAAGAGCAGGGAAGGAGGTGCTTCATCACCACCTGCACAAACTCTTCCTTAGATACATAATGGATTTTGCCTTCCCTGAGAAAAAAGACAATTATTTTCCCAAATGATGACTTCCTTGAATGTCATGCATGTGAACCCAATAGATCAACAATAATATGGACACACAGACACTTCTATGCATTTTCCTTAGAATAAGACCCAGGCCTCTGGAAAGTCCCAGGGTCTGCAATAGAATAGATTCAGTTCTGTCATCCCAAAGGCATCAATCTAGGGAGGAGGAAGGAGTCCAGATAATTTTATCTAGACTCACTTACCCCTGCAAGTCAGCTGGGGTCCACTTGGGTCGACAACTCAAGCAGCGGGGCCCTTAGAGCATTATCTTTTCTTTAATCCCAGCAATGCCATGTGGATTGATTTTAAGATATGCCAATTCTTCAAAAGGCTTGATCTCTAGCTTAAGAATGTGAGTTAAGCAGGGATTTTATAGGAATTTTTTGGCTTTAGGAAATAAAACATAAGAGACCCCCTGTCTTTTACAATCTTCTGTAAATCTCCATCTCTAATTGTTTCTCCCCTTCAAAGCAAATTCCCATACACTTCATAATGTGTTAGTAAGGTTTCCAACAGGCATGTGTCTAATTACCCTCCACCATCCAGGCGCGGTTCAGAATGAAATGATTAGCAGTATTTATTGTCATGTTGTCTCCGAGAAACAACAATTTTTATCAAATCACTATGTGTCAAAAATCAGAGGGCGTGCCAAGGTGGAAATGCAATTTCACAGTTCCCAAAGGTGGATGAAATTCCCTGCTCCACATGTGACTTTAACGTGTTTGCAGTGTAGAGAGCGGGATCTGGCCTTTTGAGATAGACAGACTCTCTCACACCACCACTCACCAGCTGATAGAGCAACGCTGCCTTTGCCCAAAGCCATTTGCTGTGACTGTTCAGAGTCCTCCTCGCTTGTTCGCCACCTGCTCTCTCTCCTATCCAGTCTCTGCCAACTCGGAGCTCCTGGCTCCACTTCTCAGTCTTGATACTCCCTAGCTTTCTGGGCTTTTAGTCTACTGGCATCTGAGAAGCAACTTTCCCTATCAAACAAACTCCAGCTTGACCTTCGCTTAGCCTGTTCCTCCTGCCCCACCTTACCTGTGACATTCTCAGAAATCAAACCCCGGCTCCAACAGTTTGTGTAGAGCTCTAACTCCCCAGTGTTGGAATTTGGGATCATCCTTAACATATGCAAAAGCAAAGCAAGACAGAACAACCTGCCTCCGTAGGAATTAGGGAGTTATTCTCTTTCTACCATTCAGTTACACCTCAAACATATTTGTCCGTACATCACTGTGACCCACTCTCAGGTAACAAAGTAGAATTATAGCCACCTTCTCTACTTAGAATTTCATTCTCTGTCCTCTGGTGTGTCAATTCTAGTCACATAAGAAAATAAATCACTCCATCTGACTGAATCTCCCCTCCAAATTTTCATCTTTTTCATATCATTTGACAGTCCCCTAATCGTTCTTTTCAACACATATCACCAAAACAGAAAGGACCATTGATAAGAACAGAATGATCTACCAGGATAGGATGAAGAGAAAGGAATGATTCCACTTGCACTTGAACCCTTTCACCTTTTGGAAAATGGAAGAGGGGATACAAAATGCACAAAATCTGCCAACACTTGCTCCACGAATCTCTTCTTCACTCATTTTCAGAATTTGTAAGTGTTCCTGTTTACTCCCTCTATTGTAATCACAAGTATCCAAAAGATAGTAAATTTCAAGTAAGAAAGCATCATAAATGAGCTCTAAGTGACTAAGCAGCTACTCTCAATCAATCTGACACAATACAGGGCTTTTAGAGGGTAACATCAGCAATTAGCATAGAAGGTACGCAATTTCACCATAGACTCGGTGGCTGAAATTCAGCAAATTTCTGATGTCTTTGTTCAGGCCGCTATAACAGAATACCATAGACTGGGTGGCCAATAAACAACAGAAATTTATTTCTCATAGTTCTGAAGGCTGGGAGGTGCATGGTTAAGGCACTGGCAGATTGAGTGTCTGGTGAGAGCCCTCTTTGTAGTTCATGGATGTCCCTCTTTTGACTCACGTAGTGGAAGAGACGAGGGACCTCTCTGGGATCTCTTATAAGGGCACTAATTCTATTACCTCCCAAAAGCCCCAGTGGGGATTAGGTTTCAACATATGAATTTTGTGTGACACATTCACTCTATGGCAGCAGAGGAGCTATTCTTGAAATCAGAATTAAAGTCCTTCTTAAAGGAGAGAGGTCCTCCTCTACTGCATAAGTTTTAAGTCATTCCATATCACCCACACCAAGGCACATAGATGATGGTGCTCAACAGATAACTGTTCCTTGCAATGACTGCATTGTGTTTCCTGGCTGCCAGTGCTCAGTATATTTCTTCTTTCTGATTTTTGTGTTCTCATCACCTTTTCCTTCTTCTACCTTACTGTACAAGTCAATTTCCCCACAAGCTATAAATGAGTCTGAAAAATAGTACCATGATCCATCTCTGAAGGTACCAGTTATGAGTTGACCTTCCCTGTTTACTCCACTCCTAACGTCCCAGATAGCCCAACTTGGTCAGTAGAAATAGAGGCTTGAGACTGTGTTGTGTCTCATCACTCAGAGGACGTGCCATTCCCGATGCATGGTACAAGATGAGGGCTATTTCCTTCTGGCCTAAGACTATAGACAACACTGATGCCTAGGAACAAGTTGAAAAAAATATCACAGGGTATTTTTTTTTTTTTCATATTACACTTGACTTTTCTAAAATGTCCTGGGTAGCTCGAATCTGTGGCTCATGTATGTTTAGTATTCAGAATTCATTGCTTTGGAAAATGGAGCCTAAATGACATAAGGTAAAACACAGTTTGAAACGTCAAGCTTTTACCTTGCGCCTCTGAGTCACCCTCGGTGCTAACCGAATCATTTATAGAACATCTCATTGTCTGCTTCCTAAACCCAGGCACATAAAAGTCATAGGGTATTGTCTTTTGCCCTTTCTGTTGTGAGGTTATCTAATTTCCATTCCCAGATGCACATCATGCCTGCTCTTTTTCTGTCTTTAAAATAAATCTGTTGCCTGAAGCTAAATATACAGTACGTTGAACATGACAATGAAGCTATTTTTAATTTGTCCTTTCATTTTAATTATGCTGTTGGTATTATTTTGTAGGTACAATTTGCAACATTCTTGCTGCCACCTACAGGCACCCCTGTGCACCACCTGTGATGTCTGGGGGTGGTATAGAATTAACGGTTTTTCTTGAATTAGACACCTTGCTGCATTTCTAACCATTATTTGTCAGCATGGATATGAGTTGTGTTGAAAGTGTTTTTTTTTTTAAACAATACTTACATTCTTATTTACTTCATGAAAATAAAAATATCTGAAAGATCCTCATAACATCTGTAAATAGGACAATCTCTGCAAACATAAAGAATTCACTTGGGACAATACAAGAGAAATCCTACACAAATGTGTTCTTAATCGTTTCCATAAGTAATAAAATCAGCATGTTTATTGAAAACCTAAATACATAATTGATCAAAGCAATTTTCACAGTTTAAAATTTATTAGCTGTGGAAATAGCTGATGTGAAAAGAAAAGCTCAGAGAAAAAAAATCTAAGTCTTTGAAAGAGTAATTCTCTCTCCTCTTAACGATTACTAACTGCACTGAGCTAACTCTGAAATAACAGCACAGAAAACAAAAGCAGAAATGGAAAGCTCTTAAGAGGCCATTTAAAACAACAGAAAAAGGAAAGAATAAAAAACATTGCCATAGAATCCCAGAACCCTTTTATGAATCTTAGTCCTTTATGAGGCAGGGCACACCCAGCACTTGTGCAACCAAAGGAATGTTCTCTCTTTGGGAAGTTGGCCTCAAAGGAGAAAGGTGGGTTACTTGTGGAATATGTCAGTGGTCTTTAAATAACTCCATGTGGATCGCCCATTAATTTTCTTAAACCATTTCACTATTTCTTGTTCCAACATACACATCTTTTAGAGTAAAAGTCACTACTCACAATGTGATATGGAGCTGGGGGCCACTTTCTCAATCTTTAAGAATTGCACCCCCTGAGCCTAAAACCCCAGGATTTTGAGACTCTTTCACATTGTACATAGTAACATTTGAGAGTGGGAGAAGGAATCTGTATTTCTGTGGATAATTCATTTAACCTCACTGTGTGATCTTTGACTTATTGATTGAAGAAACTAGCATTTGCTAAGTGCCTACTGTGTTCCAGGCCATGTGCTTGGTACTAAGGATATAGAGATAAGTATGACATAGCCTTTACTTCAAGGAGAATACTTTCTCATAGAGGGGACAGAAGCAAGGAAGTTCAGTACATTATGATAAGGACTATTTTAGAGATAGTACTGGGCACAATGACAGTGCAAAAGAGGGAGGTTACCTCTCTGATGGGAAAAGCCCTGGAAAGCAAAGGGATAGAGAAAAGGGATAAATAGAGTAGAAAGAAGAGATAGCATTGCTTTGGCCGTTCCCTTCAGTTCTTTCTTTCCTCTTCTTTTGTTTCTTGCCAAGAGGAGGATTTTAAAAATAAAATAAAAATCTTAGCAATACAGTCTTGACAGTATCAACTAGGACCCAGGGCTCAGCACTCTAATTGCCACATACAAGACTCCCATTAACAATTCATTACCAATGTTCTCTCCAGCCTCACTACTTAAAATGCAAATACTCCAGAAATGTACAACACACCAAACCTTCCCCATCACGCTTTCCTGCATGACACCAAGAGAAAGAGACTCGTTCAGCACTACAGAATTATTAAATGCACATTACCTGAATGGACATCACCAGTGTGTGATCCCTTGATTTCTTACCCAAATACTAGATCCTGCTAGGTTGGTTTTATATTTCCAATTTGTATTTTTCCCCTCTGACAATTTATTTTTAAAGTTTTAGCAATGTGGAGATTAAGCATAAACTACCATTTACAGGAAAAAAGCAAGGGTGCTCACTCTCACCACTTCTATTCAGCATCGTACTGGAAGTTCTAGCCAGAACAATTAAGCATGAAAAGGAAATAAAAGACATCCAAATTGGAAAGGAAGTAAAATTATCTGTTTGCAGATGATATGATCTTATATGTAGAAAATCCTAAAGACTCCCCAGAAAAGCTGTTAGATCTAATAAATCAATTCAGCAAGGTAGTAGGATACAAAGTCAACACACAGAAATCAGTTACATTTCTGCATATCCATCCTATGGTTACTATCAAAAAAACAGAAAAAAAGTGTTTACAAGGATGTGGAGATATTGAAACTCTTGCACACTGTTGGTAGAAATGTAAAATGGTACAGCCACCATGAAAAAGAAAGTTCCTCAAAAATTAAAAACAGAATTACTATATGACCCAGCAATCTTTTTGGGTATGGTCTCAAAGTGCAGTCTCAAAGAGATACTTGTACATGCATGCTCATAGCAGCATTACTCATAATAGCTAAAATGTGGAAGCAACCCAAGTTTTCCATTGACAGATGAATGGAAAGCAAAAGGTGGTATGCACATACAATGGCACATTATTCAGCCTTAAAAAGGAAGGAGATTCTGCAATATGCTACAACATGGATGAACTTTGAGGACATTATGCTAAGAGAAACAAGCCAGTCACAAAAAGACAAAAACTGTATGATTCCACTTATATAAGGTACTTAGAGTAGTCAAAATCACATAGACAGAAAGTATAATGGTGGTTGCTAGGGGCTGGAGGAAGGAGAGAAAGAGGAATTATTGTTTAAGGTATAGAGTTTCAGGTTTATAAGATGAAAAGAATTATAGGGATGAGTGGTGGTGATGGCTGCACAACAACATGATTGTATTTAATACCACTGAAGTGTACACTTAAAAGTTGCTAAGATGGTAAATTTTATGTTATGTGTATTTTACCACAAAAAATCCCGCTACTATTTATAATATTTTAGTCTGGAAGATGAAACTTTTTCCATATAATAAAATAAAATAGAAATAATGAAAAACATTTCATTTCAACAGTCATGTTCTCAGAAATTTCTATATACCTAAAACCATACAGTCATGCAATGCATAACCATGTTAAATCAATGAAGGCCATATATACAATGGTGGCCCCATAAGATTAGTACCAAACAGACTAGGTGTGCAGTGGGCTAAACCATCTAAGTTTGTACAACTATATGATGTTCGCAAAACCACGAAATCACATAGTAATGAATTTCTCAGCACTTATCCCTGTTGTTAGGCAACATAGGACTGTATGAGATACTCTATTAGGTCCAATCGTTAGCTATATTTCTTCTCCACAAGGACTGTTCAAGTTTAGAGAGAGAAAAGAAAAAAATATATTGTAGTACTATACATAAAAGCAGATAGATTTGGCACTGGGAAATTTTGAAACTGATGAAGCCTATCATAAATATCTCTAAATTCACTTTTTGTACTATTTCCCAATTTCCTCAAAGTATTTTCTCTCTCTTCAGTATGCATGACAGTCAGTCTCCAGACCACCGAATAACAATGCTGCCCCAAACTGCCAGTCTCTCTCGCTGTGAGGGAGGAAATGAACCAATATGATGGAAGTTTTAATAGGCTATAGTCCCTAGCAGTATATGAGTTTCAACTGAACCAGTCAGAGAAAGCACTGTTTACACCAATGGAATAATCACTCCTGGTGGAACTTCAGACACTATAGGCAACCACTAGCAAAGAAAGAGACTTTTTGATATCCTAAAATCACCAGGGCATTGTCTCAGTGGCTACTCCACTTATGCGTAATGCCTGTTCTGAAAGCATAGGATGAAATGGTAGGATTTACAATGTAGATTATGAAGCAAAGAAAATAAGGGAATAAACATATCAGCGTATCCTCAAATAATCTGGAAACGCTTCTTGCAAAAAGAGTGATTTGAATAGTTCTTCAAATATCATTTGGACAATCAGAGAGAAAGAAAGGAGAAGTTTGGAAGAGAAAGGGCATCCAGGTAGCAAAAACACAAAGAATAAGCATGGCAGATGTGGGAGACAATTTGCTTTTCAAGAAAAATTTAAATTAAAATATATTTAGTTCACCAGTAGCTTTTGTTAGATCTAGATGACTTTCAGAATACTCAATGTAGATTGACTACTTTTCTGATAAAAATTGGAAAAAAAATTTAGCTAAATGTTTTCCCATGTTAAAAATCTAACTAACATACAAAATGGACACAAACGCTTATGATCTTTGACTATTTTCAAAATTGCCTCCAAATACAGTATTTGATGTAGTGTAATAAAGTTTAAGAACTGGACTCGCTTTTGAATTATTAAAGTCTAATCCCAAAGCAGAATTTTAATTAAGAATGAGAATGGAAGGTGTTTGAAATGAATTCTGTTGAGTTCCTCCACAGACAAGAGAAAACAGACATGCAATATTTTGACCTTTCCCTAAAATTCACAAGGCCCACTGATCTCTGACTTAGATCAGTCTACTCTGATTGGATTCTGAGAATTCTTAACCAACCATTTCACTAGAAATAATGTTTACAGTTGAAAGAATATAAAGTACTAAATATGCAAAAGCGTTATTCTTTTTTCTAACATATCTAGTCAGGTATTTATTATCATTCATTCTTTGGTATCGGTATAAGTATGTAAGGCTATGAATTTTCCTCTGATCTCTGATTTAACTCTGTCCCATTGGTTGCTGTATTGTTGTTGTCTGGAAATTCTGAAATTTAGAGTTTTTTGTTTTCATCTTGAATCCAAGAGTATTTGAGAAAGATTTTGTTTAACCCTAGGTATTTTTTATATCTTGTTATCGTGTCTAGTTTTATTGCATTAGAATCACAAAATACATTATTTTCTACAGTATTTCTCCTTTTTAGACTTATATAGGCTTTCTTTATAGTTTAGAAAATATTTTTAAATGTCACATGGGCATGTGCTTAATTTTTAAAGTAATGAGCCCCGTATATATATCTTCTGGCTTATGTTGTAAGGAATGCTATATTCTCAAATGTGTTTTTTGTCCACTTGTTCTACCTATGTCTGAGAACAGTGAATAGAAGTCTTGTTGTTTTTAAGTCTATTTTGGTATCTCTCATAATTTCTGGTTTATGAAAGTTTTGCTATGCTATTTAGTGCATAGGTGTGCATAAGTGTTGTATTTGTATTGCGAATTATACCACTTAACATTATAAACTGTTCTTTCTTGTGTCAGATAATGCTCTTTGGCCTGCATTCTACCTTCTCTGAAATTAGTACCAAGACTCTTGCTTTCTTTGTGTTTGCACTGACCTGATACAGCTTTACCTTACTTATCTTTTTCTTTTTTCTTTTGGTTCTTCTGAGTCACCTTGTTTTAAGTGTGTCTCATACAAATTAGAGTTGAGTTTTGCTTTGTAATTCTGCATACAAATGCTTTTCCTTTAAATAAGTGAGTTAAGCTCCTTTATATTTATATTTATTAATATGATATGTATGTTTCCTCTTAATTTCACATTGTTTTTCTGTTTATATTTATGAAGTATCTTTTCTTTGTACTTTATATAGTTCTTTTGATATTTATAAGGGTTAGTATTTTAGACTATAGCAGTTACTTTTAGCTTATATCTTTATGTGATACTTTTTGCCTCTTCTTTTTAGAGAGAATCATCTCTTAATTAAAATATTCCCTGGGTCAAACTTATTTGGAGTATTTAAATTTGAAGGAAAGTTTGGTGGTATTTAAATATCTTGGCTCACTTTTTCTGGAATATATCATAGGTTTCCTGGCACTGAATGTTATTGTCAAGAAATCTGTTGAAAATCTTATTTTCTATCCCTTAAAACAATAGTGACCGTAAATTTTTGTCCAAACCACATTTTGAGAGTGAAAGAGGCCACTATTTATATTGATTTATGTTTATGGAATGACAGGCATAAACAAGGATTATCCCACGGTAACTGGGCCATATGGTCTCCCCACCTATACATGGCTTGATGGTTTGGTTTGAAGCCTAAAATAGCCTTTCTTTTTTCTTCATATTATCTATAATATCCTTTATCTTACCTGCATTGCATTTTTTCTTTTTTCTAAATAAAGATATTTTTCTTTCTTTCATTTTCACCTAAATTATGTTTCAGTGTTGATAATTCTTAAATCAATTTTCTGTTAGCAACTTTTCAATATGTAGATTCTTTCTCCTTATATTTAAGAAAAGTGTTCTTGAATTATACTTTTAAATATCTGTAATATCTCTTTTGTTTCATGTTGTTTTCTTCATTCTCCTTTGCCTGTATTCAATATCCATCATTTTTTCTCTCTAACTTCTCTATTTCTCATTCATTTTGTTTCATTTTTTTTATTTCTATCTTTATTGTTCACATGGTGTATTGTTATATAATGGTTCCCAATTAGTCATGCTTCCTGATATCCATACACTTTTGTAGTCCTCTCCCATCTCTCATACTGACTCTTGACTTAGCTATGTGACTTGCTTTGACCAGCAGGACATCAGCAAATGTGACAAATGTAGAAGCTTGATAAACACTTGCACATGGTGGCTTGCCCTCTTGAAAAGCTACCATCACCAGGTAAAGAAGCCTAGTTAAACTTCTGGAGAATGAAAGGCCACATGTATAGAGAAGCTCAGCCATCTCAGCTTTACATAACTCGGACAGAACATAATTCACAGCTAAATTCAGCCATGTGAGTGAGCCCAGGTGAAACTAATACAAGTGTGTTATTGGGCACATCCAAGCCACTGAATCATAGGAAACATTAAGTCATTGTTTTAAGTCATGGAACTGTGGGATTGCTAGTATGCCTTTTTAGATAATTGATAGAGAAATTCTTGCCTAGAAGTGTGGCATGGCTTTAACAAAACCCATAACATGTGACATTGGCTTTAGAACTGGGCAGCAGATGGAGGCTTGAGAAGTGTGAGGAGTCTGTTGGCAAGGGCTGAAGGAATGACAGAGAAGCATTGGCAGAGGCTTGAAATGAGTTGAGGAAATCATTAGTGGCAGGAAAAATGGCAGCCCATATTTTATAATAGCAAAACATTGACAAACCTGTCAAGTGCCAGTACACAGAAGATAGAATTGAACCTGGTAAATTAGTGGATCTGGCTCAGGACACTTGGCGGAATGTTGAAAATGCCAATTGGCTTCTTTTAGATGCATATGGTGAGGCATAGGGAGAGAGAGATAAACGAAGGAGAGAACTATTTAGTTCGCAAGAGGAATTTAGACATGAAGAAGAGGCAGAACTTTCTGGGTTAGAAAATAAAACAACTTCACATTTCCAGACTTTCCAGTTGGCGACTCTCAATATAATAAATGGCCTCAGAGTAAAGATCAAATCAAGGATATGGGTGTAAAACCCCTCTTTTAGACCTCAGAAAAATTTAAAGTGATTTATTTATTTATTTTATTTATTTATTTTTTTTGTGAGGAAGACCAGCCCTGAGCTAACATCCGTTGCTAATCTTCCTCTTTTTGCTGAGGAAGACTGGCCCTGGGCTAACATCCGTGCCCATCTTCCTCCACTTTATATGGGACGCCGCCACGGCATGGCTGACAAGCAGTGTGTCGGCAGGCGCCCGGGATCCGAACCCGCGAACCCCGGGCTGCCAAGCGCGAACCAAACCGCTGCGCCACCGGGCGGCCCCTAAAGTGATTTTTAATAGACACTCTCAACTAAACAGAAGGGCTGCTAGGAATTTTAAAAACATTACCCCATAGCATTCTGAAACACTCAAATTAGAGCGAGGTCTATCTTAAAAGGAGTTACAGATGTGAACTGGAGGCATGGTGTGAATGCAGCCATATTTAGAAGATATCATTAGAATTTTTAAGATAGTTTTATCAGTTTGGACTACAAAGAAGAGAGACAGCTTAAAATGAAAACAGCTCTCTTGGCTTCCACCTTCCTACATACAGAAAATACGCTGATAAAGCTACTCAGGTATTTCTTAAAGAAAAAGAAAAATCTCTAAAATAATTGAGCCAAGAGTCCACAGGACAGATCCAAGAGCCATGGGCAAAAATAGATGAAGAAATCACTCCAAGGGAGCAGAACAAAACCTTAATCAAAGAACATTCCTTGCCCCTAAGTAAGGATTCCTGACAACATAGGCTCAGCTAGATTTCAGAATTGTTATGGATGAGTATTGCTATAAACTTTCACTCCTTCCTTTTTGTAAGCTGCAGTGTCTCTTGTGATCATACTGTTCCTGTGTCACCATTCTATGATGAGTCTGTAGGGGAAGGTGGGGCAGATAACTTGCCCTTTTATTCTTGGGTCTCTGGACCAGCAGGAGCTACAGCCAAGGAGCTACACTGAGCAGTCCTTTCTGTATCCAGACCTAATACACAAAATCATACACTTTGAGCCTGAAAGGACTTCAACATGAATCATCAGGGTCAGATAGCAGACTCTGTTATATCCTTACATCCATAGCCCTCAGTGAATCACACCCTCCTCTATTCCCCTGTGTAGGCTCCTACCACCTTGACTCTGAGCTTGCCATGTGTGTTTTGTTTTTATATTTGCTTTGTTTTGCTATTGGGACACCAGAAAACATAAGCAGAGGATTAATAAGTACTTGCATATTTGGACTTTCCCTTTTTGAATGTTCCTATTACCCTTTCAAGAAGCCTGCTCTAGACTCATTGAAGGTAAAAAAACCACACAGAGAGTGGTCCAATTGAACCAGCCGTGCCAGCTGATCCCAGCCCCCAGAGAAGCTGCCAGCTGAATGCAGCTACGAGAGGGGCCCAGGCAAGACCAGCAGAACTGCTCAGCCAACCCACAAAGTCCCAAGAAGAAAATACATAAACATTATTTTGGATCCCTGAGATTTGAGATGGTTTGTCATACAATAACAGATAATAGAATTTCTTACTGTATTTCCCAATTCCCTTTAGCTCCTTGAAATTTAATCTTCATTACTTAAACAGTTTTGTCTTTTTCTTCTGGTTTTTTCCCCTATATCCAGTATTAGTTTCATCTCCTTCTGTTATTTAGCCTTTGTCTCAGGCCTCCTCTTCCCTGAGTTCTTTACTTCTGCAGAGTAACTTCCTTCACAGAAGCAATGGCTTCATCTGATATTTTTCAATTCTTATTGAAATATCGAGTAACAAATTTCCTTCCGCTCTCTGGCTACATTTTACTCTTAAGTTTTTTGTTTTGTTTTGTTTTTGTCGGGAAGCTTCTATTGCTATTTTGCACATTTCTTCCTATAGCATATTTGTATAGCTGTTAAACTGGTTCCTTTAATTTGAAATACCAACAAGTGGGATTTTCACTGAACCAGCTATTTTTAGAGATGAGGGGAAAAGTAGGGAAGAGAAAGCTCCCCCCTATTGGCTGCTATAATAATAAACTATTTTCTTAGAAAGTGCCTCTGTGTAATTACCTCTTCTTTGCAACTTAAATCTAACTTTCTTAGGGCCTCTACCATCAATCCTGTGATTTACTTTTTCTTATTCATTCCAAGACCAATTGTAGTCACTAGAGGACACAGACTCTGAATTTTAAGCGATCCACTCATTTATAGTACTTATATATTTTTTGATCAGTGTTGCACGAGATCTTCCACTTTCTGTAGCAGAAACCTGGTTTGTTTCATCTCAGCTCTTCTCATAGTAATTCCCACTTAGGAAGTGAATAATTTCTGAAATCTACGCTCAAAACACCTTCTCTATTCTTTCTGTTCTTCCATTGCTCCACCATCTCCCCTTCCTGTAAGAGTTGTATGCTCTGGCTCTGCCTATCCCAGCGCTTTTAAAAGCATTTAACAATAACTTGGAATTTACGAGTTTTACAGAAAACTTTTAATTTCACCAAATATGAGATTTTTGTTTTTATTTTCATTTTCTATGCATTTGTAGAGTTTTCAAGAGAACTGAGAAATGAAGAAGCTTCCATCATGATCTTATTAGAAGTCATTTCCTCATGGTTTCTGTTTTTGTCATTAAAATTAAATTCAACATAGCAAACATTCATTGATATGTACTGTGTTTCCCAGCTTGTGCTAAGCTTTGCATCAGATACCAAAATAATGCCCAATCAAAGCATCCAGGACCTGAGATTCTAGGACTAACACTTGACAGAATTATATATATTTACAAACAAGTGCAATGCCAGTTAGTGAAGGATTCTCAATCCTCGAGTATCCATAAATTAGTAAAAATAATTTTATTTGATTTAATTCATGTAATTTTGAAAATCTTTTATAAGAAAAGACTTCTATCCACTTAAAATTATACTATTGGTGAATATTTTACTCTAAACAAATTAAGGCATAAGATTATACTTGCACGATTAGAGACCATAGAATCACATCATTGCCTTATTTTGATGCGTAGTATATCTCCCCGTTGTTAGACATTAGTGAAAACTTACCCCACCATTAAGACTGCACTCATTTTCTTTGTTAATAACAAGTAAGCCTTAAGTTAGGAAGATTGCGTCTTTCTCATCTTTAATCAGAATCTCGATGTTTCGGGACATAAAAATCATGGGAATTTTCACAAGGCAAGTTTTCAGCAGAGGAAGCATAGAGCTTATAAACCTGAAACCTACTTTACTTTCTTCCATCCAAAAGACAGAGCAGTTTATGTCAACTCCATGAGCTCACACCCGGATTCTAAGGACTTGAAATTGATTGAAACTCAAATTGCTCCAACAGAAAAGTTTTGTTTCGAAACATTCTAAGACTCCTTAACACATTGCCAAGCCAAACATATGAAATGAGGTTTATTGAAACTACATACCTTAGAAATTTTGGAGCTGATGTTCATTTTTGGTCAGAATGAAGAAAGCTGCATCAGTTCTTCCGTCACTTCAGAATAATTGACATCCTTCTAAAACTGTGCCACAGGTAATGGAGGATTGGCAGCCAAACTGCGCATTACCAACACACAACTGGACAAAACTATGGATGGTTCTCAAAGCAGCAAGTTCCTAGTTTTCATCCATCAAGAGGCCTTTTTGAATACTGTATAGGTTGTTAAGATCTTTGAATTATGGAAAATATTCTTGCGAACCAAACTTCTACTGGCAGAAAAATCACCCTACTAGGGGCACCTGTGGCACAACTTTAATTCTTGATGGCAGAGCAGTGCTATTGTGTTGGCGAAGTAAGGAGCTACACAATTCACCTCGGCTCATTGCTTCCTGTCTGGGTGTCCAGGGCCTGCAAAACTCTGCACAATCCTGGAAGAACTAGTGCCTAAGGCCATAAAGGTTGATTAACTTTATCAGAGCCAGGGGCCTTAAATTACAAGCCTTTGTACTGCCTGTACAAAGACTTTTGTGGAAAAAAAAAAAGTCAAATATCTAATATTAAGTTACTCTCTTTTACACAGAATTTAATTGGTTTTCTAGAAAAGAAATTTAGAGTACTTCACTGAATTTTAGGAAAGTTGTTCGTTTTTTTGAGAGTGAAGTGAAAGCCCATTCATTCTCAGAACAGTTATCAGAGAAAGATTTATTCAAAGAATCTTTGGAAGATATTTTTGGCCACATGAATGAAGCAAAATTTCTGAATCAAGGCCTTGGATTAACTATTTAAAATAGCACTAAAACTCTGTGAGAAATTTTGGGTAAACTGCCATTTTAGAAGGGGAGTTTGGATGAAAACAACGTACAAACTTTCAAATATTGGAGGAAGAACTTCCGAAGACTGGAGTCTCAACTAAGTGAGCATGCCAACTTTTCTGCAGTCAAATATCTACGTAAACATTTTGTTATTTTTAATGTCAGATATGCTCAGAAAGATGTAAATTCCCTTTCTTTGTCAGGTATCGCAAAATTTTACAGTACAAACATTTAACTCTTTAGACCTTTTGGAAATTGTTTTGTTATATTACATGAGGAGAGAATCTAATTAATTTTCTTCCACATAGTAAATGTTCTCCATTCCATTTATTGAGCACACTCCTTCCTCTTTTTTTTTTTTCAGATGTTTCTTTTAAGAATCACATATTGTATGGTAAGAGTATATCTATTAAATATTTTTGATATGAAAGAACAAGAGGAAAGGATGAAAGGGGAAAAAAGAGGAAGGAAGGAAAGGAAGGGGGAAGATGAAGAACTTTGAGCATTGTAATAAGTAATTTTACCTAAACTATATGTAATTGATTCTTAAATTAACTTAATGTTCTATATACCTCTATGAACATGTTTTACAAGTTAGAAAAATAAACTTCAGAAAAGTTAGTAGCCAATATTATAGGTAGAGGTAGGTAGGGAGACTTGCCCAATAATTGATTACGAAGAACAAAACCAAGACAGTGGGAAACTGGGTGTAATCTAATCTATAGGCATATATTTCCTGAGTTTTAAAATGCACATTGAAATTTCATAAAAGCAAAGTTTAAATATGATTTTTTATTAACTCGAGTATATAACATAGTGGCAAGTCCATCGTTAACATCCAACTTAGCCCTTACTCATCCCGGCCCTTGTGGACACCAGTGTGTTATTGGTTGTCTCTCTTATAAAGACACCAAGTCTAGATGTACCCATTGCTGTGACACTTCATTTGCCCCAGGTATGTAACATTCTGTGGATTAAAGAATTGTCATTTTTTAGTACTATGATATCCCAATCTTTAACATAAATATAGTCATGCTAATGGCATATATGTAAAGTAAATCAAAGTGGTATTCTAAAATTTGTATGATTTTATTTGAAATAAAATAAAATTTGTTGTTGAAAATTTTATTATTGAAAACCGCTTTTGAATTAAACCTTCCATATTTCTCCAATGGCTCCTCATTTCGTGTCAACCATAACCTTTCCCCCAATTGCTAACTTCCTTCAAGATCAATTCAAATAGTCCTGTGAAGTGTTTTCCAAATCTGTCAAGTAGAGTTTGGCAGTCCCTGTGCCCTCTCATGGTACGTTTTTCATTCCATGATTACCACACTTAGTTCAATGAAGAGTGCCTATGTATCACCACATGCGCTTTCACCATCAGACCTTGGGTACCATGAGCCAGTGGCTATGGCTTTTATCTTCACACCTCTCGATCTAACTACAGTGTCCAGTCCAGTATAAAGATAATGATAAACAAAAATAGAAAACAGGATAGACTAAATATATAACTATTACTAATATTTTAATATGTTTAGTCTTTCATAAATATATTGCATCAAAACATTGGTTTATACTATATATTCTGCTTAATATTTTGTTGTTGCTGTTAAGGAAGATTCACCCTGAGCTAACATCTATCTCCAATCTTCCTCTTTCTGCTTGAGGAAGATTCACCCTGAGCTAACATCTGTGGCAATTTTCCTTTATTTTCTATGTGGGTTGCTGCCACAGCATGGCTGACGAGTGGTGTAGGTCCACCCCCGGGATCCGAACCCACAAACCTGGGCCACCAAAGTAGAGTGTGCCAAACTTAATCACTATGCCATGGGGCCAGCCCCTGTTTAATTTTTTTTTTTAAACAACAGTATACTGTCAAAATATTTCACATAAATAATTATTCAACAACAGAATTATTTTTCTTTGTCATTATGGAAATTTAAATATATACAGAAATAGAGACAATAGCATAAGAAATCCCTATGTACCTACTACCCAACTCAATGATTATCAACATTTAGCAAATTATTTTTTCTCTATATCCCCATCCACTTTCCCACTTCCTACACTGGGTTATTTTAAAGTAGATTCCGGTATTGTTTCATTAGTGTATACTTCAGAATGTATTGCTCACAGATGAACGTTTTAAAAAAAGGCACAATGTCATTATCAACCCAAATTATTTTAAATAATTCTTAACATAATCAAATATCTAGTCAGTATACAAATTTCCTTGATTGTCTCATAAATGGTTGTTTTATACTTGGTTTGTTAAATCAGTGTCCAAAGTTTTCATATTAAATTTGATTGATTTGTTTCTTAAGCCTCTTATAACCATCCCATTTCATTTTATTTTCTCCTTGTCATCATTTTATGGCAGCATTTCAAAGCCTTCATCCTATTCTACACTATGTATATAACACAATTTATTCAAACAGTTCTCTATTATTGAGCATTTAGCTTATTTCCAATTTTTCTCTTATTAAACAATGTTCCAATGAATATGCATATAGATAAATCTTTGAACACACCTAGAATTATCCTATTAGGATTAATTCTTAGAAGTGGAATGCCTCATGGGTTTTTTCTAAGCTTTTGATACAGCTTGTCAAATTACTCTTCAAAATGATGGAGCTAATTTACACTCTTACCAGCAGTATGAGCATATCTGTGCCCCCACACCCTCATCAACACTGCATAATATCTTTATTTAAAATATTTGCCAATTTGATGGACCAGAAAGATATCTTGCTGTTTTAATTTGCATTTTTTGGATTAATAGTAAGAGAGAGTGCCCTGAATCCTTGAATCCTTGTCCGGTGCTTACTGTGGCCACAAAACCACTTTTTGATAAGTCCACAAAGGAGATATATGTTTAAAGGGCAAGGCTAGAAAAATGTAGATTTTTTATCACTAGGTTTAAGGAGAAACTCTGGCCCTTGTGAGTCTATGAACTGCAAGAATTTATTTTCTTTCTTAGTCTTGAGGCAAGTTTAAGTGCTTTAAAAAGATGTAGCATTTCCCTTACTTGCTCTCACTTGAATGGTGACACTGCCCACTTGGAATGCAGCTCCAGACTCCTTGTACTAAGTCAGGCACACAGTTCCAAAAGTGTATGGTCCTTAAAGATCCTTTAACCTCTTTGTCACACACACGTAATAGCTCCTTACACCATGGCCCGATTGTAACCTTGGCATATTCCTGTTCAGCATCAATGCTTCTCCTGCCCTGGAATAGAATTCTAGGGAAGTAGGGGGTGAGGCAGGATGGTGCACATGGGGTAGGAAAGAACTGACTTCCCCTAGAATATGGGATGTGCAGCCAAAGTAAAATTAAACTTTTTTTCTAGATGATTTTTGGTCATTAGAGTATATCTTTTGTGAATCACCTATTCATTTTCTTTGCCAATCAATGAGTGATGAACAAATGAAAGAATGAATGATCACATTTTGGGTATAATCCTTCAACTAGTTACGAATCAACCAAATTGCACTGTCTTTTAGTCCATATTTCATTTTCTTTTCAACTTTTATTGCAGGAACTATCCAGTCTGGTAGCCATCTATTTCAAAGCAAGCTTTTATGTTGAACTTCTTTCTCAGAATTCTTCAAAGTAACTTAAATAGTCAGGGTCTTATCTCTAAGTACCCTTTAAATGAGGCCAGTCAAGATCTTACTGGTCTAAAAAGCAATGGATCAAAGATCACAGAATTATTGATCGTGAGTTTGCCTCCTTCAATGATGTGTGAAGAAGAGGGTCCTTCCTTTCTGAGAATAACCTAACCATGTGCCCTGCATTTTTATATGATTCCTTTCCCCTCATCCAGGCCCTTCCTCTACCAGTCATCTTCTCCCTCTTAGGTCATCAATCTTGCTCTGCAAAGAACTGTGGTAACAACACCCTTTATCCCAATTTTTCACAAGTGACTTAAACATGGAATTCTTTTTTGGTTCTTACAGTACTTAACTTATTCACAGGAGTAGTACTCTATAGAAAATGTAGACTTAAAAAATTACAATAGGTTGGCAATTAATGTCTTTACAAATTCATATTGTGCATTGTCAACAGAATTTAGGCAGATAACTACAATAGATAGATAGATAGATAGATAGATAGATAGATAGATAGATAGATAGATAGATAGATAGATAGATAGATAGATGGATGGATAGGTATAGATAGATAGACAGATAAAGATGATTTATAGACGTTTCTCTATGGCATATAGAACACCTAAATAGTGCTTCATGGAACTTCTTAGAATGTTAATTAGCATGCTCAGAAAAATTTTTTTTGCAGTCAAATACATTTTGGAACTGCTTTTTGCATTTGTTCTACTTACGATTCATAATACACATGAATTTTAGCATATTAAACTCTCTGAGAAATTTTGCATTGAAGAAACCTTATCTACCTCATTTAACCAAAGGTTCTCAGTTTATTTAACCATGGAATCAGGAGTTTTTTTGTTTCGTTTTGTTATTTAAATGGAGAGCCCATTACCATTTTCTGCAGAATTGTTTGGGAAGAACTGGGATAGAACATTAGTGAAGATATTTGGAATGGCATATCAGAAAATGTTCTAGACTCAGTCTAGCTTTTTGGCCCTCTCTCCATACCTCCCTATTTCTCTCTCCCAATCTCTCCACCTCCAATCCACGTACACTAGCTTTATTAATATTAAAAGCCTTATGTCTCCTTGAACACAAAATGCTTTCTAACACTCCTGTCTTCTCATGTGCTATTCACTATCTCTAAAATATTTTTCCTCAATTTCACCTGAAAATCCCCACATATTCCTTAACCCGCAGCTCATATGACTGCTATTCAGCAAGACCTTCCAAGATTGCAAGTTTTATACCCTTTTCTTCTTGGCTACTCTAGAATTTTACTTG
The DNA here is from genome assembly GCA_031878705.1 of Tapirus indicus. Taxonomy (NCBI): domain Eukaryota; kingdom Metazoa; phylum Chordata; class Mammalia; order Perissodactyla; family Tapiridae; genus Tapirus; species Tapirus indicus. Next base: position 17,743,329 of record CM062923.1, on the reverse strand, counting down.
CCCCTTTATAATATTCTATCTGCACTATATTAGCTATATATCTGTCTGTTTCCCCCTTCAGACTGTTTTCTTCTAGAAGTCAAGGACCATATCTTGTTCATTATTTTATACCTACCAATCAACATAGCATCTGGCACATAGAAGGTATTCCATGTCTATTTTATAAGTCAATTCATTTGCTTATCCAGCAAAGTTCTTTTCTTTATAAAGATTATAAGTATCATGTATCCTGTTCTGTGCATCTTCTTGCAATATTTTAAGACTGCATTGTGCTATCTCAACAGAAAACAAACAAGAATAGTTTGATTGTTCCCTATCAAAATGATGAAAAGTCTGTTTACCCAAATGTCTGGGTCATTCTGTTAATTTGGCTATGATTGAGCCATGGAACCATGAACTCTCAGAATTAGAGGAGCCATTCAAGTCTTCTAGCTCTGCCACTCTTGTCTCTTCATCTATTGTGGAGCTTGCTTGGAGTTTTATTTTTTATCTTTTAAAGAAAATGTTTTAAAATGTAAATTTTATTGTGCATTTTTAAAAACTCATTGAAGTATATATAAAGATCTATTTTAAAAACTGCCAGTCATGAGCCCCAAGGTCTCTTAAGGATTATTAATGCTTTCTAGAAATTATTATCTATCCTCATGGAGGACAGAGATGAGCTCCCTTGTGGGCATAAGTACAGGTTTGTGTGGGAGATACCATCAGATATGGCTCTAGCATCTCAAGTAGTTTATACTTTTTCTGTCCTTCTTAAATTACTTCTCAAAGATTCCAGGAGTATCTTTCACCTGACATCATGATGACACATAGAAGACACAAATGGATATTGCATGCCCATGAATAATGAAGAAAATTATTCAGTGTGCTGTCTTTTAGTCACTCTGTTATTAAGGGCTAGTATATATGACAAGTCACAAGGAAATCAGAGGTCTTTGTTAAACCATTTGACAAATTTACTCCTCAACTATCATTAACTCAGTCAGAAACCCAGATATCACCCAGAAAACTTCATTTTTAATGCTTCTATGGTTAGTTGTAGTCACTCTACTTGAAGAAATAAAGTGTTATCTACTGTATGAATCATTTGCAATATGTCTGGCTGGAATCAGCAACAAGAAGCAGCAAGAATTTCATGAAGTTAGAGAGACTGACACTCACTCTGTGAGGTTATTGGTATCATCTAAGTTATATAATTTCAATTTAACTGCTTAATTTAGAACAATTCTAACAGCCAATCCTCACTGTTAATTTATGTTCATTCATTCATTCATTCATCTATTACTTCATTCAATCAATCATGCAACAAAATAAGTATTGAACATTTATTATGAACACGATGTTGTATAAGACACATGATGCTTATCACTGTAGTTCTTAACCTTCAGAAGCTTGAGGTCCTGCACAGGTCAGGTGCACACATACTGGCAACTTACTGTAGAGAAAGCAAATGCCTTTAGAGACACTTTCAAAGACAGAAAAAGCATCAAGCTTAGAGGAACATAATGGAACTGCTCCACCGAGTGGATATGTAAAATACAAACAAAGGGTAGCCGTATACTTGTGCTGTCCAATATCGTAGCCACTAGCCACAGGTGGCTATTAAGCACTTGCAATGTGACTACTCTTAATTGAGATATGCTGCACATATACAATAAACACCTAATTTTGAAGAAGTAGTGTGAAAAGATAATGTAAAATGTCACTTATAAATTTACCTTGATTACTTGTTAAAATGATAATATTTAGGATGTATTGGATTAAACAACATGTTATTAAAATTAATTTCACTTATTTCTCTTTACTTTTTTCATGTGGCTATCAGAAAATTTAAAATTACACCCGCGTCTTACATTATATTTTTATTGGCCGTCAGTGGTAGAGATGAATTGCCTGCATACCAGATATTGCAGGTTGGCTAACACAGCATCTATTCCCACCACTTTCCTACATTGCAAACGCTAAAACAAAAAATTACTTTCCCTCAAATCCCTTGCAGCTATGGTTTCAGAGAGATTCATGTCATTTAATTAGAAGCATGAGCAGAAGGATTGAATTAGGGACTAAGAAGGAGGGATGCAGTTCATTTTGATGGTCCAGATCATAAGAGAGTGGCAGGTTCTGAAATAACATCTACATCAGTGAATTCCCAGTTCAACAGGGAAATTTCCTGATTGTGGCAGAATAATCAACTCCTTTGATGGTTCATTTCTATTGTGTAACTTCAGCAGTCAATCCTAGAATGTCCTTTTAGCTTTGTCGACAATTGTATAAGCCATTTAAGAATGTATAATAACTCCATTACTTCTTAAATTAGATAAAGTTGATTCTGTTCTCTGCATCTGAGCACCTCCCAATACAAGATTGGTGGAATAGGCATCATCTGATTAACATTAAACACGTAAGTCAAAGCACACATATGTACAAGTCACTTGTTAATATCTGTTTCCCTATTATCTCCTATAAGTACAGATGCATAGTAGGAGAGCATTAACAACTGTTGAATGCATTTGTATAAAATAAATATAATGAAACAAATGACTAGAAGTCGCATATATTATAATTTTAATATAATCTCTTTATCATCTAACATTTAAGTAATGTATAATAAGCTCCAAAGAATTGCAAAAATCACACTATTTTCTATAACGTGTATGCCATTATTTTTTTCTTAATGAGTGAGGTCATCAGTTGAGCTTTGAGTGTTGTTCCTTATATCAGAAGTGTGTCCTTTTCTCTGTTTCCGTCATAAGGACTACACACATTGCTTTTGATATGACAGAACTAATTCAAATCTTAGAAATTGCAGCAGAGTTCCAAATGAGGACATGCCCCTGATTTGTCCAGCTGAGGGCTTGAGACCTTGGTTTATCATTAAGTTCATGACTTGGCATCTTACCCAGAAAATCAAGAAATCTGTGAACGTTCCAAAAAGTTCACATCAAGGTCAGAGCAAGCTAAGTTTGGCCATGATCAAGCATCTATAAGGTGGAACAAAGGTCAAATGCGTTGAGGATTGAGCTGGCCCTGTTCTCCCCATTAGCCAAAGTCCATATAAGTCACAACTGCTTTGATACCCTGAGTGCTGCAGGTCAGAGAAAGCACCAGACCATGCCCTAGAGTTTTAAAAAAACAATCAAGGGTTTTCTGGTTTAATTTTCCCAGATAATTAGCTCTAGAGGATGCCTTTGAATTTTCTATCCTTTTCCAGTATGCAGATTTTTAGCTTTCTAAATCGGTGGTGATAATATTAATAACTACTTTATGCAAACAGAAGAGACATACTTCTATAACCATTTGCAGTCTCAGTCTGGGCATTCTTTTGCATAACCCCTTTCCAATTTTAGTTATTAGTCCAATTTTAGTGCCACTGCCCAACTCTCCACATGTCCACCACCTCTTATCATTGAAGTAGAAAGGGTAAGCTGAAGAATTGCAAAAATATCAACGTGTAGATTTTTTGCTTCTAAGAAATATGACCTTAAAAAGTGGAAGAGAAACAGAGAGAGTATCTGGAAGAGGATGCAGTGTAAGAGACTTCTGGAGTGAGTGAGCGTGCTTGTGTGCACATGCATATTTGTGTTTTAAGATGAGAAATTAAAAAAAAAAAAAACAAGTAAAATAGATAAGAATGAGGCAAAAGAGAGAATAAAGGAGGCTTTAGGGAATAGAATTTGACCACACTGGTTCAGGTCCTCGCCATAGGTAATGCTATTAGAAGATTCTGTTTTAATTCAGGGAACTAGAACTTTATTAAATGGACTTTTTTTAAAAAGTCATTTCTATCTTCAGATACCTAATTCAGCCCTCAGGCATGATTAATGCTCCAGTGGAGCTGACCCAAAGTGAAATCATTACAGCCTATGCAGTCCATGCCTTCAAATGATACATTTCTACAGGAAATTGATGAATAAAGAGAACTGTATAAATACAATGATCAACCCAAAAGAGAAATTGGATAGTTTAAAACTGGTCTTTGGCTCCCAGGTGGGGGTCGTCCATAGATCCCAGCACTGAGTTTAATGAATCTGAGTCTTGTTGATCAGAGCAATACTTCTCTCTGATCCCATGAATCCGGTCCTAACCTGGATTCAACGATGCCGTGGGAAAACACTTCAGCATTTGTAACAACCTGCAGAGGTATAACAGCCATGCCAGTAAAATCCTCAAAGACCTCTTACTTTATGGTTGCTAATCATCCTGAAGACCTGGGCAGTGTGAGGCACATCTCTTTTCAGGGCACATTTTGAGAATATAACATTTTTCTTTTGTTTTTTTATTGGCCCCTCAAACCATACTTTGGACCCTGGAATCTTCTCCTCCTGACAAAAAGTTAGTATGCCAGGAAATCCTCCATATTATTTTCAAACGTCTACCCAGTTAGGATCATCCCATCCAATCCCTAACAACTGAATATTTCCTCTCTTTATAAACCAAAACTCCCATTCATCATTGCAGTGGCTTAAGACTGATGGTAGGAGGAAAGCAATGTTCTGAAATCTCCTTAGAGTATGGCCGATTTTTAAGAAAATTGGCTCCATCACTGGGAGCTCTCAGAGACTTGAACATTTTTATTTCAAATGCTGTAAAAGGGATTCCTATCCTTGGTGGGAGGTTGGACCAGACCCCTAAGGTCCTTTCAATCTCTGAAATTGAAAGTTATGAGTAACCTGTGGACCACTCAACTCTCCCAGTGTAATACATGTTTTTAAAGAGAAGGTTGAGGTGATGAATATAGACTTAGGTTCCAGGGGCCCAGTCCCAGCTCAAAAACTGTTGGAAGCAAGACGGATCATGTTTCTATTGCTATTTCCACACCTGACTTAACACAAGCCCCAGGAAGACAATAATATATCATCTTTTTTCTCAGTCAGGGTCAGATAAAGTCTATAAAGTTCAACAAAAAGCCAGTGTGACCCTCATTTTTCTCTTCTCAGTGTACTACCCAAGTCTCCAGGATTTTGACTCAATTACAGTGTAATTTAGGGTCAGAAGAAGAAGAGAACAGAACTGTTGTTGGTTCTGAAATTGGAATAGGTTTGTTTTCTGAAACATTAGCAATTCTGGACCATTTTGGCTTCAAGATCTCTACCTCCTGGACTTTACTTGTAGTTGAATTGGCTTTATTGTGGTAGCAATAGTTGTGGTAGATGCGGGCAAATCACAGGCTGAAGCTGGGCTAATAAAGTTAGTGTTTGACAGCTGTGGGCACGGCAGATGTTCCTAAGATAGACTAGGAGGAAGAAGGAGAGATATGATAGGGAAGTTACTAAGAAATGAGTAAGCCTTTACATAATACAACTAATAAGATTTCCTCCTTCTGAAAACATGTAATTAGCTCTCCTTTTCCAGCCAAGTTACTTAAGATGTCATATTCATTATTATCCAAGGCCATTTCTTTAACAAATAAGATGGGAAATGACATATCTCACAGTTTGGCGCAAGATCATTCAGCCCAGCATTACAAAAAATTCCTTATGTTTTTTGAGCATAATTATTTCCTGTGGGGATATAATGAAGTGCAGATTTCAAAACAAGCTCAGCCCAAAATCAGGCCTGGATAGAGTGTGCTTTGGGTGGGTGTTACTGGTGTTCTCCAATGTGATTTGAAATAAAAATAATCTCACTTGGGCATGGATTTCTATACCTATCATAAGAATGCATTTTGGTTCACATAGTTTAGGATTTAGAAACTTGGTCAAGGAACTAGAAGGCCTAATGGATACTGACCCTCAGGTTCTGTCTTTATCAGTAAAATTCCCATAGAAAGATACTAATAAGGATACAGAACATTTAAGGTTGTCTAGTGTGCTCCCAGAAAGTGATCAAGGAAGGCAGAGAAAGAGATGTAGTTGGATGGTAGATGTGATGTTAGTAAATTGAATAAAGATGTGAAGACTTGTAAACATTTTGTATAGGATTTGTCTGAAGGGCACTAGTGGAAACCCCACCTGAGAAAAATTAATTGCTGTTAAATGCATGAATAATATCAGCCCTTATGAACATCGTCTATATAATTAGTAAAAATTACTCAACCGGGTGAGCTTGGGGGAAAAAAAGGCAACCTTTTTCTTTAGTGAATAGATCCCCATTTAAGTGCCCAGTAGGCTACTGCATCTGGAATGTCAGCTTCCTCTTTGGCTGACACCTCTAGGATGACCTCCTTATGGTCTACACTGGTACCTATTTCTCCTCTCTCCCACCTCCACCATGATCAGCCTTTTTTACTCATATAATGATGTACCAAGGAACAGGGCAAGGGCAAGAGCAGAGGGGACCATCTCTGGAAGCTAGGACTGGCAAGAGGCCATACAGTTTCATATGGACAAAGGGATGATAAATTTTAATGAAAAATATACACACCCTGTAGAGGTAGTTCTTCCTAAGATGTATTGAGACTCAAAACATAGGGGAATTTCAGAACCGCAGATAATAAATTAGGTTGCTTGAAGCTTTGTTAAGATTCTCAAACAGAATGGATATATTCTGATGGATTTGCAGTGTGGAAAATGGTTCATTTCACACCTTCCAATGACCCACTAACTTTGTACTCCATCTTTACAGTGTATACTTTCCTGGGATCCAAGTCATTATCTCTAACAGCTTAACAAGTAGTACTACAGCAAACATTAGGAGAAAAAGGGTCACTTACTTAAAGAAAATAAGTTTAAGGACATTGCTCTGTTGTCATCTTTCCTCAACCATAAAAGTTGGCATTAAGCCTTTTTCTTCTTTTGGATTCAGAGACATTTAGAATTAAACTCAGAATCACTTTCAGGAAGTACAAATTTGACTTCGAAGATACTGTACTGCCTCTAATTCTATTAAATGTGACCTTGTGAACATCTGCAAACTCTGTAAAATTATTATACCTAAAATCTCCCAAATCCAGTGTGGTTTTTCAGAGATTACAAACACTCTAAGTACTATACTCTTAGCAAAGCATATAAGAGTGGAAGAGCATCACCCAAAGCTAGTCTGGTCATGGTTGGATTGTAACCCCAAATTAGTATTCATGAGGGTCTCTCTGACAAATGGAGTTATTATCCACAGATGCTGTAAACATAAATCAAGAGGATATCATCAATAATGTTGAATTTTCTTTGTCCTCATCGTGTTTACAGATCTCGCTTTGAACAGCGCATAAATACTTAGAGCATATTGTGGGAAACATGCCACTCATCTTATTAGCTTTCTCTGGCTCCAAGCTCTGACGCTGATCATCCCCTGACAGTGTTTGCCAACAACAAAAGAAGGCTATTGATCACATTGCTTCTCCCTTTGGCAGCCTTTCTGCCCACGATTACCTTGCATCACTTGCCTTGAGTCAAATGTCACAGAACAACTTACAAGGGATGTATCCATCTAGTAGAGCAAAATGTATTACTATGAGTTTAATTGGAGGAAAATCCTTTGGTATTATGAATTGTTTACAATTTAAAATTTTATTTCTTGGCATTAATGAACAGTCAAAATCAAAGCTTACTTTGTAAGCTCCAAATCCATAAAATTGTACTCATTTGCAATTTATTTTCTGAACAGTTTGCAGAGTCCCAAATATCTTGGAAGCTGACCCATCAATCATTTTCAGAGTCACTCTATGTATAAACAGTTTTCTCTGCTGGCATTTTCTTTCCGTAACATAGCATCTCTATTGAAATTTCCTGGTAATTTTTCATCTGTAACATAGTCTTCATTTGTCTTTTTACTTTGATTCCAGATAGAAGCTACAAAAGGATACATTACCTTTTGTTTAAATTGAAAACAGCACTTCACAGATTGAGAATTTAGGGATATAACTGGGATATATATATACTGTGTGAAAAATACAAAGGCTTTTGTGGGATTATTTGCCAAGAGGAAGAAAATTATAATTGCATTGGAATGCCGTGCAGAACAGGTGCTCACATATAGAGACAGTCATTTCATAACTGGTCTTCTCAACACTATAAAGTCTCCACCCTGTTACCTGTAATTTGTAAGGTGTGTGTTAAACTCTCCAGAGGGACTAGCTGTCTGCCTCTGATCTAATCAAGAGCAATTTTACCGCACTGAAGCATGTCCTGTGCTTTGGCTGTTAGTGTGCACCTTCAAGCTTGTGTCCACTGACACGCATCATGAAGGATGCAGGAATTCAGCCTTCTTTATGCAGTTACCTGAGCCTGTTCTTAGATAAATCTTGAAGCTTCAACTGCTCTATATTTTCTACTTTTGCTGACCTGACTCTAGTATCTAGCTTAGTGTTCAATCCAAGTGTCACCTATTTGAATTCCCTGACTGACTTTTTTGCATGTCCTTCCAGTCCTTGACCTCTCGGATTCACAACCTCTCCTTAATCTTATCTGCAGAACCTAAGAAATTATATATGCTTAGCCAACTGATGGCATCCAGTGGATATCTTTGCCCCATAGCCAACCACCCACCCCCATATAATGGTGTCTCTGAAAAAAAAAAATGGGCTTAATAGTACCAAACCAAAAGATTTGCAAACATGTCTTTGCTTGAGAATAAGAATTGATGAGCCTGTATTCCTATGTGCCATGTTCAACTAAAAAGGCTAAGTCATCTCAAAGTCCTAAGTATGGCTGAAATGGAAAGCATGAGAAAAATGACTGCATAACCTGCCAAGTACAAACTGGAGGAAACACTTCATTAAACAAGGATCCCTTGAACTCTCCTGGAAGCTACTGAGACTCTACACTTTAAACTCAAAATAAGTGCATTGGTGTCATTCAAGAAAAGACATAGTTTCTAAGTCTCTAAGTCATTCATTAGAAGCCTAGTATGTGCTTGACTATTTTCCTTCATTTTCTCATACTCTCTGCTCATATTTTTTCTTTGTATCTTTAAACATGTAAAGCAATTTCCCACTCATTTCTCATGGAACTGTCTCCTTTGAGCTCCTTCTCTTCCAAGATGTCCTTTCTGAACTACCACATGTCAGCCAGCTTGAACATCAAGCATTTTTTGACTGGTTCATACCTGACATGTCTGGCCCAGACTCCTGACCACTATGTTTGTATGAGCCTTGCCCACAAAGATCTGGGTCTATAGGATTCACTGATTGAATCAATCATTAATTTATTCATTCATTCAAGAAGTAATTGAGAGATAAGCATGGGACAGACTGTATACTTGGAATCTTTTAGTCAGCAACAAAAAATAATTAAGGCTAGTATAATCTCTAGTATTATCATGGTTTTTTTCCTTTTTCTTTTGTAACCATTAATGAGTTAAGCAACAAGGGCTTTAGACCCTGAGGATGGAACAGGATCAAGACTCTAGCTCCAAGCATGAAAATAATTTTTGCTACACTGGCCTCTGCAAAACTGAGCTTCTTCATCTACCTCTTTCTTTTCCTAAGGATATTTGGTGAATAATTGAAATAATTGCAGAGATACATATTGAAAGGCTCTTTGTAAATCCAGGGTATTATTGTCACTATAATTAGGCCATGCGTGGTATATGGAAATCTTGATTAGAGTACTGCTTTTTCAAAAGCTAATTAGCTTGCACAACAATATGTTTCCTGGATGTGTTTTCAGAGGATTGTTTTATATTTTCTTTTCACTCTTGTCCCCAGAGCAAATGAACGAAAGTGTCCTCAAAGGAAGACTCGGAACCCTGAAGGGTGAAAGATGTTGAGTGAGACTGATGAAGGGACATTTCCTTGAGGTGGCTTGGGATAAACACCTGAGCTGAGGCAAACAGGTGACCAGGCTATGGGGAACCTGTCAGCTCTCCTGTGACTATGTCAGAGGCAGAGAACCACCAAACCCCACAGTTTCATCTGTAGAGTGACTTTGGGAATCTTGCCTATCCAACAAATCTTTCCCATTCAGCTCCAATGCCTTCAAGCCTTCCCTGAAATTCTGACGACTCTGTGCCCACACAACATTTATTTGACTTATGTTATTATTTGTTTAATATGTCTGTCTCCCTTACTAGACTAGGATCTCATCTTCCAATCTTTACGCCCAGTTGAAAGAAAGGAACAGGAAAACATCTCAGTTGTTCTTAAAGTTGCCAGTCCTCAAACTTTCTGGATCTCAGACTCCTATGAATCCACTGACTCCCTCCCAAACGAAATGCGTGTTTACACAAAATTTCGGGAAATTTATGGATTCCCCTCTACTCCTCACAACACATATACCTGTTCCAGAGGAGTCCTTGCATTATTTCCATCCCCTTCCCTAAAATGATCTTGAGATTCTGGCATAAGCCGACCAATCAAAGGCAACTATGTTCTTGCTTCTGAGTTTTGGGGGGTACAACAAAATCTGGTTGTTTATGAATCCCTTGGGAAAATGATAGACACTATCTCCAGATTGCAGATATTTACTTCTGAAATTCACAAGGGAAGAACACATGGGCTCCTCCAGCACATAGAGTCACCATGTGAACCCCACAGACGTATGTAGAGAAATGCTGGGAGAGAAAACGTCTAGGACTCTTGTCTCAGTCTCTACAGGAAGTTCTCCTTGGTGATTTGAATCCATGTTTTGCTATTGCCACCAGCAATGCATTGTCATAGACTTCTCCACTATAAATGTGGAATGGTTCTCCACTGACATTAAGGGTGGGGGATAATACCAAAATCACTCACAAGACTTTGTTAAAGTATACATATCCACTTCCCCCTCCCATGAGAAGGGGACATTCCAGGAATGGGGGCTGCTGTATTGAAAGAAGTGACTTTCTGGAGCTAAGGGATCCTATGCTACTTCTCCAGATGGATGGGCATTTATAACTAAAATAATTTTGTGAACTTATAAAGAAATTTATTGAGAACTTAATGTATACAAGGCATTATTCTAAGTTCTTTATTTGTATTATTATGCTTAATATTCACAACAATCCTATGACATAGATACAACTGTTTCTGTAGTTTGCAAATGAGGAAATAGAAGCCCAAAGTTCACACAGTAAGTGGCAAACCTAGACCATCTGACTCCAGAGAGTGTGTTTGGAATCCCCCTACTACTTGCTTCCTTCAGTAATTATGACATTGCCACCCCCATGCTCAGTCAGGTGAGAACCACTATGATAGGACTGTAGCTGGGAAGGCAGCAAAGCATCCATCCATCCCCAAGAAGCATCCCCATCTTCTGAATCCCCCAATTATCTTTCACCTTCCCTGTCCCCTCTGCCACTTCCTCTAACTTTGCCCATGATTAGAAAACACAGATCCTCATTAAAGTCCACCCCTCCATCCTATTGGCACAAATCAAAACCAGCAGTGGCCCATGCAGTGAACTCAGTGGGATCCCAGCTAATCATTTTTGTAAATTGAAAAATAGACTTTTTCTTCATAAGCACCATCTGTACCTTCAGGACATCCTTGTTAACACTTTCTCTCCTGGGCCATGCTTTCCACTGAAAAGAACCCGAAGCGAAGGTAGCAGAGCTTCCCATTTATCTGGCCTCTGAGACTTGTCTAAAGGGCTTCAAGACAGCCAGCAGCTTATCTGGACATTAAGCAAAGTGGTGAAATCTGTTAGACATGCGCTACTATTTCCATATTATGGATGAGCCTACAGAGCCCCAGAAACTTGAAAGAGATATTCCCATTCAGTGAGCAACGTTTCTGAGTGCTCACTATGTAACAGGTGTTATTCTGAGTTCTTCAGACATAGCAGTGAACAAAACAGCGAAACCTCCCTGACCCCATGGAGAATACGTTCTCGTGAAAAAAGGCGAACAATTATGCCACACTGAATACAGAGCAGGCATTGTTCTAAGATTATACACAACATGTGTGCGTGTGTTTGATCCACAGCCTTATGAGGTAGTTCCTGCTATTATCTCTATTTGGCAGTTGAGGAAACTGAGAAACAAAAACGTTAAGCAGCTTTTCCAGGTCACACAGCTAACGAGAAGGAGGGCTGGACTTCAACCCCGGCAGCCTGGGGCCAGAGTCTATGTTCTTCACCACCATTTTATCCCGTGCACTGTCGTGCAGCTGGCTGGTGGAGAGATGTCCAGGACACAGCATGTGGCTTTTGTCCCAGGATTTCAGCACAGGACTAACTTTGTAGGAGAAAAGACATGTATACTTATCAAATTTCCTTGACTGTCTCCAAAGAGGTTTTGTTTATTTTTCATTTTCCCATTTGGGTGGTGGCCAAGTGTATCGGGCTTCTGCGCACATTCAGACCTGGCTCAAATCCTGGCTCCCCCACTAGGCAGCTGTGTGGCCGGGGCAAGCCCAAACCCTCCAAGCCACCATAAATGAGGCACCCACCTCATAAGTTTGCTTTAACAATTAAATGTTACGTGTAAAGTATCAGCACAGTGCCTAGTACAGAAGAAGCACTCAAAATATTGTCATTTTAATCTATTATATTAAGTTGATGGGTCTTTAGCCTCCTCCAGCGACTTCATGTATGCCTCTCCTTTTGTCTGAGAGAAGCTGGAACCATGAAGAAACTAAGTCAACCCTAGAACCTCACAGGGATTCAGCCTCCAGACAGTACACCAACTAATTCCAACTAGTTCCCTAAGAGAACACAGGATCACCTGGAGGGCTGAAATCCCTACCAGCAGCTTTGCCACCGCTTAGGGTTTCAACTACTCCATCACCAACATTTACCATGTTTTCAAACCATGAGCAAAACCATTGTTTTGAATTGGATTAAATTAATTGAACCAGCAAAACTGTTTCTGAGATATATTGTGTGAAGGGCATAATGCTGAAGAATGGTGACGACGATGATGATGATGGCTATGATTTTTGGAGCACCTACTGTGTACCAGGCACACAATAGGTCCTTCACATTCACGATCTCATTGAATGCTAATGACATTCCCGCAGTATAATCATCATAATTTTACAGATGAGGAAATGAAGCTTAAGAGTGACAAGCCCTGTGTCCACTATCACACAGTAAGAAGGAGCACAACCATGATTGAACCCCAAGGCTGTCAGACTACAAAGCCTCTCTGGAATTTTCTTGCTTGGTTGGGTCCTGGGACCTAATTCCCAGGAGCTCGTTGCGGAGACTGACATGTGGATATTCCCCTGCCCCCAAGTCAGTGCAGGTGTCACTGGTGCCCAGGGTGCAGGATAGACAAGATACAGAAGGAGCTCAGAAAAGAGAAAGGCTGGCTTGCACTTGATGTCTTGGGGAGAGACAGAGGACCTGCAAATGTGTAAAATGCAGGGTCTGGGAAAATGCAGAAAGGAGAATGATGTGGAGTTTAGAATATTCCCTACTGTTTCTTCACATCTTGGATTATTGTGAATGTTGACTATTTCTCCACTCCTGCTTTTTAAGGGGGAGGCGATTGGCAGATGTCATTGGTATCCCACTCCACAGCCCCTCAGCTCACCTGTGAGTTCAGCTGCAGTCTCTGGGACAGTTTTCAAACATTAAAAGAGCTGCCACCCTCAGCACATGCAGGTTCTCTCAGGTTTCTCCTGCAGGACTCTTTCTGTAGCCAGGATCTTGCTGTGTGGAGGGCTAGGAATTCACCTCTCCAGAGGCAGTCCTCAGTCAATGAGGGCTGAGAATCAGCGGACACGCACCTCAGCACTCCTGCCCCTTAGTGAGACAACACTGAATTGCATTCTGCTGGATTCCTCAGAGGATCCACTGAGAGATTAAGCCCTCAGTGGTAACCTGCTCATTATCGCACTCTCTTTTGGCTTTTCACCCTTCTCTGTCAACTTTGCCCCTCCCTCATCTATGTTTCCTGAGATCACCTCCTAAATAAAGTACCTGCTCCCAAGTCCTTGGCTCAGCACCTGCTTTTGAGGGAACACTCTCTAAGACAGGGTGGGAGAGAGCCCTGATTAAGGACACCACCATTTATTCTGCAAAATAGTAGAGAGGTCCTTGTAACTAGCACATATTAACTTTTCCTACTTGCGTCCTTATTACATATTGACTCTGGCTGATTAAACAGCCAGACGCCAATCTGGTTGCTGGTGACTCAGAGCCCAGTGCTGTCAGCAGACAATGAAAGAAATGTCAGACCCAGGGCCTGTCCGGGGGAGGTTTATAGTCTGCAGGGAGAAAAGGGTGACTCTGGTGCTGCAATTAGAGAATAAAATAAGACAGTCTATAATCAGGTGTGAGTTTGAGAGACAGCTGCTCTGTGTGCTTTAAGACTTTAGAGACAGGGGAGGAGCAGAGGCACTAAATAATGCAGGTCTCTCCAGATGTGCCATGGGTGGGTTTCCAGTGTTCTGTGGTTTACAAGATGTAAATTGCCTCTGTTCTTCAGTTTCCATCAACTCCAGTCACAGCAAGTTAAGCTCAGCATGTAGAAGCATGGGACGCCAGGAGAAGATTAACAAAGCACACAAAGTCAGAGTTTCAGATACACTCGGGCCTCAAATCCTTCTTCCACATGAAGGGACTGGAGTCCTGCCACAGGAGGGACGTCTTTCCTCAGGGCAACCTTAAGAGGCAGGACAACAAACCACTCACCACACACCACACACAGGAAGCCGTGTACACAGCCGAAATGTGGTAAATCCTAAACTTTGCTTGTCCCATATTTCCCAGTTGAGTTACATGGGATGTGAATTTGGTCTTTGACAAATCCCTGCAAATGGGATTTATTTAAAAAACACGGCAATGAACAAATGGGGAAATTCGCATTCAATTTAAGTCACATGGGCTGTGAATTGGTTGTGATTCTGGCTCTGTGGGCAAAAAGATTGGGCAATCCCGGCTGTCTGAGCCCAGTCTGATGTGTGAAGTTTCTGAGCTGGTGTTGATTCAGAGCTCATCAAGGAATCTCCAGTAATCCATATTCAGGGACAAGTGAAGTGCTTCACATTATTCCTCTAATCCTTACAACAAACTCATGAAATATACTCTGTCCATTTCTCAAATGAAGAAACTGAGACACGGTTGGCCTGTTTCATGTTTGAGAAGGGAATGAAGGCAAGATTTAGAGTTTGGCTAATCTTTCATTTCCAAGGCCTTTCCATTTTCACTAACCAAAATGCCATGCTCTTATTCAAAGCAATATTATTCATGAGCAGATGTGTTTGAGCATCTCCTATTGTGTTGTTTTCTTTTTTGTTTTTTTGCAATTGCATCAGTGTAGCTCAGGCAGCATTTCCAGGTAGCGATGGAATAAGTGAAGGGGGATAATGCTTCATAAAATTAATGAAGCTTTATTTGTGGGTCCACTAGTTTTCTTTTCTGCTATAGACATCATCTCATAAGAATGTTTCTTTATTTTGGATTACCTTTCTTTAAAGCAATTTTACATAGATTTTTTCACAACAGTTATGTAAAGTTGGCAGGGCATTAGGATGTCCATTTATAGCAGAGAAAATTGAGAGTCCAGGATTCACAATTCTTCTGAACACTATGCAGCCAATAATGGAGTCAGGTCTTTATTTCAAAACGTGTGCACATGTGTGTGTGTGTTTCAGTGTCAGTCAGATACGCATTTACTGAGCATTCACAATGTACCAAACAATGTGTAGAGATGCGTGAATTATGGACATTGGCTCAAATCGAGGAGAAAAACATGTAAATGACCATTTTTCAGAGTCACGGGTATTATAATAGAGAGGTAGATAAAGTAGATAAGAGCACGGGCAAGGAAGAAACTAACTCTGTCAAGGGATGGGAGAGCTAATTTAGTTAGTGCTAGAGAAGAAGGGAATTTGGATAGGTAGAGAAATTGGGAGGGAGGGATTCTGTGCAAAGAGTACCGCTTGAGGGCAGTAAGGATGATTGGAAGGCTATGATTACTACAGGATGGCTAGAGTCCGGAGTGCAAGAAGGAAATGGTGAGGAGTAAGGTGGAAAGTAAAGAGGCAGCAAGGTTACCGGCTCCCCTTAAAGGCATGCCAAATAGCATAGACTTTATTTGACAAGAATTGGAGAGGTTTCACAGTATCTAAGTGAAATGGAAAGAAGAATTTCCGTGAGAGGAGCAGAAAAGGAATTGGAACAAGTTGAAGGGGATGTCATAGGTGACTGAGAAAGCATCACCTCCTCCATGAATCATCCCTTGAACCCCGCAGGTGAGGGTACCGCTTTGTCCCGTGTGATCAACAGTACCTTCCCATGTGCCTATAACAGCACTTAGTATATCATGTTTTACCTTGCCTGTATCTGTGTCTGGCTCATCCTGTCTTCCCTCTTCCTCTACCTCACACAAATCAGACTATCAACAACTGGAGACAGAAACTGCCTTTCTGTGTGTAGTTAATCTTTAAATCCCAAACATTCAGCATATTGACTGGCTCACAGTAGGTGCTCAAATAAAGGTGTACTGGGTTTTATTGAATGGAATCCATAGGAAAAGAGACAAGGACAGATGAAAATATTGATAACTTTTAGGTAGAACGAAAGTAGTTAAGAAATTTCATGTCTGATGGTCATTATTTTCTCAGTGTGACAGGAAGCAAAATCATCTCTTGTGAGGAAAAGGAACATAAATTGTGTTGATTTCTTAAGGAAAACAGTAGAGGTTTGACTCTGGAGGATGCAAAAGAAAATCTAAAGCAGAAATGGACAGGGGAAGGCATTTAAAATAGCACTGTGTGACCAGATGAGAATAGAAAGCATTGTAGAAAGGAGCATTTAAATTTGGCTACATGATTTGCTTCCAGAGAAGAAAGATGGTTTAATAACCCCAGGTTGGGAATCTACCACATGCTTGGTTTCAAGTAGTCAAAAGAACTGAGGATGCTGGAGAAAGGCTGATTAAAATATCATAAATGGACAGGGCAGAAGGGCAAGAAAATGTGGAGGGAGATACTCCATTGAGAAATTTTAAAGGATTGACTAAAAAATGAAGAGAAAAAAAAAGTTCAGTAGATAAAGTGAAAAAATAGACTTTTAAGACCATTGAAAAGGCAGATACATGGGAACCAAGTGGATCTCAGTTTTAATTCCAGCTCCACTGTCACATATTAGCTGCGAACTGCCTTGAATTTACAAAACACTCAGGAACTTGATTTCCACACTAGAAAATAAGTATCATCACATGGTTTGGAAACTGAGAAGTCTGTGATGCTTCTGGCCCAGAGCTGAGAGCCAAAGTGTCCCACAAACTAAGTTCAGGAACCACCAGAAGTTGAGATCAGCCACCTTTAGGCAAGAACTGCCACTAATAGACCTGACAGGCGCCAGCAATCCGACTGCTCAGTGATGCTAGAAGGAAGGATATCCAAGTACTAGTGAACTGAGACTATCATAGACATCCTCTGCATGCACATCAGACCCTCTCTCCACCCTTCTCCACCCTGGTCTAGGTCCTGAAATGGTGACTTCTGTGAATTGCAACACCAGGATTCCTTACCCTCTGGCTTCTGGTTGGTTTCAGCTATCATGAGATACCAACAGGAACTGAAGGGCAGAGAAGAGAGAGGTCGGGGTATTTATCCCCTGAGTGGCTTCCTCTCAGATCACTTGCTGCCAGTGGCAGTGTTTCTAAGACAAGAGCTCCTGCCAGGCAAAGCCTCTCATATCTACAACTCTCTTTAGCCACATCCTGGTGGGTAAGGAAACCCTAATAAACAGTATTTAACATTTATTTTTTGATCAATTGACTATCTTGCATATTCTTCAAGGCAGCATTTTGAGCGTCATTTCTGACTGCTCAAGGCACGAAAATCATAGACAATTTCCTAGAAATTTAACTGACATGCTCCATCAATTGTTTCCATATGTGGTGCATGTGCGTGTGCAGTTGTGTTGTATTTTGTTTAACCAAATCATGGACTTTTTGCTGAGATTTTCTCTTCATCTTAAGACGGAAATGTAGCTAAAAACAAAAGTCAAACCATTGAACTCAAACATCTGTTTCCTTGAATTCTGGTTAATTGAAGTCAACAAAAATCCACATGCTGAGAAAGCAGAATGAAACATTTCCCATGGAAGTTCTGTCTAACAAAAATTACAGGATTTACAAATAATGCCTGGAAAAAAGCAGCCTGCAGCACCTGGCGAATATCAAGCATTGAGTTTTCCTTGACTCTGAGACACATTTTAGAGAAGAAGAAAAATCCCTGGGCTTCTGAGCTGCCGTTGATGCAATTATGAGGGCCTTACACCCTGTCAGCGCGGCAAATGCAGTCAGCTCTGCCTGACGCGGCCTTTGTTCAAAGTGCAGCCAGGGAAAGTGGGCCCAGCAAGGCCTTCACAGCTCACCTCACTGTGGCTGTAATTTGTGGCGCTGGGAAGCACACAGAAAGCCTAAAAATAAAATCTGTCACCACCAAATATTCTTGCCTATTCACATTCATTCAGGTTAGCTTCTCACTGCTCCCTACTTGCTCAATATGACAATGGCAGAGCAGTCATTAATTAGGTATTAATGAAAAGCATTTTTTAGACCTTCATCACAAGTATCAAATATTCATCAGCTCTACACAGAAAGCCAGGTTCCTCCCGGGGAGCAGTCAGTGGCTCAGTTAGATTTTGCTCAACTTTTTTTTGAAGGAGAGAATAGTAATGATGATTGTTTTCATTATAATCATCTTTTGATAAGGCTATTTTTCTAATTATAAAACATATTTATGTGGAAGAGATTGGCTTAGATGATCTCTAAGCATTTAAGTCTAACCCTACCCCAACCACACATAAATCACATGAAAGAGCAGGGAATGTATTTTTGAAATAAATGACTTACCAGTGCTACTAACAAACCAGGTTTCAGGACTTCCTAAGAGAGAGACGAAAACCAGAACTGGCTCTATGTAAAAGCAAACCTGGAGGATAATATAGCCAAGACACCAGATGAAGATGGCTGCAGAGCTAGGACAGGACTAGGGAACTTCAAGCCCAGACTTCATAGAATCGAGGAGGGGGAGGAAGAGCTGGGGCCTTAAACAGGTGATGATTTGGAGAACTCCACCAAACGGCTAAGCCAATTGTCCCTTTCTGGCTTGAGGGCAGCAGAGGCAGGCAGAGGGATGGTCATCTTCACCAAGGCAAGGAAAGTGAGGCTGCAAGGAGCAGGGCACTGCTCCTGGTAGCTCCTGATCCCCAGAGAGATGTCGGCACACCAGTAGTTGGGTGATCACTATCCTCTACCTCTGGAAGGTTCCTCCTTCCAGAGAATTACTGAAGGCACACCAGGTTGAACAAAGTCATCACCCACTCAATGGCAAAGTGAGAATCGTAAAAGCAAAGATGAGAAAACAACCAAGATTGCCAAATACATGACAAACAGGATTGCCAAACACACTAGCAGTTATAATGCCCAAAGAAATTAGTAGAACAAAGAGAAGATGTCTTTCTCACCTTATAAGCATAATTATTTTACTCAAAAAAGCTTTTAGGAAATTGTTTTTGTTTCAATAGTGAAAAAAATTCCGGAACCTCCAAGTTGACACACCTTGATACCAAAACAGCATCAAATCCCATTAAAATGGAGGTAATTGCTTCAATAGTTCATATTAGTTATTAGTATATAACAATGTGTTTTTCGTGTACTTTTACTCTATAATTTGGCTGATAACTTATTCTCTGTAAACCCTTTTGTAGATACTAGAAACTGTACACACAAGAAATGCTCACAAACAAAGCATTAGGCCAAAAGATTAGGAAAGTCAACCTTTAATTTAAAGGTTGGATCAACTTAAAAGGACAAAATGACTCAATGGACATAACATAAACGACATCACAATTAGCACAAGTTTTTAGTATAATGGTCATTTGGTATTACTGCTAAAGACTGTAAAACTTTGAGTTCTTGGTCAAGCACATAATACAACACAAAACAACAATAAAGCTGGGAACTTTTTATGGTAATCTGCTGCTCAAGAAGTGAACAAAACTCAAGTTCAAAGCAATATTTATTGGCCGGGTTTTGAGAATTTCTGACACTCAAATGGACATATGTTGGGGTACACTGTAGATGACTGCCATAATCAGAGTCACAGTGCTCAGGCTGAGAAGCAGAATGTACATGAAGAAAATTAGTTCCCAGGAAGGTACAGTCAAGGGAATCTCCTGGGTTCTCCAATTTTATATAACAGGAAAAATAAATGGAAGGTCTGGCAGACAAATTAAGAGACAATAGAGAAGAGACCCAGAAATTCTAGCCAGAGAGAATAAAGAATAAAACAGGAAAACATCAACAAATTACTGAAAAAAAGATACAGATCTCATTCAAAGGCCAAACAGGGTTTAAACAAAAGACCATATGTAGACAATTCAATGTCTGAAACGACGGTTTAGAGAAATATATGCCAAGCAAAAGATAAGGAAGGAAAAAAGATGATATGGTAGAGTTAAAATAAGATTAAATGGGTAAAAAAGGCTGTAAACTAGATAAAGGGAAACATACAAATTGATCCACCCAAAAGGCTACAATATTTTAAAATATTTTCACGTGGCTACATATCTCTGAAATATTTAAAACAAATCTCATAAAACATATAAGAAAAAAATGAAAAACCCATAACTGTTGTTGGAGAATTTCATGTCATCTCTCCATAATGGACAAAACAAATAGATAAATAAAAGTAAATAAGGATATCAAAGATTAAATCAAACAATTGCCTTGCAAATAAAAAGTCCCACCATGCAAAATAAATCACCATGCCCTGAAAACAGAACAAAAATAAACATTCCTTCAAATGCACTTGAAACATATACCCACATATGATGGCTCAAAAAAAGAGCCCAATAAATTACAACTGTATTCTCTAACTACAAGACAGCAAAAAATAGAAATTAAACATAAACTAGACTATCTATAGAATCTATTAACTTAGTTTTACTCTGTCTTTTAAATAACTATGAGATTGAAAAAGCAATCCAACAGCAATCTGGTTCAAAACGGAGAGCTTCAAAACTGTATTTGCAAAGCACTTTATAAGAGGAGAAAAACCTTTGTCCATATTAAAGAACAAATTTGGAGACACCAATGGGGCTTATGGAAATCTAAATTCCTTTCTCCTCCCACATCTTCCTTCCTGCTCCCTCCACAAAAAAACTTACAGTAATAAAGTCATCTATAGTGACCAGCTTCAGAGAAGGAAACATGTACCCTCATGTACTATTGATGGGACTTTGCATTGGTAAATCATTTTGAAGGGCCATTTTCCAGTAACTATGATGATTTAAGTATGCATACTTTTTGATCTACCTACTACTTCTAGCAATACTCACACACGTACAAATATTATATAGTTAAGAATGTTCTTTGCAGCACAACTTGTACTAGCAAATAATAGAAAACAAAAGAACTGTAAATCAATAGGGAAATAGTTGCATAAGTGACATTTCACCCATTCTGTGGGATATGAGGCAGATTTTGTTCTATTTTATTTTAATTTTTATTCATTTATATAATAGTGAAGTATAACTATATGTTCCAACATGGAAGTAAATCCAAGATATATTAAGTAGGAACATGCAAGTTATATAATAACATATGGGATGTGTGCTTACTTACTTTGAAAAGATGTGTATTTGTGTATGTGTGTACATATAGATATATAGATAAGAAGAAAAACGTAAGATGAAGATATGATAGACACATTTAAAGGAGTCGTAAAGACCCAGGACAGTGTATAGTGAAATGTTAAAATCTGTACTTCTTGGGGCCCGCCTGGTGGTGTAGCATTTAAGTTCGTGCACTCCACTTTGGTGGCCCAGGGTTCACAGGTTTGGATCCCGGGTGCGGACCGACATGCCGCTTGTCAAGCCATGCTGTGGTAGTGTCCTATATAAAGTAGAGGAAGATGGGCATGGATGTTAGCCCAGGGCCAATCTTCTCAGCAAAAAGAGGAGGATTGGCAACGAGGTTAGCTCAACGTGAATCTTCCTCACAGAAAAAGAAAAAAAATCTGTACTTCTTGGCATGGATGCCTTAAGGGGAATCTTTGGAGGCAATTTCATCTCTTGATTCTGAATATTTAAGTAGTCCCTGGATCTTAAATAATGAAAATTTATTTTACATGTTTTTTCTGAATAAAAACAATAGTTATTACACTATTTAGAAAATTTAGGAAATCCAAAAACAAAAATTAAAAGCAAAAAACATCGCACAAAATTCTACAAAATTCACCTATAGCCAGCATAGTGTACCTTATATACATTGTTCTATATGAAAATATCTGGGCCAAGCCCTGTGGTCTGTCCTATTTGTGTAGAGTCTCCTTCATCTTTCATGCCTTATGTCAGGGCCCTGAAGAGTGACAACCGATACTCAGAATAATGATGATAATAACCCACATAAGCATTAGGCAGGAAAGAAATACCCAACTTCTTCATTAGACTACACTTAATAAAGCACAGAAGTGGATTAAGACATTTTAGAGACTTTCTCTATGAAAGTTGATATGTACAAATTATTATATTAGTATCTTCTATTCTCAAAAGAAATTTTTTTCAATACCATTTAATTCTTTCCACTTCTGCAGCAAAATTCTTTCCCAAGCCTTACACTTTTAATAAATGGCTCAACCAATTCAGTATTGATTCTCTTTCCCTCAATAATGAATCCTCTCCTTCACATTCCACATTCAATTCAAATTCCCTGGCTTTCCTTTGAAAATATATTCTCCTTTTGAGGATATATTCTCAGAAAACATATATGTATATATAGAGAGAAAGAGAGAGAGAAAAGCAGTTGGTCCTTTTCTCACCACCTCCACTGCACCACTGACACTTACCTAGACTTTAGTCTCCCTACTTCTGCTTTCCCCACCACAGTCTGTTCTTCACAAAGGAGCTAGTGTTATGTTTTAAAATACACATTTTTGAGATATAAACCATATAGTTTAGTCCCTGGTTAAAAATACATATGCTCATAAAAATATAAGTAAAAATCCACATTTCTTACCATGACCTGCCTTGCTTAATCCTTGCAGGATTAAGTTCCTGCCTTGCTCTCCTTTGCTTACTCAGTTCTGTCCAAACATGTCATCTTGCTGTTCCTTTACACAGCAGGCTTGCTGCCCCTTAGAGTCTTGGTTCTCCCTCTTCTATCTGGGAAGATGCTTTCCCACAGTTCAGTGGGGCCATTGGGTCACTCTGTTCAAATGTCACTTCCTCAGAGACTTACCCTGACCATCCTATCTAAAATGGCACCTCCACTAGTGCCTGCCCATATTCCACTTAGTTTTCCTCACAACCCATTACTCATATCGAGTTATATAAGCGTGTACCGTTTGTCAGTCTCCCTGACTAAAAGGTGGGCTCCATCACACGAGGGATTTTGCCTTGTTCACTTCTGAATCTCTTGTGTCAAAAAGAGTGACAAGGGGCCGGCCCGGTGGCACAGCGGTTTAGTCCGCGCTTGGCAGCCCGGGGTTCGCGAGTTCGGATCCCGGTCGCCCGCCGATGCACTGCCTGTCAGCCATGCCGTGGCGGCGTCCCATATGGAGTGGAGGAAGATGAGCGCGATGTTAGCCCAGGGCCAGTCTTCCTCCTCAGCAAAAAAAGGGGAAGATTGGCAATAGATGTTAGCTCAGGGCTGGTCTTCCCCACCAAAAAACAAAAAAAAAAAAGAGTGACAAGTACATATAATGTAATCCTGGAACTCAATAAAAATATGTAGATGTGGAAGAGTAAGAAATAGCAGACATTAGGGAACGCTTAACAAGTTAAAGGGCGAGCTTGGACTATGGTAATGGTGGTGGAGACACACAGAAGCAGTCAAATGTGAGAGATATTTCGAAGGTAAAGTCATCAGAACTGTGACAGATTGGATAGGGATGTAAGGAAAGGGAAGGTGTCAAGAATTGGTTATAAAAATTGGATAGATCGTTGTGCCATTGACTGAGATAGAGGACATTGAAATGTGCCCAGAATGAGGATGTGGGAGACAGACAGGTGGTCCAGCTTCCTCATAAGTGCAGCTTGGCTCATGTTGTGGTCCAGAGAGCAGGGCATGCTCAGTTCAGGCTTGTGCTTCTGGGATCATCTCATCAAGCATCCTGTTGGTGGGCTTAATATTGGAATTTTTTATCAATCAGCTGTGCTGCTGTCAGTTTTTATGTCTAGTTGGACACTTTGGAATCTTCAACTGAAATCAGATGAAAGGTAAGTCAGGCTTGACCTGGCTGCTGCCATAATATCCAGGAAGTCATATTTTGTTGACTTAATTTGAGAACTCTTTTCTTTAATAGAGGTATTTAATGTTTTATGTTTCTTTTCGAAACTCTACCTATGTTTATTTCTGTCATCCTGTTTTATGCTTTCCAGGTGGGTTTGTTCTGTTTTGGTTTTGCCACTTTTCTCTTTCCTCCAGCTCTGCCTTTCACCACATGGGCTATTTGTATTTATCTTTTTAAACATTCTATAGGAATTTGGGATGCAGACAAATGTAATTCTCCTAGTGACTAGTCTCAAATTTTTTAAAAACCTACTTGAGCCTATATTTATATAATTATCAAAATCAAGAATAAAAGAGTAACTCTGTATCACCTCCTAGGGAGGATTAAGAATTTGTGTGACATCTTATTTTTCCACTCTTCATGTTCCATCCTCACAACCCAGTCACTCCAGCTGGAAATATAGAAGGCATCACTGGGCCCTCCTTCCCCCTGTCTTCCCCACCACCGTTTTCAATGAATTACTAAATTCTGTCTATTTCCTTCCTAAATATCCTTCACATCCATCCTGTTTTCTTGCCTCCAATGCATGCTCTAAGAAGCCGCCAGCGTTTAATGTGTTATGACAGTGTTTTTTCCCTGTGTAAAACCCTTCCATGATGTCCTCTCACCTCAGGATATTTTCCCCCCCATAACATGGCACACAGTGTCCTCTGAACTCTCACGGGCCCATATTCGAGGCCCTGGACTTCTTCAGTCTCTACCTTGGAATTTTTTGATCCAGAATCAAGAAACAATGAATATTTTCCCATAAATATGTTACTTTTTTCCTTATAATTTGCATATTGCCCTGCAACCTTGAATAAATATCTTCTCCACCTTCTTATATCTAGTGCTTGGACATAATTAATATTTTGTATTTCATGTTCTCTTAGGAATCTGCTCCAATAGACCATGGGTACCACAGACCAACCATTTGCCTTACTTTGATGCCGCAACAAAAATCTCTACTCTTATTGTGTCTATCATCGCATTTGCCATATTTTAAGTTATCATTTTGTGTGTTTTTTCCAGTAGACATTGTCTCTTGAGGGAAAGGGACAATATTTTGCTATCTCTTTTTATCAGAATACTAAGCAAAATATCCATCACTAAACATTAGATGCTCAGTAAATGTTATTGAATGTAATTCTGGTTTGATTCAAAACATCGCAAGACCTTTTTATCTGAAAACTCCATTTTTTTTATTTTTATATATTTTTTTACAACTTAAGAAAGTGTTCTGCTGTTATTTTTGGTTTTTTATTTCAGCTTCATTTGTTCTGGTTTCCTCTCTAGAAAACCTTATTATTCATCAGCTAGCTATCTGCTCTCATATCTATTTTCTTTTCATTCCTGTGACCTTTTACTTTACATTCTGATTTTTATTACACAACACCGATTTAATTTTGTGCAGTGGAAGTTTTGTAATTTATCGTCTCCTGTGAGGATTTTAATTCTGCTCTTTTTTTCAGTCTCTGTTCAGCTTTCATTGTTTTGTTTTTTCTTAAATTGTATCTCCATATAGCACACGGCTTAAGAACACTTGCTCTGGAGATTGACTACTTTGGTGGTAGAGAGACCAGCTATGTGCGACTTCTCGCAAATAATTTACTTTGAGCCTCAGTTATCTCATTTGTAAAATGAAACTTATAATAGTACTTACCTCGTAGAGCTGTTGTGAGGATTAAATGTAACAAAATATGGGAAGCACTTGGAGCCGGCACATTATAATGTTGCAGGAAGGGACATGAATTCCCACTGCTGATGTTTCCTTCCTCATAGAGGAGCGTCCAGTGGAGGAATACTTCCATCCCTCTCTTGCCCAACTCTCTTCCTCCCTTCAAGTTACCTGAAGGTGCCAGAGAAATTCCCAGCCTGCTTTTCTCTTCCTTTTGGAGTCTTCCTGCCTCCTTGAAGAGAGCAGCATGTGTTCTCGATTGCTAGCAGCTAAACTTAAAGTTTTTTATAAACGTATTATTTTAGTTCCTTACTGTTTCCTGCACTGCTTTTTTCTTATTAATTAATTGGTTCAATCTCAGGTGTAAAAGAGGAGTGTTATTTACTGGGCCACCTTAAATTCCCTATATATGGTGCATTAGGATGGGAATCTTGAGGAAAAAAATGAATTGGAATGAATTCTTGGAGATCAAAATAAAATCTGGAGTTTGAGGCTTATGGCACAGCCAAAGGGTGTGCTGTCACCCTGGAAGGTGTTGTACTAGGCAATGGTCACGTGGGATTTTCCGTTTGTTTGTCTGTTATAACTATAGAGTGGATGCTTCTAAGAGGAATCTCTGTGAATGCTTCTAAACTCTAAGAGATTTTAATGTTTCTAAGCGTAAACTAGGAGTTCCAAGATTGGAGGAAACCATTTATTGTTTTATGTGAACATAATCCTACTTCCTATTCCATGTTCAAATTTTTGTTGTTTTCACTGTGTTGTTTACAGTTCTTGCTGACATTTGAATAGCAATGACTAAAGATGCTATCTCTTATAGAGTACATTGCTTTCTTGTTCTTTGGACCCGTCTAACATATAGTAGAGAGAATTTCTCTAAGCTTGAGCTAATCATTGATGCTTTACACCTTGCTAACTTGCTGGGGAGTAGTTTAACCCATGGAGAATGCCAAATGTTTGATGAAAAAGCCTCTGTAAACTTGGTTTTCATGTAGCTCATCAATTTAGAAGGTTTTTTTTAAAGCATGATGTGGTTTTAAGCCTTTCTTCCTCTTTTTATTGATGTAATTCACATATCATAAAATTCACTTTTTCAAAATATACCATTCAATACTCCTTAGTATATTCACAAAGTTATGCAACCATTACTACTAATTCTAGAACATCTCCATCACCTCAGAAATAAACCCCATACCCATTAGAAGTCACTCAATTCCCCTCTGCCCCTAGCCTTGGCAACTACTAACCTACTTTCTATCCCTATGTAGTTGCCTCTTTTGGACATTTACTATAAATGGAATCATAAAATATGTGGCCTTTTGTGTCGGTTTCTCTCACTTAGCATAATATTTCAAAATTTCATCCACGTTATAGTATAAATCAATACTTCATTCCTTTTTATGGCTGAATAATATTCAAGTGTGTGGCTATGCCACATTTTGTTTATCCATTTGTCAATTACGGATATTTGGGGGGATTTTAACTTTGGTTGGTCACTGTAGCTTTTTGTCTCTAGGCAAATGGTTATTTCTACAGAGGTAGAGCTCTACATACCAGGCCCTAAGCACCACAACGTGATCCTCAGCAAACTTGAACAGATGCACAGGCTCAGAGAAGGCACAGACACTGGGTAAGGAGGGAAGACCAGCCACATGCTGACAAGGCTGGTGCCTGTGAGGACACTGGCCACATGAAGCCTACCAAACAGTACGGGCAGCCTCAGGCAGACTCACAGTCCTTGTGAAGCTTGACCTTGAACTACGTAGGTGCGCTGGGTCTGGTATTACAGGCTAATTTGTACATATTTGCTGGAATTGATGGAAATAATAAAAATTGCTGCTTTTAAACAAGAAGGCAGCTGAGTTTTTCACATGCTTCTGGACAGTAGTAAGTTTCTAGCTGTATATTATTAGGGCCAGGACTAGGTTGATAGTGCTATACCAGCTGCCAAATTCCACTCTGCACTCACAGCCGAGGAAAAATCCTTAGAAGAAATTTTTATGAATTTTCCAAAGGCTCAAAAGTCATGCCCAATAGCTAGGTGTCAAATTGGATCTGGGCTGATTTAACATAAATAATGGAGTTCTCAGGAGACAACTCAAGTTTCCTCAGACCAGGCGAATATATACCAAGAGGCAGTGGAAAGAGCATGGCACAGGACCGAGGATGCCTCTTCAGAGAGTGTGGATGCTGTGTCGGGAGATACAGCTCACCCTCAATTCAGTACCAGGTTACAACAGAAACATAGGACTTGAAGGGAAAGCAGAACTTAAGAAGCTTTAAATCTGTTAACGGGGAATCAAATGTACCTCAAATAAGTCTTTGTGACTGCGAATGCTATTATTGCAAATTTCTGAATTTACTTTGAAGACAGCAATATCTCAAATGCTGCTTTATGAGAAAGGAGATGGTAAGAGATATGGAAATGCATAAGGCCAAAATCAATTTCCACCAGGAAATTTTTCCCAGTTGTGTTTATTACAGGACATATGTTAGCTAAAATCTGATGGATATATAAGGATCTCAGGAATAGGATAATTAAAATATATGAGTAAGTAATAGTGAGCAGTTGGCAATACTGAAATTCCCAGGATGCCTCTTTAGGGGGCAGATCTAGTTACCTTTGCAAGTATTGTTAGAGCAATTGGAAACAAGTGACCATCATTAGCCAAAATTAACTTCTTGCTAGGAAATTTCTCCCAATTTAGCTTAAGTTCATAGATCACAGTTCACGTTCTTTTCACCTTTTTTTTTCTCTTATGGATTATGGACAACTAGATCACATCCTAGGTGGTAGAAAACAGGGGGATACCAAAGGTGGAAGTGAGGGTGTATTTGATTAAAAGCACTAATGATTGCTAGAGTTGGGTCCCAGAAAAAATAATTTAAACTGGGATAATTGCTCTAGGGGGCAGGAATTAGTTTGTTTAATAATTTTGTTGTTTGTGATCAATGTTTTGATAATTTTGTGTCTCCCACAATTAAAAAAAATATGAAGCAAATAAGAAACTGGAATTGAACTAATATAAACCTGAAAGAATTTAGACTCTATCTGGTACTCAGGGATTGTTCTAGCTTAAATTGAATAGCATGAGAAATTTAAGAGGACAATCATAATAATAACAATTAACACATGGTATCAACGGTTATCTAATTTATAGTAACTCATTTAATCCTAGAACTAACATCAAGAGGAAAATTATTCCCGTTCTACCGATGAGGACAGTGAGGCACAGAGGCTCTATGTAAAAAGTCCAATATTTCACACCTAACAAGTGATAGAATAGAAATTAAAACCCAGGCATCTTGACCCACAAGCCTATGTTCTTCTTCGCTATCAAACTGCTTCTCAAAAGATATATTTTAGGTTTTAATCTCTTTGGATTATTTTTCTCCATATAAAAAGAAATAATTGATTTCCATCGTTAATTCTTTGGAACTATAAAAATTCAAGGGGATTTAACATTTGAAATTTAATTTCTTGCTCAGAATTTGGTGTTGAAAAGAATTAAGTTCAAACGTAGAGCATCTCTATGTAGGCATTTTATTTTATTATTCATTTATTATCATATTTTTTGCATAATCTCTGATAGACGATATTAGACAACCTACTTATACTTAGTTTGGGTAGAGAAATTACAGAAACTAAATTTTCCTTGTTGAGGACCGAGTGGACTTAGTGAATTAATCAGTGTTTTCTTCTGATGCATTTCCATGCCTTACAAGGACAAAACTTTATATTTTCCACCAGCAAACTCAGGAGAATGTCCGAGGAGCAGTGCTTGGTATTGGACAAGTGGCCCCATGAAGGTGTAAATATGACTTTCCAGCTGCTGACCTCCTTCCACAAGAGAGATGGTTCCATCCCTTGTTGCCTGTAGGCTCAATGGGTGTTAGTGGGGAAATGTGTATTAGCAACACAGGTTTCCTTCCATGCAGAAGACCATCCGTAATTGTGACTGGCATTTTCCAGTTCTTCAGTCACTCCTTTCCTATGGGGGGAGGAGGCACTTACCTTACTGATGAGTTAAGAATAAGGAATTTGCATGATCATTTTACTTTCTTCCTTTTGGAAGCTGCCTGCTTGAAAAGGCCACCTGATCTTGATTGCTCTCTGCCATGCAGTAATCCCAGTGTTTACAGGTCTCCCTGGGTCCTGCACTATTGACTAGGTGAGTCTGTCTAATTCTGAGATTCAGTAGTAGTATTACGATGTCCTTGCCTGTAGGTGAAAGCTACACTCTCCGTTATCAGTTCTACCTGTAAGAAAGGTGATTATTTTGGCCTCCCATCTGTATTAATATATATATTTTTAATTTAACAATTGGTTCAAACTTTGGTGGAAAAAAAGGGTGTTATTTATTGGATCATCTTGAACTTCTGATAGTAATCAATCTAAACAGTGAGCATTATTCTTGGTATTATTTTTGCTGTTGCTATCATTGTCATAGTTGTCATCATTATCATCATCCCAGCTGGATCCTTTCATCTCAGTACATTTCCTTTTTATTTCAGCCTGTTCAGTTCTTATACAGTCATGCTTTCAGAAAGTTCTCATATATTCCTGTATATTACCTTCAAAAATAATGGTTTACAGGATGTTCTTTTCTTTTTTTACAATAATTCATACCAATGGCCTCTTTTTTCTTCTGAGCCCTCATGATGTTATTTTCAACAAGATTGTGTGTGTGTGTGTGTGTGTGTGTATATTTTTTTTTATTGTGGTAAAATAGAAACAATGTAAAAATTTACTATATCTTAACTATGTTTCAGTGTACACTTCAGTGGTATTAAGTAAATTTACATTGTTGTGCAACCATCACCACCATCTATCTCCAGAACACTTTTCATCTTGCAAAACTGAAACTCTACCCATTAAACAATAACTCCCCATAACCCTCTCTCTCCAGCTCCTGACAACCACCATTCTTTCTACTTTCTTTTTTTTTCTTTTTTGTTTATCTCCCCCATGCTCCAGCCTCTAGTAACCATCATTCTACTCTGTCACTATTAGAGCTTGGCTATTTTTTATTTTAGATCCCTCATATGTGAGATCATGAAATATTTGTCTTTCTGTGTCTGGCTCATTTCACTTAGCATAATGTACTCCAGGTTCATCCATGTTGTCGCAAATGGCAGAATTTCCTTCTTTTTAAGGCCGAAAAATATTCCATTCTGTGTGTATATATATATTTTTGTCTTTATCCATTCATTCATTGATGGGCACTTAGGCTGTTTCCATATCTTGGCTATTGTGAATAATGCTTCAATGAACATGGGGGTACAGCTATCTCTTTGAGTTAGTGATTTTATTTCCTTTGGATATATACCAAAAGTGGGATTGTTGGACCATATGGTAGTTCTATGTTCAATTTTTTGAGGAATCTCCATTCTGTTTTCCATAACAATTGTATCAATTTACACACCCACCAAAGAGTGTACAGGGGTTACCTTGTCTCCACATCCTTGCCAGCACCCATTATCTTTTGATTCTTTGATAACAGCCATCCAAATAGGTGTGAGGTGTTATTGTTGTTTTGATTTGCATTTGTCTGATGATTAGTTACTGACGTTGAGCATATTTTCATACACCTGTTGACCATTTGTATGTTTTCTTTGGAAAAAAATGTATTTAGGTCCTTTGCCCATTTTAATAGGATTACTTGTTTTTTTGTTATTAATTGTAAGAGTTCTTTATATATTTTGGATATTAACACCTTATCAGATATATGATTTGCAAATATTTTCTCCCAGGTTGCCTTTTCATTTTATTGATTGTTTCCTTTGTTGTGTAGAAACTTTTTAGTTTGATATAGTCCCACTTGTTTATTTTTGCTTTTGTTGCCCCTGCTTTTGGTGTCAAATCCAAAAAATCATCACCAAGACCAATGTCAAGGAGCATTTCCCCTAGGTTTTCTTCTAGGAGTTTTATGATTCAGGTATTACATTTCAGTCTTTAATCCATTTTGAGTTGATTTTTGTGTATGGTGTAAGTTAAGAGTCCAAGTTGATTCTTTTGCATGTGGATATCCAGTCTAAAATTTGTATGGAACCACAAAAGACCCCAAATAGCTGAAGGAATCTTGAGCAAGAAGAGCAAAACTGGAAGCATTACACTTTCTGATTTCAAACTATATTGGAAAGCTGTAGAACTCACAACAATATGGTGCTGGCATCAAAACACACACATAGGTCAATGGAATAGCAATAGAAGCTAGAAATAAACCCAATGTGTACAATATAGTCAGTGAGCTTTTCCCCGAGGTTTTCTTCTAGGAGTTACACCGTCCAGGTCTTACATTTAAGTCTTTAATCCATTTCAAGTTGATTTTTGTGTATGATACAAAATAAGGGTCCAATTTTATTCTTTTGCATGTGAATATTTTATTTTTTTATTTTTAATAACCTGAAGCAAATATGGCAACATGTTAAAATAAGTTAATTGTGAGCAGTGATTACATGCATGTTGTCATATATTACTCTCTGTATCTTCTTTACTCACAAGAAGGCATTACGTTCTTGACCTTGTATGTATCTAAGATAGTTACTATAATATAAACATCTTTTTATACAATGTGAACAGGATGACGAAATTAAGGAATTAAAGGGGATGGTATAGAACCACTGGAGAAGGATATCTAGAAGATAAAGTTAAAAGGAGGTAGTTTATTGCCTCCTGCTCTTATTTATATGTGAAGGGATGAGTCCAGGGACTTGGAGGAATTGGACTTCCATTGTAATGAGTGTAACCAGAAAGAAAAAGGTAACAGACAAGGGCAGACATATAGATTGGGCTTATTTAGGATAATAGGTTTCCCATCCAATGGTTTCTATTTTTTCTATCAACCTAGAGCACAGGTTGACTACTGAGATTGAGAAGAGTACCAGAATGTGGAGGTCAAGATGGTTAGAGATTTGAAGACAGCAGAGAAAGTTTGAAATTGTTGTGTGGGAAATAGGAGAGAGAGCTTAATGGGTACACATAGGAAGATGGTTGTACAGTATTAATGAGGATGACCTTCCAGTGCTAGTGCTCCCAATTGACCTGGGGGTGTAATTTGTCAAGCTGTTATCAGCAATTCAGGTATGGATATAGAACCACACAGTTCTATAGTTAGTTAGATTCAACCGCGGTGAGATTTTGTCAGACGTATATGATAAAGACGATCACAAGTCAGTTTAGCATATTGTCAAGAGAGTGACTAAAGTAAAAGAGCAGAGACTCTAATCTGGATAGAGAGGGGACTAAGAATATAAGGGGGATGACAGAAAAACAACAGTAAAACAGAAAATTATAAATATAAAAAAATTCTCACCATCCCTTTACCCAACAATAACCACTATTAACACTTTGTTGTATTTCCTCTGAGCCCTTAAAAATCATATATATAGACATAGACCTCTTTCTCTCTTTCTCTATGTTTGTATATGTATATATATATTAATAAATACATAAACACACACATACATACCATATACATATTCATTTTGTAGGTAAAAAAATGGCATTAGACTATGGTTAGTGTTTTATGCCTCTTTAAATGTATATTACTGTCTTTCTAAGTCAATAAATATTCATTTAGCACTGATTTAATGGATAAATAATACTAATCGTTGGAAAATAAAATAATTTATTTAACTTATTCTCTATTGTATGGCATTGATATTGTTAGTAATTGTTTGCCATCGTAAATAGTGTAATAGTCAAATTTAAGATTTAGTCTTTCATATGTCTTAATTACTTTCTTTGAATAAGACCATAGATATAGACTCGTAAAGAGTTGGTATATTTAAACTACAAATTGTACTCTAGGAAGTTTTTACTAAAAAATGTAATCTCACCAGTGTATAGTATGAGGAAAGTTTGTTTCTTTGCACCCATATCTATATCTACTTCTGTTATCTTTATGTATTTATATCTGTTTTCTATCTATACCTATATCTGTATTTACATCTCTATATATTTGATAAATGAGCTTTGAAATTTCTTCCCTAGGACTCTGTAAGAGAGAAGATTTTATAACACCACAGAGTACAAGAGGTGGGATGCAGAAGTGACTTTTTCTATAATTCTTCAGTAGCTGTAAGAGGCAGATATCACACAAATACAATGAGCCCTAAACTAACACTTAATTCAGTTCCATAAATTCCAGTCTATTAAACATCCTGAGACTGGACGTGGTAAAGAACAACCAGTTCAAATTTCCTCCCGTGGTTCAATTCTTTATTTTTGAGAATGACACAGTATTCTTTCCGCTACCCAAGTCAATCACTTTATAAGTTATTCTCCCTCCTGCCTGTCACCATCCAGCCAATTTTCCTGAGCAAACAAGCCATTCATCCAGCAAAAATCTATTGGGCTGACCATGCAACAAGCACTTTGCAAGGGCTGGGAAATAAAGAGATACTCAATTATACAAACTGTAGAGATCTTTCTCTCTTCAATATTCCTATAGCATTTATTATCTGCACCATTCTTTGAACCTTAGAACACACAAGCTGTGGTAGGCAAATTAGGTTTCCCAGGAAACTGACTCTGAGATGGAGACTTGTGTGCAGTTGGCTTGCTGGGGCGGGCTCTTAGGAACAACAAATGTAACCAAGTGAGGAAAGCAGGATCGGGCACACAGAAATGTTGAACAGTGATGCACTGCAGGATAGGCCCTAGCCAGTCCCATGGAGAGCTCTGTAGCTAGAATGGCCCTTCAGAGATGTCCCAATCTAGACAAGGTGGCTGGGCCTTTGCACCTCACCACTGACCAGTCATTGGATGTGCATAGCTCCTGGGGCATGGGAGTAACCTTGGGTAAGGCAACTACCTCAGACCAAGGGCAGGTCCTAGGGCATACTCATCTGCAAGCAATTAAAGGGCAATACTCTTGAGGAATGAATACCTTAGCTGTAAAAATGTAGAACCTGGGAGGCATGCTACACCATCCACTGCACAGCCCAAGCTAACCTATATCACTGAGCTGGTCTCCAGTTCTAGCATTCACATCAAGAACTTGCTTATATATGAGTCTTATCTCTCCAAATAGATAACAAGGAGATCAAGGAGGGTATATGAAACTTTGTCTGTTTACCCATTGATCTAGCATAATGCTTTATAAATATTAAGCACTCAATAATACCTGCTGTTTAAGTTTACAAAATCCTACCTCTTACTTTTACAAAACACTACCTGTCCCTGTATTTGCTTTCTCACGTATAGCTACCACCTTAGTCTAAGCATTCATAATTTGTTGCCTGGACTGTTACTTAAATCTTATAAGCAATTCTTACATTTTAGCTCTTCAATAAAATCTCTCAGGCTTAGCAGGAAGACTGTGGACTCTGGTTATAATCTTATGGTTAATCAGTGTGGATGTTGAACTTTGAACACAATATCTTAGAGTCATGTATGTATTAAATATCCACTTTCTTCTTTTGTATAACCTGCACATTTACTGGGCTTAAATTTATGCATCTGATGGCAGGAGTTGTATCTGCCTAACCTTCTTTGCTTAGCACCCAAGTCCAAGTATGTGGACTTCTAGATGAATAGTTTACATGATGCTTCATGTGAAGTCTCAAGGTAAAACCTGAGAGACTGGTAACAGCTGAGCTGCAGCAGCAGGCATTTGTGGCAGCAGCCATACAGGGATTCTGACCCAACCCAGATGAAGAGGTATAGCCTTTAGGGACAAGTCCTACTGCTTTTCCTAAAACTCTATTCTCAGTGGAATCCCAGTTCTTCTCCAGCAATGGAATCCCAGCTGCTGCTTCTCAGTTCATCATTCTCTCCAAAGATCAGAAAATGTGAGGCATCTGTCAGTAGGAAAGAGGAAACTTAGAAGAGAGGTGTATGCACTACCATTCAGGGAAGCATACAAGTCAGGTACATATGGAATCCAATGTATACCTTGACTTGAATCTATTTGTAGAAATTCCAAACTGTGTCCATTTCTCCCGGTTCCAAGTACTTATATTTTTGGAGACACAGCATATGAGTTTCCCATCCTCTGTTTCACCAAAGAATATGGTTAAATTCATTTTCTTTCTGTGTTTCTATCTTTGTCTTTCTCTTCTTGGATCTCCCTCCCTCCACTTCCTCCATTCTAAATGGTTAGATATCATTTTGTGAATGCCTGTTCTGAGCCAGACCTCATACCAATTGCTTTACATGCAACATCTCAATGTATCTTATCCTCCTAGCACCTGTTATTTGTGATTATCCCTATTGTACAGTAATTGAGACTTAGATATATTTTGTTTCTTGTCAGAGGTCACATTGCTAGTAAGTGAAAGAACCAGAAGTATGGAATAGTCCATACTTTTCCAAACGCTTCATGCTGTCTGCCCACAAACTCCTGGAGGGGAAATTTCTCATCATTGGGGTCAAAAATAAATGACACCTATGCCCAGTCTTCTTGGTGTTCTAGACACCTGCTCTAGATCTACCCAGTCTAGCACCTGCCTGCTCCACTAGGGCAGAAGCCAGCAAAGAGCATCTCCTTAGGTTGGCAGGTGAGGAGGGGAAGCCCAGTCAGGGACAAAGCAATAAAATAACAACGTAGGACTCAAATTACGGCTTCCACATGTTCCATTACAGGTATCTGTCCCAGACAATGCTGACTTCTCTAAAGTATCACAAGTGTGTGACCACTAGTACACAAAGCTCCGTGAAATAGGATGACTGATCAATAAACATAAGCTTGAGATGGAATGAAACATATGTTAAGAAATATATACTGTATTAATTTAGCATAGACAGTAACATATTCTGTAGACCTTCTTGCACAATTTAGTGACACACCACTGCCGTTATTAATGCTTTGGAAAAATTTATTTATTCTATTCCATTAGTGTATTTTAACAAACATTGCTTTGGGACAGAATGTCTGCCAATTTATGTTTATGAGACTGTCAACATAATTTACATGCAGACAAAAATGTGATACAATATTGCCAATGCAGAATCAGCTTGTCAAATGATATTGTCACAAAAAAATGAAACAGTACCCCAGCTGAGGAACTGAGCATATTCATCACCGTTGGCTGCACAGAATTTGAGGTGACATGCTGAAATACATTTAATGCCTTTTTTTCATGCATCAAATGAATAAAAAGCCAATGAATGAGGTACTTCTGACTGCCATATACGGTGCAAAAGCAAATAGTTTTCTTGTTTCCTAAGAAAAAAAAAAGAATAAAAATAATACATGGGTTTTCCAAAATAATTGAAGAATGATATTTATTATTCGTCCAGAAAACTAAGGATGGCTACAAAAATCATAGTTCTAAGTGTTCAGCCTCAGGGAGGCAGTGATTGAAACTGTTGTGGAAGGAGATCATGTCAATTTATTGTTCCTGATCCACCCAGAATGAAGAGATGGGGCCAGTGGAACAGTCGTAGTGGTTGGCCCAGGAAGTTATGTTAAACAGTGCACGAGGTTTTAACAATTCTGCCCCCTTTAGAAGTGAACAATTCAAACTGTGGACTTGCCTTTCTGCACTTTGAAAACTCCAACTCCGAGGCCGTGGTTTTTGGACACAGATAGGTTCCAGCTCTGGTTCAAGCTGAATGTATCTGAGCTTCAGTAGTACGTATGCAAATACTTCAGCCAAAGGTTTCCTAATTTTACCCTCTGAGCTGGTCCTCAGTGTCTTCCTGTATAGAACAGGAATAATATTCATCTCACAGTTCTACTACGAGAATTAAATGGAAACTGTTGAGCCACATGAACTGCCTGGTATTCAGCCATTTTTGATGAACAAAATAAATAATATCACATGGTTCGCCAACCACAATCCCAAACATGTAATAAATGCTTATTGGATGTTGACTGAACTAAATATAAAGCATTAAAAATTGAAGAAACTATGCAAACAGAAAGGTAGTGTATTACTATTTTTATTACTAGTGCTAATATTTCTAC
The DNA here is from genome assembly GCA_031878705.1 of Tapirus indicus. Classification (NCBI taxonomy): domain Eukaryota; kingdom Metazoa; phylum Chordata; class Mammalia; order Perissodactyla; family Tapiridae; genus Tapirus; species Tapirus indicus. The sequence continues at coordinate 17,705,699 of CM062923.1, read as the reverse complement.
TGCTGCCATTATTATTATTACTATCTTAGCAGTTATTCTCCATCAATGATATTTGAAATGGAATCTGTGAAATACGGCATTCCAAATACCTCAACACCATGTAAAGCAAGTGATGAAACATGAGATAATTTATCTGAAAATGGATTTAAATTTCTGTAGTGTATATGTAGAACTTCAGCTATTTGTCTTTGGGCTCCATGAAAACATCAATCCTAACAGAAAATGTTTTCCCTGAAATTGACCTCTAATCCAAGACCCTGAAAACTCTGTTTAAGTTAATGTCTCTCTTTCGGTTGCATAGAACTTGCCATTTTCCATTTTCCACCCTCATTGGCAGCATTGTCAAAACAGCAGCTGGCTTCTGCAATTCAAACCAGAGCATCAGTGACTGTCCTAATTAATGGCTGGGCAGAAAAAATGATGACAGGAGGGTGTGGGCGGCCAACACACCAAGAAAGGTGAAGAGACAGACACAGCTTCAGAGAGCTCCCAAGCCCAGATGCATATACAATTCATTAGTAAAGGGGGCGAGACAAAGGGCAGGGTGTGAAGAAGCAAATTAATATAAGAAAAGAGACACAGACAGGAAGTAGATAGAGGAGGGGGCAATAATGTAATGAGGAAAACTTTCTATAGAAAAACATGATGATACAACATCAAGAGTAGCCCACACCTGCTGGGTCTGAGAGAGGAAAGTGTTTGCTTTTGGTAACAATTGGAGTGCATTATATGACACTTTTTCTCTGGCCAGAAAAATTTCTTCCTGACCCCAGCTGGTGATCAGATGGTGCCCTGGAGAATGAAGATGAATAGCTCTTGTCATTTTGATCTCCGCATTGGAAATTACCATTGTTATCCTTATGAAAGAGTCAAATCCACTTTAAATATATTATATTAAAAAATTTAGCTCAGTAATAACTTGTAGCCAAAAGTGAATGGGATAGTTTGGGGTAAAAGAGGCAGAATTTAAAACAAACAAAAAAAAATCTCTTATTTCCAAGTCCCTGCCAGGATGAAAGATTAAAGTATATTTTATTCTTGTTTAATTGCATGGAGTTATGTGCATACTGGTCAAAACCACTATGCATTTTGAGAAATTATTAAATCTGGAATCTTTTAGCTGAAAATGCAAATAGATTCTGATGATGCACTCCAAACATATTTGCACCTGAATCAGAATATTTATAGGCTCTGAAAAGACTTGAAATGTAGAATCAGATAGAAGTTGGGTTGGGATAATTTTAGTGTCAGATACTAATCAAAGAGCCAAATAAACTACCTGAAATAATCTGAACTTTTTAAAGTCAAGTAATGTCAAAACTGAAAAATGCCTCTGAGTGAAAGAACTTTCACATGGCCTTCACTCTAGCAGTCAACGTGCTCAGATTATGGTTTCCTACATCATCTGGAGCTCTGGTCTTCAGCTCTAGCACAGAAAGTGGCAACAGAGATGAGCCAAATGTTTGATCATGGACCTACCCACCAGTCTATAGATGTCAGACATAAATGTGCTTCTGAAGGGCGGTATTGTACTATTGGTGGGTGGCTCACATGAGAGTTTTACTGGGTGCACAGGCCAAGGTTGGTTTATCTATATAGAAATCCTGTACATCAAACCCATGTTATAAAATTCTTTTAAAATAAACTTATATAAGTTAAAAGATGAGTTGACAAAGAAAAATATTAAATTTATAACATGCGTGCAAATATGCAAAACATATCAAAATTGTAAGGTTGGTCCTTAGATGATGAAAGTTTGCAAAACACTAACTTAGATGAAGGTATAGGTGGCTGTTGGCCAAATTTCCAGATGGTGCGAAGCTAAGACGGATGGAGCCAACGTCTGACGAGAGAACCTTTAAAGGGGGGGATGCTGAGCAGAAACTAAAACGAAAAAATTAAAATAGAAGAAATGTAAATTTTTATATTTTAGGTGCAAAACAACATCCGAATAAGCATAGGAGGTGCGGGACCTCACTTCACGGCAATTTATGTGAAAATAACTTGTTTTATTAATAACATAAAAGTCTTGTGCTTGGGTTTGGCTTCACAGTATATAAGTTACATTCACATATCTTCTCTTTCAGCTTTATTTCAACACAGCTCGATACAAGTCAAGAACTTCCTAAAAGTCTAATTTAACGTTAGGATGTAGATAGAAGATATAATGGAAGAGGAGGGTATTAATCATACTCCAGAAAAGGAGGAAAAGAAAATCAAGCCCTATCACTTTAAGCATGTTTTTGATATTGTAGTTGAGATGGAATGCTTTTAGTCTCCCACCCTTTTACAACATAGAGTTTTGTTCTTTCCTATACTCCCATTCCTCTTTGTCAATAATCTGGGAATTTATAACCACTAGATTCCTGATGTCGTTAATTTGACAATATAGGCTCTGAAAAGCCAATTTTTTTTAAATTGACAGTTTTAAAACTAGAGTTATAAAATATTTATTCTTACTTTTTAGACGGGCTCTCTTGTACCTCTTTGGGTCATAACATCTACATTCTTGACCTTTTGCTTCTTTTTTTCCTTCTTCCTTTGTCTCCCTTTCAGAAAACTATACCATCAGGAGCTTGTACGTGTGTGTGTGCATGTATGTGTGTGGAGTACACTTGGCTAGTAGAGTATCTGAGCCTTGGCATAGCTAATGTGTTTTCCTAGTGCTTTTCTACATAAAAATAAATTTTAAAAAAATACCAAGGAAGCTGGTAAAATATTCTCAAATCACGAAAACGTTTTTCAAAATTCTATGCATTTTCATCTACTATCTTCTGGCAGTTGGTGTTGCAGAGTAAAAAACTGAGGCCACCCTAAAATTGGTTTCTCTTTAAGACAATGTTTCTAGTTCTGTTTTTCTCCCCTTCCTGAATGCTTGTGAGTTACAGTGTCTATATTTATTGCAATCCAAATTTTTGTTACGATGTCTAGGTATTTTCTTTACCCGATCGTGCCTGCAGTATTGTGAGATACCTCAATCTACAAGTAGGTCTTTCTTTAGGTGAATTAAAAAAAATGTATGTCTGTCTGATTTTTTTTTCCCTGCTACATTTTTGGGTATTGATTAGTCTTGTCTTCTGTTGTTATTCCCTGTCCACCATATCTATCATGTGTTTATTATTCTTATCTTTTTCTTTATCCTATTGTTCTGCATTTTGAGAGATCTTCTCAAATTGTAATCTACATCACAGGGGAAATTATTGCAGCAGCATCCTTACTTATGGCTTCATCACCCTCTTGTGCTTAGTCCTGTTGTGATTCTTCCTCATCTCATCTCTCTCTTTTCATCGTATCTTACGGTTCCTCCAACATAGCATCTTACTTTTTGTTTCCTCATCATTTTTGTTTCTGTTTTATAAAGTATACTCTTCTTTTGCTCTAAGGAGTATGCCAAACAGTACTCTGAAATTTTCTCCTAGAACTTAGAAGACATTATTTTCAGAAATTTTCCTCGTTTCCCCTTAGTTTCTCGTGTTTCTTCATTGGCCATGTGAAGAATCTCCCGACTCTCCACAATTTCTCCTCTTCTTATCCTTGAACCAGGCAAGATTCATTCATAGTCATTATCTGTCAATAGACAAAGTGTACAGCTTGTCTCCCCTCACCGAAGTGTGTTCCTGTCTATTCTCTATCAAGCAACAGTTTAATAAAACTCTGTTCTTGTATTATAAAAAAAAAGACAACTCAGGAATAGACTTTGATACTTCCTTCTCTTATACTTGCTATACTTTGGTGCATTAGCAAGTCCTGTGGGTTTAGCCCGGTAAATATATTACTTATGTGCTCACTTCTCCTCTTCTGTGCTGCCATATTCCTAGCCCAAGGCATCATGATCTCTGGCTTGGACAGTACAGATAGTATTCTAACTGGTTTTCTTACATCTACTTTCCTCTTGCCCAGAGTGACCTTTGCAAATGTAAAAGAACCTGTGTCTTCCCGGGTGAAAATTCTCCAATGACTTCCCGTTGCTCTTAAGATTCTGCATATTCTGGCATTTGCTCAACTCACCAGACTCTCTGGCATCCTCCCTGTCTGTGCCTTCATTCCAGGTTGTTAAACAGAGCCGTTTCCCTCTGTCACAGGGTCTTTGCATTTGCTGTTTCTTCTACCAGGAAGGTTCCCTGTCCCCACCCCACACAAAACACTTAGCTAATACTTACACAAATTTTAGTCTTTCAGCTCAAATTACAACTTTTGGGGGAAAACTTTCTTGACATTTCAGATAAGAGTTAGTGCCCTTGTTGCATATTCCAAGATTATATTCTTGTTTTCCTTTATGGTACATTTCACAGTGTATAAACTGTATTTCTGCCATTTTTGACTATTAATTTCTTCTGTCTCACTGAAAGCTCATGATATAGTGACTGTGTCTGTTTTGATCAACATTTGTTGAATTAATAATTGAATCTCTGTTTCTTCTTCTCAGATCTACAGTTGGAAAGCAGGTTGAAGTGCATAATTCCTAATTCAATCCATCTTTTCAAGGAGGCTTTCAGCTAATTCCCTCATGCTCTACTGAAAAGGTGTCTAGTGTATGAACAATCACAGTTCCCAGTGTACACTAGAAACAGAGTTTTTGGCCTTGCCCGCGGGAGCATATGTCTAAGGACTCCATTTCCTCCCAGAATGTTGGTTCTACCAATTTACTGCCCAAACCCCATAATCAATTTAGGATCCAGTTGGGTTCTGGTTATTCTGGACTTATATCAAAAATCACCTCCCTGATATTGATAAACTAGCCCCTCCAACTCACTATATCATATCTCCCTATTTTAATTTCTTCTTCATGATTAACATAATTTATAGGATTCTTTATTATTTCTTTGACTCTCCACAAACTTCTTTAGCACAGAGACCCTGTTGTTGTTTCCACTATATCCAATCATCTAGGTTAATTGAATAGAATTGGACCAAAATGAGAGGTAGAATATAGAGCCATCTTATTATTAACGAAGACTGGCTTAATTCAGAGCTGCTTAGCATCTTCTCTGCTCTGGGGGCATAATATCCACCAAAGAGAAGCCTTTCTCCGATGTATTCATACCACTCTCCACAGGCCACAGGCCCAACTGAAAACATATTCGTGAACTTGTGTCCTCAGTGTAAGAGAAGCGGCCAGAGGGAGAATTGCTCTTATTTATTCACATATTCCTCCTTGCAAGGCCCCAGAGGAGCTAGCAGAGCAGAAGAGGAGGTGACAGCAGGCCAGGGAGAGCCTATGGCTGCAGGCTGGGCAGTGTATCCTGGGAAGGGACTGCAGCCACAGGCACCAGAGCACTCCAGAGGTCATCTTGTAAACATCTTTGGGAAAGAAGTTATGACGTGGAGGGAAGAATGTGTTCTGAGTAGGAGTCTTTTTAGGGAAGCAATGGGATCATCCTCTTCTCAGAAAACAGCACCTCAGTGGCCATTATCCCTTCATCCTTCTACCAGAGCTGCCTCACCCCATGTTCTGAGTCTTGGAACCCTGAATTCATGTTTCATGTGACTAAGAATGGGTGGCACTTGTACAGACACAGGCATTGCCTTTCAGATTCGAACTGTTCCAGGGCCAGCTGCTTCCACAGAAAGCCTGAGCCATAAATGTACTCTCAGAGCAGGAATGACCTGGCAAAGATGGAACATTAGGTCAGGGCAATAAGGTGGGGGCCTGGTCAAACATGCTTCTTCCTCATATGAATTAGGAATCTTGGTTATGGACCATGTTTTTCATGCTTCATTGAGCCAGAGGATGGTTTTGTGTGAGAACCTCATCTATAAGAAATTCCATATTGAGACTATTGCAGGAACTATAGCCCGCCTCCATTTTCCTAGCACAAAAATTGGCACTTTTACTTCTTTTTTCTCTTTTTTTCCCCTTTTTCTTACCTCCTGTTACTTTTGGTACCATGCAAAGACTGTTCTGTCCAGAGAGATGTGGCATATTCCACATGTATTGCACTCAGAGTGTGTATAACACAAATCAACTTGCCTTGAGCTTCTCTGATATATAGCCAGTGTTTTAATGTTCCCATTTATACCGATCTGTAATACATCTTCATAGTGTTGGTTAATCACAAACGACAAGGGTGGAAAATGTAATAAAGACAGGCGCACATTAATCCACTTTGTATGAAAATGTGGAAAGGTAATCCAATTCTGAACTGCTTGCTCTTAAAAAAATATAAAAGTTTGTAAGATTCCTGTATCTCAGTTGGGGAGATGGCAGTCAATCCTAAAAAGCAATACTTCAGGGTAATGAGGCCTCCGTATCTTGAGCGTCTGCACAGCGGTAGTGAGCCCAGGCTGAGAAACAAGCCGGAGGACTGAGTTGCCTGATGATCTACTGGAAACCTCTTTGTTAGGAAAGCAACATGCAGCTGGCATCCAGGCGAGTTCATCCTGCATGGGCATCAGAGAGATTCTAGGGCTTGGATGCTCTTGTGCCTCCTCCACACAACCACTAAGGCTAGTTCATGTGAAAGGTAATTCTAACTCTGCTCCCTAAAGACAAGCCAGAGTTCATTTTGCATAAATCCGCAGAAGTGAGGTAGACATACCTAGAGTGCATGTTTCTAGCAGGGGAGTTGGGGGGAGGGAGAGAGTGGCTACGATGAGGTCAGGTATGTCTTAAACCACCACTGATATCATTCCGATAATTGAGCATGTCTGCACTTGTGGGGTGGTGTGCATTGGGTGCAAGGACATAGCTAAATATTTAGTGCCCACACCTGACAGAAGCATAGTGGGGGAAACACAGACTCTGGACTTAAATGGCATGGAGTTTTCATCTCACCTTCTATTTGCTCTATGACATGGGGCAAGTGGTTTAACTTCTCTGAATTTCAGCTTCCTTATCAGCAAAACATAGATTATGCTACTTACCTTACAGAATTGTTAGAAACACAGGACCTAGCAATTCTACTCCTATGTAGAGAAATGAAAACAAAACCTTTATAAAACATGTACAAAAACCTATACATGAATATTCGTAGAGGCATTATTCATAACAGCCAAAAGGTGTAAACAACTCAGACGTCCATCAAATGATGGATAGATAAACAAATGTGGTACATCCATGCAATGGAATATTATTCTGTCATGAAAAGGAATGAAACACTGATACATGATACAACATGCATGAACCTTAAAAACATCATTAGTAAAAGGAACCAGTCACAATTGACTACATGTTATATAATTCCTTTCATTGGAAATGTCCAGAAAAGTGTAATATAAAGAGACAAAAAGTAGATTAGTGGTTGCTTAAGGGCTGATGAGGAGGAGATTAGAGAGGTGATAGCTGAAGAGTACAGAATTCCTTTCTGAGGAGATGAAAATGTTCTAAAAATGACTGTGTGATGGTTTCACATATCTGTTAATATACTTAAAACCATTGAAACGTACACATTAAATAAGTGAAATTTATGGTATCTGAATAATGTCTCAATAAAGCTATTAAAAAGAAGAAATACAGGAGATACCAAATGAAAAGGCTCCTATTCCAAAAGTAGGCATGTGATAAGAATTAAATAAATAATAACTGATATTATTACACACCATCATCTCTATCCCAATATATACACAGCTTACATGGTGTTAAATGTATAGAAAGCCCAAAGTATGTTATTCTTACTTTGCATTTCACATTCTGTAGACCTGACCAAAAGGGGCTGACTCTGGAAATTAGTGCAAAATTGGTAATAACTTACATAGTTTTGAAATCACAACAGTCAGCTCAGCCTTCCCTCCACGACCAAGCAGCCTCACTCCTGGGGCAGCAGTCCTCCTCCACAGTCCACAGCCCTGTTCCTGGGGCAGTGAGTCAAAGCATCTGTCACAGTGTTTACCTGGGGTGGCCCAGTACCCTATGAGAAAGCCTGATTGAGTAAATCAAATCTGCTCTGACCTTGAGGAAATTGAGCAGTTGGTAAAGAGCCCTATTCACAGAACACAACACAAGGGAGTAGATCTTACCACTCATGAGAAATCACTACATCTGGGCAGACACACGGCCTAAGTAATACAGAAGCAACTAGTGCAAAGGATTTGGCCTCAGTTGTCATATTACATGCACAACTCCACGAGGCCAGCTTCTAGTCAGCCGTTAGTGCCCTGCTCTGGTGGATTGGTATTGTGTCAACTTAGCTAAGGCAAAACTATACTTCTCTGCAGAGTCTGGATTAGCGTGAGCCACAAAAGGCATTTTTTTCACAAGATTCAAAGGGCTAATGTGAAGCAGCAGCCATATTCTTTATAATGATGGCTTCTCTGAATTGGTTCTGGGTTGTCTGGAATTGATCCTCTGACCTGATTAGAAAGTTAAAGCTGTTACTGAGCCTATCAAAAATGGTAGAGAAGACTCTAATAGTTCGTGCCGTGCATTAACACACAATTAATTAATCACCTGTATGCACCTTTAATTAAGGGCCCATAGAAAATGACCAAGTATTTGCTGTCATAGAACACTGTAAGAAAAATAAGTTATACAATGTGGTTGGTTGGTTGGTTATGACTAAGTGCCAGAGAAATTAGGGAAATAAAATGATGAGTTTGGGGCTTTCAATTTCTAACTCAAGGTCTGTGTAAGTGTGACAGACACACCTTAAGGTGGCCCCCAGTGAGTTATACTCTTGTCTGATCTTCCTTTGAGTGCTGGTGAAACCCATGATTGACTTCTAGACAACAGAAGATGGCAAATGTATAGATCCCGTCATAGTGCAATTACATTATGTTATATAAGACTCCATCACAGCAGACTAGAGAGGGATCCTTCTGCTGGTTTTGAAGAAACAAGGCATCACGTGTTCTACAGCTGAAAAGAAATGGATTCTGCCAACAAACAACGAGCTTGGAAGAAGACCTGAGCGTCAGCTGAGACTTCAGTTCCAACTGATGCCTTGATTGCAGCTTTGTGCCACCCTAGACAAAGGACTCGGCTGAGCTGTACCTGGAATCCTGACACATGGACTCTGTGAGATATAACAAAATGGAGGGTGTGTTAAGCTGCTAAATTTGTGGGAATTTGTTATGCAGCAGTAGAAAACTAATGTGGCAAGGGGCTTGGAAGTTTCTATGCTGCCTTAAAGAAAACCTTTGTATCCTGGAGCCACAGCCTCAAGATTTTTGAAAACCAAACCCAAAGTCTAATCTTGCAGATGGTTGAATTACAATTAAAATTGAATTCTCACATTTGTAAGCTCTCATATTAAAGTTATGGCATTGATCAGAAATAAGAAAGACTCTGAAAATTGGGATGAGGACATATGAGTTATTTCAATGAAGTTGGTGACCATTAATCCCAAAATTTTGTCAAGTAGCCTGAGGAGGTTAGTTTCCCCTTGCTTAATGCACTTATAATGGTCTCTCCTGTAATACAGTTGCTTTACAAAGGGCTGCTACTTCTTTTAAGGGCATATCCTCACCACCTTTTGTTAATTCTTCAGCTATAACCAAGTTCAAGTCCCAGCAAGTAAGTCACAGATCGTAAGGTACAAAGTATGACGTGTGAAGAGGTATAATACACATTCAGATAATTGCATGATTTTTACAATTTATATCAACCAAATCCCTGTGTGTGGGAATGGGTCCTAAGACTGTTGGATAAGGATGGAAGGAATATAATACTGGATTGAGCCAGATTTATTGATACGGGCTTACTAAAGAGATTCTGGATTCAGTATGTTAGCTCAAGTGTCTGGAGTGATCCTACTAGCTTGCCTGTTTGGTTGACTGAAATTTGGACTCAAAAGTGACCTATATTAAAGGAAATTGAAGTGCCAAAAATTCCCTGGCATATTGTAGAGGAAAATATTCATTTGCCTGGGGAAATTGGAATGCTAGAGTGGATTTTTCATGTAACCCCTACCCTATTAATATGTCCCCTGGAGGACACATTCTTCACCCAGGCTATGAGAAATATATTCGTGAGGAGAGCCCCAGCATCCTTGAAGAATTCTCTGGTATTTACTTTCTGTATATCAGGATTGACAGAAGAAATTGCTGCCATTGAACTGGACTCCCTGAATTCATTAGGAGTGATGGGATTTGAGAATCGCAAGAGCCAAGTGATGGTGCTTAATTACCAAAATCAAAGTAGGTGAGGTTACCACAATAAGCCACAGAGCCAAAGCAGTGATCAGTTTTTAGTGTTGGTTGGTCGACAGTGGTGTCCCCAGAACTGAAATAGATGGACAGACCATTAAAGTCTTACTTGATTTGTATTAGCAAGAATCTCTAGGTGTGATGAACAGAAGTCTGACTTGAATCGCCATAAAAGATAGTCATGGCCTGTCAACCAGTTCCTGGCTTTGAGCCCATTCACAGACACAGAACCTCTTGAATGAGGAGGGAACCTGAGACCCCTTGAGGAATGATGCTGCCATATTGTCAACATTTATACTGTAAATCTTTCTCCTAGCCTGTCCCAAAGGAACCTGTGGCTTAGCTATTTACCAGGGTGATAACGCATTGGGGAAGGGAAACTAATAACACTTCTCAGGGATTACTGATACTGATTATGAATTGACTTTATTTCCCAGAGATCCATAATACCACTTTTGTCTACTAGTCAAAAAAAGGACTTATGAAGGTAGGATGATTAGTGCAACTTTGTTGGGTTCTGACTTATAGTGACCCAATGAGTCACCAGTCACACTCTGTGTCTATTTTCCCTGTTTCAACGTATATAATTAACATAGATACACTCAGCATCTTGTAGAATCTCCACATTGGTTCCCTGACCTGCAGGATGTGGGCTATTATTATAGAAACAGTCAAGTGGAAAACACTGTAACTGCTTCCATCTATCAAAATAGGAAACCAAAAGTAACATAATTTGGGGGAGAAAAAAGTTCTTCTCTACCATTCTAAGTTCTTCTGATTGGTTGAAGAATTAAATCGACATGAGACAGAATAACAGGAGTAAAACAAATAGAAGTTTAATAACATACATACTTCCTATGGGAGAGATCAAGGAAAATGGAGGAACTCCCAGAAATGGCTAAAGCCATCACTTAATAAATATCTTCAGCGAAATAAATAAATGTCTTCAGCTAAAGACAAAAGATGTTGAGGGTAGGGATTCAGTTATGGGAGGTTACCAGGAAAAGCACAGTAAACAAAAGTAAGGTTGTTAAGTCCATGCCTTCTCAGTTGATAACAATTTCTAGAGATAAGGTCATCCCCTTCTTCCTGCTATAGAGAGGGAGACACCTTTACAAATGAAGATTTCCTTCATACATGCAAATGTCTCCTACAAAAGGGCAACTTTTACTCAGCTTTTAGAGCCCTTCCTATGTCTACTGTTTCTTAAAAATAATCAGCCTAAAATAATTCCTATACCAAATTCTCTTCCCTTTCAACCACATTCCTAGAGAGCCTGCAGAGATTAGTACTACCATCAAGGATTGAAAGATACAGTGATGATTCCTTACACATCCTTACTCAATGGCCTATGCAAAAGACCAACTGATCTTGGAGAATGACAGTGGATTATTAAAAACTTAATCACGTGATGACTTCAACTATATATGTGGATCAATTGTTGAAGCAAATCAACACATGCTCTGATAACTAGTGTGCATCAATTGATCTGATAAATGCTTTTTCTCTATGCTTGTTAGTAAAGACCTTCAAAAAGAGTCGACTTTCAGCTGGCAAGACCAGCAACAGATCTTCACCGTTCCACCCAGGACTAAAGTTCCACCTCTATGTCATAATCTAGATCCTAGGGTCTTTAATAGCCTCTCCTTTCCACAGTACATCATGCAGGTCTACCATGTCATTAGCTAGAGCAGGTAGCATGGTGGGAATGAATACTAGTTGTTTCTGAACTCAGACCAGGCAACTCTTTTAGCTTCTGACATTAGAGTTAAATATGTTCTCACCTTACAAAGAATTAGTAGCTTCAAAGCTTTGGGACAAGTTACAACTTTAATGAGACATTTTCCTTATACAGAAAAATGAAGATACTGACAGTCCTTCCCTCCGAGTAGCTGAGAAAATTAAATAAGATAGTCAATATAAATATAGTGTCTACTACAGAGTAATTGCTAAGTAAATGTTAATTATATGGGTAAAGAATGACACAAACAATATTCATAATATGTTAAATGAAAAAATACTACAAAATATGATAAAATTTACACATATATATGACAAAATTTAACTCTACTTTTAATGGTAGGTCTAGTGGTAATTTCTATCTTCTTTTTATTTGTCTGCATTTTCCACCATGAACATGTATTACTTATGAAGAAGGTTAATTTTTAAAGTTTTGTTTTAATTGATAATATCATGTTGATTGGACTTGGTGAGCAGAAGTAGCAACTTTTCTAGATACCGTGGAAGGCACATGTGCACCAGGGGATAGGAAATAAATTCCACAAATACTCAAAGGGCTGCCAACTTAGTGAAATTTCTTGGGTATACCCAGTGATCTAGGGTATAACAAGAAGGACAAATTCCTGCATCTTGCACCTCTTACAATTAAAAGGCACACTGTTTAGTGGATCTCTTTGGATATTGAAGGTAATATATACTTTGTTTAAGCATGCTTCTCTATTTCATTTGCCAAGTAACATACAAAGCTTCCAGAACAAAAGCACAGAGCAAGAAAATGCTCTGCAACAAGTTGAGAGAGCCATGTAAGCTGCTCTGCCAGTTAGGCCATGAGATCTGGCAGATCATCTAGTGCTGGAAGTGTCTGTGCAGATAAGAATGCAGTTAAGGGGCCGCCCGGTGGTGTAGCGGTTTCGTCCGCGCTTGGCAGCCCGGGGTACGCCGGTTCGGATCCCCGGCGCCCGCCGATGCGCTGCTTGTCAGCCATGCCGTGGTGGCGTCCCATATAAAGTGGAGGAAGATGGGCACGGATGTTAGCCCAGGGCCAGTCTTCCTCAGCAAAAAGAGGAGGATTAGCAACGGATGTTAGCTCAGGGCTGGTCTTCCTCACAAAAAAAAAAAAAGAATGCAGTTAAGGAGCCTTTGTCAGACCTCTATATGCAAACCTTAACTCATACTCAGTGAAATCACTTGCTTCCCTGGAACTTATTATACCAGAGGTCTCAGTGTGGTATCTTCCTTCTAAATAATATTCTTTGGAGACTCTTTATTGAAATATAGCCTTCGTAAATATTCAAGTAGTTGAAATTTTAAATCCTAGTTCAAAGGAAAAAAAAACATCACCAGCACCCCAAAGCTCCTATTGGGGTCCCACCTATACCTACTCCACAAGTGTAACTATCATCCTCATTGAAATATCATATTTTAGTTTTATCCAAATAGAACTGTACATTATGTACTCTTTCGTGGCTAGCTTCTTTTGTTCAACGTTATTTCTTGAGACTCATCCACATTGTTTCATGTAGCAATGGTTCTCATTACTGTTTAATATTCTATTGTATAAACTTCCTACCAATTCTTAAACCAACTTGCTGTTTTATAGATTAGTGCCTGACATAGGTTCAAATGCAAAGAACTCAGACTCTAATAACTCAGTTTATTTGGGGAGATGTGAGGAAATGTGGGGGAAGGAGATAATATTAGAAATCCACTCTGGATCACCCTTGACACAAAACCATAACGATTTTTCACTGACATGGTAGAGGATCCATTTCAATAGAGATTTCCACTGTCTACTGAATAAAGACCATTTAACACACCAGACTGAAAATTAATTTCAATTCAAACTGGTCAAATTTATAATTCCCTGGGTGAGTCTATTGGCCCTGAGATAATAAGGTTTACTAGCCGTAATTGAAACAAGAAACCACTGGATCAAGACAGTGATCGGTAAGGAAAGCTGAGACTAAAATTGTAGATCTCAGCATCTGGAATTGGGAGAGCTGAGAAGCCATTCTTACCAATGGAGACATGTCATCTATTACTGTATGCAATAAATTTCCACATTTTTCTATCAAAGAAACTTTTCCTCTTCTCATTCTGTGTCCTGTGATCTTTATGCCTGTAATTTCACTTTCTGGAAATGAAGACTCTGTAGCTCTCTAAGCCTTAGTTTCCTCATCTTTAAAATGAGGATAATACCTATTTACACAGTATTGTTGAGAATATTAAATAAGTCAAGGCATACACAATGACTGGTGTTGTAAGTACCCATCAAAGAAAAGCCATTTGAATCTTTAGACACCTTTTCCAGCAGTCATTGTCCATTTAATGTTCAATTATTAAGTTGACAAATATCAGTGAGAGCATAAGCTACTAATTTTCCATTTGATGATTAAATGGTGCACAGAGTTAAGCACTGATATGCCTGTATCTGACAGAAACTAGGAGAGATGTTGAAATGTCATCTCTGCCATTGTCTGTGTCCTGAGGGACCTGCCAGGAGCCCCTCTCACTCTGAGTATGTGGTCTGGCAGATGCATGGTCCACCGAGTAGGGCGAGGGTCATCATAGCCCTGACTTCTTTATGAAATTTCAAACCTTGAAGGCTGTAAGGGACCTTACAGGACATATGACCCAACAAGCCCCCTGGGCTAGTGTCTATGGCATCCTTGACAGGGGTCTTCACATTCTGTTTGCACACCATCAGTGACAGGAAGCGCTCTGCCTTACAAGGCAGCTTGCCCTGTTGTTGGGCTGCCCTGATTGCCACCTGATTCCTTCTCACATTAAATTGAAATAGTGTCTCCCTACAACTTCCATCCAATGGGCCTACTGCTGCCTTCTGGAGGCTACACAAGCAGTCTGTACCCTCCTCCACATGAGAGCCCTACAGAAAGATTTCCTTTCCCTTTGGAGATACACCATTTACCAGAAAGATGGCTGGCCAGTGACCTTCAACCCAGGGGAGTTACATGGTGTCTCCTGAACTTCAAGAATAAGCTTGTGTGTATGTGTGTCTGTGTGTCTGCATGTGTGTTGAATTTTGTATGTATATGAGGTAGGGAGTTTGCCAAGGAGGTCCACCAAAGACTTTCATTTATATGAATGTAGCCTGATAAGGAAACAGCCCAAAATTCAAATCCATCAACATCTTGTATCTGTACTGCTGGAGGCTCAGGATTTGGTAATAGTTTTGGAGAAATGAGGAAAGAGTGTTTAAGGCTATGAGCTATGAAGTCAGACTGAGTAGAAATTTTTTGCTTTTCTCTGCACTTTAACAGCTATGTCACCTTGAGCAAATTTCTTATCTCTCTGAGCATCAATTTCCTTATCTACAAACTGTTTCGTGAGAGGATTAAATGAGAAAAATATGATGAAAATTTTAGCTCAGTTTAGCACATAGTAGACACTCAATCAACAAAAATAAATTATATGATAATAGTTACTTTGATTATTGCAGTTCTGAAATACCAATATCCTCCTTTTAGCACAATAATCTGAAATCTGTTTTTTTTCCCCAAAAGTCAGCGATTTATCCAAGGCCACATAAGTAGCAAGTGTCAGAGTAAGAAATCAGGTTTAAAGCATCTGACTTCAACTTTCATGCTTTTGTTACCAGGCCCAAGTTGCCTCTGTGTCACAGGGCTAATTAAATACACATGCTAGGCCTTTGGCAAAAATGAAGACCGATTCTTCCAAATAGTCCCCAGAGGAGATAATACGTATATTCCAAAGATGTTGCCTTTGCTCAGAATATGTCTAGACTCCTCTTTAGAATGGACTTCAGATCCAGTTGAATTTTTTAAAAATTCTCAGTGGCAGCAAATTATGTCTTTTATTACCAAAAAATAAGATTCAGCCTCATTCAGAAGTCATTCAGAATCAAGTCTGATGAGTAAGCTGGGCGATGAAGCTGGAAGTTAGGCTTATGCTACACACGGTAATGGGCTAGTGAAGCTGAGCCCAACTTCCTTGTATGATTTGTAAATGGGCTCCAAAAGCAGTCTCCAAAGAGGAGTTTCCATAAGGTTTAGAATTTTTCTCACTAGATTAAGCCTACACCTCCAAGAAAATTCTTTCAAGAAAGACAATATTTATTTAAAGACATAAGTTCCCAGTCATCTTTTAAAAGTGTTAGTCAATCCCCCTAATTCACCTAAAGACGTTAATTTGGTGCAAGATGTACTAAAGACATTATACTAAATCCTAAGGCTACCAAGACAGAGTCACTTCCCACAAGGAATTTAAAATGCAGACAGGGAAAGAGAAGGGAGAGCAATGACATCATGGAGATTGGTTTAGGATTGTTTTATGAATAGGGTGTTATGAGAACACCAAGAAAGGAGATTCAGGGATAATGCTGCAGATTGTTGGAGATGGTGATTACTTACCGACTTTGGATGGACCTCCGGGAGTTAGCCAGGAAGACACAGAGGAGAAAGGAATTCTAGACAGATGGAATGAACAGAAGTCCCGGGACATGAAACAGAACAGAGCATTCAAGCAACTACAAGATTATGGCTATGGCTGAAGTGGGAAACATTTACAGGGTTGTGTTGCAAAAAAGATCTACAGAACCAGGCAGGAGCAGTATGACAAGAGGTTGTATTTGCAATGTTAAGAAGTTTAGCTTTAAAGGGCGAACCTGGTGGTGTAGTGGTTGGGTTAGCGTGCTCCACTTCAGTGGCCCGGGATTCCCAGGTTTGAATCCCAGGCGCAGACTGGGGCACCACTCATCAAGCCATGCTGTGGCAGCATCCCACATACAAACTGGAGGAAGATGGGCACAGATGTTAGCTCAGAGCCAATCTTCCTCACACGCACAAAAAGGTTTATCTTCTTCCTTGGAAAAGTAAGTAGGAGTATAAAAGCTCAGTTTTACAGGTTAAAAAAAATTAGTCTGACAGCGGCTTAGAGAGACTGGAGTGAGACAAAACCAGTAAGGCTGTAGCAGAAATTCAGTGGAGAAGTCATGAAGATCTGGAGAGAGGGATAATGAGGATGAGGAGAGGGTATGGATTTTAGGTAAGACTGAAGAGAGGATCAGCTAAGAGGACTTGGTAACCAATGAGAAGTGGCAAGTAAAGGAAAGGAGGGAGATAAAAGGCATTTTTACTATAATTTGGCTCACTTCGGGCCTTCCATTTCTGCAGAGGCTTAACATGATCAGAGAGGATATCTAGGCACGACGTCTGGAAGAGTTCAACACACACACGCACACAACTCCGCATAATGAATACATTTCACTATTTTTAGTCAATTGCAGGGCCGTAACATAGAAGTGATGCATGAGGCCAGAAATAATTTTAGACCTCTGTGTCTGGTATTTATTTAAGGTTATTATCAAAAGATAATAGACTATCTGCTCCTTATAATAGAGCTTTAGTTTTTTTAGAAGTTAAAGTAGCAAGTAGCGAAATGCCTCGTGCATAGCAATGATATTTAGCTTCTTTTAGTTTCTTTCTGAGATCTGGGGCCCAAGGTGATTTTAAAGAGTCCTTGGAAACTGCTGTGAGTTTTTCATTGATTTCATATGCACAGAGGCTTCAGGTGTGCTCTTAATGGTGCCTATTGTTAAGCAGTTTTAAAGGGGGAAGCATTTACTGAAAAAAAAAAGCCATTGAGATGAATTTCAGACCAAGAGAAAAAGGGCAACCACTGAAGACCTATGCTTTATCACTTCTTCAAATACCTTATTGCAGACTGAAGTGTCTTAGACAAAGACCCCTCTCTAAAAACGTCTTCTGGAAAGCTCAAGCTGCTCCCTTGAATCTCTTTGGCAAAAAAATAAAATAAAATAAATAGGATGATCTCCTTCCTTCCTCTTGAAAGATTATTCATAGAGGGAAGAGCTGGAGGAGGGTTGGACAGGGATCTGGGAGCATAGTTGATTGGTTGGGGCAGGAGGTAAGATCGCCAGGCATCAGTGAGTGCAGAGGGAAGAAGGGACATCCCAGGAGTTGCCACTCCCCCAAGTTCAAGGCCTGGCCTCACAGAAGGGCCCTGGTACTAAGAACCCACAGAGAGCATCCACACAAGTAGCTCTCCTCTCTAAATACGTCAAACTGGCAATTGGCTTTAGCAAAGTTATGTTTGGCCTCTTCTTTGCTTCAGGCAATTTGCTAGGAAATTTGAGGACTATGAATGGGGATTGAGCATGTCTCTTGCCCTGAATGAACTCATCATCTGGCGGTGAGTCCTGTCCTAACTCTAACCCACTAGAGTTAAAGATGAACAGGGATCAGTATCACAAAATTAATACAGGTAACCTGCTGAAGGAGCAAGGAGACAATCAGCACAGGCTTCCTGGAAGAGACAACATCCAAGCAGGACCTTGAAGGTATACATGAGCTTTAGAGCAGAGATAGAGCAGAGTGTCCCGCTCAAGTGGACATCATGCTAAGAAGGGTATGCACAGCACTTGCTTTTACCTTCAGAAAAGATGCATTCTCTGCCTTCGCTATTCAAGGAGGCTCCCCATATGTCATAACTGAGTAGGCACACCGGGATCTATGGCACTCCCTAAAATATCTTTCCAACTGCTGAAAGGAAGTCACTGAATCTAGCCTTAGAGAATTAAACGGACACTTACAGATTCATACCAGTCTGAGATCTGCTAGAGAATCAGACTATCAAAGGGCATGAGAAGGGAGAAGTATTTTGGGAACCCGGAGCACTTATATTTAGAGCAGACATGGATTGGGAAGCAATTCTGCCAAGTGACAAGCTGGAGGTAATTTACAGGACTTAATCCCTGTTTTAGTCCCTGTTTCCACTTTTCCTTACTTCTCACTGCAACACCAACATACCAAGGTTTGGTCTAAAACTTACCCTGCTTCAGTCTCCTCTGAATATCACAGAAGGGTAAAACTGTACCATAATTTGGAGATGGACTGAACACTTTTAGTTCATAAGGAATAATGAAGGAAAAGAGCCGGGTTTGATCTTAGGACAGAAGTATTTCTTCTTTATTGTGGGCACTGGAAATTCTAAAACAAAAACCAGACCCAGCCATGTGGGATGTAGGGGTTTCATTATGTAAAATCTTTTGAGGGACACAGATCATCCAAATCCATGAGTTTTAAAGATTGGAGAAGGCTTATGTGCTGTGATGGCCGTCCTGAGGCTGCAGTAGTATGTGAGTGTGGGTCTCAGTTCCTCTGTGATGTGGGACAAGGCTCAGATTGTTGGACCTCAGCCTTTCCAAGCAGGACCAGCTCATGGTTGCCCTGCTGGCTCTCAAGTCTATTGTGTTAGGGTCTGCTGTGGCTCCATTCTGATTCTCTGAAACCACAGGATAAGTGGTTCTGGAGCATTAATTTAACTCAAATATTGGAGGAACAATAATCAAAGTAATCTTTATTAAAACAGTAGCTAATATCTATTGAGCACTTAGCAACTGCCCAGTACTGTCTTGAGTGCTTTATATAAATTAACTAATTGATTTGCTTACCTCAACAATAAGATAGGAGCAACTGTCATCTTTGCTTAGAAATGAGAAGACTGATGTACAGAGAAGCTGAGTAATTGGCCCAAGAGTGTATGGTACTAAGTGGTGGAGCCAAATTTTGGACTCATTCTCTTGACACAGATATGTTGTGATTTAGAATGCAAAATTTTAAAAAATTTAAATTATTTATATGACTTCAAGGAAATGGCAAACTTTTTAAGCATGTCTCTTAGAATGAGGTCCTTACTCTTCTTTGCTTAAGAATATTTTTGTAGAAAAGTTTAAAACATACTAATTCGTGTATGCTAAGTCATGTGCCCAGCATGTCGATGAGATTGAGGGAAATGTTAGATAGAGTCCCTGCCTTCAAAGAGCCTGAGGAAGAAAATGCAGATGCAGGCAAACAGCAAATAGCACATAGGTGAGAGCCAGATGCATGTCTCCTTGATGTTCACAGAAAGATGGGGGTTGTGTATTCTTGACAATCGGGGCAGGTTTCCACGAGCATTTACAGTGAAAGTAAATTCTTGAAGAAATTCAGACTTACGTGGGGAGGAAAAAAGACCAAGAGAGGGATAGAAGTAGGATGGGATTTACACTGGAAACGGAAGGGAGGCGGTCATGACAGGCAAAGAGGATCCATGTTGTTCTATTAGAGACAAATGTTGTCAGGCAAAGTGAAAAGCTCTGATAGAGATTCTTGAATGCCATTCAGCTTCTCCCTCCACAAGCATTTATTGAATGCTTTCTATATTCAGGCACTGACAGTTCAGTCTGAACTTGATCCAAGGAGAAGAGGAAAACATGTTTCTAAAGCCAGAAGGTCTCATGGTGACAGTGGTCTGCAGGAAGGTTGAGTAGAATGGAAAAAAAGTGAGGAATGAGTGGAGATCAGAACTTGTCAATAGGTTGTTTTGCAGTAATTCTGTTGAGAGATAATGAGAACCTAGACCAGGAAGAAATAATGGTTAGAGACAGGGAGGGCACATTTAAGAGATGTCATGAAGAAAAAATCAATGTGCCTTACTAATAGATAAAACTGAGGAACAAATCGGCAACATAAGAGAACAGTTTGGGAATCTGGAAAATGGTGGTATCCATGGCTACAAGGGATAGGCCTGAAAGAAGCACCAGGCTAGAAGGAATATTTTGGCATTTTCCAGTTGAGTTTTAGCTACCATCTGACAGAATATCTAGGTAAAGCTGTCTTGTAGGAAATTGACCATTTAAAAGTAGACCTTGAATGAGCTAGTATATCTAGAAACTTTGATCTTCTTATCAGCAACACTACCAACATAGAGATAGTTGAACTCTAAAAGTTGATGAGGACTTTTGGTTCAAGACAGAGGTTGATCACATAAATTTTATTCAGCCATGACCAAAAAGAAATGAGTAAAGATAGAAAACAATGTAAAGCAATGGTAAAAGGCCATAAACACAACGTCAAAAAGAATAGGAGTGGAGACAACAGCAACAAGATTTTGAAGCTGAAAAGTAGTCAGTGTTAACTGCCTTAGCTGGCTGGAGAATGCTAAATCCTAATCTGGGGGAAACTGAGAAACATCTGCATGTACATCACAAAATCCCCAAAGGCTCTGGAATTGGAAGAATCAAGTCCCCAGGAAATGTATGTTTGTATTGGAGGGTGGGAATAAAGGGTTAGAAACAGGATGGTTCACGGAAAGTCTTTTTATGAAGCAATTAGACTCCTAGTTCCTCCTTTCACTCCATGCAATCTCTTCCCCACTGCAGAAGCCTAATGTTCTCTGCAGAGAATAAAACAGAACATCTCTGGACTAGAGGACACTGGGCGCCAGTGAGGGCAGAGATAATGAAGGCTGTGTAACGGCGGGATTGATGAAGCTCAATTGCCAAGTGAACATTTGGACCAAAATTCTGAGGGAAAATAATATGCAACCAAAATTCAAAACCAGTGAAACTCTCAATTAAGACAAGGATAGGAAAAAGACATTTTTATGCACATAAATTAATACATAAATCTAAAATATATTACCTCCTTTATATCCTTTATCTAGAAACTCCTGAAGAATGTATTCAGCTGAAATGAGGGAGAAAACAGGGAGAGAACCCATAAAATGTAAAATGAAAGAAATCTTCAGGATGCAGTTATAGGGAGATTTCCATGATGAAGTTGGGCAGAATGTTTAGAAATCAACAAATCTAGACTGAACAGGTCAGAAAATTCTTGGAGAGAGATCTTCAAGAATATAGAACTGGTAATACCTAATTTGATTAGCTGGACTAAGAGTATTTACACAAATAGGAGAGAATATGGGATAACCGAGAGAAATATACCAAACAAAAAGTTTTGCCAGAAAAAAAAATTACAATACATAATTCATCCATGAATGATGTTTATGTAATAGTAATATAAAAACTGTATATGATCTCACTTTAACTCAACTATAGAAGGAGGATGAAGGGACAAGAAATGGACATAATTTATAGGAGGTAGAGTGTAAAAGGTAGCTAAATCCTCATCTTCTGAAACTGGAAGCCAATAAATAATTACAAAAACCAAAAAAATCAAGAAGTTCTAATTTAGGGATTCTATTTAGAGATACTAGAGTAAATACCAAATAATTATCTTAAAAAGCTGAATGTGGGTACCCATGGTATAGTAAGCAGAATGGTGTTCCCCCCCTACAAAAAAATGTCGAAGTCCTAATTTCTGGAATCTGTGAATGTTATCTTATATGACAAAAGGGACTTTGGAGATATGATCAAGTTTAAGGACCTTGAAATGGGGAAATTACCCTAGATTATCAGAGTGGGCCCAATCTAATGATGAGTGCTTAAAAATGGAAGAGAAAGGCTCCCAAGATAAAGTGAGAGAGATGGCAGGGTGAGAAGGATCTGAAGTAGTATTGCTGTTTCTGGGAGATGTGGGCTATGTGAAAGGACCAGGCCCACAGTCAGCCATGGGCTGACAGCCAGCAACCATCCCACAACTGCATGGAACTGAATTCTGCCAACACCTGAATGAGCAAGGAAACAGATCCTCCCTAGATCCTCTGGGAAGGAACTCAGCCATATTGACATCTTCATTTCATCCCAGTGAGAGCCATGTTGAGCTTCCGACCTCCCAAACTGTAAGTAACCAATCTGTGTTGTTTGTGGTAATTTGCCATGACAATGGAAACCTCATATACATAAGGAGTGGGAAATACTGGCAGGGGTGCAGAGACTGCAATTTCTCATAAACTTTGAAGAAATATTTGATTCTTTAAATCATGTTCATTTGTAACCTTAATAATTTTTTTAAATTCCAAAGTAAATATAGGATATCAGGAGTTATTAAACCCACTACCAGCAATTTATAACTCAAATTTTAAAAATCTAGGATGAGTTGAAAAAGAAATGATAACAAGTATGAAGGGAAAGCAAGGATCATATTATTGGAAATAATTATGAATAGGTAGAAATCACTAAGTTGTAATTGCAGATTTGTGTTTCAGTTTTGTTTAAATTGTGATAAATATTTACATTTATTTTACATATTATATTTTATAAATACATATGTTGTTTTAGTTTGTATTTTGCTATTTTTAAATAAGCTTTGTGGGAAGCCCTGTTTCTAGGAAATCACACTCAAGGAAGAAGTACCTAGGAGGAATTAAATAAGATATTGAGTTTTGGTTTTACAATGGCATTCAATGCTGTTTTGTCTTTTGGTGATCTATCCATTGCCTTGAAATGAACTATTTCGCTTTTCTAAAACAAACAAACAAACATAAACAAGAATAAAAGAAAAGAAAAAGGAACGTGGAGTGAGAAAGTGGAAAAACATGAAGTGGGACGAGAGAAAGACAAAGAGAAAACCTTGGGAGACCCCATGGTTTGAAGCCAGAGTGCATAAGCAAGAAAGCCAGAAAAATCAACAAAGAAGGGACAGTTGGAGGCAGGGGTTGATGTAGTGGACTCAGCATGGAGGAAGGTGAGCATGTGAAGATTCATTCTTCAGCAAACATTTACTACTGTTGTCAATGAGCTAAAAACTCTGCTAGGCACTGAAGATGCAGAGGAAATAAACAGACATCAATTAAAACAAATCAAAGAAAAGAGGAAGAGAGAGAACACGAGAAAACAAAATTTCAATTGTACCACTCACAACCAGTGAAGCACAGCTAATTAATGACATCAGAAAGAACATTAGTATCTTCCTTGGTTTGGTAACTGGGAAGAAAAAGGTCGTCATGGACACTGAATCCTTCAGTCCAACTGTTCATCCAACTGTGTGCTCAGCAGGTGAGTCTAGAGATGGACTCCATGGACAGATTACTCATTAGTATCAGAAATTGGGAGGGGGAAGCCAGAAAAGGAATGGCTAACAACATTCCCTCTGGCCCTAAGGGGAGCTAAGAGTCAACACAGAAGCTCAGCAAATGAGGAGGCCATGAGCCCTTCTGCCCCCACGGGAGGGTTTTAACATCTACAGAGTTGGTGCCACCAACTCTAGAGTGGTCATCTACAAAAATGAGGGCACGCCTAGAGATCACACAGGAGCACAGAGTGAAACTTGCTCTGATGAAGTGTACAAAGCTTTGAAGAATTTGCTTTGCAATTTGAATCATTTTCCTGTTTTCTTTAAGGGGTTTTTTTTGGTAGTATTTCGTGTAAAGGCAGATTAGTAGTGAAAGGCACATGTTTCTCTTAGTTCTTTTATGTTGTCTCGTAAATGTTGGGTCTTCAGAAGTTGTATTATTTTTGTCTCTGCTCTGGAGGCCTGCTGTTTCCTTAATTGATGTGGTAGCATTTGACTGGCTTTATTCCCATCGTCACATAATCATTATTTTCCATATCTCAGTTGTTGCTCCATTTCATTAACTTTTTCAGAAAATTGCTCCCTATTTATCTATTTATAGGTTTTGAATGCGTGTAGTCTTTGCCCAAAACCAGTATGATTTCCTTTATCTTCTTGCTTTTGATCTTTAATTTTCCTTTGTTCAGAATCAATCATTCTTCCCCTCGATACTTCCTTTGATATTCCCTTTTTCTAGCTGCTGCCACAGTAATTGGAATTTTCTTGAATTTGTACTTTATTTAAAATCTTTTGGTTGTGGGTGGTCAATTTGGTGGCCGGAGTGGTTCACCAGTCTGCACCTCCTAATCATGTGCCCCAGGCTCTCAGCCCTCCAGTCCCTCCTTCACCAAAGTCAATTTCCTAAAAGCCTCCCTGATCTCTTTCTACCCACCAAGTAGCTTTTCTTCCCCTTCATTGAGTTTTTCTGCTTTTATCTACCTATGATTTCCTTTTAACCATAGAATCACCATAATTTGTAATCCTTATCCTTTCACCACATGTCAACTTATTCATTTTAACTCTTTCACATTTTTATATGACCTCATAGTTACCGTTATTTACCCATGGATCTAAACTTTTTGGTTTTCTGTTTCTCTACTATCAACTGATATGTAAAAATGGCCTTTTATTAGCTCCATGTACTCATCGGTTTAATGTAGTCTTTATCGTGTAAGATCATTAAATCCATTATAGCTGATTGATTCTTTTGGCATCTCGTATCCTCAGACTTCACCCGAGAGGAAACGGTGCAGATAGTTCAATATCTGCCTGTGGAACGAATGAAGGAACGGCACCCGTGAGTACGGCTCACGGGACTAGTACGAGTATCTCACCATCTCCTTCCGTGTTGCTTTCAGTGATGTACATTTAGATCCAGTCAAGCAAGGTAAGGCTGTGAATCTCCGGCTTCTCTGATTTCAAGATTTCACTAACTGTTTATGAAACCTTTTATCTAGTTAACTCAGCTGCTTGCTATTAAGATGCGTTATCTTCTTGGCTCAGAAATAAAAGTCCCAGGGTAAAGAAATAAAGAGGCCTGGTGTTCCCTGTTACTAACTCCCTGCTTGACTGTCCCTGGCTTAAGCTTCCTGGGGCTAAATTATCTATAACAGATCTTGTTTTAACATTGTGAAATGTAAATTCTGAGGAAGGAGGCGGGGCTTGCCTGAGCCTAAGAAGGCTATGGTTCTGGGGGATGGATGGTAAATGGAAGGAACAGGAAAAGCATTCTCGCATCCTCTTTACCACTGAAGATAATTTTCCCCCAGGCTCTAAGGGCCCCAACATCCCTTACTAGCATTTACTAGCAGGATACACATCTCTCTACTGAATCTGGAATCACTGGATGCTTCTGGAGCTCCACTGGCCAGTGGCCTACAATCCTTTCCTATTTGCAGGAATGTAGACACAGTTCTTCCAGGTTTTGTGTCATCTGTGCTTTCCCAGGCTTTGTTCTTGCTACCATCTGTACCACAGCAAGTCCCCTCACTCAATTTTCTGTAATTGATATTTCTGTTGTTTTCCCGTTACTTCATGAAAATTTGTCTAGCTACCACTCTGCTACACCAATCCTCTTAGGTGACGTCATTGCTACTCTTTCATGTCCCTGTCACTTGTGCCATAACTGCTACATGATACCAAGCCCACAGTGCACTAGTGTCTGTCATTCAGGGACACCACCATTGTTGCTGCTATCTTCAGGTAGGATGCAATGATGTCCAGGGTGAGGCCATTAGCTTCCATTTTCCCCAGAGTCATTGGCACACTGCTGCCCCCCTGGGTGTGTGGCACTACTAGTGCAACAGGTGCTGGGCACAACTGCTCCAACTGGAGTATGCCCCTCTGGATGCTACCACTGCCATGACTCCTGCTACGTGCACTGAGGTCCTCAGTGGATCCAAACCAGGCTATGTCTTCTGAAACTCTCACTGTATTCCAGCTCATTCTATATCCCATGCTGAAGCAGGGAAAGGGCCTCCATTCCCCCGTGGAGTTGTGCTTTGTTACACAGAAACCAGAACAGGGCTCCCTCACCACACAGAGTCTCAGAGATTTCAATGGAATTATTTTTGCTTCATGTTTTTATTCCTTGTTTTTGTTATAACCTCTACTTTCCCGGGCTCTGATAAGGAGCCCTGGGATTGGGGAGTTATGGAAGAGGTGGAAGCCAAGAGCTGGTTAAGTCACACACTCACAATTGCCCCTTCCCCTTGGACCTTTATTCACTGCCCTTAGAACATCCCGTGTGCTCAATTCTCTTCTAGTGAATTGTGTTCTCTTCCCAGGGAACTCCAGGGTAAATTGCACAAACAGCCCTCTTTTGGCCTTTTCTCACAGGCTTGCTAGTCTTGGTCAGGTGCGTTAGAATCCTAGAACGAACGTAGAAGACTAGGTTCAGTGTGAGACTCCTCCCTCCCCCTGATTTACTGGTAGGAAGGGACATTAGCACTTCTAATCCTTTCCATCTTTATTTCCCATAACTCCTTTTATTTACACACAGCTCTGCAGGTTCCAGATATTTTCACACCAATCACTTCATTAGTTTTATTATAACCCTGTGAGGTACACAGCACAGGTATTATTATAACCGTCTTAATCCTGAGCCAACTGAGACCCACATAATTGCCCCTTGCCCAAGGCCACATGATGAATGACCTGCACAATTTGAGCTGAGTTCAGCTGTGTTAGTTATCTTGTGACTCCCAACTTATCTTGTGACTTAACTATATGACACTAACCCTAAAAATCCCTGAGAGATGATGGGTGATGAAGTTTGGATAAGGATATTCTATTTTTAATCATAAGTATAATTCATTAAGGAATTTGAAATGTTAGCCAAGTTTGGAAAATATAAAACTTACTGGTAAACTAAGTTAAACATTTGGTAAGAGAGTGTTTCGCTAAATAGAATTCCCTCCTAGCTAATAAATACGGTACGATTTGAGCTACCATAGGGGAAAAAATAAATCGATTAATTTAATTCCTGCATAGACTTTTATCCAGAGGGATGACTTCACTTGCCTGGGCGTAAAGGGAGTGTTTCATTTCAGTTCACCAAGCATGGCCTCCAGCCGCCTCTTTCCCAGGCCCTGTGTGGGAAGGGATTGCAAAGATGCTTACAAACTGGACCTTGATATCAGAAAGTTCACAGTCTGCTGGGGAAAACAAAACTCCAACACAAATAACTATGAAACAGGTTGAAAGTGATAAGAAACAGACAAAAAGCCACGGTAATCCAGGGGAGTAAGAAATACGAGCGATGAAAGCATTCTTCAAAATGTAAATATCTTTCCTTTGTTGAGGAATAGGGGCATGGATCAAATCTAGTTTATAAATCAAATATACAGGAGATATAAAATGACCCCCAACCCCCCCACCCCGGACACGTGGCCTCTGTGGTCAGTACAGTTGGCAGCGTGGTCCTCCCTTTAACATCACGTTTGGGAGGAATTGCCCTGTATCGTTCTCAGTCAGGGGCAGAATTTAGGATCTCTGGTACTGACGGCTGAAAATCAGGCCATTTGGCTGCGTGGGTGATGTGACTCAACCCAGTCCCTTCTGTCACAATTGATGCTTTCTAGTTTCATTAGGGGCATTAAATTTCCACAGGGTGGATTCCCGTTTCAACAAGGTGCTCACGACCCACTAATGATGATTTCAAATGAGAAAGCCTTGTGCATCCATACAAATCAAGATCACACCTTCATCCTTGGAATATAGTTGTGATTACATTAAAGACACATTACAAGTCTGTCGCCTCTCGTTTCATTTATTGTGCGTGTGAGCTCTGTTGGATCACGTTATCTCCTATTAAATTGCTAGCATTTCCTTTGGACTCAGATATGCCTTCTCTAGTACAAAACAGCAGCACACCCAACAGTTCCAGTTAGGAAGTGAAAGGGAAAGCTGAGATCACTGGAGCAAGTGTGTATACGGTCTAATGAGCACAAACATGCTTTTACCACTTCCAAAATGTGGATGATGGACATTATGCCTAGGACTTGCCTTCAATCTTCTTTTAAAAAGATAAAGCCTGGATGGCTTATACCCACTGCATCTCATATTCACTTTTCTCTGAAGCGGCCAGGCAAACCTCTCTTCCACTTCACATGCAGAGATATGGCAATGGTGACCATGAGCACTCAGGGCTTTTGGGGCTCCTGGATTTGTGGTCAAACAAAGGTTACTGGGAACCACTTTCTGTAAGACCCTTTAAAGCTTCTTCTAGGAAAAATAACCCATTATATTTCTATGTCTATTTATTTTTAAATACTGAACATTTTATTTTTTCTAAATGTCACTCCACTCTGTTCATATATATCTATCATTACAACTCCTGAATAGACAGGGCTAATCTTCAGTGCTCACTTTATAGGAGAGAAATAAAGATCCAGACACGTTTTTAAAAGGGGGAGAGGGGCCACATGACTCCGTTGCTTAACGGTGGAACTACAGCCCAGATTTCCTCATGGGTAGTTCTGTGAGCTCTCCCCTGGCTCTGCAAGCGTTGTGGACACTGACCACACATTGTGCTAGGTGACGGGGATACCCAGATAGTGAGTCCCTATGTGGCATTGCCCTTCATAGGAGAGGAAAAGCATTGGACTGGGAATTGGGAATCTGAGTCCTACTCTGAGCTCTGCCTCTGACAACACGATCACCTTGAGCAAGTACTTTAATATCTCTGAGCAATAATAGCGAAGACTCTGCCTATCCCCTGGTAATTGTGTGATTCAAAGGAGAAAACTCATAGAATGGAGCTTGGAAAGCAGAAATTGCTCTAAAAGTGTATATCTGTAGTGATAGTAGGGATATTTGGAGCTGTCAGAAATACAAATGTGGGTGGAACACGGAATATACAGGCTTAGAAAAAACTCCACTAATACATACAACTTGAAGGGTAGATCAGTCCATCACAGATGGTGGTTTCTAAAACCTTTGTGTGAGTGATGCCTGGGATGAGTAAAGGACAAAATAAATCAGCATCCACATGCAGACAGGCATAAATTGGAAATGTCCTGTGCAAATGGGGTAAGAATTCATACTATTAATAGGGTTCTAGACTTCTCAGATTCAGGCCAGGAAATTTGTTCTCTGTCAGGTTGCCCTGATGACCAACGTGCCTCCTACGTGATACACCACTTCTGTCACATCTGCCATGGACCACCTCCACCCTCTCTGATTCCCTCTGCCCTCCCCTCCCTTCCTACCAGGGGAGTTCACAGAGACTCAGTCATCCTTAAAGTTTGTGTGACAATCCCTTTTGTGAAAAGGAAATCATCACGGGGTTTGGCAAATGCTGAATCGCTGGACACCACCCTATCTTCTTGCATGATTATAGTAATTCCTTTAGAATAATCATCTGATCCATGGTTTAAATCTTCACTTCTGGATTTCAAAATGCTTTAAAAATTGTTAAACATTTTCTTTTTTAGTTTCATTCACTGTTGGCAAAGCCGTAGATATCCTGTGATTTCTACTTTCTGCCTGACCCTAACCTACTTTGTCAAGCCGTGCCACACCATCAGCCACACCGAGTGAACTAGTTACCAGCGTGTCTACCACACTAGGTCCCAAGTTCGTGAGCACTAGGATCTGTCAGGTTCACTGCAGGATCCCTCATGCCAGCGTGTGAGAGACCCACAAGAAGGACTAGTGGAATGAAAAATATAAAACATTAAATTCGACTCCTCTGCTTGGCTCTTAAGTCCATCATGAACTGTCATTGGTTAGTTACTGGGAAATAGACTCTAAAATATTTAAAGTAATTGATTTCTTTTCCTGTGTAAACAACTTTAGAGATAAACTAAGGGTTAGCATATTATCCTTACATTTCCTTTCACATACACTAGGGAGAGAAGGGAGGGATGTTTGGGAAGATGCAGTTATAATCTTTCCCAGCCGAAATACCTAATTACACTCAGGTCTTGAATCCCCAAGTTAGCATATTTTGCCCATTCATTGCTCAATAAATATTAATTGGTGGAGATGGGTTATAATTTAGCATGTGTATAATATATAATTTACCTGTAACCTATAATTATCTTAAACGTTCAAATAAGGGAATTGATTGGACTGAAAAGAAAATAACTTATTTAACTTTAAAAATGTTGTTATGATCTAACTCTTCATAAAATCACCCACCTTCAGACATCATTTTACTTAGGAAAACCACCATATGCCATGCTTCATCTCAAGGAGCACAAGATTGCAGTTGATAGTGAGCTCAGCTTTGTGTGCTCCAAAGTCCCCTGTATATTAGAAATATTCTGTGATATCCATCTAGCTCAAAATGGCTAGTTTCCATGAGAACTGCCTCCACACACAGGAACAAGCCTCCAAGTGCCCACATTTGTTAATACATAAATGACTGGACCAGTGGTAGACTCTTTTTTTTTAATTAAAAAACAAAACTTTTATTATGACTATTTACCAGTGGAGAGATGCACTTTATTTATACCAGTAGCCACACAGGCAAGGTGAATACCCAGAGTTAGTTAGCTATCAGGGGTGGACTCTTGACTTAAGCCAAACCCATCAGATTATCTCTCCTAGGAATATGGAATTGAGATTCAGTTCAGCCAGTGTGGCTGCAACTGAGAGGATATAACTGGGAAATTGTTGGGTAGCCATCTTCTGCCTAATAAATAGAACGAGAAACAGAGAAGAGTCTCCGAGAGAGGAGGAATGAAGAAGAAATGAACAGAGAGGCAGAGACAAAGGACAGAGAAAAAGTCCCCACCACATGGTTCCCAGATTTCCATTCCCTGTTCCATGCCCTTGAAAGGCCCAGCTGCTCTATGTCCCAAAAGGTACACCAGCATCCTGACAATAAATCCACCATCATCCCACCTACCTATTTTTTTTCTTAAATTAGTTCTAACTGATTTCTGTTGCTTGCAATCGGGAGAATCTTCTCATAGACCCCTGAGAATATTTAGTTCATTCAGATAAGGGCTAGTAAATTCTCTGCCCCTCACCATATTTTCCCCAAGGAGACTCTGAAGTCTTTGCCCAATGCCCATCCTCTAGACTCCATTTTTTAATGAATAAGAATAAAGCTTTATGTCTGACTTTGTTATTCCCTATTGATGGAGATGAGAGCAAAACATAATCTTCCTTCTCAGACAGCCAAACACTGTTCCAGCCAAATAAGAGAGCAAGGTCAAGTGGCAGCTGTCTCAAGACTCAGAGCCCCAGTTCGGTGGGGGGAAGAGTGTTAGACACTACAATCAAGGGGAAAGAGAATGTTCCCACTCTAGCTCACTCACACACATAAATCTACCCAGACATCTGTGTACCCGTGAGCACATATATACACACGTGAGCACAGTGGAAAAGAGAGGGAAGCTCAGAGGCCAAACCTGTGCTCTCTGTGACATGCTCATTCTCCACATCCCCTAAGCCTTTCACAAATCTCAGGAAGCATTCAACCCTACCAGCCCTCCCATGGAGCTTGTAATCAGAATTCCCATTCAGATCCATCCTTCAGGGCTCCTTGCTTTGCAGTTCTATTATTGTTTCATGAAACTTTAAAACTTTCCACCCTTCCTTCATTGTAGTCAACTTTAAATAAATTCAGAGTGTCACTTGTTAAAATAAATGACATTTAAACAACCTCAGCATGGTAACTCATTCCTCATTATCATAGAGAGCTCTTCTGAAAGGTCTATAGTATATTATCTCTACGAAATGGATTTTACCTTCAATATTAACCTCATTGCTCAGAGAGGACAGGTGCTAAGCACTATGGTGAGAGGTGGCATAGAAATGCATAGGTAGATTGATAGAACTGAGCAAGTGATGATGAACTAAAACAAAAGCAGGGAAAAGGTTTAGGTTAAATATTAGGTAGCAAAGCTGAGCCGAGAGAGAGCTGTGATGATTGAGCAAGGTGCCATGGAAGACTGAAAAACATTTTTATTATTTTAGCTACTCAAAGCTCACTGTGCCTGTGCTTCTGGCAAAAGAGAAGCCACCTACGGAGTGTGGCTGATAATCACCGTGCACCTCAGACAAACCCTAGGTACCTGGTAGTCCAATGCCCTCATTTTACTATTTCAGCAACTGAGGCCCAAAGCAGGTAGTACCCTACTTCAGGGTGCAGAGTGAGGAGGTAACGTAACTCAGGCTAGAGCTGGTCAGCAAACTCACTGCCCGCGTCTTCTCTGGGAACCGCGCAGTTCTGGTAGTTCTTTTGCTCGTTTGCTCCCTGCCTCCCCAACTTGTTCTTTCTTCCTCCTTTGGAATATGGAACCAACTGATCTGAAAGCCAGTGCCCTGTCTGCCAAGGTGTTTTCTGTGCCTGCATATTCCCAGCATTATACACATCCAGTAAAAAAGAAGTTTTGTTGTTAATAACCCAAAGAACTAAGAGGCCCTCTGCTCTCTCAGCAGGCTCCAAAGCCCTAGAGGAGGAATGCGGCCGTGGCCACTGCACGAGCACATCCATTCCTACCTGAGGCTGATCATCTCTGAATGGAGAGGAGTCTCACCAGCATGGCTGCCTCCCTACCCACAATCTCTCTCTGAATCCAAGATGTCAGCCTATAGGAATCTCACGAGAGTCTCTTGTCCTCTGGTCAGGTGCTGTGAGCTTGGTGAAACTTCTAAGCGAACCTCCATAACCCCTGTGCAAGTGCCCAGCCCTGAACATGGGCTGGTTAAGGCAGAAGACTGAAAGAGCACTTAGCCTTTGATTTATTTACAGCCTAGGAGTAGATGGGGAAGGAGGCAAGTTTTACATGCACGAGGGAGAGTAAGAATATGTGACATATTCATGGGCTACTGAATTTACTGCAAAAATGAAATAAAGGAGAAGTCCATGTGGGCTTGTGTCAGAAGGCAGCAGGAAAGAGCACTGGATATGAATAGGTATTACTTTTATAACCTGAAAAACAAGTCTATATTTTTAAAAGAAAGTAAGAACACAGGAACGAGAGTCCAGGGACAAGCATTACGATCTCAGCCGCTGGGAATCACTCGCCCTCTCTGGGATCCTTCAGTTGAACAGTGAGGATGCCTGGGTTCCCTTTTGGCTGGGACCCACTGCGGTGTGTCTGCAGCCCCTCCCTTGCGGTGTCATGTTGCACAGAATTTGAATTCCCTGAACATTGCCATCTGCTTCCTCAAAACTTCCCTGGGGCCACAGTGACTGGTGCTTTGTATAAATTTTCTCTCAAATTCAAAACATTTTCATAAGGTCCAAAAACAGTCCAAAGTTTATCTTTAGAACTCACACCAGTAAGTGTTTAAAAAAACTATTTACTGGCAATAATGAAAATATTTGAGGTGCTCTTACAAAGTTCTAGTTGTGAAATATCAAGAAAATAATTGCCTAATTCTAAACCGTGTACTGTTCTAATTAATTCTGCATGAGACATTTTTCCAGCTTCAAAGATTGCTTTACTTGTATTGCATAACAAAATAATGATATAATTAGGAATAAATTTGTCACTTTTATAAGTAATTCCTTTTTATTATGTGTTTGGAAGCAAAGCACAAGCATGATTAAAGCCCCTTTTAAAAGGTTTTATTAATTATTATGATTATTATGGATAATAAGCGTCCACAGGCTGCAGAATGTACCCTGGGCAAGACGCTCAGAGCCACAAAACATGGCGAGAACAGGAATGGATGCTGGATTCAGTTTTCTTTATTCTCTGTGGCTCAAGTCTCCCTGTCTGTCTTGTCCCTTGTGTGAGGCAGGGATGTCCAGGGGGAGAGGATGTCACTTTCAGTCTCCTATCTCTGTTCAGGCACCCTTCCCACTGGGCGATCCAATAAGTAGGCTCTTTTGTCCTCAATACTCTCTTGCCTTTACTTACCTCCCCTCCAACACCCTCAGTCTTGTCAAAGCCCAATCAGTCCTCAAAAGTCAGCTCTGAGAGACTTCTGCCAGGAAGCCTCCTCTGGCTGCCACTCTGGACTGGGGGCTTCTCCTGTTATCGCTCCTGTCCTATTCAAGGGGCATTGAGCACCTTGAGGGCAAGGACAATACCTTGGTTTTGCTTTTGTTTTTCTTATGTCCCCAACACAGAGCCACATTCAAGAATACTTACTGAATAGATGGGTCAATTAATGATAGAATAAATGAATAATAAGACCTGTCTTCCCATTAATATGCATTGCCTAAAACCCACAGATTGGACTCTACTAGTGAACACAGGCACCAGGAGCCTGGTACCCAGCCAGCTGTCTCGATGAGTAACTGCGGTAGCTACTACTTACAACTGTCTACCTCCATAACATCTGAACTATCCTGCATTTGGGAATCCACACGGTAACCTAAAATGTGCCTCAACAGCATTCTCTCCTCTATGACTCCATGTGAAGCCACAGATTCACAGATCATCACAGCTGCAAGGACCCTCAGAGGCCACTTTCTTCAAGTCTCTAACGTTTCCTGTGAGAAGAATAAAGACTCAGAAAAAGGTGGCGCCCACTCAATGTCACACTGCCTTAGGGGATACTGCACCTAGGGTTTCTGGTTTCTAGACAGGAGCTCTTTACTGTGAATTGCCAGCTCGTCTCCTTCTTCTGGAGACAGAAGAGGCCACTATGCCTGGCTCCCTGGATTTCCCAGAGAGAGGTAGCATGGGGGATGAGGAAGGAAGCCCATCTCTATTGCATCTTCCTTTTCTGGGCTGTTCCTTGTGTTCACAAACATTTCACAGGCATGACTGGGGTCATAAGACTGTCAGGGCTGTTGGTCTACTTCCTTTCCCAAGGCCACTTCTCTGCCTCCTTCTCTTCCCTCCCGACTCCCATGGCCCTCACTCTCACTCAAACCTTCAGCTTTAGCTGAAGGCAACCATATCTGCCGAAGATGATGATGTCATCCCACAGATGATGATCCCCAAGGAAATGACATAAAAATGACCATGAAGCAGAAGCCATATATCTTACTTTGGGTCTTCAGCCTGGTTTTCTAAACTTGCTCTGTCTGACTTCCTTTAACCCAGCCCTCATTTCTGCAAGTGCCTGTCCAGGGGCACATTTGGAAGACAGCTCAGCACTGAAAAAGAGCTTAGGCTGAGCTATGTGAAGAAAGGTTTATCTCTTCTGGGCACAAAACAATGCTAAATTGGAAAGTTCTCCACAACTCAGAAAACCACACCTAAAAGAAGTGTGGCTGCTCTGGGGATCACCCTCCCACGACAACTGGGGAAAGTGGTGCCTCATCAAGAAAAGCCAGAAGAGAACTATCCTCTGTCCCCTGCCTGGTCTCACAAGGCGTCCTCAGGATGGCTAGTCTCAGGTATACCCAGGAATAGTGGCAGTAAATAAGCTTGCTCTCTTTTAATCAGTTCTTTACAAGTTGCTTTATGTCCTTCTCAAGTTCTCTTCTCCAAAAATTCTTACAAATTTCTCACCCAAAAGACGCAGCGCATTCTGAAAGAAAGCCAATAGGGGCTTCTCTCTGGGTAATACCAGGCCTGGATGAGTGATAGGGTTTTAGGTGTGACTTGTGTGGCCTAGAACTTACCAAGAACTTCTTGGGCCAGGTCAAGCAGAGCTGAGTCTAATCTATGCCTGAGGAGGAATAAAGAAGGGAATAGAGAAGACCTCCTTGTTGGGTCGGTCAGAAAGGACAGGCCAGCCGCAGGATATTAAGGTAGACGTGGGATGGGCAGACGGGAGCACAGCAGTCCTGGCTCTGAGTGGATATCCCAGAAAGAAGCCTATTTGGAATGCTAGTTTGAGCAATACCCCACAAAGGAGGAGAATGTAGCAACGGTATCTGTGGAGGGAGAAGCTATTGCTGGCCTCCATTAAACTCATGTACTGCGTACCACATTTTCCATTGTTCTTTTCTGCTCCACCTTCCAGGTTTCTACCTCCACTTGGTTATAGCTTGACAGTGTTTAGCCAGAGGCACCCTGAACATCTCCTCAGCCCAGAGAGGGGGGAGGAGAAAAAGGACAGGAGGTTTGAGGAGGGGCCAGAGCCTGGTAATGTTCTGAGAACATTCAGAGGGGCAGAGAGGCTTTCTTCATCTAGCAGATGAGAGATAGCTTTCCCTGACAGAACTTATGCTTAGTTTCATTCTTTCACTGACCCTCTCCTGTATGAAACACCGTGTACCACCAAATAGCAAACTTTTCATTTCAGTGACTAAGCCTAATGTGAGGCCTGCATTTTACACACTAGAGAAAACTGAGCCCTCTGGAGGAACGACTGGTGGGTCGGGAGGGCTGGTGACTCCAACTGTCTCCTTGGAATACAGCGCCATCATTTCCAATATCCAAACACAACTCGAGTCCCACCACTTTGTGTGCCTCCCAACTGCTTTCTCTAGTCTGTCCTGATCACCCCCTCTAAACACCTGTAATACGTATTACATGAACTATTTAGTAATTCTTGTCTGCTGTATTTATTCTCTTCTGACCTGCATCTAGACTGTGAGTTCCTCAAAGAGTAGAGGATGTGACTTCCATTTTTCTTATATCCTTCTCAGTGCCAAGGATATGGAAATTATCTATTGCATTCATCTATTCATTTATTCCTCACGCATTTGTGGAGCACCCACTCTATGCCAGGACTTATTCTAGGCACTAGACTCACCGAGATCAGTAAAATATGGTCCCTGACTTTCAGATCTCTCAGTCTAGTGAGAGAATCAGCCGTGTGAGCACGTAATGGTCATACAATGCAGGAAACATGCTACAAAGATGCAAGCAGGTGAGTCCTCTGAGAGCACAGAGAAGAGAAGGACCCACTTGGAGGGAATGGCAGTGGGAATGTGTGCCAAAGCTGCTCAATCGATATTTGTTGATTAATTAGGGGAGGAGTACACTTCTTTAGGGATTACAGGGACAAAATGTCCTCATTAGCTGATGATGAGAAAAACGTTTTCCTTACAGTCAGGAAGCTCATGGGAGCTGGCAAGCGATAATCTGTGTATTAATGATAACAAAAGGAAGAAACACAGGCAGAAGCAAAAAACTCACAGGCATCTTGAGCATCAAACCCATTACATTCCTGGGCTTGCAGTGCCCTGTCCTGCCCATGGGACAATCGCCTGCCTATCTTTCTCTCCCCATCCAGGGAGATGCTCACACCCAGAAAGAGCCACGTTCCAATAATCCAGCCCCAGGAACTTCTGTGGCCCAGACCGGCAGCTGACAGGCCGACAGATGTGCAGGTCTTTCTTCAAGACCCTGGCCTGACAAGGGGTGGGAGCCTCTCTGTGTGGCCTGGGCTTTCCCTGCACAGTTTATTTATTCTGCAGCATATGCTGGCTCAGCACATTAAGGCAGCTCCAATTTTCCCTGCTCGTTTTAGTCCTCCCTTAACTCTCGTAAGTTGCCTTTTGCAACTATCTCGCCCTTATGGTTTATAAGGGCAGCAGCTGTGATTTCTCATCTTTTGAACTCTTGAGCCAAATGGCTTAACACCACCCCCTAGTTACCATCTCCCCTGGATGGGATGACTGGCAATGTGGTGGTGAGTTACAAGCATCTTCTGCAAGACTAGGAATGTGTTTACTCTCACACCTCACTTCACACCATCACCGTGCTTGTATGTCCTCAATCTGTCCATAAATCACTGTTGAGGTGTAAGAAACACTGGCTCGTAAGCAAGTGAAACTGCTTGGCTCAGATGGGAGGAGAGACCTAATCATACATGTAATGCGAGAAGTACCTACACCCCTTCAGATGATGTTCTATCACTTATAATGGGCTTTTGTCCTTGGTCAACTTCACAGTTTTTATGACTACTTCTCTTTTTCTGTGCTGGCAATTGTAACCCAGGCCTTGCAGCTGCCCATATTAAACAGTAAAAGAGAGAAGTAGGTACTGTCAAGCAATCAATCAGAAGAAAGGACTTATAATTTTTAGTTCTATTTATGCTAAAACAGCAACAATGGTAAAGGAAAAGTTAACATTGAAACTCATGGTATTAAAGCAATTAATTTCTATATGGATCAGTGGCCTATCTCTGCCCATAGTAAGAAAATTATTAAATCAATATTTAAAGCTGAAAATGAGATCATATAGTGTGAATAATCCTTCAATCTTTCGGAGTTCAAAGTTTAGGAGCAACATATCTAGTACGTCAAAGTTCATAATTGGTTTGAACACAGGAATTCTTTATATTTCATTGTACTATTTCATTTGTCATTCTAAATTTTGCCCTCTGGAGGTCTACCTTGTGAAAATGTGTCTTTTAGGATTTCAGCTCTTGTCTCAAGAATCCTACCTGGGTGGAGAAGAATCCAAACTGGGAGAAATTAATTCAAAGAACTTAGAATATCAAGAAATGACAAGGCTGGAGCAGAGTGCAGACTGGGTTATAGAACTCTTATTTCACCTGCAGTCTCTGCTGGGTTTGACATTTAACCTTGAATGGAAATTTTGGTCATTGGATAAGATACCGAGCATTAAGACGAAAACCAAGTGCAGACTGGAATACTAGAAACATTGGAAAAAGAAAACTGAAAGTTGGAAATAAAAATATGAATTAAAAGAAAGAGAGCAATTCACAAAGGATAATCTCAGCCCCATAAAATGAGGCTGGTTAGCCTCCTTGTTTTGTTCCTGGTCTTCCATTTATGGTCCAGACTAATGGGCCTCCCGAGAGCTGGTAGTGGTGCTGCTGCCAATGGGCTCTGAGACACAGCAGCTGAGAATAACAAATGCAGAAGAGTTTGATATGAAAAGAAGTGATATGATCTGTTGTTTAGCAAGCAATTAAGATTTTAGAATTTAGTTCCACTCTGTCTTTGGAAAGAGAGCACTTAGAAGACAAGTGCATATTGCAGACCTAGAGGATGGAAGAAAATGCCAGAAGCTTGGTCTCAAATGGCTCCACTAAGTGGAGATCATTGGAACAATGGCAGAAAGTTTGTATTTAACTTCCCCCAACACTGCCTAAAGCCAGCACTGTTTGAAATGTGTTTCTCCTACTGCATGTGTGATTGCCTCTGTGCTTAGGTGAGTTCTCCATACTCAGAATGGAGCAGAGGGTTACGAGATTCCAAAATGCAGGTCACAGCTGTGACGTCACAAAACAGCACAGCTCTGCTGCAAACAGGCTTGACTCGGGCATATGGTCTACTGTTCTAGGGGTAGAGATAGGGCAATTTTGCTGGCTGTTTGCCAAAAGCTGTAAGGGACTCTGGAGGAAAAAAATTAAACTTGGGAAAAAGATTTTCCTCATCTGAGAAGTTCTTTAATATGTAACCAGCTCTTCCTCGACTCTGTTAGGCCGATGCATATGATTTCACATTGTGGTTGCTGCCCACCTGTCAGCAGACTAAAGTCAACTAGGCTCAGAAATGGCAGAGCTGAGCCTCGGCATTAACAAGGGTCCAGATCAGAGATTCTGGGCAGCAGGTATACAGGTGTTCAGCAATTCCTATCTCCTCAGGTTATTATCACCCTATAGAGCAGCAGTTCTCACCTGGGATGATTTGCCAACCTCCCCCAACCCACCATCTCACCAAGGGATGTTTGGAGATACTTTTGGTTGTTACAATTGAGGGTGCTACTAGTATCTAGTGGGTAGAGGCCAGGGATGCTACTAAGCATCCTACAGTGCACAGGACAGCCCATCACCACCAAGAATTATCTCGCCCAAAATGTCAATAGTGTCAAAGTTGAGAAATCCTGCCCTAGAAACACTGGAATATTGCAGAGCTAAGATTTCCTACCTGTACCTGGGAAGCATGACACCGATGGGGTTCAGGGCAGGCCATCCCCAAATATATGCCACTTTGGCATATTGATTATTTTAAATTAAAGTTACTTAAGAAACAGCTGGTACAAAAAGGACCCTCAGACCCTCCTTTATCCCTGTGAAAGCAGGAAAAAAGTCTCCCATGTAAAAGGTACCCTCTCTGTACCAGGAAGTAGAAAGACATCCTTATCACCTGCAACAGGGAATTCAGGGCTGAGAAGGCTGTATAAACAAACCTTGTTACTTCTTTAGTAATTTACTACCCCAAGTCCAAACTTCTTTGTCCTGTCAATTCTTCAGAAATCTATTATTTCTTTGTCTAAAAGGTACAAAAGCTGCCTGCTTTGGTCACTTCTTGGAGCCTCAGTTTTCCCGTACGTATGAAACTAAGTTCATTTTTCTCCTGTTAATCCGTCTTACGTCAACTTCATTATTAGACTAGCCAAAGAACCTAGAAGGGAAGAAGGAAAAACTTTTCTGCCCCTACAACACTCCACATAGCATGCCCTACCCAAAGTGGCAGGTTTCTATACTCTTCTCAGGCCTCTCCCTCACTGACACATCGCCCTCATGACATGGGTTCCTATCCAGTCCGTAATGTGTGCTCACACTACATATTCATTCTGTGCATGCTCAACTTCCCATAATGCTCTTGATGGGGCAGGAGGGCCTGTTGTGTGGAAGAACAGAGACCAGGGCTTGTTTTTAAAATATTAAAGTTGATGCTTTGAACTTAGCACATAAGTCAGCATTGGCCCTCCTCTCTGAAGCCTTCGATAATTTATGGACAGATTCTGCTGGCAGTACCCTCTCTGGCCTCCTTCTGATTAGTTCAGATGTCTCATCCTTAGAATTAAATGTGCTTCATCCATGAAGCACTTTCTGTCAACTTGGCACAAATCATTAGTCCTTTATGTTCTAAGAGGTTCCAGGTCCACAGCTCATCTCTGTGGCCTGTTTCACATCCCCTCTCTGCAAGGAAGCCTTCCCTACCTGCTCCAGTTCACATTTCTCTGCTTTTACTGAGCACCCGCGCACTGACTGTGGAATGCCCTCGCACCCTCACCTTGTGTTAGGTGGTTATTGATTACATAAATCTTAACTCAGCAATGAATGATTATTAAGGACTCTGGGTACATAAAAAGAAAAAGTAAGACATTGCCCTGCACTATTATTATTATTCCTATTAATAGCTTTGGTGCCTATTATGGACCAGGAACAGTGCTGAGCATTTTACATGCACCACCTCACCTTTGCAAGGAATATATTATTATTCCCATTTTCAGATGAGTAAACTGAGCTCAGAGAATTTAAATAAATTGCTCAGAATCATTAGCTTTTAGATTCCAGACATTCAACTTGAACTCAGATCTGTATGAATCTCATAACTGTGCTCCTCACCAGTCCATTGCACAGCCTCCCTCAAGGAGTTCACAGTCTAATGGAGGGACAGGTATATTCATATGAAGGAGCAAAGCCTCCACGAGCCAAGTCAGGCTAATGAGCTTGTTGGTGACGAAGCCTCAGCAGGCTCCAGGCGGACATCCCAATGATGACTTTAATGCACCTTTTCTGAAACCAGCCTGGAGGACCCTGTGAACACGTGGCTTAGTGCTGCACAGTCTTATGAATAATAATGAAATCCAATCAGGAACAGAGGCCTTAGATTTTAATTGAGCGATCCTTTAAAGGACTGCTTTTCTCAGTGTCAAGGTCATGTTCTCCTAGCTAAAGCAGTTATTTTATGTGTATAGCAGAGATAATAGGCACTGGAGACACATTGAGGACAAGTGGCATACGGCATGAAAGAAAGGAGGAAATATACGAAAAGCAATCATTGAAGTATACACTATAGACCTTCCCATTGATAATTGGTTTAAATTATTAAAGCACATAAGAGGTTATTAACTAGAGAGAGTATAAATTACTTTTTTTTTGCTGAGCATGACTTTTCAAAGTCTCCCAAACTTCCAATTTAAAAAAAAAAAAAAGCTTTAAATTTAAAGTCATTAGAAAAAATATCTTTTAAAAATTATCTCCAGAGTGGATGGATGAGGAGAGAGCAGATGCTTCATGAATTTGAGATCACATTACCTGCCATGAGAATATAAAATGGGAAATGGTATTTAAATAATGCTAACATCGTTCAGAGGATGGCTGGCATTGACTAGGTCCAAAAAGTCAGAGTTGCAGGCTCCTGGGACTGAAAGCATCTCTGAGGAATTGGGAAAGGTAGCTGAAAACATACCCTCAGGACTTCTGGAAACCTCCGAGATCAACAAGTCTCAGAGCACAGCTTCTGTCGGGGAAGGGTACACCTGCAGCAGAAACTGAGGGGAGGGACCTGAGACCTGATCTTGTCACCTCCACCAATTTGCGGGAGCAGTGAAAGGGAGCAGCTGAGCCCAGGAGATTTTAGGAAAGGACCCAGCCAGAGTAAAATGAGTGACATACATCTTCCTTCTTGCGCTCAAGAAGCTGATTTATATCCCTCTTCTCTAAGCCCTTCCGGACTTTTCTGCAAATAGGTCTGATGAGCCTGTTCTTATCTAAAGCTGCTCCAATCTTCTGGGGCTCTGAATTAGCATTTTTACAATGTACTGTTCTGGCAAGAGACCCTATGTCTAGTAAGGCCAATTATCTCCTTGGATTCTTAGTTCTATCTTTATTCATTAACTCCCATTTCCCCTCTCAGAAATGAGCTCTTTTGGGCTGCTTGGCTTTTCTTTGAATG
The DNA here is from genome assembly GCA_031878705.1 of Tapirus indicus. Taxonomy (NCBI): domain Eukaryota; kingdom Metazoa; phylum Chordata; class Mammalia; order Perissodactyla; family Tapiridae; genus Tapirus; species Tapirus indicus. Next base: position 17,663,183 of record CM062923.1, on the reverse strand, counting down.
ACTTTTTCTCCTTGTGGCCTAAATCCAGGATCCTTTTGCTTGAACCCCCTCTAGGCCTCCTCCTTTGCCCTGTGGTTTCCCCACCTCCACCTCTTGTTCATCAGTGGTGCCCTCACTGAAAGAGTGAAAATGAGGAGCACAACCGCTTTTCCCCGCCATCCAGCCCAGGCCAGGCTCTGCTTTGTCTGGCCTGTCAAAATGACCGAGATGCTACAATTACAGAGCCACCTCTTGAAAGATGGTCATGATGTATGACCGTGATGTATCATTACATCACCACACAGCATGCCTAACAACAATAAACACACACACACACACACACACATTGTAGTGGACACCTCCCACCAACCTTCTTTGGAACTTCTTTTCTTTTTGTAACTGTTTCTCCCCCAAGTCCAACCATATTCTTAGAGATGCCAACTCCCTTGTTCAGGATCTGACTCCAGCCAATAAGACCAATAGGAACTTTTCCCCAGAATAAGAATTCTTTTCAAACTAGAAATAGGAAAGTCTTTTCCACCCCACAGTCAGAATTTCCCCACCTGTAAGAAGCTGTACTGTGCAAAGAAATAATGATGCTAGCAGCCAGAGAGAGGGGACAGTGAGTCAGGGAGATAGGGAGCAAAAATGCTAATGGAATTGGAGACTTGGGTTCCAATTATTTTCCTGGCCTTCCTAAATTGGAACATTAGCCTCTCCTTTGACTATGTGACTTACCAGATGTCCTTTCAGTAAATCCACTTCTCTTCCAAGCTCAGTTTAGTCCACTTACTGTTGCTTGTATCCAAAGGACTCCTGAATAGCATAGAAATATATTCTTGAATGATATACACCAATATATTAACAGTACTTATCTCTGGATTTTTTTTTCTTTTATTTATCTGCATTTACCTTTGCTTTACAATGAACTGGAAATATTTATAAAATATTTGGTTATGATTATTTGGCCAGATGACTTATCTGATTAAAAGAGAAATACTTGTCAAAAGAGAAAGAAATGTAATTGTGGAGGAAGTCACTAGATACGAGGTGACCCCCACAACTGGATCGGGATCATGTTTGTCCTGAAAATATTTATTGAGTGTCCAGTACTATCAAATACTGGAGGGAAAAGAGTGAGAAATTCTGGACACTGTGATCGTGGAGCTTGTGAGCTGGTTGGGGATACAGATATATCAGTCATCACCCAAATAAATATAAAGTTGCAACTCTGATGAATGCGACAGAGAAGAGACTCAGAAATAAGATGTGACCTAGTTTAAAAAGTCAGGAATGCTTTGTGGTAAAAAATGACCCTTAAGCTGAGACCTGAGAGAGAAGCAGGAATTAATTGAGGAAGAGAGAAGAAGAAAGAATGGAGACTGCATATCAAAGGCTCCAAGTCAGGAGGGAAGATGGGGCATCTGAGTCAGTGAAAGAAAGCCGCCAAAGTGGAAGGAGCAAGGGAGCCATAGTATGAGAGGAGACTGGAGAAGTAGGTGGTGAGCAGACTGTGAGACACCTTGTGGGTCAGGTTAAGGAGTTTTGTCTTTTTTCTCAGAGCATGGAAGAGCTACGAGTGCTCATGTGTATAGTGTCTATGTGTATGTGTGTTTGGGATGTAGGGGATGAAGTACAGTACGATCAGAATTGCATTTTTTAGACATAACTCTGACCATGCTGTAGAGAGCAGATTTGAGAAGATCCAGAGAGGATGCAGGCAAATTCATTAGAAAGTGTTCGGAATGGGCGTGGCTCAGGTGAGAGACGGTGGTAGCTTATTCTAGGACAGTGATGATGGATATAGGGAAGAGTAAAAGAGATATTTAGCTATGTAGTCACGGCTCTGTTTTCAAGAAATTTAATTTCTGTCAGTGCCAAGAATTCCTTTGTCACGGGCAAAGGAACTTGAATATATAAAAATGTGACATGGCCAAATACAATTGAGCTAAACTTTCTTGAGATACATTTCTATCAGAAGTAATTAGAGAAAGCTGAACAGAAGAGGTAGGGCTCAGGCTATGTGCTAGAGAATAGGTCAGGTTCTATGAAAAGGGAGAAAATTCCATGGAATTTAGCAGGAAACAGGACGCCCCCTCAAATTAGGTAATTTGAGGAGGGTTTACTTGAGGGAGCGTTAATAAAAGTATGAGCATTGTGTATAGAAATCACAGGGAAAGGTGAAGTACCACAGATTTAGTAACCACCCTTAGGACTGACAAATTGAAGGGAGGAAGCGGCCACTGGAACTCAGAGAGTGCTGTGTAGAGAAAAGTATCTGATGAGCGCTGAGGCATTACAACAAACAGTGAAGAGAGCCTGTGATGACCCTGCAGAGTGAGGAGGGGGCCAGGGAAATGCAAACTCTTACTGCACTCTCCTTTCTTCCTCCAGATCTCTGACCTATGCTCCTCATTGGCTCAACTCAATCAAAGCCAGAAGAAATGAGGGCTCTTTGATGAAGTGCATACAGGTCAGTCTCCTGGGGCACAAAGCAAAGTAAAAAAAGATGGAGAGTGTATCTACAGAGGAAAACAAAAGATCCAACTCATGGACACTCAAACACCATAAAACAAATCTAACAAATAGACATTTGTTAAATATGTACTGTGTTCATGGAATGGCACCAGGAATCTTAGTGAACACTAAAGGAAGAAAAAGCCTGTATTGGAACTATAGGAGCTCAGGGTCAAATAGGGGCAAGACTATATGGGCATTGGGACCATTAAGTAAAAATACAACTGATAAATCACAGGACAAGAGAGCAACATAGGGTGTCACTTCGCTGTACGTGAGCAATTACCAGGGATGTATACAGTTAAAATGCACTGCTGGCCATCAGAGGTGAGGGACTATGGCCTCAAATGACTATAAAAGACTTCTTGAAAGAAGGGCCATGATTTGAGCCTTGCAGGGTAAAAAGATTCTGATAGATCAAGAGCAAAGTGACAGGTACAGCATTGTAGGCTAGGAAATGAGTGACTGCAGAATGGCAGAAGAGAAGAGAAGCAAGTTGTGTTTGAGAAATTTGACTATCTGGTTATTACAAAGACCATATAAACAAGCAGAGATCAACTGTGCTGAAAATGTTGTTTTACTCATTGATTTGTTTTTCAAATTGAGCATCTAGTGTGTGTTAGGCACTGCTCTTGACACTGGGGATGCAGCAGTGAACACGATAGACAAGGATTCTGCAATCGCAGAGATCATATTTTAGTGAGGCAAATGGAATATAAATAACATTAGGTAAACATCAGATAGCTTCAAATCTTATGGAGAGAATTAATATTGGCTTACGTACTACAGAATGACTAAATGGTAACTATACGGGATGTTCAAGGAAAACCTCAATGAGGAGAACTTTGAGCTCAGATGAGACCTAAATAACTAGAATTATTCTTGTTCTATATCATGATCAAGTGGAAGAGGATGTCAGGCAGAGAGAGAAATGGGACCCAAGATCTACAGCAGGCACTTGAATAATGTGTTTGAGGAAATAAAAGACCAGAGTGGCTAGAGCGTTGTGATGAAGCTTTGCACCAAGTGCTGGGGCTGACTTGTACTGGCTGGTGAGAGACAATTGTTACGCGGCCAGGAATTTTGTGAGCCAGCTGATATCACTTTGGTAGCTTGTAATTGGCTATGGGGGGAGAATTTACACTAGAGAAATTGGCAAACCCTATAGATTAAGGCTTTCCTACAGTTCCTGGCTCCCCTTGCCCTATTCAGAAAGCCTGTTGTTAGACGTTTACCAGCACACCACAGGGTGGATATGAGAAGAAGCTGGAGAAGCCACACCGGAGATGTAATATTGAAGGATTTACAAGCCAGGGAAAGGAGTTTTGATTTTATTTTAAGTGTGATGGGAAGCCATTAGAGGATCTGAAGTAGGAAATAGGCATGATCTGATTTGCATTTTTAAAAGATATTTCTGGCTATGATGTGGAATACTGTTTGTAAGTAGGTAAAAAGGGGAAATAGGAAAATCAGTTGAACCGCTACTGTGTTAGTCTGGGTAAGAAGTGACAGCAGTTTCGACTAGAAGGTAGTAGTGAAAATGAAGGAAAACAAAAATTTTAGATCTGATATAGAGGTAGTGTCTATAGTTCTTACTCATGGATTTGATGTAGGAATTCAGAGAAAGAAAGGAACCAAGGATAATTTTTGAGTTTTGGCTTGAGAAGTTGGGTATATAGTTGCACCACAAACTGAAAGGTAGAGAATTTATGTAAGGGCAGAGGTAGAATGGGAAATTAAGAAAATTATACTCACCCTGTTAAATTTGAGATATCTTTATGACATCCATCTGGAAATGTCAAATAGAGAGTATTATATTCATACTTGGAATGTTGGGGAGAGATCAGAACTGGAGATATAGTTTGAGAGTCATTAGCACATAGGTAGTATTCAAAACCAGAGCATGGGTTAGATCACCAAGGGAGAGTGCAGAGAGAGAGGAAAGCAAGCGGAAAAAACACAGAGGTAGAGCAGAAGAGGATGAGCCAGAAAAGAAGACAGAGGAGTGACTCATCAGGTTGGAGGGAAACCAGGAGAGTCTGGTGCCGTGATGCCAAGAGAAAACAGCTCCAAGAAACTGGAGTCCATTTTGCTGAATGCTATTGGAGATCAAGAAAGATAAGAAGAGAGATATCACGTGGACTGGTGACAAAGTGATCACGAATGCTCCTTACAGTAACAGTGTTAATGAAGTAGTGAGGACTGTATGAAGCCTCCTAGGAATAAATTCAAGAAAGGATGTTCAGTGAAGAAGCAGAAATGATTATAAAGTGGGGGTGCTGGAGGAGGGTGTGAGGTCAAAAGAGGTTTTTGTTTATTTTATTTTTTAGGTAGGAATAAGTAGAGTGTGTTTGTATACTAAGGGGAACGATCCTACAGAAAGGGAAACCTCAATGAATGGAGGGAGGAGAGAAATGCAGGAGCAAAGTCCTTGAAAAGGCAAGAAAGAGGGGATGTAGAGCACAAGAGAAGGGGTTTTCAATTCAACAAACATTTATCAAATGCTCCCTATGTGCCGCTTCATTGCACAGATTTCTGATATCACATCTGGAATATTTTTCCAACATTTATTTCCCGTATAGCTTCAAGCTGCATGAGGACTGAGACCCTATTTTATTCTTATTTCAAGTCCCAAGTGCCAGCCCGATTTCAGGCACACGGTAGGACTTAATAAATATTTGCTGAATATGTGTTGAATGAGACTAAAAAGTTCTAACCTAAACTATCACCATTAGCAGTTATTTGAACATTTGATTTAATCACAGGCAGCATTGAGGAGACAGATATAACTAGCAAAAAATAGACAACTCCAATTACAGAATTTTTTTCTTGCTTTAAATTTGACTTAGATTGACAGAGAAAAAGGTTGGGGCCAGATGGATGTGGGAGTCAGGAAAGAGATAGCTCCCTCTATCAGTCACCAATCAAAGAGAAAGACAGATCTTTTACATAGAATACAGTTTATTTTAATTCTTGACAAAAACACGTACAATGGTACGTGTAACCCCAATGTTCCTATACATAGCATATAGTGCCAACTTTTTAGTGTGTTGTCTTAGTGCGTCTTCTCTATAATCTTAATCTCCTGGACCTCCCTGAAATCATATTCCACTTCTGCCACTGCATGTGCCCCTGAGGCCAGTGAGACCAATGCCAACTGACTTTCTTAATCCCTGCCCCATCCCACATCATGCTCTGTCCTACATCATGTGCTCTCTGGTCTGTAATTTTTTATTATCCAAATTCTTCTCATCTTTCAACATCCAACTCAAGTCCCACCAACTCTAAGGATCCTTTTGCAAGGAAAAAAAATATACTCATTTGTTTAAATTCTGCAGTATTTAGTGAATCAACTATTTATCAATTTTCAAATAACACCTGATTGATTTGGTTTTGCAGGAGCATGTACGTGTGTGCGCACGTGCACATGTGAGAAAGAGAGAGATTCCTGTCTGCCTGTGAGAATTTGACCTGACAGCAGATGACAGGCATCCATCAGACAAGAACTGCTCCTCCACCCTCACCAGCCCAGAGAGCAAGGTCAAGGACTGAGTCGTCTTGGGAAACTCAGCTGTAAGTGCGGATGGAAAATTTTAAATTGTCTGCACCACATAAGTGCTATGTCAACCACATCCCCCTGGTAGTAGGTTATTGATTCTGTTCCTTTTTTCCAAAAACAATATATAAAAGGTATAAATTCCTAGTTGTAAAATAAATAAGTCATGGGGATGTAATGTACAGCATGGTGACTACAGTTGACAATACTGTAATACATATTTGAAAGTTGCTAAGACTAAATCTTTCAAGTTCTCATCACGTACACACAAAATGTATATATATATATACATATATATACATATAGTAGCATACTTTCTATTTTTGAAAGATTTTCTAAACTACATATATTTTAGAAAAGGAGCAAAGTTATTCAACCAGTGTGATCATGACATCACATCTAGAAAATGAACCAAGTCCACATGAAAGGAGGAGGCAGAGCAAAGGGGTTAAGGGGAGAGCTCATGAAATGGCATCAGAAGACCTGGAACAGTCTTAAATCTGCCCATAGCAGATGTGTGTGATCTTGGGACAGTCATCTCCCTTCTCCAGGGCCTGGGTTTCTAAAATGAAAGGTTTGAATAAATGATCCCTAAGGTCCTTCTGGCTCTGTCAGCCGACAGCTCTAGGGTTGTGACTGAGATCTGAGCTTCATCGCCATCCTCTGATCAACACTGCAGGCCCTACTCTTTTCCAACACGCTGTGCTTCTTGGAACATAATTGAAATAATGTGGGTGTCATAGCTCTTTTGATTCCCCAGCCATGAACTGGAGTCATCAACTCTGCTCATTTCAGCCTTTCAACAAATAGCTCTGTGTGTTTCAGCCGGGGGCAGTATAAATAATTATAATAAAATGTCTTAATATAAAAAGGAACAGATAATACTAAAGCCACTAAATTAGAAAAAAATCCATGTGCCAATATGGCACCCTGAAATCACTCTCGCATTAGTGACTGGCTTTCAGTTAGTAACAACGGAAATCAATTTACCAGACGCCATGGCCATGCTAGAAGCAGAGCTGCGCTAATATCCCTTCCGTGTTGTCCTCCTTGGGGGGCCAGTGCAGGCTAGCAGCGAGCAGCACCCTCAAATCTCAGGCAGAGATGAGCTTTGTTGTTAGCGAAGGCAGATGCCCTCTGGCAATCCTCGCTGGCGCCTGCCTCGGCAGCAGAATTGGCTGCCTCTTCCTATTTGTCTCCTTGCTCCTATTGGCATAATGTGGGTATTTGTTTTACTAAAGGGTTCGCTTCACTCACTTGATATTAGACTTAGGGATCAGACATGAAATAATTATTCAGCCTAAAGCAGCTTTTTTCTGGTGCTGCCATTTCTAAGCCAGCAGCCAGTTCCTGCAGGGATCTGTATTACGGGAGAAAAACCGCTCACAGCCCAACTGGAGTTTTGTATAGATGGAGAGAGGCCTATTAAACCCTTTGTCAGTGGTTACCTTGAAAATAAAAGGAGATTCTCCAGCTTTTCCCTGAATTGTACAATCCCAGGAATCAAACAATGGCTCTGCCATTAGTATCGGGGGAGCTCAGCTTGCCTCTTGCTCCTCTGCTGGTGGTGACCTTCACCTGTGGCACCAAAACTCACAGACTCTGTCCTAGTCATGTCTACAAATTGACTAAGTCAGGACCTATGCTTCAAGAAGGCCCAGTCCACTGCCTTTGGAGGACGTCAATGTCAGTGTCATATGCGCGATTTCGGACACCTATTCTCTAATTGCTGCTTCTAAGAGTTGATCAAAAGGATAAGAATTCACAATTCTTCCACACAGAATTAAACTCATTCTGTTTGGTGGTTATTGCTATTGTTGAGAAAGCCACATAGCATATTTTCTATTTCTGAAAAGTTTTCGTGTGCTTGCCAGCCCCGAGTCTCAGGATGTGCTTTAGTTCATCCAGTCCAAATGACTCATACAGAGTGTTTAGCATCTTAAGATGTGGATAACCCCAGATAAGCACTTTCAATCATTCCTCAAATATTTAATGAGCAATCATGTGCTGAGTTCTGTGGATAAATGGTATTTGCCTTCCTAGAGATCGTAGTCCAGCAAGAAAGAGGGAAAATTGAACAGACACATTTACTGTAAAAGACACCAGGTACTGAGAGGCATAGTACAGAGTGAAATGAAAGCATATGGCAGATCACTCATTCTAACTGAGCAAGTTGGCCCAGGATGACTTTTTGTGACATGTTCCAAGCCATACCTTATCCTCACGTTAATGTCTTCTTTTTTGATGTTTCTATTAAGTCAATGTCATCATCGAATATAATGATATATATCTATATATGTACCTACACACACACACACACACACACACACACACACACACACTATAAGGCCATCCCTGCTCAAAGGACTTAGTTGATAAATGAAGCAAAGGACAAAATCCTTACTCTTAAGAAACTTATAGTCTACATATGAAAACTTTATACAAAAAAAACACAAATATGGGATGAAGTTTAGGTAAACAGAGTCAAACAGAGTCAAAAGAGTAGAATGCATTCTAAAAACTATTTTATCCATAACTACACATCAGGTAAGTCAGGGAAGGCTTCATTGAGAAGGGCCATTAAACCCAATCTGTCAACATCGTTAAGTATCCCATGTGCACCTTCCATGTTTCAGACCTCAAGAATGTAAAGAACGAAGAATGCAGGGCCTGTACTCCAGGACAATATTAAAGCCCCAAGGAGACACAGAGAGAGGCACAACTGTTTATAGTGCAGCCTTCATAGTCAGACTTTCTAGATTTAAATCTTTACTCTTATACTTACTAACAATGTGACTTTGGGAAAGTTACTCATCTGTAAAATGGGGATAACTGATAGTACTTACCTCATAGGGTTACGTTTTTTACTTAAATGAAATAATATGGTTAAATCTCTTATTATAGCTATTGACTTATACTGAGTGTCAATAAATGATACTATTCATTTATTAAAATGAAGCATATAGTCTAATAGAGGTCCTCTCCTCATCTTCTTCCAGGGTAGGATAACTACAGTCACCTGCAAGATAACAGAATCTAGCAGAATGGATAAATTCTTCTAGCTGGTGAATATTGCTACTAAGAGATACTGAGCCTTGTAACTGAACCCCTATAATGATCAAAGAAGTAAACATATCTTAGAAATAGATTTGATTGACTTAAATGCTTAATTTTCTCCCCTATGTCAATGTGCAGCACACAGCATGAATTAAGGCTGTCCTGAGCCCAAAGGCACAGAAATAAGGTAGGTAGGTAGTGCGTTTATGACCTAGCCATTTGCCCTAATGCTTTCAGTCATCCTGACTCTTGTCTAAGGTAGAGGCCTCCACTCCTTACTCCTACAAATGCATAATTTTCTACTGCATTGTTCACACTCGGTAATTGAGGGGTTCCTAAGACTTTTGTCAAATTTTTGTCATTCAGTATTTCCCAGATCTCTGGAACCTTTGCACAATACTAAAATCCTCTTGCAAACTGTTCTACATATTTGGAGATAAGTCATGCTGTTAATATTTGAGGATAGAGCATTGGTTCTTTCTGAGGATTTCCAAATATGGTTACAGATAAAATATAGAGATGGCAGAATTCACCTTGGCAGCTTCTTCAATTAAAGGATTCATGAACAAGTAGACTCAACTCAACTCTATGGAGGAAAGGCTGACAGGTAGAGACCATGAAGCAAAGGCCAGATCAGAAGTATGGAGGTGGGGAAAGTAGTGAGCAGCTCCAGAGGTTAAAGCAGAAGCTAGAAGTGTATTGGGGTCTACCTTTAGCCCAGGATGACCTAGGTGGGGGAGGTGGAGAAAAGTCCTTGGGCGAATGTTTCCATGAGGCCATTTCCCTCCTCCTTTTTTTTTGAAGGAAGCTCTTTGGAAACCAATGGCTGAAAAGTTTACTTTCTGTGTCAAGTGTAAATCAGAATCATATTTCTGTTTCCAGCAATAAATGAAAACAAGATAAACCTGATGGACTCAAACAGGTAAAGTCTGTCCACAACATGACTCTGGGGCCTGATGGAAAATCAATGCTCATAAGATCTGTTTCATTAGAGGGCAAGGCATGGCGGATTGCCTTTCCACATGAGTGGCCAGGCCCGATCTGTAGTAGCTTCACTTTCAGCGGATTAGTTGCAGCCGTCTGAAGAAGGACAACTTCAGCAAGGAGGCTGCTGTCCCCAGGGCTGAGTGCTATCTATGGCCATATCAGGGAGCCTCTGAACATCCAAGCCAGGAATGAACTCTCCAGCTGTCCAGGCTCACACCGTGATTGTCTTTGTGTTCTCTGGCAATGCAGATAGGGAACAGCCAGGTCACACCACAACTAGCTACATTTTCACTTTTTAAAGATAAAAAGAGAACGCTACCTGTGACAGGGGCAGAAATGGGCACAGGGACAGAATGATGTAGTTAAGAGCAAAGAGTCTGGAGTCAGTCTCCCTGGGTTCAAATCCCACTGACAGCATTTACTACCTGTGTGACCTCAAGAAGTTGTTTAATCTCTCCATGCCTCAGTTTCATCTGCAAAATTCAGTAGCAATTCCATAAGGTTATTGTGGGGAATAAATATTAATATATGAAAAGCACTCAGAATAATATTTAACACATAACAAAAGGTTATCATTATTCTCAAGAATTGCTCATATTTTTTCTGATTTGGACCTTGGGAGAATGAGAACTAGGTCCTCCTCTGCAGGCCTTTGGATAATAATACCCCCATCATGACTTCCTTGTGGAAAGGAAAAATAGCTTTGTAGGAGGCTGCTCCTTTCTCGATGTTTTCCTGCTCATTCCTGGGCCCTAGATCCGTGTTACAGGGGTATGCATGGAAACCAAGGAGATAAGCTATGTGCATTACCAGTGAAAACCCTAAGTCACCGGAAGCCCCCCACCTGGAGCACTGTTGACAGAAGCTGAAGAAGTGTCAGTTCATTTGCTCATCAGCCACATAGGAGCCATCCTTCAGGTCTCCCATGACTGCGACAGTATTGTAACACTTTTCGACAAGTCTGTGCCTAGAACCTGGTCTGTATGCAACTTAGCCTGGGCTCCCCCAAGAGGGAAGGATTTGTTCTTCCCATCAAAGCTACCAATTTGCTTAGGAAAAATGTCCCATCTACAGAAAACAATTGGCAAACTCCCTGAGGTCCTGCTCAGTTGACTCTCTCTCACAGGAGTGCATAGAAACAAGAGCACAGGGTTTCCTGCAAGAGATAAGGGTGCCTGCCTCCAACTATGGAGAAAAACTGAGACCACTCAGCCCCCTGGTCTATGGTAGGGGACCTATGGCTTCCTAGCGAGCACCCAGGAGTCACTAGCACTTCCCCTTGCTCTGCAGAGATCCATCAGTTCCTTCTGCTGCATCTGCTTCCTTTGCCCAAACCTTGCTTTTAATGATGGCTCAAATATCTCCAATCCAATTAATTAGGATACCTGAAGAGGATTGTAGTACTGGTTCACTTTATAAACCAAAGGCGTCGTTTTCTGAACATTGTTTTATGTATCACGATGCAGTAGAAAATGCACTGGTGTGGAAGTCAGGAGACTAGAGTCAGGCATGATTGCCTCTACCGCTAACTCACTGTGTGACTTTTGGCATCTGCCTTCAACTCTGGGATAGATGAGTCATCTCTTGTGTGAGATGAAGATAAATATCACAGGTGCTCCCCTACTCCATGGTTCTCTGATAAAGTGAGGCTGTAATGACCTCCACTAAAGCAGGAAGCAATCAGATATATTAGCAGAGAATCTGCAGTTTCCAAAACTGTGTCTAAGCTATGCCACAGGCAGAGGTCATTGGAGGACAAGTTAACTCTGTGACAAATCTGTGATACTTGACTATTGAAGACAACTACAGGTAAAAAAATTATACAGTTACCAAAAGAAAAGAAAAAGGGAGACTAGCAATATATCCATATACTTTAAAAGTATCCGCTTTTGTTAGAAGAAATGTATCAAAATTATTTTTCCATCGGCCTCTGTCATAAAATAATAACTCAAATATGAAAAAAACCTTAAGGAAGTTTTTATGACAAACTGAGCACTGGAAATATGAACTTCTGAAATATTTAACTTTACAGCCATTTCTGAATCTTCCCTAGTAAAGAATTCCTTCCACCTCTCCCTAAAAATGATCACATATCTGGGGCTCTTTTCATTGACTAGCAGGTACTGGCAGATTGTGATATTATGTTTATTAAAATTGTCCATTGACAGACAAGTGCCAAACTCCAAACAGAATATCAAGCAGGGTAACACAGAGAAGTCCTGGCTTTATTAACACAGTACATTTGACTTTGGATTACCAAGTGTCTGCAGAAAAGGGAAGCCCACAAATGGAAGCTTTCAAGGACATCCAGAGGAGTCATATATCACCATTCCCTTTCTTAAATCATCACTCAGTGGATTTTGTACATTACCATCAACTGTATATCATGTATTAATTTAAAATAGGTCATTTGAATCTTTACAGTTACGTATCATCAGCACCTAAACTTAGATCTGGGCAATCCAGAGCTGCATAACTATGTGACCATGGGTGATTATGAAACACAATCATATTCTAAATTTTAGTCTTTGTTCTCAACAATTTATTGGAAAAAGAGCAAATCTTAGTCCTCAAGCAAGGAATATATAGTTGCTGAATGATGGATGGAATGCTGCCATCTCTTGGTAATCTAGCACAGAGGAAAACAGTTTCCAAAAAAACGATTTTGCATTTTTATTGGCTGAAGGCAATGCAGTTAAGAAGCATAATTCTACTCTTCTGGTGTCAGAACAATCTATAATTGCTGTTATTATTTTTAGCATTTAATGCTTACAGTGCATATTGAAGCTATTCCCTGACAATAATACCATATTAAAAAGAATCCATCACATGGTTTCATTGGCTTAGCTTTCACGAAGGAAGGTCTAAATTAGGTTGGCCCAGCCCCTCCTTTCGCACCTCTGCTTTTTTGGATCTGTACCGAGTACTCAGTCAGTAAAGTTCACAAGCTATGCATGACCTCTTTGAGTTCTGTGCATCACCTAAATGTTCTCTCCTCCAACATACACACCAGACAGACAGAGAAGAAAACGATCGACCCCTCAGATTGCCTTTTAGTAGAATGAAAATGCAGGGATTCAGAAAGCTGTGGCTCTGCCACATACTGGTCCCACAACTTTGGCCAAGCAAGTCACATCTCCTCAGTTTTCTCATCTGCAAAGTGGAGAGAGCAATCTGTATTCTACCTACCTCACCGTGTTACTATGAGGATCAAATAGAATTGGAGATGTGAAAACGTTTTGCAAAGAGCCAAGCACTGTACTTAGGTCAAGGATGATCAAAGAGGGAATAGCATCATTCCTGTTCTTCAGGGAAGATTTGTTAATAAATATAAATAACTTGTATTTGGCTTTGTTCACAGTTGGTTACTATTTTTCTCAGAGTTAAGCATCTGATAATACCAATAAAACAATACAAACAAGCCAGTAGACTTATTGAGGTGGCATTATCTTTTGTAAGCTGTCAAGTCAGGCAAAGTTGCCAAAGCATCATGTCAATGCATGACCCTACCGTACACTTTTGGCCACCCAAAGGCATAGGGTATTCAGGATAGCCTAGAAGATTGGGGAAACCATCCTGTCTCACTGTCATTGTATTATATCTATAATATACCTTCCACAGCTGTTGTCACTCTATTAGAGCTACTTGTTTACATCTGTCTTTTCCCAAAGGCTGGGATCTTCCTTAGTTTACTAATATGTGCTTCAGCAGAGCTTAACGCTGTACCTGGGGCTGTAGTTGTTCCATAAATATGTATTTGATTGTTAAACTGAAGTGAGTTAAGTATTATTAGCCATTCACCCTACCCTGGGTGCCAAAGAGTGAAGAGGAGTGAGTTAAATTCTAAGTGGTATGCATGTTAGAAAAATTGTACCCATTTTGAGAAGAAGTAGAATTTTGGGAAAATAAAACAAATTGAGAATGTCACAAAGCTGGATGTTGTTTGTATTTTTCTAAAGTCTGAAAATATTTTGATGGGAAATAGAAAAAGCATGTTTATTTGGGAGCAGTTGGTGAGTTGAGGGTACAAGGAAGATTCTGTGCTTCATATAAGCCAATACAATGGAAAGGTGCTGCTAGCACAGCCATTGGGATCTTGGATTGCAACAAGAAGAGCATAATGTTCATAATAACAAGTTTAATAGGTTCACTGTAACCTGTATACTTATACTTCTGAAGTATTATATTAAGTTGTGAGCTCTTCATTTAGAGGGCCATGGCAAACTTCCCAGAGAATGGCAACTAACATAAAGAAGATTCTGGGGGAAAATGACAAGGAAAAAAATTAAGTAGGGGTACAGAAGAGAAAATAGAACTTTCAAGAGATACATCAACTGTATTCAGATATTAGAAAACTCTCCTGTGAAAGATGTTGAGATTTGATGCATAAATCCAGAAGGTAAGAATTAATGTCATTGGGAAGAAATTACAAGGAAGTATCTTCTCAATCTAAAACAAAATAAAACGACAGCAACCAACACTTTCTAAAGGGGCTCTCAAATGGTGCAATGAGCTGTCCAAGGTGAAGACTAACTTCTTGCCCCAGATGTACTTTAGCATAGGACAGAGGAAGATGGGGGTCATCAGCAAGATGTTGACAAATGATTTCTTCATGGGGTAACAGTCCTAACTAAAATAATAAATTCTCACCATTTTAAAATAAATATACACTATGATATAGTATTTTTCCATAAACATATTCATATGTTTATTAATATCATGGGGAAGATGTGCTATGGCTCGAGAAGGAAATGGAGACAGTAGAACACTCAGCAGTGAAAGAATAAAGCAAATTTGCAAATTTTGACAGAATCCCTAGATATGAGCCATAGGTAGCTGCTGCAGGATCAGCATTTATGTATTAGCTCTATGGTGTAACATTTAACTAGGTGCCATCTGTAATCTATAGGTAGGGAGGTGGCCTTACATATAATCACTAAATGCAGTCCTTCATCAAGGTGAGTTTGTCTTATATTTAGATAAAATGATTACAAGTGTTTGCTTTTGAGATTGCAACATCCTCTGTACCAGCTCTCCTGCCTAGTACATAATTAACCTGTCAACCCACCCTGCAGTAATAAGTGTGATAGACAGGAAATATATTAGGAAGGAACTTTTGTGTGATGTGCTTTCAAGCCC
The DNA here is from genome assembly GCA_031878705.1 of Tapirus indicus. Taxonomy (NCBI): domain Eukaryota; kingdom Metazoa; phylum Chordata; class Mammalia; order Perissodactyla; family Tapiridae; genus Tapirus; species Tapirus indicus. The sequence continues at coordinate 17,647,948 of CM062923.1, read as the reverse complement.
TCCTTTATCCTTCAACTATCTTACCTTTTAATTAGCACTTGGGTAGCAGCATACCATAATGAATTACCATATTACTGTTATCAATAAAAATTATTTTGGGTCTAAAGTAGTCATTAAGATGAAATGTGTAAGACTTGTTCCAGATAGTTTGTAGGGAGATAGCAGTAGGAAATCTAAGTCTTTATTTTGTATATTAATTTAAAAAGATTCAGAAGATTCTCATATTTATAAACACATGTTTACTAAACATAAAGATGTGAATGTATGGGAGATAAAGGAAAGGGAATAATTCATGCAGCTGGGGAGAATACAGCACTGATAGAGTAAAGAAGACATTTTTGTTAAAGATGGCATATTGAGCAAACATATTTATCTTTGTTACCTCTGTAGAAACCTGACTAAAAGAACAACAAGAGAACTATTTGCATCCCAAATACACAAGAAATGGGAGAAAAGATGACAGTAACCAAATGCTGCAGGCAAGAAAGCAAAGGAATGTGTGAATGGATCTTACCAGATGTGAGCATATTGAACACTTAACTGGTAATAGAGAAAGCAGAGGAGTAACACAACTTACTTCTCCAGAAAGTCTCCTGTAACTTTAAGAACTGTCAATATTAGCTATCTAGAGAGGTGGAAATGAAGATGAGACTAAGAAGAAAAAGATTGTTTAAGAAGCTAGATCAGAGATTCCCTTCTCCTCTTGGATCAGCTGATCAACTTTCCTCCTGCACCCTCCTGGTAAATTGGAGGTGGAGGTGTCATCCCTGGATAAGGAACAGACTAGACACAGTTGAGAGGACAGATATGATACAGTATTCTTCTCCCACAAGGCTCTGAGAGTGTTGGAAGCCAGAATTATACAATCCAGGCAGAAAATCTGCAGTCCAAGAGAAAAAACTTAAAGCTCCCAGTGAAAAGCCTAACCAGTTCCATCTATAATAAAACCTACCAACATACACACCTGATTAGCACCTAATAGGCTATTTGTGTCATCCTCTTAAATGAGCAGATAGTAAAAACATTATGAGAGATCCAAGGAAAACAGCATGCAAAGGCAAAGAACAAAACAAACAGTAAGAATATCTTGGACGAAACAAGTAATCAGCCAGGAGAGGACAACTTAAAAAAAAACAAAACAAAACACTGGTCTAATCATATCCTTAGTGAAATAAAAGAAAATATTGCATCCTGAAAAAAGTAACAGAGCATTATACAAAGAAGGTAACCACAGGACAAGGAATATCTGGAAATGAATACAAGAGCCCAAAAACTAAAAGCTGAATAAATGATTTGAACCGTATAGTTGTGAATAACTGTAGACATCTTCCAGAAAGTAGACGAAAGGATGGGGATCAGAGAATGGAAATTAAAACACAAATAAAAAACATTAAGATTACTATTATTTCAAGATTTCACACATAAATAATAAAAATAGAGAAGAAAATAATTTTAAAAATCTTCCCAGATATGATTATGTGAGTTCACAGAATGAAAAGTGTCATCAAGTTCCCTGAAAAATGGATAAAATATACTACAAGGCACAAAATCATGAAAGTTTTTGAACACCAGAATAAAAAGAAAAATCTAAAAATTGAAAATATAAAAGAAAAAAATGCAAGCTACTGCAAAGGATGGAGAATGAGAAAGGCTTCAGACTTCCCAAAAGTGGTACTTGAATTTAGAAGAAAAAGGAACAAAACTCTTAAAATTTTGAGGAAAAATTATCTCCAATTTTGAATTCTTTATTCAGCCAAACTCTCACTTAAGTATAAATAAAAGCATTTGGGGACATATAATGTCATCGAAAATTTGCCTTCCATGTACCCTTTCTCTGGAAAGTGCTAGATGAGATATTACACCAAAATAAGAAAGTAAACCAGGAAATAAAAAGACACAGGTATAGGAATCAAGAGAAATAAAGGAAATTTCCAACTTGATAACGAAAGGAGATACTAGAATAAAACCTGCATAGTAGTCCTAGAGACAAACCAGTTCAGATTGGAGCAGGTCAGAAAGACAAAAAAAAAAAAAAAAATTCTCCAAGATGAAAGTGATGGAATATATGATATGCTTTAACATATTAAGAAGAGATTTCTACATCATAGATAAGAATTTAGGGATGAATTGGTGGTAAGACCATTGAACACTAAACATACAAAAGATAAGACTATTCTTAATTCCTGGGAAACCAAGAAGTTTCGCAAGAAAGAAAAAGTAGTCATGGTATGGTACATGGCTTAATTGAGAATGACATTGACCCAGTCATAATGACACAATGTCTTAATTCTGATCTACCTAAAATTATGTCATAATTATCATGGGAGGATGGGGAATGTAAGTGAGTATGTGGAAAGTGAGGAGCTAAAAAACCTAGCACTTTCTCTTCCATAGTGGGAAGTCAACAGATAATGCTTTAAATGGAAAAATCAAGAAGTGTCAACGTAAGTGTAATATTAAGAAACATGAAGGTAGATATCAAAAGAAAGCAAAAATATTTGAAAGTTTACATTTTCTGGAGCAGCAATTGAATGGGGGTGGAAAGACAATCACATTTTTCGTAATTAGCCTTGTAGAATGTGCGTCTTTAAACGATGTGCTATGTGGGGAAAAAAAAAAAAAAAAGACTATCGCATGCCAAATAAAGTTCAGACTCATAGCTACACATTCTCTTTTTAGAAGCCTGAAGCTAGCCTCAGGGACCGAAGGACCTTGTTAGAAGATGCCAATAAAGATAACATCTTCTGTTGAGCTATTTTGAGGACACAAAGCCTCCGGGGGAGACCAAAAGTAGCCAGAGGAGGTAGCAGAATTAAGAAGGAAAGCTTAAATCCCACTCCTCATTTTTGCAGAATGAGAAATGTTCTCATTTTCTACTTCCCATGAGAGAAAAGCATGGAAACACTTTCTGCTTTCTTCCATGACCTCTGGTGAAATTAAGAGAAAGCACTTAGTGTATGAGGCTCAATTACTTCTGGGAATGCTTCTTCTTTCTGCATGGATTACCCTCAGAAGATAGGTGTCCTCTGCTTGTCCTGGGGTACACATTCCAGGCAGTGTCTGGCCCTGACTCTGCAGAGGGAGGCCTGCAGTTTGGAGAGATATTCAATTCCAGAAAGGAGGTGTATTATGTAGGGTGATTATGGAATGAAATGAATAAATACACATTTTCCAATTCACCTTTATCAGTAATAAAACTGATATTTTAACTCTATGTGTACATTTCCTGTATCTTATTTCTCAACTGGCTTCAAACTCAGGAGAAAAATAAAGAGATGTTTTTATTGGATCCCCCTGAAAACCCTAAAGACATTATTGCCTTCCTGGACACTGAGAGCTCCTTGACAAGTGATGCCACTGGTCATGATGAGTGTAGTGGATTATGTGATGTGCTACCCAGTGCTCCTTTCAGAAGGGAAGAACTTGGTTCCCAGCTACTGGGAGTTCTGCTCAAAAACAGCCTTCTTCATGAATTGCCTCGCTAAAGAGAGTTGCCTTACCCAAAGATACATCCCTTCCCCAAGGCAAACTGCATTCATAGACTGGTTAACATAGGGGTGTCAAGGCCCAGCCCTTCCCCCTAACTCTGGACAACTCTAAAATGCCATCTCAGAATCAAGAGCTCTCTATAAAGTTAGCAGAAATCTGGATTGAAACTGTATCACAACATAACTTCTCCCTCTAGCAAATCCCGCTTCCTTCCCAATCCTGCCCAATTCTGCTTCCTTGAACAAGAGTTGATTCCAACAGCACAGCATAATAAACTTCCTGAAAACTTCTCTCCATTTCAGAAATGGATTTCTAGGAAATTCAGCTTTCAAGACAAAGTAACATGTTACTATATAGCTAAATCTTCATAGGCCATCGAGGATTATAACACTTAACACTTAGTGTTTACTATGTGGCAGTTATTCTGTTAGGCGTTTTATATATATCAACTCTTTTATGGGTGTGTGTGATATAACAACCTATTGGCAGGTACTATTATCACGTCCAGGATGAGGACAGTAAATTTCAGAGAGGTTAAGTAACTTACAAGTAGCAGAGCTGATATATTAATCAAGTTAACCTGTCTACAACAACTATCTTCCTAACCTCTTCTCTAGAGCTCTCAAAGAAAATATTTACAGCCAATTTCCACAGCTTTGGCCCCTTAAGATTGTGAGAAGTTTGCCAAAGAGGAGCTCACTTCAGGTAAATTGTTCTCTGCTCTATATATCTTGCCTTAGCAAGTAAACAGTTTGGACCTTAGAAGCAGAATCCCAAGTCTACCACTGTCTTCTTTATGTGAACTAGGGAAAGTTAATTTTTTGAGATTTTTTTTCCCTCAACCAGAAGCCTGGGATAGCTGGATTGTTCAATGAATTAATTATAGAAATATGACAAAAAATAGACATGTGGGAAAAAAAGTCTTTCCTCTCCTCCAATTTCTCTAGTCCATTTTTTTTTTTTTTTACTAGAGTTATCCATAGTGCTGTTCTTCAAAACTAGCTCTTTCTGAAGGAGTCTATGCTTTAGGAGGCCCTTTGTGAGCTCTCCCTGGTACTGGCTGCAGTCCTGCTCAAAGAAAATCAAGCATAGACTACGGGAACTAAAAGCAAATTTAGAGACGGTCTGTTCCAATGTCTGAAGTAATTTTGGCCGTTCAGTGACCCAAGATATAAAGACTATCTCAGACACTTGATAGAAAAGCATAACTAACTTTTATAAATCTGTTTAGCTCAACATAACTTAGGTATTGGCTGGAGTGGGGGTAGAACATTCTATCTGCATTTATAGATGATACTCAACACCACTCTCTACTACTCCACCTCAGTTACACTGAAGCATAGTACAGCACTTTGACACAAATCCATCAGACTCTCATCCACATCTTGATCCTTCCTCCCAGACAGTTTCAGTGTACTTGGTCTCTGCTCTTTTTTTCCTGTTTCCAAAATTGCATTGAAAAAAAAAAAATCATGTTGTTGCTTATGCTACCCACTATACTACTCCCTTCTTTATCTCCTCTTCCTTCTTACCCTCTCAAATTCCAACGTTTTCCTAGCTACTGCCAATATTCCTTATGTTACAGTTGGGCAAACAGGTTCCTGGAAGGGATGTGACAAGTTAGCAGACTCAATAGCTGGCTGAATAAACCTTACCTATTTTTTTGAGTCTGTCACTGTGTAGAACATCAATATCCTATACAAATATACTGTGAGCCATATCTGTAATTTTAGATTTTCTAATAACCACACTAAAATGTAAAAAAAAAGGTGAAGTTAATTTTAATAATTTATTTGATAGCCCTAAATATCCAAAATACTGCCATTTCAACATGCAACCTATATAAAAATAAATAATCTGATGTTTCCTATCCTTTTTTCTTACTGAGACTTTGAAATCTGGTATGTATTTTACAGTTACAGATATTTACATTTCAAGTGCTGAATGCACATGGCTAGTGGCTACTGTATTGGAAAGTGCAGGTATAGAGTCTAGACTAAGAACAAGAATGAGCCTTTTCTCTACAGAAATCCGTCAATTACATGAGGTCTACTGCCTGTGCGAACATACCAATAATACAAAATTTCCAATAACTCCACTAGTCCTGACCTTTCTGTCTCACCATACAAGCCTAAGTTCATCTTTGTCTCAACCCATCCTTGACTCTCTAACCTTATGAGAGTTTTTCATTAACCCAGTCCTGCAACCTGTAGCCTAAAATAAGCTGGTTCAAGAGGCAGGAATTGTACATACTCTCCAAAGAGAAAATAATAAATCAGTCAGCTTTACAGCAAAGTGAAGCACATAGAACAGGGCTAAACATCCCACTTCTGTCTTGGGTTTACCCTCTTAGAAGTTATCTGACTCTCAAAAGTTGCCTGAATCTTGTTTACTACCTTAGAATAGCAACTTAGGTGGTGGTTCCTTCCCCAGAACCTGCTGTGATTACTTACCCTCCTGTGCCACTTCTCAAATAACTGCCAAAACCTAAAAGGAGAACTCAGACGGCCTCCAGGCTTTAGAATTTCAGACAGGGGGAAGAGCAAAAGTACCTCTCTTCAATCACTATTTCGTTTGCAGAAAATGAATAAAACTCATGAGTAAACAAAGTTTCCAGGCTCCTTCTTTTCACACTTCCTAAAATGGTAACAATTTCATGTGTGTGAATGTGTATCTGAGTTTGTCTGAATGTACTTTTGCATTTTAGGATATATCCTTCTCCATGGAGCTCAGAGATGAACTGAATCTATTCATTTGGTATGCATGTCATTGGGATTGTAGAAGTAGTACTTTTTTTCTGCCAGGTTTAACATAAAATACAGAAATGTAGACTTATAGAGTGATGACATTTTTCCAGTATTACTAGGAAGCTATCTATTTTATATAAATGACAGTTCCAGATAATTTAAGTGCAATTTGATTTGTTTTGTTTCATGGCACTATGCCATGTGATGTAATACTTTACAGCAACCCCATGAAGTATCCCCATTTCAAATATGAGGAAACTGAGACAAGTCCAGATGAATTTGGACTTGGAACTGCTACTTATGCATTGTGTTACCATAGACTTTAACCATTATACTGCATTTTCTATATGCTAAAACCCTCACTGTTCTACTCTTCGAAGAAGCTTAAACTTTATTACCAGCTAAGTCTCCTCTATTCTGAAGGTAGTGTCATATCTCACCAAAGGCGAAAGGGCACAGGATTGGTGAGAGCTATTTTGCTTCTTAGAAAGCTGTTTAACTAATTTCAACTGATTTGTGTGGATGGAGTGGCTGGAAATAGGACCTATGGACAAGTGAGGCATGCTTTATGACTTAGAGTGAGAAATGGAGCTAAAGCTCAGCATGCTAATTCTTGAATCAGAAAGTTAATCGCATTTCTTGTGATGTCAGTTAACTGAAGGCAAGTAAGTAACTCAGTTCAAACAATTTAGCAAATATTTCCTGGATTATCATTATCCTCAAGATATTAGTAAATATCTATCTTTCTCTATGTATACATATATAAGAGTGGATTCCTTTGAATATGAATCTATTCCTTCAAATACAAAGATGGCACAAGCATTCTACTGTGGCATTTTGAGTCCTGCCAGAAAATACCAGGAGCTTTGCTTAGCCAGTCATTCATATTCTTACCTTATAGTACAGTTTGGGGTCAGTGGTGAGGGCTATAGTTAGATATCATAATAGCTATGGAAAATTAGATGCTATATCCAAGGGAAACAAACTGAACTTGTACATATAAAATTGTGATTTTGACTTTATTTCTACCATGGATTCTATAGGTACCTTGAGTATATATTGTCAGAAATAATCAGAGACACAACAAAAACTAAAGAAGACAACTGTTCTTTAGCTTTAAAAGGATGCACATATTTAATCAATCAAAAAGTATTGATTAAGCTCTTAACATTATACAAGGTCTTGTATAAGGACTGGGATTATGATAAATTGGGAACATGGTCTTCAGTGTGATAATGAATTAAAAATAAAAAGAACTAACGTTAGGAAAGTGAGAATTGAGGTATTTATTTCAAGTTTTCTGCAACGCCTGCACTAGGATTGCTATCATCTCCTTGCTCTTGATGATGGAGGCACTGCCCAGAGCCTTGGCATGGAAAAAAAGTTGAAGGAGGAGCCACAGCCCTGAAGGCCCCCAACCACAAGCCCACAGGTGTGAGTGACAGGATACCCTGGGCTTCTCTGAAAATGAAGCCCACATGACTTTGGTCTTCTATGCATGGACCACTGACCTCTCACTGCCTTTAAAACGTCCCATGGAATATGTAAGAAGTTAAAAAAAAAACACAACCCCCAACCACAGATATACACACAGAATTAAATCCTGATCAGCGATCTGCTGGTAAGACCATTTTCTTTTCTTAAGTTCATCCTGGGTACACACTTTCCTGCATGGAGTGGATTAAAGATAGCCATAGTTTATTTCATTTTAGTTGATTTTTTTGCCTCTGCTCGTGCAAAAAAATGTGGTCTGTGTCCCTCTGCCTTGAATCTTAGCTGGTCCTGTGATTCCCTTTGACCAATAAGATGCAGCAGAAATGAAACTTAATTTCTGAGGTCATGTCTTAAAGCGATCTTCAATTTCCACTTTCTAACAGTTGGAATTCTACTCTTGGACCCCAGCCATCATGCTGTGCGGAGCTTAATCCACATAAGGATCCCACAAGAAGGAGAATCGAGGAGCTCTGGCTGACAGCCCAGCTGAGCTTGACCCAACAACCAGCACCAACTGCCAGCTGTGATTGACGCATCTTGGATGTTACAGCCTAGTTGCACATTCAGAAAACTGCCGCCCCACTCAGTAACATTTAGAGCAGAAGAACTGCCCAGCTGAGACCAGTCAGAGACAGAATTATGAGAGATTATAAACGGTCATTGTTTTGGGCTATTAAGTTTAGGGAGTGGTTCACTATATAATAATAAATAGCCAAAGCACTCCTCATTCTCTAGTCAGTTTTTAGTCTTGATTGGGACCCTTATCATTCTCAGCATTTTGGAAATGCACTCCCACATATTTGGCACATAATAAAGGCTCAATGAACATTAGCTGAATGTGTGTGTGTGTGTGTGTGTGTGTGTGTGCAATCCACCTCTCTGTACACAGCAAGAAAGTTGTTTTAGACAAGTAACTGGTAACCGCATGTCCTTAGCATTTTTAGATCACTCAGGGGACATCACAACTCTTCCTTGGCCACCACAATACCAATTTAGAGCAACTGTAGAAGGGCACCATTACTGCACACATTTTTATATGCTCCTGCAGCTTACATCCCTCACCAGTGTCCCAACAGCCCTCCCTAGGCTCCACGTCAATATATGTAGCTGAGTTCCCTGTGGGTTTCCAGTTGTCAGGACTAGAAAAGAACATTTACTTTCCTGAAACTAGGTTTTCTCTGTGACCTAAACTCCAGAATTCAAGAAGGAAAGACTCTGATAATGAGGTTACATTGTCAAAAGACTGTAGAGAATGTTAGTCCATTTTGCAGGCTTGTTCAATGTGTAAATCATTCCAATGGTAATCACAGATTAGGATCTTTCATTCACTGCAAGTTTTTTTCTCTTCTATTTCAATAGCTCTCAGGTCTTCCCTATACATGTTAAAACCACAGGCATCTTCTTTTATGTTTTCACCACCCCAGGAATACTGAAGACTCTAACTAGGGGTCTTTTAATGAACTGTTTAAACAATATACTTCACATTTGTACAGTTCCTTATACTTTTGAAAGTACTTATAAAATACTATGTCCTTTGTTTCAGTCTCTTTATGAATAAAATTGTTGCTCTGAGACTTTTAAGGTTTGCCTTCTAAGGAGGGTAATTGTGTAAGGGCCATTGATCTAGCAGATGTTCGCCTGTTCCTCTCAGATGTTTCTCCAGTCCATTGTCTTTGTTCTCAGGCATTTGTAAAGGCAGAAAATATACAGATGTATTTTATTCTGGGACTTGCAGCAGCTAATCACTTTCCAACAATCATTTTGCAAAAGCAATGGCATCATTGATGCTTTACAATTATGTAAATCCACGAGAGGGGAAGTGCTGCTGTCACTTTCTTCTGCTATGAAAGCACATGAGGTCAGAGTGGATCTGGGTGTCAAGTAGGCCCAGGTGAGTAACCTGACAAGACAGCATCAACAAACTCCAAAGTCTCGTCTTCCATGTATGACATCGGAAGTCAGAACTGCACCTTTGATGCCTCGTCCATGTTTGAGAAATACTACCGTCATTATAGAATTAAATCACTGGGAATCCAGGTGCCTCAGCTAACTGCATAATGTGAATTTACTCTCTCCTTGCTGCCAACATCACTCTCCTATAAGCCCTTCCATGAAGAATTTCTGGCCACTCACACAACGTTTTTAAACCATAATAAAATACTACTTTCCACTCTCATCCTCAGAAAGGTGATTATGGTAAGGAGAAATGGAGACGTGAAAGGAAAAATCACAGAGCAAACCCTGGAGAGGAACCTCATCACATCATAGGGTATTCGCTCCGAGATAGAGCCCTGACTTCAAATCTCAGCTCTGACACTTGGTATACTGTCTAAATTATCTAATTTCTCAATTTCTGCATTTGTAAAATGGAATAATAAAGGTATTTAACATGTAGAGTTGTTATGAGGTAACATGTATAATGTGCTTAGCACATATGTATTCAGCAAATTGTTATTATCCTTCTCACATTCCACAGCTACTGGCCAACTCTGTGCCAGGCATTGATGAAAGAGGATAGAACCCAATTTGGCAATGCAGGGGCATATAGTCTACTTAGGGAAGCATAACATACATACTGGAAATATCAAGGAGCACCAGAAGCAAACAAGAACACAAGGGAAATGCACATTGAGTGGGAATGTATGTGATCAGGGAAGACTTCTTGGAGGTGGCCAACTTTGAAGAAAGAGCAGATTTTTAAGAAGTGGTAGAAGGAAAGAGGAAAGAAATCCATGAAAACAGAGTTGGACAAGCATGACTATGGATGGAAGGTCACACTCTAAACAAAGATCTGGATATGTTCAATGTGTTTGGGAGAAAACGTACTCACTAGCCTCTTATATTCTACCCATCCATTAAATAAATCTCTTGTGCTTCAGTGGATCATCATTCTCTTTTCCAACTTCAATGCCCAAACAGGTATAAGTAAACTCAAGTGGTCAATGACACAAAGAAGCAAGTATTTTTAAAGTAATGGGATACAAAAGAATGGGCTAGGCAAGCATGCAATGAGAAAGTCGCAGGCAAACATGAAGATGCATAACAGAGGAGATAATTACCTGGGTGCGGGCATTTTCACCATCAGATGAGGGGTCTTGGACCTGAATGAGAAGAATTCTCTTGTGGATGTGCATGAATAAACATGAGAACTGTACATCCTTACATTGGTGTTTGGACCCTGGTCTTGTTAATTCCTGGTCCCTTCGTTGCCCTAACAAACCTGGTGATTGCTTTTGCATTGAATTCTGGGTGGGAGAAATTAGAATGGAATTAAAAATTAGAGATCACAGGTTTCACAAATATGATACTAACAAAAGTTGTTATACTAGGAATAATTTCTCATTGTGTTCAAAGGCCAAGCTAGTTTGGGAACAGAATGAGTGTTAGCTTTCTATTTCAAGAAGGTTCCAACAGCCAACATCCCTAATACCTTGTATGGCTGCATGCCTTTACCTAAAGCACAGCAAAGATTTAGCAACCAAAAGAGAGGGAATCCTAGCCAAAGCATTAAGCACATAATGCCACAACAGAAAATAAAATATTTTAATGCTAAGGAGAAAATAACCCTTTTGATGATGGAAGAATCTATTTGAATTTATTTTTAAGTCATTTGGCTGCGTGGTGTTTTTCAAGAGACTATGGATGCACGTGGATTGGGTGTGGGGGGAAAGCAAGTGTTCCTTGCAGCCAATAGACTCGAGACACATTTTCCTCCAGACTATTTTGGACTTTATTCCCCCCATAAGCTTTCAAATTTCAATCCACTACCCCACTGAGTCTGGGGAGAAATTGATAAAGAAAATAATATAGCAGACAATCACAAGTGAATTGAATTTGAGCACAATGGAGATGAACTGCAGTGTTTAAAAATAGAATCATTTCATAAATGGGCTTAAGGGAGAGTGTTTTTCTCTTATGTGTTGCTTAAATGTTTGAGACCAGAAAGAAGGGAAGGAATTAGAAGGGTGGGCAGATGGGAGGGGAAGGTTGTGTACTGACTTGGTTAAATGTTTATTTAATTCCTCTCGGCTTTTTCATTTTTGGGACACTTCTTCAAACTACCTGAGCAGCATTAGAAAGAGAAATTGTTAAAATAAAATGATGTTGCCTATAATCACAAGTGAATTGAATTTTTCCACATGGGCTGCAGTGCATAAAAGCCTTTTCTTTTTAACCTTTTCAAGATTATATATATATATATATATATATGCCTATATAAAATCACTGAAGTTTTGAAGAGGGAAAAACAGAATCACAAACTCATAGGCTCTTAAAACTGAACAAGGCCTTAGAAATTATCTTACCCAGTTCCTGAATTGGGCTGTACCATTAGAATGCTTGAAACATTTTAAAAACATTATTTCCTGATCTTACTCAAGATCTACTGAATCAGACTTCCTGAGGCTGAGGTTCCAGAATGGGTCGTTTAAAAGTTCTCCAAAAAACTTTTAAGAAGCCAGACTGATGTCTGGAAACTATTTAATGCAACTTTTATGACTGACAGTAGAGGAATCCAAATCTCAGAGAATTCATGTGGATATTAAGTGACAAAGCAAAGAACTGAACCCAGCATTTCGAGTCCTAGTGCGTTGTACTTCCCACTACTCTGAAAAGAGAGGAATGAAGGAACATAAATGTCCCCAGAATAATCTGCATTAAAAGAAATCTCCCCAAGAGAGTGTGGATGTCCCCAGCTGACATGATGTAGGATTCTCAGATCGTAGATCAACAGGACCAAGTAAGAAGTGCTTGGCCCTTTTCAAGGCTGAAAGCTGGGGAAATCAGCCCTGCTTTTAGTTAGAAGTTATGATGCTATGTCTCTGACTTTGGTCTCTTGGAGTGTAGGCTCACTGGACAGTAATCTCTTCTTTAATTACTGGACAATATAATTAACAGTCTACAGTCCTGAAATGAGCTCAAGTCAGATGACATGAAGATACAGGTGCAAGGCCTTACCCACGAGGGTTATGTTATGCTTATGTCAGGAGAAAGCTAATGCTATAAAATATGTAGAGAACAAACCAAATCAACATTTCCTATAAACAGCTCTTTCTAATTTTGGGAAGCAGTTCATGCTAATAACGGATTCTCAAAATTTGGAGTGACCTTAAAATTCATTTAGCCTAACCTTTCACCAAGGCAGGAATCTAGTCCACAACACCCATCTGAGGTGGTGGGCTGGACTCTGCTTCAATGATATGGAATTCGCTCCTTTTTTTAAGGTAACCTATTTTGTTGTGTCATCTCTTATTGCTAGAAAAAATTTTCACCTATTAATAAAAATTTTTCTTCTCCACGATTTCCAACTTTTAAGCTCCTTCTGGAGGGCTTTTTTTTTTCTTCTAACAAATCTGTTTCTTGTACCAAATAGCGGCTCCTAAAATATTTGCAGAAAGCTGTCAAATGACCCCCTTCCTGCCCCTCCTCAAACAAACAGAAGCACTTCTGCTGACTTCCGCTGTGTCCCATGGTGTTTTAGCTTGCTGATTATATTACTAGCATGATATGCATTGCATTGCAGTTGACTGTATGAGAGCTCTCTTGCCCACTAGACTGCAATCTCCTTGAGAATGGACACTGTGATGTATTCATTCATCCCTTCATCCCTACTGTCCAGTACAATGTGTGGTACAGAACAGGTATTTAAATGTTTTTCCTAAGTGAATCACACCACATCCTACTTTCAAGTCACCTCGTCTTTGGAATAAATACCCTAAATTCCTTAGACCTCAAGGCTTCCTGTTCATCATTATACCATAATATCTATCACAGAATACTCAATTAATACTGTTGAATTAATTTGGCAATGTTTTTCAGATCCTTCATAAACCTTATTATTGTCTTCTTCTGGACACAATGCATTTTAAAGACTCTTTTTAAAAATAAATACTATTCCAAATGGGGTCTTGATGCACAGTGGGATTACTGCTTCCCTTGAGCTAGGCATTATGCAACTAGGATAATGCCTCATTTGATTTTTCAAATAGCCATCTTACTCATTTGGTTCAGGTTGACCTTAAAGTTATTGAAATCTGAAAGTACTTTCTCATGAATTTTTGCAGTGATATTTCTCCAATCTCGAATAACAGTTACTAATTTTAACTAAATTATAGACCTAAACACTTAATATAGCATAGTGGTTAACTATTCAATTTCAAATCCTGGCTCTGCCACTTAGCTATATGACCTTGAGCAAGTTACATCACTTTTCTGAACATCAGTTTCCTTATCTATGCATAATTATAGTATCTACTTCATTGCTCTTCTTTCATTTGCAAAATATATACTTGACAAAGGCTTTTGCACAGAATATATTAAAAAATTCTTACAACTCAATAATAGAAAGTCAGCCCTATAAAATGGGCAAAATATTTTTATAGACTCTACCTCAAAGAAGATATAGGAATAGCCAAGAAGCACATGAAAAGAGGTTCAGCATTACTGGTAATCAGAGCATGCAAATTAAAAACACAATGAAATATACCATACAGTACCTAGAATGGCAAAAATTAAGACTTACAATTGGTGAAGATATGGACTAACTGGAACTCGCACACATCGCTAATGAGAATGAAAAATGGTGGAGCCGCTTTGGAAAACAGCCTGGCAGTTACATTTATATTTAAAGTGGATTTCTTGTGGACAACATATAATTGGATTTTGTTTTTTGATTCACTCTGATCATCTGTCTTAACTGGTACATTTAGACCACTGATGTTCAAAGTGATTATCGATATGGTTGGATTAATATCTACCTTATCTATTTTTCTATTTGTTGCCCTGTTCTTGGTTCCTATTTTTGTCCTACACTATTTTTCTGCTTTCTGTGGTTTTAACTGAGCATTTTATATGATTCCATTTTCACTCCTTTCTTGGCATATTAGTTATACTCATTTTTTCTTTTTTTAGTAGTTGCCATCGAGTTCATAGTATATATTTACAATTAATCCACATCCACTTTCAAATAACACTATACTGCTTCATGCTGTAGTGTATCTTATAATAACAAAATAATCCTATTTTCTCCCTCCTATCTCTTGTAGCGTTGCTGTCACTCATTTCACTTATACGTGAGCATACATAATAAAATGCATTGTTGCTATTATTACTTTGAACAAATTGTTATCTGTTAGCTCAATTAAGAATAAGAAAATAAAATTTTTTACCTTACCTTTACTTATTCTTTTTTTAATGCTCTTCCTTTCTTAATGTAGATCTGAGTTTCTGACCTACATCATTTTCCTTCTCTTCTGGAGAACTTTTTTTTAACATTTCTTGCAAGGCAGGTCTACTGGCAACAAATTTCCTCGATTTTTGTTTGTCTGAAAAAGTCTTTAATTCTCCACTTTACAAGGATAATTATGCAGAGTATGGAATTCTAGGTTGGTGGTTTTTTACTCTTCACATTTTAAATATTTCACTTCACACTTTTCCTGTTTGCATGATTTCTGAGGAGAAGTTGGATGTAATTCTTATCTTTATTCTTCTATAGGTAAGTTATTTTTTTCCTCTGCCTTCTCTCAGGACTTTATCTTTGATTTTCTGTCATTTGAAAATGATATGCCTAGGTGTAGTTTTTTTGATATTTATCCTGCTTAGGGCTCTCTGAGCTTCCCGAATCTGTGGCTTGGTGTCTGACATTAATTTGAGGAAATTCTCAGTCATTATTGTTTCAAATATCTCTTCTGTTCCTTTCTCTCTTTCTTATCTTTCTGGTATTCCCATTACATGTATGTTACACTTTTTGTAGTTGTCTCTCTCTCCTTGGATATTCTGTTCTGTTTTTCTTTTTTTCAGTCTTTTTTATCTTTGCTTTTCAGTTTTGGAGGTTTCTACTGAAATTCCTCAGGTTTCTATTCCTCAGTCATGTCCAGTCTACTAATAAGCCCATCAAAGGCATTCTTCATTTCCGTTACAGCGTTTTTCATCTCTAGCACTTCTTTTTGTTTCTTTCTTAGGATTTCCTTCTCTCTGTTTACATTGCCCATCAATTCTTGCATGCTGTCTACTGTATCCATTAGAGCCCTTAGTATATTAATCATAGTTGTTTTGAATTCCCAGTCTGATAATTTCAACATCCCTGCTATATCTCAGTCTGGTTCTGATGCCTGCCTGCTCTGTCTCATCAGATGGTGTTTTCTGCTTTTTAGTATGTCTTTTAATTTTTTTTGATAGCTGCACATAATGTATTATTACATAAAAGGATTGATAAAAATAGGCTTTAGTGATGTGGTGGTAAGGTGTGGGGGGAGGGGAACCATTCTACAGTACAATGATTAGGTCTCAGTCTTTTAGTGAGTCTATGCCTCTGGACTGTGAACTTCATGAGTATTTCTCAGTTTTTTCCTCCCCCCCTTAGATGGCACAGGATGGCTAGAGTGAACTGGAAATAGTTCCCTTCTTTCATGTGGAAGGTTACTGCTAGTTGGAGTTGGCTATTTCCCACCCCCTAGGTCACTTGGGCTCTGATAAAACACTAGTAAGTTAGGCCCTGATTAAATAGTTTTTCCTAAGGGCAGACTTTGTTAAGAAGAAGAGAATGCTCTGGTGTATTTCAAAATGGGGGACTTTTCCCCGATATTCATTGTGAGAACTGAATAGAGTTTCTAGAAGTAAAACTCACAAAAGCATGAGAATCCCCACTCTGGAGTTTTTAACTTAGAGTTGTCCACATGGAGGCTCTAGCAAGTTGTCCATTACAGCTCAGATTTCCCTATCCCAGCACTGATCCACATGGAGGTTTCAGCTCAGGTGTTTCTGCTCTGGTAAGTTGTGATTCTTTGTATCTGCCTGTCAGTCTCTCCAATTTGGGGGCAACGGTTTGCCCTGTGACCCCATTCTCTTACAGATCTAAGAAGAGTTGTTGATTTTTCAGCTTGTTTTGCTTTTTACTTGTTAGAATGGAGTGGCAGCTTCCAAGCTTCTTATATGCTGGACTAGAAACCTGAAGTTTCCTCAGAGTTTTTTTTTTTTACATAGTACACAGCTTTTTTTTGAGGTGGTGCATTTACAGCACTTTCTTCTGTGTCTAGCAGATATTAGATATTAAATAAATGTTTATGATTTTTATATATTTGAGCCTATTACTCCAGTTTGGGAAGATAAGATTATTCGAACCCTATCTGTCAAACAGCTTATTAAATTGACCCTCCTAACTTTGGGCCAAATGAAAATGTAATTAGTCTGCCTCCAGTGTTTTCAGACATGGCATTGATTGAAGAGACAGAGAGAAGATAGGAGTTCTGACCCAAGTTATCTTAGACATATCGATTCACACTTTTTGATACATTTGCTCAATCCCTTATATAAACAAATCTACAACATACACCATAAAGCTTCATTCTCCTCTTCTCTATAAATTTAATCTCAGTGTGTCAACTAATGTGCTAACATGATATTGTGCAGAGAGGCCACCTCATTCTACCACCAGACACATAGCCTATATTTTGTGTTGATGCAAGAAGGCAAAACTAGTTGTCTTGCAATCAGTAGAGGGACTACGTATATATTCAGATCAAAGGAGCCATCTGCTCATCACTGTTGCTCTGCTACCCCAAGGCAAGGCCCTGCGGGGGATAGTGCACACCACGGTAAGCTCCACATTTCAGGAATAGGTTTATATGTTAGCAGCAGAGCCAATTTTCACCCTAATTCCAGAATGTCTTGTGTTGGTCTCTAAATAATTAGAGCGTGAGCATTGACTCTCCAAGACCACTATGAGCAACACGAGGGCAAGCACTATATAAGCCGCCAACATCACCCGCACTCTGCCCCTTCTAAGGGAGGAAAGTTGGCGATAAGAGACCATCCCCAGGGTCTTGTGAGATCTAAGCAGAAATTAGCTCTTAGAGCCTACTGACATCTGTAGGCTCTCCTCCCTACCTCACTTTTAGATCCATTGGCCCAAATGTGAGTGAGAGACAGAAACGATGCAATCCTTGCACCTTTCACCAAGTGAAAATCTGAGATATTTTTTAATGGTCACATCCTAAAGCTTCCTGCCAGGTGACACGTTACTAAGAACACAATGAACACACACACACACACATACACACACACTCAGTCATTACTGATATCTTCATCTGAAACGAAACCACAAAACTGCTCATGCCTTCTCAACCCTGCCCTAGATTCTCTCTTCAATGTCTTCCGTGTTCCTATGTCTCCTGCCCACATCTCCTGATATACATTCTGGAAAAGGCAGTTAGAAAATATGCACTGAATATTTGTGCTGTGCCCAGTCAGGCATGAAGCTCTTGGCCGGCTTTAGAAAGTTAAAAAAAAAGACTCAGCCGTGTCTTCAATGAGCTCACTAGCATTCAGGAGGGAAGGGACAGCACCTGAAAGGGTGGTACATCATTGGACATTGCATCCAAGAACTGAGGGCTGGATTGTATATTACAGACTATAAGTGCCATAGGGCTTTGGAGGAGAAACAGTACAGTGACTGGGAGCGACTGGGAAAACTTCAAGGAATGGGAGTCCCTGCAACTCACTGCAAAAAGATGAACAGGATTGTGTATAGGCAAAGTGAATTTGCAATTTCATTTCAATCATTAAACTGTACCCCACTCTACATACATCCTGTTGCTTCTATTTATTCAGAAAAAAAAAATTATATTCAAAGCCAAAAGTTAATCATGGGCCCCAGGCCAGAGCCTATGGAGAGCTGCTACTTCTTTCCCTGGGATTTCCCAGGGTGAGCAGCCTGGCAGAGGTCAACAGGGACATGGGGCGAACACTAATTAATTTTGTGTGCCAGCTTCACAACCAGATTATTTCCTAAATTGCAGACAAGATTCTATATACTGAGAAAGCATTTTCGGATACAGAATTATATTTTTAACTCAAGTTGAAGTTTAATTATGATTTTGAAATCCATTTATACTGCAAAAAAAAGAAAAATGAGAATTATTTAAGAAAAGGGACAAAGTTACTCCTCAGATGATGAAGCCTGAGATCCCTGGCCATAAAAGAAAGGAGCATTTAGATACTTAATAGAACTGGTTGGCTTTAAACACTTAATTTCCTAGAAATTTGCTCAAACAACTGTATCTTCTAAATACTTTATAGGATAAAAATGGTCTTAATGCAAAGAATTAATTAACATTGTAACAGTGACTATGACCAGAAAATGGCCAGGAGATGAGAGCTGGAGTCAGAATAATCAGCAGTTACTCAGTCAACAGACATTTGTCAAAGCTTGATGTGCACCAGGTACTGTGATAAACATTAAGATCTCCTTGAGACAAGATGCTGAAGCAAAGCAGAAAGAGTTAGGAACAAGTTAAGCTTAGACTTTGAGAGCTCAGTATTCAGGGTCAGTCCTAAGCAAGCGGAGAGGCTCATGAGCAAAGAAGCTGAATCAGAAACCACAGGAAATGTTAAAATATCTACATGCTGAATATTCCTAATTCACCTCAATGATGAAAGGCAGAAGAAAGGAAATTATCGTGACTTCAAACCATTGCTTTACTGGAATTATTTTAATACTTCCAAGTTAGAGCATTTCCAACTATTTCCTACGTTAGATACGCTACATGGCAATAACAATTTTTCTCGTCTTTCTGTGACCCTTCAGTGTTTTCTACCAAGAAATAATTTGTTCATTTAACAAATAGACAGATATATACATAGATATATATACACACACACACGTGTGTGTATGTATGTATATGTATACGTGTGTACTATATATCACATATATATACATACATGTGTGTATATATACATATATATATATATAGTGGGTTAACAAATAAATATTTTTTAAATACCATAGTATACAGTCACAAATGTTATTTAAGTAGATAAAAACAAGGCCTGAAAATTATTGAAAAATAAAATCAATTTCATTTGCTCTCTTTTTTGGTTATAATTACCTATGATAATATAAATATATAAAATTATTTATTAGATTTTTATCTATAATTATCTACAGTTTAGGAAATAAAATATATATCATACATTCATTTTCCTTCTAAGACTGTCACGAAGGCTTAAACAATCCCAGCAAAGTCAAGGAAAGCAAACAAATGGATGCAGTTCCGTGCAGAGATGTTTGTGAGGCACGGGCGGTGGAGGGAGGCAGGGCTGGGACAGCAGGGGTGATGTGACAGGCACAGGGATTGTTGTGCCTCAGATTCTCCATCACAGCTCGGCTCAGCCAAGAAAAACGTAGAGAAGGTCACGGAGCTTATCTCCGAGGAACTGAGCCTGGACTTGAGCTGTCCTTCAACACAGGCCCAGTTTATAGCAGTGCACAGGTGTTGGTCTGTGTGCTTACTTTCTAGGTGTGGCACCTGGAGCCAGCAGCCATGTCAGTGTCACAGAGTCTTTTTCATCTGCCTTGAGGTGAAGGCTGTGTTCCCATTGCCTGTCTGGCATTGTGGCACAGATGACAGCTATCCATAAGGCCTGCCTGATTAGCCAGGAGCAGCTTCTCAACTCCCGTGTTAGGGGAAACTTAGACATGGCCTCTGTCTTCCACACTGTGCCAGGGGAGAGAGGCCCAGGACTGCAATCTCGCTGGCCTCTTTCTTCTTTAACAAGCGCAAAGAAAACCAAAAACAATGAAATTAAATTGTGTTAATTTCCCTCAGAATGGCACACAAGTAGCTGTTGTTAATGAAAAAGGCAAAGAAATCTAGTTACATTATCTAATTTTCTAGTTGGAGACAATAATTTTCTTTACTCCTCACATGGTTTGGATAACAAATACTGTAATGAAATATTACTCCCACACCCCCCAAACAAGTGAAAGGTATAGAAGGAGAATACAAAATCATGATGTAAGCCGTGGAGAAATTCTGAGATGGATGATTTGTTGGGACGAGATGTTGGATAGTACATTCATAAGCTCTAATTAGGAGTAAGCATATCCGAGAGGGCGTCCTGGCTTGGTTGTTTTCAGTCCTTGTAACGGTGGTCTCCATACTGCACTGTATAGAGGTTGGACAGTTGGGTCTGATGAGGAGCCTGTTCTTCCTACTAAAGAGGAGACCAAGGATTTCTGATAGACTCATGAAAATCTTGACTCTCATGGGACCACCCAATACTACAAAATTAAATGCATATTTTAACCTGGAGAATAATCAAAAGGACTTACCTTTGGACTCTTATCCTCTGAGAAGAAACACAGCAAAGGCAGAGGGATATGCAGTAAGATGGCACAGTGTGGCACGGTATAGAACGAGGTGGTATGGGATAGTGTAGTGTGGTGTGGTATCACCCTACTGAAACTTTTATGGGATCACTTCCAAATCATCCAAAAATACACATAATTGAAATGTGCACTGTTTATAAACATGCATCTTTATACTCCTTGATCCACCCATTTGCCTTTTATTAACGTGCACAATTGTCACCCACATCATTCAAGCAACCTTCAGTATGGACTAAAATCAATAGGTTCACAGAGCTTCCTTTCCAAAATCTGTGCCTTAGCTGTGATCAAAAAACAGTTGATGGAGAGAGGGTCTCTTTCTTGAACTTAACAGTGCAGAAAGGAAGAAACATATAGCAAAACACTATAAAGGTAGAAACTCAAAGCAATATCAAATTTGCTTCCCTGGTAAGTGACAGTGTAGACATCCCCACCAATGCCCTGACATCTTACAGCACACCAGTGTAATGACATTGCACCCATTTGGAAATAGTGTCAATAGTGATTAATCAACAAAGTCTTGATTATATTGTTACGACTTATTCTTGCTATCTGAATAGGGATACTTAGACTAGCAGAATTTGGACCAAAGTGAAGAAAAATTTCAACAGAAAACCTACAGACCCATGAACTTTTTAATTAATTTTTGGCTGGGATAGTGCTGCCATTTATAGGCTTCGTCTGTGTGGTCAAGAGAACATAACAGTCAATGTGACCTATTGCACCATGCCCTGTCATTTCACCTGAAACAGGACGTGAGATGCTTTCTCTTTGTCCAGCCCGGTTAACTAGTTCTGCGTTTGCAAGGTCAAATTCCCAAACACTGTGCATGTAGCTCTGAAATCATTCATGGTTTAGATAGCAGAATGGGAATTGTTTCTTTTTCATGAACATGATTGTATTTTTATGTTTAAAATTAAAGATTAATACTAGTAATAATAATAATAATATAGAAATATTTGAAACTTTAAGTACAAGTATTAAAAAAGGAGGTGACATATACCGGTGGTCCATCTAAGAATGGATCAAAAGAAGAAAGGTTGGGGAGACCTCCAGGCCAATCCCCTTTACGGTACTCAGAAAAGGAGTTGAGAGCCAGCCCTGATGGCCTAGTGATAGAAGTTCCGCGTGCTCCACTTCAGTGGATTGGGCCCAGTTCCTGGGCGTGGAACCACACCACTCGTCTGTCAGTAGCCATGCTGTGGTGGCAGCTCACATAGAAGAACTAGAAGGACTTACAACTAGAATATTCAACTACATACTGGGGCTTTGGGGAGGGAAAAAAAAGAAGAATAAGGAAGAAGACTGACAACAGATGTTAGCTCAGTTCGAATCTTTCCCAGCAAAAAGCAAAGGAGTTGAATTTGTAGAGTTTTTGATCCAACTTGAGTTAACAAAGTGATGTGGCTGCCAAAGAAATTTCTTTAGGTGAATTACCAGAAGCATAATGTCCAGATCCATGAAGGTGGTGGGCGAGCCCTCTCACGTACCAGAGTAGTGACTCCTATTCTGGACACTAGGATGGAAAAAAATGACAACAGCCTGTTCTGAGGTAATAGATTAAAATAGTTAAGGATCTAGAAATTTAGGGCATAATTGAAAAGCAGAGAGGACATTTAGCTGGGAGAAGATTTGGAGAATTAATGGAAATAGTATCAAAATATTTGACAATCAACTGGCAGAGGAGGGAATAGGCATATTGTATGGCTCTAAAAGGCCAAACAACGTCCAGCTGGCAGACATTGTAGGATGTAAGTTCTTTACTCCATAAAAGGGATCGTTTTGACCCTTCTGGGAGGTCATCAACTCCCTATCAGAGCAGTGCTCAAGTAGAGACTGAACATCCACTTGGGGAGGCTACATTGTCAGATGGAACGAACCGAAAGTCCCTCCAACGCAGCGATTACTCTCATACAATTCCCCAATTCTCCACTTTTCAATGAAGGTCACCAAAAAGGGCAGGTCTTCTTGTGTAACGTTCATCCCTACTTCATTTTCTTTTCATTTTCCAAAACTGCTGCTCTCATCACAGGGTACAACAGCATACCGTCTTCTCATGCTTTCTTGCTCCCTTGAGGAATGTGCTCCAGTTTGGGTAATTACATTCTGCCAGCCTAAATTATCCCTGCAGTTTACATTGAGTAAGGCATTTTTCTTTAATATCTATCCTAAGTTGTTGCACAGTGTTTCTATGTACCAGTAAATATTACATACATGCCAAAGTAATAGTCAGAACCTTGGAAACAGCCCACCCTATTTATAGGAGAACAAGGAAGGATTAAAACCAATTAAAATTTACTTGGATTATTCATATCCCTTCTGCATGTTTGGGCCTTTATGCTGGCAGTTAAGGGAAATTGGCTTCATATAACCTGCACTGATTTTCCTGGATTTCGTGAATTTTTTCAGCTCCCATTCCCTTCCAATTCCTGCCTCACCCAAAGAGCACCCCAAAATAGGTCTGTGAGTGGCAGGAAAGAGTGATGGATCAATAATATGAAGGTGCAGTGAAGAGGCCGAGGTTTGGTCTGGGCCTCTTCATCGTGGAGGTGACTGTTAAGTACAGCTCTGCAAATTCTATCACAGTCATGGCTTCTCCAGTCAGAAACTATATCCCTTTTATATATATATTTTTTTCTTTTGCTTGTCTGCCGCCTTATTAAGAGTATTTATTCTAGTTACTTTCATTGCTGACCTTGGGAGTTTATTGCAAATATTATTTCTCTTGTTTGTTTGCTCTCACTCTCACTCTCATTCTCGTACATGTACACACACTCTTTCTCCCTCTCCCCCTCTCTCTCTCTCTCTGGTCTCTGACCTCATTCCTTTCACGGTCTCAGTATCTCAAGATAGCATTTTTCCCATCTCACATCATTTTTTCTATCTCTTTTGCATTAGACAAGAGGCACATTTGGACACAGAAGCCGGTTTGGAAACTCTGAGCATCAGTGAACAGTCTGCAGATGCTGATACTTATTCATGTGTGTGACAGTTAATCGATTATTGCCTCTGAGGTCCTAGAGGTCAAGGGCTGGGTCCACTTATCCTCGTCTCTCAAGGGTTAAGACCAGGTCTAAAACAACTGAGTGTCTAGGAAATGCTGTTTGAACTGACATGAACTGAATGGAAGAAGTGAATTGTATGAGTGAGACTCTAAACTTCAATACCCCAAAGCCCTCGTCAACATCTGCCCAAGGTCCATGAGCTCTTTTCTCTGATTTCCAAGCTCACCTTTCCTCCTTCAAGATAGACCTTTATTTTTCTATTTCCTTCTTATCCAAAGCAGAGAAGCCTCCCTCACAGGAGTATTATTTGTCCCTTTAATATTTGGATCTTTTTCCTCTGCCATTTATTGCTGGGTCAAGATGTTCATTTATTTCTTCATGTACTCATCCTTTCTTTTGCCAGATACTTATGGGGATGCACTATGTGCCCAGAACAGTGCCATTTCCAGGGATACAGTGATGAGAGCGGCATGTGTGAAACATACAGTGTAGAGAAGAATACTCATATGAAACAGACATTTATACAAAGAATTATTTAATTTCCATTCTAAGGAGGAAAAGTCCAGAATGGGAAAAGAGTGTAATGGAGAGAACAAAACCCCATAGTCATTACTGAGGCCCACAGGTACCCATAAGCAGTCTTGGATGTTCCCTTGGGGACCGTTGTCAAAGCCCCTGTACTCAAGAGCTCTTTCCCTGCATAGGCTGAAGGGTGATTGGGAGAGAAAAGAGAGTCATGGTCCAGGAAGAAGGAGACCTCAGTTCTTGCTGAGACCCTGCCACAGATGCCATGGTGGGCTTGGAAAAGCCCATTCCTTTCTGGGCCTCAGATTCCCTAAAGAGAGGAGGGCGGGATGGCATCGTGTTCTCTGTGGTCCTTCAGGCTGTGACATTTCGGGCAGATGCCTTAACTCACAGTGAACAGCAGGCAGGTACGACCGGGCTGCTATTTAGGCCTAAAGTCGCTAATTAGGCAAGGAACGCTACCTCCTTTCACTTCATCTGAACTTTAGATAATTTTTGCTTTACAGTTTACTCTTTCCTCCTCACAATTTCCCTATCTATCCTAAACTGATTCACAAATGGCAGCAAGAATTTGGGGGCTTACATTGGCTGTTTTGCAATTCAGACAAGTGATTAGAATATTCCCAGCACATACACCTAATCAAAACAAGCCCAATTAAGCTCACTACTCCAGATTCCACCTCATTAGCTTTCTGTTCCTAAAATATAACAGATGTCATTGCTGCAGGCCTGGAGGTACAGACACATTTTTCAGCGGAGCACTTACAATGCAACCTAAGTTAGAGGAAGATTTAATTATTACTTTCATTGTCGTGGCTTCCTGTGGAAGCTCGT
Source organism: Tapirus indicus (assembly GCA_031878705.1). NCBI lineage: Eukaryota > Metazoa > Chordata > Mammalia > Perissodactyla > Tapiridae > Tapirus > Tapirus indicus. The sequence goes on along the minus strand of CM062923.1, from coordinate 17,622,689 downwards.
TTTTCACTTAATAGCAATCTCTTTCTACCTAGTTGCCCACTGCCACCAAAATAATGTGTCTTTTTCCTCAAAGAGTGAGTTCATAAAAAGTCTCATTCCTATCCTCTCCTTTTTTGCCTGGTAAATTGATTTGGGTTGCTCCTGGATTTATCTGACCCTGCACTTTTTACTTAGTGAATGGAAGGAGGAAGAAATGGGGTGCAACGATTCCCTCACCTTTCATGGTACCATTTAGGCTTGTTTATTGGCTACTCTGGCACCCAGACTGAGAGGCGAGTTCACATCTTTATTTTTTCCCACTGCACTTTGGACAATATCGTATTATAGCACTTAGTTTGCATCGTGATTCCTTTTACACATTTTTCTCCTTCTCAAGGCCATCAACTCTTCCAAGCCTGGGCCCTAACCTTATTTTTCTTCCTATCCCCAGCTCCAAGCACACACTGGCACACAGTGGGTACTTGTTTTTAAGAATGAAAGGAAAACAAAGAAACAGCTGAATCAAATTCTGCTCTGGGCAACAAAAGAAACAAAACTGCTTTGTGTGAGAGGGAGAGTTGATAACCGATTCTTTTAAGTAGAATAATTAGTGATTATTTGTCCAACAAGCAGATAGCTATAAATCTCAGTCTTATACATTCACTGATTCAAACAATTTTTCTAATCAACGTCAGCTTTAGTTCACTAGGTCACTTTTTTTGTTACATATGTTCTTAATTATTGTGGAAATGCCATATTTTGAGATTCTAACATTTAGGGAAGTAGTAAGTATTCTGGCATGTCAGACATCCAAGCAGCCCCACTACACTAGTAGCCCGCGGGGAATTGCGTCGGACTGAGCCCCCCACTCAAGGGAAATTTGGCACCTCACATGTTTCAGGATCAGGTCTTATGTGTGGGTATGTCTCTTTCTCCTTTTTCCCTCATTTTGTGTTTCTAGGTAAGTACTTATTCTCCAAAGAGACTCTAGGTAGTTTTCTTCCTGGAAACAGCAGACAACAAGAAAGACTCCAACAGAGCCACACGCCATAAATGTAGCTCTTACTGTGTCTATAGGCTTAGAATTTGTAATCTAGGGGGCGTTAAATCGGATGCATATCATACAAATACATACAAAATGACCTCATAAAAATATGATTTTTGATTTTAAAAACTAATAAGAACTTGTATATCCAAATGAGTGCATTTCTCTTCGATAGTCTCCTTGGTGAGTGGAAAATCATTCCAAAAATGGTGACATCACTCAGAACTTTCCAAAGCTCCCTTGAGGAAATTTCTAAGGAAACATGTATTGATCAGTTTGGGCTGCCATAACAAAATGCTGCAGACTGGGTGGCTTAAAGAACAGAAATTTGTCACAGTTCTGGAGGCTGGGAAGTACAAGATCAAGGTGCCATCAAATTGGTTCCTGGTGAAGGCCCGCTTTCTGCCACCTTCTCACTGTGTTCCCACACAGTCTCTCTGTGCGTGTGCAGGGAGAGAGAGCCACTGAGCTCTTTAGTGTCCCTTCTTATAAGGGCACTAACCCCGTCGGACCAGGGCCCCACCCGTATGTCTGCATTTAACCTTAATTACCTCCATGAAGGCCCTCCAAATTTCCAAATATATATCTCCAAATATAATCACACTGGGGGCCAGGGGCTTCAATATAGAAATTTTTAAGGGACAAAACCTTCAGTCCATAACAAGCGAGTTTAAGAAAAATATCACGAAACTTCAACTAAATTGCCTTGAAATCGGAGACTTTGAGTTTCAAGAAGAGAAAAAATCTCTTTCTCTTTATTCACCCTCACTCATCTAACTTATTTACCTAACTTGGCTTCAAATAATCTTCAGCACTTTCTAATACTGAAATTCACCATCAACATGTAAAAACGTGTCACTACAGAAGAAGCTTAAAGAATGCATTACAGAGTCTGAAGACAATTCTCAAGGAGGAATTCAATATTTATTTGGAATGATCAGAGTATTGCTGGACTTGTTTCATAGGCATCCAGGTTGACTATTACATTGTAAGGAGAAGCACTTAACTGGACTAAAAGTGTCAAGTACGTTTATCAAGGCAACCAGCGGCCTGTGTGTATAGTATAGTCATAACCCACCTACAACACACCTATGTTACATAGCATCATGCCATATAAGAGCAGCAGAGCATTGTTGCTGTTGGTGCCTTCAAGTGGATTCTGACTCCTAGTGGCCATGTGCACAGCAGAGCGGAACCCTGCCCAGTCTTTTTGCACCATCGTCTCACCTTCTGATGCTATATCAGACAATGCTCTGCTGTTTTTCATAGGGTTTTCATCAGAAGTGGGTGACCAGGTCCTTCTTCCTAGTCTGTCTTAGTCTGAAAGCCCCTCTGAAACCTGTCCACCACAGGTGACCCTACTGGTATTTGAAATACCAGTGGCATAGCTTTCAGCATCACAGCCACCACAGTATGACAACGGACAGAGGGGTGGTGTGGTTCCCTGACTGGGAAACGAACCCAGGCCTTGGCGGTGAGAAGGCTGAATCTTTACCACTAGACCCACCAGAGGTGGCTAGGAGAGCATAGTGAAGTTAAATATTAATGCCATTATTTTTAAATTTCTTGAAAGAAGGACAATATTTGTCTTATTCATGACTTTATCTCCAAGGTCTAGAATAATGCTGAGCATAGGATAGGCACTTAATAAATGCTTATTGAATTGAATTGATAGGTAATTCTCTTAAAGGCCAACTAACTGGGATCTGTTAAACCTGAAGCCTCTTTAATATACAGCCAGGATCGGCAAACTATATCCCTCGGGTCAAATCTGGCCTGCCCCCTCTTTCTGTATGGCCTGTGAGCTAAGAACTAAGCTTTATATTTTTAAAAGTTTGGGGAGAAAAATCAGGAGAAGGATAAAATTTCGTGCCGCTTGAAAATTATATAAAATTCAAATATTAGTGTGATTTAATGGAACATTGTGTCAACCTAGTGATTATTAACAAATCTAGATTTAGTAAGGAAAGATTTTATTCAACAAGATTATTGCAGGGCGTGGGAGAGGGGACTATTGCTATAAGGAGAGGGGAACTTCTGCAGGAGAGAGAAGGCTCTCACCATAAGATCAGCAAGCATCTCAAAGGTTAGGCACAAAGGAGTTTTCTTTTCTAGAAAGGAATGAACAAGGTTAGAAAGAACTGACTATGGGGAAGTGGGTTAAAAGGGTGGTGTGATCAGACTATAGATGGGATAGCAGAATGTTTCCTGTTGAGGCCAGCCTATTTTCTGGGAGCAGCCCTTAAGGAGGGGCTATATGCTTGCTGAGGTTGAGGGTAGGCCAAAGTTCAGAGACCTGGGGGAAGGTGAGAATCTTAACCAAAGTTTGGTTAAAAAGCATTTTATTTCCATTCATTAGTGGGGACAAAACAGTTCAGCTAATGATTTATGAGGCAAAAAGTGGGAATCTGGAGGGTTTGTGCCTGGCCTTGTCATGGGTAAACAAGGGGGCCATCCATTAGTCCTATCTAAGCCAAGGGGCGAAGGTGGTTCTTTGCAGTAAGCCATTTCCTAGACGACAACAGTGTGGGGGGGGATTTCTTAATTTCTCTGTTTTCCAGGATCACAGGGCTCAGGTAACATTCATCATTGCCCATAGCCACGCCCGTCCACTTCTGCACTGCCTGTGGCTGCTTCCACGGTACAAGGCAAGTTGAGTAGTTGCAACAGATACTGGATGAACCGTAAAGCTAAAATGTTTACTATTCGCCCTGTTACAGTACAAGGCTGTTGACTCCTGACATATGGGAATGGAGGGAATGGATTTTGGTTGAATTGGTAAAAATTCTGAATAACGTATGTACTGAAAGAAACGTAGCTGAGCAAACTCTTACTCAACCTCCCAGACTTCAGTGAAGCCTCCAGAGTGATTCACTTCTGACTCCTGCTACAGGCTGTGTTGGGTGCCTCCCTCAAGTGCCCTTGACACCCACCCATGCCTCCCTCCCGGCACTCATTCACTGTATTGTAAAAGTCTGTCTCCTCCAGACACTTCATTCCTTGAGGGAAGAATAAGAATTTACCTTCTTTGAATCCTTAACACCTAGAACACAGCCTGGAAATCTGGAGAATGAAGAAAACAACACATGAACAAACAAACTTTGATATTCAAACTCTTACTAACAACGTATTGCCAAAGACAAGTCTGGCTCCAGGGAGAAGGTAAGAGCAATTTTAATCACACCGTGCATATGCAAATAGCTACTGTTAGAGTGCAGAGAAACACTTTGTTCTCTTTAGTGGGTTAAATATGCCTCTCCACAAATGTGTTAACATCCTTCCTTTGCTGAGCAAATCCTCTTTTCATGAGCTGTTCAAAGGGAAACTTTATCCCCAGGTTGGATTATCATAACCTCCATATCGTGTACATGCGTTAAGCTCATCTCTCCCATCTTAAAAAGAAATTACTCCTCAGCCCCCACGTTCACCTCAAATATCAACTAACTTTTTGTTTCCCTTTCATAGTCAAACATCTTTAACAAGTCATTTACATTCTTCCTCTGAAAACTTAATTCTACCATGAATGACTTTCCTAATACCAAGTGTCCTTTGGGAGCTCGCTCTTTGCCAACTCTTGAATGTTATCATTTCTCCAAGCTTCTGCTTGGGCTCTCTTCTAACGCTATGCAGTCTTCTTGAAGAAGCTCACTCGCTTCCGTGGCCGAAAGGACCGTCTAAAGGCTTCAAAGACAAATCAGCATTTCCAGCTCTTATCATCATCTGTGAATTTCAGGACTGTAATTAGACATCGTCTGCTGGACCCCTTTACTTGAATGGCTCACAGACACTTAAAACTTAACACCTCTAAAACAGAACAAAAGCCCTGTTTCCCCAACCTCCAAGTTCCTCATCTTGAATTTCCTGCTCCAGAGAACAGCACCATCATCCACCTTGGACTCTGGATTACCCAGAATGTCCCTTACAGAATTAGTCACCAATGCCTAATGATTTTACTTCCTAAATAGTCCCCAAATATTTTCACATCTCACCATTCCACTTGCCTCTATTGTACTTCTCATAAGAGACCTTTGTTTATCCCTGTAACAACCTCCTAACAAGTTTCCCAGTGTTCAGTTCTACCCACTGTAGAATGTTCTTCCTTAATTTTAAAACACAAATCTGATTAAGGCACACATCTGCTTAAAAATACTTTAGGATAAGTCTAAACTTCTTAATATGATTTAAAAGAGCCTTTGTGATGTGGGACCTCCAGGCTTGTGTCTTGCTTTCCTCACCTGCATCCCTCTCCCTCATCCCCCATCACAAATACTAGCCTCCAGCCATGCAGAAGAATTCTGTTTTCTGAATACATCTTTCTCTCTCTAGCCTCCAATCCTTTTCACAGGATGTTTTGCCTTTCCAGGGTACCCTTTCCCCGTCCCAACCTTACCAGTGTTCCCAGCCAAAATCTATTCATTCTTCATATCGCAACTTAGACATCCACTTCTCTAAGAAATTTTCTGTATTGCTCCAGTCCCACCACCATTCAGGTCTGTTAGGGGGTCTTGCTATCTCTCCCTTAGAGCACTGTACTTCTCCTCTCATAGCTCATATCAGGTTGAGTTTTAATCGCCTGCTTCTTCATCTAAATCCCACATAATTGGCATGTTTTGTGAAGTCAGAACACATGTTTATATTGGTCTGTCATGTATCCCTAAAACCTATTACACTGTCTGGCACATAGCTGGCATTCAATAAATAAATGTGAAATAAATGGAAGAATGAAATCTTTTCTGTATTTCAAAGGAAACTGGTGAAAGAAATCCCTTCTTTTGTCTCCTTCAAAATAACACATTATTAAATAAGTGATCAGTTTATACTTCCAAATCTATCGAAATAACTTGAAAAAACTAAAAGGCCTATTGGATGTAGAAGATTTTACCAGAAAGTCACTGCCATGTTTCTATTATCACTGTTTTTGTTTTTTTCTAGATTAGTCCTATGGCTTCAAAATATATTTCTTTGGTTGAATTTGGTAATTGAGGGTAAGGTCATGAATGTCATCAGAGTGTTCACTTTGAGGAATGATATTAGATGTTCAGTATTAGACATAGATAATAGATGTTCGGTATTAGATATAGATAATGCATATTAAATGTATTAGATATATTAGATGTTCGATATCCTAATATATCTAATATTAGAATATCTAGTATACAGATATTGGATATAAATGCTAATCAATGTCTAAGTATGCTTCAGAATTGTGGCCCTCTGGATTCTCATTCCATCCAGGCAATTGCCTCCCTCTTCCTGTCTCCCTCCCCCATGTGTTTTTTGAAGCCCACCTTGAAATGTGTTAACCTTGCTTCTGCTTCCCTCCCATCAGAGCCCCCATGCATGTCACATACGTATCATCCATCCTTAGCAAATCTCTAGAAAACTGGGACAGAGCTTTTAAAAAGATACCGATCATTGTAGGTTTGGCATCATCTGCATCATCCATTTCAGCTGATTTGCTATTAGCATCTGTGATGAGGCTTGGAGGTGGCTGCCAAACCTTGAATGTCACTGAGATGAATTTAGACGGTGGGGCTGAAGCCAGGCTTATTACTGTTCAGATTGTGGAGCTTCGTGATTGTCCTCTCTTGTTAGCATGCCTCCTTTTGAGCACAAAAAAGCATAGATTGCTTTGCAAAATCTATCTTAATTAATCATAAATAGTGCCTGATGGGAAGATTGCTGCTTTCATCTCAGTTAAATAAAACACAATCACTAAATCTTTTTCTTGCTTCAGGTTTTCACATATTGTGCAGGTTGCCTCCTTACGTATTTGAGCTGTTAGGAGGTCTGATCGCATCAGTGTGCCACTGAGAGCATCATTAGGCTGAGCCATCAAGAGCTGTTCCCGGCCCCTTCTCTACTGGCAGAGCCAAGTCCCAGTGAGTTAAATGGGGACACTGGAATAGCAAAACAATTCCACTCCTTCCCAGCAGCTAATTAAGAAAGAGGGTAAAGCATTGTGCTAAAGACTTCAGCGAGCTTGCCTCGCAGCTCCTCAAGGGTGACCTTGTAGCAAATGGTGGAAGTACAGAAGAGAATCACTGTTGCGTGGTAAATGATCATCAGGAAAGTTCAAAGGCTACCAAATGGGTGGCTAAATATGCTAGAATGAACTTGCTTTGTTCTCTGCCCCTTTGGGCTCACACAATTTCCTTTCTTTACAAATATAGAAAGCACATAATGAAGAACTTAACACTCTACTTAAATGGACAATATATAATCAGCCTCTTGCACCAGTAATATAAATGCTACATATTGGGGCTTAAATACAGCAGTTTACCATGGGCACTATGCAATATAATGGGCCTATGTATCTGCATAATGAGTAGTGTAATTGCCCTTCTCTCTTGCCAGCCTCTGTTTATAGAGCTAAAAAAAAAAAACCTAAAAATTCAATTTCCCTCTTCTCTTGTAGCTTCAGGTGAGGCCTTGTGATACAGTCTTGACCAATGAAATATGAGGAGAAACATGCTGATATCACCCCTTCTCCCTTCTTCTTCCTGCCTAGAATGAGGAAATGTACCAGGACTTGGGACCAGGAAGACAGAAGCCACATGCTGAGGATGGCAAGATAGGAAGACAGAAGGAGCCTAATTTCTTGATGCTATCTGGATTGGATCTTAAGCCTTGGATTGCCTATGACGAGACCTCTTAGTGTATAATATAAACTCTTGTGTGTTTAAGTTACCATTAGTCAGATTATCTGTTCCAGATAGCAGAATTGAATCTTTTCTGATGGAGAACACAGATGACTTATGATTACTTCCTGCCTTTTTTCTAAGAACTTTATATCTCTTTCACTCTAACACCACATACCTGAGCATCGACAGAAGAGTGTCTTGTGAAAAGAGACCAGACTTGATTCACCTCCTCTTCCAAAAAAATGCATCAGGCTCTTAACATTCAGGAGCTAATGTCCTGAAGACCTTCTCCAATTCTCAAATTCACAAATACCACTTGTATTAGTCAGAGTTCAGTCAAGAAAACAAAAACTGTATTATGTACTTCAACAGAGTAAATTTAATATAGGGGATTTAATATAGTAAAAAGGAGAGGCAACACTGAGGTAACCCAGAGATAACAACAGCAGGGGGCAGTTACTCCTCCTAAAGCTGGAGAGACAAAGGAGAGGAGATAGATATAGGCAGAACTCAGGAACTCAGAAAAGGGGCCTCAAAGAGGTGGTAGTCAGATCTTGAAAAGGAGACAGCTCCTACAAAGTGAACACATTTAGGATCTCAGAGGAGCCCAACGGAGTTCAGGTGCAGACATTGAGGTGGCATTGCCAGGTCGTTCTGGTACCCCTAAGGGGATGTGAGGAGGCTTGTTCTAGGAATGCTGAAAGATAGTTGAGCAAATGCTGCAACTGGGATGAACTACACTGCCTGAAGAGCTGCTGCTGCTAGGGTGATGATGACAGGGCCATGAACAAATAGGAAAAAGGAAGTGCCTTCTCACCTCATTCTCCCTTCTACTGTCGCATTGACCAGACCTAACAGGAAGCCTGCTGGAAAGAGTCTGGGAAATGTAGTTCACAATGTTCCAGCCCCAGCATCACATCCCAGAATAGAGTGTAACGGGATAGATTAGGAACTGCGATGCTGCAGGCAAATAACTAGCACGGCAGGAAATGTGATGAAGATAACTGGAACATTAAGGTGATCCCACAGTGGCAGTATTCATACAGAACTCAAATTATTTATGAAAGTGTTAGGCAATTCTTTCATAAAAACAAGATTCTACTTTTCTGGCTAAAAAAATCACCAATAACTTTTTAAGTTATAAATATAATTTTTCTCTTTTTTTCAAGATTAATGCATAGTCATTGTAGAAAGATTAGAAAACAGTTAAGCAAAAATACAAAAATTAAATTCCTTTAATTTTGTCATTTATATTTCTGATATAAATATTATTAGAAGTTAAGGTCCACATCTTTAATAAATGTAGGTAATATTTATTACAACCTGCCAAGCACCCTTTTAAATGCTTTGTGTGTAGTATATCTTTTAATCCTCAAAGAAACCCTATGAGTTATACATGAATATTGTCATCCACATTTTGCAGACATGGAAGTTGAAGCCCAGAGAGGTTAAGAGATCACCCAAGGTCATACAGCTAGGAAGGAGCGGGATTCAGTCCAGGCAATCCAGCTCCAGGAACGGCATGCTTAACCACTACTCTACTTTATTACTTCCCCTCTATTCAATTTGGTGATCTAAATTCCTCTTTTGCCATCATACATAATATTTGATAGAGGTATTTTTTACTCAACAATATAAAAGGTGTGTATGCCATCATCAGTATTTCCTTCAGCTTAAATCCTAGACATGGAATTATAAAGTCAAGGGATCTACCATATTTCAAAATTTGGGGAAATATCTAATTATTCTTGAAGATTATAGTGAGTTATTATCCCATCGGTGCATTCTGACAAAATCTGTTTCCAGAAGACTCACCAAAATGATAATTTAGCTTTTTCACTCTTTGATAGTGTGTTTTCCTCTATTGTTAGGTCCATTATTGCTTCTCTTCCTACTATTTTTTTTCCTTCTTCTGGAATTTCTATCATACACTTTTTAGCTGTCCTAAATTTGTCCTCATGGATCTCATATTTTTTTCTCATTTTTTCCTCTTTTTTCTAACTCCTAGGCAACTTCCTCAAGTCAATTTTCGAATTCATCAATTTGGTTTTCTATAGAACAGATTCTGCTATTCACAGGTTCCTCTGCAGTTTTCAATTTAGCAACCATATTTTTAAGCTCTAATTAATCGTTCCTGACCTCAGATTGTTTCATGATTATAAATACATTTCCTAATATCACAGGCACAAAAACGTTTCAAACTGGGTTGAGACTATGAATTAGTCATTTTCCAAGGAATTTTTTCCTGTTTCTTATAGAAATTATTTACAAGGATATATTCTCATACTTCCTTATTATGAACTACAAAATTGTTACATGTCTGGTGATTTTCTATTTACTTCTTCCCATTGACCAAGATACAAATGCGTCCAGTTATGATGGGTCTGTTTGAAATTATGGTGCCACCATTCAACTATTTCCAGCACAGATGAATGGAAAAGAATTTTAAATTTAGTATAAGTTTTCTTCACCCTATAGAAATAGCAAGGACACTTCAGCCATCAGCCAGCAGAATTGTCTTTTGCACTGTGAAATAAGAAATATATATATTTTTTTATTTAATATATTTTTAATATATTTTAATAATTAAAATTTAAAATATATTTTATTTAATATATTTTTATATATATAGATAGATAGATAGGTAGATATCTATCTATATATATATATAAAATCTGTCCTGGGTTCCTGACACAGAATTGCTAAAACCCTTGTCAATAGGAGTGCTAGGAGAATCTTTTGTTCAAATATTTAGTCTTTGACCCCAGTTTCTGACACAAAGCTCGGAAATCCCTTGGGTGATAGCCGTGTCTTTTGTTCTAACGAGGTGACTCTTGGCGGGTTCTTGGATGGAGGTCTACCACCAGAAATCACAAGCCATGATTAGAAGCATAGAATTTTCAACCCCACCCACCATTTTCCAGAAAGGGGAAAGCAGCTGGAAATTGAGTTAATAATCAATCACGCCTACGTGGTGACGTCTCCATAATAATCCCAATAGTATGGGGTTCGGGGAGTTTCTGAGTTGGTGAACACATCTACATCTCAGGCGTGTTGTGCACCCCGACTCCACAGGGACAGAAGCCCTTGCTCTTCAGACCCTTCCAGACCTGTCCTATATATCTCTTCATCTGGCTGTTCATCTGCATCCTTTATCTTCTACATTATATAATAAACTGGTAAATGTAAGTGTTTCCCTAAGTTCTGCAAGCTGTTCTAGCAAATAATCAAATCCAAGGAGACAGTCACAGGAACCTGCGATTTGCAGCCAAGTCAGATAGAAGTTGTGGTTAACCTGGGAACCTGTGACTCGTGATTGGCATCTGAAGTGGGAGACAGTCTTGTGGGACTGGGCCCTTAACCTGTGGGGTCTGTATTAACTCTGGCCTGTGGGGTCTGTCTTAACTCTAGTTAGTGTCAAATTAAATTGAATTGTAGGACACCCATCTGGTGTCACAGAGAATTGCTTGATGTGGGAAAAAAACCCACACATCTGATGTCAGAACTGTTGTGAGTGTGGTAGTAGTGTAAGAGCAAAGGAGAAACACAGGAGAAATGAGTTTTTCCTTTACAGCACAGGAGTTGTGGAGGCTTAAAGTCAACAGAGATAAAGTGCCCTTTTTTAACTGGCATAACTGCCCACATTACAACTAACCAGGCCAGCATCCCCACTAGAATGGCCCTTCACCAAAAGGATGAACCTTGAGCTAGCACTATAATTGATCCCCAATGTCTAGCGCTCTTCCCAAGGGCAATGGTAAGCATTTAATTCTCTTCCTTTCCCTCCCATCTTCCATTACCCACCTCCATCTCCTTTCCTTGCTGCTCCAGGTTAGCAGTTGCTAATAGAATTCTTGCAGGAGCCTCTGTCATTTCACTACAGTCATGTGCCACATAACGGTGTTTCAGTCAACAAAGGTGGTCCCATAAGGTTAGTACCATAGAGCCTAAGTGTGTAGTAGGCTACATCATCTGTGTTTGTGTAAGTACACTCTATGACGTTCACACAACTGCGAAATTGCCTTACGACGCATTTCTCAGAACATATCCCCATGGTTAAGCTACTTGAGAAGACTTTTCCTTCTCGTAAAATGAATTGCTGGCTGGCTAGTCCTTCCTCAAACTGACTTTATCTTATAGTGCATTTCCTGAAACTTCTGACTTGCAGAGAGCACTCATTCTGGTTTCTTGGCCTGACATAAATATAGTCCCTTATTTTAATGCTCTCTTTTTATTTTAATAGAAATTCAGAAACAAGTGTAGTTAAATGCATATGAACAAATTGCCATGTTTACCAGAATCAAACTATCAATTTCTATTATCTCTTTAAAACATCTTTATTCTCCAATCCAGAAGTTCATTTATGGGCCATTTTCCACAAGCAAATAGTTTGAAATGTTCTTTCAGAGTTAATGTCTATATAAGGATCTACATTCCCATATCCTACCAAAAAGAGTGTGATTCAGAAACATTACAATACTAGAGGTCACACCATTTACCAACAGAAAAAGTTTGAAAACTAAATGTGCAATGTATTTCTAAGCACATTCTAACTGATGGTAGATGTACCACCTGTGAATTTAAGTCTTATCAAAAGAAGCAGATACTTTGATAGTTTGGAGGAGGAAATATCCGTGATAATCTTAGGCTCAAATTTGGGGATAGATTATCCGTAGATCCAGTGTTGAAAGCAGTTTTGCAGGGTATTATGGGTAATCGTGAAGCAAAGGGAAGAAAAATGAAAATGCCATTCTAAACTGTGCTGATGTGACTGATTCAAAGCAGTGCAATGTCCATCAGAAAAGGGAAACATATTTCAGTAAGCAATAGAGAATACTGATTTCAAAGCACCAAGACAGTTTTAAGTCATTGTGTCTCCTTAATAAATTACTTAGTGAAGTCTGTATCTACCCTGCGTGTTCTTAGACATTCTTGCTCAAGGTAACAGACACGTGTAAAAGGTCTCCATCAATAGTTTTCCAAGACAAATTTGCTTGTCTAATCATGGGATTATCAATGCGCCCTAACAGTTCCTACTTAGATTCTGTATGTCTTCTCCTTGCCACTAAGAGTTACTTTATTAGTCGTTATTCATAGTTGCAACAAATCAGGATGTGACTATTTCGGAAGTAGAATAAGATGAATTCCTTTAAATGAAGGTAACAGAAAGGAAAGGGAAGAACCTTTGAGGATTTAGGTTAAGGAGTCATCATGATGATACCCAGCAAGTAAAATAAAAGAATCCTTTCTTAGCTCACAAGTTACTGCATCTTCTCAACAAACAGAAGCCATATTTGTCACTAGAGTTCTAATAAAAATTACATTATAAAATAAGATTAATAACTGTTGGGTATTTGCCTAATACTGAAGATGCAAAAGATGGAAAAGGACTGTGGTAATGAATAAGAACATAAGGATAGAGGACAAACTTCAGCAAACAAAAAGCTCAGACTGGGAAACTCATCTCATGCTGTCAATATTAAAAATGGGCCCATCAAAGAATCTGCCAATGTGTAAATACAGCTCTTCATCAAACCTGCCAAGTCAAATAAGAGCCAAAGTATGGTCAGATGATGGATACAAATCTATCTCCATCACCCATCTAGATGTCTATGAAAAGTGACTTTAAAGAATATCTAATTCACATATGCCAATAAAAGGTTACTAATAACTGGATGTAGGCATCAAGAATCAGCAGGGCTGATGCAAATTCAAATGCATTCTCAATTTGAAGACCAGGCTGGAAGTATTGTTTTTTCTATTCTTCAGTTTGAATCTCAGCACAACTTTACACGCCCCTGAGGGCAGCTTCCAAGCAATTGCTTTACCACTTTTATTAGAGACACACCCCATTCTCTAAATGGATTTGGGTCTGAATGTGCCCTTGGGTACCTGAAGCGAACACTCTAAGTGGTGGGAGATGGGAAAGGGAGGGATGAGAAAGGCACAAGGCATAGTTTTTCTGGATGGATGTTACTATGTTAGAAACAGGAACAAAAATCATATAAAATTAGGATGTAACTCTATCCACTTGTCTTATGCCATGGAATTCCACCCTATATTATGCCATTTGGAAAGCAGATCGTATATCATACTGACTAAAGCATGCTTTGAATTTAGTATGGGTCACGACATCTCAAATTGGGATCATATTGCTCACCTCCTTTGAAAGTAATTGGTTGGTTGGCTGACTTTACACAGAGCAATCCAGGATACGTAAGACCACTTAACTTGAATTCTAAATCAAAATGTTACTTTGGATCTAAATGTGACATTTCAGTCAGTCAGCAATTATTATCTATTTTCCTAAGACTCTGTTCAAACATAAATAAGGAAGATTTGGGGAGCTCACAATCTAATTGATAAAATAAGAAAAGAATCATTTTTTGAGAAAAACAACAAAGACAGGCCATGATTCGGTTCTAACATGTAGTAGTGACTGCATATCTTATAAGAGTTTAGGCCAGGTGATCCCAATGTGGGCTAGAACAATCAGAGAAATCTGAACCGAGGTGGTAGGATCTGAATGAAGCTTTGATCAATAGGATTTGATTAAGTACAAGGGGGAGGACATTTTAGGCAAGGGAAATAACACAAACAAAGGCAAGGAGAGAGGAATATTGTTCTTTTTACTATGGTTAATAAGCATTTCCTTGCCTCTTGACTTTTCTGCATTGTTTTAAGAACTCTCTCTGAACTAGTTGAATGACGAATGTCACTAGGAAAAAAAAAAGGTCGAACACACAAAGGAGTGATAGCAGACAAAAAAAAAAAAAAAGAAAATCATCAGGAGTTGAAACCCGTAAAAAAAAATTAAATTGCTGGGACTATATAATGGATTCAAATTTTCAGTCACAAACTGATATATATGCAAAAATGTAACTTATTTTCCTATAGTCAAATATAATTTCTATCATTAAGCTCCCACTTCTACTCAGTAGCAGAAAACCGGTATCAAGTCGCTTTCAGGTAAATTTCTTCCTATTCAGCCACTTCCCAGTCAATTCAGGATTTTAACGCAGCCATATTCAGATTTTTAAAATCGCTCTCAGATTTTATTCGCTCTCTCCGTTTTCCCCATATTGATTCAAATGTCTAGGAAACTTAACCGCCATTACGAAAGCAATAACGGAGAGAGAAAGAAAAGCTCCATTCCATAGTCTCTTTATGGTTACATCCTAAGCTGACCTTCTGTGAGATGTACCTTGTCTTGTGTGGTCTTCAGAAACATCCCCTTCATGCTGACACCCATTGAGGTAAGCAATCATCTGGTCAAGGATTTGGGTTGGTGGTCTCTGTCCCTGTTACTTTACCAAAGTATCTGAAGTCCTGCCTTAGCCCTCAGGTTGTAGGTCCAATATGGTTACTTGGGGTCTTCCTTGTTTACATCCTCAGGTTTTCCATCCTTTTTCAGTTCTCCCTCAGCCCTTCTACACTTTTCCCATGGGCACTGGCAAGGTTAACCTTTTCTGCTAGCCCATCTTGAGGCCCTAGAAAGCTTTGAGTTGCTAGCAGACATTCACTTTGCCCTAACAAACCTCTGAGCATCTCTTCTCTAGAATTTCTGCACTATTGTATTCAAAAGACATATTGCGTATCACCTGCTTATCACCAGAACTCTAGGCTGGACAGACAAATCTCTGCTACACACCACTTCTGCTCATATTTGTCTACCCTATCCTCATGCCCAATATCTCCAGGTGGTGCAGTGTCACAAACCCAATAAATGCCCTCTTCTCTTCTCTACTCCTTTCCTTGATTGGAAGATTTCAAATTGGCTTTATTCTGGGAGCTGGGTAAGAGAAGGGAATTGAATCTACCATATCTATTCTAATTTTTAATTTTTGCTGCTTTATAGCTAGGAGTACCTTATGAACTTAGACACAAAGAACATAGCATATTTATTGTTCCACCTCTGGACAATTCAAAATCAGAAGGATTATCATCCACAAACCTGGAAGGGTGAGAAAGAATATAACATATGCCAAAATTATAATTCACCAATCAGTCTACCACATCCAGGACTTTCTTGTCAAAAAATAAAATAATAAATTGAGATGTAACGGTAACTTAAACCTCCAGCAAGCCTTGAGTATGATTTCTATCACTCTGGGACAGGAATTTCATTCATTCACTTATTCACTCACTCATTAATTTATTCAATCAACAATATTCATTGAGCACTTGTAAGAGGCAATGTGCTTGTATACACCAGCAGGCAAGTTTCCTGCTCTTGTTGAATAAACATTATAGTGGGGAAGATATACAATAGGCAAGTAAGCAAGTAATTCCTAACAGTTATAAGTGCTATGAGGAATTAGGATATTGGGATAAAAACTCTGGAGGTGGGGGATATTTTAGATTGGTGGTTAGGGTGATAAGAATTTTTTTCCTCTTATAGTTTTTAATCAAGTCTGGACTTTCCAGCCAAACAGCGCCTGAGAAGACTGTTTATTGCCTTACTGAGCTAGAAATACAGCAACTAATTAGAATAGTCTCCACACGCCTTCGTTCTCCTGAAATGGAGCTCTAAAATGCTTGAAAACAAGGAGTGCTCCAGACTCCTGTTGTTGCGCTGCTTTTGTGAAAGTTTAATTGCTTTTGAATGCATATGAATGTCAATTCAAACCAGGCTAAATATGTCTTCTTGGAGACAGAGCATTTGGTCTTTCTTTCAAATTCTTTTGTTTGCTTGAATTGGCTTTGTAGTTTAACAGATGTTTTTGGAGGAAATGGAGACATAAGCTTTTATAATGCTGAAAATTAAATGAGAAACAATACTCTTCTCTTCACCTTCCCCCAAAACACGCAACCCTCTAAAACTGGCACCCCACTTTACACTGAAGAAAATCGCCCCTTTTAGAGGATATACCTTACTAAAATGAAAGATACTTTGTGTGTACGTGGAGTTCATTAGATATTGCTCATTCTTTGGGGAGATAATAATTGAATGTGTAAGTGATTATCCCTTTAGCCTCGGGGAAGGATAGTGCTTCCTAGATTCATAAAATTTCCTCTCTTTAATCAAAAATAAAGTAAAATTACCTTAAGAATATGAATGCCCAGATCTTCTGGGCCAAGCTTACCCCTCCAACCTTCTGCTCTATCACACAAGCAAATTTCTTGTCCAAACTCAAAGAACCCACACACACACTCTCTCCATGTTTCTGCCACCTTTTCTTGCATAATGCTGTCCCCGAATTGGGCTGCTTTCCTCTTACCCAAATCCAACAATGAACATTACTTATTTGCTACCCTTGTTTCTATGCATTATTGTAATGTCCTTATTGAAAGATAATAGAATACAAAGAGTGTCAGCTTGAGAATCAAACAGACCTATGCTAATTCTAATTCTACAACTTTCCACATATGTGATCTTGGACTAGTCAATTAAGTCCCTCAACCTCAGTTTTCTATTCTGTAAAATAGGAATGATCTATATAGAAGTATTTTGTGATTATTTCATGATATAAGATATGTAAAGTACATGATTGTCACTGAAAAATAGTTATTCCATTTGAAAATAGAGGATATGGACTTACAGTTTCTGATCCAGCACATAAAGAGCTTGGATGTCATCACTTCCATCCTCACAATAAAACTAAAGCTGAACAAACAGAAAATCAACAACTCTTCTTAGATTCATTAGAGAACTGAGGTCAGAAGGCCAACTGCTGCTCCCCATATTGGAGAGACAGATGAGTGGATACAGAGAAGCACAGCTTACCAGGAGCAGAAGTCCAGGTGCAAAAGTCCACATCTAAAGCCAGTTAAGTGGGATCACTTTAGGTTGCAATTTGATGAGTTGCTGAAGGCTCAGGACTAACATGATAGTTAATAACTTTGAAAGGGCCCATTCTTTAGGGGGCTCGACTTTGGAGTTTTATCACTAGGAGCCCTATCAGGTTCTCACTGTGAAGACTGGAGAAAACTCCCCTCATATTTCTGGTAGGGGGAGAGAAAAAGTAAGCATTCTAAAACACACTGTGCACTCTCTGTTCTCTTTCACAAGGCCTACACTCTAGGAAAATTATTTTAACCAAAGCCTAAATAACTGCCTAGAGAAGGGAAATACCCAACTCCAGTCCTCTCTAGCCTTTGACATGGAAGAAGGGAAATATCCAACTCAGGCTCACTTAAATACTCAGATCTAATCATAGGGCTATAGAATGCTTACCCTTCTGTATACTACCAGAGGATTACAGCTAAAAGAACTGCAAGCCTCAGACCCTATTTAAGGAATAGTCTCTAGGGAAACCCAAAGACAACTAGAGGAAACAAAAGCAAAGACACTAGAGGAAATTTTAGCCTCTGACACCACAGCTACAGCAAACACTAAACTCAGTCTAATTCCCAGCCACACAAACATAAAACCTCACATTAAAGATCTGTCTACCTCAGTTCCTTTATTCGATACATTATATCTGGCTTTTAACAAAAAATTACAAGGCCCACTATAAGGCAAAAATCAGTCTGAAGAGATAGAGTGAGTATCAGAACCAGATTCAGATATGACAGAGATGTTGGAATTACCACACTAGGAATTTAAAACAACCATGATTAACATGCTATGGGCTCTAACGGAAAAGTGGACAACACACAAGAACAAATATATAATGTAAGCAGAGAGAGGAAAACTCTCAGAAAGAATCAAAAGGAAATGCTAGAAATCAAAACACTGTAATGGAAATGAAGAATGTCTTTGATGGGCTCATTAGTAGACTGACACAGTCAAGGAAAAAAATCAGTGAGCCTGAATATATGTCAATAGAAACTTTCCACAGTGAAATGCAAAGAGAAAAAAGAATGAAAAAGACAGAATAGAATATCCAAGATCTGTAGGAAAATTACCAAAGCTGTAATATATGTGTAATATAAATACTAGAAAGGGAAGAAAGAAAGAAAAGAACAGATAAAATATTTGAAGTAATAATAGCTGAGAATTTTCCAATATTAATGACAGATATCAAAACCACAGATTCAGGGAGCTCAGAGAACACCAAGCAGGATAAATAATAAAAAATCTACACTTAGACATATCATATTCAAACTGCTCAGAATCAGAGATAAAGTCCTGAAAGAAGCCAGAGGAAAAAAATCATTTTACCTATAGAGGAATAAAGATAAGAATTCTATCAGACTCCTTTAGAAACCATGCAAGAAGAAGAGAATGGAGTAAAATATTTAAGGTGTTAAGAATAAAATAACCACCAACCTAGAACTCTGTATCCTGTGAATATTCTTCACAAGTGAAGAAGAAATAAAGATTTCCTAAGACACACAAAAATTGAGGAAATTTGTCATTAGTACACCTGCTTTGCAAGAAATTTTAAAAGAATTTCTTCAGAAGAGAATAAAAATTATATAGGTCAGAAACTCAGATCTACATTTAAAAAAAAAAGAAAGAAGGAGCACTAGAAAAGAAAGTAAAATATAATATTTTCATTTTCTTATTCATAAATGACCTAACAGATAATAGTTTTCAGAATAATAATAGCAACAAATTATTTGATGATTATAGATTATAGATAATTGGAATGAATGACAGCAATGTTAAACGGGGTGGAAGGGAGGAACTGGGAATATTGTTATAAGGTACTTGCACTACCTGTGAAGTGGTATAGTGTTGTTTGAAAGTAGACTTGAAAAATGGAGGTCATATCAACTACTTCTCCATTGCCTATAGGCACTTCAGTTAGGACCCTTTGGGCTTAAAACAAAATTGAGTACATTGGCTCTCACAACTGGAAAGTCCAAGAATGGGGCTGGCTGGCTTCAGGCATAGCATGATGCTTAGTTCAAATGATGCATTTAGACCAATTTCCTTCTGTCTCTCAGAAAGGCTCTGTTCTTCTCTGTGAATAAGTTTCATTTTCAGACAGATCTCTTATCTTTGGTGTAATATCAGTACAGCAGCTCTAGACTCTATAAGCTCATCACCTCAAGTCTACCAGAAAGGGAAGAATGTCCTACCAAACAACAAAGATTCAGGGTGATTTATCAAGCTTAGGTCACTTCCATAGCTGAACATATACATAAGCCAGGGAAACACTACGTGTTGATTGTGTTACCTCTTGTTCTCCACAGTTAGATCTGGGAGTTTTGTGAATTCCACCAGAACCACATGTACTGAGCATAGAGGAAAGGGTGGTCTATAGGACACTTTTTCAAAAAATGAGACATGACAATTTCAGTGCATCATGAAATCAATTTGGTGAGAGGCAACCAAGTATTCTTTTTGTTTTTGTTTTTACCGTTAGTAGATGGAACAGAAAGGGATAGTATAGAAGAGAAAAATGTGAAGAGAAAAGAAGAAAAGGGGGCCAGTCTGGTGGCATGGTGGTTAAGCTCACGCATTCCGCTTTGGCGGCCCCAGGGTTTGCAGGTTCGGATCACAGGTGTGGACATATACACCGCTTATCAAGCCATGCTGTGGTGGCCTCCCACATATAAAGTAGAAGAAGATGGGCACAGATGTCAGCCCAGGACCAATCTTCCTCAGCAAAAAGAAGAGGATTGGCAACAGATGTTAGCTCAGGGCTAATCTTCCTCACCAAAAAAAAAAGAAAAGAAGAAAAATATCAGAGGATATCACAGGTAATAAAAGTAAGCACTACTTTATGAAAATTTTATTTCATATTAAACAGTGTTTACTGGGTTGCAGTGTTAAATACATTCTGGTAGGTTATATTCAAAAATTTTGAAAACCAGTGTCCTAGTGGAAAATTAAAATATGATTATCAAAGAAGATATGGATGCAAAGCAAGCAAAAATCTATGAAAGTTCACTACATCAGGAAAGATTATGTAGTGGGTACTCAACTGATATATATTGGATAATTTTCAGAACTTATATGTTGATTGATGTGCCTCTCGTCATTGAACAGAGTTTAACCACATCCTCTGGAAGGAGATGGTTTACACCTCCATGGATTAGAATTTCTGAAGGAATTGTCCTGATATTTGAGTTAAGTGTTTAAACAGATTCAGATTCTTGAGTGTCCTGAGCAGAGGCTGCAAAATGAGGTATTCCAAAACCTCACGTGACCTTGGCAAATGTAGAGACAGGTAGGACTAGGCAGGAGATGTATGAAATAAGTACAGCTTGTCTTTGACACCCTCTCTCTCCCCAGATTATCCACTCTCCTTCCTCTAGTGATCCACTGTTCCCATTAACCCAAGTCAGGCACTACCTTCCATGTTCTACATGCTCCATCTATTTTCACAGTAGATGTCTGTAGAATAAAAACGGATTCAAAAGCAGAATAATTTACTCTGCTGGAAGGGACAAGAAAGAGGAAGAAAGAGAGAAAGGAAGAAAGGAAGGAAGGAAGAGAAGAAAGAAGGGGCAGAATATTTTGTAAGTTTTAACAGATCATACATGCCTAGAATAAGAAAATGAACCTTGGAAGAAATTAATTTGACAACATTAAGGACGCAGCTGTAATTTTTACATTACATAAAGTCCCAGGCATGCAGCCCAAAAGAAAAATCATAAATGCTAACATTGGCCACAATAGCCTTGTAAAATGTAGTAACAACATAGCCATAATGTAATATAAACTCAATGACAACATATCGTTTAATTCTAAAGTCACTAGTAAGT
This sequence comes from Tapirus indicus, assembly GCA_031878705.1. NCBI lineage: Eukaryota > Metazoa > Chordata > Mammalia > Perissodactyla > Tapiridae > Tapirus > Tapirus indicus. Next base: position 17,601,416 of record CM062923.1, on the reverse strand, counting down.
ATTGTATATCTTTGTGTGTGTGTTTGTGTGTGTGTGTGAAGGGTGCCGAAATAACCACACAAATCCTATATATACTATAGAAAATGCATAACATCATATAACTAGGTTATGAAAGATCACACCTTGGCCACCCTTTCCTCTCAGCAGAGTATAGTGATTGGAATCCTGGTGCAATGAAGAACTTTGTGGATAAACTGAGGCAAAATTTCAACTCACAACCCCCTTCTTTAATCATCTTCATCTACATCATAATCCCTTGTACTCACATAGTACTTAATTTTATTTCACTTGATTATATAAAATCGTGGAATGTCAGAGCTGGAAGGGATCCTAGAAAACACCCCGTCAAATCCACGTATTTCATAAATGAGAAAACTGAGGCCCTGAGCAGTTAAGCAAGTTGGTCAATATCCAAATAATTAATGTTAGAGCCACCTAATTGGAATTAGGTGCGATACAATGACTAACATGGGTCCATCACTCCTTTTCTGTTGAAAAAGGCCATGCAGGTGGCAACGTCTACAGAGTGATTTGGATTCTTCAAAGAGAAGACACCGATACATGACTTGAGAAGGTCTACTGGAAGCTTTGGTCTGGCGGAAGCAAGCAGCAGTGACAAAAAGGAACAAAATGGCTACAAACCAATTACCAGGAAGACAATTGTGAACAAGTGTTTTGATCAACGTATTGAATCTCCCAACAACTGACCAGACAATTATAGTCCAGCTTTTGTTAGGACTGAGATGCAGGATTCAGGAGTTTGTCCTCCAGTGAAGAAAAAAGGAAACCTGGTCACTCACCAGGCACCAAAATGATTTTCTTTATTCCTTAAAGGCATTGAGTTTTGAGGCTCAATAAATAAAATTGTAATCCTCAAAAGCATTAAATTTTAAAACAAAGCCATGAAAATTGCACACTTCATTAAATTTACAGAAAATTGCATCCATATAATGTGTTTATCTTTCATCACAAAATACGTACCAGAAAGTTACCTTGTCTGATTTGTGATTTCAAGATTTATGATCTTAAAGTCCTAAGTATCTGATCTGACATCCTAAACATGGCATAGGCAGTAGTCAGTAAAGGTACAAACTTCTAGTTACAAGATAAATAAGTCCTGAGGGTGTAGTGTACAGCATGGTGGCTATAGTTACTACTGTAGTGTATATTAGAAAATTGCTAAGAGAGTAGATCTTAAAAGTTCTCATCACAAGAAAAAATAAATTCGTAACTGTGTGTGGTGATAGATGTTAACTAAACTAACTGTGGTGATCATTTCATAGTATATACATAAATCACATCATTATGTTATACACCTAAAAATAACATAATGTTCTATGCCAATTTAACAATAATGTTATATGTCAATTTATTGAGATCTCTCAATAAAAACAAAAAGAGGCATAACTCAGTGTTATTGAAATTGGTCTTTGCCCTTCAGGAGAGATGAGAGATATTCACAAGGCAGAGCTAGAGAGAGAAACAAAGATAAACCAATACTAAACATGCACCAAGCAAATCTCCATAAATTTTATAAAAGTGACCCCACTGATGAAAATGGCAAAGGCTGACCAGAAAACTTAATCATAATATCCAGATTAGTCTGTTAGGAACACTCATTGTTCTTTGGATAAGGAAGCAGGCATCAAAAATTCAAAGAATTATCACTGAAAGTATTCTTTTTCTTCCATTTTTTTCTTCTTTTCAAGTTGGAAACCCAATAGTATTAAATATTTAGGGATGACATTTCTTCTAGACATTCAAGAGACCACATTTCATGAACACAATGAAAGGGAATAATTCTTAGGAATATAAATAGATGGTCATTCTTTTTGTCTCTGTTGGTGGTGTTAAAATTATTCAAGACACAATAACATTTTGCTGAATGTCTCTCTTCATATCTGGGAAGTCTTTCAAATGCTAAATGCACATCTAAACTCTCTCACAGAGCAGCACGGTAAGTTTCCTCTGAAAAACCCAGTCTTCATTATCCCATCTTCTTGCTTCAGTGAGGCCCCGTGAAAGAGACCTCACAATGATATGATCCTTTTTCATTGGTTGTTCATGGTTTAAAAACGTCAGGCATAATCCAAACCCAGAGAGGTATTCGCTTCTATTTTTCTTTGAGGAACAGAGTCAAACACGTTCAGGTAGCCCCATTAGAAATCATGTGCTTTTTGTCCCTGGGTCTGCATGCTGTTTAAAGTAATATGACAGGATGGACTCTTGCAGGTACCCACTCATCCTTGAGAGTTCACTAAGTTTCCACTATGTGGCAGCTCCACTCTTGACATTTTGTAGGCAACATGTAAATATAAGGCATGACCTTGGCCCTCCTGTTGCTTAGAGTATAGCTCAAAATGCACAAGGGGAGTATACTATTGGTATGAAATAGCTCATCATTCTAGTATATACTGGGCACTAAAAGCAGTTAATATTAAAACTTTCAAAATAAGGAGACCTAGATACAAAAAAGAGATGGTGAGGGCAGGAAGGAGAAGAGATTTAAGTTGCACTCTTAAAGTTAGAAGTGCTCTCTCTCTCCTCTGGATTCTTTATGGGACTCAGCGAATGTACCTGCCTATAGTCTACGCATCCAGATCTATATCTCCCTTCCGTTAACACATGTGCATATATACCCCCAGGCTTATATTGAAGGTTTCTATTGAATATCATATATGTGTGTGTGTGTGTATATAAATGCTAAGTCAAACACATTATAAAAGCCCTAGAGTTCTGCTGTGTTTCATTGATATTTCAGACCTTATCAACCCCTGAACATTTGAACAACTCAACTCAGATAGGATTAGGTGATTTTTCACATACCGAACTCTAAACAAATATCTTTCACAACAACAAACAGCTTTTACCAAACTCTTACGTGAGATATAACAATATACAAAACATTCCCCTTAGTCAGAGACCTTACTCAAAGAGAAACAGGTAACTTCACTGTGATGCACTAGGGTAGAGGTATGAAGGTAGTGTTAGGAGAACACAGAGGAGGGTCACTGAGGTCAGCATAGTAAGAAGAATAAGGGTGTTGGACAGATAAGATAGTAAGAAGGATAGGGGATCTCAGGGGGAAGGAACAGTGTGAGCAAAGCCACCATGCTTACTCGGTGAATAAGTAAACCAATGAATGAATGAACAGAGCAGAACTTTGAAGGAGAAGGATAATCTATACGGGGAAAATAATATGAGAACAAGTACTATAGAAACGAATTTAACTAGGTTAGAAATCTTAGGTAGAGGAGCTTTGGGGAAAAAATGCAGACGACTTGATCGATAGGGTTCTGGCTCTCTGATTGGAAGCCTGTTGCTGAAACAGTACTGATTCCTCCTTCTTATTTTCGACCTATATCGTCACTGGAATATCAAGACTGGGGAGCCTGGAACTGACAATGCTTGACTCCGCCAAGGCCAGGTCTATTAATCTGCAGGGTGTTTAGAACTGTAGCTGAATACTGAGAAAAAAGTATGGCAGTCCTCGACCACAGAAATGTCATCAGCATAGGTATGTACACAAATAAATGCACACATGTGGGTACCTCTCTTCCCCCCCTCCACACGCATACTAGTTTGTCCTTGGGCAGCTATGGACTGAGGGATCATACTTCAGAGCACAGGATACTAATGCCAGAAGTTTTAAAGAATTCGGCCTCCTTCCTAACATTTGATACGAGGCCAGGAGTATGGCCATTTCAGATCTGTATTGCAATCATCAGGGACATCCAAGTAGACTCTAAATCCCATCTAGCTAGGATGTCATTATAATGAATTAGAGCTCCAGGGATAATGCGGATAGCAATTTGCCGTGGAAACTACAATGCAGTTGATTGATCGGCATTGCAGAGTGACCAGAGCAGAATATTTGGAGTCTGACTACCAGAGTTTGGATGCTCATCCAGCCTCTTATCAACTATGATTTTGGGGCATGTTGCCTAGCCAATTTGAGCTACTCTTTACTCATCTAATGAAGGTCACCAATTGCCTCTTAAATGATAAATTCAGAAGACTCTGTAAGCCCTCATCCAGTGCTTGCCCTCTAAATACTTCCTTTCCCCTCTCTGGCTTCCCTGAAATCACACTGTCCTTGTTGCCCAAGTGTCCTCTTCTGCCACTCTGTTTCTTTCCCCTGCTCCATTTTCTCTGCCAACTTTTACCTGTTTGTGTAAACTGCGGCTGTAACCATCTTATCTCTTCAGTCTCACTGGGGAATCTCATTGTTTTCGATGGCTTTAACTATGGCTTATGAGAAGGTGTTTCCCACACGTCTATTGCCAAGCTTAGCCCCCTTTAACTCCAAATTCATGTATCTGTCTGCTTACAGAACACCAACATAACCATAACTGACATAGAGTGGAGTAGATTTTGAACTTAGTCCCACTCTTCTTCCAGGTGTCATTGGAGCAGGTAAGCAATTAGGAGCAAAAGTTAGCTGAGTGGTGCTGGGTTCACATGTCACAGTTGGTAAATATAGTGGACTGAAAGGCAGAAAATGAATCACGAAACAAAAAAACTGGGAGAGGAAATAAAAAATCTGAGCATCAGTGAGGATAATAATGCAATAGATGGAAGCACTTCAAATATGTTTAAATGCATGAAAATCCATCATCATATTATTTTTAAAAATTCCTTGGCCATCTTTGAAAGATGGTCAAGAACCTAATGAAAACTGGTAAATGAAGCGAAAGAATCAGATATTTCACCTGCCTTTCCCCAAAGGAATATACCTCAAGGTAAACAAGTAGTTAATGAAGTAGACTTTTTCTTTCTAGGAAATATTCTAGTTATTGAATAAAGAAAAATTGAAGGAATTAGCATATCACCATATCCCATATAATGTACCATAATGAAATAATGAACTCAGATGTTGATAATAAATGGCTGCTAATATCATAAAAAGAAAGGCAAACAGATATGATTAGCCCCTTAATGAAGATAAACAATCCTACCTCTGAAGTGTTCTTGCTCAAAGATCAGAACCTGAATCTGATCAACTTTGTAAGTCTAACTTCAATTTACAAAAAAATGAAAGGAACAGCGGAATGAAATAATCTGGTTTCTTCAACAAATAAATAGCAAGAGGAAAAAATATATGGGTGCAGAGGAATCCTAAAACAAGTCTAAGAGATATATCAACCAAAGCCAATGTAGGTTCCCTATTTGGAATCTGATTGTCTGAACTAAAGGTAGATAGGTAAAGATACTTGAGAAAATTTAACACTTACTGACTGGACATTTGCTAATATTAAGAAATGTTGTTTACATGTGTGATAATGGTATTTATTATTTTTTAGATAGTCATACTGAAATATTTACAAATGATATGATGTCTGAAATTTGTTTCAAGAAAATTAGGGGTGAGAGAAAAGAGTGACGTATAGATGAAACAAAATTAGCTGTGAATGAGTATAGGGAGTTTTATTAAACTAGTCTCTCTACTTTTACATATGTTTGCAATTTTCCATAATAAGAAATTTCAAATTATCTAGCATAGTTTGATTGAAGTAAGGTTCTGATGCATCCAGAGGCTTGATATAAAATCACTGTTAGAGTAGGAATCATTTCTAGGAAGTTAGCATCCCTGACATCAAAGATGGCTGAGGTTAAGTTGGTACTATAGGCACAGAGTATAACATGGAGCTCATCATGCACTATGGAGCATTAAAGAAGAAGGAGAGAAATTGCCAGGGAGTAATTTAGAGGTCTCTCAGTTGCTCAAGTCAATTACACTATTAAACATTCTTGTATCATAAGAATCACCTTGGATACTGATTAAAAATACAAATTCTGGGATCCCATAAAGATCCAAAAGGGAAGGCACTGGGAAGTTAGAGGTTTAACTAGCTCTCCGGATGCTCATCATCACAGTTTAGGAATCAAAGTGGCTAATTTCAAGGTACAATATGGTATTCAATTGGGAATGCCTTGTAAGCAGTTGAAAGTTGGAGTCAGTTGGACTAGAATTAGATCAAGAAAGAATGATATAAGTTTGGGGGTTATTTTCATAGATTTAAAAAAATAATTCAATATAGGCAATCTCAAAAATGGAAGAAGGGAAAGAACCTCCAGTAGTAAAATGGCACTATTGGCAATTTTGGGTGCCAATCACTCACCATTCTTGCCTCTCATATCCCAACTGATTGAACACTGCACACAGAAGAATAGGGCTAAAGCATCAATTGTTTTGACGGCAACGAATGGAAGAATGCAATTTGGACCTGATGCCAAAATGGCGATTCCTACCCTTTCCCTAGTAGGATTGAAGTTCATGCACCCCAGGTAAAGGACTCACCTGATATATGTGCCTGCTAATCTGGGCCTTCAAAAGGTTGCCTGGTCTAATCTTTTTACTGCTCAGGAGGTATGCCTTAAAGCACTGGCCCTTCTAATTGATCAAGGAGTTAGGCATCTAGAGAGAAACAGAGAGTGGGGCCCCTTTCTTGGTTTTCTGGCATCATGAGTCTACTTGAGGATAGAATGGCCTGAAAGATGTTAGGTTCTCCTCCAAGAAAGAGTAAGAAATAGCTAGACACCAGAAATGTCCCTTCTTAAAAATCCATTTACCCATAGGCCAGGCAGGATTTAGAGATTAACATTATTTGCTGCTGGCACGGTCTGCACAAGCCTGTCTATCCTTCTCTGATGTTTATCAAAGTTTCTATAAAATGATGTAGAAAGCTCTTAGCCTAGTGCCGAACAGAAAGGAGTTTTCCAGATTTATTTCAGTTACTTTCTGAGACTAAAGAAAGATACATGAAGGTAATAATTTTATTGAAAAAGATCAATTAGAAGTTTTGTTTTCCATTTTTGTTGATTGAGATAATATATGTTATGTGCTCAAAGATGGCCTGGCACATTATAAGCCCCTGATAAACGTTTCTTGTTGTTGTTGAATCAAACTTATTAAGGCATATAGCATTTGTGATAAAGTATTTTAGGGGAATTAGTTTGCTTCATTAAACCTAAGAATTGTAATATTTATTATGATTTTAAAATGCTGAATCTTCCCTGTTGAATCCTGAAAAAACATAGACATAGGAATGGGTCCTACGTGGTTTTCAACATACTTTGTTTTACTACGAATCAGTAGAAAGTGCTAGGGTTTGGAATTCAATACAGAGTTTAAATCTGGGCCCCACGATTTACAACCTGTGTTGCTTTAAGCTGGTTACTTGACCTCTCTGAGACTCAAGTTCTTCAACTCTAAAATAGATATTAACAGTCCCCTTGGCTATAAAAGAGGGATGATAATATTACATCCTTCAAAGTGTTGTTGGAAGAATAAATTGAATCACGGTAGTAAAGTGTTTCTCTTAAAATACAATGCCCATTTAGTGTTTTAGCATTTTAAAGTGCTCTCAAATATATTGTGTTTTCATTTTAACTATTTTTTTTAAATATAATAACTAAAGTAGGCCAGATATTTTTGTATACATTTTACAACTATGGAGGGCAATATTCAGTGTGTCACTTACTGTACTAGTTTCTATCACAGTGTGATGGTATCGCCACAAACACAACAGCTGAAAAGAGTTCACATTTGTTTTCTTTCAGTTTTAATGGGTCATAGGTCTGGACACAGTTTGTCTGTGTCCTCTGCTTGGAGTATCACATGGCTGCAATAATGATGTCATCCAGGGTTGCAGCCTCATCTGAGGTTCTGCTGGGGAAGAACGCACTTTCAAGTTCATTTAGGTGTTGGAAGAATTTAGTTCCTCATGGTTGTGGGACTGAGGGTTTCAATTTCCTACTGGCTGTTTGGTGGAGGCCTCCCCCAGCTCCTAGAGGCCATCTACAGTTCCTTGCCATGTGTAGTTCCCCAATGTGGCCACATGCTTCCTCCAAGTCAGCAAGGGAGAGAGAAACCCCAGCAAGATGAGTGCTACAATGTTATGAAGGTAATCATCTAATCTCCTAGATATCATCACCTTGCTGAATTTTATTGATTAAAAGCAAGTCATGGGCCTGCCTACCCTCTAGAGGAAGGGATCACACAAGGGTGTGAACATCAGGAGGTGGAGATCATAAACCCACCTTAAGAGTCTGTCTGCCATACTTACTAAAAGACATATTTTTAGGGGCAGAATCAGAATTATAACCCAGTATTTTAGTTCATATTTTATGTTCTTTCTTTTTATGCATTCAGTCGATTTTCAAGAAATATTTAATGAGTATCTACTATATACAAGGCATTACTTAATGTAAATAATGGCTGCAATAATGAATATGACATGAAAATTTATTCTCAGAGAACAGGGAATATAAGAGGTGCCAAAATAATTATTTCACAATGATAAGAATGTTAAAAGAATATGGAAAAGGAGTTATGACTGACATACTTAGGAAGGCAAAAGCTAGAAAAGTAGTTACACTGAATGAAGAAAAATATTGGATTCAGAGAAATGGAGTAGGTGCTGGGAAAAAAACCCATAACTTATAAATAAGCAATGCATAATCGATATTTTTTTTTTTGCTTTTCAGTATTTGGTTTTTTTAAAAAAAGTAATATGTTCAATGTGAAGCTTTGGTTCTTCTGAAAATAATGCTGCTGAAAATATACTGGAAGCATGTCAGTTAACTTGGCCACAATTGTCATTTCCTGTTCAAAAACATTTTCTAAATATGAAAATAGAATTTGGTAAATCTTGGTTGTTTTAGTACTCTGTGATGTGCTCCATCAAAACCTCATGATAAACACTGGCAATGATACAACAGTTCTTTCCCCTTACACGTCTAAGAGCAAGAACATCTTAAGCTGTTATAATATTAAGCCTTATCAGTAGAGGTATAGAATTGAAGGTCTTTAAGCTGAGGAAAGAAAAATGACTCAAGGGTTTTGATGAATTTCACAAGCCCATAAAATGGTATTAAATCAGATCTGAAAATATTTGAAGACACAACACCGTGTAAGTGTATTACACTGTGGTATCATTAGCGAATAACCGGACAGCACAGAAGACGGAAATGTGAGATGGAATATCGGAATCACACAAGACACTGAGAGTCTTAAGAGGCATCTGAACCATGCTGGTTGACAACTAAGCTGTTGCTCTTTATCACACAGGTACTGATCACTGTGAGAAAGCTTGCTCTCGAAGCAGAACTCCCAAAGCCAGGGAATGGTAGAGAAACTCAGGCAACATTTTGTTTTTATGTCTTGCATCAACTCCAGAGTGCTGTGGCCATGTATAACTGACCACGTGGGAAATCAGATTGGAAGTCTTAGGAAAGCTGGATTATCAGTAAGGGAGAAGGCAAGGACAATAGTCAACAAAATGAATTAAGCAATTACCATTTTAATCTCTATATTCAACGCCCTTATGTGGTCTCTTGGCTGTCTAGGGTCCCCATCTATGGTGCTATTGTCATCCAAAATGTTGTTTTTAACCCCTACATAATATGTTTTTCAGTCAGCAAACAGAAGGAAATATTTCAGCCGAAAATAAAGACTAGTTTATTTTAACTCCTTTCTTTCCACACCTGCTAACGATGACAATGGTGCAAATGGGCACAATAGACGAGGGCTGATTTTTCTTGATGATCTTGTACTGCTGCCTGTTCTGTTCTAAGTACTTTCCATGTCTTATTTATTGAACCTCACAAGAACCCTGCAAATCTATTTTCAGATGAGGAAATTGAGATCTAGAGAGGCTAAGCAACTTCTTCAAGCTCATAGAGCAAGTAAGGATGGAAGCAGAACTGAAACCTAGCCACTGAGCCCAAACACCCACACTCTTCTCCACCACACTGCAAGGACAGCTGATGATGCCACCAAAAATCCTTTGTTAGCAGTTGGAGAACAACGTGCCACATGCTCAGGTTCCCAATAAATAAAAGGTCAGTAATTTGAGTAATTGAATTTCAGGTCCAGAGACTCTAAATTTGATCTATTAAAATATTTGAGCCACCCAGTTTGGAGACTACAGCCATCTGTGTTAGCTCAGAGTACCAGCCTCTGAACTTCTGCTCTTAGCTGATTTTCAGAGCCGGATGCCTGGGTAGCAATAAAATGCAAAAGATGGGAAAAGGATGCTATGACCCATCCCTGCCAACATTTGAGGTATTTGAGCTAAGAGCAGTGATATATTCTCATTTAAAAGGGAGGGAGTTGATATTATTACTTCTATTTTTACAATGCCATAAGAAGAAAGCAAACCAACATGTTATGTAGTAGAGGAGGATTATCAAATACTAAATAGCCCATAAATGAATAGAAACAGATATCCAATAAGATAGACCCTCCCAGGATAACTCCTTATGTCCTGATCTTTTCCCTCTAATATAGACTTACATAGCAATTGACTGGTCTAGGGCTCATTTCCAATAGATTCCCATTCAGTACCTGGAGCTAATGACACTTTAATTACCTAAGGTGTTAATGGCTATAGAGCACCCAAAATGTTGCTCCTTTGAGGACACATCTATTTTACAAGAGTTGATGCTTGCTTGTGGCACCAGATTCTCAGTCTGGGATGGCTAGATCACATGAAGGGAAGTCAAAGCCAGGATGAGTCAAAGCAGGTCTGTATAAGTCAATGCAGTTGCAGCCAGATAAGGGTGTAGTCAACATAAGAGAATGCATTTAGAGTTACTGGTTGGAAGAGACAGTAGGTGCTGGGGTAATCTAGTTCAGGAAAGCAAATCTCAGGGTGTAGCAATGCTGTAGACCAACACTTCTCAGAGTTTAATATGCATAAAAATCACCAGGAGAGTTTGTTAAGATGCAGATTTTGGTTCAGTAGGCTTGGAGTGGGGCCTGGGATTCTGCATTTCTAATAATTTCCCAGGGATACCCATGCTGCTGGTCTGTAAATCATGTTTTGAGTAGCAAAGCTGCAGAACAAGCAGAAAGATGGGCCTTTTGTTGCACTGGGTAGGAGAAAATGTGAGGTGTGCCCAGCCCCTAGCAGAAACTAGGAGGACAAATGCTCAGCCATCTTTTGAAGGGAGCACAGTCATAGGGCTTTCTCCTCAAAGCCAAAGTGTATATTCAGCTGACTGTATTCACCCACTCACTGGTTATTCAAGAGCTTTTATGACAGACTTAGTTCTTGTGTGGCAGAGAGCCAACACTCTGCCTTCTATGTACACGAGGTATTGTGGAGAGTGGTAAGAGCAGGGGCTCTAGAGTCACGTGATTTGCCTTCAAGTGCAGTTTGCATTATCTGCTTGCCATTTTGCCGTGGTCACAGTTTACTTTTCTGTAAATCATTCTTTTCTTAGTTTTAAACCTGGAAAAACAATACCTTTTCTGCTATATTAATCAAGAAAAGCTAATCATTTTAAGAAACAACTCTCCAAATTTAATGGCTTCACATAATAAAAGTATATTTCTTGTTTGTATAACGGTTCAATAATGGTGTTTGACATGTGGATTTTGACACTGTCATTTAGGAATTCAGGACTTTTCCAGCTTGTGGCTATATTCTTCTCTATATCTTCAGAATTTTCTCATCTCAGTCAGTGGTTAGGGTAAGCATATGGAGAAGCGTGCAGCAGGATTTTTATTAACCTGGTTGAGAAGTGGCACATAACAATTCTACACATATTCTATTGACTAGAACTTAGTCGCCTGGCCCCACTTCACTTCTAGGGAGGCTGAAAAATGTAGTCTATCTTTGCGGCCAGGACAAAGAGGAGATAAGTTTGGTGAATGTCTATCCTATACTTTCTCAATCAGAAAATTAAGCCTTAATGCCCTATGACACCCATGATGTATAATGAATTAACTTCTCTTATGCATGTAATAATGGAGCCTTCTATGTACTCTCCTTGGAAAGATTGAGAAAATCAGTGCTCAAGTCATTTTCTGTAGCACTTGGCCAATCTTTGCTATACCTGCATACCACAGAAGGTGGCTAGAAGATCAAATGAAGAAATATGTGTAAATATTCTTAAGCTACATAGGACTCCCATGAATAAAAGCTGCTACAGAAGAGAAAAATAAATGAATCAGTCTGGGGTGGGGGGCAGTAGAAGTAGTAGTGGTAGGAGAGGTAGTAGGCACTGTGCACGGTGGTTTCCTTTTTCTGCATTTCTTTTGCAATACTTTAAACTTCCTGGTCTACCTGACAACTTCTTAATCCTTCTAGAAGTCTCCCTCTGAAGTCACTTTCTCCATAAAGCTTTATTGAACCCTTCCCTCAAGTCCAATGTGTCACTAATTTCTCTATAAACTCCAAGCACCATAATGCATTCCTCAACTGGCATCTTGCATGTCTGCAGTTATTTATTTATATACTTACCTCCCACTAAGAACAGAAGTCACTTTGTATTCCTCCCTCTTTCTTTGGCATACAGTATTAGGCATTTAATTCACATGTTCTGAAAAGCTTTAGATTTTTTGTCAGAGCAGAGAGTCCTGTTGTCCCTTTGGACTAACTGGAGGCTCTATATGCATGCTTTGATCCTCCGAGGTTCCAGGGCAGGGTCCCCAGGAGCTATCTCACATTTCTAATGCTGATACAGTTCATTCGTTGGTGCCAACCATAAACTGATCCTTAAATACATCCTTAAACTAGACCGGGGGAAAGAAATAGGGAATTTGATCTCTATGATTGGCAAGCATAGTGATGATGATTTCAGAAACTGGGGTAAGCTGGTGCAAATGATCCCTGGGGGCTAAGAAGGTTTTCTCGATACTCCCAGATTATGCTTCATAGACATCTACATACATCACTAAATTGGCTGTAAATTATGTAATATGTAAATGATGGCTTGGATATGATGGCGGAGTACATTCTTCCATCACGCCTTCTTGTCTGAGGAAAAAATTTTGTTTCCCAGAATGGTTTGGAGCTATGGTTTGTGTCTCTAGAAGAGTTCTGTTGAAAAGATGAAGATAGAGGACTGCATTCTCTATCACTCACTGCTGAGTAAAAGAGATGAGAGATCTGTCTTGCAAACCACCTTTCCCAATTTAGTTGCACTGGAAAATCAAATAATTGTGTGTTTTATCTACTTAATCTCATGAATTCTATTTAAGCCTAGCCCAGTGGCTGACTGTGACAAGCCATCAGAAATATCTTTTTAATTTTATATTTCCCCATTTCACAATTGCTTGATAGATGATTACATCTGACAACTTTTAATCCATGTAAGAGTGATCATTGGTGATGAGGACTTTGGAAGAATTGTATGTATATTGTCCTTCTCCTTGTGCATCCCTTTACCTGCTTTTTAATCAACAGATATGCCACACACTGACAGAGTCTTTCATTACACGCTCTACTCAGGGCTTCAGTATTTTTTACTGCTGGTACATGATAAACAGTAAAGATGCACCCCCTACTACAAAAACAGATTTATTAATAAATAGCTGACACTTTGTACTTTTGCAGAATACCAAAGCAATTAGTGACAACAGTAGAATGATTTTCAATGCCTACAGAGCAAAATATCATATTGATTCAAGCTCAAAGCTTTCTCTAAATAACAGCCAAGGAATTTTCTACTATATTTGGTCAATTTTTTTAAATAACAGGTGGTAAAAAAGAAAATACATCAGTTGGGGCCGCCCGGTGGCGTGGCAGTTTCGTCCGCGCTTGGCAGCCCGGGGTTCGCAGGTTCGGATCCAGGGCGCCCGCCGACGCACTGCTTGTCAGCCATACCGTGGTGGCGTCCCATATAAAGTGGAGGAAGATGGGCACGGATGTTGGCCCAGGGCCAGTCTTCCTCGGCAAAAAGAGGAGGATTAGCAACGGATGTTAGCTCAGGGCTGGTCTTCCTCACAAAAAAAAGAAAAAAAAAAGAAAGAAAATACATCAGTAAAACTGCTTTGAATGTCCTTCCCCTTGGTTCAAGTAGATATATTAGCCAATTTTCCAATATAGAATAACTGGTAGACTAATAGCATCAAAAATTATTTTAGCTTTTTTCATGTTATGTTTGCTTTTATATGTACACATATATATAAGTATATATATATATAAACATATATATACACATATATATATATGTGTATTTTATTAACATATATAGGCATATTTTATAAATATATATCACCAATAAAGCTCATCATCTCTGGACTTCATGTAAAACTGAGATGTTCATTTGATTTAAAAGCAAAGGTTTCACTGTAGAGAAAAATGGAACATTTAGATCCTGAAATATAAGAATCACAAAGTTGTAGGACTATGAACCAAAAGAAATTCAAAGAGATGCACTAGTCCAGCTTCTTCCCTGAGGAAACATGATGTCACTCCTACTCCCAACCTCTCCTAACTCATGCAGTACTACAGATGACACTTTGAACCCAGTGAAAAGAACCTGATTATCCAGTAAATAAGAATTTGTAATGGATCAAAAATTCTGCACTCCCCAGTTCTCAGTGTTTTCCCCCAGGGGAGTATGCCTTCATTCATTCATTCAGTCAGTGCCTACTAAGTTCTGAGCACTGTTCTAGGTGCTGGGGAGGCAGCAGAGAATAAACACAGACAACATCCCTGCTTTCATGGACTTTTTATTATACTGAAAAGTGACAGACCATAAATAAATGAGTAAAGAAATGGTATTTTAGGAAGTGATCAATGCTATGTAGAAAAGCAAAGTAAGCAGAATGGGGTATACAGAGGGATGGGGAAATGGACTGCTATGTTTTGAATATGATGGTCAAGGAAAACCTCACTGATAAAGTGAAGAATGAGTAGGGACCTGAAAGAAGGGAAGAAGGGAGTAACATAGCCCTCTAGAGAGACAGTACTCTGGACAGTGACTCCAAATTGGAAGCACACATACAATGCTCACATGTGTGCCTGCTGCACGCTTTTTTTCCTCAGATTTATTTGATCACATTCTATCCTTTTCAACTTTTTCATTGAAACTGTCTTTTCTTGTTTCTGTCGGAGACTAAGATAGCTCCACAAATCATCACCTGCTTCCGCCATGGCTCCCAAATCTTGGAGCTGTGCCATTTTCGAGTCACTGCCTCCGCTTCTATTTCAGCCTCTCAGTATAATTGTCAACCTCCCCCTCTCCTATGCCTGGTTCATCTCAGGACACCTCAGAGTTCCTCAGCTCAGGGGACTCATACATATTCTCTACTGTCACATTCAACACTTGAGGCTTATTTGACCCAATTTTTCTCTTGAATTTTAGTTTCACCTAATGCCTAATCATCCTTTGAGAGAAGATGAGGTGAAAGGGCTGTAGAAATACAGGTTACAAAGTGGGTCTGTACCTTAAATAGAATTGCAAATTAAATGTGCCTTTTTATTTGCCCATTACTGGGTACCCACTCTTTGCTAGGCTTCATGCTAGATGTTGGGATACTGAGAAAACCCTGTCCTCAAAGTGTTTGCAAAAGACTGTTCTTTGCCAAAAGCAATCACCATATGTCTGAGGGCAGAACTGTGGGGGCTGCCCACCACCCAGCTCAAATCCAGTCCTCTCCACATGTGAGTATTTTGGGGGGGATTTTCATGTGTATGTGTGTGTGATTCAATGTAGCCAGCACTGTGCTAGGTGCTATACAGCAGAATAAAAAGTAAATTTTTATTTACCTTTTTAAATTTGTGATTTCTCCTAAGGATTCAGCTGCTTAGTTGGTATGGCAAGATATAAATACATACCTGGAAAATTATATAGCAATGCACCATGAAAATCATAGTTCAGTACCATAATAAGAATATTAGAACAAAAATTACTGATTCTTGTCCTCCAGCCACTTCCTAACATTATACTCATCTACTCTAAGGTAAATCAATAACATGCAAAGGAATCAGCAACATTACTTCTCACATGGATTCAGATATCCTATTGGTGATTTTCTTTATATTTTGTTATAAATAGCCAAAGCAAATTTTCTATGGATTCTCTTTTTGGAAACATCAAGATGTATCCCTCTTTATAAATTCAGGCTCTAATTATAGGTAGTTAGGTATAGGAATCCATTAGCCAATTTTCATTTCTACTCATCTTAGCAGTTCACCTATATTTCTGTCTTTTCTTTTTAAATTCTACATGCTTGCTATTTGGTCAAAGTTGTGAAAAATGTCTGCTGTAGGACTTTTTGATATTTTTTATATCTTTCTCAAAATACTTTGTTCCTGAACAGCTTTCCTCTCTGAGAATCTTGCTCAGCCTTTTACACTGCTCTTATATGGGGAACACTGTCACTGTCCGTCTTATTTCTGTTTTTCCTTCCATGCCTCTGCTCATTCCTGTTAGTATTCCATGCATGTAAACTGTTCCACCAAGCTTAGTTCTGTTAAGTTTGAAGTAAATATGTAGAATAATATATTCAGATATTAACTTTTCTGGCTGAAAAGCTCTAATGAAAAAGGAATACCTGTGCCAAAGCAGGAATATTAAAGTTAGAAATGGAGGAGCAGCCCTGCCTATATGGCGGGCCCAATTTTGCTCAAAAAGATAGGATTCAAATAGGTACATTTTTCAGGAGTCATCATTTATTTGCAGGCTAACTAGCAAATGCATTATTTATTTATCCCCATGTCAAATTATTCTCTCTGATGTGATTTTGAACATCGTGGGCAACATTAAGTCTGAATTCTTATCTGCTATAACCCAGGATTCAGTGTGCATAGCCATTATTAGCTTGTCCCTGAAGCAGCAGGAATGATGTAGGATCTTCAGGGGAACGGATCTTTCTAATGATCATCCCATGCAAATCCTAGTGATTTGCCAGGAGTTGGTCAATCTCCTGGCCAATGACCAGTTGCCCACAGTTGGCCAATCTCCTGGCCAACGACCAGATGACAAGGCAGATTCTGGAGCAGATGATGACGTTTCCTTCAGAATGTGGAAAAATCCTGGTTCCCCTTGTTCACGATGCTACATTAACACACATTGCAGCCCACAGAAGGAGCCAGTATGGGCTCTGGACCTCTGCTTATGGGAAAGGGTAATTCATTGAATGTTTTAGTGCTCGAAAATCACCTAGTGTTAATTAAATGGGTAAGTTAGCACCTTTATTTTTGCCTTTTGTGCCTTTTTAAAAAGTCAGCTTTCCCTGCTTTTCCTTCATGAGATACATTTCAATGTTTTAACAAAGTCCAGCTTAAGTTTGGAGTTCATATTCTGGCCCTGCAACTGTGTCCTGTCATTGCCGAAGCGTGGGTGTGAGGCCTACTTACATGTTATGAAACAAGCTTTTGCTGTTTCAAGTGTTCCTGTCCACATCTCTAAGAGTATGTTTTCCTCACCCACATACCCTTGACTTTTGAGGAATGTAGGACAGCTGCTAATCTTGCAGGTCATTCATTCTGCAGGGGGATTGTCTGTCTCCTCTACCTTCCGTAGTTTTCTCTCTTACCACACTTTAATTTTGTGGGCTATGGAGGCAGATGATTAACCCAATGGTGAATTTTGATGACTCAAAGGAGGAAGTAAATGTGGAAGTATCTTCTTTACCTGTCTGTAAATATCTTGTATTAATTAAGTTTTTAAAAATTAACTGAATATGTACTCTTTGCCATGCCCTGTGCTAAACTCCATGAGTATCTTCAAAATCTTGCAATCTACTATAGAAATATGCATGTGAAGATGCCATATAAGCTCATCCACGCCTACTGCCATTGCAGGTATTTAACCTATCCTGGAGATCTCACTTTATATCCACTTCATCATAATTACTACTCTCTTTTAAGTCCTCTTATATCTCCTAAACCATGGTGCTTCAAATTTGATATACTATGCCTACAGATGGCTGACAAATGTAATGTAAAATATGTTTATTTAGATTCTATTATTCATCCAAGAAGCAAGTATTAAGGACCTAGTGGCTTTGAGGTAAATTATAAATGAGCTCAGGTACTCTCCCTTCACTACAGGTATTCATAATCTGGTTGTAGGAACAGAAGAGATACTCATGAAACATGGGGCAAATATGTGCAACACAGTGTAACAATAGAGGTGAGTCCCATAGGAGGCCAGACAAGATAAAACAAGTGTGTATTGGATGAGGCTGTGTGGCAGATTTGGAAACCGAAGTGTTTCCTGAAGAAATTTGCAGAGCAGAAGAGAGGCTGCCAACTTCATTAGACCCTAGAGAGGTGGTGTGTACTGTTGTTGTTTAGTGAGATATATTCCCAGCATGGAAGATGGTATCCCCCATAATTTCTCACATCCACCTCAAAATATGTCATATGCAACATGACACAAATATTCAGGATATTTAAGATGACAATTTTATCTTCTAAGTTGTCGCCCTTTCTCTCAGCATTTTTCAAGATGTTGTAGTTGGGCTAACAGGTGAAACCACTGAGCGCACTTGATTTGGGCACATTTTGTGATCTCTAAGGAAGAAACTTTCATTCATTTAACAAGTTTTAACTTAGAATCTATGCTTTATCCAGTGTTGTGGTAGGTACTACTGGACATACAAGAGAGGAAGACACAGGCCTGGCAGAACTAGAAAGAGCACCAAATTAGGGGTCCTAGAGGTTCAGTTCAGCTAGCTCCTCCAGTTACTAGTGTTGTCACTTTGAACAGATCTTTTAAGCCCTCTTCACCTCAGTTTTTTCGTCTATAAAATAGAGACTATTATATCGGCCTCACCCTCATGATACCTATAAACATAAGATATATCACAGATATAAAAAGGTCTTGTAATTATTGAAGTGCTCTCAAAAATCCTTCAAGTTTCAAAATCTACTTCCATATGAGTAAAAAAACTTTACACTCATTATGGATGAATTCTTCATTTGGCATACACAGACACACATATATACATATATTGTGTGTGTATATATATATATACACACACAAATACACATACACATATAGTCAGTTTTATATATATATTCATATGTATATACATTCACACCCCTCCCTCTCTGTATGTATGTGTGTATGTGTGTGTGTGTATATATATATATATATATATATATATATATATATATATATATATATATGAATGAAACAACTGGGAATCAATTCTAAGTTTAAATTTAATAAATATGCCAAGGCAATGACAGTTTCTGGAATTGCTAACAGATCTGAAAGTATAAGAATGAAACGTGTAGGGATAATGATGCCCAGAATCCTTCCTTGCACATACACAAACCCATGTGGGCCTTGAAGGAAGTGAAGAGTGATGGCTTGCTCTACCAAGCTGGGAATATATCTTACTTGAACCTTGAATCACTGAACTGTAGTTATGTGTTCCCAACATAGCCTCCCGATGCCTTTAAAAAAATCTATTTTTCAACCTTCCTTTGGATAAGCCATTTAAGAGGCATGTGTTTTGTGTGTTCCAGATGGCTATATTCTTAGATAAACGGGGAATAAAAGGCTTACTACACAGTGATTTTATAAGGGCAGAGTCACCTCGATTACAGACTTAAGATTTAACTATCTGAAGTGAATTCATTATAACTCTATTCACTTAGAAACAAAATGTCATTTCTCATGACCCAATAAATGAAATGTAATTACTGAAAGTACCTAAATGATAGAACTGAAAATTTTCTCCTCCTGATCATGCTCACAACATGAAGCAAATTCACATATCCAAATAACTGATAACTGGGGAGAAATATCCCAAGATAGACAAAACACTTTGGGCAGAAAGTCCACATTAAAGATCATGTAAAATGGTAAGTCTTTTGAGAGATCTTGGGCTTCTTGACAACTGCTAAAATCCTAATGTGAATTTCACTATCCCTTTGGAAATATTTAACTCACACTGAAATTTATTTGAAGAGACAGAAACCTAGAAAATATGACTAAAGATTCCTAGCATGGCCCTTTGCCCTCTAAACCAAGAGCTTTGACCCTTCTAAACTTTATGAATGATTTTCCACAATTCCTTCCTTTCAGGGATTTCCATCCTTTGTGGTGCAAAGATTATAAACAAATAATCCTCTGATTACTTGAAATGAAAACATTTATAAAATTCTTCATATGATAGTCAAGTGAAGTCAAGTATACCATTCTGTGCTTATCCAGGAACCACCAAGTCAGTCCTTTGTCTCTTTCAGCTTTGGACTATTGAACACTCAATTTTTAAGCACTATTAGAAAAAAAATTATTCTGTCAAGCAGTTTTCCCAGAGAAAATCTATCTAAACGACTTCTTATGCTTAAAATGATGCCAATTCCTCTCCTAAAACTGTATGCACCACTCAATGATATATGATTAGAAATTAGGAGGCCAATTTTCCAAAGGTGTTTCTTCATTTGCATCAGCAGAAAAAGAGTACTTATAATTGTCCATGCAAATCAAGGACTTTCATATGCAAATGCTTATGTGTAGATGCAATTATGCCGCTCCAATACACAGACTCAGATTTTAATCTGTTATACAAATAAGTGTGTAAATATGCATTTGCATTTTTAGTTCCATTAGAAAAAAAAGTAGTATCCATATGTGTAACCATTGATAGGAACAGAAATGAAAGAACAAGCAAGGGTCACCTGTTACATTCCAGATAACATTATTTTCACCAGCCAACACATTATAAACAGCATTGCTTCTCTCCTCTCACGCCCATGCCCTGTTGCAGGATCTTGATCATTGAACCAGACTTCATCTTCCATTATAATAAATTCACTCTGTGGAGCTTAGTTACCCTCACTTTGCATTTTGGTTACTGTTGAGTCTACCCATCCTCCAACCTTCCAGACATGCCTGAACAACACTGTTGTTTGAGTTGGTTTCTCAGTAGATGCCTCAACCTCATATAAATCAGCCTATGCAGTTGATTCTGGGGAAGGAGCTGTCACTTGCTCAATCTAAGGGAAGTTCAGCTCTAGACCAACTGGAAAGCATATTACAAAAATATTTGCCCAAGGGTGCCACATCTGTCATATACTTTCTGAGAAATCACAGTTGCCCCCAGGGTAATAGTTTTTAAAGGGATGATCTTTTGTTCTAAAAATCTAAACCATTCAGCGAACACAAAACTAAAGACTTGTATACCACAATAAACTAACAACTTTCACTTCGGGGAAACTTTTTCTCCACACAATGAAGCAGTACAAAGAGACAGATCTATTTACTGGAGAGGATGCTGGTACTAATTGACAAGGTGGCTCATTTCAGTTTGACCCAGGGAGGATACTTCACTGGATGGGTAAATTATGCAGTATTGTCAAACCAGGAACATTTCTCCTGCCTGGCCCCATTCTCCCAATGGACAGTGACTGGAATAGATTTGCCTCATTTGACTACAGATCATATCCTCTTTTATAAAAAGTCTGAAAAAGAGAAAGATTTACAAGCAACAGCTAGTGATCCTCTTACAGGAAAACTTGATGATATAAGCTGTGACAATATTTTCAATCTGAAAGTGTAGCTCAGGATCTGAATAATTATATTTATCTTGCTTTCAGGAGCAAGAAGAAGCTGAGATGATGTGACCTAGATGAAGGATATTAAAATTACTAGAACATTAAAATGGTTTAATAGGGACAGCAAGACAGAATATTGAAATAGCAGACATCATTAGAGCAAACCACAGCATAAGAGGAGAAAAATGGCTAATTCTAACGAAGTTTCTAAGAACACTAACTGGTCCATGGGTTGCATACACAAGAGATTCTGGGGTTTCCCAGAACTATTTGGGAGAAATAAAAGGAAGGACTGGTGAAGGTATAATTGTTTTCCTAATTGTTATTAAAATGCTATTCTTATCTCCATACTGGTGTAGCCTAAAGTATGTGAATTACAATAATAACAATATTGCCAATTTCTACTCAGTCAGTAGAATTAAACCTTCCAAAGTACTTTCATGGATAAAGCAACATTATTAATTTTGCTGAAACCTAAAATGGTCATTAGACATTCAGATCTGGTCTTACTTCAATCAAATTTAACCCTGGGCAATAGGACAAAGAGTTGTAATTGGTTATTGTTGGAAGACCCACAGGATTTCATCAAACTCAGTAAATGTAAAAGTTTATAAAAAATATTGAGGGGAAAAAGCATTTAAAACTTTTATTGTACTCGAAACTTTCATTTTTGCATCTTATCCCTGTGGTGACAGCACCAGTCTATTAGCTCATGAATCTGGACTGGAAGCTACCGAGCCCTGTGTGGATGGTAAGGAAAGGGTCAGAATAAAATAAAGATCAGATGGTAAATGAAATGCATGTGTTTTTCCTTTCAGAGGGGTATACTGGATAAACACAAACACAATGTTGGATCAGACATCATTCTGCTTAGAAATGTGCATTTTTCATCACAGTGAGGGACATTTGTATTACAGTATCTTGCAGGTGATATAGACAAAATAGAAGGAGAACTCTGGCTTCCTGATAGTGTAATATGTTGCTCCATGGAACTAGGGAAAACCACCAGCTCCACTTTACTAATTTAAGATGGGGAAATAACGTAATTGTAAAAATACGGAGTGAAGCCTAATCCCCAGTGTCTAACTATTGAATCCGCCCCGCCTTTTTAAAGACAGCTATGGAGATATAATTTATCATCCTTTCTTGTCATTTAAGTAGATGCATTCAGATAATTTCCCAAGATGGTTCTTAATGGAACTATATGAGTATCAGTCAAAAATATCAGAAAATCCAATGTTAATCCTTCGTCTGATACAAGTTAAAAGAGAGTTTGATCTTGCATGCTGCCAACCAGCCCCCAGCCTTGCATTGTGCTCTCCCTCTGATTTCCATCATAGACAATTTTATCTCTCAGAAGAGCCTGAAGTATAATCACATTGTAATACAACAGGGGTTGTATGTACTTGTAAGCAAATACTTCTCTTTGGGGAAAAAAACCTCTCCTGGTCTTATACCCTACTGAGACTGGCAGGCCCACCAGCTCCTGCCACTCAGCACAAATATATCTCAGCATCAAGCAGTTAATAGATACTGACACATGAAGCTTTACCTTAATAGATCTGTATTCATATCTAGCTTGTTTCAAGTTCAATTTGCAAGGGAGCCTTATCTTGGTTGCTATCAAATATGCTACTTACCCTGCCATTTCCACCTGACAGCACCTGATGATATAGATCTCATTTCAGTGAAACCCACAGCTGCCTTCCCCACCTGCACATGCCTTCTGGGCTATCATATTATCACGGCTATACTCACACTGTTTCCTGTTCCCTTTCCCTCGTCTCCCTGGCCAACCTTCTTTATGCTCAATGCTCAACTTAAAGGTCACCTTCTCTACAAAGCCTTCCTTGACCTTGAGACTCATTGTGCAGTTGACCACATCCTCTCCTGGAGCACTGCCTTGAACACATTTCAAACAGAGCACGTTTGACACATTTTTGCTTTTATTTATTTATGACCTTGTCTCTCTCCAATTAGGATTTGAGATCTTTGAAGACAGGAATTGGGCCGTGTCCATGCTTGTATTCCCAGTACAAAGTACTATGCCTGCACATACTCAGGCTCAATACATGCATCTTCACAGAATCTTTGAAGAAATAAGACTTTATTTGCTTATATCAGAATTTAGTCTTAAAAGAAACTCTATTAACAACCTTTTCTATCTGCATTTTTGGTACTGTCTCCAGTTTCATAATATTTGTTGTAGTAGGGGTGGAAGAAATTTTCCTCTATCCTTCTAGGTCCTTCTGGCTGGTCTAAGAATGACATTGACATGAGACAGACTAACAGGAGAAAATCAAACAAGTTTAATAACATGTATACATGGGAAAAACCCAGGAAAACTGAGTACCTTCCAAAATGGCCAAAGCCACCACCTTAAATACCATCTTCAGCTAAAGATAAAAGAGTATGTTGGGGGTAGTGGGGGTAGCACAAGTATGAGTGAGCACATAATCCTATTTCCTTTCTTCTTCCGTTTGTACATTGATTAAGTCAGCAAACAATTGAGAGCCTACTCTGTATCATCCTCCATGCTAGGCACTAGAGACTCAAAAAGCTAAAAAAGAGTCTCCCTGTCCTAAAGGAACTCATTTTCTAGAAAACTAGTTAACTCACAAAACTTATTATGATATGTATGACAAAAGTAGTCCCTATTCTAAAGGAGCTTGGAGTTTATTGATGCAAAAACCTATTATGATATGTATGATCAGAGTTATGATGGAGATAAACACAGAAACCAAAAAACAGGGAATTAGGCGACTTCAGGGGGCCCTTCCAACCACTGTAGAGTTCCTAGAATGATGTCTGTGTGAACAATAGCAACTAGGCTCTTTGGCTCTTAAATCTATTTTTGAATTGACATCAAAAGATCTCTTATTTTCACCAAAAAAGTTCTCCTGTTTTCATTAAAATCCTATTGGACCTATCCAAATGGTAAAATAAACAGGAGTGCCCTATTCTACTGGATATCGAGGCATTTTCTCTGCCTTATTTAAGTCTATGATGTTTCTTAGTCTGTGTTATTTTAATTGATCTAAATATGCTTACATTATTTGCATTGGTTGTCACATTGGATTGATCATGAATCCAGATACCCTTACTCCATTTAATTTCATTGTCAGATTGGATTGCTCATGGAGCAGTTCAGCTAAATGTTTGATTATCAGCCACACATGAATGACTATTTGTCCAATATTTGTTTTAGGAAGTCTAGTGGTAGGGACACTCACTATACCAGAGGCATCCAAAGTTATAAAGCTGACTTTGGAGCTTATCCTGATCAACTCTGTTGGTGAGTCTTGGAAGCCAGTTTCAAGAGCTGGTCATACAGGGATAAGACTTGAATATGGAGGGATCTTACCCAAGTGCACTTATCCTAGGGGAAAAAAAATGAATGCAGCAGTCAACAGAAATGTGTGTGAGAGTGTGCATGGGGGGGGGGTGGAATGGGGAGGTTAAGTATGGGAAGAGATATCTGTAGTCTAACTAACACCAAAGGTTTGAAGAGTTTGGAAAGAGAGTAGAATCATGCCATATGGTGGTATAAATGAACGACCAACAGTGTTTGGATTTTTTCTCTCTAAAGCTGGAAACGTGGGAAGGATAACTATGGTTAAATGGCTATGCAGACAATTTTGGTGACAGCTTCTGAAACTGGGAACTCGGCTTCTATTCCATGCCTTTTTGAAAATCTTAAGCATTTTTAGTTTGGAAAAAATATCTATAAAACTTAAACTGGCAATATGGGTAAGCTAAGCCCAAGTGTAACCATTTTATTTCATCTATGAGGCCAACTATTTATTTTAATATTTCTTGTTCAGAGATGTAACATAAGAATATTAAAATGGTCTGGCTGTGTTTGAGTTATTGGTATGAAATAAAAGATTTGGATATTCTATAAACATCCTGAATTACTAATCCTTCTTCAACCAACAAATAGTACTGAGAGCTGAAGTCAAAATAAAAATGCTGCTTAAATCATTAACTACAATTCCCTTACTTTGAATAACAGCTAGGGTCTGTTTTAAGCAACATGAGGTCTACAAATGTGTCTAGAAACTGTCAGAAATTGGCATGTGCATACAACTTGTTCCATTTTACTCTAGGGACCATAAGTCTTGTTAGTTAATCATTCTAAGTTGAAGACCAATTATCTCCAGATTATGTCTCTTGTACATTCTTATAAAAAAACACAGCAAAGCCATCAACTCACATTTGGGAATCCCCACGCTGCATGAGATAACACTCCTTTTCTTATTCCCTTAGTTAACTTATTAATTCAATAAAATGTAAGAGTCCACTATGAGCCAGGAACTGTGTTAGGCACTAAGAAAACAAAAATGTATAGAAGTCTAGCATGATGGAATAAGGAGATCAACAAGTCCCCTCCCCAGTAAGTAACTATGAAGGTGTTCAAAACTGTCAAAACAACTTAGCACTCTGCAAATTGACCAAAAGCATAGGAAAAAAATGGAAATATTTATTTGTGAAAACTATTGAATTGCAAATAGAAACAAAGGGAATCTGTGATGTTCTTGCCCAGAACTGCTCCCATCCCTGGTTCCCCAGAGTGATAGTTCAGCCAGGGCAGAGCAGGCCATGAAAACCAGTGGCCTCACTGCCACTGCAAGGGGTGTGGAAGATCACTTGATTTGGAGTGTTGTCACTGCGGACTTACAAACTAGCTGGGATGTTAACAGGGATTTCTAGAAGATTAGGTGGCCATGTGAGGCTTGATAATTTCTCTACATATCCTAGAATGACCCAAGGCTGCATGTATGTGCAGCATAGTCTAAAGTGAGTGCAAGCTACTGACACATCCCTAGCTGATGGAACCTAAGTGCATGCTCAGAGCAGACATGAGAGGAACTATCAGAAAATTCAAGCAGGAGAGAGTTGAAACCACTCTAAACTATGAATGTTGTCCGCAGCTGACACAGAGATACATCAGCAAAAAAATGGAAGACTTATTGGTTTGAGGTATTAGAGCACAACCTCTTAAAATCTCAGTCTCTGAAGATACAAGCCAACACCTACAAATCTGATCTTAAAACTAAAACAGAAAAAATAAAACTGATCAGAGGCATCAATGGCTGGACATTATAGAAGAGAGAGATTTCACAGATTTAGTCTAGGCAAGTTATGTTTATCAACATACAAGCAAACAAAAACAGCAACAACAATCCTCAAGGGGAGGGGTGGATCAGAACCCAGAGTAGCTACAACACAGCATCTAAAATGTTCAGTATTCAACAAAATATTATGATATGTGCAAAGAAAAAGAAAACATGACCCTTCCCCCACACACAAAAAACCCAGAACCCTTTCAATAGAAAATTTTTCTGCATGTCCCTAGATGTCGAAGGTAGTCAACAAAAATGTTCAAGCAACTATGATAAATTTGTTCGAAGAACAACAGGAAGTAATGTTTAAAGAATTAAAGGAAAGTATGTCAACAAATCAACAAATGGAGAACCCCAACAACAAAAATAGAAATTATTAAAATAAAATGAAAATTTTGGAGTTGAAAAAATCAATAACTAAAATTTAAAATTCACTAGAGAAGCTTAGCACTATATTTGATATGATATAAGAGAGAATCAGTGAGCCTGAGTGTAGATCAACAGAAATTATCCCATATGAAGAACAGAGTGAAAAAAAATTAAGAAAAATGAAGAGTCTCAGAGATATGTGGAACAATATGAAACAAACCAATAGATGTGTTATGGGAGTCACAGAAGGGGCACAGAGAGAGATGGAATTTTAAAAAAACTTACACAGTAATGGCAAAAGTATCCTTAATTTGGGCCTGACCCGGTGGTGTAGTGGTTGGGTTCTCATGCTCCACTTTGGTGGCCCGGGGATCGTGGGTTTGGATCCTGAGAGCGGACCTACACAGAGCTCATCAAGCTATGCTGTGGTGGCAGTTTCTCACATACAAAAATAGAGGAAGATTGGCACAGATGTTAGCTCAGGGACAGTCTTCCTCAAGCAAAAAGAGGAAGATTGGCAACAGATGTTAGCTCAAGGCCAATCTTCCTCACCAAAAAAAAAAAAAAATATATATATATATATATATATATATATCCTTAATTTGATGAAAATCATTAGTCTACAAACGAGAAGCTCAACAAAACTCACACAGGATAAACACAAAAAGAGTCATACCTTGACATGCTATAGTCAAATTACTGAAAGATGAAGACAAAGAGAAATCTTAAAAGCAGCAAGAGAAACAATTCATCACATACAGAGGAACAATGAAAGGATTAACGGCTAACTTCTCCTCCAAAGCAATATATCCAAGAGACATGGAAGTGGCTGAAAGGGAAAAAAATATACCAAGCAAGCATTCTATACTGGCAAAATTAACTTCCAAATATGAAGGTGAAAGAAAGATATTTGCAGATATACAAAGACTGAGAAAAATTCATTCCTAGCAGACCTAAATTACCAAAAATACAAAAGGAAATCTTTCAAGCTGAAAGGAAGTGACACCAGAGGGAAGCTCAAATCCAAAAGAAGAAATGAAGAGCACTGAAATGGTAAATGCTTTGATAAATAAAAAAGACTCTATAAATAAGTATTTTGTCATTTTTTTCTCCTAAATTTATATCTCTTTAGAAGATAGAAGATTGAAAAAAGCAAAAAATACAACATTGTTTTTTGTGTTTACAATATATAGATATAAAATATGTAAAAAATATTAGCACAAAGAAGAGACAAAAGGAGATATACTGAAGCAAAAAGTCTAGATTCTACTCTAATTAAGTTAGTATTATTTTAAAATAGATTGGGATATAAGATACATATTGTAATCCTGAAAGCAATTGCTAAGAAAATAACTATAAATATATGGTAAAAATTCAACATAGGACTTAAAATGGCACTTGTAAACTATTGACTTCAAAAAGACAGTAAAGGAGGAAAAGGGTAACTAAAAAGGAAAAATAATAAACAAATACCAAAACAGTAGAAGTAAAACCAACATATCAATAATTATATTAAAAGTGAATAGTCTACACAACCCCACTCAAATAGCATAGATTGTCAGACTGGGTTAAAAAGCAAACCATACTAAATGCTGTCTATAAGAGATACACATTAGATTCAAAGACATAAATATCTTGAAAATAAAATAATGAAAAATAAAATATATAACATGCAAACAGTAACCACAAAAGAGCTGGAGGATATATATTCATACCACTTAAAATCAATTTTAAGACAAGAAATATTATTAGAAACAAACATTCATAACAATAAAAACATCATCAGGGATAAGTAAATACTATAAACACATAGACACCTAACAATAAAGCTCCAAAACACATGAAGCAAAAACTGGCAGAATTGAAAGGAGAAGTAACAATCTAATAATAATAGTTAAAGATTTCAATGGCTTACTCACTAAAACTGATAGAAAAACTAGAAAGAAATCAGCAAGGATATAGAAAACTGGAATAACACTATCAAACAAATTACTCTAATCAACATCAATAGAATACTTCAACCAATATCTGCAGAATGCACACTCTTTTCAAGCACACATAAAACATTCTCCAGGGTAGAACATTTGCTGAGTGATAAAACAATTCTCAAAAAGTTTAAATGATTGAAAGTATCCGAAATATATCTCTGACAACTCTAAATTGGAAATCCACCACAGAAACAAATATGAGATAACCTCAATATATGGACATTAAAAATACACTTTAAATAACTCATGGCTCAAAGGAGAAATCATAAAATAGTTTGAAGTACTGAAACCATGAAAACACACCATTTCAAAATTTATGGGATGCAGCTAAAGTCTTAGAGGGTCTGAATCCTTAAATGTGTATATTGGAAAAGAAAAAGCTCTCAAATTAATCATCTAAGCTTCCACCTTAGCAAGTTATAAAGAAAAAAAGCAAACCAAACTCAAAGCAAGAAGTAAGGAAATAGAATAAATCAATGAAATGAAACAACAGAAACACAATAGAGAAAATCAACAAAACCAAAAGTTGATTCTTTTAAAAAATAAACAAAATTGATAAACCCTAAGCTAGCCTGATTAAGAAAATAAAAGAAAAGTAACAAATTACCAAAATCAATAACAAAAAAAGGGCATCACCACCTTCCCTACAGAAATTAAAAGGTTTATGAGGAGAGCCCAGCCCCGTGGCTGAGTGGTTCAAGTACTGCATGCTCTGTTTTGGAGGTCTGGGTTCGTGGGTTCAGATCCCGGGTGTGGACCTACTCCACTTACCTGCCATGCTGTGGCAGTGTCCCACATACAAAAAGATAGAGGAAGATTGGCACAGATGTTAATTCACTGCTAAACTTCGTCAAGCAAAATAAAAGGGGGGATTGGCAGTGGATGTTAGCTCAGGGCAAATCTTTTTCAGCAAAAAAAAAGGTTTATGAGGAAATAGTTGCTTAACTAAATGCCAATAAATTAGACAAGTCAGACTATATGGACAAATTCCTAGAAAGAAATGTATTACCAAAATTCACTCAGAAAAAGAAGGAATAGAATCTGAATAGACCTACAACATGAAAGGAAATTGAATTAGTCATCAAAAATATTCTCATAGAGAAAATTTTAGGCATAAGTGGTTTCACTGATAAATTATATCAAACATTTAAAGAAGAAATAATACCATTCTTTCACAAGCTCTTCCAGAAAATATAATCGAAGGAAACATTTCCCAAGTCACTATTTAAGGCCAGTATTACTATAACACAAACTTACAAAGACACCAAGAAAAGAATACTATAGACCAATAGCAATCATGAAGAGAGATGCATAAATCTTTAATAAAATATTAGCACACTGAATTCAGCAACATATAAGGATTATACATTATGACCAAGTGGAATTTATACCAGGAATGCAAGTTTGGTTAACTATCTGAAAATCAACTACTGTAATGCACCATATTAATGAAGGAAAGGGCAAAATTCACATGGTAATTCCAATAGATGCAAAGAACCAGTGAAAAAAATTCAACATCCTTTATAATAAAATTTCACTACAAACTAGGAATAAATGGAATCTTCCATAACAAAAATATCAAAAAACTTTCATCACACTTAATGATGAAAGACTGAATGCTTTCCCCCAAAGATAAGGAAAAAGGCAAATATATTCTACTCCATTTCTTTCCATTTCTATTCAACATTTTACTAGCAACTTTAGCCAATACATTAAGGCAACTAGAAGGAGGAGGAGAAAGAGGACGGGGAAGGGGAGGAAGAAATTAAAGGAATTCAAATCTGAAGAAGTGAAACTGTTTTATTTGCAGATGACATAATCCTATATGTAAAGAATCCTAAGGAATGCAAAATGACTGTTAACTTTAACAAGGTCACAAGATACAAAATTAATATTTAAAATCAATTGAATTCTATATACTAGCACTGAGCAATCAGAAAATAAAATCAAGAAAACAATTCTGCTCAAAATAGCATCAAAAATAATAATAAACATTGAAATAAATTTAACAAATGATGT
Source organism: Tapirus indicus (assembly GCA_031878705.1). NCBI lineage: Eukaryota > Metazoa > Chordata > Mammalia > Perissodactyla > Tapiridae > Tapirus > Tapirus indicus. Next base: position 17,570,654 of record CM062923.1, on the reverse strand, counting down.
ACAAGATTTGTATACTGAATACCATAAAACATTGCTGAAACAAATTAAATTTAAATAAATGAGGAAATATGCCATATTCATGGATTGAAATTTTTTCCCCAAATTGATGAAGTTTTTCCCCAAACTGATCTATAGATATAATAAAATCCTTGTCAAAATCTCTGCAGGACTTTTTTGTAGAAAACAGCAAGCTAAACTTAAAATTCGAAGACCTAGAATAGCCAAAACGATTTTGCAAAAGAACAAATTTGGAAGGCTTAAACTACCAAATTTCAAAATTTACTATAAAGCAACAGTAAAGAAGACGGTGTGATATTGGCATAAGGATAAGCATATAGATCAAGGAAACTGAATATAGAGTCCAGAAATAAACACTTATGTTTATGGCCAAGTTTTTTTTTTACAAAAGCAATTCAATTATATTTTAAACAAATGGTATTGGTATAATTAGATATCCACATGCAAAAGGATGAATTTAGATGCTTACCAAAAAATTCACCCAGAATCAACAACTGACCTAAATGTAACAGCTAAAACTATTAAAACACTTCAAAGAGAACATATGAGTAAAATTGCAAGACTTTGGGTTAGGCAAAGAGTTATTTGATACAAAATCAAAAGCTCGAGACATTTATATATATGTATATATATACATAGTACTTAAAATGAAAAACATTTATACTTCAAAAGACACAATTAAGAAAATGAAAAGACAAGGCACAGTCTGGGAGAAAATATTTGGATAACATATATCTGATAAAGGACTTCCATCATAACATATATTACATAACATAGTAAATAATATGTAATTTAATAACATAATATAGCATATGGTATAACATAACACTATATGACAAGTCATAAATAAGAAAAGTCACCTAACACTGACAAAAACTTATATACACCAAAAACATGTGCAAAGGTCTAATAAGCACATGAAAATTTGCTACGTATTATTAATCATTAGGAAATCACACTAAACCTACAATGACATATCATTACACACTTATAAGAATGATTATAATCAAAAAGTTTTGGGCAAGTTGTAGAGAAACTGGAACCCTCATACACTGCTGGTGGAAATGTAAAGTGGTACAGACATTTTGGAAAACAATTTGGCAATTTCTTAAACTGAAACATAAACTTATTATATAACCCAACAATTCCACTCATAGTAATCTACCACAGAAAGATGAAAACGTGTCTGCACAATGATTTATACACTAATATTCAAAGAGCATTTTTTATAATGGCCCAAAACTAAACAATCCACATATGCTTCAAATGCTAAAGGGATAATATAATAAAATATGATATATATCTATAAAATCAACTATCAGTAATATAAAGGAATGAAATACCGATACATGCTACAGCGTGTATGAACCTTAAAAACGTTACACAAAGTGAAAGAAGCCAGATGCCAAAGACTACATATTGTAGGATTTCATTTATATGAAATAGCTAAAAAAGGTAACTTTATATAGACAGAAAGCAGATCAATGGTTATCTCTGACAGGCATACTCTTTGCAGTGGAGAATAACTGCAAATGAGCTCAAGAGAAATTTTCAGAGTGATGAAAAGTTCTGTAACTGGATTATGGTGACAGTTGCACAACTCTATGAACTCAGTAAGTATCATTGATTTATATACTTACAAAAAATGAATAAGGAGCAATTTCTATCCTCAAACCCCACCATTAACCCATTTTGATGGATGCAGAATGAAGTACGCAGATATGGTCTTGTACAAATGAAGAGAGCTAGATTTTTAAAAGAATATCAGAAACACTGGAACTTAAATCCAATATTGAAATGACAAATTAGCATGTGCAAATCCAGTCAACGTTATTTGAAGGCATGCAAATAAAAGTTTTGTAGATGCTCCAAAATATTTAAATGACATGTTACTTCTTCCTGAAAGAGTATGGAGTAATAGAAGGTAGCCACATTTTGAGTAAGGTAGGTTCGCTTATTTTGGCATCATTCATTGAGAACCCAACAAATGGCAAAGACCATGGTCCTTCTGAGGGTTTGAATGTGACCAAGTTCAGCCTCCTTTACAAGTCCTGCTGTTTTAAGTACTACTTATGGGCCTTGGGCAAAATACTTGACCCCTCCGAGTCAAGTCCCCCTCTCTGTAAAAGAGGGATTCAATGAGAAAACATATGTAAACCGTATCATAGGCACTTAGGAAATGTTTCATGTTAACTACATGTCCAAAATAAATGGAAAGTGGAGGAGATATACCCTTGTGGTTTTAATAACTGTGGGTTTTTCAGGGAGTTGCAACTGAATGCTGGCTTCATTATAGGGATTTGGAAAAAGTAACAGATGTTCTTTGAATACAAACCTGCTGAGATAAGCCATCCGAAGTGTCCAACCAGGTAAATGGAATGAGTCATGATTGACATTATTTCTTACTTGTGGAGTTTCACTATTGCTTTCCAAATGTGGAACTTTGTTTCTGAAAAGAAGCACAACAGAGTGTCAAGGAGCTGTTCCTCTCAAAGCCACAAAGGTGTCTGGACTTCCTGGAAGTTCCTGAGAGTCAGAGCCCCCAGCTTGGGAATCAGAACAATAGATAGGAACTGCACTGGGCATAGGAGAAGTAGAAGATCTCGGGAAGAGAAGAAACAGAAATGCCTGGCAATTCAGTCAAGTCATGATGTAAAATCCTGAGGAGACACCGGTGCTTAATTAACGCCAGGTGAACAAATGTTTTTTGAAGCTTAAGTTGTGCCTAAAACTATTCCAGGATCTAAAGATAAAGAGTCAAATATAAGACCCGGACACTGCCTTTAAGAAGCTCACAGATGTGTAACAGAGATAGATGCTAACAAATAATTATGTGTGTGAGAAACGCAATAATGGGAATATGTACAAGGAAAGAACAATCGTTTCTGCTTAGGCCACTCAATTTTTACAAATTCCAACAATCAAAAAGGATTTTTATGCATCAAGGAAAATTCTCAAAGCCTTGCAATGTGACAAAACCTTAGGGCTGATTTAGCAATGCAGTTTCCAAGGAAAATTTTCTTTTGGGCTGAAAGTGCTAGAATGTAAAACCAAATTAGTTTCAATAACATAGAAAAGTGGGAGTGATGCTGGGCCTCAGAGATGACCAGATGACTGTAGTCTCAAATACCACCCAGGATTCCTCTCCACCTCCCCTTCTTTTCTCTTCATCTCTCTGTATGTCAGTTTCTTTCTTTCCAATGGGCTTTGTCCATGTGACTAAAACCATGACTACTGGTACCTCCAAAAGTTACATGTTTCCAATTCTCCACAGAGAGAGGGTCTGACACTTGCACTCTCTAAATCAATTCAAAAATCTGGAGAAGCATGATTACAATGTGAGTGGGGTCACCACCCCTGTGGCCCAAAGTGGGAGGTCATTAAAAATGTAGTCTTCACACCAGAACCACATGATCGGTCTGGAAGAAGAGGTTTTCTTAGAAGTAAGAACGTACATTTCCCAGAAGGGCCAGCCTTGTACAAGCAGAAAAAGTAACGCTTTTCCACTACATTGTTTTGCTTTAAATTCTGATCCATCCTTTTTCATATTTCTTGAATCATGCCCTCACCCCATCCCCCATTCAACCCTATTACAGATCTCTCTCCCTCCACCCACACTACATGAACCTGTTGTAAAAATCAGGTCATGGAAGGAGATAGCAACGTGACTTCTAGAGTCTGTGCACCTTTGGGAGTGTTTATTAAGAAAGAGATCATAAGGGACTGAATTGCCCTTGGAGGGAGGTCAAGAAACCAATCCTAGAGGAGCTAGTCAAACATGGAGGAAATAGAGTACAGTGACATATTCAGTAATTAGAGAGGTGTTTTAAGTGATCTAGAGAGCACAAAACTCTCTTGACAGATATTTTGAGTAATCAACTTTATTTACCAAGTATAAGCTATGAGTGTTTCTAATAATACATTGCATTTAATCATTTTTTCCCTTTTACACATAATGGCACGTTAACCACAAATAAAGAATAGTAGTGATTATCTTCCCAATGAAATACCGAGTAAAAACAATTTCTGCAATCCCCATGTCTTGTTTATCTATAATAAGATGAGCTCATGTGGATGCATGTGTGTTGAGGAGGGGCAATAGGCAATGTCAATCAATTGTATTCACAAACACAGCTTAGAGGCAGACCCTGCATAATTTAGACTCTCCCCTGGCTTGCTGCTTCTGCAAGCAGGCATGCTTATGTTGCATTACCATTTTGATTGAATGAACAGGGTCAATAACATCACTTTTTCTCATCCAAGGAAAGAAAATTATTCTGAAACCAATCATCAATCAGTGTATGTAATCAGTCTGTTTAAAACACCTTGGGCTCTCACACAACTGGCTATTCTAGGAACACAACTGAAAAAGCCATAGTTCAGGCTGATTTGTTAATCCTACTACGTCCCCACTAAAGTGTTAAAAGGCCAGCTGGGATTCAGCATGTGCTCTGCTATTAACAAGATTATGGCAAGGGATTCATCTGAGAAGTTATAGAGTCTGCCCTCTGAGACCTCTAGAATCTGCATTCATTTACATATAATTGTTTATCCGTTACTTCGCCATACCATACAGCTACACTATTTTTCTATAATTTCTGGAGGTTAATGGCTTTTTTTCCCCTCTAAATTCAAAGTCAACACAAACTGACACTAAAGTCAAGAAAATATGCTTTTCAGAGTGCTGTAACAACAGTTGGCAGTCTGTACATTGTGAAAAATGTATTTGATCAAGGAACTTTTGCTAGCAGCATGCCAATGGATCCACACTGATTTCCTTGAGAAATAAAGGAATTAATCCTCATTTTTCATTTAGGGATAGAAAACAGACTGAGACATCTTGCACCATACAAATCTCTGACTTAGACTTCACTCAGCCCTTTGTGAAAGTAAATATAATTACAGAGCAAAAGAGAGGAGCAGAAGAGCAGATTTTGAATCTCTCCCTGAATGGCCAGACTCATCAGCAGGCAGCTGAAGATGAGTGGGTTTCAATTGTAGCTGCCATGACGGTGAATCCCCCGACTAGGCACAAGTGTTGGGGAGGTCTGGACTGTGGGGCCAGATTGAATGATGAGGCTGGGCCAACACCTGACACTATTTGGATGTGAGCTCCTGGTGCAAACAATAGATACTGCTTTCCTTTGCTTTCAACCATGATATATGTGCTGTTTCTTACATTTCTCCAGAGAAAGACTATTTCCAAAAATTTTTCAGCTGAGCACCTCAAAATAAGATAAAACAGAGATATAGTAAAAATTATTTTTAAAACATAGTCAAGGCAGAGGGCAAAAGTCAGAGGGCAAAAGTCAGACGCCAGAAATGTGGAACACCACTGATGAGCTAGCACTGGAGTCAGAGAGAATGCTTTGAGGGTATCTGATAATATGTACGGACCTAAATACAGCTTTTTAAAAAATTATTTTAATTGCAATTAAAATACTCATAACATAAAATACACCATTTTAACCATTTTTAAGTGTGCAATTCAGTGGCATTAATTACATTCACACTGATGTGCAAACATAGTCACTAGCTATTTCAAATCTTTTCCTTCACCTCAAACAGAAACTCTGTACCAGTTAAGCAATAACTCCCCATTTCCCCTTCTCCATCTCCTGGTAACGAGTAATCTACTTTCTGTTTCTATGAATTTGCCTATTCTAGATATTTCGTGTACATGGAACCATACAATATTTGCCCTTTTATGACTGACTTACATTACACTTAGCATATTGTTTTCAAGGTCCATCCATGTTGTAGCATGTATCAGAACTTTGTTCCTTTATAAGGCTAAATAATATTTCATTGTATGCGTGCTCCACATCGTGCTTATCCGTTGATGTGTGGATAGACACTTGGGTTGTTTCTACCTTTTGGCTATTGTGAATGACGCTCCAATGAACACTGGTATACAAATATCTGTTCACGTCCTGCTTAAAATTTTTTTGGATATATATCTACTATAGATTTAGAGTTTTAATAGGCTGCATCAAATCAAGAACAAGACACGACCTGGATCCCTGGTATCTGGCGGAAGCTTGTATTAGGGAATCTCTAACAAGCCTGAGATCACTAAAGGGCAACACCCTCAGTGAGTGAAATGGAAACAAAACAATTCCTCCCCACAGGTTTGCTGCATAGATCTCGGCTGTAAATGTACGGAACAGAGAGAAAAAGAAAAAGTAATTCAGAGAATTTTTAAACCAGAGCCCTGAATCACATGGGTTTATGTCTGCAATTAACACTACCCGTGTGACCTGAAAAACCTTAAGCCAAATGGTCTTGGCTTGATTGGGTCTCCTAGTCACTAGGAAAAACAAACACCGACCTTCTTTGCTAACCATACATATTCAGGAAACGTGAACTGACAAAAAGAAATCACTAAACAAGTGTGGAAACAATTCACATACAAATAAAGCCAGCAGAAAAATAAAAGCAAGCTATAAAATCAACCCCAAATGGCTGCGGATATTGGAATCATCAGGTATTTTCCAGGTCACCTGAAAAATAGAATTGAAGGAATTATCCAAAAAGCAAGCAGAAAAAAAGGAAGAAAGAAAAAGTATAAAATCGAGGTGAAGATACAGAGGACGTAAAGTCACAATGTCCAATGTATCAAGTGAGAGAACCAGAAGAGAATACCCCCCCCAAAAAGTGAGTAGGCAATATTTAAAGATGTACTAGTTAAGAATTTTCTGGAGTAAATTAAAGCCAACAATCCTTAAATTCTAGACAATCAACAAATCCCAAACAGAATAAAGAACAACAAATCAATATTAAACTAAATCAGGACATACTTTACAAAGCTGCAGAACAAAATAGACAAATGAAAAATATATAGTTTACTTTTAGAGAAAGGACAATTAGACTGACAGCCAACTTTTAATCAGCAAAAAATGGAAGCCAGAGTTGCTGTGAGAAAATAACTTTCAATCTAGACTTGTGTAACCAGAAATATTATCGAAAAACATAGGGTAAAATAAAGATGTTTTCAGACAAAAAGAAACTGAGAGAGGACACCAGCAGAACATGTAAATGAGAAAACAAAGAAAAAACGTGATCTCGGAAGGAAGATCTAAGACACAAGAAGGAATTGTGAACCATGAATATTGCATGTTATAGGTAAATCTAAATGATTATTTTCTTTAGAAAACAATAACGATGACTTCTAATCTGAGGATAGAACTAAACAGTCTTGAACAATAATTGTATTAAAAAGGATATGGATAAAAGTTTATAAATTTTAAGTACCTTGTCTCCTTTGGGAGGAGGATAGAGTTAACATTCAATTTGTGAAGTCAAATATGCATGCTAAAATTTCTAGGCTGATTGTGGTAGGCAGAATAATGGTTTTACGAAGATGTCCACGGCCTAATCCCAGAAACCAGCAAATATGTTACTTGTCAGAGGGGATTTGAGGTAGCAGATGGAAAAAGTTTGCTTAATATAGGTGAGCTGATTATCCTGGATATCCTGGATTATCCAGGTGGGCACAACACAATCACAGGCATCTTTAAAGTGGAAGAGGTAGATAAAAGAGTTGGTGTCAGAGTGATGTGATGTGGAAAAGACTCTACTAACCACTGCTGTCCTTAAAGATGGAAGTGGGTTGTGAGCCAAGGAATGCAGGCTACCTCTGGAAGCTAGAAAAGGCAAGAAAACAGATTCTCCCCCAAGTCTACAAAAGGAAACACAGCCCTGCTGATACCTTGATTTTAGCCCAGTGAGACTTATTTCAGACTGCTGACATCAAGAACTGTAAGATAATAAATTTGTGTTGTTTTAAGCCACTTTGTGGTGATTTATTATAGCAGCAGTAGGAAACTAATACACAGACCACTTGAAAAATGTAAAGAGATAGTCAATCTCAAATTTGTGAAATTTAGAAAAAATATACAACATATACCATACAAAATATACAGGAAAAAGAATAAAATCAGAAGGAAAATAAATTAATCTAAAAAATTCATGAAAAGAAAGAGAGAAGAAATAGCAAAATCAGGACAAATAGAGACTTCAGAATAAGATGGTAGATATAAATCCATATATATGAGATCCATACTAAATGTTTATGTAAAAGACAAAATTCATCAAACTGGACTTAAGAAAATCCATCTATATATTTTCAAGAGACACACTGAAAACTACCATTCTTTGGATAAACAAAATTGGCAACCCTCTGGCAAAACTGATCATTAAACAAAACGAGAGAAGACATCCCAATAGCTAATATTAGGATAGAAATTACAGATGCAACAAGAGAGATTTTAGCAAGTAATAGTCTATTATGAAATTTGTGTGCCAAAGAAATTGAAAATTTAGGTTAAATGAAGGCATTCTAAGGAAAATACAAATTACAAAATCTTACCTAAGAAGAAATTTAAAATCTGAATGGTTTCTTAAACATTAACAAAATTCAATCAAGTAAGTAAAATTTTTCCCACAAAATAAAACCATCAGGCCTCCACGGGCTTAGAGACAAGTTCTCAAAATTTCAAAGAACAGATAAGAGTAAGAAAGATACTTTTGTATCTTTACACATTTTCAAAGAACACAAAAGGACTACTCCCCAACTCTTCTTATAAGGGTAATAGAACCTTGAGTACTAAACCAGACAAGTACAACACAAAAAGGAAAATCTACAAGCCAATCTCGTTCGTGTAATTAAACGCAAATTCCTAAATATATCCTAAATTCAGCAATGGATTTAAAAAATATAATACATCATGATCAGTTTGGGAGCATCCAGGAAGATAATTTTTTTTTAATTGTTAATGTAATTACCACACAATCACATTAAAGAAAAAAAATTCATATATATGTAATCATTTCAGTGGCAGAAAACATACTCAGAAAAATTTAACACGCAGACTTCATTAAAAAAATATTCTTAGCAAACTATGAATAAAAGAAAATTTTCATATCCTATCTTAAAAACTTTTGAATAGACAAAATTATTTTTCTTTTCTTGTGTGTGTGTGAGGAAGATTAGCCCTGAGCTAACATCTGTTGCCAATTCTCCTCTTTTTGCTAAGGAACATTGGCCCTGGGCTAACATCTGTGCCCATCTTCCTCTACTTTATGTGGAATGCCACCACAGAATGGCTTGAGAAGCAGTGCATCAGTCCACTCCCAGGATCCGAACTTGCAAACCCTGGACCGCTGAAGTGGAGCACACAAACTTAACCACTATGCCACTGGGCCAGCCCCTAGACACCACTGGGCCAGCCCCTAGACACAATTCTTAACGGTGAAGTATTGAAGCATTCCTTTTAAAAAGTAGGAGAAGAACAAGTATACCCACTACTGCCTTTTCTTTTCAACAGACAACTTTTTCAACTTTGCAGTAAGACAAAAAGAAACTAAAAGTATAAGGATTGGAGAAGAGAAAAGAATATATATCATTGTTGCAGATCATATGGCTGTCTACCTAGAAAACCCAAGAGAATCTACAGAGAAACTTCTAGTATTAATGAGACTATAGATAAACTATTAGTATTAATAAGACAGAACATTAATTATGTTTCTAGATACAAGATAAATATATAAAAACTAATGCATTTTTATACACCAGCAATAAAAAGAAAATGTAAATTTTAAAAAGAATTCCTTTTAAAATAGCAACAAAAATATAAGGTACATAAATCCAACAAAAGATTATGAATCCTTTACATAAAAATGTATTAAACTTAATTTAAAAAATTATAAAAGATACATGCAAATAAAGATAAATGACATATTCATGAATAGGAAGATTAAATAGTGCACAATTCTACCCAAATTGATCTATAGCTTCACTGTAATTCTTATTAAATTCTCAAAAGAGATCCCAGAAACAAAATAGACACACATACAAGAAGAAGATACATGAAAGAGCTGGCACTGCCATTCGATTGGAATAGAGTGGATTTTTAAATTAATTTCTTGGGAAAATTGTATTTTCATATGAAAAAAAGAAATTAAATCCCTTGTTTATGTACCCTGATAAATCAAAAAATATTTATAATAAAATCACTGAAAATATCTTTATGACTTAAGAGTGGTGAGAATGTCTCAAACAAAACAAGATATTAACCCTAAAGCGAAAGATAGTTTTGACTATGTTAAAATTAGTAATCAGGCAAATGGGAATTAAATCCACACAAGATGCCCTTTCACACCTTCTTCAGCACCTTCAGATTCAATCCTGGTCCACTTGCTCTTTCTCATGGCTTATCACCATAAGGATGGGTCACAGGATGTGCATACACTTGTCACCTTCTGGATACACCTGGCCTCAAGTTTAAAGGCTGTGGCAAGAGGGGGAGTTGTTCAATCTTACCAGGAAATGCCAGACTCTGTAAAGTAGTTCACCAGCTGTCTTCCCATAACTTGCATGCATGAGCATTTGCATTGCTCAGATCCACACTAATGCCGAGTATTTTTTAACTTAAGACACATGGAAGGTGAGTCATTACCATTTTCGGCCCTTAAGAAAGGAGTCAAATCTATCTTCCATTCCCCCTTTCACCTAAATGTTGACCTCATACTCCTCTCCAGCCCAATCCATCTCTTTTAGATAATCTGTGCATGTATGCCCCCTTCTCTTATGTCTTGAAAAATTTACTACCAGGAATGAGTGTGTTTCAGATCTTCGTACCACAGGCTAATTGCGAGCCTGAATGTTGTACTCTCTTCTTGGATGTAGAAAGGAAGACAGTGAATGAGATAGACCTGTTTCAAAAAGCAACTCACCCACAACAGAGGAAAAGGTACCCAATTCTCTTCTTGGGGCACAATTTACTTTTCTGAATCCAGGCGTAAAGAGTGGGAGAGATTGAAGAGGCCTTTCACCTACTTTAAGCAGTCAGCGTTTAGTTGAATCAGGGTTTTCATTTTACAGTCTAGTTTTATACACCACAGATTGAGAAATTCTCCTAGATTTCAGCAACAGGTCAACTGACAGTACAACTTCTTGGTGTTTCCATGAGTAATTCATCTCTGTTGCTGTCTTCCTAGGTGTTTTAGTGCAAAATCAAGACAGAGAGTCTACATCAGGAGCTATAGCCATATTCTGCACACTCACTCTTGAAAATAAACCATCAACTCACAGAGATGACTCCTGGGCCACACAGATTAATCCTCCTCCTAAAACCAGTCTTGGGGAAGAGCAGGCCTCAGGGTCACCTGCCAGCCTCCTCCTTTCTCATTGCTCTTGGTAACCACAGGACATTAGTTACGTGGCCTTGTTACAAGGCCACAGATGCCCCTGATTCGTGGTCTTCACACTCAAAAGAACTTTAAATGTTTGGTAGACATTGATAAACAGAGCACCCTGCTCTGTTTTCCTCATCAGATGAATATCAAAACCCTTGTCAAGGTGACAGAGCTATTAAGTGTCTATTCACACAGCAATCAGAAATTGGAGCATCAATCAGTAATCATAAAGTCAGGGGCATTTTCTCACAAAGTCAGGAATTCAGAGGGCTTTCATAAGCTAATCAGCAGGCATCAAATAGACAATCAATCTAATTAGCTGCTCACATTCGGATGGCAATCAAAGCAACACAGTGTGCTTCATTAGTAATGATATTGAAAATTGTGATCTGTGCAGTATTCAGCTAGGAAATGAACATCCTTTTTTGTAAATAGGTAAAGAGGATGAGGCTGCACTGTGTGTACCGTGTGCCAATTCAAACATGCAGGCACCTGAAACCCAACTGATGTCTAATTTGCTTTTCTGTTGGCCTAAAAGTAAGGGAGTGGGGTAGGGTCATTTATGGTTAAGTCTGACAATAGCACATCAGTAAACTGTGGGTGACGTGACCTACCTTAGAGGAAAAGTGAGGTAGAGGTCAATCATTCTGGAAATTTACTGTTCTTTATAAAAATGCCATGTTTAGCTCTAAGTCCAACACCTCTTTACTTTCAAAATCCACAACCCTTCTACTACGAACCCTGCTTGGATAAATGAGCACCAAAGCGCTCTATGATAGGTGTCTGGAGAACTATCTTTCTTCAAGGTAAGAGCACTTCTCTCCTTCCGAAGTGTTGGGGAGGGGAAATTTCACCTCCTACCCTTCTCGTGTTCTTATGGCTGGACAAATAATAAAATTGACACAAGACCAGATCAACAGGAGAAAAACCCAATTCCATTATGTGTGCATGGGAGAACCATGAAAATGATGGTCAGAGAGTGAACGAAGTAGGCAGTATATATATATCTTTTACACAAAGGAACAATAAATTTATGAGGAATGACAGGACAAAGAACTTAGGTTTGAGGTACGTAATTAGTGAAGAATTTAAGCAGTTTAGGCTTGAGGCAGTAAATTAACAAGGTTTATTTATGCAGGCGCCGTGGCCCGGAATTCCCCGGCTCTGGTGATAAGGATGCAGGGAGAGCCCCCTTCACACGGGAAATTGATTTCCTACTTTCATGGGGAACAGAGACAGGAGAGTCAGAATGGCCTTTTTGCTTCTCAAATAACTTTAATTCAAAATAATCAATATGCTATTGTGGGATATTTTGGGGCAGCCTGCCTGAGCCCCAACAAAAGCAAGCACCAGCCAGAAAACTGTCTGCCACATTGGTGGTAAAAGAGACTGAGTCCTTCATAACCCAGAATGACAGCTATGTATCACATATTTTGCCAGGCATTTTGAAGGTGACTAGAGGGATAGACATGGCCACTGTTCCCCAGGAGCTCATCTTATCTTTGGGTAACATTAATGAAAAAAATAGCAAACATTAAAAGATAGCTTGTTGTTAAGAGCTAAATACTGTGTTACAAATCTGCATATTTTAGAATTTGAGAATTACACAGAAGGAAAAACACTGATATATGCAATGTCAGAAGAGCCTTCTGGAAAAAGCTAGAGGCCAGAGCTGGTTACTTTCAAAGTGGCATATTTGTAAACTGCCAATGTTTCAAGAGAATTGATAGTCATTTTTAGTGAAGGTTAGAATGTACTTCAGAAAGCTGGTATAAAATGGTCACATAATGAAACTTACAGGAAAAAGCTTACAAATAAACACCCACATATTTTGCTCACTTCAGCACATTTTTGAGAGACAAATTTCACTCCTTGGTCAATACAAATTTATGAGTGAGAAATATTAAAAATATTCAGATACCATGTTGTAACATGTGCCCACCTGGACTCTAAGTAAGTTCCTTAAAGGGAAAGTCTCCTGTCCCACTCGTGTTGAGTTGGGGGTGGAGGACCAGGGTCTACATTTAAACACCCCTATACTTCGAGTCTCTGCACCACAGTCATCTCCTCTAAAAAGCACCCCCAGTCTACCTCTCCTGGTATCTGCTTCTAATCCCATCCACACTTCTAATTCCACCCAGACCTACAGCCCTTTCTTACACACATTTATTTACATTTTTGAATCCCTCTATTAGATTGAAACCTCCCTTACAATTAACAATGTTTCTGATTCAACTTTTTAACCCCACGCATTAATATGTGTCTGATGAATAAATTAATGAATAATTTCCAGTTAGTTTTCTTTAATGTGAAAACTTGTTGAGTTCTATGGAAGGAAAGTGCTTTAGACACTGAGGAAGCCATTACAGGGATTTATTAAGAACACTTAGTGCCCAGAAGGTTACGTGTGAGTTATAACACCTCACGTCTCTGTCTCCGAGGACTCTCTGTGCCTATGTATGACAGATCACTCATGGATTCACACTGTAGGAAGTTTAATATGAGGCCTGGCGAGAACAAGCATTCAAAGAATGAAAAGTCTGGTTTATGATCAAAAAAAAATCCTAAGAGGTGTTCAAGGGGCTTGTTACATAGAAAGAAAAGTTTAAAAGGCAGGGAAATAAATGAGGACATGGTGTCTTAAGGGAGAGAGCATGAGCAGACCTTCCTTTATACAAAGAAGAACACAGTCAGAAAATGTATAGTAATTCCATTGAAGATATTTAAGCTTCTACATTCCAAGATAAAATTTTCAGATGAAAAGTGCCAGAAATGAACTAGGAAATAAAATCCCCGTGAGTAAAGTAATCTGTGAGTTTCATTTGTTTTCTTCCTTTGTGATGTCTCACCGCACAGAGCACTTGAAGATGTAAGGCCCGGGCTCTGCCGCAGCTGACAATGGCACTAAGCGGTAGGAGTCCGGAGCCCGGAGCCCACAGGCACCGCAGCTGCAAACCCCAGCAGGCACCCCCGCTGGCAGGCACTGAAGGAGGTGCTGCCGGGTCTGTGTCTGGTTTGGTTTGGATGCTGAAAGGCTTGTCATTACAATGTGCCCCAAGATGAGTGACAGTTCACTGCTGCTCCGTGCGTGAACACCCGGATGCTCTGCAGAGAGAGGCATGTTGGCGAGGAGTTGCCCTGGCAGACTCCTGCTGTCTCTCTCTGGGTCCTAATCTCCTTGTCTTATAAGGACACCAGTCATGTTAAACTAAGGCCCACCCTAACGACCCTATCTTACCTTAACTACCTCTTTAAAGGCCCTTTCTTCAAGTATAGTCAGACTCTGAGGAACTGAAGGTTAAGAATTCAACATTTGAATTTTGGGGGGACATAATTCAGTCTGTAACAGAGAGGAGTAGCTGCCCCACAATCTCCACCTGCAAAATTTCTTCAGAAAATACACTCTCTATTCTTCTCAGAGATATATTCTTTAATTGATCCAATAATAAGAAAAAGTTACTGATGTTTTAAGAGGGTTTACTATTGCCAGGCACAATTCTAAGCATTCTATATGGATTACTTATTTCATAATCACAATAATCTTACAAAAGGGATATGGTCATTGGTCTCATTTTATCTTGGGATTTCAAAAGAGATTTTCTAATGTTGCTCACTTTTTAAAACACCTTTTTGAGGTAGAATTGATACAAAATAAACAGCCCATACTTAGAGTGCATAATCTGATAAATTTTGATGTATGTACACAGCTGTGAATTCTTGCCCCTGTGTAATTCTTCCCCCCTGCCCCTTCCCACAATCCACCCACCTCATCTCCAGACAACCACAGTTCTGCTTTCTGTCACTATAGAGTTGCTTGCATTTTATAGCATTTTATATGGATGAAATTTACAGTATGTACTCTCTTCGGCCTGACTTCTTTCCCTCAACATAATTACTTTAATAGTCATCGATATTGTTGGGTGTATCAATAGTTTATTCTTCTTATTGCTGAGT
The DNA here is from genome assembly GCA_031878705.1 of Tapirus indicus. Taxonomy (NCBI): domain Eukaryota; kingdom Metazoa; phylum Chordata; class Mammalia; order Perissodactyla; family Tapiridae; genus Tapirus; species Tapirus indicus. The sequence continues at coordinate 17,555,483 of CM062923.1, read as the reverse complement.
AGTATTACAACCAGTAGCACATCTTCCCACTGTAACATAATGGATTGACAATGCTCTCTTCTCGATATTGAGAAACCATCTTTTATATTGTTTGGGATCCATTCTACATTATCTTCAAGTTTTATCTCATTGTTCCTTAGAAATTCTAAATTCCTATTCCCAGTAATAACACCACAAATCAAAAATTGTTAGATCCACTCCTATTAGTTAATGTACTAACCAGGAACCAAGAGAGTCTACATTGTTACTGGGAAAAAAGTATTTTCAGTTTTCAAATAGCATGTATGAGCTGTGGAGCTAAAGGATTTGGTGTAGGGTTTTTATACCTACACATTCTTATTAATGACATAAAATCCTCTCCCTCTTCAACTCTGTTCAAAATCACTGTACTTTTTCTTTCTGCCTGCAGTGTAATTTAACCTCCCACCTGAATATAGAGCATAATTCAATTGAGAGGTATGTTTATATCACACCTAACACAATAAAGCATGATGAAGTATTTCTTAAATTGTTTGCAAACGAATGGCTGCAATATTCCCAGGCTGCTCTCTGCTCTCCCACAAACTAAAAGCAACTGTGGCTATTTATTAATATATGGATCCCAAATGCTTTCTTGAGGCATTTAAAAGCTGGATGAGATGAGTATGATCTAGTGGAAAGTCACAGAGAAAGATGATAAATGGAAAATGTGTGCTGAGACTGGGAGAGAATTTTCAGACGGAGAATAACGGAGGCACAAACTGTTATCCAATGCCATGATACAAACTAGATAACAGCAAGATAAAGTGGGAAGAAATGGCCCAGGAACCTCAGAGAGAATCAATGCCATGGCCAAAGTTAGAGTCAAGGATAATTCCCACGTCTTCTGACCCCAAAGTCTATGCTGCAGTGGAAGGTGGGAGCGAGTAAAGAAATCAACCAGGGCAGAGCATCTGCACCCTTGCTTCAGCTACAATTAGGAGCCAGCCAGTCCTTAGCCCTTTGTTATAAGCAACTATTGTTCTGCCACATTAGCTCTCTCAGCACTTCAAGTAATGTGTTACATTTTTCCCTTAGTAGCTATTTTCATTTTAAATCAAAATACATTTTTTCCATTATTTCATTTTTTTAATGCAAGGTAATTCATATTTCTGATGATGGTAAAATATCATTTCAACACTTTCACATAAATAATTTTTCAAAAGTCACCTTAAACACAAGAAAGAGCCAAAAAGATAGTAAGAAACTATCAGGCCAAAGTGTAGGGGAAACAGCACCCCTGAGTGGCAATCAAGGATTGCAGCTCTGGCCTCCAGCCACCAACACCCCTTCCACCTCACCAGCAAATTAAGGAGAAAGACAATTTTATAGTCTCACATGGCACAGAAAAAAGTATTTGACAAAATTCAGCATCCATTCACAGTAAAAATAAAGTCTCTTAGCAAGCTAGGAAGAGAAGGGAATTTGTAGATCTGATTAAAAATAAAGTATATACATAAAAATCTTGCAGCAAGATCAGAAACAAAACAAGAATTTACTCTCTCACCTTTGATAATATGCTGTCCCAGAGCTCTGACCAGGATGGGAAGGCAAGAAACAGAAAGGCAGAAGGATAAGAGAAGAAACAAACCCATCGTGGTTCACAGATGATTTGAAGTTATTAAAATTAAGTGAGTTTAGCAAGATTTCTACATACAAGACTAATGGACGAAAATCATTTTTACTTCAATAAATCAACAATAATGAAAAGTAATCAAAAATGTTATATGCAACATCACTGAAAATATAAAATATCAAATAATAATTATATGACTAATGTGCAAGATTTCTACAAATCAAATGATAAAACTTGATTGACATCCACTAAAGGAGATCTAAGTAAAGGAGATGCACGTTGACAGGTTAGGAGATTCCGTGTTTAAAGTTGTGAGTTCCCCCAAAATTTACAGATTCAACGTATTATCATTTAAAATCCAATAAGTTTGTCCAAGCATGTAACTTGACAAGTGAGTTGTACAACTTCTACAAAAATGCAAAAAATAGCCAAATTTCACTAAGAAGAACAAAGTGGGAAGATCTGCTTTCCAGATACCATGTCATATTATAAAGCTTTGATTATGAGTAAATGGAAATAGACAAATGGCAGAGGAAAGAGAGTCTAGAAAGAGATCTATCTATACGTGAACACTTGATTTATACATGGGTGAAATTGCAGAGCCATAGCGCAGGCACAGATTTTCAAAAAATGTTCCTGAGATAATTGCATAAGCCATAAGGAAAATAAAATAAAATTAGAACCCTGATTCATACCATAAAAAAGATATAACTTCAGGTAGATCATAAACCTAAATGTGAAAGGAAAAACAATAAAGATTTCTGAAGTCAATAGAAAAGAATATCTTTATAAATTTGGACATAAAGTGATTTCTTAAATAAAACAAACATGTGATAACTATAAATATTAATACATGCCAATATATTAAAATTAAAAATATCTGTTTCTTAAAAGATCTATAAAAAGAGAAAAAATGAACCAGAGAATATATTTGCCACACATATAAACAAAGAACTTTTATTAAAAATACACAAGCATTTCCTACAAATCAATAGAAAAAGATAGACAATATAGGCAAGAGTTGTGAAAAGACACTTTATTAAAGAAGAAAGCTAAATGGCCAATAAAAATACAAAATTCTGTTCAACCTTATTAATCATCAAAGAAATGCAAATTAAAACTAAAATGTGATACCACTTTACATATACCAGATCAGCTAAAATGTAAACTGCTGATAATACCAAGTGTTGGTGATGATGTGGAGGAAATAGAACTCATACACAGCTGATAGGAATGTTAATTGTTTTAACCAATTTGGAAAACCATTTGACAGTATCTCCAAAGGCTGAGCCAATGCATCAACCGTGATCCTGTAACTCTATTCCTAAGTATATAACCAACAAAGTTATGTACATGTGTTCACCAAAAAACATGTACAACAATTTTATAGCAGCATTATTTGCAAGAGCCAAAACCCAGAAGGAATTAATATATACAAATTGCAATGTTTTCCTTAAAAGGAACACAAAATAGCGATGAAAATGAAAGAACCACAGCTACACATAACCAGCATGGATAAATCTCATAAACATAATGTTGGAGAAGGAATAAAGACACAAAAGAATATGCACAGTATGATTATATTTATATAAAACTCAAAAACCGACTATATTGTTTAGCAATGCAGTCTTATGTGGTAAAGAAAAGGTCATTCTTACCTTAAAAGGAGGGGGAGGAGGAGATAGCGATTATGAAGGGACATGAGGGCTTCAGGGGAGCTGGTACAGTTCTATTTCTTAACCCAGATGGTGATTACAAGAGAGTATATTCTATGTTGTGTTTGTTAAAAACAACTTTTTTTAAAAGTTTAAAAAATCCTCTTTCATCCCCATCAACAATCACTTTTGACACTTTTTATATTGAGTTTAAGAACCATACAACTTGATTTTGGCAGTCTACTTCGAAAGATCAAAATCATCTGACGTTCTGAATGATGTGTCTTACAACTCATATTGGTATGATATTTATTTCTGAGAGTTCTTGGGTAAAACTGGTAATTAAGGTTCACGTTTCATTTATTCATGTAATTAATTTTCACCCAATGGGATGCAACCTTTTATTCATATTACATGCACCATAGTGATTCTTTTGATCTGTATTCTCTGGAGGTTTATTTTATTTTATTTTTTGGGTCAGAAAATAATTTATTTCTCAATCTTTCAATTTGTTCCAAAGGTTTTGACTTCTTCCTCATAAGCAATGATCATGTTTATCTTAGATCTTGGATCACTCCTTTCTCTTCCATCTTCTTTCGTAATATTGTCATTTATCCATCAGTTTCCATCTAATCTAAGAGGATTTCTCAAATACATACCCCACATTATTATATCTGTTTCTATAGTATCAGTTCTTTTCTTTACTGCCTCTGTATGAATTTTGTTTCTGCCATTATCCTTTTAATTTCTCATACTCATTCCTTGCTCTCTCATCTTTTTGTATTTTTTAATCTCATTTTTTCATTTGCTGTCCATATGTTATCTCATTATTGTTTTCAAATACGGGAACAAGAATGCCAGGTTTTGACACATTTGATTTAAACATTTAAAACTATTTTACTTCTGTTTCCTCTAATAAATGATCTTTAGAAGTAAGCTCTTCTCAGGAGAGAAGTCAAGATGGCAGCATTGGAGGACTCTGAACTCACCTCCTCCCACAGACACAGTAGACTTACAACTACTCTTGGAACAATTACCCCTGGGAGAGAACTGAAACCTGGATAAGAGGAACCCCTGCAACAAATGACAGTCCTGACTGAAGTGGAAGAGGCAGAAATTCCCTCTGGAGAGAAAAACCCCACCTTCACAAGCCACAATACTTCACAGCCGCCTGGGAGTAATCCAAAGGTATGCAGCCTTCCCTGGAGGAGGGGGGGACCTGAGCTGGGGAGCATTGCCACTATAGGCACTTTTTGGACCCAGCACAACCAAGACAAGCGTCATAATATCTGCCTTTGCTGGCTACTAACAACAAAAGGGAATACCCCGAGAAGAGCTGGGACATAAGGAAATTAAAGCCACCTCTTAAAAGGCCCATGCACAAATTCACCCATTTCAGAAAGCAACCTAAAATCATGAGAAAGGAATGTTCACAGTCCTTTGGTGAAAAGAGCTTCACTTGATAGGCTTTGGGTGCATCTCGTTGAGAGGTGAGACCTCTCCAGTGACTGGGACATTGGCCACAGCCATTATTGTGACCTAGTACTAGCATGCTGACACAGACACTGGCAAATGCCATTGGAGTTCTCCCCCTGGCCTCTTCACCCAGGGTCTGCCCCACCCACTAGAGCACTTATTTAATCCAGTTTAATCAAGGAAAGCAGCCCTCCCTAGGGACTGGCCCCACCCAACAAAAAGCCCTTGGGTAATTTGTGGGCGTGCATACCCTACCTGTCTGGATTCTCTGCAGCCTTGAGAGTGGTTCAACCTCTGTGGGGCAGGGTGTGCACAAGGAGTGGGTGGAGTGTGTGGGGCCTCTGCCCTGGGGTGACTGGATCCACTTCAGGAGGTTGGGGCATGCACACAGGGCAGGACTGTGTTGATGGTGTGTGTGAACCTGTGGGCAGTAGGGCTTGTCAGTCGCAGAAGACTTGTGCTTCTCAAATAGCCACATAGGGCATCAGTCCCCCCTTCCAAAGCCTGAAACACTTGGGTGCTCCCATGCCTGGGGCTAGACCCACCCAGTTGCAATCCTCAGAGAGCTGACAGGAGCCTTATAGGCCAAAGGCCTATAGCAATTGTAAGCCCCTGAGCCTAACAGCCAGCCACGCTGGGGGTCTACTCACTTAATATAAAAACTGCAATAGGAATGTGCTATTAGACATTGCAGCCAACTGTGCTGGAGCTCCCCATACCTGATAAAAAGATGGAAGGGTCCACAACAACCACACACAGCTGAGCATTACAACCAGCCGGCCAGGGGGACAGCTCAGCCTCCCTGGGCACCTACAGCAAGAGCAACCCTGCCACAACAGAAGGACACATGTAGCCCACATGGGAGTCACTCCTGGAACATTTGGAACTGGTGATGAAAGGGAAGCATGCTGCTGGGCCTCATAAGGCAACACTTACATAAGGTCACCTCTCCAAGATCAGGAGATGTAGGGGACCTACTTGATACATAGATACAAGCACAGAGAAAGAGGCAAAATGAGGAGGCAAAGGAATATGTTCCTTGTAAGGGAACAGAACAAAAACCCAGAAAAGGAACTAAATGAAACAGAAATGACCAATATACCTGACAGAGTTCAAACAGAGAGTCATAAGGATGCTCACTGATCTTGGGAGAAGAATGGGTGAACTCATGGTGAGAACGTCAACAAAGAAATGGAAGATATAAAAAAGAAATGAAGGATACAATATTGGAAATGAAAAAGTCTAGTGAATGAAAAATTCACTAGAAGGACTTAAAAGCAGAGTAGAGGATACAGAAGAACAGATCAGCAAGCTAGACAAAAGACTAGAGAAAATCACCAAAGCTGAACAGATAAAAGAAAAAAGAATTGAAAAGAGTGAGGACAGTCTAAGGGACCTCTGGGACAACATCAAGTGCACTAACATCCGTGTTATATGTGTCCCAGAGGAAGAGAGAGACAAAGGAGCAGAAAATCTGTTTGCAGAAATAATAGCTGAAAACTTTCCTAACCTAAGGAAGGGAACAGTCATCCAGGTACAGAAAGCACAGAGAGCACCAACAAATATTATATATATATATCCAAAGAGGCCCACACCAAGACACATCATAATTAAAATGTACAGAATTAAAGATAAAGAGTGAATCCTAAAAGTTGCAAGAGAAAGGCAACAAGTTACATAAAAGGAAACCCCATAAGGCTATCAGCTGACTTCTCAGTAGAAACCTTACAGGCTAGATATATTTAAAGTGCTAAAAGGAAAAAACCTACACCCAAGAATATTCTACCCAGTAAGGTTATCATTTAGATTGGAAGGAGAGATAAAGAGTTTCCCAGACAAGCAAAAATTAAAGGAGTTTATGACCAAGAACCCAGTCCTACAAGAAATGCTAAAAAGACTTATTCAAGGGAGAAAGAGAAGACCGTAAATAGGAAAAAATTATCATGGAAATTATCTATTTCCATGATAAGAGGGTAATGGATACAAACACAAAAAAGAGCTTAGGTATGATACCAAAAATATAAAATGTAGGAGGAAGGGAGTAAAAGAGTAGAGCTTTTAGAAAGAGATCAAACTAAAGAGACCATCAACTTAATATAGATTGCTATAGACGAAGGTTGTTATATATGAACTTCATGGTAATTACAAACCAGAAACCTATAACAAATACACAAAAAACTAAGAGAAAGGAACCCAACATAATACTAAAGAAAGCCATCAAACCACAAAGGAAGAGACCAAGAGAAGAAGAAAGGAACAGAGAAGAACTACTAAAACACCCAGAAAAAAAAGTTAAAAAATGGCAGTAAGTACATAGTGATCAACAGCTACTTTAAATGTCAATGGACTAAATGCTCCAATCAAAAGTCATAGGGTGGCTGATTGGATAAAAAACAAGATCCATATATATGCTGCATACAAGAGACACACTTCAGACCTAAAGACACTCACAAAATGAAAGTGAAGGGATGGAAAAAGATATTCCGTGCAAATGGCAATGAAAAGAAAGCTGGGGTAGCAATACTCATATCAGACAAAATAGACTTTAAAACAAAGAGTGTAACAAAAGACAAAGATGGGCACTACATAAGTAGAAGATAAAAACAACAACAAACAAATGCATAGAGACAGAGATTGGATTGGTGGTTACCAGAGGGGAAGGGAGGAGGGAGGAGGGTGAAAGGGATGATTAGGCACATGTGTGTGGTGATAGACTGTAATTAGTCTTTGGGTGGTGAACATGATGTAATCTATGCAGAAATAGAAGCACAATGATGTACACCTGAAATTTATACAATGTTATAAACCAATGTTACCGCAATCAAAAAAAGAGAAAAAGAAGTAAGCTCTTCTCTATCTTCAGGATGATCTTTCCTTCCTGGGCTATGCAGTACGTTGTCATAGGCTCCATGTTGGTTTTCCTCTGTATCTTCTTCCCTGGGTGAGGAACTATCCACCCAGTTAAAACTATCCTAGATTTAACATTTGCTAAAAATGAAGCTTTGTGAAATTCACCTTGCTATTGGATTGCTGGATGTCCAACTGGATGGCAGCTTTATGTAAACACCTCCAAACTTTTCCTAACCTCATTACTTTGGTATGTACTATGCTGTATATTGATTAAACATATAAGAAACTGAAATCCCCAAATGCACTGCTATCAATGTCTTCCTGACCCAATCCTGTACAAAATGCTTTTCTTAAAGGTTCGTGACTCCCCAAATTCAGGATGCCACCATAGGCCCTTCCTTTCTCCACATAGTTCATGCAGTTGTATTTTTATGAGTTCAGAGTTTTCCTAGATGCTGAAAGAGAAGCAATATAGATGCGGGTTGGAGATGGAGTCAGTATATGGGAGGAAAGTGGGAAGTGAGAAGGAATAGCATTCTGGATATCAAAAAAAAAGCTGTCATGCAGTGGAGAGAGAGAGATTTCTGGTTAGTAAAGAGCTTGTGTTTCTAATCAGGAGGAGATAGACTGCACGAGGAAGGGAGGGATTTTCTAACTACATTGGAATGGGCAGATTTCTCATGAGCTTGGAAAATGGACCATCAATTAAAAGTTTCAATCTAGTTGAATCAACCTAATTGTAGAAATTCCTTCTAGATTTGGCAATAGGTTTACTGTCAGTCTTAATTTATCCTGTTGTGAGTTAGTTTAATACTAATTCAGATAGAAACCAGAAGTCTCTCACCCTAAATATTATTTTTTAATCGTGTTAATTTTTTGTGTGTGTGTGTGAGGAAGACTGGCTCTGAGCTAATATCCATTGCCAGTCCTCCTCTCTTCTGCTGAGGAAGATTAGCTCTGAGCTAATATCTGTGCACATCTTCCTCTACTTTCGTATGTGGGACGCCACCACAGCATGGCTTGATGAGCGGTGCATAAGTCTGCACCCAGGATCCGAACCTGCGAACCCTGGGCCACTGAAGTGGAGCATGCGAACTGAACCACTACACCACCGGGCCGGCTCCTAACATGTTCATTTTTTTAAAAATCTCATCTGGCCTTATAGGATATGAAGCTCTAGGAACATGGTGGACTCAGCCAATAAAGAAAGAGTTCTGCTTATACACAGTAAAATGCTGGTTCGATTACATATAATGTAACTTATATCTGAGCTCAAAGGAAAGAACAGGAAATTCCTAAGTAGATGAAAAGGGCAAACTTAAAGAAATAATGGTAAACTGAAAAACCAAAACCATAGTGTCCCAAGAAATATTGTATCGTATATTGGACTACTGGGTGTAGGAGCTACAGGGCTGGTATGATGGCCGCGTAAGGAGAGGATGTGTGATGTTTTGCACGTGTGAAGCAGGATGCTGGACTGAGAATCCTCAGCGACAGTGAGAACAGAAGTACACCCCAACCCAGACACCAAGGAAAGAAAATACATCTCAGGAGCAGTGTGTGAAAATAGAAAGGAGAGAAAAAAAGACATACAAACCAAAAAATAATTTTACAAGATTTAGCATAGAAAACCAAAAGGTTAACTTTTTGTTAGGTAACATCACCTGTGTGAGGTAAAGGTGTAAAGCCTAAATTTGCTCTTCTAATATGAAATTCAAATCTCCAGAATGATAAATGATTTAAACAATTGCTTCTAGACCTATAATGCCCTTGGACTACCTGGAGTTTTTTAAAAATAATAATAAACATAAAAATACTTCATAACAACATGTCTGTAACCAAGGGTTTATGGGACCAGATACGCTGAGAATAAAATAATGCTTTGTGAACATAAGCTTGCAATAAGAAAAACCACACACACACAAACTACGTGAGGAAATGATCCTCCATAAGGGAAATATTGACAGATAGGAACATTCAATCCCAAAGAACTTGAGAGAGTAGAAAAATTAGACTCCGTAAATAGCATGTTAAAAATGAATACAGAGGGGGCCGCCCGGTGGCGCAGCGGTTTAGTCCGCGCTTAGCAGCCCGGGGTTCGCGGGTTCGGATCCCGAGCGCCCGCCGACGCACTGCCTGTCAGCCATGCTGTGGCGGCGTCCCATATAAAGTAGAGGAAGATGGGCACGATGTTAGCCCAGGGCCAGTCTCCCTCAGCAAAAAGGGGAGGATTGGCAACAGATGTTAGCTCAGGGCTGGTCTTCCCCACAAAAAAAAAAAAACAAAACAAAACAAAACAAAAAAAAAAAAATGAATACAGAGACAAAAGAGCAGAGAAAACGTAAGGGGAAACTATATTTTATGGGAGACTATGGAAAAGAACTAGCAGCTCTGAAAGTAAAACTTAAAAGGAACATCTAGGAATTACACACACACAATGTTTTTCAGAGAAATTAACCATTCAGTGGATGAGCAGAGCTGAAGATTGAATTAGGGAACTGGAATTTTCCCGTGCTGATTAAACTATGAGATAAAGTTTAAGAAATATGGATGATAGGAGGAGACATCCAACCTATATTTAGTAAATGTTCTACCAGGAGGTTAGAGAACATTGAAAAGTCAATATTTGAAATAATAATGTCTTAGGATTTTCCAGAATTGGTGAAATCCTCTGATTAAATCCTGTGAATCCTCTGATTAAAACTGTACCCCAACATACTCAAAATACTTTTAAAAAATTTACACCTAGACACATTGCCATGAAAATACAAAATCCCAAGGCAAGCAGAGAATCTTAGGAACTACCAACGAGGAAAGGCAGAGTACTTACAAAGAATTAACTAGACCTATCATTAGCAAAAATAGAGATTAAAAGAAAATGAATTCATAATATCAAAATACTACAGGAAAACACTTAACTAAAGAATTTAACTATCATTAATTATCATTCAAGAGAGAACAATAGAGACATTTTCAGAGACACTTAACAATTCATAGAACCTTATTACTGAAAGAAACAATAAAGGATATACTCCAGTAATAATGAAATTGAATCCAAAAGGAAGAGATGTATAAGAAGCAATCATGATACAATAAATTGGTAAATACATAAGTACATTTAAATATTTATCAACTGTAAACTTGAGAATGATGATGACTACTTTTTAGAATCTAAAACTAAACTGGAATTAAAATTATATGTAACAATAATGTGGCAGATATTAGTCCAAACGTATATATCAATAATAACAATAAGTAAAAATAGATTAAACTTTCCAGTTAAAAAAACAAAGACTGACAGTTCAATCTTTTTAATCCTGAAAGTTTAGTTATATGTATTTTATGACATACTCTTCCAAAACAATGACACAGAAGGAAACGAAGTTAAAGAACAGAAAAAGATAAAGCAAAAGTCAACGATAAGATAAGACATCTGCTAGTGCAACATGACAAACATAAATAACTAAATAAAAATCAATGCAAACAAATAAGTTTATCATTTTATTCTAAATCGCATAATATCAAAATATATATTTAAAATTGCAAAAGTCTAAGTAAAATTGGCAAATATATAATCATAGTAGTAAATCTTACTAACTGGGATATCTCAGAAACGATTTAAACTAATCAGAAATTTATTTACAAAATAAGTGGTGATATAGAAGACCTGTATATAATCAATAATCAATGAATAAATATAGAATTCTGCATTCAACAACAGAGAATAAACAATATTTGAAAAAATGTTCCATCTGAAGAGACAGAGTGGGAAATAGGATGAAGATTTAAGTTCTGGCTATCTCTCTAATGTGTTACCTCTTAAAATTAAAAATTCTGAAGCAAATATACCAAAATGTTAATTTTTGTTAAATTCATGTGGTGAGTACATAATTATCTTCTTGAAATTATTTTTAAACAATGTTAACTTGATCTCTAAAGATTTAAAGAAGAAAGGGAAGTATAAAGCCCCAAGAAGTTAGTGAAGGAACAAAGGAATATTAGTTTTCTATTGCTGCATAACAAATGACCACAAACGTAGTGGCTTGAAACAATACTGACTTTTTATCTCACAGTTGGGTTCTCTGCTCAGGGTTTCACAGGCAAGAAGTCCGGTGGACTGTGTTCTTATCTGGAAGTTCCGGGATCTTTTTCACTTTCAGGCTCATTCGGGGTGTTGGCAGGATGCATTGCCTCGTGGTTATGAGTGAGGTCCTTGGATGGGGTTCTCTCTCACCTCCTAGAGACTGTCTACCACTCCCTGCCATGTGGCCTCTCCTGGTGGATACATTTTACTGTGGTTTTGTTGATATTAATCGAATACTAATAAGGTTGAAGACCTTATTTTACGATTATTAGCCCCTGAGATTTTGTCTTTTATAAAGAGGTTTTTGAATCTTTTGCCCATTTTTCTATGTGTTGATTGCCTTCTTATTGATTTGAAGCAGTTGTTTATATACATATGTATATTCTATGTATATTCAACTCTGTTGATCACATATACACACAAAGATATATGTAATTTATTGAGGTGAAACTCACAAGATAAAATTAACCATTTTAAAGTGAACAATTCAGTGGCATTTCGTACATTCGTGATGTTGTGCAACCATGGCACTTCTATCTAGTTTCCAAACATTTTCATAACTCCAAAGTAACATTTTGAGGCAGCAGTCCTGAGCAGGCCCTGGCAGGGAGTCAGTCACCTACCGTGCCTACCTATAAAGCCAGCCCTGACTGCCCCACTGGAGAATTAAACTGGAAAAGAGGCGATAGGCATTTTGTTTTCCAAAGTGACTGCACCATTTTAAGATCCTACCAGCAATGTGTGAAGCTTCCTATTTCTCCACATCCTCAGCCACACTTGTTATTGTCTGTCTTTTTTCATTTGAGCTGGCCGACTAGGTGTGAAGTGCTATCTCATTCTAGCTTTGATTTGCATTTCTCTAATGGTGAGTGTTACTAAGCATCTTTTAATGTTCTTATTGACACCACTAGTTTTCTAATGTATAAGTTGAATCAAAGAATGAAACAATATGTTCTTCATATATATTAAGCTTATATGTAATCATAAAATAAGTTATATATGTTATGTATAAATATAAGCTATATGTGTGTGTATAAAACAGAACAGGATAATAATTCTCTCTGAGAGGAGGTGGGTGGAGGAGATCAGAAATGAACATGCAAGTAGCTGTGATTATAGCTCACAACAAGGCATTGTACATGTGAAAGTTGTTGGGAGCAGATCTTACATGTTCTTACCACAAGCAAGTGATGGTTATCATGTGACATGATGGAGGTACTAACTAATGCTACAGTGGTAATCATTTTGTAATATATAAGTGTATTAAATCAACACGTTGCACACCTTAAACTTACACAATGTTATATGTCAATTATATCTCAGGAAAGCTGGGGAAAAACACTAGTGTTATTTCTAGTGTTATACTATTATAAACGACATTGCTATGAAATTCTCCTATGTGTCCTTCCATTTGAAGAGTATATAGTCTAGGATACAATCAGAAGATTATCAAAATGCACATCATTTACCTAAAATATATTGTCAAATTGTTTTCCAATGGGCCTATACCACTTTACACCCTCACCAAGAGTATAGAAGAATGCTCATTGCTCCACATGTCAAACAATAGGTCTCAATTTTCCCAATTTATTGGATTTAAAATATTTTCTATTGTTAAATTATATTTTCCTAATCACTAATGAGGTTGAGAATTTTTTTGTATGTTTATTTTCCATTAATGTTTTAAATTATCTGAAATACTTATTTTTCTGTTGGGTTTTATGTGTTTTCCTGATTGGCTTATAGAAATTATTTAGATATTTTGAATTATAATGCTTTATTAGACATAAGTCTTGCAAATCAGTCTTCCTAGCACATGGCTTGTATTTTAGTTACTTGATGGTATCACTTAAAAAACAGCAGTTCTTAAATTTAATACAGCCAAAATTTAAAAGTATTTTCCTCTATAGTTAGTGCTTTTATGTCTTATTTAAGAAATCTTTCCTTCCCCCAAAGTCATAAAGATATTTAACATATTTTTTCCGTATTTTCTTCTAAATGTTTAAAGACTTGCATTTTCTATATTTAAAACTTTATTTCATTCTGAAATGAATTTTCTGCAAGATGGGAGATAGAAATCAGTTTTATTTTCTTCCAAATATATAACCAATTGCCCCAGCAGCACCTACTAATAAGGAGTTGCAATGCCTACTCCATCAAACATAGAGTTTCTATATAACTGTAGGTCTTTTTTTTTAGCTCTTTTGGCTTCTTTGGCTGATAAATCAATTCTCGACTTGATAACTACACTTACTTAAACACTATAAATTTGTGCTAAGATGGTAGACACATTGATGATTGAACAGCTGAAATGTGACAAGTCCAAAATGAGATGAATTCTGCAAACATAAAATATATACTGGCTTTTGAGGAATTAGCATGCAAAAAGTTTCTTTAGTAAAATGTTTCTTTACTAATTTTATATTGATTATATGTTGAAATAATATTTTCGATATATTGAGTTAAATAAAATGTATTATTAAAATTCATTTCACCTGTTTCTGTTACTTTTTTTTTTTTTGGTGAGGAATATTGTCCCTGAGCTAATGTCTGTGCCAATCTTTCTCTACTTTGTATGTGGGATGCTGCCACAGCATGACTTGACAAGTGGCCTCCTGTGGGGCTGGAGGAAGGAGCATGTGAGCGTCTGCTATCCTCAGCAGAGATCCCTCCATCAGGCAGTCCACCAGCCGCGTACTGCTTTGCACTGGGCATTCTGCCAGGTAAAGCAGAGTCTATGGAGGTCAGGTCATGAGTGCTCTAGGAGTCACACCATGAAAACATCCCACCTCAGGGACTGCTTTCCCAGCACACCTGACAGTTTCAAGTGATTCTCATCTCCTTCAAATATGTAACATAAATACTTCTATAGTCTCCAATGAAAAACCATTAGGATAGATCCCAAGGAGTCATATCATTTCTACCAAACTAAGATTTCACCCCTACATCTGTTCTGGGAGGAGGCTTTCACTTCAAACATGCAGCCTCTAAATATTCCCGAGTGACTACACATGGGCAGGTACAGTCAAATTCCATTATTCATGAATATTCAGCCCATTTCTCTCCCTTTTTCTTCTTGATTACCTTTCAGCTTCCTATTCTGTAGGATGAGAGGCTGGGAGCTGAGATAAAGTTCCAAAAGCATCCTAAGGGTTCCCTTAGGAACAGAGATCTAAGGAATTACTAAGGTCACTTAGAATCCCCGCTCCCCCACACCATCCATTGTGGTCCTAGGCCCTGCATTTCCTTGGGTAAGATTCTTAGGCCCAAACATGGCGATCTCCACTGGCTTTCACTCACACTGCTGGCTTCCTCCATGATGGGACCTTTTCAGAAAACTTAGGCCAAATCTGAGCCTTTGTTCTCCAGACAATCGGAACCCATAGTGAATATATTTCTCCCATCTATTTCCCGCAGGACGAGTGCTCCAGCACAGCAGTAGATCTCTGCGCCATTTCTATTTTGCTGAAGGAGGTTCTGAGAGGTTCCCAGCTTTGTGTTTTACATGGTAATGGTTAATTAACCATGGCATCAGAAAAGAGTAGAGGCTTGAGGAAAACAAGTGACATAAGTGAAATTCTTTACCTTTATAAGCTAGAGATCCTTCTAAACTGTCAACAAGGGACTTATTTCCCAGAGGGAGCTGTCTATCAGCCAGTAGGGGAGGAATCAACTGACTCAGCCCTGTGGTTAAGAGGAGAGCAACTCTGTCATGAAGGTGTTCCCTCCCGGTGCTCCCCAACCCCCTCACCAAGATTTTTAGACAACTTTTACCATTGCCTTTCATTATCTGAAAACCCTACAGCCCCTGTAGCCTCATCCCACAGTTAACACTGTATTGCCTAGATATATGTGATCCTTTCCAGATATGAAATCTTGTTTCCTTAATGCCACTCCAGGTAGAGTGTGGTCAGACCATCTCAGCTTCCCTTTCTCTATGTTGCCAAGTTGGTATATTAACACTTCCCATTTATCTAATGATTCTCTGGAAATCCTTTTCACTTCTATTTTTTAATTCTCAAAACAGGCATGCAGAACAAGTCACAGTCTAATTTTAAAGAAGAAGAAACTGAATCACATAAAGTTTGGTGGCTCATCCAGAGGTCCTCATCTAGTTAAATAGTAGGAACACTAGACCCCATAACTGCTTTTATTCCTTCAATGGTATTTTTACTGTAACGTGCTGCCTCGCTGTCTATTGATTGATTTGGCTGACAAACCCCAGACCTAGATGAGTGATAAGGACCAAAAAGCAAATTGTTGAGAGCCACGCATCTCGTCCTGACTAAGCCCAGCAGAGCAGATGCTGATTTGCTGGAGACAGTTAGAGGATCATTAAGGAAACACAATTTCACATCTGGAGCCACCAGAGAATCATATATAACCGTAGACAATATAATTGTTTATTGTGGGGTGCCAGCTACAGGGGCTGGAGAATTTTCAGACAATAAAAGACAGTGATGAAAGATGTCTGAAAATGCTTCAAGTTGATCTTGAAAGATGAGAAACACATGGAAAGAGGTGACATAGGTAGGCAAGGGGACAGCAAAATGTGCAAAGGAAAGTCATCTTGCAATTAGACATTGGTCTGCACTGCTGCTTCTCCCGGAGTGTTATCCTCAGGGCCTCCTGTGGGGCTGGAGGAAAGAGCATGTGAGCGTCTGCCAACCTCAGCAGAGCTTCCTCCATCAGGCAGTCCACCAGCCGTGTACTGCTCTGCACTGGGCACTCTGCCACGTAAAGCAGAGCCTATGGAGGTCAGGTCATGAGTGCTCTAGGAGTCACACCGTGAAAACATCCGGCCTTGAGGACTGTTTGCCTGTGTTCTGCCCAGCACACCTGACAGTTTCAAGTGATGCTTATCTCCTTCAAATATGTAACATAAATAGTTCTATGAAAGTGCGTTTGCAGTGGAAAACCACCTTTCCTTCTTATATCTTTGCATTAAAGGTTTACTTAGAACAACCGTAAGTTGGGGTCTCAAAATATCAATCTAAGCATTTTTACCTCTCTTCAAGGATGTCTCTATGTACACATTTCGGAGAGAGAATTTTTTGGAGGCAGGGATACCTCACCTGTCAACAGCATGTTTCAACCACCCTGAGGCTAGAGAGTGCTGCGTGGCTCAAAGATGGCTATGGCAGAGAAGGAAACTTGAACAATTGCACAGATTGAAGTTGACTGTGGGAGTAGCTGAATCTCAGAGGTTTTCTCCATTTCCTTTGAGGGGTTATTATGCCCACTAAACTCCTCTCTGCCCTCTGGGGGTCAATCCCTCTCTTGCTGCTTTTCTCACTCTTTCTCTTCCTCTTAACCCTTCCTTGGCTAACCCTACAAGGGGCACCAGCCTGCAGAAAGAAACAGACACATGTTCTTCTATAGGCCCTGAGGCTAAAACTCCTAGAAAGATACAGACAATTTGACCCCAGTTTGACATTGCACATTGCTTTGAAGCTTCTTGCCATTGTAAATTATCTGTTAAACTGTAGGTTTCATAAGGCACCTTGAACAGTGTTTTATAAGGCACTTTGTAGGCACTGCTCTTAAAATTAATTGTTTGAGTTATCATTAAAAGGGATGCCTCTGAAACAAAAGTCATTCTCATCATCTCTTTTCTCCAGAGTAGCTTATCGTCTGCAGGCTTAGCAATTGCTTTAGAACTAGGGCTCACACTGTAGCCACTGTCTCCTCCCTCTAGGAAAGTGCCTTTGTGTTTAGCATAGCATGTGATGTGCATTCTTGGCCCAATGAGACTTTTACATACATGTGCTGTCCCAGATTCCTCTGAGAATCCTGCAACTGGATTTGGATGGGATTTTTCTTCTAGACTCTGTTTTCTCTCATTATTACTGACAACAAGATGAACTGTGATTTGGGGGGGGGGGGGAGGGCACTGGATGGCTTCCAAATCTTTCTATTCCAACCAATTTCTGGGATTCTTTTGGAAGTCATTGTTTTATTTTGTGTCTCTTAATCAGTCTAAGAAGTCAGTCCTCTTCGGAGACAAGCCCTAGAAACCAGGATGCACTTGAAGAAGTAGAGGGCAGGTTTCTAGAGCGGGATGGGGAATGGCGTGACAGAGCAGGCCTAGGAGCTCTGGGGGACAGAAGAGAAGTGGCTGAGGGACACCAAGTGAGGAGAAAGTGTGGGGGCAACCACGACCAATTGTTGACCTCAGGACTTTGCACTGGACCAGTTATGACTCCTAAGCCTTTGATTACTAGCTTGAAATTTGTTTTCTTCAAAGTCCACCTTCTCGAAAAGATTCAGATTTCAGGTTTACCTTGGCACAAAGAAGTGGTGCTGTTTGCAGAACTTACATTCTGGTTTAATGGCTACTCTGTGTGATTTTGGACAACTCACTCAACATTCTTCTAAACTCAGTGTTTCAATAAGTGTTCCATGGGGGCCACCTGCATCAAATCCTTGCTAAAATCCGGATTCCTGGGCCCTGTCACAGACTTACTGATTCAGAATCTTCCAGGCAGTGCTCAAGGAATCTGTATGTATTTGTTTTACAAACTCCCCAGGTAATTCTTCTAAACAATGAAATTGGCAAACCACTCACCTAACATCTAAATGACTTCAAAATACTGGTCTCTACTGAGACATTGGAAGAAACACCATCTTGTCATTTTACTAAAAGCCCTTCTTCCCAGGTGAGTTTTGTGGGAACATCCTTGAAATGCCCACATGAAAAACGAAAGTGCCATTAGGCCTCATATAGTAACTGCAGAGTTACTGGGTAGTTTTATGGGTTTTTTTTTTTCAAGCCATTGGGTACAAATTATATTTTCTAATGTGTCAGCATTTTTCTAATTCAAGTTTCCACTAGTAATCTGTTTTGCTGTGAATACTGGATAAACTTTATGCCCAGCAGCTAAAATTTTTGGATGCAACAACTCATTTACAGAATTCTCATATATTCATCAAGGAATGAAAGCATGATTTTGTAGAATTGAATTTTAGAGCTCTGTGCAACTGAAAATTATATGGACCAATTTCCTATTTTAAATTAGAAGCATTAACATGACTTTCTCTTCCCATCCCCATCTCTGTCCCCAACTCATCATAGCCCGCCTAATTCTAAACATCCTCCAGCTCAAATGCCACATTCTCAGCCTTGCCAGATCCGCTCTTTCTCCCTTCTGCGCTGCCTCAGCACTTTGTCTCAACCTCTTTAAAGCATGTAGCACATCTGTCTGATATTAGTTTCATTTATATATATTTTTACTCCTACAGGACTCTTCGAAACAGAAACTGTGTCTTGTTCATCCCTGCAACTTCTGGCAGTGCAGGGTACTCAGTACGTGTTGGATAAATTTTAGTTGGAAAAACATGGTACAGGGCATGCTGGGAGGTAGTAGAAGACTTGACACTAGTATTATTACTATTAATTGCAAACATTTACTTAGTTCTTGCCATGCATGGGTTCTAAGTGCTTCACATGCGTTATATCACTTAATTCTCACAACAAACCAGAGAACCGTACATTATTGTTTTCTCATTTTAGAGATGAAAAAATGGAAGCATTGACAGACCAAATAACTTGTCCTTAATTATATGACTAGAAAGTGAGATAGCCATGATTTCAACAAGGAAGTCTGAATCCGGAGACTCTTCTCTTATTTCCTCACTACACTGCTCATACTGACACATGAGGGTCCTCCTTCCACAGCCACGCTTTTACCACCATGCACACCCCATCATGGTCAAAGATGGGGGACTTGGGATCGTAAAAGCTCAGTGCTCAAGGAATCACACTCTGTTACAGGTTAGAATGGCTGAATTTCACAATATGGCCACAGAATCGTGGGACATCAAGAACAGGATCAGAATGGATATATTTTTAACATCTTTATAGATTTCTCATGATATGAGCCTATGAGGCTTTAGACAGATGAAATCAGCCCAACAATAAGTGTTCAATGCATAAAAAGTACACAAATATTCATTTTGGTATCACTCCGGCAACTAATTTGGAAGGAAAAGGCTATAAGAGATCCACATGGGAATGTCAAAGTCTGTCTTGGAATATGACAAGCTAGCAAATGTGTATGGAGAGGACAGGAAGCCAGTGCAAAAGGTAGGCATTGTGCTCACCATCTATATACATTAGCATAGTTCCATGACTTAATCCCAGCACTCTGACAACTCCTCTCTAGTAAGGATCTCAGTTGTTATTTACTCAATTTTCAGCTACCAGTATCCCCCTGTGACTTTTTCTCTACCTGCATTGGAGTTGTTATCCAGTTTCATTGCTTCCTGACCTCCAATCGTTAAGTCCATCTCACCACCAGGAAGGCAGTGGTTGGTAAATTCATCACTCGATCAGCAGCCTGAGTTCACCGGATTTCTCTGTGACCCTCTAACACGCGAAATCACATTTACGTCTACCTGCCCGCTTTCAGTAGCTCACCCTCACCAGAGCGGCACTGTCACGCCAGGCTTCCTTGACTCTCTGACCGCTGCACACCTCAACTAATCTGGTGCATTAAACTGCACCACTGTTCTTGTTTAGTCCTTATAGTAACAATAATATCGTCTTACATGTCTCACAGGCATCTTTGTATTCTTCCTTTTTCATATTCCCTACTGTAAAACATCACAATATTAATGATTTTGAAGACATTATATAATAACTTCCTGTTATTATATTATCTGTATGTCTGTCTCTCTCACTACAGTGTGAGCTCCTAGAAATCAGGAACAACATCTGTTTTTTTAAACTGGTCTTTCCCACAGAGTGCCTAACACAGTACCTTGCTTTCAGAACTTGTTTAATAAATGTATGCCTAATTTAATTGAACAAAAATACAGAATAAAGAAGATCCTTGACTTGAGTGCTCAGTGTTTCCTTCTTCTAGCACCAACACTGTGACCAGGGAAACAGGCAAGGAAAGGGTTGCTGAGAATCTAATCGATGACTAACACGGTCTGTCAAATATTTTCCAGACAAGGAGAAACTAAATGTTCTGTTTTTCAGAGGTCAAAGTCCCTGTTTTTGCAGACGTTGCCATCTTACAGTGAAACTTATGGTTGTAGCAAGACTCCTGCAAATTGCTCCAGCTCCAAGCGTCTAAAAGTTACCATGGACTCGTTATGTAATGGCATATTACATTGAACTCATTATGTAATGACATGGTACCTTGAACTTATTATGTAATGGCCTGCTTACCTGTTGTACATGCGCCCTGATTGAGCACAGTTGTTACACAGTTGTAACAAATAAACCTGCTATCCTCTGCACTCTTGTGTATAAAGTCTCCACCGGCAGGAGCTCATGGAGACACTGCTTTGGGGAAATATCCCAGGTGTTGAGCAAGCAATAAACCTTTCCTTCACCTCCTTCAGCCTTGGTTGTGATTTTCAGCTCTGCGCTCACCAAGAGGTGAATCCCTTGAGTTCAGTTATACCACCACCTCTGGTAGGTTTTTTTTCAAGGGTTTTGATGTAGATTTCAAAAAAAGCCCACAGTCCTTCATTGCTCCTTGTGTCCATGCTCTTTGTAATGTGTTATCATGTGATGTTACAGCTCTTTTCATCAAGAAGTGGAGTTCATTTCCCCTCCACTTGATTCTGGGCTCGACTTATGACTTGCTTTGGCCAACAGAATCCAGCAGAAATGATGGCATGCGGTTCCGACCTCACCCTCCCAAGGCCTTGAATGCTCTGCTTGCTCTTTTGGAACCCTGGCACCACCATGAGGACAAGCCTGGCTTAGGCTGCTGGAGGACTGGACACATTTGTCCTAGTCGTCCTGTTGCCCCAGCCAACAGCCAACCAACCCCACAAGCACTGCTGCCTGGCTGACCTGCAGCTAACTGCAGACACACGAGAGGGCTGAGATGAAACCAAAATTGCCCAGCTAAATTCAGCCTAAATTATAAACTAAAGGAATTGTTGTTGTTTAAAGCCACTAAATTTTGGAGTGATTTGTTACACATTAGTTAGCTAACTGATACAAGTTCTAAGTGTTGACATCCAGTGATTTTATTCCCCATTTCCAGTGAACAGGAACCTACAGCTGAGGCCGCAGAGGCCCTAATTGCAGGCTGGACCCTCCCCTGATTCTTAATCAGCCATCTGGTATGGGGTGTCAGACAGATTACCAATTCTCCTCACTGCTTTGACTTCTGCTATTACTCTCCAGGTTTGCTCAAACTTGAGAGTTTTAATCTCATGTTAATAAATATGTGGCTGTTCAGGCAATTTGTTTGGGTATAATTATGCCAGTCTCCTAGGAAATTACTGCCACCTAAGTTATTACAGATTCACCTTGGAGACACTGCATCTGGCTGGTTCTTGTTCAGTCAAGTGCTCCCCTGCCAGAGACCAATACATAATGCTCTAAAGCTCTCTCTGCTTCAATTCCTCTGCCTTCTTGGCACGACTCTTGCCAACAACACCCAGCATAAAACACAGCTCTGGAGAATCAAAAGGAGCCTATATGTCTGGGGGCACATTGCAGCAAGGAGGTAAGAGGCTCTCACACTTAAAAAGACAACACTAGCTTGAATTCCAGTTTTTCTTTTTCGTTTCTTCTTATTGTCTTGAGAAAATGAGACTGCTTTTGCTCTGTGGAATGGTACACCTCACAGAAGAACTGACAGAATGTTCAATGTCCAGGAATTAGACATCTTTTATCTCCAGGGACTTTGTGGAAATGCCTTTACTGGAAAGTCTATTTCTATTGAGTCCTTTGAAGAATAGTGATCGGTGGTCATAATAAAGTGGATAACTTACAAAGAAAGACTTTTGTGCCTCCAAGCAGTGGCATAACAAGGCCAGAGCACTGGGAGATGTCCACCCCAGGTTCAAGTAATAAAAGAGAATATTATCTGTACAGAATTTATAAACAATAATGAAACAGACAAAAAGTCAGTCTGCTTTTTATTATTACCATGAGCCAGCACGTCTAAACAATGTCAGTGACAAGACACTGCTTTCCATTGGGATCCCTCACCCTGACCTTAGAACACCCCTGCCTCCCTGTGTGTGTTCTTCCCTTCAGAGGAGTCCTTTAAGGAGGCTGCAGACCTGTCCCAAGGAATCTGGTAAAGCTTAGACCATTCTAGCAGCCTCTCTACAAGAGCTGCCTTCAGTCATTCTTCTCAATTAACAGTCTCAATCAGGAGTAATATGTATTCTTAGAGGTTGGAAATAATTGAAAGTCAGCCTGTTCTTTGCTACCCCAGAATGTAGTCAGCAGGAATTGTGAGGGTTCTTGGCCCTCCCACGTGTGGAGGAGCAAAGATGGGGCACATGACCACCCCAAACCCCATGTCCCAAATCCTGTTCCCTCCCCTCCCTACAGGGAACCTGTAACCCATATGTATAAGCCATATATTTATATAATTTATATTGGCTCTTATAGCTTTGAATGGTTTCCAATCTCTAAGAAGTGTTCCCAGGCCAACCACATTGCACCAGCATCATCTGGGAATTTATTGGAAATGCAAATTTTGGGGCCCATCCTGTTCCTACTGAATCAGAAATTCTGGAGAGTGTAGCCCAGCAACCCATAGTTTAAAAAGCCCTCCAGGTGATTCTGATGAATGCTAAAGTTTGTTAACCTCTGTTATAGAAAATTATTCATAATCGAAAGTATATATTAGAATCATCTGCCTGTCTATCTATAATCTATCTCACCGTGCCTGAGCCCACTCCTGATACCCAGATATGGTAGAGCTGGGGTAGAACCTGGGAATATGCATTTTTAAATCTCCCAAGGGTTTCTGATATAAACTTCTAGTTGATAACCACTGCTCTGGAGAAATTAGAGTTCAAGTAATTCTAAAATAGACTTTGAAAAGTATTCCTAGGACTTAGTTTCCTCAGACAGTTTAGTTTTAATATAAGCTATGTCAATGAAATAAGTGCATAGATTTGTTTGAAGGTGATCACTTCTAGAGCCAAATGTCACTATTTTATATTTAGACCTTACAAATAGGCTCCCTCCACAATTTTGCCACTTTGTAATTATATGACCTACAGAAATCCTTACCAATGAGTTCATTTCTCTGGCATTTCAGGCCTCTTGCCTTCCTATAGGAAATGACAAGAAGATAAGTAAAACCACATCAAGTGCCAAACTAGTTCCAAATCTCTGACATGACTATATCATAAAGTTGTCTCTGCATCTAAACCTACTACTCATATTTCAGAACCCTACTAAAGTCCTGTTTTCTCTGTAAAGTCTGCTTAAGATCCCTCACTTCTTTTTCTCCCAGTGCTTTTCTACCCACTTCCTTATCTGAGCTCCTTCACACTTTACGGTTGAATCGTGTGTTGGACAATTTTTAAATAATGCTTAACATTTTGCGTTAATTTTATATGTTAGTTTCCTGATCCAGAGTAGAAACTCCTCACTTCAGAGATCACACTATTATGCTAGTCATAGAGGAACTACTCAACATATGGTTGGTAGCCTCTACCTGCTATCAATCTTCAAGAAAATTGTAAACTCCTTGTTGCTAGTGAGTAATTCTTCAACTAAAAGGAAAAAAGATAGCCTGACTTAGACTCTGGTAAAGCCACATTGAATGTCTGTGTAAAATTTTATTTGATTTTCCTCCCATACCATCTGACACAAAGCTGAAACAACCTCCTAGCTTCTATCTTCTCTTGAGTCATATGGAAACCAGGCCCCACTGAGGGTTATAGATGCAAACCCTGGATATGCTGGTTATCCCAGTCATGCACAGACTGTAGTTTCATGTGCAGCAAGGAGTCCACAGGGTTTCCAAGAGAGCATTCTAACATCTTCCATCTTTGTCTGTACAGATAATCTGCAAATATTGAGCTTCATCAGACCAAGGAAACAAGCAAGCTATGGCTAGCCTCCACATTCACTACCATCATGTCAACCTGGATTCTCAAGAATCAGAGTTTCTACTCCACTTGCAGAGTGTAAACCAATATATCAGTTTGGGTTTTTTGTTGTTTAATGAAAGTTAAACTAACTGTTGTTACAAAGTGAAACTCAACTGCTGGTGACTGGCAGGTTCAGGGATTGGCAATAGAATGAAGTTCCTTAAGTTTCATCAGTTGCTCCAGTGTCCATGAGATCTCTGGTTCCAAGAGTGTCCTAGAAAGGAAATCATTCCTGGGATTGCCTTCAAGTGAGCTAACTGACAATGACTACTTACTCAGTGGTGTCTGGTTGAATGGAATGACACCAACAAGGATACTTTTCCATATCCAAAAAAGAATAAACGAGGACAGGAACCTTTTACCTCACAATACTGAAATTCTGAGACTATCAGAGCCTCATACAAATCTTTATATGGAATCAGGAATGAAAAGTAGTGCAATTTTATAAGTCAGAACTAAAATAGGCAGGCAAATAACAGAAATTATGGGCAAGAATGGCAGAATGGTCAACTCCTGCTTCTGGTTAGGGTGCAAAAAAATCACAAGAGATAGTTAGTTCCACTCTAATAAGAAAAGACTGGGTGAGTTAGAACTCATTGTTTTTGGTTGGTTTGTTTAACTCACTGGGTAACTGAGGACACAGAGAAAATTATTAAACACAATAAAGAAAGTGATGAGCCTTTCCTGGGAGATGGGGAAACTCTGACTTCTTTTATCTCTGGTGGAGCAGCAGGGGGTAGAAGAATCCACTATGATCAGACATAAGAAGAAAGCAGCCAATGTTAACATCTAGTGGCCACATGGAGGCTACCTTGACAAATTAGAATTCTGAGGCACTTCAGTGAGTGAGACCACACCTACCTGTCAACACAACTGGGGACATGGGAAGAAAAGTGAGAGATAATCCCTGTAAGTGAGTGGCATCTTTCTCAAATTCAGTGCAGCAGCTACCAAGGACTGTGGATGGAGTGTAAGAAAGCAGAGACACTTACTGAGGTATAGAGAGCTTACATGGAAATGGAGAGCAAAGAGAATGTCATAATAACCCAAAAAGCTGCCAGGTGGAATTCAAACACAAAAGGCTTGCAAAAACTCACCTATGCTAAGATCTCAATTTCTCTGCTGATGTAAAAAAACACAGATTAGATTAATTTATCCCCCCACACTAACAACCTGAAATATAAAGAGGCATTCACTTTTCTAGAAATAAATCATATTTTTGTCAGTCTCTATTATTCTCTTATACAAAATTGCTCACATAAAATCATGACATTATGGGACACACAAGCAAGAAAATGAATGATTGTCAAGAAAGGAAAAGGTCAATAGAAACAAAGACATAGATGCCCCAGATGTTAGAATTACCCTACAAAGAGTTTTAAATGACCATGATAAATATGTTATAAGATCTTATGGAAAAGTAGAACTACATGTGTGAAGATATAAGAAATTTCAGCAGAGAGATGGAAAATACAAAAAATAAAATGAATTAAATAAGTAAGCTGGAAATGAAAAATGCAATGTTAGAAATTAAGAATTCATTTGATATTAACAGTAGATTGACACAACAGAAAAGAACCAGAGAACTGTAATATTGGAACATGCAAGTAATCCAAACTGAAATACAAAGAAAAGTAGTGGAAAAAGTGGGACAGAGCATCAGACATCTGTAGGACAATATTGAATGGCCTAACATAGGTGTAATTGGAGTCCTGGAAGGAAAGAGAGCATAGGTCAGCGGAAACGTCTGAAGAGCTATTGGCTGAGAATTTTCAAAAATTGTTTAATGATTTCAATCTACAGATTAAAGAAGCTCATTGAAACTCAAGCAGGATAAATTAAAAGAAAACCATAACAACACATACTATAGTCACACTTCTAAAAATCAAAGATAAGGAAAAATTATTAAAAGCAGCCAGGGGAAAAAGGTTATATACAAGGGAGAACTGGTATGAAAAACAACAACAAAAGAAAAACTAGGTTTTCACCAAAAACAATGGAGACCAGACGTCAAAGAAACAACATCTGTAAAAGGTTGAAAGAAAAAATCCTGTCAATCTAGAATTCTATCCTGAAAAATGAAGGCAAAATAATGACATTCTAGACAGAAAAAAAGTTGACAAAATTCAACTTCAAAAGACCTACACTATAAGAAGTACTAGGAGAATTTCTTTAGGCTGAAGGGAAATGATAATGGATGGAAACCCAGAGGAGCAAAAGGTATGATAAAACTTAAATAAGATTTGTCAACTAGATAACAGTATTGTATGAATGTTAATTTTTTTCAGTTTGGTATTGTACTGTGGTTACGTAAGATTTTAACATTTGGGAAATTGGAGTGAATTCTTTGTATTGCTTTTACAATTTTTTGTAAGTCTGATAAGGTTTCAAAATTTAAAGTTAAAAAATATATTAAAGGAAGGAAGAAAGTTGGAGGACTTACAGCACCTGATTTCAGAATTTACTATAAAGCAACAGTAATCAAGAAACTCTGATATTAATGTCTTACAGATAGGCCATATCTATAAATGATATAGAGCTTTATTACAAAATAGAGAGTCCAGAAAGAGGCTCCCCACATATATGCTAAGTTGATTTATGACCATGACATTAAGACAATTCAATAGGGAAAATATCTTTTTTATAAATGGTACCAGAAAAACTAGACATCTGTATGAGAAAGAAATTAACCTCAACCTTTACCTTACAGCATACATAAAATCAATTTGAAATGGGTCATAAACCTAAATTTAAAAGGAAAAACTATGAAACTTCTACAAAGAGACATAAGTGAATTTTGCAACCTCAGTGTAGGTAAAATTTCTTATATAGAACACTAAAAGCATAAACCTTAAAAGAAAACAATTGATAAATTTGCCTTTGCTAAAATGAAAGCTGTTGGTTTTTGAGAGACACAGATAAGGAAATCAAAATCCAAGCCTCAGACTGAATGAAACATTATATATGAAAATATTATATGTATCTGGCAAAGGATTTATATCCAAAATATGTAAAGCACTCCTATAAATCAGCAATGAAAAAATTAATGTGTAAAAATTGGGCAAAACACTTGAACAGACACTTCGTAAATAAAAGATGTACAAATGGCCAGTGAACACATGAAAAGATATTTAATGTCATTAGTCATCAGGGAAATGCAAATTTAAAAAAGATATCCTTTTACAAACACTAGAATGGCTAAAATTTAAAAAATAAGACAGATTACCAAATGTTGGTGAAGATTTGGACCAAGTGGAGCTCTCATACTGGTGGGAACAAAAGAATCATTCAACACCTTTGAAGCACTGTTTGGCAGCTTCTGAAAAAGTTAAGCATTACCCATCTCCTATGACCCAGCAATTATATCTCTAGGTTTTTACCCAAGAGAAATGAAAATACATGCCCACAAAAGACTTGTAACAGCCTTGTTCATAGTAGTCAAAAACTAGAAATAGGCCAATGTTTCCTCAACAAGAACGTTGATACATAAATTCTGGTATATTCATACAATGGAATACTATTCAGCAATAGAAAGGAACAAACTACTAATAGATCAATATGGATGAATTTTAAAAACATTAAGACAGGGGCCGCCTGGTGGCGCAGCGGTTTAGTTCGCGCTTGGCAGCCCGGGGTTCGCGAGTTCGGATCCCGGGCGCCCGCCGACGCACTGCCTGTCAGCCATGCCGTGGCAGCGTCCCATATAAAGTGGAGGAAGATGGGCACGGATGTTAGCCCAGGGCCAGTCTTCCTCAGCAAAAAGGGGAGGATCGGCAACGGATGTTAGCTCAGGGCTGGTCTTCCCCACAAAAAAAAAAAAAACATTAAGACAAAGAAGCCAAGCACAGAAGGTGCATACTATATATGTAGATGAAATTGAAAAATAGGCCACACTAAAATGATGGAAATCGGGACACTGGGAGCTTCTGGATTGGAAAGGAACACAGCTTTCTGAGGTGAAGGAAATATTCTATATCTTATTTTGGGTACTGGTTACATGGGTATTTGTGAACATCAAAATTCATCAAACTGAACAATTAGATCAGTGAATTTTATTGTATGCAAATCATAACTCCAAAAAAGAATGAGAGAGGGAGGAGGAGAAGGAGGACAATGGAGGGAGAGGTGAAGGGAGAGATGGAGGGAGGAAGGAAAAAAGGAATGGCAGGGCAGTGAATACAGACCATATGCTAATATTTGAACCCAAATATGCCAAATAAGTTAAAAACAGACTTTGTAAAATCCATGGTAGCGGTATTGGATCTTTCAAAGAACAAACATTGTTACATATTTTTCAAGTTAATTCACCATTACATTTCCAAGAAAATTAACAATCCAACTGTAAAATCTGCTCTCTTCACGTGTGGATAGAGTAGAATCCATAGAAACTGATTTTGTTTTTTTAATGCTTAGGTCTTAAAAATCAGATTACTGGCTGAATTTCATGTCAAAATGAGCGATTCTTTCAAGGTCTGAGATTGTACACAGCAGGCCCTGTGCCCTCTCTCTCAGGTGTCTCATAGATAATAGAGCTTCTTTCTACATCCCAGCAGGATGTAGAAAGTTTCCTTAAGAACATGAATTCAAAGTCCTATTAAGAAGCTTCTGGAAACATGCTAGTCTAAAAATTAAAATTTCAGCCTCAGCAGGCTCTTTTTCTCTTATACTTTCTCCTCTTAAGAAAAATAACTCAACAGCGAGGACCTGATGCTCTTAGATAGGTTCCATTTTTGAAAGTAAATATCAGGTTTAATTATTTGGAGGTTCAAGCTTCATCACTCATCCTTTAGCAGATAATATAAGGAAATTAGGGAAAGATTTGCTTGAAAAGAACAGGTGGAATAGTATATAAAAGTAATATTAAGATATTCTTCTTCACTCTAACCACAGAAGCAGCCACATATTTCTCTAAGATGTTTTTTTTTTTTCAATTTAAATTTTCTAAAAATGACCATGATCAGTTTCTGATAATTAGATCTGGAGACACAAGCACTTCTGTTTTTTATCTCTAAATTTGTTTATTCCTTCTTTCAATCTCCCGGGAAGAGGGAGTAGGAAATATTTTGGGGGAATGTTCAAGTGAATGTGACATTGCATTGATTTATTTATTTTTGGTCTTTTCGGAGAGACGGCATTAACTAAGAGTCCTTTCCCTCCTCACTTTTTCCTTAGGATGGCAGCTAAATTCTAGGGGATTTTTCTAGTGTTCAGAAATCATTAGGGAGAACTCTCATCTGAGACTATCCCATGAGCTCGATTGGTGTCCCCTAAGATGTAATTTGTCCCATCTGTCTTTGGCTGTAGACACATCTAGTTCTCAGAAATTGGCATGCCGCCAAACATATTTTCTGAGCTAGCCCCCTCCGGCCTCTGCACTCACTGTCCACACTACCAGTCTTTGGTTGTATCCTTCGCCCAGTTGCTAAACCCCTTTAGACCACAGAGTCTCATTCAGCTAACTTCTGCCCCTGCTCAGGGTGAACATAACTGGTTTGGCTGTGTTGTTTTTATTTTTAATTTTTCTTTGAGGGAGGAGGAAGGTCTTCTTAGCTGTGTAAGCCCTGTGCCGTGATGAGGGGTAAAGTGATGTAGTATAAAAATAGGATAGAGATTTAAAGTTGGGCTCTCAGAGGTATAGAGTCACTGTGATTATAGGATTTAGCAAATGAAGATTATTGATGGAAATCTGAAGTTCCAAATGTGTGACCTTTCAAATATTATTTATGCATGTGACACATGTTTATTGGATGTGTACTATGTGCCAGGCATCATTCTAGAAGCTGGGGCCACACAGACAAATGATAAGACAGACACAATCTCTTCCCTCTTGGAACTCACCAACTAGAAGGGAAGCCAAAGAGGGGACAAGTAATTACAGGTCTTGCATCAATTTGGAGAAGGAACCAGGGGTGCTACAAGAGCACGTTAAGTGGACCTAACTCTTGAGGGAAAGGGGAATATTCAACAGTGTTCTCTCCTGGTTTTTATTAATTAGTTAATCACTAAATATTTTTACACTCCATATAATGTGCCCAGAATTGCACTAGGCATTGAGATTCTTAGATTTGAGACTCAGAAGTCCTACCTTAGGCCAAAGAAATGGTGATCCTAATTACAACATAAGTGTCAATAAGACTTTAATTCATAAATTTGCTAATGGTTATCCCTGCTGTTCAAAAACAAATATAAATGTGATTTTCTCCTGGCTTGATTGCCCTCTGTTCTGCCTTTCCACTGAGATTTCTCAGCGGCATCTACCTGTGACACTCACTCAATAAAGAAAGAGTTGACAGCAGTGAGAAGTTGGACTAATCTTCTAATCTTGTCTTAGCCAGGCACAGTAGCCCTCCCAGTTCAGACTTAACCAGTGCCCAGACAAGAGTGAGCAGCAGATCAAAATGCAGCAATCCCAAATGTAAAGCAATCCCCCTCCTGCTCTTTGAGAGGGTAGTCTGCTTCCTCAGCTTTGGGTCAAGGTTATTTTCCCATAGTAAGACCAAGACAACTCCTTTTTGGTGCTCATACTATTCACAGCTGCCTTCGACATCCCGTGGTGTCTGCTCTAGAGGTCAGGCTGCAACTTTCGATTCACACTATTTGATTAAAAAAATCAGAGATGTGTTGCCCTTGGAAATAGGCTGCAGTAAAAATAGATCAAAATATCCAGTGTCTCCAGGAAAGCTCAGGTTATTGTCTCTTTATCCAATTTTTTTAAATTTGTAAAGGCTGGAAGAGCTCTAGGTCTCTGAAGAAATTGTACAGCTAAGAGTAGATTTAATAATATAAACTTTTCTCCTGCACAATAATAGTGACAAAAATCTGAACTCGTGAAGCATTTAGGGTTGTGACATCCTGGGGAAAAGGAAGAAGTTGGAACTCATATTTATCTTTCCATAATTAGACTTTGCTCTAGCTGTCACAAGGAACATCTCAGTGCTCTGAGACACCAACAGCATTCAAATTTGGAGTGATGCTAAAAATGAAAGCAGCTTCCACTTTCAAGCAAGCTGATCAGTCTGGAGAAATATCCCAAAAGAAGGCATGTCATTCAGAGCGTTGTTTAAACTCAATGGTTTCTCTGGAGTTACTTCCACCTCTCAGGCATACCCAACTACTCGAAAGAGACACAGGCTGCACATTAAATATCTCCAAAGACCTTTTTGGAAAGAAAGATTAATGTGAGTGGTCATTAAAAGCTGTGTCAGGGCCTCGTAAACACAGGCGCCGTGCAGAGTTTACAAAGCAATCCATCAATCAGCAACAATCCTTGAGGGCCTGTTCCAAGGGCAGTGGGAGCCACAGAAGGTCCTCGACCAGATGACTGGCATATGGAAAAGGCTGTCGGTCTTATGGAGATGGTGGGTTGGTGATGAGGGCAGCTAGAGGGGAAAGGCAGTTACAAGACAGTGCAATGGATAAGACGGTGCAGGCCCTTTTGAGGGCCTAATCTAGGTGGGTGACAGTGGATGTGGAATGGATGACTATGAGGGGCCTTGAAAACAGAAAGAACAACAAGACTAGTATTAAATATAGGGGCCCGAACAGGTGAGGTAGGTCTGGAATCCAGACAAGTATGTGCTGGAAATGAGGGAGCCAGTGCAAGCATCAGGTATAGAAAGGTCAGAATCTCAAGCAGCCTTAGGGGAAAGATGATGCAGAGGTTTAGATGATTGTAGAGCA
Source organism: Tapirus indicus (assembly GCA_031878705.1). Lineage (NCBI taxonomy): Eukaryota > Metazoa > Chordata > Mammalia > Perissodactyla > Tapiridae > Tapirus > Tapirus indicus. Next base: position 17,523,268 of record CM062923.1, on the reverse strand, counting down.
ATCTGAAGAGCAAGGAGTCTGTAGGAGTCTGAAAATGAGTTACAGCTGGGTGACACAGAGACCACATTTTTGACTGCCCCCCCCACCGCCATCCCACACTCACCACCCCCCGGCACCCCCGCCCAGCCCCCTGTTGCTCTCCTCTTAGTAACCACAGGTCTCAAAGCAGCTTCTGCAAGCCTTATTCTAATTTTTGGCTACAGGATCCTGCACTGAATCTAAGGCAGGGCAGAGGAAGTCGGCTGTGCACAGAACCATCCCTATCTACATATCCCAGGCACTCTCAAGGGATGAAAAGCACAAAGTGTTTTGGAAACGTAAACATGTTAAGGGAACAGTTGTCTATCAAGGCCACGAGAAGTATTGTGAATCTATGAAGGCACAATTAGCAGCTGCAGAGATTACTGCCCCAGCAATGTAGCATAGAGAGACACTTACAAAAACAAAGGGACACAGGAAGAAAATAAATCAGGGAGGCAAAGAGCAAACTTTAACCTCTCATAGTGAAGCTCTTTTCCTATAGAGTCGGGCACAGCAGATCAACAAGAAGCTTTAGTTAATTTTATGTTGCTGCTAGGATCCATTTTATCCTCTGCACTGTGTAACATTATCTTTCCATTATACTTATTTTGTCTATTGTCAAGTCATTGCTTTTTTTAATCTAACAATGTTTATTGAATGCCTTGTGTAATATAGCACTCCGCTAGATGCTAAACGGGGCCGAGTGAGGGCAGAGGGTGGATGAAGGGAAGTGGGAGAGTGTATGGGAGAAGGCACAGTGCTATGGAAGGAAGCATGGCTCAAGGTTCTAGGTTGAGTCCTTGATGTCAGGGTTTGGAAGAAGTCAATTTTTTTTTTTTTTCTGTGAGGAAGACCAGCCCTGAGCTAACAACCGTTGCCAATCCTCCTCTTTTTTTGCTGAGGAAGACTGGCCCTGGGCTAACATCCGTGCCTATCTTCCTCTACTTTATATGGGACGCCGCCACGGCATGGCTGACAAGCAGTGCATCAGCTGGCGCCTGGCATCCGAACCCGTGAACCCTGGGCTGCCAAAGTGGGAACTAAACTGCTGCACCACCGGGCGGCCCCCAATAAGAAGTAAATTCTTGAAGTCCATCACAACAATTAATGGTAGAGAAACAAGTGATGGTTGGAGGGCAGGAGAACAAGCTAGATGGAGAAGTCCTACTGGACTTGTTCTGAAGATCCTCAAAGATTAGTGAAAGCATTCTCAGATCGTGAAATGCAAATGACAGGTAACAAAGCGCTCTCTTGGTGGAAAAGGGAGTGGACTGAGAGTTGGACAATAACCCTGGGTCCTCTCATCAGCTCACATATGACCTTAGCAAAGCCTCCTGGGCCTCAGTCTTCCCGAATGTCCAAGAAGGGAGGTGAGCTTCCTACTTTCTGTCACTCCAGGCTAGTCCTGCCTTTTGTTACTCTGTTTTGCAATGCACCAGGGCTCCTCTCTTCCTGACAACACTCTTAGTGACATTCATTCTCTACTCCCCAAGGACACTTTTTGTTTCATCTTTGACACAAAGCTTTTTTTTTTCTGATAAGTGAAAATATCATATGATTCTCCATCTATTCCAAGTCCTACGCGAGCTCACCCATAAGCAAAATCATATATTAAACCCATCCTAAAACTATCCTCCATTGTCCTTCAAAAAGAGAATCATTGCTAGAGTGAGTGGTCTATGCATCCATCGCTTCACAGTGCAAACTTCCTTGGCAGTCCCTGGGGAAAGAGGAAGCAGAGGAAGCAAGGCAAGGGCTGACTCCTTAGGTGGAAGCCAGAGCATGTTAAATCAGATATGACCTACCTTTGCAATATGTCATTTCTGAATTTATTTGCACATATTAGGAGAAAGCAGATTTTCCTGATGCTACTTCATCATGAGACTGATCTTAGAAACCTTAGAAATGAAACAAATATAGTTCAGAGATTCAAAAGGCTCTCTGACTCTCTAAAACCCAGTTGGTGGGGCTCAATCTGTTCTCTGGGCTCCCTTCTAGGTGCTTCTACTGTTAACCTCATCTGTCTAAAGCAGTTTCTCTGTAAAAGTATTTCAAAGACAGGGACCACATCTAAATCAACTCTGTGTTGCCAGTGCCTAGCACAGTATATGGCACTGAGTAGGTGCCCAATAAATACTTATGTAGGCACCCAATGAAGAAGCAAATGAATAAAAGCGGCAAGTGGGTAATGGCCTAGTTTAATAGGTCACCAATGGCTACTTTAGAGATTCAACAGCATGTGCTATTGGATTGCTCTCTGCCAAAGAACTCATCTGTGTGCTTCACAATTATTTCTAAATAGTGTGTGTGTAATAGTAAGAGCCATGATTTAAGCCTCACAGCATGCCAGATTGTGGGCCGTTAGCTCATTTAATTTGCAGAACAACCCTGTAGACACTATCATTATCTTCATTTTATAGAGGAGGTAACAGACACTAGGGGAAGGAATATGAGTTGCTCAAGGTTATTTCATGAGCCTGAGTTTGAAAATCCGGAGCCATCTAATTCCAAATCTTGTGCTCTAAACCACTATGATATATGCCTCCCCAGAGGCAGTTTAACAGACTAGGTCAGTGTCCCAGCCTGTGTTACCTCACAGAGGATTTTGTGTTGATGAATCAGAGTAGCCAGATGAAAGGCCACCAACCCAGCATAGAGTCCAAAGTCTCCCATTGACTTGCTGGATGACTAGGATAAAGTGCTTACTTTTGGATTTCAGGCTTCTTGTTGGCAAATAATGGGCATTAAACTCTGAAATCTCTTTCTAGAATATATTATAATTCTAATAGGCCATGCTAACACATTTTTTTCCCTCTATTGGCTTTTTTCTCATCAGCTGCATCTCCTGTCACCATTCCTTGCAAATGCAGACGTGCTTTTCAGTTTCAAAAAAGAAGACAACAGTAAAAAACTTTGGGCTAAGTGGAGTATGAAAATGAACAGGAAAGGATTGTTAACTGAGTTTGACGTTGGAGGTGACATTGCTAATTTCTACTGCCTCTTCTGTCTTTATGAAATGCACAGAATGACAGAATATTTGTCAAGGAGTGGCAGAATTCCCTGTCTTATCACAGATCTGTGCAAATTTAAAAACTATGCAGAAGGTCAGTGAAAATGAGGAAAAAGGAAGGGTAATGTATGCCAGGTAGTAACTGGAGCCAAAAAAAGAAGTTTTATTGGGTTTCTATGATGTAAAATGTGGGAATCAGAAACATGAAATAAATATTCACTTAGAAAACAAGATGCAACCTCTCCCTTTGGCTTAGAGGAATTTGGAAAATAATAGTCAACCAGTGAATAGCACTGGAATTTAATTATGCTATTTAGCTATTTGGCCACTATTATTAATCTTATCCTATGTGCATACTGTGCTGGCCTATGTTAGGAGGAAAGTAGGGGAAGTATCAGCTGCATCCTGTCCTTTGGGAGCTCACGATCTCATAGGTAAAACAATATCAAAGCATGAGACGAACAAAAAAATTCATAAAACACATGATGCAGTATTCCTAGACCCAGTACTGGACTTGACCAGAAGTAAATATTCAAGCAAGTGTTGAATGGAATTGAAGTGAAATGGCAGCCTGTGTAACACCAATCCAAAGTAGCGAAGACCAGAGGATGAGCTGGTCTAGAAGGCTTTCACAGAGAATATTAAGTTACCCTGGGCTTTCAAAGATAACAGATACATTGATCTTTAACATATTTAGACAAATATCTCCTAGGATTTATGATGTCTTTGAAACCATGGTCAATAAAACTTAAAAATGTTCACCTCTCGCTTGGCATCTAAATTGTATCTGACTTGGGAGAGTTCAAGTGCAAAATACTGTAGGCATGATTGGTCTATGATAGCTGGTTGACAAGGTACAGAAGCATATTTCCAAATCACCTTTTGGTTACAAAGCTTTTAATACAGATTCTTTGTGATGCTCACTAAATAGTTGCTCCTGAGTGAAGGAATGAGTGATTATTCCTTTCAAAATACAGTACTTTGAAGAGTTACATACCAGCTGATAGACAAGACTGGAGCCAGTGTAGTTTCTTGGGTTGACTCCTCCCACCTGTGACCTGTCGGAGACCATTGAAGCCCCCAGGGCTAACTGCAGCACAGTCCAGCCAGAACTGCATGTGCAGCAGTGACTCCCACCATGGAGCCCCTTCTAAGAACTACACAGATCAACCTTTCAATAGCAAGTCTGATTTCTCACAGTTTTCAGCTGGGTGAGATCATTAAGCCCCTGATATTAACTAGGAAGTGGGCTCCAAAGTATTCTCTTTATTCTCTCTGCATCAGTTACTGTATTTGTGAAATGGGAATAACAGAACTGCTGGAAGGAACAATTATTAAAAGTGATTATGAAGAACTTTGCAATGTAAAATGTTTGTTAAAATTGAGAAGTACTCGATGTATCTTTCCCAATTCCCCCCAGACTATGAAACCCCATTTGTAGAAATATCATAAGCTTGCCTAGACAGCAAGTATTTTGAAGCTTATGCTTCACCATTTAAATCTGTCATCTTGCAAAGTAGCTCATTATTTCAGAAATATGAACATTTTAAAGATGCTGCTGTTCTCAATCACAAGTTTTCACTGTTTTTTTTAAAATAAGCCGTCTTGAAATCGGTCTCCAAATTCACGTCTTCGCACGTAGCTCTTAAATAGCAGTTATGTGTGTGCACATGTGTGTACACTTTAAATGTGATGTCTCTTTTAATTATCCCTGTTAGAATGATCTTTCCCCTTTAGAATTCCCATTTGGTTGAACAATAAGTGGGAGAATTCATTTTCTCTTGTACACTTCATTGAAATGAGCTTTCGTGAGAAGTTAACTTAGCTAATTTGTTTGCTTTGCATAATTATTATAATCACCCACTAAGTAGTACCAGTGAATAAGCACTAATATCCTACAAGAACATCACAGGCACTTTTTATAAATTCTTCCTTCTAGTCCAAGGAATGTATTTTTGCTTCCTTCCCTATCCCAGGGAGACAAAGGGATTGAGGGAAAGCGAAGTCCAGTTAAAACCCTGAGTGTAAATAAACTCAGATCTCCGTGTGAGAGGTGGCAGCAAGTGGAAGGTTAGCAATGGCAAGATAAAGAAAACAGACTGACTATGGTAAAGAGAGCAGCGTGGCTTAATGATTAAGTGTTGGAGCTCTGGCCTCAGGCTGCCTGAATAGACACTTGGCTCTAAAACTTACGACATAGGCTTGGGAACGTTACTTAATTTCCCTGGTTCCCAGTTTCCTCATCAGTAACAGAGGCAATAACAGTTCATACTTCAAATTTATGTTGTGAGGATCATATGTGATAATAGGTATAGAGTACCAAAAGAGTGCTTGACTTATAAGAAGTGCTCAAGAATGCCTAGCCAGTACCAATGGCACTTATTTGGAGGGACTCCTGGGAGCAGGCACCAGGGCCCCATCTCAGGAGGAAAGTAAATGAAGAGCATCAAGCCATGCCCACCCACCTGTGCCAAACTCTTCTTCGCCCCCCAACAGGGGGCATGGAAGTCAGTGGTAGACGGAGAAGCACTGCCTGGGAGTCAGAACACCTGGCTTTGATTTCCAGCTCTGCTACATGCATTATGTTCTTATTGTATTCCAGACCCCGTGCTCATTCCCTTACACTAGGACTTAATTCCTAAAATGTAAAAAAGGGAAAATAGTAACTCTTACCACAGGTTTGTTGTAGGAATCAATGGCAAGACTGCATGTGAAAGCACTCCGTACACTGAGAAAAACCAGCAGCTATTGACCTGATGGTATTAATGCTGAATACTTATGGCTGTGTCTATTTTACTACACAATATGTCTAGCTTCAGGTAATCCTCATCTGCACCTGACAACAAAGTACAAGTTTCCACGGCCAATATTCCTAAGAGTATTCACTATAAGCCACTTCCCGCAAGGGCAGAGTGTGACGCTGGATGTATGTATGGACCTTGCCCCCAAAAGCCCCTGCCTGTGGCTTTCCCTGCAGAGGTCTGACATGAGAAAAAGAGACCTCAAGAGAACCTGTCCTTGCTTGTGCCAGCTAGAAGAAAGTTGTCAGAATGACTCCCAAGCTGCTGCGGGGGGTGAACGTGTAGTTTGAAAAGAGCAAAGGTGTGGGAATTTCAGAATATTCATACACAGTGGTGCTCCTTTTTGCCATTCACTGATCTCCTCTTTCAGTGTCCTCTCTGGAGTGGCTGCACCTGGCTGTCCCAGAGATGTGTCTTCCAATACTGTGGATAAGGAAAGGGCTAATCCACCATTTTATTCAAGCAATATTTATGACATGCCTTCCATGAGCAAGGTGCTATGCAAGACATCAGGAATATGCCTGTGAGCAAAACCAAAATACGCCTTGTCTTTTATTTATTCATTCATTTAGCTAGATGTCTTGACTATCGACTATGTGCTGGACAATGTTCTAGGCACTAGAGCAATAGCAATAAAGAGAACACAGTCTCTGCTCCCACACTTCTTGGAGATTGCATTTCAGTGGGAGAAATGGATTGTAGACTGATTGTGTAATTGAATATATCACTACAATTATGCTGCATGCTATGAAAGAACAGGACAGAGCAGCATGAGAGCATTTTACAGGGGCCTGACCTGGACTTAAAAGTCAGGGAAGGCTGCTTGAAGAAAATGAAATTTCATCTGAGATCCAAAGCCTGAGGAGGTGATAGCTGGGCAAAAGAGGGGTAGAGGAGGAAAACTTTCAGGAAACTAAAAATACTTGTAAAGTCCTTGATGCAGAAAGGTCATTTACTTTCAAAGAACTGTAAGAAGGCCAGTATGGCTGGAGTGTGCAGAATGAGAGGTGGAGAGATGAGATGTAAAGCTGGAATGATAAGAGTGGGGCTTAATCATGCAGGCCATATTAGGGATTTTGAAATTTACTCCATGGAAGTGGGAAATATTTAAGGGTTTTATAAGGAAACTTGCCCAACAAAATCTGTGTTTTAAAAGACCACCCCATATATACTATGGGGAACAGATTGGTAGGGACAACACTGGATGTGGGGGAGCACATGGAGAATCATTACCATAGTAGCTAGAGACATTGTTGGATAAGCGGCTGTGAATATGAGGACGGGGAGAAGTGAGGATATTTGAGAGATATTTAAGTGCTAGAATTTTCTGAATGATTGGCATTAACAAGACAATGATGTCAAGGATGACAACACACCTGGTTTGCACACCTGGGTGCATGGTGACATACCATTAACTGAAATAAGGAACTGTGAAGGAGATATAGCAATAGGAAATGATGAGTTTACTTCTTTTTGTAGAGCTTTAGGTGTTTGTGGACTTCCATGGGAGATGTCCAACAGGTGGACTGGCTCTCAGAGGTGAAGACAAAGCAGAGGATGGAAATTTGGGGGTGTTACGAGTTAAATTGTGTCCCCCCCAAAAGATATGTTGAAGTCCTGACGCCCAGTACCTCAGGATGTGACCATATTTGAAAATAGGGTCATGGCAGATGTAATTAGTTAAAATGAGGTCATACCGGAGTAGGGTGGCCTCCTAGTCCAACATGACTGTGTCCTTATAAAAAGAGGAGAAGATAGAAACACAGACACAGGAGGGGAGAACATCATGTAATGATAGAGCAGAGATTAAAGTGCCGCAGCTGCAAGCCGAGGAATGCCTGAGGCCTTCAGAGACTGCAAGAGGCAAAGAAGGATCCTCCACTAGAGGCTAGAGGAGACAGCACAGCCTGACAGACACCCTCATTTCAGACTTCTAGCCTCCAGAACTGTGAGAGAATAAACTTCTGTTGTTTTAAGCCACTTTGTTTGTGACACCTTCTGACAGCAGCCCGAAGAAACTAAGACAAAGAGTCATTGGCAATTGATGGTCACTGAAGCCAAAGTTGTGGCCAGATCACCCACAGAGACATCATGGAGGGAAGGGGGACGGTCCATGTCTAAGAAACTGCTCTTCAAGTTGAAGAGGGTGAGATGACAAAGGAGACAGGGAGGGAGCCATAGAGTCCCAAAAGATGTTTGTGGTGTTTGGCAAATGAAGTGACAAAGAGTTAAACTCAAAAGGTCAGCCAAGTAGTCCCCAAACCTGTGAGCACCACAGGCAATAGGCGATGAAGATGAAAGGTCCAACTCGCCCACAAAGCTGCCAGGGTCCACCTCCCGAACCTCAAGCCAGAGAGGCAAGCCCTCTTTTGACCTTAAAAAGACCAAGCTTTTAGCAGAAAATTAAAATACATAGTATACGTATCAAAGTTTAATATTCAAAGTTAATTTGAGGATTAAAATTCTCATCTCATTAGTTATACAAAAATACGACTTATTTTCACTAGTTATAATATTGAGACTTTCAGCTGGTAAGTAGATATTATCAATCCTGTCTCAAAGTAGAGTGCCTGCAATGTTTCTTAAAAAATACAAATGCCTGGGGCCTACTTCCAGAGAATTCTGATGTATTTTGTCTCAAGTAGGACCCAGGTATCGGTATTTTTAAGACCCCCTGAGAGGATTCATATTGTAGCTGAGCCTGAGGTCCACTGGAGAAGAGCCAGGGGCCCAGGTGCTGTGCCTCCTCTTCCGCCTTACATCACTGGATTCTCTCTGTATTGTGTATACTAACAACGCACTCTTGCCTACTTTTCTTTTATTTTACGGTAAAACTAAGCTACATGTGCACATGCCTGCACATTTGTACGTCTGGTTGTTTAGGTGGTTATGTCTGTTTATAGGTATATATTGTACAAGTTCATTGATTTCTCGATTCATTCAGCAAACATTTATTGAGCATCTGTAAGGTTCCCAATATTAAGCAAAGCATTGAAAATAAAATTTAGGCCCTCATTCCATAAAACTCAGTCTGGGGTGGAAAAGGGGTGAGAGCAGGCTGCAACACTATATTATGGTAAGTCTCTAATTAGGGATAAGCACAGGATGCTACGGAAATGAGGAGGTCGTAATTCTGCTGAGAGGGTCATGGAAGGCTTAATAGATAGGACAATTTACATTATTATTTTTTTAACTCAGTACTAGGTAAGTAAACACAAAGAGAAGGTTATTCCAGGCAGAAGGAACGTCTTGGACAAAATTGCAGGTGAGTAAACATAGACTATTATGGAACTGGCTAGTGCTTACATCATGCTTGGTGTATAGTAAGGGCTCAATACAAGTTATTCATCCTCGTCATAGGTACCATGCAAGAGACAAGTCTAGATAAGCAGATGGAGATGCAATCAAGAAAGGCGTTGTGTGCCATGACAAAGAGCTTGCCTTTCATTTTCCAGATTAGGGCTCCTCAAATTTGAGCGCTTATTCAGTTCAGGCTGCCATAACAAAATACCACAGACTGGATAGCTTAAAAACAGGGATTTATTTCTCATGGTTCTGCAAGCTGAGAAGTCCAACATCAAGGTGCCAGCTGATCCAGTTCCCCAGTGAGGGCTCTCTTCCTGGCTTGCAGATGACCACCTTCTTGCTATGTCTTCATACAGTGGAGTGAGAGAACTAGATCTCTCTTCCTCTTCTTATAAGGACACTAATTCCATTATGGCAGCCCCATCCTCATGATCTCTTCTAAACCTAACTGCACCCCAAAGGACTCGCTTCCAAATACCACCACATTGGGGATTAAAACTTCCTCCAACATATGAATTTTGAAGAGACACATCACAAGTGCATATACAAATCACCTGGGAATCTTGTGGAAACACACATTCTGATCCAGTAGTTATGGTGTTAGGCCCGATTCTGTGCATTTTTAACAAACTCCCAGGTGATGCCAAAGCTGCCGGTCCAAGACGCATTCTTTGCGTAACAAAGTTCAGGACCATGGCTGGGATGGGTGGTACAAGCAGATTCAGAATTCCTCTTTTTATTTTATTTTTTTACCTTTTATAAGGAAAAATTTTAAACATACAGAAAGTCAGAAAGGATAATGTAACTTAAAAGCCCATAATTTTAAAAATTTTGCCATACTTACTTAAGCTGTATTTTTACTGTAATACTTAAATGTACATTAAAGACATCATGACATTTCAGCACTAAATACTCAGCGTGCATCTTCAAAAATAAGGACATTTCCTACATAACCACAATTCTATTGTCACTCTTAACAAAATTAATGATAATTGCTGAGTATCAGCCAGTATCATGGTTGGATTAGTATTTTAAGAAGGTAATTTTGGTGACTGTGTGAAAAGTGACGTTTCCCCTATTTTTAGGAGAAGGTATATATGTGTATGAATTTGTATGTGTAGGAATGTGTGTATGTACACCCATCTATACATATGTTCCTGTGTGCACAGATGTGTTTATCTGTGCCGGTGTGTGTGCGTTTGTATGTGCTCAAGTAGATAGAGAAGAACTCTCAACACCAGCAATTTCCCCATTTGCCTGGCTCTCAGGGGACAGCTACTTGCTCCATGAAGTTAGCTGCTCAGGATGGTGTGGCTGCTGCTTTTCTGCATGGTGGGGGGCTAAGTCCATGACTGTAACCCCAAGCACTACTTTGGCAGATGTCACAACTTCTGTGTGCCCAGTGCTTCTTAACCACAGTAGGAAAAGAAATATGACAAGAGATATAAATGTATCAAATACATCAGGCTCTGAAAATCAGGGAAGCATCTGGAATTCAGCTAGTTCATGCTGAGCAGGCCATTTGCATGAGACTAGGTTGATGAGGGAGGTTCTGCAGGTAATTGATGTGGGTGAGACAGGCCTTGGGCTGCCTTCCTCATGGCTCTATGAAAGCCCCAGGGTCCAGAGAGAGAAGACCCTGAGGTGCTCCAAGTGAGGTGCTCAATGTGCCTGTTATCAACAAAGACCCCTTGGAGAACGGCTCGGTGCGTCTTTCTTCTCTCCATCCCTCTCCCAGGCTGCTTAACATATTCACACCTTACTGGGGTCACAGCCAATAGGACTGAGATGTTTGAGGCTTTGCAGAGAAGAATTACACTGGAAATGATGACCAGTTGAAAACTGAGCTGATCAACCGTATTCAATAAGTACCAACTCTCCCCATGAGTGCCCAGAGAATAACTTCTTGTCTTCTCCAGAAATTGTTAGGAGAAGTGGCCACAGTCCCATAGAACCAACCCAGGAACGATTTATTGCTTTGATAATATTAGAATGAAACTAATTCTCACAGACTGGAAACTATGTCTAAAAGACAATCATGTTGCAGGCAGGTGCTGGGTGGGGGCCCAGAGGAAGCTGTGCTGCCCAAAACTCTCTCTCCCTTTTCTTAACTGCTCACTACCAGCAAAACCAATTCCACCCAACACTTAGTGTGTTCCCATTATCCTACACATGTTGGCAATGCAGAACACATAATTAAACACAAGCTTGCAAACCAAACAGATGCAGGTTCAAGCCCCAGCTCTACCGCTTCCAGGAGAGGGGGCTTCAGCAAATTACCCCACCCCTCTGAACTTCCTTTCCCTCTTTGTGTAGGTAGAATGACAGGGTTGATGGGAAAAGTAACTGAGTTAGTATTTGTTCTTTGGGGTATGGTAATTACTATTTCAAACTAAACTAAAATGCATGGAGGACACTGCCTGTATCTAATATTCTTCTATATATACATGAAACACAGTAGTCAACTCGATTGGAGTTTATTAAATGCTTGTTGATGTGTTGAAATATTTATAGAATCTGTGACAATTTATTGGACAGTTCATTAATTCATCAAAAAAATAACATTATATACTTACCATGTGTAAATCCTTGTGGGGAGGGAATCCAAGGGTAAGACTGACTGGGAACTCCCAATCTTTGACCCTTTCAACCAACGCAATTCTTCCTTTACCTGTCCTATTGTGTATTAGAGGTAGCGGGTATATTTTGTTTGAAAAATTATGTTCCTAAGACACGAGCTGGGGGATGAGGAGAGAGGTAACATCTAGATTACCTAACTACTGCAATTGTTTTATACAGTTTTGGGTCATGCCACAATCACACAAGGCTTAGCTCCCAGCTGTCAGACGGGTCAACTGGGATGTCTCAATTTAGCCGTATGCTTAATGAGTTGCCATGAAATACTGAACATTTTTTAACCACAATATCCCCCTAGACAACTGCCCTTAGATGCACTGAATTACCACAGGTCTCATACCCCTCTCTTACTTCCTGCATGTGAGGGCTGTCCCACTGAGCTCTCAGCAGCCAGTGACTATAAGGCAAGGGTGCTGAGAGGCCAGCACCCCTGCAGTAGGGCCTGTGGAGTATGGACCCAGAGAAGAAAGAAAAAGAGACAGGCATGACCTTGGCACTTATTGATGATGTCTCACTCAACCGGTGACCACACTGCTCATCCCTGTACAATCTAGATGATGAAGGGGCTGCAAAAGGGCCTAGTTTGATCCTTCTCCATGAAGGATTTCACTGTCTCCATGTGGTTTATTTTTCCTGTGCAGTCCATGGTTGTTTTTACACATCTCTATTCCCTACTCTCCTCTCTTAGGTGCCTGCCTCCAGGAACTAGGAGGAAGGAGATCACTTTAGCGTGTCTTTTTAGTTTTAATTTGTCCATAAGAATCATGCAGGACACATTGGCATAGATGAGATTTTCTCCCAGAACTACTGTTGATCAGCTTATTTGGCACAAAATGTGGGTGTTATTAAAAGGGCTACATAAGAAATAATTGCATCTGGGGGGGATTGCACATACTTTCCCTTTAGCCATGACCTGACACAGAAATAGGCCTGGTTTATCATTATAATAGCCAACAAGCTTGGCTTCTTACTGAAGCTGGATTTCAAATATGGACATATGGTTACACATTTTTTAAAGTTTTCCTCTCACAAGTTGAAAAATTCAGATACACCAAAAAAAAAATTGTAACCCTTGAAATTATTCATGGAGCAACCCGTTGTTGCTGTGATGGTGGCAGGGAGGATGAAGCGGTGATGTATAGGACGGGCTATTCTCTGCAGAAACTCCATGATATATCTCTTTGCATTATCAGCATAATGCCCAAGCTTGGGCCCTGAAATGTTCTAATTACCAGTCATGAAATAAAAAATGCTGGATTAGCTTTTCCTCTTATGTGTAATTGCATTTGCTGCCATCTGGACTGCTGAAGTCAGAGCAAGAACATTATGAGATGGAGGGCAGATCTGACCCAAAGAGTGTATATATGATGTCATTTTAGAACAGCTATTTCTGGGAAAACTCACTGGCCTCCAGACTAAGAGATTTCGAATTTAGTTCCAAACCTCACTAGTAACCTGGGATAAAACATTAACAGTAGAAATAGACAGACACTTCTTACAATGATAAATATATATATATATATATCTAAAACTGAAAGATAGAAATCTGCCTAAAAGTCATCATTAATGTCAGAGACAGTATGAGAATATTCACTATTTCCATACTTATCTTTAAACAAAGACAAGCCAAGGCAACTAGGAAAATAAAAGATAGCAGTAAAGGTATAAGATTGAAATCAAGAAATGTTTCCATTATTTTGTGAATGACAGACAGTTGTTATTTTACAAAACTTGACAGTCCAAATAAAACCCATTAGAAAGAAAAAGACATTTTAACAAATTTATATAATTAATATTAAAATAAAGTTTTCTTAGATACAAAATACAACCATCAGAAGGTATAATGGAAGAAAAGATCCAATTTATAATGCCACTCCCCAAAATAAAATAGCTTGAGATTAATTTGAGAAATTCATAGGATCCATATGAAATAAAATGTAAAACTACTGAAAAACATGAAATAAGATTTAATTGCATGCCACGTTCTAACATGATAAGACTCAATATTGAAAAAAATATGCAAATTTCCCCTCAAACTAATATACAACTTTCACATGGTCCAAATTAAAATACTAATGGGATTTTTTTAGTAATGTGACAAATGATGCTAAAGGTTTTCTGGAATAATGTATATAAAATATTATTCCAGAAAATTCTGAGAAAGTATAGTAATGAAAGGACTTAAGACCAATCACATATTAAAACATATTATGAAGCTGTCATGATTAAATGAGTTGGTATTGTTTTATATAGTGGAGTTAATTTATGAGAAATTACATCAGGGCAACTGACTAATGCTTTGGAAAAATAAAAGCTTTATAACCCCTATCTAATTCCTTCTCTCAATTGATAAATAAACCAATACAGTTCTAGAAGAAAGCACATATATAATTATTGTAATCCTAGAGTCATAAAAATATTTCCAAGTAGGATAAAAACACTTAGAAGCCATGGGAGAAAATATTGATAAATATGAATACTTAAAAATGTGTAACTTCCCCAGGGTAAAAAAAAATAATGAGTCAAAAAAGGAACTGAACAAACTCATGAACATCACAAAGTAGAGAATTTCTTTAACATATAAAGAGTTTCATAACAATCAATAAGAAAGACAATTTTAAAATGGGCAAATTTTATACATATTCATAAAAAGAGAAATAGAAATGGCCAAAGAAACCTGAAAAAATATAATCAAATCCACTCATGATTAAAGTAATGCATATCAAAACAAGATACCATTTCTCACTCTTTAATTTGATGAATGGTGTATTATTTAAAATTAGTATTGGTGCTGGCAAAGATATGCAGACCTTGCTCAAATAAAGTCCCTAAGTGTGTACATTGTTTCATCTTTTAAGAAATTTTTTGTAGAGCATTTTAGCAATATATATCAATTTTAAAGGCTGTGCACTTTTCATTTTTTCAGAAATTTCACTCTTTGGAATTCATTATAAATATTTCCAAAAAGATATTCATTGCAGTAATTTTAAAATAAAAAGATCTCTAAGCAATATAAATGCCCATTAATTATGTACGGGTTAAACTGTGTTACACGTGTAATAGAAGGCTACTCAGTAATAAAGAATGGAAGAAATCCATATGTGCCAAAATGGGAAAAGATGACCGAGATGTATTAAGAGAAGAGTGAGGTGAAGAACGGTGATTCCATGACTCCTGTGTATGTAAATTTTTTAGGGAGAGTGGGTGTGTGTCTGTATGTCTGTGGGTGTATAAAATTTTGGAAAACTACATAAGAAACTGTTACCCATGATCACTTTTGGGTAAGGTAGCTCAAGTGAGGGGAGGCAGCCAGGCTTTTCCTTTTTATTTGGCACCATTCTGTGTCTGTAGGGAGTATTTCCTTTTAAACAAAGTAAAGGAGGTGGCCCTAAAATTAGGGCTCCTATACATTTTTATGGAACTAGCTTTGTGGTATTTCCTGATATTAACAAGTAATATTCAAGTATTTGTCAAAAAATACATAGAAAAAGAAATAAATATAAAATAAAAGCATAGAGAATAAAATTAAAACCCACCTATTACTCTCTTACCACTTAGAGAGGGCCCCTCTGAAAAGGTTAGAGCATATCTTTCCTTAATTTGCCTAATGGCTGTAAGTGTGTATATCTATACTATTTGTCAACAGGATCATATCATACTTGCTGTTTAGTGCGCTTTTTATAATTGATTTCTCATAAGTATATGTCTATTTACAGTATAGATTCATTTTATCACTTTCAATGTCTACATGGGATTACATTATAATGGCTATTCCATAATTTAATTATGGAACCTGTTGTATTAGTCAGGGTTCTCCAGAGAAACAGAACCAATAGGTTAACATACCACAAACACATATAACAACCGGTCTATATATTCTGAAATTAGGAAATTCCACGAGGTTATGTCTATATTTGGTATCCTTTCCATGACGTTTACCTGAAACACAATATTCTCTCAAAATTTTAAGCCCCAGATCTTTTCTGTGTCCTTGTCTTCAATTATATTTTCCCCTTATTGTTTCTGTTCTCTCTGTTTATACTCTCCAGGATTCCAATTTTATGTAAATTTAGTCTATTCATTTCCATCTGTGTCTTTTTCTTCTGATTTCCTGGAGAATTTCTCACATTTGCTCTTCTAATCCACCAGTTTGATTTGATATAGTGTCCAACTTGCTCTTCACTGGTCCCACTGAAGTTTTCAATTTGATGAGCCTGATTCTCATGATTTTTCCCTCAATATTGACATGGTTGCAGCAAACTCTTTGATCTTGTTGAGAACACACATTTTCTATTTCTTGCAGTAATATATTTCAGCTGGAGGTCGTTGTTCTAGGTTTTAAGGATGACCTGTTTTTCATTTTGTTTTGTTTTAAACCTGTAGTATTTGCTGACAGGCCTTGGTTTTTTCTTGTTTTCTCTTTTTTAGAAAGAGAGAATCTAGTGTATTCATTATCAGTTTTTAACCAAACAGGAGGCGGGTTGGCTTCTGTCAGAAATTTGTCACTGGTCTAGAAAAATTAAGGAAGAAAATCATATATAAAATAAATTATAATGTTCCATTGCAGCTTGAGCAGCCTCAGCAGAGAAGTGGTAATAGAGCTGGGCCTGAAGGAGCTCTGCCTCCCTGTGAAGAGCTGTGTCTCCATATTGTGGGAGGCTACCTGGGAAAGGCACAGACTCCATCATTCCAGGCCTCTGCGGGGTTTGGACATCAATACTAGAGATAAAACCTGGAGCCATCCCATTGCCACTGGTACCAGATGGCCTGGAAGTTAGCAGACGTCAGAGGCGGTTGTGTATCCTTGTCTCCCAGCTCTCACTCATCTGAGACAAGTGTAAAGAGGTTTCTGCTGACACATCCTCTACTTTCTTCCTTGATGTGACTTTGTCCCCAGAGAGGAAACACACTCTCATCCTCTAAACTTCTTTAGTATGGTGCCATGTTTATTTTAGTTAGCAGAAATTCCTGCCGTGCAGTTAATACCTCTTCCTTGCTTCCATAGCTGGTAACAGATTTTTCGTAATTTGTATTTTCCATTGGTTATTTCATTAGAGTAGGTGGAGATCTGCTACCACATCTTGAACATGAATCATTCCTTTCCATTAATTCTCAATTTTCTCTTCTCTTTCATTTCATTGCCATCAGAAATAGAATAGTTACAATTATCTTCATTCCCTCCCTCTGCTTTTCATTTATTGGCATCACTTGAAAAATCTCTTGCCTTGGTAGAAGAATTGTTGTTTTTTACCTTCATTGAAAACACCCTGGGAATTTTCCTCAAATAATTGATTAAGCTGTACTTAAAATAAAATAATTTACCATTTGATTTATTTCTCACTGTTTGGACGCATCCAAATTTCCTTTTAGTTCAAATTTCTATTTAGTGTTTTAGTATCTTTTAGTAATTGTATCTACATTTGATGAAATGTAGAAGAAGCTTATATGTATTAGATTGTAAATTATTATGCAGTGTGCAATTTTGATTAGCAAAGTGCACCATGGTGTTGTTATGTATTAATAAGGGGGAAAATGTATGATATTACCCAAGAGAAATGAGATGAAAATTTTAGTTCACAAAAATAATGGAAACAAATGGCTTGACTGTCATATATGTTAAACTGCAAAAAGAATTATTGCTAAGATCTCTCTACCACCTGGCTCTTGAGAATACTTGAACGGTACTTTAGTATTTTTTCCCGGAATATGCAATTTATAGCTAACTAAGCCACCTGTACCATTTTTCCATTAGCTTATTCCAATGCATATTTATTCAAATATATTTTTTATGTATTTGGCTATTAATTCAAATATATACCTAAAAGAATATAAAAATAATGTTCCTAAGCATGACTTAATATGATCTGGGCTTGGTGAGTTGGAAATGGGGTTAGGGATATTGTTATGAGTTCAGCAGGACAGTAACCGAGATATAAGATAATTATTCCTCTTCAATGGCTCTCACCACGACAACTCAGTTCTGAAATTCAACTATTATTCAGCTCAAATTATTGTCAAAGTTTAAAGCTTGAATTTTATTGCCCTCCTTCTGATGTCTATGACATCTAATCATCTGGGTATATGAAACCAGATTGTTAACAGCAAGAGTAGCTCAAAAGATTCTTTACTATATACACCTGGACAGTCCCTTTGTTAAGCCCGAGTGATGATTCAGTCTCCGAGCTCTGTTATACATGCGTAACCACCTTGGGGCAGAAATTCAACATGGCATCCCCATCTCCCTTACTATCAAGCTGCAAATCTCTTATCAAGCTGCAAATCTCTCATCAAGCTGCAAATCTCTCACAACCCAAACATTCCGGCTTGTTATAGTCAAATACAGGTTATCTTGTGACTTAAATTGCAAATCCTTGCTCAACTTTTGCAAAAAAAAAAACAAGAAATGTATAGAAGGAGTCATTAGATTTTAGTGCTGATAACTGGTAAATTCCCTTCTGTCTTAAGACTATGTGGGTAAGTACCATCTCCATTTAACCCATTGCCTGATTTTGACCCATCCCTAGAATTAAAAGGAAGAAAAGTATTGTTTTCAAATGTCAAGTCCAGAAGAAGTGTTGCTCTTCATCCCCAAATCTGGGCAGTAGCAGTTAGAGAGGATATTGGTTTTCTAGTGTTGTCATAACTAAATACCATAAACAGGGTGGCTCACACAACAGAAATTTATATTCTCACAGTTCTGCAGGCTAGAAGTTCAAGATCAAAGTTTGGTTTTTCTGGGGGCTCTGTCCTCAGCCCGCAGATGGTCTCCTCTCTGTGTCCTCACATGGTTGCCTCCCTAGTCTGTATCTTGTCTGTGTCCTAACCTCCTCTTCTTATAAAGACACCAGTCATATTGGATTAGGGCTGACCCATATCAGCTCATTTTATCTTAATTAGCTCTTTAGGCCCTATTTCCAAATACAGTCACAGTCTGAGGTGCTGGTGGTTAGGACTTCAACATGCGAATTTGAGGGGGATATGACATAGCCCGTAACACCGTAGAGGAACCAAAAATAATTTTAGGGCATTTTTTTAAACTACTATTACAAGTAAATACTATTGATCATACAAAAATACATAGACTGCATCTACATTTACAGACTCACTGGTGAGATCAGACCTATGCATGAGAAAGAATAATAATTAGACTATCCAAATGAGTGGTGAGGGCCAAGGAGTTACTCAGATTCCGCCAGGGTAAGATAATACCTGTCTCTGCCCCCAGGGAGCTTACTATCTAGAAGGAGGGAATAGATCCATAGACAACTAATTATAACTCAGCCTGCAATTCCTCTCAATGTTTGAGCAAAATGCTGTGGAAACTCAGAAGAAGGAGCTATTTCTTGAGTTGTTGAGGGAAGAAGGAAGGTTCAGGAAAGTTTTGCTGAAGAGGTGATGTGGTGAATGGCCATTAATCAAAAGAAAGTCAAATCAGCCCCATTTAGGGAGTAGTGTGGAAACAATGGTCGAGATGTGGGGCTTGTTCAGTGTCATCATGAATAGAGCTGCTAGTGTTTAGGTAGTTGGGGATGTAGGTCTAGAGATCAGAAGACTGGTGCCTGGTGTCAAAAAAAGTTGTGGAATCACAGGCACAGGGCAGGATATGGGTGAAGTGGAAGCTCCGGGCAAGAATGAAGAGTATAAAAAAAAGAGTAGTATTGAGAATAGAACTTTGGGAAAGATCCATATTTTGGGGTCAAAAGGAGGAAGAGAAGCCAATGGAAGGGACTCATCAAAGGGACGTATAGAGCCAGGTGTGCAGAGCACAGCAGACATGAAACGAAGCAAAAGGCAAGGAAAGTAATCACACAAGAAGTAGGTGAATTGTAGGCTGTAAGCAGCTATAGTTTTTTGTTGTTTAGGTGTCCAATGCTTCAGAAAGATCAAAGAGGTTCCAGACCAAGGAGAGACATCAGCTTTGGTAACTAGGAGGTTACTGGTGATCATGCAGGCTCGGTTTCAAGGGAATAACTGGGCCAGAAGCCAGATTGGAAAGGGTTAAGGAGCAAATAATCCCTGGAGACATGGAGGGAGCTGGGCCAAGCCTTTAAAATAGTAGCATTGAAAGGAAAAGCATGAGTGCCCAACTCGAGGGGGAGAGCAGTGAAGCAAGAGGAGAGGGATAGGGAGCAGGAGTTGGTGATCTCCAATAGAGCTGGGTTCTCTGCAAGAAATTGTAGAAATATTACCTCTTCAGTTCTCTCAACAAGCTATTACCCAACTGACCATGGGAAAGCAAAGCTCAAGTGGCATCCAAGTTGGAATAACTGGTAAAGAGACAAATTGAGACTCATTTCAAAGCGGTAGTTGCCAGTGTTTTGTTTCTCTTTTTCTCTGTTGGTGGAATCTGAAGTACAGGAGAGAAAAGGATAATTAAAATATTGGGGATAAGAATCTTCTGATACTCTTAATAGGCCACCTCACAGAACAGCTAGGAGGGGAGCTTAGGAGGAGGGATGCTCTGACTTGTGGAAGGAATTACTCTATCAAGTTAGGGGTGTGAAGCTATGAGTACAAAAGTCTCCAGGAGTCTGAGGTTAGAACCACCGACGCGATGTGATGTGCAGTGCCCAGGACAAGCGCATCACCCATGCTAGAGGGGGCCTCTGGGCTCCTGGTGTGTCCTTCTGGACATCCTGATGCCACAGATCCTTCCAAGTGATTCCCCGATGGTGGCTGAGGCATTGGTGGAGCAGGATCACATTCTCTTTGTACTCCATTCATTTCATTTGTCATCTGGAGAGGCAGCATGGAGCGGGTCTAAGGGACTGTACTCAGCCAGACTGCCTGGTTTGAGTCCCAGTTCCGCCGCTTACCAACTGTGAGACATGTGTCATTGGGTAAGTGATTTAACTTCTCTGTGCCTCCACTTCCTAATCTAATGAAGATAGTTCTATGTAATAGAGTTGTTATGATAATTAAATCTCTTTAATGTGTGTAAATGGCTAGTGCATATGTGTGTTTTCTTTTTTTATTGAAGTAAAGTTGACATA